>CM076712.1:17500-2801250 GCA_038501285.1 Penstemon eatonii | reverse complement strand
AACAAAAGATCATAATTTCCAATTTAGTCATTCTCCTAATACAATAATCTCTGCCCGAACAACCACAAAAAAGTTGGGCACCAATTAAAAAAAAAAAAAAAAAAAGAGACAGTCCAAGGTCTGCCAGGTCAAATAAAGATCACTGAGAAGAATCGCCAGAGGGGCGACCAGCAGAGACAGGCCTCCGAGGAGTCAAGTTACCAGCAAACGCCATCAACTCCTCCTGACGTTTGAGATAACCGGCATCATAACCGTCCTCATAGGCCTGCTGACGAGATCCCTCTGCCGAGGCGGCGGCCTGAACTAAGTCACCTTTCTCTTTCTCAAGAAAAACTTTGTCAGCCTCTAATTTTTGGAGGTCATCCCGGGCAAGCTGCAGTTGCAAAGACAGCCCTGCGGCTTTAGCTTTTTTTGACTCCAACTGACCTTGATGAGCTCTCCGACTACTCCACAGTTCGTCATTTTGCACACCCAGCTGAAGTGCAAAATATTTGGCCTACAAAGAAAAACAATGAGAAAAATCCTCTCAAGACATGAAAGTCGAAATAAAAATAGGGAAAATTATCGAAAGATATGTCTACCTGCTCGCACATCTTAACAAGAGACTGGACAAGGCGTACATTTGAAGTACCCTCAAGTTTCTTCAGCTCACCAGGCAAGATAGTGCTTAAACCCAGATCCCAAGACAAAGCATCAGGCTCAACAGAGCCAGGCAGTTCGCTATTAGGTGGGACACAATCAGGGCGGGGAGTCTCTGACAGCGTAATATCCTTAACTTGTTCAAGGATGCATCGATCGTCTAACAGACGGGGAGAGTCTCTCTCGTTGGGGCTAACGGAGGTCTCCTTGCCCGAAGCAGAAATAACGGTTCGACGACCAGACCTCGACCCAAACCGACCCCCAGAAGGTCCCCCAGATTCAAAAGAAGCAGTCGTTACAGTGGTATCATGAAACAAATATTCAGGACAATCTTGCAAAATAGATTGCGTTACGGAAGGATTAACAGAAAAACCATCACCAACTTGCCCTTCACTGGCAATCAGGGCAGTAGAAGTAGAAAAAGGAAGGGAACTAACAAAATCCCCTCCATGAGACCCATACTCATAAGAAGAAAAACCTGAAGAAACAGGTATGTCCATGCTCCATGTTGGATAGATCCCCGAAAGCTAATCGACCAGGGGAAGGCCTATTACCTACCCGGTGGAAGAAGAAAAATTTGGTTGAATAAGCGACGAACTAACTTCTGATAAAGGTTGGGACGTGATAACAGGATTATCGATCATCGAACTGCTAATCAAGGACGAACGAGGAGGCTCCATCGAAGGCCCGTCTCTTCGAGATTTTTTCGATATGTTATCCCGAGCGCCCTCACGGGAAGGTCGCTTCGAAGTATTGCCAAAAAGGTTGCTCATGATCGGATTATTGAAAAGTATAAAATGAATATCGAGAGAGCTTATCGACTAGCCGGCGGAGGAGTATTCTATTAAAAAGAGAAGTATAGCAGTAAAACGAGTCAAGTTTTTACCTTTAGTATTTATACTACACGAAAAGACGCTACAGACCTGAAAGAAAAGGCGTGAACTAGGAAAACTGACTTCGAGATACACACTAGAATTTGAAAAGACACACTCATAATGATTACGGCGGACTTAATGACTTGTCTGAATTATTACGGAAAAGATGAAAAGACGTGACTGTCGGAATATGAAACGTTTAGCGTACAACGGGATGAAAAGGTAAAATTACAATCAAACCTACGGTTAAAAAATTACAGAGAATATGTCAAAAGTCAAAATATATCATAGAGCCTGATCGCTATCGGGGATTCTCTGCTCGCTATCAGTTTTCTCGTCCATATCAGCATCTTCTTCCCCTTCTTCTTCATCTTCTGGATCGATAAAAGTATTATCAACCTCGTCGTTAATATCAGAACGAGGAATTGGCAATTGTTTTCCGAATTCTTCAACAAGGTGAGCCAAAGGAAAACCTTGATATACGATGTCGGGAAGCTCTGAAGAAGAATAAATTTTGCCATAACGATTCAACCGAACGTGTGCCGACTTAAAATACTCCTTTCGACGGTCGTCGATCATCTTTAGAGCGACCAGCTGATGAACCGATTTCTTGAAAGTACTCTCCAGAAGAGGACCGACCATCCGATACACCAACGCCGTGTGGACAGGAGAATTAAGGAATTCGCGGATAACTCTTTCATCAGGGTTCCTACCATACCGATCCTTGAGTCCACTAAGAGGGACGTCTTCCTCATACTCCTCTAAAGAGGCTTGAAGATTTGAGACTTGGGTTTCTAGCTCGCTGATTCGAGCCGTACTCTGTAACTGGAATTCCTCTAACTTCTTTGCCATTTGATTGGCTTGCTCTTGAGCACGAGAAATCTCCATAACCCTATTCATAATCTCTTGATCTTCTGTCCCCAGAGCATGAGTCTCCAAGACCGGAACGGAAGAAGACGTGGAGGGACCAACCTCTAAACCATAGGATTTACGGAGTAAAGCTTTATACTTCTCTTCCAGGAACTCACACTGTTGTTTCCAAAGAGCATTTTCGTAAGCATATGATGCCAGGCAAGTTTTAGTCTGACAGGACAAAGAGATAAAACAAGAAATAAGTTAGCGAACTTAAAAGATCTGTGAAGGAAAATATTCTAGAAAACAAACTTAAAAGGAGGTTACCTTTTCAGCATAAAGAGAAGCTCGCTGAAATTTCTCCAGAGGATCCTTGTGAAGGAGCTTATTCAAATCACGAGTAAAAACGCCAGACAAAAGAACACGGGTTGCCTTATCGACTGCATTCTCACTGTCGTCATGGATAAGAGAATCATTCTCAGAATATCCGGCGGCTCTCTTCCCCCCTAAGTGATCTTCGATCATTTCAACCAAAGTAGATTTTGGATGATTGTCACCAAGTAGAGAAAGATCATTGCCAGAACGATCATAATAGCTTCTTTTTCTCCCCACTGGGTTGTCGCTAGGATGAGGCATCGACCAACTACGACATCCGCGAATCCCCAAGGATGTTCTAAGCTGAAGGGGGGATAACCGGGCCCAGTCCCTTGCCGAATAGGGGAATCTTGGGAAGAATTTGGAGACTCCTCTCCATTCTCCTCGAATTCATGGCCCAACTCCGGTTTCCTCTTCCGAGAAGCTCTCTGCTCGATCGGATTATTTTCTAAAGATTTAGAAGATTTGGATAAAACCATTTTTCCCTTGAAAGAATGTCGAGAATTTTCTACCATATGAGCTGAACGAGAAACAAAACGAAGGTTAATTCCTCTATGTAAGAAAATGAAGTCGTACCTCTAAATTAAAATGCATACCAAGTGATTCGGATGAATGACTGATCGGAAAACGATGTGCACTCAACCATGCTTTACGAAGGAAAGTCTCCCCGATTAGAAGAGCACTCTGATATTTGTTAGCACGCATAGCAGGGATTTCACCTATGAACTGAGCATCATCAGGAATGAATTCACCGGTCGGTACGCGTCCTCCGTCAACCCACTTGGAGCCATGATCCCACGAGAAGGGGATACTCGAACCGTCCGCCAAATGAAGATGAGATGGAGGGCGAACAAAGAAAAAATGAGATTTCCAAAAAGGGTTGCTAGAAACAGGGGAATCAAAGATTGCTCGACTAGGCTTTTGACTAGCGAAAAAATATCCGCGATTTGAAGAACTGGAAACGTTGAACCGGAAAAGTTGCGTAAAATTACGAAAAGAAGGTTTAAAACCCTTCGCGATCATCAAAACAGAAAAACAAACCACAAAGGCAACATAATTTGGAACTAACTGTGTCAGGCACACACTGAATGTTTTCAAAACTTCAAGAAAGAGAGGAGACAAGGGAAGACGCAGGCCGCTATTGAAGTGAGCCGTATAAAAAGCTCGACATCCCTCCGGTGGAGATGTGACCCTGTCAGAAGGAGAAGTAAGAATGATCTCGGAGCCATCCGGAAAGTATTTGGTATAATTATTCACAACCTCCGGAAATGTATCCACCGTATAAGCACAAGCTACGTCCTCAATTGGTTCAGAAATCTGAGGAACGGTACCCTTGCCCTTTTTGGCCCGGGCTGCAACATCCGCTTCAGAGAGGATTCGTACTTTGAAAGTATCTTCTACAGGGATGACGAATTCAGAAACTGCAGCTTGTTCGCCCAAAAGATTAGAATGTAACTCCTCCTCGTTATTAGGGGCCACATTGTCCTTAGGAGAAGAAGAAGATTTTCTTACGGAAGCCATGTTTTCAGAATCTCGGAAGATGAAGGTCGATAAAGGAAAAACTTTGTGTGATAGGCGACTAAACAAGAAGATAACTGCAAAGTAAAAGGAAGTATAAAGGGAAAATGGCGAACTCAAAGCTCACCTATTTATACTAAAGTGAAATAAGACGTTTCGAACTCATCACAACTAATCATATTCCCGCCAAAAATATAAAGAAGATTAGAAGCCTCCCTAGTGGACACGTGGCGATTCATTTTTGGAAAGAAAAAACGACTATCTATGAGGGTTCGCACTCTTTTCCTTACTTAAGATTTTTTCCCACTGGGTTTTTTCTTAAGAAAGGTTTTTAACGAGGCACCACTCATAGACAAGAAACGGTCGTATAAACCGATTTACTTCTACGAGCTTCTATTATCTATACGCTCGAAGAAGTGAGGGAGTACTGATGGGGGCTATTTCGCACCCTACATACAGCACGGATCGAGTAAAGAACATGAGATCGATTCGACCAAATGAGATAGTTCCGGATCATCTTGAACGACCCGGCCGAATACAGTTCTTTTCGATTAGAAGACTATGGTCCGGTCCCAAGAAGGATATTTGGGCCGAGTCCTATAAGGACTATGATTCCTTGTAACGCTAGGTTTAGTATGATATAAATACCTAGTTAATCTTTGTATAAGACACATTCTACTTTACGGATTTGATGCTTACAAAACAGCATAATCCCAGATTATATACAAAAAGATCACCGATTCACCAAATTAACAAGGTTCTTTTTGATTGATTGTCTTTATTACTTCATTGCTCTAACGAATATTGCTTTTCCTTGAGATTGATCCATCCTGAATAAAGTAACAGAGCCCTATAAAAAAGTATATTGAAAACCCCCAATATCACCAATTCACTGATACTAATAACCCGACGAAATCCGGTTAAATCAGTTTTTCAACTTTTGAAAATTGCATTTTCGCCCCTCAACTTTCGAAAATTGCACTTTGACCCCAAAACTTTTAAAAAGTTACAAAAACACCCCTGGGCTGATTTGGGCAGATACCGGAAAATAATATTTTGAATTCTGAAAATTTTTGATTTTTTAAAATGACCCCTCAAGTTTCGGTATTTGCAAAACAGCCCCAAAGTTTTCGAAAATTACAAATTGACCACAAAACCCGTGCGGCCAGATTTACAAAAACAGTCCATGATTTTGAAATTTCCAGATTTCAAAAATTCAAATTTTTCAGCCCACAAAAACCCTAATCTCGATTTTTTGCATAAAAGTCCTGAAGTTTCAAAAATCTATAAAAACGGCACAGATCTAAAAAAGCAGTTTTACCCAATCATAGATCCAGTCATAACAAGTAAGAATCAACTTACAGAACATAATTATCACGTGTTTACATATACATAATTAAACATATACGGTGAAAACACATTATGTTCAGGCTTTTCGTATAATAATAATGGAGTTGGCTCTGATACCACTGTTGGGATAGTGGTTGGGATGCCTCGATTGTCAGAACAACGACAGTGCGGAATTTAAAATTTTTCGAAGCACCCAAGGTCCCATATTGATTCTCCATATTAATTATACGTAAGCAAGAACAAAAACACACATAGTAATTAAACAAGGGGGTTTTTGCGATATACCTCACCACAGGCAAGGTGGTGGAAACCTTCAGTTCTGGATCTGATTTGGATCTGGTTCACAGAAGTGATCCAAGCGTCTCACCTCCAAAGTTAGTCCACACCAATCGGATTCTGGCAACACCTCAAGATCTTAGGCTCAGAACTGGATTCAGGAGGTTTGTCGAAGCAGGATTGTGTAGATTCTCTTGACAGGTCAAGATCTAACACAGAGGAACAAAGGGAGAGGGGTGGCGGCACTAGAGCAGCCCACGGCAGCAGGTGGCGACGTCTCTAGGTGGCGGCGGCGGCTATGGTTGAGAGGAGAGGCTAGGGTTTTCTTCTTAGGGTGTTAGCTTTTTGAGCTCAAGTAGAACCCCTTTTATAGACTCCCTCTTGACCTAGGTTTTGCAAGACTTCTTATGCGCTTTTAATTAAAGGCCCATGTCTTGCAAGCCTTTTCATTTAATTAATTACTTAATTAAATGCCCAGTCCAATTAAATCATTATTACTTTTATATAATTAATTAGCAACTCAATTAAGTATTTAATTAATCAAGTTAGCCAATTAATTAATCTCCCACTTGAATTAAATACTTTTAATTCATTTAATAGATTTAATTACCTTTAAATCAATTAATTCCTTTTGTATCATTTTCAACATTCACCGTCCAATTGTATTGTGTGTGACCCTCTGGGTTCACCATCAATTGGCAGCAGGTGTTGGGATATGCCTCGATTGTCAGTACAACAGAGTGCGGAAATTAAAATTTTTCAAGGCACACCCACAGATCCCATAATAATATCTCCAAGTTATATATACGAAAGACATAAAACAAAGCACAGAAATAATCTAACAAAGGGGGTTTTCGATTTTTACCTCACCACAGGCAAGGTGGTGGAAACCTCCAACTCTGATTCTGAACTCTGATTAAGGTTCTGGTTCACTGGAGTGATCCAAGCGTCTCACCTCCAGAGAAAAGTCCACACCAACTGGATTATGATGACACCTCTTAGTCTTAGGCTCAGAACTAGATCTAAGAGGCTTGTTGATGAAGGATTGTGCAGATCTATTTGACAGATCAAAATTCTGCACAAAAGGAATGAGGGAGAAGATTTGCGGCGGCGGCACTAGGGCTTTCACGGCGGCGGTGCGGCGGTGTTACGGCAGCACACGGCGGCGGCGCTAGGGCTTGGGCGGCGCAGGGTGGGGCGGATTTCCTAGGGCAAGAGAAGACTAGGGTTTTTGCTTAGATGTTCTCTCTCTGAGTTCTGTTAGAACTCTATTTATAAGCACTCCTCAAGTCCTAGGGTTACAAGATTCCTAATGGGCTTAGGAGTCCATTTCTTGCAAGCCCACCTTAATTTAATTAATTACTTAATTAAATATCCAGCCCATATTAATTAATTACTTAATTAATATTTAGTTTAATTAATCAATTGTCATTTAAATCAATTAAATCAATTAATTAATTTATCTCCCATTTGAATTAACACTTTAATTCACTTAATTGATTTAATTACTTTTAAATCAATTAATTCCTTTTATATTCCTACAGAACAGTCACCGTCCAATTGTATTGTGTGTGACCCTCTGGGTTCACCATCAATTGGCAGCAGGCTCACGAAACCTCGTGATTTAATTTATGAACAATAAATTGCTCCGATCAATTAAACTACCTTTAATTGACCACTCCTAGAATCAATTCCTCTACTAATTCAGGAGTACCCACACTTCATGGTCGATGTCTAGCCACAAGCCCATGAAGCCCAACATCAGGTGAATTGATATTTAGTGAACCTCACCTCATATAATTACCATGTACATACGGTCCTTCTGTCGACCAATTTCCCGATCAAGACTTAGGGTGTGTGAATTGATCGGCACCTCTAAATTTGTCTCGATAACTATACTTTCTAATTCAGGATAATGTTCCAGTGTGACTGCCTAATTTGGAAACCCCTTTCCAAATCCGTCACCGACTACGGCCGTAGATTCATTGGAAACATTATCTAAGAATCGTATAGGAAATATTCTCATCCATTACGATGAGTCAACAGATTCCATCTTGGTACTAACCACTCGCGTACATGTCCATACGCACCCAACCTAGGCATTTTTATGACCAAGCTAAGTGGCCTATACCTAGATCTAAGTACGCACTTTCATGCACCGAATTCGCCCTAGCACCTCAAGTCATAGGACTAAATCGTACACTATTATAATCCTTTGAGAAACATCCCATCACCGATATGCGTCATGCGCTTCCACAATGGGTTTCTCTGTTCGGGTCGTTCGATGCATTCGATCCTCCATCGAATCACCTAGTCATATGCACTGGCCTCAAATGCCTTGTTCATGAAACTACAACAAATTCACTCCGTGTGAATCATGCATAATCGTACAAGTCTTGACGATTCACTCGATACCCCGTCTCGATATGAATCTATGACTTGGAACATTTTCGAGATCACGACCTTTGAGACTGTTTCATGATAAGTGCACTCAGTACTGAAGTGTATAGTCCCATAGTCATGAGTGATCTCAGGGTTTCAACCAATCGCTTAAATGTATTCGCGAGAGATGAAGTTTGGCCATTGTTTATCCTTATACATATATAAATAAACCTGCGTATTATTATAAAATCAAAGATTGTTATATACAAGATAGATCTATTACAAGCTAATTGAACTGGCTTGCAGGGCACTATCCTATCAATCTCCCACTTGCCCTAAAGCCATTCACAAACGTTTCTTAGACCCATCTTATCTAGATGTCCCTCGAACACCTTTTGCGAAAGTGGCTTAGTTAGTGGGTCAGCTATGTTGTCTTCCGATTTGACATACTCCATGTGCATGTCACCTCTACCCATGATCTCTCTGATCACGTGGTACTTCCTCAGTACGTGTTTGGATTGATGGTGTGATCTCGGCTCCTTTGCTTGAGCTATTGCCCCGTTGTTGTCACAAAAGACGACTACAGGTTCAGCAATGCTAGGAACAACATCCAATTCCTGGACGAAGTTTCTCATCCATACACTTTCTTTTGCTGCATCTGATGCTGCGATATATTCTGCTTCTGTGGTTGAGTCGGCAGTGGTAGACTGTTTACAGCTTTTCCAACTGACCGCTCCTCCATTGAGGCGGAATATGTATCCAGAGTTGGATTTAAAGTCATCCACGTCAGACTGGAAACTTGCATCAGTGAATCCTTCAAGTTTCAGTTCTCCACTACCACCGTAGACCAAAAACATATCCTTAGTCCTTCGCAGGTACTTTAGGATTGCTTTTACGGCAGTCCAGTGCTTCTCGCCTGGATTTGACTGATAGCGGCTCGTTACACTTAGAGCGTGTGCTACGTCTGGTCGAGTACACAACATTGCATACATTATACTCCCTATAGCAGAGGCATAAGGTATGATAGACATTCTCGTCTTTTCTTCGTCGGTTGTAGGGCACATAGACTTAGAAAGAGAGATACCATGTCTCATTGGAACAAATCCTTTCTTAGATTCTTCCATACTAAATCTCTTCAAGATCGTGTTGATGTACTGAGATTGGGAGAGTCCTATCATCTTCTTCGATCTATCCCTATAGATACGTATTCCCAATACGTAAGATGCGTCTCCCATATCTTTCATAGAGAACTGCGCGGATAACCACGCTTTAGTCTGCGCTAACATCTTGATATCGTCTCCGATTAACAAAATGTCATCGACGTACAAAACAATGAATTGTATTGAGCTCCCACTATTCTTTTTGTACACACAAGGTTCATATACGTTTTTGATAAAGCCAAAAGCTTTGACTGTCTCATCAAATCGTATGTTCCAGGTTCGGGACGCCTGTTTGAGGCCATAGATTGACCTTTGAAGCTTACACAGTTTGTGCTCACTTCCTTTGGACGCAAAACCTTCAGGTTGTTGCATAAAGATCTCCTTATCAATGTCTCCATTGAGGAAGGCGGTCTTTACGTCCATTTGCCATATTTCGTAGTCATGCCACGCGGCTATAGCAAGTAATATCCGAATGGATTTTGACATCGCCACGGGAGAGAAGGTTTCCTCATAGTCTATACCAGGCCTTTGAGAATACCCTTTCGCCACTAAGCGAGCTTTATGAGTAATTACCTCTCCATTCATTCCAAGCTTACGCTTGAAGATCCATTTACATCCTACAGGGATAGTTCCCTCAGGTGGATCGACCAAGGTCCAAACCTTGTTGGAATGCATGGAATCCATTTCGGATTGCATGGCTTCGAGCCACGCACCCGAATCTATGTCAGACATCGCTTCTTGATAGGTCCTTGGATCAGCATCAACTTTCTCGTTTTCGTGAATGAGACCAAATCGCTCTGGCTCCTTACGAATTCGATTAGACCTTCGAAGTATAGGTGTACTAGTAGGTTCAGTTAATTCTGGTTCAGCTCCCACTGTTTGTGGGGATGGGTCCGATTCTTGGACTTCATCAAGTTCTACGATTGTCCCATTTCGGTTGGTGAGGAAATCCTCTTCCAAGAAGTGGGCGTTCCTAGATACGAACGTATTACGTTCTTTAGGATCGAAGAACAGGTATCCAATAGAGTCCTTTGGATAACCCACAAATTTGCACAAACTAGATCTACTATCTAGCTTATCTCCCTTCTTGTTCTTTACATACGCAGGAGATCCCCATACTCATAAGAACGAATACACGGGTGCTTTACCATACCATACTTGGTGCGGCGTTGCTGGCACTGACTTTGAAGGTACTATGTTTAGTATCTTCGAAGCAGTTAATAGGGCTAAGCCCCAAAACGAAAAGGGAAGGTCAGCAAAGCTCATCATGGAACGAACCATGTCTAACAAAGTCCGGTTCCTCCGCTCAGACACTCCATTGAGTTGAGGTGTCCTAGGGGGAGTTCGCTGTGCGAGAATTCCATTCTCTTTTAGATAATCAAGGAATTCTTGGCTTAAATACTCACCACCTCTATCAGAACGAAGTGCTTTAATACTATGTCCAAGTTGGTTCTCTACTTCCATTCGAAACTCTTTGAATTTCTCAAAGGTTTCGGATTTGTGTGTCATAAGATACACATATCCATAACGACTAAAATCGTCGGTGAATGTTACGAAGTAAGAGAATCCACCTCTCGCATTGACACTCAATGGTCCACAAAAGTCAGTATGGATAAGATCCAATGTCTGTTTGGTTCGCTCGGGATTCCCGGTGAAGGGTGATTTGGTCATCTTTCCTTTGAGACAAGATTCGCAAGTCGGGAGTTCATCTAAGTTCTTTATTTCAAGAGCCTTAGAGGAAACCAACTTTTGAATCCTACTCTTGGAAATATGTCCAAGTCTAGCGTGCCAAAGTTGTGGAGTTTGATTATCATATTTCCTTTTTCTAGATTGAATGTGCATGACGTTGGAATTTATAGGTTCTAGGGAATATAGACCATCTATCAAAGTACCACGAGCATACATTAAATCACCTTTAAATATGCAAAAAGATCCATTTTGAATGGAAAAATTAAAACCATCAATGTCTAACATAGGAATAGAAATGATGTTTTTAATAATGTTTGGTACGTACAGACAATCCCTTAAAATTAAAGTAAAATTCCCTAAGACTAATTCCACGTCTCCTATAGCCTCGGCGGCGATCCTAGCTCCGTTTCCAAAACGCAGGATTCTATCCCCGGGCTTCAGGGTTCTTACTGCTCCCATCACCTGCAAATCATTGCAGATATGAGAACCTGCTGCGGTGTCTAACACCCACGATGCACAGTTAATAGAAATATTAACTTCAACTAGAAAAATACCTTTGGCTACCAATTTCATCTTTAGGTAGTCTGGGCAGTTCCTTTTCCAGTGCCCTGCTTTCTTGCAGTGGAAACATTCGTCTTCTGGGCTTTTGCGGTTTTTCTCGACCACCTTGGTGACTGCCTTTGAAGAAAATACCTTCTTCTTTTTCTTACCTTTCTTAGGCTTTGCAGCCTTCGATTGGTGTGCAATCATTACAGGTTTCTCTTTCTTGAGAGTCGATTCTGCCGTTACCAATAAATTGGTCAGTTCGTGAAGAGCGAGGTTTCTATCCTCCATGTTGAAGTTCAACACGAACTGGTCAAATGAACGGGGCAGCGTATGGAGAAGGAGGTCAGTGCTAAGATCAGCGTGCAAATCCACGTCCAATCGCCCCAGTTTTTCAACCAAGTTGATGAAACGCAGAGAGTGATCTTTTACACTGCTTCCCTCAGCCATCTTGAGATTAAACAACTCTTTAGAGGTCGCGAATCTTTCAGCGCGAGATCTTTCCCCAAACATCTGCTGGAGATGGAGAAGTATATCTCTAGCAAGCGGCATAGCAGCATGCTGTTTCTGCAGTTCGTTTGACATCGAAGCTAGCATGAGGCAACGAACCTGAAGATCATCATCAACCCTTTTAGCATGGGCGGTTCGTTGTTCCTCACTAGCTCGTGCTGCGGGTGCAGCAGGCATGGGTGTGTCGAGCACATAACTGCGACGTTCGGAGTCTAGGACTATTCTCAGATTTCTCAGCCAGTCGACAAAGTTTGAACCATTCAATTTGTTTGCGTCGAGGATAACAGATAATGGATTCTTAGACATTGTAATTAATATCTACAATAGGAAAGAAGACAACATTAAGCTAACTGATCTTATGTCTAATACTTATAATTATCGAAGTTGGACTTAGTTTCGAAAAAGTTCTCCCACTATTTTGTCGAAACAATCACCCCTTTGATTGCTCGGGAAATTCTATTTCCTAGCAGGTCTTGACGTCCCAGCAGCAATTAATTGCACCCACGACTCGTGGCCATACAAGTAATTCTCCAGGTAGGTATACTTTTACCAATTGTGTTACTCCACAACCTTCAAGCTATTTTGCCTCGATTTTCGCACCTATCTAGCACTGCTACATCATAGATGTTACTCCTCGTTTAAGTCTAACCAAGTCAATCTTGATGAGCAACAGGCCCGGTCATGAAATCCCCGTAACTAGTTATCGGTCGATTTTCACATCCCGACAAGTTCCCACCCTTGTCTTGTTTAGTTAAAAACAAGAATCGAGGAATTTCGTGTATTGTCCCTTTCTTCGACTCGGGTGCCAGACTCTGGATCACCTCTATCGATAAGTAGACAACATACACTAGTCCCTATTGATGGAAGGCTTGGATCTATAAAACTTCATTTTATAGTTTACCCAATATGACTTAATATTTTATTTCGAGAGGGGTATTTCTGGTTTGAAAGTTATACTAACTCTCCTCGAGATCTCACCGTGTAAGTTATGCTTTATTCTTTTATTACGATCTAGATTCTAGCGGGTAGCCAAATATAAATCGACAAATAAATAAAAGCCATACAAGCCTAGCATGCATACTACCACAATATGTTTTCGATCGGGAGCCTCCTATGTGGGCCATCATCGAGCCATTGATGTTGGCCCTATTGGTCAATCTAAAGGGTTCTCAAACAGGCCTATGCTATTACATTAATCACCATGCATACATGGCCTTCATATCTCCTTGGGCTCCCATCTTGCTTGTAACGGGCCTCCATCCTAGACTAGGAAAGCATTAAAGCCCTATTCTATTACAAAGCCTCAAAGTTGGCCCAAAAAACATAAAAGGCTCGCAGGCCTTAATAAAAACCAAACATTAAATTAAACCAATCACATCTACCCTAAGGTCAAAGCTCGGCTCGATCGAAAACCACGTAAACAGTTCACGTAGAGCAAGAAACATGTAAACGACATTTTACTTTCTCCTTTCTTTAATTTTAAAACATCCTTTTAAAACTAACTTCCATTGATTCTTACTTTTAGTCACTACTAATTATGACAAAATAAACTTTCGGGTAAACAAAATAAATTTTCCTGCTGAAAATCAGATTCTGTTTTTCAACTTTTGAAAATTTCATTTTCGGCCCCTCAATTTTCGAAAATTGCACTTTGACCCCAAAAACTTTTAAAAAGTTACAAAAACACCCAAAGCAGTTTCGGCCAGCATTCCAGAAAATAAATTTTGAATTCTGAAAATTTTCGATTTTTCCAAACAGATCCTTGAAGTTTCGGTAATTGCAAAACAGTCCCTAAACTTTCGGAAATTACAAAATGACCCCAAAAAGCGTGCGACCAGTTTGCGAAAACAGTCCAGAATTTTTGAAATTTCCAGATTCTAAAATTTCGAATTTTTAAGCCCTTTAAAACCCTAGTTTGCGATTTTGTCCAAAGAGTCCTGAAGTTTTCAAAAACTATGAAAACGCTATAGATCTGAAAAACAGTTTTACCCAATTGTAGATCTAGTCATAACAAGTAAGAATCAATCGACAGAACATAATTATCATGCGTTTTAATATACATAATTAAACATATAATATAAACACATATTATGTTCAAGCCTTTCGTATAATAATCATGGAGTTGGCTCTGATACCACTGTTGGGATATGCCTCGATTGTCAGTACAACAGAGTGCGGAAATTAAAATTTTTCAAGGCACACCCACAGATCCCATAATAATATCTCCAAGTTATATATACGAAAGACATAAAACAAAGCACAGAAATAATCTAACAAAGGGGGTTTTCGATTTTTACCTCACCACAGGCAAGGTGGTGGAAACCTCCAACTCTGATTCTGAACTCTGATTAAGGTTCTGGTTCACTGGAGTGATCCAAGCGTCTCACCTCCAGAGAAAAGTCCACACCAACTGGATTATGATGACACCTCTTAGTCTTAGGCTCAGAACTAGATCTAAGAGGCTTGTTGATGAAGGATTGTGCAGATCTATTTGACAGATCAAAATTCTGCACAAAAGGAATGAGGGAGAAGATTTGCGGCGGCGGCACTAGGGCTTTCACGGCGGCGGTGCGGCGGTGTTACGGCAGCACACGGCGGCGGCGCTAGGGCTTGGGCGGCGCAGGGTGGGGCGGATTTCCTAGGGCAAGAGAAGACTAGGGTTTTTGCTTAGATGTTCTCTCTCTGAGTTCTGTTAGAACTCTATTTATAAGCACTCCTCAAGTCCTAGGGTTACAAGATTCCTAATGGGCTTAGGAGTCCATTTCTTGCAAGCCCACCTTAATTTAATTAATTACTTAATTAAATATCCAGCCCATATTAATTAATTACTTAATTAATATTTAGTTTAATTAATCAATTGTCATTTAAATCAATTAAATCAATTAATTAATTTATCTCCCATTTGAATTAACACTTTAATTCACTTAATTGATTTAATTACTTTTAAATCAATTAATTCCTTTTATATTCCTACAGAACAGTCACCGTCCAATTGTATTGTGTGTGACCCTCTGGGTTCACCATCAATTGGCAGCAGGCTCACGAAACCTCGTGATTTAATTTATGAACAATAAATTGCTCCGATCAATTAAACTACCTTTAATTGACCACTCCTAGAATCAATTCCTCTACTAATTCAGGAGTACCCACACTTCATGGTCGATGTCTAGCCACAAGCCCATGAAGCCCAACATCAGGTGAATTGATATTTAGTGAACCTCACCTCATATAATTACCATGTACATACGGTCCTTCTGTCGACCAATTTCCCGATCAAGACTTAGGGTGTGTGAATTGATCGGCACCTCTAAATTTGTCTCGATAACTATACTTTCTAATTCAGGATAATGTTCCAGTGTGACTGCCTAATTTGGAAACCCCTTTCCAAATCCGTCACCGACTACGACCGTAGATTCATTGGAAACATTATCTAAGAATCGTATAGGAAATATTCTCATCCATTACGATGAGTCAACAGATTCCATCTTGGTACTAACCACTCGCGTACATGTCCATACGCACCCAACCTAGGCATTTTTATGACCAAGCTAAGTGGCCTATACCTAGATCTAAGTACGCACTTTCATGCACCGAATTCGCCCTAGCACCTCAAGTCATAGGACTAAATCGTACACTATTATAATCCTTTGAGAAACATCCCATCACCGATATGCGTCATGCGCTTCCACAATGGGTTTCTCTGTTCGGGTCGTTCGATGCATTCGATCCTCCATCGAATCACCTAGTCATATGCACTGGCCTCAAATGCCTTGTTCATGAAACTACAACAAATTCACTCCGTGTGAATCATGCATAATCGTACAAGTCTTGACGATTCACTCGATACCCCGTCTCGATATGAATCTATTACTTGGAACATTTTCTAGATCACGACCTTTGAGACTGTTTCATGATAAGTGCACTCAGTACTGAAGTGTATAGTCCCATAGTCATGAGTGATCTCAGGGTTTCAACCAATCGCTTAAATGTATTCGCGAGAGATGAAGTTTGGCCATTGTTTATCCTTATACATATATAAATAAACCTGCGTATTATTATAAAATCAAAGATTGTTATATACAAGATAGATCTATTACAAGCTAATTGAACTGGCTTGCAGGGCACTATCCTATCAGCAGGCCCACGAATTTCTCGTGATTTAATTTATGAACAATAAATTGATCCGGTCAATTAAACAACCTTTAATTGACAACTCCTAGAATCAATTCTTCTATTAACTCAGGAGTACCTACACTTCATGGTCGATGTCTAGCCACAAGCCCATGATGCCCAACTTCAGGTGAATTGATACTTGTGAACCTCGTCTCATATAATTACCATGTACATACGGTCCTTCTATAGACTAATATTCCCGATCAAGACTTAGGGTGTGTGAATTGATCGGCACCTCTAATTTTGTCTCGAGAACTATACTTTCTAATTCAGGATAATATTCCATTGTGACCTTCTAAATTTGGAAACCCCCTTTCCAAATTCGTCACCGACTGCGGCCGCAGATTCCTTGGATATATTATCTAAGAATCGTATAGGAAATTCTCTCACCCATTACAGTGAGTCAGTATATTCCATATCGGTACTAACCACTCGCGTACATGTACATACGCACCCAACCTAGGCATGTTATGACCAAGCTACGTGGCCTATACCTAGATCTAAGAACGCACTTCCATGCACCGAATTCGCCCTAGTACCTCAAGTCAAAGGACTAAATCGTACACTATTATAATCCTTGAGAAACATCCCATCACCGATATGCGTCATGCGCTTCCACAATTGGTTTCTCTGTTCGGGTCGTTCGATGCATTCAATCCTCCATTGAACCACCTACTCGTATGCAATGGCCTCAAATGCCTTGCTCATGAAACGCTACAAATTCACTCCATGTGAATCATGCATACTCGTACAAGTCTTGGCGATTCCTACGATACCCAGTCTCGTTCGGAATCTATGACTTGGAACAATTTTAAGATTACGACCTTTGAGACTGTTTCATGATTGCACTCAGTACTGAAGTGAATCGTCCCATAGTCAAATGTAATCTAAGGGTTTCATCCAATCGCTTAAATGTATTCGCGAGAGATGAAGTTGGCCATTGTTTATCCTTATATTCATATAAATAAACGCGCGTATTATTATAAAATCAAAAGATTGTTTCTTACAGAATAGACCTATTACAAGCTAATTGAACTGGCTTGCTGGGCACTATTCTATCAATGAGTGGATGCAACAGATGACTTTTCATTAGACTTAATTGTTTTCTCAAGTTCCATGATTTTTCGTTTAAGAACTTCACATTCAGCTTTCAGGGATTCATTTTCTTGCTCAAGCTGTTTATATTCATCTGATTCTCTTGGCTTTTCAGCCTTGAGTTTTAGTGAACTGTTTTGCTCTCTTAGCAATATCATCTCTTCCTTAAGCTTTGTAAATGCTTCAGCATTACTTGTATTGTTAAGCATCATTTGTTCAAATGAATTAAATAATTAATTATCTAGAGGAGTTGCCTCATCATCCTCAGAGCCATCAGATACCTTAGCCATCAGGCAGAGAAGAGCAGGTCTCTCTTCATCAGAGGACTCTTCATTAGAAGTGTCTGAATCCGAATCTGTTGAGTAGATAGCAGCTATCTTTTCCACTTCTGCCACTAGCACCTTGCCTTTCTGATGCTTTCTTTCTTTTCTGATTCTCTTTTCTTCTTCAGTGTACTTTTCAGCTTTAGGATATGGGCAGTCTCTGATGAAATGACCCAATTTTCTGCAGTTATAGCACATCATTTTAGATTTATAAGAATTCTTATCTTGAGAAGAAGAAGTAGGGTTAGAAGTAGAAGCATTGTTGTATTTGTTCTTCATTTTTTGTTTGTAGAACTTCTTGAAATTATTCATCAGCAATGTAATGTCTCTAGCAGTGTACTCCTTTTTGTTGAGTAGTGTGGCTTCATCTGATGAGTCCACGTCTTAACTTTTGTAGGCTGGCCTTCTAGGATTTTCAGCAGCAACCAGGGCAGCTGTGAGACTTGAAGTAGAGGTTTCTTCAACACCCATTCCTGGCAATTTATACTCATATGCCTTGAGTACTGAGAACAGCTCGGTGAGTGAGATCTTTCCCAAGTCTCTTGACTCTTTCATGGCTATTACCTTCATGTTGAACTTAGGAGGTAGAGCCTTCAGCACTCTGACGGTTTATCCCTTATCAGTGAAGGTTTTTTCAAGCTTTAAAACTTCATTCAGCGTCCTTGTAAACCTTGTATCCATCTGATCAATGGTTTCCGCAGACTTCATCTTGAAGTGGTCCAGCTTTTCCAGTGCAACACTCAGCTGATGCTTTTTGATAGCGTCGTTTCCATCGCTCATATCACGGACCTTATCCCACATTTCTTTAGCAGTCTTGCAATGCTTGACTTTGTCAAATCTGTCATTGTCAAGGGCCTTGGTCATGATAAATCGCCCAACTTTGTCCAGGTTGAACAGCTTTATTTCTTCGGCTGTCATTTCATGTAAATCTTTTTCCACCGTTAGATCGACTTCATCAACTTTGATGTTCCTGGTGAATTTGAATGGACCTTTGATGATACATGTGTACATGTTATCATTGTAGGCAAGTAAGAAGATCTCCATTCTGATCTTCCAGTCTTCGAAGCTCATACCAGCTATGTGGGGAACATGGCTGATACAATACATTTTTAAAAAATTTTAATTTTTCAAAAAGATGCTCTTTTGAAAAGTTTGAAAACCTTTGAAAAACACTCGGATCAAGCTCGTTGATCAGGCAGCTGATTCTAATGAACCACCTGCTCTGATACCACTTGTTGGTCCCAAGTGGTCAGATGAGGTCTAGAGGGGGGGGGGAGGTGAATAGACATCTGAAACTTTTTAATCAATTTTAACTTTAAAACTTTTGTTCAAACTTAAATAGACTAAGCTGATACAGAACAGTAAGTTTACAAGGCTGATCGCGAACAAATCTTTGAACAACTTTGCTGACCACTAATCTGATATATACTTAGCTGATTTTTGTCAAAAATCAGTTTTAATACCAGAATACTTGCAGCGGATTTACAAAGTGTTTTTCACAAGTATACTTAGTAGTTTGAAAATTTTAATCCCCAGTTTTATGCAGTGTTTTATGCAGATATGAAAATATGCAAGTAAAAGCAATGTAAAAACACAAGAATTTTTATAGTGGTTATATGGATTTAAATATCCTTTAGTCCACTCTTCCAAGTCACACAGATCTTGGGTTATACTAAGAACTCAAAGTAATTAGTACACTCTGCTCGCGTCGAACAACAAATGAAACGACCACAATTCCGCAATAGGAAATCACAAAGAAACTCCTATTCTCTGAAGTAATATCACTCACTAAGATGGATATCTACTCCTCACAACTCTTTTCTCTTACAGATTCACTCAGAAAATTTTTTCTTGAACTTCAACGGCTTCTGTCAACAAATGAATTTCAGCAGACGAGTGAGCTGTTCTTGAGCTTTTGAGACTTAGAAAGTATTTTGCTCTGAATTCAATCTCTCAGAAGTTGTGTTCATTTCTTTCTTCGTCTCTTCAGCTATTTATAGTCACCCTTTGAATTATGTCCGTTGAAGAGAGTCAAAATTCAAATCTCTTGATTTTTGGTCCTTAAAATCCGCGAACAGCTCTCTGCACAGTGACATTACTGCGAACTGTACTTTCGGTCAGGCAGCATTAAATGCACCAAGCTGATACGAGGACTTTCTTCAATCATTTGTCTTTAATAACCTTGTACTTCAGCATTTATTATTTCCAGGGGCATTTATTAACGTTGGGTAGACTTCTTGATCCTTTCCACTTGGCTGATCGAAAGTGCAAGTCTGATGATGAACAGAGTTGATCCCAAACTTGAACAAATCTGATTTGAGTCGGCTGATCTTCACCAGTCTGATTTCTTTTCTTCAGCAGATCAGTAGTCTTCTGGACCTTGAATCTTTGACCCTTCTGATAGTCTTCTTAATTGGTCAAAATTCTTCTAAGGGATTTTACAACTAAGTTTTCCATACTTAGCTGATCTTAGGTTTTGGAAATCATCAAAACCACCCTTTACTAATTTACTTCAGTGCTTTTCATCTTCATCCTTATCCAACACTACTAGCATATCGATCCGAGGCAATGGATAAGGGTCTCTTGGGTACAATTTATTCAGATCCGTTAAATCGTTGCACATTCTCCATTTTTTTTCAATCTTTTCCCCTTTGGAAACCAAGTCCACATTACACAGCCATTCGGTAAATTTTATCACTTTTATTTGACCGGCTGCTAACAATCTATCAACCTCAGCATTGATTATTTTATCCTTCTCTCGTCCATGATTTTGTTTCTTCTATCGAACTGGTTTAGCCTTTGGGTCTTGTTTCAATGAATGTGTGATTACCCGAGGGTTGATTCGGACTATATCGTTCGAACTCCAAGCGAAGACATCCACGTTTCTGCATAAAAAATCAACGAGCATAGTTTCCATTCCCTCACTCAGTTTCGTTTCGATCCTAGTAACCTTCTCTGGAGAACCAGGAACTAACGCAACCTTATTGTAATAGGGGGCTTGGATGCTCATATCTACATTATTGACATTCTTTCCTTGTAGCTTATCACAATCAGGGACCAGTAAATTTGAAACCGATCCTGACTCTAAACCAACCAGTCTTCTTTTGTTCGGAATCTCAGGCTCTACCTTCCGCTTTATGGACAAGAAGAATTATAGCATTCTCACGCCATGTATTGGTCATTCCGCATTTCACCAACACCTCCATCAGTTGGACATTTTACCTTTTGATGATATGTTGATACTACAGCCTTGAACGCGTTCAATGCTGGCTTTCCTAATATGGCGTTATAAGCAAAAGGTGTTTCCACAACTAAGAACTTCACGGTTCAAGTTACACTCCTAGGCTTCTTTCCGAGAGTTGTGCTTAGCAAGATGGTCCCCAATGGGACAATCTTCGAACCACCAAATCCGACTAAAGGAGTGGTCACTCGATCTAAATGAGGATGTTGGAGGTTCATTCGAGCTTGAGCTTCAGAAGAAATAATATTTACGGAGCTACCATTGTCAATTAAAACTCTCTTGACCTCGTAGTTACCGATCCTTAAAGTTCGAACCATCAAAAAATCAGGATCATCATCATCCACCTCCCAAGTTACATCTGCTGGTCTATCCGCATCACTGAAAATTATGACCTGATTTTCCATTGAAGGTGTTTCAAAGGAGAAAATCTCCTTCTTTGTCGATATAACTACCTTAATCGACCTCCTTGTTCTTTTCCTTGCATTTTTACTGTCTCCCACCCGCTGGCCCACCAGCAATCATGTTTATCACTCCACTTGGTTGCTCCTCATCCTGATTCCGAGCTTTCTGTTGCTGAATTGCGAACTTTCGAGGGCTTTTGGATCTATAACGATTGTTATAGTTTCCCCTTTTGACAAACTCTTTATGTTTTCCTTGTACAATTAATTTATTGATCTCGACCTTCAACTGATAACAATTTTCCGTATTGTGTCCTCGAGCTCTATGATATCGACAACACTTGTCATAGTTCAAAATTCCCGGTCTTGCTTGAGTAATCCTTTCTGCTTGAGGTATCAAATTCCTTTCCTCCAACACAGTGAGAATTTCTTCCTTTGAGATGTTCAATGATAGGATAGTGCCCAGTAAGCCAATTCATTTTAGCTTGTAATATGTCTATTCTGTAAATAACAATCTTTGATTCTATAATTAATACGCACGTTTATTTATATATGTATAGAATAAACAATGGCCAAATTCATCTCTCGCGAATACATTTAAGCGATTGGATGAAATCCTTAGATCACATTTGACTATGAGACGATTCACTTCGGTATTGAGTGCAATCATGAAATAGTCTCTAAGGTCGTGATCTTAAAACACGTTCCAAGTCATAGATTCTGAAGTGAGACAGGGTATCGTAGGAATCATCAAGACTTGTACAAGTATGCATGATTCACATGGAGTGAATTTGTAGCGTTTCATGAACAAGGCATTTGAGGCCAGTGCATATGAGTAGGTGGTTCGATGGAGGATCGAACGCAACGAACTACCCGAACAGAGAAACCCATTGTGTAAGCGGATGGCGCATATCGGTGATGGGACGTTTCTCAAGACTTATGATAGTGTATTATTTAGTCCTTAGACTTGAGGTGCTAGGGCGAATTCGGTGCATGAGTGTGCGTACTTCGATCTAGGTATAGATCACGTAGCCTGATCATAGCATGCCTAGGTAGGGTGCGTATAGTTATGACCGCGAGTGGTTAGTACCAATATGGAATCTACCGACTCATCGTAATGGATGAGGGAATTTCCTATATGATTCGTAGATAATATATTCGAGGAATACGGATTTGGAAAGTAGTTTCCAAATTTAGCAGTCACACTGGAATATTATCACGAATTACAAAGTATAGTTATCGAGATAAATTTAGAGGTGCCGATCAATTCACACACCCTAAGTCTTGATCGGGAAATTAAGTCGATAGAAGGACCGTATGTACATGGCATTTATAAGAGGCAGAGGCGAGGTTCACAAATATCAATTCACCTGAAGTTGGGCTTCATGGGCTTGTGGCTAGACATCGACCATGAAGTGTGGGTACTCTTGAGTTGATAAGGGAGATTGATTCTAGGAATGGTCAATTAAAAGGGTTTAATTGATCGGAGAAATTAATTGCTCGTAAATTAAATCACGAGGAATTCATGGGGCTGCTGCCAATTGATGGTGAACCTAGAGGGTCACTGATCTTACGTGGTTTCGTATATGATCAATGATGTGAAGGAAATAGCTGAGGGCACAATTAAATGAATTAAAGATTAGTAATATATATATCTGAACGTGCGCATACATATTACAAGCAAATGGGGTCCTACTTGAGCATTATACGATGTCGTACAAGCTAGAGGAATAATACATAATAAGTGACCTATGCTAACTTTCCAAGATGGCTCCGAGCAGCAGCTTCGAGTAGAGAGCACCTGGGAAAGCGTGTCTGGTGCCATAAATGCCAGTGATATTTATAGTTGAAATGGTGAGCTACCTGGTCCACTCGCAGGGATATATTTCTCGGCCCAAGGGCCTGGGCCTGCGATCGGCCCAACAGTAATTTTCGATCATGGGCTCTCTATGGTTGATCGGATTGCAAAGATTGTGTCTTGGGCTCGATTCTACACTCTCAAGGTCGGGATTCATGTTCTTCGCTTCTGTTAGTGCTGTTCAAAGTAGAGTCCAAAATATCCCTCATCAATACTACCCCACTTCTCGAGCGCAAAGTGAAGCTTAAGGTCGAAGAAGTATGTACCGTTACGATCATGGGGATGAGCAAACCATCTATGATGTGCTTCAGCTATGCCTCGTTAAAAACATAACTTGGAAAAACCCATTGGGATAAAACCAAATTAGGGAAAAAGAGTGCACATCTTGGAAACAATCTACCGGCTTTTCTGTGATGATATAACATTTGACGTTAACAACCTTAGTCTGGCCTTTCGAATTTATTCATCAACAAAGTATACTTCCACATAGGTTACCGTACTGCCGCAATCGGCTCCTTATTTTCGATCACGGGACGAAGCGAAAGGATGTGTCGATAAATGAACATGGATACCCCAGAGGCGTGTCTTTTCGTATGTGGCCTCTCGGCTTCCATATGCAGGAAGTATAGGGGTCTTAAATGCAATTATCAGAAAGATAGTTTTGAATTAGCCTTGAGGGAGTTCAACCGTCACGGTTATCCAGGGTCCGGCTTGCAATTTATCTTTTTAACCTTGTATATATATGTTGACTTGTTGAAAATTATTTACAAGGCAACTTTCTTCCTAAGATCGGAGCATAGAGATCGATCGAGCTGTTATTTTCGGATACTTGCTTCTTTCTAACAATGTCTAGTTCGAGAAATCTGAGGGGCAAGCGCAAAATCGGAGAAGACCGAGAATCTGATCCTGTCTTGAGGCTTATTGATGATTTCAAAGAAGAGGAATTAGACCCCGAGCGTGAGGATGTTGATCATGTTGAAGATCTTGAGGAAAACGTGGTCGAGAAGCATAGCATTGGTGATAACGCCTTTGTTAGGATATACAAACCAGAAGGTCCTTCTAGAATTGTTGGTCATAACAAAGTTGAACTTGGCGCCGACCAAACTTCCTGCATTTTTGGTAAGGATGACCGCCCTTATTTGGATAAAGAGTTTGGGAATTTTTTCCCTAAGGGTTTTTCGATCATCATCCCTTATTATCATCAACGCGCGACTGATCCTCCAGCGGGGTGTCAGGCATTTTATGAAAAGCAATTTTCTCATGGATTGCGCATCCCTTTTATTCCCCTGATCAGAAGCATTTTAACATCTTTTTCTCTTTTCCCCGCTCAGATTCTTCCGAACTCTAATGCCTATATTGTAGCATTCAGCGTTCTTATGGAAGCTAAAGGGGAAGAGGCTTTCTTTCTGAATTTCTGGCAAATGTTCCAAATGGATATGTCTAAGGGCTCCAATGCGGGGTTCGTATATTTCTCTCAACGGTCAAGTAGGCCCATTCTTTCGAATGTTGCTATGGATGAAACCAAGGGTTGGAAACGAAGGTTCTTCTTCGTGAAAGATCCTGATATCCCTGTCTCGGAAGGAAGTTCGAAAACTAGACCATACCGATGGGATGGCCTAGGGTCTTGGGTATACGGCCGCCGCAGAATTAAGGAAAAGCTTAGTCATCATCTTTCTGACGAACTATTGGAACAGTTGCAGTCCAATCCCTACCAGACTATGCTACTTGTTCAAGAAGGGGTTTTGAGGATGGCAGGTTTGAGCAAATGCGATTACCCCGCTCCGAGGGTTGAGTTTTCTCTTTTTTCGTTAACTCGACCCCTTGACGGGTCTATCCGATCGTCCGAAAATATGTCCGAACAGGCCACTTTACCTCGCGCCCCTCTTACTCTAAGTATGCTACTATCATTCGTATTTTAATGCGCGATAAATTGTACTTCCTCATCTAGCTTTCTAAATGCATTGCATTTCCTTTGCAGATCAAATTGTTGAGAAGTTTCGACTGTCCCTTGTTCGTTCGATCGAGACCGCCACTTTCCGGCGAGTATCGAACCATTCCCAGCAAATAAAGCAAATCAATCCGGAAGGAATGGAAATAAGTAACTTGGTCGTTGACCCCATTGATATGCTGTAGCGGCACAAGTTCATCGAATCCGGCTGTAGCGGGTCCTATACACAGCGTTTTCTCGATTGAGACTTCCAATCCCTCATCCGCTGGTTACAGTCAATATTCCTGAATCGTATTTCGGGTATACAAGAACATGAGGAGCGTATGGCTCGGGAACGAAATGCTGACCATCCAGGGACCTCGAGGAGGTTAAAACCATTCGGCAGGAGCTCCGACTCGGTTCCTTGTCGTCCAGGTAGGTCTGAGCCAGATGTAGCCGACTTCATGGATGAGCATTTTTGCGGGTGTAGGGCCGCCGGATATCCGAAGGAAGGAACCATTTTATCCGATCTCGGACCTGATGGCGAAAATGAGTTTGAAAAATCCCCAAAAATCTTTATGGCTAGACGATTCAAGCGGGATTTTCTTCACCATACCGTAAAAAGCGACTTCAAAGTCTTGAGTAACATCTCTCGAACCTACCAGGAGGTAATACTTGTTAAGTTTTGACTACTTTTATCTTTCTTGATTCTTATATAGTCTGCTGACATGCTTTACTTCTTCACAGGCTGGGGATTATTTCGCCCTTCAGACTTATCGTTTAGCATTGCTGGAACAAGAGTCACAAGAGGCTCACAATGCGCTCGCACAGACCCTGGCCGAGAATAAAATGCTTCGAGCTCAACTGGACGACGCTACGAGTAGGCTAACAGATAACCGTCGTGAATTATCTAAAATCAAGAAGGAATTAGAGAGTAGTAACAAAAAGCACACCCCGTCCGTGGAGGAAGATTTGGTGTCAATAGTCAAGGAGAAAAGTGCTCTCGAGGAGGATCTCAGGAAAGCTAAGATTGAGCTCGAACAAGCCAAGAAAAACTCCCAGCGTGCGTATTCTCAGGGACGGGAAGAGGCAGTGATCCCAGCTATATGAGAGTTTTTGAAGTCTCCTGTTCTTGATCCCTTGGTTCGCAGAAGGATAGGCAGGATTCTTCAAACGATTTTCTACAATGGGGTTCAACAACTAGTGTCGGCCGAGATAATTCCGGACAAGATGGACGAATATTTTTGACATATGGATCCTTATAATAATGTTGAAGGAAAAGACTACAAAACTTCGTCATTGCCCACGGAAACCTTGAGCTAGCAGGATCATCATTTTGCCCCGTTTGTTGAGGAATTTGGCTTTCCAATGCCGAATCCTGATTTGCTTGAGTTATCCGGCAATGACCCCTAATCTGCCTTAGGGGAAGATCATTATGTTGACATAGATGGCGAAATCGATGATCAAAATGATCATCTCGACCGTCGAGTAAGGCGATAGGGTGATGACGGCGAAGGTAGCGGCAGCTCCGACAATAGATCAGTTAGCTCGAAAGGAAGCGATTCAAAATGTAGCAGCTAGGAACCCGATCACAGCTATGCAATAGGAGTAATAGTTGATGTAATAGGATTCTTCCTCAATGTTTTTTGTTTTATATAATCCATAAAATCCTTAACTTGTAAATACTTGTTTATCCGCATTTTGCCTTTTTACCATTCGAAGTCTTCTTTATTTTTCTGTTCGAAATCTATAGTTTGTAATTGAATTTCTCGAGAGTCGCACCGGTTCAATTATTGTAAAGACAGGGTGTAGCTTCTATAAATACAAGGACTGTTTTGAATCATTTTGCCTATAACTCTTAAGCATTGAGATCGGAGCTCCGCGATTAACATTTATTTTCGAACTTTCAAATTTATTTCTCCGCTCATCATGGATCAAGTATTGGGTAAATCTATTGATCCCTTGTTGTTGTTGGGTGGCTCCAAGAGCAAAGGTCTGCCCAAAGATAGAAGTCGATTAAGGATAAGAAGTCCTCCAGGGCTTCTCCAACAACTTCCGCATCTTCCCCCAAAGCCTCCAAGGAAGGGGAGATTAAGAAAGAAAAGCAGGCTTCAACCAAACATGTCAAGATTATTCCTAGTAAATCGATATTAGATGATGATCTCGACGAGGAATCTGAAGGCTCCCCGTCAAAACCTATCGATAATTCCAAACGAGCGTTGGCTAGACAGAAGGCTTCGGTTCTTGCTTCGCATAAAAGGCCTTATTCTGATGGGATCACCCCTATTGAGACCTTGCAGAAGCTTGTCTTTAGAAATGATTTGTTGGCCGGTGATTCTGCAGCTGGTTCCCCGAAAGGAAGTTTGGGCAAGATATCGGTGAAGGCTCTTTAGTTTCTGGAGCAACAACTGAATCCTCGAAAGTTGAGGATCTTTTCGACCCTCGCGGGTCTTCTGCTTCTCCTGTGATCTTCTCTTCCGCGCTGAAAAATGAGTCTGCTCCGAAAGTGGTACTCGAGAATCCTGTTAAGAGTCTCCTGTAGGCTGATATCTCCATTTATGAAGCGGGCGTGTATAAGGGAAAAAGCCCTTCAGAGCTGTTTCAATCTGGATCGAATTATCTTTTCCAGGTTTTTTTCTCCTTCTCCTCCCTTTTTTTTTTTTTAACTAACCCATTTATTCATAAGGTAGGCTGGACAAGAGTTCCTCGAGCTCAAAGTGTTAGCTGAGCGGGAATTGAGCCAACATGCTGCTGTTACCCTCGAACTGGAGAAGATGAAAACCGAATTGGACCATGTGCTCGAGGAGAAACAGGCTTTAGAGAAGGAGAAGGCCGCTAAGGATCAGGGTGAAGAAATCCACCAACAGTTGAGCAAAGAGCTTGAAGTACTCAAAGGACTTTATGAACAGGAGAAGAAGGATTCTGAGCTTCGTGAACAGAAGGCTTAATTGTTGAACTTCGTGCCGAGCTTCAGAAGATTTTTTCCGATAATAAACTTCTGTAGATGCTTTAATTGTTGAACTTGTTGTAATTTTATCTTTCCATTTCGCATTCGTGATGTAACTCTGAATAAGTTTATAATTTGTTTCGTGTGTTTCTTCATGATTGTTATGCCGTTCTTCGAAGGCTATATCTATTCTCTTAATTATGCTGGCGTGTTCTCCACTTTTTAATCAACCTACACCGAGCATAATTGTCACAAAATCGTTTATGCTTCGATAATTGTTACTACTATTCGATCTTTGTATAGCGGGGGCAAATGTATTGATGCGAAAGTTCGAATATTATCCTTCGACCGAAGGTTTTTGATTAATTCAAAATTCCGATCTTGAGTCAAACTAATTATCCTTTTTATCCAAACAGTCCCCTATTCATCGGGAAGCGGAACCGTCGGCGCATTTATCGCTCGTATCGCGATCGTTCAATCTAGCAGATCTGAGCCATTTGTGTTTATTTTCTTCCCCTATAAATACTTCTGACTGGTTGTCAACTTACCATCGTATTTTTACTTTTCCTGTAAAAATTTTGTTCGATCTCTATGCACGGTTTTTAACCTTTAATGGCCAATCATTTATCCCCCATAAAAATGTTAGAGATTTGAATTCGTACTTTCTTTTCCTTTGCTTCCACAGAAATTTTTGCTTCGACTAGAATATCGACAGACGAATATCATTGCGACTAGGATATCGGCAGACGACCTGCTTTCTCGGATATCATATATCTAAGGCAAGCTCGGACTCCTTTATCCTATCGCTCTACCCAGTCGGATAGTGGGTCAACTCCTGGAGGATTTTCCTGCTCTCGATCTCAACTTCTTCAAGATGTTTCTTGAAGAATGTTGCCTTCGAGATTGTGTGGAGTAATTTCTCTAGGGATTGCTTCCTGCAGCTTCGACCTGGGTGAATGTACGAACTAACCAGCAGGGGAGTGGTAGCAAGAATGCTGGAAAAAGCGCTACCAATCCGACCCCTGCACTCTTGGATGAAGGGTAGATGCAGAACCAGCTCTACTCAGCCCCGCCGATCGAACGAAGATCCCTAGCGTAGAGCCTGTCATTTGTAGTAGGATAGTACTTAATGTAACCTTCAGATTTTAGCTCGAATTTACTTATTGTAATAGAATAGTACTGAAATCTTTTGTAACTATTTGAAAGCTTATGAAAAAAAGACTTATTTTTACTTCACTGTCCTTGTATGTTTCTTTGCTTATATTGCTCGTACATCAATAAGATTGCTATTTTGATAGAATAATCGAATATCCAATTCTGAGAACAATTATTTAATAATTATTGAATTTGCGTTGCTGCTTAGGATAATCGATAATTGATATTTCTTTGATATTCTTCGTAAATCTCGATCATTGCAATTTGTAAATCGATCATTGTTAAAATCGGAAAACTTTTTTGATGACTTGAGCTATGGGACATAGCAACGGCTTTGACCCTTAGTCGATTTCGAGGGTCTTAGCAACACTTTCACCCATTTTCTTTTAATTTCGATCTAAGGGGTTGGGCTTTCACCCTTAGTCGATTTCGAGGGTCTTAGCAACAGCTTTCACCCGTTTTTCTTTTGTTTTCGATCTAAGAGGCGTAGCAACGACTTTCACCCTTAGTCGATTTCGAGGGTCTTAGCAACAGCTTTCACCCGTTTTCTATTAATTCCGATCTAAGGGGCGTAGCAACGACTTTCACCCTTAGTCGATTTCGAGGGTCTTAGCAACAGCTTTCACCCGTTTTTCTTTTATTTCCGATCTAAGGGGCCTAGCAATGGCTTTCACCCTTAGTCGATTTCGAGGGTCTTAGCAACAGCTTTCACCCGTTTTTCTTTTGTTTCCGATCTATGGGACGTAGCAACGGCTTTCAACCTTAGTCGATTTCGAGGGTCTTAGCAACAGCTTTCACCCATTTTATTTTAATTTCGATCTAAGGGGCGTAGCAACGGCTTTCACCCTTAGTCGATTTCGAGGGTCTTAGCAACAGCTTTAACCCATTTTTCTTTTGTTTCCGATCTAAGGGTGATCTTACGTAGTTTCGTTGGTTCGATCAAGGGTGGGGAAATAACACGATGACAATAATGTTAAAAGGAAAATAAAGACCAAATGTAATTGTATTCGAGTAAATTGAGTACAAGTACAAATATTAGGGGTCCTATTCGAGCATTATTGGATGCCGTACAAGCTAGAGGGTGAAACATGTATGAGAAAGCCTATTCTAATACTCTCTAGTGACCCGAGCAGCGGTCTCAAGGTTAGTGCGCCTAGGAAGTTGTGTCCAGTATAATAAATGCATGGAGTATTTATAGCCAAATTGGAGGGCTTGGGCCTGGGCTTGGCCCAACAGTGTCCTTCGATCTATGGTTCTCTAATGTGCTCGAAACAATCATCTTCATGCTTTGGTTCGGCTTTTGGTCCCTGGCGACAGGGTTCGGTGCTATTCGAACCGCATTGAGGCTGGAAAAACAGGGGATCCGAATTACCCCTCATCAATACTCCCCCACTTCTCGAGTGTAAAGCGAAGCAAGCGCTCGAAGAAGTACATAATACGTTTCCAAGCTACAATGAGACGAACCGTTCGGATATCTTGAGGATATGCCTCATTAAAAACCTAACTTGGAAAAACCCATTGGGATAAAAACCGAGCTAGGGAAAAAGAGTGCATATACAAGAAAACATGCATCGATGTGTTCTGTAGTCGCCCTTGTCAGAGGATGTTGAAGTAATAATATCCTTTTTGGTTCCAAGATGTGTTGTTCGATCCCCAGATGGATGCTTTCCCGAATTTCCGATTATAATAAGCAGGGCCTCCGAGATCTTTAGGGATGAACCGTAAAGACAAATTCCGCAATTCTAGAAAATGAAGGACCAAAAAGGCTATTTTGAGTAGAATAACCCGAAGTTTTTACCCTTGGTAAGTTCAACCGTCGCGGTTACTCGGGGACCTCTTTGCAATTTACCTTTTTAACCCCGTATATATATGTTGACCCGTTGAAAAATTACTTCCATGTTATATTTTCTCTTGAGCTCGAAGTGTTTTAATCGAAAAGGTAGTTACTTAGTATATTCATCTCCGAATTCATAATGTCAAGTTCTAGAAGTTCAAAGGGCAAGAATAAGGTCGAAGAGAGTCAAGAATCTGATCCCTTGTTTAAGCTTGTAGATGACTTCGAAGATGGGGAATTTCATCAAGACGGCGAAGACGACGATCCGAGCGAGGATCTCGAAGAGAATGAAGTCGACAAACGTAGTATCGGCGAAGGTGCCTTTGTCAGGATCTTTAAACATACGCAAGCCTCACAAGTCGTAATCTCGGGTAAGTCAGAGCTTCCCGCTAGTGAAACTTCCTGTTGTTTTTCGAAAAAGGATTATGCTCGCCTCGAGGCGGATTTTGGGAAATTTCTTCCCAAAGGTTTTTCGATTGTCGTTCCTTCTTACACCGAGCGTGCCACTGAGCCCCCCGCTGGATGTCAAGCTTTTTACGAGGGACAATTTTCCTGTGGCTTGCGTATCCCGTTCGTTCCTCTTATCAGAAACATCCTGAATTTATTTTCGCTTTCCCCGGCTCAGCTTCTCCCACACTCCATTGCATACATACTTGCGTTTTGCGTTCTTATGGAGACCAAGGGGGAAGAGGCTTCCTTCAGTAACTTTTGGCAGATTTTTCGAATGGACCCATGCAAGGGTTCGAACATGGGGTTTGTCTCCGTCCTTCCGCGGTCCAAACGGCCTTTTCTCACAAAGATAACAACAAAGAAGAGTATAGGTTGGAAAAGAAGATTTTTCTTCGTGAAGGGCCCTGATGTTGCCTTCTCAGAGGGTGGCTCGAAAACAAGACCTTATCGATGGGATGGCGCAAATACTTGGACATACGGTTCTCGCAGGATAAAAGAAAAACTTAGCCACCGTCTTTCTGATGAAGTCTTGGGGCAACTGCAGTCTAACCCTTTCCAGACTAGATTCCTGATCCAAGAAGGCGTTTTGCGATTGGCTGGGTTGAGCCAATGTAACTACCTAGCTCCAACGATTATATACCCTAAGCAGTCCTCCGAAGGGCCCCTTAAGCGAACCGATGTCCTGCCAACCTCCAGTGCTTCGAACACTGCTCCACTTTCTTTGGGTATGCCTCTCATCTCCTGCTTGCTTTTAGGTTTTATTGAACTATTGTTCTTGTTTAAACTTGCGCCACTTTCTGTATCATCTCTGCAGGTCGAGTTGTTGAGAGATTTCGCATGTTCGCTGTCGGTCCGGTTGAAGACAAGCGATTTTACTTCGATCCGTTGCCTTATGCCTCCGAAAGAAAAGCGGATACGACTAAACTAGGCGAAAGTTCGATTGTCATACCATCCTTGATTCCCGAATTGAGAGGGGTTGGTACCATGAGTTCACTGAATTCAGCTACAGCCGGACCTCTTCGAACTTTGTTCTCTCCTGATACATCTGCTCTTTCCTCTGTTGGCTACAGTCAACATTCCTGGAACCGGATTCAGGGTATTCAGGAGTACGAGAGGCTTCTGGGTCAGAAAAGGAACGCCGAACATCCAGGGCCCTCGAGGAGGGTAAAACCTTTTGGCGTGAAATCTGACTCAGTCCCTTGCCGAGAAGGTAGATCGGAGCCAGATGTGGTGGACTTTATGGATGAGCATCTTCGAGATGGCCGAGCCGCAGGATACCCCGAAGATGGCACCATTATGACTGACCTGGATGCGAACGAGGAGAACGAATTCGACAAAGCTGCTAGAATCTTCATGGCTGGTCGATTTAGAAGGGATATGCTGCTCCATTCTGTAAAAGGTGATTTCGAGGTTTTGAGCGATTTCTCGCGAACCTATCATGAGGTAAAAATCTTTCTTAATCGTCTCCTTTCATGCCCCTAAACCTTGTTAATTATCTGAGAAATGTCTCGTAGATCGGAGATTTGTTCGCCCTCCAATCCTATCGTTTGGCGTTGTTGGAGCAGGAGTCGCAGGAGGCTCATGATGCATTCGCGCAGATTTTTTCTGACAATCAAGTTCTTCGATCTCAATTGGCCGAAACTCAGCGAGAATTATCCCAAGTAAAGAAGGAGCTTGAGAAAGCGAATACGAAACATTCTTCCTCAGTAGAAGAGGACTTGCTTGCGTCCGTCAAAGAGAGAAGTGCCCTCGAGGAAGAGCTGAAGAAAGTAAAGATAGAACTCGAATTGGCAAAGCAAGATTCCGAGCGTGCGTATGCCCAGGGCCGGGAAGAAGCCGAGATTCCGGCCATACGAGAATTCTTGGAATCCCCTGTCTTAGATCCTTTAGTTCAAAGGAAAACGGGAGAAATTCTTCAGACGATTTTTTATAAAGGGGTTCAACAATTAGTCGCGGCCGAGAAAATTCCGGATGATATGGAGGAATATTTCAAGTATATGGACCCTTTCAAGAATGCTGAAGGGAAGGATTATAAAGCTTCCTCTCTTCCCAAGGAGAATACTAACTGGCAGGGACATCGCTTTGCCCCCTTAGTCGAGGAGTATGGCATTCCAATGCCTAACCCTGATGTGCTCGAGTACTCTTGCGACGATCCTTCTAATGTGCCCGGGGAGGAAGATAAAGATGTCAATATAGGCAATGCCCCGGATAAGGGAGACGGTCGATCTTTCGACCAAGCCGGGTAATTATCCAGCTTCAAATATGCATATATCGTCTGATCTTCAGTTTAGCGAGTTACTGGGGTTGAGTAAGCCGGAGGGGCGATTCAAGGTTCTCTAGTTAGGAAATCAATTGTATTTACTCATGTAACCTTATTTTGTAAACGAGTTGACTTTATATTTCTTGATTTGATTCGTGTAACTTGTGAATTCTAACTTTATAAATATCGATGATTTTTCACACTTTCTGATCGAACTTTGTTTATCCGAGTGGGATTTTTCTCCATGGTCGCGTCGATTCACTATCACAATCGTAGTGCGTAGCGTCTATAAATATTAGGATTTCTTTTCATTATTCATACGATATCCTCCCTTACAGAGATCGGAGCTCTCCCCTTATTTTCTGCATTTTCTGAATTCCTTAGAAAGTAAAGATCCTAGCTTATCGATCCCAGATTCACTTATTATGGAGAATGTATTAGGCAAAGCTATCGATCCCAGATCGATATTTGGTGGTTCGAAGAATAAGAAATCGAACAAAGAGCGAAAGGCTGACAAGGAGGCCAAACCTTCCAAATCTTCTTCTAAGACCTCTGTGTCTTCCCCAAAAGCTCCTAAAGGGGAAGAAGATAAGAAAGAAAAAAGTGCCTCCTCGAAACCAAACAAGGGTGACGAAAAGCCCGAGGCTGAGCTCGGAGGTTCCTCCCCGAAAGTGATTGATTCTAAAAGTGAAGATCGTGTCCAAGAAAAGATTCCTGTTCCTTCTTCGAATAAGAGGCCTTATTCCGATGAGGTTACACCCCTTGAGGCTTTACAAAATCTTGCTATTGGTAGCAAGTCATCCTCCGATACTTCGATCGTTCCTCCCTCAGGGAATCCCGGCAAAAAATCCAAGTTTGAAGCTTTAGGAATTGATAATCCTCCCCGACCTTTTGCCGATTCCTCTCCTCAAAAAATTGCTTCTTCCCTGCACGAGGAGTTGAAAGACGAGTCTCCTTCTAAGGTTGATCCCATGGGTAACTTGTTGCAGGCTACTTTTACTTCTTCAGAGACTGACATACCTAAGGAGAGAAACCTGTCCAAAGAGAGAAACATAGAAGAGTTGTTCGAGTCTGGGCAGCACTTCCTTTTTCAGGTGTATTTTTTTTTTTTAAAAAAAAATGCTGCTGATCCTTTTAACAGGCCGGACAAGATTTTATTGAGCTTAAAACATTTGCTGAGCGGGAGACCAGCCAGCGTGCTGCTATTTCTCTCGAGCTGGAGGAGAAGAAAGTCGAGCTCGACCGCGTCCTCGCAGAGAAGCTTGCTTTAGAGAGGGAGAAGTCGGCTAACGAGCATGGAGATGAGATCCATAAGCAGCTGAATGAGAAACTCGAAAAACTGAAGATCCTCCACGAGCAGGAGAAACAAGATTTCATACGTCGAGAAAAGGAGGCTTATGATCGTGGATTTGAAGCAGGATGTGAGGCTCGTAATGCTGAGCTTCGAAAAATTCTCTCTGACAATAAGCTTGTTTAGATGTTATCTCTTATTTACCCGGGCTTGTAATATGTCTTATACTGTCTTTACTTGTGCGATCATGAATAATTTTCAGATATTTTATTTTCTATGGCTTGTAATAATTTACTTTCTTCTCGAATCGCATGTTCCTCTTATGTGCTCTTTCTTTGATCATGCTTTATTTTGCTTTCTTGATCTTCGATCTTGGCGTAGTAATTCCACTTAAATTTCAAAAATAATATCACTTTCTTTTTCCGGCAAAGTTCTCGGGAGTCGTGACAATCTTTTGATCTCGACCGTTTGTTTTCTGGTAGCCGTTGGATTTTTGAAAATAGTGTCTATAAATGGGGTTCTTTGTTTTGTATTCCTTTAACATTTTTCGAAAATAGATTCCTTCGATCATGCTGATTAGAAGATCTTGTTGCATGATTCCACGTTTCGAAATCCGGTTTAGGAATTGTATTGCGCCTCATAGTAAAATTCATACTTCTATCTCGACTAGGGTATCTGCAGGCGCACGCTATATCAATCTTGAAGGCCGATGAGCTTTATTGCTGACCATCCACGACCCCGACGGCCCATGGTATTTTTGTGATTTAGGGAGATTCTGGCGTCAAGCTTTTTCGAGGGTATGATGTAATTTGCTAGGTTTTCTTTTGAAAACGTTTCAGGTAGTGACTCGGAGATTGACGTCCTTCATTGAATGTTCATATTTTTTCCGGGAAAGAGATGTATTGCCTTTTTCCTTTTCGGCCGTATCCGAAGATTCGCTGGCTCAATGGGTGCTTCTTGGTCAAGTAAGGACATTATCGTTCGCCGGAAATTTCATAGGATCAGCCAGTTATGAAGATGTAATAGGGTTCGATGTCTTTGTATTTTGCAATTGTCTTATTTATTAAGCTCGAAAAATACTTTTTTATCGACCTTTACGATGGCTTTATTTACCCTTAGGCCGATTACTGACAAAGCTTTCTCTACATAAAGTATTTAGATTTCTTTATTATTCTTCTCCGGTGATTGGAGCTGAACCTACGATGAACTAGGATGGGAATAGGCTCGAGTAGAACAGTTTTGACATTTTCTTCACTTTTTTCCCGAAATAGCCTCTGTATTTTCGGGAATCGTAACGGTCGGCGCATTTACTGCTTATATCTCAGCCGTTAGTACCATCAAATCTGAGTCGTTAATTGCCTTTTCCTTTCACTATATATAGTTCCGTAGTTACCTTCAAACTTTTCATTTCAGTAACATTTCTGATCGGCTCTATGATTGAGATTTTACTCTTTCTAGCCGCCATGTTCCGTTTGCTATCCCCGATTGAACTGTTCGAGGTTTTCCTCCGAACTATTTATAAATTTCGCTATCTCCTGATGGCTACTTATTTCGACTAGGCTATCGACAGGCGAAAATGAATGCGACTGGGGTACCGGCAGGCGACCAGCTCTCTTTGATTTCAAGTCTTTGAGGCAGGTTCGATCTCCTGTATCCTGTCAATCCACCCGGTCGGATAGTGGGTCAACTGCTGGAGGAGTTTTCCTGCACTCGATCTCTACTTCTTCAAGATATTCCTTGAAGAATGTTGCCTTCGAGATTGCGTGGAATAATTTCTCTAGGGATTGCCTCCCTGTCTCTCGGCCTGCTCCAGCACGGAGCGATTATTGAGGAAGCGATGGATTAAGGGTAGAAGTGTTATCCCAGCCTCGCCTTCCGTCCTCAGTTATGAGAACATTCTAGCGTAGGGTTAATTTGTAATAGGGTTACATTAAATGTAAAGTTTTTGCTCGACTTATCATTGTAATTTTGAACTCTTTTGTAACTGTTTGTAATGTCATGAATGAGATATTTATTTCTCTTATCATCCTTACTCGTTATCTTATAGAATTGCTTTTGTATACTGTTGTCGAGCATCCATCTCTCTGTCTCAAGAATACGAATAAGAGCTATTCTTTAAAAACTTTGACAAATATTCAGACGATGGATGACAACCGACATTCCTCGATTTTGAATTTAACCTGTCGGAGACCTTTGTACCCCCATCAAATACATAATAATTAAGAGATCGAATAGAAGAATCCCGAGATGATCCTTGAGTAACAAATTTAATCCGAGGGGCCAAATTCCCTAGTCAGACAAATAATCGCGAAGTAATAATCGAAAAAGGGTTTTGACCGATCTTAAATAATAATTTTGATATAAGCGTCACGATGATGGTTGTTAGCCTTAGCCGAATGAATAATTATGGAGAGAAAAGAATAGAAATGCTGGTTGATCTTGATTGATCGATGAAAATAATTTCGATCTAAGGGGCGTAGCCAGGGGCATAGCAGAGGTTTTCACCCTTTAACAATTTCGATCTAAGGGGCATAGCAGAGGCTTTCACCCTTTAACAATTTCGATCTAAGGGACATAGCAGAGGTTTTCACCCTTAGTCGTTTTCAGAGCGTTTTTAGCCCTTGGGTCATAGCAGAGGCTTTCACACTTTAACAATTTCGATCTAAGGGGCATAGCAGAGGTTTTCACCCTTAGTCGTTTTCAGAGCGTTTTTAGCCCTTGGGTCATAGCAGAGGCTTTCACCCTTTAACAATTTCGATCTAAGGGTCATAGCAGAGGCTTTCACCCTTAGTCGTTTTCAGAGCGTTTTTAGCCCTTGGGTCATAGCAGAGGCTTTCACCCTTTAACAATTTCGATCTAAGGGGCATAGCAGAGGCTTTCACCCATAGTCGTTTTCAGAGCGTTTTTAGCCCTTGGGTCATAGCAGAGGCTTTCACCCTTTAACAATTTCGATCTAAGGGGCATAGCAGAGGCTTTCACCCTTAGTCGTTTTCAGAGCGTTTTTAGCCCTTGGGTCATAGCAGAGGCTTTCACCCTTTAACAATTTCGATCTAAGGGGCATAGCAGAGGCTTTCACCCTTAGTCGTTTTCAGAGCGTTTTTAGCCCTTGGGTCATAGCAGAGGCTTTCACCCATTCAATAATTTCGATCTAAGGGGCATAGCAGAGGCTTTCACCCTTAGTCGTTTTCAGAGCATTTTTAGCCCTTGGGTCATAGCAGAGGCTTTCACCCTTTAACAATTTCGAAAATAATTGAGATCGATATTAGATAAATGCTGATCTTGAGTACCAGAATAATTGCTAAATAGAGATTGACCATATTAGCACCCGACGAGCAGGTGGGCATATTATGTGTCGTAACAACTCGACCTTTTCCAAACGGTCCCTCCTTTATCGGGAAACGCAACAGTTCTTAGATCTGGTTCCTTCGTGACGTGAAATCTCTGCCGTTAGATTCCACTTATTTTTCCTATAAAAAGCTGTCATTCCTTAGAAGCCATCTTATTCATTGTATTGGCATCTCTTTCGTCCCCTCATGGCGACTAAGATTATTATTTCAATAATTCGCTTATTCGAGGTCAGATTTCGAACAATTTTTAAGTGGAGGGATATCCGAGCAGAGATAATATCATTTCAACCTTCGCTTAGAGTATCGGCAGGCAAATATAATCTCCATCTTGAAGGCCAATAAGCCAGATTTATGGAGCTTGTAGGTTATGGCATAGGTTTTCGATTAGGGACCTATTGCCACAGTGCATTTAGGAAGACGTACAGGGGTGGGAGTTCTGCAGAGCTCGCTTACTCGATGAATCGCACCCTTGAGTCTTCATCTTTGGAGAATCGTAAATAAAGTTAAGAGCCTGCGGGTCCGAAGGAGATTCCATGGTCGGAGCTAAGTTACCCCTAATAGACGGTAGGAGAAGAGACCGAAAATTTCATAGGATTGTAGGGAGTAATAGTGTTCTTGATGTAATATGAATGTTTGATCTATGCTCGATATGTATTTCCCAGCTTTTGTATTTTCCAAGATAATATAAATACACTTCCTCTTTGTTTTGTTGATAACATCAAATATAAATAGAATAGAGTTTATCTTTCGTAACTCCATTTTGATCTTCTAATATCGATAGAGAAATAATCGAATACCAGTTGCCTGATCGGATAATAGATAAATATTTTAGCGGCCCTGAAATTGATAAGGGAAATGATGCCATAAATCCTTATCACTGCTGAACTTCCATAATTGTATAATTCCCAGGTCGAGAATTCTGTTCGACTAAACCGATTATATTTCTTCTCAGTTGGTAATGTAAAAGCATAACAATAAATACTTGAGTGTAAAAACATCTAAATAAACCGAATACGAATCCGACATGCCATCCTTCAATATAATGTTATGAACACGTCGTGACTGTTCGATATTTAGAATGTCGTAATTCTTCTATACTCCCCATTGAATTATGTGTCCTTCGTTACCAAACCGGGCCCTATTTCTCGGGAAACGTAACGGTCCTTCCATTTATTACGGACATCAAACCGTTCGTAGCCTGTTATCTGGGCCGTTGATTAAAAATCCTTCACCACTATAAATAGGTCCCTTCGTGTATACAGCACTTCTTGCTTTTTTCCTTATGCTCCTCCGATCACCATGGGTCGAATTTCAGATTTGATTCGTATTTTCTCCCAGATAAAAGAGTTTGAGATTAGAGTTCGAACTTTGTTTTTCGATCTTGTTTCCTTTTGTAAAAGCTTTTCGCTTAGAATATCGACAGGCAAAAGAAATTGCGCCTAGAATACCGGCAGGCAACCTGTTTTCCCAGACATATCTTGTCTGTGACGGGTTTGAATTTCGGTCTTCTGGCGCAGTACCTGATCGGGCAGTAGGTTACTCCGAGTGGAGTTCTTTAAGTCTGAGGCACCAGCTTCCTCGAGGGCTTTCTTACGAGATAGTTCCTTCGAGTTCCCTTGGAGCGCCTCTGCTGGGATAACCCTTTGCTGCTCCGGTTCGGATTATCCAGTAAACAATGATCGCGCGTTTCAATCATTGTTCACTGATGATGATCTAAGGTCGGTCTGGTGCCCCGGAGAGGAGCTCCAATCCGGCTTTCATCCCGTTCGAAGACGGATGTGCGACACGTGGCTAGTGATTGCCAATAAGAATCACTGCTGAGTTCTGCATCTGGGGCGACCTTGGGGAACGAAGATCGAGTATATTACCTCATGAAATTTGTAATAGAGTAGGAGTGATTGTATTGCATTTCTTGAGCTCGAATTATATTCGAAGCTTTACTTTGTAACTTGTTTGAAGATTATTAATGATAAAGCTTCATTTCTGATTGAATTTTATTACTTGAATTCCGTTATTGGTCGAAATGATAGCCAATATTCCGTCCATTAGCTCGAGAATTTATCTAATCGATTGCAGATATTCAATCAATCAACTTATCCCGATTAACTTTGAGAAAAAACACCACAGTCGACAAATAGTACATAGAGATTTCGTAAATGGTCTTCTAAATAACCGATTCGAAAGAACTTGTCATTGAAGTTAATAAACGCGAAGATCGGAAAAATAAATTCCGATCGTCAATTAACAAGCTGCAATTTTATAGATCTTCTAAGCCTTCGATGATACCTGCTGAACTTCTTAATCGCTCCTAAAAATAAATTCGTTGAAGAAATAAAAGAGTTGTGCGACCATAGGCTTGACCATTATCCTTAAGCTTTTCTGGCATACATTTTTCTCCTCGTATTAGGCATATTTCGATCTAATACTCGAATAGTGCCCCACGGTGGACGCCAATTGATCTTACGTAGTTTCGTTGGTTCGATCAAGGGTGGGGAAATAACACGATGACAATAATGTTAAAAGGAAAATAAAGACCAAATGTAATTGTATTCGAGTAAATTGAGTACAAGTACAAATATTAGGGGTCCTATTCGAGCATTATTGGATGCCGTACAAGCTAGAGGGTGAAACATGTATGAGAAAGCCTATTCTAATACTCTCTAGTGACCCGAGCAGCGGTCTCAAGGTTAGTGCGCCTAGGAAGTTGTGTCCAGTATAATAAATGCATGGAGTATTTATAGCCAAATTGGAGGGCTTGGGCCTGGGCTTGGCCCAACAGTGTCCTTCGATCTATGGTTCTCTAATGTGCTCGAAACAATCATCTTCATGCTTTGGTTCGGCTTTTGGTCCCTGGCGACAGGGTTCGGTGCTATTCGAACCGCATTGAGGCTGGAAAAACAGGGGATCCGAATTACCCCTCATCAAAGGGGCGTAGCAACGGCTTTCACCCTTAGTCGATTTCGAGTGATATATTTAGAGATTGGGCATAGCCTCATAATATCTTCATGATCGGATAATGATTTAATAATATCTCAGGCGAATAAGACTTGTCATTGAATAGATAAGATAATGAATTAATAATATTTCAGGCGAATAAGAGATAATGAATTAATAATATTTCAGGCGAATAAGACTTTCCATTGATTAGATAATCCTTGATAAAACAAACTGAAACAGAACGAGATAGCAAAATAAAAGATAGGCTAGAATTCGCTATATAGTCTTTATCTTCCATAATATCTTCTTAAATTAACAGCATTCCAAGCCCGAGGCAGGACTTCTCCATTTGGATGAGCAATCTTGTAAAAACCTTTGTTCCCGACCTCGACCACTACGTAAGGTCCATCCCAATTAGGCTGAAGTTTGCCAACATGCTTCGAGACTTATACCTTTTTTAGCACTAGATCTCCAACCTTAAAGGTTCGAATTCTAACTTTCTGATTATAGGCCTTTTCCATGTTGGCCTTTGTAGCCTGGATTTTATCTTAGCACGATCCCTTTTGCTGTCGGCATGATCAACCTCCATTTCCCTCAGCAACTGATTTCTTTCGGAATCATAAAATTCAACCCTGGGAGAAGCTATAAGATTCTCAACGGGGATAACAGCCTCCGAACCGTAAACCTAACTGAAAGGGGTTTCTCCCGTGGCGGCTTTTACGGCCATCCTATTTGCCCATAAGACTCTTGGAAGTTCAGTGAGCCATTTTCCTTTTGCATCAGATAAGCGCTTTTCCAGAGATCGAACAATCTCTCTATTCACAACTTTCGTTTGCCCATTGGCTGGCGGGTGCCTTACTTATGCAAAGTTCTGTTGTATTCCGAACCTCTCAACCATTCCATGACCTTTCAGCCGGCGAATTGTGTTCTGTTATCTGAGATTAGAACTCTAGGAATTTCGAACCTGCAGCAATGTTTTTCCATAGGAAATTAATGACTTGAAACTGAGTGATTTTAGTTAGAGCAACGCATTCTTCCCATTTGCTGAAATATTCTACAGCGACCAACACATAGTTTTTCTTGGCCCTGGCCGTTGGGAAAGGACCAACGATGTCGATTCCCCATTTGTCAAAAGACCAACAGATCGGAATAGAGTGCATTTGTTCAGCCGGCTAACGGATCAAATTCGAATGAATTAGACAATGGTGACATTTTTTCACATAATCGACCGAGTCAGAAATAAGAGTGGGCCAATAATATCTTGCTCTCGAACAATTTAGAGCTAATGCTCGAGCACCACAATGATTCCCTGCTATACCGACCTTCGGAAACACATTTTAATAAGATTCCAGATGAGGATCCCTTTTAGAGTTGATCATCAATTAAGGTAAATGACGGAGCTCGATACTTGATTCTTCGGGCTTCATTGGTATCTTCGGGCAGCTTTCCTTCCTTTAAATAGTCGATGAAAGGATCGATCCAAGAGATCATTTGCTCGTCAATTTCCATGATGTCAATACAAGGAGTAGCATCCAGATCGATGGCAGATGCATTCGACAAAAGCCATGTAATTATCCTTTCATTCTTTCCATCCCCAATACCAGTGAACACTGATAGCAAATCGGCCCATAGATTTCTTCCCTCGGAATAGGCTGAATATCAAACTTTTCGAATTGCGAGATCAAACTTTTGGCTTTGTTCAAATATTTAATCATGTTAAATTCTTTGGCCTCATATATGCCTTTAACCTCCCTATGGACAAGTTCAGAATCGGTTAACACAATAATTGATTTTACCTTTTCTTTCAGGGCCATTTCTAATCCTGCGAGTAGCGCTTCGTACTCCGCTTCGTTGTTTGTAACGACAAAGTCCAAAGTAATGGCGTAACTTAAATCCTCGCCACAGGGTCCTTGAAAATGAATTCCTGCTCCACCTCCTTCCTTGGTCGAAGAGTCGTCCACATGCATCAACCAAACTGGATCCTTAATCTCTTTAACCACATTTACTTCGGAAGTTGGTTCATTCTCTAGGTTTTTCAAGCTAGTGGACTCGACTAGGAAGTCAACTAACACCTGAGCTTTTATTGCGGTTCGAGGTTGGTACTCAATTTCGAATTGACCCAACTCAACCGCCCACTTAATTAATCTGCCGGACGCTTCTAGCTTCGATAAAACCTGTCTCAATGGTTGGTTGGTTAAAACAATAATCTTGTAAGTCTAAAAATAGGGCCTCAACCTTCGTGCAGCTACTACTAAAGCGAGTGCGAATTTCTCGATTTCCATATAATTCTTCTCGGCACCCTGCAACAATTTGCTCAAATAGTAGACTGGCCTCTGCTCTGATTTTTCTAATTTTACTGATACCGAACTAATAGCTTCGTCCGAAATGGCTATGTAAAGGTACAAGGGCTCTCCGTCGGAAGGCTTGGCCAACATCGGCGGTGAGGTTAAATATGCTTTTAGATCTTCAAAAGCCTTGTCACATTCAGTACTCCATTCGAAACCCTTTGATTTTCGCAATAATTTGAAGAATGGCAAGCTCTTGTCAGTAGATCGAGAAATGAACCTGTTTAAAGAAATAATTTTCCCGATCAAACATTGAACGTCTGAAAGTTTTCTTGGTGGTTGAAGATCGGTAATTGCTCGAATTTTTTCTGGGTTGGCTTCGATCCCTCTTTCATGGACGAGATATCCGAGGAGCTTTCCTGACCGTACGCCGAAAGTGCATTTTGCTGGATTCAATTTCATTCCATATTTTCTTAAAATAACGAAGCATTTATCGAGATGCTTTATATGGTCTTCCTCCGTCATACTTTTTACCAGCATGTCATCTACATAAACCTCCATAATTTCTCCTATCAATTCCTTAAACATCATATTGACCAATCTTTGATAAGTTGCACCCGCATTTCCTAAACCAAACGTCATAACTATGAATCAGTAGACTCCTCACTCGGTAATGAAAGCGGTTTTGTCCTGATCCCTTTCGTTCATAAAAATTTGATAGAATCCCTGAAAAGCATCCATCATGCTAAAAAATACAAAACCCGCGGTGGAGTCTACTAGCATGTCGATCCGAGGCAACGGATAAGGGTCTCTTGGGCACAACTTTTTTAGATCAGTAAAATCGTTACACATTCTCCATTTATTATCGTTCTTGTCACCTTTAGAAAGCAGAACTACATTACATAACCATTCGGTAAACTTAATTTCTCTGATTTGACCGGCAGCTAGTAACCTATCGACCTCCGCATTGATGATTTTATCTTTCTCGCGCCCGTGATTACGCTTCTTCCGTCTCACTGGCTTGGCCTTTGAATCGATGTTTAAAGAATTGGTTATCACACGTGGGTCGATCCCCACGATATCGTCCGAACTCCAAGAGAAAATATCTACATTTTTTCGTAAAAAATCGATGAGCATGGTATCCATTCCTTCACTTAACTCCGTTCCGATCTTGGTAAACTTCTCAGGGGATTCCGGGACCAAGGTTACCTTCTTGTGATCGGGCGCCTACATGCTCATGTCAACATTCTTTCCTTTCTTTCCTTGTAGCTTTTCACAATCGGGAATTGGTAAATTCGAAATTGATTCGGATTCTAAATCGGACAATCTTCTTTTCGTCAGGATTTCAGGTTCAACTTTCTTCTTTATACTCAAAGATGAGTTATAACATTTCCAAGCCATGTATTGATCGTTTCTCATCTCCCCAACTCCTCCATCCGTTGGGAATTTCACATTTTGATGGTAGGTAGAACAACTGCCTTGAAAGCATTCAAGGCCGGTCTCCCCAGTATAGCGTTGTAAGCGAAAGGTGTTTCCACCACCAGAAACTTTATCGTTCTCGTCACCATCTTCGGCCTTTTCCCTAGAGTCATGCTCAATAGAATGGTTACTAGTGGAACAATCTCCGAATCTCCAAATTCGACTAAGGGAGTTGCTACTCGATCCAGATGAGGATGTTGAAGATTCATCCGTGTAAGAGCTTCGGAGGATATAATGTTTGCCGAACTTCCATTGTCAACCAAAACTCTTTTGACCTCAAAGTTAGCAATTTTCAGAGTTAGTACCATGGAAAAGTCTGGATCATCTTCATTTATATCCCAAGTGACGTCTGAGTGTCGATCTGCATCGCTGAAGATTATAACTTGATTTTCTATGAATGGCAATTCCAAAGAGAATATTTCCTTTTTGGTTGTAACAGCTATTTTTATCGACCTCATCGTCCTCTTTCTCGCACTCTTGCTGTCTCCTCCCGTCGGTCCCCCGACAATCATATTTATTACTCCGTTCAACTGCTCATCTGCCTGATTTCGACCCTCCCTTTGTTGACTGATAAATTTTCGAGGACTCCTTATAGTTACCGCTTTTAACAAACTCTTTAAGTTTTCCTTGCACGATTAATTGTTCGATTTCAACCTTCAATTGGTAGCAATTTTCAGTGCTATGTCCCCGAGCTCTATGATATCGGCAATATTTGTCATAATCCATCGCTCCTGGTCTTGCCTGGGTAATTCTTTGAGCCTCGGGAATTAAATTCCCTTCCTCCAATACAATCAAAATTTCCTCATTTGAGGTGTTCAACTCGGTAAAATGGATCTTTCCAGGTCGTGGAGGCTGATTTTGATCTGTAGATGGACCATAGGCATTAGTTCTTTGGGTCGGCACCTGCGGTTTGTAGATGTTGAGTCGTTGCCATACTGATCCTCTATTCGATCCTCCATAATCACCTGGTTCTGGAATTGGAGCTCGATCTTGCTTTTTATTGAGATTGTTGTGGGCATTTTTTAGTTTATTCATCTCTTCCTGAATCATATACTTCTCAGCAATCTCCTTTATCCGCTCGAAAGACTTTGGTTGCTTCCTGCATAATGCAATTCCGAACTGTATGTTCCTTGTCAATTCGAACATTAAAGAAGAAAAATATTAGATTTGTGGGGTATAAACTTTCAGAAGTTCGATACTGAGTCTTGCCAGCCATTGCCTCAAAGTTTCTCCATCTAATTGCTTAACCGTTCCCAAATGATTCGCCGGCAACCAAGGTTTTCTATGGCTTGCAAATTGGTGTTTCAACTTGTCACAAAATTCGTCGAAAGAAAATATAGAATTTGGCGGCAGTTTTCCGAACCAATCAAGGGCGATTCCTTCGAAGGTGGTGACCATGATTTTGCAGCAAAAGTCTTCCGAGTGTCCATATAAATTCATCACATTGATAAAACTGTTGATATGTTCTCCGGGGTCGGTAGTCCCGTTATACCGTGGAAACCTTGTTGGTACTGTTTCAGTATTTCTAGCTTCTCGTATCTCGCGGCAAAATGGCGAGCATCGCATGATACTATTTCCGATCTCCCTATCCCGGATAGTTTCTCTGTTTTGAATTAACTCAGTGCGCCTAGCGGCTGCATTGGCGTGATGAACCTCCATCACCGTGTCTTCCCCATCCAATTTCTTGGCAACTCGCTCTTGCACCATTCTTTCCAGCTAAGAATCTATAATCCTCTTGTAAATTGGTTTTTTGCCTTTCACCTTATCTACAGGTTGACTCTCCCCTACCACCGAATCCTCCACATCATGTACCGTCTTTTGAGGAATTCCTGGTCGAACGTTAGCCTTCGACGGGGCTGCTCGGGGAAGGTTTGTTGCTGGTGCATTTGATATAGATCGTGGTATGCTTTTCTCCTTCTGGATGTTCGAAGAAGGAAATTCTGTTCTACCATGCATTGCTGGCTGATCTACGAGTGATTGTTCGGCCCTTCCACTATTCAGAAACTCCCTGCACATAGTGCCTATGATAGACCTCAGATCAGCGACAGTCGTGTAGATAGGTGCATCGTTCTGGGGAATGATTGGTGGAGCTTCTGGTTGTTGAGCCGCTCGAGATAGATTATCGGGCTCATTGTTGACTGAGTTTTGTACTCCGGCTGCGTGAGAAGGTTCTCCTCGAATATATGTATTTCTCCTCGTAGTAGGCTTTTTTCGATCTAACACCCAAATAAGGCCCCACGGTGGGCGCCAATTGATCTTACGTGGTTTCATATATGATCAATGTAGTGAAGGAAATAGCTGAGGGCACAATTAAATGAAGGAAAGATCAGTAATATATATATCCGAACGTGCGCATACAGATTACAAGCAAATGGGGTCCTACTTGAGCATTATAGGATGCCGTACAAGCTAGAGGAATAATACATAATAAGTGACCTATGCTAACTTTCCAAGATGGCTCCGAGCAGCAGCTTCGAGTAGAGAGCACCTTGGAAAGCGTGTCTGGCGCCATAAATGCAGGTGATATTTATAGTTGAAATGGTGAGCTACCTGGTCCATTCGCAGGGATATATTTCTAAACCCATGGGCCTGGGCCTGCGATCGGCCCAACAGTAATTTACGATCATGGGTTCTCTCTGGTTGATCGGATTGCAAAGATTGTGTCTTGGGCTCAATTCTACACTCTCAAGGTCGGGATTCATGTTTTTCGCTCCTGTTAGTGCTCTTCAAAGTAGAGTCCAAAATATCCCTCATCAGTCACACACAATATAGTTGGACAGTGACAGTTACAGTTACCAAAGGAAATAATTGATTTAATGGTAATTATATCAATTAAAGAATTAAAGTATTAATTCAAGTGGGAAACTAATTAATTAGTTGATCTAATTAATTAAATAATTAATTAAAGTGTTAATTAATTAATTAAGAGATATATTAATTTATTAATTAATATGGACTAAATTAATGAAAAAGTTAATTAAAAGAACTTGCAAGACATGGGCCTTTAATTAAAAGCCCATAAGAAGTCTTGCAAGGCTAGGTTTTGTGGGAGGCTTATACATAGAGTTCAACATGAACTCAAAGAAAAACACAAGATAATCTTACTCTTGCACAACTAGCCCTAGCCGCCACTAGTCCTGCGCCGCCAACCCTGGCCGCCGCCCTTTGGCCGTGAGTTGCCCCGTGGGCCGCCTTCTCTTGTTCTTCCTGTGCTAGATCTTGCTCTGCAAGTAGATCTAGACATCCTTTTACTGACAGCCTTCAGGATCCAGTTCGTAGCCTAAGACTTGAAGGTGTCACTACAATCCAACTGGTGTGGATCAACTCTGGAGGTGAGACAATTGGATCACTGTCTGTGAATCAGAAACAAAACCGGAGGTTGCCACCACCTTGCCTGTGGTGAGGTAAAAATCGCATACCCCCTTTATTTAGTACTGTTCTTGTTTTGATTCAACCTATTCGCATATATAAGATGGATCTAAGACTTATGGGATTGATGGGTATCTCGAAAAACTTTAAAATTCCGCACTTTTGTTGATCTGTCAACCGAGATATCCCAACATTGGTATCAGAGCCAACTCCATTATTATTATGCGAAAAGGCCTGGCATGAATTTATCTATGGAAACGTGTGATTTCTGTGTTCTGTGAATTGATTCTTACTTGTTATGACTGGATCTACGATTGGGTAAAACTGATTTTTTAGATCTGTGGCGAATTTATAGTTTTTGGAAACTTCAGGATTCTTTATGCAAAAATCGAAAAATCATGAAATTAGGGCTGGAAATTTCATTTTATGTTTCCGAATTTTTTTGATAAATCTGGACTGTTTTTGCAATTCTGGTCAGTTAAAGTTTTTGGGTCATTTTTGCAATTTTCGAAAGTTAAAGGATTGTTTTGTAATTTCCTAAAGTTCAGGGGTCTGTTTGCAAAATCAAAAATTTTTTGGATTCAAAATTTTATTTTCTGGTCTTCTGGCCGATTTGGTTTTGGGGGTCTTTTGTAGTTTTTTCAATTCTTTGGGGTCAAAAGTGAAATTTTTAAAAGTTGAGGGGCCGAACTGCAATTTTCAAAAGTTGAAAATCAAAATATGATTTTAAGCAGAAAATTTATTTTTGTTTACCCGAAAATTGATTTTGTCATAATTAGTAGTGACTAAAAAGTAAAAATCATAGGAAGATAGTTTTAAAAGGTTGTTTAAAATTAAGAAAGAAATAGGTAAAAGTTGTTTGCATGTTTCTTGCTCTTCGTGAACTGTTTACGTGGTTTTCGATTGTGCCAAGCCATGATCTGAGGTTAGATGTTTACATAGACACCCCCTGACTATTACCCTAATTACAAGAAATTACCCTCCTATTTGAAATATTACAAAAACACCCCCTCGAGGGGTGTATTTGTAATGATTTTAGGGGATGTATTGGTAATATATTTTATGTAACAAGGGGGTGTCCTTGTAATACAATTTTTGGTTGAGGGGGTGTTTTTGTAATATTTCAAACAGGAGGGTAATTTCTTGTAATTTGGGTAATAGTCAGGGGGTGCCTATGTAAATTTCCCTTAATTTAATGTATGGTTTTTATTGGGTCTGCGTGCCTTATGTAATTTTTAGGCCACTTTGAGCCTTTGTAATAGAATAGGGCTTTACTGCTTTACTAGTCTAGGTTGAAGGCCCGTTGCAAGCAAGGTGGGAGCCCAAGAAGATATGAAGGCCATGTATGCATGGTAGTTTATGTAATAGAACAGGCCTGTTTGAGAACCCTTTAGATTGACCAATTGGGCCAACATCATGGCTCGATGATGGCCCACAAGGATACTCCCGATCGAAAACATATTGTGGTATTATGCATGCTAGGCTTGTATGGCTTTTATTTATTTGTCGATTTATATTTAGCTTGTATGAGATGCGCGCAAGAATCTAGATCGTAAATAAAAGATAAAGCATAATTTACACGGTGAGATCTCGAGGAGAGTTAGTATAACTTTCAAACTCGAAATTCCCCTCTCGAATTTAATATTAAATAATATTGGGTACATTTAAAATGAAGTTTTAAAGATCCAAGCCTTCCATCAATAGGGACTAGCGTAAGTTGTTTACATATTGACAGAGGTGATCCAGAATCTGGCACCCGAGTCAAAGAAAGGGACAATACGCGAAATTCCTTCACTCCTGTTTTTACTAAACTTGACAAGGGTGAGGCCTGGCCGGGATGTGAATATCGACCGATAACTAGTTACGGAGAATTCATGTCCGGGCTCATTGCTCATCATGATTGATGGGTTATACTTAATGATTAGTAACACTTATGATGTAGCAGTGCTAGATAAGAGTGAAAACCGAGGTAAAATAGCTTGAAGGTTGTGCAGTGACACAATCGGTAAAAATATACATGCCTGGAGAATTATTTGTATGGCCACGGGTCGTGGGTGCAATTAATGGCTGCTGGGACATCAAGACCTACTAGGAATTAGATTTCCCGAGCAATCAAAGGGGTGATTGTTTCAACAAAATAGTGGGAGAATTTTTTCGAAAACAAGACCAAAATTTGTTAATTATAAGTATTAGGCATAGATCAGTTAGTTAAATGTTGTCTTCTTTACATTTGTAGATTTTTAAGTACAATGTCTAAGTATCCATTATCTGCATCCTCGACGCCAATAAATTGAATGGCTCAAACTTTGTTGACTGGCTAAGAAACCTTAGAATAGTCCTCGACTCTGAGCGACGTAGCTATGTGCTCGACACACCTATGCCTGCTGCACCCGCAGCACGAGCTACTGAGGAACAACGAACCACCCATGCAAAAAGGGTTGATGATGATCTTCAGGTTCGTTGCCTCATGCTAGCCTCGATGTCGAATGAATTCCAGAAACAACATTCTGCAATACCGCTTGCTAGAGATATTCTTCTCCACCTCCAACAGATGTTTGGAGAAAGGTCTCGTACCGAAAGGTTCGCAGCCACTAAGGAGTTGTTTAATCTCAAGATGGCTGAGGGAAGCAGTGTCAAGGATCACTGTCTGCGTTTTATCAACCTTGTTGAAAAACTGGGGCGATTGGACGTGGAACTGCACGCTGATCTTACCACTGACCTCCTTCTCCATACACTGCCTCGTTCCTTTGACCAGTTCGGGTTGAACTTCAGCATGGAGGATAGAAACCTCGATCTTAACGAACTGACCAATCTGTTGGTCACGGAAGAATCAACTGTCAAGAAAGAGAAACCTGTGATGATTGCACACCAATCGAAGGCTGCAAAGCCCAAGAGAGGAAGAAGAAGAAGAAAGTGTTCTCTTCCAAAGCAGTCACCAAGGTGGTCGAAAAGAAGCACAATAGCCAAGATGACGAATGCATCCACTGCAAGAAAATGGTGGCCAAAGGTACTTTCTTGGTTGAAGTTAAGATTTCTATTAACTCATCGCAGCAGGTTCTCATATCTGCAATGATTTGCTGGTGATGGGAGCAGTAAGAAACCTGAAGCCCGGGGATAGAATCTTGTGCTTTGGTAACGGAGCAAGGATTGTTGCTGAGGCTATAGGAGAAGTGGAATTAGTTTTAGGGAATTTTACTTTCGTTTTAAGGGACTGTTTGTACGTACCAACCATAATTAAGAACATTATTTCTATTCCTTTATTAGACAATGATGATTTTAATTAAAGGTGGTTTAACTTATGCTCGTGGTACTTTGATGGATGGTCTATATTCCCTTGAACCTATAAATTCCAACGTCATGCACATTCAATCTAGAAAAAGAAAATATGATAATCAAACTCCACAACTTTGGCACGCTAGACTTGGACATATTTCCAAGAGTAGGATTCAAAAGTTGGTTTCTTCTAAGGCTCTTGAAATACAGAACTTAGATGAACTCCCGACTTGCGAATCTTGTCTCAAAGGAAAGATTACCAAATCACCCTTCACAGGGAATCCCGAGCGAACCAAACAGACACTGGATTTAATCCATACGGACTGTGGACCACTGAGTGTCAGTGCGAGAGGAGGATTCTCGTACTTCGTAACATTCACTGACGACTTTAGTCGTTATGGATACGTGTATCTTATGAAACACAAATCCGAAACTTTTGAGAAATTCAAGGAGTTACGAATGGAAGTAGAGAACCAACTAGGGAATAGTATTAAAGAACTTCGATATGACAGAGATGGTTCGATCCATGATGGGCATAGTATTAAACCGAACATTGTTAGACATGGTTCGTTCCATGATGAGCTTTGCTGACCTTCCCTTTTCGTTTTGGGGCATTGCCCTATTAACTGCTTCGAAGATACTAAACATAGTACCTTCAAAGTCAGTGCCAACAACACCGCACCAAGTATGGTATGGTAAAGCACCCGTGTATTCGTACCTACGAGTATGGGGATCTCCTGCCTATGTGAAGAACAAGAAAGGAGATAAGCTAGATAGTAGATCTAGTTTGTGCAAATTTGTGGGGTATCTAAAGGAATCCATTTGATACCTGTTCTATGATCCTAAAGAACGTATACTTTCGTATCTAGGAATGCCCACTTCTTAGAGGATGATTTCCTCACCAACAAAAATGGGACAATCGTAGAACTTGATGAAGTCCGAGAATCGGACCCATCCCCACAAACAGTGGGAGCTGAACCTGAATTCGCTAAACCTACTAGTACACCTATTCTTCGAAGGACCGATCAAATTCGTAAGGAACCAGAGAGATTTAGTTTCATTCATGAAAACGAGAAGTTGGACAGTGATCCAAGGACCTATGAAGAAGCTATGTTAGACATAGATTCGTGTGCGTGGCTCGAAGCCATGCAATCCAAAATGGATTCCATGCATTGCAACAAGGTTTTGACCTTGGTCGATCCACTTGAGGGAACTATCCCTGTAGAATGCAAATGGATCTTCAAGCGTAATCTTGGAATGAATGGAGAGGTATTAACTCATAAAGGTCGCTTAGTGGCGAAAGGGTATTCTCAAAGGCCTGGAATAGACTATGAGGAAACCTTCTCTCCCGTAGCGATGTCAAAATCCATTCAGATACTACTTGCCATAGCCGCGTGGCATGACTACGAAATATGGCAAATGGACGTAAAGACCACCTTTCTCAATGGAGATATTGACAAGGAGATCTTTATGCAACAACCCGAACTGTTTGCATCCAAAGGAAGTGAGCACAAAGTGTGTAAACTTCAAAGGTCAATTTGTTGGATGAAGATGAAGATAGAGTGTATTGAAGACAAAGAAGTTAAGGGAGGTTTTGATGATTTCCAAAACATCAAGATCAGCTAAGTATGGAACACTTAGTTAAAACCCTTAGAAGAATTTTGACCAAATGAGAAGACAAATCAGAAGGGTCAAAGATTCAAGGTCCAGAAGACTGCTGATCTGCTGAAGGAAGAAATCAGACTGGTGAAGATCAGCCAACTCAAATCAGATTTGTTCAAGTTTGGGATCAACACGGTTCATTATCAAACTTGTGTTCTCATAAGCCAAGTAGAAGGATCAGAAAGTCTGCCAAACCGTAATAAATGTACTTGGAGTAATAAATGCTGAAGACCGAGGGTATTAATGACAAATGATTGAAGAAATACCTCGTATCAGCTAGGTGCATTAAATGCTGCCTCACAAAAAGTACAGTCTGCAGTACTGTCACTGTGCAGTACCCGAAGAATTTGAATTGTGTCTCTCTTCAACGGACATTTTTCAAACATGCGAGTATAAATAGTTCAAGAGACGAAGAAGAAAAGAACAACACAATCTCTGAGAGAAAATCTGAAGCAGAACTCTTTAAGTCTCAAGAACAGCTCTGATTTAACCGGATTTCGTCGGGTTAATTGAATATCAGTGAATGTGTGATATCGGGGGTTTTCGATACTAATATATTTATTATATAGGGCTCTGTTACTTTATTCCGGATGGATCGGTTACAAGAAAAAGCAATATTCAAGAACAAGAAGTAAAATCACCAAACAAGGCTAAGAACACACCTATGTAAGGATTAAAGCTCTGTAATAATATTGAATATTATTGAATTGTGCTGTTGTAAGCAGTATCAAATCCTGTATTCTTAGAGTTCAGAAATTTCGTAGTCACCTAATACAATGATTAACTAGGTATTTATATAATGCTAAACCTAGTGTTACAAGGAAACATAGTCCTAATAGGACTCGGCCCAAATATCCTTCTTGGGTCCGGAATACATTCTTCTGTCGAAGCGAGCTATACTTGGCCGGGTCTGTAAGATGATCCCGATCTGTTCGAATTTGGTCGAATCGATCTTATCTTCTTCGTTCGATTCGAGTAGTAAGTTGGGTGCGAAATAGCCCCCATCAGTACTCCCTCACTTCTTCGAGCGTATAGACAATAGAAGCTCGTAGAAGTAGATTAATCTTTACGACTGTTTCTTTTCTATGAATGGAGCCTCGTTAAAAACCTTACTTAAGAAAAAACCCTGTGGGAAAAAATCTTAAATAAGGAAAAGAGTGCTACATATCATAGAGAGTCGTTTTCTCTGTCAAATTACGGATCGCCACGCGTCCATTCGGGAGGCTCTTCGTATCCTTCCGTTTTTGGCGGGAATATGACTAGCTGCAATAAGTTTGAAACGTCTTTTCTCATTTTGTTATAAATAGGTGACTTTCGAGTTCACCATTTTTCTTTTATACTTTCTTATATCTTGTACTCTTTTTCCTGCCTGGTCGTTCATCTCATAAAATTTTCTCTTTTGTCGATCTTCATCTTCGGGGAACCAGAATATATGGCTTTTGTAAGAAAATCTTCTTCTTCTTCTAGAGAGATCATCGCTCCCGATAACGATGAGGAGTTGCATTCTAATCCTTTGAGCGAACAAACTACAGTATCTGACTTCGTTGTCCCCATAGAAGATACCTTCAAAGTACGAATCCTTTCTGATGTTAATGATGAGCTCGATGACACTTTTATCGATCCAGAGGATGAAGAAGAAGAAGAAAACGACGTATGCATGACTGAGGACGTCGGTAGCGAACAGAAGATTCCGGATAGCGATCAGGCTTCTTGAAATAGTGATTCATTTTTTGAAATAATCTTTGTAATTATTTCCTCGTAGATTTAACTGTAACTTTAGTTTATTTTGTACGTTAAACGCTTCGTATTCTGACAGTCGTGTCTTTTCACTTTTGCCGTAATAATTCAGACAAGTCATTTAATTTGCCGTAATCATTATGTGTGTGTTTTTTCGAATTCCAGCGTTTGCTCCAAGGTCAGTTTTCCTGTTTCGCGCCCTTTCTTTAGGTCTGTCGCGTCCTTTCGTGTAGTATAAGTACGAAAGGTAAAAACTGGACTTGTTTTTTACTGCTATACTCCTCTCTTAACAGAATACTCTTTCTTTAGCTAGTCGATAAACTTTCTCGATATTAATTTGTATTTTTCTATAGTCCGATCATGAGTAACCTTTTTGGTAATACTTCGAAGCGACCTTCTCGTGAGGGCGCTAGAGATAATAGATCTAAAAAAATCTCGAAGAGATAGGCCGTCGATAGAGCCTCCTCGTTCGTCCCCAACAATTAGGTCGGAGATCGATACTCGTTGTATTGTCTCTGAACCTCTTTCCGTGGTAAACTCGTCGTTTTCAGAACCAATCTTTTCTACTTCCACTCAGGAAGGAAACATGCCTTCCCCTGGTCGATTACCTTTTGGGGATATGTCTAACGAAGAACCGGCTTATAATATAGCTGTTAGTTCCAACACTTCTTCTTTTGAGCACGTTTTCCACGGAGGGGATTTTACTATTTCCCTTCCTTTGTCTGCTTCTACTGCTCCCACTGTAAGCGGAGGGCAAGCTGGTGATAGCTTTTTTGTCAATCCATCTACGACGCAATCTATTGTGCAGGATTGTCCTGAATTTTTGTTTCATGATACCACTGTAATGACTACATCCTTTGAATCAGGAGGACCTTCCGGAGGTGGGACTGGTTCCAGGTCTGGTCGTCGAACGGTTATTTCTGCCTCGGGCAAGGAGACCTCTGTTAGTCCCGATGGGAGAGAATCTCCTCGTCTATTAGATGATCGATGTATCTTCGAGCAAGTTAAAGATATTATGTTGTCAAAGACACCTCGTTCTGATGGTGTCCCTTCCAATAGTGAATTGCCTGGCTCAGTTGAGCCTGATGCTTTATCTTGGGATCTGGGTATGAGCACAATTTTGCCCGGCGAGTTGAGGAAGCTCGAAGGTACCTCCAACGTTCGCCTTGTTCAATCTCTGGTGAAGTTATGTGAGCAGGTAAACATATTCTGAATATTTTTCCTGTTTTTTGTTTTGAATGCCTTGTTGTGTGTCGGTTTCTCTTACTTTTTCTGCTTTTTTAGGGCAAGTATTTTGCACTCCAGCTGGGTGTGCAAAATGACGAACTGTGGACGAGTAAGCGTGCTTATCAACGTCAGTTAGAGTCGGAAAAAGCTAAAGCTGCAGGGCTGACGCTGGAGCTTCAGATTGCCAGAGATGATCTCCAAAAATTGGAGGCTGATAAAGTTGTTCTTGAAAAAGAGAAAAATGATTTAATACAGGCTGCTGCCCTTGCAGAGGAGTCTCAACGGCGGTCCTATGAGGAAGGGTACGACGCTGGTTATCTGAAGCATCAAGAGGAGCTGATGGCGTTTGCTGGTAATTTGACTCCTCGGAGGACTGTTTCTAGTAGTCGGCCTACTGACCGTCCTTCCCAGTGATCTTTGTTCGTCCTGGCAGGCCTTGGACTGTCTTTTTTTTTTTTTTTTTTTTATCGCCCAACTTTTGTGCAAAAAATTTTTTGTAATGGGAGAAGTATTAAATTGGAAATATTAACCTTCAGGCAGATTCTTGCCTATATCTATTTTCTTCTCTTTGTTATGCACAATTTGCCTTTATGCATAAATATAATCATCGTAAAATAATCAGTATTGTTTAGCATACTTATCTGAAATTGATCTTTGCCAAGAATGCAGAATAAGGTAGCTTTGATCTCGATGTTTGTTTTGCAAATCCAATCTTTGTCGATCAACCCAGTATAGTCCCTTGGGTTATATTCAAAATCATGTTTGCGCATAATCATGCAGATAGTAGGCTTATCCGGATCGATCTGATTTAGGGAACGTTCAACATTTTGTTCGATGTTCGATCCATGCCGTTCTAAAATTGTCCTTTTGTGACACAAACTTTTATATAAGGAGGCTTTATACACCTTTTGTTGAACTCTTCTTTTCTCATTTTTTAAGACTAAGAGAAAATAACCCTTTCAGTATCCTCCGAATCTTTATGTTTCTCATTATCAACTTGGAACTATTTGTTCTTCAAGCGATGTTTCGTTTATAGCATATCTTTGATATGGGAGGAATTGGAAAGTGTAGAAGTCTTAGTCAGATCTGACCTATTCAGACCTCCTTAAGCAATTCTTTGGTATGTTAGGCAGTTACGTCCTTGCTGTTTTGAATATGGAGGACTATTCTCCTGATTTCTATATCAGATATCTTGGATTCGAGAGGAGTTCCTGTATGGCTTAGTCAATGGTCATCCATACGATGTATGAGGCAGTGACGTGCCTCGTATGGTGAAAAGTTTGGTCTTTTATCTCTTATCGAGCAACTGTCCTTTTTGCTGCGATTTTAAAGCTTGTATGACTTCGTTTATGGATTCTAGGTCTCTAAACCATCGATCGTGAAGTATGATTGTGCTGGAATGTCTAATCCAAAGCTTTTTTAGATATGATCATATCGATCTATTGCCTCTTTTGTTATCGACTAGTTGGGGCGATTAGATTGTGCCGTTCCAACTTACTTGCATTTATTGCGGGGAGTCAAAGGGTCGCATCTGTGTCCGTTGATCAAATGCTTTTTCAGCCGTTGGATTGTTTGAGTCTATCCCTATAAATAGGGTGGTGGTTTGCGTTCTTCCTTTGCAATTTCCCAAAGAGAATGGAGATCTCAACTTCTTTGGATTTCATTCTGCCCTAAGATCCCATAATATTCAAAAAGTCACATTATCATGATTCACTCTGTAATAACTTGGTGTTCATCTACCTTGTACTGACGGGTCCCATGTCAGCCCTTCCTTGTACTAACGGGTCCCATGAGGCCTCCGCTTTAGTCTTCATCAATTAGAGGTCCGTGGTTTCCGTTTGCACATGGGGGGTTCATACTTGCCAGTCACCCTCGCTCTTGGATGTGACTTCCGGAGTGGTAGACCGCCGGGGTGGCTGGTAAACTTACCGTTTCACGACGGTCCCGAAGAGATGCTGCTCTAGAGTAAAATGTTTTATAGATAAAGTAAAATCAGTATCTTCTTACGGATGAGTGAGCATTGCTAGTTATCTGGCTGGTAATGTTCATTTCATCTGGAAGAACATTTGATCTTCAGAGCCTGGCCACCGAACTAAAGAAGTCGACCATCCTGAGCAGCATGCTTCTTAGGTGGTTTATTATGATCGACGAGGTACTAGGGAGAAGATTGGTGTTTCCGTGGACATTGTCGTGAAGATAGTCGATCCCATAGGATCAATTTAACTAGATCATTGTAACGATCTTTTAGCAGCGTGTAGTCCTTTGTAACGTAGGATTTTTGTATGTAATTGATTTGATGAATAAAATATTATTTTCATTTCTTACTTCTTCTTCGTCGTTTGATTCTGTCATAATTTGTATTCACGAGAAGTAATTTCCGAGTAGATGGATTCGTACTTAACTCGTATTCATGACTTAGACGGGTTAGTAGATCAAGATCGAGGAGTGTTTATTGAGCGGATCAATGTATACTCGACTGCCTATATTTTAGACTTAAGTTTTTCGTACCAAAAGTCTTTTATCATTGAGAATAGTGCGAGGAGTGTTTATTGAGCGGATCAATGTATACTCGACTCATTTTTTATTAGACTTAGGTTTTTAACCCAAAAAAGTCTTTTTTGATCGTTTAAGATATATCGAGGAGTTTTTGATCGAGCGGATCGATGTTTACTCTACTCTTTTTGTGTTAGACTTAGGTTTTTAACCCAAAAAAGTCTTTTTTGATCGTTGAAATATGGGCGAGGAGTTTGTATTGAGCGGATCAATGTATACTCGACTTGCTTTTGAATATATCGAGGAGTTTTTATCGAGCGGATCGATGTTTACTCTACTCTTTTTTTTTTTTAATTAGACTTAGGTTTTTAACCCAAAAAGTCTTTTTGATTGTTGAAATATGGGCGAGGAGTTTGTATTGAGCGGATCAATGTATACTCAACTCGCTTTTGAATATATCGAGGAGTTTTTATCGAGCGGATCGATGTTTACTCTACTCTTTTCGTTCTCATTTTCATCAATATGATAGTGTAATTCCAAAGAGTGTTAATCGAAATAATTGATGTATATAAAATGCTAAAATCTTTACTAATTGAACTGTAGGCTAAGGCCTTTGTTACAAATATTAAAACTTGATGAAGTAACATAAAATAATGCAGTATAATCTGCTAAAATTTATTTACCATAGTATTTCCTAAGGTTGACCGCATTCCAGGTTCTTGGTAAGGCTGTTCCATCCAAGTGTGCAATTTTGTATGAACCTTTCTTTCCTACGCCAATAACGACGTAAGGTCCATCCCAATTTTGTTGTAACTTTCCCACATGCTTGGATACTTCTACCTTTTTCAAGACCAAGTCTCCTTCTTTGAAAGTTCGGATGCGTACCTTTTGGTTGTATGCTTTCTCCATATTTGCCTTAGTGGCTTGTAGGCGTACGGCAGCTTTATCTCTTAAAGCTTCAGTTAAATCGATGTCATTTTCTCTGACCTTTTCATTTTCTTGGTCATCGAACATTTCTATTCTTGGCGTTGGAATTAAGGTTTCAACAGGAATAACAGCCTCCGACCCATATACCAAGCTAAATGGGGTTTCCCCAGTTGAGTTCCTTACCGTGGTTCGATTAGCCCATAGTACTCCTGGAAGTTCATCGAGCCATCTTCCTTTGGCCGAACCTAATCTTTTTTCCAAAGATTTTATTATTTCTCGGTTTGCTACTTCGGTTTGTCCGTTCGCTCTTGGATGTCCGACCGAAGTAAAATTTTGTTGAATTCCCAGTTTCGAACACCATTCTATTACTTGTTTTCCCGCGAATTGGGTTCCATTATCTGAAATTAGGATCCTTGGGATGCCAAATCGGCAAACTATGAACTTCCATAGGAAGTTGATCACTTGGAATTGAGTTATTCGTGCGAGTGCAATGCATTCTATCCATTTGCTGAAATATTCTACAGCGACCAGGACGTAAGCTTTTTTGGATCTGGCCGCTGGAAAAGGCCCCACAATGTCCATTCCCCATTGATCGAAGGGCCAACATACTGGAATTGGATGCATGTTTTCTGCTGGTTGATGACATATGTTAGCATGGATCTGGCAGTGATGACATTCTTGGACATATAGAGTGGCATCTTTATTGATGGTAGGCCAATAGTAACCAGTCCTGAGACATTTTAAGGCCAATGCCCTTGATCCGCTGTGATTTCCTGCGTCTCCTTCATGTATCTCTCGCAGTATATCGGCGATTTGTGACTCAGGGATGCATTTCAGGAGAATTCCTGATACCGACCTTCGGTACAGTTTTCCTTCTACAAGCGTATATTTTGGGGCTCGATATTTTACTTTCCGAGCTGCATTCTGATCAGATGGTAGTTTTCCTTCACGAAGATAGTCTATCATTGGGGTCATCCAATTTTCTTCGACTTCATCTATTTCCATTATATCGACTACCGGTGTTTCATCGATATCGACTGCCGGTGTAGAAGATATCAACCAATTGATCACCCGTTCGGTTTTTCCGTCGTGGGCTCCTGTGAATTTAGACAGTTGATCGGCCCATCTGTTTTCCGAACGTGGGATGTTCTGTATGTCGAAATTTTCAAACTTCTCGGCTAATGTTTTTACTTTGGCGAGGTATTTTACCATATTGAATTCCTTAGCTTCGTATAGGCCTCTTATTTGTCTTTGTACTAACTCTGAGTCGGTTAACACTTTAAGCCTTTTAATGTTAGCTTTGATCGCCATTTCCATTCCTGCGATTAACGCTTCATATTCAGCTTCGTTGTTTGTTACAACGAAGTCCAATGTTATCGCGTAATTCAAATCTTCCTTATTTGGTCCGGTGAAGTTGATTCCGGCGCCTCCTCCTTCTCGGCATGAAGCACCATCGACATGCATTAACCAAGTTTGATCTTCTATAATCAAGACATCGTCGTTGAGGCTGCTCGATGATTCAGTAGTCTGTGTTGGTGTTTCTAATATAAAATCGGCTAACACTTGGGCCTTGATGGCAATCCTTGGTTTGTAGTCTACATCGAACTGGCTGAGTTCGATTGCCCATTTGATCAATCTTCCGGAGGCTTCTGGTTTTGCTAGAACTTGCCTTAGCGGCTGATTCGTCAAAACGATGATTTTGTAAGTTAAGAAGTAGGGTCGGAGTTTTCGTGCAGCCACTACTAAGGCCAGCGTGAACTTTTCTATTTCCAAGTAATTTTTCTCCGCCCCTTGTAATAACTTGCTGAGATAATAGACGGGCTTATGCTCGGAGCCCTCTATCTTAATTAGCACTGAACTAATGGCCGTATCAGAGATGGAGATGTAGATGTAAAACGGTTCCCCTTCCGTCGGTTTAGCTAACATCGGGGGCGTTGTCAAATATTCTTTGAGTTGTTCGAAAGCTCGTTCACATTCTTCGGTCCAAGCGAATTTTTTCGCTTTTCGAAGCGTTTGGAAAAAGGGCAAGCTTCTGTCCGCAGATTTTGATATGAATCTATTCAACGCTACGATTTTCCCAACTAAGCTTTGTACTTGAGAGATGGTCTTGGGAGGTTTCATTTCAGTTATGGCTCGAATTTTTTCTGGGTTGGCCTCTATACCTCGCTGATGTACCAAGTATCCTAAAATTTTTTCTGACTTAACACCGAAGGTGCATTTTGCAGGGTTCAACTTCATACGGTATTTTCTTAAGATTTGGAAACATCGATCTAGATGTTTTATGTGATCTGCTTCATTCATACTTTTGACTAACATGTCGTCTACATAGACTTCCATTATTTCTCCGATTAATTCCCTGAACATTAAGTTTACTAACCTTTGGTAAGTAGCGCCGGCATTCCTCAATCCAAATGGCATTACAATAAAACAGTATACTCCCTGTTCGGTTATGAACGCGGTCTTCTCTTGATCCCGCTCGTCCATGTATATTTGATAAAACCCTTGGAAGGCGTCCATCATGCTGAATATCGCGAAGCCAGCGGTCGAGTCGACCAATAAGTCAATCCTTGGGAGGGGGTAAGGGTCTCGTGGACACAACTTGTTAAGGTCGGTGAAATCGTTACACATTCTCCATTTGTTGTCCTTTTTATCCCCTTTTGCTACTAGTACAACATTACATAGCCATTCCGAGAAATGTATTTCTCGGATTTGTTTTGCTTCGAGCAATCTCTCTACTTCGGCTTTGATAATTCTATCTTTTACCGGTCCATGATTTCTTTTCTTCTGTCTGGCGGGTTTCGCCGAAGGGTGGATTTTTAGGGTATGCTTGATTATCCGAGGATCAATTCCTTCAATCTCATTCGCGCTCCAGGCGAAGACGTCAACATTATTTCTTAGGAATTCGATTAACATTATTTCTCCTTCTCTGCTCAATTCTGTACCTATTCTTGTCGTTTTGGACGAGTCGACTTTTACTAGAATTATATCTTTATGTTCTGGGGGTTTCAAGGATAAGTCTAGTGGTTCTTTCCCCTTTTTATCTAACCGATCAGTAATAGGAATTTCAATCTCATTTCTAATGAGATCGTCTTCGATCTTTCTCTTGCTCGGAGTAATTGACTTAGGGTGTTTTTTCAAAGTTAACGATGTGCTGTAGCAATTCCACGCCATACAGTGGTCGTTCGTTATTTCTCCGATGCCCATATCGGTCGGAAACTTTATCTTCTAATGATAGGTAGAGACTACAGCTCGGAAAAGGTTAAGGGCTGGTCGCCCTAGTATAGCGTTATAAGCGAAGGGTGTTTCCACTACTAGGAATTTTATCAACTTCACTGTCCTAAGTGGTTTCTTCCCAAGTGACACACTTAAAGATATTGTTCCGCTGGGGATAATCTCGGACCCTCCAAAGCCTACTAACGGCGTAGCTACCTTTTGTAGGTTTATTTGTCCCAAGTTCATTTGGGCTAAAACCTCCCGGGATATGATATTTGCCGAGCTTCCATTATCAATTAGGATTCTTCTTACATTATAATTCGCTATCTCTAATGATACTACCAGAGGAAAATCGGGGTTATCTTCTTTTGTGTCCCAAATGATGTTTTTAGGTACTTCGCCTTCGTTGAAGCTGATCGGCTGGTGATTTGTCGGCCTGTTTTCCAGAGTCCATATTTCTTTTGGATATTTAGAATTTTGAATTATGGATCGGGCTGTCCTTCGTCGTGCATTACGACTATCTCCACCCGCGGGTCCCCCGGATATTGTATGGATAGTTCCATTGATCTGGTCCTGATTTAACTCCTGAGTAGGTCGACGTTCGGGCGACCTTCGACGAGTACTTCTCCTTCGATTACCGTTCCGAGGGCTTCTACTTCTTTCCCTTTTGCGATTATCTTGGTCTATGTATTCGTCTAGTTTTCCTTGCTCGATCAGTTTTTCGACTTCTCTCTTAAGGTGAAAACAATTTTCCGTTAGATGCCCATGTGCCCTGTGGTACTTACAGTATTGATCAAAGTTTCTAGACCCCGGTCTGGGCTGAGCGATTTTCCTTGCCTCGGGAATCCAGTTATTTCTTTCTAGGATTTCCAATATTTCTTCCATTGGAGCATTTAATCTTGGGTGTTCTACTTGATTCACCCTGCTTCTGATTGGTTGCTCAGGGTTTCTTGGTCTTTGGTAGTAATTAGGTTGTCTTTCTTGATCGGCTTTGCTGTATTCCAGTCGCTGGAAAACGTTACCTCTCCTGGAAGATCGTTCATAGTCTAAGGGTCTTTGAATAGGAATCTTATCATGCCGCTTGGAGCCTGAAGCCGTGAATTTATTTTTGTTTTTATCCTTAAAGGAATTCATCTCTTCTTGGGTCATATACTTGGACGCCAAGCTCATGATCTCGGCGAACGTTCTTGGTTGTTTTCGACTGAGGGCATTTCCGAACTGCCTGTTTTTAGTGAGATCGAAGAGGATAGAAATTATGTAATCAATATTTGGAGAATCGATTTTGAGTAATTCTACGTTGAATCTGGCCAACCAGTTTCTTAGGGATTCTCCTTCTTGTTGATGTATGGTTCCTAGGTAGCTCATCGGGAGTTTTTGCCTCTTCTGACTGGCAAACTGCTGCGTCAATTTATTGCATAATTCCCGGAAACTGAATATGGAGTTGGCAGGTTGTTTCGCGAACCAATCCAACGCTAGGCCCTCGAATGTGGTCACCATTAACTTGGCGGTGAATTCGGCAGAGTGGGCATATAAATTCATGATGTTAGTGAAGCTAAAAATATAATCATCCGGGTCGGTGGTTCCGTCATATCGGGGTAGTCTACCCGGGACCTGTCCAATGGATTGCGCTTCCTTTATTTCTCTGCAGAAGGGAGAACATGTTGCAAGGCTCTCCTGGAGTTCCGTGGTTCGGGCCCACGGGTTTTGAACAGATCGTAGGCGTTGCTCCAGTCGTTCCTGTACTATTCTTTCGATTTCTCTTTCTGAGAATCGAGTTGCTCGTGGTCGATCTGGAATAGCATCATCTATGTCATCCTCGATTGGGATTATTGTTCGTTCCTTCGATCCGCTTTGATCTGTTTGTGGCCTTCTTCGACCTGATTTTCTCCTGGGATGGTTATCGGAGGGTTTAGAATTGCGCTGCTGTGGGCTGTGCAATGAGCGTCGCTCACTTGCTGGGCTGTCTGCTTGTTGAGAGGTTTGTTCGTTTGGCCTTGGCACTCCTGGTGCGGGAGTTGTCTTGGGAGCCGTAACGTTTCGAGGAATTTGGTCTAAAACTAGCAATTCTTCTGGAGAGAGTGATTTGAAGAGCATTGCTATTTGTCTCAGTTTTTCCTGAGCGCCTGGGAGAGGAACGGGTATTTCGGGTAGTTCCGGTTCTTCCTGTATTGTACCGGCAAGACCTCCTTGGTGTTCCTGCTGACGGGAACGGGTATCTGGGATATTTTCATTGGTGTTGGGAATGTTGTTATCGTTGTTGTCTTGTGGATCTTCAGATGTGTTGTGACCAGTGGTTGTATTACTTCTCGCTCCAATGCGAGCGCTTTTCCTTGGGCGAGCCATGTGTCGATCGAATAATTAACGTAGCCCCTCGGTGGGCGCCAACTGATTTAACCGGATTTCGTCGGGTTAATTGAATATCAGTGAATGTGTGATATCGGGGGTTTTCGATACTAATATATTTATTATATAGGGCTCTGTTACTTTATTCCGGATGGATCGGTTACAAGAAAAAGCAATATTCAAGAACAAGAAGTAAAATCACCAAACAAGGCTAAGAACACACCTATGTAAGGATTAAAGCTCTGTAATAATATTGAATATTATTGAATTGTGCTGTTGTAAGCAGTATCAAATCCTGTATTCTTAGAGTTCAGAAATTTCGTAGTCACCTAATACAATGATTAACTAGGTATTTATATAATGCTAAACCTAGTGTTACAAGGAAACATAGTCCTAATAGGACTCGGCCCAAATATCCTTCTTGGGTCCGGAATACATTCTTCTGTCGAAGCGAGCTATACTTGGCCGGGTCTGTAAGATGATCCCGATCTGTTCGAATTTGGTCGAATCGATCTTATCTTCTTCGTTCGATTCGAGTAGTAAGTTCGGTGCGAAATAGCCCCCATCAAGCTCACTCATCAGCTTTGTCATTTGTTGACACAAGCCGAAGTTGAAGATCAAAGATAAATACATTTTTCTGAGTGAATAACTGTTAGAGTGTTGTGAGGAGTGTTTATCCATCTTTGTGAAGTGATAAAAGTTTGTAGAATAGGTCTTCTTTGTGATTTCCTATTGCGCACTTGTGGTCGTTTCATTTGTTGTTCGACGCAAGCATTATATACAGATTACTTTGTGTTTTCTAGTATAACCCAAGATCTAAGTGACGTGGAAGAGTGGACTAAAGGATTTAAATCCATATAACCACTATAAAAATTTTGTGTGTTTTACTTAGCATTTTTCCTTGCGTATTTTCAGATTGCATAAAACACTTTAACAAAACTGTTGAAAGATTTCGTAAAAAGAGTTTGTTAAAATTGGGGATAAATCTTGCAAACTGTTTGGAGTTTACTTGTGAAAAACACTTTATAAACAAGTGGCGGGTGGTTCATTAGAATTAGCTTCCTGATTAACAAGCTTGATCCTAGTGTTTTTCAAAGGTTTTCAAACTTTTTCAAAAGAGCATATTTTTGAAAAAAAAAAAAAACAAAACCTTTTGAAAATGGATTGTATCAACCATGTTTCCCACATAGCTGGTATGAGTTTTGAGGACTGGAAGATCATAATGGAGATCTTCTTTGCTGCCTATAATGATAATTGTACACATGTATCATAAAAGGTCCATTCAAATTCAACAAGACTATAAAGGTTGATAAAGTAGATATAGTGGTGGAAAATGATGTACCAAGTATCCGCCGATAAGAAGTCCACATCGATAATCGGTTAACATATCTTCAACGAAGATCAATTACTTATATGAAGATACATGTTCGCCTCGTTTTCGATACGTCTTCTATCGACATTGATAATGTCGACATCTGCCACACTTTCTACCCAAAAGGGTCGAATCGAATACTGAAGATCCGACCCTGACCTAAAATGTCCTATCACAACCCATTAGCTATAACCGAAATGTCTTGTCAGGATCCGATCCCTTAACCAGTGCGAAAGGCTATAAATAACCCTCATTAATTATAGAAAAAGGTATGCTCTTCTTGGACCTAAATATTAACTACCCATTTCATCTCGAACGCGACACTTACTTAAGCATCGGAGGGTTATCGCCGGGTAACCACCGGCATTAACCTGACGTGGTTGTCATTGATTTCAGGTTTCGATCCCCGAGAACAAGTAGAAGAGAGGTTTGTCCGATCTACCTATCTTCATATTGAGGAGATGTGTTAAAACCCGATACCCCATCACTCGATTATCCTAAATACTATAATCCAACCAATACACACTCATCAATTGGTGCCGTCTGTGGGAAACAATAACTCTAAATTGAATAAAGATGACTACGCGTTCGATGGACGCTCTTGCTCGAGAACGGAATGGAAACCAAGACCAACTTAAGGAGGGTCAAGGAGATAGCATGCCCCCAGGAATCAAAATCGTTTATCGGGGGAAGATGGAGAACCCTCCAGGCCACCTGCGCCCATGATCGTCTAAATGACTAGGAGTGACATGAGAGCTCTACTCGACGAAGCTAGAAAAGAATGGATAGCTCAAGCGGCTAAAGGTAACATCGAGGTTCCTCGAGGACAACAAAGAAAAAAGGAGTAATCGCAGATGCGAGGATTAACATGGAGGAGGCCAACAGCAGTAACGATCGAAACGAGGAAAGGGATCTTCATCGACGTGGCATAGAAGAGCACTCTGTAAGAGAAGTGAACAAGTTAGCTTCCGATGTAAGGTCATTACATCAGAAGTTGGAAAGACACGAGAAGAAGAACGAAACGCCTGTGTCTAATTCTCGACTCAGGAAATCTCCTCTTTGTGATGAAATTTTCTTCGAGAGATTACCTTCAGATAAGAGATTGTCGACCCAGCTCCCTCGATATTTCAGTACAGAGGACCCCAAGGAGCACCTCGCTTCGTTTAATTTGCAAATGCAACTTCACGGCATTTCCGACAATGTAGCAGCTAAGTCGTTTTCAACGACATTATCAGGAATGGCAGAATCTTGGTTTGGGAGGTTGGAAGAAAAATCGATCTTCGACTTTGATCAGCTTTGTGACAAATTCATGAGTCAATTCGGAAGCAAGAGGGCAGTCCGACCTCCAGCCAACCATTTGTACTCAGTAGTACATGCTCCCGATGAGACTTTCAGGGCTTTTATGGGCAGATTCAACAACGAACTCTTGAAAGTGGAAGTACCGAGAGTGGATTTTCCGATAACGGTCTTGTTTCAGAATACTCTGAATAGAGGATTCGCTAGTGCCATCGTCCGAGAAAACCCCTCCACTTATTAAAAACTGATGAAAATGGCGAATCAATATATGAATGAAGAGGAAATGAATAAACTCCGAGGAAGCTTTTTTGGAGTTGCCAAAACTGGAGAAAAGCCACAGACTCCTATTATGGATAGTCCCATTGAAAGAGCAACAAGTGATCGATACAACGACAACGGGATTAGAAGGAGATATCGCGAAGAAGAAAGGAACTTCGACGGAAGGAGATTGAGAACGGGAAAGTCGAATAGAGAATATTATGATAACTACACTCCACTCAGGAAAACGAGAGCAGAAATCTTATTCGCCATACAGGATAAAAACTTCTTGAGGCGACCGCTTCCGCAGAGAGAGGCCCCTAATTCGAAGAAATATTGTCGATTTAATCGACAAAGAGGACACGACACTTAAGATTGTTATCAATTGAAAAATAAGATCGAAAGACTCATAGCTGAAGGATACCTGACAGGGTATGTAAAGACGGCAGGGAATAATCAAGGAGAAAACAGGCCCAATAGTCCTTGGTTTAGATCTCCACCCAGGAGGAATCTAAATCGAGAGGAGAAGGAAGAGCCGGGTAGAGCGCAGCCGGGAACAATAGTAAACATGATATCGGGGGGTCCCGCGGGTGGAGATAGTAAGAATTCGAGAAGAACAGTTTCTAGAGCTCTTCTGCAGGTAGATCGACACGAATATCATGAGCTGTTATCGATCAAATCAACTGCCTCCAGCAAGTCGATAGGATTTGATGATTCGGGTCTCCAACCGAGATATGTTCCTTACGACGAACAAGATCTTCCCGATTACCCCATGGTGATTACAGCGCAAATAGCGGGTGCTAGTGTGAAAAGAATCTTGATCGATACCGGAAGTTCAGCTAATATCCTTTTCCTCGACGCTTTAGAGAGGATGGACTTGGTAAAAACCCCCTTCAATCCCATAGGAACCCCCCTCGTCGGGTTTTGTGGTGCTCAAGTTATTCCTTTGGGAACATTGACCTCATCATTGGCTATGGGTGACGAAGGCAACTCAAAAATCAGAATGATCAAGTTCTTGGAAGTCGATGCGCCATGCGCTTACGATGTCATTTTGGGCAGACCGGCTCTCAATAATTTCCAAGCAATCATATCCACCCATCATCAGAAGTTGAAATTCCCTAAATCCAAGGGTGTTGGGGAAGTAATAGGTAACGCTAAGGATGGTTGGGATTGTTATACCGTTTCAATCGACAAACGGGAAAAGATAGAAGCACCTTACCCAAAGGCGCACAAGATGAATGTGACCGAAGCACCAACTCGACCAACTGTAGCCAGCAACCCTTTGGAGAAGGAAAAAGGAAAAGAGAGACAAGAGAAAGTAGACAACCGCAAAAGAAAATTCGAGAGAATTGAACCGTCTGAAGGTCACAAAATGATAGAATTGGTGCCCGGGGACTCCTTTTAAACTACTCGAGTTGGAACGTAACTCTCGGAGGGGCTCGAGACCCAGCTCATCGAATTTTTGAGGGAAACTGTGGACGTATTCGCGTGTTCTACCACCGACTTACAAGGAATTGATCCAAAAATCATTGTCCATAGACTCAATATCGACCCTGCTGCTAGGCCCGCCAGACAGAAGAAAAGAAACTTCGGACCAGAAAGAAATCGAATAATTAAGGAAGAAGTCAATAAGCTGCTCGCCGCTGACTATATTGCAGAAATTCAATTTACCAAATGGTTATGCAATGTTGTCCTAGTATCCAAGGGAGGAGGGAAATGGCGAATGTGCAACGACTTCACTGACCTCAATAAGCTCTGTCTGAGAGACCCTTGCCCTTCCGAGGATAGATTCACTTGTCGATTCTGCGGCGGGTTGTGCTATTTTGAGTATGATGGATGCCATCCAAGGGTTCTATCAAATATTCATGGCGCTAGAAGACCAGGAGAAAACAGCATTCGTGACTGATCTTACGTGTTTTCGTTTGTTCGATCACGGATGGATTGCAATGCGATAATAACAATATTTAAATGGAAAGTAAAGATCAATAGTAATTGTATTCGAATTAACTGAGTACAAATTACAAGTATTTAGGGTCCTACTCGAGCATTATTGGATGCCGTACATGCAAGAGGGCGAAATACATATAAGCGAAACTATTCTATTGTTCCCAAATGAGTCCGAGCAGCAGTCTCGAAGGAAGAGCACCTGGGAAGTTGTGTCGTCGTCATAAATGCATGGGGTATTTATAGCTGAGATCTGGGACCAGAAGAACCATCCGTAGGTGCGTATTACTCGGCCCATAGGCCTGGGCCGGAGGTCGGCCCAACAGTAACTTTGGACTCAAAATTGCCATAGTGTAGTCAGCGAAGGGTTCCCTTCCCTTGGGCTCGAATTTACACTCATGAGATCGAGAATGGCGAAGTTCGACCTCACTAGGCCGTAGTGATGTCTGAATCCGATTTACCCCTCATCAATACTCCCCCACTTCTTGAGCGTAAAGAGAAGCTTAAGCTCGAAGAAGTATAAACCGGACGCTGGGTGGACGAGCCATTTTTGGATAAGTTTCAGATATGCCTCATTAAAAACCTGACTCGGAAAAACCCTATGGGATAAAAATCGAGCTAGGGAAAAAGAGTGCATAATTTGAAAACTATGTAATGGTGTCATCGTAATATTACCCTTGTCATTTAGTGTTGGTATAAGATTTTCTGGTTAGGACCTTCTCGCTGCTACCTATAGTGTCGCTATAGTCGATTTTTAACAATACCTCTATATTCCTTTAGTTTTGATATGGTAGAAGGGTGGCAGAAAGCGGAATCGACTCCTCCCATAAATATTTCTTTCGCCATGTTGGTCCTCAATTTTATGATTTTTAGAAAATATCGGGGTCATAAGTGCATTTATCGGAAATATGACTTCAAGTTCAACCTTGAGGAGTTCAACCGTCGCGGTTACTCGGGGACCGGTTTGCAATTTCCCATTTTGTCGCTGTATATATATCTTGATGGAGGGCCGCTGTTCATTAAAGATTCTGAGGAGAAAAACCCTAGATCGGAGCAAATAGATCGATAAGCGAGTTCTAACAATCCTTTTCGAGCACTCAATATATATTCATCATGTCCAATCCAGTAGATTTGAAGGGAAAATCCCCTGTAGTGGAAAATCGAGAAAATGATCAAGGGGGGAGGCAGGCTGTAGATGTTCGACTATCCGTGGGGGAGAATCCGAAAGATTCGAGTCCCACTTCCGAATCTAATGGGGAGGGGAGATAATCGTGTTCCGGGTCGGAAGATAATGGTGGAGACGATTCGAGCGAAGCCACGGTCTCCGAGGAGGAAACTGCAGAGGATGGCGACCTTCCCTTAGGGAAAAATGAACAGAAGAAGTATAGACTGGGCGGCAATGTCGTGGTTACGATCTTCAACTGGGAGGAGCCGTCGACCAGCGCTGGACTGAACATGACCGAGGATAGGGCGGACGAGATCGTTTGTTCCTATGTGGAAGCAGATCTGGGAAAATTGCAGGCAGAGTTTGGTCAATATCTAGGTGCCGGATTCTCGATTGTTCTTCCTACTCCCGAGCAACGAGTTACTGACCCTCCCGCTGGATGTCAAGCCTTTTATACTAAGCACTTCCATTACGGCTTACGGATCCCTCTTCCTCCTTTGATAGAAAGTATTTTGGAAGCTTTCGAGTTAACTCCCTCCCAGATACTACCAAATTCGATTGGGCTAATTATAGCTTTTTGCGTGCTGATGAAAGCCAAAGGGAAAAGGGCTGTTTTTCAGAACTTCTGGCGAATATTCCAAATAAGTGCTTCCACGTCTTCGAATGCTGGTTATGTTTATTTCTCTCAGAGACCGAAAATTTCTATCTTATCAACCAATGTTAGCAGCAACTTAAAGGGCTGGAAAAATGAGTTCTTTTTCGTCCGTGGACCAGATTCTCCATCCTCCGAGGATAATCCCGAGCCCATTCCGTATGAGTGGCCTGGTGCAAGATCGTGGATCTATGGTAAACGCCGTCTTAGAGGAAAAATGAATAATGAGATCTCAGACGGATTCCTGCAATCCCTTCGAGTTGACCCTCATCAGACAGCTTTGATGACCCAGGAGGCAGTTTTGCGTTTGACTGGGCTTAGTAGGTGCTCCTCTCCTGCTCCTCCAATCGAATACGGGAAGGCTTAGATCGATCCTGCTAATGCTCCCTCTACGTTAGGTGCGTTGAATTAGTTTGAGTTAATTTTTTATGACCATAATTAACCCCGCTCCCTTTTCAGCTGGGATTGTTGACAAATTCCGGACATCAGTAGCCGGTCGGAACGTTGCTTCATTTTCGAAGGGTAATCAAGGTCTTCCTCGCCCTCAAACATCGAAGATCTCCCGAAAGGTGATCGAGATTAGCGCTGGCGTCGGTGCCATCGCAGCTTCGAATGCTTTGGTAACTATTCCTCAAACTGCCGAAGTTGGGACATCTCGCCTTCAATCTGTTTTCCCACCTGGCTCTTCCAATCCCAATGAAGTGGGGTATAGTTATTATACTCTCATGGAGGAACGGGCAAGAGAGATTTTGCAGGCCAGGATGGCTCGTAAAAGAGGTAGCAATATCCATGAGTCCTCCAGGAGAATCAAACCCTTTAGTCGGGGTTCGGATCCTATTCATTGTCGGGCTGGCCATTCCGAGCCGGACCTTGCAGACTTCATAGAGGACCATCTCCAAGGACCAAGGGCCGCTGGATTCCCGGAGAATGGGACTATCGAGTCTGATTTGGGTTCCGATGGTGAACACACGGTGGACAAGTCTCTTCGGATATTCCTGGCCGGGAGATTCAAAGACGACACTACCCAATCATTTGTCAAGAACGATTTCGAGATCGCAGGCGATTTTGCCTATGCTCACCAAAGGGTACTTGATACTCTGAATCTCTTTATATTTTTTCTCACGATTCTTGCTTTGCCTTTAATATACCGTTCTTTTCGCAGGCCAGAGATTTGTTTACTCAAAATGCTCTTCGATTGGCCATACTAAACGACGAGTCCCAATCAGTGCAGAAGGCCCTTTGCGATGTCTTGAGAGAGGAAGCTGCAAAAATCGGTCAATTAGAAGATGCCAAGACTAGGTTATCTGAGGTCGAGAAAGAGCTTGGGGAAGTTAAGGAGGAGCTGAACGTAAAGAAAGCCTTGGAGGGCGAGGTGGAGAAGTTAAAGCTGGAGCTCGAGAAAGCTAAAGCGTCCGCCGAGCAATCTTATGAGCGAGGTCGAGCTGAAGCCAGGCTTCCCGCCATAAGGGAGTTTCTAGGGTCACCCTTTCTTGATGCCCTAGTTCGCTTGCGGTCAGGTGAAATTATTCAAACCTTCTACTATAAAGGAGCTCAGCACCTCTTTACAGCCGCAAAGGTCGAAGGCGCCCTTGATGACTACCTTCCTTTCATGGATCCTTATAAGAATATTTTCGGGAAAGATTATAAGGCTTCTTCCCTTCCTCCCAAGCTCGAGGGCTTGGCCGACCATGAGTTCACTCGTTTTCTTGAGGAATTTGGAGTGCCGATGCCAAATCCTGACGTGCTCGAAGCTCAATCTGAGGATGAAAATGTGGATATTGAAGGGGATTCCCGCGATAAGGGGGAGCAAGGCACTCCTTCTTCCGATTCGAGTAAATCTGCAGCTGATGTGCAAAGTAATGATGGAGAAGAGAGCAGCTTGAGTAGTGATGATTCTGATGGCTCGGAAAGCGATTCTAGCGAGAAGAAGGAGCAAAAGCGATCGGACCATGGTTCCGGCGTGAAGGAATCCAGCCAGTAATGATTATTATGTAATAGGATTTAGCGAACCATTGTAATTATAAATTTGTTTTATAATCTCCTGCTTTTCTCTATTTTGTGGATGCTCTAATTTAATTTTTCCTTGAAACCATGCTTAACCCATTGCCTGTTTGACCATCTTGTTGAATTTTGTAACGTCATTCTTGCATACTCAGTTGCATCATCGAATCTTTCTTGGGGGTGGTGACTTACCAATTATTGTAATTCGCATGATGTCGCGTCTCTTATAAATATCAAAGCCATTTTATTTTGCTTTCACAATAACATTGCTCACGGTGATCGGAGCTTCTAGAAAATTATTTCGGTCGAATCCTTACCAAGAGATGAATGAAAATTCGAACGCTTTTGTAATTTCTTCCGTGCCTTTTTCCAAACCAAATGACGGTAGAAACATAAAGAAAAGGAGCCAAACTTCTGATAAGCTATCCTTTCATGAAGGAAATGAACCTTCGACTGTTGCCCGTTCATGCTTGAAATCCAGGGGCTCAAACAAGAGAATTAAAAAGGTTTCTTTTGTGGAAGATGTATCTGGGCGCACTCCTTTCCAATCCGTGCCTTCGTTGGTCGGAGAATCTTTTGACTTGTTGCTTCCTTCTAGTGTCTTTCCATTTAAGAGAGACATAATTCCTTTTGACAAAGTGTCACATGAAAAATCCGACCTGACCCTTCTTGGGGCCAATGTTTCTATCTCCGAGGCGTTTCTTTCGACCGGAGAGTATTCCTCATTCCTGTTTCAGTCTGGGTTGGAATCCCTCGCTCAGGTAATTCTTACTAATCTCTTTAAAATGATTCTCTAATTTCTTTATTTCTGCCATGACATATATTTTTATATGTTCTGGCTGGCAAAGATTTTTCTAGGCTTTACGCACTGGCCAAGCATGAGATCGAACAACGGGCTTCTATTTCACTTGAGCTGATCAGGAAAAGGATTGAGCTGGAACGCGCACTTGAAGCTAATAGATTTTTTAAGGAGAGATTGTCTCAGGATAAGTTAAGTTCGGAATTAGAGAGACTCAAAGACATCTACGAACGTGAGAAGAGAAACTCCGAGCTTCGTGAGAGGGAAGCTTATATTCGCGGGTACGCTGATCGTAGTGCTGAAGTCCGAAAGGTCCTCTTTGAGAATAATTTCGTTTAGTAATTTTGAGATTCTCCTTTGTAACATGAGCTTGCTTAAGATTTTTCCTTTGTAACACCATACTTGTTGTAACGACTTTGATGAGGGGTAATTCGGATTCCCTGTTCTTTAGCCTCAACGCGATTCGAATAGCTATGAACCCTGTCGCCAGGGACCGAAAGACGAACCAAAGCATGAAAACGATTGTTTCGAGCTCACATGGTCGAAGGACACTGTTGGGCCGAGCCCAGGCCCAAGTCCTTAAAGTTGGCTATAAATACTCCATGCATTTATTACACTGGGGACTTCCGGAAAACACTCCAAGCTTAAGATCACAGCTCGGATTATTAGTATAGGCCTAATTGTACATGTTTCGCCCTCTAGCTTGTACGGCATCCAATAATGCTCGAATAGGACTCATCCCACTTGTACTTGTATTAAAACTCATTGAATATTAATACTATTGATCTTTCTCCATTTATTCGCATTTATTTATGTTCGATTAGCACACCACCCCATATAATCCGATCACACAAAAACTCGTAAGATCAGACTTTTTGTTCTTGTTGTAACACTATCTTTGTTGTAATGATAATATTGCTGAGAATGATGTTCTCCCTCTCCTCTCTCTTTTTTTTTTTTTTTTTTTGAATCGTCCCTCATTTCTCGGGAAGTGAAACGGCCAGAGCTTTTAATGCTCGTATCGTGGCCGTTCAGTCCAAGAGATCAATACCGTTGATATAGAATTCCTTCCCCTATATATAGCTTCCTAAATTACCTTCATTTTTTACTCTTCTGTAAACGCTTCATTCGATCGACATGGTTGTGTTTTTACCTTTGTCTATCAGCTCCATGTTCCATTCAATGTCAGTAATTGAAGCGTTCGAGATTTTTATTCGAACCTTCTTTCCAAACTTTGACGGAATTCCCATATGAAAAATCTCTCGACTAGGGTATCGACAGGCGAAAATAATTGCGACTAGGGTATCGGCAGACGACATGCTCTCTCTAATTCCAAGTCTTTGAGGCGGGCTCGACTTCCTGTACTCTGTCCTCCATTCAGTTGGGATAGTGGGTCTACTGCTGGCAGGGTTTTTCTACGCTCGATCTCCACGTCTTCGAGGCAGCTTCTTGAAGGATGTGGTTTTCGAATTTACTAGGAGCGCCTCCAACTGGAGTTGCTTCCCTGTTTCTCGATTTGGTCCTTCATGGACCTAATTGCAAGGAAGCATTGGATGAAGGGTAAAAGTGTACCAGCCTCACTTTCCTTCTTTGGGCATCCATAGGAATAACCATTTTTAGTAGGGTTGAACTGGATGTAAAATATTCCGATTAGCTCAATTTCTTGAATGTAACCAAGAGTTCACATGTAATTTATCTGAAAGTTTATGAATGAAAATTTTCTTTTATATTGTTGTCGATCTTTGAATTTGTTCTCCGTAATTTGCAATCTTCGCGAGATAATCTTTGAGATTCATAATTAATTTGAAGCTCGATCTTTACAACTTTTGAATCTTTCGCGAGATAATTTCCATAGTTTTAGGTTCTTCTCTGAATAATAGTTGCCGTGGAGAAATAACATGATAGATTTTAGATCGATTTTGACTTAAGGGGCATAGCAACGGCTTTCACCCTTAGTCATTTCAGAGCATTTTTAGCCCGAGGGTCGCAGCAACGGCTTTCACCCATTTGATAATATCGATCAAAGGGGCATAGCAACGGCTTTCACCCTTAGTCGTTTCAGAGCATTTTTAGCCCGAGGGTTGTAGCAACGGCTTTCACCCATTTGATAATATCGATCTAAGGGGCATAGCAACGGCTTTCACCCTTAGTCGTTTCAGAGCATTTTTAGCCCGAGGGTCGTAGCAACGGCTTTCACCCATTTGATAATATCGATCTAAGGGGCATAGCAACGGCTTCACCCTTAGTCGTTTCAGAGCATTTTTAGCCCGAGGGTCATAGCAACGGCTTTCACCCATTTGATAATATCGATCTAAGGGGCATAGCAACGGCTTTCACCCATTTGATAATATCGACCTAAGGGGCATAGCAACGACTTTCACCCTTAGTCGTTTCAGAGCATTTTTAGCCCGAGGGTCGTCACCCATTTATTCCGATCCAAGGGGCGTAGCAACGGCTTTCACCCTTGGTCGATTTTCGAGGGTCATAGCAACAGCTTTCACCCGTCAATAGTTGATGGAGAAAAATAGAGGTCGATAATAGATGAATATAGATCGAGAATATCCAGAATATGACGAATAAATAAGAATATAGGCGAAATAAACTTTCATTGAATAAATACTCAGTCGGAATAAAGATTCCTCGAACAACTCGGTCGAAATAAATCTTCATTGAATATGTAACTTACTAAATCACTAGAAACAAAGAACAAAATGACTAAATAGTAGAAGCCTTGAATGTAACTATCTTCCATAATATCTTCTTAAATTAACCGCATTCCATGCCCGAGGTAGTATCTCTCCGTTAGGGTGAGCAATCTTGTAAGAACCTTTTCTTCCAACTTCCACGATCACAAAGGGGCCCTCCCAATTAGGTTGAAGTTTTCCCACGTGCTTTGACACTTCCACTTTCTTGAGCACCAGATCCCCCACTTTAAATGTTCGGATTCGAACGTTTCGATTATAAGATTTTTCCATGCTAGACTTTGTGGATTGGATTTTTAATTTTGCACCGTCCCTTCGACTATCCGCGTGATCAACTTCCACTTCCCTCAGAGATTGGTTTTCCTTGGGATCGTAAAATTCGACCCTAGGGGAAGGTACGAGGTTCTCTACTGGGATAACGGCCTCTGACCCATAAACCAGACTAAACGGAGTTTCTCCTGTTGCAGCTTTAACAGTGGTTCTATTGGCCCATAAAACCCCTGGAAGTTCATCGAGCCATCTTCCTTTTGCCTCAGATAGGCGTTTCTCCAAGGATCGAACGATTTCCCTGTTCACGACCTCCGTTTGCCCATTAGCTTGGGGATGCCCTACAGATGCGAAATTCTGTTGTATTCCGAACTTTTCGCACCACTCCGTGATTCTTTTTCCGGCGAACTACGTTCCGTTATCTGATATTAAGATCCTAGGAATCCCAAATCTGCAGATAATATTTTTCCATAAGAAATTAATAACTTGGAACTGAGTGATCTTTGTCAGAGCAACACATTCCACCCATTTGCTGAAGTATTCAACTGCAACCAGTACATAATTTTTTCGAGCTCTTGCTGTTGGAAAAGGCCCGACAATATCAATGCCCCATTTATCAAAAGGCCAACAAATAGGAATAGAATGCATATGCTCAGCCGATTGATTAATCAAGTTCGAATGAATTTGACAATGGTGGCATTTTTTCACATAATCAACATAATCAGAGAAAAGAGTAGGCCAGTAATATCCAGACCTCGAGCATTTAAGCGCTAAGGCCCAAGCACCACAATGGTTTCCCGCTTCCCCCTCATGAACTTCTTTTAAAATAGCATTGTAGTGAATTTCAGGGATACATTTTAACAGAATTCCTGAGGAGGATCGTTTATAGAGTTGATTATCGATCAGAGTAAACGATGGCGCTCTATATTTGATCCTCCGAGCCTCGTTTGGATTTTCCGGAAGTTTTCCTTCCTTGAGATAGGCAATAAGAGGGTTGCTCCATGAGTTGCTCGGTTCCTCGATCTCCATGATATCGATTGCAGGGGCCGCATCCAGTTCGATAGCAGATGTATTCGATAGCAGCCACGTGATTATCCTCTCATTCTTTCCGTCGGCCAAACCTGAGAATTTTGACAATATATCTGCCCATAAATTTTCCTCTCTCGGCACAGGTTGAATATCGAACTTGTCAAATTGAGAGATCAATTTCTTCGTTCTGCTCAAGTATCTTACCTGTCTATGAACAAGCTCTGAATCTATTAATACGACAATTGATTTTACCTTTGCTTTAAGAGCCATCTCGAGCCCTGCGATCAATGCTTCATACTCTGCCTCATTGTTGGTCACGACGAAATCCAAAGTTATAGCATAACTTAAGGCCTCACCATTGGGTCCCTGGAAATGAATTCCTGCTCCACCTCCATCCTTGGTTGAAGATCCATCCACATGCATCAGCCAGATTTGATTTTTGGCTTCTTCGACCATACCCAGCTCGGAGATTGTTCCATCTTTCGTGTTCGATAAGCCCGTTGATTCGAGAACGAAGTCGGCTAGTACCTGGGCTTTTATGGCGATTTGTGGTTGATATTCGATTTCGAACTGACCAAGCTCGACAACCCATTTGATCAATCTGCCTGAAGCTTCTGGTTTTGATAAGACCTGCCTCAAAGGTTGATTTGTTAGAACAATGATCTTGTATGTTTGAAAGTAAGGCCTTAGCCTTCAGGCAACTACCACCAAGGCTAGTGCGAATTTTTCGATCTCCATGTAGTTTTTCTCAGCACCTTGCAGTAACTTACTTAGATAATAAACTGGTTTATGCTCAGTTTTATCAAGTTTCACCAAAACCGAACTAATGGCCTCTTCCGATACTGCTATGTATAAATACAGGGGTTCTCCTTCAGATGGTTTGGCCAGCATGGGTGGTGAGGTCAGGTACGCTTTCAGTTCTTCGAAGGCCTTATCACATTCCGCACTCCATTCAAAGCTCTTAGATTTTCGCAGAAGTTTGAAAAATGGTAAACTTTTGTCGGCAGATCGAGAGATAAATCTATTTAGTGAAATAATTTTTCCGATCAAACTTTGTACATCGGAGAGCTTTCGTGGTGGCTGGAGATCGGTGATTGCTCGAATTTTTTCAGGGTTTGCTTCGATTCCTCTTTCGTGGACTAGATATCCGAGGAATTTTCTTGATCGCACACCAAAAGTACACTTGGCTGGGTTTAGTTTCATCCCATATTTTCTCAAGATTTTGAAACATCTGTCCAGATGGTCAATGTGATCCTCCTCCGTCATACTCTTTACGAGCATGTCGTCTACATAGACTTCCATTATTTCACCTATCAGTTCTTTGAACATCATGTTAACTAGTCTCTGATAGGTTGCACCTGCATTCCTTAAGCCAAAAGGCATAACAATAAAACAGTACACTCCCCGCTCAGTGATGAATGCTGTTTTATCCTGGTCTCTTTCATTCATGAAAATCTGATAAAATCCTTGGAAAGCGTCCATCATACTAAATAACACGAACCCTGCGGTGGAATCTACCAGCATATCGATCCGAGGCAGTGGATAAGGGTCTCTTGGGCATAATTTGTTCAGGTCGGTAAAGTCATTACACATCCTCCATTTGTTTTCGACCTTTTCGCCTTTAGAGACTAGGACCACATTACATAGCCATTTTGTGAAATTGATTTCCCTTATCTGACCTGCTGCTAATAATCTATCGACCTCCGCATTGATTATCTTGTCCTTTTCGCGACCATGATTGCGCTTCTTCTGCCTTACAGGTTTTGCTTTCGGGTCAATGTTTAATGAATGTGTTATCACTCGTGGGTCGATTCCCACGATATTATCTGAACTCCAGGCGAAGACGTCCACATTTTTCTGTAAAAATTCTACGAGCATGGTTTCCATGACCTCGCTTAATTTCGTTCCTAATTTAGTGAACTTTTCAGGGGATCCTGGAACTAAAGTCACTTTTTTGTGGTCGGGCGCTTGTACGCTCATGTCAACGTTTTTCCCTTTCTTTCCTTGAAATTCTTCGCAGTCGGGAACTGGTATTTTTAATTCAGACCCTAAATCACTTATCTTCCTCTTAGCTGGGAGCTCGGGCTCCACTTTCTTTTTAATACTTAAAGACGAATTATAACACTCCCATGCCATGTATTGGTCGTTCCTCATCTCTCCCACTCCTCCCACGGTCGGAAACTTTACCTTTTGATGATAAGTAGATACGACTGCCTTGAAGATATTTAGGGCTAGTCTCCCTAGTATGGCGTTATAAGCGAACGATGTATCTACTACCAGGAATTTGATCATTCTTGTTACATTTCTCGGTTTGCTTCCTAGAGTCGTGCTTAAAAGAATGGTTCCAAGCGGAACAATCTCTGATCCACCAAATCCGACCAAAGGAGTGGTTACTTTATCTAGACGTGGGTGACAAAGATTCATCCTTGTGAGAGCTTCTGACGAAATAATGTTTGCCGAGCTTCCATTATCGACTAGCACCCTCTTGACCTCGAAATTAGCAATTCTCAATGTCAACACCATGGAAAAATCTGGATCATCCTCACTTGTATCCCAACTAACATCCGAGGGTCGATCGGCCTCACTGAAGCTTATCACTTGATTTTCCACGGAGGGAGATTATAAGGACAGAATCTCCTTCTTAGTAGAGACTCCAGCTTTTATCGACCTCATAGTTCTTTTTCTAGCATTTCTGCTATCACCTCCTGCTGGTCCGCCTGCGATCATGTTTATCACTCCATTCGACCGCTCTTCCGCTTGGCTTCGAATTTGCCTTTGCTGATTGTTAAATTTTCGCGGACTTCGGGATCTATAACGACTGTTATAGTTGCCGTTTTTGACAAATTCTTTTAATTTTCCTTGGGCAATCAATTTTTCTATTTCGACCTTCAATTGGTAACAGTTTTCGGTACTATGTCCCCGAGCTCGGTGATATCGACAGTATTGTTCATAACCAGGTGCGCCAGCTCTAGCCTGGGTGATCCTTTGAGCTTCAGGGATCAAATTCCCTTCTTCCAATACGGTTAGCACTTCTTCCTTTGAGGTGTTAAGTTCAGTAAACTGGATTTTACCCGATCTCGGAGCTCGAGTCCGATCATAAGGAGGTCCATATGAATTTGGACCTTGGGGCAGCACATGTGGCTTATAAGTATTAATTCGTTGCCAAACAGATCCTTTATTCGATCCCCCATAATAACTAGGTTTCGGGATAGGGGCCCGATCTTGTTTCTTGTTGAGGGGAGGTTTGATAGCATGCGAATTTTTTAATTTGTTCATCTCTTCCTGAATCATATACTTTTCAGCAATCTCCATTATTCGTTCGAAAGACTTTGGTTGTTTCCTGCATAAGGCGTTTCCGAATTGGGTGCTCCTAGTCAGTTCGAACATCAGGGAGGACAAATATTCGATCTGCGGGGTATCAACTTTCAAGAGTTCAATACTAAACCTTGCTAGCCACTGCCTCAACGTCTCTCCTTCCAATTGTTTTACAGTCCCAAGGTGATTTGCCGGTAATCTTGGCTTTCTCTCGCTAGCGAATTGATGTTTTAGCTTATCGCAGAATTCTTCGAAGGAAAATATGGAGTTGGGCGGTAATTTTCCGAACCAATCGAGAGCAATTCCTTCAAAAGTGGTAACCATGATCTTGCAACAGAAGTCCTCTGAATGTCCGTATAAGTTCATCACATTAACAAAGCTGTTGATGTGTTCCCCGGGGTCGGTAGTCCCGTTATACCGTGGTAGCCTTGTTGGCACCGTTTCCGAGTTTCGAGCTTCTCGTATCTCTCGACAAAATGGCGAGCAGCGCATGATACTGTTCGAAACCTCCCTATCTCGTAGGTTCCCTCTATTTAGAGTGTTTTCCCCTCGCCTGGCGGCCTGATTGTTACGGGGTATCTCTATCATCGTATCTTCCTTTCCCAATTCCTTAGCTACTCTCTCCCGTACTATCTTTTCCAATTTTGATTCAGTAATTCTTTTGTAGGTCTGTTTTTTGCCTCCAACAGCGCCAGCAGTGTGGCTTTCTCCAACCACTGAATCCTCCAAATTATGTATCGATCTCGGAGGTATTTCCGATCGGGCATTGATTTTCGAAGGCATAGCTCGTGGAGGGTTTGTTGCCGGGGCATGCGATATAGACCGCAGTATACTGTTTTCCTTCTGGATGTTCGAAGATGGTATTTCAGGTCTGCCATAAATTCCTGGTTGGTCTACAGGTGATTGATCGGCCCTTCCGCTGTTCAGGAATTCACTGCACATTGTGCCTATGATGGATCTCAGATCACCAACGGATGTGTGGATTGAAAGATTATCCTGAGGAACCGCTGGTGGGATTTCTGGTTGTTGAGCTGCGCGTGATAGGTTATCTGGCTCGTTGTTGACTGAATTTTGCGCTCCCACTGCATGGGAAGGCTCTCCTCTGATATACGTATTTCTCCTCGTAGTAGGCATATTTTGATCTAATACTCGAATAAGTGCCCCTCGGTGGGCGCCAATTGATCTTACGTGTTTTCGTTTGTTCGATCAAGGATGGATTGCAATGCGATAATAACAATATTTAAATGGAAAGTAAAGATCAATTGTAATTGTATTCGAATTAACTGAGTACAAATTACAAGTATTTAGGGTCCTACTCGAGCATTATTGGATGCCGTACATGCAAGAGGGCGAAATACATATAAGCAAAACTATTCTATTGTTCCCAAGTGAGTCCGAGCAGCAGTCTCGAAGGAAGAGCACCTGGGAAGTTGTGTCGTCGTCATAAATGCATGGGGTATTTATAGCTGAGATCTGGGACCAGAAGAACCATCCGTAGGTGCGTATTACTCGGCCCATAGGCCTGGGCCGGAGGTCGGCCCAACAGTAACTTTGGACTCAGAATTGCCATAGTGTAGTCAGCGTAGGATTCCCTTCCCTTGGGCTCGAATTTACACTCATGAGATCGAGAATGGCGAAGTTCGACCTCACTAGGCCGTAGTGATGTCTGAATCCGATTTACCCCTCATCAGTGACCGAGATGGGAGTATACTTTTTCAAAGTAATGCCATTTGGATTAAGGAATGCAGGAGCAACACACCAGCGTCTAGTCAACAAAATGTTTGAAACCTTGATAGGCAAATCGATAGAAGTGTATGTCGATGATATGTTAGTCAAAAGCCTTGACGAAAAAGATCACCTAGTACACATCAAGCAAGCATTCGACATAATGCGAAAATACGGAATGAAACTGAACTCAGCCAAATGCACCTTTGGTGTCCGATCGGGAAAGTTCCTCGGATATCTAGTAAATGAGAGAGGCATAGAGGCCAATATAATACTGAAAAGATACAAGCCATAATCGATCTCAATGCTCCCAAAAATTTGAATGAGGTGTAGAAGTTGGTCGGAAAAATAACAGCCCTCAGTCGATTCATATCTAGGTCGGCAGACAAGAGCCTGCCTTTCTTCAAAGTGATGAAAAACGCAAAGAAGTTTGAATGGACGTCGGATTGTGATCAAGCTTTTGAGCAGCTCAAAGCTTATTTGGTGTCACCACCTCTTTTAGCAAAGCCCCGAGATGGGTAGACGCTCTATCTATATGTGGTCGTTTCTTCGCAGGCAATCAGCTAGGTGCTAGTAAGAATGAAAACAAAGGAAAATCATCAGATTTATTATGTCAGCAGGGTTCTGCAAGGCCCGGAGTAAAATTAATTGGAAATCGACAAGTTCGTTCTGGCTATAGTAACCAGTGCTCGGAAACGCCGACCTTATTTCCAATCACATAAGCTGACAATTTTAACGAATCAACCTTTGAGACAAACCCTGTCGAAGCCTAATGCATCAGGAAGACAAGTCAAGTGGGCGGTCAAACTGGGAGAGTATGATATCGACTATGTGCTGCGAACTTCGATAAAAGGACAAATCATAGCCGACTTCGTCCTTGAAAGCACTATGTCGAAAAAAGAGAATGAGAAGTATGGATGATGCACGTCGATGGATCGTCAACATCGACTGGAGAAAGAGCTGGGATCTACTTCCGTGGCCCAAACGCGAAGGAGTTAGAATTCGCACTAAAGATGGATTTTCTAGTGTCAAATAACGAGGCGGAGTACAAGGCCTTATTAGCCGGTCTGAAAATGGCTTCGGAAACAGGTATAAAAAACTTGATCGTGTACACCGATTCGCAGTTGGTCGAAAGATAATTTAAGGGCGTATTCGAAGCCAGAGAAGAATCCATGATCAAGTACCTAAACCTTGTCAAAAATCAATTCTTGAAATTCGGAAGCTTCCAATTAGAGTACGTTAGGCGAACAGAGAACACTAGGGCCGATGCCCTCTCTAAATTCGGGAATATGATAGAGGGTATCGTAACGAGAAAAATAACATTGATGGTCTCTACTAAACCGGCTATCGATACCCAGATGGAATCCCTGAGTATCGATTAATTCGTATGGTATCTTTTCTACGGATTTAGAAGGTACCATGTGCAGTATCTTTGTTGCCGTGAGGAGGGCATATCCCCAAAATGAAAGAGGAAGGTCAGTGGCACTCATCATGGATCGAACCATGTCCATCAAGGTTCGATTCCTTCTCTCTGCTACTCCATTTAATTAGGGAGTTGCAGGATGAGTCCACTGCGATAGTATTTCATGCTCTACAAGATAATTAAGAAATTCGTTACTAAGAAATTCTCCACCTCGGTCAGAACGAAGAGCCTTTATCGTATGACCAAGTTGATTCTCTACTTCCATCTTGAATTCTTTGAATCGCTCAAAGGCTTCAGACTTGTGTTTCAACAAGAACACATATCCACAACGACTATAGTCGTCAGTGAAAGTGATGAAGTAATCATAGCCACCTCGGCCGCTTTTTCTTAGTGGTCCACATACGTCAATATGTATTAGGTCCAATGTTTGTTTTGCTTGCTCAGGGTTTCCCTTAAATGGCAACTTAGCCATTTTACCCTTTAGACATGGTTCACAAGTTGCCATTTCATCAATGCGACTGATTTAAATCGCGTCAGATGATGCCAACTTTTGAATCCTTGACTTAGATATATGTCCAAGTCGAGCGTGCCATAATTGGACAGATATTTCATTATCTTGTTTTCTTTTGTTTTGTTGTACGTGCATAACTAACTTAGGTGGTTTTATGATGTAAAGTCAATATTTCAACGTACCAAATGAAAAACGAAAAGCAGGAGCTTTTATTTATATCAACATTATCCAAAAACATGAATAAAAGTTTTTCACCAGAACCAGGTACATAAATGAAAATTTTCTAATGACTTTTAATAATCCACCTAAATCTACTTTTGCCTACGACCTTGGTAGCAGCTCCAGCTCTATTGCCTTATTCAAGGATCCAATCCTCAGGCTCAGTTGCCTTGTTGCTCTCATCACCTGTAAATCATTACAAAGATGAGAACTCCAATTAGTGTATAACACCAAAGATGCACAGTTAATTGAAAAATTAACTTCAACAAGGAATATTCCTGTTCGAACTCTCCATAGGTTCGAGCTTAATCCTTTCCCTTGACCTTGTGCAGTAAGGAGCTCTGGTTTCCATTTGTTTTGGCTTTGAACGCCGCCCAGTCCTTTCGCCAACCCTTGGTTTCTTTCCAAAAGAAGCTTCGTGTTCCTCGAGCATTTGTCGCAGGACATGCATAGTGATCTATCGCCTGTGGAGTTTCAAGTCCGCGATAAATCGGTCATATGATCTAGGAAGAGATTGTAGAATAAGATCCATTCGGAAATCATTGTCCATCACGACACCCATATCATCGAGTTCAGACAGAAGTCGAATCATCTTGTGTACATGGATTCCGACAGGAGTTTCCCTTCTCTTTCTTGCTTGCAAGAGTTCCCTCGTGATCGCGAATCTGCGACGACAATCTCTAATCCCATAAACGAATATGACATTCGAGAGAATCTCTTTTGCGGATGCCATATGCTCATGTTGCAAACGCAGATCAAGTGACATATATTCCAACATGTATTCACGAGCTAAGCCATCATCCAGTTTCCATTTGGTGATGCTTTTTCGGAGCTCATCAGGAACATCATGTGAAATAGTAATGGGTGGTGGCATAGATAAAACTTATGATATGATTTCAGCTTCAAACAGTCCATTCAAATGATGCGTCCAGAAATGCAAGTTGGGTCCAGTTAAAATATTGCGTTCAAGTGATGAGATGGACAAATCTCTAAGTGCTCTAAGCTCTTTTGACATAATATCTATAAAACGACGATGGAAGTAATAAATACGCGAAAGATTAATTTAAGATGCACAATTTACAAATATGGGTTTTATTTGTAAATTACTCCCACTATTTTAACCAAAATCTTATGCCCCCACATAAATTTCAGGAATTCAAAATATCCTAGCGGGCTTAAGGCCCAAATGTAATCTCCTACCCACGACTCGTTGGCCATACTATTTGATTCACTTGGTGGTCGACTACGTCGTCGGTTAACCATCGCAGCTAACCCTTAAGTTCATTTAGCATCGTTTTTTGATATGGACCCACGACTCGTGAGACATCCATACTTACTAGCGTTAAATCATGTCCAATACTCGTGGAGAGAAATAGTTCAATCCTAGACGCCCCACGACTCGTGAGACAACGCCTAAAACCTTGCTATCCCCTCCCTTGGCACTAAACTCGTGCATCGAGGTAATAGACATATCATCTTCCTATAGCTCGACCCACGACTCGTGAGACATCGAGATATATTCGTACAATATGCCTAAGACCTAGTAATTGGGTAGGCTCGGACCATAGACTCCATTCATATTGGCCCGTTATTCGATTTTATATTCTAATTGAATCTTAAGTTCAATTGGAGGTTTTAGTTTACTTGTGCGAGGTCTCATCAGATTATGCTTTGTTTTGTTTACGTGATATATTCTAAGCATGCAAGACATACATCAAATAATATAAGTAAACATACATCAAATAGCAGGATACGATTGATCGATTTCCCATCCTATGCGATCCATCACGAGCCTTGTGATGGATCAATTGGTCAGTATAGTGTGGAAACTAAATGTCCTAACTATTACAATTTACAAAGCCATACATCATGGGCCTTCTTGTAATATCCAGCTTGATTGGGCCTCCATGTAATGAATTGGACCTCCATGTCCTCCAAGGATATGGGCCTCCATGTGGATCTCCATGTCTTCATGAGGTCTTCTTGGCTCCAAGCGTAATCTAAGCCTGGCTTACAAATTTAAATCGTCCTATTCTATTACATTTGATTGCGCAAGAAAGGGCACCAATCAGGCCGATTTAATTACAACCCATAAAATAAATAAACCAAAACTACACAAGGCTTAAGGGCAAAATCGACCAATCCACATATTCACTCAAAAACATGCATAAATTCACATAAGGGCATAAATGCAAATTTACCGACTCCTTTAATTTTAATTCACAAAATTTATCCAAGTTAATTAATTTGGAATTAATAATTAATCTCTAGGATTAATTAACTCTTACTTGAGTTCTAAGTAATCTACAAAACTTATCTTGATTAAAATTGGTTAATTAAGATAGTTGCCAAATCTCCAAGATTCCTATCTTATCCAAAACTCTAAGTTTCCCAATGTTCCTAAATCTCCAAGATTCTCAAGATAATCCTATTTTGACTAGATTAGTTTAATTAAAGTAGTGTTTAAATCTAACAAGATAACTACCTTATCCAAAAACTCCAAGTTTCCTAATCTTCCAAAATTCTGAGATTTTCAGAATTTCCAAAACAGGCAGAATTAGAGTCCAACCAAAAATCAACCAGTCGAGGCTAATCGGAGATTGCCACGTGGACAGCACACGCGCGGCAGCTGCTGCTACGCGTGGCAGCATGCGGCTGCGCGTAGCAACACACGGCTGGCAGCTCGCAGGCTGCTAACGTGTGCTGCAAGCATGGCCAGCGTGCTGTTCGTGCGATGCCGTGGACAGCAGCTCGCGGTGCGCTGCCGCGCACAGCCGCGTGCCACCTCGGTTGGATCCAATTAAAAAAAAATTGTTGTTTGATTACTCTGATTTAATTAAATTTAGATCCAATCAAATCCTATTCCAAAAATAAAATTAACACGAGAAAAATTTTCGAATCAAAATTTTACATTAACTCTAAGTTAACAGATCTACGTCCTAAAACATGCAAAGTTAAAGAACTAGCCACACATAAATCAAACATATGATTTATAACACAGAATTTGCAAATTCATATATATGCAAAGCCTAGATTTGGCTCTGATACTACAGTTGGGATTTGGTAAGATAAACAGCCCTAGGCACAGCAGAATTTAAATTTTTGTAGGACCTCTTACGGAATTTTGCCAGGATACCACCCTAGGTGTATATATATGAATATTAAAACGACAAGAATAATTAGATCCAAATTATACCTGTCTCCTTGCAAATCCAAGTAGCTCAGCAAAGTTGCATTTTCTCCCTCTGTTGGATCGATCCCAAGTCCTGCTAGTAGCGCCCCACGTGTTGCGCCTCTACGAGTTGATACACCACAATATCACGAAAATTAATATATCCTAATCGACTAGAACATAGGGTATATTAATATCAAGAATTAAAGAACGACTTAGGAGCTTAAAATTGAAAACGAAAAATTCTTCCAAAGTGGAAGAGGGTTCGGCCGATTTGGTGTAGGGAGAGGGAGAGAGAATTTTCCTTTGCTCTGTTTTGGCTCTTAGAGATGTCTATGAGATATGACATCAAGTCCCCTATTTATAGGTATCTCATTAACCTAGTCCTATTAGGATTAAGACTTTAATTCTCCTACATGGGCCATGGCCCACATTAATTAGAAGACCAAGTCTTCCTAATTAATCCATGGCCCAGTTAATTAATTTGACCAGGCTTTATTTAATCTTCCAATTAAATAGCCCAATTAATTAACTACTTTCCCAATTAATTAAATTAGACTCCAAGTCTATTTAATTAATTTTTTCTTTAATTAATTAAATCCAACTTAATTAATAAGCTCACAAATTAAATTCCAATTTAATTTATGATCTTGATCCAATTCCAATCGGATCTTTCTTAGCTCCAATTGGGTCGACCCACCCACTTTAATCGACCCAGTCGATTTTTGACGCAGTCGACCCAGTCGACTCAGTTGTTCTCTTTTCCTCGCTTTCGCTTCATGCGTATTGTGTATGCCCCCGTAGTTTCACCACATAATTGGCCGTAGGTTATAATTAAATATTATTTAATTATTCGAGTATAAGATACTCTAATCAATCGAACACTCTGTCGACTGATCATTCCAAAATTAGCACCCCTGCCAATTTGGAAATTCTCCCACACTCCACGGTCGATGTCCAACCACAAGCCCATGGAGCCCAATCACTGGTAAATTAATTTAGTGAACCATTTAACTGATTTACAATTTCCATATACGACAAAATCTCTCCATCGATCAATCTCCCAGTCGAGACTCAACAGTATGGTCTTTCATCGGTCTCCCTTTTATTTTGTCTTGACCTTATGTATTCTGGTCTCGAAATAAATTCTCTTTGACTTAATCTTTATGAGCTACTTACATAAAGTCGTCTGATACCTTGGCCAAGGGTTATCAAAATTAGTTTCTCACAGAAATCCATAGGAAATTTCCCAACCTATCAAGTCGGGTCAATGGATCCTTTGTTGATGATATGAACCTGCACACGAGTTCCTCCATACCCAACATGAGTTCACAGAGACTTTTTGGTGATCTCCGGCCAGTCGAAACTCATATCAAAGCATGAACGTTCTCGCACCAGATAAACAATATCACCTCAAGTAGTTAGGGATCGTTCCTCGTATACTATTGCAAATTGGAATAACTTCAACCCCGATATGCGACTACCGCTTCCATGGTGAGTTATTTCCTTATTGGGGTATTCAGTGCACTTGCCATCCCAGCAAGCCACCCACTTATGTGTATCGACTATCCCAGTCACGCTCGTGGACCCCAGCGTTCTCCAGTTCATCGGAGTATACACAATAGTGAGAGTCTAACCGAATCCAACGATGTCCTATCTCGATTGGATTCTACGACTCTTGAATATGTTCTAGATAACGGCATTGGAGATCAGTCCACGGGTTGTCCCATAGCCCTGTGATCTAAGGACTTTTATCCTTATGCGTAGATATTTATTACATAAGATAATGATGACCATTTAATAAATTGCATTTATTAATCAAAATTGAATAGTTTCATATTTATTACAATAAATGCTAGCCATACGGCTGGCTTGCAGGACACTATTTCTATCATTAAGTACTCACCACCTCTGTCAGATCGAAGTGCTTTAATACTATGCCCAAGTTGGTTCTCTACTTCAATTCGAAACTCTTTGAATTTCTCAAAAGTTTCGTATTTGTGTTTCATAAGATACACATATCCGTAATGACTAAAATCGTCAGTGAATGTTACGAAGTACGAGAATCCTCCTCTCGCATTGACACTCAATGGTTCACAAACGTCAGTATGGATTAAATCCAATGTTTGCTTGGTTCGCTCGTGATTCCCTGTGAAGGGTGATTTGGTTATCTTTTCTTTGAGACAAGATTCGCAAGTCGGGAGTTCATCCATGTTCTGTATCTCAAGAGCCTTAGATGAAATCAGCTTTTGAATCCTACTCTTGGAAATATGTCCAAGTCTAGCGTGCCAAAGTTGTGGAGTTTGATTAACATATTTCCTTTTTCTAGATTGTATGTGCATGACGTTGGAATTTATAGGTTCTAGGGAATACAGACCATCTAGATTGTACCACGAGCATAAGTTAAACCACCTTTAAATATGCAAAAATATACATTCTCAATGGAAAAATTAAAACCATCATTGTCTAACATAGGTATAGAAATAATGTTCTTAATTATAGTCGGTACGTACAAATAGTCTCTTAAAACCAAAGTAAAATTCACTAAAACTAATTCCATGTCTCCTATAGTCTCAGCAGCGATCCTAGCTCCGTTTCCAAAGCGCAGGATTCTATCCCCGGGCTTCAGGTATCTTACTGCTCCCATCACCTGCAAATCATTGAAGATATGAGAACCTGCTGCGGTGTCTAACACCCACGATGCACAGTTAATTGAAATATTAACTTCAACCAAGAAAATACCTTTGGCTACCAGTTTCATCTTTAGGTAGTCGGGCAGTTCCTTTTCCAGTGCCCTGCTTTCTTGCAGTGGAAGCATTCGTCTTCTGGGCTTTTGCGCTTCTTTTCGACCACCTTGGTGACTGCCTTGGAAGAGAACACTTTCTTCTTCTTCTTACCTCTCTTAGGCTTTGCAGCGTTCGATTAGTGTGCAATCATTACTGGTTTCTCTTTCTTGAGAGTCGATTCTACCGTTACCAACAGATTGGTCAGTTCGTGAAGAGCGAGGGTTCTATCCTCCATGTTGAAGTTCAACACGAACTGGTCAAAAGAACGGGGCAGCGTATGGAGGAGGAGGTCAGTGCTAAGATCAGCGTGCAATTCTATGTTCAATCGCCCCAGTTTTTCAACCAAGTTGATAAAACGCAGACAGTGATCCTTGACACTGCATCCCTCAGCCTTCTTGAGATAAAACAACTCCTTAGTGGTCGCGAACCTTTCGGTGCGAGACCTCTCTCCAAACATCTGCTAGAGGTGGAGAAGTATATCTCTAGCAAGCGGTATTGCAGCATGATATTTTTGCAGTTCATTCGACATCGAGGCAAGCAACTTCTAGCTGCCAAAAGGATACTTAGATATCTTAAAGGCGCTCAAGAACTAGGATTATGGTACACTAGAGTGTCTGGATTCGAGTTAATAGGTTATTCAGATTCTGACCTTGCTGGCTGCAAAATTGATAGGAATAGCACAACAGGTGCCTGTCAATTCTTAGGTAGTCGCCTGATCTCATGGATGAGTAAGAAACAGACTTTAGTATCCATATCTACTGCTGATGCTGAGTACATAGCTGTTGGAGCTTGCTGTGCATAAATACTTTGGTTGAAGCATCAACTAGAAGATTACAACATCAAGATCAGTGGAATATTTATCTACTGTGATAATACAAGTGAAATCTCTCTTACTCAAAACACTACAAGTTATTCAAGGACTAAGCATATAGAGATCAAACATCAATTCATAAGAGATCATGTGGAAAAAGGAAATGTCAGGATATAATATGTTCATACTGAAAATCATATCGCTGATATTTTTACAAAACCTCTAAGTGATACAAGGTTTTCAACTTTAAGAGTTGAACTAGGTCTACTAAATTTAGATGCATAAGCTGAGGGGGAACTCAACAGAAGACTGGAGTTCATCAGCCTACTCATCTTATTCTCTTCAAGGTTAACTATCAACATCATCAACTCTTTTAGCATGGGCGGTTCATTGTTCCTCAGTAGCTCGTGCTGCGGGTGCAGCAGGCATAGGTGTGTCGAGCACATAGATTCGTCGCCATACAATTAATTCTCCAGGTAGGTATACTTTTACCAATTGTGGCACCTCAGAACCTTCAAGCTCTTTTGCCTCGGTTTTCACATTTATATATCACTGCTACATCATAAATGTTACTAATCGTTAAGTAAAACCCATCAATCATGATGAGCAACGGGCTCGGTCGTGAATTCTCATTAACTAGTTATCGGTCGATCTTCACATCCCGACCAGTCCTCATCTTTGTCGAGTTTAGTTAAAAATAAGAGTAAAAGAATTTCGTGTATTGTCCCTTTCTTTGACTCGGCTGCCAGACTCTGGATCACCTCTGCCAATAAGTAGACAACATACACTAGTTCCTATTGATGGAAGGCTTGGATCTTTAAAACTTCATTTTAAATGTACCCAATATACTTAATATTAAATTCGAGAGGGGAATTTCGGGTTTGAAAGTTATATTAACTCTCATCGAGATCCCACCGTGTTAATTATGCTTTATCTTTTATTACGATCTAGATTCTAGCACGTATCTCATACAAGCTAAATATAAATCGACAAATAAATAAAAGCCATACAAGCCTAGCATGCATACTACCACAATATGTTTTCGATTGGGAGCCTCCTATGTGGGCCATCATCGAGCCATGATGTTGGCCCAATTGGTCAATCTAAAGGGTTCTCAATCAGGCCTATGCTATTACACAATGTACCATGCATACATGGCCTTCATATCTTCTTGGGCTCCCACCTTGCTTGCAACAGGCCTTCATCCTAGACTAGGAAAGCAGTAAAGCCCTATTCTATTACAAAGGCTCAAAGTGGCCCAAAAATATAACAGGCTCGCAGGCCCAATAAAAAACCAAACATTAAATTAAACCAGTCACATCTACCCTAAGGTCAAGGCTCGTCGCGATCGAAAACCACGTAAACAGTTCACGTAGAGCAAGAAACATGCAAACAACTTTTACCTATTTCTTTCTTAATTTTAAAACAACCTTTTAAAACTAATTTCCTATGATTCTTACTTTTTAGTCACTACTAATTATGACAAAATAAATTTTCGGGTAAACAAAAATAAATTTTCTGCTCAAAATAAGATTTTGTTTTTCAACTTTTGAAAATTGCACTTTGACCCCAAAACTTTGAAAAAGTTACAAAAACACCCCAAAACCAATTCGGGCATCAGACCAGAAAATAAAATTTTGAATTCTGAAATTTTTTTATTTTTCAAACAGACCACTGAAGTTTCGATAATTGCAAAACAGTCCCCAAACTTTTGGAAATTACAAAACAAACCTAGAAACCCAGAACTCTATTAATAAGCCTCATTCTTGACCTAGGTTTGCAAGACTTCTTATGGGCTTTTAATTAAAGGCCCATGACTTTGAAGCCTTTTTTTAATTAACAACCTTAATCAAATACCCAGTCCGTATTAATTAATAAATTAATATTTCCTTTAATTAATTAATTAACACTTTAATTAATTATTTTAATCAATTAGATCAACTAATTAATTAATCTCCCACTTGAATTAACAATTTAATTCCTTTAATTGATTTAATTAGCTTTAATTCAATTAATTTCTTTTATATCCTTTTATAACTGCCACCGTCCAATTGTAATGTGTGTGACCCTCTGGGTCCATCATCAATTGGCAGCAGGCCCACAAATTTCTCGTGATTTAATTTATGAACAATAAATTACTCCGGTCAATTAAACAACCTTTAATTGACCACTCCTAGAATCAATTCCTCTAGTAACTCAGGAGTACCCACACTTCATGGTCGATGTCTAGCCACAAGCCCATGAAGCCCAACTCCAGGTGAATTGATATTTGTGAACCTCACCTCTTATAATTGCCATGTACATACGGTCCTTCTATCGACTAATTTTCCCGATCAAGACTTAGGCTGTGTGAATTGATAGGCACCTCTAAATTTGTCTCGATAACTATACTTTCTAAGTCGGGATAATATTCTAGTGTGACTGCTAAATTTGGAAACCCCTTCCCAAATCCGTCACCGACCACGGCCGTGGATTCCTCGGATATATTATCTTAGAATCGTATAGGAAATTCTCTCATCCATTATGATGAGTCGGTAGATTCCATATTGGTACTAACCACTCGCGTACATAACAATACGCACCCAACCTAGGCATGTTATGATCAGGCTAAGTGATCTATACCTAGATCTAAGTACGCACATTCATGCACCGAATTCGCCCTAGCACCTCAAGTCAAAAGACTAAATCGTACACTATTATAAGCCTTGAGAAACATCCCATCACCGATATGCGTCATGCGCTTCCACAATGGGTTTCTCTGTTCGGGTCGTTCGATGTTCGATCCTCTATCGAACCACCTACTCATATGCATTGGCCTCAAATGCCTTGTTCATGAAACGCTACAAATTCACTCCATGTGAATCATGCATACTTGTACAAGTCTTGGCGATTCCTATGATACCCCATCTCGTTTTGGAATCTATGACTTGGAACGTGTTTTAAGATTACGACCTTAGAGACTGTTTCATGATTGCACTAAGTACTGAAGTGAATCATCCTATATTCAAATGTAATCTAAGGATTTCATCCAATCGCTTAAATGTATTCGCGATAGATGAAGTTGGCCATTGTTTATCCTTATACACATATAATTAAATGTGTGTATTATTATAAAATCAAAGATTGTTATGTGCATAATAGACCTATTACAAGCTAATTGAACTGGCTTGCTGGGCACTATCCTATCAAAACCAATGAGCATCTTACCAATCTGATGGAACCGATCCAGAATGAGAAGAATATGAAAATATTGAAGATCAGATTAGCTAGAGGGACTGAATTTACAAACTCTACCATTACCATATGAGGAATTAGTCATGAGTACTCTGCTGCCAGAACCCCTCAACGGAATGGAGTTGTTGAACGGAGAAACAGAACTCTGAAGGAAGCTATCAAATCCATGATAGCTGAAGCAAAGCTGCCCCAAAGATTCTGGGCAAACGCCACAAATGCAGCATGTTATACCCCGAATAGATGCATGATCAACAAGAGTCAAAACAAGACACCTTATGAAGTCTGGAACAACTAAAAGCCTAATATTCATTATCTTAGGATTTTTGGTTGTAAATGTTATGTTTTGAATAATGGGAAAAATCACCTTACTGTCTTTGTAGAAAAGGCTGATGAAGCTGTTTTTGTAGGATACTCTGCTGTCAGTAAAGCTTACAGAGTCTTTAACAAAATAACTTTACTTTTAGAAGAATCTGTTCATGTAGTGTTTGATGAACCAAACCAATCTTCTGAAAAGAATCAACGTACTAATTCAAATATGTCTACTGATTTTTCAGAAATTGAGTGTTGAAAGAAAAGAAGAATATGTACCCATCATACTACCTGATCTTAACTCAGCTGCTAGCTCAAGTGCTGTTCAAAATCAGTCTACTAATTGTCTAACAGACGAGTTGCCAATAGATGACAAACCAGAGACTTTTCAACAGACTACTAGTGGAACTCGAACAATAGTGTTGCAAGATCAGTCTAGTGGACACCATCCAGATTCGCAACCTGATCTCAGATGGCTCAAGAATCACCCACCTGAGTTAGTGATTGGTGATCATTTGGATAGAGTAAAGACTAGAAGAGCTGCTACAAATGATGCAATGTTTGTCAGCTTCCTATCCCAAATTGAGCCTAATCAAGTTGAAGAAGCTCTTAGTGATTCTAACTAGATCAAAGCTATGCAAGAGGAGCTGAATCAATTTGAGAGGAATGAAGTTTGGTACTTAGTTCCTAGACCAAATCATCAAAGAGTCATTGGCACTAAGTAGGTATTCAGAAATAAGATGAATGAAGATGGTATTGTCACCAGAAACAAAGCAAAACTCGTTGTCAAGGGTTACTGCTAGGAAGAAAACATTGACTTTGATGAGACATTTGAACCAGTAGCAAGACTTGAAGCAATTAGATTGTTTCTTCCCTATGCTGCTCATAAGAACTTCACTATTTATCAGATGGATGTGAAGTATGCTTTTCTCAATTGAGAATTTCAAGAAGAAATGTATGTTGAACAACCACCTGGATTTGATGTTTATCAAGAAGGAGATAAGGTATATCTTCTGAAGAAAGCCCTATATGGACAGAAACAGGCTCCAAGAACATGATGTGACACATTATCTGATTTTCTTTTAATTGAAGGATTTCGAAAAGGTAAGGTAGACAAAACCTTGTTCACTATTGAATGGGAAGATCATATAGTGCAAATATATGTGGACGATATTATTTTTGGTTCAACTAACCAACAGATGTGTGACAAGTTCCCCAAGCTGATGCTGAACAAATTTGAAATTAGCATGATGGGTGAACTAAATTACTTTCTTAGTTTGCAAGTTAGAAAGTTGCCTGATGGTATATTCATCAACAAAGCTAAGTACACAAAGGATCCGTTAAAGAAATTTGGTATGGAAACTAGCACATCTGTTAGTATTCCTATGTCTATTGGACTTCGTCTGGATAAAGATGAAGATGGCAAATCAGTTGATATAACCAAATACAGAGGCATGATAGGGTCACTGTTGTATCTAACAACTAGCAGACAAGATATTATGTATTATGTTGGGGTTTGTGCGAGACATCAATCAAATCCTAAGGAATCTCATCTCTTAGCTGCCAAGAGGATCCTCAGATACCTTAAGGGCACTCAAGAATTGGGATTGTGGTACCCTAGAGAATCATAATTTGAGCTTATTGGTTATTCAGATTATGACCTTGCTGGCTGCAAAATCGATAGGTAGAGTACTACAGGTGCCTGTCAATTTCTAGGTGGTCGTTTGATCTCATGGATGAGTAATAAGCCGACTTCAGTATCTATCTCTACCGCTGAAGCTTAATACATTGCTGCTGGAGCATGTTATGCAAATATACTTTGGTTGAATCATCAACTAGAAGACTATAATATCAAGATCAGTGGAATTCCAATCTACTTTGATAATACAAGTGCAATCTCACTTACTCAAAACACTACAAGTCATTCAAGAACAAAGCATATTGAGATCAAACATCATTTTATTAGAGATCATGTGGAAAAAGGGAATGTCATTATTGAGTATGTTCATATTGACAATCAAATTGCTGACATCTTCACCAAACCACTGAGTGATGCAATATTTTCAACTCTAAGAGCTAAACTAGGACGATTTAATTTGGATTCATAAGCTGAGGGGGAACTTATCAGAAGACTCAAGTTCATCAGCTTACTTATCTATTATTATCTTCAAGGTTAACTCTCAAGAGACTAGTTAATTATGGATTCTTTAACTCAAGGGGAACGTGTAAGACTAGCGGTACTCTTGATCTAAAGATAAAATTTGTTGATGGCAGTTAGTTGAAGTTATGTGTTCAGAATATAAGTTCTTAATTCTTGAAGATTGAAGATTTATTTATCTTGCTGTATTGACAAACATCAAAGGAAGATTACTAGTTATTGGGTTTAACTAATAATATCAGATATCAGATCACTCGTCTGTCAGATAAGTTAAACTCTACTCATCCGATATACTATATAAGTGTGGTGCTAAAAATGTTATATTTTAAAACACGCTTTTATAATTAACAAATTAGTGTCGCTTGACTTTCCCGCCCATCTGACATTAATTTATAAAATTTGAAATATGCGAATCTCCCTCACAAGATTCAAAACTGACAGAATAGATCTAACGGTTCCTGTGAAAAATGAAAACCGACGCATTTGGAGATCTACAAATCCATATTTGAACAGAAGGGTCGACCTTATGCACCCAAAATTCTCTTAAGCACAAAAGAAGTTACTGATCTTATTTGTTTTCTGTCTTAAAGCTTTCTAATCCTTTGCAAATCACTTCAAATCAACTACAATGGTCGCCGGAGCTGAAGGTCATTACTTGAGTTACGAGAAGTTCCATGCTTTTGGAACTCCTTTGATGAAGGAACTGAAGGTCAAAATTAAGGAATCTGTTGGGATATGGCTCGATTTGTCATACAACAAAGTGCGGAATTTAAAATTTTTCGAGTCATCCAATGGTCCCATAAAAGAAGTCTCCATATTATGTATACAAAAACAAGAAACAAAAACGCACACAATGAATTAACAAGGGGGTTTTGCGATATACCTCACCACAGGCAAGGTGGTGGAAACCTCCGGCTTCGTTTCTGATTCTGATCTGGTTCACAGGAGTGATCCAAGTGTCTCACCTCCAGGGATAGTCCACACCAATTGGATTCTGGCAACACCTCAAGATCTTAGGCTCAGAACTGGGTTCAGGAGATTTGTTATTGCAGGATTGTGTTGAATCTCTTGACAGATCAAGATCTAACACAACGGAACAGGGAGATGGCGGCGGCGGCACCAAGGCAGCCCACGGCAGCAGGTGGCGGCGGCTCAATGGTGGCGGCGGCGGCTAGGGTTTCTAGCTAAGGGGGGCGGCGCTTACTAGGGCAAAAGGAGGCTAGGGTTTTCTTTTTTTGAGTGTTACACATTTGAGCTCTAGATGTGCTCTATTTATAAGCTCCTTCTGACCTAGGTCTACAAGACTCCTTATGGGCTTTAATTAATAAAAGCCCATGTCTTGCAATCCTTCATTTAATTAACAACTTTAATTAAATGCCTAGCCCAATTAAATCATTATTTCTTTTATATAATTAATTAGCAACTCAATTATTAATTAAGTTAGCCAATTAATTAATCTCCCACTTGAATTAAATACTTTTAATTCATTTAATTGATTTAATTATCTTTAAATCAATTAATTCCTTTCATGTCCTTTTATAACAGTCACCGTCCAATTGTATTGTGTGTGACCCTCTGGGTTCACCATCAATTGGCAGCAGGCCCACGAATCCTTCGTGATTTAATTTATGAACAATAAATTGTTCCGGTCAATTAAACAACCTTTAATTGACCACTCCTAGAATTAAATCCTCTATTAATTCAGGAGTACCCACACTTCATGGTCGATGTCTAGCCACAAGCCCATGAAGCCCAACTTCAGGTGAATTGATATTTGTGAACCTCGTCTCATATAATTGCCATGTACATACGGTCCTTCTATCGACTAATATTCCCGATCAAGACTTAGGGTGTGTGAATTGATCGGCACCTCTAAATTTGTCTCGATAACTATACTTTCTAATTCAGGATAATATTCCAGTGTGACTCCTAAATTTGGAAACCCCTTTCCAAATCCGTCACCGACCGTGGCCACGGGTTTCTCGGATATATTATCTAAGAATCGTATAGGAAATTCTCTCACCCATTACAGTGAGTCAATAGATTCCATATTGGTACTAACCACTCACGTACATGTCCATACGCACCCAACCTAGGCATGTTATGACCAAGCTACGTGGCCTATACCTAGATCTAAGTACGCACTTTCATGCACCGAATTCGCCCTAGTACCTCAAGTCAAAGGACTAAATCGTACACTATTATATTCCTTGAGAAATATCCCATCACCGATATGCGTCATGCGCTTCCACAATGGGTTTCTCTGTTCCGGTCGTTCGATGCGTTCAATCCTCCATTGAACCACCTACTCATATGCACTGGCCTCAAATGCCTTGCTCATGAAACGCTACAAATTCACTCCATGTGAATCATGCATACTCGTACAAGTCTTGGCGATTCCTACGATACCCCGTCTCGTTTCGGAATCTATGACTTGGAACAGTTTTAAGATTACGACCTTTGAGACTGTTTCATGATTGCACTCAGTACTGAAGTGAATCGTCCCATAGTCAAATGTAATCTAAGGGTTTCATCCAATCGCTTAAATGTATTCGCGAGAGATGAAGTTGGTCATTGTTTATCCTTATACTCGTATAAATAAACGTGCGTATTAATTCGTTTATACTAAAGAAAGATAATGATAGTTCCAATACAAGCTAAATATATATTGGCTTGCAGGGCACTATTCCATCAGAATCTACCTTGGTGAATGTTTTGGAAGCCCATGAGGATCTAATGTTTATTGAAGATGTTGTTGGGTTCTACAAAACGAGGAAAATTGACATAACCAATAGCACTATGGTTGCTACTGTAGGAGGGAAGACGATCTTGATAGAGTAGTGCCCAGCTAGCCAATATTAATTAGCTTGTTGAAGTACTATTCTCTTATGGTTTATAATTAATACGACCGTTCATTCATAGTACGTGAAACTGAACAATGGCCAACTTCATCTCTCGCGAACTTATCTAAGCGATTGGATGAAATCCTAAGGTCACAATAGACTATGGGACGATTCACTTCAGTACTGAGTGCAATCATGAAACAGTCTCAAAGGTCGTGATCTTAAATGCGTTCCAAGTCATAGATTCCGAACGAGACGGGGTATCGTAGGAATCGCCAAGACTTGTACAAGTATGCATGATTCACATGGAGTGAATTTGTAGCGTTTCATGAGCAAGGCATTTGAAGCCAGTGCATATGACTAGGTGGTTCAATGGAGGATTGAATGCATCGAACGACCCGAACAGAGAAACCCATTGTGGAAGCGCATGACGCATATCGGTGATGGGATGTTTCTCAAGGCTTATAATAGTGTACGATTTAGTCCTTAGACTTGAGGTGCTAGGGCGAATTCGGTGCACAAGTGTGCGTACTTAGATTTAGGTACTGGTCACGTAGCCTGGCCACAAAGTGCCTAAGTTGGGTGCGTACACAACTGTACGCGAGTGGTTAGTACTAAGAAAGGATCTATCGACTCATCCTGATAAGATGAGAGTATTTCCTGTACGTTCTTCGATAATATGTTCCTAGAAATCCATGGCCATGGTTGGTGACGAATTTGGAAGGTATTTCCAAATTTAGCAGTCACACCGGAATTATTATCCAGAATTAGAAAGTACAGTATCGAGATAATTAGAGGTGCCGATCAATTCACACACCCTAGGTCTCGATCGGGAAATCATCGTGGAAGGACCGTATGTACATGGCAATTATAAGAGGTGAGGTTCACAATAATCAATTCACCTTTGATTGGGCTTCATGGGCTTGTGGCGAGACATCGACCATGAAGTGTAGGTACTCCTAAATTAATAGGAAAATTAATTCTAGGAGTGGTCAATTAAAAGTTGTTTAATTGATCGGAGCATTTAATTGCTCGTTAATTAAATCACGAAAGTCGTGGGCCTGCTGCCAGTTGATGGTGAACCCAGAGGGTTACACACAATACAATTGGACGGTGACTGTCTTAAAGGAAAAGCAAATGATTTAAAGTTGTTAAATCAAAGTAATTGAATTATGGTATTAATTCAATTTGAGATTATTAATTAGATAACTAATTAGTTAATGTTCAATTAATTAATTAGAGTTATCTGATTAATTATGGAATTAATTAAAGTAGTTAATTAATTGGAAGAATAAAACAATTAACCAATTTTAGTATTGGATAATTATGGGGTTGATTTTTCAATTAACTAGAAATAAGGGAGTGGGCGATTTTTTATGAATAAGGAAAAGAGTTTTATTTCTTGGAGAACAAGTTAGAAGAGATCTATCAAATCTCACATTCCTAACTTGATAAGGAATGAAGATTTGATAGACAAGGGAAGGAGATATCTTTTTAGAGAAGGACTCTTCTCCTATAAATATATTCCTTCTCTTCCCTTCATTAAGAGAGAGTTTAGAAAATTTGAGAGAAAATTGTTTTGCTGAATATTTGAGAGAGATCGACTCTTACAAGAGAGAAAATCAGATTTTTCGAACAAGAATTTTTAACTACAAAATCGCCCCTAAAGTTTTCGCCCCAAACCCCAAGTCGCCCGAACCAAACTCGGCCGAACCCAAGCTCGACCAGATCTGCCCTGGCCGAACCCTGCTCTATCACACAAGTCCTGTGATTCAATTCTTCCACCTGTATCTCCTAATCTCGTTCAAGATCTTAAGTCCAGATCCGAAATCCTTTTCTGACAAACCTGCGAGATCCAGTTCTGAGCCTAAAACTTGTAGGCGTCACTACAATCCGATTGGTGAGGATTAACTTTGGAGGTGAGACACATGGATCACTCAAGCTGTGGATCGAACCAAACACATGGAGGAAACCACCACAAATCCGTGGTGAGGTAAATTGCGATTAAACCCCCTATGTTTAATTAAGTGTTTGATTCATGCTTTTCGTATAATAAACTGTGGAGAAAGATTTATGGGACATATAGGGACCTCGAAAAATTTTAAATTCCGCACTTTGTTGTATTGACAATCGAGCCCCTAGATAGAATATCCCAACAGTGGTATCAGAGCCAACTCCATACGTTGTTATACGAAAAGGCCTGAACATAATGTGTTTTCATTGTATATGCTTGATTGTATGTATGAGAACGCGTGATAATTATGTTCTGTTGATAGATTCTTGCTTGTTATGACTGGATCTATGATTGGGTAAAATTGCCTTTTAAGATCTGTGGAAAAATCAGGACTCTTTGTGCAAATAATCGCATATCTCAAAATTAGGGCTGAAAATTAATTTTTCTGTTTCTGGAAATTTTTGAAAAATCTGGGCTGTTTCTGAAAATATGATCGCATGAGTTTTTGGGGCTGTTTTGCAATTTCCGAAAATTCAAGGACTGTTTTGTAATTTTCGAAAGTTCAGGGGTCAGTTTGCAAATTCAAAAATTTTCGGGATTTCAAATTTTTATTTTTCTGGTCCTTCTGTCCGAAAACTGTTTTGGGGGTATTTTGTAACTTTTCAAAAGTTTTGGGGTCAAAAGTGCAATTTCCGAAAGTGTAGGGGCCGAACTGCAATTTTCAAAAGTTGAAAAATCAGAATCTTAATTTGAGGCAGAAAACTTGGTTTAATTTATCCAAGAATTTATTTGTCATAATTAGTAGTGACTAAAAAGCAAGAATCATAGTAAGTTATTTTAAAAGGTTGTTTTAAAATTAAGAAAGAAATACGTAAAGGATGTTTGCATGTTTCTTGCTCTACGTGAACTGCCTACGTGGTTTTCGATCGCGCCGAGCCTTGACCTTAGGTTAGATGTGATTGGTTTAATTTAATGCATGGTTTTTATTGGGCCTGCGAGCCTGTTATTATTTTTGGGCCACTTTGAGCCTTTGTAATAGAATAGGGCTTTACTGCTTTCCTAGTCTAGGATGGAGGCCCGTTTACAAGCAAGGTGGGAGCCCAAGAAGAATTGAAGGCCATGTATGCATGGTACATTGTGTAATAGCATAGGCCCATTTACAAACCCTTTAGATTGACCAATTGGGCCAACATCATTGGCTCGATGATGGCCTGCATAGGAGGCTCCCGATCGAAAACATATTGTGGTAGTATGCATGCTAGGCTTGTATGGCTTTTATTTATTAGTCGATTTATGATTGCTTGTGTGTTTGCGCGCTAGAATCTAGATCGTAAATAAAAGATAAAGCATAATTGAAGCGGTGAGATCTCGAGGAGAGTTACCTTAAACTTTCAAAACCGAAAATTCCCCTCTCGAATAAATATTAAGTCATATTGGGTTAAATATAAAATGAGGTTTTATAAAATCCAAGGCTTCCATTAATAGGGACTAGGGCATGTTGTTTACTTATCGATAGAGGTGATCCAGAGTCTGGCACCCGAGTCGAAGAAAGGGACAATGCACGAAATTCCTTGATTCTAGTTTTAATAAAACTTGACAAGGGTAGGGACTGGTCGGGACGTGAAGATCGACCGATAACTAGTTACGGAGAATTCATGACCGGGCCCGTTGCGTATCATGATTAATGGGTTAGACTTAACGCGTAGTAACATTTATGATGTAGCAGTGCTAGATAAATGCGAAAAACGAGGCAAAATAGCTTGAAGGTTGTGTAGTAGACACAATTGGTAAAATGTATACCTACCTAGGGAATTAATTGTATGGCCACGAGTCGTGGGTGCAACTAATTGCTGCTGGGACGTCAAGACCTACTAGGAAATAGATTTTTCCCGAAACTAGAAGGGGTTATTGTTTCGATAAAAATAGTGGGAGAACTTTTTCGATAAAAAGTCCAAATTTCGTTAATTATAAGTATTAATATTAAACCTGTCTGCTTATAGTTGTCTATTTTATTGTTAGCCATTTACCATCCAAACGATGCTTAGTGCGCATTAGAAACGAACCAACTTTGGGGTCCATTATGCGCAATTACCTTCACGAGACGAGCATGGCTAAGTTTAACAATGTTAGAGAATATTGTTCTTACTTAACCAAAATGTTCAAACGAATCAAAAAGTTTGGAACACAATTGTCTTTAGAAGATGAGATAGAAATTACTCTCAATGGCTTGTCTGACACCTTCACTCATTTCATGCAACATTGTGATATTCCGCCTGATGGAATTAAAACAAAACAATTGCATGAGTTGTTAGACAAATATGAGGAAGCTCATCTGCAAGGATGGGGTCTATACGAAAGGAATTGCCACATGTGTAAGTACGAAGATAAATTAAGGAGGCTTGCTGAAAGGAAATTCCTGAACAGACTTAACAATGGTATGACTTAAAGTTATACACCTGTTAATTCTCTTGATGTAAGACATCTGATAAACCTTCATTTCTGTAAAAGTATTTGCAGGTGATGATGGTATTCCCTCTCTACCTAAAAGGAAGAAATTCCTTAAAAGGAAGATGCGAGTAGTGCAAAAGAAAATGAGGGAATGTTGCTTCAGGGATTGGGTCAAGGGCTATCTGGACCTAGACATTACTTTTTAGCAAAAGAAAAAGTTTTTCATATTAACATGAGTTTTTAGTTTTAGTTTATTTTGAGTATTATTTCAAATTTCGTACAAGACTTTATTGCTTTACCATTGAGAATGGAATTTATTTAATTAGAGCGATTTAACTTTGTACAAATGTTGATGTTTTGAAACATAGAAATAAAACAATGATAAACAAATCAAAACTTCGAAGACTATATGCTGAATCGAAAAACTGGATAATCATTCACTGAAATGTTTATTTTGGGCATTCTTCCTAAAGAAAGATTCGAAAGGAAAGTTTTTGTCTATTGTTCTTGAAATAAGGAACTTGGATAAAACTCCGAACTTTCAAATCTTGTCTTAAAGGATTAATAACCGAAATAAAGGATTGCTAGGCATTCCAAACATTTCAAATCAATTAGAACTAAAAGCACTAGTTCAAAAGAAGTACAATTCTGAAACTATTGAAGTAATTCAATAGACGTTTTGGAAATGAAGTAATTAGATGAATTATGTCAAAAGCAATTTGATCTAATCAAAATTGCAGAAACATAAGCAACTGAATCCTCGATTATCTAAAGGAGAATAGAATTCTAAACAAAGCAAATCAAAGAAGAAGATCGAGCTTTGATAAAACTTAGTTCGACTCTCGATTGTGATCTTGCTAAATTCCTATATTCACATTAGGGGATAGCCTCCCCTGACTCTTCAGAAGTACTTGGTCTAGTATTTTGAAGTAAGTTCTTACACCGCCATGAACTTGATGAAGTCCAAGAACTGGACCCATCCCCACAAACAGTGGGAGTAAACCCCGAAACCTACTGAACCGATCCATGCACAAATTAGTAATCTAATCAAATTCGTAAGGAACTCAAAATTCCATTTTACGAAATTGAGAAATTGGATTCTAAATCCAAGATTACAAAAGAACTAAGGGATATGGCATGAAGCCATAAGATTCAAAGTGGAAACTTTGACTCACCTAATGGCGATAGGTCACTCCTCAAAAGTCCTTCTAGGACCAATGAAAGTACCTTCTCCGTTTGCTACGTCAAAATCCATTTCGAAACTATTAGCCATAGAAAGGTGGATTTCACTACCGAAGAATAACTATTGGAAATGAATACTGCATCTCACAATTGAAAATTGATGAGAAGATCTCTATTCAAATCCAAACGTCAATCTGTGACTTTTTCCCGAACATGGAACATGCAACTTGATAAGTCAATCAAGAATGTTGAAGTTGTCAAAAAGGCATATGGATTCCGAATGTGCAGAAGGATCAGTGGGAGCATAGTTAAATTCGCAATGCAACGAGATATTGATCTACACATACGATATAAGAATATCAGAGAAGCACAGACGAAAGCGTGTTATTCACGCAATTTTCCATGATATGATTTGGAATTACATCTCACGTACTGGCAATACGTATTTATGGAGATAAAAGCGAAGTAGATGTTGCAATTCACCAAATCGAAGTACAAAGACTATATATTGATTAAATTCAATATGGAAGAATCCAAGAAAGGATTAGTTCCATAGAGACAAAACTCTCCTACTTATTTAATGAGCCCTAAATTTTATAAGTAAAGAAGTGAATGTCTCAAGAAACCTTATGCTTTAGCATTTGGATTGCATGTAGCATGCAAAGTCTTGTACTAGACCTGACACATCAAAATGCTCTGATCATTCAAGAGCTACTGATAGTCGAACACCAGTAAAGGACACTGGACTACCATTAAAGCATTCCTCGAAGATAATTAAAGGATATAATGCTGGTCTGTGGTAGTAATGGAAAATTGAAAACTCGAATGATTTAAAATTTCGAGATTTCCAGTCTGAAGTGGATGATTTATTCTATCTCGATGGAGCGAAGGTAAATTGGAAGAAATTCCAATAGTATACCATTGCCAACTCAATCAGAATAATAGCACCAATATGATGCTGCACAAGAGAAAGTGTTTAGATGAGAAACATTCGTCCAATGATTGGATGAATTACTTAGCATGGCAAAAGCCTGTCATAATCTTAACCGATTTAAACAAGGCGATTGCTCAATGAAAAGGAAACGAGATCTCACCAATGATCTGAACACAATATAATATGATTGAACAAGTCATAGATAACTGAGACGCGTAAAAGTACTACGTTATCTCAAACAAAGACAAACTTAGCAGATCCACTAATTAAGCTCTTTCACAAATGGTTCGAGGGACATCTTGGTATAGATGGGTGTTAGAAATGTTGTGATTGGCTTTAGGGCAAGTGGGAGATTGATAGAGTAGTGCCCAGCAAGCCAATATTAATTAGCTTGTTGAAGGACTATTCTCTTATGGTTTATAATTAATACGACCGTTCATTCATAGTACGTGAAACTGAACAATGTCCAACTTCATCTCTCGCGAACTTATCTAAGCGATTGGATGAAATCCTAAGGTCACAATAGACTATGGGACGATTCACTTCAGTACGGAGTGCAATCATGAAACAGTCTCAAAGGTCGTGATCTTAAAAGCGTTCAAGTCATAGATTCCGAACGAGACGGGGTATCGTAGGAATCGCCAAGACTTGTACAAGTATGCATGATTCACATGGAGTGAATTTGTAGCGTTTCATGAGCAAGGCATTTGAGGCCAGTGCATATGAGTAGGTGGTTCAATGGAGGATTGAATGCATCGAACGACCCGAACAGAGAAACCCATTGTGGAAGCGCATGACGCATATCGGTGATGGGATGTTTCTCAAGGCTTATAATAGTGTACGATTTAGTCCTTAGACTTGAGGTGCTAGGGCGAACTCGGTGCACAAGTGTGCGTACTTAGATTTAGGTACTGGTCACGTAGCCTGGCCACAAAGTGCCTAAGTTGGGTGCGTACACAACTGTACGCGAGTGGTTAGTACTAAGAAAGGATCTATCGACTCATCCTGATAAGATGAGAGTATTTCCTGTACGTTCTTCGATAATATGTTCCTAGAAATCCATGGCCATGGTTGGTGACGAATTTGGAAGGTATTTCCAAATTTAGCATTCACACCGGAATTATTATCCAGAATTAGAAAGTACAGTATCGAGATAATTAGAGGTGCCGATCAATTCACACACCCTAGGTCTCGATCGGGAAATCATCGTGGAAGGACCGTATGTACATGGCAATTATAAGAGGTGAGGTTCACAATAATCAATTCACCTTTGATTGGGCTTCATGGGCTTGTGGCTAGACATCGACCATGAAGTGTAGGTACTCCTAAATTAATAGGAAAATTAATTCTAGGAGTGGTCAATTAAAAGTTGTTTAATTGATCGGAGCATTTAATTGCTCGTTAATTAAATCACGAAAGTCGTGGGCCTGCTGCTAGTTGATGGTGAATCCAGAGGGTCACACACAATACAATTGGACGGTGACTGTCTTAAAGGAAAAGCAAATGATTTAAAGTTGTTAAATCAAAGTAATTAAATTATGGTATTAATTCAATTGGAGATTATTAATTAGATAACTAATTAATTAATGTTCAATTAATTAATTATAGTTATCTGATTAATTATGGAATTAATTAAAGTAGTTAATTAATTGGAAGAATAAAATAATTAACCAATTTTAGTATTGGATAATTATGGGGTTGATTTTGCAATTAACTAGAAATAAGGGAGTGGGCGATTTTTGATGAATAAGGAAAAGAGTTTTATTTCTTGGAGAACAAGTTAGAAGAGATCTATCAAATCTCACATTCCTAACTTGATACGGAATGAAGATTTGATAGACAAGGGAAGGAGATATCTTTTTAGAGAAGGACTCTTCTCCTATAATTATATTCCTTCTCTTCTCTTCATTAAGAGAGAGTTTAGAAAATTTGAGAGAAAATTGTTTTGCTGAATATTTGAGAGAGATCGACTTTTAAAAGAGAGAAAATCAGATTTTTCGAACAAGAATTTTTAACTACAAAATCGCCCCTAAAGTTTTCGCCCCAAACCCCAAGTCGCCCGAACCAAACTCGGCCGAACCCAAGCTCGACCAGATCTGCCCTGGCCGAACCCTGCTCGATCACACAAGTCCTGTGATTCAATTCTTCCACCTGTATCTCCTAATCTCGTTCAAGATCTTAAGTCCAGATCCGAAATCCTTTTCTGACAAACCTGCGAGATCCAGTTCTGAGCCTAAGACTTGTAGGCGTCACTACAATCCGATTGGTGTGGACTAACTTTGGAGGTGAGACACATGGATCACTCAAGCTGTGGATCGAACCAAACACATGGAGGAAACCACCACAAATTCATGGTGAGGTAAATTGCGATTAAACCCCCTATGTTTAATTAAGTGTTTGATTCATGCTTTTCGTATAATAAATTGTGGAGAAAGATTTATGGGGCATATAGGGACCTCGAAAATTTTTAAATTCGGCACTTTGTTGTATTGACAATCGAGCCCCTAGATAGAATATCCCAACAGATCTGCATCTCTCCCGCTGTACTTAGTGAGATATAAGGTTTGAAGAACGAAGGAGGTGAAGTATCTATTTTAGGCTCAGGAAAAAAAAAAGAATTATGGGCACTGTGTGCGAAAGAAGGGAAAGAGATGACAAGAACATTGATGAAGAATCAGCAGAAGGATGAGTTTCAAAGGTTCGCTGATATAATTGTGATGATGGGAATTTTGGATATGGGAATTTTGGATTCCATCTTCTACTACCAATATATGATCGAAGAACTGGAATGTCGACCTCGAAGATGTGAACTCGAGCTCGGGATGAAGTCTAGATAACTTAATCCTCTAGTCATAGCCCATGATCAAATATTACCGTTGGGTCGATCTCAGGCCCAGGCATATGGGCCGATCCTCATTTTTGGCTATAAATACCCCAAGCATTCATGACGACACACACGCTTTCCCAGGTGCACTCTGCTCGAAGCTGCAGCTCGGATAGATAGATTCGACCACCTTATATGTATTTCGTCCTCTAGCTTGTACGGCATTCTACAATGCTCAAATAGGATCCTCAATACTTGTAAATTATACTTTAACGATCGGAATACACACATACATTGATCTTTCTCTTATTTTGTAGAGTTAACTTTATTTTTGTCATTACATCGATCATATTACGAATCTGTGTAAGATCAATTGGCGCCCACCGTGGGGCTTTATTTGGGTGTTAGGTCGAAGAATGCCTACTACGAGGAGGAATACGTATAACCGAGGAGAACAATCCCATGTGGCAGAAATATAGGATTCAGTCAACAATGAGTCTGATAATCTATCCAGAATGAGTCTGATAATCTATCCAGGGCGGAGATGCCGACGTCGGAAAAGATATCAACGGTCTTATTCTTTACAATCTTTATTGGGTCATTCCGAGGGATTCCTACTGAAAATTTGTGAACACTGCCGTCGGGAAAATTGCTCTTGATAAATAGGAAAAACTGCTACCGAGCCCTATTTTATCTTCTCTTGAACTCAGTTTAACAAGAAGCATGGTTCGGAGATGCGGTATAATGGATAGATGAAACTACTCACCAAATTCTATTTTATCCACTATCTTATCGCTTCGTTCTGCCTTCCTTAGATCACATTTGACTATGAGACGATTCACTTCGGTATTGAGTGCAATCATGAAATTGTCTCTAAGGTCGTGATCTTAAAATTTCCTATACGATGAGGGAATTTCCTATACGATTCTTAGATAATATATTCGAGGAATACGGATTTGGAAAGTGGTTTCCATATTTAGCAGTCATACTGGAATATTATCACGAATTAGAAAGTATAGTTATCGAGACAAATTTAGAGGTGCCGATCAATTCACACACCCTAAGTCTTGATCGGGAAATTAAGTCGATAGAAGGACCGTATGTACATGGCATTTATAAGAGGCGAGGTTCACAAATATCAATTCACCTGAAGTTGGGCTTCATGGGCTTGTGGCTAGACAACGACCATGAAGTGTTGGTACTCTTGAGTTGATAAGGGAGATTGATTCTAGGAATGGTCAATTAAAAGGGTTTAATTGATCGGAGAAATTAATTGCTCGTAAATTAAATCACGAGGAATTCATGGGCCTGCTGCCAATTGATGGTGAACCTAGAGGGTCACTGATCTTACGTGGTTTCGTATATGATCAATGATGTGAAGGAAATAGCTGAGGGCACAATTAAATGAATGAAAGATCAGTAATATATATATCTGAACGTGCGCATACATATTACAAGCAAATGGGGTCCTACTTGAGCATTATAGGATGTCGTACAAGCTAGAGGAATAATACATAATAAGTGACCTATGCTAACTTTCCAAGATGGCTCTGAGCAGCAGCTTCGAGTAGAGAGCACCTGGGAAAGCGTGTCTGGTGCCATAAATGCCGGTGATATTTATAGTTGAAATGGTGAGCTACCTGGTCCACTCGCAGGGATATATTTCTCGGCCCAAGGGCCTGGGCCTGCGATCGGCCCAACAGTAATTTTCGATCATGGGCTCTCTATGGTTGATCGGATTGCAAAGATTGTGTCTTGGGCTCGATTCTACACTCTCAAGGTCGGGATTCATGTTCTTCGCTTCTGTTAGTGCTGTTCAAAGTAGAGTCCAAAATATCCCTCATCAATACTACCCCACTTCTCGAGCGCAAAGTGAAGCTTAAGCTCGAAGAAGTATGTACCGTTACGATCATGGGGATGAGCAAACCATCTATGATGTGCTTCAGATATGCCTCGTTAAAAACATAACTTGGAAAAACCCATTGGGATAAAAACCAAATTAGGGAAAAAGAGTGCACATCTTGGAAACAATCTACCGGCTTTTCTGTGATGATATAACATTTGACGTTAACAACCTTAGTCTGGCCTTTTGAATTGATTCATCAACAAAGTATACTTCCACATAGGTTACCGTACTGCCGCAATCGGCTCCTTATTTTCGATCACGGGACGAAGCGAAAGGATGTGTCAATAAATGAACATGGATACCCCAGAGGCGTGTCTTTTCGTATGTGGCCTCTCGGCTTCCATATGCAGGAAGTATAGGGGTCTAAAATGCAATTATCAGAAAGATAGTTTTGAATTAGCCTTGAGGGAGTTCAACCGTCACGGTTATCCAGGGTCAGGCTTGCAATTTATCTTTTTAACCTTGTATATATATGTTGACTTGTTGAAAATTATTTACAAGGCAACTTTCTTCCTAAGTTCGGAGCATAGAGATCGATCGAGCTGTTATTTTCGGATACTTGCTTCTTTCTAACAATGTCAAGTTCGAGAAATCTGAGGGGCAAGCGCAAAATCGGAGAAGACCGAGAATCCGATCCTGTCTTGAGGCTTATTGATGATTTCAAAGAAGAGGAATTAGACCCCGAGCGTGAGGATGTTGATCATGTTGAAGATCTTGAGGAAAACGTGGTCGAGAAGCATAGCATTGGTGATAACGCCTTTGTTAGGATATACAAACCAGAAGGTCCTTCTAGAATTGTTGGTCATAACAAAGTTGAACTTGGCGCCGACCAAACTTCCTGCATTTTTGGTAAGGATGACCGCCCTTATTTGGATAAAGAGTTTGGGAATTTTTTCCCTAAGGGTTTTTCGATCATCATTCCTTCTTATCGTCAACGCGCGACTGATCCTCCAGCGGGGTGTCAGGCATTTTATGAAAAGCAATTTTCTCATGGATTGCGCATCCCTTTTATTCCCCTGATCAGAAGCATTTTAACGTCTTTCTCTCGTTCCCCCGCTCAGATTCTTCCGAACTCTAATGCCTATATTGTAGCATTCAGCGTTCTTATGGAAGCTAAAGGGGAAGAGGCTTTCTTTCGAAATTTCTGGCAAATGTTCCAAATGGATATGTCTAAGGGCTCCAATGCGGGGTTCGTATATTTCTCTCAACGGTCAAGTAGGCCCATTCTTTCGAATGTGGCTATGGATGAAACCAAGGGTTGGAAAAGAAGGTTCTTCTTCGTGAAAGGTCCTGATATCCCTGTCTCGGAAGGAAGTTCGAAAACTAGACCATACCGATGGGATGGCGTAGGGTCTTGGGTATACGGCCGCCGCAGAATTAAGGAAAAGCTTACTCATCATCTTTCTGACGAACTATTGGAACAGTTGCAGTCCAATCCCTACCAGACTATGCTACTTGTTCAAGAAGGGGTTTTGAGGATGGCAGGTTTGAGCAAATGCGATTACCCCGTTCCGAGGGTTGAGTTTTCTCTTTCTTCGTTAACTCGACCCCTTGACGGGTCTATCCGATCGTCCAAAAATATGTCCGAACAGGCCACTTTACCTCGCGCCCCTCTTACTTTAAGTATGCTACTATCATTCGTATTTTAATGCGCGATAAATTGTACTTCCTCATCTAGCTTTCTAAATGCATTGCATTTCCTTTGCAGATCAAATTGTTGAGAAGTTTCGACTGTCCCTTGTTCGTTCGATCGAGACCGCCACTTTCCGGCGAGTATCGAACCATTCCCAGCAAATAAAGCAAATTAATCCGGAAGGAATGGAAATAAGTAACTTGGTCGCTGACCCCATTGATATGCCATCTATACTCCCAGATTTGAGAGGGGTTGGCGGCACAAGTTCATCGAATCCGGCTGTAGCGGGTCCTTTACACAGCATTTTCTCGATTGAGACTTCCAATCCCTCATCCGCTGGTTACAGTCAATATTCCTGGAATCGTATTACGGGTATACAAGAACATGAGGAGCGTATGGCTCGGGAGCGAAATGCTGACCATCCAGGGCCCTCGAGGAGGTTAAAACCATTCGGCAGGAGCTCCTACTCGGTTCCTTGTCGTCCAGGTAGGTCTGAGCCAGATGTAGCCGACTTCATGGATGAGCATTTTCGCGGGTGTAGGGCCGCCGGATATCCGAAGGAAGGAACCATTTTATCCGATCTTGGACCTGATGGCGAAAATGAGTTTGAAAAATCCACAAAAATCTTTATGGCTAGACGATTCAAGCGGGATTTTCTTCACCATACCGTAAAAAGCGACTTCGAAGTCTTGAGTAACTTCTCTCGAACCTACCAGGAGGTAATACTTGTTAAGTTTTGAATACTTTTATCTTTCTTGATTCTTATATAGTCTGCTGACATGCTTTACTTCTTCACAGGCTGGGGATTATTTCGCCCTTCAGACTTATCGTTTAGCATTGCTGGAACAAGAGTCACAAGAGGCTCACAATGCGCTCGCACAGACCCTGGCCGAGAATAAAACGCTTCGAGCTCAACTGGACGACGCTACGAGTAGGCTAACAGATAACCGTCGTGAATTATCTAAAATCAAGAAGGAATTAGAGAGTAGTAACAAAAAGCACACCCCGTCCGTGGAGGAAGATTTGGTGTCAATAGTTAAGGAGAAAAGTGCTCTCGAGGAGGAACTCAGGAAAGCTAAGATTGAGCTCGAACAAGCCAAGAAAAACTCCCAGCGTGCGTATTCTCAGGGACGGGAAGAGGCAGTGATCCCAGCTATATGAGAGTTTTTGAAGTCTTCTGTTCTTGATCCCTTGGTTCGCAGAAGGATAGGCAGGATTCTTCAAACGATTTTCTACAATGGGGTTCAACAACTAGTCTCGGCCGAGATAATTCCGGACAAGATGGACGAATATTTTTGACATATGGATCCTTATAATAATGTTGAAGGAAAAGACTACAAAACTTCGTCATTGCCCCCGGAAACCTTGAGCTAGCAGGATCATCATTTTGCCCCGTTTGTTGAGGAATTTGGCTTTCCAATGCCGAATCCTGATTTGCTTGAGTTATCCGGCAATGACCCCCAATCTGCCTTAGGGGAAGATCATTATGTTGACATAGATGGCGAAATCGATGATCAAAATGATCATCTCGACCGTCGAGTAGGGCAATAGGGTGATGACGGCGAAGGTAGCGGCAGCTCCGACAATAGATCAGTTAGCTCGAAAGGAAGCGATTCAAAATCTAGCAGCTAGGAACCCGATCACAGCTATGCAATAGGAGTAATAGTTGATGTAATAGGATTCTTCCTCAATGTTTTTTGTTTTATATAATCCATAAAATCCTTAACTTGTAAATACTTGTTTATCCGCATTTTGCCTTTTTACCGTTCGAAGTCTTCTTTATTTTTCTGTTCGAAATCTATAGTTTGTAATTGAATTTCTCGAGAGTCGCACCGGTTCAATTATTGTAAAGACAGGGTGTAGCTTCTATAAATACAAGGACTGTTTTGAATCATTTTGCCTATAACTTTTAAGCATTGAGATCGGAGCTCCGCGCTTAACATTTATTTTCGAACTTTCAAATTTATTTCTCCGCTCATCATGGATCAAATATTGAGTAAATCTATCGATCCCTTGTTGTTGTTGGGTGGCTCCAAGAGCAAAGGTCTGCCCAAATATTAGAAGTCGATTAAGGATAAGAAGTCCTCCAGGGCTTCTCCAACAACTTCCGCATCTTCCCCCAAAGCCTCCAAGGGAGGGGAGATTAAGAAAGAAAAGCAGGCTTCAACCAAACATGTCAAGATTATTCCTAGTAAATCGATATTAGATGAGGATCTCGACGAGGAATCTGAAGGCTCCCCGTCAAAACCTATCGATAATTCCAAACGAGCGTTGGCTAGACAGAAGGCTTCGGTTCTTGCTTAGCATAAAAGGCCTTATTCTGATGGGATCACCCCTATTGAGACCTTGCAGAAGCTTGTCTTTAGAAATGATTTGTTGGCCGGTGATTCTGCAGCTGGTTCCCCGAAAGGAAGTTTGGGCAAGATACCGGTGAAGGCTCTTTAGTTTCTGGAGCAACAACTGAATCCTCGAAAGTTGAGGATCTTTTCGACCCTCGCGGGTCTTCTGCTTCTCCCGTGATCTTCTCTTCCGCGCTGAAAAATGAGTCTGCTCCGAAAGTGGTACTCGAGAATCCTGTTAAGAGTCTCCTGCAGGCTGATATCTCCATTTCTGAAGCGGGCGTGTATAAGGGAAAAAGCCCTTCAGAGCTGTTTCAATCTGGATCGAATTATCTTTTCCAGGTTTTTTTCTCCTTCTCCTCCCTTTTTTTTTTTTTTTTAACTAACCCATTTATTCATAAGGTAGGCTGGACAAGAGTTCCTCGAGCTCAAAGTGTTAGCTGAGCGGGAATTGAGCCAACATGCTGCTGTTACCCTCGAACTGGAGAAGAAGAAAACCGAATTGGACCATGTGCTCGAGAAGAAACAGGCTTTAGAGAAGGAGAAGGCCACCAAGGATCAGGGGGAAGAAATCCACCAACAGTTGAGCAAAGAGCTTGAAGTACTCAAAGGACTTTATGAACAGGAGAAGAAGGATTCTGAGCTTCGTGAACAAAAGGCTTAATTGTTGAACTTCGTGCCGAGCTTCGGAAGATTTTTTCCGATAATAAACTTCTGTAGATGCTTTAATTGTTGAACTTGTAATTTTATCTTTCCATTTCGCATTCGTGATGTAACTCTGAATAAGTTTTTAATTTGTTTCGTGTGTTTCTTCATGATTGTTATGCCGTTCTTCGAAGGCTATATCTATTCTCTTAATTATGCTGGCGTGTTCTCCACTTTTTAATCAACCTACACCGAGCATAATTGTCACAAAATCGTTTATGCTTCGATAATTGTTACTACTATTCGATCTTTGTATAGCGGGGGCAAATGTGTTGATGCGAAAGTTCGAATATTATCCTTCGACCGAAGGTTTTTGATTAATTCAAAATTCCGATCTTGAGTCAAACTAATTATCCTTTTTTATCCAAACAGTCCCCTATTCATCGGGAAGCGGAACCGTCGGCGCATTTATCGCTCGTATCGCGATCGTTCAATCCAACAGATCTGAGCCATTTGTGTTTATTTTCTTCCCCTATAAATACTTCTGACTGGTTGTCAATTTACCATCGTATTTTTACTTTTCCTGTAAAAATTTTGTTCGATCTGTATGCAAGGTTTTTAACCTTTAATGGCCAATCATTTATCCCCCATAAAAATGTTCGAGATTTGAATTCGTACTTTCTTTTCCTTTGCTTCCACAAAAATTTTTGCTTCGACTAGAATATCGACAGACGAATATCATTGCGACTAGGATATCGGCAGACGACCTGCTTTCTCGGATATCATATATCTAAGGCAAGCTCGGACTCCTGTATCCTATCGCTCTACCCAGTCGGATAGTGGGTCAACTCCTGGAGGAGTTTTCCTGCTCTCGATCTCAACTTCTTCAAGATGTTTCTTGAAGAATGTTGCCTTCGAGATTGCGTGGAGTAATTTCTCTAGGGATTGCTTCATGCGGCTTCGACCTGGGTGAATGTACGAAATAACCAGCAGGGGAGTGGTAGCAGGAATGCTGGAAAAAGCGCTACCAATCCAACCCCTGCACTCTTGGATGAAGGGTAGATGCAGAACCAGCTCTACTCAGCCCCGCCAATCGAACGAAGATCCCTAGCGTAGAGCCTGTCATTTGTAGTAGGATAGTACTTAATGTAACCTTCAGATTTTAGCTCGAATTTACTTATTGTAATAGAATAGTACTGAAATCTTTTGTAACTATCTGAAAGCTTATGAAAAAAAGACTTATTTTTACTTCACTGTCCTTGTATGTTTCTTTTCTTATCTTGCTCGTACATCAATAAGATTGCTCTTTTGATAGAATAATCGAATATCCAATTCTGAGAACAATTATTTAATAATTATTGAATTTGCGTTGCTGCTTAGGATAATCGATAATTGATATTTCTTTGATATTCTTCGTAAATCTCGATCATTGCAATTTGTAAATCGATCATTGTTAAAATCGGAAAACTTTTTTGATGACTTGAGCTATGGGACATAGCAACGGCTTTGACCCTTAGTTGATTTCGAGGGTCTTAGCAACACTTTCACCCATTTTCTTTTAATTTCGATCTAAGGGGTTGGGCTTTCACCCTTAGTCGATTTCGAGGGTCTTAGCAACAACTTTTACCCATTTTTCTTTTGTTTCCGATCTAAGAGGCGTAGCAACGGCTTTCACCCTTAGTCGATTTCGAGGGTCTTAGCAACAGCTTTCACCCGTTTTCTATTAATTCTGATCTAAGGGGCGTAGCAACGACTTTCACCCTTAGTCGATTTCGAGGGTCTTAGCAACAGCTTTCATCCGTTTTTCTTTTATTTCCGATCTAAGGGGCGTAGCAATGGCTTTCACCCTTAGTCGATTTCGAGGGTCTTAGCAACAGCTTTCACCCGTTTTTCTTTTGTTTCCGATCTATGGGACGTAGCAACGGCTTTCAACCTTAGTCGATTTCGAGGGTCTTAGCAAAAGCTTTCACCCATTTTATTTTAATTTCGATCTAAGGGGCGTAGCAACGGCTTTCACCCTTAGTCGATTTCGAGTGTCTTAGCAACAACTTTAACCCATTTTTCTTTTGTTTTCGATCTAAGGGGCGTAGCAACGGCTTTCACCCTTAGTCGATTTCGAGTGATATATTTAGAGATTGGGCATAGCCTCATAATATCTTCATGATAGGATAATGAATTAATAATATCTCAGGCGAATAAGACTTGTCATTGAATAGATAAGATAATGAATTAATAATATTTCAGGCGAATAAGAGATAATGAATCAATAATATTTCAGGCGAAAAAGACTTTCCATTGAATAGATAATCCTTGATAAAACAAACTGAAACAGAACGAGATAGCAAAATAAAAGATAGGCTAGAATTCGCTAGATAGTCTTTATCTTCCATAATATCTTCTTAAATTAACAGCATTCCAAGCCCGAGGCAGGACTTCTCCATTTGGATGAGCAATCTTGTAAAAACCTTTCTTCCCGACCTCGACCACTACGTAAGGTCCATCCCAATTAGGCTGAAGTTTGCCAACATGCTTCGAGACTTATACCTTTTTTAGCACTAGATCTCCAACCTTAAAGGTTCGAATTCTAACTTTCTGATTATATGCCTTTTCCATGTTGGCCTTTGTAGCCTGGATTTTATCTTAGCACGATCCCTTTTGCTGTCGGCATGATCAACCTCCATTTCCCTCAGCAACTGATTTCTTTCGGAATCATAAAATTCAACCCTGGGAGAAGCTATAAGATTCTCAACGGGGATAACAGCCTCCGAACCGTAAACCAAACTAAAAGGGGTTTCTCCCGTGGCGGCTTTTACGGCCATCCTATTTGCCCATAAGACTCTTGGAAGTTCAGTGAGCCATTTTCCTTTTGCATCAGATAAGCGCTTTTCCAGAGATTGAACAATCTCTCTATTCACAACTTCCGTTTGCCCATTGGCTTGCGGGTGCCTTACTGATGCAAAGTTCTGTTGTATTCCGAACCTCTCACACCATTCCATGACTTTTCAGCCGGCGAATTGTGTTCTGTTATCTGAGATTAGAACTCTAGGAATTTCGAACCTGCAGACAATGTTTTTCCATAGGAAATTAATGACTTGAAACTGATTGATTTTAGTTAGAGCAACGCATTCTTCCCTTTTGCTGAAATATTCTACAACGACCAACACATAGTTTTTCTTGGCCCTGGCCGTTGGAAAAGGACCTACGATGTCGATTCCCCATTTGTCAAAAGACCAACAGATCGGAATAGAGTGCATTTGTTCAGCCGGCTGATGGATCAAATTCGAATGAATTTGACAATGGTGACATTTTTTCACATAATCGACCGAGTCAGAAATAAGAGTGGGCCAATAATATCCTGCTCTCGAACATTTTAGAGCTAATGCTCGAGCACCACAATGATTCCCTGCTTCTCCCTCGTGAACCTCCTTCAAAATTATATGATACCGACCTTCGGAAACACATTTTAATAAGATTCCAGATGAGGATCGCTTATAGAGTTGATCATCAATTAACGTAAATGACGGAGCTCGATACTTGATTCTTCGAGCTTCATTGGTATCTTCGGGCAGTTTTCCTTCCTTTAAATAGTCGATGAAAGGATCGATCCAAGAGATCATTTGCTCGTCAATTTCCATGATGTCAATACAAGGAGTAGCATCCAGATCGATGGCAAATGCATTCGACAAAAGCCATGTAATTATCCTTTCATTCTTTCCATCCCCAATACCAGTGAACACTGATAGCAAATCGGCCCATAGATTTTCTTCCCTCGGAATAGGCTGAATATATCAAACTTTTCGAATTGCGTGATCAAACTTTTGGCTTTGTTCAAATATTTAATCAAGTTGAATTCTTTGGCCTCATATATGCCTTTAACCTCCCTATGGACAAGTTCCGAATCGGTTAACACAATAATTGATTTTACCTTTTCTTTCAGGGCCATTTCTAATCCTGCGATTAGAGCTTCGTACTCCGCTTCGTTGTTTGTAACGACAAAGTCCAAAGTAATGGCGTAACTTAAATCCTCGCCACAGGGTCCTTGAAAATGAATTCCTGCTCCACCTTCTTCCTTGGTCGAAGAGCCGTCCACATGCATCAACCAAACTGGATCCTTAATCTCTTTAACCACATTTACTTAGGAAGTTGGTTCATTCTCTAGGTTTTTCAAGCTAGTGGACTCGACTAGGAAGTCAGCTAACACCTGAGCTTTTATTGCGGTTCGAGGTTGGTACTCAATTTCGAATTGACCCAACTCAACCGCCCACTTAATTAATCTGCCGGACGCTTCTGGCTTCGATAAAACCTGTCTCAATGGTTGGTTGGTTAAAACAATAATCTTGTAAGTCTGAAAATAGGGCCTCAACCTTCGTGCAGCTACTACTAAAGCGAGTGCGAATTTCTCGATTTCCATATAATTCTTCTCGGCACCCTGCAACAATTTGCTCAAATAGTAGACTGGCTTGTGCTCTGATTTTTCTAATTTTACTGATACCGAACTAATAGCTTCGTCCGAAACGTCTATGTAAAGGTACAAGGGCTCTCCATCGGAAGGCTTGGCCAACATCGGCGGTGAGGTTAAATATGCTTTTAGATCTTCAAAAGCCTTGTCACATTCAGCACTCCATTCGAAACCCTTTGATTTTCGCAATAATTTGAAGAATGGCAAGCTTTTGTCAGTGGATCGAGAAATGAACCTGTTTAAAGAAATAATTTTCCCGATCAAACATTGAACGTCTGAAAGTTTTCTTGGTGGTTGAAGATCGGTAATTGCTCGAATTTTTTCTGGGTTGGCTTCGATCCCTCTTTCATGGACGAGATATCTGAGGAGCTTTCCTGACCGTACGCCGAAAGTGCATTTTGCTGGATTCAATTTCATTCCATATTTTCTTAAAATAACGAAGCATTTATCGAGATGCTTTATATGGTCTTCCTCCGTCATACTTTTTACCAGCATGTCATCTACATAAACCTCCATAATTTCTCCTATCAATTCCTTAAACATCATATTGACCAATCTTTGATAAGTTGCACCCGCATTTCTTAAACCAAACGTCATAACTATGGATCAGTAGACTCCTCGCTCGGTAATGAAAGCGGTTTTGTCCTGATCCCTTTCGTTCATAAAAATTTGATAGAATCCCTGAAAAGCATCCATCATGCTAAAAAATACAAAACCCGCGGTGGAGTCTACTAGCATGTCGATCCGAGGCAACGGATAAGGGTCTCTTGGGCACAACTTGTTTAGATCAGTAAAATCGTTACACATTCTCCATTTATTATCGTTCTTGTCACCTTTAGAAAGCAGAACTACATTACATAACCATTCGGTAAACTTAATTTCTCTGATTTGACCGGCAGCTAGTAACCTATCGACCTCCGCATTGATGATTTTATCTTTCTCGCGCCCGTGATTACGCTTCTTCTGTCTCACTGGCTTGGCCTTTGAATCGATGTTTAAAGAATGGGTTATCACAAGTGGGTCGATCCCCACGATATCGTCCGAACTCCAAGCGAAAATATCTACATTTTTTCGTAAAAAATCGATGAGCATGGTATCCATTCCTTCACTTAACTCCGTTCCGATCTTGGTAAACTTCTCAGGGGATTCCGGGACCAAGGTTACCATCTTGTGATCGGGCGCCTGCATGCTCATGTCAACATTCATTCCTTTCTTTCCTTGTAGCTTTTCACAATTGGGAATTGGTAAATTCGAAATTGATTCGGATTCTAAATCGGACAATCTTCTTTTCGTCAGGATTTCAGGTTCAACTTTCTTCTTTATACTCAAAGATGAGTTATAACATTTCCAAGCCATGTATTGATCGTTTCTCATCTCCCCAACTCCTCCATCCGTTGGGAATTTCACATTTTGATGGTCGGTAGAACAACTGCCTTGAAAGCATTCAAGGCCGGTCTTCCCAGTGTAGCGTTGTAAGCGAAATGTGTTTCCACCACCAGAAACTTTATCGTTCTCGTCACCATCTTCGGCCTTTTCCCTAGAGTCATGCTCAATAGAATGGTTCCTAGTGGAACAATCTCCGAATCTCCAAATTCGACTAAGGGAGTTGCTACTCGATCCAGATGAGGATGTTGAAGATTCATCCTTGTAAGAGCTTCGGAGGATATAATGTTTGCCGAACTTCCATTGTCAACCAAAACTCTTTTGACCTCAAAGTTAGCAATTTTCAGAGTTAGTACCATGGAAAAGTCTGGATCATCTTCATTTATATCCCAAGTGACGTCTGAGTGTCGATCTGCATCGCTGAAGATTATAACTTGATTTTCTATGAATGGCAATTCCAAAGAGAATATTTCCTTTTTGGTTGTAACAGCTATTTTTATCGACCTCATCGTCCTCTTTCTCGCACTCTTGGTGTCTCCTCCCGTCGGTCCCCGGACAATCATATTTATTACTCCGTTCAACTGCTCATCTGCCTGATTTCGATCCTCCCTTTGTTGACTGATAAATTTTCGAGGACTCCTTATAGTTACCGCTTTTAACAAACTCTTTAAGTTTTCCTTGCACGATTAATTGTTCGATTTCAACCTTCAATTGGTAGCAATTTTCAGTGCTATGTCCCCGAGCTCTATGATATCGGCAATATTTGTCATAATCCATCGCTCCTGGTCTTGCCTGGGTAATTCTTTGATCCTCGGGAATTAAATTCCCTTCCTCCAATACAGTCAAAATTTCCTCATTTGAGGTGTTCAACTCGGTAAAATGGATATTTCCAGGTCGTGGATGCTGATTTTGATCTGTAGATGGACCATAGGCATTAGTTCTTTGGGTCGGCACCTGCGGTTTGTAGATGTTGAGTCGTTGCCATACTGATCCTCTATTCGATCCTCCATATATAATCACCTGGTTCTGGAATTGGAGCTCGATCTTGCTTTTTATTGAGAGTGTTGTGGGCATTTTTTAGTTTATTCATCTCTTCCTGAATCATATACTTCTCAGCAATCTCCTTTATCCGCTCGAAAGACTTTGGTTGCTTCTTGCATAATGCAATTCCGAACTGTATGTTCCTTGTCAATTCGAACATTAAAGAAGAAAAATATTAGATTTGTGGGGTATCAACTTTCAGAAGTTCGATACTGAGTCTTGCCAGCCATTGCCTCAAAGTTTCTCCATCCAATTGCTTAGCCGTTCCCAAATGATTCGCCGGCAACAAAGGTTTTCTATGGCTTGCAAATTGGTGTTTCAACTTGTTACAAAATTCGTCGAAAGAAAATATAGAATTTGGCGGCAGTTTTCCGAACCAATCAAGGGCGATTCCTTCGAAGTTGGTGACCATGATTTTGCAGCAAAAGTCTTCCGAGTGTCCATATAAATTCATCACATTGATAAAACTGTTGATATGTTCTCCGGGGTCGGTAGTCCCGTTATACCGTGGAAACCTTGTTGGTACTGTTTCAGTATTTCTAGCTTCTCGTATCTCGCGGCAAAATGGCGAGCATCGCATGATACTATTTCCGATCTCCCTATCCCGGATAGTTTCTCTGTTTTGAATTAACTCAGTGCGCCTAGCGGCTGCATTGGCGTGACGAACCTCCATCACCGTGTCTTCCCCATCCAATTTCTTGGCAACTCGCTCTTGCACCATTCTTTCCAGCTAAGAATCTATAATCCTCTTGTAAATTGGTTTTTTGCCTTTCACCTTATCTACAGGTTGACTCTCCCCTACCACCGAATCCTCCACATCATGTACCGTCTTTTGAGGAATTCCTGGTCAAACGTTAGCCTTCGACGGGGCTGCTTGGGGAAGGTTTGTTGCTGGTGCATTTGATATAGATCGTGGTATGCTTTTCTGCTTCTGGATGTTCGAAGAAGGAAATTCTGTTCTACCATGCATTGCTGGCTGATCTACGGGTGATTGTTCGGCCCTTCCACTATTCAGAAACTCCCTGCACATAGTGCCTATGATAGACCTCAGATCAGCGACAGTCGTGTAGATAGGTGCATCGTTCTGGGGAATGATTGGTGGAGCTTCTGGTTGTTGAGCCGCTCGAGATAGATTATCGGGCTCATTGTTGACTGAGTTTTGTACTCCGGCTGCGTGAGAAGGTTCTCCTCGAATATATGTATTTCTCCTCGTAGAAGGCATTTTTCGATCTAACACCCAAATAAGGCCCCACGGTGGGCGCCAATTGATCTTACGTGGTTTCATATATGATCAATGAAGTGAAGGAAATAGCTGAGGGCACAATTAAATGATGGAAATATCAGTATTATATATATCCGAACGTGCGCATACAGATTACAAGCAAATGGGGTCCTACTTGAGCATTATAGGATGCCGTACAAGCTAGAGGAATAATACATAATAAGTGACCTATGCTAACTTTCCAAGATGGCTCCGAGCAGCAGCTTCGAGTAGAGAGCACCTTGGAAAGCGTGTCTGGCGCGATAAATGCAGGTGATATTTATAGTTGAAATGGTGAGCTACCTGGTCCATTCGCAGGGATATATTTCTAAACCCATGGGCCTGGGCCTGCCATCGGCCCAACAGTAATTTACGATCATGGGCTCTCTCTGGTTGATCGGATTGCAAAGATTGTGTCTTGGGCTCGATTCTACACTCTCAAGGTCGGGATTCATGTTTTTCGCTCCTGTTAGTGCTCTTCAAAGTAGAGTCCAAAATATCCCTCATCAGTCACACACAATATAGTTGGACAGTGACAGTTACAGTTACAAAAGGAAAGAATTGATTTAAAGGTAATTATATCAATTAAAGAATTAAAGTATTAATTCAAGTGGGAAACTAATTAATTAGTTGATCTAATTAATTAAATAATTAATTAAAGTGTTAATTAATTAATTAAGAGATGTATTAATTTATTAATTAATATGGACTAAATTAATGAAAAAGTTAATTAAAAGGACTTGCAAGACATGGGCCTTTAATTAAAAGCCCATAAGAAGTCTTGCAAGGCTAGGTTTTGTGGGAGGCTTATACATAGAGTTCAACATGAACTCAAAGAAAAACACAAGATAATCTTACTCTTGCACAACTAGCCCTAGCCGCCACTAGTCCTGCGCCGCCAACCCTGGCCGCCGGCCTTTGGCCGTGAGTTGCCCCGTGGGCCGCCTTCTCTTGTTCTTCCTGTGCTAGATCTTGCTCTGCAAGTAGATCTAGACATCCTTTTACTAGACACCCTTTTACTGACAGCCTTCAGGATCCAGTTCGTAGCCTAAGACTTGAAGGTGTCACTACAATCCAACTGGTGTGGATCATCTCTGGAGGTGAGACAATTGGATCACTGTCTGTGAATCAGAAACAAAACTGGAGGTTGCCACCACCTTGCCTGTGGTGAGGTAAAAATCGCATACCCCCTTTATTTTTTACTGTTTTTGTTTTGATTCAACCTATTCGCATATATAAGATGGATCTAAGATTTATGGGATTGATGGGTATCTCAGAAAACTTTAAAATTCCGCACTTTTGTTGATCTGTCAACTGAGATATCCCAACATTGGTATCAGAGCCAACTCCATTATTATTATGCGAAAAGGCCTGAACATGAATTTATCTATGGAAACGTGTGATTTCTGTGTTCTGTGAATTGATTCTTACTTGTTATGACTGGATATACGATTGGGTAAAACTGATTTTTTAGATCTGTGGCGAATTTATAGTTTTTGGAAACTTCGGGATTCTTTATGCAAAAATCGAAAAATCATGAGATTAGGGCTGGAAATTTCATTTTATGTTTCCAAATTTTTTTGATAAATCTGCACTGTTTTTGCAATTCTGGTCAGTTAAAGTTTTTGGGTCATTTTTGCAATTTCCGAAAGTTAAAGGATTGTTTTGTAATTTCCTAAAGTTCAGGGGTCTGTTTGCAAAATCAAAAATTTTCTGGATTCAAAATTTTATTTTCTGGTCTTCTGGCCGATTTGGTTTTGGGGGTCTTTTGTAGTTTTTTCAATTCTTTGGGGTCAAAAGTGCAATTTTTAAAAGTTGAGGGGCCGAACTGCAATTTTCAAAAGTTGAAAATCAAAATATGATTTTAAGCAGAAAATTTATTTTTGTTTACCCGAAAATTGATTTTGTCATAATTAGTAGTGACTAAAAAGTAAGAATCATAGGAAGATAGTTTTAAAAGGTTGTTTAAAATTAAGAAAGAAATAGGTAAAAGTTGTTTGCATGTTTCTTGCTCTTCGTGAACTGTTTACGTGGTTTTCGATTGCGCCGAGCCTTGACCTTAGGTTAGATGTTTACATAGACACCCCCTGACTATTACCCTAATTACAAGAAATTACCCTCCTATTTGAAATATTACAAAAACACCCCCTCGAGGGGTGTATTTGTAATGATTTTAGGGGATGTATTGGTAATATATTTTATGTAACAAGGGGGTGTCCTTGTAATACAATTTTTGGTTGAGGGGGTGTTTTTGTAATATTTCAAACAGGAGGGTAATTTCTTGTAATTTGGGTAATAGTCAGGGGGTGCCTATGTAAAATTTCCTTAATTTAATGTATGGTTTTTATTGGGCCTGCGTGCCTTATGTAATTTTTAGGCCACTTTGAGCCTTTGTAATAGAATAGGGCTTTACTGCTTTACTAGTCTAGGTTGAAGGCCCGTTGCAAGCAAGGTGGGAGCCCAAGAAGATATGAAGGCCATGTATGCATGGTAGTTTATGTAATAGAATAGGCCTGTTTGAGAACCCTGTAGATTGACCAATTGGGCCAACATCATGGCTCGATGATGGCCCACAAGGATTCTCCCGATCGAAAACATATTGTGGTATTATGCATGCTAGGCTTGTATGGCTTTTATTTATTTGTCGATTTATATTTAGCTTGTATGAGATGCGCGCAAGAATCTAGATCGTAAATAAAAGATAAACCATAATTTACACGGTGAGATCTCGAGGAGAGTTAGTATAACTTTTAAACTCGAAATTCCCCTCTCGAATTTAATATTAAGTAATATTGGGTACATTTAAAATGAAGTTTTAAAGATCCAAGTCTTCCATCAATAGGGACTAGCGTAAGTTGTTTACATATTGACAGAGGTGATCCAGAGTCTGGCACCCGAGTCAAAGAAAGGGACAATACTCGAAATTCCTTCACTCCTGTTTTTAACTAAACTTGATAAGGGTGAGGCCTGGCCGGGATGTGAATATCGACCGATAACTAGTTACGGAGAATTCATGACCGGGCTCATTGCTCATCATGATTGATGGGTTATACTTAATGATTAGTAACACTTATGATGTAGCAGTGCTAGATAAGAGTGAAAACCGAGGTAAAATAGCTTGATGGTTGTGCAGTGACACAATCGGTAAAAGTATACATGCCTGGAGAATTATTTGTATGGCCACGGGTCGTGGGTGCAATTAATGGCTACTGGGACATCAAGACCTACTAGGAATTAGATTTCCCGAGCAATCAAAGGGGTGATTGTTTCAACAAAATAGTGGGAGAACTTTTTCGAAAACAAGACCAAAATTTGTTAATTATAAGTATTAAGCATAGATCAGTTAGTTAAATGTTGTCTTCTTTACATTTGTAGATATTTAAGTACAATGTCTAAGAATCCATTATCTGTCATCCTCGACGCCAATAAATTGAATGGCTCAAACTTTGTTGACTGGCTAAGAAACCTTAGAATAGTCCTCGACTCTGAGCGACGTAGCTATGTGCTCGACACACCTATGCCTGCTGCACCCGCAGCACGAGCTACTGAGGAACAACGAACCGCCCATGCAAAAAGGGTTGATGATGATCTTCAGGTTCTTTGCCTCATGCTAGCCTCGATGTCGAATGAATTGCAGAAACAACATTCTGCAATACCGCTTGCTAGAGATATTCTTCTCCACCTCCAACAGATGTTTGGAGAAAGGTCTCGTACCGAAAGGTTCGCAGCCACTAAGGAGTTGTTTAATCTCAAGATGGCTGAGGGAAGCAGTGTCAAGGATCTCTGTCTGCGTTTTATCAACCTTGTTGAAAAACTGGGGCGATTGGACGTGGAACTGCACGCTGATCTTACCACTGACCTCCTTCTCCATACACTGCCTCGTTCCTTTGACCAGTTCGGGTTGAACTTCAGCATGGAGGATAGAAACCTCGATCTTAACGAACTGACCAATCTGTTGGTCACGGAAGAATCAACTGTCAAGAAAGAGAAACCCGTGATGATTGCACACCAATCGAAGGCTGCAAAGCCCAAGAGAGGAAGAAGAAGAAGAAAGTGTTCTCTTCCAAAGCAGTCACCAAGGTGGTCGAAAAGAAGCGCAATAGCCAAGATGACGAATGCATCCACTGCAAGAAAATGGTGGCCAAAGGTACTTTCTTGGTTGAAGTTAAGATTTCTATTAACTCATCGCAGTAGGTTCTCATATCTGCAATGATTTGCAGGTGATGGGAGCAGTAAGAAACCTGAAGCCCGGGGATAGAATCTTGCGCTTTGGTAACGGAGCAAGGATTGTTGCTGAGGCTATAGGAGAAGTGGAATTAGTTTTAGGGAATTTTACTTTCGTTTTAAGGGACTGTTTGTACGTACCAACCATAATTAAGAACATTATTTCTATTCCTTTATTAGACAATGATGATTTTAATTAATGGTGGTTTAACTTATGCTCGTGGTACTCCCCTTCAATCCCATAGGAACCCCCCTCGTCGGGTTTGGTGGTGCTCAAGTTATTCCTTTGGGAACATTGACCTCATCATTGGCTATGGGTGACGAAGGCAACTCAAAAATCAGAATGATCAAGTTCTTGGTAGTCGATGCGCCATGCGCTTACGATGTCACTTTGGGCAGACCGGCTCTCAATAATTTCCAAGCAATCATCTCCACCCATCATCAGAAGTTGAAATTCCCTAAATCCAAGGGTGTTGGGGAAGTAATAGGTAACGCTAAGGATGGTTGGGATTGTTATACCGTTTCAATCGACAAACGGGAAAAGATAGAAGCACCTTACCCAAAGGCGCACAAGATGAATGTGACCGAAGCACCAACTCGACCAACTGTAGCCAGCAACCCTTTGGAGAAGGAAAAAGGAAAAGAGAGACAAGAGAAAGTAGACAACCGCAAAAGAAAATTCGAGAGAATCGAACCGTCTGAAGGTCACAAAACGATAGAATTGGTGCCCGGGGACTCCTTTTAAACTACTCGAGTTGGAACATAACTCTCGGAGGGGCTCGAGACCCAGCTCATCGAATTTTTGAGGGAAACTGTGGACGTATTCGCGTTTTCTACCACCGACTTACAAGGAATTGATCCAAAAATCATTGTCCATAGACTCAATATCGACCCTGCTGCTAGGCCCGCCAGACAGAAGAAAAGAAACTTCGGACCAGAAAGAAATCGAATGATTAAGGAAGAAGTCAATAAGCTGCTCGCCGCCGACTATATTGCAGAAATTCAATTTACCGAATGGTTATGCAATGTTGTCCTAGTATCTAAGGGAGGAGGGAAATGGCGAATGTGCAACGACTTCACTGACCTCAATAAGCTCTGTCCTAGAGACCCTTGCCCCTTCCGAGGATAGATTCACTTGTCGATTCTGCGGCGGGTTGTGCTATTTTGAGTATGATGGATGCCATCCAAGGGTTCTATCAAATATTCATGGCGCTAGAAGACCAGGAGAAAACAGCATTCGTGACCGAGATGGGAGTATACTTTTTCAAAGTAATGCCATTTGGATTAAGGAATGCAGGAGCAACACACCAGCGTCTAGTCAACAAAATGTTTGAAACCTTGATAGGCAAATCGATAGAAGTGTATGTCGATGATATATTAGTCAAAAGCCTTGACGAAAAAGATCACCTAGTACACATCAAGCAAGCATTCGACATAATGCGAAAATACGGAATGAAACTGAACCCAGCCAAATGCACCTTTGGTGTCCGATCGGGAAAGTTCCTCGGATATCTAGTAAATGAGAGAGGCATAGAGGCCAATATAATCCTGAAAAGATACAAGCCATAATCGATCTCAAAGCTCCCAAAAATTTGAATGAGGTGTAGAAGTTGGTCGGAAAAATAACATCCCTCAGTCGATTCATATCTAGGTCGGCAGACAAGAGCCTGCCTTTCTTCAAAGTGATGAAAAACGCAAAGAAGTTTGAATGGACGTCGGATTGTGATCAAGATTTTGAGCAGCTCAAAGCTTATTTGGTGTCACCACCTCTTTTAGCAAAGCCCCGAGATGGGTAGACGCTCTATTTATATGTGGTCGTGTCTTCGCAGGCAATCAGCTCGGTGCTAGTAAGAATGAAAACAAAGGAAAATCATCAGATTTATTATGTCAGCAGGGTTCTGCAAGGCCCGGAGTAAAATTAATTGGAAATCGACAAGTTCGTTCTGGCTATAGTAACCAGTGCTCGGAAATGCCGACCTTATTTCCAATCACATAAGGTGACAATTTTAACGAATCAACCTTTGAGACAAACCCTGTCGAAGCCTAATGCATCAGGAAGACAAGTCAAGTGGACGGTCAAACTGGGAGAGTGTGATATCGACTATGTGCTGCGAACTTCGATAAAAGGACAAATCATAGCCGACTTCGTCCTTGAAAGCACTATGTCGAAAAAAGAGAATGAGAAGTGTGGATGATGCACGTCGATGGATCGTCAACATCGACTGGAGAAAGAGCTGTGATCTACTTCCGTGGCCCAAACGCGAAGGAGTTAGAATTCGCACTAAAGTTGGATTTTCTAGTGTCGAATAACGAGGCGGAGTACAAGGCCTTATTAGCCGGTCTGAAAATGGCTTCGGAAACAGGTATAAAAAACTTGATCGTGTACACCGATTCGCAGTTGGTCGAAAGACAATTTAAGGGCGTATTCGAAGCCAGAGAAGAATCCATGATCAAGTACCTAAACCTTGTCAAAACTCAATTCTCGAAATTCGGAAGCTTCCAATTAGAGTACGTTAGGCGAACAGAGAACACTAGGGCCGACGCCCTCTCTAAATTTGGGAATATGATAGAGGGTATCGTAACGAGAAAAATAACATTGATGGTCTCTACTAAACCGGCTATCGATACCCAGATGGAATCCCTGAGTATCGATTAATTCGTATGATATCTTTTCTACGGATTTAGAAGGTACCATGTGCAGTATCTTTGTTGCCGTGAGGAGGGCATGTGATAACGTCGTGAAAAAGTCATTATTACGTGTCTTCTTAAGCCGAAAACAACTTGCTTTGATTCGAGTTTTGCGTGCTTTTGTTTATTTTCGCGTTCTTTTGCGTTTTTGGTCCTTTGTTGGACATTTGTGTGTTTTGGTTGTTGTTTGTGTGTTTTATTGTTGTTTTGTGTGTTTTTGTAGGGAGATGTAGAAAAGGGCTTCAAAGGAATGAATAACCCGGAGCAAATTGAACAAGAATGTAGATAGCTGCTCACTAGAACATGTATAAATATTTGATGGATGATCCAAATGAGCTGAATTTTGGATATGTCATAGATGAGTGAGTTAGATACGCTACGGACTTTACGGATCCGCAATCGGAGTTCGGAGTCAAAAGATATGCTGCTCGGAAGAAAGTGCGGCAGAGCAGAAAATTTGCAGCCAGCCTACGGCACAAACCTCGCCGCGGCGAGGTCCTGCTGCTGGTGCGAAATATCAGCCAAATCTCCGCGTTTTCAAGGGTATTTTTGGGTTTTCTCATAAGGGGCTATTAGGGCAAGACAAGAGATCAACTTTAACACTTCTTCTTCAATCTTTCCCTCTTTTTTTGCCTCATTTTCTCTCTAGCCTCCCTCAATTTTCTCTCTTTGTTTTTCCTTTGTTTTCTTGAATTGAAGACTCCACCAAGGGGGTGAGTTAATCACCACCCTTGGGGAGTGATTAGGTGGTGATTAAGGGGAGGAGAATCCATCTCTCGATTTCGTTTCGATTAGGTGATATCTTTCTATTTTCTAGTTGTCTATAATTAGGAGATTGATGTTGTTATTTTCTTTTTGGAACTATGATTGTGGATTTGAATTCTCCGGATTTATAAGTATTTATGTTATTGTTTTATTAATTATAAGTTGATGATTAGTATGGTGCTTATTTGTGTTCGTTAATCCGATTCCGTGTTTATTGTTCGTCTTGTGGTTTGACAACCTTTGGAGATGAAAGTTATTGATTCTTGATTGCTATATTTAGTGATTTTGAGGATTTGATTATGAATTTGGATTGTGATTCGATTTTAGGATAGACATATACCTATGTCGTTTCATATTCGTTTAAGGTTTGAGTTTAAATGACATCGATTAGATTTTATTCCGTTTATACGTAAATTGGATTAGTTTAATTCGATAGGTTGGTATGCTATCGAAAGATACATACGAACATTAGTGAATCCTTGAATAGCAAGCACGAGCATAATATATTACTTGTCGAGTTATTGTTATCGTTTGATTAGTTATGTTTGATGTTGGGTTATGTTTGATTTGTTGAGTTTATTGTTTTATCGCACTTTTGGCCATCTACATTTAATGCAACCTAGACATAGGTTAGGCGAGTGACGATTTGTGGATTTCAACCTAGGATAGTCATATACTTAGTTTGGTCCGTGTTTGTATAATGGGTTCGTCCGTTAATGCATCAAATAACTTAGATTCTCTTTATTCGGGGATTCGGGTTAGTTTTAGGTCCCGGGTGACAACGGTACGCCTTAGAATCCTCTTTTGGGTTCGGACTTCCCTTAGAGCATCGGTTGACAGCGATGTTTGTTCTTGATCCGGAGATGGAGAGTTTGGGTAGATTGGTAGAGTTAAGTCAAACCGATAGGGAGACGTAACTAATTTGAACTCACAAACAACAACTAAATCTAGGATTGTTTGCATAGCTAACCTAACAACCGCATAATTTATCTGCTTTAACTAATCGCTTATGAATCCTCCTTACCGCATAATTAACTCCCCATTTACTTGCTTTCTTAGTTAGATTTACTTTACCGTTCGTAGTTAAATAAAATCACCCTTATCAATATTTGGGTTCGATCTTTTTGTATCAAGTGTTCTTAGATGAAATAAGCCATCGATTGATTCGTTTATTCCCACCTTTTACCCATTCGTTGGGATTCGATACTCGGTATGCACTTATCATTTTATATTACTTGTAACGACCGTATACTTGCGTGTTTGCGTATTAGTATTTGGAACGCAACAAGTTTTTGGCGCCGTTGCCGGGGAATGTGGTAACGTGTGGAGTAAATGACGATATTGATGGCTAATTTTGTGTTTGATAGCTCGATACTTCGTGCTAATTTTGATCTTTTTGTTTCTTTGCGAGGTTTGATCAGCTTATTGCGAAGAGCTTAAGGATTTTGATGAGCCTGTTTTGTGGAATCATGAACGATGAGAGCAGTTTTGGTGACAATCAATTCATCCCTCGTATCAAGTCAAGCTCATGACTTAAAACAAGTATTATTTCCCTTTTTCATCATCTTGTCTTGTTTTTGTTTGTGTTGTGTTGTAGGTGTTGATTGTGCATTATAAAGAAGTAATGGCAAGCATGATTGAGGATCCGAGACGGAAGTTAACCACGGGATGCACGGACTCCATGATCGACAAAAGGGCGTAACCTTTACATTTTTGCATTCCGTTTGGTTTATTTTGCGCTTACAATGCTATATCTATATGTCCGTACTTGATTGGTTTTGATTATCTATACTTGCTTGAATTTGATAGAGCCGTGTTCGATCATTTACCTTGTTGTTTTCTTTGTTTTGTTTGTTTTTCTTTTCTTTGTGTGCTTGTGTGGTTGTCGTGTCGACCTCCCTCCATTTTTCTCAATTCATACAATGGGGACATTGTGCGTTTTAAGTTTGGGGGAGAGAGGTCGCAAGTACTTGCATACATGCTAGGTCGACCTGCCAAATTTTTTCAGATTCTTGTTATTATTTGAGTATGCATCTACAAAATTTGAGCACATTGGCTAAGACTACGTTTTATTTGGGGTGGATAAAGAACTTTAGTGATAATAGGATCTAGGACTCCTCTTGCGTAACTTAGTTTCTCTCCAAACTTTAGTTTGAAAACAAAGTGTAAAAGGAACAAAATGGCCTAAGTTTGGGGGAGTGAACCCTTTTCGAGAATGAAAAACCTTTGAACACCTAGCTCTTAAAAGAAATGAGTAGAGAAGTTGCTAAAATGTATGCCCTTCTATGAGAGAAAAGAAAGGCTAAGCCTTCATTGATGAAATTCATGGATGATTTTTGTAATAACTCTATGTCATTATAATTGTGCAAGTTTTGTAGTGAAAAATTCAAATGTAATGCACAAAGGAAAGGAATGGTGCTAGTAGCCCACAAAGTTAAATGTTTAGAATCACAAGAAACCATCAATAGTGCTAGATTTGTATTGTAATATCATTGTAAAGCACAAAGTGCTATGTTATTATTGTAAATCATAAGAAAAGCAATTATGTGAGAAAGAGCTAGGGACTAAAATTGTCAATTAATTCAAGAATAGGGACAATACTCTTAAATTACCTACAACTTAGTTTCATGATGTGATTGGAGCATGAGGTTTGAAACCTAAGGTTAGGAGATAGTCTAAGTTAACGTGAGGAGTCCATGCAAGTAGAACCGATGATTTTAATCTATTGGGGTGTATTCACCTAAAATAGAATCTAGCCGAAGCCATCACGCACACACGTGGAGCTTGTTTGAAGAATAATTTGAAAGTGTTAAGCTTTGGCATTTTGATCTTAAGCATGCATGTTTAGTATTTGTTTTTGCTTTCTTTGCTCGAGGACGAGCAAGTGTTTAAGTTTGGGGGTGTGATAACGTCGTGAAAAAGTCATTATTACGTGTCTTCTTAAGCCGAAAACAACTTGCTTTGATTCGAGTTTTGCGTGCTTTTGTTTATTTTCGCGTTCTTTTGCGTTTTTTGTCCTTTGTTGGACATTTGTGTGTTTTGGTTGTTGTTTGTGTGTTTTATTGTTGTTTTGTGTATTTTTGTAGGGAGATGTAGAAAAGGGCTTCAAAGGAATGAATAACCCGGAGCAAATTGTACAAGAATGTAGATAGCTGCTCACTAGAACATGTATAAATATTTGATGGATGATCCAAATGAGCTGAATTTTGGATATGTCATAGATGAGTGAGTTAGATACTCTACGGACTTTACGGATCCGCAATCGGAGTTCGGAGTCAAAAGATATGCTGCTCGGAAGAAAGTGCGGCAGAGCAGAAAATTTGCAGCCAGCCTACGGCACAAACCTCGCCGCGGCGAGGTCCTGCTGCTGGTGCGAAATATCAGCCAAATCTCCGCGTTTTCAAGGGTATTTTTGGGTTTTCTCATAAGGGGCTATTAGGGCAAGACAAGAGATCAACTTTAACACTTCTTCTTCAATCTTTCCCTCTTTTTTTGCCTCATTTTCTCTCTAGCCTCCCTCAATTTTCTCTCTTTGTTTTTCCTTTGTTTTCTTGAATTGAAGACTCCACCAAGGGGGTGAGTTAATCACCACCCTTGGGGAGTGATTAGGTGGTGATTAAGGGGAGGAGAATCCATCTCTCGATTTCGTTTCGATTAGGTGATATCTTTCTATTTTCTAGTTGTCTATAATTAGGAGATTGATGTTGTTATTTTCTTTTTGGAACTATGATTGTGGATTTGAATTCTCCGGATTTATAAGTATTTATGTTATTGTTTGATTAATTATAAGTTGATGATTAGTATGGTGCTTATTTGTGTTCGTTAATCCGATTCCGTGTTTATTGTTCGTCTTGTGGTTTGACAACCTTTGGAGATGAAAGTTATTGATTCTTGATTGCTATATTTAGTGATTTTGAGGATTTGATTATGAATTTGGATTGTGATTCGATTTTAGGATAGAATAGACATATACCTATGTCGTTTCATATTCGTTTAAGGTTTGAGTTTAAATGACATCGATTAGATTTTATTCCGTTTATACGTAAATTGGATTAGTTTAATTCGATAGGTTGGTATGCTATCGAAAGATACATACGAACATTAGTGAATCCTTGAATAGCAAGCACGAGCATAATATATTACTTGTCGAGTTATTGTTATCGTTTGATTAGTTATGTTTGATGTTGGGTTATGTTTGATTTGTTGAGTTTATTGTTTTATCGCACTTTTGGCCATCTACATTTAATGCAACCTAGACATAGGTTAGGCGAGTGACGATTTGTGGATTTCAACCTAGGATAGTCATATACTTAGTTTGGTCCGTGTTTGTATAATGGGTTCGTCCGTTAATGCATCAAATAACTTAGATTCTCTTTATTCGGGGATTCGGGTTAGTTTTAGGTCCCGGGTGACAATGGTACGCCTTAGAATCCTCTTTTGGGTTCGGACTTCCCTTAGAGCATCGGTTGACAGCGATGTTTGTTCTTGATCCGGAGATGGAGAGTTTGGGTAGATTGGTAGAGTTAAGTCAAACCGATAGGGAGACGTAACTAATTTGAACTCACAAACAACAACTAAATCTAGGATTGTTTGCATAGCTAACCTAACAACCGCATAATTTATCTGCTTTAACTAATCGCTTATGAATCCTCCTTACCGCATAATTAACTCCCCATTTACTTGCTTTCTTAGTTAGATTTACTTTACCGTTCGTAGTTAAATAAAATCACCCTTATCAATATTTGGGTTCGATCTTTTTGTATCAAGTGTTCTTAGATGAAATAAGCCATCGATTGATTCGTTTATTCCCACCATTTACCCATTCGTTGGGATTCGATACTCGGTATGCACTTATCGTTTTATATTACTTGTAACGACCGTATACTTGCGTGTTTGCGTATTAGTATTTGGAACGCAACAGCATGTCCCCAAAATGAAAGAGGAAGGTCAGTGGCACTCATCATGGATCGAACCATGTCCATCAAGGTTCGATTCCTTCTCTCTGCTACTCCATTTAATTAGGGTGTTGCAGGATGAGTCCACTGCGATAGTATTTCATGCTATACAAGATAAGTTAGAAATTCGTTACTAAGAAATTCTCCACCTCGGTCAGAACGAAGAGCCTTTATCGTATGACCAAGTTGATTCTCTACTTCCATCTTGAATTCTTTGAATCGCTCAAAGGCTTCAGACTTGTGTTTCAACAAGATCACATATCCATAACGACTATAGTCGTCAGTGAAAGTGATGAAGTAATCATAGCCACCTTGGCCGCTTTTTCTTAGTGGTCCACATACGTCAATATGTATTAGGTCCAATGTTTGTTTTGCTTGCTCAGGGTTTCCCTTAAATGGCAACTTAGCCATTTTACCCTTTAGACATGGTTCACAAGTTGCCATTTCATCAATGCGACTGATTTCAATCGCGTCAGATGATGCCAACTTTTGAATCCTTGACTTAGATATATGTCCAAGTCGAGCGTGCCATAATTGGACAGATATTTCATTATCTTGTTTTCTTTTGTTTTGTTGTACGTGCATAACTAACTTAGGTGGTTTTATGATGTAAAGTCAATATTTCAACGTACCAAATGAAAAACGAAAAGCAGGAGCTTTTATTTATATCAACATTATCCAAAAACATGAATAAAAGTTTTTCACCAGAACCAGGTACATAAATGAAAATTTTCTAATGACTTTTATCAATCCACCTAAATCTACTTTTGCCTACGACCTTGGTAGCAGCTCCAGCTCTATTGCCTTATTCAAGGATCCAATCCTCAGGCTCAGTTGCCTTGTTGCTCTCATCACCTGTAAATCATTACAAAGATGAGAACTCCAATTAGTGTATAACACCAAAGATGCACAGTTAATTGAAAAATTAACTTCAACAAGGAATATTCCTGTTCGAACTCTCCATAGGTTCGAGCTTAATCCTTTCCCTTGACCTTGTGCAGTAAGGAGCTCTGGTTTCCATTTGTTTTGGCTTTGAACGCCGCCCAGTCCTTTCGCCAACCCTTGGTTTCTTTCCAAAAGAAGCTTCGTGTTCCTCGAGCATTTGTCGCAGGACATGCATAGTGATCTCTCGCCTGTGGAGTTTCAAGTCCGCGATAAATCGGTCATATGATCTAGGAAGAGATTGTAGAATAAGATCCATTCGGAAATCATTGTCCATCACGACACCCATATCATCGAGTTCAGACAGATGTCGAATCATCTTGTGTACATGGATTCCGACAGGAGTTTCCCTTCTCTTTCTTGCTTGCAAGAGTTCCCTCGTGATCGCGAATCTGCGACAACAATCTCTAATCCCATAAACGAATATGAGATTCGAGAGAATCTCTTTTGCGGATGCCATATGCTCATGTTGCAAACGCAGATCAAGTGACATATATTCCAACATGTATTCACGAGCTAAGCCATCATCCAGTTTCCATTTGGTGATGCTTTTTCGGAGCTCATCAGGAACATCATGTGAAATAGTAATGGGTGGTGGCATAGATAAAACATATGATATGATTTCAGCTTCAAACAGTCCATTCAAATGATGCGTCCAGAAATGCAAGTTGGGTCCAGTTAAAATATTGCGTTCAAGTGATGAGATGGACAAATCTCTAAGTGCTCTAAGCTCTTTTGACATCATATCTATAAAACGACGATGGAAGTAATAAATACGCGAAAGATTAATTTAAGATGCACAATTTACAAATATGGGTTTTATTTGTAAATTACTCCCACTATTTTAACCAAAATCTTATGCCCCCACATAAATTTCAGGAATTCAAAATATCCTAGCGGGCTTAAGGCCCAAATGTAATCTCCTACCCAAGACTCGTTGGCCATACTATTTGATTCACTTGGTGGTCGACTACGTCGTCGGTTAACCATCGCAGCTAACCCTTAAGTTCATTTAGCATCGTTTTTTGATATGGACCCACGACTCGTGAGACATCCATACTTACTAGCGTTAAATCATGTCCAATACTCGTGGAGAGAAATAGTTCAATCCTAGACGCCCCACGACTCATGAGACAACGCCTAAAACCTTGCTATCCCCTCCCTTGGCACTAAACTCGTGCATCGAGGTAATAAACATATCATCTTCCTATAGCTCGACCCACGACTCGTGAGAAATCGAGATATATTCGTACAATATGCCTAAGACCTAGTAATTGGGTAGGCTCGGACCATAGACTCCATTCATATTGGCCCGTTATTCGATTTTATATTCTAATTGAATCTTAAGTTCAATTGGAGGTTTTAGTTTACTTGTGCGAGGTCTCATCAGATTATGCTTTGTCTTGTTTACGTGATCTATTCTAAGCATGCAAGACATACATCAAATAATATAAGTAAACATACATCACCTAGCAGGATACGATTGATCGATTTCCCATCCTACGCGATCCATCACGAGCCTTGTGATGGATCAATTGGTCAGTCTAGTGTGGAAATTAAATGTCCTAACTATTACAATTTACAAACCCATACATCATGGACCTTCTTGTAATATCCAGCTTGATTGGGCCTCCATGTAATGAATTGGACCTACATGTCCTTCAAGGATATGGGCCTCCATGTGGATCTCCAAGTCTTCATGCGGTCTTCTTGGCTCCAAGCGTAATCTAAGCCTGCTTACAAATTTAAATGGTCCTATTCTATTACATTTGTTTGCGCAAGAAAGGGCACCAATCAGGCCGATTTAATTACAACCCATAAAATAAATAAACCAAAACTACACAAGGCTTAAGGGCAAAATCGACCAATCCACATATTCACTAAAAAACATGCATAAATTCACATAAGGGCATAAATGTAAATTAACCGGCTCCTTTAATTTTAATTCACAAAATTTATCCAATTTAATTAATTTGGAATTAATAATTAATCTCTAGGATTAAATAACTCTTACTTGAGTTCTAAGTAATCTACAAAACTTATCTTGATTAAAATTGGTTAATTAAGATAGTTGCCAAATCTCCAAGATTCCTATCTTATCCAAAACTCTAAGTTTCCCAATGGTCCTAAATCTCCAAGATTCTCAAGATAATCCTATTTTGACTAGATTAGTTTAATTAAAGTAGTGTTAAAATCTAACAAGATAACTACCTTATCCAAAAACTCCAAGTTTCCTAATCTTCCAAATTTCTGAGATTTTCAGAATTTCCAAAACAGGCAGATTTAGATTCCAACCAAAAATCAACCAGTCGAGGCTAATCGGAGACTGCCATGTGGACAGCACACGCGCGGCAGCTGCTGCTACGCGTGGCAGCATGCGGCTGCGCGTAGCAACACACGGCTGGCAGCCCGCAGGCTGCTGACGTGTGCTGCAAGCATGGCCAGCGTGCTGTTCGTACGATGCCGTGGACAGCAGCTCGCGGTGCGCTGCCGCGCACAGCCGCTTGCCAGCTCGGTTGGATCCAATTAAAAAAAAAATTGTTGTTTGATTACTCTGATTTAATTAAATTCAGATCCAATCAAATCCTATTCCAAAAATAAAATTAACACGATAAAATTTTCGAATCAAAATTTTACATTAACTCTAAGTTAACAGATCTACGTCCTAAAACATGCAAAGTTAAAGAACTAGCCACACATAAATCAAACATATGATTTATAAAACAGAATTTGCAAATTCATATATATGCAAAGCCTAGATTTGGCTCTGATACCACAGTTGGGATTTGGTAAGATAAACAGCCCTAGGCACAGCAAAATTTAAATTTTTGTAGGACCTCTTACGGAATTTTGCCAGGATACCACCCTAGGTGTATATATATGAATATTAAAACGACAAGAATAATTAGATCCAAATTATACCTGTCTCCTTGCAAATCCAAGTAGCTCAGCAAAGTTGCATTTTCTCCCTCTGTTGGATCGATCCCAAGTCCTACTAGTAGCGCCCCACGTGTTGCGCCTCTACGAGTTGATATACCACAATATCACGAAAATTAATATATCCTAATCGACTAGAACATAGGGTATATTAATATCAAGGATTAAAGAACGACTTAGGAGCTTAAAATTGAAAACGAAAAATTCTTCCAAAGTGGAAGAGGGTTCGGCCGATTTGGTGTAGGGAGAGGGAGAGAGAATTTTTCCTTTGCTCTGTTTTGGCTCTTAGAGATGTCTATGAGATATGACATCAAGTCCCCTATTTATAGGTATCTCATTAACCTAGTCCTATTAGGATTAAGACTTTAATTCTCCTACATGGGCCATGGCCCACTTTAATTAGAAGACCAAGTCTTCCTAATTAATCCATGGCCCAGTTAATTAATTTGACCAGACTTTATTTAATCTTCCAATTAAATAGCCCAATTAATTAACTACTTTCCCAATTAATTAAATTAGACTCCAAGTCTATTTAATTAATTTTTTCTTTAATTAATTAAATCCAACTTAATTAATAAGCTTACAAATTAAATTCCAATTTAATTTATGATCTTGATCCAATTCCAATCGGATCTTTCTTAGCTCCAATTGGGTCGACCCACCCACTTTAATCGACCCAGTCGATTTTTGACGCAGTCGACCCAGTCGATTCAGTTGTTCTCTTTTCCTCGCTTTCGCTTCATGCGTATTGTGTATGCCCCCGTAGGTTCACCACATAATTGGCCGTGGGTTATAATTAAATATTATTTAATTATTCGAGTATAAGATACTCTAATCAATCGAACACTCTGTGGACTGATCATTCCAAAATTAGCACCCCTACCAATTTGGGAATTCTCCCACACTCCACGGTCGATGTCCAACCACAAGCCCATGGAACCCAATCACTGGTAAATTAATTTAGTGAACCATTTAACTGATTTACAACTTCCATATACGACAAAATCTCTCCATCGATCAATCTCCCAGTCGAGACTCAACAGTATGGTCTTTCATCGGTCTCCCTTTTATTTTGTCTTGACCTTATGTATTCTGGTCTCGAAATAAATTCTCTTTGACTTAATCTTTATGAGCTACTTACATAAATTCGTCAGATACCTTGGTCAAGGGTTATCAAAATTAGTTTCTCACAGAAATCCATAAGAAAATTCCCAACCTATCAAGTCGGATCAATGGATCCTTTGTTGATGATATGAACCTGCACACGAGTTCCTCCATACCCAACATAAGTTCACAGAGACTTTTTGGTGATCTCCGGTCAGTCGAAACTCATATCAATGCATGAACGTTCTCGCACCAGATAAACACTATCACCTCAAGTAGTTAGGGATCGTTCCTCGTATACTATTGCAAATTGGAATAACTTCAACCCCGATATGCGACTACCGCTTCCATGGTGAGTTATTTCCTTATTGGGGTATTCAGTGCACTTGCCATCCCAGCAAGCCACCCACTTATGTGTATCGACTATCCCAGTCACGCTCGTGGACCCCAGCGTTCTCCAGTTCATCGGAGTATACACAATAGTGAGAGTCTAACTGAATCCAACGATGTCCTATCTCGATTGGATTCTACGACTCTTGAATATGTTCTAGATAACGGCATTGGAGATCAGTCCACGGGTTGTCCCATAGCCCTGTGATCTAAGGACTTTTATCCTTATGCGTAGATATTTATTACATAAGATAATGATGACCATTTAATAAAGTGCATTTATTAATCAAAATTGAATAGTTCCATATTTATTACAATAAATGCTAGCCATACGGCTGGCTTGCAGGACACTATTTCTATCATTAAGTACTCACCACCTCTGTCAGATCGAAGTGCTTTAATACTATGCCCAAGTTGGTTCTCTACTTCAATTCGAAACTCTTTGAATTTCTCAAAAGTTTCGTATTTGTGTTTCATAAGATACACATATCCGTAATGACTAAAATCGTCAGTGAATGTTACGAAGTACGAGAATCCTCCTCTCGCATTGACACTCAATGGTTCACAAACGTCAGTATGGATTAAATCCAAAGTTTGCTTGGTTCGCTCGTGATTCCCTGTGAAGGGTGATTTGGTTATCTTTTCTTTGAGACAAGATTCGCAAGTCGGGAGTTCATCCATGTTCTGTATCTCAAGAGCCTTAGATGAAATCAACTTTTGAATCCTACTCTTTGAAATATGTCCAAGTCTAGCGTGCCAAAGTTGTGGAGTTTGATTAACATATTTCCTTTTTCTAGATTGTATGTGCATGACGTTGGAATTTATAGGTTCTAGGGAATACAGACCATCTAGATTGTACCACGAGCATAAGTTAAACCACCTTTAAATATGCAAAAATATCAATTCTCAATGGAAAAATTAAAACCATCATTGTCTAACATAGGTATAGAAATAATGTTCTTAATTATAGTCGATACGTACAAATAGTCTCTTAAAACCAAAGTAAAATTCCCTAAAACTAATTCCACGTCTCCTATAGTCTCAGCAGCGATCCTAGCTCCGTTTCCAAAGCGCAGGATTCTATCCCCGGGCTTCAGGTATCTTGCTGCTCCCATCACCTGCAAATCATTGCAGATATGAGAACCTGCTGCGGTGTCTAACACCCATGATGCACAGTTAATTGAAATATTAACTTCAACCAAGAAAATACCTTTGGCTACCAGTTTCATCTTTAGGTAGTCGGGCAGTTCCTTTTCCAGTGCCCTGCTTTCTTGCAGTGGAAGCATTAGTCTTCTGGGCTTTTGCGCTTCTTTTCGACCACCTTGGTGACTGCCTTGGAAGATAACACTTTCTTCTTCTTCTTACCTCTCTTAGGCTTTGCAGCGTTCGATTGGTGTGCAATCATTACTGGTTTCTCTTTCTTGAGAGTCGATTCTGCCGTTACCAACAGATTGGTCAGTTCGTGAAGAGCGAGGGTTCTATCCTCCATGTTGAAGTTCAACACGAACTGGTCAAAAGAACGGGGCAGCGTATGGAGGAGGAGGTCAGTGCTAAGATCAGCGTGCAATTCTGTGTTCAATCGCCCCAATTTTTCAACCAAGTTGATAAAACGCAGACAGTGATCCTTGACACTGCATCCCTCAGCCTTCTTGAGATAAAACAACTCCTTAGTGGTCGCGAACCTTTCGGTGCGAGACCTCTCTCCAAACATCTGCTAGAGGTGGAGAAGTATATCTCTAGCAAGCGGTATTGCAGCATGATATTTTTGCAGTTCATTCGACATCGAGGCAAGCAACTTCTAGCTGCCAAAAGGATACTTAGATATCTTAAAGGCGCTCAAGAACTAGGATTATGGTACACTAGAGAGTTTGGATTCGAGTTAATAGGTTATTCAGATTATGACCTTGCTGGCTGCAAAATTGATAGGAATAGCACAACAGGTGCCTGTCAATTCTTAGGTAGTCGCCTGATCTCATGGATGAGTAAGAAACAGACTTCAGTATCCATATCTACTGCTGATGCTGAGTACATAGCTGCTGGAGCTTGCTGTGCATAAATACTTTGGTTGAAGCATCAACTAGAAGATTACAACATCAAGATCAGTGGAATATTTATCTACTATGATAATACAAGTGAAATCTCTCTTACTCAAAACACTACAAGTTATTCAAGGACTAAGCATATAGAGATTAAACATCAATTCATAAGAGATCATGTGGAAAAAGGAAATGTCAGGATATAATAAGTTCATACTGAAAATCATATCGCTGATATTTTTACAAAACCTCTAAGTGATACAAGGTTTTCAACTTTAAGAGTTGAACTAGGTCTACTAAATTTAGATGCATAAGCTGAGGGGGAACTCAACAGAAGACTGGAGTTCATCAGCTTACTCATCTTATTCTCTTCAAGGTTAACTATCAACATCATCAACCCTTTTAGCATGGGCGGTTCGTTGTTCCTCAGTAGCTCGTGCTGCGGGTGCAGCAGGCATAGGTGTGTCGAGCACATAGATTCGTCGCCATACAATTAATTCTCCAGGTAGGTATACTTTTACCAATTGTGGCTCCTCACAACCTTCAAGCTCTTTTGCCTCGGTTTTCACATTTATATAGCACTGCTACATCATAAATGTTAGTAATCGTTAAGTAAAACCCATCAATCATGATGAGCAACGAGCTCGGTCGTGAATTCTCATTAACTAGTTATCGGTCGATCTTCACATCCCGACCAGTCCTCATCTTTGTCGAGTTTAGTTAAAAATAAGAGTAAATGAATTTCGTGTATTGTCCCTTTCTTTGACTCGGGTGCCAGACTCTGGATCACCTCTGCCAATAAGTAGACAACATACACTAGTTCCTATTGATGGAAGGCTTGGATCTTTAAAACTTCATTTTAAATGTACCCAATATACTTAATATTAAATTCGAGAGGGGAATTTCGGGTTTGAAAGTTATATTAACTCTCATCGAGATCCCACCGTGTTAATTATGCTTTATCTTTTATTACGATCTAGATTCTAGCACGTACCTCATACAAGCTAAATATAAATCGACAAATAAATAAAAGCCATACAAGCCTAGCATGCATACTACCACAATATGTTTTCGATCGGGAGCCTCCTATGTGGGCCATCATCGAGCCATGATGTTGGCCCAATTGGTCAATCTAAAGGGTTCTCAATCAGGCCTATGCTATTACACAATGTACCATGCATACATGGCCTTCATATCTTCTTGGGCTCCCACCTTGCTTGCAACGGGCCTTCATCCTAGACTAGGAAAGCAGTAAAGCCCTATTCTATTACAAAGGCTCAAAGTGGCCCAAAAATATAACAGGCTCGCAGGCCCAATAAAAAACCAAACATTAAATTAAACCAGTCACATCTACCCTAAGGTCAAGGCTCGTCGCGATCGAAAACCACGTAAACAGTTCACGTAGAGCAAGAAACATGCAAACAACTTTTACCTATTTCTTTCTTAATTTTAAAACAACCTTTTAAAACTAATTTCCTATGATTCTTACTTTTTAGTCACTACTAATTATGACAAAATAAATTTTCGGGTAAACAAAAATAAATTTTCTGCTCAAAATCAGATTTTGTTTTTCAACTTTTCAAAATTGCACTTTGACCCCAAAACTTTGAAAAAGTTACAAAAACACCCCAAAACCAATTCGGGCAGCAGACCAGAAAATAAAATTTTGAATTCTGAAATTTTTTTTATTTTTCAAACAGACCACTGAAGTTTCGATAATTGCAAAACAGTCCCCAAACTTTTGGAAATTACAAAACAAACCTTGAAACCCGTGCGATCAGATTTGCAAAACAGCCCACAATTTTTGAAATTTCCAGATTTAGAAAAATTGAATTTTCAGCCCTCTAAACCCTAATATGCGATTTTTGCACGAAAAAGTCTTGAAGTTTTCAAAAACTATAAATTCGCCACATATCTAAAAAAGCAGTTTTACCCCAACATAGATCCAGTTATAATAAGTAAGAATCAATTTACAGAACACAATTATCACGTGTTTTCATACATTTAATTTTAAAAAATTTCAAGACACCCACAGTCCCATAATTGATTCTCCACGTTATGTATACGAAAAGCATGAATCAAAACACATAAAGTATGTAAATAGGGGGTTAATCGATTTTTACCTCACCACAGGCAAGGTGGTGGCAACCTCCAATTTTAGTTCTGATTCACAGGCTGTGATCCAAGTGTCTCACCTCCAGAGATTAATCCACACCAATTGGATTATGGCAACACCTCCTAGTCTTAGGCTACGAACTGGATCTAGGAGGTTTGTTATTGAAGGACTGTGTAGATCTGCTTGCAGAGCAAGATCTAGCACAAGGAAGAAGGAGAGGAGCTACGGCGGCACAAGAGCAGCTCACGGCCAAGGAGGTGGCGGCGGCATCTAGGTGGCGGCGCAGGGAGGCGTGCGGCTAGGTGCAGAGGGCGGCTAGGGTTTCTTTGCTAGGTTGTTCGCTTTTGAGCTCAAGCAGAACTCTATTTATAAGCCTCATTCTTGACCTAGGTTTGCAAGACTTCTTATGGGCTTTTAATTAAAGGCCAATGACTTTTAAGCCTTCTTTTAATTAACAACCTTAATCAAATACCCAGTCCATATTAATTAATAAATTAATATTTCCTTTAATTAATTAATTAACACTTTAATTAATTATTTTAATCAATTAGATCAACTAATTAATTAATCTCCCACTTGAATTAACAATTTAATTCCTTTAATTGATTTAATTAGCTTTAAATCAATTAATTTCTTTTATATCCTTTTATAACTGTCACCGTCCAATTGTAATGTGTGTGACCCTCTGGGTCCATCATCAATTGGCAGCAGGCCCACAAATTCCTCGTGATTTAATTTATGAACAATAAATTACTCCGGTCAATTAAACAACCTTTAATTGACCACTCCGAGAATCAATTCCTCTAGTAACTCAGAAGTACCCACACTTCATGGTCGATGTCTAGCCACAAGCCCATGAAGCCCAACTCCAGGTGAATTGATATTTGTGAACCTCACCTCTTATAATTGCCATGTACATACGGTCCTTCTATCGACTAATTTTCCCGATCAAGACTTAGGCTGTGTGAATTGATAGGGACCTCTAAATTTGTCTCGATAACTATACTTTCTAAGTCGGGATAATATTCTAGTGTGACTGCTAAATTTGGAAACCCCTTCCCAAATCCGTCACCGACCACGGCCGTGGATTTCTCGGATATATTATCTTAGAATCGTATAGGAAATTCTCTCATCCATTATGATGAGTCGGTAGATTCCATATTGGTACTAACCACTCGCGTACATAACAATACGCACCCAACCTAGGCATGTTATGATCAGGCTAAGTGATCTATACCTAGATCTAAGTACGCACATTCATGCACCGAATTCGCCCTAGCACCTCAAGTCAAAAGACTAAATCGTACACTATTATAAGCCTTGAGAAACATCCCATCACCGATATGCGTCATGCGCTTCCACAATGGGTTTCTCTGTTCGGGTCGTTCGATGTTCGATCCTCTATCGAACCACCTACTCATATGCATTGGCCTCAAATGCCTTGTTCATGGAACGCTACAAATTCACTCCATGTGAATCACGCATACTTGTACAAGTCTTGGCGATTCCTACGATACCCCATCTCGTTTTGGAATCTATGACTTGGAACGTGTTTTAAGATTACGACCTTAGAGACTGTTTCATGATTGCACTAAGTACTGAAGTGAATCATCCTATAGTCAAATGTAATCTAAGGATTTCATCCAATCGCTTAAATGTATTCGCGAGAGATGAAGTTGGCCATTGTTTATCCTTATACACATATAATTAAATGTGCGTATTATTATAAAATCAAAGATCGTTATGTGCATAATAGACCTATTACAAGCTAATTGAACTGGCTTGCTGGGCACTATCCTATCAAAATTAATGAGCATATTACCAATCTGATGGAACCGATCCAGAATGAGAAGAATATGAAAATATTGAAGATCAGATTAGCTAGAGGGACTGAATTTACAAACTCTACCATTACCATATGAGGAATTAGTCATGAGTACTCTGCTTCCAGAACCCCTCAACGGTATGGAGTTGTTGAAAGGAGAAACAGAACTCTGAAGGAAGCTATCAAATCCATGATAGCTGAAGCAAAGCTGCCCCAAAGATTCTGGGCAAACGCCACAAATGCAGCATGTTATACCCAGAATAGATGCATGATCAACAAAAGTCAAAACAAGAGACCTTATGAAGTCTGGAACAACTAAAAGCCTAATATTCATTATCTTAGGATTTTTGGTTGTAAATGTTATGTTTTGAATAATGGGAAAAATCATCTTACTGTCTTTGTAGAAAAGGCTGATGAAGCTGTTTTTGTAGGATACTCTGCTGTCCGTAAAGCTTACAGAGTCTTTAACAAAATAACTTTACTTTTAGAAGAATCTGTTCATGTAGTGTTTGATGAACCAAACCAATCTTCTGAAAAGAATCAACGTACTAATTCAAATATGTCTACTGATTTTTCAGAAATTGAGTGTTGAAAGAAAAGAAGAATATGTACCCATCATACTACCTGATCTTAACTCAGCTGCTAGCTCAAGTGCTGTTCAAAATCAGTCTACTAATTGTCTAACAGACGAGTTGCCAATATATGACAGACCAGAGACTGTTCAACAGACTACTAGTGGAACTCGAACAATAGTGTTGCAAGATCAGTCTAGTGGACACCATCCAGATTCGCAACCTGATCTCAGATGGCTCAGAAATCACGCACCTGAGTTAGTGATTGGTGATCATTTGGATAGAGTAAAGACTAGAAGAGCTGCTACAAATGATGCAATGTTTGTCAGCTTCCTATCCCAAATTAAGCCTAATCAAGTTGAAGAAGCTCTTAGTGATTCTAACTGGATCGAAGCTATGTAAGAGGAGCTGAATCAATTTGAGAGGAATGAAGTTTGGTACTTAGTTCCTAGACCAAATCATCAAAGAGTCATTGGCACTAAGTAGGTATTCAGAAATAAGATGAATGAAGATGGTATTGTCACCAGAAACAAAGCAAAACTCGTTGTCAAGGGTTACTGCCAGGAAGAAAACATTGACTTTGATGAGACATTTGAACCAGTAGCAAGACTTGAAGCAATTAGATTGTTTCTTCCCTATGCTGCTCATAAGAACTTCACTATTTATCAGATGGATGTGAAGTATGCTTTTCTCAATTGAGAATTTCAAGAAGAAATGTATGTTGAACAACCACCTGGATTTGAAGTTTATCAAGAAGGAGATAAGGTATATCTTCTGAAGAAAGCCCTATATGGACAGAAACAGGCTCCAAGAACATGATGTGACACATTATCTGATTTTCTTTTAATTGAAGGATTTCGAAAGGTAAGGTAGACAAAACCTTGTTCACTATTGAATGGGAAGATCATATAGTGCAAATATATGTGGACGATATTATTTTTGGTTCAACTAACCAACAGATGTGTGACATGTTCTCCAAGCTGATGCTGAACAAATTTGAAATTAGCATGATGGGTGAACTACATTACTTTCTTAGTTTGCAAGTTAGAAAGTTGCCTGATGGTATATTCATCAACCAAGCTAAGTACACAAAGGATCAGTTAAAGAAATTTGGTATGGAAACTAGCTCATCTGTTAGTGTTCCTATGTCTATTGGACTTCGTCTGGATAAAGATGAAGATGGCAAATAAGTTGATATAACCAAATACAGAGGCATGATAGGGTCACTGTTGTATCTAACAACTAGCAGACAAGATATTATGTATTCTGTTGGGGTTTGTGCGAGACATCAATCAAATCCTAAGGAATCTCATCTCTTAGCTGCCAAGAGGATCCTCGGATACCTTAAGGGCACTCAAGAATTGGGATTGTGGTACCCTAGAGAATCAGAATTTGAGCTTATTGGTTATTCAGATTATGACCTTGCTGGCTGCAAAATCGATAGGTAGAGTACTACAGGTGCCTGTCAATTTCTAGGTGGTCGTTTGATCTCATGGATGAGTAATAAGCAGACTTCAGTATCTATCTCTACCGCTGAAGCTTAATACATTGCTGCTGGAGCATGTTATGCAAATATACTTTGGTTGAATCATCAACTAGAAGACTATAATATCAAGATCAGTGGAATTCCAATCTACTTTGATAATACAAGTGCAATCTCACTTACTCAAAACACTACAAGTCATTCAAGAACAAAGCATATTGAGATCAAACATCTTTTTATTAGAGATCATGTGGAAAAAGGGAATGTCATTATTGAGTATGTTCATACTGACAATCAAATTGCTGACATCTTCACCAAACCACTGAGTGATGCAATATTTTCAACTCTAAGAGCTAAACTAGGACTATTTAATTTGGATTCATAAGCTGAGGGGGAACTTATCAGAAGACTCAAGTTCATCAGCTTACTTATCTATTATTATCTTCAAGGTTAACTCTCAAGAGACTAGTTAATTATGGATTCTTTAACTCAAGGGGAACGTGTAAGACTAGCGGTACTCTTGATCTAAAGACAAAATTTGTTGATGGCAGTTAGTTGAAGTTATGTGTTCAAAATATAAATTCTTAATTCTTGAAGATTGAAGATTAATTTATCTTGCTGTATTGACAAACAGCAAAGGAAGATTACTAGTTATTGGCTTTAACTAATAATATCAGATATCAGATCACTCGTGTAACGGCCCGACTCCGCGGGTCCGTCGGATAACGGTCGAAAAGTTATTATTATTTTGAAAAAGAGTTAAAATATCGAAACCTTTAAAAAAAACGATAAATTTAAAATCAGGAATTAAAGATTTTAAGCGGAAGCGGTTTAAAACGATATAAGAACAATTTTGATTACTAAGTTTAAAGCGGAAGTAATTAAAACAAATTTTAGCGGATGACATGACATGGTGAAACAACTTCTGGGACTCAAAAGAAATACGAGAAGATTAAGATTAATATTTTTGATAAAATTAAAAATCATTTTCTATAGATATTCCCATTTTACAAAATTAGCTAAAATACGAAGATATTTAGCAAGATCGATATATAATAAAAATGAACTTACACATTATAGGAGGTTTAAAATATGAGTTCAAACGAAAATCATAAAATCAAGTAAGAATTTAAACAAAAGTTCAACTACTCTCTGGAACTAGGGTGGGATCGCAACCGTGATGACCTAACCGCAACATGAACTATCATTTACCCCAAACACCTGTAGCTGAAAAGATTGAAACATGGAATGCATAAGTTGATCGTCCAACTTAGTGAGGCTATAGTGCACATGTGCGTGGATGCAACATAATATACATGAGCATATACAACAGTACAATAATGAACATATGCTATAACAATTAAAGCACGTTAAACAAGTAACCAACATTTGTTGATGCCGTCCTCCTCTTACCCTCCAATCCACAGTCAGGAAAACCACCACCGAACACTCCAAGTAAGGAGCTACCTTACTATCTGTGCGCATAGACGTCTAATGCCAAGAGTTTGACTTCACTCCCCAAGTGTAACCTCCACACTTGGTTTGTGAAGCCGGGTCTACGGTGGATCAAGGTAACCCTCCGGCCCTAACCTTCCGGGTTACCTATGATTCCGCACACCAAAATAGGGCCCACACAATAATAGCAAGCAGTACAGTACAGTAACGATACAGTACAATAACAATCCAATAACAAGGCAGTACATTAACAATCCAGTAACATGAAATCAGCAACCAACTCAATAATCATCATTAAAATGGTTCAATATATGATATGCAGGACTCGTAAGCACATAGGCATTATCATATAATTCAAGGTGTATATTTTGTCCTAAAAGTTGAGTTTTTCATTGTATCATACATCACATGCTCGTTCGTTTAGGGACTAAGTTGCAGTCATGACTCGACCTACTAGCACATTCGGACTTACACACAAGTAACACACAGCACTCACCTGTGTAGCTTACGATTCTCGAGAAATTGCGGAAAAGTAGCGTCTTCGGCTCCTGTACACGTTTATGTAACGATCTTAGAAAATAATTAATTAAAATTATTTAATTTTATTTTCGAAATTATTTATTATTTTTTATTTTTTCAAAATTTAATGTTTAATAATTATTAAAAATTATTTTTAATTATTACAAATTTTATTTTCAGAATAAATTTCAAAATTATTTTTAGGTTTATTTAATTTTTTTTATTTTTCTCAAATTTATTCTATTTTATTTTCCAAATTTAGTATTTAAAGATAGGTTTCAAACTATTTTATGTTATGCAAATAATTCTTCTATTTTCAAAAATATAAAATATTTTCAAAATATATTCTTAAAAATTACTTTTACAATTTTCAGATTAATTTTGTAGTTTAATTATGTATTTATTATTATATTTCAAAAAAATTTATACGAAATATATTTTCTTTTTTTTTTTTTTTTTTTTTTTAAACTATGGGCTGGCCATGGCCAGCCCACTTAACAGAAAGCAACAGGCCCATTAAATGGGCCTGTTGGTCTGTTGCAAGTTGCAACAGACCCATTCAAGGGGTCTGTTGCAATTTGCAACAGACAGGCAGCAGCCTCGGCCACTGCTATGGCAGTGGCCGGTGGTTGTTCGCCGGCGGCGGGGTGGCTCCGGCCAATCCCGCCGGAAAATGCACAAGAGTCTAAATTTTTCTAGATTTACAGAAATAGCCCCAAACAAATAATAAAACTTTTTTAACACCCAAAAATTTCACAAATTTCAATTCTTTCACAAGAATCTTATAAATCTATAATATGTAATATTCTTTTATAATGTTTCACATGTAATCTATGAAAATAACATACTTTTTTATTTTCAAAATATCCAAAAATATTATTTCATTGAGAAATCATAGATCTATAAAGATCTCAACAAAATCAACTATCAAATTTCATATACATATAAAACTATTTTTAAACCCAAATTACAATCATCAAGAAATCTGAAAATTAAAGTTGTTTTATAAAGTGTTTATTCCTGGAACCGGATTCAGGGTATCCAGGAGTATGAGAAGCTCCTGAGTCGAAAAAGAAACGCTGAACATCCCGGACCCTCAAGGAGGTTAAAACCTTTTGGTGTGAGTTCTGACTCTGTTTCATGTCGAGAAGGTAGGTCTGAACCCGATGTGGTGGATTTCATGGACGAGCATCTCCGTAGTAGCAGGGCTGCTGGATACCCTGAAGGTGGTAGCATTCTAACCGACCTGAATCCTGGTGGTGAGAATGAATTTGACAAAGCCACTAGAATCTACATGGCTAGTCGGTTTAGACGGGATATCCTGCTTCATTCCGTCAAAGGGGATTTTGAGGTCTTGAGTGATTTCTCCAGAACGTATCACGAGGTAAACACTCGTCTTTTGACTAACTGCTCTCTCTTTAGTGCCCTTAACATTTCTGTTCTATCTCAACTTACTTCATAGATCGGAGATTTGTTCGCCACCCAAACATATCGCTTAGCATTGCTGGAGCAAGAGTCACAGGATGCCCACGATGCGTATGCGCAAATTTTCGCCGACAATCAAACTCTTCGATCTCAGTTAGCTGAAAGTCAACAATAATTATCTCAAACAAAGAAGGAGCTCGAAAAAGCTAGTAAGAAACGTTCTTCGTCCGTGGAAGAAGATTTGCTGGCATCTGTTAAAGAGAGAAGTGCCCTCGAGGAAGAACTGAAGAAGGTTAAGACCGAACTTGAGCTAGCAAAACAAGATTCCGAGCGTGCCTATGCTCAAGGTCGAGAAGAGGCTGTGATACCAGCCATACGAGAATTCTTGGAATCTCCTGTCTTAGATCCCTTAGTCCAAAGGAGAATGGGAGGGATTCTCCAAGTGATCTTCTATAAAGGGATTCAACAACTGGTTTCGGCCAAGATAATCCCAGATAATATGGACGAATATTATCAGCATATGAACCCATTTAAAAATGCTTAAGGGAAGGATTACAAAGCTTCCTCTTTACCCAAGACGGATATAAAATGGCAGGATCATCGCTTTGCCCCCCTAGTAGAGGAGTATGGCATTCGAATGCCTAATCCCGACTTGCTCGAGCTCTCTAATGACGATTACCCTTCTGCTTCGGGGAAAAAGGAAGATGTTATCATAGAGGACGAATCGGATAAGGAAAATGATCGACCCGTTGATCAGTCCGATCCATTAGGCAGTGGCGGTGAAGGTGGGGTCGGTCCAAATGCCGAGTTCGAGCATGCCGGAGGGGGTGATCTATAGTTTCGTAGTTAGGGGTCGAATGTATACATGTATGTAACCCATTTTTGTAATCGGATTTGTTTTCCTTTCGGTTTAATTCGTGTAATTTGTATATTCCAACCTCGCCAATATTTAGACATTATTTGCCTTTTGTAGTTCGATATTTTCTCGTGATCTCTGCTCGATATCTATTTATTCCATATAGAATCTTTCTTGATAGTCGCGTCGATTCCACTATTAATAATTATAGGGTCTAGCGCCTATAAATATCAGGACCTCTTCAAATTTTGTCAGAAAATATTCTCAGAGATCGGAGCTCTTCCTCTATATTTCATATTCTTCTAATTTGTCAACTATCTCTCTGTTTATCATGGAAAACATACTAGGCAAAGCAGTCGACCCAAAACAGCTGTTTGGTGGTTTGAAGAATAAGAATCCGAGCAAAGAGCAGAAACCTGCCAAGGAGGCCAAACCCTCCAAATCCTCTTCTAAGACCTCTGTGTCTTCCCCGAAAGCTCCTAAAGGGGGAGAAAATAAGAAAGAGAAAAGCACTTCCTCAAAGCACGCCAGGGGCGGTTCCGGCAAGTCTATTTTGGATGAAGAGCTCGAGGCAGCGCTCGGGGGTTCTTCCCCGAAAGTTGTCGATTCTTCGAGTGAAGATCCTGTTCGAGAAAAAAGTCCCGTTCCTTTTTCAAACAAAAGGCCTTATTCCGATGGGGTCACTCCCATTGAGGCTTTGCAAAATCTTGCTATTGGTAGCAAATCATCCTCCGATGCTTCAACCGTTCCCCTCGCAGGAGGTCTCAACAAAAAACTCAAGTTAGAAATTGGCGGAGGGGCTTCTGCTGAAGCTTTGAAGATTGATAATCCTCCCGAACCCCGGGTTAACCCCATTCCTTCGAAAGTTACTCCTTCCCTGCCCGAGGAGTCGAAAGATGGGTCTCCTTCTAAGACTGATCCCATGGATAGTCTGTTGCAAGTTAACTTTACTTCTTCGGAAACTAACATGCCCAAGGAGAGAAACATGGCCAAGGAGAGAAACATAGAAGAGTTGTTCGAGTCTGGGCAGCACTTCCTTTTTCAGGTGTACATATGTTTATTTATTCTTCCTCTCTCTCCTTTTTTTTTTTTTTTTTTTTATTGACGCTGCTGATCCTTTTAACAGGCCGGACAAGATTTTATTGAGCTTAAAACGTTTTCTGAGCGGGAAACAAATCAGCGTGCTGCTATTTCCCTCGAGCTGGAGAAGAAGAAAGTCGAATTCGACCGTGTCCTCGCAGAGAAGCTTGCTTTAGAGAGGGAGAAGACTGCTAAAGAACATGGAGAAGAGATCCACAAGCAGCTGAATGAGGAGCTCGAAAAACTGAAAAGTTTTCACGAGCAGGAGAAACAAGACTTCGCTCGTCGAGAAAAGGAGGCTTACGACCGTGGATATGAAGCGGGATGTGAGGCTCGTAATGCCGAGCTTCGAAAGATTTTCTCCGACAATAAGCTTCTCTAGATGTTGTATTTTATTTACCCGGACTTGTAGTATGGCTATATTGTTTTTACTCATGTGATCATGAATAATTTCAGACATTTTTATCCCCTATGGTTTGTAATAATCTGTTTGTTTCTCGAATTGCATGTTCTTCTATAACGTGATGTGTATTTCTGTCCATGCTTTAGTTTGCTTTCTTCGTTTGACTTTGTGTTCGCGATTTTCGATCTTCAATCTTGGTATATTAATTCAGCTTAATTTCCAAAGATAATATCACTTTCTCTTCCCGCCGAAATTCTTGGGAAGCGCGACAATCTTTTGATCTTGACCGTTTCTTTTGCTTCCTGCTAGCCGTTGGATTTTTGAGAATAGTACCTATAAATGGGGCTCTTTGTTTTGCATACTTATAGTATTTTTCGAAAACAGATTCCTTCGACCATGCTGACTAAAAGATTTTGCTGCATGACTCAATATTTCGACTTTCGAGTTAGGACTTATTTTGCATATCATAGTCAAATTTGTACTTCAACCTCGACTAGGGTATCTGCAGGCGAACACTATTTCGACCTTGAAGGCCAATAAGCTTTATTGCTGACCATCCACGACCCTACTAGCCCCATGGCCTTTTTGCGGTTTAGGGAGGCTCAGGCGTCAAGTTTTTCAAGGGTATGCGGCAATTTGTTAGGTTCTTTCTTGAAAATGTTACGGGTAGTGCTTCGAAGGTCGACGTTCTTAAGAAAACATTCATGTTTCACCTAGGAAAGAGATGCATTACCCCTCTCCTTTTTTGAAGAATCGTAACTATATACGAAAATTTGTTGACTTGACAGGCGCCTCCTATTCGGGTAGGGACATTATCGTCCGCTGAAAATTTCATAGGATGGCCCGATTATGAAGTTCCTCTCACGTTCGGATATATAGATTTGTTCTTTATTAATGTTCTCAGAACTGTAAAAAGTACTTAGTATCAAAAGATTGGCCTTCTATGTAATAGGAGTTGATGTCTTGTAACTTGTAATTGCTTGGTATGTCAAGCTCGGAGAATAACAGTCTATTTATTGATCTTTACGACTGCTTTGCTTATCCTCGGGCTAATTATTGATAACGCTTTCTTTATAAGCTGTATTTTGAATTCTTCATGATTTTCCTTTGATGATTGGAACTGAGACTATAACGAATTCGGATAGGATGAACTCGAGCAGGAATAATTTTGACCTTTTCTTCACTTTTCCCAAAACAGTTTCTGTATTCTCGGGAACTGTAACGGTCGGCGCATTTACTGCTTATATCTCAGCCGTTAGTATTATCAAATCTGAGTCGTTAATTGCCTTTTCCTTCTATTATATATAGTTCCGTAGTTACCTTCAAACTTTACATTTCAGTAATTGTTCTGATCGGCTCTATGACTGAGATTTTACTTTCTCTGGCCATCATGTTTCGTTTGTTATCCCCGACCAAACGGTTCGAGGTTCGCCTTCGAACTATCTTCCTTTATAATTTTCGCTGTCTCCTGATGGCAACTTATTTCGACTAGGGTATCGACAAGCGATAATAATTGTGACTGGGGTACCGGCAGGCGACCAGCTCTCTTTGATTCCAAGTCTTTGAGGCGGGCTCGACTTCCTGTACTCTGTCCTCTATCCAGTCGGGATAGTGGGTCAACTGCTGGAGGAGTTTTCCTGCACTCGATCTCCACTTCTTCAAGATGTTTCTTGAGGAAAGTTGCCCTCGAGATTGCGTGGAATAATTTTTCTAGGGATTGCTTCCCTATCTCTCGATCTGGTCCGGCGTGGAGTAATTATTGAGGAAGTGATGGATGAAGGGTAGAAGTGTTATTCTAGCCCCGCATTCCTCCTTTGATTACAAGAACGTCATAGCGTAGAGTTAATTTGTAATAGGGTTACATTAAATGTAAAGTCTCAGCTTTGCTCGATTTTCCTTATTATTGTAATCACGAGTTCTCTTGTAACTATTTGGAAGGTCATGAATGAGATATTTATTTCCTTTATCATCCTTACTTGTTAATTTGCAGAATTGCTTTCGTATATTGTTATCGAGCATCAATTTCTTTGCCACAAAAATATGAACAAGTGCTATTCCTCATCAACTTTGATAAGTATTTAGATGATAGACGACAACCGATATTCTTCAATTTTGAATATATCCTGTAGAAGGCTTTATTCCTTAATCGAATACATAATTATTAAGACATCAAATGGTAGAATTCAGATTGATCTTTGAGTAATAACTTCAATCTGAGGGGCCAAATAAAGGTTTTTTATCCCCCAGTCGGATAAATAATGGTGGAGAAATAATTGAGATAAGATCTTGATCGATCTCGAATAATAATTTCGATCTAAGGGGCATAGCAACGGCTTTCACCCTTAGTCGTGTGAACAATCATGGAGAAATAATAAAGTAGAATTTTGATTGAGCTCGGATAATAACTTCGATCTAAGGGGCATAGCAACGGCTTTTACCCTTAGTCGTTTCAGAGCATTTTTAGCCCGAGGGTCGTAGCAACAGCTTTCACCCGTTTAATAATTTCGATCTAAGGGGCATAGCAACGGCTTTCACCCTTAGTCGTTTCAGAGCATTTTTAGCCCGAGGGTCGTAGCAACAGCTTTCACCCGTTTAATAATTTCGATCTAAGGGGCATAGCAACGGCTTTCACCCTTAGTCGTTTAAGAGCATTTTTAGCCTGAGGGTCGTAGCAACAACTTTCACCCGTTTAATAATTTCGATCTAAGGGGCATAGCAACGGCTTTCACCCTTAGTCGTTTCAGAGCATTTTTAGCCCGAGGGTCGTAGCAACAGCTTTCACCCGTTTAATAATTTCGATCTAAGGGGCATAGCAACGACTTTCACCCTTAGTCGTTTCAGAGCATTTTTAGCCCGAGGGTCGTCACCCATTTTTATTTTTCGATCCAAGGGGCGTAGCAACGGCTTTCACCCTTGGTCGATTTTCGAGGGTCATAGCAACAGCTTTCACCCTTTTTTAATAGTAGATGGAGACGAGAAGAGATTGAACAATAGATGAACCGAGATGGATAATATAAGAAAGAGATGAATGAATATGAATATTGACGAGATTAGTTTCCACTGAATATATAACTCTGATCGAAATAAATTTTGACGAGATAATAGTCTTCTGCAATCATGAGAAAAGATGAATCATAGAGAAACAGCCAATAGTAAATAACCTTAGGGCTTAATAAATAAATTTTATGCCTTGTCAAGAAAACTCTTTGTCTATAAGTTCCCAATCTTGTCATGTTTGATTTTTTCCAAATGGTTCCTCATTTATCGAGAATTGCAAGGGTCGACAAATCTCATCCATTCATTTCGCGAATTATCTGCCGCCGGATTCCTTCATCTTTTTACTTATAAAAGGGGTGTCATACTATTGATATTTTCTTATTCGCTGTACCAGCATTTTATCTGTCCGACCATGCTAATCAAGATTGTTACTCCATCAATTCAACTATTTGAGCTCAGACTTCGAACAATTTTTAAGAGTGACAGTCTTCTAACCCGACCTCGCTTAGAATATCGTCAGGCAAATACAATTTCCATCTTGAAAGCCAATATGCCAGATTCACGAAGTCCACATGCTGTCGCGCAGGTCTTCGATTAGGGACATGTTGCTACAATGCATTTAGGAAGACACAGCGGGGAGCGAACTATCCAGAATATAGTCACTCGATAAGCCATGTGTTCGCCCTTTTGTCTTCGGATGATCGTAAATAAAGTTAAAAGCCTGCGGATCCAAAGGAGATTCCCTGCTCGGAGCTAGGTTACTCTGAGTAAACGATAGGAGAGGGAACCGAAAATTTAATAGGATTGTAGAAAGTAAAGGTGTTCTTATGTATCATATTAGCTTGTACTATGTTCGAAATGTATTTTCCATATTTTCCTTCTGAACTCTTGTATCTTTTTAATAATATCTATGAATAGAATTTTCACTTTTCCTTGTTGATAGAATAAAGGACAGCCAGACATTTTTATTTTTCCCATAACTTCAATCACGAATATCTAAGATTAACGACGAAACACCCGAACAGTGGTCTCTAAGAATATTAATGTCTTGGTAGATTTGAGAGTAATAAATAACTTGTTGTGATCGATCCTTGCTATCGCCGAATTTCAAAAGCTAGAGTATTAAGTGCATGAGGGTTGATCTTCCAGACAAGTGTCCCTGATCTTCGCACCATTTTGGAGTAGAATAGTAAGTGAAACCATTGTTTGAACGAATGTTTCGAATAAGCCCTTCGTTGCATATCATTGGATTGTATAATCTGCTAACCAAATAGGACCCTATTTCTCGGGAAACGTATCGGTCAGTCCATTTAATGCGGACATCCTAGCCATTCGTAATCCGCTATCTGGGCCGTTGATTCAAAATATTTTACTACTATAAATAGGTCCCTTTATGTTTACGACACTCCTCACTTTTTCTTTTATGCTTCCTCCGATCACTATGGGTCGAGATTTAGATTTGATTCATATTTTCTCCCAGATAAAGGAATTTGAGATAAGACTTCGAACCCTATTTTTCGATCTTAGCTCTTTTGATACAATCCTTTTCGCTTAGAATATCGACAGGCAAAAGAAATTGCGCCTAGAATACCGGCAGGCAACCTGTTTTCCCAGACATATCTTATCTGGTGCGGGTTAGAATTCCGGTCTTCTGGCGCAGTATCTGATCGGGCAGCTGGTTAATCTGAGAGGAGTTCTTTAAATCTGAGGCACCAGCTTCCTCGAGGGCTATCTTGAAGTATAGTTCCTTCGAGCTTGCTTGGGGTGCCTCCGCTGGGATAATCCTCTGCTGCACCGATTCGGATTAACCTGTAAATAATGATCGAGTATTTCCATCATTATTTACAGATGAAGACCTTGGGTTGGTCTGAAGCCCTGGGGGGAGCTGCGATCCGGCCCTTATCCCGTTCGAAGATGGCTGTGCGACAGGTGGCGAGTGATTGCCAATAAGAATCACTGCTGAGTTCTGCATCTGGAGCGATCTTAGGGATAAAGACCGAGCACGAATCAGGATAGAATTATCCATAGATCTTGTAATAGGGTAGAAGTGATTGTATTGTACTTCTTGAGCTCGAATTATATTCGAGGCTTTACTTTGTAACTTGTTTGAAGAATTTTAATGATAAAGCTTCGTTCTCTGATCGAATTTCATTATTTGAATTTCTTTATTGGTCGAAACGATTGCCAATATTCAACCATTACCTCGAGAATTTATCTAATTAGTTGCTGTTGTTTAAATATTCAACTTATCCCAACCGATTTGAGAAAAATACAAATAGCCGACAAATAATGTATACAGATTATGCAACTGATCTCTTAAATAACTGATTCGAAAAATTTGCCTTTGAAGTTAATAAATATGATGATCGGAAAAATAAATTCCGACCGTTAATAAGCTGCAACTCCATAGATTTTCTAAGCCTTTGACATTAACCGTCGATCGAGTGGGCGGAATTAATTCTACGTCAATCTGTTATGGACGATATCTGTGGAACTTCTTATTCGCTTATGGAAATGGATCCTCCGTGGAAAATAAATCCATCGAAGAAATAAATGAGCTGTGCAATTATAGATTAAACCACTAATCTTAAGCTCGGAAATCCATCGTATAGGTCTTATTTTCATCCTTGAAATGACGAATGCCCCAATAGTGAATAACAGAGTTTCAGATCAGTAAGGCTTCCAACTAACAAACATATTTCTCCTCGTAATAGGCATATTTCGATCTAACACTCGAATAGGGGCCCTCGGTGGGCGTCAATTGGTCTTACGCGTTTTCGTTGGTTCGATCAAAGTGTATTGCGATGTGATATGAATGCAAACAAATAGAAGAGAAAGATCAATAATATTGTATTCAATGTGATTGAGTACAAGTTACAATAATTTGGAGTCCTATTCGAGCATTATTGGATGCCGTACAAGCTTGAGGGCGAAATATATACGAGCTAGCCTATACTAATATTCCCAAGTGTGTCCGAGCAGCTGTTTCGAAGTGAGAGCACCTGGGAAGTTGTGTCGTCGTCATAAATGCATGGAGTATTTATAACAGAATTGATGGGCTTGGGCCCAGGCTAGGCCCAACAACACCTCTCGAGCTCGGGACCTTTTCAATGGTTCGGAACACTTCATTTAGAACCCTGGGCCAACACCTGGTTCATGGGGGCGGGATCTAGTTTGTTAGATCCACACCGAGCCTGCGAAGGCTGGGAATCCGAATTACCCCTCATCATAGGGCGAATTCGGTGCACAAGTGTGTGTACTTAGATTTAGGTACTGGTCACGTAGCCTGGCCACAAAGTGCCTAAGTTGGGTGCGTACACAACTGTACGCGAGTGGTTAGTACTAAGAAAGGATCTATCGACTCATCCTGATAAGATGAGAGTATTTCCTGTACGTTCTTCGATAATATGTTCCTAGAAATCCATGGCCATGGTTGGTGACGAATTTGGAAGGTATTTCCAAATTTAGCAGTCACACCGGAATTATTATCCAGAATTAGAAAGTACAGTATCGAGATAACTAGAGGTGCCGATCAATTCACACACCCTAGGTCTCGATCGGGAAATCATCGTGGAAGGACCGTATGTACATGGCAATTATAAGAGGTGAGGTTCACAATAATCAATTCACCTTTGATTGGGCTTCATGGGCTTGTGGCTAGACATCGACCATGAAGTGTAGGTACTCCTAAATTAATAGGAAAATTAATTCTAGGAGTGGTCAATTAAAAGTTGTTTAATTGATCGGAGCATTTAATTGCTCGTTAATTAAATCACGAAAGTCGTGGGCCTGCTGCCAGTTGATGGTGAACCCAGAGGGTCACACACAATACAATTGGACGGTGACTGTCTTAAACGAAAAGCAAATGATTTAAAGTTGTTAAATCAAAGTAATTGAATTATGGTATTAATTCAATTGGAGATTATTAATTAGATAACTAATTAGTTAATGTTCGATTAATTAATTAGAGTTATCTGATTAATTATGGAATTAATTAAAGTAGTTAATTAATTGGAAGAATAAAATAATTAACCAATTTTAGTATTGGATAATTATGGGGTTGATTTTGCAATTAACTAGAAATAAGGGAGTGGGCGATTTTTGATGAATAAGGAAAAGAGTTTTATTTCTTGGAGAACAAGTTAGAAGAGATCTATCAAATCTCACATTCCTAACTTGATAAGGAATGAAGATTGATAGACAAGGGAAGAAGATATCTTTTTAGAGAAGGACTCTTCTCCTATAAATATATTCCTTCTCTTCTCTTCAATAAGAGAGAGTTTAGAAAATTTGAGAGAAAATTGTTTTGCTGAATATTTGAGAGAGATCGACTTTTACAAGAGAGAAAATCAGATTTTTCGAACAAGAATTTTTAACTACAAAATCGCCCCTAAAGTTTTCGCCCCAAACCCCAAGTCGCCCGAACCAAACTCGACCGAACCCAAGCTCGACCAGATCTGCCCTGGCCGAACCCTGCTCGATCACACAAGTCCTGTGATTCAATTCTTCCACCTGTATCTCCTAATCTCGTTCAAGATCTTAAGTCCAGATCCGAAATCCTTTTCTGACAAGCCTGCGAGATCCAGTTCTGAGCCTAAGACTTGTAGGCGTCACTACAATCCGATTGGTGTGGACTAACTTTGGAGGTGAGACACATGGATCACTCAAGCTGTGGATCGAACCAAACACATGGAGGAAACCACCACAAATCCGTGGTGAGGTAAATTGCGATTAAACCCCCTATGTTTCATTAAGTGTTTGATTCATGCTTTTCGTATAATAAACTGTGGAGAAAGATTTATGGGACATATAGGGACCTCGAAAAATTTTAAATTCCGCACTTTGTTGTATTGACAATCGAGCCCCTAGATAGAATATCCCAACAGATCTGCATCTCTCCCGCTGTACTTAGTGAGATATATGGTTTGAAGAACGAAGGAGGTGAAGTATCTATTTTAGGCTCAGAAAAAAAAAAGAATTATGGGCACTGTGTGCGAAAGAAGGGGAAGAGATGACAAGAACATTGATGAAGACTCAGCAGAAGGATGAGTTTCAAAGGTTCGCTGATATAATTGTGATGATGGGAATTTTGGATATGGGAATTTTGGATTCCATCTTCTACTACCAATATATGATCGAAGAACTGGAATGTCGACCTCGAAGATGTGAACTCGAGCTCGGGATGAAGTCTAGATAACTTAATCCTCTAATCATAGCCCATGATCAAATATTACCGTTGGGCCGATCTCAGGCCCAGGCATATGGGTCGATCCTCATTTTCGGCTATAAATACCCCAAGCATTCATGACGACACACACGCTTTCCCAGGTGCACTCTGCTCGAAGCTGCAGCTCGGATAGATAGATTCGACCACCTTATATGTATTACGTCCTCTAGCTTGTACGGCATCCTACAATGCTCAAATAGGATCCTCAATACTTGTAAATTATACTTTAACGATCAGAATACACACATACATTGTTCTTTCTCTTATTTTGTAGAGTTAACTTTATTTTTGTCATTACATCGATCATATTACGAATCTGTGTAAGATCAATTGGCGCCCACCGTGGGGCCTTATTTGGGTGTTATTTCGAAGAATGCCTACTACGAGGAGGAATACGTATAACCGAGGAGAACAATCCCATGTGGCAGGAATGCAGGATTCAGTCAACAATGAGTCTGATAATCTATCCAGAATGAGTCTGATAATCTATCCAGGGCGGAGATGCTGACATCGGAAAAGATATCAACGGTCTTATTCTTTACAATCTTTATTGGGTCATTCTGAGGGATTCCTACTGAAAATTTGTGAACACTGCCGTCGGGAAAATTGCTCTTGATAAATAGGAAAAACTGCTACCGAGCCCTATTTTATCTTCTCTTGAACTCGGTTTAACAAGAAGCATGGTTCGGAGATGCGGTATAATGGATAGATGAAACTACTCACCAAATTCTATTTTATCCACTATCTTATCGCTTCGTTCTGCCTTCGTTTATCTTATTAGGAAAAAGGGATTATCTATCCTATGGAAGTTTTATTCATAGTTCGAAAGTATGTTATTGTGGACAATGAAAATTATACATAGATTTCTAGAATATCCGCCATCTTGTTATTTCGCATCATCTACGCTTATCTACTATTGCAAAGGATTATCTATCCAGTGGAAGTCTTATTCGCCAAAAATATTATCAATTCGTTATATTCGAGAAATTATCATGACCAATCTTTATGTCTATCGATTAAAACAACTAAGGGTGAAAGCCGTTGCTATGCCCCCTAGATCGAAATAAATATAAAGGGTGAAAGCTATTGCTAAGACCCTCAGGTGAAAGCTATTGCTATGACCGATAAAACGACTAGGGTGAAAGCCGTTGCTGTGCCCCTTAGATCGAATTAAATATAAAGGGTGAAAGCTGTTGCTAGGTCCCTCAGGTGAAAGCTGTTGCTATGACAGATAAAACGACTAAGGGTGAAAGCCGTTGTTGTGCCCCTTAGATCGAAATAAATATAAAGGGTGAATGCTGTTGCTAAGACCCTCAGGTGAAAGCTGTTGCTATGACCGATAAAACGATTAAGGGTGAAAGCCGTTGTTGTGCCCCTTAGATCGAAATAAATATAAAGGGTGAAAGTTGTTGCTAAGACCCTCAGGTGAAAGCTGTTGCTATGACCAATAAAACGACTAAGGGTAAAGAGCCGTTGTTGTGCCCCTTAGAGCGAAATAAATATAAAGGGCGAAAAATGTTGCTAAGACCCTTAGAGTGATTTTTCGATCTTCAAAGTTGATGATTTTATTCTACAATCGTCCAATACCCTTATTCATTTGTTGGATTTATTTTCCAAATTATTCAATTCTTTATTCGTCAAAGATGTAAATTATTTATGCATATGGAAAGTTTAAAGCAGTGGAATGATCATGCATAATGGACAAGCAGCAGCTTTACGGATATCCTTCTCAACTAACCGATACAGAGTTAATCCGATTAACTTGATCATCAGTTCACAACAATGGATTATGAGAGTCTTAGGAATTACAGCCTATTAATGCTCGGAATTTATTTTTTGATTGTCAAATTTCTCGAAATAATTACACGAATCAATCACGATCGGAATTTATTTTTCCGAGCGTCGGGTTCAACAACTTCGGAATGATTATAACTTATTTACGGCCATCCCGGGTTCGTTTTTGATCGATCACGTAATTTATAAGAATTATTTATCTGTTTATCAGATACTTTACTCAATCAGTAGGGACAAAATTGATTTCGTTTTGGTCGATGGCTATTTCTGGTGGAATGGATCCTACAATTAATAAAATATCAGTAAAAGTATGTTGGCACAATAGTAACAAATTATATAAATCCTCAAAGTTGCAACCTAATTTGGACTACCGTTCGATCACCGAGGAAAATTATATTTCCAAAGAAAAGAGTTTAATATTTTCAAGTTAACTACACGAGGTTGCAATCAATCAAATTCCAACAGATCTCACTTATATTCGACCAATGAAATTGAGAAGACACCAAAGGGTAAAACAATGAAATTCGAGCAGAAAACAAAGCTTTATTATTCTTCGAACAAGTTACAAGTAAAGCCTCGAATACAATGTTAAAATTTGGGCTCAAAAAAGTCCAGTACAATCGATCCTACCCTACTACAAACTCTACGAGTAGAAAGTCAGACATGTTCGATCCGCATTCCCGCAGCCACTCCAGATGCAGAACTCAGCAGTATTTCTTCATAGAAGTCACTCGCCACGTGTCGCACATCCATCCTCTTAACATGATAAGACCCGGATCAGAGTTCCTCTCCAGGGCTTTTAATCGATCTTAGGTCTTCATCTGTAAACAATGATTGTTATACACAATCATTATCTACAGCCTAATCCGATCCAGAGCAGCGGAGAGTTGCCTCAGTGGAATTACTCCAAGCAACCTCGAAGGAACTATACTTCAAGAAAGCCCTCGAGGAAGCTGGTGCTCCAGATTTAAAGAGCTCCTCTGAGGTTAACCAACTGCCCGATCAGACGCTACGCCAGAAAACCGAAATTTTAAACCGTCTCAGATAGGGTATATCTAAGAAAACAGGTTGCCTGCCGGTATTCTAGGCGCAATATCTTTTGCCTGTCGATATTCTAAGCGAAAAAGGTTACACCAAGGGGACCAGGATCGAAAAACAGGATCCGAATTCTAATTTCGAACTCCTTTATCTCAGAGGTAATACGAATCATTTTTAACGAAGGTAAAACTCGAGCCATGATGATCGGACGAAGCATAAAGACAGGAGTGAAGAATGTCACATAAACAAATTGGAGCTAATTATAGTAGCGAAAGATTAGAACCAACGGCCCAGATGGCAGATCGCGAACTGTTGTAATGTAAATAATAAATGAACTGACCGATTCGTTTCCCGAGAAATAGGGTCCTGTTTGGTTGGGAGAAGAAATAATCTTATGGGCGCATAAAGGAGGGCTTGTCCGAAATAATCGTTCGATAAATGCTTATCTATTGTCCAATGTGAAAGGCAACGTTGGAATCAGGAATGTGTTTAAAATTCAACCCTTATGCGCCCACTATTCGAAATATGAAATCGGTTTGGAAAACTCATTGCATTATTATCGAGGAATCGCAATTCGGACAACGGCTCAATTTTCAACTATTTACAATTAACTAGTGATGTTCGAATTGAAGAGAAGCTATGATCGGTCCAATTCTTCGATCACAACGAACTGGACATCAGAAAGGATATGAAGGTTATTGATTATTTAAATAACGATTATCGGATAAATAGTAATTCGAGCGAATAATACTTATTATTATCAAGGTTTTATGGTCGGTTAAAAATTCTCGAACTAAAGAGTTCGACCAACTTGGGAAATTTGGCACTGCTAAGGATCAGTTGAGTGCTCATTCTTAGAAATTTTCAAAGGAATATTAATTAATTGATTACCGGATTACCTGTTCGTTGCTCAATCAAAAAGGGGTGTTCGGCCATTCTCATATTAATTTTAAATTTTCAAGATCGGGTTGTTGAAGATAAGAATTTATCTGATTATATTTTGCTCAATCAACAACAAAAGGAGAAAAAGCGTTTATAAATATTATTACAAAGATGTAAATGATTACATTTCGAGAACAATATAAGCTCATATTACATTCCGATCCTACTGGATTCTATAATCATATGAAATTTTCGGTCTCGACTTCTGTCAATCGACCGAGCTAACCCAAATCCAAGCATGGAATCTTCTTTGGACCTGCAGGCTTTTAACTTTATTTGCGGTCCTCCGAAGACAAAGGAGCGAACACACAGTTCGTTGGATGACTTTATCTGCCGGCGTGCCCCCCCCCCCCACTACATTTTCCTAAATGCATAGTGGCAACAGGCCCCTGATCGGAGACCTATGCTGAAACACGCGGATTCCATGGATTTGGTTTATTGACCTTCAAGATGGAGAATATATTTGCCTGTCGATATTCTAAGCGAGCCAAAAGCAGTTTTTCTTCCGCTCAAAGATTGTTCGAAGTCCGAGCTCAAAAAGTTGAATTAATTGAATAACGATCTTGATCACCATGATCGGACAAATAAAGAGCCACTAAAAGAGAGAGAGGTAGTTTCAAAAATATGGTGCAGGCTTTATAGCGAGGATGGAGATGGATCCAACGGTGGGTAATTTGCTAGATAAACGGATAAGATTTAACGACCATTGAGAATCCCAACAAATAGCGAACTGTTTGGCTACGATAGGGAGCTCATTCAAAATTACCAACGTCCGGAACATACACGCAATCATTGATCAAAGAGCTTTAGATCGAAAAAAGCAAAGATATCATAAGGAATTATTCATGGAAATTTCCGAATAAGTGAAGTAATACATAAATTATTTTTTCGATCCTATTACAAGTCACAAGAGAAAAGTTTCGATCCTATTACAAGCTACAAGAAAAAAATGCAGATCCTATTACAAAACAGGCACAATCCCTCTCGATTACGTCTCAGGATTCCCAAAAAAATGTCCGATTGTTCCAACCTTCCGAGCCAAGAAATCGAATAGGCTCTTCTTTAGGCTTGACAATTGGGAACTACTGGCCTCTCTGATCGATAATGCCCTTCTCGGAGGATTTACAAGGATAATGAATATTGGGTGTTGGTTGATATTAGAAAGGGAAAAATTTGAGAGGTTAATTCGATGCTTGAGATCGAATAACTCAATTCGAACGCCATCCCATTCGTTAAATCCGCAACATCCAACACCCTCAGTGGACATTGTGGCAACAGGTCCCTCGTTACGAGAACCGTGCCGGAGAAATAATGGCTCGCTCTTCGAAGGGCCGACGGGGTTATTAGGGGCGTGGATGGTCAGCAATGCACCATGTTGGCCTTCAAGGTCGAATATTTCTTCGTCTACAGATATCCTAATCGATGATAAAATATTCAATGTTGTAGGCCTCGCAAAATACGTTCTAGCTCGAATTTCCAAATGTTGGGATGCAAGATGATGCTTCTCGATCAACATGATCAAAGAAGAAAATCTTTCAGAAGTAAAGAATATCGACTTAAGAAGAGGCCCATTTATAGAAACAGTTTAAATGTGATCCGACGGACGAGATGTAAAAATTTATGCGGAAAGGATTTGATAACCGTTCAACTTCCCGAGGAATAAATTGGTGTTTGGTAAAAAAAAAAAAAAAATTAGTACACAAACTGCTATGAAAGAGAGGAAGTTGTTTCAGCCCATTATATGATCGGAAAGTCGGAAATCGCCTTGGCCAACAATATATTCAAACATAAAAACACGTAACATTATCATTAAGAATTGGGCGGAATATCGGAACAGCTTATTTATCAGAATACAGCAAGGCCCAGAAGCAAAGGAGTAAAAACAATTTTGATTAGAGTTACGTTACAACGAAATTAGTCTGATTACACCTGCCGAAGGTTATGCTCGGAGAAAATCTTTTTGAGGACCGATACTACGGTCATCGTATCCAGGAACGTAGGCTTTCTGCTCACAATAATCAAAGGACCTTTTTCTTTCAAGAAGTTCCAATCTTAAAAGCGTCTAAATCAGATAAGGAGGTAGGAATTGGATCGAAGGGTTTTTCGACCTTAGATTATTTTATTGGCATAAGGAAACTCACATCTCCTAAAACGGCCTTGGTATTTGTAGCAAAGAGAGCATCCAGTTAGCATCATAACAAACGATCATTGCCTAAAGAAAAGAATTCAGTATAAGGCAACAAAAGCTCTCGTTAAGACAACAATTTGATTAAGAGATGCAAGGGCAAAATGTACATACAATTGAAGAAACGAAAAATACACGGATCTACAAACTACAAATTAAGGTTTTACAATGTCCTATTATATTCGTCAGGGATCAGACTTTTCGGTACTAGAATCACGACTTTTCTCCATTTTTTCGCCCTCTTCCTCGGAATCGCTTTCTGAACTGTCGTCAGTAGTACTACTTGAGCTATCACCCCCTTCGCCGCTGCTTTGATCCTCGGAGCTGGAACTGTTTGTCCGAGGAGAATTGATATTTTCTCCGACCCGATCATCGGATTCACCCTCGATGTCCACATCCTCATCCTTTTCCCCCGAATTCTCCGTTTCTAGCATATCAGGGTTGGGCATAGGAACACCAAATTCAGCAAGGAGCGGAGCAAACTCATGATCGTCTAGACCCTCGATTTTGGGAGGAAGAGAGGAAGCCTTATAATCTTCCCCAAGAATATTTTTATAAAGGTTCATAAAGGGAAGATATTCGTCGATGGTGCCTTGAACCTTTCCGGCCACAAGGAGTTGTTGAACCCTTTTATAAAAGAAGGCCTGATTGATTTCGACCGATCGTGACCGAACCAAGGCATCAAGAAAGGGCGACTTTAAAAACTCCCTTATAGCTGGTAGCTTGCCTTCGTCTCGACCTCGAGCGTATGCTTGATCGGACGATGCCTTAGCCTGCTCGAGATCCGACTTTAATTTTGCGACCTCTTCATCAAGGGCCCTCTTTCCTTCGAGTTATTTTCTAGCATCCTCGAGCTCCTTCTCAACCTCAGAAAGTTTGGAAGAGGTATCTCTCAACTGTTCGGCCTTGACAGCTTCTTCTTTCAGAATGTCAAGAAGAGCGTTATGAGATTGTCGAGACTCCTCTTCCAAGATGGCTAGTCGGTAAGATTGGTGAACAAATAAATCTCCAGCCTGCGAAGAAAACGGAGTTCAGTAATAAAACGAGACTTTGGAAAAGAGGTTAATACGGTCGAAGAAAAAATGTACCCTTTGATGTGCATAAGCGTAATCGCCCATGATCTGAAAATCGACCCTCTAAAGAGCTCGGTGTTGTCCTCTTTAAATCTCCCGGCCATTAGAAGTCGGAAGGATTTATCCGCCGTATGTTCGCCGATGGGACCGAAGTCAGACTCGATGGTTCCGTCCTCTGGATACCCCGCCGCCCTCGGACCACGAAGATGATCTTCTATAAAGTCTACTAAATCTGGCTCGGTGCGTCCAGATCGACATTGGATCGACCCCGGATTCCGACCAAATGGCCTTACCCTTCTGGAGGACTCGGGTTTCCCGCTATTCCTTTTTCGGGCAATCCGAGCTTCAGCAATCTCTTGGGATCGGATCCCCTGAAGGGTATAATAGCTACATCCCGCCACGTTCAGGTCAGACGTGCTGGTTGGAAACACCGATCGTAAAGGCCCAGTAGCAGGGGCTTGTGATGTTCCCTCAGCAGCAATTTGGGGAAAACCTGTAGCTACGTTCGGAACTACGGAATTGCCAGTACCGCCCACGGCTCCTTCAATCATCAAAGTAGCCCTTGATTTCTTTTGTTTACGAGGCAAGCCTAGAGACTCTGTAGAAAATGAGGCAACGACCGAACCGGCTACAGAGGTTCGAAACTTCTCAACAATCTCAGCTATAATAATTGAAAGATGGATTTAGTTCAGAGCCAAGAAAGATAAACTAAGTTACAGGAAAAAATATAGTATACCTAAGGTGGGAGGAACGGATGCAGTAGGATATTCCCCATCGGCCCGAGCAACTTGGTTAGCTGGATCATCAGAGGGAGTGATCGAGGATTCTCCAAAATTAATAGGAGGGGCAGGATAGGAACACTTGCTGAGCCCTGCCATTCTCAAAAACCTCTCTTGGATCAGCAAAGCGGTTTGATAAAGATCGGAACAGAGGGACTGCCAAAATGCATCCGGGAGCTCGTGACTAATCCGACCCAGGAGTTTTTGCCTACCATAAATCCAAGACCTCTCTCCGGGCCATTCATAAGGAGTTGGTTTGGGTGTCTCGGCAGAAGATGGAGTATCAGGGCCTCGAACGAAAAAGAACTCCTTTTCCCAACCTTTTAGGTTGCTCGAAACATTGCCTGACAGTATCGATCGGTTTGACCCCTGTGAAAAATATACATATCCAGCGTTCGAAGATGTCGAGGAGCTCACTTGGAAAACCCGCCAGAAGTTTTGGAAGGCGGCTTTCTTCCCTTTAGCCTTCATAAGTGCGCTGAAGGTAACGATATACCCAATAGAGTTTGGGAGAATTTGGGATGGAGATAGGCGAAAAGCCTCTAGTACACTACAAATTAATGGAATGAAGGGGATCCGTAGGCCGTAAAAGAATTGCCTTGTGTAAAAAGCTTGACATCTTGGGGGAGGATTAGTAACACGCTCTTCGGAAGACGGGACGACGATCGAAAATCCATCACCCAAATATTTACCAAATTGGTCTCCAAGTAGTTACGGTGTTCTTCTGTATAGAGACAAATGGTTTGATCAGCTCTCTTCACGGTTTTGTTAAGAAGTGCGCTGGTCGAAGGTTCCGTCCATTCAAAAATAGTAACGACAACGCTTCTACCTATTCTGAATTTGACTTGCTCGTTCTTCCCTAAGGGAAGATCATCATCCTCCGTGGCCTCTTCATCAGTGGACTCGCTCGAAGAATCACTTTCATCACCCACGGAACTAGGACTTGATTCCTCTTTCTTATCAGAACCAGAATTAGGGCTCGGGACCCTCATATTTTCCGCTTCCGAAGAACGGACAGCCATGATCTGCGTCTCACCAAGACCACCCTCTTGCCCTTCTGCTACCTTGGCCTTGCCCTTAGAATCTGCTGCACTAGACATTGTGTGTTTAGAACGATCGGACAGTGTGGGGTTTTCTAATCGATCAGTTTGCTCCGATCTTGGGATATTTGAGAGTTTTGTGTAAATGAATCTTCGACGGTCAACTTATATATACAAGGCCAAGACATCAAATTGCAAACCGGCCCTCGAAAAGTTGCGACAATTGAATTCCCGCAGGGTAATTTCAAATCTGCCTTCCCTTTAAATTGCACGTTGGGTCCCTATAGTATATGGACTATTGGGCGATAGCCCGACACTGAAGGTAGGGCAACGTTAGACTTCAGTGTTCGATTACTGCTATACGATCGGAGAAGCTAGGTCGAAAAGAAATTAAGGCAGTTTTTAACGAGTAATCGATCACGGCATCATGAATTATGAATGAGAATCATTATGGTGTTTTCATGATATACAATCTTTTTCCCTGGTTCGGTTTTTAACCCAATGGGTTTTTCCGAATTAGGTTTTTAACGAGGTTTATCCGAAACATCACAGTAAGATTCGCCCACCTAGTCATATCATATACTTCTTCAAGCTTAAGCTTCACTTTGCGCTCGAGAAGTGGGGGAGTATTGATGATGGTAATGGATGTGGGAATTTTGGATTCCATCTTCTACTACCAATATATGATCGAAGAACTGGAATGTCGACCTTGAAGATGTGAACTCGAGCTCGGGATGAAGTCTAGATAACTTAATCCTCTAGTCATAGCCCATGATCAAATATTACCGTTGGGCCGATCTCAGGCCCAGGCATATGGGCCGATCCTCATTTTCGGCTATAAATACCCCAAGCATTCATGACGACACACACGCTTTCCCAGGTGCACTCTGCTCGAAGCTGCAACTCGGATAGATAGATTCGACCACCTTATATGTATTTCGCCCTCTAGCTTGTACGGCATCCTATAATGCTCAAATAGGATCCTCAATACTTGTAATTTATACTTTAACGGTCGGAATACACACATACATTGATCTTTCTCTTATTTTGTAGAGTTAACTTTATTTTTGTCATTACATCGATCATATTACGAATCTGTGTAAGATCACATTGCTAAAGTGCTGGAATGCTCAACTGGCTCACTAGATGGGTTGCCATGGAGGAAGTTCCACACAATGGCATGCATGTTTTACGGGATACCAGTCAATTGGGTTGCCCACTACTTCAATATTTTGGCACTGAAGAAGAAGTGTCATGTAATTATGCTTAGCCATCTGTTCATGGCTTTGCATTGCTCGCTGGTGAATGGGAAGCTAGTTCATGCGTTAAAGGAGCCCAAAACGTATGAACCAGTGAGGGTTGAAGCTAAGTTGCTGACTACACCCAAGAGAATGGGAAAGGGAAAGGCAGAGAAGCCTGCTGCTGCCCAAAAGGCCAATACAGCTAATTAGACTAGTAAGTATGCTGATCTAGCTAGATCAGTAGAGTCTGAGGTAGCTGTGGCTGATGATATTGTCACAAAGGTGAATCAAGAGATTGAGGAGATGAGCATTGGACTCAGACTTCTTCTTTGATATGGTGAGATGGAAGCTAAGGAAGATGGCAAAGTCTGAAGCCAAGAAAATAGCTGAGTCTGTCCTAGAGACCCCTTCTAAAAATGAAGACTTACAGGACAGAGCAGTTAAGTTAGCCATTTCCATTACCTTAAAAATGTGGGCAAAGAAGACTAGGAGTTAGAAGGGTCAACCAAGTTCAATGACACCCCTGCCATGTCTTCAACATATTGTCTTTGGACCGGCCATCAAGACTTATGAGGAACTGCCTGAACAGACAACATCACCATTTGTTCCTACTTATATATTTACTCATAAATCTATTTTGTCTGCTGATGGTTCTGATGTTGTGACAGTTATAGGTAAGCCGACAAAAGCCAAGGAGAAGATAGAAGAGAATGCTAAGGAGAAGGAGAAGACTCCTGAAATTAGCCCAGCAAGCACATACATTCCATCAACTTTTGCAAGTATGCAACCAACTATCTTTGAGTCTATTCAACAGTTGATTGCAAACTCCCTGAAGGAAATGGAAGAAAGAAACAGAGAACAGTTGAAGAAATTTGAGGAAGTGGCCTTAACTCTGCTGTCTGCTGCTACTGCTGAAAGTGTTCCTCAAGCTGCTGATCCCAGTCCTCTGATAGTGGAAGAAATTGCAAATATCAAGAGTGATGTGCAAAATATCAAGTTGGATATGGAGACCTTTGGAGCAAGAGTTCAACATAATGCAGCTGTTTGGAGGGACATCAACCAAGTTGTTGTGAAAGCTATGGTAGCACAAGAAGAGGCAAATAGAGGCATGATGAAGGCATTCACTACTGCGGCTGATTTGATTTTCCACACTCAGACTCAGCTGATGGAGCAAGTGGACCTTACATTGGAAACAATGGAGTCTTATGTTGGGATAGTGGTTGGGATGCCTCGATTGTCAGAAAAATGAAAGTGCGGAATTTAAAAATTTTCGAAGCACCCAAGGTCCCATATAAGATTCTCCATATTATTTATACGCAAGCATGAAACAAAAACATTGAATTAAACAAGGGGGTTTTTGCGATTTACCTCACCACAGGCAAGGTGGTGGCAACTTTCAGTTCTGATTCTGAATCTGGATCTGGATCTGGTTCACAGAAGTGATCCAAGCGTCTCACCTCCAAAGATAGTCCGCACCAACTGGATTCTGGCAACACCTCCTAGTCTTAGACTCAGAACTGGATCTAGGAGATTTTTCGTAGCAGGACTGTGCAGATCTACTTGGCAAGGCAAGATCTAACACGGTGGAACAAGGGAGAGGCGGCGGCGGCGCTAGGGCAGCTCACGGCAGCAGCTGGCGGCGGCACTAGGTTGGCGGCGCAGGGAGAGGGGGCTGCTAGGTCAGAGAAAAGTAGGCTAGGGTTTTCGCTAGGGTGTTAGCTTTTTGAGCTCTAGTAGAACCCTATTTATAGACTCCCTTTTGACCTAGATTTGCAAGAATCCTAATGGGCTTTTAATTAAAGGTCCATGTCTTGCAAGCCTTTCATTTAATTAATTACTTTAATTAAATGCCCAATCCAATTAAATCAATATTTCTTTTATATAATTAATTAGCAACTCAATTAAGTATTTAATTAATTAAGTCAGCCAATTAATTAATCTCCCACATGAATGAAATACTTTAATTGATTTAATTACCTTTAAATCAATTAATTCCTTTAGTATCATTTTTCAACAGTCACCGTCCAATTGTATTGTGTGTGACCCTCTGGGTTCACCATCAATTGGCAGCAGGCCCACGAATTTCTCGGATTTAATTTATGAACAATAAATTGCTCCGGTCAATTAAACAACATTTAATTGACCACTCCTAGAACCAAATCCTCTATTAACTCAGGAGTACCTACACTTCATGGTCGATGTCTAGCCACAAGCCCATGAGTCCAACTTCAGCTGAATTGATACGTGTGAACCTCATCTCATATAATTACCATGTACATACGGTCCTTTTATCGACTAATATTCCCGATCAAGACTTAGGGTGTGTGAATTGATCGGCACCTCTAAATTTGTCTCGATAACAATACATTCTAATTCAGGATAATATTCCAGTGTGACTCCTAAATTTGGAAACCCCTTTCCAAATCCGTCACCGACTACGGCCGTAGATTCCTTGGATATATTATCTAAGAATCGTGTAGGAAATTCTCTCATCCATTACAATGAGTCAATAGATTCCATATTCGTACTAACCACTCGCGTACATGTCGATACGCACCCAACCTAGGCATGTTATGACCAAGCTAAGGGGCCTATACCTAGATCTATGTACGCACTTTCATGCACCGAATTCGCCCTAGCACCTCAAGTCAAAGGACTAAATCGTACACTATTATAATCCTTGATAAACATCCCATCACTGATATGCGTCAAGCGCTTCCACAATGGGTTTCTCTGTTCGGGTCGTTCGATGCGTTCAATCCTCCATTGAACCACCTACTCATATGCACTGGCCTCAAATGCCTTGCTCATGAAACGCTACAAATTCACTCCATGTGAATCATGCATACTTGTACAAGTCATGGCGATTCCTACGATACCCCGTCTCATTCGGAATCTATGACTTGGAACAGTTTTATGATTACGACCTTTGAGACTGTTTCATGATTGCACTCAGTACTTAAGTGAATCGTTCCATAGTCTAATGTAATCTAAGGATTTCAACCAATCGCTTAAATGTATTCGCGAGAGATGAAGTTGGCCATTGTTTATCCTTATACTCGTATAAATAAACATGCGTACTAAGTCATTTATACTAAAGAAAGATAATGATAGTTCCAGTACAAGCTAAATGTATTGGCTTGCAGGGCACTATCCTATCATCTTATGCTACCTGATGAGGGGTAATTCGGATTCCCTGTTCTTTAGCCTCAACGCGATTCGAATAATTATGAACCCTGTCGTCAGGAACCAAAGGACGAACCAAAGCATGAAAATGATTGTTTCGAGCTCACATGGTCGACGGACACTGTTGGGCCGAGCCCAGGCCCAAGTCCTCAAAGTTGGCTATAAATACTCCATGCATTTATTACATTGGGGGCGGCCAGGGAAGAGACTCCAAGCTTAAGATCACAGCTCGGATTATTAGGATAGGCCCAATTGTACATGTTTCGCCCTCTAGCTTGTACGGCATCCAATAATGCTCGAATAGGACTCATCCTACTTATACTTTGTATTAAAACTCATTGAATATTGATACTATTGATCTTTCTCCATTTATTCGCATTTTATTTATGTTCGATTAGCACACCACCCCATATAACCCTATCACACGAATACGCGTAAGATCAATTGGCGCCCACCGTGGGGCCCTATTCGAGTATTTGATCGAAAAATGCCTAATACGAGGAGAAAAATATATGCCAAAAAAGCTTAAGGATAATGGTCAAGCCTATGGTCACACAACTCATTTATTTATGTTCAGCGAGTGTCATCGAAGGCTTAGAAGATCTATAAAATTGCAGCTTATTATTGACGATCGGAATTTATTTTTCCGATCTTCGCGTTTATTAACTTCAAAGACAAGTTATTTCGAATCGGTTATTTAGAAGACCATTTACGAAATCTCTATATACTATTTATAGACTGTGGTGTTTCTTCTCAAAGTTAATCGGGATAAGTTGATTGATTGAATATCTGCAATCGATTGGATAAAATTCTCGAGCTTATGGACGGAATATTGGCTATCATTTCGACCAATAACGGAATTCAAGTAATAAAATTCAATCAGAAGTGAAGCTTTATCATTCAAATTCTTCAGATAAATTACAAAGAAAAGCCTCGAATCAATTCCGAGCTCAAAAGATATAGTACAATCACTCCTACACTATTACAAGTTCTGCGAGTAAGTCTATCCTAATACATATTCGGTCATCGTCCCTATCAGACAGCTCCAGATGCAGAACTCAGCAATGATTCTTCGTGATTATCACTAGCCACGTGTCGCACATCCGTCTTCGTACAGGATGGAAGTCGGATCGGAACTCTTCTCCGGGGTTCAGACCGACCTTAGGTCTTCATCTGTAAATAATGATTGAAATCCTCAATCATTATTTACAGGATAATCCGATCAGATGCAGCAGAGGGTTATCCCAGCAGAGGCGCTCAAAAGGAACTCGAAGAACCTATCTCGTAAGAAAGCCCTCGAGGAAGCTGGTGCCTCAGATTTAAAGAACTCCTCTCGGAGTAACCAGCTGCCCGATCAAGTACTACGCCTAGAATCCGGAGCTCTAACCCGCACCAGAGATGATATGTCAGGCAAAACAGGTTGCCTGCCGGTATTCTAGGCGCAATTTCTTTTGCCTGTCGATATTCTAAGCGGAAAAGCTTATGCCAAGAGAAGCAAGGTTGAAAAACAAAGTTCGAACTCTAATCTCGAACTCTTTTATTCGGGACAAAATGCGAATCAAGTCTAAAAATCGACCCATGGTGGTCGGATGGGGCATAAGGAGAAAAGCAAGAAGTGTTGAATACGCGAAGGAACCTATTTATAGGGGTAGGGAATTTAAAATCAACGGATAGTATCTTATGAGCGATCTGGATGTCCGCATTAAATGGAAGGACCGTTACATTTCCCGAGAAATAGGGCCCTGTTTGGTAACGAAGGACACGCTATTCAGTAATGGGTGTAGAAGAATCAGGACATTCTATAGAATTTGACGACGTATTAATATCATTATTAGGAGGGAACGGCGTGTCGGATGCATGTTCGATTATTTCGGATATTTTTACACAAGTAATTATTGCTATGTTTTTACGTTGCCAACTGAGAAGGAATATAATCGATTCAGTCGAACAGAATTCTCGACTTGGAAGTTATGCAATCATGAAAATTCAACAGTGATAAAGATTTATGGCATAATTTTTTCCTTGTCAGTCTCAGATCTGCTAAGATATTTATATATTATCCACTCGAGCAAGTGATGATAGATTACTTCTTGATCGATCGATGTTAGAAAAACAAGATAAAATTCTACCTAATTATATTAAGGTTATCAACAAAAGGGAGATGAAATATCTTTATATTATCTCGAAAGATTACAAGAAATGGGAAAATACATCGAGTATAGCATAAGCCTATATATTACATCAATGTGTTATTACAATCCTATGAAATTTTCGGTCTCCCGTCCTATCATTTCCTCCGGACAAGGAATACCCTTAGGACCCGCAGGCTTTTAACTTTATTTGCATTCTTCAGAAGACAGAGGATCGAATGCTATCGACCCAACGTCTTCCTAAATGCATTGGAGCAGCAAGGCCATGAGCCTAGCTTATTGGCTTTCAAGATGGAAGTCGCGTTTGCCTGTCGATATTCTAAGCGTGGTTGCTGTAATTTTTTCCACTCGGCGACTATTCCGCGTAAAGACAGTCCGAAGTCCGAACTCAAACAGTTGAATTAATCGAATAGTTCTCTTGACCGCCATGATCAGATGAAAAAATTCTCGATGCAACGAATGAGATAATTTCAACAATGTGCCAGCCTTTTATAGACAAAAAACAGAAAAGAATCCAACGACGTATAATTCGCAAATTAAATGGACAGGATTTGTCGACCGTTGCAATTCCCGGTAAAACGGGAACCGATTGGAAAAGATCAAACTTATCAGAATTAGGAACCTACGAACAAAGAATTTTCACGACAAAGGCATAAGGATTATTTTCTAGGGCTGTTCACTACTGCCTCTTTCTCCATAATTGCAGAAGACTATTTTCTCTTCAGTATTTATTGCAATCGAAAGTTATATATATATTCAATGGAAACTGATCCCGTCAAAATTCATATTCGTTCATCTCTTCCAGATATTATCGATCTTTGTTATTTGTTCCGTACTTATCTCAGTCTACTATTATCTAAGGGTGAAAGCCTCTGCTATGACCCTTAGATCGAAAATTATTTATCGGGTGAAAGCCTCTGCTATGACCCAAGGGCTAAAATTGCTCTAAAAACGACTAAGGGTGAAAGCCTCTGCTATGCCCCTTAGATCGAAAATTATTTATCGGGTGAAAGCCTCTGCTATGACCCAAGGGCTAAAATTGCTCTAAAAACGACTAAGGGTGAAAGCCTCTGCTATGCCCCTTAGATCGAAAATTATTTATCGGGTGAAAGCCTCTGCTATGACCCAAGGGCTAAAATTGCTCTAAAAACGACTAAGGGTGAAAGCCTCTGCTATGACCCTTAGATCGAAAATTATTTATCGGGTGAAAGCCTCTGCTATGACCCAAGGGCTAAAATTGCTCTAAAAACGACTAAGGGTGAAAGCCTCTGCTATGACCCTTAGATCGAAAATTATTTATCGGGTGAAAGCCTCTGCTATGACCCTCGAGCTAAAAATGCTCTGATACGACTGAGGGTGAAAGCTGTTGCTACGCCCCTTAGATCGAAACTATTACCCTCAATCAACCAAGATCAACTGATACTCGATTCTATTATTATTCGATCGTCTAAGGCTAGTAGCCATCTTCACAAACACTTAAATCAAAGATATTATTCGAGATTGAACAAGACCCTGTTCGATTATTACTTCACAATTATTCGTCCAGAGTACAGAATTTGGCCCTTCAAATTAGAATCTGTCGCTCGAAGAACATTTTGTATTGCTCTACCTGAATGTCTTAGATATATGGCGAGAGAATAAAAGCTTCTTTCAAGCTATACTCAAAGTCGAAAGATATCGATTATCATCTATCAACTAAGTATTATTCAAAGTAGATAAAGAATGTCACTTGATCATATTTTGGAAGTATGAAAAATTGACGCTCGATAACAACATACAAAAACAATTCCACAGACAATAAGGAAGGGTGATAAAGAAATGAATATCTTATTCATGTCATTCCAAACAATTACAAAAGAATTCGAAATTACAAGGATAAGAGAAGTCAAGCAAAGACTTTACATTTAATGTAACCCTATTACAAATAAATCCTACACTAGATTTTCTCCGTGGTCGAAGGAGTAAGACTGGGCCAGAACAACGCTTCTACCCTTCATTCATCACTCCCTCAGTACTTGCTCCACACCGGTCCAGATCGAAAAATAGCGAGGCAACCCCTAGAAAAATTATTCCACGCAGTCTCGAAGGTAACATTCTTCAAGAAATATCTTGAAGAAATAGAGGTCGAGAGCAGGAAAACTCTTCCAGCAGTCGACCCACTATCCGACTGGATGGAGATCAGGGTACCGGAATTCTAACCCGTCTTAGGAGGGATGAATCCAAAGAAGCAGGTCGCCTGCCGGTACCCCAGTCGCAATTATTTTCGCCTGTCGATACCCTAGTCGAATTGGGTTACCATCATGAGAAAGAGGAATTTAAAAATAGTTCGAAGGAGAACTTCGAACAACTTGATCAAAGAAAGGAAACGAGGCATGTTGGCTAGAGAGAATAAATCTTCAGTCATAGGACTGTTCAAAATTGTTACTGAAATATAAAATCTGGGGGTCTCCACGGAACTATATATAGTGAGGAGAAAGAGCAATCAACGACTAAGATTTGATGGTGCTAACGGCTGAGATATGAGCAGTAAATGCGCTGACCGTTACAATTCCCGAAATTGCAGAAACCATTCCGAAAGAGAAATGAAGGAAATGTCAAGACTATTCTAGTCGAATTCATTCCTATCCGAATTCATCGAAGTCTCAGTACCTATCATCCAAGAGAAATCATAAAGAGATCTAAATACAGCTTGTAAAGAAAGCGTCATCACATAATGGCCCGAGAATAAGTAAAGCCGTCGAAATATTGATAAAGAGTATTTTCCGAGCTTGGCGTAGGAAGTAATTACAAGATAACAACCCCCGTCACATCTTCGTAACTGACCAACCCAATGAAATTTTCGGCGGACGATAATGTCCTTACTCAACAAGGAGACGCCTATCGAGCCAACAGGTCTCCGACTGTGGTCATACTTCTTCGAAAAGGAGAAGGGCAATACATCTCTTCACCAGGAAAAGAATGTGATATTATTTTTGGGAATTAAGGGGAATTACTACGCCAAGATTGGAAATTCGGGGAAAGCAAACTAAAGAATGATCAAAGAAAGAACACACAAGGGAAGCATACGATTCGAGAAAAAAGTAGATTACTGCAAACCATAGAAAATATAATGTATGGAAATTATTCAGGATTACACAACAGGTAAAAATATTTTAGCTCTACTACAAATCCGAGAAAATAAAAGACAACGCCTAGAGGAGCTTATTGTCAGAAAGAATCTTCCGAAGCTCGGCACTACGAGCCTCATATCCAGCTTTATATCCACGATCAAAAGCTTCTTTTTCTCGACGAATGAATTCCTGCTTATCCTGCTCGTGAAGACTTCTCAGTTTTTCGAGCTCTTCACTCAGCTGCTTATGGACCTCTTCTCCACTTTCTCTAGCAGACTTCTCCCTCTCTAGAGCGAGTTTCTCCGCGAAGACACGATCGAACTCGGTTTTCTTCTCCTCCAGCTGCTGGGAAACAGTTGCACGATAATTGATCTCCCGCTCAGCAAGTGTCTTAAGCTCAATAAAATCTTGCCCGGCCTGCCAAAAAAGTTAGACTTTCTTTCAAATGATCTTCAAAAAAAAAAAAAAAAAAAAAAAAAAAAAAAAAGGTTATACCTGAAACAGGAAATTCTGCCCGGACTCGAACAGCTCCTCAATATCCCTCTCCTTAGACGCGTTTCTCCCTTTGGGCATGTCAGTCTCCGAAGAAGTAAAGGTAGCTTGCAACAAGTTACCCATAGGGTCAACCTTAGAAGGAGATCCATCTTTCAACTCCTCATGCAGGGAAGAAGCAGTTTTTTGAGGAGAGGAATCGGCAAAAGATCGGGGAGGATTATCAATTCCTAAAGCTTCAGCGGAAGCCCCCACACCAGTCTCTGATTTGGACTTTTTGTTGGGATTCTCTGAGGGAGGAATGATCGAAGCATCGGAGGATGACTTGCCACCAATAGCAAGATTTTGCAAAGCCTCGATGGGCGTCCCATCAGAATAAGGCCTCTTATTCGAAGAGGGAACTGGAATCTTTTCCCGGACACTATCCTCGCTCTTAGAATCAATCACCTTCGGGGAGGAACCTCCAAGCTCAGCCTCGAGGTCTTCGTCCAGAATGGACTTGCTGGAACTACCCATGTTCTGCTTCGATGAAGTACTTTTCTCTTTCGTTTTTTCCCCACCTTTAGGTGCTTTTGGGGAAGAGGCGGAGGTCTTAGAAGAAGATTTGGAGGGTTTCACCTCCTTATCAGCCTTTTGCTCTTTATTCGACTTCTTATTTTTCGAACCACCAAATAGCGACCTGGGGTCGATAGCTTTGCCTAGCACGTCTTCCATGATGAGTGAATTTGGATTAATTGCTCGGATCACTACCCGCAGGAAGTTCGAAAAATGCAGAAAAATTTTGGAAAAGCTCCGATCTCTATAAGCAAAGATGTCGTGTGAATAATGTTAAGAGATCTTAATATTTATAGACGCTATGCGCTACGATTGAGATAACGAATCGACGCGACCGTGGTAAGAAACCCCACCCAGATAAACGAAGTTCGAGCAAAAAATATGGAAAATCATCGATATTTATGAAGTTAGAATTCATGAGTTACATAAAATAAATCAAGAAATATAAAGTTAAGTCGTTTACAAAATTGGGTTGCATGAGAAAATACAATTGATTCCTAACTGGAAAACCTCGAATCACCCCCTCCGGCTTACTCAGCTTGATTAAAAGATTGACCGTCTCCCTTGTCCGGGGCATTGCCCGTATTGACATCTTTGTCTTCTTCTCCGAACGCATTAGAACGATCGTCGCGGGAGTACTCGAGCACATCAGGGTTAGGCATCGGAATACCATACTCCTCGACTAAGGATGCAAAGCGATGTTCTTGCCAATTAGTATTCGCCTTGGGAAGGGAAGAAGTTTTATAAGCCTTCCCTTCAGCGTTTTTGAAAGGATCCATATACTTAAAATATTCTTCCATGTCATTCGGAATTTTCTCGGCCGCGACCAGCTGTTGAACCCCTTTATAAAAAATCGTCTGAAGAATTTCTCCCGTTTTTCTTTGAACTAAAGGATCTAAGACTGGAGATTCCAAGAATCCTCGTATGGCCGGAATCTCGGCTTCTTCCCGACCTTGGGCATATGCACGCTCGGAATCCCGTTTCGCCAAATCGAGTTCTATCTTTATTTTCTTTAGCTCCTCCTCAAGGACACTTCTCTCCTTAACGGACGCCAGCAAGTCCTCTTCTAATGAGGAAGAATGTTTCGTATTAGCTTTTTCGAGCTCTTTCTTCACTTGGGACAGCTCCCGCTGGTTTTCTACTAACTGAGCTCGAAGAGTTTGGTTATCAACGAGAATCTGAGCACACGCGTCATGAGCATCCTGCGATTCCTGCTCCAATAAAGCTAAGCGATAGGTTTGGACAGCAAATAAATCTCCGATCTGTGAAATAGTCCGAACATATCAGCAAAATGTCAAGGGCACAAAAGAAAGAAAAGAAAATCAAAGATAAACGCTTACCTCGTGATACGATCGGGAAAAGTCACTCAAAACCTCGAAGTCACTTTTAACGGTCTGAAGCAGGATGTCCCGCTTGAACCGACTAGCCAAGTAAATTCTGATGGCTTTGTCGAACTCGTTCTCACCACCCGAATCCAGATCGGTTAAAATGCTACCATCTTCAGAATACCCAGCAGCCCTGCTACCCCGAAGGTGCTCATCCATGAAATCCGCTACATCAGGTTCTGACCTGCCTTCTCGACTTGGAACGGGGCCGGAACTCACACCAAAGGGTTTTACCCTCCTAGAGGGTCCAGGACCTTCAGCATTTCTCTTGCGACTCAAAAGTTTCTCGTACTCCTGGACACCCAGAACTCGATTCCAGGAGTACTGACTATAACCAACTGATGAAAGGGCAGGAGTATCAGGGCAAAATAAGGCTCGGAGTGGCCCAGCAGAGGCAGAGTTCAAGGAACTCAAAGTACCGACACCTCTTAGTGTTGGGATATAGCTCGATTTGTCAGACAACAAAGTGCGGAATTTAAAATTTTTCGAGGTATCCAATGGTCCCATAAAAGATGTCTCCACATTATGTATACAAAAGCAAGAACAAAAACGCACACAATGAATTAACAAAGGGGGTTTTTGCGATATACCTCACCACAGGCAAGGTGGTGGAAACCTCCGGTCTTCGATTCTGATTCTGATCCGGTTCACAGGAGTGATCCAAGTGTCTCACCTCCAGGGATAGTCCACACCAATTGGATTCTGGCAACACCTCAAGATCTTAGGCTCAGAACTCGATGCAGGAGATTTGTTATTAAAGGATTGTATGAGATCTCTTGACAAATCAAGATCTAATACAATGGAGGAGGAGATCTCGGCGGCGGCGGCACCAGGAAGCTCACGGCAGCTCAGTGGCGGCGGCTACTAGTGGCGGCGGCGGCTAGGGTTTGCAGGACAAGGGGGCGGCGCTTTTGCAGAGAAGGAGGCTAGGTTTTTTCTCTTAGGGTGTTAGCTTTTTAGCTCATGTAGTTCCCCTTTTATAGACTCCTTCTGACCTAGGGTTTGCAAGACTCCTTATGGGCTTTAATTAATAGAAGCCCATGTCTTGCAATCCTTCATTTAATTAAACTACTTTAATTAAATGCCCAGTCCATTTAAATCAATATTTCTTTTCGCATAATTAATTAGCAACTCAATTAAGTATTTAATTAATTAAGTCAGCCAATTAATTAATTCTCCCACTTGAATTAAATACTCTTAATTCATTTAATTGATTTAATTACCTTTAAATCAATTAGTTCCTTTCATTTCCTTTTATAACAGTCACCGTCCAATTGTATTGTGTGTGACCCTCTGGGTTCACCATCAACTGGCAGCAGGCCCACGAATCCTTCGTGATTTAATTTATGAACAATAAATTGTTCCGGTTAATTAAACAACCTTTAATTAACCACTCCTAGAATTAAATCCTTTATTAATTCAGGAGTACCCACACTTCATGGTCGATGTCTAGCCACAAGCCCATGAAGCCCAATATCAGGTGAATTGATATTTGTGAACCTCGTCTCATATAATTACCATGTACATACGGTCCTTCTATCGACTAATATTCCCGATCAAGACTTAGGGTGTGTGAATTAATCGGCACCTCTAAATTTGTCTCGATAGCTATACTTTCTAATTCAGGATAATATACCTTTGTGACCTTTCTAAATTTGGAAATCCCTTTCCAAATTAGTCACCGACTGCGGCCGCAGATTCCTTGGATATATTATCTAAGAATCGTATAGGAAATTCTCTCACTCATTACAGTGAGTCAATAGATTCCATATCGGTACTAACCACTCGCGTACATGTCCATACGCACCCAACCTAGGCATGTTATGACCAAGCTACGTGGCCTATACCTAGATCTAAGTACGCACTTCCATGCACCGAATTCGCCCTAGCACCTCAAGTCAAAGGACTAAATCGTACACTATTATATTCCTTTGAGAAACATCCCATCACCGATGTGCGTCATGCGCTTCCACAATGGGTTTCTCTGTTCGGGTCGTTCGATGCGTTCAATCCTCCATTGAACCACCTACTCGTATGCACTGGACTCAAATTCCTTGCTCATGAAACACTACAAATTCACTCCATGTGAATCATGCATACTTGTACAAGTCTTGGCGATTCCTACGATACCCCGTCTCGTTCGGAATCTATGACTTGGAACACTTTTAAGATTACGACCTTTGAGACTGTTTCATGATTGCACTCAATACTGAAGTGAATCGTCCCATAGTCAAATGTAATCTAAGGGTTTCAACCAATCGCTTAAATGTATTCGCGAAAGATGAAGTTGGCCATTGTTTATCCTTATACATATATAAATAAACATGCGTATTATTATAAAATCAAAGATCGTTTCATACAGGATAGATCTATTACAAGCAAACAGAACTGGCTTGCAGGGCACTATCCTATCAATCTCCCACTTGCCCTAAAGCCATTCACCTACGGTTCTAAGTCCCATCTTTTCTAGATGACTATCGAACGCCTTTTGTGAAAGTGGCTTAGTTAGTGGGTCAGCTACGTTGTCTTCCGATTTGACATACTCCATGTGCATGTCACCTCTACCCATGATCTCCCTGATCACGTGGTATTTCCTCTGTACGTGTTTGGATTGATGGTGTGATCTCGGCTCCTTCGCTTGAGCTATCGCCCCGTTGTTGTCACAGAAGACGACTACAGGTTCAGCAATGCTAGGAACAACATCCAATTCTTGGATGAAGTTTTTCATCCATACACTTTCTTTTGCTGCATCTGATGCTGCGATATATTCTGCTTCTGTGGTTGAATCAGCAGTGGTAGACTGTTTACAGCTCTTCCAACTGACTGCTCCACCATTGATGCGGAATATGTATCCAGAGTTGGATTTGAAGTCATCCACGTCAGACTGGAAACTTGCATCAGTGAATCCTTCAAGTTTCAGTTCTCCACTACCACCGTAGACCAAAAACATATCCTTAGTCCTTCGCAGGTACTTTAGGATTGCTTTTACGGCAGTCCAGTGCTCTTCGCCTGGATTTGACTGATAGCGGCTCGTTACACTTAGAGCGTGTGCTACGTCTGGTCGAGTACATAACATCGCATACATTATACTCCCTATAGCAGAGGCATAAGGTATGAGAGACATTCTCGTCTTTTCTTCGTCAGTTGTAGGGCACATAGACTTAGAAAGAGAGATACCATGTCTCATTGGAAGCAATCCTCTCTTGGATTCTTCCATCTTGAATCTTTTCAAGATTGTGTTAATGTACTGTGATTGGGAGAGTCCTATCATCTTCTTCGATCTATCCCTATAGATACGGATTCCCAATACGTAAGATGCGTCTCCCATATCTTTCATAGAGAACTGCGCGGATAACCACGCTTTAGTCTGTGCTAACATCTTGATATCGTCTCCGATTAACAAAATGTCATCGACGTACAAAACAATGAATTGTACTGTGCTCCCACTATTCTTCTTGTACACACAAGGTTCATATACGTTTTTGATGAAGCCAAATGCCTTGACTGTCTCATCAAATCGTATGTTCCAGGTTCGGGATGCCTGTTTGAGGCCATATATCGACCTTTGAAGTTTACACAATTTGTGCTCACTTCCTTTGGACGCAAAACCTTCAGGTTGTTGCATAAAGATCTCCTTGTCAATGTCTCCATTGAGGAAGGCGGTCTTTACGTCCATTTGCCATATCTCATAATCATGCCATGCGGCAATGGCAAGTAATATCCGAATGGATTTGGACATCGCTACGGGAGAGAAGGTTTCCTCATAGTCTATTCCAGGCCTTTGAGAATACCCCTTCGCCACTAAGCGTGCCTTGTGAGTTAAAACCTCTCCATTCATTCCAAGCTTACGCTTGAAGATCCATTTGCATCCTACAGGGATAGTTCCCTCAGGTGGATCAACCAAGGTCCAAACCTTGTTGGAATGCATGGAATCCATTTCGGATTGCATGGCTTCGAGCCACGCACCCGAGTCTATGTCTGACATCGCTTCTTGATAGGTCCTTGGATCATTATCGCCTCTTTCGTTTTCGTGAATGAAACCAAATCGCTCTGGCTCCTTACGAATTCGATCAGACCTTCGAAGAGTAGGTGTACTAGTAGGTTCAGTAAATTCTGGTTCAGCTCCCACTGTTTGTGAGGATGGGTCCGATTCCTGGACTTCATCAAGTTCTACGATTGTCCCATTTCGGTTGGAGAGGAAATCCTCTTCCAGGAAGTGGGCGTTCCTAGATACGAACGTATTACGTTCTTTAGGATCGAAGAACAGGTATCCAATGGATTCCTTTGGATACCCCACAAATTTGCACAAACTAGATCTACTATCTAGCTTATCTCCCTTCTTGTTCTTTACATACGCAGGAGATCCCCATACTCGTAGATACGAATACACGGGTGCCTTACCATACCATACTTGGTGCGGCGTTGTTGGCACTGACTTCGAAGGTACTATGTTCAGTATCTTCGATGCAGTTAATAGGGCCAAGCCCCAAAACGAAAAGGGAAGGTCAGCGAAGCTCATCATGGAACGAACCATGTCTAACAATGTTCGGTTCCTCCGCTCGGACACTCCATTGAGTTGGGGCGTCCTAGGGGGAGTTCGCTGGGCGAGAATTCCATTCTCTTTTAGATAATCAAGGAATTCTTGGCTTAAGTACTCACCACCTCTATCAGACCGAAGTGCTTTAATACTATGTCCAAGTTGATTCTCAACTTCCATTCGAAACTCTTTGAATTTCTCAAAAGTTTCGGATTTGTGTTTCATGAGATACACATATCCATAACGACTAAAATCGTCGGTGAATGTTACGAAGTAAGAGAATCCTCCTCTCGCATTGACACTCAATGGTCCACAAACGTCAGTATGGATTAAATCCAATGTTTGTTTGGTTCGCTCAGGATTCCCTGTGAAGGGTGATTTGGTCATCTTTCCTTTGAGACAAGATTCGCAAGTTGGGAGTTCATCCAAGTTCTTTATTTCAAGAGCCTTAGAGGAAACCAACTTTTGGATCCTACTCTTGGAAATATGTCCAAGTCTAGCGTGCCAAAGTTGTGGAGTTTGATTATCATATTTTCTTTTTCTAGATTGAATGTGCATAACGTCGGATTTAACAGGTTCTAGGGAATAAAGACCATCCATCAAAGTACCACAAGCATACATTAAACCACCTTTAAATATGCATAAAGATCCATTTTGAATGGAAAAATTAAAACCATCAATGTCTAGCATTGGTATAGAAATGATGTTCTTAATTATTGTTGGTACGTACAGACAATCCCTTAAAACCAAAGTAAAATTTCCTAAAACCAATTCGACGTCCCCAATAGCCTCAGCGGCGATCCTAGCACCGTTTCCAAAACGCAGGATTCTATCCCCGGGCTTCAGGTATCTTACTGCTCCCATCACCTGCAAATCATTGCAGATATGAGAACCTGCTGCGGTGTCTAACACCCACGATGCACAGTTAATAGAAATATTAACTTCAACCAAGAAAATACCTTTGGCTACCAATTTCATCTTTAGGTAGTCTGGGCAGTTCCTTTTCCAGTGCCCTGCTTTCTTGCAGTGGAAACATTCGTCTTCTGGGCTCTTGCGCTTCTTTTCAACCACCTTTTTGATTGCCTTCGAAGAAACTACCTTCTTCTTCTTCTTACCTCTCTTGGGCTTTGCAGCCTTCGATTGGTGTGCAATCATTACCGGCTTCTCTTTCTTGAGAGTCGATTCTGCCGTTACCAACAAATTGGTCAGTTCGTGAAGGGCAAGGGTTCTGTCCTCCATGTTGAAGTTCAACACGAACTGGTCAAAAGAACGGGGCAGCGAATGGAGAAGGAGGTCAGTGCTAAGATCAGCGTGCAAGTCTACTTCCAATCGCCCTAGTTTTTCAACCAGGTTGATGAAGCGTAGACAGTGATCCTTGACACTGCTTCCCTCAGCCATCTTGAGATAAAACAACTCCTTAGTGGTTGCGAACCTTTCGGTACGAGACCTCTCTCCAAACATCTGCTGGAGGTGGAGAAGTATCTCTCTAGCAAGCGGCATAGCAGCATGCTGTTTCTGCAGTTCATTCGACATCGAGGCTAGCATGAGACATCGAACCTGAAGATCATCATCAACCCTTTTAGCATGGGCGGTTCGTTGTTCCTCAGTAGCTCGTGCTGCGGGTGCAGCAGGCATGGGTGTATCGAGCACATAGCTACGTCGCTCGGAGTCGAGGACGATTCTGAGATTTCTCAGCCAGTCAACAAAGTTTGAGCCATTCAATTTGTTTGCGTCGAGGATAACAGATAATGGATTCTTAGACATTGTACTTAATATCTACAATTGGAAAGAAGACAACATTAAGCTAACTGATCTTATGCCTAATACTTATAATTATCGAATTTGGACTTATTTTCGAAAAAGTTCTCCCACTATTTTATCGAAACAATCACCCCTTTGATTGCTCGGGAATTCTAATTCCTAGTAGGTCTTGACGTCCCAGCAGCAATTAATTGCACCCACGACTCGTGGCCATACAACCAATTCTCCAGGTAGGTATACATTTTACCAATTGTGTTACTCCACAACCTTCAAGCTTATTTTGCCTCGGCTTTCGCACTTATCTAGCACTGCTACATCATAAGTGTTACTAATCGTTAAGTCTAACCCATCAATCGTGATGAGCAACGGGCCCGGTCGTGAGTTCTCCGTAACTAGTTATCGGTCGATCCTCACATCCCGACCAGTCCTCACCCTTGTCATGTTTAGTTAAAACAGGAGTCAAGGAATTTCACGTATTGTCCCTTTCTTCGACTCGGGTGCCAGACTCTGGATCACCTCTATCGATAAGTAGACAACATACGTTAGTTCCTATTGATGGAAGGCTTGGATTTATATAAATACTTCATTTTATTTTAATCCAATATGACTTAATATTTAATTCGAGAGGGGGTTTCTGGTTTTGAAAGTTATGCCAACTCTCCTCGAGATCTCACCGATTCAGTTATGCTTTATCTTTTATTACGATCTAGATTCTAGCGCGTAGCCAAATATAAATCGACAAATAAATAAAAGCCATACAAGCCTAGCATGCATACTACCACAATATGTTTTCGATCGGGAGCCTCCTATGTGGGCCATCATCGAGCCAATTGATGTTGGCCCAATTGGTCAATCTAAAGGGTTCTCAAACAGGCCCTATGCTATTACACATTGTACCATGCATACATGGCCTTCTTATCTTCTTGGGCTCCCACCTTGCTTGTAAATGGGCCTCCATCCTAAACTAGGAAAGCAGTAAAGCCCTAATCTATTACAAAGGCTCAAAGTGGCCCAAAAATAATAATAGGCTCGCAGGCCCAATAAAAACCAAGCAATAAATTAAACCAATCACATCTACCCTAAGGTCAAGGCTCGTCTCGATCGAAAACCACGTAAACAGTTCACGTAGAGCAAGAAACATGTAAACATTTTTTACTTTCTTCTATCTTAATTTTAAAACATCCTTTTAAAACTAATTCCTATGATTCTTGCTTTTTAGTCACTACTAATTATGACAAAATAAATATCCGGGTAAACAAAAATTAATTTTCTGCTCAATTTCAGAATCTGTTTTTTCAACTTTTGAAAATTGCATTTTCGGCCCCTCAACTTTCGAAAATTGCACTTTGACCCCAAAACTTTTAAAAAGTTACAAAAACACCCCTGGGCAGTTTCGGGCAGCAGACCAGAAAATAAAATTTTGAATTTTTGAAAATTTTCGATTTTTCAAATTGACCCCTCAAGTTTCGGTAATTGCAAAACAGCCCCTAAGTTTTCAGAAATTGCAAAACGACCCCAAAAACTGTGCGACCAGAATTGCAAAAACAGTCCAGAATTTTCAGATTTTCAGATTTCAAAAATTTCGAATTTTCAGCCCCCAAAAACCCTGATTTGCGATTTCTGCCCCAAAAGTCCTGAAGTTTTCAAAAACTATAAAAACGGCACAGATCTAGAAAAGCAGTTTTACCCATTGATAGATCTAGTCATAACAAGCAAGAATCAACTTACAGAACATAATTATCACGTGTTCTCATACATATAATTAAACATATACGGTGAACACAATTATGTTCAGGCTTTTGTATAATAATAATGGAGTTGGCTCTGATACCACTGTTGGGATATAGCTCGATTTGTCAGACAACAAAGTGCGGAATTTAAAATTTTTCGAGGTATCCAATGGTCCCATAAAAGATGTCTCCACATTATGTATACAAAAGCAAGAACAAAAACGCACACAATGAATTAACAAAGGGGGTTTTTGCGATATACCTCACCACAGGCAAGGTGGTGGAAACCTCCGGTCTTCGATTCTGATTCTGATCCGGTTCACAGGAGTGATCCAAGTGTCTCACCTCCAGGGATAGTCCACACCAATTGGATTCTGGCAACACCTCAAGATCTTAGGCTCAGAACTCGATGCAGGAGATTTGTTATTAAAGGATTGTATGAGATCTCTTGACAAATCAAGATCTAATACAATGGAGGAGGAGATCTCGGCGGCGGCGGCACCAGGAAGCTCACGGCAGCTCAGTGGCGGCGGCTACTAGTGGCGGCGGCGGCTAGGGTTTGCAGGACAAGGGGGCGGCGCTTTTGCAGAGAAGGAGGCTAGGTTTTTTCTCTTAGGGTGTTAGCTTTTTAGCTCATGTAGTTCCCCTTTTATAGACTCCTTCTGACCTAGGGTTTGCAAGACTCCTTATGGGCTTTAATTAATAGAAGCCCATGTCTTGCAATCCTTCATTTAATTAAACTACTTTAATTAAATGCCCAGTCCATTTAAATCAATATTTCTTTTCGCATAATTAATTAGCAACTCAATTAAGTATTTAATTAATTAAGTCAGCCAATTAATTAATTCTCCCACTTGAATTAAATACTCTTAATTCATTTAATTGATTTAATTACCTTTAAATCAATTAGTTCCTTTCATTTCCTTTTATAACAGTCACCGTCCAATTGTATTGTGTGTGACCCTCTGGGTTCACCATCAACTGGCAGCAGGCCCACGAATCCTTCGTGATTTAATTTATGAACAATAAATTGTTCCGGTTAATTAAACAACCTTTAATTAACCACTCCTAGAATTAAATCCTTTATTAATTCAGGAGTACCCACACTTCATGGTCGATGTCTAGCCACAAGCCCATGAAGCCCAATATCAGGTGAATTGATATTTGTGAACCTCGTCTCATATAATTACCATGTACATACGGTCCTTCTATCGACTAATATTCCCGATCAAGACTTAGGGTGTGTGAATTAATCGGCACCTCTAAATTTGTCTCGATAGCTATACTTTCTAATTCAGGATAATATACCTTTGTGACCTTTCTAAATTTGGAAATCCCTTTCCAAATTAGTCACCGACTGCGGCCGCAGATTCCTTGGATATATTATCTAAGAATCGTATAGGAAATTCTCTCACTCATTACAGTGAGTCAATAGATTCCATATCGGTACTAACCACTCGCGTACATGTCCATACGCACCCAACCTAGGCATGTTATGACCAAGCTACGTGGCCTATACCTAGATCTAAGTACGCACTTCCATGCACCGAATTCGCCCTAGCACCTCAAGTCAAAGGACTAAATCGTACACTATTATATTCCTTTGAGAAACATCCCATCACCGATGTGCGTCATGCGCTTCCACAATGGGTTTCTCTGTTCGGGTCGTTCGATGCGTTCAATCCTCCATTGAACCACCTACTCGTATGCACTGGACTCAAATTCCTTGCTCATGAAACACTACAAATTCACTCCATGTGAATCATGCATACTTGTACAAGTCTTGGCGATTCCTACGATACCCCGTCTCGTTCGGAATCTATGACTTGGAACACTTTTAAGATTACGACCTTTGAGACTGTTTCATGATTGCACTCAATACTGAAGTGAATCGTCCCATAGTCAAATGTAATCTAAGGGTTTCAACCAATCGCTTAAATGTATTCGCGAAAGATGAAGTTGGCCATTGTTTATCCTTATACATATATAAATAAACATGCGTATTATTATAAAATCAAAGATCGTTTCATACAGGATAGATCTATTACAAGCAAACAGAACTGGCTTGCAGGGCACTATCCTATCACTTAGTTCGGGAATCGTGAGTGGAATAATAACAGGATGTTCGCCCAAATTACTTGTACCAGTTCTATTTCCGGAAGTATGAGACAATGGATCAAAATAAAAGGGTTTATCTTCAATTAATTCGGCAGCAGACACTCGAAATCTCTCAACAACCCGATCTACGAGGATAAAATGAATCGGGACGAGCTTAAATAACAAATTTATTAGATAAACATAAAACCAAACTGAAGGTGAGAAGCATACCCAGAGAAAGAGAAGTAGGGTTCGGACCACTGGAGGTTGCCTGTACATCGGACAGAGGAAGGGGCCCTTCGGAGGACTGACCGGGATATTTAATCGCCGGGGCAGGATAATCGCAGTAGCTCAACCCCGCCAGTCGCAAAACGCCTTCTTGAACTAAGTATCTGGTTTGATAAGGGTTAGACTCCAATCGCCCCAGGAGTTCATCAGAAAGACGATGGCTAAGTTTTTCTTTTATTTTACGAGAACCGTATGTCCAACTATTTGCGCCGTCCCATCGATAAGGTCTCGTTTTCGAACTACCCTCCGAAATAGGAACGTCAGGGCCCTTCACGAAAAAGAATCTCCTCTTCCAACCTAAAGCTTTCTTCGTTGATATTTTCGTAAGAAAAGGCCGTTTAGACCTCGGACGAACGGACACAAAGCCTATGTTCGAACCTTTGCAGGGATCCATTCGAAATATCTGCCAAAAGTTGCTAAAAGAAGCTTCTTCTCCTTTCGCCTCCATGAGAGTGCAAAACGCTATTATATATGCAACGGAGTGCGGGAGAAGCTGAGCCGGGGAAAGCGAAAAGAAATTTAAAATATTTCTGATAAGAAGGAACGACAATCGAAAAACCTTTCGGAAGAAATTTCCCATAATCCGCCTCAAGGCGAGCCCGATCTCTTTTCGAAAAACAACTGGAAGTTTTACTAGCAGGAAGTTCTGACTTACCCGAGGTGACGGCTTGTGAGGCCTGCGTATGTTCAAAAATCCTAACAAAAGCTCCTTCGCCAATACTACGTTTGTCGACCTCTTTTTCTTCGAGGTCCTCGCTCGGATCGTCGTCTTCATCGTCTCGATGAAATTCCCCGTCTTCAAAGTCATCTACAAGCTTAAACAAAGGATCAGATTCTTGGCTCTCCTCAACCTTCTTCTTGCCTCTCACGCTTATAGAGCTCGACATAATGGACTAAGAAGTATTTATACAGGAGAAAAATGCTATTTTGAGCTCAAACTCTTCGAGTTCAAGAAAGTTGTTATGTGAAAATATTTTTCAAAGAAGTCAATATGTATATATATACATGGTTAAAAAGGTAAAAATTGCAGAGAGGTCCCCGAGTAACCACGACGGTTGAACTTACCAAGGGTAAAAGCTTAGGGTCGTCCCTCTCAAAATTACCTCTTTGATCCTTCATTCCCTAGAATTGCGGAATATGTCCTTGCAATCTATCCTTAAGATTCTCAGAAGCCCTCCCGGTTATAAGTCGGAAATTCTGGAAAGCATTCATCGAGGGATCGAACAACGCAGCACGAAACCGAAAGGGGTATTACTATTTCAACATCCCCCGACGAGGATAATTTCAGAGCGCGCCAAAGTATGTTTCTTATATATGCACTCTTTTTCCCTTACTTGGTTTTTATCCCAATGGGTTTTTCCGAGTCAGGTTTTTAACGAGGCATATTCTGAAAACATACTGAGCGGCTCGTCTAACCATAACATGGAACATACTTTATACTTCTTCGAACGCTTACTTCGCTTCACACTCGAGAAGTGGGGGAGTATTGATGAGGGGTAATTCGGATTCCCTGTTCTTTAGCCTCAACGCGATTCGAATAATTATGAACCCTGTCGTCAGGAACCAAAGGACGAACCAAAGCATGAAAATGATTGTTTCGAGCTCACAATGGTCGACGGACACTGTTGGGCCGAGCCCAGGCCCAAGTCCTCAAAGTTGGCTATAAATACTCCATGCATTTATTACATTGGGGGCGGCCAGGGAAGAGACTCCAAGCTTAAGATCACAGCTCGGATTATTAGGATAGGCCCAATTGTACATGTTTCGCCCTCTAGCTTGTACGGCATCCAATAATGCTCGAATAGGACTCATCCTACTTATACTTTGTATTAAAACTCATTGAATATTGATACTATTGATCTTTCTCCATTTATTCGCATTTTATTTATGTTCGATTAGCACACCACCCCATATAACCCTATCACACGAATACGCGTAAGATCACTACCCTTTAACAACTAAGTAGAAACATTCATCTAGAGGCAATGGAGCAGAACATCAAGCTATTATGTGAAGCAGTAAACATCACTCCAGTCTGATAGAATAGTGCCCAGCAAGCCAGTTCAATTAGCTTGTAATAGGTCTATTCTGTAAGAAAAAATCTTTTGATTTTATAATAATACGCACGTTTATTTATATGAGTATAAGGATAAACAATGGCCAACTTCATCTCTCGCAAATACATTTAAGCGATTGGTTGAAACCCTTAGATTACATTTTGACTATGGGACGATTCACTTCAGTATTGAGTGCAATCATGAAACAGTCTCAAAGGTCGTAATCTTAAAACTGTTCCAAGTCAGAGATTCCGAACGAGACGGGGTATTGTAGGAATCGCCAAGACTTGTACAAGTATGCATGATTCACATGGAGTGAATTTGTAGCGTTTCATGAGCAAGGCATTTGAGGCCAGTGCATACGAGTAGGTGGTTCAATGGAGGATTGAACGCATCGAACGACCCGAACAGAGAAACCCATTGTGGAAGCGCATGACGCATATCGGTGATGGGATGTTTCTCAAGGATTATAATAGTGTACGATTTAGTCCTTTGACTTGAGGTACTAGGGCGAATTCGGTGCATGAAAGTGCGTACTTAGATCTAGGTATAGGCCACGTAGCTTGGTCATAACATGCCTAGGTTGGGTGCGTATGGACATGTACGCGAGTGGTTAGTACCGATATGGAATCTATTGACTCAATGTAATGGGTGAGAGAAGTTCCTATACGATTCATAGATAATATATCCGAGGAATCCACGGCCGTGGTCGGTGACGGATTTGGAAAGGGGTTTCCAAATTTAGCAGTCACACTGGAATATTATCCTCAATTAGAAAGTATAGTTATCGAGACAAATTTAGAGGTGCCGATCAATTCACACACCCTAAGTCTTGATCGGGAATATTAGTCGATAGAAGGACCGTATGTACATGGTAATTATATGAGAAGAGGTTCACAAGTATCAATTCACCTGAAGTTGGGCTTCATGGGCTTGTGGCTAGACATCGACCATGAAGTGTAGGTACTCCTGAGTTAATAGAGGAATTGATTCTAGGAGTGGTCAATTAAAGGTTGTTTAATTGACCGGAGCAATTTATTGTTCATAAATTAAATCACGAGGAATTCGTGGGCCTGCTGCCAATTGATGGTGAACCCAGAGGGTCACACACAATACAATTGGACGGTGACTGTTGGAAAAGGATACAAAAGGAATTAATTGATTTAAAGGTAATTAAATCAATTAAATGAATTAAAAGAATTTAATTCAAGTGGGAGATTAATTAATTGGCTAACTTAATTAATTAAATACTTAATTGAGTTGCTAATTAATTATGTAAAAGAAATAATGATTTAATTGGACTGGGCATTTAATTAAATAATTAATTAAATGAACTAGGCTTGCAAGACATGGGCCTTTTAATTAAAAGCCCATAAGGAGTCTTGCAAAACCTAAGTTGAGGGAGTCTATAAAAAGGGGATCTACTTGAGCTCAAAAGCCAACACCCTAAGAAAGAAAACCCTAGCTCTCCTCTCAACCTAGCCGGCGCCCCCTAGTGCTAGAAACCCTAGCCGCCGCCGCCACCAAGAGACGCCGCCACCCTGCTCCCGTGGGCTGCTCTTGTGCCGCCAATCATCTCCTGTCGTTCATCTGTGATAGAGTTTGACCTGTCAAGAGAATCTACACAATCCTGCTTCGACAAATCTCTTGAATCCAGTTCTGAGCCTAAGATCTTGAGGTGTTGCCAGAATCCAATTGGTGTGGACTTACTTTTGAGGTGAGACGCTTGGATCACTTCTGTGAACCAGATCCAGTTCCAGATCCAGTTGCAGAATCAGAATCGAAGGTTGCCACCACCTTGCCTGTAGTGAGGTATATCGCAAAACACCCTTGTTGAATTTCTATGTGTGTTTTCGTTCTTGCTTACGTATAATTAATATGGAGAATTCTTATGGGACCTTGGGTGCTTCGAAAATTTTAAATTCTGCACTGTCGTTGTTCTGACAATCGAGGCATCCCAACCACTATCCCAACAGTGGTATCAGAGCCAACTCCATTATTATTATACGGAAAGCCAAAACATAATGTGTTTTCACCATATATGTTTAATTATGTATATGTAAACACGTGATAATTATGTTCTGTAAGTTGATTCTAACTTGTTATGACTGGATCTATGATTGGGTAAAACTGCTATTTTAGATCTGTGCCGTTTTTATAATTTTTGAAAACTTCAGGACTTTTATGCTAAAATCGAGATTAGGGTTTTAGAGGGCTGAAAAAATTTGAATTTTTGAAATCTGGAAATTTATAAATCATGGACTGTTTTTGCAAATCTGGTCGCACGCATTTTGGTGTCGTTTTGTAATTTCCGAAAGTTCAGGGACTGTTTTGCAATTATTGAAAATTCAGGGAAAAATCAAAAATTTTCAGAATTCAAAATATTATTTTCTGGTAGCTGCCCAAATCTGCCCAGGGGTGTTATTGTAACTTTTTAAAAGTTTTGGGGTCAAAGTGCAATTTTCAAAAGTTGAGGGGCGAAAATGCAATTTCAAAAGTTGTAAAACAGAATCTGAATTTGAGCAGAAAATTTATTTTTGTTTACCCGAATATTCATTTTGTCATAATTAGTAGTGACTAAAAGGTAAGAATCATAGGGAGTTAGTTTTAAAAGGTAGTTTTAAAATTAAGAAAGAAATAGATAAAGGATGTTTGCTTGTTTCTTGCTCTATGTGAATTGTTTACGTGGTTTTCGATCCAGCCGAGCCTTGACCTTAGGTTAGATGTGATTGGTTTAATTTATTGTTGTTTTTTTTTATTGGGCCTGCGAGCCTATTATGTTTCTGGGCCATTTTGAGCCTTTGTAATAGAATAGGGCTTTACTGCTTTCCTAGTTTAGGATGGAGGCCCGTTTACAAGCAAGGTGGGAACCCAAGAAGACATGAAGGCCATGTATGCGTGGTACATTGTGTAATAGCATAGGCCCATTTACAAACCCTTTAGATTGACCAATAGGACCAACATCATTGGCTCGATGATGGCCTGCATAGGAGGCTCCCGATCGAAAATATATTGTGGTAGTATGCATGCTAGGTTTGTATGGCTTTTATTTATTTTGTCGATTTATATTTAGCTTGTATGAGATGCGCGCTAGAATCTAGATCGTAATAAAAGATAAAGCATAACTGAATCGGTGAGATCTCGAGGAGAGTTAGTATAACTTTCAAAACCAGAAATTCCCCTCTCGAATTAAATATTAAGTCATATTGGATTAAAATAAAATGAAGTATTTATAAATCCAAGCCTTCCATCAATAGGGACTAACATATGTTGTCTACTTATCGATAGAGGTGATCCAGAGTCTGGCACCCGAGTCGAAGAAAGGGACAATACGTGAAATTCCTTGACTCCTGTTTTTAACTAAACACGACAAGGGTGAGGACTGGTCGGGATGTGAGGATCGACCGATAACTAGTTACGGAGAACTCACGACCGGGCCCGTTGCTCATCATGATTGATGGGTTAGACTTAACGATTAGTAACACTTATGATGTAGCAGTGCTAGATAAGTATGAAAACCGAGGCAAAATAACATGAAGATTGTGGAGTAACACAATTGGTAAAAAGTATACCTACCTGGAGAATTGGTTGTATGGCCACGAGTCGTGGGTGCAATTAATTGCTGCTGGGACGTCAAGACCTACTAGGAATTAAATTTCCCGAGCAATCAAAGGGGTGATTGTTTCGACAAAATAGTGGGAGAACTTTTTCGAAAACAAGTCCAAAATTCGTTAATTATAAGTATTAGACATAAGATCAGTTAGGTTAATGTTGTCTTCTTTCCATTTGTAGATATTAAGTACAATGTCTATGAATCCATTATCTGTTATCCTCGACGCAAACAAATTGAATGGCTCAAACATCGTTGACTGGCTGAGAAATCTCAGAATTGTCCTCGATTCCGAGCGACGAAGCTATGTGCTCGACACACCCATGCCTGCTGCACCCGCAGCACGAGCTAGTGAGGAACAACGAACCGCCCATGCTAAAAGGGTTGATGATGATCTTCAGGTTCGATGTCTCATGCTAGCCTCGATGTCGAATGAACTGCAGAAACAGCATGCTGCAATGCCGCTTGCTAGAGAGATACTTCTCCACCTCCAGCAGATGTTTGGAGAGAGGTCTCGTACCGAAAGGTTCGCGACCACTAAGGAGTTGTTTCATCTCAAGATGGCTGAGGGAAGCAGTGTCAAGGATCACCGTCTGCGTTTCATCAACCTGGTTGAAAAACTGGGGCGATTGGACGTGGATTTGCACGCTGATCTTAGCACTGACCTCCTTCTCCATACGCTGCCCCGTTCTTTTGACCAGTTCGTGTTGAACTTCAACATGGAGGATAGAACCCTCGCTCTTCACGAACTGACCAATTTGTTGGTAACGGCAGAATCGACTCTCAAGAAAGAGAAGCCGGTAATGATTGCACACCAATCGAAGGCTGTAAAGCCCAATAGAGGTAAGAAGAAGAAGAAGGTATTTTCTTCGAAGGCAGTCACAAAGGTGGTTGAAAAGAAGCGCAAGAGCCCAGAAGACGAATGTTTCCACTGCAAGAAAGCAGGGCACTGGAAAAGGAACTGCCCAGACTACCTAAAGATGAAATTGGTAGCCAAAGGTATTTTCTTGATTGAAGTTAATATTTCTATTAACTGTGCATCGTGGGTGTTAGACACTGCATCAAGTTCTCATATCTGCAATGATTTGCAGGTGATGGGAGCAGTAAGATACCTGAAGCCCGGGGATAGAATCCTGCGTTTTGGAAACAGAGCTAGGATCGCCGCTGAGGCTATTAGGGACGTCGAAATGGTTTTAGGAAATTTTACTTTAATTTTAAGGGATTGTCTGTACGTACCAAACATTATTAAGAACATCATTTCTATACCCATGTTGGATATTGATGGTTTTAATTTTTCCATTGAATATGGAGCTTTTTGCATATTTAAAAGTGGTTTAATGTATGCTCGTGGTACTTTGATAGATGGTCTTTATTCCTTAGAACCTACAAATTCTGACGTCATGCACATACAATCTAGAAAAAGAAAATATGATAATCAAACTCCACAACTTTGGCACGCTAGACTTGGACATATTTCCAAGAGTAGGATTCAAAAGCTGGTTTCCTCTAAGGCTCTTGAAATAAAGAACTTGGATGAACTCCCAACTTGCGAATCTTGTCTCAAAGGAAAGATGACCAAATCACCCTTCACCGGGAATCCCGAGCGAACCACGCAAACATTAAATTTAATCCATACTGATGTTTGTGGACCATTGAGTGTCAATGCGAGAGGAGGATTCTCTTACTTCGTAACATTCACCGACGATTTTAGTCGTTATGGATATGTGTATCTTATGAAACACAAATCCGAAACTTTTGAGAAATTCAAAGAGTTTCGAATGGAAGTTGAGAATCAACTTGGACATAGTATTAAAGCACTTCGTTCTGATAGAGGTGGTGAGTACTTAAGCCAAGGATTCCTTGATTATCTAAAAGAGAATGGAATTCTCGCCCAGCGAACTCCCCCTAGGACGCCCCAACTCAATGGAGTGTCCGAGCGGAGGAACCGAACATTGTTAGACATGGTTCATTCCATGATGAGCTTCGCTGACCTTCCCTTTTCGTTTTGGGGCTTAGCCCTATTAACTGCCTACCTTCGAAGTCAGTGCCAACGACACCGCACCAAGTATGGTATGGTAAAGCACCCGTGTATTCGTATCTACGAGTATGGGGATCTCCTGCGTATGTAAAGAACAAAAAGGGAGATAAGCTAGATAGTAGATCTAGTTTGTGCAAATTTGTGGGGTATCCAAAGGAATCCATTGGATACCTGTTCTTCGATCCTAAAGAACGTAATACGTTCGTATCTAGGAATGCCCACTTCTTGGAAGAGGATTTCCTCACCAACCGAAATGGGACAATCGTAGAACTTGATGAAGTCCAGGAATCGGACCCATCCCCACAAACAGTGGGAGCTGAACCAGAATTTATTGAACCTACTAGTACACCTACTCTTCGAAGGTCTGATCGAATTCGTAAGGAGCCAGAGCGATTTGGTTTCATTCACGAAAACGAGAAAGGTGATAATGATCCAAAGACCTATCAAGAAGCGATGTTAGACATAGACTCGGGTGCGTGGCTCGAAGCCATGCAATCCGAAATGGATTCCATGCATTCCAACAAGGTTTGGACCTTGGTCGATCCACCTGAGGGAACTATCCCTGTAGGATGCAAATGGATCTTCAAGCGTAAGCTTGGAATGAATGGAGAGGTATTAACTCATAAAGCTCGCTTAGTGGCGAAAGGGTATTCTCAAAGGTCTGGAATAGACTATGAGGAAACCTTCTCTCCCGTGGCGATTTCGAAATCCATTCGGATACTACTTGCTATAGCCGCGTGGCATGACTACGAAATATGGCAAATGGACGTAAAGACCGCCTTTCTCAATGGAGACATTGACAAGGAGATCTTTATGCAACAACCTGAAGGTTTTGCGTCCAAAGGAAGTGAGCATAAATTGTGTAAACTTCAAAGGTCAATCTATGGCCTCAAACAGGCGTCCCGAACCTGGAACATACGATTTGATGAGACAGTCAAAGCTTTTGGCTTCATCAAAAACGTATATGAACCTTGTGTGTACAAGAAGAATAGTGGGAGCTCGATACAATTCATTGTTTTGTACGTCGATGACATTTTGTTAATCGGAGACGATATCAAGATGTTAGCGCAGACTAAAGCGTGGTTATCCGTGCAGTTTTCCATGAAAGATATGGGAGACGCATCTTACGTATTGGGAATACGTATCTATAGGGATAGATCGAAGAAGATTATAGGACTCTCCCAATCTCAGTACATCAACACTATTTTGAAGATATTCAAAATGGAAGAATCCAAGAGAGGATTGCTTCCAATGAGACATGGTATCTCTCTTTCTAAGTCTATGTGCCCTACAACTGACGAAAAAAAGATGAGAATGTCTCTCATACCTTATGCCTCTGCTATAGGGAGCATAATGTATGCGATGTTGTGTACTCGACCAGACATAGCACACGCTCTAAGTGTAACGAGCCGCCATGAGTCAAATCCAGGCGAAGCGCACTGGACTGCCGTAAAAGCAATCCTAAAGTACCTGCGAAGGACTAAGGATATGTTTTTGGTCTACGGTGGTAGTGGAGAACTGAAACTTGAAGGATTCACTGATGCAAGTTTCCAGTCTGACGTGGATGACTTCAAATCCAACTCTGGATATATATTCCGCATCAATGGAGGAGCGGTCAGTTGGAAAAGCTGTAAACAGTCTACCACTGCCGACTCAACCACAGAAGCAGAATATATCGCAGCATCAGATGTGGCAAAAGAAAGTGTATGGATGAAAAACTTCATCCAAGAATTGGATGTTGTTCCAAGAATTGCTAAACATGTAGTCGTCTTCTGTGACAACAACGGGGCGATAGCTCAAGCAAAAGAGCCGAGATCACACCATCAATCCAAACACGTACAGAGAAAATACCACGTGATCAGGGAGATCATGGGTAGAGGTGACATGCACATGGAGTATGTCAAATTGGAAGACAACGTAGCTGACCCACTAACTAAGCCACTTTCACAAAAGGCGTTCGATAGTCATCTAGAGAAGATGGGTCTTAGAACCATAGGTGAATGGCTTTAGGGCAAGTGGGAGATTGATAGAATAGTGCCCAGCAAGCCAGTTCAATTAGCTTGTAATAGGTCTATTATGCAAGAAACAATCTTTTGATTTTATAATAATACGCATGTTTATTTATATGAGTATAAGGATAAACAATGGCCAACTTCATCTCTCGCAAATACATTTAAGCGATTGATTGAAACCCTTAGATTACATTTTGACTATGGGACGATTCACTTCAGTATTGAGTGCAATCATGAAACAGTCTCAATAGTCATAATCTTAAAACTGTTCCAAGTCAGAGATTCCGAACGAGACGGGTATCGTAGGAATCGCCAAGACTTGTACAAGTATGCATGATTCACATGGAGTGAAATTTGTAGCGTTTCATGAGCAAGGCATTTGAGGCCAGTGCATACGAGTAGGTGGTTCAATGGAGGATTGAACGCATCGAACGACCCGAACAGAGAAACCCATTGTGGAAGCGCATGACGCATATCGGTGATGGGATGTTTCTCAAGGATTATAATAGTGTACGATTTAGTCATTTGACTTGAGGTACTAGGGCGAATTCAGTGCATGAAAGTGCGTACTTAGATCTAGGTATAGGCCACGTAGCTTGGTCATAACATGCCTAGGTTGGGTGCGTATGGACATGTACGCGAGTGGTTAGTACCGATATGGAATCTATTGACTCACTGTAATGGGTGAGAGAATTTCCTATACGATTCTTAGATAATATATCCGAGGAATCCACGGCAGTGGTCGGTGACGGATTTGGAAAGGGGTTTCCAAATTTAGCAGTCACACTGGAATATTATCCTGAATTAGAAAGTATAGTTATCGAGACAAATTTAGAGGTGCCGATCAATTCACACACCCTAAGTCTTGATCGGGAATATTAGTCGATAGAAGGACCGTATGTACATGGTAATTATATGAGACGAGGTTCACAAGTATCAATTCACCTGAAGTTGGGCTTCATGGGCTTGTGGCTAGACATCGACCATGAAGTGTAGGTACTCCTGAGTTAATAGAGGAATTGATTCTAGGAGTGGTCAATTAAAGGTTGTTTAATTGACCGGAGCAATTTATTGTTCATAAATTAAATCACGAGGGATTCGTGGGCCTGCTGCCAATTGATGGTGAACCCAGAGGGTCACACACAATACAATTGGACGGTGACTGTTGGAAAAGGATACAAAAGGAATTAATTGATTTAAAGGTAATTAAATCAATTAAATGAATTAAAAGAATTTAATTCAAGTGGGAGATTAATTAATTTGCTAACTTAATTAATTAAATACTTAATTGAGTTGCTAATTAATTATGTAAAAGAAATAATGATTTAATTGGACTGGGCATTTAATTAAGTAATTAATTAAATGAACTAGGCTTGCAAGACATGGGCTTTTTAATTAAAAGCCCATAAGGAGTCTTGCAAAACCTAAGTTGAGGGAGTCTATAAAAAGGGGATCTACTTGAGCTCAAAAGCCAACATCCTAAGAAAGAAAACCCTAGCTCTCCTCTCAACCTACCCGCCGCCCCCTAGTGCTAGAAACCCTAGCCGCCGCCACCTTGCTGCCGTGGGCTGCTCTTGTGCCGCCAATCATCTCCTCTCGTTCCTCTGTGATAGATCTTGACTTGTCAAGAGAATCTACACAATCGTGCTTCGACAAATCACTTGAATCCAATTCTGAGCCTAAGATCTTGAGGTGTTGCCAGAATCCAATTGGTGTGGACTTACTTTGGAGGTCAGACGCTTGGATCACTTTTGTGAACCAGATCCAGTTCCAGATCCAGTTGCAGAATCAGAATCGAAGGTTGCCACCACCTTGCCTGTGGTGAGGTATATCGCAAAACACCCTTTTTAAATTTCTATGTGTGTTTTCGTTCTAGCTTACGTATAATTAATATGGAGAATTCTTATGGGACCTTGGGTGCTTCGAAAATTTTAAATTTCGCATTGTCGTTGTTCTGACAATCGAGGCATCCCAACCACTATCCCAACACAGTCCTACCAGAAGAGCCAATATACCCTGCTGATGATGACAAAAATGGGGGAGATGGTGGTTCTGCTACTAAGGCTGCTGCTGCTGATGTAAATAAATCTGTTGAAGTCACTGTTACTGAAAAACTGGAGGAATCTGCTGAGAAGACTGAAGATGAAAATACAAGCAAACCAGCTGATCAAGTAACTTCTGAGAAAGAAAAGGAAACTGATGTCTCTGAACAAGTTGAAAAAGAAGAAGAGTCTAAGGAATCAGCAAAGTCTGGCAAGGAGATTGCTGCTGACAAAGACTCAGCTGATGAACAGCTGAATCCATATGTCAAATACAAAAGGATCGAGGATCTGAAGAAAAGAATAGCTGCTTTATATGAAGAATCCTCTAATCCTTATGAGGATGACCTTGAAGATGAGGAAGATCTTGAAAAAGAATTATCATATGCAAATCCGTAATATGATCGATATTAATAAAATAATATTATAAACGCTAGGAAACAAGTGAAAGAACAATGTGTATAAATATTCCAAATGATGAAGTACAAGTTACAAATATTTGGGGTCCTATCCGAGCATTATTGGATACCGTACAAGCTAGAGGGCGAGATACATATAAATGCGGTTGGACTAATGTATCCGAGCTATAGCTTCGAGTGAAGAGCACCTGGGAAAGCGTGTCTGGCGTCATAAATGCAAGTGGTAATTATAGTGAAAAATGATGAGCTAGCTACTCCATCCACAGGGATATATTTCTATGGCCTAAGGGCTTGGGCCTATGATCGGCCCAATAGTAAATTCCGACCACGAGCATTCCCTAGGTGTTCGGATTGAATAGGCCGCAAACTGGGCTTGATTTTAGGTCAGCATGGTCGGATTCTACTCTTTTCGATCTTGCTCGGGCTTCCCAATGTGGTGCTCGAAATACCCCCTCATCAATACTCCCCCACTTCTCCAGCGCAAAGCGAAGCTTAAGCTTGAAGAAGTATATGATATGCCTTGGTGGGCGAATCTTATTGTTATGTTTCGGATAAACCTCGTTAAAAACCTAATTCGGAAAAACCCATTGGGATAAAAGCCGAACCAGGGAAAAAGAGTGTATATCATGAAAACACCACAATGATTCTTATTTATAATTCATGATGCCGTGATCGATTATTCGTTAAAAACTGCCTTAATTCCTTTTCGACCTATCTTCTCCGATCGTATAGCAGTAATCGAACATTGAAATCTAACGCTGCCCTTCCTTCAGTGTTGGGCTACGGCCCAATAGTCCATATACTATAGGGACCCAATGTGCGATTAAAGGGAAGCATGTTTAAAATTACCCTGCGGGAGTCCAATTGCCGCAACTTTTCGAGGGCCGGTTTGCAATTTGATGTCTTGGCCTTGTATATATAAGTTGACCGTCGGAGATTTATTTACACTAAACTTTCAGTTATCCCAAGATCGGAGCAAATAGATCGATTAGAAAATTCCAACACTTGTCCGATCGTTCTAAATATACCATGTCTATTGCAGTAGATTCCCGGGGCAGCAGGCCCACGAATTTCTCGTGATTTAATTTATGAACAATAAATTGCTCCGGTCAATTAAACAACCTTTAATTGACCACTCCTAGAATCAAATCCTCTATTAAATCAGGAGTACCTACACTTCATGGTCGATGTCTAGCCACAAGCCCATGAAGTCCAACTTCAGGTGAATTGATACTTGTGAACCTCGTCTCATATAATTACCATGTACATACGGTCCTTCTATCGACTAATATTCCCGATCAAGACTTAGGGTGTGTGAATTGATCGGCACCTCTAAATTTGTCTCGATAACCATACTTTCTAATTCAGGATAATATTCCAGTGTGACTCCTAAATTTGGAAACCCCTTTCCAAATCCGTCACCGACTACGGCCGTAGATTCCTTGGATATATTATCTAAGAATCGTATAGGAAATTCTCTCATCCATTACAATGAGTTAATAGATTCCATATTGGTACTAACCACTCGCGTACATGTTCATACGTACCCAACCTAGGCATGTTATGACCAAGCTAAGTGGCCTATACCTAGATCTAAGTACGCACTTACATGCACCGAATTCGCCCTAGCACCTCAAGTCAAATGACTAAATCGTACACTATTATAATCCTTGAGAAACATCCCATCACCGATATGCGTCATGCGCTTCCACAATGGGTTTCTCTGTTCGGGTCGTTCGATGCTATCAATCCTCCATTGAACCACCTACTCATATGCACTGGCCTCAAATGCCTTGCTCATGAAACGCGACAAATTCACCCCATGTGAATCATGCATACTTGTACAAGTATGGGCGATTCCTACGATACCCCGTCTCGTTCGGAATCTATGACATGGAACAGTTTTAATATTACGACCTTTGAGACTGTTTCATGATTGCACTCAGTACTGAAGTGAATCGTCCCATAGTCTAATGTAATCTAAGGATTTCAACCAATCGCTTAAATGTATTCGCGAGAGATGAAGTAGGCCATTGTTTATCCTTATACTCGTATAAATAAACATGCGTACTAAGTCATTTATACTAAAAAAAGATAATGATAGTTCCAGTACAAGCTAAATGTAATGGCTTACAGGGCACTATCCTATCATCTTATGCTACCCTGTAACAACTAAGTAGAAACATTCATCTAGAGGCAATGGAGCAGAACATCAAGCTATTATGTGAAGCAGTAAACATCTCTCCAGTCCTACCAGAAGAGCCAATATACCCTGCTGATGATGACAAAAATGGGGGAGAAGGTGGTTCTGCTACTAAGGCTGCTGCTGTTGATGTAAATTAATATGTTGAAGTCACTGTTACTGAAAAACTGGAGGAATCTGCTGAGAAGACTGAAGATGAAAATACAAGTAAACCAGCTAATCAAGTAACTGTTGAGAAAGAAAAGGAAGCTGATGTCTCTGAACAAGTTGAAAAAGAAGAAGAGTCTAAGGAACCAGCAAAGTCTGGCAAGGAGATTGCTGCTGACAAAGACTCAGCTGATGAAGAGCTGAATCCATATGTCAAATACAAAAGGATCGAGGATCTGAAGAAAAGAATAGCTGCTTTAGATGAAGAATCCTCTAATCCTTATGAGGATGACCTTGAAGATGAGGAAGATCTTGAAAAAGAATTATCTTACGCAAATCCGTAATATGATCGATATTAATAAAATAATATTATAAACGCTAGGAAACAAGTGAAAGAACAATGTGTATAAATATTCCAAATGTTGAAGTACAAGTTACAAATATTTGGGGTCCTATCCGAGCATTATTGGATGCCGTACAAGCTAGAGGGCGAGATACATATAAATGCGGTTGGACTAATGTATCCGAGCTATAGCTTCGAGTGAAGAGCACCTGGGAAAGCGTGTTTCGCGTCATAAATGCATGTGGTATTTATAGTGAATAATGATGAGCTAGCTACTCCATCCACAGGGATATATTTCTCTGGCCCAAGGGCTTGGGCCTATGATCGGCCCAACAGTAAATTCCGACCACGAGCATTCCCTAGGTTTACGGATTGAATAGGCCGTGAACTGGGCTTGATTTTAGGTCAGCATGGTCGGATTCTACTCTTTTCGATCTTGCTCGGGCTTCCCAATGTGGTGCTCGAAATACCCCTCATCAATACTCCCCCACTTCTCGAGCACAAAGCGAAGCTTAAGCTTGAAGAAGTATATGATATGCCTTGGTGGGCGAATCTTATTTTTATGTTTCGGATAAACCTCGTTAAAAACCTAATTCGAAAAAACCCATTGGGATAAAAGCCGAACCAGGGAAAAAGAGTGTATATCATGAAAACACTACAATGATTCTTATTTATAATTCATGATGCCGTGATCGATTATTCGTTAAAAACTTCCTTAATTCCTTTTCGACCTATCTTCTCCGAACTTATAGCAGTATTCAAACATTGAAATCTAACGCTGCCCTTCCTTCAGTGTTGGGCTACGGACCAATAGTCCATATACTATAGGGACCCAATGTGCGATTAAAGGAAGCATGTTTAAAATTACCCTGCGGGAGTCCAATCGCCCCAACTTTTTGAGGGCCGATTTGCAATTTGATGTCTTGGCCTTGTATATATTAGTTGACCGTCGTAGATTTATTTACACTAAACTTTCAGTTATCCCAAGATCGGAGCAAATAGATCGATTAGAAAATTCCAACACTTGTCCGATCGTTCTAAATATACCATCTCTAGTGCAATAGATTCCCAGGGCAGCAGGCCCACGAATTTCTCGTGATTTAATTTATGAACAATAAATTGCTCCGGTCAATTAAACAACCTTTAATTGACCACTCCTAGAATCAAATCCTCTATTAAATCAGGAGTACCTACACTTCATGGTCGATGTCTAGCCACAAGCCCATGAAGCCCAACTTCAGGTGAATTGATACTTGTGAACCTCGTCTCATATAATTACCATGTACATACGGTCCTTCTATCGACTAATATTCCCGATCAAGACTTAGGGTGTGTGAATTGATCGGCACCTCTAGATTTGTCTCGATAACTATACTTTCTAATTCAGGATAATATTCCAGTGTGACTCCTAAATTTGGAAACCCCTTTCCAAATCCGTCACCGACTACGGCCGTAAATTCCTTGGATATATTATCTAAGAATCGTATAGGAAATTCTCTCATCCATTACAATGAGTCAATAGATTCCATATTGGTACTAACCACTCGCGTACATGTCCATACACACCCAACCTAGGCATGTTATGACCAAGCTAAGTGGCCTATACCTAGATCTAAGTACGCACTTACATGCACCGAATTCGCCCTAGCACCTCAAGTCAAATGACTAAATCGTACACTATTATAATCCTTGAGAAACATCCCATCCCCGATATGCGTCATGCGCTTCCACAATGGGTTTCTCTGTTCGGGTCGTTCGATGCGTTCAATCCTCCATTGAACCACCTACTCATATGCACTGTCCTCAAATGCATTGCTCATGAAACGCTTCAAATTCACTCCATGTGAATCATGCATACTTGTACAAGTCTTGGCTATTCCTACGATACCCCGTCTCGTTCGGAATCTATGACTTGGAACAGTTTTAATATTACGACCTTTGAGACTGTTTCATGATTGCACTCAGTACTGAAGTGAATCATCCCATAGTCTAATGTAATCTAAGGATTTCAACCAATCGCTTAAATGTATTCGCGAGAGATGAAGTAGGCCATTGTTTATCCTTATACTCGTAGAAATAAACATGCGTACTAACTCATTTATACTAAAGAAAGATAATGATAGTTCCAGTACATGCTAAATGTATTGGCTTGCAGGGCACTATCCTATCATCTTATGCTACACTGTAACAACTAAGTAGAAACATTCATCTAGAGGAAATGGAGCAGAACATCAAGCTATTATGTGAAGCAGTAAACATCACTCCAGTCCTACCTGAAGAGCCAATATACCCTGCTGATGATGACAAAAATGGGGGAGATTGTGGTTCTGCTACTAAGGCTGCTGCTGCTGATGTAAATAAATCTGTTGAAGTCACTGTTACTGAAAAACTGGAGGAATCTGCTGAGAAGACTGAAGATGAAAATACAAGCAAACCAGCTGATCAAGTAACTGCTGAGAAAGAAAAGGAAGCTGATGTCTCTGAACAAGTTGAAAAAGAAGAAGAGTCTAAGGAACCAGCAAAGTCTTGCAAGGAGATTGCTGCTGACAAAGACTCAGCTGATGAACAACTGAATCCATATGTCCAATACAAAAGGATCGAGGATCTGAAGAAAAGAATAGCTGCTTTAGATGAAGAATCCTCTAATCCTTATGAGGATGACCTTGAAGTGGAGGAAGATCTTGAAAAAGAATTATCTTACGCAAATCCGTAATATGATAGATATTAATAAAATAATATTATAAACGCTAGGAAACAAGTCAAAGAACAATGTGTATAAATATTCCAAATGTTGAAGTACAAGTTACAAATATTTGGGGTCCTATCCGAGCATTATTGGATGCCGTACAAGCTAGAAGGCGAGATACATATAAATGCGGTTGGACTAATGTATCCGAGCTATAGCTTCGAGTGAAGAGCACCTGGGAAAGCGTGTCTGGCGTCATAAATGCAAGTGGTATTTATAGTGAAAAATGATGAGCTAGCTACTCCATCCACAGGGATATATTTCTCTGGCCTAAGGGCTTGGGCCTATGATCGGCCCAACAGTAAATTCCGACCACGAGCATTCCCTAGGTGTTCGGATTGAATAGGCCGCGAACTGGGCTTGATTTTAGGTCAGCATGGTCGGATTCTACTCTTTTCGATCTTGCTTGGGCTTCCCAGTGTGGTGCTCGAAATACCCCTCATCAATACTCCCCCACTTCTCGAGCGCAAAGCGAAGCTTAGGCTTGAAAAGTATATGATATGCCTTGGTGGGCGAATCTTACTGTTATGTTTCGGATAAACCTCGTTAAAAACCTAATTCGAAAAAACCCATTGGGATAAAAGCCGAACCAGGGAAAAAGAGTGTATATCATGAAAACACCACAATGATTCTTATTTATAATTCATGATGCCGTGATCGATTATTCGTTAAAAACTGCCTTAATTCCTTTTCGACCTATCTTCTCCGATCGTATAGCAGTAATCGAACATTGAAATCTAACGCTGCCCTTCCTTAAGTGTTGGGCTACGGCCTAATAGTCCATATACTATAGGGACCCAATGTGCAATTAAAGGGAAGCATGTTTAAAATTACTCTGCGGGAGTCCAATCGCCGCAACTTTTCGAGGGCCGGTTTGCAATTTAATGTCTGGGCCTTGTATATATAAGTTGACTGTCGGAGATTTATTTACACTAAACTTTCAGTTATCCCAAGATCGGATCAAATAGATCGATTAGAAAATTCCAACACTTGTCCGATCGTTCTAAATATACCATGTCTAGTGCAGCAAATTCCAAGGGCAAGGCCAAGGTAGTAGAAGAGCAAGAGAGTGGCCTTGGCGAGACGCAAATCGTGGCTGTTCGTTCCTCGGAGGCGGAAAATATGAGGATCCCGAGCCCTGACTCTGGCTCTGATAAGGAAGAGGAATCAAGCCCAAGTTCCACGGGTGATGATTCTTCGAGCGAGTCCACCGATGAAGAGGCCACGGAAAATGACGATCTTCCCTTAGGGAAAAATGAACAAATTAAATTCAGAATAGGTAAAAGTGTTGTCGTCACTATTTTCGAATGATCGGAACCTACGACCAGCGTACGACTTAACAAGACCGAGGAAAGAGCCGACCAAATTGTTTGTCGCTATACAGAAGAACACCGTAAATACTTGGAGACTAATTTTGGTACGTATTTAGGTGAGGGATTCTCGATCGTCGTCCCGTCTTCCGAAGAGCGAGTTACTAATCCTCCCCCGGGGTGCCAAGCTTTTTATACAAGGCAATTCTTTTACGGCCTACGGATCCCCTTCATTCCTTTAATTTCTAGTGTTCTAGAGGCCTTTCTACAGATCCCCTTCATTCCAAATTCTCCCAAACTCTATTGGGTATATTGTTGCCTTCAGCGCACTTATGAAGGCTAACGGGAAGAAAGCCGCCTTCCAAAACTTCTGGCAGGTTTTCCAAGTGAGCTCCTCGACTTCTTCGAACGCTGGATATGTATATTTTTCGCAGAGATCAAACCGATCAATACTGTCAGGCAACGTTTCGAGCAACCTAAAAGGTTGGAAGGAGTTCTTTTTCGTTCGAGGCCCTGATACTCCAGCTTCTACAGAGACATCCGAACTAACTCCTTATGAGTGGCCTGAAGAGAGGTCTTGGATTTACGGTAGGCGAAAACTCATGGGTCGGATGAATCACGAGCTCCCAGATGCATTTTTGCAGACTCTGTGTTCCGATATTTATCAAACCGCTTTGCTGACCCAAGAGAGGGTTTTGTGAATGGCAGGGCTCAGCAAATGTTCCTTTCCTGCCCCTCCTATTAATTTTGGAGAATCCTCGATCATTCCCTCTGACGATCCAGCTAATCAAGTTGGTCGGGCCGATGGGGAAGATCCTACCGCAACCGTTACTCTCACTTTAGGTATAACATCTCTTTTTCTGTAATTTAGTTGATCTTTCTTGGCTCCGAACTAAATCCATCTTTCAATTATTATAGCTGAGATTGTAGAGAAGTTCCGAACCTACGTAGCCGGTTCGGTCGTTGCTTCATTTTCTACGGAATCTTTAGGCTTGCCTCGAAAACAAAAGAAATCAAGGGCTACTTTGATGATTGAAGGAGCCACGGGCAGTGCTGGCAATTCCGTAGTTCCGAGCGTAGCTACAGGTTTTCCCCAGATCGCTGCTGAGGGAACTTCACAAGCCCTTGCTACTGGGCCTTTACGATCGGTATTTTCGACCAACACGTCTGACCCGAACGTGGCGGGATGCAGCTATTATACGCTTCATGGGATCCGATTCCAGGAGATCGTTGAAGCTCGGATGGCCCGGAAAAGGAATAGCGGGGACCCCGAGTCCTCGAGAAGGGTTAGGCCATTTGATCGAAATCCTGGGCCAATTCAATGTCGACCCGGCCGCACCGAGCTAGATTTGGTAGACTTTATAGAGGATCACCTTCACGGACCGAGGGCTACTGGGTTTCCGAAGGATGGAACCATCGAGTCCCGACCTTGGCCCTAATGGTGAGCATACAGTGGATAAGTCCTTCCGAATGCTGATGGCCGGGAGGTTCAAAGACGATATCACTGAGCTCTATCAGATGGATGGGTTTCAAATCATGGGCGATTTCGCTCATGCGCATCAAAGGGTACCTTTCTTTTCTTCGACCGTATTAATCTCTTTTATAATTTTGTTATATTTCTTAAGTCTTTTTCTTTTGCAGGCCGGAGATCTATTTACTCATCAATCCTATCGACTAGCCATTTTGGAAGAGGAGTCTCGACAGTCCCATCACGCTCTTCTTAACGTTCTGAAAGAAGAGGCCGTCAAGGCCGATCAATTGAAAGATGCCTCTTCTAAGCTTTGTGAAGTTGAGAAGGAGCTCGAGGTTGCTAAGAAAGAACTCGAAGGAAAGAGGGCCCTTGAGGAAGAGGTCGCAAAATTAAAGTCGGATCTCGAGCAGGCTAAGGCATCGTCCGATCAAGCATACGCTCAAGGTCGAGATGAAGGCAAGCTACCAGCTATAAGGGAGTTTTTAAAGTCGCCCTTTCTTGATGCCTTAGTTCGGTCCCGATCGGGCGAAGTCAATCAGGCCTTCTTTTACAAAGGGGTTCAGCAACTCCTAGTGGCCGGAAGAGTTCAAGGCACTATTAATGACTATCTTCCCTACATGAACCCTTATAAAAATATTCATGGGGAAGATTGTAAGGCTTCCTCTCTTCCTCCCAAAATTGAGGGTCTAGATGATCACGAGTTTGCTCCGCTCCTTGCTGAATTCGGTGTTCCTATGACCAATCCTGATATTCTAGAGACGGAGAATTCGGGGGAAAAAAATGAGGATGTGGACATCGAGGGCGAATCCGATGATCATACTCGAGAAAATACTAACTCCTCTGGGACCAATAATTCCAGTTCTGATAATTACAGCGGCGAGGGGGATGGTAGCTCGTGTAGTTCCTCTAATAATAGTTCGGAAAGCGATTCCGAGTAATATGGCGAAAAGACGGAGAAGAATCGCGATTCTAGCTCCGAAAAGTCTCATCATTGATGAATGTAATAGGATTTTTTTATCCCGTATTTCGCAGTTTATAAATCTATGTACTTATCGATTTCTTCATTGTATGTACATTTTTGCCCTTGCCTTTCTCGAATCGAATTGTTATCTTAATGAATGCTCTTGTTGCCTTGTACCGATTTTACTATAAAGCTAACTGGATGACCGTTTATCCGACTCCTGCATTCTCATTTGATTTGAACACTTTGAGATCGGAATTGTTTGAAAGGAATAAAGGTCCTTTGAATATTGTCGATAAAGATTTTCTTCGTATATAAATTTCATCTCTAGGACTTGCTGTACCCTTGATAAATAAGTTATTTTCGGCATTTAATCAAATCCCCACCCATAATGTTATGTGTTTTCGTGTATGAATACATTGTTGGTCCAGGCAATTTCCGAACCGATCGTATAATGGGCTGAAACGTTTCCGAACCGATCGTATAATGGGCTGAAACGACTTTCTTTCCTAGCAGTTTGCGTACTAAAACTCCTTTCTCTCCTCTCTTTTTTTTTTTTAAATTAATCAATACTAAACATCACTTTATTCCTCGGGAAGTTGAACGGTTATCAAATCTTGTCCGCATAAATTTTTTTTTATCTCATCCATCGGATCTCATTAAAATTGCTTCTATAAATGGGCCTCTTCTTAAATCAATATTCTTTTCCTTCTTAAAGATTTTCTTCTTCGACCATGTTAATCGAGGAACACCCCTTTTCTTCCCGACATTTGGAGATTCGAGCTGGGATATGTTTTGCGAGATGTAAAGCACTGATTATGTTATCACCGATTAGGATACCTGTAGACGAAGAAACATCCACCTTCGAAGGCGGACAAGCTGCATTGCTGACCACCCACAGCCCTTCGAAGAGCGAGCCATTATTTCTCCGGCACGATTCTCGTAACGAGGGACCTGTTGCTGCAATGTCCGCTGAGGGTGTTGGATGGTGCGGATTTAACGAATGGGATGGCGTTCGAATTGAGTTATTCGATCTTAAGCATCGAATTAACCTCTCAAATTTTCCCTTTCTAATATCAACCAACACCGAATATTCACTATCCTTGTAAATCTTCCGAGTAAGGGCATTATCGATCAGAGAGGCCAGTAGTTCCCACTTGACAAGCCTAAAGTGGAGCCTGTTCGATTTCTTGGCTCGGGAGGTTGGAACAATCGGACATTTTTGGAAATTACTTAGGCGTAATTGAGATGGATTGTGCGTCTTGTAATAGGATCCGCGTTTTCTTCTTGTAGTTTGTAATAGAATCGAAACCTTTCTCTTGTGGTTTGTAATAGGATCGAGAAATAAATTTTGTGTCATTTCATTTATTCAGAAATTTCTCTGAATAATACCTTATGATATTTTGCTTTGCTCGGTCTAAAGCTTTTTTGATCAGTGATTGCGCTTGTGTTCCAGACGTTCGTATGTTTGAATGAACCCCCATACGGTTCCTCATTTTTCGGGGAATCGCAACGGTCGTTAAATCTTATCCATTCATTTCACGGATTATCCGCCGTTGGATTCCTTTCAATTCTTGCTATAAAAGACTGTCATACCTTTGAGATTATCTCATTCTTCGCGGTGGCTCTTTATTTGTTCGATCATGGTGATTAAGATCATAATCCAATTAATTCAACTTTTTGAGCTCGGACTTTGAACAATTTTTTAGCGGAAGAAAAACTACTTTTGGCTCGCCTAGAATATCGACAGGCAAATATATCCTCCATCTTGAAGGCCAATATGCCAAACTCATGGAGTCCGCAGGTTACCGCGTAGGTCTCCGGTCAAGGGCCTATTGCCAGAATGCATTTTGGAAGACATACTGGGGACGGAAAGTCGAAAGATACAGTTACCCGACCAACCGTGCGTTCGCCCCTTTGTCTTTGGAGGACTGCAAATAAAGTTAAAAGCCTGCGGGTCCAAAGGAGATTCCATGTTCGGAGCTAAGTTTTTCCGAATAAACGATAGGAGAGGAGACCTAAAATTTCATAGGATTGTAGAAAGTAATAGGATTTTTATGTAACATATTAGCTTGTATTATGCTCGAAATGTCTCTCCAATATTTTACCTTCGAATTCTTGTATCTCCGTAATATTTATAAACTTCTTTTTTCTTCTTTTCTTGTTGATTGAGCAAACCATAATCAGATAAATTCTTATCTTTAACAACCCGATCTTTAATATTTAAAATTAATATGAGAATAGCCGAACACCCCTTTTTGAGTGAGTAACGAACAGGTACTCCGGCACTCAATTAATTAATCCTCCTTTGAAAATTATAATGCATGAGCATTCAACTGATCCTAAGCAGTGCCAAATTTCCCATGTTGGTCGAACTCATTAGTTCGAGAATTTTTAACCGACCATAAATCCTTGATGATAATAAGTATTGTTCGCTCGGATTACTATTTATCCGATAATCGTTATTTAAATAATCAATAACCTTTGAATCATTTCTGATGTCCAGTTCGTTGTGATTGAAGAACCGGACCGATCATAGCTTCTCTTCAATTCGAACATCACTAGTTAATTGTGAATAGATGAAAACTGAGCTGTTGTCCGAATTGTGATTCCTCGATAATAACGCTATGAGTTTTCCAAACCAATTTCATATTTCGAATAGCGGGCGCATAAGGGTTGAATTTTAAACAAACATTCCTGATTCCAACGTTGCGTTTAACATAGGATAATAGAGAATGATTTGTTGAACGATTCTTTCGGAAAAGCCCTCCTTTATGCGCCCATAAAATCATTTCTTCTCCCAACCAAACAAGACCCTATTTCTCGGGAAATGAATCGGTCAGTTCATTTATTATTTACATCACAACCGTCCATGATCTGCCATCTGGGCCGTTGGTTCTAATCCTTCGCTGCTATAAATAGTTCCAATTTGTTTATGTGACATTCTTCACTCCTGTCTTTATGTTCCGTCCGATCATCATGGCTCGAGTTTTACCTTTGTTAAAAATGATTCGTATTACCTCTGAGATAAAGGAGTTTGAAATTAGAATTCGGACCCTGTTTTTCGATCTTGGTCCCTTTGATGTAATCTTTCTCGCTTAGAATATCGACAGGCAAAAGAAATTGCGCTTATAATACCGGCAGGCAACCTGTTTTCTTAGATATACCCTATCTGAGATGGGTTAGAATTTCGGTTTTCTAGCGTAGCGTCTGATCGGGCAGTTGGTTAACCTCAGAGGAGCTCTTTAAATCTGGAGCACCAGCTTCCTAGAGGGCTTTCTTGAAGTATAGTTCCTTTGAGGTTGCTTGGAGTAATTCCACTGAGGTAACTCTCCGCTGCTCTGGATCGGATTAGGCTGTAGATAATGATTGTGTATAACAATCATTGTTTACAGATGAAGACCTAAGATCAGTTAAAAGCCCTGGAGAGGAACTCCGATCCGGTTCTTATCCCGTTATGAGGACGGATGTGCGACACGTGGCGAGTGACTGCCATGAAGAATCACTGCTGAGTTCTGCATCTGGAGCGGCTGCGGTAATGCGGATCGAACATGTCTAACTTTCTACTTGTAGAGTTTGTAGTAGGGTAAGATCGATTGTACTGTACTTTTTTGAGCCCGAATTTTAATATTGTACTCAAGGCTTTACTTGTAACTTGTTCGAAGAATAATAAAAAAGCTTTGTTTTTCTGCTCGAATTTCCTTGTTTTACCCTTTCGTGCCTTCTCAATTTTTCGGTCTTAAATAAGTGAGATCTGTTGGAATTTGATTGATTGCAACTTCGTGTAGTTAATTTGAAGATATCAAACTCTTTTCTTTGGAAACAAAATTTTTCTCGGTGATCGAACGGTAGTCCAAATTAGGTTGCAACTTTGAGGATTTATAATTCGTTACTATCGTACCAACAGACTTTGACTGATACTTTATTAATTGTTGGATCCATTCCATCAAAATAGCCATCGATCAAGAAAACGAAATCAATTCTGTCCCAACTGATCGAGTAGTGTATCTGATAAACATATAGATAATGTTTATAAATTTCGTGATCGACCAAAAATGAACCTGGGATGGCCGTAAATAATTTACAATTATTCCGAAGTTGTTGAACCCGACGCTCGGAAAAATAAATTTCGATCGTAATTGATTCGTGTAATTATCCCGAGATTACTAAATTTGGCAATCGGATAAATAAATTCCGAGCATTAATAGGCAGTAATCCCGAAGACTCATAATCTATTGTTGTGAACTGTCGATCAAGTTAATCAGATTAACTCTGTATTGGTCAGTTGAGAAAGATATTCATAAAGCTTCTTCATGTCCAATTATGCATCATCGTTCCACTGCTTGAAACCTTTCAAATGTATAAATATTTTAGGAATAAAGAATTGACTAATTTAGAAAATAAATCCACCAATGGAATAGAGACACTGGACAGTTCTGGAATTAAACTATCAATTTAAAGATCGAAAATTCATTCTATGGGTCTTAGCAACGGCTTTCACCCTTATTCGTTTTGCTCGGTCATAGCAACAGCTTTCACCTGAGGGTCTTAGCAACAGCTTTCACCCTTTTCATTTATTTCGATCTAAGGGGCATAGCAACGGCTTTCACCCTTAGTCGTTTTATCAGTCATAGCAACAGCTTTCACCTGAGGATCTTAGCAACAACTTTCACCCCTTTCATCTATTTCGATCTGAGGGGCATATCAACGGCTTTCACCCTTAGTCGTTTTGCTCGGTCATAGCAACAGCTTTCACCTGAGGGTCTTAGCATCAGCTTTCACCCTTTTCATTTATTTCGATCTAAGGGGCATAGCAACGGCTTTCACCCTTAGTCGTTTTGATCGGTCATAGCAACAGCTTTCACCTGAGGGTCTTAGCAACAACTTTCACCCTTTTCATTTATTTCGATCTAAGGGGCATAGCAATGGCTTTCACCCTAGCTTTCACCTGAGGGTCTTAGCAACAACTTTCACCCTTTTCATTTATTTCGATCTAAGGGGCATAGCAACGGCTTTCACCCTTAGTCGTTTTGATCGGTCATAGCAACAGCTTTCACCTGAGGGTCTTAGCAACAGCTTTCACCCTTTTCATTTATTTCGATCTAAGGGGCATAGCAACGGCTTTCACCCTTAGTCGTTTTGATCGGTCATAGCAACAGCTTTCACCTGAGGGTCTTAGCAACAGCTTTCACCCTTTTCATTTATTTCGATCTAAGGGGCATAGCAACGGCTTTCACCCTTAGTCGTTTTGATCGGTCATAGCAACAACTTTCACCTGAGGGTCTTAGCAACAGCTTTCACCCTTTTCAATTATTTCGATCTAAGGGGCATAGCAACGGCTTTCACCCTTAGTCGTTTTGATCGGTCATAGCAACAACTTTCATCTGAGGGTCTTAGCAACAGCTTTCACCCTTTTCATTTATTTCGATCTAAGGGGCATAGCAACGGCTTTCACCCTTAGTCATTTTTTATCAATAGACATAAAGATTGCCCAAAAGAATTTCCTTGAAATAAACTTATTTCTGGCGAAATAGACTACCATTAAATAGATAACCCTTTGCAATATAAGATAAGCGTGGACAAGGCGAAATAACTAGATGGCGGATATTCCAGAAAATCGTGTATACTCTTCATTGTCTATAATAACAGACTTTCGAACTGTAAATAAGATTTCTTTACGTGAATAGGATGCCCAAAAGATAGATAATCCTCTTGTTCGATAAAATAAGCTAGGACAGAACGAGATGCTATGATACTGGATAAATTAGAGATTGGTGAGTAGTTTTGTCAGTCCATTATACCACACTTTCGAACCATGCTTTGAGTTCCAGAAAGATAAAATAGAGCTTGATAGCAACTTTTCCAATCTATCAAGAGCAATCTTCCCGACGGCACTGTATAATTTTATCTTAGGAATCCTTCGGAAGGTTCAAATAAAGATTATAGTGATAAAGACTAACGATATTATCACCGACGTCGGTATCTCCGTTATATGTATTCCTCCTTGTAAAATTCCAACACTTGTCCGATCGTTCTAAATATACCATGTCTAGTGCAGCAGATTCCAAGGGCTAGGCCAATGTAGTAGAAGAGCAAGAGAGTGGCCTTGGCGAGACGCAGATCGCGGCTGTTCGTTCCTCCGAGGCGGAAAATATGAGGATCCCGAGCCCTGACTCTGGCTCTGATAAGGAAGAGGAATCAAGCCCACGTTCCACGGGTGATGATGATAGGATAGTGCCCTGCAAACCAACAAAATAGCTTGTAATAGGGAACATTATTTTATCTTGAAAGAATATTTGATTTATCAATTAATACGAACAGTTTATTTTATTGAGAATTCATAATATAAACAAATGGCCATCTTCATCTTTCGCGAACACATTTAAGCGATTGGTTGAAACCCTGAGATCACTCATGACTACGGGACTATTCACTTCAGTATTGGGTGCGATTAATCATGAAACAGTCTCAAAGGTCGTGATCTCAAAAATGTTCCAAGTCATAGATTCATATCGAGACGGGGTATCGAATGAATCATCAAGACATGTACGATTATGCATGATTCACTTAAAGTGAATTTGTTGTTGTTTCATGAACAAGACATTGTTAATGTCAGTGCATATGACTAGGTGGTTCGATAGGGGATCGGACGCATCTAACGACCCGAACAGAGAGACCCATTGTGGAAGTGCGTAAAAAGGATATCGGTGGTAGGATGTCTCTCAAGACTTATAACAGTGTACTATTTAGTCCTTAGACTTGAGATGCTAGGGCGAATTCGGTATACGGGTGTGCGTACTTTGATTTAGGAGCCGGGCACATAGCTTGTCCATTGTGCGCCTACATTGGGTACGTATAGTCGTATGCGCGGATGGTTAGCATCAATATAGGATCTACCGACTCATTGTAATGGATGAGGGAATTTCCTGTACATTCTTCGATGACACATTCCGAGAAATCCATGGCCATGGTCAGTGACGGATTTGGAAAAGGGTTTCCAGATTTAGCAGTCACACTGGAAGTATTATCCTGAATTAGAAAGTACAGAATCGAGATGATTAGAGGTGCCGATCAATTCACTCACCCTAGGTCTCGATCGGGAAATTAGTCGTTAGAGGGACCGTATGTACATGGTACTTATAAGAGGTTTAAGGTTCACTGAAGTCAATTCACCTGAAGTTTGGCCTCATGGGCTTGTGGCTAGACATCGACCATTAGGTGTGGGTACTCCTGAATTGATGGTAGATTAATTCTGGAGTGGTCAATTGAAAGTAGTTTAATTGATCGGAGCAATTAATTAAATAATTAATTGTTCATTACTTAAATCACAGAAATGTGAGGCTGCGGCCAATTGATGGTGAACCTAGAGGGTCACACACAAAAGCTGGAACTGTGATAGTCAGTCGTAGAACGAATTGATTTAAAGGGGTTAAATCAAAGAAAAGAATTAAAGGGTTAATTCTTAGAGAGAAAAAAAAATTAATTTGATTTATCTAATTAATTAAATATTTAATTAAGGGACTAATTAAATAAATGGGCCATTTAATTAAAGTGGTTAATTAAATGACTTGGGCTTATTTAATTAAAAGGACTAATTAAATAAGAGGTATGGGCTAACTTATTTGATGGCCAATTAGGCCAAGAAAGAGATAAGGTCAAGAAGAGATAAGGATAAGGATAGAGATTAGGGATAGGGTTGGACTCTACTATAAAAGGGGAGTCTTGGAGACTCAAAAGACTAACAGCAAGAAAACACAAGCAACCCTAATCTCTCCTCTCTCTTGGCCGCCCCCTTCTCCCCATTTGCCCTAGCCGCCGCCGCCCTACACTACCAAGCCGCCGCCGCCGCCGCCCCTGGTTGTAGATCGGCCGTGCAGCGCCTCTCTCCATCTTCTTGTTCTACATCTAGAGTTGGATTTGAATCCAACTCTTGAATCTGAAGTGTCTCTTTCCTAGTTCGTAGCCTGTGAATTGAAGCAATCACAGATCCAACTGGTGTGGACTATTCTCTAGAGGCACAACACTTGGGGTGCTCTAGTGATCCGAAAAAGAAGACCGGAGAAACCACCACCTTGCCTGTGGTGAGGTAAAATCTTAATTTTACCACTTTATTTATTTTAGTATTTATGTGCTGAAATAAATTCAACCTTATTCATATGTGCTAATAAGAACCCTGGGATGTGGTGTATAAAAATTTTAAATTCCGCACCGTTGTAGTTGACAATTATACCCACAAAACCGAACAGTGGTATCAGAGCCAGGTTATTATGCACGTATGAAAAAGGCCTGAACGCATCAAATTATGTGATTATATGTATTTGTTGTGTTCTGATATTTGATTCTTGCTTGTTATGATAAATTGAGTATTCGGATTTTTGCACTTTTCGGTTTTTGGGCCTAAATTGTAATTTCCAAAAATTGGAGGGCTAATTTGCAAATTATGATTTTTCATAAATCTGGACAGAAATTAAAATTTTGTTTTTCTACAATTCTGGACCAAATTGCAAATTCTGGAATTTTTCAAAATCTGGACCATTTTGCAATATACGAAAGTTTAGGGGTGTTTTTTGCTATTTCCGTAAATCTGGGGTCTGTTTTGTAATAAACATAAGTTTCTCAAAATTTTGTTAATTTTCTGCTTTTTGGTCCAATTTGCATATTCTGGAAATTTTGGGGCTGATTTGTAATTTCCAAAAGTTGAGGGGTCAAAGTGTAATTTTCGAAAATTCAGGGGCCGAACTGCAATTTTTCAAACTTGAAAAACATAAACTGTTTTGTGCACTAAAAGGGTTTAGTAAATCCGGAAAGTCAATTTTATCATAATTAGTAAGGACTTAAAGTGAGAATCAAAGGGTCATTTTAAAGGGGTTTAAAATGATAGATTGTTTTAGAAAGGGGTTTTAAAACTAGAATCTTAAGTTTTAAAATGAGATAAGAAATAAGAAATTAGGTTTTGCTTGTTTCTTGCTCTACGTGAAATTGTTTACGTGGTTTTCGATCGCGCCGAGCCTTGACCCTTAGGGTAGATGTGATTGGTTATTTTTATCTTATTGGTTTTATTGGGCCTGCGAGCCTTAAGTTTTGGGCCACTTTGAGCCATTGTAATAGATAGGGCTTTACTGTTTTATTAGTTTAGAATGGAGGCCCGTTACAAGCAAGGTGGGAGCCCAAGAAGACTAAAGGCCATGTATGCATGCTAAAATATGTAATAGAGTAGGTCTCTTTGAAACCTAATAGATTGACCAATAGGACCATCGTCTTTGGCTCGATGGTGGTCCGCAAAGGAGGCTCCCGATCGAAAACATACTGTGGTAGCATGCATGCTAGGTGTGATTGTGTTTATTTACGTATTTATATCTGAGCTTGTATGGTGATGCGCGCTAGTTATATTTAGATCGTAAATAAAAGATAATGCATAACTGGAGCGGTGAGATATCGAGGAGAGTTACCTCAAACTCTTAAACCCAAAAATCCCCTCTTGAAAATTATATTAAGTCACATTGGGTACATTTAAAATGATGTTTTAAAGATCCAAGCCTTCCATCAATAGGGACTAGTGTAAGTTGTCTACTTATCGTTGAAGGTGATCCAGAGTCTGGCACCCTAGGCGAAGAAAGGGACAATACACGAAATTCCTTGATTCTTGTTTTTAACTAAACTGGACAAGGGTGGGGACTGGTCAGGATGTGATTATCGACCAATAACCAGTTACGGGGACTTCACGACCGGGCCAGTTGCTCATCATGATTGATGGGTTAGACTTAACGATTAGTAACACTTATGATGTAGCAGTGCTAGATAAGTGCGAAGACCGAGGCAAAATAGCATGAAGGTTGTGGAGGAACACAATTGGTAAAAGTATACCTACCTGGGGAGTTAATTGTATGACCACGAGTCGTGGTGCAATTAATGTCTGCTGGGACGTCAAGACCTACTAGGAGATTAGATTTCCCGAACAATTTAAGGGGTAATTGTTTCGAGAAAATAGTGGAGAACTTTTTCGATAACAAGTCAAACGTCGTTAATTATAAGTATTAATATAGATCAGTCAGCTAAACGTTATCATTTACTTTTGTAGATCAATTCTGCAAAAATGTCTAAGAATCCATTAGCTATCATCCTTGACACTAACAAACTGAACGGATCAAATTTTGTCGACTGGCTTAGAAATCTGAGGATAGTCCTCGACTCCGAGAAAAGGAGTTACATTCTCGATGCACCCATGCCTGGTGCACATCCGGAAGGGGTTTCGGAAGAGGAACAAGCTACCCATCAAAGGTGGGTCGATGATGATATTCAGGTTCGTTGCCTCATGCTGGCATCAATGACCAATGAGCTGCAGAAACAGCATGCAAGGATGTTGCATGCTGCTGACATAATTCTTCATCTCCGAGAGTTGTTTGGAGAGAAGTCTAGGACCGAAAGGTTCAAGACTAAAAAAGAATTATTCAATCTGAGAATGGCTGAGGGTTCAAGTGTGAAGGATCACTGTTTGCGCTTCATTAATCTAGTTGAAAAACTGGAGAACTTGGACGTAGACCTGCACGCTGATCTCTCCACTGACCTGCTCCTCCATACTCTGCCGCGCTCATTTGATCAGTTCGTGATAAACTTCAATATGGAAGATAGAGAGCTCGCTCTACACGAACTGACCAATTTATTGGTCACGGCAGAATCAACCCTGAAAAGGGAGAAGTCTGTCATGATTGCTGAACAACCCAAGGCTGCAAAGCCTAAGAAGGGCAAGAAAAAGAAGAAGAAAGTAATCTCTTCTAAAACAACCAAGAAGGTTGTCGAGAAGAAAAGAAAAAGCCCAGAAGATGAATGTTTCCACTGCAAGAAAGCAGGGCACTGGAAAAGGAACTGCCCAGACTACCTGAAAGATGTGGTCAAAGGTATTTTCTTTATTGAAGTTAATATTTCTATTAAATGTGCATCATGGGTGTTAGACACCGCAGCCGGTTCTCATATCTGCAATGATTTGCAGGTAATGGGAGCAGTAAGGCCTCTTAAACCTGGGGATAGAATCCTGCGCTTTGGAAACGGAGCTAGGGTTGCGGCAGAGGCCATAGGAGACGTAGAGTTAGTAATAGGAAATTTTTCTTTGGTTTTGAAAGACTGTTTGTACGTACCAACGATTATCAAGAACATTATTTCTATCCCTTTATTGGATAATGATGGTTTTTGTTTTTCCATTTCTAATGGAAAGTTTAGCATAATAAAAGGTGGTCTTACTTATGCTTGTGGTACTTTGATAGATGGTCTTTATTCCTTAGAACCTACCAACTCTAATGTCATGCACATTCAATCAAAGAAAAGAAAACAAGATGAAAACAATCCACAACTTTGGCACGCTAGGGTTGGACATATTTCCAAGAGTAGAATTCAAAAGTTGGTCTCCTCTAGGGCTGTTGAAATAATGAACCTAGATGATCTCCCAACTTGCGAATCCTGTCTCAAGGGAAAAATGACCAAGGAACCTTTTACTGGGAAACCGGAGCAAACCAAACAAACGTTGGATTTAATCCATACTGATGTTTGTGGACCACTGAGTATCAGTGCGAGAGGAGAATTCTCATACTTCATAACCTTCACAGACGACTTTAGTCGTTATGGGTATGTATACCTGATGAAGTATAAGTCCGAAACTTTTTATAAATTCAAAGAGTTTCGAATGGATGTTGAGAATCATCTTGGACATAGTATCAAGGCACTTCGGTCGGATCGAGGTGGTGAATACTTAAGTCAAGAATTCCTCGATTATCTTGTAGAGAATGGAATTCTCTCTCAGCGAACTCCTCCTAGAACACCGCAGTTGAATGGTGTGTCTGAGAGAAGGAACAGAACTTTGTTAGACATGGTTCGTTCCATGATGAGTTTCGCTGACCTTCCTTTTTCGTTTTGGGGCCAAGCCCTATTAACTGCTTGGAAGATACTTAACATTGTACCTTCAAAGTCGGTGCCGACGACGCCATACCAAGAGTGGTTTGGTAAAGCACCCATATACTCATATCTACGAGTATGGGGATCTCCTACCTATGTAAGAAACAAGAAAGGAGATAAACTAGATAGTAGATCTAGTTTGTGCAAATTTGTGGGGTTTCCAAAGGAATCCATTGGATACCTGTTCTACGAACCTAAGGAACAAAAGATGTTTGTGTCCAGGAACGCCCACTTCTTGGAGGATGACTTCCTCACTAAAAGAAGCGGGGTATCCGTAGAACTTGATGAAGTCCAGGAAGTGGACCCATCCCCACAAACAGTGGGAGTTGATCCTGAACCCGTTGAACCATCTAGTACACCAGTACTTCGTAGGTCCGATCAAGTTCGTAAAGAACCTGAAAGGTATGGCTTTATTCACGAAAACGATCAATTGGACACTGATCCAAGGACATACGAAGAAGCTATATCAGACATAGATTCGGGTGCGTGGCAGGAAGCCATGCAATCCGAAATGGATTCCATGCATTCCAACAAAGTATGGACTTTAGTTGATCCACCTGAGGGAACCATCCCTGTAGGCTGCAAGTGGATCTTCAAGCGCAAGCTAGGAATGAATGGAGAGGTATTAACTCATAAGGCTCGCCTTGTGGCAAAAGGTTATTCTCAAAGGCCTGGAATAGACTATGAGGAAACCTTCTCGCCAGTAGCGATGTCTAAATCCATTCGGATACTATTAGCCATAGCCGCGTGGTATGACTACGAGATATGGCAAATGGATGTAAAGACCGCCTTTCTCAATGGCGACATTGATAAGGAAATTTATATGCAACAGCCAAAAGGCTTTACATCTAAAGGAAGTGAGCATAAGGTTTGCAAACTTCAAAGGTCAATCTATGGCCTAAAACAGGCGTCCCGAACCTGGAACATACGTTTTGATGAGACAGTCAAGGGGTATGGCTTCATCAAGAACGTTTATGAGTCATGTGTGTACAAGAAATTCGATGGGAGTTCTGTACAATTTATTGTGTTATATGTCGATGACATTCTGTTGATCGGAGATGATATCAGAACGTTGACGCAGACGAAAGCGTGGTTATCCACGCAATTCTCCATTAAGGATATGGGAGACGCATCTTACGTACTAGTCATACGTATATATAGAGATAGATCGAAGAAGATGTTAGGACTCTCCCAATCCCAATACATTAACACTAAACTGAAAAGATTCAGTATGGAAGAATCCAAGAAAGGATTGCTTCCAATGAAACATGGAATCTATCTTTCTAAATCAATGTGCCCTACGAGTGATGAAGAAAGAAAGAGAATGTCTCTCATACCTTATGCATCTGCCATTGGCAGCATAATGTATGCAATGTTATGTACTAGACCTGACGTAGCTCACGCTCTCAGTGTAACGAGCCGCTACCAGTCAAATCCAGGGGAGGAACACTGGACCGCCGTAAAGGCTATCCTAAAGTACCTGAGAAGGACTAAGAATATGTTCTTGGTCTACGGTGGGAGTGGAGAATTGAAACTCGAAGGATTCACTGATTCGAGTTTCCAGTCTGACGTGGATGATTTTAAATCCAATTCTGGATATATATTTTGCATTAACGGCGCAGCGGTGAGTTGGAAGAGCTCCAAACAGTCGACCACTGGAGACTCAACCACTGAAGCAGAATATATCACCACATCAGATGCAGCGAAGGAAAGTGTTTGGATGAGAAATTCAATCCAAGATCTGGATGTGGTACCTAGCATAGAAAATCCCATAGTAGTCTACTGCGACAACAATGGGGCAATTGCTCAAGCGAAGGAGCCGAGATCACACCACCAGTCCAAACACGTATTGAGGAAATACCATGTGATCAGGGAGATCATAGGTAGGGGAGACATTCAAATGGAGCGTGTTGACTCAAAGGATAACATAGCTGATCCACTAACTAAGCCATTATCGCAAAAGGTATTCGAAGAGCATCTGGGAAGGATGGGTCTTAGAAACGTTTGTGATTGGCTTTAGGCTAAGTGGGAGATTGATAGGATAGTGCCCTGCAAGCCAACAAAATAGCTTGTAATAGGGAACATTATTTTATCTTGAAAGAATATTTGATTTATCAATTAATACGAACTGTTTATTTTATTGGAGAATTCATAATATAAACAAATGGCCATCTTCATCTTTCGCGAACACATTTAAGCGATTGGTTGAAACCCTGAGATCACTCATGACTATGGGACTATTCACTTCAATATTGGGTGCGATTAATCATGAAACAGTCTCAAAGGTCGTGATCTCAAAAATGTTCCAAGTCATAGATTCATATCGAGACGGAGAATCGAATGAATCATCAAGACTTGTACGATTATGCATGATTCACAATAAGTGAATTTGTTGTTGTTTCATGAACAAGACATTGTTAATGTCAGTGCATATGACTAGGTGGTTCGTTAGGGGATCGGACGCATCAAACGACCCGAACAGAGAGACCCATTGTGGAAGTGCGTAAAAAGCATATCGGTGGTCGGATGTCTCTCAAGACTTATAACAATGTACGATTTAGTCCTTAGACATGAGATGCTAGGGCGAATTCGGTATACGGGTGTGCGTACTTTGATTTAGGAGCCGGGCACATAGCTTGTCCATTGTGCGCCTACGTTGGGTACGTATAGTCGTATGCACGGATGGTTAGCATCAATATAGGATCTACCGACTCATTGTAATGGATGAGGGAATTTCCTGTACATTCTTCGATGATACATTCCGAGAAATCCATGGCTATGGTCAGTGACGGATTTGGAAAAGGGTTTCCAGATTTAGCAGTCACACTGGAAGTATTATCCTGAATTAGAAAGTACAGAATCGAGATGATTAGAGGTGCCGACCAATTCACTCACCCTAGGTCTCGATCGGGAAATTAGTCGTTAGAGGGACCGTATGTACATGGTACTTATAAGAAGTTTAAGGTTCACTGAAGTCAATTCACCTGAAGTTAGGCCTCATGGGCTTGTGGCTAGACATCGACCATGAGGTGTGGGTACTCCTGAATTGATGGTAGATTAATTCTGGAGTGGTCAATTGAAAGTAGTTTAATTGATCGGAGCAATTAATTAAATAATTAATTGCTCGTTAATTAAATCACAGAAATGTGAGCCTGCGGCCAATTGATGATGAACCTAGAGGGTCACACACAAAAGCTGGAACTGTGATAGTCAGTCGTAGAACGAATTGATTTAAAGGGGTTAAATCAAAGAAAAGAATTAAAGGGTTAATTCTTAGAGAGAAAAAAAATAATTGGATTTATCTAATTAATTAAATATTTAATTAAGGGACTAATTTAATAAATGGGCCATTTAATTAAAGTGGTTAATTAAATGACTTGGGCTTATTTAATTAAAAGGACTAATTAAATAAGAGGTATGGGCTAACTTATCTGATGGCCCATTAGGCCAAGAAAGAGATAAGGTCAAGAAGAGATAAGGATAAGGATAGAGATTAGGGATAGGGTTGGACTCTACTATAAAAGGGGAGTCTTGGAGACTCAAAAGACTAACAGCAAGAAAACACAAGCAACCCTAATCTCTCCTCCCTTTTGGCCGCCCCCTTCTCCCCATTTGCCCTAGACGCCGCCGCCCTACATTACCAAGCCGCCGCCGCCCCTGGTTGTAGATCGGTCGTGCAGCGCCTCTCTCCATCTTCTTGTTCTACATCTAGAGTTGGATCTGAATCCAACTCTTGAATCTGAAGTGTCTCTTTCCTAGTTCGTAGCCTGTGGATTGAAGCAATCACAGATCCAGCTGGTGTGGACTATTCTCTAGAGGCACAACACTTGGGGTGCTCTAGTGATCCGAATAAGAAGACCGGAGAAACCACCACCTTGCCTATGGTGAGGTAAAATCTTAATTTTACCACTTTATATATTTTAGTATTTATGTGCTGAAATAAATTCAACCTTATTCATATGTGCTAATAAGAACCCTGGGATGTGGTGTATAAAAATTTTAAATTCCGCACCGTTGTAGTTGACAATTATACCCACAAAACCCAACAGTGGTATCAGAGCCAGGTTATTATGCACGTATGAAAAAGGCCTGAACGCATCAGATTATGTGATTATATGTATTTGTTGTGTTCTGATATTTGATTCTTGCTTGTTATGATAAATTGAGTGTTCGGATTTTTGCACTTTTTGATTTTTGGGCCTAAATTGTAATTTCCAAAAATTGGAGGGCTAATTTGCAAATTATGATTTTTCATAAACCTGGACAGAAATTAAAATTTTGTTTTTCTACAATTCTGGACCAAATTGCAAATTCTGGAATTTTTCAAAATCTGGACCATTTTGCAATTTACGAAAGTATAGGGGTGTTTTTTGCTATTTCCGTAAATCTGGGGTCTGTTTTGCAATAAACAAAAGTTTCTGAAAATTTTGTTAAGTTTATGCTTTCTGGTCAAATTTGCATATTCTGGAAATTTTGGGGCTGATTTGTAATTTCCAAAAGTTGAGGGGTCAAAGTGTAATTTTTGAAAATTCAGGGGCCGAACTGCAATTTTTCAAACTTGAAAAACAGAAACTGTTTTGTGCACTAAAAGGGTTTAGTAAATCCGGAAAGTCAATTTTATCATAATTAGTAGGGACTTAAAGTGATAATCAAAGGGTCATTTTAAAGGGGTTTAAAATGATAGATTGTTTTAGAAAGGGGTTTTAAAACTAGAATCTTAAGTTTTAAAATGAGATAAGAAATAAGAAATTAGGTTTTCCTTGTTTCTTGCTCTACGTGAAATTGTTTACGTGGTTTTCGATCGCGCCGAGCCTTGACCCTTAGGGTAGATGTGATTGGTTATTTTTATCTTATGGGTTTTATTGGGCCTGCGAACCTTAAGTTTTGGGCCACTTTGAGCCATTGTAATAGATAGGGCTTTACTGTTTTATTAGTTTAGAATGAAGGCCCGTTACAAGCAAGGTGGGAGCCCAAGAAGACTAAAGGGCATGTATGCATGGTAAAATATGTAATAGAGTAGGTCTCTTTGAAACCTAATAGATTGACCAATAGGACCATCGTCTTTGGCTCGATGGTGGTCCGCATAGGAGGCTCCCGATCGAAAACATACTGTGGTAGCATGCATGCTAGGTGTGTATGTGTTTATTTACGTATTTATATCTGAGCTTGTATGGTGATGCGCGCTAGTTATATTTAGATCGTAAATAAAAGATAATGCATAACTGGAACGGTGAGATCTCGAGGAGAGTTACCTCAAACTCTTAAACCCAAAAATCCCCTCTTGAAAATTATATTAAGTCACATTGGGTACATTTAAAACGATGTTTTAAAGATCCAAGCCTTCCATCAATAGGGACTAGTGTAAGTTGTCTACTTATCGTTGAAGGTGATCCAGAGTCTGGCACCCTAGGCGAAGAAAGGGACAATACACGAAATTCCTTGATTCTTGTTTTTAACTAAACTTGACAAGGGTGGGGACTGGTCGGGATGTGATTATCGACCGATAACCAGTTACGGGGACTTCACGACCGGGCCAGTTGCTCATCATAATTGATGGGTTAGACTTAACGATTAGTAACACTTATGATGTTGCAGTGCTAGATAAGTGCGAAGACCGAGGCAAAATAGCTTGAAGGTTGTGGAGGAACACAATTGGTAAAAGTATACCTACCTGGGGAGTTAATTGTATGACCACGAGTCGTGGGTGCAATTAATGTCTGCTGGGACGTCAAGACCTACTAGGAGATTAGATTTCCCGAACAATTTAAGGGGTAATTGTTTCGAGAAAATAGTGGGAGAACTTTTTCGATAACAAGTCCAACGTCGTTAATTATAAGTATTAATATAGATCAGTCAGCTAAACGTTATCATTTACTTTTGTAGATCAATTCTGCAAAAATGTCTAAGAATCCATTAGCTATCATCCTTGACACTAACAAAACTCGACGAATCAAATTTTGTCGACTGGCTTAGAAATCTGAGGATAGTCCTCGACTCCGAGAAAAGGAGTTACATTCTCGATGCACCCATGCCTGGTGCACATCCGGAAGGGGTTTCGGAAGAGGAACGAGCTACCCATCAAAGGTGGGTCGATGATGATATTCAGGTTTGTTGCCTCATGCTGGCATCAATGACCAATGAGCTGCAGAAACAGCATGCAAGGATGTTGCATGCTGCTGACATAATTCTTCATCTCCGAGAGTTGTTTGGAGAGAAGTCTAGGACCGAAAGGTTCAAGACTACAAAAGAATTATTCAATCTGAGAATGGCTGAGGGTTCAAATGTGAAGGATCACTGTTTGCGCTTCATTAATCTGGTTGAAAAACTGGAGAACTTGGACGTAGACCTGCACGCTGATCTCTCCACTGACTTGCTCCTCCATACTCTGCCGCGCTCATTTGATCAGTTCGTGATAAACTTCAATATGGAAGATAGAGAGCTCGCTCTACACGAACTGACCAATTTATTGGTCACGGCAGAATCAACCCTGAAAAGGGAGAAGTCTGTCATGATTGCTGAACAACCCAAGGCTGCAAAACCTAAGAAGGGCAAGAAAAAGAAGAAGAAAGTAATCTCTTGCAAAACACCAAGAAGGTTGTCGAGAAGAAGAGAAAAAGCCCAGAAGATGAATGTTTCCACTGCAAGAAAGCAGGGCACTGGAAAAGGAACTGCCCAGACTACCTGAAAGATGTGGTCAAAGGTATTTTCTTTATTGAAGTTAATATTTCTATTAACTGTGCATCATGGGTGTTAGACAACGCAGCCGGTTCTCATATCTGCAATGATTTGCAGGTAATGGGAGCAGTAAGGCCTCTTAAACATGGGGATAGAATCCTGCGCTTTGGAAACGGAGCTAGGGTTGCGGCAGAGGCCATAGGAGACGTAGAGTTAGTAATAGGAAATTTTTCTTTGGTTTTGAAAGACTGTTTGTACGTACCAACGATTATCATGAACATTATTTCTATCCCTTTATTGGATAATGATGGTTTTTGTTTTTCCATTTCTAATGGAAAGTTTAGCATAATAAAAGGTGGTTTTACATATGCTTGTAGTACTTTGATAGATGGTCTTTATTCCTTAGAACCTACCAACTCTAATGTCATGCACATTCAATCAAAGAAAAGAAAACAAGATGAAAACAATCCACAACTTTGGCACGCTAGGCTTGGACATATTTCCAAGAGTAGAATTCAAAAGTTGGTCTCCTCTAGGGCTGTTGAAATAAAGAACCTAGATGATCTCCCAACTTGCGAATCCTGTCTCAAGGGAAAAATGACCAAGGCGCCTTTTACTGGGAAACCGGAGCGAACCAAACAAACGTTGGATTTAATCCATACTGATGTTTGTGGACCACGGAGTATCAGTGCGAGAGGAGGATTCTCATACTTCATAACCTTCACAGACGACTTTAGTCGTTATGGGTATGTATATTGTGTTATATGTCGATGACTTTCTGTTGATCAGAGATGATATCAGAACGTTGACGCAGACGAAAGCGTGGTTATCCACACAATTCTCCATGAAGGATATGTGAGACGCATATTACGTACTAGGCATACGTATCTATAGAGATAGATCGAAGAAGATGTTAGGACTCTCCCAATCCCAGTACATTAACACTATACTGAAAAGATTCAGTATGGAAGAATCCAAGAAAGGATTGCTTCCAATGAGACATGGAATCTATCTTTCTAAATCAATGTGCCCTACGAGTGATGAAGAAAGAAAGAGAATGTCTCTCATACCTTATGCATCTGCCATTGGCAGCATAATGTATGCAATGTTATGTACTAGACCTGACGTAGCTCACGCTCTCAGTGTAACGAGCCGCTACCAGTCAAATCCAGGGGAGGAACACTGGACCGCCATAAAGGCTATCCTAAAGTACCTGAGAAGGACTAAGGATATGTGCTTGGTCTACGGTGGGAGTGGAGAATTGAAACTCGAAGGATTCACTGATTCGAGTTTCCAGTCTGACGTGGATGATTTTAAATCCAATTCTGGATATATATTTGGCCTCAACGGCGCAGCGATGAGTTGGAAGAGCTCCAAACAGTCGACCACTGCAGACTCAACCACTGAAGCAGAATATATCGCCGCATCAGATGCAGCGAAGGAAAGTGTTTGGATGAGAAACTTCATCCAGGAGCTGGATGTGGTACCTAGCATAGCAAATCCCATAGTAGTCTACTGCGACAACAATGGGGCAATTGATCAAGCGACGGAGCCGATATCACACCACCAGTCCAAACACGTATTGAGGAAATAACATGTGATCAGGGATATCATAGGTAGGGGAGATATTTCAAATGGAGCATGTCGACTCTAAGGATAACATAGCTGATCCACTAACTAAGCCATTATCGCAAAAGGTATTCGAAGAGCATCTGGGAAGGATGGGTCTTAGAAACGTTTGTGATTGGCTTTAGGGCAAGTGGGAGATTGATAGGATAGTGCCCTGCAAGCCAACAAAATAGCTTGTAATAGGGAACATTATTTTATCTTGAAAGAATATTTGATTTATCAATTAATACGAACTGTTTATTTTATTGAGAATTCATAATATAAACAAATGGCCATCTTCATCTTTCGCGAACACATTTAAGCGATTGGTTGAAACCCTGAGATCACTCATGACTACGGGACTATTCACTTCAGTATTGGGTGCGATTAATCATGAAATAGTCTCAAAGGTCGTGATCTCAAAAATGTTCCAAATCATAGATTCATATCGAGACGGTGTATCGAATGAATCGTCAAGACTTGTACAATTATGCATGATTCACAATAGGTGAATTTGTTGTTGTTTCATGAACAAGACATTGTTAATGTCAGTGCATATGACTAGGTGGTTCGATAGGGGATCGGACGCATCGAACGACCCGAACAGAGAGACCCATTGTGGAAGTGCGTAAAAAGCATATCGGTGGTGGGATGTCTATCAAGACTTATAACAGGGTACGATTTAGTCCTTAGACTTGAGATGCTAGGGCGAATTCGGTATACGGGTGTGCGTACTTTGATTTAGGAGCCGGGCACATAGCTTGTCCATTGTGTGCCTACGTTGGGTTCGTATAGTCGTATGCGCGGATGGTTAGCATCAATATAGGATCTACCGACTCATTGTAATGGATGAGGGAATTTCCTATACATTCTTCGATGATACATTCCGAGAAATCCATGGCCATGGTCAGTGACGGATTTGGAAAAGGGTTTCCAGATTTAGCAGTCACACTGGAAGTATTATCCTGAATTAGAAAGTACAGAATCGAGATGATTAGAGGTGCCGACCAATTCACACACCCTAGGTCTCGATCGGGAAATTAGTCGTTAGAGGGACCGTATGTACATGGTACTTATAAGAGGTTTAAGGTTCACTGAAGTCAATTCACTTGAAGTTGGGCCTCATGGGCTTGTGGCTAGACATCGACCATGAGGTGTGGGTACTCCTGAATTGATGGTAGATTAACTCTGGAGTGGTCAATTGAAAGTAGTTCAATTGATCGGAGCAATTAATTAAATAATTAATTGCTCATTAATTAAATCACAGAAATGTGAGCCTGCGGCCAATTGATGGTGAACTTAGAGGGTCACACACAAAAGCTGGAACTGTGATAGTCAGTCGTAGAACGAATTGATTTAAAGGGGTTAAATAAAAGAAAAGAATTAAAGGGTTTATTCTTAGAGAGAAAAAAAAATTAATTGGATTTATCTAATTAATTAAATATTTAATTAAGGGACTAATTAAATAAATGGGCCATTTAATTAAAGTGGTTAATTAAATGACTTGGGCTTATTTAATTAAAACGACTAATTAAATAAGAGGTATGGGCTAAGTTATCTGATGGCCCATTAGGCCAAGAAAGAGATATGGTCAAGAAGAGATAAGGATAAGGATAGAGATTAGGGATAGGGTTGGACTCTACTATAAAAGGGGAGTCTTGGAGACTCAAAATACTAACAGCAAGAAAACACAAGCAACCCTAATCTCTCCTCTCTCTTGGCCGCCCCCTTCTCCCCATTTGCCCTAGCCGCCGCCGCCCTACACTACCAAGCCGCCGCCGCCCCTGGTTGTAGATCGGTCGTGCAGCGCCTCTCTCCATCTTCTTGTTCTACATCTAGAGTTGGATCTGAATCCAACTCTTGAATCTGAAGTGTCTCTTTCCTAGTTCGTAGCCTCTGGATTGAAGCAATCACAGATCCAGCTGGTGTGGACTATTCTCTAGAGGCACAACACTTGGGGTGATCTAGTGATCCGAAAAAGAAGACCGGAGAAACCACCACCTTGCCTGTGGTGAGGTAAAATCTTAATTTTACCACTTTATTTATTTTAGTATTTATGTACTGAAATAAATTCAAGCTTATTCATATGTGCTAATAAGAACCCTGGGATGTGGTGTATAAAAATTTTAAATTCCGCACCGTTGTAGTTGACAATTATACCCACAAAACCCAACAGATGATTCTTTGAGCGAGTCCATCGATGAAGAGGCCACGGAAAATGACGATCTTCCCTTAGGGAAAAATGAACAAATTAAATTCAGAATAGGTAAAAGTGTTGTCGTCACTATTTTCGAATGGTCGGAACCTACGACCAGCGTACGACTTAACAAGACCGAGGAAAGAGCCGACCAAATTGTTTGTCGCTATACGGAAGAACACCGTAAATACTTGGAGACTAATTTTGGTACGTATTTAGGTGAGGGATTCTCGATCGTCGTCCCGTCTTCCGAAGAGCGAGTTACTAATCCTCCCCCGGGGTGCCAAGATTTTTATACAAGGCAATTGATCTTACGCAAATTCGTAGTATGATCGATATTAATATAATAATATTATAAACGCTAGAAAACAAGTGAAAGATCAATGTGTATAAATATTCCGAACGTTGAAGTACAAGTTACAAATATTTGGGGTCCTATCCGAGTGTTATTGGATGTCGTACAAGCTAGAGGGCGAGATACATATAAATGCGGTCGGACTAATGTATCCGAGCTATAGCTTCGAGTGAAGAGAACCTGGGAAAGCGTGTCTGGCGTCATAAATGCAAGTGGTATTTATAGTGAAAAATGATGAGCTAGCTACTCCATCCACAGGGATATATTTCTCTGGCCCAAGGGCTTGGGCCTATGATCGGCCCAATAGTAAATTCCGACCACGAGCATTCCCTAGGTGTTCGGATTGAATAGGCCGCGAACTGGGCTTGATTTTAGGTGAGCATGGTCGGATTCTACTCTTTTCGATCTTGCTCGGGCTTCCCAATGTGGTGCTCGAAATACCCCTCATCAAAGAAGAAGAAAAAGTAAATGAAGAAGACAAGGCTGAAGAAGAAAAATAAGACGAAAAGAAGGACTAGACCAGGACATTAGACTAGGTTCCTTGTAATCTTTTTGTAATCTCTTGTAATTTACTTTTTTGTCTATATCATCTGATGAAACATGTAACTTGTAATCAAATATTATTATCTATAAAAGTTCAAGTTTTCTTACAACAAATCATTTCTGTCTCAGAAATTTTTTAGGATTAAAACTTTAGTTTAGGTACAGGTACTTAGCTGAAGTTTTGTCATCATTAGAAAGGGGAAAATTGTTGGATAAAGATGAAGATGAAATGCAAGAAGATAAGAGAGGTTTTGATGATTTCCAAAAATATCAGAATTAGCTAAGTAAGGAAAGCTTAGTAAATCACTTAGAAGAATTTTTACCAAGTAAGAAGACAAATCAGAAGGGTCAAAAGTTCAAGGTCTAGAAGACTATTGTTCTGTTGCTGAAGTTCGAAATCAGACTGGTAGTTTTTTAGCTGACTCAAATCAGATTAGTTCAACTTGAGATCAGCAAGGTATATATCAGACGGGTCATTTTGATCAGCAGAGTAGAAGGGATCAAGAAGTCTGCCTAATGGTAATAAATGCACTTGGAGTAATACTTTGACGTATAACGGGGTGCCTTCGACGTCTCTGTCGAATAGGAGTGTCCTTCTCTAATCAAGGAGGATACTTTGTAATCGAGAAATACCCATAATAACTCGGCAATCGACCAGCAATCTTCACATCTCCGTCGGAAAACAAATTTAGCTTTTGTAATAGTTGTAGGTTTATATGTAATTAGATGGTGGCATTGGTGTGTAATACTCTCCTTGTAAATGTAATTCTTTATATGATAAATAAAATATCTTTGATAAAAGCCCTCTATTTACTTAAATTTCCGTGCTTACTGTCTTTTGCAAATCTTGCCTTTATTTTGGAGAATAATGTGTGTACGATTCGTTGAAGTGGAACCATTAGAGATCGATAATCACTAACGTGTCTTAGCCGTTGGATTTAATTTTAAATATCTATATAAGGAACAAGTATAGTCATTTAGCTTCCCTGCTCATGAAGTCAATTTGTAAACGCAACTTTCTCTTATGGAGATTCCTCCGTCCTCTGCCTCTGGGATATCATAAAACTGGTAAAGAATACATATTAAGATGGGCGAAGTTGGAAAATAATATCTTGTCTTCTTATTTCGAGACCGTTAATTGGTTAAGAAAAATCCGTTGGAATATTAGGCAGTGACGACATCGTATCAACGCTCGGGATTCAACTGATGTTCCTTATATTCCGACTTAAATAATTGAGTTTAGAAGAAGCTGGATTCCATTATAGCTTTAATTTGTGCACTGTCAGTCTTGATTAGTGCTCGATAATTTTGATTGGGATTTCAGGATCTTCTTCCGAGCCTTTGTTTGTGAACTGTCAGTCTCATTGTATTAGTAAAGGTCGAGTCTCGGGTTCGACCCTTAGTGTGTCATTTTTGCATATATTCCTCGAAATGTAACAGTCGGAATTTATACAGATGTATCAATTTTTTTAGACAAATAAAGTCTTTTATTGTAGCATCATTTTATTACTTAAAATGTTGTTAACTATCTCTTTGCTTTCTCAAACTGTTAAGATCTTCAAAATCGCAACACCGCCTAATAGCTCACCCAATTGTACTTGCAAACAATACGACTAGGCTGCCTTTTTTTCGAAATGTAGTTGTCGACCTGTTGATTAATTAGTTCCGTGTCCTTACTATAAATGCTACTAGTTGAAAAGTCCACCGCATTTTACCAATATTCAATCTTTATCGTAGATTATTACATTGCCCTTCATCTTGCCTTGTGCTGCTGAGTCCCAGCAATGGCCTCCCTAGTGCTGAGAAGTCCCATATGGACCTCTGCCTTAGTCTTCCAGGGTGTGGGGTAGGAGGGATTTGTTCAGCACATGGTGGGTTTGGATTTACCTGGCATCCTCATTCTTGGAGGTTACCTCCAAGGTGCCCCAATATCAGGATTTGCTGGTAGATTTTCACTTTTGCGACGGTCCAAACGACATCTCTTTTTGGACGAATAACTGCAACAAGCTATCAGGCTTTTGGAGGTTTGTTCGATGAAAGCGGGAATCGATTTTTTAAGCCTGACCATCGAACCAAAGAAGTCGACCATCCTAAGCGGCATGCTCCAGAGGTGGTCGTATTATCGAGTAAGGTATTAGGGAGGAGAACGATGTTTCCATGGACATTGTCGCGAAAGCTTCTACCTCTTAGTTAGGGCCTTAATTTTCATTATATTGTAAAGATCAAAGTAATGATGTAATCCTGTATTTGTAAAAGCATTCATAATTAATGAAATCTTAATTTCTCTGAAATATTTGTCGCAAACTGTATATTTTCGAAACATAGTGATGAGGGGTACTTTGGATATTCAATTTTATATATATATATGTGTGTGTGTGTGTGTGTGTGTGTGTGTCTCTCTCTCTGGTTACATGTCCAATTATCATTGTACTATGCAAGTTCTTTATTCAAAGTAATGAAGCTCCCACTTATACTAGTAGTACATATTACCAAAAATGACTCAAAACCATTAAAGTTAATTTCCTCAAATCTTCATAGAATCTTATGGTCAAAGTGGGGAGATTTTCCCAACTATTAAGAGTAAATATAATTTGTTAATTTTTCCCAGGTAGGATTAAAGTTTCAATTCCTGAAATAAAAATTGTGTAGTTTTGGGTTTTGACCCTTCATTATATAAACAACCTTTGGATTATTTAAGTAATCCTATTCCTAGCTAGTTTACATTGGTTCCAAAGGTGCAATAGAAAATATAAAAAAAAAAGAACATGGCTGTCTCCTTGTCCAAATTCTACATTCTTTTTTGCGTCCTTGTTATTACATCAGGTATATAATTAATAAACACTCTTCTTCTATGTATGCATAATATCCTTATATCCTTATTATTTAAAATGCAGTTAACGAGACGGTATGTGGGATGAAGACATGCAGATGCGTAACTGAAATGGGAATATGTGATGGAGATGAATGCATTAAGAGATGTGCTAAAACTTATAAAGGGGAAACCACAGCCTCATGTACTCGTGCTGGAGGCCCAAAACTACCAGCATGCTTATGTGACCACGAATGCCCATGTCAGATTTAAGGCCATCTTTCAAATAATTTTGTCTAAATAATTTAGTGTTATGAAAATTGATAGTAAAAGAGAAAAGGTGACAATTTTCTAATAAATATAGTTTTTTCCATTTTCTTAATCTTCTTACATTGAAACATGATCTTGTATCTCTACAATTAGAGAAATATAAGTCCTTTTTGGTGACTCATAAACCAGATTTGCATTGCTACACCAATATTTCAAAAAAGTAAACCAAAAAAGCTCCTAAAGCTGGAGCTGGTGGGGTTAAAAATAAGTACAAGATCCCCAAATAATGTAAGCTTGATCTATATTTTTTGAAGTTGATATCCATTGCTGACAGTAAAGCACAGTTGAAACATGATCTCTGTAATTGTATCCTCATAACAACCGCGATCGATCCTGTGAGCCATTACCCTTTGAACTATCAACTAACATCTCTTATCACCTGGCCGGGGTCCCAACTGCAGAGCAAGTTAACACTTCCTTTTTTAACTAATTATCCAAATCAATCAGAAACATATATAATGCAAACCATGTAGAAGAAGAATCAAATTCTCACTACTAGAAATGTGAGTTTTGGCCACCTTTTATTAGTTACGGTCAAAAAATGTGGTGGCCAATTTACATTTTAATCGGTTACTGGACCGATTAGAAAAAATTGAGCTGAGTATTACAGTTTGTAATTATATGCCACAGCCTATTCGTTTGCACTAGCTAATTTTAACAAATGCCACGGTCCATCACATTTGCATCAGCTAAATTTAACAAATGCCACTTTCTATTAATTTTTTCCCCTTTTCTATTTTCTTTCTCTTTCCATTTTCTATTTCCTTCTTTTTCTTTACCGTTAGAGAGACTGGATCCCTTCTCTATTTTCTTCACATATGGAAGATAAATTCTCATGTACGATGTTCACTTTCTTTCCCGTTTTTCTCATTTCCTCACGAACAGAATCATAATCCATATCAATTTCAGAATAAGCTCAATTTCAGTTTCACGAACAAAATTGGAATCGGCTCAATTTCAGTTCGAATCAGCTCAATTTCAGTTCGAAATCGACTCAATTTCATTTCGAATCATCTCAATTTCAGTTCGAATCAGCTCAATTTCAGTGTAAAATCGGCTCAATTTCAGTTTCTCTCAAGGTATAATTTGTTTTGTTAATTGTCAATGTTTCTATTAATTGTTTTGTTAATTGCTTCTTTACTGTCAAGGTATAGAATCGGCTCAATTTCTCTCACATTAAATTCCCTCAAGGTATAATGCTATTCCAGAATCGGCTCTCTACTCCTGTTTGTTTTGTTAGTTTACTTTTAATAATTTGAAATGTTTGCAATTCAGTAAGTGTTAATATCATAACTGGTTCTGCAAATAAGTATTTACAGCATAATTGATTGAAAATAAAAAAACGTACATGGTTGTAAGTGAATGGTGTTCTACAGGAACCAGTTAATACTGGAAAAGATAAATTAATTAATCAAAATTAGATTAGAAAAAGTTATCTATCCAGTTCATTAACGATTATTGTAAAACCAAACTAAGAATGAAGCCCAAATAAATACTTTTGTTTTGTTGTATTTTAAGGTGAATAATAGTTTAAGTAGTTGGCTATTTCTACCTAGGTATAATGCTATGCCACATTTTCTTTTTTTGCTAGGATATATCTCTATATTATGTTATTGTGCTATTTTGTTTCATTAAGACCTGGTAAATATATAGTTGCACTTTGGCTTTTGTGGGCTAATGCATTTAATGTGAGTATATGTTTAAATATATGCTTTGGTTATGCTTTTAAATTTTCATTTTTAATCTTGTTTTTGATAAATCTGAAAATGTGTTGGGTGCATACTTATTAATGTACTGTTGATTTCACTTCTATGTTTCACCTCTTTCATTCACTGGTTGTTTGTGAGTACTTTTTTACTATATTTTATTAAGGTTTGTTAAGTTCTGGACTATTTCAGACGTGAAAGAGTTTAGTAATGTTAGCTGGTATATGAAGTACTTCTAGTTTCGAAAGTGGATCAAGTTAGCTTAGAGTGGTGAATGTAAGTGCAAAAAAATTATTCAGATTGCAATAATATCACATGGATAAAGATAAAGTGTGTATTAGACAATATCATAATGGTAATAGTTGCAACTCTATGTGTTTTACAGAGAAAAAATTGCATCTATTTCGGTTATGCAAATTAAAATAGCATTTGACTGTAATTTATGTTGGGATAGTGGTTGGGATGCCTCGATTGTCAGAACAATGACAGTGCGGAATTTAAAATTTTTCGAAGCACCCAAGGTCCCATATTAGATTCTCCATATTAATTATACGCAAGCAAGAAACAAAAACGCACATAGTAATTAAACAAGGGGGTTTTTGCGATATACCTCACCACAGGCAAGGTGGTGGCAACCTTCAGTTCTGATTCTGAAACTGGATCTGGATCTGGTTCACAGAAGTGATCCAAGCGTCTCACCTCCAAAGTTAGTCCACACCAATTGGATTCTGGCAACACCTCCTAGTCTTAGGCTCAGAACTGGATCTAGGAGATTTGTCGAAGCAGGATTGTGCAGATCTACTTGCCAATGCAAGATCTAACACCGTGGAACAAGGGAGAGGCGGCGGCGGCGTTGCTAGGGCAGCTCACGGCAGCAGGTGGCGGCGGCTCTAGGTTGGCGGCGCAAAGGAGAGGGGGCGACTAGGGTTGAGATGAGAGGCTAGGGTTTTCTTCTAGGGTGTTAGCTTTTTGGGCTCTAGTGGAACCCTATTTATAGACTCCCTCTTGACCTAGGTTTTGCAAAACTCCTTATGGACTTTTAATTAAAGGCCCATGTCTTGCTAGCCTTTCATTTAATTAATTACTTAATTAAATGCCCAATCCAATTAAATCAATATTTCTCTTTTATATATAATTAATTAGCAACTCAATTAAGTATTTAATTAATTAAGTCAGCTAATTAATTAATCTCCCACTTGAATTAAATACTTTTAATTCATTTAATTGATTTAATTACCTTTAAATCAATTAATTCCTTTTGTATCCTTTTCAACAGTCACCGTCCAATTGTATTGTGTGTGACCCTCTGGGTTCACCATCAATTGGCAGCAGGCCCACGAATTCCTCGTGATTTAATTTATGAACAATAAATTGCTCCGGTCAATTAAACAACCTTTAATTGACCACTCCTAGAATCAAATCCTCTATTAACTCAGGAGTACCTACACTTCATGGTCGATGTCTAGCCACGAGCCCATGAAGCCCAACTTCAGGTGAATTGATACTTGTGAATCTCGTCTCATATAATTACCATGTACATACGGTCCTTCTATCGACTAATATTCCCGATCAAGACTTAGGGTGTGTGAATTGATCGGCACCTCTAAATTTGTCTCGATAACTATACTTTCTAATTCAGGATAATATTCCAGTGTGACTCCTAAATTTGGAAACCCCATTCCAAATCCATCACCGACTACGGCCGTAGATTCCTTGGATATATTATTTAAGAATCGTATAGGAAATTCTCTCACTCATTACAGTGAGTCAATAGATTCCATATCGGTACTAACCACTCGCGTACATGTCCATACGCACCCAAGCTAGGCATGTTATGACCAAGCTACGTGGCCTATACCTAGATCTAAGTACGCACTTTCATGCACCAAATTCGCCCTAGTACCTCAAGTCAAAGGACTAAATCGTACACTATTATAATCCTTGAGAAACATCCCATCACCGATATGCGTCATGCGCTTCCACAAAGGGTTTCTCTGTTCGGGTCATTTGATGCGTTCAATCCTCCATTGAACCACCTACTCATATGCACTGGCCTCAAATGCCTTGCTCATGAAACGCTACAAATTCACTCCATGTGAATCATACATACTTGTACAAGTCTTGGCGATTCCTACGATACCCCGTCTTGTTCGGAATCTATGACTTGGAACAGTTTTAAGATTACGACCTTTGAGACTGTTTCATGATTGCACTCAGTACTGAAGTGAATCGTCCCATAGTCAAATGTAATCTAAGGATTTCATCCAATCGCTTAAATGTATTCGCGAGAGATGAAGTTGGCCATTGTTTATCCTTATACACATATAAATAAACGTGCGTATTATTACATTTATACTAAAGAAAGATAATGATAGTTCCAATACAAGCTAAATATATTGGCTTGCAGGGCACTATCCCATCAATCTCCCACTTGCCCTAAAGCCAATCACAAATGTTTCTAGGACCCATCTTTTCAAAGATGTTCTTCGAACTCATTTCATGATATAGCCCTTTTTGGTGGATCCGCTATGTTGTCTTCTGAGTCGACGCGATCCATTACGCGCGTTAACTCTACCAAGGATTTTTCTAATCAAATGGTACCTTTCTTTCAATTGTGTTTAGATTTCTGGTAAGATCTCGAATGCTTTGCTTTAGCAATAGCTCCAATGTTATCATAGAATATAATCATGAGCTTCGCAATGCTAGGCACTACATCCAACCATAGGATGATGTTTTATATCCAAACACATTCTTAAGCCGCATTTAATGCTACATTTAATGCTGCAATATATCTTGCTTCAGTGGTTTAGATGGTTACGGTGATTTGCTTGGAACACTTTCAAATTCTTAAGCCGCATTGATGCAGGATATGTATCCAAAAATGGATATATTTAATTCATCCACATCAGACTGAAAATTCGAAACAGTGAATCCTTCGAATTTTTAATTCTCCACTACCACCATAGACCAAGAACAAATCCTTAGTCTTTGTCAAGAGCTTAAGGATATCTTTTACGGTGGTCCAGTACTTCTTCACTGGATTTTTGACTAGCAACTACTCGCGATACTTGAGCAAGTTCTACGTCTGGTCTAGTACATAGCAAAGCATGCCACATGCAACCTTTTGTTTGAAACATAAGGTATTTGAGACATTCTCCTTTATTCTCATTTGATGTAGGGCACATCAATTTTTGAACAAGGGATATAGTGTCTCACTGGAAGCAATCCTTTCTTGGATTCTTCATACTGAATATTTCCAGTATTGATTCTATGTACTTAGATTTAGAGAGTGTTGGCATCTCTTTCCGATCTATTCTATAGATACATATCCCAATAGGCAAGATGTTTCTCCTAAATCTTTCATGGAGAATTGCATGGACAACCATGCTTTCGTCTGTGCTAACATTCCGATATCATACCAGATAGCCAGAACATTATCGACATATAAAATATGAGCTTCATCGCGCTCCCACTAATCCTTTTGTACACTCACAGTTCATACTCGTTTTGATGAAGTCAAATGTCTTGACTATCTCATCAGAACAAATGTGAATCTAAATGGATTCAGACATTGCTAATGAAGAAAAGGTTTCATCAAAGTCTGTTACAGAACATTGTGAATAGCCTTTTTTTACCATTAGTCAATTCTTAGAGGGAACACCTCTCCAATCATTCCAAGTTTGAAGATCCACTTACAACTTATAACCAACTTATAGGGATAAATCCCTCGGGTGGATCCATCAAGGTTTATACCTTGTTGGAATGGATGGGATCCATTTCGAGTTGCATGAATATATGTCTGACATCGCTTCTTGATTGGTCATTGGATCACTTTCCACTTTCTCGTTTTCGTGAATGAAACCAAATCGCTTTAGCTCCTTACGAATTCGATCAGACCTTTGAAAAATAGGTGTACTGGTAGGTCCAGTAAATTCTGGATTAACTCCCACTGTTTGCGGGGATGGGTCCAAATCTTGGACTTCATCAAGTTCCATGACGTTTCCATTTCCTTTGACGAGAAATTCATCAACAGAGGAACGGGTATTCAGAAGAAACGATTTATTGTCGTGGAACAGGTATCCATTGGATTTCGTTGGATACCCCACAATTGTATACAAATTGGATCTACTAGCCAATTTACCTCCTTTCTCGTTTCTACAACAGCAGGAGATCTCCATACTCAGAAGTAAGAGTATAGAGGTATTTAGCCATACCTTTCTTGGTAAAGCTTTGTAGGCACGAACTTTGAAGGTACTTTGCTCAGTATCTTCGATGCAGTCAGGAGGACTAACCCCTAGAATGCATAAGGAAGCTTAAGAAAACTCAATATGGATCGAACAATGTTAAACAATGTTTGATTCCATCTCTTTAGACACTTCAATAAGTCGTGACGTCTTAGGAGGAGTTTGTTGTATGAGAACCCCATTCTCAATGAGATAATTGAGGAATCCTTGACAAGTATTTGCTACCTCGATTTGATCGAGTAATACTATGTCTTTGTTGATTTTCTACTTCGCATTGAAATACCTTGAAAATTTTCAAAGGTTTTTTGGATTTGCATCTCACTAGATTCATTTTTCACTAACGACCAAGGTCTTTAGCAAAAAAGGTACGAAGTATGAGTAATCTCCTCTCACAGTAACTTTTAGTGATCCATATTCATGGATTAAATCCAGATTTTGTTTGGTTCGCTCTGGATTCCCTGTGACGGGAGATCTGGTCATATCTCCTTTGAGACATGATTCGTAGGTTGGAAGTTCATCCAAGTTCTATTTTTCAAGAAACTTAGGTGAAACCAACTTTTGAATCCTACTCTTGAAGATGTGTCCAAGTCTAGCGTACCAAAGTTATGGATTATTATATTTGTATTAATTGAATTTTACACATTAATTCAATAAGATTAGTCAATGGTTTAATTCAATTAATTTACTTCCTTTCAATTTACTTCTTTAATTGCTTCCTTTTCCCTTTTCAATTAACCCTTTAATTGAAAGGTTGCTTAATTAATTAGATCATTTAATCAATTAAACATATCAGTGCCTTTCTTAGATGCAGTGGGATAATTCGACTTTTAGGCTACTTGCGTTCTTTTGACAACCTTTATGGTCGTATTTAGAAGAGAATAAATCTTCATTTTACTCTTCTTTGACTTCGCAGTCCATGAAGTGTAAACGATCATGACAGGTTTATCCTATTTGCCTTTAACCAGTACTTTGGTTGATTCATGAAATGTGATCGACTTATCAAATAAGATCAGTGTATTTCAAGAGTCATTTGAATGAGTGGGAGGAGAATTTAGGAGGAAGTTAATGTTAAGATCACTTGCAGGCTTACGTTTAATCGATCCAGTTTTCAACCAGTTTGAAAAAACAAAGACAGTGATCTTTGACACTAGTTCCTTCAATTATTCTCGAATTTTGAAACAATTCCTTAGAAGTCTCGAATCATATTGATTCAAAACAACTCCTCAAAACAAGCCTTTTGAGGTGGAGGTTTGTTTCAGAAGACTGGTCCTCAAAACGGGCCTTTTGAGGTGGAAGCTTCAGACATGCTCCTCATGTTGCTTCCATAGCTCGTTCAATCTTGATGCTTATTTGAGGAAACGATCATTAAGATTCCCATACTCTACGGGTGATTCGTTTCTCTTTTGAGATTCATCTTTATATGAGGAAACGATCATTAATATTCCCATACTCTACGGGTGATTCGTTTCTTATATATTGACTTATCTCGGAAGCGCATAAGGCATAGGCTCGTCGTTTAAGAACATCATTCCCACTTCTGGAATTTAAGACAATTCTCAAGTTTTGCTTAGTCGATATTTTGATCCAGTTATTTTATAGTCGAGGATAAATAGTAAAATGGATAATTACAGATATCTCAGTATCCTAAAGAGAAGACAAAGATTCAGTGGACTAGTTAATGAATAATACTTATAATCTACGAAGGTTGGACTTTCTATCGTAGAAGTTCTCCCACTATTTTGTCGAAACAATTACCCCTTCAATTGTTCGGGAAATTCTATTTCCTAGTAGGTCTGGACGTCCCAGCGGCAATTAATTGCACCCATGACTCGTGGCCATACAACCAATTCCCCCGGTAGGCATACTTATTGCCAATTGTGTCACTCCACAACCTTAAAGCTATTTTGCCTCGGTTTTCGCACTTATCTAGCACTGCTACATCATAAGTGTTACTAATCGTTAAGTCTAACCTATCAATCATGATGAGCAACGAGCCCGGTCGTGAGTTCTCCGTAACTAGTTATCGGTCGATCCTCACATCCCGACCAGTCCTCACCCTTGTCGTGTTTAGTTAAAAACAGGAGTCAAGGAATTTCGCGTATTGTCCCTTTCTTCGACTCGGGTGCCAGACTCTGGATCACCTCTATCGATAAGTAGACAACATACGCTAGTCCCTATTGATGGAAGGCTTGGATTTATATAAATACTTCATTTTATTTTAATCCAATATGACTTAATATTTAATTCGAGAGGGGAATTTCTGGTTTGAAACTTATACCAACTCTCCTCGAGATCTCACCTATTCAATTATGCTTTATCTTTTATTACGATCTAATATTCTAGCGCGTAATGCCATACAAGCTAAATATAAATCGACAAATAAATAAAAGCCATACAAGCCTAGCATGCATACTACCACAATTTGTTTTCGATCGGGAGCCTCCTATGTGGGCCATCATCGAGCCAATGATGTTGGCCCTATTGGTCAATCTAAAGGGTTTGTAAATGGGCCTATGCTATTACACAATGTACCATGCATACATGGCCTTCATATCTTCTTGGGTTCCCACCTTGCTTGTAAACGGGCCTCCATCCTAAACTAGGAAAGCAGTAAAGCCCTATTCTATTACAAAGGCTCAAAATGGCCCAAAAACATAATAGGCTCGCAGGCCCAATAAAAACCAAACAATAAATTAAACCAATCACATCTAACCTAAGATCAATGCTCGGCTCGATCGAAAACCACGTAAACAATTCACATAGAGCAAGAAACAAGCAAACATCCTTTACCTATCTCTTTCTTAATTTTAAAACTACCTTTTAAAACTAACTCCCTATGATTCTTACTTTTTAGTCACTACTAATTATGACAAAATGAATATTCGGGTAAACAAAAATAAAATTTTCTGCTCAAATTCAGATTCTGTTTTTCAACTTTTGAAAATTGCATTTTCGCCCCTCAACTTTCAAAAATTGCACTTTAACCCCAAAAACTTTTAAAAAGTAACAAAAACACCCCTGGGCAGATTTGGGGTCAATTTAAAAAGTAACAAAAACTCAAGTTTCGGTAATTGCAAAACAGCCCCAAAGTTTTTGGAAATTACAAATTGACCCCAAAACCCGTGCGACCAGATTTGCAAAAACAGTCCAGAATTTTGAAATTTCCAGATTTCAAAAATTCGAATTTTTCAGCACACAAAAACCCTATATGCGTTTTTTAGTTCAAAAAGTCCTGGAGTTTTCAAAAACTATAAAATCGGCACAGATCTAAAAAAGCAGTTTTATCCAATCATAGATCCAGTCATAACAAGTAAGAATCAATTTACAGAACATAATTATCATGTGTTTACATATACATAATTAAACATATACGGTGAAAACACATTATGTTCAGGCTTTTCGTATAATAATGATGGAGTTGGCTCTGATACCACTGTTGGGATAGTGGTTGGGATGCCTCGATTGTCAGAACAACGACAGTGCGGAATTTAAAATTTTTCGAAGCACCCAAGGTCCCATATTAGATTCTCCATATTAATTATACGCAAGCAAGAAACAAAAACGCACATAGTAATTAAACAAGGGGGTTTTTGCGATATACCTCACCACAGGCAAGGTGGTGGCAACCTTCAGTTCTGGTTCTGAAACTGGATCTGGATCTGGATCTGGTTCACAGAAGTGATCCAAGCGTCTCACCTCCAAAGTTAGTCCACACCAATTGGATTCTGGCAACACCTCCTAGTCTTAGGCTCAGAACTGGATCTAGGAGATTTGTCGAAGCAGGATTGTGCAGAACTACTTGCCAATGCAAGATCTAACACGGTGGAATATATCTAACAAAGTTAGTCCCAACCTAGGCATGTTATGACCAAGCTACGTGGCCTATACCTAGATCTAAGTACGCACTTTCATGCACTGAATTCGCCCTAGTACCTCAAGTCAAAGGACTACATCGTACACTATTATAATCCTTGAGAAACATCCCCTCACCGATATGCGTCATGCGCTTCCACAATGTGTTTCTCTGTTCGGGTCGTTCGATGCGTTCAATCCATTGAACCACCTACTCATATGCACTGGCCTCAAATGCCTTACTCATGAAACGCTACAAATTCACTCCATGTGAATCATGCATACTTGTACAAGTCTTGGCGATTCCTACGATACCCCGTCTCGTTCGGAATCTATGACTTGGAACAGTTTTAAGATTACGACCTTTGAGACTGTTTCATGATTGCACTCAGTACTGAAGTGAATCGTCCCATAGTCAAATGTAATCTAAGGATTTCATCCAATCGCTTAAATGTATTCGCGAGAGATGAAGTTGGCCATTGTTTATCCTTATACACATATAAATAAACGTGCGTATTATTACATTTATACTAAAGAAAGATAATGATAGTTCCAATACAAGCTAAATATATTGGCTTGCAGGGCACTATCCCATCAATTTATTCTCCTGGAGTTGAAAAGGAAGAATCAGCACCAACTTATTGTTTATGCATTTTTCTTTTCCTGGTAATTGGACAGGTAGAGCAGTTGGGTATATAATACTAATAATTAATTAACATACAACTAAACAGCCTTTTGTACTAATTGTGGAGAATTTGGTAAAGGTTTTGCACTTCTAGGAAAATGGATTGATTGAACTGAACATGTATACATAATGTCTTTTTTTAAAAATATATGTGACATTATTAAAATATATGTGCATGAACATGATTGTGACATTATGTTAGTTTGTGGACAGTTTGGTGGTTCTCTTATAAATAATACTAGTACTTGACACTTGGCACTTGGCAGTAGTTTAATATATGTTGAGTGGTTTATTGGTAATTAAATTAATTAAGTTACATTAGTTTATTCGTGCAGTTGTGAGATCAACGCGCTCAATTACAACGTAACCAGTCTAAATTGTTATCTTCAATGTTAAATATGATTTTGCTTTAACTCTGCCTCATTTAATTAAGAGTAAGCATGACTCTCTCTGTGATTATCTCAGTTGATTTGTATCATGGGTTTAGAAAGATTGATCCATGTTGGTGGGAATTTGCTCAAAGGGAATTCATATATATATGTAGTATATATAAGATGGTTTAGTAGTTTTTGCTTCCAATTAATTAGATATTTGTTCTTAATTAGTTAATTACTCTGACTAAAAGATTTAGAATCTGCCTAGGACTAAAAATGAAGGAAACTTTTATTTCTATCCGTAGGTTTTGGGCTTATTTAAACATAGGAGTTTTATTTAAACATTTTACCTTTGTAATTTAGGTGATGGAAGGGATGAAATTGAGAATCAACTGCCAAATAGTAATCCAAAAACAGGCAGAGGTCGGAGCAAACAAACTCCATTATGGGATTCAGGTGTAAAGCTCCAAGTGCATCTAACTAGTGATGGAAGAATTGATGGACCTAATAGAGCTAAGTTTAAAACGCAGCTTGGGGTTTTAGCTCGAAATTCGATCAAGTTTCCACTTACATGTAAATCATTCAAAAAGATAGGTGATGGTACCAAAGATGACATTTGGCGTAACATAAAGGTACGTACGAGTAAGCATACAAGTTTTAACTTATAGAATATTTGTGTTGTTGTTATTAATATTTTGAATTAAATTGACTTGTCATATAGGAGAACACGACTCTCCCAAACGAGGCAAAGAGTATTGTTTTTGAAGATATAAATGCCAAGTGGAAACAAGGGAAATATCGGTTAAAGAGAAAAAACTACCTACCTTATGCAGATGACAATAAGAGGATGGAGGAACTGGAAAAAAATTGTGTTCCTCCTGATAAAGTAAAATCTATTATTGACCAATGGAATTCGCCTAAGACACAGGTTATTATTATCATGAAAAACTATTGGTTTTTTTTTTTAACTTGCAAAATCATAAGAAAGTTTAACAGTTAATAGTGAACTTCACTCGTATATTTCAAGAGGTCTCTAGGAGAAATGCTCAGAACATAAGTCAATATAAATTCCATCACCGGTTAGGACGGATGCCAATCCTTGAACTAGAGAAGAAGGTACGTTATATATTATCTTAAACATCTATACACAATGAAAATTCAGCTATACGTATAATCTTTTTGTTATCAACTCTAATGGATATTTGGTGTTTCAACGGTACAGTTCCTTGCTCAAGGTAAAGTGCCCTCTAAAATAGATATATTTGTTTCATCTCGAGCACGAAATGGAAAACCTCCCGTCAATGAGCATACCACTGGTCGCATTGTAAGTATATACTTGAAAGTGTTAATTTTTCCAGTTGGATTAGTGGATATCTTGTGGTAATTTTTCCATAACAGTACTTTGTACTGGCAGTGACAAAGTGGGGATATATATAAGAAATCTTAACTGTCATATTGTCCTACTTTGAATGCTGAATACATTGATAGATAAAGCAACTCAAGAACATGAAGGAGAGCGCACTCGAGAGTATGGTGAGAGGGTATGGATAGAAGAAATGGGAGTTGATGGTCATGGTCGCGTAAGGGCTGCAGGCCAAGGTGTTAAACCATCAAAACATCAGCACTCATATGCCTCTTCTTTAAATGATGCTATCAAGGAAAAGATTCGAGAAGAGTTGAGGGAAGAACTAAAGGAAGAGATGAGGGGGGAAATGTATCAAATGAGAAGGGAAATGGAGCAAATGAGAGAGGAAAGGGAGCAAATGAGAGGATTAACAGAACAAAGGGAAATAGATCAAATGAAAAGAGAAATGGAGCAAATGAGAGAGGAAAGGGAGCAGATGAAAGGATTAGTGGAGCAAATGGCACAAGGTATGGCTCGTGCACAATTAGTTACATCTCAGGCACGAAACGAACTGACCCAAGAAGTGGTGGAGGAGGTGGTGTCTTATTTTGGTCTTGGGATTTTCCTACTGCTCCATTTACAGCACCTATTGCGCCACTTAGAGCACCTATTGCGCCACTTAGAGCATCTACTGCCCCACTTAGACCATTTCCTAGCTCGTTTAAGCCTTTCGATATGAGACATGAATCAAGTACATATGGATCAAGTGCAAGTGAAAATTCAAGTGATCTATAGACATAAATCATGGTAAGATTTGACAATTTTTTTAAAGTATAGAATATTATTAATGAACATATTGCATTTGTTCAATAAATAGTGAGGTGCATTTTGAAGTGACATGCTTAATAGACTTAATAGACACAAATCTGGAATGCTTTATGTTTTTCTGGGTAGCTTGCTCTGTTTGTTGAATTGCTTTGATAGTTATAGATCAAGAGTTGATTCATTGTTGCTAAGTTTAAGTTGCTAAGTTTAAGAGCTTATTAGAAACTGTTCTCTGTATTTCTGAAAAAGCAGCAACTAAATTCTGCCTCTATAGTGTTCTACTCACGTTAATACTGTAAGTGTTAATTAAATTTGTATGGTAACATGACTTATTTACCCTCCTGACATTGTAGATGGAGTATTAACATCGATTCATATGGCTAGAATATTAACCTATTTTCTTGACAATATATATAGATGAAGTGTTTTGATTGTATGAGTGTATAGGGGCTGATATTGATATTATTGTTGGATCCTTGTGTTTTTCCTCCCTTGATATTTGATAATAAGATTGTAGATCTTTTCTGGTTCATATGATTCATTTGCATATTTGTTCTGATTCAAAAACAAACATTTTCTAATTTGCCCTTTATGATTGTGAACATTTTTTTTCAAGGTCTTGTTGGAGTTCTTGGATGTAAGGAATTTGCCAGAGGATTGAGATCTTCGATGCAAAGAGGAGTATTGCGGGTTATTTTGAATCTGATGAAAATTTTGGTTTTCCTTTTTCTTTACGACATATGTCTCTTGTACTTGCTGGATTTTGAGCAATGATGGTAATTCTAAACTTGATGAAAAATTTTGTTGTGCACAAAATATTTTGGTTATTGAGAAGGAGAATGAAGAAAATTAGACATTTGATAATTGAGATATTGTTTAAATATTTAGAGAATCGGAATAGGGTTATAAAATGCAATTATTTATTAAATCAATATGCATGTTATTGTGGATATCATCCAACTAAATAGAATTCCCTAAAAAATAAAAAATAAAAATCTTATAAGCCACGGCCAAAAAGTTGTGGCCAAAGTTCATAAACTAATATCCTTAATTAATGCCACGACAGTATTAGCCACGGTTTTTTGGGTGGCCATAACATTGGCCATGACCATTAGCCGTGGCCAATGTATTGGATACCCTCTTTAATAAATCGAAAAGATGTCGTGGCTTTGTCGAGGCCAATAGCTATTGGCCACCCCAACACTACTATTGGCCACGACTATGAGCCATGGCTAAAAGTCATGATTCTTGTAGTGTCTTAGGCACATAGGAATCGGAGAACATACCATCTATATGTACTTTAATTGCCTCATGACTTCTACTGTCTCTAGCTCCTGAATTAGTGAAAAAAACCATCTTTAGATATATGTAATCGAATACAGTTATAAGAAAAATGACTTTTATAAAGATGTTATGGAAAAAAAGTTGAATTTATGGAATTTTGTACATATATAATTACTACCTTAATTTGTGATTTTACCGATTTTGGTTAGAGTTCGGCAAATATCAATATTTGGTATAATGGGAACATTTCCTGATCAATATTAATAAAGGGCTTAGTTAATTTACTCCGGATGGTATTACACAAGAAGAAGAAAAACAACGATAATAGTAATAACTAAGTAAAAGATGAAAGACGTAGATCAAAAGCTATATTATTGATTGAAAGTATAAGGTGAATACAATATGCTTATAGTGTATTAGCGTATGAGATGCTTAGCGTAACCCTAATACAATGTGGGTGAAGCCCTTATATAGAGTTCATAATCCTAACTTTATAAGGTAACCTAATCAGACTAGGATCTTGAGCAACATCCTTTACGCGCTCGGCTTCTTAATCTGTGTCAACTAGATTTGTTTTCCTTGGTCGAGACGACCTTCATTCTTGGACTTGTGAACGGATCTGCTCGATAGGTCGGAATGACCTATCCTCACTCGAGCTGGTGGTTATTCTTTATAGTGTCAAATAGCCTCCATCAGTACTCCCTCACTTCTTCGAGTGAAATCGTAGTTGAAGCTCGTAGAAGTAGGTAATTATAGCATATTGTTCATGAATTATGCCTTATTAGAAACCTTAATCGGAAAAACCCTGTGGGATAAAAGCAGAATAAGGAAAAGAGTGCATCCCTTCATGAATAGTTATAATGTCGCGTCTTTTGATAGCCGATTATTAGATGTGTGGAGTCCATTCAGTCATTTACTTATGGGGCGGGAAAATGAAACGTCGCGAAGGGTCAAATATGTCTTTTCCACCTTATATATATATACCGTTATTGATCTTCATAATTACTTTTACTTTCCGCCTTCAATTTTATCGTGGTAAATAATTCAGGTCGATAGCTCCCACAATCCATATATTTATCGAGCCTTTTTTTTGTTCAATCTTTGAGATGCCTCTAATTCCAGAAATCCCAGTTCTTCTCCTCAAGAAGGTGAGGACGTGGTCCCCACTATCACTCTAGATGGCTCACAGAGCCCAGTTTCCGAGCACAATGATCAATTGGATGAGAACCCCATCGAGGTAAAAAAGGATACTATTGTGGTGAAGATCATCATGGAAGCAGAGGTAGCAGCTAAAGCTATCACAAAAACCAAAGACACGAACCCTCAGGTTTCTGAGCCAATTGAACTTTTGGCTTGTAAGTATAAGGGGAGTAATCTGTCACACTTGTAGAGGGATTATAGTCGATATTTTTCCTCGGGGTATGAGATATTTCTTCCTTCTTCCGAGGAGAGAATTGACACTCCTCCTAAGAATTGTCGTGCCTTCTATACTTCCCACTTCGAACATGGGCTTAGGCTTCCACTTCATCCCCTTTATCAGGAAATCCATGCCACCTTCTTCGTTTCATTAACTCAAATGGTTCCTAATGTCATTGCCTTCGCGGTTTCTTTTGTTGTTCTTATGGATGCAAAAGGTTTGAAGCCAACCTTTCGTAACTTTTACCAATTTTTCCGCTTCAATATCTCCCCTTCTTCGAATCATGGATACTTCTTCGTTAGTCAGAAGCCTGGTCGCGCTATTTTAGATTATCTGATTTCTAGCAATAGCTCAACCTGGAAATCTAGTCATTTCTTTGTTCGTCCCCCTACCCACAAAACACTTGCGGACGGAGTGACCATTCCTCTGGATCTTCCTTGGGATCATAGTCCAGCTTGGACCTTTGGTGGTTGAAAAATAAAAGGCGACTTGATTCCTGAAGACCCTTACCTTTATAATATGATAGAAGAGATGAAGTCGGACAAGTATCAGTGCGCTTGTCTCGTGGGGGAGGCTTTTCTTCGGAAGGCTATTTAAGTTCCATGGAATTTCCTATTCCTGTTAATAATCGTGTTGGGATACCTCGGTTGTCAGAAGAACGAAAGTGCGGAATTTAAATTTTTTTCGAGGCACCCATCAGTCCCAAGAAATCGATCTCCACATTACATATGCGAAAATGTTGAATCAAACAACAAATAAAACAGAAGAGGGGGTTAATATGTGATTTACCTCACCACAGGTTCGGTGGTGGCAACCTCCGTTCTTCTTGTCTGATTCACAACTTAGTGATCCAATTGTCTCACCTCCAGAACGTATCCATACCAGTTGGATTGTAGCAACATCTACAAGTCACAAGCTACGAACTAGATCTTGGAGTTTGTCAGTGAAAGAAAAGGTAGATCTTGATCCAGATGAGAAAGCACACAAGGAAGAAGGATGTGGCCACAGGACTTGTTCGGCCAGGGTTAGGGGCGGCTAGGGTTGGGTGAAATTTTCAGCTTTCTTTTCTCTTCTTGTTGTGTGTTTATCTTAGTTCGTTAGCTTTGGAATATATGTGATGAGATATATTTATAAGAGAAGAATCCTTCTCTTATTAGATATCTTTTCCCATATTTATCAAATCCTTTCCCTTATCAAATTAGGAATTTGAGATTTGATAAATCTCTTCCTTGTTTTCTTGTCACATAAGAAACTAATTCTCCTAATTAATCTACTAGCCAAAATCGCCCCATGTGCCATAAACATGTAATCCAAAAATTGCATGTTTATTTATTCTCCCACTTTGTAAATTAATTACCTCAATTAACATTATAATTAATTAGATAATCCAATTAATTAATTAGACACTCTAATAATTTAATCAGATATTCTAATTAATAACTCTCCACTTTTAATTAACACTTTAATTCATCAACTTTGATTTAACTTCCTTAAATCAACTATTTCTTTTTATGATTGTCAATGTCCAACTGTATTGTGTGTGACCCTCTGGGTTCACCATCAATTGGCAGCAGGCCCACGATTTTTGTGATTTAATTAATGAGCAATTAAATGCTCCGATCAATTAAACACCTTTAATTTACCACTCCAGAATTAATTTCCTTATTAATTCAGGAGTACCCACACTTCATGGTCGATGCCTAGCAACAAGCCCATGAAGCCCAACTTCAAGTGAATTGATCTCGTGAACCTCACCTCTTATAATTGCCATATACAGACTAATTTCCCGACCGAGACCTAGGGTGTGTGAATTGATCGGCACCTCTAATTATTCGGTGTACTATACTTTCTAATTCCGGATAATAATTCCAGTGTGACTGCAAAATTCGAAAACCCCTTTTCAAATCCGTTGCCGACTGCGGCCGCAGGTTCCTCGGAATATATTATCTAAGAACGTATAGAAAATTCTCCCACCTTATCAGGATGAGTCGATAGATCCTTTCTTAGTACTAACCACTCGCGTGCGTGACTATACGCACCCAACTTAGGCACATTATGGTCAGCTACCTGACCAGTACCTAAATCTAACTTCGTACATCCATGCACCGAATTCGTCCTAGCACTTCAAGTCTAAGGACTAAATTGTACACTATTATAAGCCTTGAGAAATAATGGGTTTCTCTGTTCGGGTCGTTCGATGCGTTCGATCCCCTATCGAACCACCTAGTCATATGCACTAGCTATTGTATTACCTCGATTGTCAGAACAACAAAGAGTGCGGAATTTAAAAAATTTTCAAGACACACCCACAGTCCCATAATTAATTCACCATATTATGTATACGAAAAGCATGAATCAAAATACATAAAATATTAAAACATAGGGGGTTTCGATTTTTACCTCACCACATGCAAGGTGGTGGCAACCTCCAATGCAGTTTCGATTCACAGGCAGTGATCCAAGTGTCTCACCTCCAGAGATTAATCCACACCAATTGGATTATGGCAACACCTCCTAATCTTAGGCTACAAACTGGATCTAGGAGGTTTGTTATTAAAGGACTGTGTAGATCTGCTTGCAGAGCAAGATCTAGCACAAGGTGAGCAGAAGAGGAGCTACGGCAGCACAAGAGCAGCTCACGGCCAAGGAGAGGCGACGGCGGCTATGTGGCGGAGCAGGGCTGGGGTGCGGCTAGGTCAGAGGGAGCGGCCAGGGTTTTTGCTAGGGTGTTCACTTTTGAGCTCATGCAGAACTCTATTTATAAGCCACCTTCTTGACCTAGTTTTGCAAGACTCCTTATGGGTTTTTAATTTAAGGCCCATGTCTTGGAAACCTTCCTTTTAATTAAGGGTTAATTACAGGGCTCTCCCCTGAGGTTTGGTCAAACTCGCGTCCATTCCCCTCCAAGAATGTTAATTATTCAGACCTCCCCTGATGTTTGCAAAACCTTACAACCGTTAGGGTTCCGTTAATTTCTGCTTACGTCATCATAAAATTTTTGGTAAAATGAAGGCATGTAAAATTTATATTTCAATAACGATGTAAAATTTATATAATTTGTAATTTAAAATGTAAAATGAATAAATTAACAATAATGTATAGATATTAATTTCAATCTTTTTTCATAATGTTTTTAAAATTGAAGTACAAACAAAGAAGAGTGAATAAATTATTGTTAATCATAAGAAAAATTAAAGATAAATAAAAAGATCATTATGAAAATGCAAAATTATTAAGATTTATCCATATCCAAACCGTAATTTCAACAATATCAATTTCTTTCATAATTCTAAAAATATTTAAAAACAAGGATAATAAATAAAAATTGTGAAAATTTGAACAGAAAAAGCATAATAAAAATGCTAAAATATTAATAATTAAGAAAATCAATAATTTTTAAAAAAAATTAAATAATACTCATTCAAATACACATATAATAAAATAAGAATTATTAATTTATTTATTGATTACTTAAACCCAATACTATTAAATAATATTTACTATAAAATACTAAAATAAATCTTGTTTACATAATTAATAAATTATTTTTTACGCTATTGATAAATTATAAAGTATTGAAATATGCATTTTATAAAAAATTGACTAAAAAAATCAATAAATATTTTTTTCACAAAATTTAAAGATACTAATTCAAATACCCTTTTATAAAATAATTATCTATGAGGTATTTGTAAATAATTAAATTTATGGGTTATTTTAGTTTTAAACTTAAATATATATATATATATATATATATATATATATAAATAAGTGTTTAATATTTTCAACAATAAAATCATAAATTTATATCTTACTTAAATACAATACAATTAAATAATATTTTATTATAAAATACAAAAATAAAATCTTATTTACATATTTATTATTACTATTAATGGCATAATTAATAAACTATTTTTTTCTTTTTTATGTGATATAAATCGGGGTGGGGTTAATTTTTATTTTCTTTTTATGTGTAAATTTAATTTTATTAAAGTTTGGGGACTAATAGGCAAATATAAATTTTTGTAAGGTTTTGTAAACCTTAGTGGAGGTCGAAGTAATTAAAATTGATGGGGACAATAGGGTAATTTCACGCATTCCATCCACCTCCGTTAGTCTCCGTTAGGGTTTTGTAAGGTTTTGCAAACCTCAGGGGAGGTCTGAGTAATTAGCATTCTTGGAAGGGAATGGGCGCGAGTTTGACCAAACCTCAGGGGAGGTCCCTGTAATTAACCCTTTAATTAACCAACTTAATTAAATCCCTGTCCATATTAATTAATAAATTAATATTTTCGTTAATTAATTAATTAACACTTTAATTAATTATTTTAATTAATTAGATAAACTAATTAATTAGTCTCCCACTTGAATTAATACTTTAATTCATTTAATTGATTTAATTACCTTTAAATCAATTAATTCATTTTATACCCTTTTATAACTGTCACCGTCCAATTGTATTGTGTGTGACCCTCTGGGTTCACCATCAATTGGCAGCAGGCCCACGAATTTCTCGTGATTTAATTTATGAACAATAAATTGTTCCGATCAATTAAACAACCTTTAATTGACCACTCCTAGAATCAATTCCTCTATTAACTTAGGAGTACCCACACTTCATGGTCGATGTCTAGCCACAAGCCCATGAAGCCCAACTTCAGGTGAATTGATATTTGTGAAACTCACCTCTTATAATTGCCATGTACATACGGTCCTTCTAACGACTAATTTTCCCGATCAAGACTTAGGATGCGTGAATTGATCGGCATCTCTAAATTTGTCTTCATAACTATACTTTCTAATTCGGGATAATATTCCAGTGTGACTGCTAAATTTGGAAATCCCTTTCCAAATCTGTCACCGACTACGGCCGTAGATTCCTCGGATATATTATCTAAGAATCGTATAGGAAATTCGCTCATCCATTACGACGAGTCGGTAGATTCCATATTGGTACTAACCACTCGCGTACATAACTATACGCATCCAACCTAGGCATGTTATGATCAGGCTATGTGATCTATACCTAGATCTAAGTATGCACACTCATGCACCGAATTCGCCCTAGCAACTCAAGTCAAAGGACTAAATCGTACACTATTATAAGCTTTGAGAAACATCCCATCACCGATATGCGTCGGGCGCTTCCAAAATGGGTTTCTCTGTTAGGGTCGTTCGATGCATTCGATCCTCTATCGAACCACCTACTCATATGCACTGGCCTCAAATGCCTTGATCATGAAACTCTACAAATTCAGTTCATGTGAATCATGCATACTTGTACAAGTCTTGGCGATTCCTACGATACCCCGTCTCGTTTCGGAATCTATGACTTGGAACGTGTTTTAAGATTACGACCTTAGAGACTGTTTCATGATTGCACTCAGTACTGAAGTGAATCGTCCCATAGTCAAATGTAATCTAAGGGTTTCATCCAATCGCTTAAGTGTATTCGCGAGAGATGAAGTTGGCCATTGTTTATCCTTATACAACAAACGTGCGTATTATTATAAAAAATGAAAGATTGTTATTTACAGAATAGACCTATTACAAGCTTATTAAACTAGCTTATTGGGCACTATCCTATCAATCTCCCACTTGCCCTAAAGCCATTCACAGATGTTCCTTAGACCCATCTTCTCCAGATGTCCCTCGAACGCCTTTTGTGAAAATGGCTTAGTTAGTGGGTCAGCCATATTGTCTTCTGATTTGACATACTCCATGTGTATGTCTCCTCTACCAATGATCTCTCTGATCACGTGGTATTTCCTCTGCTTGAGCTTGAGCTATCGCCCCGTTGTTGTCACAGAAGACCACTACGGGTTCAGCAATGCTAGGAACAACATCCAGTTCTTGGATGAAGTTTTTCATCCATACACTTTCGTTTGATGCTTATGATGCTGCAATATATTCTGCTTTTGTGGTTGAGTCGGCAGTGGTAGACTGTTTACAGCTTTACCGCTCCACCATTGAGGCCGAATATGTATCCAGAGTAGGATTTCAAGTCATCCATGTCAGACTGGAAACTCGAATCAGTGAATCCTTCAAGTTTCGGTTCCCCACTACCACCGTAGACCCAAAACAAATCCTTAGTCCTTCGCAGGTACTTTATGATTGCTTTTACGGCAGTCAAGTGCTCTTCGCCTGGATTTGACTGATAGCAGCTCGTTACACTTAGAGCGTGTGCTATGTCTGGTCGAGTACACAACATTGCATACATTATGCTCCCTATAGCAAAGGCATAAGGTATGACAGACATTCTCGTCTTTTCTTCGTCGGTTGTAGGGCACATTGACTTAGAAAGAGAGATGTCATGTCTCATTGGAAGCAATCCTCTCTTCGATTCTTCCATTTTGAATCTCTTCAAAATTGTGTTGATATACTGAGATTGGGAGAGACCTATCATCTTCTTCAATTTATCCCTATAGATACATATTCCAAATACGTAAGATGCCTCTCCCATATCTTTCACGGAGAACTGCATGGATAACCACGCTTTAGTCTGCGCTAACATCTTGATATCGTCTCCGATTAACAAAATGTCATTGACTTATAATACTATGAATTGTAGCGAACTCCCACTATTCTTCTTGTACACACAAGGTTCATATACATTTTTTATGAAGCCAAATTCTTTAACTTTCTCATCAAATCGTATGTTCCAGGTTCGGGACGCCTATTTGAGGCCATAGATTGACCTTTGAAGCTTACACACTTTGTGCTCACTTCCTTTGGACGCAAAACTTTCAGGTTGTTGCATAATGATCTCCTTGTCAATGTCTCCATTGAGAAATGCGGTATTTACATCCATTTGCCATATTTCGTAGTCATGCCACGCGGCTATGGTAAGCAGTATCGGAATAGATTTCGACATCTCCACGGGAGAGAAGGTTTCCTCATAGTCTTATTCCAGACCTTTGAGAATACCCTTTCGCCACTAAGCGAGCTTTATGAGTTAATACCTCTCCATTCATTCCAAGCTTGCGCTTGAAGATCCATTTGCATCCTCCAGGGATAGTTCCCTCAGGAGGATCGACCAAGGTCCAAACCTTGTTGGAATGCATGGAATACATTTCGGATTGCATGGCTTCGAGCCACGCACCCGAGTCTATGTCTGATATCGCTTCTTGATAGGTCCTTGGATCACTTTCCAATTTCTTGTTTTCGTGAATGAAACCAAATCGCTCTGGCTCCTTACGAATTCGATCGGACCTTCGAAGCGTAGGTGTACTAGTAGGTTCAGTAAATTCTATTTCAGCTCCCACTGTTTGTGGGGATGGGTCCCATTCTTGGACTTCATCAAGTTCTACGATTGTCCCATTCCGGTTGGTGAGGAAATCCTCCTCCAAGAAGTGGGCGTTCCTAGATACGAACGTGTTACGTTCTTTAGGATCGAAGAACAGGTATCCAATGGATCCTCAGATACCTTATCTCTTAGCTGCCAAGAGGATCCTCAGATACCTTAAGTGCACTCAAGAATTGGGATTGTGGTACCCTAGAGAATCAGAATTTGAGCTTATTGGTTATTCAGATTCTGACCTTGCTGGCTGCAAAATCGATAGGAAGAGTACTACAAGTTGATGAGTACTGCAAAATCGATAGGAAGAGTACAGCAAAATCAGAATTTCTAGGTAGTCGTTTGATCTCATGGATGAGTAAGGTGAATTGATACTTGTGAACCTCGTCTCATATAATTACCATGTACATACGGTCCTTCTATCGACTAATATTCTCGATCAAGACTTAGGGTGTGTGAATTGATCGGCATCTCTAAATTTGTCTTCATAACTATACTTTCTAATTCGGGATAATATTCCAGTGTGACTGCTAAATTTGGAAACCCCTTTCCAAATCTGTCACCGACTACGGCCGTAGATTCCTCGGATATATTATCTAAGAATCGTATAGGAAATTCGCTCATCCATTACGACGAGTCGGTAGATTCCATATTGGTACTAACCACTCGCGTACATAACTATACGCATCCAACCTAGGCATGTTATGATCAGGCTATGTGATCTATACCTAGATCTAAGTATGCACACTCATGCACCGAATTCGCCCTAGCAACTCAAGTCAAAGGACTAAATCGTACACTATTATAAGCTTTGAGAAACATCCCATCACCGATATGCGTCGGGCGCTTCCACAATGGGTTTCTCTGTTAGGGTCGTTCGATGCATTCGATCCTCTATCGAACCACCTACTCATATGCACTGGCCTCAAATGCCTTGATCATGAAACTCTACAAATTCAGTTCATGTGAATCATGCATACTTGTACAAGTCTTGGCGATTCCTACGATACCCCGTCTCGTTTCGGAATCTATGACTTGGAACGTGTTTTAAGATTACGACCTTAGAGACTGTTTCATGATTGCACTCAGTACTGAAGTGAATCGTCCCATAGTCAAATGTAATCTAAGGGTTTCATCCAATCGCTTAAGTGTATTCGCGAGAGATGAAGTTGGCCATTGTTTATCCTTATACAACAAACGTGCGTATTATTATAAAAAATGAAAGATTGTTATTTACAGAATAGACCTATTACAAGCTTATTAAACTAGCTTATTGGGCACTATCCTATCAATCTCCCACTTGCCCTAAAGCCATTCACAGATGTTCCTTAGACCCATCTTCTCCAGATGTCCCTCGAACGCCTTTTGTGAAAATGGCTTAGTTAGTGGGTCAGCCATATTGTCTTCTGATTTGACATACTCCATGTGTATGTCTCCTCTACCAATGATCTCTCTGATCACGTGGTATTTCCTCTGCTTGAGCTTGAGCTATCGCCCCGTTGTTGTCACAGAAGACCACTACGGGTTCAGCAATGCTAGGAACAACATCCAGTTCTTGGATGAAGTTTTTCATCCATACACTTTCGTTTGATGCTTATGATGCTGCAATATATTCTGCTTTTGTGGTTGAGTCGGCAGTGGTAGACTGTTTACAGCTTTACCGCTCCACCATTGAGGCCGAATATGTATCCAGAGTAGGATTTCAAGTCATCCATGTCAGACTGGAAACTCGAATCAGTGAATCCTTCAAGTTTCGGTTCCCCACTACCACCGTAGACCCAAAACAAATCCTTAGTCCTTCGCAGGTACTTTATGATTGCTTTTACGGCAGTCAAGTGCTCTTCGCCTGGATTTGACTGATAGCAGCTCGTTACACTTAGAGCGTGTGCTATGTCTGGTCGAGTACACAACATTGCATACATTATGCTCCCTATAGCAAAGGCATAAGGTATGACAGACATTCTCGTCTTTTCTTCGTCGGTTGTAGGGCACATTGACTTAGAAAGAGAGATGTCATGTCTCATTGGAAGCAATCCTCTCTTCGATTCTTCCATTTTGAATCTCTTCAAAATTGTGTTGATATACTGAGATTGGGAGAGACCTATCATCTTCTTCAATTTATCCCTATAGATACATATTCCAAATACGTAAGATGCCTCTCCCATATCTTTCACGGAGAACTGCATGGATAACCACGCTTTAGTCTGCGCTAACATCTTGATATCGTCTCCGATTAACAAAATGTCATTGACTTATAATACTATGAATTGTAGCGAACTCCCACTATTCTTCTTGTACACACAAGGTTCATATACATTTTTTATGAAGCCAAATTCTTTAACTTTCTCATCAAATCGTATGTTCCAGGTTCGGGACGCCTATTTGAGGCCATAGATTGACCTTTGAAGCTTACACACTTTGTGCTCACTTCCTTTGGACGCAAAACTTTCAGGTTGTTGCATAATGATCTCCTTGTCAATGTCTCCATTGAGAAATGCGGTATTTACATCCATTTGCCATATTTCGTAGTCATGCCACGCGGCTATGGTAAGCAGTATCGGAATAGATTTCGACATCTCCACGGGAGAGAAGGTTTCCTCATAGTCTTATTCCAGACCTTTGAGAATACCCTTTCGCCACTAAGCGAGCTTTATGAGTTAATACCTCTCCATTCATTCCAAGCTTGCGCTTGAAGATCCATTTGCATCCTCCAGGGATAGTTCCCTCAGGAGGATCGACCAAGGTCCAAACCTTGTTGGAATGCATGGAATACATTTCGGATTGCATGGCTTCGAGCCACGCACCCGAGTCTATGTCTGATATCGCTTCTTGATAGGTCCTTGGATCACTTTCCAATTTCTTGTTTTCGTGAATGAAACCAAATCGCTCTGGCTCCTTACGAATTCGATCGGACCTTCGAAGCGTAGGTGTACTAGTAGGTTCAGTAAATTCTGTTTCAGCTCCCACTGTTTGTGGGGATGGGTCCCATTCTTGGACTTCATCAAGTTCTACGATTGTCCCATTCCGGTTGGTGAGGAAATCCTCCTCCAAGAAGTGGGCGTTCCTAGATACGAACGTGTTACGTTCTTTAGGATCGAAGAACAGGTATCCAATGGATCCTCAGATACCTTATCTCTTAGCTGCCAAGAGGATCCTCAGATACCTTAAGTGCACTCAAGAATTGGGATTGTGGTACCCTAGAGAATCAGAATTTGAGCTTATTGGTTATTCAGATTCTGACCTTGCTGGCTGCAAAATCGATAGGAAGAGTACTACAAGTTGATGAGTACTGCAAAATCGATAGGAAGAGTACAGCAAAATCAGAATTTCTAGGTAGTCGTTTGATCTCATGGATGAGTAAGGTGAATTGATACTTGTGAACCTCGTCTCATATAATTACCATGTACATATGGTCCTTCTATCGACTAATATTCTCGATCAAGACTTAGGGTGTGTGAATTGATCAGCAACTCTAAATTTGTCTCGATAACTATACTTTCTAATTCAGGATAATATTCCAGTGTGACTGCTAAATTTGGAAACCCCTTCCCAAATCCGTCACCGACCACGGCCGTGGATTCCTTGGATATATTATCTAAGAATCGTATAGGAAATTCTCTCATCCATTACGATGAGTCAATAGATTCCATATTTGTACTAACCACTCGCGTACATGTCCATACGCACCCAACCTAGGCATGTTATGATCAAGCTAAGTGACCTATACCTAGATCTAAGTACGCACTTTCATGCACCAAATTCGCCCTAGCACCTCAAGTCAAAGGACTAAATCGTACACTATTATAATCCTTGAGAAACATCCCATCACCGATATGCAACATGCGCTTCCACAATGGGTTTCTCTGTTCTGGTCGTTCGATGCGTTCAATCCTACATTGAACCACCTACTCATATGCACTGTCCTCAAATGCCTTGCTCATGAAACGCTACGAATTCACTCCATGTGAATCCTGCATACTCGTACAAGTCTTGGCGATTCCTACGATACCCCGTCTCGTTCGGAATCTATGACTTGGAACAGTTTTAAGATTACGAACTTTGAGACTGTTTCATGATTGCAGTCAGTACTGATGTGAATCGTCCCATAGTCAAATGTAATCTAAGGATTTCAACCAATCACTAAATGCATTCGCGAGAGATGAAGTTGGCCATTGTTTATCCTTATACACATATAAATAAACGTGTGTATTAAATCTTTTATACTAAAGAAAGATAAGGATAGTTTCACTACAAGCTAAAGATACTGGCTTGCAGGGCACTATCCCATCGATTACTTGTCTGATCAACTGTGTAAAAGCTTACTGACTAAAAACTTTTTCATTTAAACCACGTTTTTACAAGTACAGTAAGGCGGTTCAAATTCCCGCCTCTCATTTAATGCGCTTTGAATTTGAAAAGGCGTAACTGACGTTGCACGATCAGGACTGACAAGAAACGGACCTAACGGTTAATGGGTATCACGGAAACCGAAATACCCTAACTCTATAAATCCAGATTTGATCAGACTTGTCGTTCTTTACGCACCCTAAAATACTTAGAGCATTTTTTTGAGAAATATCTCTTGCATTCTAACTTCTGCAAACTGTTCTCTTTCACTAACATCCTACAGATTCAAAGATGAGTTCTGGTGTTGAAGCAAAAGTTGAGGGTATGTACTTGGTGTACGACGCTTATTATCATTGTGGTACTGATTTGATAAAGGAATTGCTGGAAAAGTTTAAGACTGCTTCCCTGGTAAACTTCATGGAATTACACGAAGGACCGGTCTGGAAGGACCAAGTTATGGAGTATTACAAGACTACTGAAGTGGATTTCACCAAAAGGGAAATAAAGGTAACTGTTGGAGGCAAATCCATAGTCATCACCGCTGTTGTTCTTCATGAAACGTTTGGTCTGCCAAACAAAGGAAGGCATGACGTCACTACTCTTGTTGAGGGCAGACATCAATAATTCTGGGCAATCTATGCCAAGGATGGTGAGATGTTGACTGGCAACATCAAGAAAAGGCAACTCAAGGATGAATATCAGCGTATGGCTGATATGGTTGCGAAGCTGATAGAGAATTGCACATTCTCTTTGGATACTGTAACTATGAAGAGATATAGCATAATGGTGTCTATCTATTATGCCTTGGAAGTGAATTGGTCAGTAGTCATCTGGTACATACTGGCTCACTTTCATGAAAAGAAAGGGAAAAAGGCCACTCCTCAGACCAATCACAGGATCACCATAAGCTATCTGCTTCACAACATGGGTTGTGAAATGACAAATGGGAAGGAAATCCATACTGCTAAGGCAATGACAAAGTATGTGCCTGTTCTGAAGAGGAAAGCTGATGAGGTCGAAGCTGATGAAGATATGGAGGAACCTAAGGAAGAGGCTCCTACCAAAAAGCAAAACAAAGTTGCTCAGTGTTGGGATAGTGGTTGGGATGCCTCGATTGTCAGAACAACTACAGTGCGGAATTTAAAATTTTTCGAAGCACCCAAGGTCCCCTATTAATTCTCCATATTAATTATACGTAAGCAAGAACGAAAACACACATAGAAAATAACAAGGGTGTTTTGCGATATACCTCACCACAGGCAAGGTGGTGGCAACCTTCGATTTTGATTCTGCAACTGGATCTGGAACTGGATCTGGTTCACAGAAGTGATCCAAGCGTCTCACCTCCAAAGTAAGTCCCAATTGGATTCTGGCAACACCTCAAGATCTTAGGCTCAGAACTGGATTCGAGAGATTTGTCGAATCAGGATTGTGTAGAATCTCTTGACAGGTCAAGATCTATCACAGAGGAACGAGAGGAGATGATTGGCGGCACAAGAGCAGCCCACAGCAGCAAGGTGGCGGCGTCTCTTGGTGGCGGCGGCGGCGGCTAGGTTTTGCTAGCACTAGGGGCGGCGGCTAGGTTGAGAGGAGAGCTAGGGTTTTTCTTCTTAGGGTGTTAGCTTATGAGCTCAAGTAGATCCCCTTTATATAGACTCCCTCAACCTAGGTTTTGCAAGACTCCTTATGGGCTTTTAATTAAAAGTCCATGTCTTGCAAGCCCTCTTCATTTAATTAATTACTCAATTAAATGCCCAGTCTAATTAAATCATTATTTCTTTTACATAATTAATTAGCAACTCAATTAAGTATTTAATTAATTAAGTTAGCCAATTGATTAATCTCCCACTTGAATTAAATACCTTTAATTCATTTAATTGATTTAATTACCTTTAAATCAATTAATTCCTTTTAGTATCCTTTTCAACAGTCACCGTCCAATTGTATTGTGTGTGACCCTCTGGGTTCACCATCAATTGGCAGCAGGCCCACGAATTCCTCGTGATTTAATTTATGAACAATAAATTGCTCCGGTCAATTAAACAACCTTTAATTGACCACTCCTAGAATCAATTCCTCTATTAACTCAGGAGTACCTACACTTCATGGTCAATGTCTAGCCACAAGCCCATGAAGCCCAATTTCAGGTGAATTGATACTTGTGAACCTCGTCTCATATAATTACCATGTACATACGGTCCTTCTATCGACTAATATTCCTGATCAAGACTTAGGGTGTGTGAATTGATCGGCACCTCTAAATTTATCTCGATAACTATACTTTCTAATTAAGGATAATATTCCATTGTGACCTTCTAAATTTGGAAACCCCTTTCCAAATCCGTCACCGACTGCGGCCGCAGATTCCTTGGATATATTATCTAAGAATCGTATAGGAAATTCTCTCACCCATTACAGTGAGTCAATAGATTCCATATCGGTACTAACCATTCGCGTACATGTCCATACGCACCCAACCTAGGCATGTTATGACCTAGCTACGTGGCATATACCTAGATCTAAGTACGCACTTCCATGCACCGAATTCGCCCTAGCACCTCAAGTCAAAGGACTAAATCGTACACTATTATAATCCTTGAGAAACATCCCATCACCGATATGCGTCATGCGCTTCCACAATGGGTTTCTCTGTTCGGGTCGTTCGATGCGTTCAATCCTCCATTGAACAACCTACTCGTATGCACTGGCCTCAAATGCCTTGCTCATGAAACGCTACAAATTCACTCCATGTGAATCATGCATACTTGTACAAGTCTTTAGCGATTCCTACGATACCCCGTCTCGTTCGGAATCTATGACTTGGAACAGATTTAAGATTACGACCTTTGAGACTGTTTCATGATTGCACTCAATACTGAAGTGAATCGTCCCATAGTCAAATGTAATCTAAGGGTTTCATCCAATCGCTTAAATGTATTCGCGAGAGATGAAGTTGGCCATTGTTTATCCTTATACTCATATAAATAAACGCGCGTATTATTATAAAATCTAAAGATTGTTTCTTACAGAATAGACCTATTACAATCTAATTGAACTGGCTTGCTGGGCACTATTCTATCAATCTCCCACTTGCCCTAAAGCCATTCACCTATGGTTCTAAGACCCATCTGCTCTAGATGACTATCGAACGCCTTTTGTGAAAGTGGCTTAGTTAGTGGGTCAGCTATGTTGTCTTCCGATTTGACATACTCCATGTGCATGTCACCTCTACCCATTATCTCCCTGATCACGTGGTATTTCCTCTGTACGTGTTTGGATTGATGGTGTGATCTCGGCTCCTTTGCTTGAGCTATCGCCCCGTTGTTGTCACAGAAGACGACTACAGGTTCAGCAATGCTAGGAACAACATCCAATTCTTGGATGAAGTATTTCATCCATACACTTTCTTTTGCTGCATCTGATGCTGCGATATATTCTGCTTCTGTGGTTGAGTCGGCAGTGGTAGACTGTTTACAGCTTTTCCAACTGACCGCTCCTACATTGATGCGGAATATATATCCAGAGTTGGATTTGAAGTCATCCACATCAGACTGGAAACTTGCATCAGTGAATCCTTCAAGTTTCAGTTCTCCACTACCACCGTAGACCAAAAACATATCCTTAGTTCTTCGCAGGTACTTTAGGATTGCTTTTACGGCAGTCCAGTGCTCTTCGCCTGGATTTGACTGATAGCGGCTCGTTACACTTAGAGCGTGTGCTATGTCTGGTCGAGTACACAACATCGCATACATTATACTCCCTATAGCAGAGGCATAAGGTATGAGAGACATTCTCGTCTTTTCTTCGTCAGTCGTAGGGCACATAGACTTAGAAAGAGAGATACCATGTCTCATTGGAAGCAATCCTCTCTTGGATTCTTCCATTTTGAATCTCTTCAAAATAGTGTTGATGAACTGAGATTGGGAGAGTCCTATCATCTTCTTCGATCTATCCCTATAGATACGTATTCCTAATACGTAAGATGCGTCTCCCATATCTTTCATGGAAAACTGCGTGGCTAACCACGCTTTAGTCTGCGCTAACATCTTGATATCGTCTCCGATTAACAAAATGTCATCGACGTACAAAACAATGAATTGTATCGAGCTCCCACTATTCTTCTTGTACACACAAGGTTCATATACGTTTTTTATGAAGCCAAATGCTTTGACTGTCTCATCAAATCGTATGTTCCAGGTTCGGGACGCCTGTTTGAGGCCATAGATTGACTTTTGAAGTTTACACAATTTGTGCTAACTTTCTTTGGACGCAAAACCTTCAGGTTGTTGCATAAAGATCTCCTTGTCAATGTCTCCATTGATAAAGGCGGTCTTTACGTCCATTTGCCATATTTCGTAGTCATGCCAAGCGGCTATGGCAAGCAGTATCCGAATGGATTTCGACATCGCCACGGGAGAGAAGGTTTCCTCATAGTCTATTCCAGGCCTTTGAGAATACCCTTTCGCCACTAAGCGAGCTTTATGAGTCAATACCTCTCCATTCATTCCTAGCTTACGCTTGAAGATCCATTTGCATCCTACAGGGATAGTTCCCTCAGGTGGATCGACCAAGGTCCAAACCTTGTATGAATGCATGGAATCCATTTCGGATTGCATGGCTTCGAGCCACGCACCCGAGTCTATGTCCAACATCGCTTCTTGATAGGTCCTTGGATCATTATCACCTTTTTCGTTTTTGTGAATGAAACCAAATCGCTCTGGCTCCTTACGAATTCGATCAGACCTTCGAAGAGTAGGTGTACTAGTAGGTTCTATAAATTCTGGTTCAGCTCCCACTGTTTGTGGGGATGGGTCCGATTCTTGGACTTCATCAAGTTCTACGATTGTCCCATTTCGATTGGTGAGGAAATCCTCTTCCAAGAAGTGGGCGTTCTTAGATACGAACGTATTACGTTCTTTAAGATCGAAGAACAGGTATCCAATGGATTCCTTTGGATACCCCACAAATTTGCACAAACTAGATCTACTATCTAGCTTATCTCCCTTTTTGTTCTTTACATACGCAGGAGATCCCCATACTCGTAGATACGAATACACGGGTGCTTTACCATACCATACTTGGTGCGGTGTTGTTGGCACTGACTTCGAAGGTACTATGTTTAGTATCTTCGAGGCTGTCAATAGGGCTAAGCCCCAAAACGAAAAGGGAAGGTCAGCGAAGCTCATCATGGAACGAACCATGTCTAACAATGTTCGGTTCCTCCGCTCGGACACTCCATTGAGTTGGGGCGTCCTAGGGGGAGTTCGCTGGGCGAGAATTCCATTCTCTTTTAGATAATCAAGGAATTCTTGGCTTAAGTACTCACCACCTCTATCAGAACGAAGTGATTTAATACTATGTCCAAGTTGATTCTCAACTTCCATTCGAAACTCTTTGAATTTCTCAAAAGTTTCGGATTTGTATTTCATAAGATACACATATCCATAACGACTAAGATCGTCGGTGAATGTTATGAAGTAAGAGAATCCTCCTCTCGCATTGACACTCAATGGTCCACAAACGTCAGTATGGATTAAATCCAATGTTTGCTTGGTTCGCTCGGGATTCCCGGTGAAGGGTGATTTGGTCATCTTTCCTTTGAGACAAGACTCGCAAGTTGGGAGTTCATCCAAGTTCTTTATTTCAAGAGCCTTAGAGGAAACCAGCTTTTGAATCCTACTCTTGGAAATATGTCCAAGTCTAGCGTGCCAAAGTTGTGGAGTTTGATTATCATATTTTCTTTTTCTAGATTGAATGTGCATGACGTCAGAATTTATAGGTTCTAAGGAATAAAGACCATCTATTAAAGTACCACGAGCATACATTAAACCACCTTTAAATATGCAAAAAGCTCCATTTTCAATGGGAAAATTTAAACCATCAATATCCAACATAGGTATAGAAATGATGTTCTTAATAATGTTTGGTACGTACAGACAATCCCTTAAAATTAAAGTAAAATTTCCTAAAACCAATTCGACGTCCCCAATAGCCTCAGCGGCGATCCTAGCTCTGTTTCCAAAACGCAGGATTCTATCCCCGGGCTTCAGGTATCTTACTGCTCCCATCACCTGCAAATCATTGCAGATATGAGAACCTGCTGCGGTGTCTAACACCCACGATGCACAGTTAATAGAAATATTAACTTCAACCAAGAAAATACCTTTGGCTACCAATTTCATCTTTAGGTAGTCTGGGCAGTTCCTTTTCCAGTGCCCTGCTTTCTTGCAGTGGAAACATTCGTCTTCTGGGCTCTTGCGCTTCTTTTCAACCACCTTTGTGACTGCCTTCGAAGAAAATACCTTCTTCTTCTTCTTACCTCTCTTGGGCTTTACAACCTTCGATTGGTGTGCAATCATTACCGGCTTCTCTTTCTTGAGAGTCGATTCTGCCGTTACTAACAAATTGGTCAGTTCGTGAAGAGCGAGGGTTCTATCCTCCATGTTGAAGTTCAACACGAACTGGTCAAAAGAACGGGGCAGCGTATGGAGAAGGAGGTCAATGCTAAGATCAGCGTGCAAATCCACGTCCAATCGCCCTAGTTTTTCAACCAGGTTGATGAAACGCAGACAGTGATCCTTGACACTGCTTCCCTCAGCCATCTTGAGATGAAACAACTCCTTAGTGGTCGCGAACCTTTCGGTGCGAGACCTCTCTCCAAACATCTACTGGAGGTGGAGAAGTATCTCTCTAGCAAGTGGCATAGCAGCATGCTGTTTCTGCAGTTCATTCGACATCGAGGCTAGCATGAGACATCGAACCTGAAGATCATCATCAACCCTTTTAGCATGGGCGGTTAGTTGTTCCTCACTAGCTCGTGCTGCGGGTGCAGCAGGCATGGGTGTGTCGAGCACATAGCTTCGTCGCTCGGAATCGAGGACAATTCTGAGATTTCTCAGCCAGTCAACGAAGTTTGAGCGATTCAATTTGTTTGCGTCGAGGATAACAGATAATGGATTCTTAGACATTGTACTTAATATCTACAAATGGAAAGAAGACAACATTAAGCTAACTGATTTTATGTTTAATACTTATAATTAACGAATTTTGGACTTGTTTTCGAAAAAGTTCTCCCACTATTTTATCGAAACAATCACCCCTTTGAATGCTCGGGAAATTTTATTTCCTAGTAGGTCTTGACGTCCCAGCAGCAATTAATTGCACCCACGACTCGTGGCCATACAACCAATTCTCAAGGTAGGTATACTTTTTACCAATTATGTTACTCCACAACCTTCAAGCTTATTTTTCCTCAGTTTTCGCACTTATCTAGCACTGCTACATCATAAGTGTTACTAATCGTTAAGTCTAACCCATCAATCATGATGAGCAACGGGCCCGGTCGTGAGTTCTCCGTAACTAGTTATCGGTCGATCCTCACATCCCGACCAGTCCTCACCCTTGTCGTGTTTAGTTAAAAACAGGAGTCAAGGAATTTCACGTATTGTCCCTTTCTTCGACTCGGGTGCCAGACTCTGGATCACCTCTATCGATAAGTAGACAACATACGTTAGTCCCTATTGATGGAAGGCTTGGATTTATATTAATACTTCATTTTATTTTAATCCAATACGACTTAATATTTAATTCGAGAGGGGAATTTCTGGTTTTGAAAGTTATGCTAACTCTCCTCGAGATCTCACCGATTCAGTTATCCTTTATCTTTTATTACGATCTAGATTCTAGCGCGCGTCTCATACAAGCTAAATATAAATCGACAAAATAAATAAAAGCCATACAAACCTAGCATGCATACTACCACAATATGTTTTCGATCGGGAACCTCCTATGTGGGCCATCATAGAGCCAATGATGTTGGCCCTATTGGTCAATCTAAAGGGTTTGCAAATGGGCCTATGCTATTACACAATGTACCACGCATACATGGCCTTCATGTCTTCTTGGGTTCCCACCTTGCTTGTAAACGGGCCTCCATACTAAACTAGGAAAGCAGTAAAGCCCTATTCTATTACAAAGGCTCAAAATGACCCAAAAACATAATAGGCTCGCAGGCCCAATAAAAAACCAAACAATAAATTAAACCAATCACATCTAACCTAAGGTCAAGGCTCGGCTAGATCGAAAACCACGTAAACAATTCACATAGAGCAAGAAACAAGCAAACATCCTTTACCTATTTCTTTCTTAATTTTAAAACTACCTTTTAAAACTAAATCCCTATGATTCTTACTTTTTAGTCACTACTAATTATGACAAAATGAATATTCGGGTAAACAAAAATAAATTTTCTGCTCAAATTCAGATTCTGTTTTTCAACTTTTGAAAATTGCATTTTCGCCCCTCAACTTTCGAAAATTGCACTTTGACCCCAAAACTTTTAAAAAGTTACAAAAACACCCCTGGGCAGATTTGGGCAGATTCCAGAAAATAATATTTTGAATTCTGAAAATTTTTGATTTTTCAAATTGACCCCTCAAGTTTCGGTAATTGCAAAACAGTCCTAAAGTTTTCGAAAATTACAAAACGACCCCAAAAAGTGTGCGACCAGATTTGCAAAAACAGTCCATACTTTTGAAAATTCCAGATTCCAAAAATTCGAATTTTTCAGCCTTCTAAAACCCTATATGCGATTTTTAGCATTAAAAGTCCTGAAGTTTTCAAAAACTATAAAAACGGCACAGATCTGAAATAGCAGTTTTACCCAATCATAGATCCAGTCATAACAAGTAAGAATCAACTTACAGAACATAATTATCACGTGTTTACATATACATAATTAAACATATATGGTGAAAACACATTATGTTCAGGCTTTTCGTATAATAATGATGGAGTTGGCTCTGATACCACTGTTGGGATAGTGGTTGGGATGCCTCGATTGTCAGAACAATGACAGTGCGGAATTTAAAATTTTTCGAAGCACCCAAGGTCCCATATTAATTCTCCATATTAATTATACGTAAGCAAGAACGAAAACACACATAGAAAATAACAAGGGTGTTTTGCGATATACCTCACCACAGGCAAGGTGGTGGCAACCTTCGATTCTGATTCTGCAACTGGATCTGGAACTGGATCTGGTTCACAGAAGTGATCCAAGCGTCTCACCTCCAAAGTAAGTCCACACCAATTGGATTCTGGCAACACCTCAAGATCTTAGGCTCAGAACTGGATTCAAGAGATTTGTCGAAGCAGGATTGTGTAGAATCACTTGACAGGTCAAGATCTATCACAGAGGAACGAGAGGAGATGATTGGCGGCACAAGAGCAGCCCACGGCAGCAAGGTGGCGGCGTCTCTTGGTGGCGGCGGCGGCTAGGTTTTGCTAGCACTAGGGGCGGCGGCTAGGTTGAGAGGAGAGCTAGGGTTTTTCTTCTTAGGGTGTTAGCTTATGAGCTCAAGTAGATCCCCTTTATATAGACTCCCTCAACTTAGGTTTTGCAAGAATCCTTATGGGCTTTTAATTAAAAGCCCATGTCTTGCAAGCCCTCTTCATTTAATTAATTACTCAATTAAATGTCCAGTCTAATTAAATCATTATTTCTTTTACATAATTAATTAGCAACTCAATTAAGTATTTATTTAATTAAGTTAGCCAATTAATTAATCTCCCACTTGAATTAAATACCTTTAATTTATTTAATTGATTTAATTACCTTTAAATCAATTAATTCCTTTTAGTATCCTTTTCAACAGTCACCGTCCAATTGTATTGTGTGTGACCCTCTGGGTTCACCATCAATTGGCAGCAGGCCCACGAATTCCTCGTGTTTTAATTTATGAACAATAAATTGCTCCGGTCAATTAAACAACCTTTAATTGACCACTCCTAGAATCAATTCCTCTATTAACTCAGGAGTACCTACACTTCATGGTCGATGTCTAGCCACAAGCCCATGAAGCCCAATTTCAGGTGAATTGATACTTGTGAACCTCGTCTCATATAATTACCATGTACATACGGTCCTTCTATCGACTAATATTCCTGATCAAGACTTAGGGTGTGTGAATTGATCGGCACCTCTAAATTTGTCTCGATAACTATACTTTCTAATTCAGGATAATATTCCATTGTGACCTTCTAAATTTGGAAACCCCTTTCCAAATCCGTCACCGACTGCGGCCGCAGATTCCTTGGATATATTATCTAAGAATCGTATAGGAAATTCTCTCACCCATTACAGTGAGTCAATAGATTCCATATCGGTACTAACCATTCGCGTACATGTCCATACGCACCCAACCTAGGCATGTTATGACCAAGCTACGTGGCCTATACCTAGATCTAAGTACGCACTTCCATGCACCGAATTCGCCCTAGCACCTCAAGTCAAAGGACTAAATCGTACACTATTATAATCCTTGAGAAACATCCCACCACCGATATGCATCATGCGCTTCCACAATGGGTTTCTTTGTTCGGGTCGTTCGATGCGTTCAATCCTCCATTGAACCACCTACTCGTATGCACTGGCCTCAAATGCCTTGCTCATGAAACGCTACAAATTCACTCCATGTGAATCATGCATACTTGTACAAGTCTTTAGCGATTCCTACGATACCCCGTCTCCTTCGGAATCTATGACTTGGAACAGATTTAAGATTACGACCTTTGAGACTGTTTCATCCAATCGCTTAAATGTATTCGCGAGAGATGAAGTTGGCCATTGTTTATCCTTATACTCATATAAATAACGCGCGTATTAATGTAAAATCAAAAGATTGTTTCTTACAGAATAGACCTATTACAAGCTAATTGAACTGGCTTGCTGTGCACTATTTTATCAGCCTGCTGTTCAGGCCAAAAAGAAAAAGGCTGATGAGCCTAAGGAAATGGCTCAGAAGAAGAAAGTCAGGACTTCTGTTCAAACAGCCCAGCCAGCTGTTGAAGCCAGAACAGAAGAGTCTGGGGCAAAGGTGGTAGCTGATTCTATCATAAATCAGACTACTGCGGAGATGAAGAATATTTCTCCTGCTTCTTCTTCAAGAACTCCTTCTGCTGAACATCCTGATGAGAATGTTGCTCACAGGACAAGAAGTCAACTTCGTGATACAGGTGCTTCCATGCCTGTTCAAGGAGGAAGGACAAGAAGAACCATAAGGAAGAAGATGACTTTTGTTGACTCACCCACTGAGTTAACAGATTTGGTAAGAGAAAGTCCTCATTCAGCAGAGAGGCCTGTTGGAGCTGAGGAATCGTCTGCTGCTGAACAGATTGATGCGCAACAGACTGCTCAAGAAAAACCAACAGCTTAGGTCGCCAAACCTCAAGATGATCCAGATGTGATGATCATCAACCCAATAGCAGTTGCACCTCTTGCTTCTGCTGGACCTGTTCGAGCTGATAAGGGAAAGAGAGAAATCCTTATCAAAAGAAAGAAAATCTCTGCTGCTGACAAGAAAAAGAGAGAGGAAGATGAGCAGCGTAAGAGAAATGAACAGGAGGAGAAAAGAGCTTTGGAACTTAGCAAGATTCAAGCCGAAAAAGATGAACAGAGGAGAAAAATGTATAAAGCAGAACGTAAGGCTGCTGAAGATGCTGAATTTGCCATGGTGATTGAAATAAGCAAGATGGATGCACATGGACTTGTTCATGCTGGAGGAATCAAAATTGGTGAATCTAAAGAAGCTAAGCCAAAGATGCCTGCTGGCACTGTCAAGCCATAGGCCAAGTTTGAAGTTAGAAGATCATTTGATATTGTTAATTCTGATAATTCTATCTTCAACATGTTTGAGAAGGCCTTAGCTTATTTTGATCAGAAACTGATGCTTAAGCCTTTATTCACTCATGAGAAGCCAAGGTACATGAAGTGGAGAGACTACAGATTGAATAAGTTTGTTGAAGAGCTTCAGAGTTGGAAGGAGTTGGCTGATGAAGAAAGGTGGGTTCTTCAATGGCTAAAGACTGACTCCATTTAAAAGGCCTTGGATCCTGATTTCATTAGAAACGCTATGAATCAATATGTAAAGATTTTTCAACAGAAGAGGCCAAGATCATTGAGAACACTTTGCCTGGAAAGAGAAAAAAATCTGATGATCCTGTTGAAAGGGCTCTTCAAATTGCTGTTATGACTGCCCTGAAGAAATGGGATGCTAAGTCTAGATATCAGCAAGGATCTTCAAGTGAGCTGGCCTCGCTACCAAGTATTCAACAGATCACTTTTGGCAAAGAAGTGAAAGATTACTATGAAATGCCTAAGGTAAAGGCATATGCTCCAAAGCCATGGCCTGTTGTGAGACAAATTCGTCAAACAACAACATTTACTGATGACGGCAAAATCATAAGTAAAATCTTTGGAGATGTCACTGATCAGCCCAAAGATGTTAATGAACCCTTAGTAATTAAGTGGAAAGCTAAGGAGTCCAATGCTGATCAAGAGACTGAATTGAAAGATGCCCCTGTCCACCAGGAGAGTGAAGATGGCGAAGCTGCTGATCCTACTACTTCATCAGCTGATCTACATTCATCACTGATGGAAGCTTTCCAACTGTTAATGGAAAACTCAATAAAGGAAATGGAAGAGAGGAACAACACGCAATTAAGGAAATTGCAGCAAGAATTGGCAGAGTCTAACAGACTACAACATGAGCACATGCATTTACTTACTGCAAGAACAATAAAGAATGCCATTGACAATTTTCCTCTGCTTGAGGATCATACTAGGCAGATGACTCAAAGTGTTGTGGAGATGAACATGAATATTGAAGATGTAAAGGCTGATGTCAATCATCTTCATACTGCCTTGAAAAGAGCTGAAAACAACATTGCTGATCTTACTGCTACCTTCATCAAAGTAAATGAAGAAGAGAAAGCAGTTAATGTTGGACTGTTGCAGGAAGTTAATCAAGCTGGAAATGTTATACGTGAAGAACTTACCACTATGCAACTCAACATTGATTGTCTTATTGATCAGAATGACACCATCATCACCTCTCTCAATCATCTAACTGTCATCCATGATTTAGCAAATCAAAACATCAAAGCTTTCTGTGTGGCAATGAAGATTCAGTCAGTTGCACTTAACCCTCCTATCAAACCTGCTAGTGTCACCAATTCTGATGATGACAAAAAGGGGGAAGAGAAGAAGGAAGAGCCAACTCTTCAAACTGCTGAAGAAAAAGCTGAGGAACCTGCAGCTACTGAAACTAAAGAAACTGATGCTGCTGAAGAGACTGGAAAGGTAGAAGGCAAAGAAGAAGCTGCTGAAGAAACCAAGGATAAAGCTAAGGAAAAAGCTGCATCCAAGGATTCTGATGAAGAACAATCAGAGCCCCATACCATGAACAAAAATGAAGAGAGGATCAAGAGAAAGATAGACGAGTTAGCAAAAGAGCAGGAAATCAAAGAGAAGATGGAAGCTGTTAAGTCTAATTTACTCTTGGATGATGATGATGAAGTTGAAGATGAAGATGAAGAAGAATCTTCGTATGAATATGAAGAAGTGCTTGAAGGAGATGATGAAGAAGCTGATAGTTAGTATAGGCAAATCTATTGTAATCAGTTATCTTTATTTATTTTTCAGTCATCCTATCTGAACAGAAATTGTAACTTGTAATCATTATCATATTATCAATAAAAAGTACAAGTTCTGTTTCCAACACATCTTTTCTATCTCAGAAAATTTTGAGGATCAAAACTTTAGTATAGGTAAAACAGGTACTTAGTTGAAGTTTTCTCATCATCAAAAAGGGGGAAATTGTTGGATAAGGATGAAGATGAAAAGCACTGAAATAAATTAGTAAAGGGTGGTTTTGATGATTTCCAAAACCTAAGATCAGCTAAGTATGGAAAACTTAGTTGTAAAATCCCTTATTGAGAATTTTGACCAATTAAGAAGACTATCAGAAGGGTCAAAGATTCAAGGTCCAGAAGACTACTGATTTGCTGAAGGAAAGAAATCAGACTGGTGAAGATCAGCCGACTCAAATCAGATTTGTTCTAGTTTGGGATCAGCTCTGTTCATCATCAGACTTGCACTTTCGATCAGCCAAGTGGAAAGGATCAAGAAGTCTACCCAACGGTAATAAATGCCCCTGGAAGTAATAAATGCTGAAGTACAAGGTTATTAAAGAAAAATGATTAAATAAAGTCCTCGTATCAGCTTGGTGCATTTAATGCTACCTGACAGAAAGTACAGTTCGCAGTACTGTCACTGTGCAGAGAGCCGTTCGCGGATTTTAAGGACAAGAAATCAAGAGATTTGAATTTTGTCTCTCTTCAACGGACATAATTCAAAGAGTGACTATAAATAGCTGAAGAGACGAAGAAAGAAGTGAACACAACTTCTGACAGATTGAATTCAAAGCAAAATATTTTCTAAGTCTCAAAAGCTCAAGAACATCTCACTCGTCTGCTGAAAGTCATTTGTTGACAGAAGCCGTTGAAATTCAAGAAAACATTTTTTGAGTGAATCTGTAAGAGAAAAGAGTTGTGAGGAGTAGATATCCATCTTAGTGAGTGATATTACTTCAGAGAATAGGAGTTTTCTTTGTGATTTCCTATTGCGCACTTGTGGTCGTTTCATTTGTTGTTCGACGCAAGCAGAGTGTACTAATTACTTTGTGTTCTTAGTATAACCCAAGATCTGTGTGACTTGGAAGAGTGGACTAAAGGATATTTAAATCCATATAACCACTATAAAAATTCTTCGATTTTTACATTGCTTTTACTTGCATATTTTCAGATTTGCATAAAACACTTGATTAACTGTTTGAAAAAGGTTTAAAGTAGTTTTTATAAAACTGGGATTAAATTTTTCAAACTACTAAGTATACTTGTGAAAAACACTTTGTAAATCCGCTGCAAATATTCAGGTATTAAAACTGATTTTGACAAAAATCAGCTAAGTATCTATCAGATTAGTGGTCAGCAAAGTTGTTCAAAGATTTGTTCGCGATCAGCCTTGTAAACATACTGTTCTGTATCAGCTTAATCTGTTTAAGTTTGACCAACAGTTTTAAAGTTAAAATTGATTAAAAAGTTTCAAAGGTCTATTCACCCCCCCCCCCTCTAGACCTCATCTGACCACTTGGGACCAACAAGTAGACTCTACTGCAGGATTTGTTTTCTTTAGTATGATGGATGCTTTCCAGGGGTTTTATCAAATCTTTATGAACGAGAGGGATCAAGATAAGACTACTTTCATTACCGAGAGAGGGGTTTATTGCTTCATTGTCTTGCCGTTCGGATTAAGGAACACTGGAGCAACTTATCAGAGACTGGTTAATATGATGTTCAAATATTTAATAGGAGAGATCATGGAAGATTACGTTGATGACATGCTCATGAAAAGCATGAAGGAAGAAGATCATATCAAACATCTAGATAGATGTTTTGCAATTTTAAGGAAGTATGGTATGAAGTTGAACCCAACGAAGTGTACCTTCGGGGTCAGATCAGGAAAATTCTTGGGTTACCTTGTGCACGAGCGCGGAATTGAAGCTAATCCGGAAAAGATTTGAGCTATCACTGAGCTAAAACCACCAAGGAGACTTTCGGACATGCAAAGCTTGGTAGGAAAAATAATCTCTTTGTGATTTAACCGTTCTTCGTTGGGTTTAGATTAAATCAATGATATATGTTTTTTGGATCAATTTAAGTATATGTTATAGGGCTTTGTTACTTTATTCCGGATGGATCAATCTCAAGGAAGAACAATTACGTAAAGAATAATCAGTAATCAAGACGATGAATATGTAAATAGTATAGCAAAGGCTTTTCTATTAATCAGATTGCCAAAGTAAGTAGGCATAAACTCTCAATGTAATTTCGTGTCTAATAAAATGTTTAACTAGGTATTTATATGATATTAACCCTAGTTTTACAAGGAAACATAATCCTAATTGGACTAGGCATAATAATCCTTAATGGACTCGGACACTGCTCTTAGTCGAAGAGGTTTGAATCGGACCTGGCAGTTTCTTTAATGAATCAAACTCCTGGTCGGTCCGAGCGTATATGGACTAGTCGCCCCGATTAATATAAGGGTGTGAAATATCCCCCATCAGTACTCCCTCACTTCTTCGAGCGCATATCAATAGAAGCTCGTAGAAGTAGATGGTCTATTACGACTGTATTTTCTATGAATTGTGCCTCGTTAAAAACCTTATTTAGGAGAAAACCCTGTGGAAAAAATCCTAAGAAAGGAAAAGAGTGCTACGCCTCATAGATAGTCGTTTTATTGTTCCAATTTCGAACCGCTACGCATCTCTTGAGGAAACATTTCGACTTTCGCCACTTGGCGGGAATGTGATCAGTCGTGAGAAGTTTGAAACATCTTTTCATCTCTCTTTATAAATAGATGATCGTTATTTCAGTCATCTTTTACTTTCTACTTCCCATATTTTTGCAGTGATTTTCTTATTCGCTCATTTCTTTTCCAGTTTGCCTTTATCGACTCGTATTTTTCGAGGATCCCAAAAATGGCTTCAATTTCAAGAAAATCTTCCTCGTCCACTAGGGAAAGAGTCACACCTAATATCGAGGAAGAGGTACCCCCGAGCCCTTCGACTGAGCAGACAGGGATGTCAGAATTCATCGTTCCGGATAATGACACCTTTACCGTGCAAATTATAACCGATACGGATGTTACTGCTAGGACCAAAAAGGGCAAGGGCACGGTTTCTCAAATTTCTGAGCCGATCGAGGACCTCGCGTGTGCTTATACTGAGGAAACATTCCATGAGGTCAGAGATAATTATGCGAAATATATTTCGGAAGGTTCTAAGATTATTCTTCCTTCTCCTTCTCATAGGGTTACTTCCCCGTCGGAGGGTTGTCGAGCTTTTTACACTGCTCCTTTTAATTACGGTTTGCGTCTTCCCTTGTCCGCCTTATTTCTTGACATTTTGAAAATATTTAGCGTATCCTTGACGCAATTAGTTCCAAATTCGGTGGCCTTTGTGGTATCTTTTTCCGTTTTGATGATAGCAAAAGGATTTCAGCCTTCTTTTCGTAATTTTACACAATTGTTCCATTTTAATATTTCTAGTTCTTCCAACCGCGGATACTTTTTTGCTAGCCAGAAGACTAGTCGCTCCATCTTCGACTTCCCGGTTTCCAGTAATCCTTTCTGGAAATCACATTTTTTCTTCGTACAACCACCTTTTCATCTTCGTTTAGCAGACCTGGGCCATTCTCATGGGACCATGATTCCAAATGGATCTATGGTGGTCGCTTGACGACCGGCGATTTCATCCCTGACGACCCCCAATTGTTTAGTGAAATCCAGGGTATGCGCGTCGATAAGTACCAAAGTGCTCTTCTTATTGGCGAGGCCTTTCATCGTAAGGCGGGATTGAGTCCTCATACTTTCCCCATTTCATCCCATTCTCAATCACTGGGTAAGCATTTTATTTCAGCATTGAATCGTTATAATTCCTTTTAGCAGTATGTCTAATTTTGACTTTGTTTAATTTTTAGTTCTTATGGTAGAAAATTCTCGGCGCTCTTTCAAAGGAAAGATGGTTTTGTCTAAATCCACTAAAACCTTAGAGAATCTCCCTATTGAGCAGAGAGCGTCTCGAAAAAGAAAATTGGAACTGAGCCACGGTTCCGAAGATAACAGAGATGAATCTCCGGATTGTTCCCAAGAATCTCCTGTCCGTCAGGGGACGGGATCTGGTTATCCTACTTTCCAACTTCGAACTTCCCTTGGCATACGTGAATGTCGCAGCTGGTCGATGCCCCATCCCCACGATAAGCCAGTGGAGAGAAGAAGGTGTTATTATGATCGTTCTGGCGAGGATCTATCTATACTTGGTGAGAATCACCCGAAACCCACTCTTGTCGAGATGATCGAAGACCATCTACAGGGGAAAAGAGCTGACGGCTATTCCGAGAATGACTCTTTGGTTCATGATGAGAGCGAGAATGCTGTGGACAAGGCAACTAGTGTTCTTCTATCTGGCGTGTTTACTCGCGATATGAATAAGTTCCTTCGGAAGGATACTTTGGAGAAATTTCAGAGAGCTTCTCTTTATGCTGAAAAGGTGATTTCCTATTATGTACGCTTGCTCGGCAATTTACTTAATGAATATTTTGGCTCATAAATTCATTTCATTTATTACTTTCCTTTTTAGACCAAGACTTGATTGGCATCGTATGCCTATTAAGCCGCTCTCTGGAAACAACAATGTGAATTTCTGGATGAGAGATACAAGACTTTACTTCACAAGGCTCCTGGTTCAGAGGTTGGTCCCTCGACATCTTCTTCTCTCCCGCTTCCGATCATAGAAACTCAGGCTACGGGATCTGATGACCAGGAGATCATAAATAAAGTTTTGGAGACTTCCCGTACTCAAGATCAGGTTGATCGGCTGAATTGGGAGTTGGGAGATTATCAACTTCGAAGTACTGCTCGGATCAGTGAGCTGGAATCACAGGTTGCCGACCTTCAATCTTCCTTCGAGGAGTATGATAAGGACCTTCCTCTTAGTGGTCTCAGAGATCGTTCCGGCAGGAATCCCGATGAGTGAGTGATTCGAGAGTTCCTTAGTTCTCCCATTCATACAGCTTTGGTGAATCGAATGATTGGTGCGCTGTTAGGGGGTACTTTCAAGAAGGCAATTCATCAGCTGGTTGCTCTGGAATTAATTGAGGATCGTCGAATGGAATATTTCAAGGCGGCACACGTCAGCCTGAATCGTTACGGTGAGGAGTACTCTCCTTCTGAGCTGCCGGACGTCATGTATAAACAATTTCCATTGGCTCGTCTTGTCGAAGAGTTTGGGAAACCGTTGCCAATTTCCTCCTTCGGATATCAATGATGGGGTCGACAATAATTTTATCGATCCAGAGGAAGAGGAGGAGATTTTGGAGGCAATAAATAAAGGAGCAAACGAAGAACAGGCCGCTGGCGAACAGGGAGTTCCAAATGGCGACGGGGTTGTGTGATGTGGGAGCGATCCATCGATCTAGGAAATAATCCCTATGATAATTAACATAACTTTCTTTGTAATATTACTTTTTTATCCTTTTGTACAATAGACGGTTCATATTCTGACGGTTACGTCTTTTCGACTTCTCTGTCAATAATTCAGACAAGTTATTAATTTTACCGTAATCCTTATGCTTATGTCTTTTTGAATTCTTGCAGTTGTTCATAGGTTAGTTTCTGTAATTCGCGCCCATTCTTTGGGTCACCTGCGTCTTTTCGTATAGTATAAATACATATGGTAAAACTTTACTCGCTATTTACCGCTTTTACTTAACTTATCCAGAATACTCTCTCGTTAGGAGGTCGATATGTTTCCTCGATAGTTAAATTTTCTTTTCTTTTTCCGAACATGAGCAACCTTTTTGGCAACACTTCAAAGCGTCCATCCCGCGAAGGTAATAGAAATATTAGACCTAAAAGGTCTCGTACAGAGGGGCCTTCGATAGATCCACCTCGCTCATCCTTAACTAGAAGATCGGAGATCGAGACTCCCGTTATTCCTTCTGAAGCACCCCCCGTAATTAGTTCGACTTTTGTTTAACAAGATTTCCCTCTTTCTGGTGAGGTCGAGAGGAGACCCTCCCCTGGTCGGGTGGCCTTTGGTGATATGTCCAACGTGGAGCAAACTTTTAATATACCTGTTTCTTCAGGTGTTTCTTCTTTTGAGCATGGCTTACATGAGCGGGTTCCTGATATCTCCGTTCCTTCTTCTACTTCTACCGTCCTACTTGTCGACGGTCGTCAAAGGGAAGATGCCACAGGAGCAGTTGGTGGAGATTCTTTTTTGGATTCGTCCATGACACAATCTGTTCCCCAAGATTTTTCTGATTTTTATTTAATGATACTACTATTGTGACTACTTCTTTTGAAGCAGGCGGGCCTTCTGGAGGTCGGTCAGGCTCTGGGTCCGGTCGGCGGACCGTTATCTCTTCTTCGGGCAAGGAGATTTCGGTAAGTCCAAGCGAGAAGGAATCCTCTCGTTTGTTAGACGACCGTTGTATTCTTGAGCAGGTTAGGGATATAACGGAGTCGGTGATTCCTCGTCCTGATGGTGTTTCCCGCGATAGTGAACTGCCCGGCTCTGTTGAGCCCGATGCTTTGTCCTGGGACTTGGGTCTCAGGACTATCTTGCCCGGCGAGTTGATAAAGCACGAGGGCACTTCCAATGTTGGCCTCGTTCAGTCGCTTGTTAAGTTATGCGAGCAGGTAATCATATTTCTGACTATATTTCTTGCTTTATCTTGATTGCCTTGTTACGTATGAGCTTTTTTTTTCTTTTTAGGCCAAGTATTTTGCGCTATAGGTGGGTGTGCAAAATGATGATCTGTGGATCAGTAGGGAGGGCCAGAAACGTCGCTTTGAATCGGAGACGGCGAAGGTCACAGGGCAGACCCTCCAACTCAGGCTTCTTAATGATGACCTTCAGAAATTACAAGAAGAGAAGTCTGTCCTTGAGAAGGAGAAAAGCGACTTGGTTCAGGCTCACGCCCTCGTAGAGAAATCTCGTCAGCAGTCATATGACCAAGGTTATGATGCCGGTTATCTAAAACGTCAGGAGGAATTGATGGCGTTTGTAGGTAGCGCTACTTCTCGGAGGGGTTCTTCTGCTAGTCGGCCCGGTGATAGCAATCCATCTCAGTGACTTGTTCTGACCTAGCTGTTGTAGTTGGAATGCTTTTTTTTTTTTTTTTTTTTTTTTTTTTTTTTTTTTTTTTTATAGGCCCCAACCTTTACGTGGTTGTCGTGGCAGAATATTTTTGAATGTAAGGCAAAAATTAATGACAATTATGATCTGTTATGACCAGATTCATGCTTTGATTGATTTCAGTCAATAGATATATTTTGATAAATTATGTCTTGGACAATTTTATCGTCATAATTTATGTATAAATATTAAAAAAAAAAAGAGGCAGCAAATTTTAGCAAACTTATCGGACATTAATTTCCTGGGCGATCATCTCTTGATTGAAAGTAGCTCGTTCTTGGCTGATCAGTCTTGAATAGCTGAACAATGCAGTGTTTCCTTAGCGAATCGAACTTTGTAATTGAATATAAGTATGATGATCGACCAAGCATGGTCCCTTAGGCTTGTTCTGAAGTCATTTTAGACATTAGAATGTGGACTGTAGGTCGTCCATGTAGATAATTTATTGAATAAATGTGAAAGAATGCCTAGCGCTCTTGTCGATGATCGATCAATATTGTTGTCCACTTGCCACAGACGTCTTATATAGGGGCGTGGTTATTTTTTCTTTTTGAGCATTACGCCCTTTGTTTAAAAATTTAAGCTCATATAAAGAATATCGTTCCAAGCATTTTCTTAAAATCCATGTTTCTTTGCACTGATTGTGAGTTCCATGTTCCTCAGATAAAGCAACCAGTGTATCAACATGTCAATTCTTTGATATGGGAGGAATTGGAAAATGTAGAATCTTTAGTCAGATCTAGCTTGTTCAGACCTCCTTCAGCAATTCTTTGGAATGTTAGGCAGTGGCGTTTTTGTAGGTTGGAGTGATGAAGATCATTCCTTTAATTTTCGTGTCAGATTTCTTGGACTCCAGTGGAGGTCGAATATAGTTAAGAAAAAATATCTGTCGTTTGATATATGAAGCAGTGACGACCTTTTGTCGCTGGAGTATGAGGTTTAAACAGAGTAGTATCTGTTGCTTTTGATGCGAACTTATATATTTTCGTCGAGGACTTCCTATTTTTCATCCAGCGATTAGCATCTCTAAGCGTGCAAGGTTATTTAAGTCTGGTGCTTTTCAGATCCGCTTTCTCGTTGTATTAATTGCTTCGATCCTGATTCTTCTCTGCAAGCGAATAGTCTTTCCGACCTCAGAGGAGCCGTTCCAACTTACTCGCATTTAAAGGTGGAAGTCAAACGGTTGAGGTTCTTTTTCTCTTAGATCTTCCTCCAATCGTTGGATCAACTTTATCTGTGCCTATAAATAGGTACGCGGTTTCCATATCTCACTTACAATTCTTTAAAAGAATGGAGCTATCAGTTTCCTTGAGTTACACCTTGCCCACTGATCCCATAATATTCAAAAAGTCAAATTATCGTGATTCATTTTGTCATAATAACTCAAATGTCATCTGCCTTGTACTGACAGGTCCCATTGATGCCCTTACTTGTACTGACCGGTCCCATGAGGCCTCAACCTTTGTCTTCACAGGTTTGAGGTCCGTGGTTTTATGTTTGCACATGGTGTTGTGATTCGATAAGATAAACAGCCCTAGGCACAGCGGAATATAAAATTTTAGGACCTCTTACGGAATCTTGCCAGGATACTACTCTAGGTGTATATATATGAATATAAATTAAAACGATAGTATAAGTTTACACGTTATACCTATCTCCTTGCAAATCCAAGTTGGCTCAGCAAAAACGAACTCTGATTTCTTCTCCAGCAAATCGACCCAGGCTTTTCAAGGAGCGCCCCACGTGTTGCGCCTCTACGAGTTGATACACCACAATATCACGAAAATAATATATCTTGATCAGCTAGAACACAAGATATATTATGATCTAGGAATTAGGAACGATTTGGAACAAGATCGAAAAAACAAAAATTCTTCCGCAGGGAAGAATGGGTTCGGTCGACTATTGCTTGGGAGAGGGAGAGAAAATTTTGCTCTTGCTAATTTTGCTTATTGAGTTGTGTGAAAAATAACTACAAGAAGGCTACTTATAGTTATCTCCCTAACCTAGTCCTAATAGGACTAGGTTTCTTCTCTCCTACATGGGCCATGGCCCTCTTTAATTAGAAGACCAAGTCTTCCAATTAATTCATGGCCCAGTTAATTAATTTGACCAGGCTTTATTTAATCTTCCAATTAAATAGCCCAATTAATTAACTTAATCTCCAATTTAATTAAATCAGACTCTAAGCCCATTTAATTAAAATCCCTGTTAATTAATTAAATCCAACTTAATTAATTAATCCACAAATTAAATTCCAATTTAATTTATGATCCTGATCCAATTCCAATTGGATCCCAATTTGTTCCAATTGGGTCGATCCAGTCGACCCACCCATAATAATCGACCCAGTCGATTATTCACCCAGTCGACCCAGTCGACTTGGTTGTTCCTATTTCCTCGCTTTCGCTTCATGTGTATTGTGTATGCCCCCGTAGGTTCACCACATAATTGGTTGTGGGTTATAATTAAATATTATTTAATTATTCGAGTAAGATTTATTCTAAATTAATCGAACACTCTGTCGATTGATCATTCCAAAATTAGCACCCCTGCCAATTTGAGAATTCTCCCACACTCCACGGCCGATGTCCAGCCACAAGCCCATGGAGCCCAATCACTGGTGAATTAATTCAGTGATCATTTTATCATTTACAATTTTTGTATACGCCATAATCTCTCCATCGATCAATCTCCCAGTCGAGACTTAAGGGTATGGTCTTTCATCGGTTTCCCTTTTCTTTTGTCTTGACCTTATGCATTCTGGTCTCGAAATAATTCTCTTTGACTTAACCTATATGAGCTACTTACATAAAGCCGTCAGATACCTCGACCGAGGATTTTACCAGAATTAATTTCTCACAGAATTCCATAGGAGAATTTCCCAACCTATCAAGTCGGGTCAATGGATCCTTTGTTGATGATATGAATCTGCATACGAGTTCCTCTATACCCAATATGAGTCCACAGAGACTTTCTGGCGATCTCCAGTCAGTCGGGACTCATATCAAAGCATAGACGTTCTCGCACCAGATAAACCCTATCACCTCAAGTATTTAGGGATCGTTCCTCGTATACTATTGTAAATTGGAATAACTTCAACCCCGATATGCGACTACCGCTTCCATGGTGAGTTATTTCCTAATTGGGGTATTCAGTGCGCTTGCCATCCCAGCAAGCCACCCACTTATGTGTATCGACTATCCCAGTCACGCTCGTGGACCCCAGCGTTCTCCAGTTCATCGGAGTATACACAATAGTGAGAGTCTAACCGAATCCAATGATGTCCTATCTCGATTGGATTCTACGACTCTTGAATATATTCTAGATCACGACCTTGGAGATTAGTCCACGGGTTGTCCCATAGCCCTGTGATCTAAGGACTTCTATCCTTATGCGTAGATAATTATTACATAAGATAATGTTGACCATATATATAAATACATTTATTAATCCAATCGAATGGTCCTTTCAATTAAATGCAGCCAAAACAGTTGGCTTGCAGGACACTATTCTATCAATCTCCCACTTGTACTAAAGCCAACTTTTCATACTTCTGATTCCCATCTTAGACAGATGTTTTCGGATGCCTTTGAGGCAATGGCTTAGACAACGGGTCCGTCGTATTATTCCTTGAGGTGACACGTTCCATCTTTATGTCTCCTCTACCTTTGATATAACATATCAAATGGTATCGTCTTAGTTCGTGGTTGGATTCTGATGAGATCTCGACTCCTTCGCTTGCGAGATAGCTCCATTATTATCACAAAAGATAGTAATGGCTCGACAATGCTAGGTATCACATCCAATTCCTGGATGAAGTTTTTTTCATCCAAACACCTTCCTTTGCTGCTTCACATGCGGCAATGTGTTCTGTCTCGGTGGTTGAATCTGCGGTAGTGTCTTGCTTGGAGCTCTTCCAGCTTACCGCACCACTATTGAGGCAGAACACGTATCCAGATGTCGACTTGAAGTCGTCTACATCACATTAGAAGCTAGAATCAGTATAGCCTTCCAATTTCAATTCTCCTCCACCGTATACCAAGAACAATTCCTTAGTCCTTCTCAGGTACTTCATAATTGCCTTTACGGCTATCCAGTGCTGCTCACCTGGATCAGACTGGTAGCGACTTGTAACGCTTATAGCGTATGCTACGTCTGGTCTCGTACATAACATACCATACATTATGCTTCCCATTGCGGATGCATATGGTACTCGAGACATATTGCTTCTCTCTTCAGGCGTCTTTGGGGCCATAGACTTAGAGAGTGCAATTACATGTCTGATTGGAAGCAATCCTCTCTTGGATTCTTCCATATCAAATCTCTTCAAGATTTTATCTATGTACTGCGATTGGGAGAGGCCCAGCAGTCCTTTTGATCTATATTGGTAGATCCTTTTACCCAGTACAAAGGATGCTTCTCCCAAATCCTTCATTGAGAATTGTGTAGATAACCATGCTTTAGTTTCGGACAACACTTTCATATTATTTCCAATGAGAAGAATGTCATCAACGTAAAGCACCAAAAATTCAACTGTACTCCCACTGGCCTTCTTGTACACGCATGGTTCGAACACGTTTTTGATGAATCCATAAGTTTGGATTGTTTCATCGAAACGGATGTTCCAACTTCGGGAAACTTGCTTCAGTCCATAAATGGACCTCTGGAGTTTGCACACCTTGTGTTCACCTCCTTTGGATGCATATCCTTTTGGTTGCTTCATGTAGATCTCCTTGTCAATGTCCCCATTGAGAAGGCAGTCTTTACATCCATCCGTCATATCTCGTAGTTATACCACGCAGCTATGGCCAGCAAGATTCGAATGGATTTAGGCATTGCGACGGGCGAGAAGGTCTCCTCAAAGTCGATGCTTGGCCTTTGAGTGTATCCTTTTGCCACTAGTCGCGCCTTGTAGGTTATTACCTCTCCGTTCACTCCAAGCTTTCGCTTATAGATCCACATGCAACCCACGGGAGCTACTCCCACTGGTGGACCTACCAAGGCCCAGACCATGTTCGAGTGCATGGAGTCCAATTCGAATTCCATGGCTTCATGCCACCTTCCCGAGTCTATGCCTAGCCTAGTCTCTTCGTAAGTCCTTGGGTCAGTTAGAGACTGTCTAGTCTCACGCAGCAGACCGTAGTACCTCTCGGGTTCTCTACATTGTCTTTCTGACCTACGAAGTATCGGTGTACTCTCTGATGTACTTTCATGCTCTTGTTCTCCCACTGTCTGTGGTGATGGGTCAGCTTGATCGACCTCTTTGGTCCTTTCAGCTTCAGTGACCTCATCTAGTTCTACGTTGTGTTCCTTCTTGCCTAGCAAGAAATCCTTCTCCAAGAAGTGTGCGTTCCTTGAGACAAACGTAGTTTATCTTGTAGGATCGTAGAACTTGTATCCTATAGAGTTTTCTGGATACCCCACGAATTGCATAAGATGGACTTTACATCCAACTTATCTCCCACCAGCTTATTCACATAAGCGGGAGACCCCATATGCGCATGAATGCATATGAAGGTACAATACCAAAACTCATATCACGCGATATGTTTTGGATCTGGCTTCAGAGATACTTAGCTCAGTATCTTCGATTTTCTCGATCAAGTTTTATTTGTTTGAATAAGGATTTTCATGTAAGATTTCTTAAGGGACATTTACATGTCCAGAATGCTTGACAACATACAACGTTTCAAGCGGGTCTTACATTTCGAGAATCTAATTCTCTATCAAATAATCAATGGCGTTCTGCCTATGCATGTTTGATTTTGAATTGATCCAAATCTTTTACATGCTTTCATTGATTATGCTCTCTTCTTTTATTCCAAAAGTAATTTGGATTTGTACATCACAACGTACTTTTACCCATGAGGGTACTAGAGACGCCTTATCTCCCACTAATGCTTTAGTGTTCCTACACACTTTTAAATGGATTAAATACATTGCAATTGTTTATGCCTCTTGGTTGCCTAGCAACCACCTACTAAATCTAATTTCCATTAAGCAAGATTCGAAAGTCGGTTACTATGTGTAGCATCCCAGCCAAGCTTAACCCAGTCGAGCTCAGTCTTTGAATCTTTTAATTCGGAAATATGTTTTAGTATTCGTGTATCGCCTTTCGGTTTTTACAACGACTTAAGTGTGTGAAATCTTGATTATTTATATTTTATTGACTATGCATATTATATTTAGTCGATATATGAGTGTCCATACTCATTTGCTTATGTACACCTTTTGCGTATAAATCTTATAGCGCAATCAGTTCCAACCATTATGGAACTATCACATCCCTTAAGACAAGAGATGGTATAAGCAAATTCCAATGATCTAAATAATTCATGGTTTTAGATGCATTGAATGCATCAATGAGTGCTTCATCGGGCATCCAACACCCTTATGCATTACTTTAACCATAAGGTTAAGTTCAATAAAATTTAATCATCCCTTATGGGATGAATAGGTTCAATTCCCGCTTTCCCTTGATCTTAATCCATGGAAGAACCATTTTGATTGACTTTTCTACTTATCATCCTTACAGAAAAAACCTCTAAGGTTATTTCCTTTAAGAGAGGATTCATTCCTCTTCTACCATCTCATAAGTCTTTTGAGCTTTTCAACGAGATGTTACTTCCCATTCATGGGAGACTTCATGTTTGCCTTCAAGAAAATTTGGGCTTGAGAACTATCCTCAACCCTCTGGTGAAACATATCACCTTTCTTATTTGAAGAGTAACTTCAAAAAGGCAGCTTGGTGAAACCTATCACCATTCCAGTCGAAGTGTAACTTCGGAAGAAAACTAATGAAATCTTTGTAAGGAGATGAGTCATTGCTTGGACTCGAGAATAATTTCTCAAGTTTTGAAGTCATTCAAAAATTCATTTGGGTTCAGTCAATTTATTTGATTCAAGTATGATGGTAAAATATTCAAGGATACTTCATTTATGAAAAACAATCATAAACATGACGATAAATACGCGACAGATTAATATCAATGCATAATTTACAAACATGGTTTTCATTTGTAAATTACTCCCACTATTTTTGTCGAATACTTATGCCCCCACATAAGGTTCGGGAAATAAAAATTTCCTAATGGGCTCAAGACCCAAATGCAATTGCTCAGTACCCACGACTCATTGGCCATACCAATTGATCCACTTGGTGGACGATTACGTCGCCGGTTAACCATCCCAGCTAACCCTTGAGTTCATTCAGCCTCGGTTTTTGTTATGGACCCACGACTCGTGAGACATGCATACTTACTCGCGTTAAATCATGTCCAATACTCGTGAAGAGAAATAGTTCAATCCTAGACGCCCCACGACTCGTGAGACAGCGCCTAGAACCTTGCTATCCCCTCCCTTGGCACTAAACTGTGCATCGAGGCAATAGACATATCATCTTCCTATAGCTCGACCCACGACTCGTGAGACATCGAGTATATTTGTACAATATGCCTAAGACCTAGTAATTGGATAGGCTCGGACCATAGACACCATTCATATGCGCCCGTTAATCGATTTAATATTCTAATTGAGTTTTTTAAGTTCAACTGGAGGTTTTAAGTTTTCTTCGTGCGAGGTCTCATCAGATTATGTTTTATCTTGTTTACGTGATATATTCTAAGCATGCAAGACATACATCAAAGAATAATAGTAAACATATATCACCTAGCATTGCACATATGATTGGTCGATTGCCCATCCTATGCGATCCATCACGAGCCACATGATGGACCAATTGGTCAGTCTAGGGTGGAAATTAAATGTCCTAACTATTACAATTTTCAAACCCATACATCATGGGCCTTCTTGTAATATCCATCTTGATTGGGCCTCCATGTAATGAATTGGGCCTCCATGTCCTCCAAGGTTATGGGCCTCCATGTGGATCTCCAAGTCTTCATGAGGTCTTTTCGGCTCCAAGCCTAATCTAAGCCTAGCTTATAAAAAATAAAGGCCCTATTCTATTACATTTGTTTGCGCAAGCAAGGGCACCAATCAGGCTCATTTAATTACAACCCATAAAATAAATAAACCAATACTACACAGGGCTTAAGGGCAAAATCGATCAATCCACATATTCACTCAAGAACATGCATAAATTCACATAAGGGCATAAATGTAAATTTACCGGCTCCTTTAATTTTAATTCAAAAAAATTATCCAAGTTAATTTAATTTTGAATTAACAATTAATCTCTAAGATTAATTAACTCTTACTTGAGTTCTAAGTAATCTACAATTCTTATCTTGATAAAGTTGGTTAATTAAGATAGTTACAAATCTTCCAAGATTACTATCTTATCCAAAACTCTAAGTTTCCCAATTTTACAAATCACCAAGATTCTCAAGATAATCCTATTTTGACTAGATTAGTTAACTAAGGTAGTGTCCAAATCCACCAAGATTTCTACCTTATCCAAAACTCCAAGTTTTCTAATTTAATAAGATCTCTAAGATCTTTAATCCTGGTAACTTACCAGAAGAGATTAATTTTAATTAAATCTCTTCTTACAATTGAAACTCTAAGTTTCCTTGTTTAATAAGATCTCTAAGATCTTTAATCATGGTTACTTACTAGAAGACATTAATTATAATTAAATGTCTTATCTCAAATAAAACTCTAAGTTTCCTTGTTAATTAGATCTCTAAGATCTATCCAAGATTCACCAAGATTCCATAACAACCAAATCTCCAAGATTTTCAGATTTATCAAAATAGGCAGAATTAGAGTCCAACAAAAAAATCAGCCAATACGTGACCAATCGAGGACTGCCACGTGGCCAACAAAGTCCGCGCGTGGGCTATCCATGGCAGCCGCGGCTGCGCGTGGCAGCGTGCAGCTGTGCGTGACAGCACGCGGCAGACAGCCCGTAGGCTGCTGCCGTGTGCCGCACTCGCAGCCAGCGTGCTGCTATCACGCTGCCGTGGGCAGCAGCCCACGGTGCGCTGCCGCGCACACGCCGCGGTTGGATCCAAATTTTTTTTTTTTGATTACTCATAGATTTAATTTAAACAGATCAAGTCAATTAAATCCCAATCCAAAATTAAAAATTAACATGATAAAATTTTTCGAATCTAAAATTATACATTAACTCCAAGTTAAATAACAAATGTCCTAAAACATGCAAAGTTAAAGAACTAGCCACATAAATCAAACATATGATTTAAAAACACAGAATTTGCAAATTCATATATATACAAAGCCTAGAGTTGGCTCTGATACCACTGCTGTGATTCGGTAAGATAAACATCCCCAGGCACAGCGGCATATAAAATTTTAGGACCTCTTACGGAATCTTGCCAGGATACTACTCTAGGTGTATATATATGAATATAAATTAAAACGATAGTATAAGTTTACACGTTATACCTATCTCCTTGCAAATCCAAGTTTGCAGTCAGCAAAAACGAACTCTGATTTCTTCTCCAGCAAATCGACCCAGGCTTTTCAAGGAGCGCCCCACGTGTTGCGCCTCTACGAGTTGATACACCACAATATCACGAAAATAATATATCTTGATCAGCTAGAACACAAGATATATTATGATCTAGGAGTTAGGAACGATTTGGAACAAGATCGAAAAACGAAAAATTCTTCCACAGGGAAGAATGTGTTCGGTCGACTATTGCTTGGGAGAGGGAGAGAAAATTTTGCTCTTACTCAATTTTGCTTATTGAGTTGTGTGAAAAATAACTACAAGAAGGCTACTTATAGTTATCTCCCTAACCTAGTCCTAATAGGACTGGGTTTCTTCTCTCCTACATGGGCCATGGCCCTCTTTAATTAGAAGACCAAGTCTTCCAATTAATTCATGGCCCAGTTAATTAATTTGACCAGGCTTTATTTAATCTTCCAATTAAATAGCCCAATTAATTAACTTAATCTCCAATTTAATTAAATCAGACTCTAAGCCCATTTAATTAAAATCCCTTCTAATTAATTAAATCCAACTTAATTAATTAATCCACAAATTAAATTCCAATTTAATTTATGATCCTGATCCAATTCCAATTTCCATGGAGCCCAATCACTGGTGAATTAATTCAGTGAACCTTTTATCATTTACAATTTCCGTATACGCCATAATCTCTCCATCGATCAATCTCCCAGTCGAGACTTAAGGGTATGGTCTTTCATCGGTTTCCCTTTTCTTGTGTCTTGACCTTATGCATTCTGGTCTCGAAATAATTCTCTTTGACTTAACCTTTATGAGCTACTTACATAAAGCCGTCAGATACCTCGGCCGAGGATTTTACCAGAATTAATTTCTCACAGAAATCCATAGGAGAATTTCCCAACCTATCAAGTCGGGTCAATGGATCCTTTGTTGATGATATGAATCTGCATACGAGTTCCTCTATACCCAATATGAGTCCACAGAGACTTTCTGGCGATCTCCAGTCAGTCGGGACTCATATCAAAGCATAGACGTTCTCGCACCAGATAAACCCTATCATCTCAAGTATTTAGGGATCGTTCCTCGTATACTATTGTAAATTGGAATAACTTCAACCCCGATATGCGACTTCCGCTTCCATGGTGAGTTATTTCCTAATTGGGGTATTCAGTGCGCTTGCCATCCCAGCAAGCCACCCGCTTATGTGTATCGACTATCCCAGTCACGCTCGTGGACCCCAGCGTTCTCCATTTCATCGGAGTATACACAATAGTGAGAGTCTAACCGAATCCAATGATGTCCTATCTCGATTGGATTCTACGACTCTTGAATATATTCTAGATCACGGCCTTGGAGATCAGTCCACGGGTTGTCCCATAGCCCTGTGATCTAAGGACTTCTATCCTTATGCGTAGATAATTATTACATAAGATAAATTTGACCATATATATAAATGCATTTATTAATCTAATCGAATGGTCCTTTCAATTAAATGCAGCCAAAACAGTTGGCTTGCAGGACACTATTCTATCACATGGAGGGTTCATATTTACCAGGCATCGCCGCATCTCGATGTTACCTCCCGAGTGATAGACCGCCGGGGTGTGCTGGTAAATTTTTACTTTTACGACGGTCCTGAAGAGATGCTGCTTTAGAGTAAAAGTCAACCCCATTATACAAGCAGTATCTCGTTCTGGGCGAGAGGCTGTTATCGGGCATCTGGCCGATAATGGTCATTTCGTCTGGAAGAACATTTGATCTTCAGAGCCTGACCATCGAACCAAAGAAGTCGACCATCCTGAGCAGCATGCTTCTTAGGTGGTTAATTTTGATCATCGAGGGACCAGGGAGGAGATTGATGTTTCCGTGGACATTGTCGTGAAGACCGCAGATCTATAGAATAGGATTATTTTTTCTAAACAGTTGTGATGATATGTGTTGGTCCCAAGTGGTCAGATGAGGTCTAGAGGGTGGGGGGGTGAATAGACCTCTGAAAATTTTCAGACTTAAAAACTATTCAGTCGTCTGTCAGCAGACTAAGCTTATGAAGAACAGTAAGCTGACTTTGCTGATCGTGAATGAACAGCAGAGTGACCACTTATCTTATAACAACTTAGCTGATTACAGCAAAATCAGTTTTTCAAGAGTATACTTGCAGCGGATGTTTGAAAGTGTTTTTCACAAGTAGACTAAGTCCTTCAAAAAGATTTTATCCCCAATTTTAAAACTCCTTTAAAATATTTTAATAATTCAAAGTGTAAGCTTATGCAATTTCAAAATATGCAAGAAAACTTAAATGCAAAGATAACACAAAGAATTTTTATAGTGGTTATATGGATAAAAATCCTTTAGTCCACTCTTCCAGATCACTTAGATTCTGGGTTATACTATAAACACAAGGTTTACAATATTTCTCCACTTACACCTAGACAACAAATGAAAAGGCTATAAGCTCACAATAGGAAATCACTCAGAAAACCTATCATCTGAAGTTAAATCACTCACAAAGACGAATTTAAACTTCGCACAACACCCAGCTTAATACAAATTCACTCAGAATGTATTTTCTATTTTCTTCAACTTGGCTTCTGTCAACAGATGACTTCCACCAGACGAGTGAGCTGTTCGAGCTTCTTGAGACTTAGAGAAATTTTTGCTTCAAAAATGAAATCTCATAATGTTGTTGTGTGTCTCTCTCTTCGAAATCAGCTCTATTTATACTTGGATTTGAAAATATGACCGTTGAAGGAAGTCACAAATCAAATCCATAGCCTTAGCCCAAATTCAGAACGGCTTCCTGCTACAGTACCTTTTCTGCTGTACTTTCCTGTAGCTGCATTAAATTCACCATGCTGATCCGAGAATATTCTTCAATCATTTGTCATTACTACCCTTCTCTTGCAGCATTTATTACGCCATGTGCATTTATTACCGTTGAACTTATCTCATGATCTCTTCTACTCTGTTGATTGAGGCAACTCTGCTAATAGATACTCTGCTGATCAAATACTGAACTAATCTGATTTGAGTCAGCTGATGACCTACCCTTCTGATTGCTGTTTCAGCATGAGATCAGTAGTCTTCTGGGCTTTGAATTTTGAACTCTTCTGATGTCTTCTTTACTTGTTCAAAATTCTTCTAAGGGAACTAAGCTTTCCATACTTAGCTGATTTTGACGTTTTGGAAATCATCAAAACCTTCCCTTATCTTCTTATCTTCTTTGCACTTCATCTTCATCTTCATCCAACAATATGTAGATTGGCAAAAATTCAATTTTGGTACCATAGAACTGGACAAATTTCATTTTTCCATACCAAAAGTTCAAAAATAACACCAGTTCCTACTCAGCCGTTTCGAAAAAGGAACTTCCGTTAATTTTCTTAACGTTTCTGCAATGCGTCCGTTAAGTCTTCGTGGGCGGGATGAGCACGTGGGTCGGATTCTGCCCGTTGGAACATAAAATTCAATTTTGGTACCATAGAACTGGGCAAATTTCATTTTTCATACCAAATTCCGTTATGTTTTTCTTTTTTTGAAATGGTTGTGGTGATATGTTTGAATTGGTTTGTTCTACAGTAGACTAGTAGTCTTGTTATTTTTTTTTTCATTTCATTTTAACAATAAGCTTAAAAAAAAGTTTAATTTGCACAATTTAAATTTGCAACTTAGATTCCCGGGACTCCCTAACCCGTCCCGAAAGCTCGAAATTAAATCGGGTACCCGAAACCCACGGGACCTTGGTTGATCTACCAGGTTTCGGGACTTAAATTTGAAATCCCGAAACCCAAAATCCCGTCCCGAAATACCCGAATTCCCGAAAACCAGTCCCGATCCCACCCCTACGACCCCCGGCTCCGGTGGCTTTTGGTCGGAATTGGTTGAGGATTTATGTTCCCCTTGTCGTGGAGAACACGTACATATAAAGATCTTTTCAATCCTTTGAGTAATCTATTCGAATTTTGAGTTCTAATTTTTGAATTGTAGGTCAAAATTTTCGAAATTTCAAATCGTGATTTCTTCTTCGATTCTTAACCAAACTTCTTAATTCTTGTTGCATTAGTTTCCCCTGACCGTGGGCATCATTTTCCATAGGTCTATTGTAGCTGCCATAAACGGTTGAGCTCCGCCCAAGTGGCTGCCATAGACGGTTGAGCTCCGCCCATGACAAGAGGAACAAAAATCTTCAACCAATTTCAACAAACGGCCACCGGAAGCCGGCGATCGTCCATAGGAGGAGGAAGGCAATAATTGCAAAAACAACCTGCTCAATTTTAGACAATTGCATTTCCCCCCTATTTTGAAACGAGTGAGAATTGGTATGATTTTTGGACTTTTGGTATGAAAATTGAAAATTCCCCAATTCTACGGTACCAAAATTGAACGGGCAGATAGTACCAAAATTGAACGGGCAGATTAGTGCCCCACGTGCCCCTCATATGCACTTAACGGAGGAGACTAAACGGCCGTGGAAAAACTTAACGGATGTATGATTTTTGAACTTTTGGTATTAAAAATGAAATTTGTCCAGTTCTATGGTACCAAAATTGAATTTTAGCCTATGTAGATTGTATAAAGTTCTTTGTATTCTTGATCAAAACTTCGTATGTAACTTGAGACCTGTTTTCAGAACTCAGATGAATAATATTTTAATATTTTTACTTTCATATTTCTTGTTGTTGATTTCTCTCTACCTGTAACATATTTTTAACGTTATTGTGTAGATCGAGGAGCGTTTATCGAGCGTATCGATTTATACTCAACTTATTTTAAGACTTAGTTTTATTAACCTTTTTATGAAGGTCGAGGAGTGTTTATTGAGCGAATCAATTTTACTCAACTCGTTTATTAGCTTTTTTATGGAGGTCGAGGAGTGTTTATTGAGCGAATCAATTTTACTCAACTCGTTTTTAGGACTTAGGTTTTCTTAACCTTTTTATGGAGGTCGAGAAGTGTTTATTGAGCGAATCAATTTTACTCAACTCGTTTATAGGACTTAGGTTTTCTTAACCTTTTTATGGAGGTCGAGGATTGTTTATTGAGCGAATCAATTTTACTCAACTCGTTTTATTAACCTTTTTATGGAGGTCGAGTAGTGTTTATTGAGCGAATCAACTTTACTCAACTAGTTTATAGGACTTAGGTTTTCTTAACCTTTTTATGGAGGTCGAGGAGTGTTTATTGAGCGAATCAATTTTACTCAACTCATTTTATTAACCTTTTTATGGATGTCGAGGAGTGTTTATTGAGCGAATCAATTTTACTCAACTCGTTTCAAGACTTAGGCTTATGAACCTTTTTATGGAGGTCGAGGAGTGTTTATTGAGCGAATCAATTTTACTCAACTCGTTTTTAGGTCTTTGGCACTATTTCATGTGAATTCTTGATTTGTAATTATTGATAAAAGTGTTGAGAATGAATCTCAGACCAAGGCCTTATTACAATAGATAATACGAGAAGGAAAATAAAACAAACAAAATTTAAAAGAAACTAACAAGGTTGATTACTAGGATTTATTTCCCATAGTATCTCCTTAGGTTGACTGCATTCCAGGTTCGAGGTAGTGGTGTTCCGTCCAAGTGTGCGATTTTGTATGAACCTTTCTTTCCGACATTAATGACAATGTACGGTCCATCCCAATTCTGTTGTAATTTTCCTACATGCTTGGATACCTCTACCTTTTTTAGCACCAAGTCCCCTTCTTTGAAGGTTCGTACCCGGACTCTCTGATTATAGGCTTTCTCCATGTTTGATTTAGCGACTTGTAATCGCACGGCAGCTTTCTCTCTTAGTTCTTCTGTCAAGTCGATATCACTTTCTCTCGACATTTTGTTTTCCTGATCATCATACATTTCAATTCTTGGAGTTGGAATTAGTGTTTCGACCGGAATCACAGCTACCGAGCCATATACTAGACTGAATGGGGTTTTCCCAGTTGCAGTTCTGACTGTCGTTCGATTAGCCCAAAGTACCCCGGGGAATTCATCTAGCCACCTTCCTTTGGCTGCCCCTAGTCTTTTCTCCAAGGATTTTATTATTTCTCGGTTCGCTACTTCAGTTTGTCCGTTCGCTCTTGGATGTCCAACTGAAGTGAAATTTTGCTGAATTCCCATTTCGGTACACCATTCCATCACTTGTTTCCCTGCGAATTGTGTTCCGTTATCAGAGATCAGGATTCTCGGGATGCCAAATCTACATACTATGAACTTTCATAGGAAGTTGATCACTTGGAATTGAGTTATTCGAGCAAGGGCTACGCATTCTATCCATTTACTGAAATACTCGAAAGCGACTAAAACATATGCTTTCTTACACCTGGCTACTGGGAAGGGTTCCACGATGTCCATCCCCCATTGATCGAATGGCCAGCATACTGGTACTGAGTGCATGTTTTCGACTGGTTGATGACTTACATTAGCATGAATTTGGCAATGATGACATTTTTGAACATATTACATGGCATCATGGTTGATGGTAGGCCAGTAATAGCATGTTCTTAGGCATTTTAAGGCTAAGGCCCTTGCTCCACTGTGATTTCCTGCTTCTCCTTCATGAACCTCTCGAAGGACATCATTGGTTTGAGATTCGGAGACGCATTTTAGAAGAATTCCTGATACTGATCTTCGGTAAAGTTTATCTTCTATCAATGTGTATTTAGGAGCTTGATATTTTATTTTCCGAGCTTCGTTTGGGTCAAGAGGTAATTTTTCTTCTCGAAGATAGTCTATCATTGGAGTCATCAAGTTTCTTTCGGCTTATTCGATTTCCATCATCTCAGCGACCAGTGTCTCGTCGATATCAATTGCGGGTGTATTGGAAATTAACCAGTTGATTATTCTTTCAGTTTTACCATCATGAGACCCTGTGAATCTAGACAGTTGATCGGCCCATTTATTTTCTAATCGTGGAATATTCTGTATCCCAAAATTTTCGAATTTCTCAGCCAATTCTTTTACTTTGGCGAGGTATTTTATCATGTTAAATTCCTTTGCCTCGTATAGGCCTTCTATCTGTCTTTGTACTAACTCTGAATCGGTTAATACTTTGAGACTCTTTATGTTGGCCTTAACTGCCATTTCCATTCCTGCAATTAACGCTTCATATTCTGCTTCGTTGTTTGTCACTACGAAGTCCAATGTTATTGCATAATTTATATCTTCCTTATTTGGTCCGGTAAAGTTGATTCCGGCTCCTCCCCCTTCTCGGCACGAAGCACCATCGACATGCATTAGCCAGGTTTTATTTTCTATCATCAATATATCATTATCATGGCTGGTCGATTCCTTATGTTCAGTTGTCTGGGTTGGAGTTTCTAACAGGAAATCGGCTAGTACTTGTGCTTTAATCGCAGTTCTTGGTTTGTACTCGATTTCGAACTGACCCAGTTCGATTGCCAACTTGATCAACCTTCCAGAGGCTTCTGGCTTCGCTAAGACCTGTCTTAGCGGTTGGTTGGTTAACACTACAATTTTGTAGGTCAGAAAGTAAGGTCGGAGTTTGCGTGCCGCCACTACTAAGGCTAAAGCGAATTTTCCTATTTCCAAGTAGTTATTCTCCGCCCATTGTAGTAAGTTACTTAAGTAATAAACAGGTTTATGTTCCACGCCTTCTATTTTTACTAGAACCGAACTAATGGCCACATCGGAGATTGATATGTAAATGTATAATGGTTCTCCCTCGGTTGGTTTGGCCAATAGTGGGGAGGTCGTCAGATATTCCTTTAGCCGGTCGAAGGCCTGGTTGCATTCCTCGATCCACACAAAGTTTTTTGCTTTTCGAAGAGTTTGAAAGAACGGCAAACTTCTGTCGGCCGACTTGGAGATGAATCTGTTTAACGCTACGATTTTTCCTACCATGCTCTGTACTTGGGAGACTGTTTTGGGGGGCTTCATTCCGGTTATGGCTCGAATTTTTTCTGGATTGGCCTCAATTCCTCCTTGATGCACCAAATAGCCCAAAAATTTTCCTGATTTTACTCCGAAGGTGCATTTTGCAGGATTCAGCTACATTCGGTATTTTCTCAATATTCAGAAGCATCGATCGAGGTGTTTTACATGGTCAGCTTCATTCATGCTTTTGACCAGCATATCGTCTACGTAGACTTCCATTATTTCTCCAATCAACTCCTTGAACATCAGGTTTACTAACCTTGGGTAAGTGGCCCCTGCGTTCCACAGGCCAAATTGCATAACTATGAAGCAGTACACACCCTGCTCGGTTACTAATGCAGTTTTCTCTTGGTCTCGATCATCCATGTATATTTGATAAAAACCTTGGAAGGCGTCCATCATGCTGAAAATTACAAAACCAGCGGTTGAGTCGACTAATAAGTCGATCCTTGGGAGGGGATATGGATCGCGCGGACATAATTTATTAAGGTCGGTGAAATCATTGCACATTCTCCACTTATTATCCTTCTTATCCCCTTTCGCTACTAATACGATGTTACATAGCCATTCCGAGAAGTGTATTTCTCGAATTTGTTTTGCCCTGAGTAGCCTTTCTACTTCTGCCTTTATTATCTTATCTTTTATCGGTCCATGATTTCTCTTCTTTTGTCTAGCAGGTTTTGCCATGGGGTCGATTTTCAGCGAGTGACTAATTACTCTGGGATCGATCCCTTCAATATCGTCCGCACTCCAAGCGAAGATATCTATGTTTTCTCTGAGGAAATTTACCAACATTACTTCCCCTTCCTTACTGAGTTCGGTTCCTATTCTGGTCGTTCTCGTCGGATCTTCTTCCACCAGTAGGACATCTTTGTGTTCTGGCAGTTTCAAAGCCAAATCGACCGGTTCCTTTCCCTTTTTATCTACTCGGTCCATGCTGGGGATTTCAGTCTCCACTTTGTCAACATCTTCTTCGAGTTTTCTTTTAGCTGGGGTAAACGTTCTGGAGCGGTTCCCCAAGGTTAAGGAGGTGTTGTAGCAGTCCCATGCCATACAATGATCGTTTACTATTTCTCCGATTCCTGTGTCAGTTGAAAATTTTATTTTCTGATGGTAAGTTGAAACAACATCTCGGAATAGATTGAGAGCAAGTCATCCCATGATCGCATTGTAGGCGAAGGGAGTTTCTACTACTAAGAATTTGACTAAGTTCACCGTCCTACGTGGTTTCATTCCGAGTGAAACACTTAAAGTTATTGTGCCACTAGGGACAATCTCGGAACCTCCATATCCTACTAAAGGCGTAGCTACCTTTTGGAATGTTATTTGTCCTAAGTTCATCTGGGCTAGGACCTCTTTAGAGATGATGTACGCTGAGCTTCCATTGTCGATCAGGATTCTTTTGACATTGTAGTTCGCTATTTCCAGCGATACCACCATTGGGAAGTCAGGGTTGTCCTCTTTCATGTCCCAAACAAAGTTTTTTGGTACCTCGCTTTCGTTGAAACTGATCAGCTGGTCGTTTGTTGGTTTGTTTTCTAGCGTCCATACTTCTTTCGGGTACCTTAAGCTTCCAACTATGGACCTGGCAGTCCTGCGACGAGCATTACGACTGTCCCCGCCAGCGGGTCCTCCTGAGATCGTATGGATGGTGCCGTTAACCTGATCATCGTTCAACTCCTGTAGGGGACCATTATTAGGGGACCTTCTTCGGGAGCTCCTTCTTTGGTTATTATTCCGAGGGCTCCGACTTCTTTCCCTCTTGCGGTTGTTCCGCTCTAAATAATCATCTAATTTTCCTTGTTCAATCAGATTTTCAATTTCTTTTTTAAGGTGAAAACAATCTTCGGTGCGATGCCCATGTGCGCGGTGATACCTACAGTATGGATCATAGTTTGGTGCCCCTGGCCTTGGCTGAGCGATTCTCTTTGCTGCCGGGATCCAATTGTTCCTCTCAAGTACTACCAAGATTTCTTCTATTGGAACGGTCAGCCTGGGGTATTCTACTTGGTTGATTCTGCTCTTATTCGCTGGTTCAGCCGACCTAGGTCTTTGATAGACATTAGGTCGTCTGTCTTGATCGTTTCGATTATATTCTAATCGCTACAAGACATTGCCACCCCTAATGGATCGATCGTAATCCATGGATTTTTGAGCGGGAATCCTATCTTGCCGCTTGGAGCCGGAGGCGGGAGTTTTATATTTATTCTTGTCTTTAAAAGAGTTCATCTCCTCTTGGGTCAACTTTGATGCCAAGGTCATAATATCAGCAAACGTTCTAGGTTGCTTTCTACTGAGGGCATTCCCGAATTGCCTGTTTTTGGTGAGATCGAAAAGAATAGAGATTATGTAATCGATATTTGGGGAGTCGATTTTAAGCAATTCTACGTTAAATCTCGCCAACCAGGAATGAAGGGTTTCTCCGTCTTGTTGATGGATAGTCCCTAGGTAGCTCATTGGCAATTTCTGTCTCTTCTGGCTAGCTAAATGCTGAGTTAGCTTATTGCATAATTCTCTAAAGCTGAATATGGAATTGGTGGGTTGTTTTGCAAACCAGTCCAAAGCTAGCCCCTCGAATGTGGTGACCATTAGTTTTGCAGTGAATTCAGCCGAGTGAGCGTATAGATTTATTATGTTAGTAAAGCTGAATATATAATCAACTGGGTCGGTCGTTCCGTCATATCTAGGCAGCTGTCCCGGAACTTGTCCCGAGGATTGTGCTTCTTTTATTTCCTTGCAGAAGGGGGAGCACGCAGCTAGGGTCTCTTGGATCTCAGTACTTCTGGCCCATAGATTATGAACAGTTCGTAGGCGCTGTTCCAGACATTCTTGTACCATCTTTTCAATTTCTCTTTCCGAGAATCGCATGGTTCGTGGTCGATTTGGAATTGCGCCAACTATATCATCCTCGATGGGAATTATGGTATGTTCCTTTGATCCGGGGCCGATGGGTTGCGGCCTTGTCCGACCCGTTGATCTTCGGATATGTTCATTGGATAGTTTTGAATTGCTCCTTTGCGGACTGTGCAACGATCATTGTTCGCTTGCAGGGCTGTCCGCTTTGTTGCGAGATCTGATCGACCTGCCTCGGCGTCCTTTGAATAGGTGATAACGCCATTAGAACGTCGTTATTGCCTATCTCTTTAAGCCCAAAATATCTTGCTTTGATTCGAGTTTTGTGTGCTTTTGCTAGTTTTCGCGTTCGTTTGCGTTTTTGGTCCCTTGTTGGGATGTTGTGTGTTTTCTTTTGTTTTCTTCGTTTTTTGTCGTGTTTTTGTTCTGTTTGTAGGTTTGGGAATTTTGCAAGGCTAAAGAGAAGTCCGAGAGGTTATGATTCAATGCAATTCCATCAAATCAAGACTCGGTGGCCGTTGATGCAAGCCTTTGCGCAAAATGAGCTTCAAAGAAAAGAGAACCCGAAGCAAATCGTAAAAGAATGTAGATAGCTGCTTACTAGAACATGCACAAATATTTCATGGATGATCCAAATGATCTGAAATTTGGATATGTCATAGATGAGTGAGTTAGCTACGCTACGGACTTTACGGATCTGCAATCGGAGTTCGGAATCAAAAGATATGCTTCTCGGAAGAAAGTGCGGCAGAGCAGAAAAATCTGTAAAACCTACGGCCTAAAGCTCGCCGCGGCGAGGTACCTGCTACCAGCAGATTTCTGCTGCGGGAAAGGCAGGGGGTTTCTTGTATTTTCCCCCTTTTCCCCCACTTGCATTTCTAAACACTTTAGGGGACTTTTTGGTCTTGTTTCCTTAGGTTAAGAGGCTCAAGAGGTCATAACTTCACAAGAACATCATCAATCTTTCACTCTTTGCCTCCTTTTTCCTCTCAAGCCTCCATAAACTTTCTCTCTTTATTTTTCTTGTTTTTTCTTATATTTGAAGACTCCACCAAGGGGGTGAGTTAGTCACCACCCTTGGGGAGTGATTAGGTGGTGATTAAAGGGAGGAGAATCCTTGTCTCGATTCTATTTCGATTAGGTGATTTCTTTCCATTTCTTAGTTATTTATGATTAGGAGATGAGTATTGTTATTTCCTTTTTGGATGAATGATTGTAGATTTGAATTCTCCGGATTTATATATATTTATGTTATTGTTTGATTAAATGATGTCTTGATGATTAATATGGTGCTTAAATGTGTTCGTTAATCCGATTCCGTGTTTATTGTTCGTCTTGTGGTTTGACAACCTTTGGAGATGAAAGTTATTGATTCTTGATTGCTATATATAGTGATTTTGAGGATTTGATTATGAATTTGGATTGTGATTTGATTTTAGGATAGACATATACCTATGTCGTTTCATATTCGTTTAAGGTTTGAGTTTAAATGACATCGATTAGATTTTAGTCCATTTATACGTAAATTGGCTTAGTTTAATTTGATAGGTTGGTATGCTATCTAAAGATACATACGAATGTCATTGAAGCCTTGAATAGCAAGCACGAGCATAATATATTAATTGTCAGTCATTGTTATCGTTTGATTAGTTATGTTTGATGTTGGGTTATGTTTGATTTGTTGAGTTTATTGTTTTATCTCACTTTTGGCCATCTACATATAATGCAACCTAGACATAGGTTAGGCGAGTGACGATTTGTGGATTTCAACCTAGGATAGTCATATACCTAGTTTGGTCCGTGTTTGTGTAATGGGTTCGTCCGTAAATGCATCAAATAACTTAGATTCTCTTTATTCGGGGATTTGGGTTAGTTTTAGGTCCCGGGTGACAACGGTACGCCTTAGAATCCTCTTTTGGGTTTGGACTTCCCTTAGAGCATCGGTTGACAGCGATGTTCGTTCTTGATCCGGAGATGGAGAGTTTGGGTAGATTGGTAGAGTTAAGTCAAACCGATAGGGAGACTTAACTAATTTGAACTCACAAACAACAACTAAATCTAGGATTGTTTGCATAGCTAACCTAACAACCGCATAATTTATCTGCTTTAACTAATCGCTTATAAATCCTCCTTACCACATAATTAACTCCCCATTTACTTGCTTTCATAGTTAGATTTACTTTACCGCTCGTAGTTAAATAAAATCACCCTTATCAGCAGATTTCTGCTGCGGCGAGGTACCTGCTACCAGCAGATTTCTGCTGCGGGAAAGGCAGGGGGTTTCTTGTATTTTCCCCCTTTTCCCCCACTTGCATTTCTAAACACTTTAGGGGACTTTTTGGTCTTGTTTCCTTAGGTTAAGAGGCTCAAGAGGTCATAACTTCACAAGAACATCATCAATCTTTCACTCTTTGCCTCCTTTTTCCTCTCAAGCCTCCATAAACTTTCTCTCTTTATTTTTCTTGTTTTTTCTTATATTTGAAGACTCCACCAAGGGGGTGAGTTAGTCACCACCCTTGGGGAGTGATTAGGTGGTGATTAAAGGGAGGAGAATCCTTGTCTCGATTCTATTTCGATTAGGTGATTTCTTTCCATTTCTTAGTTATTTATGATTAGGAGATGAGTATTGTTATTTCCTTTTTGGATGAATGATTGTAGATTTGAATTCTCCGGATTTATATATATTTATGTTATTGTTTGATTAAATGATGTCTTGATGATTAATATGGTGCTTAAATGTGTTCGTTAATCCGATTCCGTGTTTATTGTTCGTCTTGTGGTTTGACAACCTTTGGAGATGAAAGTTATTGATTCTTGATTGCTATATATAGTGATTTTGAGGATTTGATTATGAATTTGGATTGTGATTTGATTTTAGGATAGACATATACCTATGTCGTTTCATATTCGTTTAAGGTTTGAGTTTAAATGACATCGATTAGATTTTAGTCCATTTATACGTAAATTGGCTTAGTTTAATTTGATAGGTTGGTATGCTATCTAAAGATACATACGAATGTCATTGAAGCCTTGAATAGCAAGCACGAGCATAATATATTAATTGTCGAGTTATTGTTATCGTTTGATTAGTTATGTTTGATGTTGGGTTATGTTTGATTTGTTGAGTTTATTGTTTTATCTCACTTTTGGCCATCTACATATAATGCAACCTAGACATAGGTTAGGCGAGTGACGATTTGTGGATTTCAACCTAGGATAGTCATATACCTAGTTTGGTCCGTGTTTGTGTAATGGGTTCGTCCGTAAATGCATCAAATAACTTAGATTCTCTTTATTCGGGGATTTGGGTTAGTTTTAGGTCCCGGGTGACAACGGTACGCCTTAGAATCCTCTTTTGGGTTTGGACTTCCCTTAGAGCATCGGTTGACAGCGATGTTCGTTCTTGATCCGGAGATGGAGAGTTTGGGTAGATTGGTAGAGTTAAGTCAAACCGATAGGGAGACTTAACTAATTTGAACTCACAAACAACAACTAAATCTAGGATTGTTTTCATAGCTAACCTAACAACCGCATAATTTATCTGCTTTAACTAATCACTTATAAATCCTCCTTACCACATAATTAACTCCCCATTTACTTGCTTTCATAGTTTGATTTACTTTACCGCTCGTAGTTAAATAAAATCACCCTTATCATATATTTGGGTTTGATCTTTTTGTATCAAGCGTTCTTACATGAAATAGGCCGTCGCGATTGATTCGTTTATTCCCACCTTCTACCCATTCGTTGGGATTCGATACTCGGTATGTACTTATCGTTTTATATTACTTGTAACGACCGTATACTTGCGTAGTTTACGTACTCGTATAAAGAGCGTAACAAGTTTTTGGCGCCGTTGCCGGGGAATGTGGTAACGTGCGGAGTAAATGATGACATTGATGGCTAACTTTGTGTTTGATAGCTTGATACTTAGTGCTAATTTTGATCTTTTTGTTTCTTTGCGAGGTTTGATCAGCTTATTGCGAAGATCCTAAGGATTTTGATGAGCCTATTTTGTTGAATCATGGACGATGGGAGTAGTTTTGGTGACAATCAATTCATCCCTCGTATCAAGTCAAGCTCGTGACTTAAAACAAGCATTATTTCCCTTTTTCATCATCTTGTCTTGTTTTGTTTTGTTTTGTTTTTGTTTGTGTTGTGTTGTAGGTGTTGATTGTGCATGATAAAGAAGTAATGGCAAGCATGATTGAGGATCCGAGACAGAAGTTAACCATGGGATGCACGGACTCCGTGATCGACAAAAGGGCGTAACCTTTACATTTTTGCATTCCGTTTGGTTTATTTTGCGCTTACAATGATATATCTATATGTCCGTACTTGATTGGTTTTGATTATCTATGCTTGCTTGAATTGGATAGAGCCGTGTTCGATCATTTACCTTGTTGTTTTCTTTGTTTTGTTTGTTTTTCTTTTCTTTGTGTGCTTGCGTGGTTGTCGTGTCGACCTCCCTCCATTTTTCTCAATTCACACAATGGGGACATTGTGCGTTTTAAGTTTGGGGGAGAGAGGTCGCAAGTACTTGCATACATGCTAGGTCGACCCGCCAAATTTTTTCAGATTCTTGTTATTATTTGAGTATGCTTCTACAAAATTTGAGCACATTGGCTAAGGCTAGGTTGTATTTGGGGTGGATAAAGAACTTTAGTGATAATAGGATCTAGGACTCCTCTTGCGTAACTTAGTTTTTCTCCAAACTTTAGTTTGAAAACAAAGTGTAAAAGGAACAAAATGGCCTAAGTTTGGGGGAGTGAACCCTTTTCGAGAATGAAAAATCTTTGAACACCTAGCTCTTAAAAGAAATGAGTAGAGAAGTTGCTAAAATGTATGCCCTTCTATGAGAGAAAAGAAAGGCTAAGCCTTCATTGATGAAATTCATGGATGATTTTTGTAATAACTCTATGTCATTATAATTGTGCAAGTTTTGTAGTGAAAAATTCAAATGTAATGCACAAAGGAAAGGAATGGTGCTAGTAGCCCACAAAGTTAAATGTTTAGAATCACAAGCAACCATCAATAGTGCTAGATTTGTATTGTAATATCATTGTAAAGCACAAACTGCTATGTTATCATTGTAAATCAAAAGAAAAGCAAAGTATGGTGAGAAAAGAGCTAGGGACTAAAATTGCCAATTAGTTCAAGAATAGGGACAATACTCTAAAATTACCTACAACTTAGTTTCATGATGTGATTGGAGCATAAGGTTTGAAACCTAAGGTTAGGAGATAGTCTAAGTTAGCGTGAGGAGCCCATGCAAGTAGAACCGATGATTTTAATCTATTGGGGCGTATTCACCTAAGATAGAACCTAGCCAAAGCCATCACGCACACACGTGGAGCTTGTTTAAAGAATAATTTGAAAGTGTTAAGCTTTGGCATTTTGATCTTAAGCATGCACGTTTAGTACTTGTTTTGTTTTCATTGCTCGAGGACGAGCAAGTGTTTAAGTTTGGGGGTGTTGATAACGCCATTAGAACGTCGTTATTGCCTATCTCTTTAAGCCCAAAATATCTTGATTTGATTCGAGTTTTGTGTGCTTTTGCTTGTTTTTGCGTTCGTTTGCGTTTTTGGTCCCTTGTTGGGATGTTGTGTGTTTTCTTTTGTGGTTATGATTCAATGCAATTCCATCAAATCAAGACTCGGTGGCCGTTGATGCAAGCCTTTGCGCAAAATGAGCTTCAAAGAAAAAGAACCCGAAGCAAATCGTAAAAGAATGTAGATAGCTGCTTACTAGAACATGCACAAATATTTCATGGATGATCCAAATAATCTGAAATTTGGATATGTCATAGATGAGTGAGTTAGCTACGCTACGGACTTTACGGATCTGCAATCGGAGTTCGGAATCAAAAGATATGCTTCTCGGAAGAAAGTGCGGCAGAGCAGAAAAATCTGCCAAACCTACGGCCTAAAGCTCGCCGCGGCGAGGTGGAAGCTCGCCGCGGCGAGGTACCTGCTACCAGCAGATTTCTGCTGCGGGAAAGGCAGGGGGTTTCTTGTATTTTCCCCCTTTTCCCCCACTTGCATTTCTAAACACTTTAGGGGACTTTTTGGTCTTGTTTCCTTAGGTTAAGAGGCTCAAGAGGTCATAACTTCACAAGAACATCATCAATCTTTCACTCTTTGCCTCCTTTTTCCTCTCAAGCCTCCATAAACTTTCTCTCTTTATTTTTCTTGTTTTTTCTTATATTTGAAGACTCCACCAAGGGGGTGAGTTAGTCACCACCCTTGGGGAGTGATTAGGTGGTGATTAAAGGGAGGAGAATCCTTGTCTCGATTCTATTTCGATTAGGTGATTTCTTTCCATTTCTTAGTTATTTATGATTAGGAGATGAGTATTGTTATTTCCTTTTTGGATGAATGATTGTAGATTTGAATTCTCCGGATTTATATATATTTATGTTATTGTTTGATTAAATGATGTCTTGATGATTAATATGGTGCTTAAATGTGTTCGTTAATCCGATTCCGTGTTTATTGTTCGTCTTGTGGTTTGACAACCTTTGGAGATGAAAGTTATTGATTCTTGATTGCTATATATAGTGATTTTGAGGATTTGATTATGAATTTGGATTGTGATTTGATTTTAGGATAGACATATACCTATGTCGTTTCATATTCGTTTAAGGTTTGAGTTTAAATGACATCGATTAGATTTTAGTCCATTTATACGTAAATTGGCTTAGTTTAATTTGATAGGTTGGTATGCTATCTAAAGATACATACGAATGTCATTGAAGCCTTGAATAGCAAGCACGAGCATAATATATTAATTGTCGAGTCATTGTTATCGTTTGATTAGTTATGTTTGATGTTGGGTTATGTTTGATTTGTTGAGTTTATTGTTTTATCTCACTTTTGGCCATCTACATATAATGCAACCTAGACATAGGTTAGGCGAGTGACGATTTGTGGATTTCAACCTAGGATAGTCATATACCTAGTTTGGTCCGTGTTTGTGTAATGGGTTCGTCCGTAAATGCATCAAATAACTTAGATTCTCTTTATTCGGGGATTTGGGTTAGTTTTAGGTCCCGGGTGACAACGGTACGCCTTAGAATCCTCTTTTGGGTTTGGACTTCCCTTAGAGCATCGGTTGACAGCGATGTTCGTTCTTGATCCGGAGATGGAGAGTTTGGGTAGATTGGTAGAGTTAAGTCAAACCGATAGGGAGACTTAACTAATTTGAACTCACAAACAACAACTAAATCTAGGATTGTTTGCATAGCTAACCTAACAACCGCATAATTTATCTGCTTTAACTAATCGCTTATAAATCCTCCTTACCACATAATTAACTCCCCATTTACTTGCTTTCATAGTTAGATTTACTTTACCGCTCGTAGTTAAATAAAATCACCCTTATCAGCAGATTTCTGCTGCGGCGAGGTACCTGCTACCAGCAGATTTCTGCTGCGGGAAAGGCAGGGGGTTTCTTGTATTTTCCCCCTTTTCCCCCACTTGCATTTCTAAACACTTTAGGGGACTTTTTGGTCTTGTTTCCTTAGGTTAAGAGGCTCAAGAGGTCATAACTTCACAAGAACATCATCAATCTTTCACTCTTTGCCTCCTTTTTCCTCTCAAGCCTCCATAAACTTTCTCTCTTTATTTTTCTTGTTTTTTCTTATATTTGAAGACTCCACCAAGGGGGTGAGTTAGTCACCACCCTTGGGGAGTGATTAGGTGGTGATTAAAGGGAGGAGAATCCTTGTCTCGATTCTATTTCGATTAGGTGATTTCTTTCCATTTCTTAGTTATTTATGATTAGGCGATGAGTATTGTTATTTCCTTTTTGGATGAATGATTGTAGATTTGAATTCTCCGGATTTATATATATTTATGTTATTGTTTGATTAAATGATGTCTTGATGATTAATATGGTGCTTAAATGTGTTCGTTAATCCGATTCCGTGTTTATTGTTCGTCTTGTGGTTTGACAACCTTTGGAGATGAAAGTTATTGATTCTTGATTGCTATATATAGTGATTTTGAGGATTTGATTATGAATTTGGATTGTGATTTGATTTTAGGATAGACATATACCTATGTCGTTTCATATTCGTTTAAGGTTTGAGTTTAAATGACATCGATTAGATTTTAGTCCATTTATACGTAAATTGGCTTAGTTTAATTTGATAGGTTGGTATGCTATCTAAAGATACATACGAATGTCATTGAAGCCTTGAATAGCAAGCACGAGCATAATATATTAATTGTCGAGTTATTGTTATCGTTTGATTAGTTATGTTTGATGTTGGGTTATGTTTGATTTGTTGAGTTTATTGTTTTATCTCACTTTTGGCCATCTACATATAATGCAACCTAGACATAGGTTAGGCGAGTGACGATTTGTGGATTTCAACCTAGGATAGTCATATACCTAGTTTGGTCCGTGTTTGTGTAATGGGTTCGTCCGTAAATGCATCAAATAACTTAGATTCTCTTTATTCGGGGATTTGGGTTAGTTTTAGGTCCCGGGTGACAACGGTACGCCTTAGAATCCTCTTTTGGGTTTGGACTTCCCTTAGAGCATCGGTTGACAGCGATGTTCGTTCTTGATCCGGAGATGGAGAGTTTGGGTAGATTGGTAGAGTTAAGTCAAACCGATAGGGAGACTTAACTAATTTGAACTCACAAACAACAACTAAATCTAGGATTGTTTTCATAGCTAACCTAACAACCGCATAATTTATCTGCTTTAACTAATCACTTATAAATCCTCCTTACCACATAATTAACTCCCCATTTACTTGCTTTCATAGTTAGATTTACTTTACCGCTCGTAGTTAAATAAAATCACCCTTATCATATATTTGGGTTTGATCTTTTTGTATCAAGCGTTCTTACATGAAATAGGCCGTCGCGATTGATTCGTTTATTCCCACCTTCTACCCATTCGTTGGGATTCGATACTCGGTATGTACTTATCGTTTTATATTACTTGTAACGACCGTATACTTGCGTAGTTTACGTACTCGTATAAAGAGCGTAACAAGTTTTTGGCGCCGTTGCCGGGGAATGTGGTAACGTGCGGAGTAAATGATGACATTGATGGCTAACTTTGTGTTTGATAGCTTGATACTTGGTGCTAATTTTGATCTTTTTGTTTCTTTGCGAGGTTTGATCAGCTTATTGCGAAGATCCTAAGGATTTTGATGAGCCTATTTTGTTGAATCATGGACGATGGGAGTAGTTTTGGTGACAATCAATTCATCCCTCGTATCAAGTCAAGCTCGTGACTTAAAACAAGCATTATTTCCCTTTTTCATCATCTTGTCTTGTTTTGTTTTGTTTTGTTTTTGTTTGTGTTGTGTTGTAGGTGTTGATTGTGCATGATAAAGAAGTAATGGCAAGCATGATTGAGGATCCGAGACAGAAGTTAACCATGGGATGCACGGACTCCATGATCGACAAAAGGGCGTAACCTTTACATTTTTGCATTCCGTTTGGTTTATTTTGCGCTTACAATGATATATCTATATGTCCGTACTTGATTGGTTTTGATTATCTATGCTTGCTTGAATTGGATAGAGCCGTGTTCGATCATTTACCTTGTTGTTTTCTTTGTTTTGTTTGTTTTTCTTTTCTTTGTGTGCTTGCGTGGTTGTCGTGTCGACCTCCCTCCATTTTTCTCAATTCACACAATGGGGACATTGTGCGTTTTAAGTTTGGGGGAGAGAGGTCGCAAGTACTTGCATACATGCTAGGTCGACCCGCCAAATTTTTTCAGATTCTTGTTATTATTTGAGTATGCTTCTACAAAATTTGAGCACATTGGCTAAGGCTAGGTTGTATTTGGGGTGGATAAAGAACTTTAGTGATAATAGGATCTAGGACTCCTCTTGCGTAACTTAGTTTTTCTCCAAACTTTAGTTTGAAAACAAAGTGTAAAAGGAACAAAATGGCCTAAGTTTGGGGGAGTGAACCCTTTTCGAGAATGAAAAACCTTTGAACACCTAGCTCTTAAAAGAAATGAGTAGAGAAGTTGCTAAAATGTATGCCCTTCTATGAGAGAAAAGAAAGGCTAAGCCTTCATTGATGAAATTCATGGATGATTTTTGTAATAACTCTATGTCATTATAATTGTGCAAGTTTTGTAGTGAAAAATTCAAATGTAATGCACAAAGGAAAGGAATGGTGCTAGTAGCCCACAAAGTTAAATGTTTAGAATCACAAGCAACCATCAATAGTGCTAGATTTGTATTGTAATATCATTGTAAAGCACAAACTGCTATGTTATCATTGTAAATCAAAAGAAAAGCAAAGTATGGTGAGAAAAGAGCTAGGGACTAAAATTGCCAATTAGTTCAAGAATAGGGACAATACTCTAAAATTACCTACAACTTAGTTTCATGATGTGATTGGAGCATAAGGTTTGAAACCTAAGGTTAGGAGATAGTCTAAGTTAGCGTGAGGAGCCCATGCAAGTAGAACCGATGATTTTAATCTATTGGGGCGTATTCACCTAAGATAGAACCTAGCCAAAGCCATCACGCACACACGTGGAGCTTGTTTAAAGAATAATTTGAAAGTGTTAAGCTTTGGCATTTTGATCTTAAGCATGCACGTTTAGTACTTGTTTTGTTTTCATTGCTCGAGGACGAGCAAGTGTTTAAGTTTGGGGGTGTTGATAACGCCATTAGAACGTCGTTATTGCCTATCTCTTTAAGCCCAAAATATCTTGCTTTGATTCGAGTTTTGTGTGCTTTTGCTTGTTTTTGCGTTCGTTTGCGTTTTTGGTCCCTTGTTGGGATGTTGTGTGTTTTCTTTTGTGGTTATGATTCAATGCAATTCCATCAAATCAAGACTCGGTGGCCGTTGATGCAAGCCTTTGCGCAAAATGAGCTTCAAAGAAAAAGAACCCGAAGCAAATCGTAAAAGAATGTAGATAGCTGCTTACTAGAACATGCACAAATATTTCATGGATGATCCAAATAATCTGAAATTTGGATATGTCATAGATGAGTGAGTTAGCTACGCTACGGACTTTACGGATCTGCAATCGGAGTTCGGAATCAAAAGATATGCTTCTCGGAAGAAAGTGCGGCAGAGCAGAAAAATCTGCCAAACCTACGGCCTAAAGCTCGCCGCGGCGAGGTGGAAGCTCGCCGCGGCGAGGTACCTGCTACCAGCAGATTTCTGCTGCGGGAAAGGCAGGGGGTTTCTTGTATTTTCCCCCTTTTCCCCCACTTGCATTTCTAAACACTTTAGGGGACTTTTTGGTCTTGTTTCCTTAGGTTAAGAGGCTCAAGAGGTCATAACTTCACAAGAACATCATCAATCTTTCACTCTTTGCCTCCTTTTTCCTCTCAAGCCTCCATAAACTTTCTCTCTTTATTTTTCTTGTTTTTTCTTATATTTGAAGACTCCACCAAGGGGGTGAGTTAGTCACCACCCTTGGGGAGTGATTAGGTGGTGATTAAAGGGAGGAGAATCCTTGTCTCGATTCTATTTCGATTAGGTGATTTCTTTCCATTTCTTAGTTATTTATGATTAGGAGATGAGTATTGTTATTTCCTTTTTGGATGAATGATTGTAGATTTGAATTCTCCGGATTTATATATATTTATGTTATTGTTTGATTAAATGATGTCTTGATGATTAATATGGTGCTTAAATGTGTTCGTTAATCCGATTCCATGTTTATTGTTCGTCTTGTGGTTTGACAACCTTTGGAGATGAAGGTTATTGATTCTTGATTGCTATATATAGTGATTTTGAGGATTTGATTATGAATTTGGATTGTGATTTGATTTTAGGATAGACATATACCTATGTCGTTTCATATTCGTTTAAGGTTTGAGTTTAAATGACATCGATTAGATTTTAGTCCATTTATACGTAAATTGGCTTAGTTTAATTTGATAGGTTGGTATGCTATCTAAAGATACATACGAATGTCATTGAAGCCTTGAATAGCAAGCACGAGCATAATATATTAATTGTCGAGTCATTGTTATCGTTTGATTAGTTATGTTTGATGTTGGGTTATGTTTGATTTGTTGAGTTTATTGTTTTATCTCACTTTTGGCCATCTACATATAATGCAACCTAGACATAGGTTAGGCGAGTGACGATTTGTGGATTTCAACCTAGGATAGTCATATACCTAGTTTGGTCCGTGTTTGTGTAATGGGTTCGTCCGTAAATGCATCAAATAACTTAGATTCTCTTTATTCGGGGATTTGGGTTAGTTTTAGGTCCCGGGTGACAACGGTACGCCTTAGAATCCTCTTTTGGGTTTGGACTTCCCTTAGAGCATCGGTTGACAGCGATGTTCGTTCTTGATCCGGAGATGGAGAGTTTGGGTAGATTGGTAGAGTTAAGTCAAACCGATAGGGAGACTTAACTAATTTGAACTCACAAACAACAACTAAATCTAGGATTGTTTGCATAGCTAACCTAACAACCGCATAATTTATCTGCTTTAACTAATCGCTTATAAATCCTCCTTACCACATAATTAACTCCCCATTTACTTGCTTTCATAGTTAGATTTACTTTACCGCTCGTAGTTAAATAAAATCACCCTTATCATATATTTGGGTTTGATCTTTTTGTATCAAGCGTTCTTACATGAAATAGGCCGTCGCGATTGATTCGTTTATTCCCACCTTCTACCCATTCGTTGGGATTCGATACTCGGTATGTACTTATCGTTTTATATTACTTGTAACGACCGTATACTTGCGTAGTTTACGTACTCGTATAAAGAGCGTAACAATAGGATTTGCCCTAGTCGCTCTAGGGTTTCTAGGAACTTGCTCAGGTACCAGTAATTCCGCTGGGCAGAGTGACTTAAAAAGCATAGCGATCTGTCGCAGCTTCTCCTGAGTATCTTGTTGGGATTTTATGGATATAATTGTCAACTACAACAGTGCGGAATTTAAAATTTTTGTTTATACACCAAATCCCAGGGTTTCTTATTAGCACATATGAATACAGGTTGAATTTATTTTCAGCAAGCATATACTAAAAATAAATAAGAAGGTAAAACCTATTTTACCTCACCACAGGCAAGGTGGTGGTTTTTCTCCGGTCTTCAGTTGTTCACTAGAGCACCCCAAGTGTTATGCCTCCAGAGAAAGTCCACACCAATTGGATTTGAGTAACTTCGCGTAATCCCCAGGCTCAGAACTAGGATTAAGGAATTGTCTCGTCAGGAATTTGATTCAGATCCGGGAAAAAAAACTTGGAGAAAAATCCTACACAGGGGTGGGGCGATTTCGGAGAAAACTGAACAGGGAGAGAAATCGATTTTCCTTTCTTGATTGGGTTGGCTGAAAATTTCGACCTCTCCTCCCTATTTAATGGAGTTGTTAGTTTCTTGAGATTTTCTTGCTTACTTAAAGAGATTATGATATATCTCTTATATTTAGAAGAGTCCTTCTAGATACAAGATATATCTCTTTGCATATATTTCCTTATTTCCTAAGGAAACAAGATATGCCATATCTCTTCACTAGAAAATCTTTCCTAACCTTTTCCATTAAAAATCGGCCCCTTGACTAATTAATCATAAGATCAATTAATTTTCTTAGCATGGTTCGGCCATGACTAAATTAATTGATCAAGAGATCAATTAATTAATTCAACCATGCCCACATGCTTCATCAATCTTAAATCAATTTAATCAAATCACCCTTAGCAAAATCGGCCCATGTAAGATTAATCAATCCCAGATTAATTTACCTTAACAATAATTGGCCTATATGCTTTAATTAATTAATCCACTATTAATCAATTAATCCTTTCCAATTAACACTTTAATTGAGGATTTAATCAATCATAAATTCCAATTGATTCATTAATTAGTTACTTCTAATTAATGATTCTCCACTTAGAATTAATACTTTAATTCTTGATTAATTAATTAGTTACTTCTAATTAATTATTCTTCTTCTTGAATTAATACTTTAATTCATTTATTGATTTAATTTCTTAAATCAATTGTTTCCTTTCAGACTGTCACTGTCCAACTGTATTGTGTGTGACCCTCTAGGTTCACCATCAATTGGAAGCAGGCCCACGACTTTCGTGATTTAATTAGTGAACAATTAATATATAATTAATTGCTCCGATCAATTAACCACTTTAATTGACCACTCCAGAATTAATTTCCCTATTAATTCAGGAGTACCCACACCTCATGGTCGATGTCTAGCCACAAGCCCATGAGGCCCAACTTCAGGTGAATTGATATTCGTGAACCTCCAACTCTTATAAATGCCATGTACATGCGGTCCTTCTAGCGACTAATTTCCCGATTGAGACATAGGGTGTGTGAATTGGTCAGCACCTCTAATTATCTCAATTCTGTACTTTCTAATTCAGGATAATAATTCTAGTGTGACTGCTAAATTTGGAAACCCTTTTCCAAATCCGTCACTGACTGCGGCCACAGGTTCCTCGGATATCATTATCTAAGAATGTACAGGAAATTCTCTCATCTTATCAGGATGAGTCGATAGACCCTATATTAGTACTAACCATCCGCGCACACGTTCATACGCACCCAAAGTAGTCGCACAATCACCAAGTTATGTGATCGGATCCTAAATCAAAGTACGTATTCCCGTGTACTGAATTCGCCCTAGTACCTCAAGTCAAAGGACTAAATCGTACACTATTATAAGTCTTGAGAGACATCCCATTACCGATATGCTCAACGGACTTGGTCTCTCTGTTCGGGTCGTTCGATGCGTTCTATCCCCTATCGAACCACCTAGTCATATGCACTAGCATTCAATGCCTTGTTCATGAAACGACAACAAATTCACTCCATGTGAATCATGCATAATCCTACAAGTCTTGACGATTCATTCGATACCCCGTCTCGATATGAATCTATGACTTGGAACGTTTTTGAGATCACGACCTTTGAGATTGTTTCATGATTAATCGCACCCAATACTGAAGTGAATAGTCCCTTAGTCATGAGTGATCTCAGGGTTTCATCCAATCGCTTAGATAAGTTCGCGAGAGATGAAGTTGGCCATTGTTTAATTCACGTACTATGAATAAACGGGCGTATTATCTTATTATCTTATGAATCATAAGATTGCTTCTAAAGGTAGTTCCTTAACAAGCTTATATTTGTTGGCTTACTGGGCACCATCCTATCATATATGACAAGGGAACGGGGATTGCTGGAGCCACATGGTCTTCGGGTACCCTATTGGCGGGGATCCCCTGTTTGTCCTTGTGGGTCTTGGATATTTATCCCTTGTGGTTCCTCCTGATTTGGCAGCTGCTCACTCTCTTGCTGATTATCATTTATTATAGGGACGTTATTGTTAGTATCGTCCGGTTGATCCTCAGATGTGTCACGAGCGTTCGTCGTGTTACTCCTTGCTCCGTTACGGGCGCTCTTCCTTGGGCGAGCCATATGTCGATCGAAAAATTAACCTAGCCCCACGGTGGGCGCCAACTGATTTAACCGTTTTTCGTTGGGTTTAGATTAAATCAATGATATATGTTTTTGGGAACAATTTAAGTATATGCTATAGGGCTTTGTTACTTTATTCCGGATGGATCAATCTCAAGGAAGAACAATTACGTAAAGAAAAATCAGTAATCAAGACGATGAATATGTAAATAGTATATCAAAGACTTTTCTATTAATCAGATTGCCAAAGTAATTAGGCATAAACTCTCAATGTAACTTCGTGTCTAATACAATGTTTAACAATGTATTTATATGACATTAACCCTAGTTTTAGAAGGAAACATAATCCTAATTGGACTAGGCATAATAATCCTTAATGGACTCAGACACTGCTCTTAGTCGGCGAGGTTTGATAATGCAGATCGGACCTGGCAGTTTCTTTAATGAATCAAACTCCTGGTCGGTCCGAGCGTATATGGACTAGTCGCCCCGATTATTATAAGGGTGCGAAATAGCACCCATCACTTTGAATAGGTTCCTTTCGCGATCAGCGGACAAGAGTTTGCCTTTCTTCAAATTATTGCGAAAATCAAAGAACTTTGAGTGGACAGCTGAATGCGATAAAGCCTTCGAGGATCTCAAGGCTTATCTTACTTCGCCGCCGATGCTGACCAAGCCTTCCGAGGGTGAACCTTTATACCTCTACATAGCGGTTTCAGAAGAGGCAATTAGCTCGGTTTTGGTGAAGGTGGAAAAGTCCGAGCACAAACCAGTGTACTATTTGAGCAAGTTATTACAAGGCGTGGAGAAGAACTATATGGAGATCGAAAAGTTCGCGCTTGCTCTAGTAGTGGCTGCTCGAAGATTGAGACCTTATTTTAAGACTTATAAGATTATTGTTTTGACTTACCAACCCTTGAGGCAGGTCCTATCACTACAAAAAAAAACCATTTTCAGTGACTAAAATCTTAGTTACAAGATAATTGTCATCACTATATACCATAGTATAGTGACAATATTTTATGTTGTCACTAATCTTTCGGAGAAATATAAACAAGTGACAATATTGTATTTTGTCACTATCTGTTGTCACTACTGTCAAATCATATAGTGACAAATTCAAAAAATCATCACTTTTTGAGTCGTAGTATTCTAGTGTCAACAAAATGTTGTCACTTCAAACATACTAGTATTGGTGATGAGAAAACTTTGTCACTACAAAAAAGCCTAAATAGTGGAAAAAAGAGTTTGTCACTATTGTTAATTAAAGTAGTGATGTTATTAAAAGTTATCACTATTGTCAAGTAAAGTTGTGATATTATACAAAATTATCACTATTTGAATCAAAATGTTACAGTGTCAACAAAAAATTATCACTTGAAAAGTAATATTTTTACCATGTCAAAATTATCACTATTCTTAATTGAAATAACGATGACATTTAATTCATCACTACTTTAATCAAGAATTTTTACCATGTCAAGAAAAATTAACATTTAAGATAGAACTTTATCACTGTACACTAGTTGTGAATTGTTTATCTTATCTAAAACTAATAAATATTTTCTTTAATAAGATTAATATGAAATAATTAAGTAATGATACTGAAGTTCCTTCATAGTTTTTTTAAGTGAAGGGGGGATTTTTTCAAGTTTTCAAAGTTGACAAGGGGGTTATTGATAAATTTTCAGTTTAATAGGGGTACTTTTGTATTTTTCTGATGGGGTATAATTGTAATTTTTTCAGGAAAATATGTTCTCCAACATGGAAAGGGTAAATTTTGCTGATAACAATAGCAATGGGGGATTTCCTAATAAAAATAATGCAAGGTTTTTTTGCTAATTAAAGCGTAGGAGTAATTTTGCATTTCACTCATTATATATATATATATATATATATATATATATATATATATATATATATATATGTTATCTAAAATTAATTTTAAAAGAAAGACTTCTATTAATAAATTGTAACTACAAAAAAAAAAACTAAATTTTGTTTATAATTTTTTTGTATTAGATAATTATCTCTGACTTGAAATCATCTTCTTATCAGTACTTTCATCATAGCATAAAGTAATAAATACAAAGGAATGACAATAAATCGAACTTTTAGCAATATAAAATATATGAAGAGGATGCATCCAATATCTATACAATTTTTTTTTTTTCATAATTACAATATCTATACAATAAGTTCAAGGAAGAACGTGAACATAATTTGTTTGCTGGGTCCTGTAACTATTTCTAAAGTATATGTGATGGATCAGTAGGTTAAAAGAATCTTAAAATATGAATTTCTCAAATCTTGAAATATGGGTGTTTCATATGCTCAAAGTATCACTAACTTCACTATGTGGTCAAATAACATGATAAAAAAAAATTAATAATCGATGCATGTAACAAAGAGGCCAGAGAAATCACCGTGAATAGGAGAAATTAAATACTAGAAAAGCCTAGAGGGAATAATTTAAGCACTATGTTTATTATCGACATCAACCGTTAATTTTAGTAGACCATGAAGAATCAGTCATCGAGTCTTAACTCTGTTTATGGGCAAAATAGTCTAAGAATGCAAACTAACGAAATAACATCGTCTATCATAACGATATATTCCCACAAATAACTCTTATATCTTGTACTTTAAAATGGTACCTATTTTTCAATGAAAAAGCTTCAGTCGGCAAATACATTTGAATGAGTAATTCGTTAATAAATGAATGAAATAAGGAGGTTTTTCTAAAGAATATATCCCAAATACACTGAAGAACAACCCCAAAAAGATCGGTGAAACATATAAATCTTTCCCATAAGAAAGAAAAACTTCATTACATCAATCATATCAGGGATTATTTGAACAAATTCATACCTCAAAAGATGAAATAGAATACCACAAAACTTTATTCAAAGATCTAAAAAATGGTCCAAGTGCAGTAAGTACTCTTAAAACAGGTAAATGTAACCTTAATTCTTCAATTAACTGAGACAGCAAAAGATGACACGCTTCAATCTCTCTGTTTGTGTTCTTCAAAGGACATCCATTAAACCGACCATCATTTTGTGCAACATTTATCACCATGTAATTTAGTTCTGAAAAGTAAAAGCAGCCAACAAATTGAATAACTCAAAGAACTTTAAGACTGAAATGTAAACTAGGAATGTCCCTAATACCTTCCCCCGAGATGGATTTCAGAATGCGACAAAATGTACGAAACTATTGCGGATTTCCTTTCCCTTTCTACTACCAGCTCGAACTTCCCTAAAAAACCAGCGTAATGAAAGATAGAAATCACCCTTACAGGGTTTTCTGAACAACTCAAGACCAGATTTAACTTACTAAAAATGACACATACTTCAAAAGCTAACTAAGTACCAGATTCAGGACAATCACCAGTATTTTCAAAATACAGAAATCATGTCTCATCCAAGAACAACTAACAAAGAAATCCCATAAAAAAATGCAACAAACAAAATAATCAAAACACATATTATGTGAACCTAACTAAACAAGCACTTATCCCAATGTACAATGGTAATGTCAGAAATGCTCAACCAACTGAAGAAGTTAGCTTAAGAAATTAGATGAGTTATCTAGCTTTAAATTTTAGTTAAATTACTACAAACTAATCAATCTCAAGACCATCTTCACTTTCGTTATCATCAAATTCTTCCTCATCATATTCAGCTAAAGTGCAGTCTTCTTCATCTTCATCGTTGTCATCAATAAATGTGTCAACATGCTCTCTTGCAGAAGCTACCTCATACAAATTGATGGTTGTTGCTGGAATATCATTCCTATGCCATGTCATAGTATCACTGGAAAGATTGGTCATGTCAACCTCTTCATGTGGTTTGTTTTGTTGGTACGGTTCGTCAGTCATAATGCATTCATCATCTTTATTCTCAATTATGTTCCATGAGCTTCGAGCTTCTGATTCAAGCACAATTTTCCATTCATTGCCAAGTTTGATATCATCTACATAAAATACTTGTTGTGCTTGAGATGCTAGTACATATGGTTCGTTGGTTTTCCATGGTTTTGATGTATTGATACTCGTGTAGTTGTACTTATCTTTTTGGACTGATTTACCTTCATACCAATCACAATTAAACAAAACCACATGATTATTTCCATAGTAATCCAATTTAATTATGTCTTTCAATACACCATAATAATCACGATATCCAGATTCCTCCTCAACTTTCACAACCACACCAGAATTTTGGGTCTTCTTACGCATCTCACGTTTTTTAGTGTGGAATCGAAATCCATTCAAAGCGCAAGCTCCATAATGAGTGACCCTTTTGTCGGGGGGATATGCTAAGTATATGATATCCTCACTAACAAGTGAATCTTGAGTTACCAATGCAATCTGTTAAAAGAATATAACTTAGTGAATGATATACATGAATATGAATTGTAATAACAACATATTGTGAAAAGAACTAGCTTACTCGTTTTTCAAACCATTCAGGAAATGATTCATTATGTACTTTTTCTACATTCGAACAACCATTTCGTCTTAGTTCTTCCTTGTGTTCACTATATGATAAAAACAAAAACTTCTCTTAAGCTCAAGTAGCTTATATTGAACTACCTATTACTGTTGGGATATCTAGGCTAGGGCTCGATTGTCAATACAACAGAGTGCGGAATTTTAAAATTTTTCGAGTTCCTAACAGTCCCATGAATTCTTTCTCCATAGTTATTTATACGAATAAGGATGAATCAAACATCAATAAAACACGAAGGGGGTTAATTGCAAATTACCTGACCACCAAGTTGTGGTTGCCGTGTCCTCCAAGTGTTTGGTTCGATCCACAGATAGAGTGATCCATATGTCTCACCTCCAAAGCTAGTCCACACCAATCGGATTGTAGTGACGCCTACAAGTCTTAGGCTACGAACTGGATCTCGCAGGTTTGTCAGCAAAGGAACGGAGACACCAATGGAAGAATCGACCCACAGGACTTATGTGGTCGAGCAGGGTTCGGCCAAGTACAGATCTGGTCCGAGCAGGGTTCGGCCAGGGTCAGGTTTGGTCCGATTTGGGTTCGGCCAAAGCTAGGTTGGGCGACTAGGGTTTAGGGGCGGAAACCTTGGGGCGATTTTTGCAATCAAAATTTCTTGTCGAAAAATCTTTTCCTCACACGATTTCTCTCTCTCTCAATTTTCAGCAAAAGTATTTTGTTTTTCTCTCAAAAGTTTTCTTGTCTTTGAGTGCAACTTGGTTAGTTCTCTCTTTTTTTTAATGAAGAGGAGAAGGAGTATTTATAGGAGAAGAGTCCTTCTCCAAAAAGATCTCCTTTCCTTGTTTATCAAATCTTCATTCCTTATCCTTAGGAATATGAGATTTGATAAATCTCTTCAAACTTGCTTTTCAAGAAACAAAACTCCTTTTCTTTTTAACTACTAAAATCGCCCATGCCCTCTAATTTTAGACAATTCCAAAATCAACCCATAATTATCCAATACTTAAATTGGTTAATTATTTATTCTTCCAATTAATTAACTACTTTAATTAATTCCAAAATTAATCAGATAACTCTAATCAATTAATTATCAATTAATCAATTAGTCATCTAATCAATAATCTCCAATTGAATTAATACCATAATTCAATTACCTTGATTTAACAACCTTAAATCAGTTTCTTTCCTTTAAGACAGTCACCGTCCAATTGTATTGTGTGTGACCCTCTGGGTTCACCATCAACTGGCAGCAGGCCCACGACTTTCGTGATTTAATTAACGAGCAATTAAATGCTCCGATCAATTAAACTACTTTTAATTGACCACTCCTAGAATTAAATCCTCTATTAATTCCGGAGTACCTACACTTCATGGTCGATGTCTAGCCACAAGCCCATGAAGCCCAATCAAAGGTGAATTGATTTATTGTGAACCTCACCTCTTATAATTGTCATGTACATACGGTCCTTCTACAACTGATTTCCCGATCGAGACCTAGGGTGTGTGAATTGATCGGCACCTCTAATTATCTCGATTCTGTACTTTCTAATTCTGGATAATAATTCCGGTGTGACTGCCTAATTTGGAAATACCTTCCAAATTCGTCACCAACCATGGCCATGGGTTTCTAGGAACATATTATCGAAGAACGTACAGGAAATGCTCTCATCTTATCAGGATGAGGTGTTAGATCCTCTCTTAGTACTAACCACTCGCGTACACTTTTGTACGCACCCAACTTAGGCACTTTGTGGCCAAGCTACGTGACCAGTACCTAAATCTAAGTACGCACATCCATGTACCGAATTCGCCCTAGTACCTCAAGTCTAAGGACTAAATCGTACACTATTATAAGCCTTGAGAAACATCCCATCACCGATATGCGACATGCGCTTCCACAATGGGTTTCTCTGTTCGGGTCGTTCGATGCGTTCAATCCTCCATTGAACCACCTACTCATATGCACTGGACTCAAATTCCTTGCTCATGAAACTCTACAAATTCACTCCATGTGAATCATGCATATTTGTACAAGTCTTGGCGATTCCTACGATACCCCGTCTCGTTTGGAATCTATGACTTGGAACGGTTTTAAGATCACGACCTTTGAGACTGTTTCATGATTGCACTCAGTACTGAAGTGAATCGTCCCATAGTCTATTGTGACCTCAGGATTTCATCCAATCGCTTAGATAGGTTCGCGAGAGATGAAGTTGGCCATTGTTCAGTTTCACATACTATGAATGAACGGCGTATTAATTATAAACCATAAGAAAATAGTACTTCAACAAGCTAATTAACATTGGCTTGCTGGGCACTATTCCATCAATCTCCCACTTGCCCTAAAGCCAATCACAACATTTCTAAGACCCATCTATACCAAGATGTCCCTCGAACCATTTGTGAGAGAGCTTAATTAGTGGATCTGCTAAGTTTGTCATTGTCGAGATGAAGTAATACTTCTACTCGTCTCAACCACCTTTGACTTGTTCAATCATACGGTGTTGCGTTCAGATTATAGGTGAGATCTCGATTTCCTTTCATTGAGCAATTGCCTCATCTAAATCGGCTAAGATTATGATGGGCAAATGTCATGCTAGGTATTTCATCCAGTCGTTGGATGAAAATTTTTCTCATCTAAACACTTTCTTTTGTGCAGCATCATAATGGTGCCCTTTTATTCTTGTTTGAATCGGCAATGGTATATTATTGGAATTTCTTCCAATTTACTTTGCTCTATCAAAATAGAATAAATTATCCACTTCAGACTGGAAATCTCGAATTTCAAAAAAAATCCTTCGAGTTTCAATTCTCCACTACTACCATAGACCAGCGTTGCATCCTTTAATTATCTTCGAGGATTTGCTTTTATGGTAGACCAGTGTCCTTTACTTGCGTTTGACTATCAGTAGCTCGTTCAGAGCATTTTGACGAGTCAGGTCTAGTACAAGACTTTGCATGCTACATGCAATCCAAATGCCAAGCATAAGGCTTCTTGAGACAGTTACTTCTTTACTTATTAATTTACGGGTCATTAAATAAGTAAGAGAAACTTTGTCTCTTTGGAACTAATCCTTACTTGGATTCTTCCATATTGAATTCAATCAATATAGTCTTTGTACTTTGATTTGGTAAATCACTACATCTTCTTCCTTCTATCTACCATAGATACGTATTGCCAGTACGTGAGATGTAATTCCAAATCTTATCATGGAGAATTGCGTGAAGAACACGCTTTCGTCTGTGCTTTTCTGATATTCTTATATCTTACTTGATGTACTGTTCATCATCTTGTTGCGTTTCGAACTCAACTACACTCCCACTGATTCTTTTGCACATTTGGAATCTATATGCCTTTTGACAACTTCAACATTCTTGATCAACTATCAAGTTGCATGTTCCAAATTTGGGAAAAAGTCATAGATTGACTTTTGGATTAGAATAGAGATCTTCTCATCAATTTTCAATTGTGAGATGCAGGATTCATATCCAATAGTCATGCCTTCGGTAGTCAAAACCACCTTTCTATGGCTAATAGTTTCGAAATGAATTTTGACGTAGCTAATGGATATAAGGCATTTTCATCAATCCTAAAAGGACTTTTGAATAATGACCTATTGCCATTGAGTGAGTCAAAGTTTTCAACTTCGAATCTTATGGCTATGTGCCATATCCCTTAGATCATGTTTAACATTATCTCTTTGTAATCTTTGAATCCAATTTCTCAATTTCGTAAAATGGAATTTTGAGTTCCTCACGAATTTGATCAGATTACGATTTCTTTGTGCATGGATTGATTCAGCAGTTTTCAGTGTTTACTCCCACTGTTCATGGGGACGGGTCCACTACTTGGACTTCATCAAGTTCTACGACATTCCTTATTTCCTTTGACAAGGTCTTGTCAACAGAGGAACAAGCTACTTATGAGATGCTTTTCGTTTCTCATTGTCGTGGAACAGGTATTCAATGGGTTTTGTTGAATACCCCATAAACATTATATGAACTAGATCTACCATCTAATTTCTCATATAAGGGTGTTCTGCTATGTCTTAAAAGACATGGCGATGTAAGGACTTACTTCGAAATATACTATACCAAGTATCTTTGAAGAGTCAAGGGAAGGTATCCCCTAATTTGAATAAAGGAAACTCAGCAAGATCAGAGTCGAGAATCAAACGAAGTTCGATTTCTTCTTTGATTTGCTTCATGAGAATTCTATTCTCGTCTTAGATAATCGAGGTGTTAAGTTGCTTATGTTTCAGCAGGTTTGATTAAATCAAATTGCTTTCGACATAATGCATCTAGTTACTTCATTTCCAAAACGTCTATTGAGTTACTTCAATAGTTTCAGAATTGTACTTCAGCCAAGTACACATATACTTTAACGATTGAAATCGTAAGTATATATGAAGTAGATTTCTTTTGAACTAGTGCTTTTAGTTCATGTCGATTGAAATGTTTTGGAATGCCTTAGCAATCCTTCTCTTCGGTTATCATTCCTTCAAGATTTGAAAGTTCCGATTTTACTCAAGTTCATTATCTCAGGAACAGTAAATAAAACTTCCCTTTCGCATCTCTCTTTAGGAAGAATGTCCAGAATGAACATTTCAAGCGTAAACGATTATCTCGTTTGTTTTGCTTGTTTTCGATTTAGCACATAGTTTTTCAAAGTTTTTGATTTGTTTATCATTGTTTATTTCTATGTTTCAAAACATCAACATTTGTACAAAGTTAAATTGCTCTAATTAAATAAATTCCATTTCTCAATGGTAAAGCAATAACGTCTCGTACAAAATGTGAAATAATACTCAAAGTAAACTAAAACTTAAAACTCATGCTAATACGAAAAAACTAAGAAAAACTTCTTTGCTAAAAAGGAATGTCTAGGTACAATTCTTCCTTGACCCAGTCCCGGAATTCCAGTTTCCTCATCTCGCTCTGCACTACTTGCATCTCCCTTTCAAGGATTTTCCTCCTTTTAGGTTGAGCGGGAAGACTATCATCGCCTGTAAATGCTTTTACAGAAATGAAAGTTTTAATCAGATGTCTTACATCAAAAAGGATTCAACAAGTGTATAACTTAAAAGTCATACCGTAATCAAGTCTTTCCAGGAAATCCTTTTCAACAAGCTTCCTTATTTTCTCTTCGTACTTACACAGAGGGCAATTCCAATCATATAGACCAAAACCACGTTGATGAGCTTCTTCATATTTGTCTAACAACTCATGCAATTGCTTTGTTTGTATTCCATCAGGCGGAATAACGCAATGTTGCATAAAATGAGTGAAGGTCTCAGATAATCCTTGAAGAGTTATCGTTATCTCATCTTCGAGAGTCAATTGGGCTCCAAACCCTTTGATCAGCTCGAATGTCTTGCTTAAGTAAGAACAATATTCCCTAACATTGTCAAACTTAGCCATGTCGGTTTCGTAGAGGAAATTGCACATCACCTTTTTCAAAGTTGGTTCGGTTTTTAAACGCATCGAGGATCGGATAGTGGATGGTAAATGGCTAACATTTTAAAAACAGACAACTATAAGCAGACAGGTTTAATATTAACACTTATAATTAACGAAATTTGGACTTTTTATCGAAAAAGTTCTCCCACTATTTTATCGAAACAATAACCCCTTCTAGTTTCGGGAAAAATTTATTTCCTAGTAGGTCTTGACGTCCCAGCAGCAATTAGTTGCACCCACGACTCGTGGCCATACAATTAATTCCCTAGGTAGGTATACATATTACCAATTGTGTCTACTACACAACCTTCAAGTTATTTTGCCTCGTTTTTCGCATTTATCTAGCACTGCTACATCATAAATGTTACTACGCGTTAAGTCTAACCCATTAATCATGATAAGCAACGAGCCCGGTCATGAATTCTCCGTAACTAGTTATCGGTCGATTTTCACGTCCCGACCAGTCCCTACCCTTGTCAAGTTTTAAGAAAACTAGAATGAAGGAATTTCGTGCATTGCCCCTTTCTTCGACTCGGGTGCCAGACTCTGGATCACCTCTATCGATAAGTAAACAACATACACTAGTCCCTATTAATGGAAGGCTTGGATTTTATAAAACCTCATTTTATAATTTAACCCAATATGACTTAATATTTATTCGAGAGGGGAATTTTCGTTTTGAAAGTTTGAAGAAACTCTCCTCGAGATCTCACCGCTTTAATTATGCTTTATCTTTTATTTACGATCTAGATTCTAGCGCGCAAACACACAAGCAATCATAAATCGACTAATAAATAAAAGCCATACAAGCCTAGCATGCATACTACCACAATATGTTTTCGATCGGGAGCCTCCTATGCGGGCCATCATCGAGCCAATGATGTTGGCCCAATTGGTCAATCTAAAGGGTTCTCAAAGGACCTATGCTATTACACAATGTACCACGCATACATGGCCTTCAATTCTTCTTGGGCTCCCACCTTGCTTGTAAATGGGCCTCCATCCTAAACTATGAAAGCAGTAAAGCCCTATTCTATTACAAAGGCTCAAAGTGGCCCAAAAATAATAACAGGCTCGCAGGCCCAATAAAAACCATGCATTAAATTTAACCAATCACATCTAACCTAAGGGCAAGGCTCGGCGCGATCGAAAACCACGTAAACAGTTCACGTAGAGCAAAGAAACATGTAAACATCTTTTACTTTCTTCTATCTTAATTTTAAAACACCTTTTAAAACTAACTTCCTATGATTCTTGCTTTTTAGTCACTACTAATTATGACAAAATAAATTCTCGGATAAACAAAACAACTTTTCTGCCTTAATTTCAGATTCTGATTTTTCAACTTTTGAAAATTGCAGTTCGGCCCCTATACTTTCGGAAATTGCACTTTTGACCCCAAAACTTTTGAAAAGTTACAAAATACCCCCAAAACAGTTTTCGGACAGAATGAGCAGAAAACTAAAATTTTGAAATCCAGAAAATTTTCGAATTTGCAAACAGACCCCTGAAGTTTCGGAAATTACAAAACAGTCCTCGAATTTTCGAAAATTGCAAAATGGTCCAAAATTGCGTGCGATCAGATTTTCAGAAAACACCCAGATTTTTCAAAAATTTCCAGAAACAGAAAATTAAATTTTCGGCCCTAATTATCGTGTTTTGCGATTTTTGCATAAAAGCCCTAATTTTTCGAAAAACTATAAATTCGCCACAGATCTAAAAAAGCAGTTTTACCCAATCATAGATCTAGTCATAACAAGCAAGAATCAATCACTAGAACATAATTAACATGCGTTCTCATACATACAATCAAGCATATACAGTGAAAACACATTATGTTCAGGCCTTTTCGTATAAAAACGTATGGAGCTGGCTCTGATACCACTGTTGGGATATCTAGGCTAGGGCTCGATTGTCAATACAACAGAGTGCGGAATTTTAAATTTTTTCGAGTTCCTAACAGTCCCATGAATTCTTTCTCCATAGTTATTTATACGAATAAGGATGAATCAAACATCAATAAAACACGAAGGGGGTTAATCGCAAATTACCTGACCACCAAGTTGTGGTTGCCGTGTCCTCCAAGTGTTTGGTTCGATCCACAGATAGAGTGATCCATATGTCTCACCTCCAAAGCTAGTCCACACCAATCGGATTGTAGTGACGCCTACAAGTCTTAGGCTACGAACTGGATCTCGCAGGTTTGTCAGCAAAGGAACGGAGACACCAATGGAAGAATCGACCCACAGGACTTATGTGGTCGAGCAGGGTTCGGCCAAGTACAGATCTGGTCCGAGCAGGGTTCGGCCAGGGTCAGGTTTGGTCCGATTTGGGTTCGGCCAAAGCTAGGTTGGGCGACTAGGGTTTAGGGGCGGAAACCTTGGGGCGATTTTTGCAATCAAAATTTCTTGTCGAAAAATCTTTTCCTCACACGATTTCTCTCTCTCAATTTTCAGCAAAAGTATTTTGTTTTTCTCTCAAAAGTTTTCTTGTCTTTGAGTGCAACTTGGTTAGTTCTCTCTTTTTTTTAATGAAGAGGAGAAGGAGTATTTATAGGAGAAGAGTCCTTCTCCAAAAAGATCTCCTTTCCTTGTTTATCAAATCTTCATTCCTTATCCTTAGGAATATGAGATTTGATAAATCTCTTCAAACTTGCTTTTCAAGAAACAAAACTCCTTTTCTTTTTAACTACTAAAATCGCCCATGCCCTCTAATTTTAGACAATTCCAAAATCAACCCATAATTATCCAATACTTAAATTGGTTAATTATTTATTCTTCCAATTAATTAACTACTTTAATTAATTCCAAAATTAATCAGATAACTCTAATCAATTAATTATCAATTAATCAATTAGTCATCTAATCAATAATCTCCAATTGAATTAATACCATAATTCAATTACCTTGATTTAACAACCTTAAATCAGTTTCTTTCCTTTAAGACAGTCACCGTCCAATTGTATTGTGTGTGACCCTCTGGGTTCACCATCAACTGGCAGCAGGCCCACGACTTTCGTGATTTAATTAACGAGCAATTAAATGCTCCGATCAATTAAACTACTTTTAATTGACCACTCCTAGATTTAAATCCTCTATTAATTCCGGAGTACCTACACTTCATGGTCGATGTCTAGCCACAAGCCCATGAAGCCCAATCAAAGGTGAATTGATTTATTGTGAACCTCACCTCTTATAATTGCCATGTACATACGGTCCTTCTACAACTGATTTCCCGATCGAGACCTAGGGTGTGTGAATTGATCGGCACCTCTAATTATCTCGATTCTGTACTTTCTAATTCTGGATAATAATTCCGGTGTGACTGCCTAATTTGGAAATACCTTCCAAATTCGTCACCAACCATGGCCATGGGTTTCTAGGAACATATTATCGAAGAACGTACAGGAAATGCTCTCATCTTATCAGGATGAGGTGTTAGATCCTCTCTTAGTACTAACCACTCGCGTACACTTTTGTACGCACCCAACTTAGGCACTTTGTGGCCAAGCTACGTGACCAGTACCTAAATCTAAGTACGCACATCCATGTACCGAATTCGCCCTAGTACCTCAAGTCTAAGGACTAAATCGTACACTATTATAAGCCTTGAGAAACATACCATCACCGATATGCGACATGCGCTTCCACAATGGGTTTCTCTGTTCGGGTCGTTCGATGCGTTCAATCCTCCATTGAACCACCTACTCATATGCACTGGACTCAAATTCCTTGCTCATGAAACTCTACAAATTCACTCCATGTGAATCATGCATATTTGTACAAGTCTTGGCGATTCCTACGATACCCCGTCTCGTTTGGAATCTATGACTTGGAACGGTTTTAAGATCACGACCTTTGAGACTGTTTCATGATTGCACTCAGTACTGAAGTGAATCGTCCCATAGTCTATTGTGACCTCAGGATTTCATCCAATCGCTTAGATAGGTTCGCGAAAGATGAAGTTGGCCATTGTTCAGTTTCACATACTATGAATGAACGGCGTATTAATTATAAACCATAAGAAAATAGTACTTCAACAAGCTAATTAACATTGGCTTGCTGGGCACTATTCCATCAATTACTAGAGCTATAATATTTATATATAGAATCCAATTACCTTACGAATGGTATTACTTCATCACAGTTCATCAAGACATATGCTCGTGCTTGATTCCATAACTTGTTATCAAGATACTCATACGTACCTTTTCCTATCAGGCGTGAGTTTTCAGAAAACACGGACAAAGTTTGGCATGATTTGTCTCTACATCTTTCATAATTACGCTCTACTCGATTGAATTGTGTTTCAATGTCATTCAAGTACATTGAACAGAAGGTTAAACATTCTTCTGCAATGTAGCCCTCTGCTATAGAACCTTCAGGGAAAGCCTTGTTACTCACATATTGCTTTAATTTGAATAAGAATCTGTAAATTAATTATAAATTTAAAAAATGTAAGAATAATATTGATATAAATATCAAATTAACCATAAAAAATAAATAAAAATAAAAACAAAGAAGATGAACTTAACCTCTCAATGGGATACATCCAACGATAATGTACAGGTCCTCCTAAGATAGCCTCTCGCACAAGATGTATAGGTAGATGTACCATGATATCAAAGAATGCTGGTGGAAATATTTTTTCTAGCTTACATAGGGTTAAAGCAATTTTATCTTCAAGATACTCCAAATTTTCCCTCATTAATGCTTTTGAGCATAATTGTTTGAAGAAATCACTCAGATCGTGTAACGCATCACAAACATTATCATTCACTAATCCACGTATTGAAAGTGGTAACAGTCTTTGCAAGATTATGTGGCAATCATGCGTCTTCATGCCTGTAAGCCGACAATCATTTATGTTTACACTATTTGACAAATTTGCAGCATAACCATCAGGATACTTCACGGAGGCTAAGAATGTGCACAATTTTCTTTTTTCATGTTTTGATAATGTATAGCATGCAGGAGGCACCAAGTAAGAAGACCCAACAAGCTTTGGGTGTAATTTATGCCTTATCCCCATTTCTTTTAAGTCAAATCGAGCTTTGATGTTATCCTTAGTTTTTCCTTCAATGTCCAATAACGTTCCTAAAATATTATCAAAAATATTTTTCTCTATATGCATAACATCTAAGTTATGTCGCAATTTAAGAGTTCTCCAGTATGGCAACCTAAAAAAGATACTTCGTTTTTTCCAATTCAATTCCTCATCACGTTTTCTTTTCTTTGGTTGCGTTTTACCATATATAACTGGCTCGAAATCATTTAGTTGCTCAACCACATCATCTCCAGTCAAAGGCATCGGCTTTCCTCGATCTTCTTTTACGCCATCAAAAGCCCTCTTGAGATCACGCCACTTGTGATCATGTGGTAAAAATCGACGATGTTTCATATAGCATAACTTTTTTTCCATTCTTTAACCAAAAACTGCATGTTTCTTTGTTACATATTGGACATGCCAAATACCCTTTAGTAGCCCATCCTGATAATATTCCATATGCTGGTAAGTCATTTATGGTCCACAAGATTGCTGCACGTAGGTTAAAATTAGTACCATCTGATGAATCATAAGTTTCAATGCCATATACCCATAGGTCATGCAATTCTTCAATAAGAGGCTCCAAAATTACATCTACATCATTTCCGGGAGATTTTGGTCCTGGAATCAACATTGATAGTATGAAAAATGGAGCCTTCAAGCACTTCCATGGTGGCAAGTTATATGGCAATAAAATCACTGGCCATATGCTATAAGATGTACTCATGTTTGAGAAAGGATTAAAACCATCACTTGCTAATCCAAGTCTGATATTGCGAGGGTCTTCTGCAAATGATTTATGCATTTCATCAAATTGTTTCCATTCTTGACCATCCGCAGGATGTCTTAAAACTCCATCATCCATACGTTTTTCCTTGTGCCACCTCATATCTTGTGCAGTTTTTTTAGAAATAAACAACCTCTGGAATCTTGGCTTCAAGGGAAAATAGCGTAAAACTTTTTGAGGAATCTTCTTTTGTTTCTTTTCTCCATCTACACCATTAACAGCCTCGTTAAATTTATATCGCGGTGCTGAACATTTTGACATTCTTCTTTATTTTCATATTCCTTTCTGTATAGCACGCAATCGTTTACACATGCATGAATTTTCTCATAATCCAAACCAAGGTCTTTAATGATCTTTTTAGCCTCATAATACGAGCAAGGGAGTGTCTCGCCATTAGGGAGCGCCTTCTTCAAAACTTCTAACAACATGGAGAAGGAGTTGTTGCTCCATCTACTAAGAATCTTTATGTGCATCAATGTTACGACAAATGATAGCTTGGTAAAACTTTCGCAGCCAGGATACAATTCTTGGTCAGCGTATCTTAACAATCTCATAAACTTATCAGATTCCCACTTTGGCACCGTATTTTCACTTCTCACACTTTCTTCTTCATTCCACGCATTCGTTGTCGCTGCTGCATAGCAATCCTCAAGCATCTCTTGCATATTAGAACAATTATTCTGATTTTCATGTCTATCATTTTCTTGTACTTCATCAAACTCTTGGTCACTGTTTTCCTCTTCAACAAGATCAAAATCTTCCTCGCTTGACTCGTCAAATTCCTCACCATGAAGCACCCATGTAGTATAATCCTTTATAATACCATATTGAAACAGATCAGCTTCAACATCATCTCGTGTTCGATAATATACATTGTTGCATTTCACACTAGGACATCTAATCTTTTTTGATGGGTAAATTGAACAATATGCAAAATCCAAGAATTGCTTAACTCCATTTCCATATGCAGGCAACCTTCTGTCATCAAGAGCCATCCAACTTTTATCCATTTCAAGTACCTACACATGCCCCTAAAACAAAGTATATATTGAAGGTAACTTGATTATATGTGCTTTTGGAGAAAACTATAAAACCAATGAAAGTGACATAATCTACATTGAAGCATCATGCGATAAATTTAGCATAAAAAACAAGACTTACACCTACATAATTAAAGGACAGTAGCATTTAGTTTGCATAATATTTGTTAGAAGTGATATAAATACTACGAACAACCATAGGTAACATAGATTACCTATTTTTCCATAAACATGATAGTTATGGACAAAACCCAATTTTAATATCATTTTCAAACAACAATGGCTCATCAAACCCATAACACACGAGCCCCTTAAGAGAATTGAAGAATCGGGAAATAATCAGAAAATTCAGTATGTAATGATTAAAGATTTAATCGAGATATCTTTTTTTGATAATTATTTAATCAAGATATCATACCACAATAGATCGATGTAACTAAATAATAATTTCACAAAAAACATCCATGTGATAGCAATTGTATGACATACCTCTAGGGTTCAAGACTGTAGAAGGCAAAACAATTTGTGACGATGAGGGACCAAAGTGATCGTAGGAGAGATGGTTGGAGGCAAAGAGGAATTTGAGTTTGGGAAACAGAGTAGAGTCTGGGTTCAATTGGATTTGGGAGGTAGGTGGAAGTGTAAAAGAAAAAATATCAGAAGCCCTATTTTATGTATCTAATGTCAATAGGAATCGTATTTCTAATTTTTAGTTCTAATTGAAGTACTATCTAGTGTTTCTTTTGAAATTGTTAATAAAAAATTTTGCTTGCGTAAATCAAATTTTAGCACACTTTGTTGAATAGAAGTTTAATAATTACACAATTGTTATATAATCATGGAGCTTCTGTCAATTTATCCTCAGTAAAATGGATAATGTTTAATTTTTATTTTTTTTATAATTTGTAAAAAGGCACTTTGCACCCCGTATGAAAAAATTAAAGAAGCAATTTATCTCCTTCAATTGAAAAGTGTAACCCACTTGCTGAAATTGAGAGTGAGCATGATAAGTGTTTTGTAATACAGAGGGTAATTATCATATTTATCATAATATACGGGACAAATTACGAGGAGGTAAATTGCTACATAATCATAATAGAGGGGATAAAGTGCCACAAATTAAATTTTTAAGGAAGCAGTGTAAAACTTTTAAAATATTATAGGGGATAAATTGTTTTCTTTCAAATTAGATTGAGATAAATTCAACATTATGAATTAAAAAAGGGATAAATAGCTATTAACACTATAATCATGGGTCTGGATCACAAAAGGGACTAGGGATATAAAGTGATAGGGTTCTAGCCGCATAATATATACATAAGTTTGATTTAGTTTTCTTATATTGAACTTAAATTATATTTAAATTTTATTTTCTTGTTGAATTAGTGGAACTTAAATAAGTTTTAAACAAATCGGGCATGGACGAAACTTTATCATCTTGGTCATGTACTTGTATTTTATTAATACTCCTATTATATTATCAGTTAAGCTTGAATTTGAGATCAATTGTATTTAGATTAAATATCGAGTAGTTAAATTTGGTAGCCAACTATTGCGGTTGAAGTATGAGGATTATTATATTGGTTTATATATAAACTATTATAAAATACTTATAATGGTATGGTTTGGGTTTATAACTTATAGTTAATATTTAATCCGTCCCATTATTTTACTTTATTAGTAAGTACGTATCCAGTTAATTTTTTAATTTTTTAAGTGACTTATCATATTAAATTATTCATATTTTTTGTGTATAAATCTTTTAAATACATTCAGTGGCTTTTTTTAAAGGAAAATATATTTTAGGGTGCAAAATATCAAAAAAATATTTTTAAGGTGCAAATACCATTTAATTTGTTGAATCGCGGTGGAATGTGCCAAAAAATTATATTTTCGGGTTGCAAAGTGATAAAATATATATTAAAAATGACTATTATACCTTTTCCCTAAAACAATTTCTCATTAAAACATACACTATGGTGCAAAATGCCAAATAAATTGTATTAGAAGGGTGCGAAGTGCCAAAATCCTATATTTCAAGAGTGCAAAATACTAAATGATGTTAAAGATACGTACTAAAGCATATTAAATCAAATTATAATTCAGAAGCTAATTAATTTTAGGGTAATTTACATAGACACCCCCTGTTTGTTATCCTAATTAAAAGAACTTACCCTCTTGTTTTAAATATTACAAAGACACCTCCTCGATGAAAAACTGGATCATAAAACCCCACATTTCTACGATTTTTTCCTTCTCTTCCCGATCGAACATCAATTGCATCGATTCGATGGACGACTCATTGAGATAGATGTGGATGAACAATACCCTCTAGCTAGAACCGTATAAGAAGTTTTCTCCTCGTCCGGCTCGAGAAAAAATTATATGATTCGAAGTTCTGTTTATGTATGTAATTCTAATAAATTAAATGACACTAAATGACAAAAAGGCACATAAAATCAATTAGACTATGATTTCAATCTTTTTTTTCTTCCCTTCCTAATCTAAAAATGAAAGAATATTATCATTCGTACTCATAACTCAAGTTGGATAACTTTCAAATATCTCGAAGGAATATCTTTAGTGAATTTCATTTATTGAGTGATCTTTACCATCTTTTAAATATTACATGGACACCCCTATAACATAAAATATATTACCTATACACCCCCTAAATTTTTTACAAATACACCCCTCGAGGGGGTGCCTTTGTAATATTTGAAATAAAAGGATAAATTCTTGTAATTATGGTAATAGCCAGAGGATGTCTATGTAAATTTTTCTTACTTTTAAATTGATCTAAGAAAATAGCTCAAATTTATTTATAATTGTGTTATTTAGTAGCAAAAGAAGATTAAATACAATTATGCCCCCAAACGTAAAGATGCAAAAACATCCCTATTCTCTTAAAAATTGACAATACTATCCCTGTTAACTTTAAATATTAACAATACTTCACATGTTTACATAAAAAAAAAATTGACAATAACCTCCTAGCTATGATTTAGGAAGGAAGGTGAAATGGGTATTTTTGTATTTATCTTTTTTATCGAGCCTAATATAAATTTTCAAACTCAATCTTAATACTATAAATTTACTTAATCTTTAAATAGTAGTATAATTGAATAATCAGTTCTACATAAATATTCAATAATAAAATTATAATATATAAATCTTTAAACATTAAATTTTTTTTTCTGCACCAAGAAAACAGACAACACTTTTCTTTCAATTAATTAAAGGGAAACCATGCCATTCTTGATAATAACAATAAAATAATGATATGGTGTATAATGAAATGAAACGAAACAGAGGGAAATTTGCCCGCCATATTTTCGTGTAAAATTTTGCACGTCTTCTCCAACTCCCATGTCCCAAATCATTTCTCTGGCCAGTTTACTATAATTGTTTCCCATTACATTTTCCCACCTCCCCCCTTACCATACAAAACGCCAACAAAAAACATTCTTCTCTCTTCCACATTAATTTTCTCCTCTCATCCTTCATGGCCACTCGCTTGAGAATTCACTCCACGGCATCAGGTAAGAAGTATTTCTAAATTGTGTATTCGTATATTTTAATTAAATTTTTGTAGGATTCAAGTTTGGTATCCCTTCACCTTTTGATTTTAGTCATTTTTGTAGTTAACCTTGCTGCTATTATATTTTCATTCTAGTTGTATGATATAATAAAATTATGCTAATTGAATTATATGTTGAAATTTTCTTTGATATAGATTTGGATATGCCTGCAGCTGGACAAGATAGAAACATGCAAGTTGATGTGCAAAATGACTCTCATGAGCAAGTAGATGATTTAGCCCAGATTAGCACCACTACCAATGGTTTATTAAACTCTCTCCCTATATTGCTTTGAATTTTATAATAATCTGTGTAGATCTTGAGATCATGAGTAACATATTTTGATGTAACATAGGGGCATCTTCCAAGAAAGGAATTAGAGGGGTGACGAAAGGTGCTTCAGTTGATAAGAAAAGGCGTAGGACTAATCAGAAGTTGGACATCACTATTCATCCCGATCGTCGACGAATTTGTTGGTGAAAATGCTAAGGATTTTAAGACAGAAGCTTGTGTTGTTCTCAAGCAACATGCACCAATCAAATATTCACGTTGGATGGATATTCCAGATGATGACAAGAAGAAGATTTGGATTTCAATGAAGGTAATAATTGCCAAACTCAGTATATTTTATTTGACAAATAAAATGCACTAATTTTGTTTATTTAATAAATTGCAGCAAAAGTTTAATCTCCAAGAGGATATTCAAACTAAAAAGGTGTTTTTGAACAACTGAATCGACAATATAGAAGTCGTCGGTACAAGCTGCATGAATATTACCTTAAGATCAAGGGTGATATAGACATATTAAAGCGACCTCCTAGTGGTGTGAGTGAAGATGATTGGAAGATGTTGATCAACTATTTTGAGAGTGATGCTTTTAAGGTAAGCAAAATATGACAGTATCCATGGTTAGTTCTTGAAAAAAAAATATATAATTAAATGTATTTATTTTTATCTAAAATTGATTTTTTTAGTTTTAGATACTAATAGAAAATCTAGATGCTTACTTATTTTGCTATGTGAGTATTGTATAGTTTATTAAAAATACTAGTGAGTTAGTATTTTGAGATAAGATTCAACTTAGAAAATCACGGGAAAATACTTATTCATTTTATTTAATATTTGGTCAAAATAATGTAAATTATATATGTTTGTTTTTCAAAAAAATTAATTTAGGTAAAATTTATTGTTTATGATGTGATGCTTCTACTTAATTAAAATCAAAACTTGTATTGGGACAACAGAAATCAAGCAAAAAAAAGGAAGTTTATGAGAAAAATGAGAAATGGGAAAAAAAGAAAAAGATGATGTCAAATCAGTACATGGGCAAGGCATAAGAGTAAAAGATCAGATAAAAGAAGCATACGAGAAGCTCCCATTTTCCTGATTTAGTTAATTTCTCTTTTTACAAACTGATCTATACTACTAATAAAAAGAAAGACATTTTTCTCTCACAAAACGACGGTTTCTTCTTCAAATTTACACAAATTGCCCATAAAATTTGAAAACTACTCCGTCCAGACACTACAATCAGGGACAAAATTGGAAAATAATGCAAAAAAGTTACAGTTGTTATACCAATAAAGTGAATTCCAATTTTGCCCTTAGGGTGACATTAAATGCTGCTACCAAAATCAGGATTTGAAGGTAATTTACACCGTGTAACTGCGTACCCCCACTCTCTTCTCTCTCAACTCACGTACAAAAACTACTACTCTCTCAAACCATTTCAATTTCTTATTCTCTCTCTCTCCTTCATTTCAGATCGATTAATCTCTCTAATGATAGAAGAAATGGATTCGGAAGACAGTGTCAAGAAGTTGAAAATCAAAAAGAGGGCTTGCAAATTCAAATTCTTGCAATTATAGAGCGTTTTCTCAAATGAAGGAGTTACAAATTTGAATATTCAAAACTTCTTATTGTTTGCTCCAAGGGTCGGGTTCTGTAACAAAATAATTTTTTTTTCATATGTTTAATATGTTTCTTATAATTTTGTGTCTTTCGTTTGCAGTTTTGGCATTTTCTTAAAGGCTCTTGGAAGAAGATAGCATTGTAAGACAGTTTTTCTGTTTCTCCACAAATAAATTTGCAAATCGTTTGTACTTTTTCTTCTTTGCCTGTCGACATCACTACATGTAATTGTTCATCCTTCTTAGCATATTAAATGGGATGTTTGGTTTTTGTCTAATACTAATTTTTATTAATTCAGTTTTATATTTCAACAAGTTCAAGTCTTAATGCATTTTATTGTTTTCGCTGAAATTTTATTATCTTATTTTTCAGAGTATATGATGCCCAATTTCTCACTGATGAATCGGAATCTGGTATTCAATCCTAAAATCGAGGTTCCTATTCTAGATGAGCAGCATTTAGATCTATCTTATTCCATGGAGGTAATTGTTCGAATAAAATTCAGAGTATTCATTTGGTGGTACACAGTGTATTAGTTTTTTTTTAAGTTTTCTTTTTTGGAAACTCTTTTGGATGATTTTGTATAACTCTTTTGTTAGAGTTTTCCAATTTATCATATAGAAGAACCGAGTGCAATTCCATCTATTTTCATTGTTCCACTGATTGTTTTTTTCTTTTCTTTTTTCAAGATTCAAAAGGCAATTAATAATTCTTGAAGACATTGAATTAGATCATGCGGCATCAGGGAGGTTCCCAATACCAGGTAGACCGAAAGGTGGTCGGAATTTTATAAAGCAATCAAAAGGCGTTAAGCATCAGCAACTAGAAGGGGGGGACACGTGTTTCGTGGGCTTAGAATTCTTATCATAATTATTAAGGTGTATGAAGGTTGTCGCGGTTATAAAAGGTTTGATGAGTGCCACAATACCAGTTTCAAGTCAAGCCACTCAAATTTGCAACACAGATGGAGAATTCTGCTATTGGGACTTCTAGAGAAACCTAAAGTTCTTCCTTTAATTCCTTAGGTGGAGTTTGCTGAAGGTGATATTAGTATGATGTAATAGTAATGATATCATAGTTGCTTGCATGTTTATTAGAAATTATATCTGAACAAGTTTATTACAATACTTGAGAAACCAATTTTTTGTATTTTATTGGTAACCATAAATGTGATTTTCTTATTTATTTTTTTGGTTTCATTTAAATCAGCCTCATCCTTGCATCAATTTCAATTTGTCCTTCAATAGAGCAATATTAATTGAAAGTTTACTACTCTTTGTGGCAGAGTTTAGACTTAAGTGTTTTTGGCTATCCAAATTTTTTGGAAGACTGGAATATTTGCTGTTTCTATATTCAGATTCAGATACATAATATTTTGTTATTTTTGTTGACTTACCGGGCACAAGCACTTTGAGTACATGTTTTTTTTCTAATGTATCTCAAATCAATGTAATAACCAATCTTGAATGTAATCAGTCTTCAATATAATTTGATGTTGGCATTTTAAATTGTTTCTCGGTCAATGCATGATAGTATCAACACTAATCGATTTTTAACTCAAGATTGAGTACTTAAACAAAATTCTCATTGCACTTGAAAGGTAAAAGCATTGCAATTTGAATCACTTTTAAGAAGTACTTAATTTTTTTTAGTGAATGCTAATAATAATATTAAAATCGTGATACACTCAAATAAATTTATGCATGCGGGTATCGCGTGCGACAGTTGCTAGTACAATTAAAAAAAAAATGTACTGGAGTTGCTTGCAATTTATAGTGGCCTTGTACAGCAGATTATATATCCAGTAGGATTGGGTCTGTTTATTAGTATAGTATGGAATTTAAGGTTCCTACCTTATTAGTACTTCAGATTGTGGCGGTGGGTTTGCTTGGTTGATAATTTGATTAGATTGTGCAACTTTTCAAATAACAGAAGGTATATCTAAGCTTGTTACTTCTTCATTTAGTACTTTTTTATTGAAATGGTTCCATCTACCTAAAACAGAGATATCAATCTCAGGTCTAATGAGCTTTTCAATATGATTTAACCGGATTTGGTCGGGTTCAAGATATCAGTAAAATTGTGATATTGGGGATTTTCAATATATATATTTCATAGGGATCTGTTACTTTATTCAGGATGGATCAAAACTCAAGGAAGAGCAATATCGTAAGAACAATAAGTAAATATTGTAACCAACGTAAAAATAACACAAATATGAAGATAAAGCTCTTTATTTATTGAATAATAGTGAGTTGTGCTGTTAATGCAGAATTCAATGGCGTATTTGCCTTATGATTCAGAGTTGTTTAATACAATGATTGACTAGGTATTTATATCATGCTAAACCTAGCGTTACAAGGAAATATAGTCCTAATAGGACTCGGCCCAAATATCCTTCTTGGGTCCGGAATATAGTCTTCTTGTCGAAGAGAGCTGTATTCGGCCGGGTCGATAAGATGAATCCGAACTGTCTGATTTGGTCGAACCGATCTTATGTACTTTAGTCGATCCGCACATTATGTAGGGTGCGAAATAGCCCTCATCAGTACTCCCTCACTTCTTCGAGCGTATAGATAATAGAAGCTCGTAGAAGTAGACAATTTTATACGACTGTTTCTCTTCTATAAATGGTGCCTCGTTAAAAACCTTTCTTAAGAAAAAACCCTGTGGGAAAAAATCTTAAGGAAGGAAAAGAGTGCAAAGCATCATAGATAGTCGTTTTCTCTTTCCAATTACGAATCGCCACGCGTCCATTCGGGAGGCTTTTAATCTCCTTCCGTTTTTGGCGGGAATGTGATTAGTTGTGACGAGTTCGAAACGTCTTTTCTCATCTTAGTATAAATAGGTGACTTTTGAGTTCGTCATTTTTCCTTTATACTTGCTTATAGTTCGTAGTCATTTTCTTGCTTAGTCGTTCATCATATAAAGTTTTCCTTTTATCGACCTACATCTTCCGAGAATCTGAAAATATGGCTTCTTTAAGAAAATCTCCTTCTTCTTCTAGGGAGAATGTCGCCCCTAACAACGAGGAGGAGTTGGATTCTATTTTTTTGGGCGAACAAACTGCAGTCCCTGAATTTGTCGTTCCTGTTGAAGACACCTTTAAGGTACAAATCCTTTTCGATTCAGATGTCGCTGCCCGAGCCAAAAAGGGCAAAGGTACTGCTCCTCAGATTTCTGAACCAATTGAGGACCTAGCTTGTGCTTATACGGTAGACACTTTTCCAGAGGTTGTGAATAATTACGCCAAATATTTCCCGGAGGGTTCTGAGATAATTCTTCCTTCCCCTTCTGATAGGGTTACATCTCCACCGGAAGGATGTCGAGCCTTTTACACGGCTCACCTCAATAGCGGCCTGCGTCTTCCGTTGTCTCCCCTCTTCCTTGATATCCTAAAAATATTCAGTGTGTCCTTGACACAATTAGTTCCAAATTATGTGGCCTTTGTGGTTTGTTTTTCTGTCTTGATGATCGCAAAGGGGTTAAAACCTTATTTTCGTAATTTTACACAACTTTTCCGGTTCAACATTTCCAGTTCTTCCAATCGTGGATATTTCTTCGCTAGTCAAAGGCCTAGTCGAGCAATCTTCGATTCCCCTGTTTCTAGCAATCCTTCTTGGAAATCTCAATTCTTTTTTGTTCGTCCCCCACCTCGTATTCGTTCGGCGGATGGTTCGACCATGCCCTTCTCATGGGATCATTGTTCCAGTTGGGTTCCCGGAGGTCGCTTGCCGACTGGTGAACTTGTTCCAGATGACGCTCAGTTTATTGGTGAAATCCCCGCTATGCGTGCCAACAAATACCAGAGTGCTCTCCTGATTGGGGAAGCTTTCCTTCGTAAAGCGGGATTAAGCTCTCATAATTTTCCAATCAGTTCATCATCCGAATCACTTGGTAAGCATTCTACTACAGCCTAGTGATGCGATGATATCCTTTTTACTGAGAATCTACTTTTTATCTTGTTTCTTTTTCAGCCCATATGGTAGAAAACTCCCGACATTCTTCGAAGGGAAAAATGGTGCTGTCTAAATCTTCCAAATCCGTAGAGAAAGTCCCTATCGAGCAGAGAGCGTCACGGAAGAGGAAACTGGAGTTGAGTCATGAGTCCGAGGAGAATGGAGAGGAATCTCCAGATTCTTCTCGAGAATCCCCTATTCGTCAGGGCACAGGATCCGGTTATCCTCCTCTTTAGCTTAGAACATTTTTGGGTATTCGTGGATGTCACAGCTGGTCGATGCCACATCCTACTAATAATCCAGTTGATAGAAGGAGGGGCTACTATGATCGTTCTGGTAACGATCTTTCTTTACTCGGAGACAATCATCCAAAACCTACTTTGGTCGAAATGATTGAGGATCATTTAGAGGGAAGGAGGGCCGCTGGTTACTCCGAGAATGATTCACTTGTTCATGACGATAGTGAGAATGCGGTCGATAAGGCAACTCGTGTTCTTTTGTCTGGCGTTTTTACTCGCGATCTGAATAAGCTTCTTCGTAAGGATCCTCTGGAGAAATTTCAGCGAGCCTCTCTTTATGCTGAAAAGGTGATTTCTCTTTTTCTTTGATCATACTAACAAAGTAATTTTCTTTAAGGATCTTTCTTAATTTGCTAACCCATTTCTTTTTGCTCTCTTTGTTCTTTTAGACTAAAACTTGTCTGGCATCATATGCTTATGAAAATGCTCTTTGGAAACAACAGTGTGAGTTCCTAGAAGAGAAGTATAAAGCTTTACTCCATAAGTCCTCTGGTTCAGAGGTAGGCCCTTCAACGTCCTCTTCCGTTCCGGTCGTTGAGACTAGGGCTACAGGTACTGAAGACCAGGAGATCATGAACAGGGTCCTGGAGACTTCTCGTGCTCAAGAGCAAGCCGATCAAATGGCTAAAAAGTTAGAGGAATTCCAGTTTCAGAGTACTGCTCGAATTAGTGAGCTAGAATCTCAAGTATCAAGTCTTCAAGCTTCATTAGAGGAGTATGAGAAGGACATTCCTTTGAGTGGACTCAGGGACCGTTATGGTCGTAATTATGATGAAAAAGTGATTCGTGAATTCCTTAATTCTCCCGTTCATACGGCGTTGGTAAATCAGATGGTCGGTCCACTTTTAGAAAATACGTTCAAGAAGGCGATTCATCAGTTGGTCGCTTTCGATATGATAGATGATCGTCGAAAGGAATACTTTAAAGCGGCACATATTCGGTTGAACCGCTATGGCGAAGTATACTCTCCTTCTGAGCTTCCAGATGTTGTATATCAAAACTTCCCTTTGGCACACCTTGTCAAAGAGTTCGGAAAACCATTGCCAATTCCTCCTTCAGATATCAATGATGAGCTCGTCAAAACCTTCATCGATCCAGAAGACGAAGAAGAAGAATAAGAAGATATTGGCATGACCGAGGAAGAGAACGTCGGTAACGAACAGAAAATTCCAGATAGCGACCAGGCTCTATGATATATTGACTTTTTGAAATAATCTTTGTAATTATTTACCCGTAGGTTTAATTGTAACTTTACCCTTTCATCCTTTTGAAATAAACGTTTCGTATTCTGATAGTCGCGTCCTTCCGTGTTCTTATGTAATGATTCAGACAAGTCATTAACTTCGCCGTAATCATTATGCGTATGTCGTTTCAAATTCTTTTGTTTATTCCAAGGCTATCTTTCAGTATTTCGCACCCTTTCTTTTAGGTCTGTCGCGTCTTTTCGTGTAGTATAAATACAAAAGGTAAAAACTTGGCTTGTTATTTACCGTTTATACTCGTCTCTTCTTATAGAATACTTTTTCTTTGGCTAGTCGATAACTTTCTCGTTATTTACTTTTTGGCAATACATCGAAGCGACCTTCTCGTGAGAGCGCTAGGGATAACAGATCTAAAAAATCTCGAAGAGAGGGGCCCTCGATGGAGCCTCCTCGTTCGTCTCCAATAACTAGGTCGGTGATCGACACTCATGTTATCCCTTCTGAACCTTTTTCTGTAATTAGTTCGTCTTTTGTACAACCAAATTTTTCTTCTTCTACTGAAGTTGGGAGTAGGCCTTCCCCTGGTCGGGTGGCTTTCGGTGATACATCCTACATGGAGCAGACTTTTGATATACCTGTTTCTTCAGGCGTTTCTTCCTTTGAGCATGTTTTTCATGGAGGGGATTTTGCTAACTCCCTTCCTTTTTCTACTTCTACTGCCCCGATCGTCAGCGAAGGCCAAGCTGGTGAGGGCTCCTTTGTCAATCCTTCCAGAACACAATCTATTTTGCAAGATTGTCCTGACTATTTGTTTCATGATACTACTGTGATGACTACTTCTTTCGAATCTGGAGGACCTTCTGGGGGTCGGTTTGGGTCGAGGTCTGGTCGTCGAACCATTATTTCTGCTTCGGGTAAGGAGATCTCAGTTAGTCCCAACGAGAGGGATTCTCCTCGTCCATTAGACGATCGATGCATCCTTGAGCAGGTTAAGGATATTATGTTGTCGGAGACTCCGTGCCCTGACGGTGTCCCTTCTAATAGCGAATTGCCTGGCTCAGTTGAGCCTGATATGGGCTTAAGCACCATTTTGCCTGGTGAGCTGAGGAAACTTGAGGGTACTTCCAACGTTCGCCTTGTTCAGTCGCTAGTGAAGATGTGCGAACAGGTGGACAATTCTTTCATTACTTTACTTGTTTTTATTTTGACTGCATCGTTATGTGGGAGTTTTTCTCATTCTTTTTTTCCTTTTCTAGGCCAAATATTTTGCACTCCAGCTGGGCGTGCAAAATGACGATCTGTGGAATGGTAAGGATGCTTACCAAAGACGGTTGGAGTCGGAATCGGCGAAGGTCGCAGGGCTAACCCTGCAACTGCAGCTTGCTAAAGATGATCTTCAAAAATTAGAGGCCGTGAGGGTCGTTCTTGAGAAAGAGAAAAATGATCTAGTTCAGGCTGCTGTCTTGGCGGAGGAGTCTCGACGGCGGTCTTATGAGGAGGGTTATGACGCCGGTTATCTAAAGCGTCAAGAGGAGTTGATGGCATTTGCTGGCAACTTGACTCCTCGGAGGACTGTCTCTGCTAGTCGTCCTGCTGGCGATTCTTCTTAGTGATCTGTTCGACCTGGCAGGCCTTGGACTGTCTTTTTTTTTTTTTTTTTTTTTTTTTTTTTTTTTTTTTAGTGCCCAACTTTTTTGTGTAGTTGTTTTTGGCTGAATTTTTGTATTGGGAGAACAACTAAATTGGAAATTATGATCTTTTGTAGGCAGATCCTTGCCTTGATCAATTTTATTCTGTTGATATATTTTGTTATGCACATTTTGCTGTCATACATAAATATAACATCATGAAATAATCAGCATAGATTTGGCATACTTATCTGATATTGATCCTTGCGGAGGATACCAAGAATGGAGAATAAGGTAGCTTAATCTTGCTCGGTCACTTTATAAGTAACTGAATGATATACTGTTTGCTCTGCAAAATAAATTTTTTGTTGATCAACCCAGTATAGTCCCTTGGGTTATACCCAAAACCGCGTTGTTCCTCAAAATGTAGATAGTAGGTCATTCATATCGATAATCGATTGAATAGCAGTTAAGGAACGCTTAGCATCTTGGTCGATGTTCAATCCATGCCTTGTAAATTTGTCTTTTTGTGACATATATCTTATATAAGGAGGCTTTTTATTCCTTCTGTTGAACTCTACTTTTCTTTTCATAAGACTAAGAGAAGATATCCCTTTCAGTATCTTCCTTTATGTTTTTCTACATTAACTGTGAATTATATGTTCCTCAACCAGTGTTTCACTATAGCATTTCTTTGATATGGGAGGAATTGGAAAATGTAGAAGTCTTGGCCAGATCTGACCTGTTCAGACCTCCTTCAGCAATTCTTTGGAAAATTAGGCAGTGACGGCCTTGCAGTCTAGCATGGTGGTATTAATCGTCTTAGTAACGACGTCAGATTTCTTGGACTCCAATGGAGTTTTTGTATGGCTAATTTAATAGTTTCCCATATGACGTATGAGACAGTTACGACCCTCGTAGGTCCGAACACCATATTTGCATGAGCGAATAGCATATGTGAGTGTGTAAATTTCCTTAGTCCGGAGCTCTTTTAGATCTGCTTTCTACTGCATTGATCGAAACGATCTACTTTCATTTTTATTTCCGATTCAATGAGTCGATCAGTTAGGCGCCGTTCCAACTTACTTGCATTTATTACGGGGAGTCAAAAGGTCGCATTTCTGTCCCTTGATCAAATACTTTTTCAGCCGTTGGATTGCTTAGATCTATCCCTATAAATAGGGAGGTGGTTTCCATACTTCATTTGCAATTTCTCAAAAAGGATGGAGATCTCAGTTTCGTTAAATTTTATTTTGCCTTCAGATCGCATAATATTCAAAAAGTCACATTATCGTGATTCATACCGTAATAGCTTGATGTTCTTCTGCCTTGTACTAACGGGTCCCATGAGGCCTCAAATGTTGTTTTCACAGATTTGAGGTCCGTGGTTTCTGTTTGCACATGGAGGGTTCATATTTGCCGGTCATCCCCACTCTTGGATGTTACCTCCGGAGTGATAGACTGCCGGGGTGTGCTGGTAAATATTAATAATTCTCGACCGCCCCGAAGAGATGCTGCTCTAGAGTAAAATGTTTTATTTTTAAGTAAAAGCAGTATCTTGTTGTGGGTGAATGAGTATTGCCGGTTATCTGGCTGGTAATGCTCATTTCGTCTGGAGGAACATTTGATCTTCAGAGCCTGGCCATCGAACCAAAGAAGTCAACCATCCTGAGCAGCATGCTTCTTAGGTGGTTTATCATAATCGACGAGGTACTAGGGAGGAGATTGGTGTTTCCGTGGACATTGTCGTGAAGATTGCCGAACTATAGGGTCATTTTATCTAAACTCTTGTAACGATGTTTAAGTAGTATGTATACCTCTGTAATTTAGGACATTTGTATGTAATTGATTTGATGAATAAAATATTACTTTTATCCCTTGCATTCTCCTTTTTTGTTGATGTTGTCATAATTTTATTTACGAGGAGCATTTTCCGAGCAGATGGATTCATACTCAATTCGTTTTCACGACTTAGGTGTATTGGCAGATCATTTTTAGATTGTTAGGAATAGGTCGAGGAGTGTTTATTGAGCGGATCAATGTATACTCAACTCTGTATAATTTAGACTTAGGTTTTCATACCAAAAGCCTTCTAGTTGTTGTAATAGATCGAGGAGTGTTTATTGAGCGGATCAATGTATACTCAACTTTTTTATAATTTAGACTTAGGTTTTTTACCAAAAGCCTTCTAGTTGTTGTAATAGATCGAGGAGTGTTTATTGAGCGGATTAATGTATACTCAACTTTTTAATAATTTAGACTTAGGTTTTTTACCAAAAGCCTTCTTGTCGTTGTAAACTGATTGAGGAGTGTTTATTGAGCGTATCAATGTATACTCAACTCTTTATTTATTTAGACTTAGGTTTTTAATACCAGGAGTCTATTAATCGTTATAAGTAGATCGAGGAGTGTTTATTGAGCGGATCAATGTATACTCGACTCGTCTTGTTTAGACTTAGGTTTTTAATACCAGGAGTCTATTAATCGTTATAAGTAAATCGAGGAGTATTTATTGAGCGGATCAATATATACTCGACTCGTCTTGTTTAGACTTAGGTTTTAATACCAGAAGTCTATTAATCGTTATAAGTAGATCGAGGAGTGTTTATTGAGCGGATCAATGTATACTCGACTCGTTTTAATTTAGACTTAGGTTTTTCGTACCAAAAGTCTTTTAATCGTTATAAGTAGATCGAGGAGTGTTTATTGAGCGGATCAATGTATACTCGACTCGTCTTGTTTAGACTTAGGTTTTAATACCAGAAGTCTATTAATCGTTATAAGTAGATCGAGGAGTGTTTATTGAGCGGATCAATGTATACTCGACTCGTCTTGTTTAGACTTAGGTTTGTAATACCAGAAGTCTATTAATCGTTATAAGTAAATCGAGGAGTGTTTATTGAGCGGATCAATGTATACTCGACTCGTCTTGTTTAGACTTAGGTTTGTAATACCAGAAGTCTTTTGATTGTTGAAGAACTGACCGAGGAGTTTTTATTGAGCGGATCAATGTATACTCGACTCGTTTGTATGGTTGGATCGAGGAGTGTTTATTGAGCGGATCAATGTATACTTGACTCCTTTCGTTTCGATCCCAACCAATATGATAGTAGAATTTCAAGGAGTGTTTTACCGAAACAATCGATTTATACCCCATCTTGGCTTAATCTTTAAAATTGCTAAAATCTTTAATAATTGAATTGTAGGCTAAGGCCTTTATTACAAAGAATAAAACTTAATAAAATAAGATAAAGCAGCATAACCTGCTAAAATTTATTTACCATAGTATTTCCTAAGGTTGACTGCATTCCAGGTTCTTGATAAGGCTGTTCCATCCAAGCGTGCAATTTTGTATGAACCTTTCTTTCCTACGCCAATGACAACGTAAGTTCCATCCCAATTTTGTTGTAATTTTCCAACATGCTTTGATACTTCTACCTTTTTCAAGACCAGGTCTCCTTCTTTGAAGGTTCGGATGCGTACCCTTTGATTGTATGCCTTTTCCATATTTGCTTTAGTGGCTTGCAAGCGTACGGCGTCTTTTTCTCTTAAAGCTTCTGTTAAATCGATGTCATTTTCTCTTGTCTTTTCATTTTCCTGATCATCGTACATTTCAATTCTTGGTGTTGGGATTAGAGTTTCAACAGGAATAACAGCTTCCGGACCATATACCAAGCTAAACGGGGTTTCTCCGGTTGAGCTCCTCACAGTGGTTCGATTAGCCCAAAGTACTCCTGGGAGTTCATCAAGCATTTCCCTTTGGCCACTCCTAATCTTTTTTTCAAGGATTTTATTATTTCTCGGTTTGCCCTCTCAGTCTGTCCATTCGCTCTAGGATGCCCGACCGAAGTGAAATTCTGCTGAATCCCTAGTTTCAAACACCATTCTATTACTTGTTTTCCCGCGAATTGGGTTCCATTATCAGAAATTAGGATCCTCGGGATGCCAAATCGACAAACTATGAATTTCCATAGGAAGTTGATCACTTGGAATTGAGTTATTCGTGCCAGGGCAATGCATTCAATCCATTTGCTGAAGTATTCTACAGCGACCAGGACGTAAGCTTTCTTGGATCTAGCCGCTGGGAATGGTCCCACGATGTCCATCCCCCATTGGTCGAAAGGCCAACATACCGGTATAGTGTGCATGTTTTCTGCTGGTCGATGACATATATTAGCATGGACTTGGCAGTGATGACATTCTTGGACATACTGAGCGGCGTCCTTATTGATGGTAGGCCAATAATAACCTGTTCGGAGGCATTTTAAAGCCAATGCCCTTGCTCCGCTGTGATTCCCTGCGTCTCCTTCATGTACCTCTCGTAAAATATCATTTATTTGTGATTCAGATACGCATTTCAGAAGAATTCCTGACACTGATCTCCGGTAGAGTCTTTCTCCTATTAATGTATATTTTGGAGCCCGATATTTTATTTTCCGAGCTTCATTCTGGTCAAGTGGCAATTTTCCTTCTCGAAGATAGTTTACCATTGGAGTCATCCAATTTTCTTCTGCTTCTTCGATTTCCATTATATCGACCGGCGGTACTTCATTGATATCGATTGCCGGTGTACTAGAGATTAACCAGTTGATCACCCTTTCAGTTTTTCCGTCATGGGCTCCTGTGAATCTAGATAGTTGATCGGCCCATTTGTTTTCCGAACGTGGAATGTTCTGTATACCGAAGCTTTCGAATTTTTTCGCTAGTGTTTTCACTTTGGTAAGGTATTTAACCATATTAAATTCCTTAGCCTCATATAGGCCTTCTATTTGTCTTTGCACTAACTCTGAATCGGTTAATACATTAAGGATTCTAATGTTTGCCTTGATTGCCATTTCCATTCCCGCGATTAACGCTTCATATTCTGCTTCATTGTTTGTTACGACGAAGTCCAATGTTATTGCATAATTTAAATCCTCTTTATTAGGTCCGGTGAAGTTGATTCCAACGCCTCCTCCTTCTCGGCATGAAGCACCGTCAACATGCATTAACCAAGTTTGATCTTCTATGATCAAGATATCGTCGTTGAGGCTGCTCGATAGTTCGGTTGCTTGTGTGGGAGTTTCTAGTAGGAAATCAGCTAACACTTGGGCCTTAATTGCAATTCTCGGTTTGTAGTCGATTTCGAATTGACCGAGTTCGATCGCCCATTTGATTAGTCTTCCGGAAGCTTCTGGCTTTGCTAAGACTTGTCTCAGCGGTTGGTTTGTTAAAACCACGATTTTGTAGGTTAAAAAGTAAGGTCGAAGTTTTCGTGCTGCCACTACCAATGCCAACGCGAATTTCTCAATTTCCAAGTAATTCTTCTCCGCCCCTTGTAGTAATTTGCTTAAATAATAGACAGGCTTATGTTCTGATCCTTCTATTTTGATTAGTACAGAACTAACGGCCGCGTCGGAGATCGAGATGTAGATATACAATGGTTCCCCTTCCGTCGGTTTGGCCAACAATGGGGATGTCGTCAAATATTCTTTGAGCTGGTCGAAGGCCCGATCGCATTCTTCGGTCCAAACAAAGTTTTTTGCTTTTCGAAGTGTTTGGAAGAAGGGCAAACTTCTGTCTGCTGATTTTGATATGAATCTGTTCAACGCTACGATTTTCCCTACCAGGCTTTGTACTTGTGAGATGGTTTTGGGAGGCTTCATTTCAGTTATGGCTCGAATTTTTTCTGGGTTGGCCTCAATTCCTCGTTGATGTACCAAATAGCCCAAGAATTTTCCTGACTTAACACCGAAAGTGCATTTCGCGGGATTTAACTTCATGCGGTATTTTCTCAATATCCGGAAACATCGATCAAGATGTTTTACGTGATCCGCTTCGTTCATGCTTTTGACTAACATGTCGTCTACATAGACTTCCATTATCTCTCCGATTAACTCTTTGAACATTAGGTTTACTAACCTTTGGTAAGTAGCCCCGGCATTCCTTAAGCCGAATGGCATTACTATAAAGCAATATACTCCCTGCTCGGTTATGAACGCAGTTTTCTCTTGGTCCTGCTCATCCATGTATATTTGATAAAACCCTTGAAAGGCATCCATCATGCTGAATATCACAAAGCTAGCGGTTGAGTCAACTAATAAGTCGATCCTAGGGAGGGGATATGGATCACGCGGGATTGTTAAGGTCGGTAAAATCGTTACAAATTCTCCACTTGTTATCCTTTTTATCCCCTTTTGCTACTAGAACGACATTACATAACCATTCTGAGAAGTGTATTTCTCGAATTTGTTTCGCTTTGAGTAGCCTTTCTACTTCTGCTTTGATGATTTTATCTTTTACCGGCCCGTGATTTCTCTTCTTTTGTCTAGCGGTTTTTGCCATGGGATCAATTTTTAGCGAATGCTTGATTACTCGAGGATCAATTCTTTCAATGTCATTCGCGCTCCAATCGAAGACGTCGACATTATCTCTGAGAAGTTGATCAACATTACTTCCCCTTCTTTGCTCAATTCAGTACCTATTCTTGTTGTTTTGGACGAGTCCCCTTGTACTAGAATTACATCCTTATGTTCTGGTGGCTTCAAAGCTAAATCTAGCGGTTCTTTTCCCTTTTTATCTATTCGATCAATACTAGGGATTTCAACCTCGTTTCTAACGAGATCATTTTCGAGTTTTCTTTTGCTCGGGGTAATTGATTTGGGGTGATCTTTCAAAGTTAAAGAGGTGCTGTAGCAATCCCATGCCATACGGTGATCATTCATTATTTCCCCGATACCTCTATCGGTCGGAAATTTCATCTTCTGATGATAAGTAGAGACAATTGCTCGGAATAGGTTGAGAGCTGGTCGTCCTAATATTGCGTTATAAGCGAAGGGTGTTTCTACCACTAGAAATTTTACTAGCTTCACTGTCCGGTGCGGTTTTTTCCCAAGTGATACACTTAAGGTTATTGTTCCGCTGGGGACGATTTCGGATCCTCCAAACCCTACTAATGGCGTAGCTACTTTCTGTAGGTTTATCTGTCCCAAGTTCATCTGGGCTAAAACCTCCCGGGAGATGATATTCGCTGAGCTCCCATTATCGATTAGGATCCTTTTGACATTATAATTCGCTATTTCTAGCGACACTACCATTGGGAAATCGGGGTTATCCTCTTTTGTGTCCCAAACAATGTTTTTGGGTACTTCGCCTTCGTCAAAGCTGATCAACCGGTCGTTTGTTTGTTTGTTTTCGAGAGTCCATATTTCTTTTGGGTATTTTAAGCTTCCAATTATGGATCTAGCTGTCCTTCGTCGGGCGTTATGACTATCTCCGCCTGCGGGTCCTCCGGATATTGTATGGATAGTTCCATTGATCTGGTCATGGTTCAATTCCTGCGTAGGACCATGCACGGGTGATCTTCGACGAGAACTCCTTCTTTGATTATTATTCCGAGGGCTTCTACTTCTTTCCCTCTTGCGGTTATCTCGCTCTAGATAGTCGTCTAGTTTTCCCTGTTCGATTAGTTTTTCAACTTCTTTTTTAAGGTGAAAACAATTTTCCGTTCGATGTCCGTGTGCCCGATGGTATTTGCAGTATAACTCATAGTTTCGAGATCCTGGTCTGGGTTGAGCGATTTTCCTTGCTTCAGGGATCCAATTATTCCTTTCTAGTATTTCCAATATTTCTTCCATCGGAGCATTTAACCTTGGGTGTTCCACTTGATTAGCCCTGCCTCTGATTGGTGGTTCGGGGTTTCTTGGTCTTAGGTAGAAATTAGGTTGTCTTTCTTGGTCGGCTTTGTTGTATTCCAATCGCTGGAAAACGTTGCCTTTTCTAAAAGATTGCTCATAATCCATGGATCTTTGGGCAGGAATCCTATCATGTCGTTTGGAGCCTGAAGTTGTGGCTTTGTTTTTGTTTTTATCTTTAAAGGAATTCATCTCTTCTTGGGTCATATATTTAGACGCCAAGCTCATGATGTCGGCAAACGTTCTTGGTTGTTTTGGACTGAGGGCATTTCCGAACTGCCTATTCTTCGTGAGGTCGAAGAGAATAGAAATTATGTAATCGATATTTGGGGAATCGATTTTAAGTTATTCTACGTTAAATCTCGCTAACCAGTTTCTTAAGTATTCTCCCTCTTGTTGGTGTATAGTTCCTAAGTAGCTCATCGGAAGTTTTTGCCTCTTCTGACTAGCAAACTGCTGTGTCAATTTGTTGCACAATTCCCGAAAACTGAATATGGAGTTGACCGGTTGCTTGGCGAACCAGTCCAAAGCGAGTCCTTCAAATGTGGTCACCATTAATTTTGCGGTGAATTCCGTCGAGTGAACGTATAAGTTCATTATATTCGTGAAGCTAAAAATATAGTCATCCGGATCAGTGGTTCCGTCGTATCGGGGTAGTCTACCCGGGACCTGTCCGATTGACTGTGTCTCCTTTATTTCTCTGCAGAAGGGAGAACAGGCTGCAAGGCTCTCCTGGAGTTCCGTGGTTCGGGCCCACGGGTTTTGAACAGATCGTAGGCGTTGCTCGAGTCGTTCCTGCACCATCCTTTCGATTTGTCTCTCCGAGAATCGCATTGTTCGTGGTCGATCTGGGATTGCATCATCTATGTCATCCTCGATAGGGATTATTGTACGTTCTTTGGATCCACTGCGCCGCGGCTGTGGTTTTCTTTGTCCTGATTTCCTTTGTGGATGGTTATCGGATGGTTTTGAATTGCCCTGCGGCGGACTGTGTAACGAGTGTCGCTCGCTTGCCGGGCTGTCAGCTTGTTGAGAGATTTGATCATTTTGCCTTGGCGCTCCTTGAGCGGGATTTGCCCAGGCAGTCCTAACGTTTCGAGGAATTTGATCAAGTACAAGAAATTCTTCTGGAGAGAGTGATTTAACGAGCATCGCGATCTGTCGCAATTTCTCCTGAGCGCCCGGGAGAGGAACGGGGATCGTAGGGACTTTCGATTCTTCCGGAATTGTACCGGGAAGACCTCCTTGGGGTTCCTGCTGATGGGGGTGGGTATCCTGCAAATTCTCGTTGGTGTTGTGAGCGTTATTATCATTGTTGTCCTGTAGATCTTCAGATGTGTTATGACCGGTGGTTGTGTTACTTCTTGCTCCAATACGAGCGCTTTTCCTTGGGCGAGCCATATGTCGATCGAATAATTAACCTAGCCCCACGGTGGGCGCCAACTGATTTAACCGGATTTGGTCGGGTTCAAGATATTAGTAAAATTGTGATATTGAGGATTTTCAATATATATATTTCATAGGGCTCTGTTACTTTACTCAGGATGGATCAAAACTCAAGGAAGAGCAATATCGTAAGAACAATAAGTAAATATTGTAACCAACGTAAAAATAACACAAATATGAAGAGAAAGCTCTTTATTTATTGAATAATAGTGAGTTGTGTTGTTAATGCAGAATTCAATGGCGTATTTGCCTTATGATTATTGTTTAATACAATGATTGACTAGGTATTTATATCATGCTAAACCTAGCGTTACAAGGAAATATAGTCCTAATAGGACTCGTCCCAAATATCCTTCTTGGGTCCGGAGTATAGTCTTCTTGTCGAAGAGAGCTGTATTCGGCCGGGTCGATAAGATGAACCCGAACTGTCTGATTTGGTCAAACCAATCTTATGTACTTTAGTCGATCCGCACATTATGTAGGGTGCGAAATAGTCCTCATCACAATAAGAAAAACTTAACCACTTAATATATATATTATCATTATTAGTGATTAAACTTAATTATTTCTTCTTGCAGGATAAAAGTGATCGAAATAAGGAGAATCGAAAGAGCTTGAAGATGAGCCATTCTTGTGGAACAAAATCTACAGCACAATATTGCTATGAGGATGTAAGTTCCTTAATCTTCCTATACTTGAACTAAATTATTTTTCATTTGTAAAACTTATACATCTAAATAACAGCGCGACGTTGAAACCGGGAAAGAGCCAATACGAACTTGTGCATGGCAAATGACTCGATATAATGACAAGAAGAAATCTTGGTCGACGAGGCTTCACGACAAGCTTATGTAAGTTAATTAGCCATTGAATTTATATCACAATGGAACATACGTGTTAATACTAATATATAATCGCCAGGAAGATATTGTTAGATACCAAAATGAAGCGGCTGAAGATGGTCAGGATCCCTTGACTGAAGATGAAGCCTTTATAAAGGCATTGGGACCAGAGAAATCTAGTCGACTACGTGGCTGCGGGGATGGATTGAAGCCACCTTCTAAAAGAGGTCAATCTATAAACAAGGAATTGCAAAAGGAGAACGAAGAATTGAAGAAGCAAGCTGAAGAAAACGAAGAATCTTTGGAGTCGTTAAAGAAGACAGTTGATTCCTTAGTTAGCAATCAAGAAAATCAAGTCCAACTTCAAGTGCAAGCTATTCTCAAAAATCAACTTCCTGCCATTCTTCAAAACATGGGCCAATTTGGTCAGACTCTATCAAATAATGTGAGTTACCTGTTGAAATATATGAAAATTTATTGTTCTGTTTATAATGTTAGTTTATTAAGTTCGTTATGATATTAATAATTTGTTAATTGCACTTAAAGAGTATGATGTCTCTAACAATATTAAATAATTTTTTTACTATTTAAGAATTAAATGACTTACATGCAAATATGTTAGCCAATTATATATTCCATGTAGATGGTTGGGTCAAGGTTTGTTCTAGGATGAAATTGCATGCAGACATTTGGTCTATATTGCTTGGCTACACTTTGGAATCAAATATCATTCTTGACGGTTTTATTCATGTTCTCAAATATCTTTTCTTATCTTCAATTTTTTGCTCGAGTAATTTGTTCTATGTATTCAACTATGTCTATCTAATAGAATATTCGGAGAGATTGCTATAGCTTTTCATATAACTTTTTGGTTTGTTTTACTTCTACTGGAATATACCACATGTTATGTTATGTTGAATACTTTTGGTTTGGAAAGTGTCGTATTTGCTACCAACTTGTCATCCGCCGCCATCAAGATTTCTTCTGAAAATGGATGTTGAATACTTTTGGTTTGGAAAGTGTCGTATTTGCTACCAACTTGTCATCCGCCGCCATCAAGATTTCTTCTGAAAATGGATGAATTTTGCTTCACGTTCAGTTTTTATCAATAAATTAGATTAGTTTATTGTTTGAATTAATTTCACCTCCTTGCTTATCATTGTTACGATTCAGGATCATTTAATTTCACAACCTGCTTCACTTGTGTGCTTGTTGTGAGATACATGAAGTTATGGTGCTCAAATATTTGAACTTGGGGGATTGTTTGGTTTTTTCCCTTGTGTTTAATACAATGTATACTTTGTATGTACTTCATTTGTATATAGTACTGTTGTATTATATGATAAAAAAATTGTACCATATCACTCAACTTGTATAGCAATTGAGATACATATTAATCTTCGCTTAGTCTCTTGCATGGTTGTATCTCAGTTAATTCACGGCGATTTTATATGTTTGTCTTGATACATTTCTTGTAGCGATTTACTAGAATTTATCAGATCTTTGGTTTTACTTGTAATATTAACATTATCTAAGTATAATTTTCTTCATTGTTTACAGGTTTGAAGAACCTGATGTGATGGAGGTGATTGCTACTTGATGGAACCAAGACCCAAGCAACAAGTAACTAGTAGATTAGTGATTAATGGTGGTTATTAGATTTCTAGTTTTTGTTTTGATTTTATTAGTTAGTAGAGTAGTGATTAGTGATGCTTATTAGATTTTTTGTTTTATTGTTTTGACTTTATTAGTTAGTAGATTTGTGAGTGCTGATGCTTATTAGATTTAAAGTTTTATGTTTTCACTTTAATGTAAGTACTGAATTATATTTTAAATTAAGTTCCTTATATTAGAAACTTTTTACTAGTGAAATATATTTTGCAATATTATTTCTTGTTGAGAGAGATAATACAAATGCATATGTGTGAAAATAACAAAGAAATATGAAAAAAATAGTGTCATCAACTGATTGAGTTTGTATTGTCACTTCCAATAGCCATGAATTTAGTCATCACAAATTCTTAAAATTTTCAGTTCTTTTTTAATTAAAAATTATATCATAGATAGATATAGTGACAACTACATTTAAGTTAGTGATAGTAAAAAAATTGTTACAAATAGCAATTAATCTTTAGTGATAATCATTTGTTTTGCAACTGAAATGTTTACTTTAGTCGCAAAGTATATACATCACTGAAATGTTGTATTGTAGTGATGGATAGTGGTGTGCGACTAATCTATTGTGTAATAGTGACAAAGAGATGTGTGACACTGAAGCTCTTTGTTATAGTGATGAAATGTTGTCCATGACTAAATTGTTGTGCTTTAGTGACGAAGCATGGTATGCAACTATAACATCTACTATAGTGATAATTTTCAACGTGACTAAAGCTTAAGTTATAGTGATGTAATATACAAGTCGCGACTATAACTTTTAGTGACAGGACTTATAGTGTCAACAAGTGACGACCTTAAAGGTTGTCACTGTCTAGTTGTAGTGACAACTTTAATAAATATAGTGATAAAAATATTCGTCACTAAAAACCTTTATTTTTGTAGTGTATATAAACCAGAAGCTTCAGGAAGATTGATAAAGTGGGCGGTGGAGCTCAGACAATTGGAAATTGAATGTCGACCAAGAACGGCAATCAAGGCTCATGTTTTGGTGGATTTTATCCTCGAAACAACAGGAGCGGCAGTTCAAAACGAAGCAGAATCATCATAACTAAATTCGATCATGAAGGTCGAGGAACCAGTATGGTTAATGCACATGGATGGATCCTCAACTAAAGAAGGATGAGGAGCAGGGATTCATTTCCAGGGTTGTAGCGGGGAAGATTTGAGCTACGCAATCACCTTAGACTTCGTTATCACCAACAACGAAGCAGAATATGAAGCTATAATCGCAGGAATGGAAATGGCTCTGAAGGCAAAGGTAAAATCCCTCACTGTGCTTACAGATTCTGAACTTGTCCATAGACAGATCAAGGGTATTTACGAAGCAAAGGAGTTCAATATGATTAAATACCTCAACAATGCAAAATATCTGATCTCCAAATTTGAGAGGTTCGAAATCCAACCGATTCCCGGGAAGAAAATCTGTGGGCAGACCTGCTGTCTAAATTTAAAGGAACAACCGATGGGAAGAAGGAAAGAGTTATCACTTGGTTACTTCGAATACACCAGCTATTGAATTAGACGTTACTCCGAACGTCGATATTTTGGAGATTGATGAGCAGAAACCCTCCTGGGTCGATGTTGGGATTTTGTGGGTATAATTGTCAACTACAACGTTGCGGAATTTAAAATTTTTATACTCCACATCCCAGGGATCTTATTAGCACATATGAATAAGGTTGAATTTATTTCAGCACACAAATACTAAAATAAATACAGTGGTAAAATTGTAATTTTACCTCACCACAGGCAAGGTGGTGGTTTCTCCTGTCTTCTTTTCGGATCACTAGAGCACCCATGTGTTGTGCCTCTAGAAAATAGTCCACACCAGCTGGATCTGCAATCACTTTAATCCTCAGGCTAAGAACTAGGGGAAAAGCAGTTCAGATTCAAGAGTTGGATTTAGATCCAACTCCAGATGTAGATCGGAAGAAGGAGAGAGGCGGTGCATGGCCGATCTACAACCACGGTGGCGGCGGCTAGGGCTGAATGGGAGAGGGGGCGGCGGCCAAGAGAGAAGAGAGGTTAGGGTTTTTAGTGTTTTGCTTCCTTAGGTTTTTGAGTCTCCAAGACTCCTTTTTATAGAAGAGTTCAAACCTTATCCCTAGCTCTATCTTCTCTTAGCTAATGGGCCATAAGATAAGTTGGCCCATCCCTCTATTTAATTAGTTCCTTTAATTAAATAGCCCAAGTCATTTAATTAACCACTTTAATTAAATGGCCCATTTATTTAATTAATACTTTAACTAAATAAACCAATAAATCTAAGTAAAGATTTAATTAATTTAATTAATTAGATAAATCTAATTAATTTTCTCTCTCCAAGAATTAATCCTTTAATTCTTTACTTTGACTTAACTCCTTTAAATCAATTCGTTCTACAACTGACTATCACAGTTCCAGCTTTTGTGTGTGACCCTCTAGGTTCACCATCAATTGGCCACAGGCTCACATTTCTGTGATTTAATTAATGAGCAATTAATTATTTAATTAATTGCTCCGATCAATTAAACTACTTTTAATTGACCACTCCAGAATTGATCTTCCATAAATTCAGGAATACCCACATCTCACTGGTCGATGTCTAGCCACAAGTCCATGAGGCCCAACTTCAGGTGAATTTAATTTAGTGAACCTTAAACCTCTTATAAGTACCATGTACATACGGTCTCTCTAATGACTAATTTCCCGATCGAGACCTAGGGTGTGTGAATTGGTCGGCACCTCTAATCATCTCGATTCTGTACTTTCTAATTCAGGATATTACTTCCAGTGAGACTGCTAAATCTGGAAACCCTTTTCCAAATCCATCACTGACCATGGCCATGGATTTCTCGGAATGTATCATCTAAGAATGTACAGGAAATTCCCTTATCCATTACAATGAATCGGTAGATCCTATATTGATGCTAACCATCCGCACATACGACTATACGTACCCAACGTAGGCGCACAATGGACAATCTATGTAACCGGCTCCTTAATCAAAGTACGCACACCCCCGGATTCGCCCTAGCACCTCAAGTCTAAGGACTAAATCATACACAGTTATAAGTCTTGAGAGACATCCCACCACCGATATGCTTTTTACGTACTTCCACAATGGGTCTCTCTGTTCGGGTCGTTCGATGCGTCCGATCCCCTATCGAACCAGCTAGTCATATGCACTGACATTAACAATGTCTTGTTCATGAAACAACAACAAATTAACTTCAAGTGAATAATGCATAATCGTACAAGTCTTGACGATTCATTCGATACCCCGTCTCGACATGAATCTATGACTTGGAACATTTTTGAGATCACGACCTTTGAGACTGTTTCATGATAGATCACACTCAGTCCTGAAGTGTATTGTCCCGTAGTCATGTTTGATCTCAGGGTTTCAACCAATCGCTTAAATGTGTTCCCGAAAGATGAAGTTGGACATTTGTTTATATTATGAATTCTCAATAAAATAATGTTCCTATTACAAGCTATTTTGTTGGCTTGCAGGGCACTATCCTATCAATCTCCCACTTGCCCTAAAGCCAATCACAAACGTTTCTAAGACCCATCCTTCCCAGATGCTCTTCGAACACCGTTTGCGATAATGGCTTAGTTAGTGGATCAGCTACGTTATCCTTTGAGTCGACACGCTCCATTTGAATGTCTCCTCTACCTATGATCTCCCTGATCACATGGTATTTCCTCAACACGTGTTTGGACTGGTGGAGTGATCTCGGCTCCTTCGCTTGAGCAATTGCCCCATTGTTGTCGCAGTAGACTACTATGGGATTTGCTATGCTAGGTACCACATCCAGCTTTTGGATGAAGTTTCTCATCCAAACACTTTCCTTTGTTGCATCGGATGCAGCGATATATTCTGCTTCAGTGGTTGAGTCTGCAGTGGTCGACTGTTGGAGCTCTTCCAACTCACCGCTGCGCTGTTGAGGCAAAATATATATCCAAAATTGGATTTAACATCATCCACGTCAGACTGGAAACTCGAATCAGTGAATCCTTCGAGCTTCAATTCTCCATTACCACCGTAGACCAAGAACATATCCTTAGTCCTTCTCAGGTACTTTAGGATAGCCTTTACGACGGTCCAATGTTCCTCCCCTGGATTTGACTGGTAGCGGCTCGTAACACTGAGAGCGTGAGCTACGTCAGGTCTAGTACATAACATTGCATACATTATGCTGCCAATGGCATATGCATAAGGTATGAGAGACATTCTCTTTCTTTCTTCATCACTCATAGGGCGCATTGATTTCGAAAGATAGATTCCATGTCTCATTGGAAGCAATCCTTTCTTGGATTCTTCCATACTGAATCTCTTCAGTATAGTGTTAATGTACTGGGATTGGGAGAGTCCTAACATCTTCTTCGATCTATCTCTATAGATACGTATGCCTAGTACGTAAGATGCGTCTCCCATATCCTTCATGGAGAATTGCGTGGATAGCCACGCTTTTGTCTGCGTCAACGTTCGGATATCATCTTCGATCAACAGAATGTCATCGACATATAACACAATAAATTGTACCGAACTCCCATCGAACTTCTTGTACACACATGACTCATAAACGTTCTTGATGAAGCCATACCCCTTGACTTCTCATCAAAACGTATGTTCCAGGTTCGGGATGCCTGTTTCAGGCCATAGATTGACCTTTGAAGTTTGCAAACCTTATGCTCACTTCCTTTAGATGTAAAGCCTTTTGGCTGTTGCCTATAAATTTCCTTATCAATGTCGCCATTGAGAAAGGCGGTCTTTACATCCATTTGCCATGTCTCGTAGTCATACCACGCGGCTATTGCTAATAGTATCCGAATGGATTTAGACATCTCTACTGGCGAGAAGGTTTCCTCATAGTCTATTCCAGGCCTTTTAGAAGAACCTTTTGCCACAAGGCGAGCCTTATGAGTTAGTACCTCTCCATTCATTCCTAGCTTGCGCTTGAAGATCCACTTACAGCCTACCGGGATGGTTCCCTCAGGTGCATCAACCAAAGTCCATACTTTGTTGGAATGCATGGAATCCATTTCGGATTGCATGGCTTCCTGCCACGCACCCGAATCTATGTCTAACATAGCTTCTTCGTATGTCCTTGGATCAGTGTCCAATTGATCATTTTCGTGAATAAAACCATACCTCTCAGGCTTTCTACGAACTCGATCAGACCTACGAAGTACTGGTGTACTAGATGGTTCAACGGGTTGAGGATCAACTCCCACTGTTTGTGGGGATGGGTCCACTTCTTGGACTTCATCAAGTTCTACGGATATCCCGCTTCTTTTAGTGAGGAAGTCATCCTCTAAGAAGTGGGTGTTCCTGGATACAAACATCTTTTGTTCCTTAGGGTCGTAGAACAGGTATCCAATGGATTCTTTTGGATACCCCACAAATTTGCACAAACTAGATCTACTATCTAGTTTATCTCCTTTCTTGTTTCTTACATAGGCAGGAGATCCCCATACTCATAAATAAGAGTATATGGGTGCTTTACCAAACCTTTCTTGGTATGGCATCGTCGGCACCGACTTTGAAGGTACAATATTAAGTATTTTCGAAGCAGTTAAGAGGGCTTGGCCACAAAACGAAAAAGGAAGGTCAACAAAACTCATCATGGAACGAACCATGTCTAACAAAGTTCTGTTCCTTCTCTCAGACACACCATTCAACTGCGGTGTTCTAGGAGGAGTTCACTGAGAGAGAATTCCATTCTCTACAAGATAATCGAGGAATTCTTGACTTAATTATTCACCACCTCGATTCGACCGAAGTGCCTTGTACTATGTCCAAGTTGATTCTCAACTTCCATTCGAATCTCTTTGAATTTATCAAAAGCTTCGGACTTATACTTCATCAGGTATACATACCCATAACGACTGAAGTCGTCTGTGAAGGTTATGAAGTATGAGAACCCTCCTCTCGCACTGACACTCAGTGGTCCACAAACATCAGTATGGATTAAATCCAAGGTTTGTTTGGTTCACTGCGGTTTCCCAGTAAAAGGCGCCTTGGTTCTCTCGCAAGTTGGGAGATCATCTAGGTTCTTTATTTCAAGAGCCCTAAATGAGACCATATTTTGAATTCTACTCTTGGAAATATGTCCAAGCCTAGCGTGCCAAAGTTGTGGATTATTTTCATCTTGTTTTCTTTTCTTTGATTGAATGTGCATGACATTAGAGTTAGCAGGTTCTAAGGAATAAAGACCATCTATCAAAGTACCACAAGCATAAGTAAAACCACCTTTCATTATGCTAAAATTTCCATTAGAATTGGAAAAACAAAAACCATTATTATCCAATAGAGGAATAGAAATAATGTTTTTGATAATTGTCGGTACGTACAAACAGTCTTTCAAAACCAAAGAAAAATTTCCTAGGACTAACTCTACGTCTCCTATGGCTTCTGCCGCAACCCTAACTCCGTTTCCAAAGCGGAGGATTCTAACCCCAGGTGATGAGGGGTACTTTGGAATCTTTATTCTGGGAGCTCATGCTGGATCAAAGAACCCAAATTTCGACCTTGAGCTCATTGGAGGCCCTGAGTCCGACCTTGAAGGCCTAATTTCGACCCTGGGTGCATATTTCCAACTCTGGGATGCCTAACTTCGACCTTGAAGGCCTAATTTCGACCCTGGGTGCATATTTCCAACCCTGGGATGCCTAACTTCGACCTTGAAGGCCTAATTTCGACCCTGGGTGCATATTTCCAACCCTGGGATGCCTAACTTCGACCTTGAAGGCCTAATTTCGACCCTGGGTGCATATTTCCAACCCCGAAGCTTTGAACTCCAATTAGCTCAGTCCGATCGTCAGCAGAGGGGCTCATGGTCGAATCTATCATTGGGCCAACCTCAGGCCCAAGCCCATGGGCCAATCCCCATCCTCAGCTATAAATACCCAAAGCATTTATGACACAAGGGGAGAGATTTTGGGGCTGCTCCTTGATCGAAGCCTCCTGCTCGGATTTTCTCTTGGGCTAGATTAAATCACCTTAGTTTGTATGTACTTAGCCTCTAGCTTGTACGGCATCCTATAATGCTCAAATAGGACCCTCATTACTTGTAATATGTACACTCATATTCAAAATATACTTTATTGATCTTCAATCTCATATCATAGCATATCTTGCATGCTCAACTTAAATTATTTTGATCTCCAACGAAATCGCGTAAGATCAATTGGCGCCCACCGTGGGGCCTTATTTGGGTGTTAGATCGAAATATGCCTACTACGAGGCAATTCAAGTTCGATCAAGGGAATTCCCATATCTCCATGGTCGAATTTTTAGATCAAGATCAAGTTATCAAGCCTCCATGGTCGAATTTTTAGATCAAGATCAAGTTATCAAGCCTCCATGGTCGAATTTTTAGATCAAGATCAAGTTATCAAGCCTCCATGGTCGAATTTTTAGATCAAGATCAAGTTATCAAGCCTCCATGGTCGAATTTTTAGATCAAGATCAAGTTATCAAGCCTCCATGGTCGAATTTTTAGATCAAGATCAAGTTATCAAGCCTCCATGGTCGAATTTTATGATCTACAAGATCAAACTCTCAGATCTCCAAGGTCAAGTTTCCAGGATCGGGTTTTTTGATCTCATGGTCGAATTTATGCTCTCATGGTCGAATTTCATGCCCTCATGGTCGAATTTTATGATCTACAAGATCAAACTCTCAGATCTCCAAGGTCAAGTTTCCAGGATCGGGTTTTTTTGATCTCATGGTCGAATTTATGATCTCATGGTTGAGTTTTATACTCTCTTGGTTGAGTTTTATACTCTCTTGGTCGAATTTATGCTCTCATGGTCGAATTTATGCTCTCATGGTCGAATTTCATGCCCTCATGGTCGAATTTTATGATCTACAAGATCAAACTCTCAGATCTCCAAGGTCAAGTTTCCAGGATCGGGTTTTATGATCTCATGGTCGAATTTATGATCTCATGGTTGAGTTTTATACTCTCTTGGTTGAGTTTTATACTCTCTTGGTCGAATTTATGCTCTCATGGTCGAATTTCATGCTCTCATGGTCGAATTTTATGATCTACAAGATCAAACTCTCAGATCTCCAAGGTCAAGTTTCCAGGATTGGGTTTTATGATCTCATGGTCGAATTTATGATCTCATGGTTGAGTTTTATACTCTCTTGGTTGAGTTTTATACTCTCTTGGTCGAATTTATGATCTCATGGTTGAGTTTTATACTCTCTTGGTCGAATTTATGGTCTCCATGGTCGAATTCTATGATCTTCGAATTTTATTATCTTCAATCTACGATCTTCAGGATCAAAATTTTATTATCTTCAATCTATGATCTCCAGAGATCTTATTATTTCTATTGCATGTTCTTGCAAGTATCATCGAATCACGATTGACCTCTAATCTATTATTCAAATAGGGTGAAAGTTGTTGCTACGACCCTCGAAAATAAATTGACCAAGGGTGAAAGCCGTTGCTATGCCCCTTGGATTCAGAAAATGGGTGACGACCCTCAAAAACGACTAAGGGTGAAAGCCGTTGCTATGCCCCTTAGATCGAAATAAATATTCCGGTGAAAGCTGTTGCTATGACCGATAAAATGACTAGGATCGGCTAAAAATGTTGATTATCATCAGTCAAAACGACTAAGGGTGAAAGCCGTTGCTATGCCCCTTAGATCGAAATAATTATAAGGGTGAAAGCCGTTGCTATGACCCTCAGGTGAAAGCTGTTGCTATGACCGATCAAAGCTAAAGGGTGAAAGCCGTTGCTATGACCCTCAGGTGAAAGCTGTTGCTATGACCGATTAAAGCTAAAGGGTGAAAGCTGTTGCTATGACCCTCAGGTGAAAGCTGTTGCTATGACCGATAAAAAATGACTAAGGGTGAAAGCCGTTGCTATGCCCCTTAGATCAAATCTATTATGGGTGAAAGCTGTTGCTAAGACCCTTGAAGATAAAATTCTACGATCATATTCCACGATCAAATTCTATGATCTCCAAAGTTGAATTTATTATTTTTAGGATCAAGTTCTATGATCCCCAAAGTCGAATTTTGTGATCTCCAAGGATCAAATTCTATGATCTCCAAAGTTGAATTTATTATTTTCAGGATCAAGTTCTATGATCCCCAAAGTCGAATTTTGTGATCTCCAAGGATCAAATTCTATGTTCTCCAAGCTCGAATTCTACTACCTTGGCTTTGTCTTTGAAATCTTTCGAACCGGACATTATGGATCTGTATGCTATTGGTTATTAGCTTTCAGGGTTTTGATAAATTCGACCAATAATCCCCGATTTAGGGTTTCGATTCTTTATCTCGGAAACTCATGCTAAATTAAAGATTCTGAATTCAAAATTTCGACCTTGAGCTCATTGAAGGTCCTAAATTTCGACCTTATGCTCATTGAAGGTCCTAAATTTCGACCTTATGCTCATTGAAGGTCCTAAATTTCGACCTTATGCTCTTTGAAGACCCAAATTTCGACCTTATGCTCTTTGAAGACCATAATTTCGACCTTATGCTCATTGAAGGTCCTAAATTTCGACCTTATGCTCTTTGAAGACCCAAATTTCGACCTTATGCTCTTTGAAGACCCTAATTTCGACCTTATGCTCATTGAAGGTCCTAAATTTCGACCTTATGCTCTTTGAAGACCCAAATTTCGACCTTATGCTCTTTGAAGACCCTAATTTCGACCTTATGCTCGTTGAAGGTCCTAAATTTCGACCTTATGCTCATTGAAGGTCCTAAATTTCGACCTTATGCTCTTTGAAGACCCAAATTTCGACCTTATGCTCTTTGAAGACCCTAATTTCGACCTTATGCTCGTTGAAGGTCCTAAATTTCGACCTTATGCTCATTGAAGGTCCTAAATTTCGACCTTATGCTCTTTGAAGACCCAAATTTCGACCTTATGCTCTTTGAAGACCATAATTTCGACCATATGCTCATTGAAGGTCCTAAATTTCGACCTTATGCTCATTGAAGGTCCTAAATTTTGACCTTATGCTAATTGAAATCATGTGTGATCAAACACTAGAAAATCCGACCCCGAATGCATAACTTCAATCCCTAATACATTTTGGAGTTTCTAAGATATGCACTCTTTTTCCCTGGTTCGGTTTTTATCCCACTGGGTTTTTCCGAGCTAGGTTTTTAACGAGGCATATCCGAAACACTAAAAAAGCGATCCTCAAGGATTTTCTACTTCTCCGAGCTTCAACTTCACTTTATGCTCAAAGAAGTGGGGGAGTATTGATGAGGGGTACTTTGGAATCTTTATTCTGAGAGCTCATGCTGGATCAAAGAACCCAAATTTCGACCTTGAGCTCATTGGAGGCCCTGAGTCCGACCTTGAAGGCCTAGTTTCGACCCTGGGTGCATATTTCCAACCCTGGGATGCCTAACTTCGACCTTGAAGGCCTAATTTCGACCCTGGGTGCATATTTCCAACCCTGGGATGCCTAACTTCGACCTTGAAGGCCTAATTTCGACCCTGGGTGCATATTTCCAACCCCGAAGCTTTGAACTCCAATTAGCTCAGTCCGATCGCCAGCAGAGGGGCTCATGGTCGAATCTATCATTGGGCCAACCTCAGGCCCAAGCCCATGGGCCAATCCCCATCCTCAGCTATAAATACCCCAAGCATTTATGGCACAAGGGGAGAGATTTTGGGGCTGCTCCTTGATCGAAGCCTCCTGCTCGGATTTTCTCTTGGGCTAGATTAAATCACCTTAGTTTGTATGTACTTAGCCTCTAGCTTGTACGGCATCCTATAATGCTCAAATAGGACCCTCATTACTTGTAATATGTACACTCATATTCAAAATATACTTTATTGATCTTCAATCTCATATCATAGCATATCTTGCATGCTCAACTTAAATTATTTTGATCTCCAACGAAATCGCGTAAGATCACCAGGTTTAAGAGGCCTTACTACTCCCATCACCTGCAAATCATTGCAGATATGAGAACCGGCTGCGGTGTCTAACACCCATGATGCACAGTTAATAGAAATATTAACTTCAATAAAGAAAATACCTTTGACCACCTCTTTCAGGTAGTCTTGGCAGTTCCTTTTCCAGTGCATTGCTTTCTTGTAGTGGAAACATTCATCTTCTGGGCTTTTTCTTTTCTTCTCGACAACCTTCTTGGTTGTTTTAGAAGAGATTACTTTCTTCTTCTTTTTCTTTCCCATCTTAGGCTTTGCAGCCTTGGGTTGCTCAACAATCATGACAGACTTCTCCCTTTTCAGGATTGATTCTGCCGTGACCAATAAATTGGTCAGTTCGTGTAGAGCGTGCTCTCTATCTTCCATGTTGTAGTTCAACACGAACTGATCAAATAAGCGCGGCAGATTATGGAGGAGCAGGTCAGTGGAGAGATCAGCGTGCAGGTCTACGTCCAAGTTCTCCAGTTTTTCAACCAGATTAATTAAGCGCAAACAATGATCCTTCACACTTGAACCCTCAGCCATTCTCAGATTGAATAATTCTTTTGTAGTCTTGAACCTTTCGGTCCTAGACTTCTCTCCAAATAGCTCTCGGAGATGAAGAATTATGTCAGCAGCATGCAACATCTTTGCATGTTGTTTCTGCAGCTCATTTGTCATTGATGCCAGCATGAGGCAACGAACTTGAATATCATCATCAACCCACCTTTGATGGGTAGCTCGTTCCTCTTCCGAAACCCCTTCCGGAAGTGCACCAGTCATGGGTGCATCGAGAATGTAACTCCTTCTCTCAGAGTCGAGGACTATCCTCAAATTTCTAAGCCAGTCGACGAAATTTGATCCGTTCAGTTTGTTAGTGTCAAGGATGATAGCTAATGGATTCTTAGAAATTTTTGCAGAATTAATCTACAAAAGTAAATGATAACGTTTAGCTGACAGATCTTTATTAATACTTATAATTAACGATGTTGGACTTGTTATCGAAAAAGTTCTCCCACTATTTTCACGAAACAATTACCCCTTCAATTGTTCGGGAAATCTAATCTCCTAGTAGGTCTTGACGTCCCAGCAGATATTAATTGCACCCACGACTCGCGGCCATACAATTAACTCCCCAGGTAGGTATACTTTTACCAATTGTGTCCTCCACAACCTTCAAGCTATTTTACCTCGGTCTTCGCACTTATCTAGCACTGCTACATCATAAGTGTTACTAATCGTTAAGTATAACCCATCAATCATGATGAGCAACTGGCCCGGTTGTGAAGTCCCCGTAACAGGTTATCGGTCAATAATCACATCCCGACCAGTCCCCACCCTTGTCGAGTTTAGTTAAAAACAAGAATCAAGGAATTTCGTCTATTGTCCCTCTCCTCTCCTAGGGTGCCAGACTCTGGATCACCTTCAACGATAAGTAGACAACCTACACTAGTCCCTATTGATGGAAGGCTTGGACCTTTAAAACATCATTTTAAATGTACCCAATATGACTTAATATTATTTTCAAGAGGGGTTTTTCGGGTTTTAAGAGTTTGAGGTAACTCTCTCGAGATCTCACCGTTCCAGTTATGCATTATCTTTTATTTACGATCTAAATATAACTAGCGCGCTGATAACGCCGTGAAAACGTCGTTATTACTCATCTCTTTAAGCCCGAAACATCTTGTTTTGATCCGAGTTTTCGTGTGTCTTTGCGTGTTTGTCGCGTCTTTTGTGCTCTTGGCCCTTTGTTAGGCCTTTGTTCGGTTTTTATCTTTTTGTTCGTGTTTTGATCGTTTTCTCCGTGATTTGTAGATATTGACATCTTAGAGAAATTCGGAGTTGCGTATCAATGATGCGAGTCGCTCTAACCACCCCGCGAGTCAAGCTTGAGCTTCAAAGGAATTAGAACCCGGTGCGAATATTACAAGAATGTAGATAGCTGCTCACTAGAACATGCATAAATATTTCATGGATGATCCAAATGAGCTGAGTTTTGGATATATCATAGATGAGTGAGTTAGCTACGCTACGGACTTTACGGATCCGCAATCGGAGTTCGGATTCAGAAGATATGCTGCTCGGAAGAAATTGTGGCAGGGCTGAAAACTCAACCTTACCTTCGGCAAGAACCTCGCCGCGGCGAGGTGGAGGCTCGCCGCGGCGAGCTTGAGGCAGAAAATTCATCTTGCCTACGGCAAGAACCTCGCCGCGGCGAGGTGGAGCCTCGCCGCGGCGAGGTGGTAGCAGAAAAAACCATATCACTTACGGCATAAACCTCGCCGCGGCGAGGTCTGCTCTGTTTTTCTGCGTTTTTGAGGGCCTTTATGTATATAACCTTCCTCCCCACTTGTAATTAGAACCTTCCTTTAGGGATCTTTTGGGCCAAGTTGCTATAGTTTTTGGGGCAATTTAGGCATTGGTGGGTGATAGTTTGCTAGGTTATAAGGGTAGAAGGTGGAAATCATTAGACAACTCTTGCAACTTACAACAAAACACTTGAAAAAGATTTTTCTCTTGCCTCCATCAAAAAGAAGAAGAGTTCTTGCTTGGAGCTTTGGTTGGAAGACTAAAGAAGCTTGAGAGAAGAGTTGTAGTGGCTTCCATTTACATAAGCTTATTCTTACCTTTATCTTTATCTTGTATTATGAATATTTTGAATGTAATGAATATGTTATTGATCAATATGAGTAGCTAAGCATTTAACTCCTAGGTTTTCATGAAGCTTTGATGGATCTATGATTGAATGATGAGTTTATGATTGTGGCTATGCTTACAAGTGTTTGTTAATCTAGTTTGAGCCTTTGTCAACTTGTGGTTAGGCTAACCATAGGATGAAATTGATTGATCCTTAATGGCTAGATATAGTTGATTAAAGATTAGATTATAAAACTAGGTTGTGATTTGATTTTAGGATAGAAATATACCTAAGTCATTTCTTGTTCTAATAAGGTTTGGGAACTAAAGCATCACTTAAGCTTAATCCTTTTAGACATAAATTGGATTAGTTTACTTTGGTAGGTTCGTACGATATCGAAAGATACGTATGAATAAATTATGAAACCTTGAACAACAAACATAAGTATAGTCGTCAACTTGCGAATCATTCGAGATTGGATCACTCTTAGTGACATGGAAATCTAGGAACCTTTATCTAATCGAATCAACGTATTGTGTTTTTATTCATTTCACTTTTATATGTTTAAACAAACTACAAACCTACTACTTTTAATCACATAAGTTCGCATAAGATATTAGTGATGAGGGGTAATTTAGACCCCGCTATCTTCCCCGATCCAGGTCCGATCTAGTGGTTTTAACTCCCCAATACAGAGAGAAGTTGTCAAACCCGAGCTCATGATCATATATCCACGGCTTGCTCGAGAAAATCAATTAGGGGATACTGTTGGGCCGAAGGCAGGCCCAAGCCCATCTGTTCAACTATAAATACCCGCGCATTTATGATGCTGGAGGGATCCCAGGTGCTCTCTTCTCGAAGCTACTGTTCATAGCAGTTCGGGATTATAGCCCTAAGTCGAGCATATGTATTTTCACCCTCTAGCTTGTACGGCATCTTATAATGCTCGGATAGGACCCTAGATATGTTTGTACTTGTACTCATTTAACTCGAATACAATTATATTCTATCTTTACCTTAGTTTATTTGTGATTATTGTGATACATCCACACTTTGATCGAACCAACGAAACCACGTAAGATCAATTGGCGCCCACCGAGGGGCCCTATTCGAGTATTTGATCGAAAAATGCCTAATACGAGGAGGAAAATATATGCCAAAAAAAAAAAAAAAAAAAAAAAAAAAAAAAAAAAAGCTTAAAGATAATGGTCAAGCCTAGAAGATCTACAAAATTGCAGCTTATTATTGACGATCGGAATTTATTTTTCCGATCTTCGCGTTTATTAACTTCAAAGACAAGTTCTTTCGAATCGGTTATTTAGAAGACCATTTACGAAATCTCTATATACTATTTATAGACTGTGGTGTTTTTTCTCAAAGTTAATCGGGATAAGTTGATTGATTGGATATCTGCAATCGATTAGAAAAAATTCTCGAGCTTATGGACGGAATACTGGCTATCATTTCGACCAATAACGGAATTCAAGTAATAAAATTCAATCAGAAGTGAAGCTTTATCATTCAAATTCGTCAGATAAATTACAAAGAAAAGCCTCGAATCAATTCCGAGCTCAAAAGATATAGTACAATCACTCCTACACTATTACAAGTTCTGCGAGTAGGTCTATCCTAATACATATTCGGTCATCGTCCCTATCAGACAGTTCCAGATGCAGAACTCGGCAGTGATTCTTCATGATTATCACTAGCCACGTGTCGCACATCCGTCTTCGTACAGGATGGAAGTCGGATCGAAACTCTTCTCCGGGGTTCGGACCGACCTTAGGTCTTCATCTGTAAATAATGATTGAAATCCTCAATCATTATTTACAGGATAATCCGATCGGATGCAGCAGAGGGTTATCCCAGCAGAGGCGCTCAAAGGGAACTCGAAGAACCTATCTCGTAAGAAAGCCCTCGAGGAAGCTGGTGCCTCAGATTTAAAGAACTCCTCTCGGAGTAACCAGCTGCCCGATCAAGTATTACGCCTAGAATCCGGAGCTCTAACCCGCACCAGAGACGATATGTCAAGCAAAACAGGTTGCCTGCCGGTATTCTAGGCGCAATTTCTTTTGCCTGTCGATATTCTAAGCGGAAAAGCTTATACCAAGAGAAGCAAGGTTGAAAAACAAAGTTCGAACTCTAATCTCAAACTCTTTTATTCGGGACAAAATGCGAATCAAGTCTAAAAATCGACCCATGGTGGTCGGATGGGGCATGAGAAGAAAAGCAAGAAGTGTTGAATGCGCGAAGGAACCTATTTATAGGAGTAGGGAATTTAAAATCAACGGCCCAGATAGTATTTTATGAGCGATCTGGATGTCCGCATTAAATGGAAGGACCGTTACATTTCCCGAGAAATGGGGCCCTGTTTGGTAACGAAGGACACACTATTCAATAATGGGTGTAGAAGAATTAAGACATTCTATAGAATTTGACGACGTATTAATATCATTATTAGGAAGGAACGGCGTGTCGGATGCATGTTCGATTATTTCGGATACTTTTACACAAGTAATTGTTGCTATGTTTTCTCGTTGCCAACCAAGAAGGAATATAATCGATTCAGTCGAACAGAATTCTCGACTTGGAAGTTATGCAATTATGAAAACTCTACAATGATAAAGATTTATGGCATAATTTTTTCCTTGTCAGTCTCAGATCTGCTAAGATATTTATATATTATCCACTCGAGCAAGCGATGATAGATTACTTCTTGATCGATCGATGTTAGAAGAACAAGATAAAATTCTACCTAATTATGTTAAGGTTATCAACAAAAGGGAGATGAAATATATTTATATTATCTCGAAAGATTACAAGAAATGGGAAAATACATCGAGTATAGCATAATCCTATATATTACATCAATGTTATTACAATCCTATGAAATTTTCGGTCTCCCGTCCTATCATTTCCTCCGGACAAGGAATATCCTTAGGACCCGCAGGCTTTTAACTTCATTTGCATTCTTCAGAAGACAGAGGATCGAATGCTATCGACCCAACGTCTTCCTAAATGCATTGGAGCAGCAAGGCCATGAGCCTAGCTTATTGGCTTTCAAGATGGAAGTCGCGTTTGCCTGTCGATATTCTAAGCGTGGTTGCTATAATTTTTTCCGCTCGGCGACTATTCCGCTTAAAGACCGTCCGAAGTCCGAACTCAAACAGTTGAATTAATCGAATAGTTCTCTTGACCGCCATGATCAGATAAAAATTCTCGATGCAACGAATGAGATAATTTCAACAATCTGCCAGCCTTTTATAGACAAAAACAGAAAAGAATCCAACGACGCATAATTCGCAAATTGAGTGGTCAGGATCTGTCGACCGTTGCAATTCCCGGTAAAACGGGAACCGGTTGGAAAAGATCAAACTTATCAGAATTAGGAACCTACGAACAAAGAATTTTCGCGACAAAGGCATAAGGATTATTTTCTAAGGCTGTTCACTACTGCCCTTTTTTCCATAATTGCAGAAGACTATTTTCTCTTCAGTATTTATTGCAATCGAAAGTATACATATATTCAATGGAAACTGATCCCGTCAAAATTCATATTCGTTCATTATCGATCCTTATTATTTGTTCCGTACTTATCTCAGTCTACTATTATCTAAGGGTGAAAGCCTCTGCTATGCCCCTTAGATCGGAAATTATTTATCGGGTGAAAGCCTCTGCTATGACCCAAGGGCTAAAATTGCTCTAAAAACGACTAAGGGTGAAAGCCTCTGCTATGCCCCTTAGATCGAAAATTATTTATCGGGTGAAAGCCTCTGCTATGACCCAAGGGCTAAAATTGCTCTAAAAACGACTAAGGGTGAAAGCCTTTGCTATGCCCCTTAGATCGAAAATTATTTATCGGGTGAAAGCCTCTGCTATGACCCAAGGGCTAAAATTGCTCTAAAAACGACTAAGGGTGAAAGCCTCTGCTATGCCCCTTAGATCGAAAATTATTTATCGGGTGAAAGCCTCTGCTATGACCCAAGGGCTAAAATTGCTCTAAAAACGACTAAGGGTGAAAGCCTCTGCTATGCCCCTTAGATCGAAAATTATTTATCGGGTGAAAGCCTCTGCTATGACCCAAGGGCTAAAATTGCTCTAAAAACGACTAAGGGTGAAAGCCTCTGCTATGCCCCTTAGATCGAAAATTATTTATCGGGTGAAAGCCTCTGCTATGACCCAAGGGCTAAAATTGCTCTAAAAACGACTAAGGGTGAAAGCCTCTGCTATGCCCCTTAGATCGAAAATTATTTATCGGGTGAAAGCCTCTGCTATGACCCAAGGGCTAAAATTGCTCTAAGAACGACTAAGGGTGAAAGCCTCTGCTATGCCCCTTAGATCGAAAATTATTTATCGGGTGAAAGCCTCTGCTATGACCCTCGAGCTAAAAATGCTCTGATACGACTACAGGTGAAAGCTGTTGCTACACCCTTTAGATCGAAACTATTACCCTCGATCAACCAAGGTCAACTGATACTCGATTATATTATTATTCGATCGTCTAAGGCTAGTAGCCATCTTCACAAACACTTAAATCAAAGCTGTTATTTGAGATTGAACAAGACCCTGTTCGATTATTACTTCACAATTATTTGTCCAGAGTACAGAATTTGGCTTTTCAAATTAGAATTTGTCGCTCGAAGAACATTTTGTATCGCTCTACCTGAATGTCTTAAATATACGGTGAGAGAATAAAAAGCTTCTTTCAAGCTATACTCAAAGTCGAAAGATATCGATTATCATCTATCAACTAAGTATTATTCAAAGTAGATAAAGAATGTCACTTGATCATATTTTGGAAGTATGATTGACGCTCGATAACAACATACAAAAACAATTCCACAGACAATAAGGAAGGGCGATAAGAAATGGATATCTTATTCATGTCATTCCAAACAGTTACAAAGAATTCGAAATTACAAGGATAAGAGAAGTCAAGCAAAGAATTTACATTTAATCCTATTACAAATAAATCCTACACTAGATTTTCTCCGTGGTTGAAGGAGTAAGGCTGGGCCAGAACAACGCTTCTACCCTTCATTCATCACTCCCTTAGTACTTGCTCCACACCAGTCCAGATCGAAAAATAGCGAGGCAACCTCTAGAAAAATTATTCCACGCAGTCTCGAAGGTAACATTCTTCAAGAAATATCTTGAAGAAGTAGAGATCGAGAGCAGGAAAACTCCTCCAGCAGTAGACCCACTATCCGACTGGATGGAGATCAGGGTACCGGAATTCTAACCCGTCTCAGGAGGGATGAATCCAAAGAAGCAGGTCGCCTGCCGGTACCCCAGTCGCAATTATTTTCGCCTGTCGATACCCTAGTCGAATTGGGTTACCATCATAAGAAAGAGGAATTTAAAGATAGTTCGAAGGAGAACTTCGAACAACTTGATCGAAGAAAGGAAACGAGGCATGTTGGCTAAAAAGAATAAATCTTCAGTCATAGGACTGTTCAAAATTGTTACTGAAATGTAAAATATGGGGATCTCCACAGAACTATATATAGTAAGGAGAAAGAGCAATCAACGACTGAGATCTGATGGTGCTAACGGTTGAGATATGAGCAGTAAATGCGCTGACCGTTACGATTCCCGAAATTGCAGAAACCATTCCGGAAGAACAATGAAGAAAATGTCAAAATTATTCTACTCGAGTTCATTCCTATCCGAATTCATTAGTACCTATCATCCAAGAGAAATCATAAAAGAGATCTAAATACAGTGTGTAAAGAAAGCATCATCAGATAATGGCACGAGGATAAGTAAAGCCGTCAAAATATTGACAAAAAGTATATTCCGAGCTTGACATAGGAAGTAATTACAAGATAAAAGATATCAACCCCCATCACACCTTCGTAACTGACCGACCATCATATTTTCGGCGGACGATAATGTCCTTACTCAACCAGGAGATGCCTATCGAGCCAACAGGTCTTCGACTGTGGTCATACTCTTTCAAAAAAGAGAAGGGCAATACATCTCTTACTAGGAGAAATGTGAACATTTTATAAAGGACGTCAATCTCCGAAGGCCTAGCAAAATTGCATCATACCCTAAACTACAAAGGATCGAGGCTATCAGGGTTGAAATAGTTTCGCCTGCAAATGCCTTAATCGAAGTTAAAGTATAAACCTGATTATAATACGCAAAGTAGCTCCTAACCCGAAATTCAAATATATTGAGGCATACAACAAGATCCTCTATTCAGCATGATCGAAGGAATCGGTATTCAGAAAATGTTATAAAAATGCAAAAAAACGAAGAAAATACTACAAGTCCGAGAAAATAAAAGACAACGCCTAGAAGAGCTTATTGTCAGAAAAAATCTTCCGAAGCTCGGCACTACGAGCCTCATATCCATCTTTATATCCACGATCGAAAGCTTCCTTTTCTCGACGAGTGAATTCCTGCTTATCCTGCTCGTGAAGATTTTTCAGTTTTCCGAGCTCTTCGCTCAGCTGCTTATGGATCTCCTCTCCACTTTCTCTAGCAGATTTTTCTCTCTCTAGAGCGAGCTTCTCCGCAAGGACACGGTCGAACTCGTTTTTCTTCTTCTCCAGCTCCTGAGAAATAGCAGCACGATGATTGATCTCCCGCTCAGCAAATGTCTTAAGCTCAATAAAATCTTGCCCGGCCTGCCAAAAAAGTTAGACTTTCTTTCAAACGATCATAAAAAAAAAAAAAAAAAAAAAAAAAAAAAAAAAAAAAAAAAGGGGAAGGGGGTTATACCTGAAACAGGAAATTCTGCCCGGACTCGAACAACTCCTCTATATTCCTCTCCTTAGACGCATTTCCCCCTTTGGGCATGTTAGTCTCCGAAGAAGTAAAGTTAACCTGCAACAGGCTATCCAAGGGATCGGACCCATCTTTCGACTCTTCAGCCCCGGAAGAAGCAACTTTTAGATGATCGGGATCGACCCGGGGTTCCGAAGGATTGTCAGTTTTTAAAGCGTCAGCAGAAGCCCCCTCGTCGGTTCCTAATTTGAGTTTCTTACTAAAACCTCCTTCGGGAGGAACAGTCGAAGTGTCGAGAGACGATTTACTCCCAACGACAAGATTTTGCAAGGCCTCAATAGGAGTGGGCCCGTCAGGGTAAGGCCTCTTGTTGGAAGAAGAAACAAAAGGATTTTCTCCCACGGGATTCTTGTTCGATGAATCGATAACTTTTGGAGAAGAACACTCGTACGCAGCTTCGAGTTCTTCGTCCAAGATGGACTTGCGGGAACCACCTTTGTTTTGTTTTGAAGAGACACCTTTCTCCTTCTTGTCCTCTCCTTCTTTAGCGGTTCCCGGGGAAGACGCAGAAGCCTTAGAAGAAGACTTGGATGTTTTGTTTTCCTTAACAATTTTATGCTCCTTACTTGGATTCTTGGTCTTCGAGCCGCCAAATAGCATTTTGGGGTTGATAGGCTTTCCTAGTGTGTCTTCCATGATGAGTGGATTGAAGGTCGATAGTTCAGACTATTACTCTGGAAGGGATTCAGGGAAGACAGGAAATATGGCGAGAGCTCCGATCTCTATAAGCAAGGCGTCGTATGAATAATGAAAAGAAACCCTAATATTTATAGACACCACGCCCTCCGATTGCGATAATGGATCGACGCAACATGTAAAGAAAAATCCCGTGCGGGAAGAGCGAATATCTGAGCATAATGTTATCGAAATCTTAAAAATTAATGGTAATTGGATATTAATAAGATCGGAATTTACAAGTTACGGCAGTCAGGTAGAAACAGAAAACAAATCCGATTACAAAAATGGATTACATGGGTCGATACGACTAAATTCCTAACTACAAAACTTTAAGTTGCTCCCCCGGCATACTCGACTCCGATATTGAAATTGGATAATTACCCAGCTTGGTCGAAAGATCGATTGTCTCCCTCGACCAAAGCATTGCTTGCATTGGCATCCTCGCCCTTTTCCCCTAGCACATCGGGAGGATCGTCGCAGGCGTACTCGAGCACATCGGGGTTAGGAATCGGAATGCCGTACTCCTCAACTAAGGGAGCGAAGCGATGATTCTGCCAATTAGCATCCACCTTGGGTAGAGAGGAAGGTTTGTAATCTTTCCCTTCAGCGTTCTTGAAGGGGTTCATGTGCTTAAAGTACTCATCCATGTCATCCGGAATTTTCTTGGCCGCAACTAATTGTTGAACCCCTTTGTAAAAAATCGTCTGAGCAATTTCTCCCATCTTCCGTTGGACTAAAGGATTTAATACGGGAGATTCCAAAAATTCTCGTATGGCTGGAATAGTAGCCTCTTCCCGACCTTGGGCATACGCACGCTCAGAGTCTTGCTTCGCCAACTCCAGCTCTATTCTCACCTTCTTCAGCTCCTCCTCGAGGGCACTTCTCTCTTTGACGGATGCCAGTAGATCCTCTTCCATGGACGAGGAACGCTTCACAGTAGCTTTTTCGAGCTCCTTCTTCACTCGAGATAATTCTCGTTGATTTTCTTCTAACTGGGCTCGAATACTTTTATTATCAACAAGAAACTGAGCACACGCGTCATGAGCATCCTGCGATTCTTGCTCCAATAAAGCTAAGCGATAGGTTTGGATAGCAAATAAGTCTCCGATCTGCGACGTAGTTCAAGCATATCAGCGAAATGTCGAAGGCACCAAAGAAAGAAAAGAAGATCAAAGATAAACGTTTACCTCGTGATACGTTCGGGAAAAGTCACTCAAAACCTCGAAATCACTCTTAACGCTCTGAAGCAGGATATCCCGCTTGAACCGACCGGCCATATAAATTCTGACGGACTTGTCGAACTCGTTCTCACCACCCGAATCCAGATCAGTTAGAATGCTACCATCTTCAGGGTACCCAGCAGCCCTGCTACCCCGAAGGTGCTCGTCCATGAAATCTGCCACATCAGGTTCTGATCTGCCTTCTCGACACGGGACAGGGTCAGAACTCACACCAAAGGGTTTTACTCTCCTAGAGGGTCCAGGATGTTCAGCATTTCTTTTGCGACTCAAAAGTTTCTCGTACTCCTGGACACCCAAAACCCGATTCCAGGAATGCTGACTATAACCAACCGAGGAAAGAGCAGGAATGTCAGGGGAGAATAGGGCTCGAAGCGGCCCAGCAGAAGCGGAATTTAAGGAGCTCATAGTACCAACACCTCTCAGTTCGGGAATCGTGAGCGGAACAATAACAGAGTCTCCGCCCGAGTTACTCGTACCGGTTCTATTTCCGGGAGTATGAGACAACGGGTCAAAATAAAATGGTTTATTTTCAATTAATTTGGCAGCTGATACTCGGAGTTTCTCAACGACTCGACCTACAGGAACAATACGCTTTAGGCACGCTTTTTTACAAAGAAAAACTATTCGATAACACCTTAAATAGACAAGGTAATAAGCATACCCAAGGAAGGAGTGGCAAAAGGCGGAACATTAGGAGTTGGAAGGCCATCGACCTGCAGAAGTGATCCTTCGGAAGTTTGGTTGGGATATTTAATCGCGGGGGCAAGATAGTCGCAATGACTCAGTCCAGCCAATCGCAAAACACCTTCCTGAACTAGGAATCTGGTATGGTAAGGGTTGGACCTCAGCTGCTCGAGAAATTCATCGGAAAGACATTGCTTAAGCTTCTCTTTGATCCTACGAGAACCGTACGACCAAGAGGTTACACCATCCCATCGATATGGTCTTGTCCTCGAACTCCCTTCGGACGTTGGAACATCAGGACCTTTCACAAAGAAGAACCGCCTTTTCCAACCTTTGTCCTTTTTCGTCGTTATGTTGGTAAGAAAAGGCCGTTTCGACCTCTGACGGATGGATACGAATCCCGCATTCGAACCTTTACCTAGGTCCACTCGGAAGGTATCCCAAAAATTGCTAAAGGAGGCCTCTTCTCCTTTCGCCTCCATGAGAACGCTGAATGCTGAGATATAAGCAATTGAGTGCGGAAGAAGCTGAGCGGGGGACAGCGAAAAGAAAGAAAGTATACACCTTAAGAGGGGACTGAATGGAATGCGCAAACCACACGAAAATTGACCTTCATAGAATGATTGACAGCCTGTCGGGGGCTCGGTGGCGCGTTCGGAATAAGAAGGAATTACGATGGAAAACCCTTTGGGAAGAAATTTCCCATATTCCCCCACGAGATAAACACGATCTTTCTTCGAAAAGCAACAGGAAGTCTCTTTAGCGGGGAGTTCCGACCTGTTTAAGGCCATTGTCTCAGGGGCTGGCACAGGTTTGAAAATTCTGACAAAGGCCCCCTCACCGATGCTGCGCTTCTCAACCTCATTTTCTTTGAGATCCTCGCTTGGATCATTATTCTCACCTCCTGAATGAAATTCACCATCTTCATAATCGTCAACAAGCTTTAACAGTGGATCAGATTCTTGATTCTCTTCGACCTTACTTTTGCCCTTGACGTGCCTAGAACTTGACATAACGAAATGAAAGACAAATATATAATGCAGATGCTGTTTCGAACCAAAATACTTCGAGCTAAAGAAGGAATTTGATGTGTAAATAAATTTTCAACGAGTCAACTTATATATATGGGGTTAAAAAGGTAAATTGCAAACAGGTCCCCGAGTAACCGCGACGGTTGAACTTACCATGGATAAAACTCAAAGCTATTTCTCTGAAAATTGCACTTTCAGTCCTTCGTGACCAGAGATTGGGGATTGAACTACGGAAGACGTTTCCGGAAAATATTATTGGCCCTCTAAGTTGTTGCTCGAAAATAAGGAAAGCATTTGAAGAAAGCCTCATAATAATTCACAGATAAGGGCATTTCAATTGAGGGGCTCTACTAAAACGATGGACGTTTAAGTATTCTCTCCGCACTCCTAAGTGAAATTTCTAGCATATGCACTCTTTTTCCCTGGCTCGGTTTTTTATCCCAATGGGTTTTTCCGAGTTAGGTTTTTAATGAGGCATATCCAAAACACATTCCCAACGACTCATTTCAATCCAACGGACAACGCAAATTAAACTTCTTCGAGCGCAAGCCTCCTCTTTACGCTCGAGAAGTGGGGGAGTATTGATGAGGGGTAATTTAGACCCCGCTATCTTCCCCGATCCAGGTCCGATCTAGTGGTTTTAACTCCCCAATACAGAGAGAAGTTGTCAAACCCGAGCTCATGATCATATATCCACGGCTTGCTCGAGAAAATCAATTAGGGGATACTGTTGGGCCGAAGGCAGGCCCAAGCCCATCTGTTCAACTATAAATACCCGCGCATTTATGATGCTGGAGGGATCCCAGGTGCTCTCTTCTCGAAGCTACTGTTCATAGCAGTTCGGGATTATAGCCCTAAGTCGAGCATATGTATTTTCACCCTCTAGCTTGTACGGCATCTTATAATGCTCGGATAGGACCCTAGATATGTTTGTACTTGTACTCATTTAACTCGAATACAATTATATTCTATCTTTACCTTAGTTTATTTGTGATTATTGTGATACATCCACACTTTGATCGAACCAACGAAACCACGTAAGATCAATTAGAATAGATCTTGTTAATTATTCGTTATATTCCTCGTGGGTTCGACACCCCTTATCACTTTATTACTTGAAAGCGACCGTATACTTGCGTTTCTACGCACTCGTATTTGGAGCGTAACAAGTTTTTGGCGCCGTTGCCGGGGAGTAGTAACGATTATTGCCAATTTATATTCTTGTTTATCTTAGCTTGAACGTATTATTTACCTTGTGATCTTTGTATTCATAGGTGCCTTTCTCTTAGTGTATGCCAAGAGCTTCGTCATCACCCCTAGCTCTTGTTGATCCGGAGATTGAGAGGACTTTTCGAAAGCGAAGAAAAGCAAGGAAAAAGAAGGGTAAATCTCTACCCATGGACGATCAAGGAGTTAACCCGGCTATGGTTAATCCTATACAAGTTGCTCCCGAAGAGCCAAATAATAGGAATCGGCCTATTAATGAGTATGGTACACCTATGTTGAATGAGCTCGGTTCTTGCATCGTTAGACCGACAATTACGGCAACTAACTTTGAGCTTAAGCCAGTCATGTTCAATATGCTCAATGCCGCGGATCAATTTGGAGGTCATTCTAGCGAAGATCCTCACGCTCACTTGAAGAAGTTTATGATGATTAGTGATTCATTCATCATAGCGGGTGTAACAAAGGAGGCGTTGAGGTTGATGCTATTTCCATACTCGTTGAGAGACCTCGCAAAAGATTGGTTGGATTCTCTTCAATCCCAATCTATTAATTCGTGGGAAGATCTAACGGGAAAGTTCTTGAGGAAGTTTTTCCCTCCCCCGAAGACTATAAAATTGAGGAATGACATTTTATGCTTCCGGCAATTAGATCAAGAATCTTTATATGAAGCTTGGGAGAGATTCAAAGAGTTGTTAAAGAAGTGTCAACACCACGGCATAGCAGAGTATATTTTGATGCAAACATTTTATAATGGTTTGCACGGGCCTACTAGAGCTCTCGTTGATGCCACTGCGGGTGGTACTATGCTTTCCAAGTCCTACGATGAATCGTGGGAAATTCTAGACACCATGGCTTATAACAATCATTCATGGACGTCCGAGAGAGGAACTTCCGCTAAATCTACTCCGGGAAGGCTCGAATTGGATGCAATTACGGCGTTAAGTGCCCAAATGGCGATCTTGAGCAATAAAGTAGACAAGCTTGGCCAAAAGCCGGAAGTGGTACAACAAGTACAATCTATGCCGCCAAGTTGTGTGACATGTGGGGGAGCTCATACTTATGACATGTGTCCCGGAAGTCCCGAGGCGGTGAATTACCTTGGGAACAATTATCGAAACAATCAAGGACATGCCCCCTATCAAAACAACAACTACATTCCTCATTGGCAAAAGCACCCAAATTTCTCTTGGAGTAATCCAAACAATGCCCAACAACAACCACCATATCAAGGAGGTCATCAATCCTCCGCTCCCCCCGGATTTCAAGATAGGCAAAAGCAACCCATAGAGTCGAAACCTTCGTGGGAAGATGCATTTGGTGATTTCATGAAACATACCACCAAATATATGGTAGCCAATGACTCTAAGTTGCAAGATGTTTTCAAAAATCAACAAGATTTCTCAAGAAGCCAACAAGAACATTCGGTAGCTTTGAGAAATCTTCAAACTCAAATGGGGCAAGTCTCACAAGCTTTAAGTGTGAGACCTCAAGGAGCTTTGCCAAGTACAACCGAGTCACCTAATCAAGGCTCGAATGAACATTGCAAAGCTATTTCTTTGAGGAATGGAAAGAGGTATGAAGGTCCGGCTATGCCTAATGAAAATCCAATAGAAGCCGAGGAGACTCAAGGTGGAAACAAGGAGTCTTTGGTTGAGGAAGTAGAGTCGGAAAAGGAGGTACCTAAAGAACCAATCGTTTCAACGCCAATTCCGGAAAGTATACCAACTCCTCCGTTCCCTCAAAGATTCCAAAAGAAGAAGGATGAAAAGCAATTTGAAAAGTTCTTAAATATCTTGAAGCAATTGCATATAAACATCCCTCTAGTGGAAGCTTTCGAGCAAATGCCTAAGTACGTCAAATTTATGAAAGACGTGCTATCAAAGAAAAGAAGATTGGGGGAATTTGAGACGGTTGCACTAACCGAGGAATGTAGTGCTATCTTGCAAAACAAATTACCTCCAAAGCTCAAGGATCCGGGGAGTTTCACTATCCCGTGTACTATTGGTGATAAGTATTTTGGGAGAGCTCTTTGTGATTTGGGAGCTAGCATTAATCTTATGCCCAAATCTATCTTTCAAAAGCTTGGAATCGGAGAAGCACGGCCTACTACGGTTTCTTTGCAACTTGCCGACCGTTCCATCACTTACCCGGAAGGAAAAATCGACGATGTCTTGGTAAGAGTTGATAAATTCATATTTCCCGTTGATTTTATTGTTCTTGATTATGAGGCGGATGTCAATGTACCTATCATACTTGGAAGACCATTTTTAGCTACGGGTAGAGCTTTGATTGATGTACAAAAAGGTGAACTCACCATGAGAGTACATGATGAAGAAGTGAAATTCGATGTCTTTAATGCTATGAGATACCCGGATGATGAGGAAGAAATCTCTTCCATTTGTATGATTGATTCGTTGGTGGCTAGTACATTTGAAGAGAATCACTATGAGAATTTAATCGAAGGAGCTATCTTGAATAAACTTGACGAAGAAATTGAGGAAATGGCTCAAGTCGTCTCACAATTGGAAGCTAATTCGGTTGGAGAGAATTATAGAAGAAGATTTGAATCTCTTGACTTGCCATTGTCAAACCCCAAGCCATTGAAATCTTCTATTGAGGAGCCTCCAATCTTGGAGTTGAAACCACTTCCATCTCATTTGAACTATGCCTACTTGGGAGATTCTTCTACTCTTCCGGTTATTATTGCGGCGGACTTAACGGATACTCAAAAGGAGAAATTATTGAGAGTCCTCAAGTGCCATAAGAAAGCCATCGGGTGGACTATTGCCGACATCAAAGGGATTAGTCCCACCTTTTGCATGCATAAGATCAACTTAGAGGACAATTTCAAGGAGTCCGTTGAGCACCAAAGAAGATTGAATCCAATTATGAAAGAGGTGGTCAAAAAGGAAATAATCAAGTGGTTGGATTCCGGAATCGTTTTTCCTATTTCCGATAGCAAATGGGTGAGTCCGGTGCAATGTGTTCCAAAGAAAAGCGGAATGACGGTAATTACGAATGAAAAGAATGAGTTGATACCATCTAGAACGGTTACCGGGTGGAGAGTATGCATGGACTACCGAAAACTGAACCAAAATACGAAGAAAGATCATTTTCCGTTGCCTTTCATTGATCAAATGTTGGATAGACTAGCGGGAAGAGCTTTCTATTGCTTTTTGGATGGATATTCGGGTTTCAATCAAATCTTCATCGCCCCTGCGGATCAAGAGAAAACAACTTTCACATGTCCGTATGGTACGTTTGCTTTTAGAAGAATGCCTTTCGGCTTGTGTAATGCTCCCGCCACTTTCCAAAGGTGTATGATGGCTATCTTCACCGATATGATCGAGAAGTTCGTAGAAGTCTTCATGGATGATTTTTCTATCTTTGGGGATTCATTTGATGAATGCTTGGGTAATCTAAGCAAAGTGCTTCAAAGGTGCGAAGAAACGAACTTGGTATTGAATTGGGAGAAGTGCCATTTTATGGTTAAAGAGGGCATCGTCTTAGGCCACAAGATATCAAGTAAAGGTATCGAGGTTGACAGAGCAAAAATTGAAGCAATAGAAAAGCTACCTCCGCCTACATCTGTGAAGGGAATTCGAAGTTTCCTTGGGCATGCGGGTTTCTATAGAAGATTTATCAAAAACTTCTCGCAAATTTCCAAACCGTTATGCAATTTATTAGAGAAAGACGTTCCCTTTTTCTTCACGGATGAATGCCTGCAAGCCTTCATAACTTTGAAGCAAATGCTAATCTCGGCACCGATTGTTGTAGCACCGGACTGGAGTTTACCTTTCGAAGTAATGTGCGACGCAAGTGATATAGCGGTTGGGGCTGTTTTGGGACAAAGGGAGAGCAAAGTTTTCCATTCTATCTACTATGCTAGCAAGACTTTGAACGACGCCCAACTGAACTATACAGTTACGGAAAAGGAGCTTTTAGCGGTGGTATTTGCTTTCGACAAATTCCGAGCATATTTGGTTGGTACGAAGGTAATAGTTTACACGGATCATTCAGCTATTCGATACTTGATGACAAAGAAAGATGCGAAACCCCGATTAATCCGTTGGATCTTATTGCTTCAAGAGTTTGATTTGGAGATCAAGGATAGAAAAGGGTCCGAAAATCAAGTAGCCGATCACTTATCTAGGCTTGAGAATGCTAAGACTACGGAAGATCCCAAGATTATTAACGAATCTTTTCCGGATGAACAACTCTTTGCCCTCGCACTATCTCCAACTCCATGGTATGCCGACTACGTGAACTATCTGGTATGTGGTTTACTACCCCCTGATTTTACTTATCAACAAAAGAAAAGGTTTTTACATTATGTAAAGAGTTTTGTATGGGATGAGCCGTTTCTTTTTAAGATTTGTGCAGACAGGGTTATAAGGAGATGCATTCCCGAGGAGGACACACAAGCAATTCTAAAAGATTGCCATGCCGCACCCTATGGAGGTCATTTCAAGGGAGATCGTACGGCTGCAAAGGTGTTGCAATCGGGATTCTATTGGCCTACTTTGTTCAAGGATGCGCACATGTTCGTGTCCCAATGTGATCGGTGCCAAAGGGTAGGAAACATTTCCCAAAGAAATGAGACGCCACTAACGACCATTCTTGAAGTGGAGTTGTTTGATGTATGGGGAATTGACTTCATGGGTCCTTTTGTACCTTCTAATGGGAACCAATACATTTTGGTGGCCGTTGATTATGTTTCCAAGTGGGTCGAGGCAAGTGCGTTTCCTAAGGATGATTCAAAAGCAGTCATGAGCTTCATAAAGAAGAATATATTCAGTCGCTTTGGCACGCCAAGAGCAATGATAAGTGACGGTGGTTCTCACTTTTGTAACCGTTGGCTTGATGTTCTTTTGGCGAAATATGGAGTGAAGCACAAGGTGACGACTGCGTATCACCCGCAAGCTAATGGGCAAGCCGAGATATCCAACCGTGAAATAAAGAGTATCTTGGAAAAGACGGTGTCTCCTAACCGGAAAGATTGGTCGCTAAGACTTGACGATGCTCTATGGGCTTATCGTACCGCGTACAAGACGCCAATTGGAATGTCTCCCTATAAGCTTGTGTTCGGAAAATCTTGCCATCTACCGTTAGAATTGGAACACAAGGCTTATTGGGCTGTCACGAAGCTAAACATGGATGCAAGTCTAGCCGGAGAAAAGCGGCTCTTCCAACTGAATGAACTTGATGAATTTCGTTTGGAAGCTTATGAGAATGCCAAGCTCTATAAGGAAAGGATGAAAAAATGGCATGATCGACGTATATTGGAAAGGAAATTTGAACCGGGGCAACAAGTGCTACTTTTCAACTCAAGGCTTCGGTTATTTCCCGGAAAACTAAAGTCACGTTGGTCGGGGCCGTTTCAAGTTGTTGAAGCATTCCCTTATGGCGCAGTGGAGGTTTCCGATCCATCAACCGGAAACAAGTTCAAAGTGAATGGTCAGCGCCTCAAACACTATTGGGGTGGAGAATTTGAAAGGAATAGGACTTCCGTAGTCCTATCGTGAAGATATCATACCGTATCCAAGTCAAGCTCATGACTATAAACAAGCGCTTCTCGGGAGGCAACCCGAGCCTATTGCTTTATTATTTTGTGTTTTGTGTTGTTTTTGTGTTTGTTTTGTTGTTTTCGTTTTCGTTTTCTTTTTGCGTTTTGTGTTGTAGGTAAACGAGCACGCGTGAAGGATCGAAGTTTGACAAGCATGAATCGAGCGAGGTCAAGCGAACGAACCAATGGATCGCAACGTCATAAGGTGAGTGGTTCGATTTCTATAAAAAAAAAAAAAAAAAAAAAAAAAAAAAAAAAAAAAAAGAGAAGAAAAGGGGGAAACAACCTCGCCGCGGCGAGCTTACAGCTCACAGCGGCGAGGTATTGGCCGTAAGCTACGGCACAAACCTCGCCGCGGCGAGGTTGGAACCTCGCCGCAGCGAGGTATTGCCAGTAACTTACGGTGAAAACCTCACCGCGGCGAGGTCTGACCTCGCCGCGGCGAGTCGAGCCTGAAATTTTTTTTTTTTTTTAAAAAACAAACCCCTACCCCAAACCCGACCCCTCACTCTCAAATTTCAGCTCCCACTCTCAAAAACATCACTCTCTCCCGCTCACTCTCACTTTCCTACATCCACAAACTATTTCAATCTTCAATCTAAACACACAATCACCCATCCCCCTCTCAATTAATTCAACAATAGCAACAATATCACCCCCAAAACACTCCTAATTCTTCACCATTACATCAAATCCGAAAATCAACCAAAGGATTCGAAATTCAACAAAGTAAGTGTGGCTAAACTTTTCTATTTATTTTGTTGTATTGATATGGTGTATTGTTTGTGAATTGTTGGTATTGAAATTTTTTGGGTGGAAGTATTTACAAGTTTTAAAGAGATTTAGTAGAGTGGGAAGTGCACTCTAAGTGTTTGACAAATTGTGTGTGAGAAGTTCTTGCTCATTGTGCTAGTTCTTGATTGTGGTGTTGCCGGAGTGGTCGGTTAGTTGTTTTTGGGTGGTTGCTACTTGAATTTGGGAAATTGGTGCACTTTGGTTACAAAGGAAAGAACGCTTTTAAACACAATGACGAAAAAATCAAAAGGCGCAAGTACAAGTGCACCTCCGAAAAGGAAGAGGGATCCAAAGGGAAAGAAGAAGGTGGTCGAGGAAGAATACGACACCTACAAGTTCGGGGATAAAACGGCCTGGGATGCTTATAAGAAGGCCATAAGTTGGTCGTTTGTTAAGGAAAGGTTTGTCGACTACGAAAGGGAAGCTTTTCCTTATTTACAGGATCAAATTGAAGCGAGGGGTTGGACTGAATTTCTGAAACGGCCATCTCGGGATACCTTCGACAGTGATATTGTTAGAGAATTCTACGCAAATGCCACTTGGACTAGAGAAAATGGTATCACATACGTGAGGGGTACGGAGGTCAGGTTCGATCCGGACACTATCAATGCTTATTACGGGATCGAATGGCCTGCTAACCGAATAGATGATTATGTTGAAGATAAGCGGTGGTATACTTTCAATCAAATGAAAGAGTTCATTGCCCTGCCAGGCACAGTAGTTCGTGGTTTACCGAAGGTGGCACGCAACAGGTTAACTCCGGAGGCAAAAGCTTGGTCATTAGTCTTGCTTTCGCACTTCCGTCCTGCCACGTTTACTACAAGCTACGGTGAGGATCGTATCCCCTTACTCTATTCACTCACCCGTGGGCGGTCCTTCAATGTAGGTCGGGTAATATATGAGGTGCTCGAGGAAACCATTTCGAGAACGAATTATAACAGCAGGAGTTTCTTGTTTCCGCACCTCATAGACGGATTATGCAGAGAGGCAAGAGTTGACTTTGAAGAAGTAGGAGAAGTCATTAAGTTACCTACCCCGATCAACACGTTAGCTATCTGCAGGACCTTACAGTTGGACTATACGAGTCCGTACAACCTTAAAACTTACATTTATAGTCAGGCTGAAGAGGATGAGGCAGAACCAGAAGATCAACCAGATCAAGAGGGTAGGGATGGACAGGAAGGGGCACAGGTTGATGAGCAACCAAGCGGTCAGGCGCAGATAGGCCACGGAGATGATATTGGCAGACTGATTCAGCTTGTTCAAGCAATGAGTAACAAGCAAGATGCCATGAGTAACAGGCAAGATGTCATGTTTGATAGACAAGACCAGCTGGCTCGGTATGTTTATGCAATGAAAGACAGAGATGATGCTGTGTACCGAACATTGCTCGGAGACGACCGGTACAATGCCCTTCCCCAGAATACTTTTCCTGAGCGTATCAACTTGCCTCCACAGCCTCCGATGAATCAAGGAGACGAGCTACATTTTGATGATGAAGAAGAGCGTGCACTCAATAGGCGAAACCGTTAAAGACAAGAGCAACCACGGGATGCATACAAAAAGGGACGTTGGTTTTAAATTTACGCAGTCCCGTCGGTTTCTATTGATCTTACAATGTTTTATTCTATTTTTCGTCTTGTACTGTGTTGCTACTTCGCGCTTTTGAGACATTAGCTTGTTTACTTGTTTTAACTTACAATTTGTACTTGTTAAACTTATTTAGAGCCGTGCTCGCTCGTTTACCGTTTCGTTTCGTTTCGTTTTGTTTTCTCTTGTTTTGCTTTTGTTTTTGTCGTGTCGTATCTTATTCCGTCACTCTCAATTCACACAATGGGGACATTGTGCATTTTAAGTTTGGGGGAGTAAGGTCATTTATTGCATGCTAGGTCGACCCACCAAACTTTTTCAAATTCTAATTATTATTTGAACATGCTCTACAAAGTTTAAGACACATTGGCAATGGCTATGATTATATTTAAAGTGGATAACGAACTTTAGCGATAATAGGATCTAGGACTCCTTTGGCTTAACTTAAAATCGCTCCAATCTTTAGCTTGGAAATTAAATGTAAAAAGAGCATAAAGGGCCTAAGTTTGGGGGAGTGAACCCTTTTCGAGAATGAAAGACTTTTAAACACCTAACTCTTAAAAGAAATGAGTAGAGAAGTTGCTAAAATGTACGCACTTCTAAGAGATAAAAGAAAGGCTAAGCCTTCAATTGCTAGTTTTCATTGATCATTTTTGGTAATTACTCTATTTCATTGCTTTAGTGCAAAAGTTGTAATAGAAAGAAAAGAGTGGAGCTAGTAGCCCACAAAAGCAAGATTGCATAAAGTTCGCCATTAGTGCAAGTTTCGTATCGCAATACTCTTGTAAAGCACAAAGTGCTATTTTATTATTGTAAATCAAAAGAAAAGTAAAGAATGGTGAGAAAAGAGTTAGGAGCTAAAATCGTCAATTAACTCAAGAATAGGGACAACACTCTTAAATTACCTATAACTTAGTCCCGTGAAGTGATTTGAGCATTAAGTTTACAGTCTACGGCTAGGAGGGATTCTTTGTTAAGCATTAGAAGGCCATGCAAATAGAACCGATGATTTTGACCTATCGGGAATTATTCACTTAAGATAGAATCTAGCCAAAAGCCATCACACACACACGTGGAGCTTGTTTTGAGAATAATTTGAAAGTGTTAAGCTTTGGTGATTTGGTATCAAGCATGCTTGTTTTGTTTTTGTTTTGTTTTCTTTGCTCGAGGACGAGCAAATGTTTAAGTTTGGGGGTGTTGATAACGCCGTGAAAACGTCGTTATTACTCATCTCTTTAAGCCCGAAACATCTTGTTTTGATCCGAGTTTTCGTGTGTCTTTGCGTGTTTGTCGCGTCTTTTGTGCTCTTGGCCCTTTGTTAGGCCTTTGTTCGGTTTTTATCTTTTTGTTCGTGTTTTGATCGTTTTCTCCGTGATTTATAGATATTGACATCTTAGAGAAATTCGGAGTTGCGTATCAATGATGCGAGTCGCTCTAACCACCCCGCGAGTCAAGCTTGAGCTTCAAAGGAATTAGAACCCGGTGCGAATATTACAAGAATGTAGATAGCTGCTCACTAGAACATGCATAAATATTTCATGGATGATCCAAATGAGCTGAGTTTTGGATATATCATAGATGAGTGAGTTAGCTACGCTACGGACTTTACGGATCCGCAATCGGAGTTCGGATTCAGAAGATATGCTGCTCGGAAGAAATTGCGGCAGGGCTGAAAACTCAACCTTACCTTCGGCAAGAACCTCGCCGCGGCGAGGTGGAGGCTCGCCGCGGCGAGCTTGAGGCAGAAAATTCATCTTGCCTATGGCAAGAACCTCGCCGCGGCGAGGTGGAGCCTCGCCGCGGCGAGGTGGTAGCAGAAAAAACCATATCACTTACGGCATAAACCTCGCCGCGGCGAGGTGGGACCTCGCCGCGGCGAGGTCTGCTCTGTTTTTCTGCGTTTTTGAGGGCCTTTATGTATATAACCTTCCTCCCCACTTGTAATTAGAACCTTCCTTTAGGGATCTTTTGGGCGAAGTTGCTATAGTTTTTGGGGCAATTTAGGCATTGGTGGGTGATAGTTTGCTAGGTTATAAGGGTAGAAGGTGGAAATCATTAGACAACTCTTGCAACTTACAACAAAACACTTGAAAAAGATTTTTCTCTTGCCTCCATCAAAAAGAAGAAGAGTTCTTGCTTGGAGCTTTGGTTGGAAGACTAAAGAAGCTTGAGAGAAGAGTTGTAGTGGCTTCCATTTACATAAGCTTATTCTTACCTTTATCTTTATCTTGTATTATGAATATTTTGAATGTAATGAATATGTTATTGATCAATATGAGTAGCTAAGCATTTAACTCCTAGGTTTTCATGAAGCTTTGATGGATCTATGATTGAATGATGAGTTTATGATTGTGGCTATGCTTACAAGTGTTTGTTAATCTAGTTTGAGCCTTTGTCAACTTGTGGTTAGGCCAACCATAGGATGAAATTGATTGATCCTTAATGGCTAGATATAGTTGATTAAAGATTAGATTATAAAACTAGGTTGTGATTTGATTTTAGGATAGAAATATACCTAAGTCATTTCTTGTTCTAATAAGGTTTGGGAACTAAAGCATCACTTAAGCTTAATCCTTTTAGACATAAATTGGATTAGTTTACTTTGGTAGGTTCGTACGATATCGAAAGATACGTATGAATAAATTATGAAACCTTGAACAACAAACATAAGTATAGTCGTCAACTTGCGAATCATTCGAGATTGGATCACTCTTAGTGACATGGAAATCTAGGAACCTTTATCTAATCGAATCAACGTATTGTGTTTTTATTCATTTCACTTTTATATGTTTAAACAAACTACAAACCTACTACTTTTAATCACATAAGTTCGCATAAGATATTAGAATAGATCTTGTTAATTATTCGTTATATTCCTCGTGGGTTCGACACCCCTTATCACTTTATTACTTGAAAGCGACCGTATACTTGCGTTTCTACGCACTCGTATTTGGAGCGTAACACGCGCATCACCATACAAGCTTAGATATAAATACGTAAATAAACTCATACACACCTAGCATGCATGCTACAACAGTATGTTTTCGATCGGGAGCCTCCTATGCGGACCACCATCGAGCCAAAGACGATGGTCCTATTGGTCAGTCTATTAGGTTTCAAAGAGACCTACTCTATTACACATTTTACCATGCATACATGGCCTTTATTCTTCTTGGGCTCCAACCTTGCTTGTAACGGGCCTCCATTCTAAACTAATAATACAGTAAAGCCCTATCTATTACAATGGCTCAAAGTGGCCCAAAACTTAAGGCTCGCAGGCCCAATAAAACCAACAAGATTAAAATTAACCAATCACATCTAACCTAATGGTCAAGGCTCGGCGTGATCGAAAACCACGTAAACAATTTCACGTAGAGTAGGAAAGAAGCAAAACCAATTTTCTTATTTCCTTTCCTATTTTAAAACAGCCTTTTAAAATACTTAAGATTCTAGTTTTAAAACCCCCTTCTAAAACAATCTCTTAACATCATTTTAAACCCCTTTGAAATGACCCTTATATTCTCACTTTAAGTCCCTACTAATTATGATAAAATTGACTTTCCGGATTTACTGAACCCTTTTAGTACACAAAACAGTTTCTGTTTTTCATGTTTGAAAAATTGCAGTTCGGCCCTTGAATTTTCGAAAATTACACTTTGACCCCTCAACTTTTGGAAATTACAAATCAGCCCCAAAATTTCCAAAATATGCAAATTGGACCAAAAAGCAGAAAATTAACAAAATTTCCAGAAACTTTTGTTTATTGCAAAACAGACCCCAAGTTTACGAAAATAGCAAAAACACTCCTTAACCTTTCGTAAATTGCAAAATGGTCCAGATTTTGAAATATTCCAGGATTTACAATTTGGTCCAGAATTGCAGAAAAACAAAATTTCATTTTCTGTCCAGATTTTTGAAAAATTGAAATTTGCAAATCAGCCCTCCAATTTTTGGAAATTACATTTTAGGCCCAAAAACCGAAAAGTGCATAAATCTGAACATTCAATTTATCATAACAAGCAAGAATCAAATATCAGAACACAACAATCACATATGATAACATAATTTGATGCTTTCAGGCATTTTTCATACGTGCATAATAAGTTTGACTCTGATACCACTGTTGGGATTTTTTGGGTATAATTGTCAACTAAAACGGTGCGGAATTTAAAATTTTTATACTCCACATCCCAGAGATCTTATTAGCACATATGAATAATGTTGAATTTATTTCAGCACACAAATACTAAAATAAACACAGTGGTAAAATTGCAATTTTACCTCACCACAGGCAAGGTGGTGGTTTCTCCGGTCTTCTTTTCGGATCACTAGAGCACCCCATGTGTTGTGCCTCTAGAGAATAGTCCACACCAGCTGGATCTACAATCACTTTAATCCTCAGGCTAAGAACTAGGAGAAAAGCAGTTCAGATTCAAGAGTTGGATTTAGATCCAACTCCAGATGTAGATCGGATGAAGGAGAGAGGCGGTGCACGGCCGATCTACAACCACGGCGGCGGCGGCTATGTAGTAGGAGGCGGCGGAGGCTAGGGCTGAATGGGAGAGGGGGCGGCGGCCAAGAGAGAAGAGAGGTTAGGGTTTTTAGTGTTTTGCTTCCTTAAGGTTTTGAGTCTCCAAGACTCCTTTTTAAAGAAGAGTTCAAACCCTATCCCTAACCCTATCATCTCTTAGCTAATGGGCCATCAGATAAGTTGGCCCATCCCTCTATTTAATTAGTTCCTTTAATTAAATAGCCCAAGTCATTTAATTAACCACTTTAGTTAAATGGCCCATTTATTTAACTAATACTTTAATTAAATAAACCAATAAATCTAATTAATTTTCTCTCTCCAAGAATTAACCCTTTAATTCTTTACTTTGACTTAACTCCTTTAAATCAATTCGTTCTACAACTGACTATCACAGTTCCAGCTTTTGTGTGTGACCCTCTAGGTTCACCATCAATTGGCCGCAGGCTCACATTTCTGTGATTTAATTAATGATCAATTAATTATTTAATTAATTGCTCCGATCAATTAAACTACTTTTAATTGACCACTCCAGAATTGATCTTCCATCAATTCAGGACTACCCACACCTCATGGTCGATGTCTAGCCACAAGCCCATGAGGCCTAACTTCAGGTGAATTGACTTTAGTGAACCTTAAACTGATAACTCTGTGAAAACAGTGTTATCAAGTCTATTTCCTTAACTCATTCGATTATTCTTATTAGAGTTTTGATAGAATTTTAGGCAATTTTAGTTAGTTTTGTATTTTGTCGCTCGAGTCATTGGTTTAATTGTTTTCTGCATGAATTGAGATATTTTCTTATATATTGTGTTCATATTTGTAGGCTTAAGCTATTTTGGATCAAAGAACATGATTGGAAGCGAGAACACCGAATTAAAGATCAAATGAAGTCAAATAGTGCAAGAACGAAGAAGCTGTCAGAAATGTTGTTGTGCACTCCGAGGACCATAAGTCATTCAAGGAAGCTTCAATGAAGTTGAATTTCGACTATGATGTAGAGGAATGAGTTAGCTACACCACAGATTTTACGGATCTTGATTTGGAGTTCGGAGCTGAGAGTTATGACACTTGCAAAACTGTCGCGCAAATCTATCGCGATTTTCATGAATTAATTCTTTAGGATCTAGGGTTTTTATGAAACTATGTTACTTTGATTATTTTTATTGGATTATTCGTAGTTAGGGGCAATTCTTGTGTTTGATTTAATTTCGTTCTCTATGCTTGCAACTTGACTGATCATCTAGTTGTTAGATTTAATATTCTTTTTAAACTTGGAAAAGGGAGATTAGGATTAGATAGGAAATTGAATAGTAAACGACTCTTAGTATAGGAATATACTTAAGGCGTTTATACCCGTTACATGAGGTTCGTGTTTAATGCTTTGTGTTATTTATAAATCACCTAAGAATAGGATCGATTTGTATAATACATTAGGTTCTTACGTAATTCGGAAGATACGTAGGAATATACTTGAATCCTCGGGTAGCACTCTTGTCACCACAATAACTACGCAAATCTCAATTGAGCAATCGATATATAACATAGCGGATTATAACTCTAGGTTTCTCTTCTCATTATTCGAACTCAATCCAAGTACTTAGACTAGTTAAATCATTTAGTTAATTTAGTTAATTAAAACCCAAGAATATATTTGAATTTGGAATCGATTAAAAGTAAATTAGGAATTTGAATTGGTAGATATTAGTCAAGTCCCCGTGGAGACGATACTCTTTTACTTACTCTTTATTACTTGTTCGATACGTGCACTTGCGTTTACTTGCGTGTGTAAAATCCGCAACAAGTTTTTGGCGCCGTTGCCGGGGACTTGCAACATTTATTTGCCAATTTTTATTTTTTATTTTTCTTTTGGTTGGTTCCTAGTTAGTTATTCTTTTTCTCGTTCTCTTCATTTGGTATGAATCATAGCAGTTATCATTGGCGTAATGAAGGAACAACTTGTGTGTATTGTGCAGGTGAACACTCGTACGATCGTTGCCCACTGAATTCAAATTCATGGTTATACGTGGATCAATTTCAGGATAGTCAGTATGGTCAGAATCTTCACCCCAACAACTACAATTCAGGGTGGGGGACTAACCCAAATGTTCCATGGAGCGATGATCTGGGTAGTAATCAATACACAAATTTCATGATGACCAACTCGTTCATACCTCCAAGCTACCAAGAGTATTCTCAGCCACCACCAACAGAACCAAGTATTGCATTTATGATAGCATTCACCGATTGTATAGAGGAGATGAAAAAGATCAGATCTAAAATTGATCAAGCGTATTCTCAACCATCAACAGAACCAAGTATTGCATTTATGATGGCATTCACCGATTGTATGGAGAAGATGAAAATGATCGAATCTGAAATTAACGCATTCAATTTAAGAATGGGTAATCTACCTCAAGGCTCACTCTCGAATGAAGAGGATAATTCGATATTATCAGATACTAAGCCGAGCGAGACAAATTCTCTTATTTTTGAGAGTGAAATAGAGCAGCCACATAGCAATAAATTGATAAGTTTCGATGTTCATCATAACAAGGGGATCCCGGATGCAGAAGAAAATATCTTAACCATTCTGGAGGACGATCAAATCAGGGAATACATCGAAATCAACAAGTCAATGACGTTATAGATGAGATTGAGGTAATGGAGATAGAGGAGGATACAATTGAGTTTATCATACCTCTAATTTATGAGTCAAAAAGCGATGGATCTTATTTTGGTGTGGATGAGATATTAGTGAGAGCTACGCAAAACGGAAGGGTTGATGATAAAACGAACTACAATATGCATACCCATCCTCAAAGCGTGACTTGGATAAGAGTTGGTAAATATTACAAGAGATTTGAACCTGGGGATAGAGCTTGTCGATTCGATACAAGGTTCAAATTTGTCCCAATTGAGCTTACAACGAAAAGACCAAATTTCGGGACAACAAAGAAAGCAAAAAGGCCCGGACTTATGCTTGATCCGGATGGAACCCTATTTGATTATTGGCCACCTTAAAAGGGAAGTATCAAAGTCGAGCTAAGGACTTAAACCTAAGCGCTTCTTGGGAGGCAACCCAAGCTTTTATTTGTTTTTGTTTTTGCATTTTTTATTTCGTTTTTGTTTTAGTTTTAGTGTGATCTGTGGTGTTTTGTCGGGTTTTGCAGACGTATCGCGGTGCAAGGTAACGAGGAGATGAATATTTCATGAACTGGCGCGTTTTGGAGAAGAAGAATAATCAAGCCATGGCACAATCTGAGTCAGTCCATGGCTCAATTTTGACCAAAAAGAGTGCATAAATTCCAGCAGCTTGAAGCCATGGCACAACTTAAGTCAGGCCATGGCTCAAGTCTTGAATAATAAAGTGAACAAATTCCAGCAGCTTTAAGCCATGGCACAACTTTAATCAGGCCATGGCTCAACATCAAGTGGCCAAAAGCCATAAATTTCCAGAACCAGAAGGCCATGGCTCAAATTGGATCGAGCCATGGCCTCAAAAAAAAAAAAAAAAAAAAAAAAAAAGACATGGATCGGGCTCTCTCTTCACAAACCAACAAACCCTTCATCTCCCACCACCCAAACCCCAACGCCGCCGACCACCGCACAACACCCGCACCCAGCCCATCCCAGCCGCGATTCTGTCCCGATCGAAACCCTAACCCAACGCCGCCGCACCTTCATCTCTCCCCGCCGTCGCATCTTCATTTCCCTCCGCCGCGCAGATCTCCCCACGCCGCCGCGACCTGCCTCTCTCCCTCAGATCTGCCGCCGCACGAACCCCACGCACCCAGCCACGAACACCAGCCGCACCCAGCCGCGCGACCTGCATCTCTCCAAGCAGCGCCGCCTCCACCCACCCAGCCGCGACAAAGCCGCCCAGAAACCCTAACCCGCCGCCCCTTACACAAAACAGCCACCAGCCCAAATCTAAACGCCGCTGCGGCACCTCGATCTCAGTTGGACATCTCTCAAGGACCGGTAACAATTGATTTTTACCTTTCTAGGTTCGGTTCTTGATTTCGATTTCGATTACTAGTTTGAGGGCTTGTGTTGCTATTCTTGGATTTTGGTGTATGATTATTTGCGGATTGTGGAGGAACGGGCTCTTGAACGTAGTGTCTACTTGGATCGTCGCTTGATTGTATGGGTAGTTGAGATTGATTATATTTTCGGTTTCGGTGTGATACTTGTGAATTGATTGTTTTGGTGGAGTGAACCAAATGGCACCACAAAGTCGAGTGGTCCCGAGGATGATGCGTAGGAGGGACAGATATGCAAGAGATCGCCAGACACAGCCTCGTAGGGACGTATTCTTTTCACTATTCTCTGTTATATTTTGTGGTGGTTTTATTACTGTCTGCATGTGCATATTCTCGTATTTCCTGTTTGGTTAATCTGGCATGTTTCAACTCGTTTGTTTATGTCACAGTGAGGTCACTGTTTGTTCTAAGTTTGGGGGTGAGGTCGCATTTACTTCATGCATGCTAGGTCGACTTTGATTAAATTTTTTGAAATTTTATGTGTTTTTGAATGTTTTTCCTGCACATTTTAAGCACAAATACATAATCGAGAATTTAGGATGACGTTAGAGAATTATAGTTAGAATAGAGCTTAAGAAATCCTTTCTTGCCTACATGATTTCTAAATTCAAGGGTTAAAATGCTAAGGATCTAAGTGATAGTTTTGCCTAAGTTTGGGGGGAAGGATAACTTTAACAAGAACCAAATGAAGCAAATAATTGAAAAACTATAAGTTAAATTCAAAGAAAATAACCTCAATTGTATGAGACCTGAAAAACCTCATCGCTTGAGACTTATACTTGCACTCCTCTAACTTGACTGCGATAAGATGAACGATATATGGGTGCATCGACTTAACTATTCTACTATTCTGCATTCCTCTATTTTGACTGCTTCTTTAGAACGAGTTATGAGTGTGAGTGGTGCTAAATATACTTAAGTTATGCTCATTAATGAAGAAAGTGCTAAGTGAAAGTTCAAACGTAAAGCATTCCATAACTTCGACTGAAGGCTTTGCTAGAACTTAGTAATTAGTATGATAACCTAAGAAAATATAGAATATGTTTGGCAATTTAGGAATTCATGAAATTAGGCTCAATGATTTCGAAGCTATAGTGATCTAAGTGATTCCGACATTTGCGTTTTATGTATACACACACACACGCAGGAACTACATGATAGAATGCATAAGGTTTTGAAATTGATGGTTAGTAGTTTGACTTGGGATGCATGATTGTAAATGTTCGTGTTGTTGTTTAAGTTTTTGTCATTACTCGAGGATGAGTAATAGTTTAAGTTTGGGGGTGTGATAACTCTGTGAAAACAGTGTTATCAAGTCTATTTCCTTAACTCATTCGATTATTCTTATTAGAGTTTTGATAGAATTTTAGGCAATTTTAGTTAGTTTTTTATTTTGTCGCTCGAGTCATTGGTTTAATTGTTTTCTGCATGAATTGAGATATTTTCTTATATATTGTGTTCATATTTGTAGGCTTAAGCTATTTTGGATCCAAGAACATGATTGGAAGCGAGAACACCGAATTAAAGATCAAATGAAGTCAAATAGTGCAAGAACGAAGAAGCTGTCAGAAATGTTGTTATGCACTCCGAGGACCATAACTCATTCAAGGAAGCTTCAATGAAGTTGAATTTGGACTATGATGTAGAGGAATGAGTTAGCTACACCACAGATTTTACGGATCTTGATTTGGAGTTCGGAGCTGAGAGTTATGACACTTGCAAAACTGTCGCGCAAATCTATCGCGATTTTCACCGGGATTTTAAGAGAATCCTTGGGCCTAAAGTCTCCTACTTGGACTCAACTTGGTAGATCTATTTAAGGACTTCTAGGTCACGAAATTACACATCTTTGATCAGCTCTAAACATACTTTTCTCAACATCAAAGATCTACTTGGAGAAAAAATTGAAGAAGAAAAGAGAGAAGTCCTGAAGATCACCCAAGCAAGAAGAACGCAATATTGAAGATCTTAATCTTTGATTCATCGTTTTGTCTATAAAACCACATGAACTCAGATTTGTTTTCCTTTATTATTTTCTTCTTATGTTTATCATGAATTAATTCTTTAGGATCTAGGGTTTTTATGAAACTATGTTACTTTGATTATTTTTATTGGATTATTCGTAGTTAGGGGCAATTCTTTTGTTTGATTTAATTTCGTTCTCTATGCTTGCAACTTGACTGATCATCTAGTTGTTAGATTTAATATTCTTTTTAAACTTGGAAAAGGGAGATTAGGATTAGATAGGAAATTGAATAGTAAACGACTCTTAGTATAGGAATATACTTAAGGCGTTTATACCCGTTACATGAGGTTCGTGTTTAATGCTTTGTGTTATTTATAAATCACCTAGGAATAGGATCGATTTGTATAATACATTAGGTTCTTACGTAATTCGGAAGATACGTAGGAATATACTTGAATCCTCGGGTAGCACTCTTGTCACCACAATAACTACGCAAATCTCAATTGAGCAATCGATATATAACATAGAGGATTATAACTCTAGGTTTCTCTTCTCATTATTCGAACTCAATCCAAGTACTCAGACTAGTTAAATCATTTAGTTAATTTAGTTAATTAAAACCCAAGAATATATTTGAATTTGGAATCGATTAAAAGTAAATTAGGAATTTGAATTGGTAGATATTAGTCAAGTCCCCGTGGAGACGATACTCTTTTACTTACTCTTTATTACTTGTTCGATACGTGCACTTGCGTTTATTTGCGTGTGTAAAATCCGCAACATAAACCTCTTATAAGTACCAAGTACATACGGTCCCTCTAACGACTAATTTCCCGATCGAGACCTAGGGTGTGTGAATTGGTCGGCACCTCTAATCATCTTGATTCTGTACTTTCTAATTCTGGATAATACTTTCAGTGTGACTGCTAAATATGGAAACCCTTTTCCAAATCCATCACTGAACATGGCCATGGATTTCTCTTAATGTATCATCTAAGAATGTACAGGAAATTCCCTCATCCATTACAATGAGTCGGTAGATCCTATATTGATGCTAACCATCCGCGCATACGACTATACATACCCAACGTAGGTGCACAATGGACAAGCTATGTGACCGGCTCCTAAATCAAAGAACGCACACCCGTATACCGAATTCGCCCTAGCACCTCAATTCTAAAGACTAAATCGTACATTGTTATAAGTCTTGAGAGACATCCCACCACCGATATGCTTTTTACGCACTTCCACAATGGGTCTCTCTGTTCGGGTCGTTTGATGCGTCTGATCCCCTATCGAACCACCTAGTCATATGAACTGACATTAACAATGTCTTGTTCATGAAACAAAAACAAATTCACTTCAACTGAATCATGCATAATCGTACAAGTCTTGACGATTCATTCGATACCCCGTCTCGACATGAATCTATGACTTGGAACATTTTCGAGATCATGACCTTTGAGACTGTTTCATGATAGATCGCACTCAGTCCTGAAGTGTATAGTCCCGTAGTCATGTGTGATCTCAGGGTTTCAACCAATCGCTTAAATGTGTTCGCGAAAGATGAAGTTGGCCATTTGTTTATATTATGAATTCTCAATAAAATAAACAATTCGTATTAATTAATAAATCGAAGATTCTTTCAAGATAAAATAATGTTCCTATTACAAGCTATTTTGTTGGCTTGCAGGGCACTATCCTATCAGTCGATCCCTTCCTTGAATATTTGCAAGAAGGAAAACTTCCTAAAGATACAAATGAAGCTCGGAGGCTTAAATATCGAGCGCCATCTTATGCCTTGGTGGAATCTTCGCGAATTTTGCTGAAATGTATCCCCGAAAGTCAGTATGATATAATTCTAAGAGAAGTCCACGAAGGGGAAGCTGAGAATCACTGTGGCGCTCGGGCATTAGCTCTAAAATACTCGAGGGCGGGATATAATTGGCCTACACTTATTTCTGATTAGGTTGATTATGTAAAGAAATGCCATCACTGTCAAATTAATTCCCAGCAGAGTAGATGCATTCAATTCCTACTTGTTGGACCTTCGATAAATGGGGTATCGATATTGTAGGTCCTTTTCCGACTGCAAGAGCAAGGTAGAATTATGTGTTAGTTGCCGTCGAATACTTCAGCAAATGGGTAGAGTGCATAGCTTTAACAAAAATCACCCAAGTTATAAATTTCCTTTGGAAAAATATTATCTGCAGGTTCGGAATTCCCAGAGTATTGATAATAATGGAACTCAGTTCGCAGGGAAGAAGATCTTGGAATGGTGTGAGAAGTTCGGTATACTACAAAATTTCACATCTGTTGGACATCCGCAAGCAAATGGACAAACTTGTTGGGTTATTGGTAACGTCAGGACGTTAAAAGCAGCGGAATTTTAAAATTTTTAAATAATCCAATCAGGATCTTTACTCATCTACTCATACGAAAAGGATTTTCACACAAAAACAAAACCTATCGTAATGGGTTTTAGAATTTACCTCACCACTTGAACGGTGGTGGTTTTTCTCCGGCCTTCTTCCAGATCTGATGGATTTGGTTTGAGAGAAGCACTCCAAGCGTTGTGCCTCTAGCGGTATCCACACCAACTGGATTGAAGCAACTCTCTTGGATCCTTAGGCTCAGAACTTGGATCCAAAAGTCATCAAGCAAGAAAAGAAGAAGAAAGGCTATCGCATGAACCTTGTGCAATTGCACAGGGTTCGGCCGAACCGATCTCTGTTAGGGGGGGGGGGGGGGGGCGGCGCAAAACTGGTTTGGGAGAGAGGGGGCACGAAATTTGTGTCTTAGGGGGCTAGGGTTTTTGTGGTCTTGAGCTCCTTATATAATAAGGAGTCTTGACCTAGCCTTGTTCTATTCCAAGTAGGAAACTTAAAGCCCTTTTACTTATGGCCTTTATTTGTTTCCTAATGGACTTAGATCTCCTTTTAATTAATTAAACACTTTTAATTAATTCAGCCCATTTAATTAATTAATATAATTAATTAATTAAATTAATTCCTCTATGATTAATTAACACTTTAATTAATTAGTTTTCTTCCTCAAGAATTAACACTTTAATTCTTAAGTTTTGATTTAATCCTTTAAATCAAACTTTCCTTATATGATTTGTTGCAGTCCAATTGTATTGTTTGTGACCCTCTAGGTTCACCATCAATTGGTCGCGGGCCCACGACTTTCGTGATTTAATTTGCGAGCTTATTAATTGCTATTAATTGAACCCCTTCAATTAACCACTCAAGAATTAATTTCCGTATTAGTTCATGAGTACCCACACCTCATGGTCGATGTCTAGCCACAAGCCCGTGAGGCCCAACATCGGGTGAATTGATCTCAGTGAACCTCACCTCCTATAATTACCATGTACATACGGTCCTTCTATCGACTTAATTTCCCGATCGAGACCTAGGGTGTATGAATTGATTGACACCTCTAATTATCTCGATAACTATACTTTCTAATTCCGGATAATGATTCTAGTGTGACTGCTAAATTTGGAAACCCCTTTCCAAATTTGTCACCAAATGTGGCCACAGGTTTCTCTGAATCTATTATCTAAGAATGTATAGGAAATTCCCTCAACACACTACGTTGAGTCGGTAGATCCTATATTGATGCTAACCATTCGCGTACACGACTATACGGACCCAACTTATGCACACAATTGTCAAGCTACGTGACCGGCACCTAAATCTAAGTACGCACGCCCATGCACCGAACTCCATCTTCACTTTCGATGAGTTCATCGATAAACTTGAACATCAATTTGCAAGCCAAAGGAAGCCAAGGTTGCCTGCGAACCATTTAGGGACGGTGAAACTTTAAGGCAATGGTTGGCGAGGTTCAGCATCGAACATCTTAAAGTATTTACTCCGCAGATCGAGTATCTATCCTCCCAGATGTTCGAATTAACGAAAAACACACAGTTCGGGAATGCATTGTCCAGAAAGCAGCCAAAATCCTTTGAAAGGATCATGGAGATAGCAGAAAAATATAAGATACAGGAGGAAATGAACAAGCTAAAACATGCTCAAATCCCGAAGCTCCCCCTCGAAAAGAAACAAGATAGAGCTCCGATACCGAAATCGGGCGACTATGGCAGAGGCTCAACGCCTACAAACCCCAGATGTCAAACCACCGACCTAATGTCTACGGTTCGGTCTCCGATCCTAATCCGATTCCACACCCGGGAAAAATCCATTTTACGGAATTGAATGTTGGGATATCTCGGTTGATAGATCAACAAAAGTGCGGAATTTAAAATTTTTTCGAGATACACATCAGTCCCATAAATCATAGATCCATCTTATATATGCGAATAGGTTGAATCAAAACAAAAATAGTACAAAATAAAGGGGGTATGCGATTTTTACCTCACCACATACAAGGTGGTCGCAACCTCCGGTTTTGTTTCTGATTCACAGATAGTGATCCAATTGTCTCATCTCCAGAGTTGATCCACATCAGTTGGATTGTAGTGACACCTCGAAGTCTTAGGCTACGAACTGGATCTTGAAGGTTATCAGTGAAAGGATGTCTAGATCTACTTGCAGAGCAAGATCTAGCACAGGAAGAACAAGAGAGGGCGGCGCACAGGGCAACTCACGGCCAAAGGGCGGCGACTAGGGTTGGCGGCGCAGGACTAGAGGCGGCTAAGGTTAAGGGGGGCGGCTAGGGTTAGTTGTGCAAGAGTAAGATTATCTTGTGTTTTTCTTTGAGTTCAAGTTGAACTCTATTTATAAGCCTCCCAAAAAACCTAGCCTTACAAGACTTCTTGTGGGCTTTTAATTAAAGCCCCATGTCTTGCAAGTCCTTTTAATTAACTATTTAATTAATTTACTCCATATTAATTAATAAATTAATATATCTCTTAATTAATTAATTATTTAATTAATTAGATCAACTAATTAATTAGTTTCCCACTTGAATTAATACTTTAATTCATTATTTGATTTAATTACCTTTAAATCAATTATTTCATTTTATAACTGTCACTGTCCAACTGTATTGTGTGTGACCCTCTAGGTTCACCATCAATTGGCAACAGGCCCACGAATTACTCGTGATTTAATTTATGAGCAATTAATTTCTCCGATCAATTAAACGCTTTTAATTGACAACTCCTAGAATCAATCTCCCTTATCAACTCAGGCGTACCCACACTTCATGGTCGATGTCTAGCCACAAGCCCATGAAGCCCAACTTCAGGTGAATTGATATTTGTGAACCTCAGCTCTTATAAATGCCAGGTAAATACGGTCCTTCTATCGGCTTAATTTCCCGATCAAGACATTGGGTGTGTGAATTGATCGGCACCTCTAAATTTGTCTCGATAACTATACTTTCTAATTAGGGATAATATTCCAGTGTTACTGCTAAATTTGGAAACCCCTTTCCAAATCCGTCACCGACTGCGGCCATAGATTCCTCGGATATATTATCTAAGAATCGTATAGAAAATTCCCTCATCCATTATCAGGAGTCGGTAGATTCCATATTGGTACTAACCACTCGCGTACATAACTATACGCACCCAACACAGGCATGTTATGTTGGGTATGTTTAGGGTTGCCTCGATTGTCAGAACAACTTACAGTGCGGAATTTTAAAATTTTTCGAAGCACCCAAGGTCCCATATATTAGATCTCAATATTATGTATACGAAAGCATGAAACAAAAACACACAATGTATTAAACAAGGGGGTTTTCGATTTTACCTCACCACAGGGGGTTTTCATCACCGATATGCGTTATGCACTTCCACAATGGGTTTCTCTGTTCGGGTCGTTCGATGCGTTAAATCCTCCATTGAACCACCTACTCATATGCACTGGCCTCAAATGCCTTGCTCATGAAACGCTACAAATTCACTCCATGTGAATCATGCATACTTGTACAAGTCTTGACGATTCCTACGATACCCCTTCTCGTTCGGAATCTATGACTTGGAACAGTTTTAAGATTACGACCTTAGAGACTGTTTCATGATAGCACTCAGTACTGAAGTGAATCGTCCCATAGTCAAATGTAATCTAAGGATTTCATCCAATCGCTTAAATGTATTCGCGATAGACGAAGTTGGCCATTGTTTATCCTTATACACATATAAATAAACATTCATACTAAGTCATTTATACTAATGAAAGATAATGATAGTTCCAGTACAAGCTAAATAAATTGGCTTGCAGGGCACTATCCCATAAATCTCCCACTTACACTAAAGCCAATCACAAACGTTTCTAGGACCCATCTTTTTAAAGATGTTCTTCGAACTCATTTCATGACATAGCCTCCTTTTAGTGGATCCGCTAAGTTGTCTTCTGAGTCGACGCGATCCATTACGTGCGTTAACTCTACCAATGATTTTTCTAATCAAATGGTACTTTTCTTTCAATTGTGTTTAGATTATGGTAAGATCTCGAATGTTTTGCTTTAGCAATAGCACCAATGTTATCATGGAAGATAATCATGAGCTTCGCAATGCTAGGCACTACATCCAACCGAAGAATGAAGTTTTATATCCAAACACTTTCTTAAGCCGCATTTAGCTGCAATATATCTTGCTTCAGTAGTTTACATGGTTACGGTAATTTGCTTGGAATCCTTTCAAATTTACCGTTACCACATTGAGGCAGGATATGTATCCAAAAATGGATATTTTTAATTCATCCACATCAGACTGAAAAATTCGAATCAGTAAATCCTTCGAATTCTTAATCCTCCACTACCACCGTAGACCAAGAACAAATCCTTAATCTTTGTCAAGAGCTTAAGGATGTCTTTTACGGTGGTCCAGTACTTCTTCACTGGATTTTGACTAGTAACTGCTCGCGATACTTGATCAAGTTCTACGTCTGGTCTAGTAAATAGTAAAGCATGCCACATGCAACCTTTTGTCTGAAACATAAGGTATTTGAGACATTCTCCTTTATTCTCATTTGATGTAGGGCACATCGATTTTGAAACAAGGGATATAGTGTCTCACTGGAAGCAATCCTTTCTTGGATTCTTCATACTGAATATTTTCAGTATTGATTCTATGTACTTAGATTTATAGAGTGTCAACATCTTTTCTGATCTACTTCTATAGATACGTATCCCAATACGCAAGATGCTTCTCCTAAATCTTTCATGGAGAATTGCATGAACAACTATGCTTTCGTCTGTGCTATTATTCCGATATCATACCAGATAACCAGAACATTATCGACATATAAAATATGAGTTTCATCGCGCTCCCACTAATCCTTTTGTACACTCATGGTTCATACTCATTTTGATGAAGTCAAATGTCTTGACTATCTCATCAGAACAAATGTGAATCTGAATGGATTCAGACATTGCTAATGGAGAAAATGTTTCATCAAAGTCTGTTCCAGAACATTGTGAACAGCCTTTTTACCACTAGTCAATTCTTAGAGGCAACACCTCTCCATTCATTCCAAGTTTGAAGATTCACTTACAACTTATAACCAACTTATAGGGATAAATCCCTCGGGTGGATCAATCAAGGTTTATACCTTGTTAGAATGGATGGGATCCATTTCGGGTTGCATGGCTTCGAGCCACGCATCCGAATCTATGTCTGACATCGCTTCTTGATAGGTCCTTGGATCACTTTCCACTTTCTCGTTTTCGTGAATGAAACCAAATCGCTCTGGCTCCTTACGAACTCGATCAGACCTTTGAAGAGTAGGTGTACTAGTAGGTTAAGTAAATTCTGGATTAGCTCTCACTGTTTGCGGGGATGGGTCCAAATCTTGGACTTTATCAAGTTCCATGACGTTTCCATTTCCTTTGACGAGAAATTCATCAACAGAGGAACGGGTATTTAGAAGAAACGATTGTTTCTCATTGTCGTGGAACAGGTATCCAATGGATTTCGTTGGATACCCCACAATTACGTACAAATTGGATCTACTAGCCAATTTATCTCCTTTCTCATTTCTACCATCGGTAGGAGATCTCCATACTCAGAGGTAAGAGCATATAGGTATTTTGTCATACCTTTCTTGGTAAAGCTTTGTAGGAACGAAACTTTGAAAGTACTTTGCTCAGTATCTTCGATGCAGTCAGGTGGACTAACTCCTAGAATGCATAAGGAAGCTTTAAGAAAACTCAATATGGATCGAACAATGCCTAACAATGTTAGATTCCATCTCTTTAGACACTTCAATAAGTTGAGGCGTCTTAGGAGGAGTTTATTGCATGAGAATCTCATTCTCATTGAGATAATTGAGGAATCCATGACAAGTATTTGCTATCTCGATTAGATCGAATAATACTATGCCCTTGTTGATTCTCTACTTCGTATTGAAATATCTTGAAAATTTTCAAAGGTTTTTCGGATTTGTATCTCACTAGATTCGTTTTCCACTAACGACCAAGGTCATTAGAAAAAAGGTACAAAGTATGAGTAATCTCCTCTCACACTAACTTTTAGTGGTCCATATTCATGGATTAAATCCAGATTTTGTTTGGTTCGCTCTGGATTCCCTATGACGGGAGATCTGGTCATCTCTCTTTTGAGACATGATTCGCAGGTTGGAAGTTCATCCAAGTTCTATTTTTCAAGAAGCTTAGGTGAAACCAACTTTTGAATCCTACTCTTGGAGATGTGTCCAAGTCTAGCGTACCAAAGTTATGGACTATTATCTTTGTATTAATTTGAACTTCACACATTAATTCAATAAAATTGAGTTAATGGTTTAATTCAATTAATTTACTTCCTTTCAATTAACTTCTTTAATTGATTCCTTTTCCCTTTTCAATTAACCCTTTAATTGAAACGTTGCTTAATTAATTAGATCATCTAATCAATTAAACATATCAGTGTCTTTCTTAGATGCAGTGGGATAATTCGACTTTTAGGCTACTTGCGTTCTTTTGACTACCTTTATGGTCGAATTTAGAAGAGAATAAATTCTTCTTCATTTTACTCTTCTTTGACTTCGCAGTCCATGAAGTGTAAACGATCATGACAGGTTTATCCTATTTGCCTTTAACCAATACTTTGGTTGATTCATGAAATGTGATCAACTTATCAAATAAGATCAGTGTACTTCAAGAGTCATTTGAATGAGCGGGAGGAGAATTTAGGAGGAAGTCAATGTTAAGATCACTTGCAGGCTTACGTTTAATTGATCCAGTTTTCAACTAGATTGATAAAACAAAGACAGTGATCCTTGACACTAGTTCCTTCATTTATTATGGAGTTTTGAAACAATTCCTTAGAAGTCTCGAATCAAATCGATTCAAAACTACTCCTCAAAACAAGCCTTTTGAGGTGGATGTTTGTTTCATAAGACTGGTCCTCAAAACAGGCCTTTTGAGGTTTGTTTCAGAAGATTCAGACATGCTCCTCATGTTGCTTCCATAGCTCGTTCAAGCTTGATGCTTATTTGAGGAAATGATCATTAAGATTCCCATATGCTATTGGTGATTCGTTTCATTTTTGAGATTCATCTTTATAGGAGGAAACGATCATTAATATTCCCATATTCTACGGGTGATTCGTTTCTCTTTTTGACTTATCTCAGAAGCGCATAAGGCATATGCTCGTCGTTTAAGAACATCATTCCCACTTCTGGAATTTAAGACAATTCTCAAGTTTTTGCCTAGTCGATATTTTGATCTAGTTATTTTATTAGTCGAGGATAAATAGTTAAATGTATAATTACAGATTTCTCAATATCTAAAGAGAAGACAAACATTTAGTGGACTAGTTAATGAATAATACTTATAATCTACGAAGGTTGGACTTTCTATCGTAGAAGTTCTCCCACTATTTTATCGAAACAATTACCCCTTCAATTGTTCGGGAAATTCTATTTCCTAGTAGGTCTTGACGTCCCAGCGGCAATTAATTGCACCCACGACTCGTGGCCATGCAACCAATTGCCCAGGTAGGCATACTTATTGCCAATTGTGTCACTCCACAACCTTCAAGCTATTTTGCCTCGGTTTTTGCACTTATCTAGTACTGCTACATCATAAGTGTTACTAATCGTTAAGTCTAACCCATCAATCATGATGAGCAACGGGCCCGGTCGTGAATTCTCCGTAACTAGTTATCGGTCGATCTTCACATCCCGACCAGTCCTCACCTTTGTCGTGTTTAGTTAAAAACAGGAGTCAAGGAATTTCACGTATTGTCCCTTTCTTTGACTCGGGTGCCAGACTCTGGATCACCTCTTTTAATAAGTAGACAACATACACTAGTCCCTATTGATGGAAGGCTTGGATTTATATAAATACTGCATTTTATTTTAATCCAATATGACTTAATATTTAATTCAAGAGGGGATTTACTTGTTTGAAAGTTTAAGGCAAACTCTCTCGAGATCTCACCGCTTCGATTATGAATTATCTTATTTACGATCTAATATTCTAGCGCGTAATACCATACAAGCCAAATAAAAGAAGCAATAAATAAATAAATCATAAATAAATAATCCTAGCATGCATTTCTACCACAATATGTTTTCGATCGGGAGCCTGCTATATGGGCCATCATCGAGCCAATGATGTTGGCCCTATTGGTCAATCTAAAGGGTTCTAAAACAGGCCTATGCTATTACACAATGTACCATGCATACATGGCCTTCATATCTTCTTGGGCTCCCTCCTTGCTTGTAAATGGGCCTTCATCCTAGACTAGAAAAGCAGTGAAGCCCTATTCTATTACAAAGGCTCAAAGTGGCCCATAATGATAATAGGCTCGCAGGCCCAATAAAAACCAAACATTAAATTAAACCAATCACATCTACCCTAAGGTCAAGGCTCGGCTCGATCGGAAACCACGTAAACAGTTCACGTAGAGCAAGAAACATGCAATCAACTTTTACCTATTTCTTTCTTAATTTTAAAACATCCTTTTAAAACTAACTTCCTACGATTCTAACTTTTTAATCACTACTAATTATGACAAAATAAATATTCGGGTAAAAAAAAAAAATTCTGCTCAAATTCAGAATCTGTTTTTCAACTTTCGAAAATTGCCCCCTCAACTTTCAAAAATTGCACTTTGACCCCAAAACTTTTGAAAAGTTACGAAAACATCCCAAAACAGATTCGGGAAGCAGACCAGAAAATAAAATTTTGAATTCTGAAATTTTTTGATATTTCAAACAGACCCTTGAAGTTTCGGTAATTACAAAACAGTCCCCAAACTTTTGGAAATTACAAAATGACCCCAAAAACTGTGCGATCAGATTTGCAAAATGGTCCAGAAAATTTGAAATTTCCAGATCCAAAAATTTCGAATTTTCAGCCCTTTAAAAACCCTAATCTCGATTTTTGCACCAAAAAGTCCTGAAGTTTTCAAAAGCTATAAATTTGCCACAGATCTGGAAAAGCAGTTTTACCCAATCATAGATCCAGTCATAACAAGCAAGAATCAACTTACAGAACATAATTATCACGTGTTCTCATACATATAATTAAACATATACGGTGAACACACATTATGTTCAGTCTTTTCGTATAATAATTATGGAGTTGGCTCTGATACCACTGTTGGGTATGTTTAGGGTTGCCTCGATTGTCAGAACAACTTACAGTGCCGAATTATAAAAATTTTCGAAGCACCCAAGGTCCCATATATTAGATCTCCATATTATGTATACGAAAACATGAAACAAAAACACACAATGTATTAAACAAGGGGGTTTTCGATTTTACCTCACCACAGGCAAGGTGGTGGCAACCTCCGACTCTGATTCTGATTCTGGTTCACAGGAGTGATCTAAATGTCTCACCTCCAGAGTTAAGTCCACACCAACTGGATTCTGGTAACACCTCCTAGTCTTAGGCTCAGAACTGGATCTAGAAGATTTGTTAATGCAGGATTGTGTAGATCTACTTGACAGGTCAAGATCTAACACGGTGGAACGAGGGATGAAGTGCGGCGGCGGTATAGCAGCTCACGGCTATTGGCGGCGGCGCTAGGGTTGGGGCGGCGGCGGCTAAGTTCAAGATAGAGGCTAGGGTTTTTGCTTAGGATGTTTTTTATTTTGAGCTCCTATAGAACTCTATTTATAAGCCTCTATTTGACATAGGTTTGCAAGACTCCTTATGGGCTTTTAATTAAAGGCCCATGTCTTGCAAGCCTTCATTTAATTAACTACTTTAATCAAATGCCCAATCCAATTAATAAATCATTATTTCTTTAATATATAATTAATTAGCAACTTAATTAAGTATTTAATTAATTAAGTCAACTAATTAATTAATCTCCCACTTGAATTAATACTTTAAATTTATTTAATTGATTTAATTACCTTTAAATCAATTAATTCCTTTCATGTCCTTTTATAACGGTCACCGTCCAATTGTATTGTGTATGACCCTTTGGGTTCGCCATCAATTGACAGCAGGCCCACGAATTCCTCGTGATTTAATTTATGAACAATAAATTGCTCCGGTCAATTAAACAACCTTTAATTGACCACTCCTAGAATTAAATCCTCTCTTAATTCAGGAGTACCCACACTTCATGGTCGATGTCTAGCCACAAGCCCATGAAACCCAACTTCAGGTGAATTGATATTTGTGAAGCTCGTCTCATATAATTACAATGTACATACGGTCCTTCTATCGACTAATATTCCCAATCAAAACTTAGGGGGTGTGAATTGATCGGCACCTCTAAATTTGTCTCGATAACTATACTTTCAAATTCAGGATAATATTCCAGTGTGACTGCTAAATTTGGAAAACCCCTTTCCAAATCTGTCACCGACTACGGCCGTAGATTCCTTGGATATATTATCTAAAATTCGTATAGGAAATTCTCTCATCCATCACGATGAGTCAATAGATTCCATATTGGTACTAACCACTCGCGTAAAGTCTGTACGCACCCAATCTAGGCATGTTATGATCAAGGTAAGTGACCTATACCTAGATCTAAGTACGCACTTTCATGTACCGAATTCGCCCTAGCACCTCAAGTAAAAGGACTAAATCGTACACTGATGAGGGGTAATTCGGATTCCCTGTTCTTTAGCCTCAACGCGATTCGAATAGCTATGAACCCTGTCGCCAGGGACCGAAAGACGAACCAAAGCATGAAAACGATTGTTTCGAGCTCACATGGTCGAAGGACACTGTTGGGCCGAGCCCAGGCCCAAGTCCTTAAAGTTGGCTATAAATACTCCATGCATTTATTACACTAGGGGACTTCCAGGAGAGACTCCAAGCTTAAGATCACAGCTCGGATTATTAGTATAGGTCTTATTGTACATGTTTCGCCCTCTAGCTTGTACGGCATCCAATAATGCTCGAATAGGACTCATCCTACTTGTATTTTGTATTAAAACTCATTGAATATTAATACTATTGATCTTTCTCCATTTATTCGCATTTATTTATGTTCGATTAGTACACCACCCCACATAATCCGATCACACGAAAACACGTAAGATCAATTGGCGCCCACCGTGGGGCCCTATTCGAGTATTTGATCGAAAAATGCCTACTACGAGGAGAGGTACATGTGGTAGCAGAGAGCCTCACTGACCAGAATTCAATAGATGCACAGGTTATTAATGGTCGGAATTTATTTTTCCGATCATGGTATCGATTAATTTCGAGAATGAAAATTATGGGGATTCTCAAATCAATTGGGAGTGATTAAAGGAAGTTATGCGAATTCTCGAAAATTACACAAAGTTCATTCAAGAGCAAAGTTTTATTATTGATGTCATTCAAACAAATTACAAATGCGAAGCTTCGAATACAGAGTTCGAGCTCCAGAAATAAAGTACGACTATTCATACTCTATTACAAATTATCCGAATAATTCTGTGCTATTACGACTTGGTCTCCCATCCCTAAGATCGCCCCAGATGCAGAACTCAGCAGTGATTCTTTCCCGGCAATCGCTTGCCACGTGTCGCACATCCGTCTTCGTACGGGATAAAGGCCGGATCGGAGCTCCTTTCCAGGGCTTTAAACCGATCTTAGGTCTTCGTCGGTAAACAATGATGGTCGAAATCAACCATTATCTACCGATCGATCCGAACCGGAGCAGCAAAGGGTTATCCCAGCAGAGGCGCTTCAAGGGAGCTCGAAGGAACTATCTCGCAAGAAAGCCCTCGAGGAAGCTGGTGCCTCAGACTTAAAGAACTCCGCTCGGAGTAACCAGCTGCCCGATCAAGTACTACGCCTAGAATCCGGAGCTCTAACCCGCACCAGAGATGATATGTCTGGCAAAACAGGTTGCCTGCCGGTATTCTAGGCGCAATTTCTTTTGCCTGTCGATATTCTAAGCGGAAAGCTTATACCAAGGGAAGCAAGGTTGAAAAACAAAGTTCGAACTCTAATCTCAAACTCTTTTATTTGGGACAAAATGCGAATCAAATCTAAAAATCGACCCATGATGGTCGGATGGGGCATAAGGAGAAAAGCAAGAAGTGTTGAATACGCGAAGGAACCTATTTATAGGGGTAGGGAATTTAAAATCAACGGCCCAGATAGTATCTTATGAGCGATCTGGATGTCCGCATTAAATGGAAGGACCGTTACATTTCCCGAGAAATAGGGCCCTGTTTGGTAACGAAGGACACGCTATTCAACAATGGGTGTAGAAGAATTACGACATTCTATAGAATTTGACGACGTATTAATATCATTATTATGAAGGGACGGCATGTCGGATTCATGTTCGATTATTTCGGATATTTTTACACAAGTAATTATTGCTATGCTTTTACGTTGCCAACTGAGAAGGAATATAATCGATTCAGTCGAACAGAATTCTCGACCTGGAAGTTATGCAATTATGAAAATTCAACAGTGATAAAGATTTATGGCATAATTTTTTCCTTGTCAGTCTCAGATCTGCTAAGATATTTATATATTATCCACTCGAGCAAGTGGTGATAGATTACTTCTTGATCGATCGATGTTAGAAGAACAAGATAAAATTCTACCTAGTTATATTAAGGTTATCAACAAAAGGGAGATGAAATATATTTATATTATCTCGAAAGATTACAAGAAATGGGAAAATACATCGAGTATAGCATAAGCCTATATATTACATCAATATGTTATTACAATCCTATGAAATTTTCGGTCTCCCGTCCTATCATTTCCTCCGAACAAGGAATATCCTTAGGACCCGCAGGCTTTTAACTTTATTTGCATTCTTCAGAAGACAGAGGATCGAATGCTATCGGCCCAACGTCTTCCTAAATGCATTGGAGCAGCAAGGCCATGAGCCTAGCTTATTGGCTTTCCAGATGGAAGTCGCGTTTGCCTGTCGATATTCTAAGCGTGGTTGCTGTAATTTTTTCCGCTCGGCGACTATTCCGCTTAAAGACCGTCCGAAGTCCGAACTCAAACAGTTGAATTAATCGAATAGTTCTCTTGACCGCCATGATCAGATGAAAAAATTCTCGATGCAACGAATGAGATAATTTCAGCAATGTGCCAGCCTTTTATAGCCAAAAACAGAAAAGAATCCAACGACGTATAATTCGCAAATTAAATGGACAGGATTTGTCGACCGTTGCAATTCCCGGAAAAACGGGAACCGATTGGAAAAGATCAAACTTATCAGAATTAGGAACCTACGAACAAAGAATTTTCTCGACAAAGGCATAAGGATTATTTTCTAGGGCTGTTCACTACTGCCTCTTTCTCCATAATTGCAGAAGACTATTTTCTCTTCAGTATTTATTGCAATTGAAAGTTATATATATTCAATGGAAACTGATCCCGTCAAAATTCATATTCGTTCATCTCTTCCTGATATTATCGATCTTTGTTATTTGTTCCGTACTTATCTCAGTCTACTATTATATAAGGGTGAAAGCCTCTGCTATGCCCCTTAGATCGAAATTATTTATCGGGTGAAAGCCTCTGCTATGACCCAAGGGCTAAAATTGCTCTAAAAACGACTAAGGGTGAAAGCCTCTGCTATGCCCCTTAGATCGAAATTGTTTATCGGGTGAAAGCCTCTGCTATGACCCAAGGGCTAAAATTGCTCTAAAAACGACTAAGGGTGAAAGCCTCTGCTATGCCCCTTAGATCGAAATTATTTATCGGGTGAAAGCCTCTGCTATGACCCAAGGGCTAAAATTGCTCTAAAAACGACTAAGGGTGAAAGCCTCTGCTATGCCCCTTAGATCGAAATTATTTATCGGGTGAAAGCCTCTGCTATGACCCAAGGGCTAAAATTGCTCTAAAAACGACTAAGGGTGAAAGCCTCTGCTATGCCCCTTAGATCGAAATTGTTTATCGGGTGAAAGCCTCTGCTATGACCCAAGGGCTAAAATTGCTCTAAAAACGACTAAGGGTGAAAGCCTCTGCTATGCCCCTTAGATCGAAATTATTTATCGGGTGAAAGCCTCTGCTATGACCCAAGGGCTAAAATTGCTCTAAAAACGACTAAGGGTGAAAGCCTCTGCTATGCCCCTTAGATCGAAATTGTTTATCGGGTGAAAGCCTCTGCTATGACCCAAGGGCTAAAATTGCTCTAAAAACGACTAAGGGTGAAAGCCTCTGCTATGCCCCTTAGATCGAAATTATTTATCGGGTGAAAGCCTCTGCTATGACCCAAGGGCTAAAATTGCTCTAAAAACGACTAAGGGTGAAAGCCTCTGCTATGCCCCTTAGATCGAAATTATTTATCGGGTGAAAGCCTCTGCTATGACCCAAGGGCTAAAATTGCTCTAAAAACGACTAAGGGTGAAAGCCTCTGCTATGCCCCTTAGATCGAAATTATCTATCGGGTGAAAGCCTCTGCTATGACCCAAGGGCTAAAATTGCTCTAAAAACGACTAAGGGTGAAAACCTCTGCTATGCCCCTTAGATCGAAATTATCTATCGGGTGAAAGCCTCTGCTATGACCCAAGGGCTAAAATTGCTCTAAAAACGACTAAGGGTGAAAACCTCTGCTATGCCCCTTAGATCGAAATTATTTATCGGGTGAAAGCCTCTGCTATGACCCAAGGGCTAAAATTGCTCTAAAAACGACTAAGGGTGAAAACCTCTGCTATGCCCCTTAGATCGAAATTATTTATCGGGTGAAAGCCTCTGCTATGACCCAAGGGCTAAAAATGCTCTAAAAACGACTAAGGGAGAAAGCCTCTGCTATGCCCCTTAGATCGAAATTATTGAACGGGTGAAAGCCTCTGCTATGACCCTCGAGCTAAAAATGCTCTGATACGACTAAGGGTGAAAGCTGTTGCTACGCCCCTTAGATCGAAACTATTACCCTCGATCAACCAAGATCAACTGATACTCGATTCTATTATTATTCGATCGTCTAAGGCTAGTAGCCATCTTCACAAACACTTAAATCAAAGCTATTATTCGAGATTGAACAAGACCCTGTTCGATTATTACTTCACAATTATTTGTCCAGAGTACAGAATTTGGCCCTTCAAATTAGAATTTGTCGCTCGAAGAACATTTTGTATTGCTCTACCTGAATGTCTTAAATATATGGCGAGAGAATAAAAGCTTCTTACAAGCTATACTCAAAGTCGAAAGATATGGATTATCATCTATCAACTAAGTATTATTGATCATATTTTGGAGGCATGAAAAATTGACGCTCGATAACAACATACAAAAACAATTCCACAGACAATAAGGAAGGGTGATAAAGAAATGAATATCTTATTCATGTCATTCCAAACAGTTACAAAAAAATTCGAAATTACAAGGATAAGAGAAGTCAAGCAAAGACTTTACATTTAATGTAACCCTATTACAAATAAATCCTACACTAGATTTTTCCGTGGTTGAAGGAGTAAGACTGGGCCAGAACAACGCTTCTACCCTTCATTCATCACTCCCTTAGTACTTGCTCCACACCGGTCCAGATCGAAAAATAGCGAGGCAACCCCTAGAAAAATTATTCCACGCAGTCTCGAAGGTAACATTCTTCAAGAAATATCTTGAAGAAGTAGAGATCGAGAGCAGGAAAACTCCTCCAGCAGTCGACCCACTATCCGACTGGATGGAGATCAGGGTACCGGAATTCTAACCCGTCTCAGGAGGGATGAATCCAAAGAAGCAGGTCGCCTGCCGGTACCCCAGTCGCAATTATTTTCGCCTGTCGATACCCTAGTCGAATTGGGTTACCATCATGAGAAAGAGGAATTTAAAAATAGTTCGAAGGAGAACTTCGAACAACTTGATCAAAGAAAGGAAACGAGGCATGTTGGCTAGAAAGAATAAATCTTCAGTCATAGGACTGTTCAAAATTGTTACTGAAATGTAAAATCTGGGGGTCTCCACGGAACTATATATAGTGAGGAGAAAGAGCAATCAACGACTAAGATTTGATGGTGCTAACGGCTGAGATATGAGCAGTAAATGCGCTGACCGTTACGATTCCCGAAATTGCAGAAACCATTCCGAAAGAGAAATGAAGGAAATGTCAAGATTATTCTACTCGAATTCATTCCTATCCGAATTCATCGAAGTCCCAGTACCTATCATCCAAGAGAAATCATAAAGAGATCTAAATACAGCTTGTAAAGAAAGCGTCATCACATAATGGCCCGAGAATAAGTAAAGCCGTCGAAATATTGATAAAAAGTATTTTCCGAGCTTGGCATAGGAAGTAATTACAAGATAACAACCCCCGTCACATCTTCGTAACTGACCGACCCAATGAAATTTTCGGCGGACGATAATGTCCTTACTCAACAAGGAGACGCCTATCGAGCCAACAGGTCTCCGACTGTGGTCATACTTCTTCGGAAAGGAGAAGGGCAATACATCTCTTTACCAGGAAAAACGTGAACATTTTATAAAGGACGTCAATCTCCGAAGCACTACCCGAAACATTTTCAAAAGGGAGCCTAGCAAATTGCATCATACCAGGTCGAAACTTTCAGGGTTGAAATAGTTTCGCCTGCAGATGCCCTAGTCGAAATTAAAGTATAAATCTGACTACATTATGCAAGTAGCTCCTAACATGAAATTCGAAATGATGAGGTATGCAACAAGATCTTCTATTCAGCATGATTGAAGGAATATATATTCAGAAAATATTATAAGAATGCAAAACGAAGAAAACGATCCAGGTCAAAAGATTTTCACGACTCAGAAGAACTTCACCAGGAAAAGAAAGTGATATTATTTTTGGGAATTAAGGGGAATTACTACGCCAAGATTGGAAATTCAGGAAAAGCAAACTAAAGAATGATCAAAGAAAGAACACACAAGGGAAGCATACGATTCGAGAAGAAAGTAGATTACTGCAAACCATAGAAAATATAATGTATGAAAATTATTCAGGATTACACAACAGGTAAAAATATTTTAGCTGTACTACAAATCCGAGAAAATAAAAGACAACGCCTAGAGGAGCTTATTGTCAGAAAGAATCTTCCGAAGCTCGGCACTACGAGCCTCATATCCAGCTTTATATCCACGATCGAAAGCTTCCTTTTCTCGACGAATGAATTCCTGCTTATCCTGCTCGTGAAGACTTTTCAGTTTTTCGAGCTCTTCACTCAGCTGCTTATGGACCTCCTCTCCACTTTCTCTAGCAGACTTCTCCCTCTCTAGAGCGAGTTTCTCCGCGAAGACACGGTCGAACTCGGTTTTCTTCTCCTCCAGCTCCTGGGAAATAGCAGCACGATAATTGATCTCCCGCTCAGCAAATGTCTTAAGCTCAATAAAATCTTGCCCGGCCTGCCAAAAAAGTTAGACTTTCTTTCAAATGATCTTCAAAAAAAAAAAAAAAAAAAAAAAAAAAAAAAAAAAAAAGAAAAAAGAAAAAAACAGTTATACCTGAAACAGGAAATTCTGCCCGGACTCGAACAACTCCTCTAGATTCCTCTCCTTAGACGCATTTCTCCCTTTGGGCATGTCAGTCTCCGAAGAAGTAAAGGTAGCTTGCAACAAGTTACCCATGGGGTCAACCTTAGAAGGAGATCCATCTTTCAACTCCTCATGCAGGGAAGAAGCAGTTTTTTGAGGAGAGGAATCGGCAAAAGATCGGGGAGGATTATCAATTCCTAAAGCTTCAGCGGAAGCCCCCACACCAGTCTCTGACTTGGACTTTTTGTTGGGATTCCCTGAGGGAGGAATGATCGAAGCATCGGAGGATGACTTGCCGCCAATAGCAAGATTTTGCAAAGCCTCAATGGGCGTCCCATCAGAATAAGGCCTCTTATTCGAAGAGGGAACAGGAATCTTTTCCCGGACACTATCCTCGCTCTTAGAATCAATCACCTTCGGGGAGGAACCTCCAAGCTCAGCCTCGAGGTCTTCGTCCAGAATGGACTTGCTGGAACTACCCTTGTTCTGCTTCGATGAAGTACTTTTCTCTTTCGTTTTTTCCCCACCTTTAGGTGCTTTTGGGGAAGAGGCGGAGGTCTTAGAAGAAGATTTGGAGGGTTTGACCTCCTTATCAGCCTTTTGCTCTTTATTCGACTTCTTATTTTTCGAACCACCAAATAGCGACCTGGGGTCGATAGTTTTGCCTAGCACGTTTTCCATGATGAGTGAATTTGGATCAATTGCTCGGATCTCTACCCGCAGGAAGTTCGAAAAATGCAGAAAAATTTTGGGAAAGCTCCGATCTCTATAAGCAAAGATGTCGTGTGAATAATGATAAGAGATCTTAATATTTATAGACGCTATGCACTACGATTGAGATAACGAATCGACGCGACCATGGTAAGAAACCCCACTCGGATAAACGAAGTTCGAGCAGAAAATATGGGAAATCATCGATATTTATGAAGTTAGAATTCATGAGTTACATAAAATAAATCAAGAAATATAAAGTTAAATCGTTTACAAAATTGGGTTGCATGAGAAAATACAATTGATTCCTAACTGGAAAACCTCGAATCGCCCCCTCCGGCTTACTCAGCTTGATTGAAAGATTGACCGTCTCCCTTATCCGGGGCATTGCCCGTATTGACATCTTTGTCTTCTTCTCCGAACGCATTAGAACGATCGTCGCAGGAGTACTCGAGCACATCAGGGTTAGGCATCGGAATACCATACTCCTCGACTAAGGATGCAAAGCGATGTTCTTGCCAATTAGTATTCGCCTTGGGAAGGGAAGAAGTTTTATAAGCCTTCCCTTCAGCGTTTTTAAAGGGGTCCATATACTTGAAATATTCTTCCATGTCATTCGGAATTTTCTCGGCCGCGACCAACTGTTGAACCCCTTTATAAAAAATCGTCTGAAGAATTTCTCCCGTTTTTCTTTGAACTAAAGGATCTAAGACTGGAGATTCCAAGAATCCTCGTATGGCCGGAATCTCGGCTTCTTCCCGACCTTGGGCATATGCACGCTCGGAATCCCGTTTCGCCAAATCGAGTTCTATTTTTATTTTCTTTAGCTCCTCCTCAAGGACACTTCTCTCTTTAACGGACGCCAGCAAGTCCTCTTCTAATGAGGAAGAATGTTTCGTATTAGCTTTTTCGAGCTCTTTCTTCACTTGGGACAGCTCCCGCTGGTTTTCTACTAACTGAGCTCGAAGAGTTTGGTTATCAACGAGAATCTGAGCACACGCGTCATGAGCATCCTGCGATTCCTGCTCCAATAAAGCTAAGCGATAGGTTTGGATAGCAAATAAATCTCCGATCTGCGAAGTAGTTCAAACATATCAGCAAAATGTCAAGGGCATAGAAGAAAGAAAAGAAAATCAAAGATAAACGTTTACCTCGTGATACGTTCGGGAAAAGTCACTCAAAACCTCGAAGTCACTTTTAACGGTCTGAAGCAGGATGTCCCGCTTGAACCGACTAGCCAAGTAAATTCTGGTGGCTTTGTCGAACTCGTTCTCACCACCTGAATCCAGATCGGTTAAAATGCTACCATCTTCAGAATACCCAGCAGCCCTGCTACCCCGAAGGTGCTCATCCATGAAATCCGCTACATCAGGTTCTGACCTGCCTTCTCGACTTGGAACGGGACCGGAACTCACACCAAAGGGTTTTACCCTCCTAGAGGGTCCAGGACCTTCAGCATTTCTCTTGCGACTCAAAAGTTTCTCGTACTCCTGGACACCCAGAACTCGATTCCAGGAGTATTGACTATAACCAACTAATGAAAGGGCAGGAGTATCAGGGCAAAATAAGGCTCGGAGTGGCCCAGCAGAGGCAGAGTTCAAGGAACTCAAAGTACCGACACCTCTTGGTTCGGGAATCGTGAGTGGAATAATAACAGGATTTTCGCCCAAGTTACTTGTACCAGTTCTATTTCCGGAAGTATGAGACAATGGATCAAAATAAAAGGGTTTATCTTCAATTAATTCGGCAGCAGACACTCGAAATTTCTCAACAACCCGGCCTACAAGGATAAAATGGATCGGGACGAGCTTAAATAATAAATTTATTAGATAAACATAAAACCAAACAGAAGGTGAGAAGCATACCCAGAGAAAGAGAAGTAGGGGTCGGACCACTGGAGGTTGCCTGTACATCGGACAGAGGAAGGGGCCCTTCGGAGGACTGACCGGGATATTTAATCGCCGGGGCAGGATAATCGCAGTAGCTCAACCCCGCCAGTCGCAAAACGCCTTCTTGAACCAAGTATCTGGTTTGATAAGGGTTAGACTCCAATCGCCCCAGGAGTTCATCAGAAAGACGATGGCTAAGTTTTTCTTTTATTTTGCGAGAACCGTATGTCCAACTATTTGCGCCGTCCCATCGATAAGGTCTCGTTTTCGAACTACCCTCCGAAATAGGAACGTCAGGGCCCTTCACGAAAAAGAATCTCCTCTTCCAACCTAAAGCTTTCTTTGTTGATATTTTCGTAAGAAATGGCCGTTTAGACCTCGGACGAACGGACACAAAGCCTACATTCGAACCTTTGCAAGGATCCATTCGGAATATCTGCCAAAAGTTGCTAAAAGAAGCTTCTTCTCCTTTCGCCTCCATAAGAGCGCAAAACGCTATTATATATGCAACGGAGTGCGGGAGAAGCTGAGCCGGGGAAAGCGAAAAGAAATTCAAAATATTTCTGATAAGAGGAGCGAACGGGATACGCAAGCCACAGAAAAATTGTCCCTCATAAAAGGCTTGACATCCAGCGGGAGACTCAGTGGCACGTTCGGCGTAAGAAGGAACGACAATCGAAAAACCTTTGGGAAGAAATTTCCCATAATCCGCCTCAAGGCGAGCCTGATCTTTTTTCGAAAAACAACTGGAAGTTTTACTAGCAGGAAGTTCTGACTTACCCGAGGTGACGGCTTGTGAGGCTTGCGTATGTTCAAAAATCCTAACAAAAGCACCTTCGCCAATACTACGTTTGTCGACCTCTTTCTCTTCGAGATCCTCGCTCGGATCGTCGTCTTCGTCGTCTCGATGAAATTCCCCATCTTCAAAGTCATCTACAAGCTTAAACAAGGGATCAGATTCTTGGCTCTCCTCAACCTTCTTCTTGCCTCTCACGCTTATAGAGCTCGACATAATGGACTAAGAAGTATTTATACAGGAGAAAAATGCTATTTCAAGCTCAAACGCTTCGAGTTCAAGAAAGTTGTTATGTGAAAATATTTTTCAACGAAGTCAACATGTATATATACAGGGTTAAAAAGGTAAAATTGCAAAGAGGTCCCCGAGTAACCACGACGGTTGAACTTACCAAGGGTAAAAGCTTAGGGTCGTCCCTCTCAAAATTATCTTTTTGATCCTTCATTCCCTAGAATTGCGGAATATGTCCTTGCAATCTATCCTTAAGATTCTCAGAAGCCCTCCTGGTTATAAATCGGAAATTCTGGAAAGCATTCATCAAGGGATCGAACAACGCAACATGAAACCGAAAGGGGTATTACTATTTCAACATCCCCCGACGAGGATAATTTCAGAGCGCGCCAAAGTATGTTTCTTATATATGCACTCTTTTTCCCTAACTCGGTTTTTATCCCAATGGGTTTTTCCGAGTCAGGTTTTTAACGAGGCATATTCTGAAAACATACTGAGCGGCTCGTCTCACCATAACATGGAACGTACTTTATACTTCTTCGAGCGCTTACTTCGCTTCACACTCGAGAAGTGGGGGAGTATTGATGAGGGGTAATTCGGATTCCCTGTTCTTTAGCCTCAACGCGATTCGAATAGCTATGAACCCTGTCGCCAGGGACCGAAAGACGAACCAAAGCATGAAAACGATTGTTTCGAGCTCACATGGTCGAAGGACACTGTTGGGCCGAGCCCAGGCCCAAGTCCTTAAAGTTGGCTATAAATACTCCATGCATTTATTACACTAGGGGACTTCCAGGAGAGACTCCAAGCTTAAGATCACAGCTCGGATTATTAGTATAGGTCTTATTGTACATGTTTCGCCCTCTAGCTTGTACGGCATCCAATAATGCTCGAATAGGACTCATCCTACTTGTATTTTGTATTAAAACTCATTGAATATTAATACTATTGATCTTTCTCCATTTATTCGCATTTATTTATGTTCGATTAGTACACCACCCCACATAATCCGATCACACGAAAACACGTAAGATCATACACTATTATAATCCTTGAGAAATATCCCATCACCGATATGCGTTATGCACTTCCACATTGGGTTTCTCTGTTTGGGTCGTTCGATGCGTTAAATCCTCCATTGAACCACCTACTCATATGCACTGGCCTCAAATGCCTTGCTCATGAAACGCTACAAATTCACTCCATGTGAATCATGCATACTTGTACAAGTCTTGACGATTTCTACGATACCCCTTCTCGTTCGGAATCTATGACTTGGAACAGTTTTAAGATTACGACCTTAGAGACTGTTTCATGATTGCACTCAGTACTGAAGTGAATCGTCCCATAGTCAAATGTAATCTAAGGATTTCATCCAATCGCTTAAATGTATTCGCGATAGACGAAGTTGGCCATTGTTTATCCTTATACACATATAAATAAACATTCATACTAAGTCATTTATACTAATGAAAGATAATGATAGTTCCAGTACAAGCTAAATAAATTGGCTTGCAGGGCACTATCCCATAAATCTCCCACTTACACTAAAGCCAATCACAAACGTTTCTAGGACCCATCTTTTTAAAGATGTTCTTCGAACTCATTTCATGACATAGCCTCCTTTTAGTGGATCCGCTAAGTTGTCTTCTGAGTCGACGCGATCCATTACGTGCGTTAACTCTACCAATGATTTTTCTAATCAAATGGTACTTTTCTTTCAATTGTGTTTAGATTTATGGTAAGATCTCGAATGTTTTGCTTTAGCAATAGCTCCAATGTTATCATGGAAGATAATCATGAGCTTCGCAATGCTAGGCACTACATCCAACCGAAGAATGAAGTTTTATATCCAAACACTTTCTTAAGCCGCATTTAATGCTGCAATATATCTTGCTTCAGTAGTTTACATGGTTACGGTAATTTGCTTGGAATCCTTTCAAATTTACCGTTACCACATTGAGGCAGGATATGTATCCAAAAATGGATATTTTTAATTCATCCACATCAGACTGAAAAATTCGAATCAGTAAATCCTTCGAATTCTTAATTCTCCACTACCACCGTAGACCAAGAACAAATCCTTAATCTTTGTCAAGAGCTTAAGGATGTCTTTTACGGTGGTCCAGTACTTCTTCACTGGATTTTGACTAGTAACTGCTCGCGATACTTGATCAAGTTCTACGTCTGGTCTAGTAAATAGTAAAGCATGCCACATGCAACCTTTTGTCTGAAACATAAGGTATTTGAGACATTCTCCTTTATTCTCATTTGATGTAGGGCACATCGATTTTGAAACAAGGGATATAGTGTCTCACTGGAAGCAATCCTTTCTTGGATTCTTCATACTGAATATTTTCAGTATTGATTCTATGTACTTAGATTTAGAGAGTGTCAACATCTTTTCTGATCTACTTCTATAGATATGTATCCCAATACGCAAGATGCTTCTCCTAAATCTTTCATGGAGAATTGCATGAACAACTATGCTTTCGTCTGTGCTATTATTCCGATATCATACCAGATAACCAGAACATTATCGACATATAAAATATGAGTTTCATCGCGCTCCCACTAATCTTTTTGTACACTCATGGTTCATACTCATTTTGATGAAGTCAAATGTCTTGACTATCTCATCAAAACAAATGTGAATCTGAATGGATTCAGACATTGCTAATGGAGAAAATGTTTCATCAAAGTCTGTTCCAGAACATTGTGAACAGCCTTTTTACCACTAGTCAATTCTTAGAGGCAACACCTCTCCATTCATTCCAAGTTTGAAGATTCACTTACAACTTATAACCAACTTATAGGGATAAATCCCTCGGGTGGATCAATCAAGGTTTATACCTTGTTAGAATGGATGGGATCCATTTTGGGTTGCATGGCTTCGAGCCACGCATCCGAATCTATGTCTGACATCGCTTCTTGATAGGTCCTTGGATCACTTTCCACTTTCTCGATTTCGTGAATGAAACCAAATCGCTCTGGCTCCTTACGAATTCGATCAGACCTTTGAAGAGTAGGTGTACTAGTAGGTTCAGTAAATTCTGGATTAACTCTCACTGTTTGCGGGGATGGGTCCAAATCTTGGACTTTATCAAGTTCCATGACGTTTCCATTTCCTTTGACGAGAAATTCATCAACAGAGGAACGGGTATTTAGAAGAAACGATTGTTTCTCATTGTCGTGGAACAGGTATCCAATGGATTTCGTTGGATACCCCACAATTACATACAAATTGGATCTACTAGCCAATTTATCTCCTTTCTCATTTCTACCACCGGTAGGAGATCTCCATACTCAGAGGTAAGAGCATATAGGTATTTTGCCATACCTTTCTTGGTAAAGCTTTGTAGGCACGAAACTTTGAAGGTACTTTGCTCAGTATTTTCGATGCAGTCAGGTTGACTAACTCCTAGAATGCATAAGGAAGCTTTAAGAAAACTCAATATGGATCGAACAAGGCCTAACAATGTTAGATTCCATCTCTTTAGACACTTCAATAAGTTGAGGCGTCTTAGGAGGAGTTTATTGTATGAGAATCTCATTCTCATTGAGATAATTGAGGAATCCATGACAAGTATTTGCTATCTCGATTAGATCGAATAATACTATGCCCTTGTTGATTCTCTACTTCGTATTGAAATATCTTGAAAATTTTCAAAGGTTTTTCGGATTTGTATCTCACTAGATTCATTTTCCACTAACGACCAAGGTCATTAGAAAAAAGGTACAAAGTATGAGTAATCTCCTCTCACACTAACTTTTAGTGGTCCATATTCATGGATTAAATCCAGATTTTGTTTGGTTCGCTCTGGATTCCCTATGACGGGAGATCTGGTCATCTCTCTTTTGAGACATGATTCGCAGGTTGGAAGTTCATCCAAGTTCTATTTTTCAAGAAGCTTAGGTGAAACCAACTTTTGAATCCTACTCTTGGAGATGTGTCCAAGTCTAGCGTACCAAAGTTATGGACTATTATCTTTGTATTAATTTGAACTTCACACATTAATTCAATAAAATTGAGTTAATGGTTTAATTCAATTAATTTACTTCCTTTCAATTAACTTCTTTAATTGATTCCTTTTCCCTTTTCAATTAACCCTTTAATTGAAACGTTGCTTAATTAATTAGATCATCTAATCAATTAAACATATCAGTGTCTTTCTTAGATGCAGTGGGATAATTCGACTTTTAGGCTACTTGCGTTCTTTTGACTACCTTTATGGTCGAATTTAGAAGAGAATAAATTCTTCTTCATTTTACTCTTCTTTGACTTCGTAGTCCATGAAGTGTAAACGATCATGACAGTTTTATCCTATTTGCCTTTAACCAATACTTTGGTTGATTCATGAAATGTGATCAACTTATCAAATAAGATCAGTGTATTTCAAGAGTCATTTGAATGAGCGGGAGGAGAATTTAGGAGGAAGTCAATGTTAAGATCACTTGCAGGCTTACGTTTAATTGATCCAGTTTTCAACTAGATTGATAAAACAAAGACAGTGATCCTTGACACTAGTTCCTTCATTTATTATCGAGTTTTGAAACAATTCCTTAGAAGTCTCGAATCAAATCGATTCAAAACTACTCCTCAAAACAAGCCTTTTGAGGTGGATGTTTGTTTCATAAGACTGGTCCTCAAAATAGGCCTTTTGAGGTTTGTTTCAGAAGCTTCAGACATGCTCCTCATGTTGCTTCCATAGCTCGTTCAATCTTGATGCTTATTTGAGGAAACGATCATTAAGATTCCCATATGCTATTGGTGATTCGTTTCATTTTTGAGATTCATCTTTATAGGAGGAAACGATCATTAATATTCCCGTATTCTACGGGTGATTCGTTTCTCTTTTTGACTTATCTCAGAAGCGCATAAGGCATATGCTCTTCGTTTAAGATCATCATTCCCACTTCTGGAATTTAAGACAATTCTCAAGTTTTTGCCTAGTCGATATTTTGATCCAGTTATTTTATTAGTCGAGGATAAATAGTAAAATGGATAATTACAGATTTCTCAATATCTAAAGAGAAGACAAACATTTAGTGGACTAGTTAATGAATAATACTTATAATCTACGAAGGTTGGACTTTCTATCGTAGAAGTTCTCCCACTATTTTATCGAAACAATTACCCCTTCAATTGTTCGGGAAATTCTATTTCCTAGTAGGTCTTGACATCCCAGCGGCAATTAATTGCACCCACGACTCGTGGCCATGCAACCAATTCCCCAGGTAGGCATACTTATTGCCAATTGTGTCACTCCACAACCTTCAAGCTATTTTCCTCGGTTTTTGCACTTATCTAGTACAGCTACATCATAAGTGTTACTAATCGTTAAGTCTAACCCATCAACCATGATGAGCAACGGGCCCGGTCGTGAATTCTCCGTAACTAGTTATCGGTCGATCTTCACATCCCGACCAGTCCTCACCTTTGTCGTGTTTAGTTAAAAACAGGAGTCAAGGAATTTCACGTATTGTCCCTTTCTTTGACTCGGGTGCCAGACTCTGGATCTCCTCTTTTAATAAGTAGACAACATACACTAGTCCCTATTGATGGAAGGCTTGGATTTATATAAATACTGCATTTTATTTTAATCCAATATGACTTAATATTTAATTTAAGAGGGGATTTACTTGTTTGAAAGTTTAAGGCAAACTCTCTCGAGATCTCACCGCTTCGATTATGAATTATCTTATTTACGATCTAATATTCTAGCGCGTAATACCATACAAGCCAAATAAAAGAAGCAATAAATAAATAAATCATAAATAAATAATCCTAGCATGCATTTCTACCACAATATGTTTTCGATCGGGAGCTTGCTATATGGGCCATCATCGAGCCAATGATGTTGGCCCTATTGGTCAATCTAAAGGGTTCTAAAACAGGCCTATGCTATTACACAATGTACCATGCATACATGGCCTTCATATCTTCTTGGGCTCCCACCTTGCTTGTAAATGGGCCTTTATCCTAGACTAGGAAAGCAATGATAATAGGCTCGCAGGCCCAATAAAAACCAAACATTAAATTAAACCAATCACATCTACCCTAAGGTCAAGGCTCGGCTCGATCGGAAACCACGTAAACAGTTCACGTAGAGCAAGAAACATGCAATCAACTTTTACCTATTTCTTTCTTAATTTTAAAACATCCTTTTAAAACTAACTTCCTACGATTCTAACTTTTTAGTCACTACTAATTATGACAAAATAAATATTCGGGTAAACAAAAATAAATTTTCTGCTAAAATTCAGAATCTGTTTTTCAACTTTCGAAAATTGCCACCTCAACTTTCGAAAATTGCACTTTGACCCCAAAACTTTTGAAAAGTTACAAAAACATCCCAAAACAGATTCGGGAAGCAGACCAGAAAATAAAATTTTGAATTCTGAAATTTTTTGATATTTCAAACAGACCCTTGAAGTTTTGGTAATTACAAAACAGTCCCCAAACTTTTGGAAATTACAAAATGACCCCAAAAACTGTGCGATCAGATTTGCAAAATGGTCCAGAAAATTTGAAATTTCCAGATCAAAAAATTTCGAATTTTCAGCCCTTTAAAAACCCTAATCTCGATTTTTGCACCAAAAAGTCCTGATGTTTTCAAAAGCTATAAATTTGCCACAGATCTGGAAAAGCAGTTTTACCCAATCATAGATCCAGTCATAACAAGCAAGAATCAACTTACAGAACATAATTATCACGTGTTCTCATACATATAATTAAACATATACGGTGAACACACATTATGTTCAGTCTTTTCGTATAATAATTATGGAGTTGGCTCTGATACCACTGTTGGGTATGTTTAGGGTTGCCTCGATTGTCAGAACAACTTACAGTGCCGAATTATAAAAAATTTCGAAGCACCCAAGGTCCCATATATTAGATCTCCATATTATGTATACGAAAACATGAAACAAAAACACACAATGTATTAAACAAGGGGGTTTTCGATTTTACCTCACCACAGGCAAGGTGGTGGCAACCTCCGACTCTGATTCTGATTCTGGTTCACAGGAGTGATCTAAATGTCTCACCTCCAGAGTTAAGTCCACACCAACTGGATTCTGGTAACACCTCCTAGTCTTAGGCTCAGAACTGGATCTAGAAGATTTGTTAATGTAGGATTGTGTAGATCTACTTGACAGGTCAAGATCTAACACGGTGGAACGAGGGATGAAGTGCGGCGGCGGTATAGCAGCTCACGGCTATTGGCGGCGGCGCTAGGGTTGGGGCGGCGGCGGCTAAGTTCAAGATAGAGGCTAGGGTTTTTGCTTAGGATGTTTTTTATTTTGAGCTCCTATAGAACTCTATTTATAAGCCTCTATTTGACATAGGTTTGCAAGACTCCTTATGGGCTTTTAATTAAAGGCCCATGTCTTGCAAGCCTTCATTTAATTAACTACTTTAATCAAATGCCCAATCCAATTAATAAATCATTATTTCTTTATATATAATTAATTAGCAACTTAATTAAGTATTTAATTAATTAAGTCAACTAATTAATTAATCTCCCACTTGAATTAATACTTTTAATTTATTTAATTGATTTAATTACCTTTAAATCAATTAATTCCTTTCATGCCCATTTATAACGGTCACCGTCCAATTGTATTGTGTGTGACCCTTTGGGTTCGCCATCAATTGACAGCAGGCCCACGAATTCCTCGTGATTTAATTTATGAACAATAAATTGGTCCGGTCAATTAAACAACCTTTAATTGACCACTCCTAGAATTAAATCCTCTATTAATTCAGGAGTACCCACACTTCATGGTCGATGTCTAGCCACAAGCCCATGAAACCCAACTTCAGGTGAATTGATATTTGTGAAGCTCGTCTCATAAATTACAATGTACATACGGTCCTTCTATCGACTAATATTCCCAATCAAAACTTAGGGGGTGTGAATTGATCGGCACCTCTAAATTTGTCTCGATAACTATACTTTCTAATACAGGATAATATTCCAGTGTGACTGCTAAATTTGGAAAACCCCTTTCCAAATCCGTCACCGACTACGGCCGTAGATTCCTTGGATATATTATCTAAGAATCGTATAGGAAATTCTCTCATCCGTCACGATGAGTCAATAGATTCCATATTGGTACTAACCACTCGCGTAAAGTCTGTACGCACCCAATCTAGGCATGTTATGATCAAGCTAAGTGACCTATACCTAGATCTAAGTACGCACTTTCATGTACCGAATTCGCCCTAGCACCTCAAGTCAAAGGTCTAAATCGTACACTATTATAATCCTTGAGAAATATCCCATCGCCGATATGCGTTATGCACTTCCACAATGGGTTTCTCTGTTCGGGTCGTTCGATGCGTTAAATCCTCCATTGAACCACCTACTCATATGCACTGGCCTCAAATGCCTTGCTCATGCGTTAAGTCTTGACGATTCCTACGATACCCCTTCTCGTTCGGAATCTATGACTTGGAACAGTTTTAAGATTACGACCTTAGAGACTGTTTCATGATTGGACTCAGTACTGAAGTGAATCGTCCTATAGTCAAATGTAATCTAAGGATTTCATCCAATCGCTTAAATGTATTCGCGAGAGATGAAGTTGGCCATTGTTTATCCTTATACACATATAAATAAACATGCATACTAAGTCATTTATACTAATGAAAGATAATGATAGTTCCAGTACAAGCTAAATATATTGGCTTGCAGGGCACTGTCCCATAAATCTCCCACTTGCCCTAAAGCCAATCACAAACATTTCTAGGACCCATCTTTTTAAAGATGTTCTTCGAACTCATTTCATGATATAGCCTCCTTTTAGTGGATCCGCTAAGTTGTCTTCTGAGTCGACGCGATCCATTACGTGCGTTAACTCTACCAATGATTTTTCTAATCAAATGGTACTTTTCTTTCAATTGTGTTTAGATTTATGGTAAGATCTCGAATGTTTTGCTTTAGCAATAGCTCCAATGTTATCATGGAAGATAATCATGAGCTTCGCAATGCTAGGCACTACATCCAACCGAAGAATGAAGTTTTATATCCAAACACTTTCTTAAGCCGCATTTAATGCTGCAATATATCTTGCTTCAATAGTTTAGATGGTTACGGTAATTTGCTTGGAATCCTTTCAAATTTACCGTTACCACATTGAGGCAGGATATGTATCCAAAAATGGATTTTTTTAATTCATCCACATCAGACTGAAAAATTCAAATCAGTAAATCCTTCGAATTCTTAATTCTCCACTACCACCGTAGACCAAGAACAAATCCTTAATCTTTGTCAAGAGCTTAAGGATGTCTTTTACGGTGGTCCAGTACTTCTTCACTGGATTTTGACTAGCAACTGCTCGCGATACTTGATCAAGTTCTACGTCTGGTCTAGTAAATAGTAAAGCATGCCACATGCAACCTTTTGTCTGAAACATAAGGTATTTGAAACATTCTCCTTTATTCTCATTTGATGTAGGGCACATCGATTTTGAAACAAGGGATATAGTGTCTCACTGGAAGCAATCCTTTCTTGGATTCTTCATACTGAATATTTTCAGTATTGATTCTATGTACTTAGATTTAGAGAGTGTCAACATCTTTTCTGATCTACTTCTATAGATACGTATCCCAATACGCAAGATGCTTCTCCTAAATCTTTCATGGAGAATTGCATGAACAACTATGCTTTCGTCTGTGCTATTATTCCGATATCATACCAGATAACCAGAACATTATCGACATATAAAATATGAGTTTCATCGCGCTCCCACTAATCCTTTTGTACACTCATGGTTCATACTCATTTTGATGAAGTCAAATGTCTTGACTATCTCATCAGAACAAATGTGAATCTGAATGGATTCAGGCATTGCTAATGGAGAAAATGTTTCATCAAAGTCTGTTCCAGAACATTGTGAACAACCTTTTTACCACTAGTCAATTCTTAGAGGCAACACCTCTCCATTCATTCCAAGTTTGAAGATTCACTTACAACTTATAACCAACTTATAGGGATAAATCCCTCGGGTGGATCAATCAAGGTTTATACCTTGTTAGAATGGATGGGATCCATTTCGGGTTGCATGGCTTCGAGCCACGCATCCGAATCTATGTCTGACATCTCTTCTTGATAGGTCCTTGGATCACTTTCCACTTTCTCATTTTCGTGAATGAAACCAAATCGCTCTGGCTCCTTACGAATTCGATCAGACCTTTGAAGAGTAGGTGTACTAGTAGGTTCAGTAAATTCTGCATTAACTCTCACTGTTTGCGGGAATGGGTCCAAATCTTGGACTTTATCAAGTTCCATGACGTTTCCATTTCCTTTGACGAGAAATTCATCAACAGAGGAACGGATATTTAGAAGAAACGATTGTTTCTCATTGTCGTGGAAAAGGTATCCAATGGATTTCGTTGGATACCCCACAATTACGTACAAATTGGATCTACTAGCCAATTTATCTCCTTTCTCATTTCTACCATCGGTAGGAGATCTCCATACTCAGAGGTAAGAGCATATAGGTAGTTTGCCATACCTTTCTTGGTAAAGCTTTGTAGGCACGAAACTTTGAAGGTACTTTGCTCAGTATCTTCGATGCAGTCAGGTGGACTAACTCCTAGAATGCATAAGGAAGCTTTAAGAAAACTCAATATGGATCGAACAATGCCTAACAATATTAGATTCCATCTCTTTAGACACTTCAATAAGTTGAGGCGTCTTAGGAGGAGTTTATTGTATGAGAATCTCATTCTCATTGAGATAATTGAGGAATCCATGACAAGTATTTGCTATCTCGATTAGATCGAATAATACTATGCCCTTGTTGATTCTCTACTTCGTATTGAAATATCTTGAAAATTTTCAAAGGTTTTTCGGATTTGTATCTCACTAGATTCATTTTCCACTAACGACCAAGGTCATTAGAAAAAAGGTACAAAGTATGAGTAATCTCCTCTCACACTAACTTTTAGTGGTCCATATTCATGGATTAAATCCAGATTTTGTTTGGTTCGCTCTGGATTCCCTATGACGGGAGATCTGGTCATCTCTCTTTTGAGACATGATTCGCAGGTTGGAAGTTCATCCAAGTTCTATTTTTCAAGAAGCTTAGGTGAAACCAACTTTTGAATCCTACTCTTGGAGATGTGTCCAAGTCTAGCGTACCAAAGTTATGGACTATTATCTTTGTATTAATTTGAACTTCACACATTAATTCAATAAAATTGAGTTAATGGTTTAATTCAATTAATTTACTTCCTTTCAATTAACTTCTTTAATTGATTCCTTTTCCCTTTTCAATTAACCCTTTAATTGAAACGTTGATTAATTAATTAGATCATCTAATCAAATAAACATATCAGTGCCTTTCTTAGATGCAGTGGGATAATTTAACTTTTAGGCTACTTGCGTTCTTTTGACTACCTTTATGGTCGAATTTAGAAGAGAATAAATTCTTCTTCATTTTACTCTTCTTTGACTTCGCAGTCCATGAAGTGTAAACGATCATGACAGGTTTATCCTATTTGCCTTTAACCAATACTTTGGTTGATTCATGAAATGTGATCAACTTATCAAATAAGATCAGTGTATTTCAAGAGTCATTTGAATGAGCGGGAGGAGAATTTAGGAGGAAGTCAATGTTAAGATCACTTGCAGGCATACGTTTAATTGATCCAGTTTTCAACTAGATTGATAAAACAAAGACAATGATCCTTGACACTAGTTCCTTCATTTATATCGAGTTTTGAAATAATTCCTTAGAAGTCTCGAATCAAATCGATTCAAAACTACTCCTCAAAACAAACATTTAGTGGACTAGTTAATGAATAATACTTATAATCTACGAAGGTTGGACTTTCTATCGTAGAAGTTCTCCCACTATTTTATCGAAACAATTACCCCTTCAATTGTTCGGGAAATTCTATTTCCTAGTAGGTCTTGACGTCCCAGCGACAATTAATTGCACCCACGACTCGTGGCCATGCAACCAATTCCCCAGGTAGGCATACTTATTGCCAATTGTGTCACTCCACAACCTTCAAGCTATTTTGCCTCGATTTTTGCACTTATCTAGTACTGCTACATCATAAGTGTTACTAATCGTTAAGTCTAACCCATCAATCATGATGAGCAACGAGCCCGGTCGTGAATTCTCCGTAACTAGTTATAGGTCGATCTTCACATCCCGACCAGTCCTCACCTTTGTCGTGTTTAGTTAAAAACAGGAGTCAAGGAATTTCGCGTATTGTCCCTTTCTTTGACTCGGGTGCCAGACTCTGGATCACCTCTTTTAATAAGTAGACAACATACACTAGTCCCTATTGATGGAAGGCTTGGATTTATATAAATACTGCATTTTATTTTAATCCAATATGACTTAATATTTAATTCAAGAGGGGATTTACTTGTTTGAAAGTTTAAGGCAAACTCTCTCGAGATCTCACCGCTTCGATTATGAATTATCTTATTTACGATATAATATTCTAGCGCGTAATACCATACAAGCCAAATAAAAGAAGCAATAAATAAATAAATCATAAATAAATAAACCTAGCATGCATTTCTACCACAATATGTTTTCGATCGGGAGCCTGCTATATGGGCCATCATCGAGCCAATGATGTTGGCCCTATTGGTCAATCTAAAGGGTTCTAAAACAGGCCTATGCTATTACACAATGTACCATGCATACATGGCCTTCATATCTTCTTGGGCTCCCACCTTGCTTGTAAATGGGCCTTCATCCTAGACTAGGAAAGCAGTAAAGCCCTATTCTATTACAATGGCTCAAAGTGGCCCAAAAAGATAATAGGCTCGCAGACCCAATAAAAATCAAACATTAAATTAAACCAATCACATCTAGCCTAAGGTCAAGCCTCGGCTCGATCGGAAACCACGTAAACAATTCACGTAGAGCAAGAAACATGCAATCAACTTTTACCTATTTCTTTCTTAATTTTAAAACATCCTTTTAAAACTAACTTCCTACGATTCTAACTTTTTAGTCACTACAAATTATGACAAAATAAATATTCGGGTAAACAAAAATAAATTTTCTGCTCAAATTCAGATTCTGTTTTTCAACTTTCGAAAATTGCCCCCTCAACTTTCAAAAATTGCACTTTGACCCCAAAACTTTTGAAAAGTTACAAAAAATCCCAAAACAGATTCGGGAAGCAGACCAGAAAATAAAATTTTGAATTCTAAAATTTTTTGATATTTCAAACAGACCCTTAAAGTTTCGGTGATTACAAAACAGTCCCCAAACTTTTGGAAATTACAAAATGACCCCAAAAACCGTGCGATCAGATTTGCAAAATGGTCCAGAAAATTTGAAATTTCCAGATCCAAAAATTTCGAATTTTCAGCCCTTTAAAAACCCTAATCTCGATTTTTGCACCAAAAAGTCCTGAAGTTTTCAAAAGCTATAAATTTGCCACAGATCTGGAAAAGCAGTTTTACCCAATCATAGATCCAGTCATAACAAGCAAGAATCAACTTACAGAACATAATTATCACGTGTTCTCATACATATAATTAAACATATACGGTGAACACACATTATGTTCAGTCTTTTCGTATAATAATTATGGAGTTGGCTCTGATACCACTGTTGGGTATGTTTAGGGTTGCCTCGATTGTCAGAACAACTTACAGTGCCGAATTTTAAAATTTTTCGAAGCACCCAAGGTCCCATATATTAGATCTCCATATTATGTATACGAAAACATGAAACAAAAACACACAATTTATTAAACAAGGGGGTTTTCGATTTTACCTCACCACAGGCAAGGTGGTGGCAACCTCCGACTCTGATTCTGATTCTAGTTCACAGAAGTGATCTAAATGTCTCACCTCCAGAGTTAAGTCCACACCAACTGGCTTCTGGTAACACATCCTAGTCTTAGACTCAGAACTGGATCTAGAAGATTTGTTAATGCAGGATTGTGTAGATCTACTTGACAGGTCAAGATCTAACACGGTGGAACGAGGGATGAAGTGCGGCGGCGGTATAGCAGCTCACGGCTATTGGCGGCGGCGCTAGGGTTGGGGCGGCGGCGGCTAAGTTCAAGATAGAGGCTAGGGTTTTTGCTTAGGATGTTTTTTATTTTGAGCTCCTATAGAACTCTATTTATAAGCCTCTATTTGACATAGGTTTTCAAGACTCCATATGGGCTTTTAATTAAAGGCCCATGTCTTGCAAGCCTTCATTTAATTAACTACTTTAATCAAATGCCCAATCCAATTAACAAATCATTATTTCTTTTATATATAATTAATTAGCAACTTAATTATGTATTTAATTAATTAAGTCAACTAATTAATTAATCTCCCACTTGAATTAATACTTTTAATTTATTTAATTGATTTAATTACCTTTAAATCAATTAATTCCTTTCATGTCCTTTTATAACGGTCACCGTCCAATTGTATTGTGTGTGACCCTTTGGGTTCGCCATCAATTGACAGCAGGCCCACGAATTCCTCGTGATTTAATTTATGAACAATAAATTGCTCCGGTCAATTAAACAACCTTTAATTGACCACTCCTAGAATCAAATCCTCTATTAATTCAGGAGTACCCACACTTCATGGTCGATGTCTAGCCACAAGCCTATGAAGCCAAACTTCAGGTGAATTGATATTTGTGAAGCTCGTCTCATATAATTACCATGTACATACGGTCCTTCTATCGACTAATATTCCCGATCAAGACTTAGGGTGTGTGAATTGATCGGCACCTCTAAATTTGTCTCGATAACTATACTTTCTAATTCAGGATAATATTCCAGTGTGACTGCTAAATTTGGAAAACCCCTTTTCAAATTCATCACCGACTACCGCTGTAGATTCCTTGGATATATTATCTAAGAATCGTATAGGAAATTCTCTCATCCATTACGATGAGTCAATAGATTCCATATTGGTACGCACCCAACCTATGCATGTTATGATCAAGCTAAGTGACCTATACCTAGATCTAAGTACGCACTTTCATGTACCGAATTCGCCCTAGCACCTCAAGTCAAAGGACTAAATCTTACACTATCATAATCCTTGAGAAACATCCCATCACCGATATGCGTTATTCACTTCCACAATGGGTTTCTCTGTTCGGGTCGTTCGATGCGTTCAATCCTCCATTGAACCACCTACTCATATGCACTGGCCTCAAATGCCTTGCTCATGAAACGCTACAAATTCACTCCATGTGAATCATGCATACTTGTACAAGTCTTGACGATTCCTACGATACCCCTTCTCGTTCAGAATCTATGACTTGGAACAGTTTTAAGATTACGACCATAGAGACTGTTTCATAATTGCACTTAGTACTGAAGTGAATCGTCCCATAGTCAAATGTAATCTAAGGATTTCATCCAATCGCTTAAATGTATTCGCGAGAGATGAAGTTGGCCATTGTTTATCCTTATACACATATAAATAAACATGCGTACTAAGTCATTTATACTAAAGAAAGATAATGATAGCTCCAGTACAAGCTAAATATATTGGCTTGCAGGGCACTATCCCATCATGTTATGATTAGGCTACATGATCTATACCTAGATCTAAGTACGCACACTCATGCACCGAATTCGCCCTAGCACCTCAAGTCTAAGGACTAAATCATACACTATTATAAGTCTTAAGAAACGTCCCATCACCGATATGCGTCATGCGCTTCCACAGTGGTTTCTCTGTTCGGGTCGTTCGATGCGTTCGATCCTCTATCGAACCACCTACTCATATGCACTGGCCTCATATGCCTTGTTCATGAAACGCTACAAATTCACTCCATGTGAATCATGCATACTTGTACAAGTCTTAACGATTCTTACGATACCCTGTCTCGTTTCGGAATCTATGACTTGGAACGTGTTTTAAGATCACGACCTTTGAGACTGTTTCATGATTTCACTCAATACCGAAGTGAATCGTCCCATAGTCAATTGTGATCTAAGGATTTCATCCAATCGCTTAAATGTATTCACTAGAGATGAAGTTGTCCATTGTTTATTCTATACAGATATAAATAAAAGAGTGTATTAATTATAGAATCAAAGATTGTTATGTACAGAATAGACCTATTACAAGCTAAAATGAATTGGCTTGCTGGGCACTATCCTATCAATCACCCACTTGCCCTAAAGCCATTCACAAACGTTTCTAAGACCCATCTTATCTAGATGTCCCTCGAACGCCTTTTGCGAAAGCGGCTTAGTTAGTGGGTCAGCTATGTTGTCTTATGAGTTAACACGTTCCATGTGTATGTCTCCTCTACAAACGATCTCCCTGATCACGTGTTATTTCCTCAATACGTGTTTGGATTGATGGTGTGATCTCAGCTCCTTCGCTTGAGCTATCGCCCCGTTGTTGTTACAGAAGACCACTACAGGTTCGACAATGCTAGGAACAACATCCAGTTCTTGGATGAAGTTTCTCATCCATACACTCTCCTTTGCTGAAGCTGATGCTGCGATATATTCTACTTCAGTGGTAGAGTCGGCAGTGGTAGACTGTTTACAGCTTTTCCAACTGACCGCTGCCCTATTGATACGGAATATGTATCCAGAGTTGGATTTGTAATCATTCACGTCAGACAGGAAACTCGAATCAGTGAATCCTTCAAGTTTAAGTTCTCCACTACCACCGTAGACCAAAAACATATCCTTAGTCTTTCGCATGTACTTAAGGATTCCTTTTACGGCTGTCTAGTGCTCTTCGCCTGGATTTGACTGATAGCGGCTCGTTACACCTAGAGCGTGTGCTATGTCTGGTCGAGTACACAACATTGCATACATTATGCTCCCTATAGCAGAGGCATAAGGTATGAGAGACATTCTCATCTTTTCTTCGTCAGTTGTAGGGCACATTGACTTAGAAAGAGAGATTCCATGTCTCATTGGAAGCAATCCTCTCTTGGATTCTCCATTTTGAATCACTTCAAAATTGTGTTGATATACTGAGATTGGGAGAGTCGTATCATCTTCTTCGATATATACCTATAGATACGTATCCCCAATACGTAAAATGCGTCTCCCATAACTTTCATGGAGAACTGCGCGGACAACTACGCTTTCGTCTGCGTTAACATTTTGATATCGTCTCCGATTAACAAATGTCGTCGACGATAAAACTATGAATTGTACCGAACTCCCACTATTCTTCTTGTACACACAAGGTTCACATACGTTTTTGATAAAGCCAAAAGCTTTGACTGTCTCATCAAATCGTATGTTCCAGGTTCGGGACGCCTGTTTGAGGCCATAAATTCACCTTTGAAGTTAACACACTTTGTGCTCACTTCCTTCGGACGCAAACCCTTCGGGTTGTTGCATAAAGATCTCCTTGTCAATGTCTCCATTGAGAAAGGCGGTCTTTACGTCCATTTGCCATATTTCGTAGTCATGCCACGCGGCTATTGCAAGTAGTATCCGAATGGATTTCGACATCGCTACGGGAGAGAAGGTTTTCTCGTAGTCTATTCCAGGCCTTTGAGAATACCCTTTCGCCACTAAGCGAGCTTTATGAGTTAATACCTCTCCATTCATTCCAAGCTTATGCATGAAGATCCATTTGCATCCTACAGGGATAGTTCCCTCAGGTGGATCGACCAAGTTCCAAACCTTGTTGGAATGCATGGAATCCATTTCGAATTGCATGGCTTCGAGCCACGCACCCGAATCTATGTCTAACATAGCTTCGTCATAGGTCATTGGATCACTATACAACTTCTCGTTTTCGTGATTGAAACCAAATCTCTCTGGTTCCTTACGAATTCGATTAGTCCTTCGAAGAATAGGTGTACTAGTATGTTCAGCGAATTCAGGTTCAGCTCCCACTATTTGTGGGGATGTGTCCGATTCTTGGACTTCATCAAGTTCTACAATTGTCCCATTTTTGTTGGTGAGGAAATCATCCTGTAAGAAGTGGGCATTCCTAGATACGAACGTATTACGTTCTTTAGGATCGTAGAACATGTATCCAATGGATTCCTTTCGATACCCCACAAATTTGCAAAATCTAGATCTACTGTCTAGCTTATCTCATTTCTTGTTCTTCACATAGGCAGTATATCTCCATACTCGTAGGTACGAATACACGGGTGCTTTACCATACCATACTTGGTGCGATGTTGTTGGAACTGACTTTGAAGGTACTATGTTTAGTATCTTCGAAGCAGTTAATAGGGCTAAGACCCAAAACGAAAAGGGAAGGTCAGCAAAGCTCATAATGGAACGAACCATGTCTAACAAAGTTCGGTTCCTCCTTTAAAACACTCCATTGAGTTGGGGCGTCCTAGGTGGACTTCACTGCACGAGAATTCCATTCTCTTTCAGATAATCAAGAAATTCTTGGCTTAAGTACTCACCACCTCTGTCAGATCGAAGTGCTTTAATGCTATGCACAAGTTGGTTCTCTACTTCCATTCGAAACTCCTTGAATTTCTCAAAAGTTTCGGATTTGTTTTTATAAGATACACGTATCCATGACGACTAAAGTCGTCAGTGAATGTTACGAAGTACGAGAATCCTCTTCTCGCACTGACACTCAGTGGTCCACAAACGTCAGTATGGATTAAATTCAATGTCTGTTTAGTTCGCTCGGGATTCCCTGTGAAGGATGATTTGGTCATCTTTCCTTTGAGACAAGATTCGCAAGTCGGGAGTTCATCTATGTGATGTACCAAGTCTTCGTCATTATAAAACAACTATGGGTCAGTCGATTAATATCGAGGACCTCCCCTCAAGTTCACACCGAACATAAACAAATAACCTAACATCGGCATCGACCTCGATCTCTTCGACTTATCCGACGTAGTGGCCGACGTTCTCTTAAAATTAGCCCACTTGCAATCGGATCGAATCAATCGCTGAGGATCCATATTTGAACCAAAACGTCCAATCGTGATTCGACCCGGTGACCCGTCTGAAAAACTATAAATAACCCTCATAAATGAAATAAAAGGTACGCACGTTCCGAGTATTAAATACGCTCCGACCTACAACCTCATCTCGATACTTACTTTAGCATCGGAGGGTTATCGCCGGGTAACCACCGGTATTAACCTGACGTGGTTATCTTTGATTGCAGGTTAGGATCCCTTATACAAATCGAGGAGAAGTTTGATTGACCTGCTTATCCTCACATTGACGAGTCGTGAGACCCGAAACACTGATTAGAAATAAATACCCTAACGATAACACGCTCATCAATTGTCGCCGTCTGTGGGAAACCTTTAACTTTGAATCGAGAAAGATGACTACAAGATCTAAAGCAGCTCTGGCTCGAGAGCGAGAGGCCAATAGAGATCAAAACGGGGAAGGTCAGGGTGACAATTTGTTACCTAGAAACCCTGAGCAGCCGCAGAATGAAGAAGGGGGAACTTCTAGACCCCCGGCCCCACCTACTTTTCAACTCACTAAGGATGACTTGAAGGCACTCATAGATGACGCCAAGAAGGAGTGGCTAGCAGAAGCCGCAAGGGAAAATCATAACCTTCCCCAAAGACTCCCTCGCGCTGTCATCCAAGACGTCGGGAACGAAATAGAAGTTGACCAAGCCGACAGTTGGGCAAATAAACGTCAAGCTAGACGCTTGGGAAAACAGGATTGTGAAGAGCAATCAGTTAGGGAGGTCAACAAACTCGCCTCAGAAGTAAGGTCGCTTCATCAGAAGTTGGACAGGCAGGAAAAAAGAAACGAACTCCCGGTGTCAAATTCCCGATTAAGAAAATCGCCCTTTTGCGACGAAATCTTCTTCGAGAGGTTGCCACTCGACAAAAGATTACCCACTCAACTGCCTCGTTACTTTGGAACCGAAGACCCTGACGAGCACCTAGCCTCGTTCAACCTTCAGATGCAGCTCCACGGAATCTCGGACAATGTAGCAGCTAAACCCTTCTCGATGACGTTATCGGGAATGGCGCAGTCGTGGTTTGGAAGATTAGAGGAGAAATCCATTTTTGACTACGATCAGCTTTGCGACAAGTTTATGAGCCAGTTTGGTAGCAAACGAGCAGTTAGGCCCCCCGCCAATCCCCTGTACTCTATCATACACAAACCTGAAAAGAGTTTTAGGAGCTTTATGGGGAGATTTAACAACGAGCTCCTGAAAGTCGAGATGCCAAGAGTGGACTTCTTGATAACTGTATTGTTTCAGAGTACCTTGAATAGAGGCTTTGCTAGCGCCATAGGCAGGGAAAATCCATCGACGTATGAAAAATTAATGGAAATGGCCAATCAATATATGAACGAAGAAGAAATGAACAAGCTAAGGGGAACCTTCTTTGGACTGGCAAAAACCGAAGACAAGCCGCTGGTCGTTGTTGCAGATCGACCATTGGAAAGGATTCCAAACAATCGATATAATGAAAGGAAAGACAGAAGAGGATACAGAGAAGAAAGAAACTTTAATCCTGGGAAACGAGGAGCAGGAAGATCGAATAAAGAGTACCACGATAACTATACTCCATTGAAAAAACTCAGGTCGGAAATCTTATTCGCCATACAAGACAAAAACTTGTTAAGAAAACCCGCCGCAATAAGAGACAATCCGAGCTCAAGGAAGTATTGTCGTTTCCATAGACAAAGAGGACACGATACGGATGACTGCTATCAGTTGAGAGATGAAATAGAAAGGTTAATAGCGGAGGGACACTTAACTGGCTATGTGAAAGTCTCAAATAATGACCATGTTGCAAATCGATCACATAATAATAGGTCGCGATCCAGATCTCCCCCAAGGAGGTATCATAATCAGGACGCCAGAGAAGGACAGCCGAGGAGAGCCCAGCCTGGAACTATTGTCAATATGATATCAGAGGGGCTGGCTGGAGGAGACAGTAGGAACTCAAGAAGAGTTGTTTCTCGAATACTCCGAGAGGGAGCCCTGAATGATAGGAAGGAAGTGTTCTCGATACGACCCACGACACAAAATCAAGTAATAGGGTTCGATGACTCAGATCGACAAAGGAATTATCTGCCATTCAATGATCAGGACGTGCCGGATTGCCCGATGGTAATCACGACCCAAATTGCTGGAGCTACCGTCAAAAGAATCTTAATAGACTCGGGAAGTTCGGCAAATATCCTTTTCATGGACGCGCTGGAGAGGATGGACCTCGGTCCCACTCCTTTGGGGACGGTAGTAACACCGCTTATCGGGTTTGGAGGAGCCCAGGTCGTTCCTCGAGGGACGTTAACCCTATCGCTCACCTTGGGAGAGACGAGCAACTCGAGAACCCGAATGGTAAAATTCCTGGTGGTTGAGGCGCAGCGTGCTTATAACGTGATATTGGGCAGACCCGCTCTCAACACTTTTTAGGCTATTATTTCCACCTACCACCAAAAACTAAAATTTCAGACGTCTCAAGGAGTCGGCCAAGTGATTGGAAACTTGAAAGACGGGTGGGATTGCTACACAGTCTCCCTCAAGCAAGAAGCTAAAATTAAGGAGCTTTGCTCGGAAGCTCCGAAGATAGACGCGGGAGTAAAAATCAAGCCGGTTGCCCCAGTCGACACCGATGATTTACTCAAGTCAGCTGTAACGCAGGAGAAGAAAGAAAAACAAGAAGAAATCAATTCCAAGAAAAGAAAGTTTGAAAGAATCGAACCATTGGAAGGACACAGATCAATTGAATTGGTACCTGGAGAGCCTTCGAAAACTACTAGGGTAGGAACTCAACTCTCTGAGGGGCTGGAAACTGAATTAATTGAATTCTTAAGGGAAAACGTGGACGTCTTTGCTTGGTCAACCACCGACCTACAGGGAATCGACCCAAAGATCATAGTCCATAGGCTCAATATCGATCCTTCATCTCGTCCTGCCATGATGAGGGGCATTCTGGATCCTACTTCTCTTTACAATTACACGAGATCGAGCGGTACTTATCTCGAAGAATCGAGTTCGAGTCTGACGGTGGTTTTGCAGTAAATGTAAACAAGCCCAGGATCCAAAGTTACTGTTGGGCCGAGCTCTGAATCAAACTTATGGGCCGAAGAATTACATGTCTGTGGGTAGACCACCTAGACCCCATTTTCAGCTATAAATACCCCCTGCATTTATGATATTGGACAACTTCCCAGGTGCTCTCTCCTCGAAGCTACAGTTCAAAGCAGCTCGGGATTGTAGCTCTAGATCGAACATATGTATTTCACCCTCTAGCTTGTACGGCATCCTATAATGCTCGGATAGGACCCTAGATATATTTGTACTTGTACTCATTTAATTCGAATACAATTACATTTGATCTTCACTTTACTTTACTTGTGATTATTGTGATGCATCCACACCCTTGATCGAATTAACGAAACCACGTAAGATCAATTGGCGCCCACCGAGGGGCATTATTCGAGTATTAGATCGAAATATGCCTACTACGAGGAGAAATACATATATTAGAGGAGAGCCTTCCCAAGCAGGGGGAGCACAAAATTCCGTCAATAATGAACCTGATAATTTATCACGCGCCGCACAACAACAACCGGAGGTGCCACCGGCGGTTCCACAAGATAACATTCCAGTGCACACAACCATTGGTGACTTAAGATCTATAATAGGCACAATGTGCAGGGAGTTCTTGAACAGCGGAAGGGCAGATCAATCACCTGTAGACCAACCAGGGATTCAGGGAAGACCAGAGATACCTTCATCGAACTTGCAAAAGGAAAATGATATGTCGCAAGCCCCGTCGACACATCCACGACGAGCAGCACCCTCGAAAGCCAATGCCCGGTCTGAAAACCCACCTGCACTAGTGCACGATCTGGAAAATTCTGTTGTGGGGGAAAGTCACACCGCCGGCGCTGTAAGAAGGAACAGACCAATTGGCAAGAGAATTACAGAATCTGAATTGGAGAAAATAATACAGGAAAGGGTGGCTAAAAAATTGGAAGAGCAGGATACCATGATCGAGATTCCCTTCACTCATCAAGCTGCCAGGCAAGCAGGGAACTCCCTGACTAGAGGAAACATACGAGAAAGGGAGGTCTCGAATAATATCATGAGATGTTCACCCTTTTGTCAAGAAATACGCGAAGCTCGAAACACAGAAACAGTGCCGACCAGGCTCCCTCGGTATAACGGGACTACCGACCCCGGAGAACACATTAACAGCTTTGTTAATGTTATGAATTTGTATGGACACTCGGATAATTTCTGTTGCAAGATTATGGTCACCACTTTCGAAGGAATTGCCCTCGATTGGTTTGGAAAGTTACCTCCAAACTCCATATTTTCTTTCGAAGAATTTTGCGATAAACTGAAGCATCAATTCGCTAGCCAGAGGAAGCCAAGATTGCCAGCAAACCATCTGGGCACTGTGAAACAATTTGAAGGAGAGACGTTGAGGCAATGGCTGGCAAGGTTTAGTATTGAGCTCTTGAAAGTGGATACCCCACAAATTGAATATCTGTCCTCGTTGATGTTCGAGCTGACCAGAAGCACCCAGTTTGGGAATGCATTATGTCGAAAGCAACCAAAATCCTTCGAACGGATAATGGAAATTGCTGAAAAATATATGATACAGGAAGAGATGAACAAATTGAAGAGTTCACATCTAGATAAATCTCATCTCAACAAAAAACAAGATCGTGCTCCGATCCCAAGACCAGGTGATTATGGGGGATCGAGTAGAGGATCCGTCTGGCAGCGGATCAACACTTCTAAGCCGCATATACCACCCCAAGGGCTGAATTCATACGGACCTCCTTATAATCAAAATCGAGCCCCGAGGCCGGGTAAAATTCAGTTTACCGAACTTAACAGTTCTAAAGAAGAAGTGTTGACTGTGTTAGAAGAAGGTAATTTAATCCCGGAAGCCCAAAGGATCACACAGGCGAGGCCAGGCGCACCAGGATATGACCAATACTGTCGGTATCATCGAGCGAGAGGTCATAGTACGGAAAATTGTTATCAGTTAAAGGTTGAGATCGAAAAGTTAATCAACCAGGGTAAACTGAAAGAATTTGTTAAGAATGGCAACTATAACAACCGCTACAGATCCCGTAGCCCGAGAAAACTTAACGCCCGGCAGAGACAAATTCAAAATCAGACAGAAGAACAATCGAACGGTGTGATCAACATGATTGCAGGTGGACCGGCAGGTGGAGATAGTAGGAATGCCAGAAAACGGACTTTAAGGTCAATCAGGACAGGAGTGTCCACAAAAAGGGAGGTTCTATCTCTGGAATTCCCATCCATGGAGAATCAGATCATCAGCTTTAGCGAGGTGGATCGACCCGCGGATGTTAGTTGGGACACGAATGAAGATGATCCAGACTTTTCCATGGTATTAACACTAAGAATTGCAAATTTCGAGGTCAAAAGAGTGCTGGTCGATAATGGGAGCTCGGCGAACATAATTTCATCAGAAGCTCTTACAAGAATGAAACTCTGTCATCCACGTTTGGATAAGGTAACCACCCCTTTGGTCGGATTCGGCGGATCTGAAATCACCCCGCTCGGAACCATACTTTTGAGTACCACTCTAGGAACAAAACCAAAGAATGTCACGAGAATGATCAAGTTCCTAGTGGTGGATACGCCGTTCGCCTACAATGCCATCTTGGGAAGACCCGCTCTGAATACTTTTAAGGCCATCGTATCCACATACCATCAGAAGATAAAGTTCCCAACCGACGGAGGAGTAGGAGAGATGAGGAACGACCAGTACATGGCCTGGGAGTGTTATAGTTCGTCCTTGACCATCAAGGAAAAGCTGGAGCCTGAGGTCCCTAGCAAAAGAAAAATAACTGAGTTAGTCTCTAACTCCGGAACCGGAATTCCTGAGTATGAAAGACTGGATGGAAAGAAAGGGAAGATCGTTGACATGAGTGTACAAGCACCTGATCACAAAAAGGTGAACTTGGTACCTGGATCTCCAGAAAAATTCACAAAAATAGGAACGGAGCTAAGTAATGGCATGGAGGCAAAGCTCATCGGATTCTTGCAGAAAAACGTGGATGTCTTCGCATGGAGTTCGGATGACATAGTAGGAATCGACCCGCGAGTGATAACGCATTCCCTGAATATCGACCCAAAGGCCAGACCCGTGAGGCAGAAGAAGCGTAATCACGGACGAGAGAAAGACAAGATAATTAATGCAGAGGTCGATAGATTGTTAGCAGCTGGGCAAATCAAGGAGATAAAATTCACAGAATGGCTATGCAATGTGGTGTTAGTCTCCAAGGGAGAAAAGATCGAAAACAAGTGGAGAATGTGCAATGATTTCACCGACTTAAACAAACTATGTCCAAGGGACCCTTACCCTTTGCCTCGAATTGACATGCTCGTGGACTCCACCGCAGGATTTGTATTGTTTAGTATGATGGATGCATTTCAAGGATTTTATCAGATCTTCATGAACGAAAGAGATCAGGACAAAACGGCATTTATCACCGAACGAGGGGTGTACTGTTTCATCGTTATGCCCTTCGGTTTAAGGAACGCCGGTGCAACATATCAGAGGTTGGTCAATATGATGTTCAAAGAGTTAATAGGGGAAATCATGGAAGTATATGTAGACGACATGCTCGTAAAAAGTATGTCCGAAGAGGATCATATTGATCATCTCGATAGGTGCTTCAAAATTTTGAGGAAGTATGGATTGAAGCTAAACCCAGCGAAATGCACATTTGGGGTGCGATCAGGAAAATTCCTTGGGTATTTAGTTCATGAAAAGGGGATTGAAGCTAATCCAGAAAAAATCCGAGCGATCACTGACCTCCATCCACCGAGAAAACTTTCGGACGTTCAAAGTTTGATCGGAAAAATTATCTCATTAAATAGATTCATCTCCAGATCCGCTGACAAAAGCTTACCTTTCTTCAGACTGTTGCGTAAATCTAAGAACTTCGAGTGGAACGCTGAATGCGACAAGGCTTTCGAAGAACTGAAGGCATACTTGACTTCGACACCCATGCTAGCAAAACCATCCGAAGGGGAACCCCTATATCTGTACATAGCTGTGTCAGAAGAAGCCATTAGCTCGGTTCTGGTCAAGATAGATAAAGCTGAGCACAAACCAGTTTACTATTTGAGTAAATTGTTGCAGGGTGCCGAAAAGAATTATATGGAGATTGAAAAGTTTGCACTTGCCTTAATTGTGGCGGCCCGGAGATTAAGGCCCTATTTTCAAACGTATAAAATCATTGTTTTAACTAACCAACCTTTAAGACAGGTTTTGTCCAAGCCAGAAGCTTCAGGCAGGTTGATAAAGTGGGCGGTCGAGCTCAGCCAGTTCGAAATTGAATACCGACCACGAATCGCCATCAAGGCGCAAGTGCTAGCTGATTTTGTGCTTGAATCAACCAACATATCGAACGAGAAAGAAGGAACAACCTCGGAATTATGTGTGGTAGAAGAGGCAAACGATCAAGTTTGGCTGATGCACGTGGACGGATCTTCGACTAAGGAAGGTGGCGGAGCTGGGATTCACTTCCAAGGGCCCAATGCTGAAGATCTGAGCTATGCGATAACTTTGGACTTTGTTGTCACCAACAATGAGGCTGAATATGAAGCATTGATAGCTGGATTAGAGATGGCCATTAAGGCAAAGGTAAAATCGATCATCGTACTAACGGATTCGGAACTTGTTCACAGACAGGTAAAAGGCACTTACGAGGCCAGAGAATTCAACATGATTAAATATCTGAACAAAGCAAAGAAGTTGATCTCGGAGTTCGATAAGTTTGATATTCAACCGATACCAAGGGAGGAGAATCTCTGGGCCGATATATTGTCAAAATTTACAGGATTGGCCGACGGGAAGACTGAGAGAACAATCACTTGGCTGCTATCGAATATGTCTGCGATCGAATTAGATGCAGATCCTGCTATTGGAGTTATGGAAATCGAAGAGCCAAGTAGATCGTGGAGCGACCCTCTTATCGTCTATCTCAAGGATGGAAAACTGCCGGATGATGCAAATGAGGCTCGGAGAATCAAATATAGAGCGCCATCATTTACTTTGATGGACAGTCAACTCTATAAGCGGTCCTCTTCGGGAATTCTATTAAAATGTATCCGCGAGTCGCACTACAATGCCATTTTAAGGGAAGTTCATGAAGGGGAAGCAGGAAATCATTGTGGAGCTCGAGCATTAGCTCTTAAATGCTCAAGATCTGGATATTATTGGCCTACACTCTTTTCTGATTCTGTCGAGTATGTGAAAAAGTGCCATCATTGTCAAATTCATTCAAATTTAATACACCAACCGGCCGAACACATGCATTCGATCCCTATTTGTTGGCCCTTCGACAAATGGGGCATCGATATAGTGGGACCTTTCCCGACAGCGCGAGCCAGAAAAAATTACGTACTTGTAGCTGTGGAATATTTCAGCAAGTGGGTCGAATGTGTTGCCTTGACAAAGATCACCCAATTCCAAGTTATTAATTTTTTATGGAAAAATATAGTCTGCCGGTTCGGAATCCCCAGGGTTTTAATATCAGATAACGGAACGCAGTTTGCAGGAAAAAGGATCACGGATTGGTGTGAAAGATTTGGAATACAACAGAACTTTGCGTCTGTTGGCCACCCTCAGGCTAACGGACAAACTGAAGTAGTGAATCGGGAAATTGTTCGATCTCTGGAGAAGCGCTTATCGGAAGCAAAGGGAAAATGGCTGGATGAGCTACCAGGAGTATTATGGGCCAACAGAACAACAGTCAAAGCGGCAACTGGAGAAACTCCATTTAGTTTGGTTTATGGATCGGAGGCTGTTATTCCAGTCGAGAATCTTATACCTTCCCCCAGGGTCGAATTTTACGATCCTGAAGAAAATCAATCGCTGAGGCAAGTGGAAGTTGATCACGCGGATGCTCGTAGGGACCGCGCGAAGTTGAAAATCCAAGCCGCCAAGGCAAACATGGAAAAGGCTTATAATCGAAATGTGAGGGTTCGATCCTTCAAAATAGGGGATTTAGTGCTCAAAAAAGTGGAAGTATCAAAGCACGTAGGAAAACTACAACCCAATTGGGAGGGCCCATTCGTGATCGTAGAGGTTGGAAAGAAAGGGTCTTATAAGATTGCACGCCCTAACGGAGAAATACTGCCTCGAGCTTGGAATGCGGTCAATTTAAGAAGATATTATGGAAGATAGTTACAATAGAGGCTTCTACTCTTTAGTTATTCTGTTTTCTTTCGACTGTTACTATTTGGCAAACTATATGTGTTTAATGAAGAATTGGGTTATTTGAAGAATGTTTATTCAGACTATGTATTCAATGAAAGTATATTTCGCCTACATTCTTACTTATTCGTCATATTACTGATATTATCGGTCTCTACTTTTCTCTGTAAAATATTGAAAAAGGGTGAAAGCCTCTGCTATGCCCCTTAGATCGAAATTATTGAAAAAGGGTGAAAGCCTCTGCTATGCCCCTTAGATCGAATATATTGAATGGGTGAAAGCCTCTGCTATGACCCAAGGGCTAAAAATGCTCTGATACGACTAAGGGTGAAAGCCTCTGCTATGCCCCTTAGATCGAATATATTGAATGGGTGAAAGCCTCTGCTATGACCCAAGGGCTAAAAATGCTCTGATACGACTAAGGGTGAAAGCCGTTGCTATGCCCCTTAGATCGAAATTATTGAAAAAGGGTGAAAGCCTCTGCTATGACCCAAGGGCTAAAATTGCTCTAAAAACGACTAAGGGTGAAAGCCTCTGCTATGCCCCTTAGATCGAATATATTGAATGGGTGAAAGCCTCTGCTATGACCCAAGGGCTAAAAATGCTCTGATACGACTAAAGGTGAAAGTCTCTGCTATGCCCCTTAGATCGAAAATATTGAATGGGCAAGAGCCTCTGCTATGCCCTTAGGATTGAAACAAGCATTCCATTAGAAAATGAAAACATTTCACGGAAGATAGATCGAGATGAACATTCTATTGAAGAATGACCTAAGTTCTATCAAAGTTTCTTCACGACGGCTACGGCACCAAAAAAAAAAAAAAAAAAAAAAAAAAAAAAAAAAAAAGGAGGAGAAGGAGGGGTAGAAGAGAGACGCAGAATATCATTCCAAGCAAATATTATATCATTCCAAGCAAATATTATATCGTTACAACAAGAGTTATACTACAACAAGAAAGAAAAACCGTTACAACAAGGATGGCCTTACAAAGAGAAATTTTAACTCGTCATACAAAGGTTAACCAAGGTATTACTAAATAAAATTATTTTCGGAAAGGATTTTTCGAACTTCAGCACTACGATCAGCATACCCGCGGGTGTAAGCTTCTCTCTCACGGAGCTCGGAGTATCTCTTCTCGCGTTCATAAATATCTTTAAGTCTCTCTAACTCCGAACTCAACTTATCCTGAGACAATCTCTCCTTAAAAAATCTATTAGCTTCCAGCGCGCGTTCCAACTCGATCTTTTTGCCGATCAGCTCGAGCGAAATGGAAGCCCGTCGTTCGATCTCATGATTGACCAATGCATAAAGCCTAGAAAAGACTTTGCTAGCCTGAACTTATAAGAAAACACTTCATAGCAGGAACAAAGGAATTAGAGGGCCATGACAAAGAAGTTAGGAAAAAATGTACCTGGGCAAGGGATTCCGACCCAGAATGAAACAGGAACGAGGAATATTCCCCAGTTGAGAAGACCGACTCTGAGATAGAAACATCGGTCCGAAGAAGACTCATGTCAGGTTTCTTATAACACACTGCATCAAAACGAGTCCCACTTCTTCCAAACGAAGATCCTCCGACCAACGAAGGAATGGATTGGGAAGAGGAGCGCCCAGTTACTTCATCCACAAAAGAAACCCTTTTAGTTCTCTTGTCTGAATCCCTAGATTTCAAGCACGATGGAGGGGTAGTAATCGGTGATTTACTTTCCCCACGAAAATTTGACTGATCTGTACTAATAGATTTGATCGGTGATCGTTTTCTTTTCCTTATCTTCCTACTATGACTCGACCCGGAAAAAGGCGCGGGAAAAATCACGAGAGCGTTCGGATTCTTATTCATCTCTCGATTTTCGGGTAAAGATCCAACCAAGATAATTTCTGAAGAAGCTCCGAACGCAGTGAGCGATATCAGTGCAAAGGCAACGTAAAATGGCCTAGCTATTTATAAGAAAACGGTACGATGCAAATTGCAATGATTGGTAAAACACTGCTTCCAAGAAAGGCCCAGTGACGTAACCGAGTACGCAAAGCTGACGTCATGAAACTTAATGAGAAATCCAAGCAAGCAATAACATAAAATAGTATAAAAGAAAGAAATTCAAATACGAGAATCCACTAAATAGGCGAGGACAAAGGATCATAAGTACATTGTTGCACCAAGCCAATCCTATTACATAACAATCTTTATGCGTTAGACTCCTTCAGGCTCGAACTACGATCCGATCCATCTCGTTTCTCCGATTCGCTAGAACCGCTTTCCGAACTGTCGGAATCATCTTCACTTGAGCTGCTGCTTTCTTCATCATGACTTCGTGCGCCAGACGCAGATTGACTCGAACCAGTGCCTTGTACACTTTGATCGCGGGAATCCCCTTCAATATCCACATCTTCATTTTCAGATTGGGCTTCGAGCTCATCAGGATTTGGCATCGGGACACCGAATTCCTCAAGTAAAGGAGCAAACTCATGAGTGGCAAATTCCTCGAGCTTAGGAGGAAGGGAAGACGCTTTATAATCTTCACCGAAGATGTTCTTGTAAGGATTCAATTTAGGAAGGAAGTCACCAAGGACTCCTTCAATCTTAGCGGCTGTAAGAAGGTGCTGAGCTCCTTTGAAGTAGAAGGCTTGATTAACCGCTCCTGACCGTGATCGAACCAAAGCGTCAAGGATCGGAGACTCTAAGAACTCCCTTATGGCAGGTAGCCTGGCTTCAGCTCGACCCCGTTCATAAGACTGTTCGACAGTCACTTTGGTTTGCTCGAGCTCGAGCTTGAGTTTCTCTACTTCGCCTTCTATGGCCCTCTTCGCTTCCAACTCCTCCTTAGTCTTCTGAAGCTCCAACTCGACCTCGGACAATTTAAGTTTGACATCCTCAAGTTGATTGGCCTTAGCAGCTTCATCCTCCAAGACTTTGTATAATGCTTTCTGAGCTGCCTGGGACTCTTCGCTCAATACGGCCTGTCGGAGAGCAGTTTGAATAAACAAATCTCCGGCCTGCGAGAAAGAAGACATATAAGAACACGAGATAAGAATTATAAGGAAAAGCCAGAAACTTTCAGAATAAGACAGTACCTTCTGATGAGCATGGGCGTAATCGCCTAGTATCTCGAAATCCTTCTTAGCGAAAGACTGAATAGTATCATCCTTGAATCTTCCAGCCAGAAACATCCGGAGAGACTTATCCACCGTATGCTCACCCTCAGAGCCCAAGTCAGATTCAATGGTCCCACAGTCCGGGTATCCAGCCGCCCTAGGTCCTTGCAGGTGTTCTTTGATGAAATCCGCCAAATCTGGCTCGGAATGACCAGCCCGACAAGGTATAGGAGTCGGTCCCCGACCAAAGGGCTTAACTCTCCTAGAAGACTCAGGAATGTTACTACTCCTTTTGCGAGCCATCCTGGCCAGCAAAATCTCCCTGGCACAATCCTCCAGGAGAGTATAATTACTGTATCCCGCGTCATTTGGGTTGGAAGAAACGTTCGAAAAAACAGATCGAAGAGTTTCGGGACCTTGAAAATCGAACGTCCCCTCTGCCTCGGCCCGAGACCAAGAGGTCCCTGCTTCGGTGATCGGGGGAACAATTATTAAAGCGTTTGAGGTCGACGCGATCCCGTGGGAGGCCTTAGATTTTTTCCGAAGATTCTTTGATGCCTGAGGACGAGGTCGACCCTTATTACCTTTCGAAAAGGAAGCAACGTGAGGGCCAGATATCGAGGTACGGAATTTGTCAACAATATCAGCTAACGTGGAAGGGGGGTTAGCAGGATCGATCTGAGCCTTCCCAAAGACGATCGGATCGGCAGGGAAAGTGCAACTACTGAGCTCGGCCAACCGCAAAACTGCCTCTTGAGTCATTAAAGCAGTCTGATGAGGGTCAGCACGAAGAGATTGCAAAAAATTATCTGTTATCTCATTTTTCATATTTCCCACGAGCCGGCGTCTTCCATATATCCACTCCTTCACTCCTGGCCACTCGAAGGGAGTATGCTCGGGATTTTCTTCGGAAGGCGGGGACTCTGGCCCTCGGACAAAGAAGAACTCACGTTTCCATCCCTTCAGATTGCTACTCACGTTGGTCGATAAGACCGAAATCTTCGGCCTCTGAGAGAAATATACGTAACCTGCGTTTGAAGAAGTGGAAGAACTGATCTGGAATATCCTCCAAAAATTCTGAAAAGCCGCCATTTTCCCCTTAGCCTTCATCAACACGCAAAAAGCTATGATTAGGCCGATCGAATTCGGTAAAATCTGACAGGGAGCCAACTTAAAAGCATCCAGAAGGTTTTCTAGTAGAGGAGGGAAGGGAATACGTAAGCCGTAGTGAAAGTGTTTGGAATAAAAGGATTGACAACCGGCGGGGGGGTCGGTAACTCGTTGTTCGGGAGAGGGAAGCACTATTGAAAAGCCAGCGCCTAGATATGGACCGAACTCTTTTTGCAACTCCGCCAGGTCTGTCTCCTTATAGGAACAGACGATTTCATCTGCCCTCTCCTCGGTCATGTTTAGAGCTGCGCTGGTCGAGGGCTCTTCCCAGTCATAGATCGTAATCACCACATTACGACTTAGTCTGTATTTTTGTTGCTCATTGTTACCCAAAGGAAGCTGCCCGTCTTCTATATCTTCCCTATCAGAAACTGTTGCCTCGCCGGAATTTCCATCCTCGCTATTCCCAGTGTCAGAGCTCGACTCTCGCTCCTCTTCGCTATTCGAGGCGGAACCCGAGTTTTGTGGATTCTCGTTCTCAGATGATCGATTCTCTACAGTCTCTTTTCCTTTGCTGTTATCGACCTCATTCTCCTCTAAGGGAGATTTTCCTTTCAAATCTGCTGAGCTCGACATAATAAATATAAGACGACTGATCAAATATGGCAAATAAAACTCACTTATCGACCTGTCTGCTCCGATCAAAAGTTTTTCCTCAGAATTTATGAGGAACAGCGGCCCTCCGTGTAACTATATATACAGGGACAAAATGGGAAATTGCAAATCGGTCCCCGAGTAACCGCGACGATTGGACTCTCTTGAGGTAAATTTGAAGTTATATTTTCAGAAATTGCGCCTACGGTCCCTAAACTTTCCAGAATTCCTGAAGTAAAGATCCATATCACAAACAACAAGGACGATCTCATAACTACTCTATCAAGAAATTGTTTAAGTATGCACTCTTTTTCCCTGACCCGGTTTTTATCCCAGAAGGGTTTTTCCGAGCCAGGTTTTTAATGAGGCATACCAGCAACGATAAGCCGAGATCAATTTACCCCGACGTTAAACATACTTCTTCGAGCTTAAGTTCCACTTTACGCTCGAGAAGTGGGGGAGTATTGATGAGGGGCATTCTGGATCCTACTTCTCTTTACAATTACACGAGATCGAGCGGTACTTATCTCGAAGAATCGAGTTCGAGTCTGACGGTGGTTTTGCAGTAAATGTAAACAAGCCCAGGATCCAAAGTTACTGTTGGGCCGAGCTCTGAATCAAACTTATGGGCCGAAGAATTACATGTCTGTGGGTAGACCACCTAGACCCCATTTTCAGCTATAAATACCCCCTGCATTTATGATATTGGACAACTTCCCAGGTGCTCTCTCCTCGAAGCTACAGTTCAAAGCAGCTCGGGATTGTAGCTCTAGATCGAACATATGTATTTCACCCTCTAGCTTGTACGGCATCCTATAATGCTCGGATAGGACCCTAGATATATTTGTACTTGTACTCATTTAATTCGAATACAATTACATTTGATCTTCACTTTACTTTACTTGTGATTATTGTGATGCATCCACACCCTTGATCGAATTAACGAAACCACGTAAGATCATGCCAGGCAAAAGAAGAGAAACTTTGGCCCAGAAAGAAACAAAATAATAAAGAAAGAAGTCCAGAAGCTTCTGGATGCCGACTACATCGCTGAGGTTCAATTCACGGAGTGGCTCTGCAATGTCGTTTTAGTCGCTAAAGGAGGTGGGAAATGGAGAATGTGTAACGACTTCACAGACTTAAATAAACTCTGCCCAAGGGACCCATATCCCCTTCCAAGGATCGACTCCCTGGTAGATTCCACAGCAGGATGTGCTATCTTGAGTATGATGGACGCCTTCCAGGGCTTCTACCAGATCTTTATGGCCCTTGAAGATCAAGAGAAAACAGCATTTATCACAGAGATGGGCGTCTATTTTTTCAAAGTAACGCCGTTCGGACTAAGAAACGCAGGAGCGACTTACCAACGACTAGTAAACAAGATGTTCGAAGCATTAATAGGCAAATCGAAAGAGGTATATGTCGATGACATGCTAGTTAAAAGTCTTGACGAGAACGACCACCTGGTCCATATCAAACAAGCATTTGATATAATGAGAAAGTATGGTATGAAACTAAACCCCGCGAAATGCACATTTGGAGTTAGGTCGGGAATGTTTCTTGGTTACTTGGTAAACGAAAGGGGAATTGAGGCTAATCCGGAGAAAATTCAAGCAATCATTGACCTCAAAGCCCCGCGTAACTTGAATGAAGTCCATAAGCTCGTCGGCAAAATCACAGCCCTGAATAGATTTATATCTCGATCTGCCGACAAAAGCCTCCCCTTTTTCAAAATCATGAGAAACGCAAGGAAATTTGAATGGTCGGAGGAATGTGATCGGGCTTTCGAGCAATTGAAAGCGTATCACGTATCTCCTCCGCTTCTAGCGAAACCGCAGGGCAACGAAGATCTCCACCTCTATGTAGCTGTCTCTGAACAAGCGATCAGCTCGGTCCTAGTAAGAATGGAAGCTACGGACAACTACCCGATATACTACGTAAGTAGAGTCTTGCAAGGCCCTGAAAAGAATTACTCTATAATTGAAAAGTTAGCCCTCGCCGTAATAACCACTGCTCGCAAGTTGAGACCATATTTCCAGTCCCATAAAATCATCGTCCTAACTAATCAACCACTGAGGCAAACGCTATCCAAACCAGACGCGTCAGGACGATTAATCAAATGGGCCGTGGAGTTGGGGGAATATGATATCCAGTATCAACCTAGAACGTCGATAAAGGGTCAAATACTGGCCGATTTTGTGCTCGAGAGCACTCAATTAGAAGAAGAGGACAAAGAAATGTGGATGCTTCATGTCGATGGGTCGTCGACATCCGTGGGAGGTGGTGCAGGAATTTATTTCCAAGGCCCCAATGAAGTAGAACTGGAATTCGCTTTAAAGTTGGATTTTATCGTATCGAACAATGAAGAGGAATACGAAGCCTTACTGGCCGGCCTGAAAATGGCAGCTGAAACGGGAATTCGGAATCTCGTCGCTTATACCGATTCACAGTTAGTCGAGAAACAATTCAAAGGATTATTTGAGGCCAAAGAGGATTCGATGATCAAATACTTGTCTTTAGTTAAGGCTCAAGTTTCGAAGTTTGAAACTTTTCAATTGGAGTACATAAGGCGAACTGAAAATACGAGAGCCGACGCGCTTTCCAAGTTCGGGAACTTGAAGAAGGAATCACCACCAGAAAGGTAACACTGATGATATCGAACAAGCCCGCCATCGACGGACGGTGCGACGTTCCATGCACGGAAGTCTTAAATCTCCAGAGTGATGAGCCGACATGGAAAACAGATTTATTAGATTATCTACTCAAAGGGACACTACCAACTGATCATTCTGAGGCTAGACGACTTAAATACCGAGCTCCTCACTATGCTATTATCAATAACGATTTGTACAGACGATCCGTCACCGGAGTACTTCAAAAATGCATAGCATTTCCTCAAACCGACTTGATACTTAAGGAGGTTCATGAGGGTTCTTGTGGAAGCCACTCGGGCGGCAGAGCATTAGCAGTTAGAGTATCTCGTTTAGGATACTATTGGCCATCTTTGGTGAAGGACGCCAACAATTACGCCAGAAAATGCGCCAAGTGCCAGTATCACGCGACTATGCCTCATCAACCTGCCCAAGTAATGGAGTCGATCTCGATTTCATTGCCCTTCGACCAGTGGGGCGTAGACTTGGTTGGACCATTACCTGTAGCCAGAGGACAGAAACGTTTCTTACTGGTGGGAGTCGAATACTTTAGCAAGTGGATTGAGGTCGTGCCGTTAAAACAAATCACCCAAACTCAGATTGTCAACTTCTACTGGTCGATAATATGCAGGTTTGGACTCCCAAGGGTGATCATCTCAGATAATGGTGCCCAATTTGCAGGAAAAAGGGTGACCGACTGGTGTACAAAACACAGAATTACACAACGATTCACATCGGTTGGATGTCCGCAGACCAATGGACAGACCGAAGTAACTAATAGAGAAATCTTAAGATTACTGAAGAAGAGGTTGTCGGAAGCTGGAGGTGCCTGGCTGGATGAATTACCGTGGGTCGTTTGGGCTAATCGAACGAAGGAGAAAACGGCAACCGGGGAAACACCTTTCAGTCTAGTTTATGGTTCCGAAGCAGTGGCCCCGGCTGAATTAGAAGTACCATCTCCGAGAGTCGATCTTTACGATCAATCGGACAACACTGACAAGAGGAACTTCGAGCTCGACCAGCTAGAATCGAAAAGAGAAAGGGCCCCCGCACGGATACAGGCCTACAAAACCACAATGGCGAAGGCATATGATAAAAATGTAAGATTAAAGTTTTTTCAGGTAGGAGACCTCGTGCTGAAACGAGTTGACGTCTCGAAGAAAAAAGCAAAGCTTGACAGCAACTGGGAAGGACCTTACAAGGTGGTCGAAGTCAGAAAAAAGGGAGCTTATCGATTAAATACGATGGAAGGAGAACTCGTAAAGAGGACCTGGAATGGGAGAAACCTCAGAAAATTTTATACTTTAGAAATTTTCTTTAGTTTGTCTTTATTTCCGAGTATTTCGTAAATTATACTTCCAGATGTTTTGTAAGTTCCTGGAAAGCTAATGTTAAGTTCTTCTGTCATTTTCTAATGATTTTACGAAGATCTCGAAATCGCCATATGTTCCTCGATCGCCGCTGAGGCATCGAGAAGAAATCTCCATATCGTCGAAATCTCCATATCGTCGAAATCTCCAAATCGTCGAAATCGCCATATGTTCCTCGATCGCCGCTGAGGCATCGAGAGAAAATCTCCAAATCGTCGAAATCGCCATATGTTCCTCGATCGCCGCTGAGGCACCGAGAGGAAATCTCCATATCGTCAAAATCTCCAAATCGTCAAAATCGCCATATGTTCCTCGATCGCCGCTGAGGCATCGAGAGAAAATCTCCATATCGTCGAAATCTCCATATCGTCAAAATCTCCAAATCGTCGAAATCGCCATATGTTCCTCGATCGCCGCTGAGGCATCGAGAGGAAATCTCCAAATCGTCGAAATCGCCATGTGTTCCTCGATCGCCGCTGAGGCATCGAGAGGAAATCTCCATATCGTCGAAATCTCCATGCCATCGAAATCTCCATATCGTCGAAATCTCCATGTCGTCGAAATCGCCATATGTTCCTCGGCAGCCGCTGCGGCATCAAAAAGAAATCTCCATGTCTTCGAAATTGCCAAATGTAACCCGAATATAATCGAAATTGCGAAAACAAAGCGATAAATAAATACTAAGTATAAACATATCTCGATTATGATAAAGGCATCGATCGTAAGTCAACATCGACGAAGACACTTGGAGATAAATACCAAGTATAAACATATCTCGATTATGATAAAGGCATCGATCGTAAGTCAACATCGACGAAGACACTTGGAGATAAATACCAAGTATAAACATATCTCGATTATGATAAAGGCATCGATCGTAAGTCAACATCGACAAAAACGCATGGAGATAAATAATTGAGATCAATGATTACATTGGATAAGCTAAGTGTAAAAGCATCTCGATCATAATAAAGATACCGATTGTATAAACGGAGTCAACAAAGTAGTGATATATCTCGATTATGATGAAGGTTGGGGTTATAAACTCAAAATCGACAAATACGTTCAGAAATAAAGATTGAAATTTAGAATAAAAGAAGCAACTCGAAAAAGTTGAGATATTAATGATTATTTTATTCATGATATTGACATAGATACAAATGTACAAATGAAATCGACAATACAGCTATCAGAAAATCTAATACAGGCTATTACATTGGTTAAATCGACTAAGTTGAGGAAATTCCGAGTTTTCCTACATATTCGACAACCGAGGACTGCTGAGGACGACCGACTTCGGATTAGCTATAGGCTTAAATATGGAGGTTTTCCGCCTATAGCTTTTTCTCTCATTGATCGAGGCATTGAGGGGACGATTCACCCTCGGCGTCAGCGAAGGACAGGAGGATCTTTTTTAATTGCAGCATGCTTGCTCGAGAGACACACCATCTCAGTCAATAAATCAACCATGGGTGATGGGTCTCTCTGCTTCGACCAAGTGACAGAAGAGGAAAAAGTCGCTCAAAATTTTTGCGCTTTAAGTCCTCCACCATCTGATCGGCTGCCATACTTTCTACCTCACCCCTGTCCTCCGAGCTCACGGGAGCACCTCGAAATCATCGAGGATCCAGCATATGTTGCAGAGTGCCGAGCCAATGAGGATTCTGAGATGCCCCCGGGCAGACCTCGTTGTCGTTACCGATGCCACCCATTCGAACAATGAGGCCCACCCATTGGAGTACTCCCTTTACCGATACCACCCAATCGAAAAGAATACCAACTTTTTTATATCGATCTGGAGGTCGAGTAGGATGAAAAGTCCCAAAGGAGGAAAAGGGACCCTTCGATAACTTGATATCGAATATCGAACTATCGAGGAATATTGTCCTCGGATGTTTCTTACAAAGGAACATGTTGGTATGATTTTGATGTGAAGAATACTGGGAACCCCTATACCTATTTATAGGGTTGGCCCATCCAATCCAACGGCCCAAAATTATCAGGATCAACGGTCAAGATGGGAGGCATTTAAATAGCCGGCCGTTACGCTACCCGAGGTAACTAACGCGGCTTATATCCAACGGTCAAAGGAATGCCACGATCAACGGTTGAGATTGTTACCATTTAATGCACTGACCGCTTCAACTACCTTAGAGTTCTAATGGTTCGACTAGTAATTATGAAATTACCCTACGACGTCGAACATAACGAGTTAGATGGAGATTTGATCGACATAATCTGACTAAACGATAGAATAAGCGACGACAATCATCGAACATACTCAGATGAAGAAAAGCCAATTAGCATGGAAATAAACAGATTAAACGCAATCGATCAATGAAAACGGAAATATTCAACATTCTTTAAAAAAAATTACATATAAACAACAAAACACGTCGCCCACACGCCACTCGATAACCAACAAACCTAGCTTTAGAGGAAATAAAAGTCAGGGCCAAAATAAATGCCGTCAACAATCGTTATGGGTCTGAAAGTTGAGGAGATCAACATGATCGGAGGAAGTCGACTTGAGGACTTCACCTCCGTGGTTAGCACTCTCAGCTCTCAGCTTGGACGCTTGCAGCTTGAGTAGGAATCCAAATTCATGGTCCTCGGGAGCACCCTTGGAATCATCCTCTATCAAGAAATCCAAGTCGAGGGGAACACCATTTTCATCAGAAGTGGCGCTAAGCTTCGTCTCATCAAAACGATCGTTCAAAAAGCCCAGCGCCCTACACTGCTTCCAGCACTTCTCAAAGACCTTGGATAGATCGATTCCGGATTGGCGTTCAACGAGCTCCTCATAAACGACGCTGTGAAAGAATTCAGTGACGATAGCCTTCCTCTCAGCAGCAGTTGTTTCATTGCGACTCTTCAGTCCTTCTTGTCGACCCAATTCAAAGCTATCAGCGACCTCATCCTTTAGCTTCGTGGCAAACTCTTGATCCTTCAGCTCGAGTTTTGCCTCCAACTCGGCAATTCGACTATCTTTAATCGCCGCCTCTTTCTCCAGAACAGCTACCTTTTCATCGACCCCCTTCGTCTTCTCCTCCAGATGACCGACCTTTTGCTTCAGATGAGAGCTAGAACGTTTACTCTTCTCGTAACGCTTCCTCAGGCTATCATGCCGAGCAGCAGAAGAATAGATGGTCTGGCCTAGCTACAAGATCAAAAATTCGTACATTATTAACATGAACTAAAGAAAAGCACAACGTGAAACATTATCGAACGAAGAATACCGAAAGAAGGAGGGACGCCTGCAACCGTAGGATGTCCGCATCGTCTTTCTTCAAGAGCGTGGCGTGATCCTCGAAGGACACAGTCGACAAAAAATTTTCCCACACCTGAGGAGTGATTGAAGAATCCAAAATTGCAGGATTCATCATCGAGATGCCGGCCGTCCTCAATCCGAACTTTCTTTTGTGTTCCTCGAGAACGGACTCGAGGTTGCCTCCAGCAGGAGCAGGGATCTCACTACTTGTCGGAGTCGGTAGATCTTCCAACCTAGCCTTTTTCGACGAAGGTAGGTCTTCCTGATCGACTTCAGCCGACACAGGCCTTTTTCCCTTATCAACTTCTTGTTCTCCCTCCGCTCGTTGGTTTGTCTGTGGAGGGACAGTGCTCGAGTGGCCAAGAGGCTTCGACGCCTTGGCGGTAGCAACAGTCGGAGACGGAGGCACAGGTGGTTTCACAATATGCTGAGATTTCCATATGGATCTAAGGTAACGATTAGACATAGGAACGATGTTTTCTGCACAAACGAATATATTAAAAGAATACATCAATATATTATATAAAGAAACACAAAGAACGATCAAAACTACCTAAAGTAGGACAATCGACAGGTAAGGGAGCCATCGACATTCCTCCTAGACTCAAAATTGGCTCCCGCAGAAGTGCGTTGGTGTCATAAGTCGATTCCGACAACTGAGAAAGAAAGTCGGGCCCCCATGAAGGTTCGGGTATATTCTTCAGGAGAATGCCACCCGACCTCCGTTCACGTGTCGTCCTCCATACATAGTTCTCGGGGCCATGAACAAAAATAAACCTATTCTTCCAACCTTTCCCATGTGACGACTTCAAATCACTAAGAAACCTAACTTTGAGTTTAGACCGTACAAAGTAAAAACCTTCATTGGACTGAGGGGAAGGGCGGACATCGAAAAGACCGCAAAAATTAGCAAAGGAAGCGAGTTGACCGACTGCTTTCATCACTAAACAGAAAGCAATTATATATCCAATAGCATTAGGGACCAACTGGGTAGGACATAAACCGAGACCATTAACTATGTCGATGAATTCATTTGCTAAAGGAAAGCGAAGACTGTTTTCCAGACTATCGATATGAAAAGCTCTATAACCACTCGGAGGCTCGTTCATCCTATCATCCGAAGATGGCATCTTAATACCCCAACCTGAAGGGAATTCATATTTCAACAGCAACGACTCGTCCGACATACGTAGACGACATGCCGATATGGCACTGAATAATTCTTTCGTTCGATGGCGGTCCGACTTAGACCATGATGGGATCACGACTCCCTTCTTCGAACGCCTTACCGAACCTATCGACACACCTTCCCCTTCCCCGACAGACTCATCTCCTATGGACTTAGACCCACCAGACATAAATAAATGAAAGAGATAGAAATACCTAAGAGGGAAGGAGTACTCCGACTTAGAGGCTGCAGGCTATGGCTGATCGACAACGCTCCGACAACTTTCCGCCCAAGACGTTTTTATAAGTATGAACAGTTGAGCTCCTAACACCCTATATATAGGCAAGAGTTCCTAAAGAACGCGCCCAATGGCAAATTATTTGAATAGATGTGGCGGTTCAATCTAAAGCAGACAGATTTAATATTCCGGCCCATTAGCACTCCTTTTGAAGTAAGGATGTTGGCCCAAATATTAGCCCATTTACAATACTCAACATCTATGATTCAGTTATAAATGATTCGAAGTGTATAAAAATATATATATATTTATCGATCAAAAAGATACGTCGACAGTTCATCAATACAGTCAAAATATTCTTAAAACTATAACCTTACTCCTAAAAACTACATCCTATCTACGATTAAGCATCCGAACTCATGCGATCGAGCAGCTTCATATTCTTCTTCTATACCATCGAGCACTGGGGGTTGACACTGCTCGTCAAGAGATGCTCCTATAACTGATGGATCAAAATTCTCAGTAAGAAAACCTTTGTATCGACACTGTTTGACAGTCTTCGTATGCATTTCGACCAGAGCATCTCCCATCCTGGCTTCGGCAAGAAAGTCATAAACGGGAGATGCGAGAAACTCCTTAACAATTTCTAGACGTTGGGCGGAAGAAATCACCCTAGCTTCTGGAGGATACCTAGAACGAAGTCGCTCAACTTCTCGAGTAGAAATGCTAAGCTGCCTCATAGCCTCGTCAAGTTGCTGTTCTCGCTCTTTAATAGCAACATCATGCTCGGCCTTGAGTTTTTCTAGTTCTTGTTGTGCGAGATCCGCCTAGAGGTAACCTTGAAACAGATATTGTGTTACTTGCAGAAAACAAAACGATGACTTTCGATACATGATTCATTATCAATATTAAAAGTTGATATCAAGAAACAGTACTTACTGCAGAGACTGCTCGCCCCGAAGTATGTAAATTCTTCTGTAGCGATTTCCTCGACAACCACCTCTGATCGCGACTAAAAACGCTGTGAATAAAACTTTTGAAACCAGTATCCTTTGAATCTCGTTGAAGAACCGAATCACTGGAGCCCAAACCACCGGGATACTTACGCTCGGAATCGACCCATTGAGATATCGACCAATTAAGATCGACCTCATCGTCATCTGAGCTTTTTTCGCTATCATCCTCAATCGAAACGATGGGATCATTTTCTGCCTTCAATACTGTCTCTTCTTCTGTGCGAGGCCTCTTTCCTCGCTTAATGTCGATTCGACGAGCTTCATTATCACCAACGCTCTTCACTCGTCCCTCCGCGCTAGGTCCAGCCATGGCGCAAAAGCCTTGTGGCCATTTACGTTGAATCTCGGCCTCCAGAGCTTCCTTTTTCTTGAAGATCATCTAAGGAAGGATCGTCGCCTCTCTTTTTTGATACAGATAACCCGCATGTTCGAAGATACGGTTCTTGGATAAGAACCTTCACATCTAGGCAGAAGGTACGTAGATTCTCCAAAAATTGCGGTGACAGTGTCGACGGTGGAGGCCTCTGTACGTTGATGGGGCCGATACGCCAGGACGACGCAATGTTTATCTTTTGTCCCTTTGGTGGCCTAAGATACACAAATCGGGATTTCCATCCTTTCCCGTGAGAGCTTTTCACATTTGTCAGAAAACTATTCCTATTCCCCCTGGACATGACTTGATAGAAGCCCTTACCCGACTTCGGAGACTCCCTCACAGTGAATAAACACCAAAAGTTGCCGAACGACGCCTCTTGTCTAAAAGCCTTCATAACAACGATAAACCCTAGGATCATCGACATGCCATTCGGAACAATCTGGACAGGCACGACACCCAAATGATTGAGAATCGAGGCCAGCTCAGGAGCAATGGGAACCCGAAATCCACACTCCATCGACGCCTCGTGTATCGCTATTGTCTTCTTCGGCGGGTTGTGCATTCGCTGTACCTTGTTTGGGGACGATAACACCCAACCTTGAGCAATCGAGAACGTCGACAGCCAGGTCGGCAACGGTCTTTTATAATCCCCAGCTTGAATCTCATGATATGCCAGCTTCTTTTCCTCTTCGTCTTCGTCATCGTCATCAGCCTGACCACCACTTACAGGTATGTCACCTTCGATGCCTTACTGTCGATTTTCCTCTTCGCCAAAGACTTCCTCGATGACATCCTCTACATGAACATTCTCCGGACTAGATACTTCGCTCTCCGACATCTCTTAAGTATCTCAGAACAGAAATCGATGAAAATCTTTCTTATTTAGCGTACAAAGCTCCGACGTCAAAAATATTTCCTATTTACCGTAGTGTAAAAGCACAGGAAGAACAACCAACATATATATAGGCGCAAAAACTACCGCTTCACCAAAATTGCACACTGCCCCATGACAAGACGCGACATTTAATCTTCCACCCCTAATATAAAAATTACCCGCCAATTTCAACCCTAAATATGCAACGGCGCGAAAACATAGACGCTATGGCGGGAAATTCTGCTCCAATACTTTAAATTTCCAGAGTTCGACTTACGCTTGAACTCTCGAAACTTGGGGGACTCCCACTGATACATGCAGAATTTAAAATTCAAACGAACACTACTTCAAATTTCCAGAGTTCGACTTACGCTCAAACTCTAGAACTTGGGGGACTCTTGATGTACCAAGTCATCGTCATTATAAAACAACTATGGGTCAGTCGATTAATATCGAGGACCTCCCCTCTCAAGTTCACACCGAACATAAACAAATAACCTAACGTCGGCATCGACCTCGATCTCTTCGACTTATCCGACGTAGTGGCCGACGTTCTCTTAAAATTAGCCCACTTGCAATCAGATCGAATCAATCGCTGAGGATCCATATTCGAACCAAAACGTCCAATCGTGATTCGACCCGGTGACTCGTCTGAAAAACTATAAATAACCCTCATAAATGAAATAAAAGGTACGCACGTTCCGAGTATTAAATACGCTCCGACCTACAACCTCATCTCGATACTTACTTTAGCATCGGAGGGTTATCGCCGGGTAATCACCGGCATTAACCTGACGTGGTTATCTTTGATTGCAGGTTAGGATCCCTTATACAAATCGAGGAGAAGTTTGATTGACCTGCTTATCCTCACATTGACGAGTCGTGAGACCCTAAACACTGATTAGAAATAAATATCCTAACGATAACACTCTCATCACTAAGTTCTGTATTTCAAGAGCCTTAGAAGAAACCAACTTTTGAATCCTACTATTGGAAATATGTCCAAGTCTAGCGTGCCAAAGTTGTGAAGTTTGATTATCATATTTTCTTTTTCTAGATTGAATGTGCATGACGTTGGAATTTATAGGTTCAAGGGAATATAGACCATCCATGAAAGTACTACGAGCATAAGTTAAACCCCCTTTAATTATGCATAGAGATCCATTCTCAATGGAAAAATTAAAACCATCATTGTCTAATAAAGGAATAGAAATAATGTTCTTAATAATGGTTGGTACGTACAAACAGTCCCTTAAAACTAAAGTAAAATTCCGTAAAACTAATTCCACGACTCCTATAGCCTCAGCAGCAATCCTTGCTCCGTTACCAAAGCGCAGGATTCTATCCCCGGGCTTCAGGTTTCTTACTGCTCCCATCACCTGCAAATCATTGCAGATATGAGAACCTGCTGCGGTGTCTAACACCCACAATCCACAGTTAATAGAAATATTAACTTCAACCAAGAAAATACCTTTGGTTACCATTTTCAGGTAGTCTGGGCAGTTCCTTTTCCAGTGCCCTGCTTTCTTGCAGTGGAAGCATTCGTCGTCTGGGCTTTTGCGCTTCTTTTCGACCACCTTGGTGACTGCTTTGGAAGAGAACACTTTCTTCTTCTTCTTACCTCTCTTGGGCTTTGCAGCCTTCGATTGGTGTGCAATCATCAAGGGTTTCTCTTTCTTGAGAGTTGATTATGCCGTGACCAACAGATTGGTCAGTTCGTGAAGAGCGAGGTTTCTATCCTCCATGTTGAAGTTCAACACGAACTAGTCAAAGGAACGAGGCAGTGTATGGAGAATGAGTTCAGTGCTAAGATCAGCGTGCAATTCCACGTCCAATCACCCCAGTTTTTCAACCAGGTTGATGAAACGCAGACAGTGATCCTGGACAATACTTCCCTCAGCCATCTTGAGATTAAACAACTCCTTAGTGGCTGCGAACCTTTCGGTACGAGACCTTTCTCCAAACATCTGTTCGAGGTGGAGAAGTATATCTCTAGCAAGCGGTATTGCAGCATGCTGTTTCTGTAGTTCATTCGACATCGAGGCTAGCATGACGCAACGAACCTAAAGATCATCATCAACCCTTTTTGCATGGGCGGTTCGTTGTTCCTCAGTAGCTCGTGCTGCGGGTGCAGCAGGCATAGGTGTGTCGAGCACATAGCTACGTCGCTCGGAGTCGAGGACTATTCTAAGATTTCTTAGCCAGTCGACAAATTTTGAGCCATTCAGTTTATTGGCGTCGAGGATGACAGATAATGGATTCTTAGACATTGTACTTAAATATCTATAAATCGAAAGAAGAAAACATTTAGCTAACTGATCTATGTTTAATACTTATAATTAACGAATTTTGGTCTTGTTTTCGAAAAAGTTCGCCCACTATTTTGTCGAAACAATCACCCCTTTGATTGCTCGGGAAATCTGATTCCTAGTAGGTCTTGATGTCCCAACAGCGATTAATTGTGCCCACGACTTGTGGCCCTACAAATAATTCTCCACGGTGGTATACTTTTACCAATTGTGTCACTGTACAACCTTCAAGCTATTTTGCCTCGATTTTCACACTTATCTAGCACTGCTACATCATAAGTGTTACTAATTGTTAAGTATAACCCATCAATCATGATGAGCAACGGGCCCGGTCGTGAATTCTCCGTAACTAGTTATCGGTCGATATTCACATCCCGACCAGTCCTCACCCTTGTCGAGTTTAGTTAAAAACAGGAGTCAAGGAATTTCACGTATTGTCCCTTTCTTTGACTCGGGTGCCAGACTCTGGATCACCTCTGTCAATAAGTAAACAACTTACGTTTAGTTAAGGTCTTGATGGAAGGCTTGGATCTTTAAAACTTCATTTTAAATGTACCCAATATTACTAATATTAAATTCGAGAGGGGAATTTCGGGTTTGAAAGTTATACTAACTCTCCTCGAGATCTCACCGTGTAAATTATGCTTTATCTTTTATTTACGATCTATATTCTAGCGCACATCTCATACAAGCTAAATATAAATCGACAAATAAATAAAAGCCATACAAGCCTAGCATGCATACTACCACAATATGCTTTTGATCGGGAGCCTCCTTGTGGGCCATCATCGAGCCATGATGTTGGCCCAATCGGTCAAATCTAAAGGGTTCTCAAACAGGCCTATTCTATTACATAAACTACCATGCATACATGGCCTTCATATCTTCTTGGGCTCCCACCTTGCTTGCAACGGGCCTTCAACCTAGACTAGTAAAAACCATACATTAAATAAACCAATCACATCTAACTTAAGGTCAAGGCTCGGCGCGATCGAAAACCACGTAAACAGTTCACGTAGAGCAAGAAACATCCAAACATCTTTTACGTATTTATTTCTTAATTTTAAAACAACCTTTTAAAACTATCTTCATATGATTCTTACTTTTTAGTAACTACTAATTATAACAAAATCAATTTTCGGGTAAACAAAAATAAATTTTCTGCTTAAAATCAGATTCTGATTTTCAACTTTTGAAAATTGCAGTTCAGCACCTCAACTTTCGAAAATTGCACTTTTGACCCCAAAGTTTTCAAAAAGTTACAAAAAACCCCGGAAACCAAATCGGCCAGAAGACCAGAAAATAAAATTTTGAATCCAAAAAATTATTTATTTTGCAAATAGACCCCTGAACTTTCAGAAATTACAAAACAGTCCTTTAACTTTCGAAAATTGCAAAAACAACCCAAAAACTTTAACCGACCAGAATTGCAAAAACAGTCCAGATTTATCAAAAAATTTCAGATACAGAAATTAGTGGCTTCTTATGGCCTTGCAAGACTTCTTATGGGCTTTTAATTAAAGGCACATGTCTTGCAAGTCCTTTTAATTAACTCTTTAATTAATTTAGTCCATATTAATTAATAAATTAATATCTCTCTTAATTAATTAATTAACACTTTAATTAATTATTTAATTAATTAGATCAACTAATTAATTAGTCTCCCACTTGAATTAATACTTTAATTCATTAATTGATTTAATTACCTTTAAATCAATTATTTCCTTTTATAACTGTCCCTGTCCAACTGTATTATGTATGACCCTCTAGGTTCACCATCAATTGGCAGCAGGACCACGAATTCCTCGTGATTTAATTTACGAGCAATTAATTTCTCCGATCAATTAAACCCTTTTAATTGACCACTCCTAGAATTAATCTCCCTTATCAACTCAGGAGTACCCACACTTCATGATCGATGTCTAGCCACAAGTCCATGAAGCCCAACTTCAGGTGAATTGATATGTGTGAACCTCACCTCTTATAAATGCCATGTACATACGGTCCTTCTATCGACTTAATTTCTCGATCAAGACTTAGGGTGTGTGAATTGATCGGCACCTCTAAACTTGTCTCGATAACTATACTTTCTAATTCGGGATAATATTCCAGTGTGACTACTAAATTTTGAAACCCCTTTCCAAACCCGTCACCGACTGCGGCCGCAGATTCCTCGGATTTATTATCTAAGAATCTTATAGGAAATTTCCTCATCCAATACGATGAGTAGGTAGATTCCATATTGGTACTGTTTACAACAAATTTTAAATGTCTGCAAAAAGCTTAAATAGACAATAAAATAAGAAGTAACAAATAATATTTATTTGAAATTTAAAAGTGGTTACAGATCCCTATATATAAATCCTCTGATTCTTCTCTTTGGTAGATGTATGGATTCAAGGGCACTAGGCTTGTTCTTGATTCGTATATGTGACTTCTCCCTGATTTGCGGATTCGTCGTTTATACGGATTCAAGGGCTTTGAGCGTGTTCTTGAATCCTTTGGTGTGACCTTCTCCAATATTTGTGGATGGAATCACGGATTTGAAAATCGAAGACTTAAACTTGTAGAGCTTCAAAACTTCATGAGAATATATGTGTGTACATATGTGTCTATGTGTATATCTATGTAGCTCTGTATATATGTGTTTCTGTATATCCTCAAATGAATTCACAAGACCTCTTCATATAGATTTTGAAGAGAGTCCTTCATAGCAGCTTGATGACGTGTGATGATTTGATTAGCCCTTACTTCCTTGGAATGAAAGACTTCATTTGATTGGCCAAAACACCTCACTTTGACATGTGGCACATTTTGATTGGCCACTTAATTATATGGCTTTAAATATATCATTTTGACACATGGCTTGATATAATTGGCCAATATATAAATATTAGAAATCAATTAATATCATTATTTAATTTCGGGATTTAATATAATAAAATCCCAAAAATAGAAAATTAATTGATTACTAATAAATTATTTATATGTGTCATTATTTAATTGGGCATAAATTTCATGTATCTACAAATGCCCCTTCGAGATTTATTTACGAATAATGCTTTTGAAGCATACTTTGAAGTGAGTAAGTTGCGACTCCAATATAAAACGAACTTGAAAAATATTGTATCACGATCAAAAAAATTGGAAATCGTGAACTCGGATTTAGTTGAAGTGGCCTTAATTTACTCTTGTCAATGGATATGTAATTAACTAAGTACCCATTACTTAATGTACATTCAATTTGGCCCATTAAATATGTTGTCTTTGTAGACCATGTGTAGGCAACCAAACCCCCTTCATCTTTCTCAAATTCTTGATTTGCAGAGATTGTCTCGGTAAATCTTTTGCCAACTTAATCAAATATGTGAGATCCTTCTCAAATCCTTTTCTTTCAATATTAAAACACAATCGGAAGTTGTATCAATTGACCAAAGAAGTTTAGAAGAAAATTCATATGCCGACTCGAAAATTAATGACTGTTAAGGAAACATGAATTGATTCTTCCTAAGTTCCAATCACATATTCTTGCGGCAATATCTTCATGCTTTGGGAGCAATATCAAGTTTTCTAAGAAATAATTTAATGTTTCACATCTAATATAGAAAAATCATATTTGTTTCAATATAATTTCCTTTAAGAATTTATTACTTTCCCATCATAATTTATGTGCATTCTCTATAAAAGAAAACTTTAATACACATATTCTTCATCTTCTTCGACGAGCACAGTAAGAAATCCGAGCCTTTCTTCTCACAGCGAAACTGGATTTTTTTAATTTTTTTTAATCATTCTAGGATTGGCTTGTACGAAAGGCTTTCCGAGCAATATTTTAAATTTCCAATTTCCTAACATGGCTGCCAACAATGTAGATCAAGATTTAATCCTTAACTCCATTACCTCCATGTAACAGAACCCAACGATGTAGTTTATATCACAATATCATATTAGCTCCCAAATATGTCGTTAGTGGACATGAAGAATTTAAAATATCTAGTTTAGTTCTCAACCAAAGTAATGGGTTTGTACTGTACGCTTTTTTTTTTAAGAGTAGTATTCACATTGAACCACATACATGTTTAATGTCAGAATCTAAATCAAGATCGTAACCCCATTCTCCATATTTCTGCATCGCATCATGCCCTATATTCCTTTATATTTTCGTTGCCTTCTTTTTTTTTTTTTAATCAGAATTTATCTTCGCTGCAGATAAATCAACGTGGCACCAATGGAGTTTATCGGTTACAAAGTTCCATACCCAAGCCTCTGCATGATCAAAAGGACGAACCAGATAAAATAAAATGAACTACTTTAGCCGCGTACCCGCCAATAATCAATCAATTCGCCCTGGGGTACACTTTGTTGCACTATTGTGAAGGTTAAAAAGAAAGCCAATGTAATCTCTTCAGTCATGCGTAAGCGTCAGATAGTGTGCAGTCCAAAGCATTCGGCGAAGTTTATTGCTTGTTTCCCACATCATATTCGTTTGACGGCTTCATGGAGGATTTTATGGTACCCTTTAGAGCCATTTTTGGTGAATTATAAACATTGCAGGTTATCGCGAATCAGCATATTTCGATGCAAGAAGGATCAAAAGTCTTTACTAAGTAGGCATATACGATGCAATTTGGACCTCATTTTCACCTATGACGTCGATGATGACACCATTAACACATTCTACGACCTATGGAGTCTGGCCACCAACTCGCTCCATACGACAGCTGTGGAACTATCCATTTTGCGTACATTCAACGGATTTTCCCTTAGCGGCCTATTCTATGACGAAGTGGTCCCATCAGCCAAGGAGCTTCTTGAAGTCGATGGAGATGACAAATCATTACTTCGGAGTTGACTTCTTTGAGCTATGTAGCTAACCTTCTAAACCCAACGATCATGACAATTGTTTCCACAAAGAACTTTGGAGTTTACTTTTCGGAAAACAAGGAGACGTTGCTAGAAGAAATATGAAGCGTCGACTTGGAGGCAAAGAGTAGCAACTCGAAGTAACACCAATAATCAAATTGAGAGCATGAAGCGATAAAGCCAAGGAACTTGAAGATGTTGTGATCATCACTTTGAAAACAAGGAGCCGCGACTTTTGAGAGACTTAAACTATCAACTTGAAGACAAAGACATGACTTGATGAGATGCAAAGTCACAACTTGGCTTTCGAATCAACATCTTTGATGCACGTAGTTCTAACTTAGGAAGCTTGAACCTCCAACCCGCAAAGTAGAATTTCGCAACTTGGAGAGGCACAAAACATCACCTTAAAGTTCGAGACAATGTCTTGGAGGATAAATTGAAAATGCTTGAAGCTTCAATTGAAGAAGTTCGTCACTTGGAGAGATGCGGGACACCAATTTGAAAGTGTGGAGCACCACTTTGGAGGCAAGAAGCAATAATTTGAAGCGATACAAAACCACCAACTTGAAGATCGAGCAACATATTAGAAACCATTTAGATATAGGAGCTTGCATTTTTTTTCTTTGCTTTGTATCGAACTCTTCAACATAAATATGAATAAAGTTCAATCAGTATTCACATCTTGATCTAACTTTGCCCCTTGCTCTCATTTCGATGTAAATTCCTCCGTAGTTGAAATTAATCACTTAATGAAATTCAAGATCCCTTCTTAATTTAACACTATGAAATATTCTTAAGTATGGAATGAAGATTTCAATACATCAACCAAGTACATTATAAAACTTTGTTAATGTCTCCAAATTTTTTTTTTTAATTACATGACTGAACTTAGAATTAGCTTCCAAGTTGCCTACGTATCTCTTAAATAGAATCAAGTCATAACGTAGTTCAAAACATCAACTTTTATTTGAAGAGTGTCGTTCACATTTTATACTCATGCGATCCAAGAGTAACATGCAGTTTTAAGCTCGTGCGTCAAGGAGCATTTTGATTTCAAGATTTCGTAGACCTTTTCATCTCGTCCACTGGAGGCTTTAATTTGAACTTTGACAATTTTGCAGACAGTTTTGACTCGTGTCTGGGAGAAGTTGATTTGAACTTGTAGACCTTTTCGTCTCGTCTACTGGAGGCTTTGGCTTGAACTTTGAAGATTTGTAGACAGTTTTGACTCGTGTCAAGGAGTTTTCCACATGAAGATTTGTAGACAGTTTTGACTCGTGTCAAGGAGTTGTTTTGAAAGTTTATACTCTTATCAAGGAGTTGTTTGAAAGTTTATAATCTTATCAAGGAGTGGTTTGAAAGTTTATACTCTTATCAAGGAGTGTAGCGATTATTTTGATATCAATGGAGACATCCAGATTTCTGACTATATCTCTGGAATCCATCGATCAGAAGTTCTGGATCAGGTAATGAAAAATCATTGGGAGCATCTACATTTTCAAAGTCGACAAAAAGTTGAATTTGGCGAGTTCCTTTACGTAAAGGCACAATTCTAGGGACCCATGTTGAATTCTCTACTTCTTGTATGAAGCCAGCTTTCATAAACATGTTCATTTCAACTTTGAAGAATGGAATCGACCCAGATCTAATCTTTAGTTGAGTTTGCTTACCTTGACGAGTTTCCTTCTTCAAAGAGAAATTTTGAACCTCCACCTTGGGGATTAAGTCATCCATCTCTAATTTGACTTGATCAATTTCATCAATGGTTGCTTTAACACCGTCCACGAGTTCCAGTGAAGTAGTCTCAACTTCTTCTTTCTTAGCAACATGAACTTTTCCTTTAGTAGTGTAAAACAACGACATCACATCCTCTCGGGCTTCTATGATAGATCCATATACTTCACCTATAGAAGTGTTTTGTTCTTGTATTGCATTACACGAAACAACATCATAAGAATCTTCATCATGAAGCCCATTTGGCAATTGCTTCGCGTTTATTGTTGTGTCAAAACATCCAAATGAAATTGTGACAAGATTTGCAGTTGCATCATCTTCATAAAGCAAAATCTTACCTTCTCGAGCTAGTTGCAGGATTTTATCCTTCAAAATGAAGCATTTTTCAATGGGATGCCCAACCAAGCGGTGGTACTTGCAGTAATTGCGGTCATTTGTTCTTCCAGCCTCTTCAGGTCGCTTCATTTCAGGCAACTCAATGAGTTTGGCTTCGAGCAAATCATCAAGCATTGGAGCAATGTCAGAATCAAGGAATGGATATTCCTTCTTTTGCATATCCTTCAAAGTCAGCTTCTTTTCAAAGCTTCGCTGGGATGAATCATTTTTTATTTCAACATTCTTCTTTGACTTGGATCGAGAGACGTTGATGATCATGGATTCTTCACTTTCAACTTGGGAAAAAAGCTTGCCCCCATTTTTGATATAATGTCCAACTTTTTCTTTCTTTGATTCATGAATTGGGAAGAAGCTTTGGCCTTCACTTGAAGCAAGGCATAGTTCCATGTCGTGCGCACGTGTGGCTAGCTCTTCGAAGGTTCTCCGTTTAATGCCTTGGAGAATATATCGTAAGCCGCATTGCATCCCTTGGATGCAAATTTCTATTGCAGAAGTTTCACATAAGCGATCCTTGCAGTTCAAACTCAGATTTCACCATCGATTGATATAATCGATCACTTTCTCTTCATTCCATTGACGAGTGCTTGTAAGTTCGATCATAGTGACGATCCTTCTTGTGCTATAAAATCGATCGAGGAATTCTTGTTCAAGTTGTTCCCAACTATTGATGGTTCCAGGTTCCAAGTCGGTATACCAGTCAAAAGCATTTCCTTGAAGCGAGCGAACGAATTATTTCACGAGGAGATCCCCAGTAGTTCCAGCACTATTGCAAGTCTCCACGAAGTGAGCAACATGTTGCTTTGGGTTTCCTTTCCCATTGAATTGTTGAAACTTTGGTGGTTGGTATCCAGTAGACATTTTCATCATGTAAATGCGACGAGTGTAGGACTTTTTGTAAGTAAGTGAAGATTTCGAACTTCCCTCCAACTTGCACTTGATGGTCCCAGTGATGAAGTCCTCTAGTCGATCCACATGAATCATGCCGTCGAATGAGACTTGAAGGCCCTTAGACTTCTCATTTGATTTTCACCCTAAGAGCATGTTGTCCTCCTCAAAATCCTCGGGTCGGCCCTCGTTTGCCATTGAGTATCGTTTTGTTGATATCTCATCTTCTTCGAACTCCACATGTTGTTTTTCCATCGAGTGACTTGCCTTGGCATGGATCCCTTGGTTCAGTAGTTCTTCAATCTTTGCATCATGTTCTTGTGCATGTTTAGTGAACCTCTCTATTTCCTTGGTCAAGGTCATAAGTTGTTATTCCATAGTCACAGTACTTGTCGTCATAACATGCATCGCGATTGAACTATTGGAACGGGATGAAGATTCATCGTTTTGAAAATCATCTCGCGCTTCCTTTTCGACGACCTTGGTGTTTGGATCTTCCATCAAGCCAGTCAAAGGTTGATGCTTTATTGGATGAGCCATTGATGTTTTCTTGAAGAGATTAGATGAGAGATAGAGATGTCCCACTGGGCGTGCCAAAAATTTGTTTACAACAAATTTTAAATGTCTGCAGAAAGCTTAAATAGACAATAAAATAATAAGTAACAAATAATATTTATTTGAAATTTAAAAGTGGTTACAGATCCCTATATATAAATCCTCTGATTCTTCTCTTTGGTAGATGTATGGATTCAAGGGCACTAGGCTTGTTCTTGAGTCGTATATGTGACTTCTTCCTTGATTTGCGGATTCGTCGATTATATGGATTCAAGCGCTTTGAGCGTGTTCCTGAATCCTTTGGTGTGACCTTCTCCAATATTTGTGGATGGAATCACGGATTTGAAAGTCGAAGATTTAAACTTGCAGAGCTTCAAAACTTCATTAGAATATATGTGTGTACATATGTGTCTATGTGTATATCTATGTAGCTCTGTATATATGTGTTTCTGTATATCCTCAAAGGAATTCACAAGACCTCTTTGTATAGATTTTGAAGAGAGTCCTTCATAACAGCTTGGTGACGTATGATGATTTGATTGGCCCTTACTTCCTTGGAATGAAAGACTTCATTTGATTGGCCAAAACACCTCACTTTGACATGTGGCACATTTTGATTGGCCACTTAATTATATGGCTTTAAATATATCATTTTGACACATGGCTTGATATAATTGGCCAATAAATAAATATTAGAAATCAATTAATATAATTATTTAATTTCGGGATTTAATATAATAAAATCCCAAAAATAGAAAATTAATTGATTACTAATAAATTATTTATAAGTGTCATTATTTAATTGGGCATAAATTTCATGTATTTACAGGTACTAACCACTCGCGTACATAACTATACGCACCCAACCTTGGCATGTTATGATCAGGCTACGTGATCTATACCTAGATCTAAGTACGCACACTCATGCACCGAATTCGCCCTAGCACCTCAAGTCTATGGACTAAATCGTCCACTATTATACGTCTTTAGAAACATCCCATCATCGATATGCGTCATGCGCTTCCACAATGGGTTTATCTGTTCGGGTCGTTCGATGCGTTCGATCCTCTATCGAACTACCTACTCATATGCACTGGCCTCAAATGCCTTGTTCATGAAACACTACAAATTCACTCCATGTGAATCATGCATACTTGTACAAGTCTTGACGATTCCTACGATACCCTGTCTCATTTCGGAATTTATGACTTGGAACGTGTTTTAAGATCACGACCTTAGGGACTGTTTCATGATTGCACTCAATACGGAAGTGAATCGTCCCATAGTCAAATGTGATCTAAGGATTTCATCCAATCGCTTAAATTTATTCGCGAGATGAAGTTGGCCATTGTTTATTCTATACAGATATAAATAAACGTGCTTATTAATTATAGAATAAAAGATTGTTATTTACAGAATAGACCTATTACAAGCTAAAATGAATTGGCTAGCTGGGCACTATCCTATCATTGAACACCTTAAAGGAAGAAATTCTCACTGTCTTGGAGGAAAGGAATTTGATACCTGAAGCAGAAAGGATTACTCAAGAAAGACCGGGAGCTTTGAACTATGACAAGTATTGTCGATATCATAAAGCTCGAGTACACAGTACGGAAAATTGTTAGTTGAAGGTCGAGATCGAGAAATTAATTGTACAAGGAAAGGGGAAAGGGGAAACTATAACAATCTTTATAGATCCAGGAGCCCTCGAAAGTTCGCCATTCAGCAACAGGAAGCTCGGAATCAGGCGGAGGAGCAACCACATGGAGTGCTAAACATGATTGCTGGTGGACCAGCGGGGGGAGACATTAGAAGTGCAAGGAAAAGAACAAACATGTCGATTAAGACAGTTATATCGACCAATAAGGAATTTTCTCCTTGGAAACACCTTCCATGGAAAATCAGGTCATAATTTTTGGTGATGCGGATAGACCAGCAGATGTAACTTGGGAGGTGGATGATGATGATCCTGATTTTTCGATGGTTCTTACTTTAAGGATCGCTAACTACGAGGACAAGAGAGTTTTGATTGACAATGGTAGCTCCGCAAATATTATTTCTTCCGAAGCTCTAGCTCGATTGAACCTCGAACATCCTCATTTAGATCGAGTGACCACTCCTTTGGTCGGATTTGGTGGTTCGGAGATTGTCCCATTGGGGTCCATCTTGCTAAGCACAACTCTGGGAAAGAAGCCAAGGAGTGTAACTAGAACCGTGAAGTTTTTAGTGGTGGAAACACCTTTTGCTTATAACGCCATATTGGGGAGGCCAGCATTGAACGCGTTCAAGGCTGTAGTATCAATATATCATCAAAAGGTAAAATTTTTTAACTGATGGAGGTGTTGGTGAAATGCGGAATGACCAATACATGGCGTGGGAATTCTATAATTCTTCTTTGTCCATAAAGCAGAAGGTGGAGCCTGAGATTCCGAACAAAAGAAGACTGGTTGGTTTAGAGTCAGGATCGGTTTCAAATTTACCGGTCCCTGATTGTGATAAGCTACAAGCAAAGAAGGGCAAGAATGTAGATATGAGCGTCCAAGCCCCTAACTACAAGAAGGTTGCGTTAGTTCCTGGTTCTCCAGAGAAGGTTACTAGGATCGGAACGGAACTGAGCAAGGGAATGGAAACTATGCACGTTGATTTTCTATGCAGAAACGTGGATGTCTTCGCTTGGAGTTCGAACGATATAGTTGGAATCGACCCTCGGGTATTCACGCATTCATTGAACATAGACCCAAAGGCTAAACTAGTTCAATAGAAGAAACGAAATCATGGACGAGAGAAGAATAAAATAATCAACGCTGAGGTTGATAGATTGTTGGTAGCCGGTCAAATAAAAGAGATCAAATTTACCGAATGGCTGTGTAATGTGGTCTTGGTTTCCAAAGGGGAAAAGATCGAAAACAAATGGAGAATGTGCAACGATTTCACCGACCTGAATAAATTGTGCCCAAGAGACCCTTATACATTGCCTCGGATCGATATGCTAGTAGACTCTACTGCAGGGTTTGTTTTCTTTAGTATGATGGATGCTTTCCAAGGATTTTATCAAATCTTTATGAACGAGAGGGGTCAAGATAAGACTACTTTCATTACCGAGAGTGGGGTTTATTGCTTCATTGTCATGCCGTTCGGATTATGGAACGCCGGAGCAACTAATTAGAGACTGGTTAATATGATGTTGAAAGATTTAATAGGAGAGATCATGGAAGTTTACGTTGATGACATGCTCGAGAAAAGCATGACGGAAAAAGATCATATCAAGCATCTAGATAGATGTTTTGCAATTTTAAGGAAGTATGGTATGAAGTTGAACCCAGGGAACTGTACCTTTGGGGTGAGATCAGGAAAATTCTTGGGTTACCTTGTGCACGAGCGCGGAATTGAAGCTAATTCGGAAAAGATTTGAGCTATCACCGAGCTAAAACCACCAAGGAGACTTTCGGACGTGCAAAGCTTGGTAGGAAAAATAATCTCTTTGAACAGGTTCGTTTCCCGATCAGCGGACAAGAGTTTGCCTTTCTTCAAATTATTGCGAAAATCAAAGAACTTTGAGTGGACAGCTGAATGCGATAGAGCCTTCGAGGATCTCAAGGGTTATCTTACTTCGCCGCCGATGATGGCCAAGCCTTTGAGGGTGAACCTTTATACCTCTACATAGCGGTTTCAGAAGAGGCAATTAGCTCAGTTTTGGTGAAGGTGGAAAGTCCGAGCACAAACCAGTGTACTATTTGAGCAAGTTATTACAAGGCGCGAAGAAGAACTATATGGAGATCAAAAAGTTCGCGCTTGCTCTAGTAGTGGCTGCTCGAAGATTGAGACCTTATTTTCAGACTTATAAGATTATTGTTTTGACTAACCAACCATTGAGGCAGGTCCTATCTAAACCAGAAGCTTCGGGAAGATTGATAAAGTGGGCGGTGGAGTTCAGACAATTCGAAATTGAATCTCGACCAAGAACGGCAATCAAGGCTCAAGTTTTGGCGGATTTTATCCTCGAAAAAACAGGAGCGGCAGTTCAAAACAAAGCATAATCATCAGAAGTGAATTCGATCATGAGGGTCGAGGAACCATTATGGTTAATGCACGTGGATGGATCCTCAACTAAAGAAGGAGGAGCAGCAGAATTTCATTTCCAGGGTCCTAGTGGGGAAGATTTGAGCTACGTAATCACCTTAGACTTCGTTATCAACAACAACGAAGCAGAATATGAAGCTCTAATCGCAGGAATGGAAATGACTCTGAAGGCAATGGTAAAATCCCTTACTGTGCTTACAGATTCCGAACTTGTACATAGACAGGTCAGGGGTATTTACGAAGCAAAGGAGTTCAATATGATTAAATACCTCAATAAGGTAAAATATCAGATCTCCAAATTTGAGAGGTTCGAAATCCAACTGATTCCCAGAGAAGAAAATATGTGGGCAGACCTGCTGTCTAAATTAAAAGGAACAACCGATGGGAAGAATGAAAGAGTGATCACTTGGTTACTTCGAATACACCGGCTATTGAATTAGACGTTACTCCGAACGTCGATATTATGGAGATTGATGAGCAGAAACCCTCCTGGGTCAATCCCTTCCTTGAATATTTGCATGAAGGAAAACTTCCTAAGGATACAAATGAAGCTCGGAGGCTTAAATATCGAGCTCCATCCTATGCCTTGGTGGAAGGCCAACTCTGTAAAAGATCTTCTTCGGGAATTTTGCTGAAATGTATCCCCGAAAGTCGGTATGATATAATTTTGAGAGAAGTCCACGAAGGGGAAGCTGGGAATCACTGTGGCGCTCGGGCATTAGCTCTAAAATGCTCGAGGGCGGGATATTATTGGCCTCCACTTATATCTGATTCGGTTGATTATGTAAAGAAATGTCATCACTGTCAAATTCATTCCCAGCAGAACAGATGCATTCAATTCCTATTTGTTGGCCCTTCGATAAATGGGGTATCGATATTGTAGGTCATTTTCCGACTGCAAGAGAAAGGAAGAATTATGTGTTAGTTGCCGTCGAATACTTCAGCAAATGGGTAGAGTGCATAGCTTTAACGAAAATCACCCAATTCCAAGTTATAAATTTCCTTTGGAAAAATATTATCTGCAGGTTCGGAATTCCCAGAGTATTAATTTCAGATAATGGAACTCAGTTCGCAGGGAAAAGATCTTGGAATGGTGTGAGAAGTTCGGTATACAACAAAATTTCACATCTGTTGGACATCCGCAAGTAAATGGACAAACTTGTTGGGTTATTGGTAATGTCAGGACGTTAAAATCAGCGAAATTTTAAAATATTTAAATAACCCAATAAGGATCTTTACTCATCTAATCATACGAAAATTATTTTCATGCAATAACTAAACCAACCGTAGGGGGTTTTAGAATTTACCTCACTACTAGAACGGTGGTGGTTTTTCTCCGGTCTTTTTCCAGATCTGATGGATTTGGTTCGAGAGAAGTACTCCAAGCGTTGGGCCGAACCCTTCTCTGTAAGAGTATATAATAAGGAGTCTTGACCTAGCCTTGTTCTAATCCAAGTAGGAAATTTAAAGCCCATTTACTTATGGCCTTTATTTGTTTCCTAATGGACTTAGATCTCCTTTTAATTAATTAACATTTTTAATTAATTCAGCCCATTTAATTAATTAATATTATTAATCAATTATATCAATTCCTCTCTTATTAATTAACACTTTAATTAATTAGTTTTCTTCTTTAAGAATTAACACTTTAATTCTTAAGTTTTGATTTAACTCTTTAAATCAAACTTTCCTTATGTGATTTGTTGCAGTCCAATTGTATTGTGTGTGACCCTCTAGGTTCAACATCAATTGGCCGCGGGCCCACGACTTTCATGATTTAATTTGCGAGTTTATTAATTGCTCTGATTAATTGAACCCCTTCAATTAACCACTCAAGAATTAATTTCCTTATTAATTCATGAGTACCCACACATCATGGTCGATGGCTAGCCACAAGCCCATGAGGCCCAACTTCAGGTGAATTGATCTCAGTGAACCTCACCTCTTATAAGTACCATGTACATACGGTCCTTCTATCAACTTAATTTCTCGATCGAGACCTACGGTGTGTGAATTGATCGGCACCTCTAATTATCTCGATAACTATACTTTCTAATTCCGAACAATGATTCCAGTGTGATTGCAAAATTTGGAAACCCTTTCCAAATCTGTCACCAAATGTGTCACAGGTTTCTTGGAATCTATTATCTAAGAATGTATAGGAAATTCCCTCAACACACTACGTTGAGTCGGTAGATCCCATATTGATGCTAACCATTCGCGTACACGACTATACGCACCCAACTTAGGCACACAATGGTCAAGCTACGTGATCGACACCTAAATCTAAGTACGCACGCCCACCGAATTCGCCCTAGCACCTCAAGTCTAAGGACTAAATCGTACACTATTATAAGTTTGAGAAACATCCCATCGCCGGTGTGCGTCATGCGCTTCCACAATGGGTTTCTCTGTTCGTGTCGTTCGATGCATTCGATCTTCTCTTTCGAACCACCTACTCATATGCACTGGCCCTCAAATGCCTTGCTCATGAAACGCTACAAATTCACTCTATGTGAATCATGCATATTTGTACTCTTTGCGATTCCTTCGATACCCCGTCTCCTTCGGAATCTATGACTTGGAACAGTTTTAAGATCACGACCTTAGAGACTGTTTCATGATTGCACTCATACTGAAGTGAATCGTCCCATAGTCTATTATGATCTAAGATTTCTTCCAATCGCTTAAGTGATTCGCGAGAGATGAAGTTGGCCATTGTTTGATTTACATACTATAAATAAACAGACGCATTAAGTCATTTATACTAAAGAAATATTAAGATAGTTCTAATACAAGCTAAATATATTGGCTTGCAGGGCACTATCCAATCAAAACTGAGGTCGTAAACAGAGAGATCGTCCGATCCATGGGAAAACGCTTAGCCGAGGCAAAGGAAAATGGCTTTACGAACTTCCTGGAGTTATATGGGCCAATAGAACAATTGTGTTGGTCTCAAGTGGTCCAGATGAGGTCTAGAGGGGGGGAGGGGTGAATAAACCTCTGAAAATCTTTAGACTTAAATTTTTTTTACTTGACTGTTAGCAGACTAAGCTGATCGTAAACAGTAAGCTGACTAAGATGATCACACACTAAGTTTGAGCAGCAGAGTTGACCACTCTTTAGATGAGTACTTAGCTGATTTCAGCAAAATCAGTTTTAGTTCAGATTACTTGCAGCGAATGTTTTAAAGTGTTTTTCACAAGTATGCTAAGTCCTTTAAATATTTTGTCCCCAGTTTTAAACTCCTTCAAAAATCTTTAAACAATTTGTTTGAAGTGTAAATTAATGCAGTTTTTGAAATATGCAAGAACACCTAAGCAAAATAAACACAAGAAAACATAAAGTAATCAGCACATGGATTTAAATCCTTTAGTCCACTCTTCCAAGTCACTTAGATCTTGGGTTATACTAGAAAACATAAAGTAATCAGTATGCACTGCTTGCGCCAATCAACAAATGAAACGGCCACAAGTGTGTTACAAGAAATCAGACAAAAATCCTATACTACAAAGCTTTATCACTCACAAAGATGGATAACAGCTTCTCGCACACTCTTCTTACAGATTCTTTCAGAAAATGATTTATCTTTTAACTTCAAATCAGCTTTAGTTAACAAATAACTTCAGCAGGCAAGTGAGCTGTTCTTAAGCTTTTGAGACTTAGAAGATTTTACTTCGCAGAATGATCTCAATTGTTGTGTTGTAGCTTCTTCTCTCTCAAAACTCATGAACTATTAATACTCTCAGATTTGAAAAATGTCCGTTGAAGAGGGATAAAATTCAATTCCTCGAGTACTGGTCCTTAAACTCTGCAAACGGCTCTCTACGACTGCTACAGTACTGTCTATAGTACTTTCTGTCAGCTGCATTTAATGGACCGAGCTGTTACGAGGATTTCTTTAATCATTTACCATAGATACCCTCCTTCTTCAACATTTATTATTCCAAGTGCATTTATTACCGTTGAGTAGACTTTCTGATCTTCTTCACTTGGCTGACTAAGATCTCTCGTCTGATGATGTACTGAGCTGATCTCAAACTTGAACTAATCTTATTTAAGTAGGTTGATATTCACCAAACTGATTCTTCCTTCAGCAGCAGATCAGTAGTCTTTTGAACCAAGTTGAATTTTGACTCGTCTGATTTGTCCTTAGGTTGGTCAAAATTCTTCTAAGGGTTTTTACTAAGTATTCCTTACTTAGCTGATCTTGATGTTTTGGAAATCATCAAAACCTCCCTTTAACTTCTAACTTCCTTATCCTTCAATCTTCATCTTCATCCAACAATTTCCCCCTTTTTTTTGATGACAGAACTTTCAGCTAAGTACTTGTACCTAGACTAAAGTTTTATTCCTCAAAGATTTATGAGATAGGAACAATGTGTTGGAGTAAAAACTTGAACTTTCATTAATGATAAAAGATTTAGTACAAGTTACAAGTCTTTAATCGGATGAGATTACAAGGATCAAAAATAAACTGATACAAGAAAACAAGTAGATTTAGTAATCTGATTCATCATCAGTGACTTCTTCTTCAATTTCTTCATATTCTTCCTCTTCATCATCATCAATCTCCTCTTCATCTTCTTAATTATTCACATCATCGGGGAGAAGGTTTTTCTTAGCAGCTTCCATCTTTTCTTGACGTTCTGCTTCTTCAATCCTTCTCTTGATGTGATCCAAATTCTTATACTTCACAAATGGATCAAGTTGCTCTTCTGCTGTATCCTTGGATGCAGCAATCTCCTTATCAGATTTTGCTGATTCCTTGGCTTTTTCTTCTTCTTCAGCAGCTTGTTTTTCATCTGTTTCCTCGGCATTTGCTTCATTTTCTTCAGCAGCTTCGGCTTCTTTTTCAAGTACAGGCTTTGACTCTTCAATAGGTTTCTCTTGTTCTTTAGCAGAGTCCTTTTGTTGTTCAGGTACTTGAACAGCTGCATTTTCTATAGCTAACTTCTCTTCCCCCTTTTTGTCATCATCAGTGGGGTTGAGTTCAACAGCTGAGACGTTGACAGCAGTGCATAGTGTTCTGATGTTCTGATCCATTGTGTCAAAGTAGATTTGAGTGCGCCAGCCTGGTCATTTAGATAGTTCATATTCAGTTGAAGTGTAGAAACTTCATCATGGACTTTTGTAGCAGTTGACTCCATCTCCTTAACAAAAAGGAAGTTCTTCTCCGTTTCTGCATCTAAGACCTGTGTGAACGATCTAGTCTGAAAAACAATGTCTGATTCATGTCTTTGAAGAGCTTCGTGAAGGTGATTTACATCACCCCTAACGTCTTCAACATTCCTGTTCAAGCTCATCAGACTTTGAGTCAGCATTAAGGAGTTATCAGGCGGCAATGGGAAGTTGTCAATTGCGTCTCTGATCATTCTTCTGTTTTCTTCTTGTATCTCTTTTTGCATCTCTTTCATCATCAACTTGTTTCTCTCCTCCATCTCCTTAAGAGATTGTTCCAGCAGCATTTGAATAGATTCCAATAAGGACGTGTGTTTATCAGTTGTTGGAATGGAAGACGAGGCTGATGGTTCTTCCTGGTGGATTGGGATATCTTCCAGAACATCTTCTTATTCATTCTGAACTGGTTTTGCAGTATCTTGAACAGCATCTTGAACAGGTTCAACTGGAACAATAGCTTGTTCTTCCACCTTCATTGTTTCAGGAGTTCCATCTTAAGTTATGACAGTCGTCTGATGGATGACTTTTGTAGTTGAAGGCATAGATCCTTGGGCAGGTGCCTTAACCACTTTCTTCTCCTGATAAGTACTTACCTCAGAACCAAATGTAATATGTTGCACACTTGGTAAAGTGGGAAGGTCACTTGGGGATCCTTGAAAATATCTGGACCTTTCAGACCACTTCTCTAAGGTAGTGTAGACAGCAATCTGCACAGCTCTTCTGATGGGATCATCACTTCTTCTCATCTTTGCTGGCAGTGCCTTCTTGATCTTCTCTGCTTCCCTGGCCACAATCCCCCTTGTGTAGCCATGGAAAACATCCCTTACATGGTCAGGATCTAAAGCCTTTGTGATGGAAGAAGTCTGCAAGCAGCTCAGTACCCACTTCTCTTCATCAGCAAACTCTTTCCAAGACTTTATCTCCTCAACAGATTTGTTAACTCTGTAACTCCTCCACTTGTTGTATCTGATCTTCTCCTGGAGAAACAGAGTCCTCTGTTGTAGCTGCTTGTCAAAATCAGCAAGGGCAGCTTCAAACCTTTTAAAAGCACCAGGGTGAGAATTTACAATTTTCAATGCCCATTTAACAGCAAATGGACATTTCTCAACCCTCTGGCCAGGAGGAATAATCTGTCTAGCATTCAAAGATTCTCCTATCTTTATTCCTCCTGCTCTCCTTGGACCGTGGGCATCTTGTTTACTCAGTTCAAGAGCCTTGGCCAAATCAACATCCTCCTGAGCTTTCAGCTGAGCTTCAGTCATGTGCTTTCTCTTGGCAGCTTTCTCAGCTTCAAGCTTGCTTAATTCAACCGCACTGCGGAAGTCTTCTTCAACTTTTTTCTTTTCCATTTCTTCCTCCCTTATCTTTTTCTCAGCAGCAGACACTCTTATCTTAACAATTCTTTTTCTTTTAGGCTTGGCAGATGTCTGCTGGTGCAGCAACAACAGCTGGTTCTGGTGCAGCAGTTGAAATTGGGGAACTGCAATTGTGTGGATGATCTGCAATTCAGGATCATCTTGAGGTTGGGTAGCCTCAGCTATTGGAGGGACTTGAACGATTTGTTGAGTAGTTGTTTCAGCAGCTGCTTTCTGATAGTTGCCTTGGTGTGGACCACCTTTTCTTTGACTGGCTTTGATGTTGCTGTGTCTCTTAGTTGGCTCCTTGTTCTTGCAGCAACATTTTCAGCTGGTCTCTCAGCAGAAATGGTTCTAGATGGAGAACCATAAGGCATATTTTAAATTTCCTTTGCTGTCTGAGCTATAATAGCATCAGCAGCACGCTCCTCTTCTGTTCTGGCTTTAACATCTAGCTCAGCTGTTTGAACAGAAGGCTTGGAAACAACAACTTTTCTTTTCTTTCCAGCAGCTTTCTTCTTTGGTTCTTCAGCTGCTTTTCTCTTTGGCTGTTCTGCAATAGCCAGATAGACGTGCATAGCCTTGGACTGGTGAATGACCTTGCCATTGGTCATTCCACACTGAAGATCCATGAACAGATGACTTAGGAATAACCGGTGATAGAAATTCCCCTTCTTGATATGATCAGCTAGTATGTACCAGACAATGTAGCCCAGTTCATTTCCAATCCGTAATGAACAGCAATCAATGCATGGAATCTCTTCATAGGTACGCTGTCTGTTGGGATAGTGGTTGGGATGCCTTGATTGTCAGAACAACGACAGTGCGGAATTTAAAATTTTTCGAAGCACCCAAGGTCCCATATTAATTCTCCATATTAATTATACGTAAGCAAGAACGAAAACACACATAGAAATTAACAAGGGTGTTTTGCGATATACCTCACCACAGGCAAGGTGGTGGCAACCTTCGATTCAGATTCTGCAACTAGATCTGGAACTGGATCTGGTTCACAGAAGTGATCCAAGCGTCTCACCTCCAAAGTAAGTCCACACCAATTGGATTCTGGCAACACCTCAAGATCTTAGGCTCAGAACTGGATTCAAGAGATTTGTCGAAGCAGGATTGTGTAGAATATCTTGACAGGTCAAGATCTATCACAGAGGAACGAGAGAAGATGATTGGCGGCACAAGAGAAGCCCACGGCAGCAAGGTGGCGGCGTCTCTTGGTGGCGGCGGCGGCGGCTAGGTTTTGCTAGCACTAGGGGCGGCGGCTAGGTTGAGAGGAGAGCTAGGGTTTTTCTTCTTAGGGTGTTAGCTTATGAGCTCAAGTAGATCCCCTTTATATAGACTCCCTCAACTTAGGTTTTGCAAGACTCCTTATGGGCTTTTAATTAAAAGCCCATGTCTTGCAAGCCCTCTTCATTTAATTAATTACTTAATTAAATGTCCAGTCTAATTAAATAATTGTTTCTTTTACATAATTAATTAGCAACTCAATTAAGTATTTAATTAATTAAGTTAGCCAATTAATTAATCTCCCACTTGAATTAAATACCTTTAATTCATTTAATTGATTTAATTACCTTTAAATCAATTAATTCCTTTTAGTATCCTTTTCAACAGTCACCGTCCAATTGTATTGTGTGTGACCCTCTGGGTTCACCATCAATTGGCAGCAGGCCCACGAATTCTTCGTGATTTAATTTATGAACAATAAATTGCTCCGGTCAATTAAACAACCTTTAATTGACCACTCCTAGAATCAATTCCTCTATTAACTCAGGAGTACCTACACTTCATGGTCGATGTCTAGCCACAAACCCATGAAGCCCAATTTCAGGTGAATTGATACTTGTGAACCTCGTCTCATATAATTACCATGTACATACGGTCCTTCTTTCGACTAATATTCCCGATCAAGACTTAGGGTGTGTGAATTGATCGGCACCTCTAAATTTGTCTCGATAACTATACTTTCTAATTCAGGATAATATTCCATTGTGACCTTCTAAATTTGGAAACCCCTTTCCAAATCCGTCACCGACTGCGGCCGCAGATTCCTTGGATATATTATCTAAGAATCATATAGGAAATTCTCTCACCCATTACAGTGAGTCAATAGATTCCATATCGGTACTAACCATTCGCGTACATGTCCATACGCACCCAACCTAGGCATGTTATGACCAAGCTACGTGGCCTATACCTAGATCTAAGAACGCACTTCCATGCACCGAATTCGCCCTAGCCCCTCAAGTCAAAGGACTAAATCGTACACTATTATAATCCTTGAGAAACATCCCATCACCGATATGCGTCATGCGCTTCCACAATGGGTTTCTCTGTTCGGGTCGTTCGATGCGTTCAATCCTCCATTGAACCACCTACTCGTATGCACTGGCCTCAAATGCCTTGCTCACGAAACACTACAAATTCACTCCATGTGAATCATGCATACTTGTACAAGTCTTAGCGATTCCTACGATACCCCGTCTCGTTCGTAATCTATGACTTGGAACAGATTTAAGATTACGACCTTTGAGACTGTTTCATGATTGCACTCAATACTGAAGTGAATTGTCCCACAGTCAAATGTAATCTAAGGGTTTCATCCAATCGCTTAAATGTATTCGCGAGAGATGAAGTTGGCCATTGTTTATCCTTATACTCATATAAATAAACGCGCGTATTATTATAAGATCAAAAGATTGTTTCTTACAGAATAGGCCTATTACAAGCTAATTGAACTGGCTTGCTGGGCACTATTCTATCACTGTCCAATGAGAAGGTACATGATCTTACGCAAATTCGTGTGAGTCGATGCGTGTAATAATCGAACAAGTACACAATAACGATATGAAAGATCAACAATATTGTATTCAAAATGGCTCGATTATAATGCTATAAGAATACAAAGGTTTAGAGTCCTATCAGAGCCCTATTGGATGCCGTACAAGCTAGAGGGCGAAATACATACGATTCTATGCCTATATTCCCAAGCGGTTCCGAGCTGTAGCTTCGAGGAGGGAGCACCTGGGAAATCGCGCCTGGTATCATAAATGCATGGGGTATTTATAGCTGAAATCGGGGTCTAGGTGATCTATCTGCAGACATGCAATTCTTCGGCCCATAAGTTTGGATTAGAGCTCGGCCCAACAGTAACTTTGGATCCAGGGCCGTCTGTACTTATGGTACTTGGACATCGGGATCGAACTTGATCTTCCGAGATATGTACTGTTCGATCTCGCATGATTGTAAAGAAAAGTAGAGCCCAAAATATCCCTCATCAATACTCCCCCACTTCTCGAGCGTAAAGTGGAGCTTAAGCTCGAAGAAGTATGCATAGGCAAGGACGATAGGATGAATCGATCTCGGCATAATGTTTCGGGTATGCCTCATTAAAAACCTGACTCGAAAAAACCCTTCTGGGATAAAAACCGGGTCAGGGAAAAAGAGTGCATACCTAAGAAACCTCATAATAGCGCCGTCCTGATATCGTCCTTGTTGTTCGTTGTTGGAATAGGAGCTCGTGATTTGGATATTTCATTGCCATTTTATCTGTTTTAACCTTCTTATCCCAAGGGTTGGTGTGAAAATATGGAGTTTACATCTCTGGAATGCGTCGCTCGCTATGTGGATCTCCAATGTGGATCTCCAATTTTTCGAAAATATGATTTTAAATCTACCTTAAGGGAGTTCAACCGTTGCGGTCACTCGGGGACCGATTTGCAATTTCCCATTTTGTCCCTGTATATATAGTTATACGAAGGGTCGCTGTTCATCAAAAATTCTGAGGAGAAAACTTCGATCGGAGCAGACAGATCGATAAGTGATCTTACGCGATTTCGTCTGTTCGATTAAGGGTGGGATGTAATGCAATAATAATAATAAATAAAGGAAAGTAAAGACCAAAGTAGTTGTATTCGAATTCACTGAGTACAAATACAAGTATTTAGGGTCCTACTCGAGCATTATTGGATGCCGTACAAACTAGAGGAGCGAAATACAAATGACCAAAACTATGCTATATTTCCCATATGTGTCCGAGTAGCAGTCACGAAACAATAGCTCCTTGGAAGTTGTGTGTTGTCATAAATGCATGGGTATTTATAGCTGAACTGATGGGCTTGGGCCTGGGCTCGGCCCAACAGTACCCTTCGATCTTGGGTTCTAAAACGAGCTCGGAACAGTTAACACTATGCCGTGGACCAACTTCTTGCTCTCTGGGGATAGTATCTAGTGTCATTCGAACAGCATCGGGCCCATAGAGGCAAGGAATCTAAATTACCCCTCATCAATACTCCCCCACTTCTCGAGCGTGAGGTGGAGCTTGCGCTCGAAGAAGTACAAGTTGCGTCCCACACTATTATGAGATGAGCCATTCATAATGTCTTTAGGATATGCCTCGTTAAAAACCTAGCCCGGAAAAACCCATTGGGATAAAAACCGAGCCAGGGAAAAAGAGTGCATATATAAGAAGACATGTGCCGGCGCATTGTAAAGATAACCTTGTCGGAGGATCTTGAAATTGTTATATCCTTTATGGTTCTGTGATGTGTTGTTCGTTCTCTAAATGAATGCTTCCCAAATTTTCCGATCATAACAAAGAGGACCCACGAGATTCTAAGGAGAAATTTGCAAAGGACTTATTCCGTAATCTTAGAAAATGAAGGATCAAAGTGCTATTATGTGAGGAATAACCCTGAGTTTTTACCCAGGGTAAGTTCAACCGTCGCGGTTACTCGGGGACCTGTTTGCAATTTTACCTTTTTAACCCCGTATATATATGTTGATTCGTTGAAAAATTATTTACATATTACGTCCTCTCTTGAGCTCGAAGCGTTTGAGATCGAAACAGCATTTGCCTTTTGTATATTTGTTTCTCAATCCATAATGTCGAGCTCTAGAAGTGTAAGGGGCAAGAATAAGGTCGGAGAAAACCCAGAGTCCGATCCTTTGCTGAAGCTTGTTGATGATTATGAGGATGGGGAATTTTGTCAAGGACGCGAGGATGAGGATCCGAGCGAGGATCTTGAAGAAAATGAGGTCGAGAAACGTAGCATCGGCGAGGGTGCTTTTGTCAGGATTTTCAAACATACGCAACCATCTACCGCCACTATCTCGAACAAGTCAGAGCTTCCTGCCAGCCAGACTTCCTGCTGTTTTTCGAAGAAGGATCTCTCTTTCCTCGAGGCGGAGTTCGGGAAATTTCTTCCTAAAGGGTTTTCAATCGTCATTCCCTCTTATACCGAACGTGCTACCGATTCCCCGGCTGGCTGTCAAGCCTTTTACGAGGATCAATTTTCTTATGGTTTGCGTATCCCGTTCATTCCCCTTGTTAGAAATGTCTTGAACTTCTTTTTGCTTTCCCCTGCTCAGCTTCTCTCGCATTCTGTAGCGTATATAGCAGCATTTAGTGCTCTTATGGAGGCAAAAGGGGAAGAGGCCTCCTTTAGCAACTTTTGGCAGATATTCCGAATGGACCCATGTAAGGGTTCGAATATGGGGTTCGTGTCCATCCGTCCGCGGTCGAAACGGCCTTTTCTTACGAAAATAACAACGGATAAGAGTATAGGTTGGAAGAGGAGATTCTTTTTTGTGAAGGGTCCTGATCTTCCAATGTCTGAAGGTAGTTCGAAAATAAGACCGTATCGATGGGATGGTGCAAATACTTGGACATACGGTTCTCGCAGAATCAAAGAGAAGCTCAGCCATCGTCTTTCTGATGAACTCCTGGAGCAGTTGCAGTCTAACCCTTACCAGACTAGATTCCTGATTCAGGAAGGTGTTTGCGATTGGCCGGGTTGAGCCATTGTAATTATCCTACTCCGGCGATTAAATACCCTAGCCAATCCTCCGAAGGATCCCTTCTGCGAACCTCTAGTGCTCCGACCCTTGCTCCTCTTTCTTTGGGTATGCTTCTTATCTTCTGCTTATTTTTAGGTTTTATTAAACAATTCTCCTTGTTTAAACTCGTGCCCGATTCGTATTATCCTTGCAGGTCGAGTTGTTGAGAAATTTCGAGTGTCCGCTGCGGCCCGGTTGAAGATAAGCGATTTTATTTCGATCCGTTACCTTATGCCTCCGAAAGAAAAGCGGACATGAGCAATTTGGGTGGAAGTTCAGCTGTCATACCATCTATGATTCCCGATTTGAGAGGGGTTGGCACTATGAGTTCGCTGAATTCTGCCACAGCTGGACCTCTTCGGACCTTGTTCTCCCCTGACACTTCTGCTCTTTCGTCTGTCGGCTACAGTCAACATTCCTGGAACCGGATCCAGGGTATCCAGGAATACGAGAAGCTTCTGGGTCAGAAAAAAAACGCTGAACACCCCGGGCCCTCGAGGAGGGTAAAACCTTTTGGCGTGAATTCTGACTCTGTCCCTTGTCGAGAAGGTAGGTCGGAGCCTGATGTGGCGGATTTTATGGATGAGCATTTTCGAAGTGGCAGAACTGCTGGATACCCTGAAGATGGCACCATTCTGACCGATCTGGATGCGAATGGGGAGAACGAATTCGACAAAGCCGCTAGAATCTTTATGGCTGGTCGGTTTAAGAGGGATATGCTGCTCCATTCTGTCAAAGGCGATTTCGAGGTTTGAGCGATTTTTCCCGAACATATCATGAGGTGAAAATCTGTCTCTCATTTATCCCCTTCTAGAGTCCCTAACCCTTGCTGATATCCGAGGATGTCTTATAGGTCGGGGATTTGTTCGCCCTCCAAACCTATCGTTTGGCGCTATTGGAGCAGGAATCGCAGGACGCTCATGATGCATATGCACAAATTTTTTCTGACAACCAAGTTCTTCGATCTCAACTGGCAGAAACTCAGCGAGAATTATCCCAAGTAAAGAAGGAGCTCAACGAGGCAACTATGAAATGCTCGTCGTCTGTAGAGGAGGACTTGCTGGCATCCGTTAAAGAGAGAAGTGCCCTCGAGGAAGAGTTGAAGAAGGTAAAGATAGAACTTGAGTTGGCAAAACAAGATTCCGAGCGCGCATATGCTCAGGGCCGGGAAGAAGCCGAGATTCCTGCCATACGAGGATTCTTGGAATCCCCCGTCTTGAATCCTTTAGTTCAAAGGAAAATGGGAGAAATTCTCCAGACAATCTTTTATAAAGGGGTTCAACAATTGGTCGCGGCCAAGAAGATTCCGGATGATATGGATGAGTACTTTAAACATATGAACCCTTTCAAGAACGCTGAAGGGAAGGATTACAAAGCTTCCTCTCTACCCAAGATGGATAGTAATTGGCAGGATCATCGCTTTGCCCCCTTAGTTGAGGAGTATGGTATTCCGATGCCTAACCCCGATGTGCTCGATTGTTTAACCGACGATCCTCCTTCTATGTTGGGGGGCAAAGGCGAAGATGTCGACATGGGCGACGTACCGAATAAAGAAGGCGATCAAATTCTCGATTAAACCGAGTAATTGCTCCACCCCCGACATATATCGCTTGATTTTCTATCTATCTAGCAAGTTACTGGAGTCGAACGCACTGAAAGGGGCGATTCATAGTTTTGTAGTTAGGAATTAATCGTAATTACCCATGTAACTCATTTTTGTAAACGGATTTGTTTTCTTCCTTGATCTGATTAGTGTAACTTGTAAATTCCAACCTTATTAATACCCATATATCGTTTTAATTTCCAAGGTTCGATAACTCTTTCTGCTCGGATTTTACCCATTCCATACGGGGTTTTTCTTTAAAGGTTGCGTCGATCCATTGTCGTAATCGCAGGGCGTAGTGTCTATAAATATTAGGATCTCTTTTCATTACTCATACGACATCTTTGCTTATAGAGATCGGAGCTCTTGCCTTATTCTTTGCCTTCTTCGAATCCCTCAAAGAGTAAGAATCCGAACTATCGATCCCAAACCCGCTTACCATGGAAAATGTACTAGGGAAAGCTATCGACCCCAAATCGTTATTTGGCGGTTCGAAGAATAAGAATTCGAGTAAAGAGGAGAAGATTGCCAAGGAGGCCAAAGCCTCCAAATCTTCTTCTAAGACCTCTGTGTCTTCCCCGAAAGCTCCTATAGGGGGAGATAACAAGAAGGAGAAGAGTACTTCTTCAAAACAAAACAAGGGCAATTCTAGCAAGTCCATTTTGGACGAAGAACTTGAAACCGCGCCCGGGGGTTCTTCCCCGAAAGTTGTCGATTCTTCGAACGATGATCTTATGAGAGAAAATTCTTCTGTTCCCTCTTCGAACAAAAGGCCTTACTCTGATGTGGTTACTCCTGTTGAGGCATTGCAAAATCTTGCTATTGGTAGCAAGTCATCTTCCGATGCTTCGACCATTCCTTGCACAGGGAGTCTCAGCAAGAAACTCAAGTTAGGTGGGGGGGCTTTTCCTGAAGCTTTAAAAATTGATAATCCTTCCGAACCCCGGGTTGACCCCATTCCTTCAAAAGTTACTTCTTCCGCGCCTGAAGAGTCGAAAGATGGATCCGATCCCATAGATAGTCTGTTGCAGGTTAATTTTACTTCTTCGGAGACTAATATGCCCAAAGGGAGAAACATGTCCAAGGAGAGAAACATAGAAGAGTTGTTCGAGTCTGGGCAGCACTTCCTGTTTCAGGTATATCTACTCTTTCCCCTTTTTTTTTTTTTTTTTTTTTTTTTTTTTTTTAAATGAACAGTGTCTACTTCTTTGACAGGCCGGGCAAGATTTTATTGAGCTTAAAACTTTTGCTGAGCGGGAGACCAATCATCGTGCTGCTATTTCCCTCGAGCTGGAGGAGAAGAAAGCCGAATTCGACCGTGTCTTCGCGGAGAAGCTTGCTCTAGAGAGGGAGAAGTCTGTTAAAGAAAGCGGAGAGGAGATCCATAAACAGCTGAATGAGGAGCTTGACAAACTGAAAAGTCTTCATGAGAAGGAGAGGCAAGAATTCACGCGTCTAGAAAAGGAGGCTTATGACCGTGGATATGAAGCTGGATATGAGGCTCGGAATGCCGAGCTTCGAAAGATTTTCTCCGACAACAAACTTCTCTAGATGTTGCTTTTCATTTACCCGGGCTTGTAGTATGGCTATATTGTTTTTACTCATGTGATCATGAATAATTTCAGACATTTTTATCCCCTATGGTTTGTAATAATCTATTAGTTTCTCGGATTACAAGTTTGTCCATAATTTAATGTACTCTCTTCTGTCCATGCTTTTGTTTGCTTTCTTTGTTTGGTCTTATGCTCGTAATCTTCGTTCTTCGATCTTGGTATATTACTTCTGCTCGATTTCCAGAATATATCACTTTCTCTTCCCGGTGAAATTATCGGGAAGCGCAACAGTCTTTCGATCTTGACCGTTCCTTTCGTTTTCTGCTAGCCGTTGGATTTTGAGAATAGTACTTATAAATAGGGTTCTTCAATTTGTATCCTTATAAAATTATTTTTAAAGCAGACTCCTTCAACCATGCTGGTTAAAAGATCTTGTTGCATGGCCCAATAATTTAAATTTCGAGTTAGGACCTATTCTGCAGGTCATAGACTAACTGGTACTTCGACCTCGACTAGGGTATCTGCAGGCGAACATTATTCCGACCTTGGAGACCGGTCAGCTTTATTGCTAACCACCCACGACCCGGGCAGTCCCCACGACCCTCCGTGGTTTAGGAGAAGTTCAAGCATCAAATCTTTTAGGGGTCTCCAGCGGTTTGTTCGGTTCTTCCTCGAGGATGTAAGGGGTGGAGCTTCGAGGGTCGAGGCCCTCAATAAAGTATTCACGTTACACCTAGAAAAGGATGCCTTACCCTTCTCCTTTTTGAGGAATCATAAATAAAGATAAAAGCCTGTTGGCTCGACAGGCTCCTCCAATCCGAGTAAGGACATTATCGTTCGCCGAAAATTTCATAAGAAGCTTTGTAGGTGTTTGTAGAATTATAAAATGTAACAGGAGTTGATATCTTTGTAACTTGTAACTCTTCAATGTATCGAACTCTGGAAATAATAATTTCTCGATTAATTTCTTACATTCGTTCTTATCTGCTTAAATAAAGCTCTTTACCGATCTTGGTCCATCTTCGGACGAGTTCTTGATAATGGTTCCTTGATCAGTTATAGTCCGACTTTTTCTTTGTGACTTTCTTTAACGATCGGGATTTAAACTATAATTATTTCGAGCATTGTTGAATTTTACCGTTTCTTCATTTATCCGCACGGTTCCTGAATTTTCGGGAAGTGGAACGGTCGCTGTATTTATTGCTCGCATTTTGGCCACTAGTTCTGTTCAGCTTTTGAAAACAGTCCCTGATTTATCGGGAATCTGAACGGTTAGAGCGCTTTTAATATACATATTGCCACCGTTCATCTGAAGAGATCTACACCGTTGATACGGGATTCTTCCCCCTACAAATACTTCTAAATTTACCTTCATATTTTTACTTGTCTGTAAACATTTCGTTCGATCAATATGGTTGCATTTTTACCTCCATCAACCATCTTTATTTTCGATTCGGTCTCAGCAATAAAAGCGTTCGAGATTCGGACTCGAACTCTCTTCTTTGATCTCTTCGGCGTCCCTGTATGGGGAATAATTTCGACCAGGGTATCGACAGGCGAAAAGGATTGCGACTGGGGTACCGACAGGCGACCAGCTCTCTCTGATGCCATCCATTTGAGACTGGTTAGAATTCCTGTATCCTGTCAATCCACCCAGTCGGATAGTGGGTCGACTGCTGGGGAAGTTTTCCCGCACTCAATATCCACTTCTTCAAGAGGTTCTTTGAAGAATGTTACCTCCGAGATTGCGTGGAATAATCTTTCTAGAGATTGCTTCCCTGTTTCTCGATCCGGTCCGACATGGGACGACCATTGAGGAAGCGAAGGATGAAGGGTAGAAGTGTTATCCTAGCTCCGCCTTCCTCCTTTGATCATGAAAGTGTTTTAGGGTATGGTTAATTTGTAATAGGATCATGCTGAATGTAGATTTTCAGCTTAGCTCGATTTTCTTTATTATTGTAATCACGAAATTTTTTGTAATCGTTCGAAAGATCATGAATAAGAATACTTATTTTCTCCCTTACCATTACTGCAGAACTGTTTCCGTATATTGTTACCGAGCACCGACTTCTTCGTCCCAAAAATATGATCATCAAATATCATTTTCGAATGATTTTAATAAGTGTACCGATAATAAAGAATAATTGACATTCTTCTTTCTCTGATATTCAGATATAAGTAACAGTTGATCTTTGTAGACCGATCAAAATTTGATAATACTGGAATAATAATGATAGGTCCTCTTGGCGGATTGTGATTGCTGTAGTTCGAAATAGGACGTATATTGGAATCTCTGGATTGATAATTTACAACTTGGATCGTAGCCAAGGGTTTCAACCATTTGGTAATTTCGATCTAAGGGGCGTAGCAACGGCTTTCACCTTTAGTTGTTTTAGAGCATTTTTAGCCCCAGGGTCATAGCAAAGGCTTTCACCCATTTAATAATTTCGATCTAAGGGGCATAGCAACGACTTTCACCCTTAGTCATTTTAGAGCATTTTTAGCCCTTGGGTCCTAGCAGAGGCTTTCACCCATTTAATAATTTCGATCTAAGGGGCATAGCAACGGCTTTCACCCTTAGTCATTTTAGAGCATTTTTAGCCCTTGGGTCCTAGCAGAGGCTTTCACCCATTTAATAATTTTGATCTAAGGGGCATAGCAACGGCTTTCACCCTTAGTCGTATGAGAGCATTTTTTACCTCGAGGGTCATAGCAGAGGCTTTCACCCATTTAATAATTTCGATCTAAGGGGCATAGCAACGGCTTTCACCCTTAGTCGTATGAGAGCATTTTTTAGCTCGAGGGTCATAGCAGAGGCTTTCACCCATTTAATAATTTCGATCTAAGGGGCATAGCAACGGCTTTCACCCTTAGTCGTATGAGAACATTTTTTAGCTCGAGGGTCATAGCAGAGGCTTTCACCCATTTAATAATTTCGATCTAAGGGGCATAGCAACGGCTTTCACCCTTAGTCGTATGAGAGCATTTTTTAGCTCGAGGGTCATAGCAGAGGCTTTCACCCATTTAATAATTTCGATCTAAGGGGCATAGCAACGGCTTTCACCCTTAGTCGTATGAGAGCATTTTTTAGCTCGAGGGTCATAGCAGAGGCTTTCACCCATTTAATAATTTCGATCTAAGGGGCATAGCAACGGCTTTCACCCTTAGTCGTATGAGAGCATTTTTTAGCTCGAGGGTCATAGCAGAGGCTTTCACCCATTTTTAATAGTAGATGGAGACGAGAAGAGATTGAAAAATAGATGAACCAAGGTCGATAATATAAAAGATATGAATGAATATAAATATTGATGAGATTAGTTTCCATTGAATATATAATTCTGATCGAAATAAATTTTGACGAGATAATAGTCTTCTGCAATCATGAGAAAAGCTGAATCATAGAGAAACAGCCAATAATAAATAACCTTAGGGCTTAATAAATAAATTTTATGCCTTGTCGAGAAAACTCTTTGTCTATAAGTTCCCAATCTTGTCATGTTTGATTTTTTTTTCTAAATGATTCCTCATTTATCGAGAATTGCAAGGGTCGACAAATCTCATCCATACATTTCGCGAATTATCTGCCGCCGGATTCCTTCATCTTTTATTTATAAAAAGGGCATGATGCTATTGAGATTTTCTTATTCGCTGTATCAGCATTTTATCTGTCCGACCATGCTAATCAAAATTGTTACTCCATCCATTCGATTATTTGAGCTCAGACTTCGAACAATCTTTAAGAATGACAGTCTTCTAACCCGACCTCGCTTAGAATATCGTCAGGCAAATACAATTTCCATCTTGAAAGCCAATATGCCAGATTCAGGAAGTCCACAGGCTGTCGCGCAGGTCTTTGATTAGGGACCTGTTGCTACAATGCATTTAGGAAGACATAGCAGGGAGCGAACTATCCAGAATATAGTCACTCGATAAGCCATGTGCTCGTCCTTTTATCCTCGGAAGATCGTAAATAAAGTTAAAAGCCTGCGGGTCCTAGGGAAATTCCCACGGTCGGAGCCAAATTATTCCGAAAGAGCAATAAGAGAAGAGACCGAAAATTTCATAGGATTGTAGAAAGTGCTAGCGTTTTTATGTAATATATAGGCTTGAGTTATGCTCAACATGTATTTTGCTCATCTTGTATTTTGCTCATCTTGTATTTTCCGAGATAATTTAAATACACTTCTTCCATGTTTTGTTGATAGAATAATCATAATTAAATAGATTCTTATCTTCAATACTTCCACATCAATCCTCTAATATCGATAAAGAAATACTATAACACCGCTTGCTTGATCGAGCAATAAATATTATAGTGGACCTAATATTAATAAGGAAAATGTTGCCATCAAGCCTTGGCACTGCCGGATTTCCATAGTCGCAAGATTTTTTGGTCGAGAGTTCTGTTCGAACCGATCATGATTCTTCCAGGTCGAATAATGACTGTAAAAACATTTGAATGAACTGATCTTGAACCTAAATTGCCGATCTTCATCAATAATGTTATAACTATGCCTATATCGGTCTGGTGTTTAGAATGTTATAAATTTTCCTATACGGCCTGTTAAACCGTGTTTCCTTCTAACCAAACAGGACCCTATTTCTCGGGAAATGTAATGGTCAGTTCATTTATTACTTACATCCCAACCGTCGGTGATTTATTATCTGGACCATTGGTTCAAAAACTTTGCTGCTATAAATAGTTCTCCTTTGGTTTATCCGATACTCTTCATTTTCTCCATTATGCTTTGTCCGACCGATATGGGTCGAATCTTGCTTTCGATTCGTATTGCTTCCAAAATACATAAATTTGAGATAAGAATTCGAACCTTATTCTTCGACTCTGGTCTTTTTGGTGTACCCCTCTTCGCTTAGAATATCGACAGGCAAAAGAACTTGCGCCTAGAATACCGGCAGGCAACCTGTTTTCCCAGACATATCATTTCTGGTGCAGGTTAGACCTCTGGTCTCTTGGCGTAGTATCCGATCGGGCAGCTGGTTATTCTGAGAGGAGCTCTTTAAATCTGAGGCATCAGCTTCCTCGAGGGCTTTCTTGAAGTATAGTTCCTTCGTGCTTCCTTGAGCTGCCTCTGCTGAGATAACCCTCTGCTGCACCTGTTCGGATTATCCTGTAAATAGTGATTGAGTATTTCAATCATTGTTTACTGATGATGATCTAAGGTCGGTCCGAAGCCCAGGAGAGGAGCTGCGATCAGGCCCTTACCCCGTTCGAAGGTGGATGTGCGACACGTGGCTAGTGATTACTAGGATGAATCACTGCCGAGTTCTGCATCTGGAGCGACCTTAGGGAATGAAGACTGAGCGCGTAACATGGTAGAATTATTCGTAGAACTTGTAATAGGATAGTAGCGATCGTATTGTACTTCTTGAGCTCGGAATTGATTCGAGGCTTTTCTTTGTAACTTATTTGAAGAATATTAATGATAGAGCTTACGTTCTCTGATCGAATTTCTCCATTTAACTTCTTTTATCAGTCGAACAATTGCTGATTTTTAGCTTCAACTTTGACGATCAAATAATTCGTAGCCGCTGTTCAAATATTCATCTCATCCCAAATATAGGTAACCGATAAATAATGTATACAGATTACGCGATTGAACTCATAAATAGCTGATTTGAGGAATTTGTTTTGAAAGCAACAAATATGATGATCGAAAAAATAAATTCCGATCATCGATAAGCTCTGATCGAGTCGACCGGACTAATTCTATCTTAATTTGTTGTGGGCTACCTTGCTGGAACTTCTTATTTACTTTCACACTAGAAAATGGATCGTTCGTGGAAAATAAACCCATCGGGAAGAATTAGATAAGCTGTGCAATCCCCGAATAAAAATCGCTAATATTAAGCTCGGAAGTTTATTGTATAGGCATTATCTTCGATCTCGAATTGATGAACGCCCTAATAGTCGGAGGACCGCCTTGGATAACGAATAACAGAGTTTCAAACTTAGTAGGGTTTTTAGCTAACATATGGATTTGTCCTCGTGGTAGGCATATTTCGGTCTAATACTCGAATAAGGCCCCACGGTGGGCGCCAATTGATCTTACGCGATTTCGTCTATTCGATTAAGGGTGGGATGTAATGCAATAATAATAATAAATAAAGGAAAGTAAAGACCAAAGTAGTTGTATTCGAATTCACTGAGTACAAATACAAGTATTTAGGGTCCTACTCGAGCATTATTGGATGCCGTACAAACTAGAGGAGCGAAATACAAATGACCAAAACTATGCTATATTTCCCATGTGTCCGAGTAGCAGTCACGAAACAATAGCTCCTTGGAAGTTGTGTGTTGTCATAAATGCATGGGTATTTATAGCTGAACTGATGGGCTTGGGCCTGGGCTCGGCCCAACAGTACCCTTCGATCTTGGGTTCTAAAACGAGCTCGGAACAGTTAACACTATGCCGTGGACCAACTTCTTGCTCTCTGGGGATAGTATCTAGTGTCATTCGAACAGCATCGGGCCCATAGAGGCAAGGAATCTAAATTACCCCTCATCAATAAGTAAGTTCTAGCAGCCTTTTTCGAGCAGTCTTCATATATTTGTTATGTCGAGTTCGGTAGACTTGAAGGGAAAATCTCCTTTAGAGGAGAATGAGGCCGATAATCGAAAAGAGAAAGAAGTTGTAGAAGCTCGATCATCTGAGACCGAGAATCCGCAAAACTCGAGTTCCGCCTCCGATTCCAGCGAGGAGGGGCGGGAATCGAATTCTGAAACGGAAGACAACGAAGATGAAAATTCGGGCGAAGCAACAGTCTCTGATGAGGAAGATGTAGAGGGTGGGGACCTTCCCTTGGGGAAAAACGAGCAAAAGAAATATAGGTTGAACCGTAATGTTGTGGTCACGATCTTTGACTGGGAAGAGCCCTCGACCAGCGCAGGTCTAAACATGACTGAGGAGAGGGCCGATGAGATTGTCTGTTCCTATACGGAGAAAGATCTGGGCCAGTTGCAGGAAGAATTCAGCCAATATCTAGGGGCCGGTTTCTCGATTGTGCTTCCTACCTCTGATCAACGGGTTACCGACCCTCCCGCGGGCTGTCAAGCCTTCTATTCCAAACATTTCCATTACGACCTACGCATCCCCTTCCCTCCTCTGATAGAAAACATTCTGGATGCTTTTGAGTTGACTCCTTGCCAGATTTTGCCAAACTCAATCGGTCTAATTATAGCCTTTTGCGTGCTGATGAAAGCCAAGGGGAAAAAGGCGGTCTTTCAAAACTTTTGGCGGATATTCCAGATGAGTGCTTCCACGTCTTCGAACGCAGGTTATGTATATTTTTCTCAGAGACCAAAGATTTCGATCTTATCAGCCAACGTCAGCAGCAATTTGAAAGGATGGAAGCAAGAGTTCTTCTTTGTTCGAGGACCAGAGTCCCCGCCTTCTGAAGATAATCCCGAGCCTACTCCATTCGATTGGCCTGGAGCAAAGACATGGATATACGGTAAACGCCGTCTCGTGGGAAGTATGAAAAATGAGATAACAGATAAATTTCTGCAATCTCTTCGTGCTGACCCTCATCAGACCGCGTTGATGACTCAAGAGGCGGTCTTGCGATTGGCCGAGCTCAGTAATTGCACTTTTCCTGCCGATCCGATTGAGTATGGGAAGGCTCGGATCGATCCCGCTAACCCCCCTTCCACGTTAGCTGATATTGTTGATAAATTCCGTACATCAGTAGCTGGTCCACATGTTGCTTCCTTTTCAAAGGGTAATAAAGGTCGGCCTCGTCCTCAAACGTCAACAACATCTCGGAAAGCGAAAAAGTCCAAGGCTCAGGTTGGGATCACGTCAACCTCAAATGCCTTAGTGGCTATTCCCCCAATTACCGAAGTAGGAACCTCTCGCTCTCGGGTTGGGGCGGAGGGGACTCCTAATTTCCAAGCTTCCGGCGTCCTTCCGTCTGTTTTTCCAACTGGCACTTCTAACCCGAATGATGCGGGGTATAGTAACTACACTTTGATGGAGAATCGTGCCAGGGAGATTTTGCAGGCCAAGACGGCTCGCAAAAGAAGTAGCGATGCCCCTGAGTCCTCCAGGAGAGTCAAACCCTTTGGTCGAGGACCAGATTCGATTTCTTGTCGGACTGGCCACTCCGAACCGGATCTGGCTGACTTCATCGAGGATCATCTGCAAGGGCCCAGGTCGGCTGGATACCCCGAGGGTGGGACAATTGAATCTGACTTAGGTCCCGAGGGCGAGCATACGGTGGATAAATCTCTTCGGATGTTCTTGGCCGGGAGGTTCAAGGATGATACTATCCAATCTTTTGTTAAGCAGGATTTTGAGATAGTAGGCGATTACGCCCATGCTCACCAAAGGGTACTGTCTATTCTGAAAGTTTCTAGCCTTTTCCTTATAATTCTTATTTTGTGTTTTACATATCTTTTTCTTTGCAGGCCGGAGACCTGTTTACTCAAACTGCTCTTCGACTGGCCGTATTGAGCGAAGAATCTCAGGCGGTACAGAAAGCCCTATACAATGTTCTAAAGGATGAAGCTGCAAAGACCAGTCAGCTAGAGGATGCCAAAATTAAGCTGTCTGAGGTCGAGATAGAACTCGAGAAGACTAAGGAGGAGTTGGAGGCGAAGAGGGCCTTAGAGGGTGAAGTGGAGAAATTAAAGCTGGAGCTTGAGCAAACCAAGGTGTCCGCCGAACAGTTTTATGAGCGAGGTCTAGCCGAAGCCAGGCTTCCCGCCATAAGGGAGTTCCTGGAGTCTCCGATCCTTGATGCCTTAGTTCGCTTGCGGTCAGGTGAAATTAACCAAGCGTTCTACTATAAAGGAGCTCAGCACCTCCTTACAGTTGCCAAGATCGAAGGCGCCCTTGATGACTACCTTCCTACCATGAATCCTTATAAGAATATCTTCGGTAAAGATTATAAAGCGTCTTCCCTTCCTCCCAAGCTCGAGGATTTGGCCGCTCATGAGTTCGCTCCTTTTCTTGAGGAATTTGGAGTGCCGATGCCAAATCCTGATGCGCTCGAAGCCCAATCTGAGAATGAAGACGTGGATATTGAAGGGGATTCTCGGGATCATGAGGAGCAAGGCATCTCTTCTTCCGATTTGAGTAAATATGTGGCCGATGCACAAAGTAATGATGGAGAAGGGAGCAGCTCGAGTAAAGGTGATTCCGATGGCTCGGAAAGCGGTTCTAGCGAAACAGAGGAACAAGACAGATCGGACCATGGTTCCGGCGTGAAAGAATCCAACCAGTAACGATTACTATGTAATAGGATTTACTCAGCGAACCAATGTACTTGTATACTTATAATCTTCTGCTCTTGCCTATTTAGTGGATGCTCGAATTTGAATTTCTTTCCTTGATGCTATTTTTAGGCTATCGTCTGTTTGAACTTTCTGTTGAATTTTATAACGTCACTCTTGCGTACTCAGCTACGTCATTGAATCTTTTTTGGGAGTAGTGATTTACCAATTATTGCAATTCGCATGATGTCGTGTCTCTTATAAATACCAAGGCCGTTTTACGTTGGTTTCACAATAACATTGCTCACAGTGATCGGAGCTTTTAGAAAATTACTTCGGTTGAATCTTTACCTGAAAATCAAGAGATGAATAAAAATTCGAACGCTTTCGTGATTTCTTCCGCGCCTTTCTCCAAGCCCAGTGACGGCATAATTATAAGGAAAAGAAGTCGATCACCAATCAAGTCCCCTAGTTCCGATCAGCTAAACTCTTATGAAGGAAATAAATCTTCGACTATTGGTCTTTCTTCGTGCTTGAAATCCAGGGGTTCAAACAAGAAAATTAAAAAGGTTTCTTTTGTGGAGGATGTAATTGAGCGCACTCGTTTCCAATCCGCACCTTCATTGGTCGGAGAATCTTTTGATTCATCGTTTCCTTCTGGTGTCTCTTCATTTAAGAGAAACATAGCTTCTTTTGATACAGTGTTACATGAGAAATCCGACCTGACCCTTCTTCGGGCCAATGTCTCTATCTCCGAGGCGGTTCTCTCGATTGGAGAACATTCCTCGTTCCTATTTCAGTCTGGGTTGGAATCCCTTGCCCAGGTAATTATTCCTAACCTCTTTGCCATGATTTTCTAATTTCTTTATTCCTGCCATGACGTATCTTTTATAAGTTCAGGCTGGCAATGATTTTTCTAGGCTTTATGCGTTGGCCAAACATGAGATCGAACAACGGGCTTCTATTTCGCTCGAGCTGATCAGGAAGAAGACTGAGCTGGAACGCGCACTGGAAGCTAATAGATTTTTCAAGGAGAGATTGTCTCAGGATAAGTTAAGCTTGGAATTGGAGAGGCCTAAAGATATCTCCGAACATGAGAAAAGAAACTCCGAGCTTCGTGAGAGGGAGGCTTATATCCGCGGATATGCTGATCGTAGTGCTGAAGTTCGAAAAGTCCTTTTTGAAAATAATTTCGTTCAGTAATACTGTGGTTTTCCTCTGTATCATGAGTTTGCTAAGATTTTTCTTTGTTGTAACACCATACTTGTTGTAACGATATCTTTGTTGTAATGATAATATTGCTGGAATGTTGTTCTCTTTCTCTCTTTTTTTTTTTTTTTTTTTTTTACCGTCCGTCATTTGTTGGGGAGTGTAACGGTCAGAGCTTTTAATGCTCGTATCGTGGCCGTTCAGTCCAAGAGATCTATACCGTTGTTACGGAAGTCTTTCCCCTATATATAGCTTCCTAAATTACCTTCATTTTTTACTCCTCTGTAAATGTTTCATTCGATCGATATGGTTGTGTTTTTACCTTTGTTGATCGGCTCCATGTTCCGTTCAATGTCAGTAATTGAAGCGTTCGATGTTTTTATCCGAACCTTCTTTCCAAACTTTCTTGGAATTCCCATATGAAAATCTCTCGGCTAGGGTATCGACAGGCGAAAATAATTACGACTAGGGTACCGGCAGGCGACCTGCTCTCTCTGATTCCAAGTCTTTGAGGCGGGCTCGACTTCCTGTACTCTGTCCTCCATTCAGTCGGGATAGTGGGTCTACTGCTGGAGGGGTTATTCTACGCTCGATCTCCACGTCTTCGAGGCGGCTTCTTGAAGGATGTGGTCTTCGAATTTACTAGAAGTGCCCCCAACTGGAGTTGCTTCCCTGTCTCTCGATTTGGTCCTTCACGGACTTATTTGCAAGGAAGCATTGGATGAAGGGTAGAAGTGTACCAGCCTCACTTTCCTTCTTCGGGCATCCATAGGAATAACCATTTGTAGTAGGGTTGTAAAATATTCCGATTAGGTCAATTTCTTGAATGTAACCAAGAGTTCACATGTAATTTATCTGAAAGTTTATGAATGAAAATTTTCTTTTATATTGTTGTCGATCTTTGAATTTATTCTCCGTAATTTGCAACATTCGCGAGATAATTTTTGAGATTCATAATTAATTTGAAGTTCGATCTTTAGAACTCTTGAATCTTTCGCGAGATATTTCTCATAGTTTAGGTTCTTCTCGAGACAATAGTCGTTGTGGAGAAATAATATGATAGGATTTAGATCGATTTTGAATATACTCTTGACTTAAGGGGCATAGCGACGGTTTTCACCCTTGGTCATTTCAGAGCGTTTTTAGCTCGAGGGTCATAGCAGAGGCTTTCACCCATTCAATATTTTCGATCTAAGGGGCATAGCAACGGCTTTCACCCTTAGTCGTATCAGAGCATTTTTAGCTCGAGGGTCATAGCAGAGGCTTTCACCCATTCAATATTTTCGATCTAAGGGGCATAGCAACGGCTTTCACCCTTAGTCGTATCAGAGCATTTTTTGCTCGAGGGTCATAGCAGAGGCTTTCACCCATTCAATATTTTCGATCTAAGGGGCATAGCAACGACTTTCACCCTTAGTCGTATCAGAGCAATTTTAGCTCGAGGGTCATAGCAGAGGCTTTCACCCATTCAATATTTTCGATCCAAGGGGCATAGCAACGGCTTTCACCCTTAGTCGTATCAGAGCAGTTTTAGCTCGAGGGTCATAGCAGAGGCTTTCACCCATTCAATATTTTCGATCTAAGGGGCATAGCAACGGCTTTCACCCTTAGTCGTATCAGAGCATTTTTAGCTCGAGGGTCATAGCAGAGGCTTTCACCCATTCAATATTTTCGATCTAAGGGGCATAGCAACGGCTTTCACCCTTAGTCGTATCAGAGCAATTTTAGCCCGAGGGTCGTCACCCATTTTTATCCTTTTCGATCCAAGGGGCATAGCAACTGATGGAATAGTGCCCTGCAAGCCAATATATTTAGCTTGTAGTGAAACTATCATTATCTTTCTTTAGTATAAATGACTTAATACGCATGTTTATTTATATGTGTATAAGGATAAACAATGGCCAACTTCATCTCTCGCGAATACATTTAAGCGATTGGATGAAACCCTTAGATTACATTTGACTATGGGACGATTCACTTCAGTACTGAGTGCAATCATGAAACAGTCTCAAAGGTCGTAATCCTAAAACTGTTCCAAGTCATAGATTCCGAAACGAGACGGGGTATCGTAGGAATCGCAAAGACTTGTACGAGTATGCATGATTCACATGGAGTGAATTTGTAGTGTTTCATGAGCAAGGAATTTGAGTCCAGTGCATACGAGTAGGTGGTTCAATGGAAGATTGAACGCATCGAACGACCCGAACAGAGAAACCCATTGTGGAAGCGCATGACGCATATCGGTGATGGGATATTTCTCAAGGAATATAATAGTGTACGATTTAGTCCTTTGACTTGAGGTACTAGGGCGAATTCGGTGCATGAAAGTGCGTACTTAGATCTAGGTATAGACCACGTAGCTTGGTCATAACATGCCTAGGTTGGGTGCGTATGGACATGTACGTGGGTGGTTAGTACCAATATGGAATCTATTGACTCATTGTAATGGATGAGAGAATTTCCTATACGATTCTTAGATAATATATCCGAGAAACCCGTGGCCACGGTCGGTGACGGATTTGGAAAGGGGTTTCCAAATTTAGCAGTCACACTGGAATATTATCCTGAATTAGAAAGTATAGTTATCGAGACAATTTTAGAGGTGCCGATCAATTCACACACCCTAAGTCTTGATCGGGAATATTAGTCGATAGAAGGACCGTATGTACATGGCAATTATATGAGACGAGGTTCACAAATATCAATTCACCTGAAGTTGGGCTTCATGGGCTTGTGGCTAGACATCGACCATGAAGTGTGGGTACTCCTGAATTAATAGAGGATTTAATTCTAGGAGTGGTCAATTAAAGGTTGTTTAATTGACCTGAACAATTTATTGTTCATAAATTAAATCACGAAGGATTCGTGGGCCTGCTGCCAATTGATGGTGAACCCAGAGGGTCACACACAATACAATTGGACGGTGACTGTTATAAAAGGACATGAAAGGAATTAATTGATTTAAAGATAATTAAATCAATTAAATGAATTAAAAGTATTTAATTCAAGTGGGAGATTAATTAATTGGCTAACTTAATTAATAATTGAGTTGCTAATTAATTATATAAAAGAAATAATGATTTAATTGGGCTGGGCATTTAATTAAAGTTGTTAATTAAATGAAGGATTGCAAGACATGGGCTTTTATTAAAGCCCATAAGGAGTCTTGTAGACCTAGGTCAGAAGGAGCTTATAAATAGAGCACATCTAGAGCTCAAATGTGTAACACTCAAAAAAAAAAGAAAACCCTAGCCTCCTTTTGCTCTAATAAGCGCCGCCCCCCTTAGCTAGAAACCCTAGCCGCCGCCGCCACCATTGAGCTGCCGCCACCTGCTGCCGTGGGCTGCCTTGGTGCCGCCGCCGTCATCTCCCTGTTCCGTTGTGTTAGATCTTGATCTGTCAAGAGATTCAACACAATCCTGCAATAACAAATCTCCTGAATCCAGTTCTGAGCCTAAGATCTTGAGGTGTTGCCAGAATCCAATTGGTGTGGACTATCCCTGGAGGTGAGACACTTGGATCACTCCTGTGAACCAGATCAGAATCAGAAACGAAGCCGGAGGTTTCCACCACCTTGCCTGTGGTGAGGTATATCGCAAAAACCGCCTTGTTAATTCATTGTGTGCGTTTTTGTTTCTTGTTTTTGTATACATAATATGGAGACTTCTTTTATGGGACCATTGGATGACTCGAAAAATTTTAAATTCCGCACTTTGTTGTATGACAAATCGAGCCATATCCCAACAGTGGTATCAGAGCCAACTCCATTATTATTATACAAAAGCCTGAACATAATTGTGTTCACCGTATATGTTTAATTATATGTATGAGAACGCATGATATTTTATGTTCTGTAAGTTGATTCTTGCTTGTTATGACTAGATCTATCATTGGGTAAAACTGTTTTTCAAGATCTGTGGCGTTTTTATAGTTTTTGTAAACTTCAGGACTTTTTGGGGCAAAAATCGCATATTAGGGTTTTTGAGGCTGAAAATTCGAAATTTTTGAAATCTGGAAATTTTAAAATTCTGGAATGTTCTTGCAATTCTGGTCGCACGGATTTTGGGGGTCGTTTTGTAATTTCCGAAAACTTTGGGGCTGTTTTGCAATTACCGAAACTTGAGGGGTCAATTTGAAAAATCGAAAATTTTCAAAATTCTAAAATTTATTTTCTGGTCTGCTGCCCGAAACTGCCCAGGGGTGTTTTTGTAACTTTTTAAAAGGTTTTGGGGTCGAAATGCAATTTTCGAAAGTTGAGGGGTCAAAATGAAATTTTTCAAAAGTTGAAAAACAGAATCTGAAATTGAGCAGAAAATTAATTTTTATTTACCCGGATATTTATTTTGTCATAATTAGTAGTGACTAAAAATCAAGAATCATAGGAAGGTAATTTTAAAAGGATGTTTTAAAATTAAGATAGAAGAAAGTAAAAGATGTTTACATGTTTCTTGCTCTACGTGAACTGTTTACGTGGTTTTCGATCGAGACGAGCCTTGACCCTAGGGTAGATGTGATTGGTTTAATTTATTGCTTGTTTTTCATTGGGCCTGCGAGCCTATTATTGTTTTTGGGCCACTTTGAGCCTTTGTAATAGAATAGGGCTTTACTGCTTTCCTAGTTTAGGATGGAGGCCCGTTTACAAGCAAGGTGGGAGCCCAAGAAGATAAGAAGGCCATGAATGCATGGTACATTGTGTAATAGCATAGGGCCCATTTGAGAAACCTTTAGATTGACCAATTGGGCCAACATCATTGGCTCGATGATGGCCCGCATAGGAGGCTCCCGATCGAAAACATATTGTGGTAGTATGCATGCTAGGCTTGTATGGCTTTTATTTATTTGTCGATTTATATTTAGCTTGTATGAGATGCGCGCTAGAATCTAGATCGTAATAAAAGATAAAGCATAATTGAAGCGGCGAGATCTCGAGGAGAGTTAGTATAACTTTCACACCAGTAAACCCCCTCTTGAATTAAATATTAAGTCATATTGGATTAAAATAAAATGAAGTATTTATATAAATCCAAGCCTTCCATCAATAGGGACTAGCGTATGTTGTCTACTTATCGATAGAGGTGATCCAGAGTCTGGCACCCGAGTCGAAGAAAGGGACAATACGTGAAATTCCTTGACTCCTGTTTTTAACTAAACACGACAAGGGTGAGGATTGGTCGGGATGTGAGGATCGACCGATAACTAGTTAAGGAGAACTCACGACCGGGCCCGTTGCTCATCATGATTGATGGGTTAGACTTAACGATTAGTAACACTTATGATGTAGCAGTGCTAGATAAGTGCAAAAACCGAGGCAAAATAGCTTGAAGGTTGTGGAGTAACACAATTGGCAATAAGTATGCCTACCTGGGGAATTGGTTGTATGGCCACGAGTCGTGGGTGCAATTAATTGCCGCTGGGGCGTCAAGACCTACTAGGAAATAGAATTTCCCGAACAATTGAAGGGGTAATTGTTTCGATAAAATAGTGGGAGAACTTCTTCGATAGAAAGTCCAACCTTCGTAGATTATAAGTATTATTCATTAACTAGTCCACTGAATGTTTGTCTTCTCTTTAAATTAGATACTGAGATATCAGTAATTATCCATTTTACTATTTATCCTCGACCAATAAAATAGCTGGATTAAAATAACGACTAGGCAAGAAACTTGAGAATTGTCTTGAATTCCAAGAGTGGAATGATGTTCTTAAATGACAATCCTATGCCTTATGCGCTTATGAGATAAGTCAAAATATAAGAAACGAATCACCCGTAGAATACGGGAATATTAATGATTGTTTCTCATATATAGATGAATCTCAAAAGTGAAACGAATCACCTATAGAGTATGGGAATCTTAAATGATCGTTTCCTAAAATAAGCATCAAGATTGAAAGAGCTATGGAAGCAACATGAGGAGCATGTATGAATTTCCACCTCAAAAGGCCCGTTTTGAGGACCTATCTTCTGAAACAAACCTCCACCTCAAAAGGCTTGTTTTGAGGAGTAGTTTTGAATCAATATGATTCAAGACTTCCAAGGAATTGTTTCAAAACTCGAGAATAATTGAAGGAACTAGTGTCAAGGATCACTGTCTTTGTTTTATCAATCTAGTTGAAAACTGGATCGATTAAACGTAAGCCTGCAAGTGATCTTAACATTAACTTCTTCTTAAATTCTCCCCCCGCTCATTCAAATGACTCTTGAAATAAACTGATCTTATTTGATAAGTTGATCACATTTCATGAATCAACCAAAGAATTGGTTAAAGGCAAATAGGATAAACCTGACATGATCGATTACACTTCTTGGACTGCAAAGTCAAACAAGAGTAAAATGAAGAGGAATTTATTCTCTTCTAATTCGACCATAAAGGTAGTCAAAAGAATGCTAGTAGCCTATAAGTCGAATTATCCCACTGCATCTAAGAAAGGCACTGATGTGTTTAATTGATTAGAAGATCTAATTAATTAAGCAACGTTTCAATTAAAGGGTTAATTGAAAACGAAAAGGATTCAATTAAAGATGTTAATTGAAAGGAAGCAAATTAATTGAACTAAACCATTAACTCAATTTTATTGAATTAATGTGTGAAGTTCAAATTAATACAAAGATAATAATCCATAACTTTGGTACGCTAGACTTGGAAACATCTCCAAGAGTAGGATTCAAAAGTTGGTTTCACCTAAGCTTCTTGAAAAATAGAACTTGGATGAACTTCCAACCTGCGAATCATGTCTCAAAGGAGAGATGACCAGATCTCCCGTCATAGGGAATCAAGAGCGAATCTGGATTTAATCCATGAGTATGGATCACTAAAGGTTACTGTGAGAGGAGATTACTCATACTTCGTACCTTTTTGCTAAAGACCCTGGTCGTTAGTGGAAAATGAATCTAGTGAGATACAAATCCGAAAAACCTTTCAAGGTATTTCGATGCGAAGTAGAGAATCAACAAAGACAAAGTATTGCGACCATTCGATCTAGTTGAGATAGCAAATACTTGTCAAGGATTCCTCAATTATCTTAATGAGAATGAGATTCTCATACAACAAACTCCTCTTAAGACGCCTCAACTTATTGAAGTGTCTAAAGAGATGGAATCTAACATTGTTAGACATTGTTCGATCCATATTGAGTTTTGTGAAAGCTTCTTTATGCATTCTAGGGGTTAGTGCTCCTGACTGCATCGAAGATACTAAGCAAAGTACCTTCAAAGTTTGTGCCTGCAAAGCTTTACCAAGAAAGGTATGGCAAAATACCTCTATGCTCTTACTTCTGAGTATGGAGATCTCCTGCCGATGGTAGAAACGAGAAAGGAGATAAATTGGCTAGTAGATCCAATTTGTATATAATTGTGGGGTATCCAACGAAATCCATTGGATACCTGTTCCACGACAATGAGAAACAATAGTTTCTCCTAGATACCAGTTCCTCTGTTGATGAATCACACGTCAAAGGAAATGGAAACGTCATGGAACTTGATGAAGTCCAAGATTTGGACCCATCCCCGCAAACAGTGGGAGTTAATCCAGAATTTACTAAATCCACTTGTACACCTACTCTTCGAAGGTCTGATCGAATTCGTAAGGAGCCAAAGAGATTTGGTCTCATTCACGAAAACGAGAATGTGGAAAGTAATCCAAAGACCTATCAAGAAGCGATGTCAGACATAGACTTGGGTACGTGGCTCGAAGCCATGTAAACCAAAATGGATCCCATCCATTCCACCAAGGTATAACCTTGATTGATCCACCTAAGGGATTTATCCCTATAAGTTGGTTATAAGTTATAAATGGATCTTCAAACTTGGAATGAATGGAGAGGTGTTGACCTCTAAGAATCGACTAGTGGTAAAAGGGTTATTCACAATGTTCTGGAACAGACTTTGTTGAAACCTTTTCTCCATTAGCGATATTTGAATCCATTTAGATTCACAGTTGTTCTGATGAGATAGTCAAGACAATTGACTTCATCAAAACGAGTATGAACAATGAGTGTACAAAAGGATTAGTGGGAGAGCGATGAAGCTCATATTTTATATGTCGATAATGTTCTGGTTATCTGGGATGATATCGGAATATTAGCACAGACGAAAGCATGATTGTCCATGCAATTCTCCATGAAAGATTTAGGAGAAGCATCTTGCGTATTGGGATACGTATCTATAGAATAGATCAGAAAAGGATGCTGACACTCTCTAAATCTAAGTACATAGAATCAATACTGGAAATATTCAGTATGAAGAATCCAAGAAAGGATTTCTTCCAGTGAGACCCGTATCCCTTGTTCCAAAATCGATGTGCCCTACATCAAATGAGAACAAAGGAGGATGTCTCAAATACCTTATGTTTCAAACAAAAGGTTGCATGTGGCATGCTTTACTATGTACTAGACCAGACGTAGAACATGCTCAAGTGTCGCGAGCAGTTGCTAGTCAAACTCCAGTGAAGAAGTACTGGACCACTGTAAAAGATATCCTTAAACTCTTGACAAAGACTAAGGATTTGTTCTTGGTCTACGGTGGTAGTGGAGAATTAAAATTCGAAGGATTCACTGATTCGAATTTTCAGTCTGATGTGGATGAATTATATATATCCATTTTTGGATACATATCCTGCATCAATGGGGTAACGGTGAATTTGAAAGGGTTCCAAGCAAATCACCGTAACCATTCAAACCACTGAAGCAAGATATATTGCAGCATTAAATGTAGCATTAAATGCGGCTTAAGAAAGTGTTTAGATATAAAACTTCATCCTATGGTTGGATGTAGTGCCTAGCATTGCGAAGCTCATGGTTATCTTCTATGATAACATTGGAGCTACTGTCAAAGCAAAGCATTCGAGATCTTACCAGAAATCTAAACATAATTGAAAGAAAGGTACCATTTGATTAGAAAAATCATTGGTAGAGTTAACGCGGGTAATGGATCGCGTCGACTCAGAAGACTACTTAGCGGATCCACTAAAAGAGACTATATCATAAAATGAGTTCGAAGAACATCTTTAGAAATATGGGTCCTAGAAACGTTTATGATTGGCTTTAGGGCAAGTGGGAGATTGATGGAATAGTGCCCTGCAAGCCAATATATTTAGCTTGTAGTGAAACTATCATTATCTTTCTTTAGTATAAATGACTTAATACGCATGTTTATTTATATGTGTATAAGGATAAACAATGGCCAACTTCATCTCTCGCGAATACATTTAAGCGATTGGATGAAACCCTTAGATTACATTTGACTATGGGACGATTCACTTCAGTACCGAGTGCAATCATGAAACAGTCTCAAAGGTCGGAATCCTAAAACTGTTCCAAGTCATAGATTCCGAAACGAGACGGGGTATCGTAGGAATCGCAAAGACTTGTACGAGTATGCATGATTCACATGGAGTGAATTTGTAGTGTTTCATGAGCAAGGAATTTGAGTCCAGTGCATACGAGTAGGTGGTTCAATGGAAGATTGAACGCATCGAACGACCCGAATAGAGAAACCCATTGTGGAAGCGCATGACGCATATCGGTGATGGGATATTTCTCAAGGAATATAATAGTGTACGATTTAGTCCTTTGACTTGAGGTACTAGGGCGAATTCGGTGCATGAAAGTGCGTACTTAGATCTAGGTATAGACCACGTAGCTTGGTCATAACATGCCTAGGTTGGGTGCGTATGGACATGTACGTGGGTGGTTAGTACCAATATGGAATCTATTGACTCATTGTAATGGATGAGAGAATTTCCTATACGATTCTTAGATAATATATCCGAGAAACCCGTGGCCACGGTCGGTGACGGATTTGGAAAGGGGTTTCCAAATTTAGCAGTCACACTGGAATATTATCCTGAATTAGAAAGTATAGTTATCGAGACAATTTTAGAGGTGCCGATCAATTCACACACCCTAAGTTTTGATCGGGAATATTAGTCGATAGAAGGACCGTATGTACATGGCAATTATATGAGACGAGGTTCACAAATATCAATTCACCTGAAGTTGGGCTTCATGGGCTTGTGGCTAGACATCGACCATGAAGTGTGGGTACTCCTGAATTAATAGAGGATTTAATTCTAGGAGTGGTCAATTAAAGGTTGTTTAATTGACTGGAACAATTTATTGTTCATAAATTAAATCACGAAGGATTCGTGGGCCTGCTGCCAATTGATGGTGAACCCAGAGGGTCACACACAATACAATTGGACGGTGACTGTTATAAAAGGACATGAAAGGAATTAATTGATTTAAAGATAATTAAATCAATTAAATGAATTAAAAGTATTTAATTCAAGTGGGAGATTAATTAATTGGCTAACTTAATTAATAATTGAGTTACTAATTAATTATATAAAAGAAATAATGATTTAATTGGGCTGGGCATTTAATTAAAGTTGTTAATTAAATGAAGGATTGCAAGACATGGGCTTTTATTAAAGCCCATAAGGAGTCTTGTAGACCTAGGTCAGAAGGAGCTTATAAATAGAGCACATCTAGAGCTCAAATGTGTAACACTCAAAAAAAAAAGAAAACCCTAGCCTCCTTTTGCCCTAGTAAGCGCCGCCCCCCTTAGCTAGAAACCCTAGCCGCCGCCGCCGCCACCATTGAGCCGCCGCCACCTGCTGCCGTGGGCTGCCTTGGTGCCGCCGCCGTCATCTCCCTGTTCCGTTGTGTTAGATCTTGATCTGTCAAGAGATTCAACACAATCCTGCAATAACAAATCTCCTGAATCCAGTTCTGAGCCTAAGATCTTGAGGTGTTGCCAGAATCCAATTGGTGTGGACTATCCCTGGAGGTGAGACACTTGGATCACTCCTGTGAACCAGATCAGAATCAGAAACGAAGCCGGAGGTTTCCACCACCTAGCCTGTGGTGAGGTATATCGCAAAAACCCCCTTGTTAATTCATTGTGTGCGTTTTTGTTTCTTGTTTTTGTATACATAATATGGAGACTTCTTTTATGGGACCATTGGATGACTCGAAAAATTTTAAATTCCGCACTTTGTTGTATGACAAATCGAGCCATATCCCAACAGCAACGGCTTTCACCCTTGGTCGATTTTCGAGGGTCGTAGCAACAGCTTTCACCCGTTTATAGTTGATGGCGAAAAATAGAGATCGATAATAGATGGATATAGATCAAAAATATCCAGAATATGACGAATAAATAAGAATTTAGGCGAAATAAATTTTCATTGAATAAATACTCAGTCTGAATAAACATTCCTCGAATAACTCAGTCGGAATAAATCTTCATTGAACACGTATTTTACTAAATCACTAGAGACAAAGAAAACAGAACAAGATGACTAAAAAGTAGAAGTCTTGAATGTAACTATCTTCCATAATATCTTCTTAAATTAACCGCATTCCATGCTCGAGGTAGTATCTCTCCGTTAGGGTGAGCAATCTTGTAAGAACCTTTCCTTCCAACTTCTACGATCACAAAGGGGCCCTCCCAATTGGGCTGTAGTTTCCCGACGTGCTTTGATACTTCCATTTTTTTGAGCACCAGATCTCCATCCTTGAAAGATCGAATCCTCACATTTCGATTATAAGACTTTTCCATGTTGGCCTTGGTGGCTTGAATTTTCAATTTCGCGCGGTCCCTTCGACCATCCGCGTGATCAACTTCCATTTGCCTCAGAGATTGGTTTTCTTCTGGATCATATAATTCGACCCTGGGAGAAGGTATAAGATTCTCTACTGGGATAACAGCCTCCGACCCATAAACCAAACTGAATGGAGTTTCTCCGGTTGCCGCTTTAACTGTTGTCCTATTGGCCCATACTACTCCTGGCAGTTCATCCAGCCATTTTCCCTTTGCCTCCGATAAGCGCTTCTCCAGAGATCGAACAATTTCCCGATTTGTTACTTCAGTTTGTCCATTAGCCTGAGGGTGGCCAACAGACGCGAAATTCTGTTGTATTCCGAAATTTTCACACCAATCCGTGATCCTTTTTCCTGCAAACTGTGTTCCGTTATCTGATATCAGAACCCTGGGGATTCCGAACCTGCAGACTATATTTTTCCATAAGAAATTGATAACTTGAAACTGGGTGATCTTGGTCAAGGCAACACATTCGACCCATTTGCTGAAATATTCCACCGCCACTAGGACATAATTTTTCTGGCTCGTGCAGTTGGGAAAGGTCCAACAATATCAATGCCCCATTTGTCAAAGGGCCAACAGATTGGAATAGAATGCATATGCTCAGCCGGTTGATGAATCAAGTTCGAATGGATTTGACAATGGTGGCATTTTTTCACATAATCAACAGAATCAGAGAAAAGAGTAGGCCAATAATATCCCGACCTCGAGCATTTAAGTGCTAAGGCCCTAGCGCCACAATGGTTTCCCGCCTCCCCCTCGTGAACTTCTTTTAAAATAGCATTGTAGTGCCTTTCATGGACACATTTTAATAGAATTCCTAAGGAGGATCGTTTGTAGTGTTGATCACTGATCAGAGTAAACGATGGCGCTCTATACATGATCCTCCGAGCCTCATTTTGATCTTTCGGAAGTTTTCCTTCTTTAAGATAGGCAATAAGAGGGTTGCTCCAAGAGTTGCTTGGTTCATCGATCTCCATGATATCGATTGTAGGGGCTGCGTCCAGTTCGATAGCAGACGTATTCGATAGCAGCTACGTGATTATCCTCTCATTCTTACCATCAGCCAAACCTGTGAATTTTGATAATATATCTGCCCATAAATTTTCCTCTCGTGGTACAGGTTGAATATCAAACTTGTCGAATTCAGAGATCAATTTCTTCGTTCTGCTCAGGTATTTGATCATATTGAACTCCCTGGCCTCGTATGTGCCTTTCACCTGTCTATGAACAAGTTCTGAATCGGTTAAGACAACAATTGACCTTACCTTTGCATTAAGAGCCATCTCTAGCCCTGCGATCAATGCCTCATATTCGGCCTCGTTGTTGGTCACGACGAAATCTAAAGTTATAGCATAACTCAAATCTTCACCATTGGGCCCTTGGAAATGAATTCCTGCTCCACCTCCATCCTTGGTAGAGGATCCGTCCACATGCATCCGCCAGATTTGATTTTTGGCTTCTTCGACCATACTTAGCTCGGAGATTGCTCCTTCTGATAAGCCAGTTGATTCGAGTACGAAGTCGGCTAGTACCTGTGCTTTTATGGCGACCCGCGGTTGATACTCGATTTCGAACTGACCAAGCTCGACCGCCCATTTGATCAATCTGCCCGATGCTTCTGGTTTTGACAGGACCTATCTCAAAGGTTGATTTGTTAAAACAATGATTTTGTATGTTTGTAAATAAGGCCTTAGCCTTCGGGCAGCTACCACCAATGCTAGTGCAAATTTTTCGATCTCCATGTAGTTCTTTTCGGCACCTTGCAGTAACTTACTTAGATAATAAACTGGTTTATGGTCAGTTTTATCAAGTTTCACCAAAACCGAACTAATGGCCTCTTCCGATACTGCTATATATAAATACAGAGGTTCTCCTTCAGATGGTTTGGCCAGCATGGGTGGGGAGGTCAGGTAGACTTTCAGTTCTTCAAAGGCCTTATCACATTCTGCACTCCATTCAAAGTTCTTAGATTTCCGCAGAAGTTTGAAGAATGGTAAACTTTTGTAAGCGGATTGGGAAATGAATCTCTTCAATGAAATAATTTTTCCAATAAAACTTTGGACGTCTGAGAGCTTCCGTGGGGGCTGGAGGTCGGTGATTGCTCGAATTTTTTTCGGATTTGCTTCGATTCCTCTTTCATGGACCAAATATCCGAGGAATTTTCCTGATCGTACACCAAAAGTGCACTTGGCTGGGTTCAACTTCATTCCATACTTTCTCAAGATTTCGAAACACCTGTCCAGGTGGCGAATGTGATCCTCCTCCGTCATACTCTTTACGAGCATGTCGTCTACATAGACTTCCATTATTTCGCCTATCAGTTCTTTGAACATCATGTTAACTAGTCTCTGATAGGTTGCACCTGCATTCCTTAAGCCAAAAGGCATAACAATGAAACAGTACACTCCCCTCTCAGTGATGAATGTTGTTTTATCCTGGTCTCTCTCGTTCATGAAAATTTGGTAAAATCCTTGGAACGCATCCGTCATACTAAATAAGACAAAACCTGCGGTTGAATCTACCAGCATATCGATCCGAGGCAGTGGATATGGGTCTCTAGGGCATAATTTGTTTAGGTCGGTAAAGTCATTGCACATCCTCCATTTGTTTTCGACCTTTTCGCCTTTAGAGACCAGGACCACATTACATAGCCATTCTGTGAATTTGATCTCCCTGATCTGACCTGCCGCTAATAACCTATCAACCTCTGCATTGATTATCTTGTCCTTTTCGCGACCGTGATTGCGTTTTTTCTGCCTTACTGGTTTTGCTTTCGGATCAATGTTAAGTGAATGTGTTATCACACGCGGGTCGATTCCCACGATATCATCCGAGCTCCAGGCAAAAACATCCACATTTTTTTGTAAAAATTCTACGAGCATAGTTTCCATGCCTTCGCTTAATTCCGTTCCAATTCTAGTGAACTTTTCGGGGGAACCTGAAACCAAAGTCACTTTTTTGTGGTCGGGCGCTTGCACGCTCATGTCAACGTTTTTTCCTTTCTTTCCTTGAAATTTTTCGTTGTCGGGAATTGACGTTTTTAATTCAGTCCCTAAATTAGTTATCTTTCTCTTAGCTGGGAGTTCGGGCTCCACCTTCTTTTTGATACTTAGAGACGAATTATAACATTCCCATGCCATGTATTGATCGTTTCTCATCTCTCCCACTCCTCCCACGGTCGGGAATTTTATCTTTTGATGATAAGTAGATACGACAGCCTTGAAGATATTTAGGGCTGGTCTCCCTAGTATGGCGTTATAGGCGAACGATGTATCTACTACCAGGAATTTAACCATTCTTGTTACATTCCTCGGTTTGTTTCCTAGAGTCGTGCTTAAAAGAATGGTTCCAAGTGGAACAATCTCTGATCCACCAAATCCGACCAAAGGAGTGGTTACTTTATCTAAACGTGGGTGACAAAGATTCATTCTTGTGAGAGCTTCTGACGAAATAATATTTGCCGAGCTTCCATTGTCGACCAACACCCTCTTGACCTCGAAATTAGCAATTTTCAACGTCAATACCATGGAAAAGTCTGGGTCATCCTCACTTGTATCCCAACTAACATCCGAGGGTCGATCGGCCTCACTGAAGCTTATAACTTGACTTTCCATGGAGGGGGATTCTAAGGACAGAATCTCCTTTTTAGCAGAGACTCCCGCTCTTATCGACCTCATAGTTCTTTTTCTAGCATTTCTGCTATCGCCTCCTGCTGGTCCACCTGCGATCATGTTTATCACTCCATTCGATCGCTCTTCCGCTTGGCTTCGAATTTGCCTTTGCTGATTGCTAAATTTTTGCGGACTTCGGGATCTATAACGATTGTTATAGTTGCCATTTTTGACAAATTCTTTTAATTTTCCTTGGGCAATCAATTTTTCTATTTCGACCTTCAATTGGTAACAGTTTTCGGTACTATGTCCTCGAGCTCGATGATATCGACAGTATTGGTCATATCCAGGCGCACCCGGCCTTGCCTGTGTGATCCTTTGGGCTTCCGGAATTAAATTCCCTTCTTCCAACACGGTCAGCACTTCTTCTTTTGAACTGTTAAGCTCAGTAAATTGAATTTTACCCGGTCTCGGAGCTCGATTTCGATCATAAGGAGGTCCGTATGAATTCGGACCTTGGGGCGGCATATGCGGCTTAAAAGTGTGATTCGCTGGCAAACGGATCCTTTGTTCGATCCTCCATAATCACCCGGTTTTGGGATCGGAGCCCGATCTTGTTTCTTGTTGAGATGAGACTTATCTACATGTGAACTCTTTAATTTGTTCATCTCTTCCTGTATCATATACTTTTCAGCAATTTCCATTATCCGTTCGAAGGATTTTGGTTGCTTTCTACATAATGCATTTCCAAACTGGGTGCTCCTAGTCAGCTCAAACATCAGGGAGGACAGATACTCGATCTGCGGGGTATCCACCTTCAAGAGCTCGATACTAAATCTTGCTAGCCATTGCCTCAACGTCTCTCCTTCCAATTGTTTCACAGTGCCCTGATGATTCGCTGGCAATCTTGGCTTCCTTTGGCTAGCGAACTGATGTTTCAGCTTATCGCAGAATTCTTCAAAAGAAAATATGGAGTTCGGAGGTAATTTCCCGAACCAATCGAGAGCAATCCCTTCAAAAGTGGTGACCATAATCTTGCAACAGAAATCTTCCGAGTGTCCGTATAGGTTCATCACATTAACAAAGCTGTTAATGTGTTCTCCGGGGTCGGTAGTCCCGTTATACCGTGGGAGCCTGGTTGGCACCATTTCTGTGTTTCGAGCTTCGCGTATCTCTCGACAAAAGGGTGAGCAGCGCATGATATTATTCGAGACCTCCCTCTCTCGTAGGTTTTCTCTAATCAGAGCATTCCCCGCTTGCCTGGCAGCCTGATTAGTGAAGGGAATCTCTATCATAGTATCTTGCTCTTCCAATTTTTTAGTCACCCTTTCCTGTACTATCTTCTCCAATTCTGATTTGGTAATTCTCTTGTAAGTAGGCTTGTTTCTTATCACAGCGCCGGCGGTATGACTTTCTCCCACAACAGAATCCTCTATATCGTGCACCCGTGCGGGTGGGTTTTTAGATCGGGCATTGACTTTCGAGGGTGCAGCCCGACGTGGACGCGTCGATGGGGCATGCGACATATCGTTTTCCTTCTGTAAGTTCGATGAAGGTATCTCTGGTCTTCCCTGAACCCCTGGCTGGTCGACAGGTGATTGATCTGCCCTTCCGCTATTCATGAATTCCCTGCACATTGTGCCTATTATAGATCTTAAATCACCAATGGTCGTGTGTATTGGAATGTTATCTTGCGGAACCGCCGGTGGCACCTCTGGTGGTTGTTGAGCGGCGCGCGATAGATTATCGGGTTCATTGTTGACAGAATTTTGTGCTCCAACTGCATGGGAAGGCTCTCCTCTAACGTATGTATTTCTCCTCGTAGTAGGTATATTTCGATCTAAGACTCGAACAAGGCCCCTCGGTGGGCGCCAATTGATCTTACGCAAATTCGTGTGAGTCGATGCGTGTAATAATCGAACAAGTACACAATAACGATATGAAAGATCAACAATATTGTATTCAAAATGGCTCGATTACAATGCTATAAGAATACAAAGGTTTAGAGTCCTATCCGAGCCCTATTGGATGCCGTACAAGCTAGAGGGCGAAATACATATGATTCTATGCCTATATTCCCAAGCGGTTCCGAGCTGTAGCTTCGAGGAGGGAGCACCTGGGAAATCGCGCCTGGTATCATAAATGCATGGGGTATTTATAGCTGAAATCGGGGTCTAGGTGATCTATCTGCAGACATGCAATTCTTCGGCCCATAAGTTTGGATTAGAGCTCGGCCCAACAGTAACTTTGGATCCAGGGCCGTCTGTACTTATGGTACTTGGACATCGGGGTCGAACTTGATCTTCCGAGATATGTACTGTTCGATCTCGCATGATTGTAAAGAAAAGTAGAGCCCAAAATATCCCTAATCAGTACAGTTCTCAATAATCTTGGCAAAAATATCCGCCATCCGCTGATACTCATCCTTCAATTGTCTTTTCTTGATATTACCAGCAAGGATCTTTCCTTCCCTTGCGCAAATACTCCAGAATTCAGTTTCCTTTGGCTCGGCCATTGTTGTGATGTCTGTTCTTCCAGTGTTTGGCAGAACATACTTCTCGTTCAACAAGGCAGGGGTGATGCAGATGTCCATTCCCCCAACTATGGCCTTGATCTCCTTTTTATCAAAATCAAGCTTCCCAGACGAGCCATAGTATTCAAGAATCTGATCATTGTATACCATGTCTTCATGGGCTTCTATGAACTTGACCAGATTTGCCGCTTTGAACTTTTCCAGAATTTGCTTCATAAGAGGGGTTCCAGATGAGTGGAAGGTAGAGTAAATGAGATATCATCCTTCTTCCTTAGCCATTTTGAGATTATCTGAAAAGATTTGCAGAAAGTAGGAATGCAAGAAATTTTCTCTAAGTGCTCTAAAAATATGAGGGTGCGTAAAAGAACAGTGAGCTGATAAGATCTGAATTTAGAGAGGTCAAGGCACGTCGGTTTCCGTGTTTCACACGAGCCGTTAGATCAGTTATCTGTCAGCCTTGATCATGGGGCGAGATACCAGGTTTCAAATTTCAAAAATCATTTAATGACTGGCGGGAATATGAACCGTTTCAGTCGACTTGTAAAAGCGTGTTTATAGATATAACATTTTTAAGAACAACACTTATACAAATAATCAGACGAGTAAATTAATACTTATCTGACTGACGAGTGTTCTGAAAATAGATATTACTAGTGAAAATAAATAACTAGTAATCTTCCTCTGTTGTTTGTCAATCCAGCAAGATAAATTAATCTTCAGTGTTCAATAATTAAGAACTTATCTGATGAAAACTTAACTTCAACTAACTGTCATCAACTAATTTCATTTTTAATCAGAAGTACTGCTAGTCTTACATGTTCCCCCTGACTATAAGAATCAATAAGTTAACTAGTCTGTTGAGTGTTAACCTTGAAGATGATAAGATGAGTAAGCTGATAAACTCAAGTCTTCTAATGAGTTCCCCCCTCAACTTATGCATCTAAATTTAGTAGGCCTATTTCAGCTCTTAGAGTTGAAAACCTTGCATCACTTAGTGGTTTAGTTAATATGTCAGCAATCTGATTGTCAGTGTGAACATACTCAATTATAACATTTCCCTTTTCCACATGATCTCTGATGAAATGATGCTTGATCTCAATATGCTTAGTCCTTGAATGACTTGTAGTGTTCTGAGTAAGAGAAATGGCACTTGTATTGTCACGATAGATTAGGATTCCACTAATCTTTATGTTGTAATCTTCTAATTGATGCTTCAACCAAAGTATCTGTGCACAGCATGCTCCAGTAGCAATGTACTCAGCTTCAGAAGTAGAGATAGATACTGATGTCTGTTTCTTACTCATCCATGAGATCAGACGACCACCTAAGAATTGACAGGCGCCAGTTGTACTCTTCCTATCAATCTTGCAGCCAGCAAGGTCAGAATCTGAATATCCTATAAGTTCAAATCCAGATTCTCTAGTGTACCACAATTCCAATTCTTGAGTGCCTTTAAGGTATCTGAGTATCCTCTTGGCAGCCAGGAGATGAGATTCCTTAGGATTTGATTGATATCTCGCACAAACCCCAACAGAGTAGATGATATCAGGTCTGCTAGCTGTTAGATATAACAGTGACCCTATTATGCCTCTGTACTTGGTTATATCAACTGATTTGCCATCTTCATCTTTATCCAAACGAAGTCCAGTAGACATAGGAACGCTGACAGTAGAACTGGTTTCGATACCAAATTTCTTGAACAGATCTTTTGTATATTTAGCTTGGTTGATGAATATTCCATCATGCAACTGTCTAACTTGCAAACCAAGAAAATAGTTTAGTTCACCCATCATGCTCATTTCAAATTTATTCTGCATCAGCTTGGAGAACTTGTCACACATCTGTTGGTTAGTTGAACCGAAAATAATATCGTCTACATATATTTGCACAAGTAATATATGATCCTCCCATTCAACAATGAACAAGGTTTTATCAACTTTACCTTTTCGAAATCCTTTGATCAAAAGAAAATCAGATAAAGTATCATATCATGCTCTTGGAGCCTGTTGCAGTCCATAGAGAGCTTCTTCAGACGATACACCTTGTCTTATTCTTTATATGATTCAAATCCAGGTGGTTGTTCAACATACACTTCTTCTTGCAATTCTCCATTGAGAAAGGCAGACTTCACATCCATCTGATAGACAGTGAAGTTCTTTTGAGCAACATAGGCGAGAAACAGTCTGATTGCTTCTAATCTTGCTACTGGTGCAAAAGTTTCATCAAAGTCAATGCCTTCTTCTTGGCAGTAACCCTTGGCCACTAATCTTACTTTGTTTCTGGTGACAACCCCATCTTTATTTATTTTGTTCCTGAATATCTAATTAGTGCCAATTACCCTTTGATGACTTGGTCTAGGAACTAAGTACCAAACTTCATTCCTTTTAATTGATTCAGCTCTTCTTGCAAAGCTTCAATCTAGTTAGAGTCACTAAGAGCTTCTTCAATCTGTTTGGGCTCTATTTGGGATAGGAAGCTGACAAACATTGCATCATTTGCAGCAACTCTTCTTATCTTTACTCTATCCAAGGGATCACCAATCACTAATTCAGGTGGGTGATTCTTGAGCCATGTGAGATCAGGTTGCAAATCTAAATGTTGTTCTCTAAATTGATCTTGCAACACTACTATTAGAGTTTCAGTAGTAGTCTGTTGAACAGTCTCTGGTCTATCATCTGTTTGCAACTCGTCTGTTAGACAATCAGCAGGCTGATTTTGAACAGCATTTGAGTTAGCAGCTGAGTTGAGATCAGGTAGTATGACATGTACATATTCTTCATTTCTTTCAACACTCAATTTCTGAAAATCAGTAGACAAATTTAGCTTAGCACTTTGATTCTGTTCAGAAGATTGATTTGGTTCATCAAATACTACATGAATAGATTCTTCTACAAGTAAAGTTCTTTTGTTAAAGGCTCTGTAAGCTTTACTAACAGTAGAGTATCCTACAAAAATAACTTCATCAGTCTTTTCTGCAAAAGCAGTAAGGTGATTTTTCCCATTATTTAACACAAAGCATTTACAACCAAAAATCTTAAAGTAATGAATATTTGGCTTCCCGTTGTTCCAAACTTCATATGGAGTCTTATTATGATGTTTGTTGATCATGCATATGTTTTTGGTAAAGCAGGCTGTATTTGTGGCTTCTGCCCAGAATCTTTGGGGTAGTTTTGCTTCAGCTATCATAGTTCTAATAGCTTCCTTTAGAGTTCTGTTTCTCCTTTCAGCAAATCCATTTTGTTGAGGGGTTATGGCCGCATAGTACTCACGACTAATGCCTCTGATGTTACAATACTCTTCAACAGTTGAGTCTGTGAACTCAGTCCCTCTATCTGATCTGATCTTTAATATCTTCATGCTTTTCTCATTTTGGATCAGCTCCATCAGATTGGTAAGATGCTCCTTGGTTTCACTTTTCTTCTTCATGAAAATCACCCAAGTGTATCTTGAATAGTCGTCCACAACAGCTAGGCAGTACTTCTTTGCACCATTGCTGATTGGATCAATGGACCCAAATAAGTCCATATGTAGCAGCTCCAAAATCCTTGTAGAAGATTGGTGCTTCTTGCTCTTGAAAGATGACTTGATTTGTATACCCTTTTGACAGGCGTCACAGAGCTTATCTTTGCCCATAACTGTCTTTGGAATTCCTTCTACCAGATCATTCTTGATTAGTCTGTTTATGGTCTTGAAATTCACATGGTTCATCCTTTTGTGCCACAGCCAACTAACTTCACTTGGTGTAGATGCCACCAAACAAACGTTTGAATTCTTGTCCACAGAATTCCAGTCGACTATGTATACATTTCCTTGTCGTCTTCCAGATAAGATGATATTCTTTATACCGATCTGTTCAACATAGCACTTATCTGATGAGAAGATAACTGAAAATCCCTTGTCACAAAATTGACTTATGATCTGCAAATTGTATTTGAGGCCTTTAACATAGGAGACGTCAGATATCTCGATGTTGCCTTTGATTATTCTTCCACATGCTACAATCTTGACTTCCTTGCTATCTCCAAAAGTTACTTTAGGACCATCCACAACAACAACATCAGTCAGCTCATGTATGCTTCCACACATGTGTCTTGAACATCCACTGTCCAAGTACCAGATTTTATCTACATTACTCCTACTCCTAATCCTAACCTACAAAACAAAGTAAAATTATTTTAGGTACCCTTTATTGAGAGGGTCCTGGAGGATTAGTTCCACCCTTGACAACCCAAGATGTTGAAATCTTAGGCTTCTTAGGCTTCTTAGGAGCATGAACAGGTTTATCTTCATCATATTCAGCAGATTAGTTATGTTGATAATCAGTATGATAAGCAGGGTATGCATGCATTGGATGAGAAGGGTAGGGTGCATAGTATGTTGGAAATTGAGGTGCATGATACATAGGTGGATATGCAGTTGGTTGCACATAATATGACTCATTTCCATACCAAGCATTTTGATTTTTCTTATTCTTATGCTTCTTTGGTTTACTAAATGCTTGCTCATTAACAGATGACTTAGTCTTACTACTAGTCTAATTGGTTTTAGTTTTATCAGCAGACTTCCTAGGACTCTGCTGTTTAGTTTACCAGTCTGTTTTTCTAATTTTTGCTCTTTGCTCTTTCTAGCCATAAGAGCTTTCTTCTCCTTTAATTCTTTCTCGGGTGAAGCAGGTTTAGTAGTCTGAACATACAAGATGACCTTACTATTGTCAACATATATAAACTTTTCAGTATGGTTCAGTTCTAGCTTATCCTGTTTTAAAGCCATCTTCTGTTTACTTGGCATATGAGTTGATGCAACAGATGATTTGTCATGAGACTCAATGACTTTTTCAAGTTCCATGATTTTACCCTTATAGACTTCACATTCAGCTTTCAAATATTCATTCTCTTGCTCAAGCAGTTTATATTCAGCTGACTCTTTTGGTTTCTCAACCTTAAGTTTCAGTGAACTGTTTTGCTCTCTTAGCAATATCATCTCTTCCTTAAGCTTAGCAAATGCATCAATAATACTAGTGTTATTGACTACCATTTGCCAACAGACAGATAAGAGCAGGGTTCTCATCTTCAATAGACTCTTCTTCAGAAGTATCTGAGTCAGAATCTGATGAGTAGATGGCAGCCAACTTTTCTGCTTCAGCCATCAGCACTTTGCCTTTCTGATGTTTTCTTTCTTTTCTAATTCTCTTTTCCTCTTCTGTGTACTTCTCAGCTTTAGGATATGGGCAGTCTCTGATGAAATGTCCCAGTTTCCTGCAGTTGTAACACATTTGTTTGGATTTAAAAACATCCTTATCTTGAGAAGAAGAAGTAGGGTTAGAAGTAGAAGCATTGTCGTATTTGTTCTTCCTTTTTCTTTTATAGAACTTCTTGAAGTTGTTTATCAGCAATGCAACGTCTTTAGCAGTGTACTCCTTTTTGTTGAGTAGTGTAGCTTCATCAGATGAGTCCACTTCTTTGATTATTCTTCCACATGCTACAATCTTGACTTCCTTGCTATCTCCAAAAGTTACTTTAGGACCATCCACAACAACAACATCAGTCAGCTCATGTATGCTTCCACACATGTGTCTTGAACATCCACTGTCCAAGTACCAGATTTTATCTACTTTACTCCTACTCCTAATCTTAACCTACAAAACAAAGTAAAATTATTTTAGGTACCCTTTATGGAGAGGGTCCTGGATGATTAGTTCCACCCTTGACAACCCAAGATGTTGAAATCTTAGGCTTCTTAGGCTTCTTAGGAGCATGAACAGGTTTATCTTCATCATATTCAGCAGATTTGTTATTTTGATAATCAGTATGATAAGCAGGGTATGCATGCAATGGATGAGAAAGGTAGGGTGCATAGTATGTTGGAAATTGAGGTGCATGATACATAGATGGATATGCAGTTGGTTGCACATAATATGACTCATTTCCATACCAAGCATTTTGATTTTTCTTATTCTTATGCTTCTTTGGTTTACTAAATGCTTGCTCATTAACAGACGACTTAGTCTTACTACTAGTCTAATTGGTTTTAGTTTTATCGGCAGACTTCCTAGGACTCTGCTGTTTAGTTTACCAGTCTGTTTTTCTAATTTTGGCTCTTTGCTCTTTTTAGCCATAAGAGCTTTCTTCTCTTTTAATTCTTTCTCGGGTGAAGCAGGTTTAGTAGTCTGAACATACAAGATGACCTTACTATTGTCAACATATATAAACTTTTCAGTATGGTTCAGTTCTAGCTTATCCTGTTTTAAAGCCATCTTCTGTTTACTAGGCATGTATATGAGTGGATGCAACAGATGATTTGTCATGAGATTCAATGACTTTTTCAAGTTCCATGATTTTACCATTATAGACTTCACATTCAGCTTTCAGATATTCATTCTCTTGCTCAAGCAGTTTATATTCAGCTGACTCTTTTGGTTTCTCAACCTTAAGTTTCAGTGAACTGTTTTGCTCTCTTAGCAATATCATCTCTTCCTTAAGCTTAGCAAATGCATCAACAATACTAGTGTTATTGACTACCATTTGCCAACAGGCAGATAAGAGCAGGGTTCTCATCTTCAATAGACTCTTCTTCAGAAGTATCTGAGTCAGAATCAGATGAGTAGATGGCAGCCAACTTTTCTGCTTCAGCCATCAGCACTTTGCCTTTCTGATGTTTTCTTTCTTTTCTGATTCTCTTTTCCTCTTCTGTGTACTTCTCAGCTTTAGGATATAGGCAGTCTTTGATGAAATATCCCAGTTTCCTGCAGTTGTAACACATTAGTTTGGATTTAAAAACATCCTTATCTTGAGAAGAAGAAGTAGGGTTAGAAGTAGAAGCATTGTTGTATTTGTTGTTCCTTTTTCTTTTATAGAGCTTCTTGAAGTTGTTTATCAGCAATGCAACGTCTTTAGCAGTGTACTCCTTTTGTTGAGTAGTGTGGCTTCATCAGATGAATCCACTTCTTTGCTTTTGTGTGCTGTTCTTCTTGGATTTCAGCAGCAACCAGGGCAGCTGTGGTGCCTGAAGTTGAGGTTTCTTCAATACCCATTCTTGGCAGTTTATACTCGTATGCCTTGAGTACTGAGAACAGCTCGGTAAGAGAGATCTTTCCCAAATCTCTTGATTCTTCCATGGCTGACACCTTCATGTTGAACTTTGGAGGCAGAGCCTTTAGCACTCTGACGGTTATCTCCTTGTCAGCGAAAGTTTTTCCTAGCTTGAGAACCTCATTCAGCATCCTTGTAAACCTTGTATCCATCTGATCAATGGTTTCCCTAAACTTCATCTTGAAGTTGTCTAGCTTTTCCAGAGCAACACTCAGCTGGTGATCCTTTATGGCGTCTTTTCCTTCGCTCATGTCACGAACCTTGTCCCATATTTCCTTTGCAGTTTTGCAATGCTTGACTTTGTCAAACATGCCATTGTCCAGGGCTTTGGTCATGATGAAATGGCCAACTTTGTCAAGGTTAATGTAGAGCAAAAGCTATTTCATTAAAGTAAAGATATCACAATTACTGTTTTACAAAGTATGTAGGCGTAAGCCCTATTCTTGTGTGTGTAATACAGTGGTTATCTAGGTATTTATAAGATATAAACCCTAAGCATACAAAGAAACATAATCTTACTAGGACTCGGCATATCTGTCCTTCTTGAGTCCGGATTGTAATCTGGTCGCCGAGGAGAATCGTCTCTGATCGGGTCAATAGATGACCCCGAATGAGCTTGTATGGTCGAACCGATCTAACGTCCTCGAGTCGATCCGAGTATAATAAGGGGTGTAAAACAGCCCCCATCAATACTCCCCCACTTCTCGAGCGTAAGTGAAGTTGAAGCTCGGAGAAGTGGATATTGCCTCCAGGTAGATGAAAGGCTTTTATTATTTTGTGCTTCGAATATGCCTCATTAAAAACCTAGCTCGGAAAAACCCATTGAGATAAAAACCGAGCAAGGGAAAAATAGTGCACATCTTAGAAAACTCAAAATGATTAATTGTTACGAATAAAGAACATCGGTAATGATGAAGCTCAGAGAAGTAGATATCAGTAGGAATGTCCCTCATCTATACTCCCCCACTTTTCGAGTGCAAGTGTAACTGAAGCTCGTAGAAGTAAACCGAGCGGAGGTGTTGATCGACCTCAAAATTGTGATGCGTCGGATATACCTCCTTAAAAACCTAGCTCGGAAAAACCCTTTGGGATAAAAACCGAGCAAGGGAAAAAGAGTATATATCCATGAGAGACGCTTAATAAAATCAGATGCTTTTGAACTGGAAAGCAACTTCTTCAAAGTTGAGCGGCGCAATATGCCCTTTTATATTAAATCCTTATCGAGCAAAGAATTATATCAACAGATATTATACTATTATACATTTTCGAGCATTGAGTTTATACAAAATGAATAGTTTTGCTCAAATTTTCTATTAAGTCTTTTTCGAGCATAGAGTCATATCAACGGATTTCACTCTTGCTTTTAGACATTTCTGAGCAAAGGGTTATAAAAGGAGATTTTACTCAAGCGGCTTTATTTCTCAAGCCTTTTCCGAGCCAAGAGTCGTAGCAACAGCTTTCAGTCTTGGTCGAGACAATTTGGTAATAAATTCAGTTAAAAGGTTTTCTGATCTACAATTTATACTCATAAAATCGGAATTTTTACCAGCTTAAGGGTTTTATGCCTTAGAAATCGTAGATTATAGATCCTAGATCGAGCTTCATCGATCAGTATTTGCGTCGCATAAAGCGTTGATGTGTACTTCAGCTTGAATCGATCGATAATGATGAGGATTAATCAAGATTGAGACGCTCCAGATCGAGATTGAAATGCCCAAGATCGATATTGATCGGGTCGAAGAATCCGACCAGGCTAAATACGAAATAGCAGCCATCAGTACGAAACCCGCTTCTCAAGCGGAAGTGTATATGTAGCTCGGAGAAGTAAAATTATGTCTTTGAATGGCTTCCTGATGTATATCGAAGATTGTAGATCGAGCTTTACAGATTGATGGTTTATGCTCATAAAATTAGAATCTTTATCAACTCAATGGCTTTGTTCCTTTATCCATCATAGATCGTTAATCGCAGATCGAGCTTTATCAATCGATGGTTCATGCTTTATATGTACTTAGGGAAGTTTTACCAAATTAATGGTTTTACTCAATATTTTTCGATCAGGACTTTATACCAAATTATTGGCTTTACTCTATATTTTTTATTTAAGAGTTTATACCAATTTTAATGGTTTTACTCGTATTTTACATAAGAGTTTATACCAAATTAATGGTTTTACTCATATTTTCGATTTAAGAGTTTATACAAAATTAATGGTTTTACTCTTTATTCTCGATTTCAAAGTTTATACCAAATTAATTGTTTTACTCATATTTTCGATTTCATAGTTTATACCAAATTAATGGTTTTACTCATATTTCATATAAGAGTTTATACCAATTTAATGGTTTTACTCTTTATTTTTCATTTAAGAGCTTATACCAAATTATGGTTTTACTCTTTATTTTTTATTTCAGAGTTTATACCAAATTAATGGTTTTACTCTTTATTTTTTATTTCAAAGTTTATACCAAATTAATGGTTTTACTCTTTATTTTTTATTTCAGAGTTTATACCAAATTAATGGTTGTACTCATATTTCATATAAGAGTTTATACCAAATTAATGGTTTTACTCTTTATTTTTCATTTAAGAGTTTATACCAAATTATGGTTTTACTCTTTATTTTTGATTTCAGAGTTTATACCAAATTAAGGTTTTATTCTTTATTTTTGATTTCAGAGTTTATACCAAATTAATGGATTTACTCATATTTCATATAAGAGTTTATACCAAATTAATGGTTTTACTCTTTATTTTTCATTTAAGAGTTTATACCAAATTATGGTTTTACTCTTTATTTTTGATTTCAGAGTTAATACCAAATTAATGGTTTTACTCTTTATTATTTATTTCAGAGTTTATACCAAATTAATGGTTTTACTCATATTTCATATAATAGTTTATACCAAATTAATGGTTTTACTTTTTATTTTTCATTTAAGAGTTTATACCAAATTATGGTTTTACTCTTTATTTTTGATTTCAGAGTTTATACCAAATTAATGGTTTTACTCTTTATTTTTTATTTCAGAGTTTATACCAAATTAATGGTTTTACTCATATTTCATATAAGAGTTTATACAAATTAATGGTTTTACTCTTTATTTTTCATTTAAGAGTTTATACCAAATTAATGGCTTTACTCTTTATTTTCGATTAAGAGTTTATACCAAATTATGGTTTTACTCTCTATTTTCTTTAATTTTGGAGATCGCTAAGTGTTTTATCGATCAGGTCGATTTTACTCGATGTAATAAGTAGGTCGTTTGCCAATAATTGGCACTAACCTTTTCTTTCGTAAATTTGGAGATCGGTGAGTGTTTATCGAGCTGGTCGATTTTACTCAATATAGGACTTAGGTTATTTACCAATAATTGGCTTTAACCTTTTCAAGTCTGTTTTTTAGAGATCGGTGAGTGTTTATCGAGCTGATCGATTTTAATAAATTTAAGACTTAGGTTGTTTATCAATAATTGGTTTTAACCTTTTAAGTCTTCGCATTTGGAGATCGATGAGTGTTTATCGAGCGGATCTATTTTACTCAATGTAGGACTTAGGTTGTTTACCAATAATTAGTTTTAACCTTTTAAGTCTTCGCTTTTGGAGATCGATGAGTGTTTTATCGAGCGGGTCGATTTTACTCAAATTTATACTTAGGTTGTTTACCAATAATTGGTTTTAACCTTTTAATCTTCGCTTTTGGAGATCGATGAGTGTTTATCGAGCGGATCGATTTTACTCAATGTAGGACTTAGGTTGTTTACCAATAATTGGCTTTAACCTTTTCAAGTCTGCTTTTTAGAGATCGGTGAGTGTTTATCGAGCTGATCGATTTTAATAAATTTAGGACTTAGGTTGTTTATCAATAACTGGTTTTAACCTTTTAGTCTTCGCATTTGGAGATAGTTAATGTTTATCGAGCGAATCGATTTTACTCAATGTAGGACTTAGGTTGTTTACCAATAATTGGTTTTAACATTTTAAGTCTTCGCTTTTGGAGATCGATGAGTGTTTTATCGAGCGGGTCGATTTTACTCAAATTTATACTTAGGTTGTTTACCAATAATTGGTTTTAACCTTTTAAATCATCGCTTTTGGAGATCAATGAGTGTTTATCGAGCGTATTGATTTCACTCAATGTAGGAATTAGGTTGTTTACCAATAATTGGTTGTAGCCTTTTAAGTCTTTGTTTTTTGAGATCGATGAGTGTTTATCGACCGGACCGATTTTACTCAAATTTACACTTAGGTTGTTTACCAATAATTGGTTTTAACCTTTTAAATCTTAGCTTTTGGAGATCGATGAGTGTTTATCGAGAGGATCGATTTTACTCAATGTAGGACTTAGGTTGTTTACCAATAATTTGTTTTAACCTTTTAAGTCATCGCTTTTGGAGATCGATGAGTGTGTTATCGAGCGGATCGATTTTACTCAAATTTATACTTAGGTTGTTTACCAATAATTGGTTTTAACCTTTTAATCTTTGCTTTTGGAGATCGATGAGTGTTTATCGAGCGGATCGATTTTACTCAATGTAGGACTTAGGTTGTTTATCAATAATTGGTTTTAACATTTTAAGTCTTCGCATTTGGAGATCGATGAGTGTTGATTGAGCGAATCGATTTTACTCAATGTAGGACTTAGGTTGTTTACCAATAATTGGTTTTAACCTTTTAAGTCTTCGCTTTTGGAGATCGATGAGTGTTTTATCGAGCGGGTCGATTTTACTCAAATTTATACTTAGGTTGTTTACCAATAATTGGTTTTAACCTTTTAATCTTCGCTTTTGGAGATCGATGAGTGTTTATCGAGCGGATCGATTTTACTCAATGTAGGACTTAGGTTGTTTACCAATAATTGGCTTTAACCTTTTCAAGTCTGCTTTTTAGAGATCGGTGAGTGTTTATCGAGCTGATCGATTTTAATAAATTTAGGACTTAGGTTGTTTATTAATAATTGGTTTTAACCTTTTAGTCTTCGCATTTGGAGATAGTTAATGTTTATCGAGCGAATCGATTTTACTCAATGTAGGACTTAGGTTGTTTACCAATAATTGGTTTTAACATTTTAAGTTTTCGCTTTTGGAGATCGATGAGTGTTTTATCGAGCGGGTCGATTTTACTCAAATTTATACTCAGGTTGTTTACCAATAATTGGTTTTAACATTTTAAATCATCGCTTTTGGAGATCGATGAGTGTTTATCGAGCGTATCGATTTCACTCAATGTAGGAATTAGGTTGTTTACCAATAATTGGTTGTAGCCTTTTAAGTCTTTGTTTTTTGAGATCGATGAGTGTTTATCGACTGGACCGATTTTACTCAAATTTACACTTAGGTTGTTTACCAATAATTGGTTTTAACCTTTTAAATCTTCGCTTTTGGAGATCGATGAGTGTTTATCGAGAGGATCGATTTTACTCAATGTAGGACTTAGGTTGTTTACCAATAATTGGTTTTAACCTTTTAAGTCTTCGCTTTTGGAGATCGATGAGTGTGTTATCGAGCGGATCGATTTTACTCAAATTTATACTTAGGTTGTTTACCAATAATTGGTTTTAACCTTTTAATCTTCGGTTTTGGAGATCGATGAGTGTTTATCGAGCGGATCGATTTTACTCAATGTAGGACTTAGGTTGTTTATCAATAATTGGTTTTAACCTTTTAAGTCATCGCATTTGGAGATCGATGAGTGTTTATTGAGCGGATCGATTTTACTCAATGTAGGACTTAGGTTGTTTACCAATAATTGGTTTTAACCTTTTAAGTCTTCGCTTTTGGAGATCGATGAGTGTGTTATCGAGCGGATCGATTTTACTCAAATTTATACTTAGGTTGTTTACCAATAATTGGTTTTAACCTTTTAATCTTCGCTTTTGGAGATCGATGAGTGTTTATCGAGCGGATCGATTTTACTCAATGTAGGACTTAGGTTGTTTACCAATAATTGGTTTTAACCTTTTAAGTCATCGCTTTTGGAGATTGATGAGTGTTTTATCGAGCGGATCGATTATACTCAAATTTATACTTAGGTTGTTTACCAATAATTGGTTTTAACCTTTTAATCTTCGCTTTTGGAGATCGATGAGTGTTTATCGAGAGGATCGATTTTACTCAATGTAGGACTTAGGTTGTTTACCAATAATTGGTTTTAACCTTTTAAGTCTTCGCTTTTGGAGATCGATGAGAGTGTTATCGAGCGGATCGATTTTTCTCAAATTTATACTTAGGTTGTTTACCAATAATTGGTTTTAACCTTTTAATCTTCGCTTTTGGAGATCGATGAGTGTTTATCGAGAGGATCGATTTTACTCAGTGTAGGACTTAGGTTGTTTATCAATAATTGGTTTTAACCTTTTTAAGTCTTCGCATTTGGAGATCGATGAGTGTTTATTGAGCGGACCGATTTTACTCAATGTAGGACTTAGGTTGTTTACCAATAATTGGTTTTAACCTTTTAAGTCTTCGCGTTTGGAGATCGATGAGTGTTTTATCGAGCGGGTCGATTTTACTCAAATTTATACTTAGGTTGTTTACCAATAATTGATTTTAACCTTTTAATCTTCGCTTTTGGAGATCAATGAGTGTTTATCGAGCGGATCGATTTTACTCAATGTAGGACTTAGGTTGTTTACCAATAATTGGCTTTAACCTTTTCATGTCTGCTTTTTAGAGATCGGCGAGTGTTTATCGAGCTGATCGATTTTAATAAATTTAGGACTTAGGTTGTTTATCAATAATTGGTTTTAACCTTTTAAGTCTTCGCATTTGGAGATAGTTAATGTTTATCGAGCGAATCGATTTTACTCAATGTAGGACTTAGGTTGTTTACCAATAATTGGTTTTAACATTTTAAGTCTTCGCTTTTGGAGATCGATGAGTGTTTTATCGAGCGGGTCGATTTTACTCAAATTTATACTTAGGTTGTTTACCAATAATTGGTTTTAACCTTTTAAATCATCGCTTTTGGAGATCGATGAGTGTTTATCGAGCGTATCGATTTCACTCAATGTAGGAATTAGGTTGTTTACCAATAATTGGTTGTAGCCTTTTAAGTCTTCGTTTTTGGAGATCGATGAGTGTTTATCGACCGGACCGATTTTACTCAAATTTACACTTAGGTTGTTTACCAATAATTGGTTTTAACCTTTTAAATCTTCGCTTTTGGAGATCGATGAGTGTTTATCGAGAGGATCGATTTTACACAATGTAGGACTTAGGTTGTTTACCAATAATTGGTTTTAACCTTTTAAGTCTTCGCTTTTGGAGATCGATGAGTGTGTTATCGAGCGGATCGATTTTACTCAAATTTATACTTAGGTTGTTTACCAATAATTGGTTTTAACCTTTTAATCTTCGCTTTTGGAGATCGATGAGTGTTTATCGAGCGGATCGATTTTACTCAATGTAGGACTTAGGTTGTTTACCAATAATTGGTTTTAACCTTTTAAGTCATCGCTTTTGGAGATTGATGAGTGTTTTATCGAGCGGATCGATTATACTCAAATTTATACTTAGGTTGTTTACCAATAATTGGTTTTAACCTTTTAATCTTCGCTTTTGGAGATCGATGAGTGTTTATCGAGAGGATCGATTTTACTCAATGTAGGACTTAGGTTGTTTACCAATAATTGGTTTTAACCTTTTAAGTCTTCGCTTTTGGAGATCGATGAGTGTGTTATCGAGCGGATCGATTTTTCTCAAATTTATACTTAGGTTGTTTACCAATAATTGGTTTTAACCTTTTAATCTTCGCTTTTGGAGATCGATGAGTGTTTATCGAGAGGATCGATTTTACTCAGTGTAGGACTTAGGTTGTTTATCAATAATTGGTTTTAACCTTTTAAGTCTTCGCATTTGGAGATCGATGAGTATTTATTGAGCGGACCGATTTTACTCAATGTAGGACTTAGGTTGTTTACCAATAATTGGTTTTAACCTTTTAAGTCTTCGCTTTTGGAGATCGATGAGTGTTTTATCGAGCGGGTCGATTTTACTCAAATTTATACTTAGGTTGTTTACCAATAATTGATTTTAACATTTTAATCTTCGCTTTTGGAGATCGATGAGTGTTTATCGAGCGGATCGATTTTACTCAATGTAGGACTTAGGTTGTTTACCAATAATTGGCTTTAACCTTTTCATGTCTGCTTTTTAGAGATCGGCGAGTTTTTATCGAGCTGATCGATTTTAATAAATTTAGGACTTAGGTTGTTTATCAATAATTGGTTTTAACCTTTTAAGTCTTCGCATTTGGAGATAGTTAAAGTTTATCGAGCGAATCGATTTTACTCAATGTAGGACTTAGGTTGTTTACCAATAATTGGTTTTAACATTTTATGTCTTCGCTTTTGGAGATCGATGAGTGTGTTATCGAGCGGATCGATTTTTCTCAAATTTATACTTAGGTTGTTTACCAATAATTGGTTTTAACCTTTTAATCTTCGCTTTTGGAGATCGATGAGTGTTTATCGAGAGGATCGATTTTACTCAGTGTAGGACTTAGGTTGTTTATCAATAATTGGTTTTAACCTTTTAAGTCTTCGCATTTGGAGATCGATGAGTATTTATTGAGCGGACCGATTTTACTCAATGTAGGACTTAGGTTGTTTACCAATAATTGGTTTTAACCTTTTAAGTCTTCGCTTTTGGAGATCGATGAGTGTTTTATCGAGCGGGTCGATTTTACTCAAATTTATACTTAGGTTGTTTAACAATAATTGATTTTAACCTTTTAATCTTCGCTTTTGGAGATCGATGAGTGTTTATCGAGCGGATCGATTTTACTCAATGTAGGACTTAGGTTGTTTACCAATAATTGGCTTTAACCTTTTCATGTCTGCTTTTTAGAGATCGGCGAGTTTTTATCGAGCTGATCGATTTTAATAAATTTAGGACTTAGGTTGTTTATCAATAATTGGTTTTAACCTTTTAAGTCTTCGCATTTGGAGATAGTTAAAGTTTATCGAGCGAATCGATTTTACTCAATGTAGGACTTAGGTTGTTTACCAATAATTGGTTTTAACATTTTATGTCTTTGCTTTTGGAGATCGATGAGTGTTTTATCGAGCGGGTCGATTTTACTCAAATTTATACTTAGGTTGTTTACCAATAATTGGTTTTAACCTTTTAAATCATCGCTTTTGGAGATCGATGAATGTTTATCGAGCGTATCGATTTCACTCAATGTAGGAATTAGGTTGTTTACCAATAATTGGTTGTAGCCTTTTAAGTCTTCGTTTTTGGAGATCGATGAGTGTTTATCGACCGGACCGATTTTACTCAAATTTACACTTAGGTTGTTTACCAATAATTGGTTTTAACCTTTTAAATCTTCGCTTTTGGAGATCGATGAGTGTTTATCGAGAGGATCGATTTTACTCAATGTAGGACTTAGGTTGTTTACCAATAATTGGTTTTAACCTTTTAAGTCTTCGCTTTTGGAGATCGATGAGTGTGTTATCGAGCGGATCGATTTTACTCAAATTTATACTTAGGTTGTTTACCAATAATTGGTTTTAACCTTTTAATCTTCGCTTTTGGAGATCGATGAGTGTTTATCGAGCGGATCGATTTTACTCAATGTAGGACTTAGGTTGTTTACCAATAATTGGTTTTAACCTTTTAAGTCATCGCTTTTGGAGATTGATGAGTGTTTTATCGAGCGGATCGATTATACTCAAATTTATACTTAGGTTGTTTACCAATAATTGGTTTTAACCTTTTAATCTTCGCTTTTGGAGATCGATGAGTGTTTATCGAGAGGATCGATTTTACTCAATGTAGGACTTAGGTTGTTTACCAATAATTGGTTTTAACCTTTTAAGTCTTAGCTTTTGGAGATCGATGAGTGTGTTATCGAGCGGATCGATTTTTCTCAAATTTATACTTAGGATGTTTACCAATAATTGGTTTTAACCTTTTAATCTTCGCTTTTGGAGATCGATGAGTGTTTATCGAGAGGATCGATTTTACTCAGTGTAGGACTTAGGTTGTTTATCAATAATTGGTTTTAACATTTTAAGTCTTCGCATTTGGAGATCGATGAGTATTTATTGAGCGGACCGATTTTACTCAATGTAGGACTTAGGTTGTTTACCAATAATTGGTTTTAACCTTTTAAGTCTTCGCTTTTGGAGATCGATGAGTGTTTTATCGAGCGGGTCGATTTTACTCAAATTTATACTTAGGTTGTTTACCAATAATTGATTTTAACCTTTTAATCTTCGCTTTTGGAGATCGATGAGTGTTTATCGAGCGGATCGATTTTACTCAATGTAGGACTTAGGTTGTTTACCAATAATTGGCTTTAACGTTTTCATGTCTGCTTTTTAGAGATCGGCGAGTTTTTATCGAGCTGATCGATTTTAATAAATTTAGGACTTAGGTTGTTTATCAATAATTGGTTTTAACCTTTTAAGTCTTCGCATTTGGAGATAGTTAAAGTTTATCGAGCGAATCGATTTTACTCAATGTAGGACTTAGGTTGTTTACCAATAATTGGTTTTAACCTTTTAAGTCTTCGCTTTTGGAGATCGATGAGTGTGTTATCGAGCGGATCGATTTTTCTCAAATTTATACTTAGGTTGTTTACCAATAATTGGTTTTAACCTTTTAATCTTCGCTTTTGGAGATCGATGAGTGTTTATTGAGAGGATCGATTTTACTCAGTGTAGGACTTAGGTTGTTTATCAATAATTGGTTTTAACCTTTTAAGTCTTCGCATTTGGAGATCGATGAGTATTTATTGAGCGGACCGATTTTACTCCATGTAGGACTTAGGTTGTTTACCAATAATTGGTTTTAACCTTTTAAGTCTTCGCTTTTGGAGATCGATGAGTGTTTTATCGAGCGGGTCGATTTTACTCAAATTTATACTTAGGTTGTTTACCAATAATTGATTTTAACCTTTTAATCTTCGCTTTTGGAGATCGATGAGTGTTTATCGAGCGGATCGATTTTACTCAATGTAGGACTTAGGTTGTTTACCAATAATTGGCTTTAACGTTTTCATGTCTGCTTTTTAGAGATCGGCGAGTTTTTATCGAGCTGATCGATTTTAATAAATTTAGGACTTAGGTTGTTTATCAATAATTGGTTTTAACCTTTTAAGTCTTCGCATTTGGAGATAGTTAAAGTTTATCGAGCGAATCGATTTTACTCAATGTAGGACTTAGGTTGTTTACCAATAATTGGTTTTAACCTTTTAAGTCTTCGCTTTTGGAGATCGATGAGTGTGTTATCGAGCGGATCGATTTTTCTCAAATTTATACTTAGGTTGTTTACCAATAATTGGTTTTAACCTTTTAATCTTCGCTTTTGGAGATCGATGAGTGTTTATTGAGAGGATCGATTTTACTCAGTGTAGGACTTAGGTTGTTTATCAATAATTGGTTTTAACCTTTTAAGTCTTCGCATTTGGAGATCGATGAGTATTTATTGAGCGGACCGATTTTACTCCATGTAGGACTTAGGTTGTTTACCAATAATTGGTTTTAACCTTTTAAGTCTTCGCTTTTGGAGATCGATGAGTGTTTTATCGAGCGGGTCGATTTTACTCAAATTTATACTTAGGTTGTTTACTAATAATTGATTTTAACATTTTAATCTTCGCTTTTGGAGATCGATGAGTGTTTATCGAGCGGATCGATTTTACTCAATGTAGGACTTAGGTTGTTTACCAATAATTGGCTTTAACCTTTTCATGTCTGCTTTTTAGAGATCGGCGAGTTTTTATCGAGCTGATCGATTTTAATAAATTTAGGACTTAGGTTGTTTATCAATAATTGGTTTTAACCTTTTAAGTCTTCGCATTTGGAGATAGTTAAAGTTTATCGAGCGAATCGATTTTACTCAATGTAGGACTTAGGTTGTTTACCAATAATTGGTTTTAACATTTTATGTCTTCGCTTTTGGAGATCGATGAGTGTGTTATCGAGCGGATCGATTTTTCTCAAATTTATACTTAGGTTGTTTACCAATAATTGGTTTTAACCTTTTAATCTTCGCTTTTGGAGATCGATGAGTGTTTATCGAGAGGATCGATTTTACTCAGTGTAGGACTTACGTTGTTTATCAATAATTGGTTTTAACCTTTTAAGTCTTCGCATTTGGAGATCGATGAGTATTTATTGAGCGGACCGATTTTACTCAATGTAGGACTTAGGTTGTTTACCAATAATTGGTTTTAACCTTTTAAGTCTTCGCTTTTGGAGATCGATGAGTGTTTTATCGAGCGGGTCGATTTTACTCAAATTTATACTTAGGTTGTTTACCAATAATTGATTTTAACCTTTTAATCTTCGCTTTTGGAGATCGATGAGTGTTTATCGAGCGGATCGATTTTACTCAATGTAGGACTTAGGTTGTTTACCAATAATTGGCTTTAACCTTTTCATGTCTGCTTTTTAGAGATCGGCGAGTTTTTATCGAGCTGATCGATTTTAATAAATTTAGGACTTAGGTTGTTTATCAATAATTGGTTTTAACCTTTTAAGTCTTCGCATTTGGAGATAGTTAAAGTTTATCGAGCGAATCGATTTTACTCAATGTAGGACTTAGGTTGTTTACCAATAATTGGTTTTAACATTTTATGTCTTTGCTTTTGGAGATCGATGAGTGTTTTATCGAGCGGGTCGATTTTACTCAAATTTATACTTAGGTTGTTTACCAATAATTGGTTTTAACCTTTTAAATCATCGCTTTTGGTGATCGATGAATGTTTATCGAGCGTATCGATTTCACTCAATGTAGGAATTAGGTTGTTTACCAATAATTGGTTGTAGCCTTTTAAGTCTTCGTTTTTGGAGATCGATGAGTGTTTATCGACCGGACCGATTTTACTCAAATTTACACTTAGGTTGTTTACCAATAATTGGTTTTAACCTTTTAAATCTTCGCTTTTGGAGATCGATGAGTGTTTATCGAGAGGATCGATTTTACTCAATGTAGGACTTAGGTTGTTTACCAATAATTGGTTTTAACCTTTTAAGTCTTCGCTTTTGGAGATCGATGAGTGTGTTATCGAGCGGATCGATTTTACTCAAATGTATACTTAGGTTGTTTACCAATAATTGGTTTTAACCTTTTAATCTTCGCTTTTGGAGATCGATGAGTGTTTATCGAGCGGATCGATTTTACTCAATGTAGGACTTAGGTTGTTTACCAATAATTGGTTTTAACCTTTTAAGTCATCGCTTTTGGAGATTGATGAGTGTTTTATCGAGCGGATCGATTATACTCAAATTTATACTTAGGTTGTTTACCAATAATTGGTTTTAACCTTTTAATCTTCGCTTTTGGAGATCGATGAGTGTTTATCGAGAGGATCGATTTTACTCAATGTAGGACTTAGGTTGTTTACCAATAATTGGTTTTAACCTTTTAAGTCTTAGCTTTTGGAGATCGATGAGTGTGTTATCGAGCGGATCGATTTTTCTCAAATTTATACTTAGGATGTTTACCAATAATTGGTTTTAACCTTTTAATCTTCGCTTTTGGAGATCGATTAGTGTTTATCGAGAGGATCGATTTTACTCAGTGTAGGACTTAGGTTGTTTATCAATAATTGGTTTTAACATTTTAAGTCTTCGCATTTGGAGATCGATGAGTATTTATTGAGCGGACCGATTTTACTCAATGTAGGACTTAGGTTGTTTACCAATAATTGGTTTTAACCTTTTAAGTCTTCGCTTTTGGAGATCGATGAGTGTTTTATCGAGCGGGTCGATTTTACTCAAATTTATACTTAGGTTGTTTACCAATAATTGATTTTAACCTTTTAATCTTCGCTTTTGGAGATCGATGAGTGTTTATCGAGCGGATCGATTTTACTCAATGTAGGACTTAGGTTGTTTACCAATAATTGGCTTTAACCTTTTCATGTCTGCTTTTTAGAGATCGGCGAGTTTTTATCGAGCTGATCGATTTTAATAAATTTAGGACTTAGGTTGTTTATCAATAATTGGTTTTAACCTTTTAAGTCTTCGCATTTGGAGATAGTTAAAGTTTATCGAGCGAATCGATTTTACTCAATGTAGGACTTAGGTTGTTTACCAATAATTGGTTTTAACATTTTATGTCTTCGCTTTTGGAGATCGATGAGTGTTTTATCGAGCGGGTCGATTTTACTCAAATTTATACTTAGGTTGTTTACCAATAATTGGTTTTAACCTTTTAAATAATCGCTTTTGGAGATCGATGAATGTTTATCGAGCGTATCGATTTCACTCAATGTAGGAATTAGGTTGTTTACCAATAATTGGTTGTAGCCTTTTAAGTCTTCGTTTTTGGAGATCGATGAGTGTTTATCGACCGGACCGATTTTACTCAAATTTACACTTAGGTTGTTTACCAATAATTGGTTTTAACCTTTTAAATCTTCGCTTTTGGAGATCGATGAGTGTGTTATCGAGCGGATCGATTTTACTCAAATTTATACTTAGGTTGTTTACCAATAATTGGTTTTAACCTTTTAATCTTCGCTTTTGGAGATCGATGAGTGTTTATCGAGCGGATCGATTTTACTCAATGTAGGACTTAGGTTGTTTACCAATAATTGGTTTTAACCTTTTAAGTCATCGCTTTTGGAGATTGATGAGTGTTTTATCGAGCGGATCGATTATACTCAAATTTATACTTAGGTTGTTTACCAATAATTGGTTTTAACCTTTTAATCTTCGCTTTTGGAGATCGATGAGTGTTTATCGAGAGGATCGATTTTACTCAATGTAGGACTTAGGTTGTTTACCAATAATTGGTTTTAACCTTTTAAGTCTTTGCTTTTGGAGATCGATGAGTGTGTTATCGAGCGGATCGATTTTTCTCAAATTTATACTTAGGTTGTTTACCAATAATTGGTTTTAACCTTTTAATATTCGCTTTTGGAGATCGATGAGTGTTTATCGAGAGGATCGATTTTACTCAGTGTAGGACTTAGGTTGTTTATCAATAATTGGTTTTAACCTTTTAAGTCTTCGCATTTGGAGATCGATGAGTATTTATTGAGCGGACCGATTTTACTCAATGTAGGACTTAGGTTGTTTACCAATAATTGGTTTTAACCTTTTAAGTCTTCGCTTTTGGAGATCGATGAGTGTTTTATCGAGCGGGTCGATTTTACTCAAATTTATACTTAGGTTGTTTACCAATAATTGATTTTAACCTTTTAATCTTCGCTTTTGGAGATCGATGAGTGTTTATCGAGCGGATCGATTTTACTCAATGTAGGACTTAGGTTGTTTACCAATAATTGGCTTTAACCTTTTCATGTCTGCTTTTTAGAGATCGGCGAGTTTTTTTCGAGCTGATCGATTTTAATAAATTTAGGACTTAGGTTGTTTATCAATAATTGGTTTTAACCTTTTAAGTCTTCGCATTTGGAGATAGTTAAAGTTTATCGAGCGAATCGATTTTACTCAATGTAGGACTTAGGTTGTTTACCAATAATTGGTTTTAACATTTTATGTCTTCGCTTTTGGAGATCGATGAGTGTGTTATCGAGCGGATCGATTTTTCTCAAATTTATACTTAGGTTGTTTACCAATAATTGGTTTTAACCTTTTAATCTTCGCTTTTGGAGATCGATGAGTGTTTATCGAGAGGATCGATTTTACTCAGTGTAGGACTTAGGTTGTTTATCAATAATTGGTTTTAACCTTTTAAGTCTTCGCATTTGGAGATCGATGAGTATTTATTGAGCGGACCGATTTTACTCAATGTAGGACTTAGGTTGTTTACCAATAATTGGTTTTAACCTTTTAAGTCTTCGCTTTTGGAGATCGATGAGTGTTTTATCGAGCGGGTCGATTTTACTCAAATTTATACTTAGGTTGTTTACCAATAATTGATTTTAACCTTTTAATCTTCGCTTTTGGAGATCGATGAGTGTTTATCGAGCGGATCGATTTTACTCAATGTAGGACTTAGGTTGTTTACCAATAATTGGCTTTAACCTTTTCATGTCTGCTTTTTAGAGATCGGCGAGTTTTTATCGAGCTGATCGATTTTAATAAATTTAGGACTTAGGTTGTTTATCAATAATTGGTTTTAACCTTTTAAGTCTTCGCATTTGGAGATAGTTAAAGTTTATCGAGCGAATCGATTTTACTCAATGTAGGACTTAGGTTGTTTACCAATAATTGGTTTTAACATTTTATGTCTTTGCTTTTGGAGATCGATGAGTGTTTTATCGAGCGGGTCGATTTTACTCAAATTTATACTTAGGTTGTTTACCAATAATTGGTTTTAACCTTTTAAATCATCGCTTTTGGAGATCGATGAATGTTTATCGAGCGTATCGATTTCACTCAATGTAGGAATTAGGTTGTTTACCAATAATTGGTTGTAGCCTTTTAAGTCTTCGTTTTTGGAGATCGATGAGTGTTTATCGACCGGACCGATTTTACTCAAATTTACACTTAGGTTGTTTACCAATAATTGGTTTTAACCTTTTAAATCTTCGCTTTTGGAGATCGATGAGTGTTTATCGAGAGGATCGATTTTACTCAATGTAGGACTTAGGTTGTTTACCAATAATTGGTTTTAACCTTTTAAGTCTTCGCTTTTGGAGATCGATGAGTGTGTTATCGAGCGGATCGATTTTACTCAAATTTATACTTAGGTTGTTTACCAATAATTGGTTTTAACCTTTTAATCTTCGCTTTTCGAGATCGATGAGTGTTTATCGAGCGGATCGATTTTACTCAATGTAGGACTTAGGTTGTTTACCAATAATTGGTTTTAACCTTTTAAGTCATCGCTTTTGGAGATTGATGAGTGTTTTATCGAGCGGATCGATTATACTCAAATTTATACTTAGGTTGTTTACCAATAATTGGTTTTAACCTTTTAATCTTCGCTTTTGGAGATCGATGAGTGTTTATCGAGAGGATCGATTTTACTCAATGTAGGACTTAGGTTGTTTACCAATAATTGGTTTTAACCTTTTAAGTCTTAGCTTTTGGAGATCGATGAGTGTGTTATCGAGCGGATCGATTTTTCTCAAATTTATACTTAGGATGTTTACCAATAATTGGTTTTAACCTTTTAATCTTCGCTTTTGGAGATCGATGAGTGTTTATCGAGAGGATCGATTTTACTCAGTCTAGGACTTAGGTTGTTTATCAATAATTGGTTTTAACATTTTAAGTCTTCGCATTTGGAGATCGATGAGTATTTATTGAGCGGACCGATTTTACTCAATGTAGGACTTAGGTTGTTTACCAATAATTGGTTTTAACCTTTTAAGTCTTCGCTTTTGGAGATCGATGAGTGTTTTATCGAGCGGGTCGATTTTACTCAAATTTATACTTAGGTTGTTTACCAATAATTGATTTTAACCTTTTAATCTTCGCTTTTGGAGATCGATGAGTGTTTATCGAGCGGATCGATTTTACTCAATGTAGGACTTAGGTTGTTTACCAATAATTGGCTTTAACCTTTTCATGTCTGCTTTTTAGAGATCGGCGAGTTTTTATCGAGCTGATCGATTTTAATAAATTTAGGACTTAGGTTGTTTATCAATAATTGGTTTTAACCTTTTAAGTCTTCGCATTTGGAGATAGTTAAAGTTTATCGAGCGAATCGATTTTACTCAATGTAGGACTTAGGTTGTTTACCAATAATTGGTTTTAACATTTTATGTCTTCGCTTTTGGAGATCGATGAGTGTTTTATCGAGCGGGTCGATTTTACTCAAATTTATACTTAGGTTGTTTACCAATAGTTGGTTTTAACCTTTTAAATAATCGCTTTTGGAGATCGATGAATGTTTATCGAGCGTATCGATTTCACTCAATGTAGGAATTAGGTTGTTTACCAATAATTGGTTGTAGCCTTTTAAGTCTTCGTTTTTGGAGATCGATGAGTGTTTATCGACCGGACCGATTTTACTCAAATTTACACTTAGGTTGTTTACCAATAATTGGTTTTAACCTTTTAAATCTTCGCTTTTGGAGATCGATGAGTGTTTATCGAGAGGATCGATTTTACTCAATGTAGGACTTAGGTTGTTTACCAATAATTGGTTTTAACCTTTTAAGTCTTCGCTTTTGGAGATCGATGAGTGTGTTATCGAGCGGATCGATTTTACTCAAATTTATACTTAGGTTGTTTACCAATAATTGGTTTTAACCTTTTAATCTTCGCTTTTGGAGATCGATGAGTGTTTATCGAGAGGATCGATTTTACTCAATGTAGGACTTAGGTTGTTTACCAATAATTGGTTTTAACCTTTTAAGTCTTCGCTTTTGGAGATCGATGAGTGTGTTATCGAGCGGATCGATTTTACTCAAATTTATACTTAGGTTGTTTACCAATAATTGGTTTTAACCTTTTAATCTTCGCTTTTGGAGATCGATGAGTGTTTATCGAGCGGATCGATTTTACTCAATGTAGGACTTAGGTTGTTTACCAATAATTGGTTTTAACCTTTTAAGTCATCGCTTTTGGAGATTGATGACTGTTATATCAAGCGGATCGATTATACTCAAATTTATACTTAGGTTGTTTACCAATAATTGGTTTTAACCTTTTAATCTTTGCTTTTGGAGATCGATGAGTGTTTATCGAGCGGATCGATTTTACTCAATGTAGGACTTAGGTTGTTTACCAATAATTGGTTTTAACCTTTTAAGTCTTCGCTTTTGGAGATCGATGAGTGTGTTATCGAGCGGATCGATTTTACTCAAATTTATACTTAGGTTGTTTACCAATAATTGGTTTTAACCTTTTAAGTCTTCGCTTTTGGAGATCGATGAGTGTTTTATCGAGCGGGTCGATTTTACTCAAATTTATACTTAGGTTGTTTACCAATAATTGATTTTAACCTTTTAATCTTCGCTTTTGGAGATCGATGAGTGTTTATCGAGCGGATCGATTTTACTCAATGTAGGACTTAGGTTGTTTACCAATAATTGGCTTTAACCTTTTCATGTCTGCTTTTTAGAGATCGGCGAGTTTTTTTCGAGCTGATCGATTTTAATAAATTTAGGACTTAGGTTGTTTATCAATAATTGGTTTTAACCTTTTAAGTCTTCGCATTTGGAGATAGTTAAAGTTTATCGAGCGAATCGATTTTACTCAATGTAGGACTTAGGTTGTTTACCAATAATTGGTTTTAACATTTTATGTCTTCGCTTTTGGAGATCGATGAGTGTGTTATCGAGCGGATCGATTTTTCTCAAATTTATACTTAGGTTGTTTACCAATAATTGGTTTTAACCTTTTAATCTTCGCTTTTGGAGATCGATGAGTGTTTATCGAGAGGATCGATTTTACTCAGTGTAGGACTTAGGTTGTTTATCAATAATTGGTTTTAACCTTTTAAGTCTTCGCATTTGGAGATCGATGAGTATTTATTGAGCGGACCGATTTTACTCAATGTAGGACTTAGGTTGTTTACCAATAATTGGTTTTAACCTTTTAAGTCTTCGCTTTTGGAGATCGATGAGTGTTTTATCGAGCGGGTCGATTTTACTCAAATTTATACTTAGGTTGTTTACCAATAATTGATTTTAACCTTTTAATCTTCGCTTTTGGAGATCGATGAGTGTTTATCGAGCGGATCGATTTTACTCAATGTAGGACTTAGGTTGTTTACCAATAATTGGCTTTAACCTTTTCATGTCTGCTTTTTAGAGATCGGCGAGTTTTTATCGAGCTGATCGATTTTAATAAATTTAGGACTTAGGTTGTTTATCAATAATTGGTTTTAACCTTTTAAGTCTTCGCATTTGGAGATAGTTAAAGTTTATCGAGCGAATCGATTTTACTCAATGTAGGACTTAGGTTGTTTACCAATAATTGGTTTTAACATTTTATGTCTTTGCTTTTGGAGATCGATGAGTGTTTTATCGAGCGGGTCGATTTTACTCAAATTTATACTTAGGTTGTTTACCAATAATTGGTTTTAACCTTTTAAATCATCGCTTTTGGAGATCGATGAATGTTTATCGAGCGTATCGATTTCACTCAATGTAGGAATTAGGTTGTTTACCAATAATTGGTTGTAGCCTTTTAAGTCTTCGTTTTTGGAGATCGATGAGTGTTTATCGACCGGACCGATTTTACTCAAATTTACACTTAGGTTGTTTACCAATAATTGGTTTTAACCTTTTAAATCTTCGCTTTTGGAGATCGATGAGTGTTTATCGAGAGGATCGATTTTACTCAATGTAGAACTTAGGTTGTTTACCAATAATTGGTTTTAACCTTTTAAGTCTTCGCTTTTGGAGATCGATGAGTGTGTTATCGAGCGGATCGATTTTACTCAAATTTATACTTAGGTTGTTTACCAATAATTGGTTTTAACCTTTTAATCTTCGCTTTTGGAGATCGATGAGTATTTATCGAGCGGATCGATTTTACTCAATGTAGGACTTAGGTTGTTTACCAATAATTGGTTTTAACCTTTTAAGTCATCGCTTTTGGAGATTGATGAGTGTTTTATCGAGCGGATCGATTATACTCAAATTTATACTTAGGTTGTTTACCAATAATTGGTTTTAACCTTTTAATCTTCGCTTTTGGAGATCGATGAGTGTTTATCGAGAGGATCGATTTTACTCAATGTAGGACTTAGGTTGTTTACCAATAATTGGTTTTAACCTTTTAAGTCTTAGCTTTTGGAGATCGATGAGTGTGTTATCGAGCGGATCGATTTTTCTCAAATTTATACTTAGGATGTTTACCAATAATTGGTTTTAACCTTTTAATCTTCGCTTTTGGAGATCGATGAGTGTTTATCGAGAGGATCGATTTTACTCAGTGTAGGACTTAGGTTGTTTATCAATAATTGGTTTTAACATTTTAAGTCTTCGCATTTGGAGATCGATGAGTATTTATTGAGCGGACCGATTTTACTCAATGTAGGACTTAGGTTGTTTACCAATAATTGGTTTTAACCTTTTAAGTCTTCGCTTTTGGAGATCGATGAGTGTTTTATCGAGCGGGTCGATTTTACTCAAATTTATACTTAGGTTGTTTACCAATAATTGATTTTAACCTTTTAATCTTCGCTTTTGGAGATCGATGAGTGTTTATCGAGCGGATCGATTTTACTCAATGTAGGACTTAGGTTGTTTACCAATAATTGGCTTTAACCTTTTCATGTCTGCTTTTTAGAGATCGGCGAGTTTTTATCGAGCTGATCGATTTTAATAAATTTAGGACTTAGGTTGTTTATCAATAATTGGTTTTAACCTTTTAAGTCTTCGCATTTGGAGATAGTTAAAGTTTATCGAGCGAATCGATTTTACTCAATGTAGGACTTAGGTTGTTTACCAATAATTGGTTTTAACATTTTATGTCTTCGCTTTTGGAGATCGATGAGTGTTTTATCGAGCGGGTCGATTTTACTCAAATTTATACTTAGGTTGTTTACCAATAATTGGTTTTAACCTTTTAAATAATCGCTTTTGGAGATCCATGAATGTTTATCGAGCGTATCGATTTCACTCAATGTAGGAATTAGGTTGTTTACCAATAATTGGTTGTAGCCTTTTAAGTCTTCGTTTTTGGAGATCGATGAGTGTTTATCGACCGGACCGATTTTACTCAAATTTACACTTAGGTTGTTTACCAATAATTGGTTTTAACCTTTTAAATCTTCGCTTTTGGAGATCGATGAGTGTTTATCGAGAGGATCGATTTTACTCAATGTAGGACTTAGGTTGTTTACCAATAATTGGTTTTAACCTTTTAAGTCTTCGCTTTTGGAGATCGATGAGTGTGTTATCGAGCGGATCGATTTTACTCAAATTTATACTTAGGTTGTTTACCAATAATTGGTTTTAACCTTTTAATCTTCGCTTTTGGAGATCGATGAGTGTTTATCGAGAGGATCGATTTTACTCAATGTAGGACTTAGGTTGTTTACCAATAATTGGTTTTAACCTTTTAAGTCTTCGCTTTTGGAGATCGATGAGTGTGTTATCGAGCGGATCGATTTTACTCAAATTTATACTTAGGTTGTTTACCAATAATTGGTTTTAACCTTTTAATCTTCGCTTTTGGAGATCGATGAGTGTTTATCGAGCGGATCGATTTTACTCAATGTAGGACTTAGGTTGTTTACCAATAATTGGTTTTAACCTTTTAAGTCATCGCTTTTGGAGATTGATGACTGTTATATCAAGCGGATCGATTATACTCAAATTTATACTTAGGTTGTTTACCAATAATTGGTTTTAACCTTTTAATCTTTGCTTTTGGAGATCGATGAGTGTTTATCGAGCGGATCGATTTTACTCAATGTAGGACTTAGGTTGTTTACCAATAATTGGTTTTAACCTTTTAAGTCTTCGCTTTTGGAGATCGATGAGTGTGTTATCGAGCGGATCGATTTTACTCAAATTTATACTTAGGTTGTTTACCAATAATTGGTTTTAACCTTTTAATCTTCGCTTTTGGAGATCGATGAGTGTGTTATCGAGCGGATCGATTTTACTCAAATTTATACTTAGGTTGTTTACCAATAATTGGTTTTAACCTTTTAATCTTCGCTTTTGGAGATCGATGAGTGTTTATCGAGCGGATCGATTTTACTCAATGTAGGACATAGGTTGTTTACCAATAATTGGTTTTAACCTTGAAGTCTTCGCTTTTGGAGATCGATGAGTGTTTATCGAGCGGATCGATTTTACTCAAATTTATACTTAGGTTTTTCACAAATAATTGGTTTTAAACTTTTAAATCTTCGCTTTTGGAGATCGATGAGTGTTTATCGAGCGGATCGATTTTACTCAATGTAGGACTTAGGTTGGTTACCAATAATTGGTATTAACCTTTTAAGTCTTCGCTTTTGGAGATCGATGAGTGTTTATCGAGCGGATCGATTTTACTCAATGTAGGACTTAGGTTGTTTACCAAAAATTGGTTTTAACCTTTTAAGTCTTCGCTTTTGGAGATCTCGAGCTGATCAATTTTACTCAAATTTATACTTAGGTTGTTTACCAATAATTGGTTTTAACCTTTTAATCTTCGCTTTTGGAGATCGATGAGTGTTTATCGAGAGGATCGATTTTACTCAATGTAGGACTTAGGTTGTTTACCAATAATTGGTTTTAACCTTTTAAGTCTTCGCTTTTGGAGATCGATGAGTGTGTTATCGAGCGGATCGATTTTACTCAAATTTATACTTAGGTTGTTTACCAATAATTGGTTTTAACCTTTTAATCTTCGCTTTTGGAGATCGATGAGTGTTTATCGAGCGGATCGATTTTACTCAATGTAGGACTTAGGTTGTTTACCAATAATTGGTTTTAACCTTTTAAGTCATCGCTTTTGGAGATTGATGAGTGTTATATCAAGCGGATCAATTATACTCAAATTTATACTTAGGTTGTTTACCAATAATTGGTTTTAACCTTTTAATCTTTGCTTTTGGAGATCGATGAGTGTTTATCGAACGGATCGATTTTACTCAATGTAGGACTTAGGTTGTTTACCAATAATTGGTTTTAACCTTTTAAGTCTTCGCTTTTGGAGATCGATGAGTGTGTTATCGAGCGGATCGATTTTACTCAAATTTATACTTAGGTTGTTTACCAATAATTGGTTTTAACCTTTTAATCTTCGCTTTTGGAGATCGATGAGTGTGTTATCGAGCGGATCGATTTTACTCAAATTTATACTTAGGTTGTTTACCAATAATTGGTTTTAACCTTTTAATCTTCGCTTTTGGAGATCGATGAGTGTTTATCGAGCGGATCGATTTTACTCAATGTAGGACATAGGTTGTTTACCAATAATTGGTTTTAACCTTGAAGTCTTCGCTTTTGGAGATCGATGAGTGTTTATCGAGCGGATCGATTTTACTCAAATTTATACTTAGGTTTTTCACAAATAATTGGTTTTAAACTTTTAAATCTTCGCTTTTGGAGATCGATGAGTGTTTATCGAGCGGATCGATTTTACTCAATGTAGGACTTAGGTTGGTTACCAATAATTGGTATTAACCTTTTAAGTCTTCGCTTTTGGAGATCGATGAGTGTTTATCGAGCGGATCGATTTTACTCAAATTTATACTTAGGTTGTTTACTAATAATTGGTTTTGACCATTTAAATCTTTGCTTTTGGAGATCGATGAGTGTTTATCGAGCGGATCGATTTTACTCAATGTAGGACTTAGGTTGTTTACCAAAAATTGGTTTTAACCTTTTAAGTCTTCGCTTTTGGAGATCTCGAGCTGATCGATTTTACTCAAATTTATACTTAGGTTGTTTACCAATAATTGGTTTTAACCTTTTAATCTTCGCTTTTGGAGATGGATGAGTGTTTATCGAGCGGATCGATTTTACTCAATGTAGGACTTAGGTTGTTTACCTATAATTGGTTTTAACCTTTTAAGTCATCGCTTTTGGAGATCGATGAGTGTTTTATCGAGCGGATCGATTTTACACAAATTTATACATAGGTTGTTTACCAATAATTGGTTTTAACATTTTAATCTTCGCTTTTGGAGATCGATGAGTGTTTATCGAGCGGATCGATTTTACTCAATGTAGGACTTAGGTTGTTTACCAATAATTGGTTTTAACCTTTTCATTTTCGCTTTTGGAGATCGATGAGTGTTTATCGAGCGGATCGATTTTACTCAGTGTAGGACTTAGGTTGTTTATCAATAATTGGTTTTAACCTTTTAAGTCTTTGCATTTGGAGATCGATGAGTGTTTATTGAGCGGACCAATTTTACTCAATGTAGGACTTAGGTTGTTTACCAATAATTGGTTTTAACCTTTTAAGACTTCGCTTTTGGAGATCGATGAGTGTTTTATTGAGAGGGTCGATTTTACTCAAATTTATACTTAGGTTGTTTACCAATAATTGATTTTAACCTTTTAATCTTCGCTTTTGGAGATCGATGAGTGTTTATCGAGCGGATCGATTTTGCTCAATGTAGGACTTAGGTTGTTTACCAATAATTGGCTTTAACCTTTTCATGTCTGCTTTTTAGAGATCGGCGAGTGTTTATCGAGCTGATCGATTTTAATAAATTTAGGACTTAGGTTGTTTATCAATAATTGGTTTTAACCTTTTAAGTCTTCGCATTTGGAGATAGTTAATGTTTATCGAGCGAATCGATTTTACTCAATGTAGGACTTAGGTTGTTTACCAATAATTGGTTTTAACATTTTAAGTCTTCGCTTTTGGAGATCGATGAGTGTTTTATCGAGCGGGTCGATTTTACTCAAATTTATACTTAGGTTGTTTACCAATAATTGGTTTTAACCTTTTAAATCATCGCTTTTGGAGATCGATGAGTGTTTATCGAGCGTATCGATTTCACTCAATGTAGGAATTAGGTTGTTTACCAATAATTGGTTGTAGCCTTTTAAGTCTTCGTTTTTGGAGATCGATGAGTGTTTATCGACCGGACCGATTTTACTCAAATTTACACTTAGGTTGTTTACCAATAATTGGTTTTAACAATTTAAATCTTCGCTTTTGGATATCGATGAGTGTTTATCGAGAGGATCGATTTTACTCAATGTACGACTTAGGTTGTTTACTCAATGTAGGACTTAGGTTGTTTACCAATAATTGGTTTTAGCCTTTTAAGTCTTCTCTTTTGGAGATCGATGAGTGTTTATCGAGCGGATCGATTTTACTCAAATTTATACTTAAGTTGTTTACCAATAATTGGTTTTAACCTTTTAAATCATCGCTTTCGGAGATCGATGAGTGTTTATCGAGCGGATCGATTTTACTCAATGTAGGACTTAGGTTGTTTACCAATAATTGGTTTTAACCTTTTAAGTCTTCGTTTTTGGAGATTTATGAGTGTTTATCGACCGGATTAATTTTACTCAAATTTATACTTAGGTTGTTTACCAATAATTGGTTTTAACATTTTAAATCTTCATTTTTGGAGATCGATGAGTGTTTATCGAGCGGATCGATTTTACTCAATGTAGGACTTAGGTTGTTTACCAATAATTGGTTTTAACCTTGAAGTCTTCGCTTTTGGAGATCGATGAGTGTTTATCGAGCGGATCGATTTTACTCAAATTTATACTTAGGTTTTTCACAAATAATTGGTTTTAAACTTTTAAATCTTCGCTTTTGGAGATCGATGAGTGTTTATCGAGCGGATCGATTTTACTCAATGCAGGACTTAGGTTGGTTACCAATAATTGGTATTAACCTTTTAAGTCTTCGCTTTTGGAGATCGATGAGTGTTTATCGAGCGGATCGATTTTACTCAAATTTATACTTAGGTTGTTTACTAATAATTGGTTTTGACCATTTAAATCTTTGCTTTTGGAGATCGATGAGTGTTTATCGAGCGGATCGATTTTACTCAATGTAGGACTTAGGTTGTTTACCAAAAATTGGTTTTAACCTTTTAAGTCTTCGCTTTTGGAGATCTCGAGCGGATCGATTTTACTCAAATTTATACTTAGGTTGTTTACCAATAATTGGTTTTAACCTTTTAATCTTCGCTTTTGGAGATCGATGAGTGTTTATCGAGCGGATCGATTTTACTCAATGTAGGACTTAGGTTGTTTACCTATAATTGGTTTTAACCTTTTAAGTCATCGTTTTTGGAGATCGATGAGTGTTTTATCGAGCGGATCGATTTTACAAAAATTTATACATAGGTTGTTTACCAATAATTGGTTTTAACATTTTACTCTTCGCTTTTGGAGATCGATGAGAGTTTATCGAGCGGATCGATTTTACTCAATGTAGGACTTAGGTTGTTTACCAATAATTGGTTTTAACCTTTTCATTTTCGCTTTTGGAGATCGATGAGTGTTTATCGAGCGGATCGATTTTACTCAGTGTAGAACTTAGGTTGTTTATCAATAATTGGTTTTAACCTTTTAAGTCTTCGCATTTGGAGATCGATGAGTGTTTATTGAGCGGACCGATTTTACTCAATGTAGGACTTAGGTTGTTTACCAATAATTGGTTTTAACCTTTTAAGACTTCGCTTTTGGAGATCGATGAGTGTTTTATTGAGAGGGTCGATTTTACTCAAATTTATACTTAGGTTGTTTACCAATAATTGATTTTAACCTTTTAATCTTCGCTTTTGGAGATCGATGAGTGTTTATCGAGCGGATCGATTTTGCTCAATGTAGGACTTAGGTTGTTTACCAATAATTGGCTTTAACCTTTTCATGTCTGCTTTTTAGAGATCGGCGAGTTTTTATCGAGCTGATCGATTTTAATAAATTTAGGACTTAGGTTGTTTATCAATAATTGGTTTTAACCTTTTAAGTCTTCGCATTTGGAGATAGTTAATGTTTATCGAGCGAATCGATTTTACTCAATGTAGGACTTAGGTTGTTTACCAATAATTGGTTTTAACATTTTAAGTCTTCGCTTTTGGAGATCGATGAGTGTTTTATCGAGCGGGTCGATTTTACTCAAATTTATACTTAGGTTGTTTACCAATAATTGGTTTTAACCTTTTAAATCATCGCTTTTGGAGATCGATGAGTGTTTATCGAGCGTATCGATTTCACTCAATGTAGGAATTAGGTTGTTTACCAATAATTGGTTGTAGCCTTTTAAGTCTTCGTTTTTGGAGATCGATGAGTGTTTATCGACCGGACCGATTTTACTCAAATTTACACTTAGGTTGTTTACCAACAATTGGTTTTAACATTTTAAATCTTCGCTTTTGGATATCGATGAGTGTTTATCGAGAGGATCGATTTTACTCAATGTACGACTTAGGTTGTTTACTCAATGTAGGACTTAGGTTGTTTACCAATAATTGGTTTTAGCCTTTTAAGTCTTCTCTTTTGGAGATCGATGAGTGTTTATCGAGCGGATCGATTTTACTCAAATTTATACTTAAGTTGTTTACCAATAATTTGTTTTAACCTTTTAAGTCATCGCTTTCGGAGATCGATGAGTGTTTATCGAGCGGATCGATTTTACTCAATGTAGGACTTAGGTTGTTTACCAATAATTGGTTTTAACCTTTTAAGTCTTCGTTTTTGGAGATTTATGAGTGTTTATCGACCGGATTAATTTTACTCAAATTTATACTTAGGTTGTTTACCAATAATTGGTTTTAACATTTTAAATCTTCATTTTTGGAGATCGATGAGTGTTTATCGAGCGGATCGATTTTACTCAATGTAGGACTTAGGTTGTTTACCAATAATTGGTTTTAACCTTGAAGTCTTCGCTTTTGGAGATCGATGAGTGTTTATCGAGCGGATCGATTTTACTCAAATTTATACTTAGGTTTTTCACAAATAATTGGTTTTAAACTTTTAAATCTTCGCTTTTGGAGATCGATGAGTGTTTATCGAGCGGATCGATTTTACTCAATGCAGGACTTAGGTTGGTTACCAATAATTGGTATTAACCTTTTAAGTCTTCGCTTTTGGAGATCGATGAGTGTTTATCGAGCGGATCGATTTTACTCAAATTTATACTTAGGTTGTTTACTAATAATTGGTTTTGACCATTTAAATCTTTGCTTTTGGAGATCGATGAGTGTTTATCGAGCGGATCGATTTTACTCAATGTAGGACTTAGGTTGTTTACCAAAAATTGGTTTTAACCTTTTAAGTCTTCGCTTTTGGAGATCTCGAGCGGATCGATTTTACTCAAATTTATACTTAGGTTGTTTACCAATAATTGGTTTTAACCTTTTAATCTTCGCTTTTGGAGATCGATGAGTGTTTATCGAGCGGATCGATTTTACTCAATGTAGGACTTAGGTTGTTTACCTATAATTGGTTTTAACCTTTTAAGTCATCGTTTTTGGAGATCGATGAGTGTTTTATCGAGCGGATCGATTTTACAAAAATTTATACATAGGTTGTTTACCAATAATTGGTTTTAACATTTTACTCTTCGCTTTTGGAGATCGATGAGAGTTTATCGAGCGGATCGATTTTACTCAATGTAGGACTTAGGTTGTTTACCAATAATTGGTTTTAACCTTTTCATTTTCGCTTTTGGAGATCGATGAGTGTTTATCGAGCGGATCGATTTTACTCAGTGTAGAACTTAGGTTGTTTATCAATAATTGGTTTTAACCTTTTAAGTCTTCGCATTTGGAGATCGATGAGTGTTTATTGAGCGGACCGATTTTACTCAATGTAGGACTTAGGTTGTTTACCAATAATTGGTTTTAACCTTTTAAGACTTCGCTTTTGGAGATCGATGAGTGTTTTATTGAGAGGGTCGATTTTACTCAAATTTATACTTAGGTTGTTTACCAATAATTGATTTTAACCTTTTAATCTTCGCTTTTGGAGATCGATGAGTGTTTATCGAGCGGATCGATTTTGCTCAATGTAGGACTTAGGTTGTTTACCAATAATTGGCTTTAACCTTTTCATGTCTGCTTTTTAGAGATCGGCGAGTGTTTATCGAGCTGATCGATTTTAATAAATTTAGGACTTAGGTTGTTTATCAATAATTGGTTTTAACCTTTTAAGTCTTCGCATTTGGAGATAGTTAATGTTTATCGAGCGAATCGATTTTACTCAATGTAGGACTTAGGTTGTTTACCAATAATTGGTTTTAACATTTTAAGTCTTCGCTTTTGGAGATCGATGAGTGTTTTATCGAGCGGGTCGATTTTACTCAAATTTATACTTAGGTTGTTTACCAATAATTGGTTTTAACCTTTTAAATCATCGCTTTTGGAGATCGATGAGTGTTTATCGAGCGTATCGATTTCACTCAATGTAGGAATTAGGTTGTTTACCAATAATTGGTTGTAGCCTTTTAAGTCTTCGTTTTTGGAGATCGATGAGTGTTTATCGACCGGACCGATTTTACTCAAATTTACACTTAGGTTGTTTACCAATAATTGGTTTTAACATTTTAAATCTTCGCTTTTGGATATCGATGAGTGTTTATCGAGAGGATCGATTTTACTCAATGTACGACTTAGGTTGTTTACTCAATGTAGGACTTAGGTTGTTTACCAATAATTGGTTTTAGCCTTTTAAGTCTTCTCTTTTGGAGATCGATGAGTGTTTATCGAGCGGATCGATTTTACCCAAATTTATACTTAAGTTGTTTACCAATAATTGGTTTTAACCTTTTAAATCATCGCTTTCGGAGATCGATGAGTGTTTATCGAGCGGATCGATTTTACTCAATGTAGGACTTAGGTTGTTTACCAATAATTGGTTTTAACCTTTTAAGTCTTCGTTTTTGGAGATTTATGAGTGTTTATCGACCGGATTAATTTTACTCAAATTTATACTTAGGTTGTTTACCAATAATTGGTTTTAACATTTTAAATCTTCATTTTTGGAGATCGATGAGTGTTTATCGAGCGGATCGATTTTACTCAATGTAGGACTTAGGTTGTTTACCAATAATTGGTTTTAACCTTGAAGTCTTCGCTTTTGGAGATCGATGAGTGTTTATCGAGCGGATCGATTTTACTCAAATTTATACTTAGGTTTTTCACAAATAATTGGTTTTAAACTTTTAAATCTTCGCTTTTGGAGATCGATGAGTGTTTATCGAGCGGATCGATTTTACTCAATGCAGGACTTAGGTTGGTTACCAATAATTGGTATTAACCTTTTAAGTCTTCGCTTTTGGAGATCGATGAGTGTTTATCGAGCGGATCGATTTTACTCAAATTTATACTTAGGTTGTTTACTAATAATTGGTTTTGACCATTTAAATCTTTGCTTTTGGAGATCGATGAGTGTTTATCGAGCGGATCGATTTTACTCAATGTAGGACTTAGGTTGTTTACCAAAAATTGGTTTTAACCTTTTAAGTCTTCGCTTTTGGAGATCTCGAGCGGATCGATTTTACTCAAATTTATACTTAGGTTGTTTACCAATAATTGGTTTTAACCTTTTAATCTTCGCTTTTGGAGATCGATGAGTGTTTATCGAGCGGATCGATTTTACTCAATGTAGGACTTAGGTTGTTTACCTATAATTGGTTTTAACCTTTTAAGTCATCGTTTTTGGAGATCGATGAGTGTTTTATCGAGCGGATCGATTTTACAAAAATTTATACATAGGTTGTTTACCAATAATTGGTTTTAACATTTTACTCTTCGCTTTTGGAGATCGATGAGAGTTTATCGAGCGGATCGATTTTACTCAATGTAGGACTTAGGTTGTTTACCAATAATTGGTTTTAACCTTTTCATTTTCGCTTTTGGAGATCGATGAGTGTTTATCGAGCGGATCGATTTTACTCAGTGTAGAACTTAGGTTGTTTATCAATAATTGGTTTTAACCTTTTAAGTCTTCGCATTTGGAGATCGATGAGTGTTTATTGAGCGGACCGATTTTACTCAATGTAGGACTTAGGTTGTTTACCAATAATTGGTTTTAACCTTTTAAGACTTCGCTTTTGGAGATCGATGAGTGTTTTATTGAGAGGGTCGATTTTACTCAAATTTATACTTAGGTTGTTTACCAATAATTGATTTTAACCTTTTAATCTTCGCTTTTGGAGATCGATGAGTGTTTATCGAGCGGGTCGATTTTGCTCAATTTAGGACTTAGGTTGTTTACCAATAATTGGCTTTAACCTTTTCATGTCTGCTTTTTAGAGATCGGCGAGTGTTTATCGAGCTGATCGATTATAATAAATTTAGGACTTAGGTTGTTTATCAATAATTGGTTTTAACCTTTTAAGTCTTCGCATTTGGAGATAGTTAATGTTTATCGAGCGAATCGATTTTACTCAATGTAGGACTTAGGTTGTTTACCAATAATTGGTTTTAACATTTTAAGTCTTCGCTTTTGGAGATCGATGAGTGTTTTATCGAGCTGGTCGATTTTACTCAAATTTATACTTAGGTTGTTTACCAATAATTGGTTTTAACCTTTTAAATCATCGCTTTTGGAGATCGATGAGTGTTTATCGAGCGTATCGATTTCACTCAATGTAGGAATTAGGTTGTTTACCAATAATTGGTTGTAGCCTTTTAAGTCTTCGTTTTTGGAGATCGATGAGTGTTTATCGACCGGACCGATTTTACTCAAATTTACACTTAGGTTGTTTACCAATAATTGGTTTTAACCTTTTAAATCTTCGCTTTTGGAGATCGATGAGTGTTTATCGAGAGGATCGATTTTACTCAATGTACGACTTAGGTTGTTTACCAATAATTGGTTTTAACCTTTTAAGTCTTCGCTTTTGGAGATCGATGAGTGTGTTATCGAGCGGATCGATTTTACTCAAATTTATACTTAGGTTGTTTACCAATAATTGGTTTTAACCTTTTAAATCTTCGCATTTGGAGATAGTTAATGTTTATCGAGCGAATCGATTTTACTCAATGTAGGACTTATGTTGTTTACCAATAATTGGTTTTAACCTTTTAAGTCTTCGCTTTTGGAGATCGATGAGTGTGTTATCGAGCGGATCGATTTTACTCAAATTTATACTTAGGTTGTTTACCAATAATTGGTTTTAACCTTTTAATCTTCGCTTTTGGAGATCGATGAGTGTTTATCGAGCGGATCGATTTTACTCAATGTAGGACTTAGGTTGTTTACCAATAATTGGTTTTAACCTTTTCATTTTCGCTTTTGGAGATCGATGAGTGTTATATCGAGCGGATCGATTATACTCAAATTTATACTTAGGTTGTTTACCAATAATTGGTTTTAACCTTTTAATCTTTGCTTTTGGAGATCGATGAGTGTTTATCGAGCGGATCGATTTTACTCAATGTAGGACTTAGGTTGTTTACCAATAATTGGTTTTAACCTTGTTGGAAGAAGATGAAGATGAAAGAAGTCAGAATTTAAGGGAAGGTTTTGATGATTTCCAAAACATCATAATCAGCTAAGTATGGAAAGCTTAGTTCCCTTAGAAAGATCTTTGAACAAGCAAAGAAGATATCAGAAGAGTTCAATGACCAGAAAACTAGTGATCTCTTGCTGAAATAGCAATCAGAAGGGTAGGTTATCAGCCGAGTCAAATCAGATTAGTTCAGTGTTTGATCAGCAGAGTACCTATCAGAAGGGTTGCTTCGATCAGCAGAGTGGAAGAGATCATGAGATCAGTTCAACGGTAATAAATGCACCTGGTGTAATAAATGCTGAAAGAGAAGGGTAGTAATGGCAAATGATTGAAGATATCCTCGGATCAGCAGAGTGCATTTAATGCAGCATTAAATGTGATGGACAGAAAAGTACTGTACACTGTACAGTTTGCTGCAGAGAGCCGTTTCAAAAGAGCTGAAGAATGGATTTGATTTGTGACTTGCCTTCAACGGTCATATTTTCATCTCCATGTATAAATAGAGCTGAATTTCAATCGAGCAAAAAAATTAACAACAATCAGAGATCGAAATTTTGAAGCAGAATTTCTCTAAGTCTCAAAAGCTCAAACAGCTCACTCGTCTGGTGGAAGTCATCTGTTGACAGAAACCCAGTTGAAGAAATCAGAAAAACATTATCTGAGTGATTTTGTAATAGCTGAGTGTTGTGCGAAGTTAGAATCCGTCTTTGTGAGTGATTCTACTTTAGAGGATAGGTTTTCTTTGTGAACTCCTATTGTGAGCTTACAGCCTTTTCATTAGTTGTTTAGGTGTAAGTGGAGAAATATTGTAATCTAAGTGATTATAGTATAACCCAGAATCTGTGTGATCTGGAAGAGTGGACTAAAGGATTTACATCCATATAACCACTATAAAAATTCGTTGTGTTATCTTGCATTTAAAGTTTTCTTGCATATCTTAAAGTTTGCATTTTAAACACTTTGAATCAAACAAAAGATTTTATAAGGAGTTTGAAAACCGGGGATAAAATCTTTTAGAACTTAGTTTACTTGTGAAAAACACTTTCAAACAATCCGCTGCAAGTATACTCTCTGAAAAACTGTTTTGCTGAAAAACAGCTAAGTCACTGTAAGAAGAGTGGTCAGTCGTCTGTTCAAGATTTGTTCACGATCAGATTAGTCTGCTTACTGTTCTTCATCAGCTTAGTCTGCTGACAGAAGACTGAAAAGTTTTTAAGTTCAAAAATTTTCAGAGGTCTATTCACCCCCCCCTCTAGGCCTCATCTGACCACTTGGGACCAACAAGTGGTATCAGAGCAGGTGGTTCATTAGAATCAACTGCCTGATCAACGAGCTTGATCCAAGTGTTTTTCAAAGGTTTTTAAAACTTTTCAAAAGAGCATCTTTTTGAAAAATCAAAACTTTTTGAAAAATGGATTGTATCAGCCATGTTCCCCGCATTGCTGGTATGTCCTTTGAAGACTGGAAGATTAGAATGGAAATCTTTCTAGCAGCCTACAATGATAACATGTACACATGTATCATTAAAGGTCCATTCAGATTCACAAAGACCATAAAAATAAATGAAGTAGATACGGTTGTGGAAAAAGATCTTCATGAGATGACTCCTGAAGAAATTAAGCTTTTCAATCTTGATAAAGTTGGGAGATTCATCATGACTAAAGCCCTGGATAATGATCGGTTTGACAAGGTCAAACATTGCAAGACTGCAAAGGAGATGTGGGACAAAGTCAGAGATATGAGCGAAGGCAATGATGCTATAAAGGAGCATCAGCTCACTGTTGCCTTGGAGAAGCTGGATAACTTCAAGATGAAGTCTGGAGAAACCATTGATCAAATGGATACCAGATTCACCAGAACTCTGAATGAAGTCTTAAAGCTGGGAAAGACCTTCACTGACAAAGAGATCACTGTCAGAGTACTAAAGGCTCTACCTCCAAAGTTCAACATGAAAGTGACAGCAATGGAAGAATCAAGGGATTTGGGAAAAATCTCTCTTACTGAGCTGTTTTCTGTACTCAAGGCATTCGAGTATAAACTGCCTAGGATGGGAATTGAAGAAACCTCAACTTCAGGACCCACAGCTGCACTTGTTGCTGCTGAAAACACCAGAAGACCAGCACAGAAAAGCAAAGAAGTGGACTCATCTGATGAAGCCAATCTACTCAACAAAAAGGAGTACACAGCTGGAGATGTTGCACTGTTGATGAACAACTTCAAGAAGTTCTACAAAAGAAAAATGAAGAACAAATACAACAATGCTTCTACTTCTAAACCTAACTTTTCTTCTCAAGATAAAGATGATTATAAAGCAAAACTAATGTGTTACAACTGCAGGAAATTGGGACACTTCATCAAAGACTGCCCATATCCAAAAGCGGAGAAGTACACTGAAGAGGAGAAGAAAATGAGAAAAGAAAGAAAGCATCAGAGAGGCAAGACTGTGATGGCAGAAGCAGAAAAGCTAGCTGCTGTCTACTCATCTGATTCAGACTCAGACTCGTCTGATGAAGAATCGTCTGATGAAGAAAAACCTGCTCTCCTGTGCCTGATGGCAAAGGAATCTGATGACTCTGAGGATGAGGTAACTCCTCAAAATAATGAACTATTTAATTCTCTAGAGCAAATGATGTTGAATAATACTACTATTGCTGGAGAATTTGTTAAGCTCAAGGAAGAGATGATATTGCTAAAAGAGCAAAATAGTTCACTGAAACTCTTAGCTGAAAAGCCAAGGGAATCAGCTGAATATAAACAGCTTGAGCAAGAGCATGAATCTCTGAAAGCTGAATGTGAGGTCTATAAAGGAAAAATCATGGAACTTGAGAAAATTATTGAGTCTCATGATAAGTCAACTGTTGCATCCATGCATACATCTAAGAAACAGGAGACACCTTTAGAAAAGGATAAACTAGAGTTGAATCATACTGAAAAATTCATTTCTGCTGACAATAGTAAGGTCATTCTGTATGTTCAAACTGCTAGACCTACCTCAACTGAGAATGTGGTAAAGGAGAAGAAATCTCCTAAGGCTAAAAAGAGCAAAGAGCCTAGTGTAGGAAATCAGACTAGTAAGACCAAACAGCAGAGTCCTAAGAAGTCTGCTGATAAAACTAAAGTCAATCAGACTAGTGGTAAAACTAAGTCAAAATCAATTGAGCAAGCATCTAGTAAACCAAAGAAGCATAAAAACAAGAAAAATCAAAATGCTTGGTATGGAAATGAGTCATATTATGTGCAACCTGCTGCATATCATCCTATGTATCATGCACCTCAATTTCCTAGTTACTATGCACCTTATCCTGCTCATCCAATGCATGCATATCCTGCATATCATGCACCTTACCCTGCTTATGAACATTATTCTTATCATACTGATCATCAACATGACTTATCTGATAATTATGATAAAAATGAAACTGTTCATGCTCCTGTCAAAACTCAAAAGCCTAAGAAGCCTAAGACATCAACATCTTGGGTTGTCAAAGGTGGAACTAATCCTTCAGGACCCTCTCAATAAGGGTACCTAAAACAATTTTACTTTTGTTTTGTAGGCTAGGATTAGGAGTAGGAGTAAAGTAGAGAAGATTTGGTACTTGGACAGTGGATGTTCAAGACACATGTGTGGAAACATACATGAGTTGACTGATGCAGTTGCTGTGGATGGTCCAAGTGTTACATTTGGAGACAGCAAAGAAGGCAAGATTAAAGCTAAAGGAAGAATAATCAAGGAAAACATAGAGATATCTGACGTCTCATATGTTAAAGGCCTAAAGTATAATCTGCTGAGCATAAGTCAATTTTGTGACAAAGGATATTCAGTCATTTTCTCAACAGATAAGTGCTTTGTTGAACAAATTGGTACAAAGAAGGTAATTTTATCTGGAAGACGACAAGGAAATGTCTACATAGTCGACTGGAATTCTGCTGACAAGAATTCAAGTGTTTGTTTGGTGGCATCTGCTCCAAGTGAAGTTAGCTGGCTATGACACAAAAGAATGAATCATCTAAACTTCAAGACCATAAACAGATTAATCAAGAATGATTTGGTAGAAGGGATTCCAAAAGCAGTCATGAGCAAAGATAAGCTCTGTGATGCATGTCAGAAGGGGAAACAAATCAAGTCATCATTCAAAGAAAAGAAGCACCAATCATCTGGAAGAATATTGGAGCTACTGCATATGGACTTATTTGGACCCATTGATCCAGTCAGCAATGGTGGAAAGAAATACTGCCTAGCTGTTGTGGATGATTATTCAAGATATACTTGGGTGATTTTCATGAAAAAGAAAAGTGAAACCAAGGAACATCTTACCAATCTGATGGAACTGATCCAAAATGAGAAGAGCATCAAAATATTGAAGATCAGATCAGATAGAGGGACAGAGTTTACAAACTCTACTGTTGAAGAGTATTGTAGCATAAAAGGAATACATCATGAGTATTCAGCTGCTAGGACCCCTCAACAGAATGGTGTTGCTGAAAGGAGAAACAGAACATTAAAGGAAGCTGTCAGAACCATGATAGCTGAAGCTAAACTGCCTCAAAGATTTTGGGCAGAAGCAACAAATACAGCATGCTTTACCCAAAACAGATGTATGATCAACAAAAATCAGAACAAGACTCCATATGAAGTTTGGAACAACAGAAAACCAAACATTCATTACTTTAAGATTTTTGGTTGTAAATGTTTTGTATTGAATAATGGGAAGAATCACCTTACTGCATTTGCAGAAAAGGCTGATGAAGCTGTTTTTGTAGGATACTCTACTGTTAGTAAAGCTTATAGAGTGTTTAACAAAAGAACATTACTAATAGAAGAATCTATCCATGTAGTATTTGATGAGCCAAGTCAATCTTCTGAAAAGAATCAAAGTGTTAATCAAGACCTATCTGCTGATTTACAGAAGTTGGACATTGGAAGAAATGAAGAATATGTTCCCATCATACTACCTAATCTAAGTTCAGCTGCAAACTCAAGTGTTGTTCAAAATCACAATGCTGATTGTCTAACAGACGAGTTGATAACAGCTGACAGACCAGAGACTGTTCAACAGACTACAAATGTTCAACAGACTACTACTGGAACTCCAACAGTAGTGTTGCAAGATCAAGACAGAGGACAACATCCTGATTTGCAACCTGATCTCAGATGGCTCAAGAATCACCCACCTGAATTAGTAATTGGTGATCCTTTAGATAGGGTGAAAACAAGAAGAGCTGCTGCACAAGATGCTATGTTTGTCACCTTTCTATCTCAAATAGAGCCTAAGCAAATTGAAGAAGCTCTCAGTGATTCCTTCTGGATTGAAGCCATGCAAGAAGAGTTGAATCAATTTGAAAGGAATGAAGTCTGATACTTAGTTCCTAGACCAAGTCATCAAAGAGTCATTGGCACTAAGTGGGTTTTCAGGAATAAGATGAATGAAGATGGTGTTGTCACCAGAAATAAAGCAAGACTAGTGGCCAAGGGTTATTGTCAAGAAGAAGGAATTGACTTTGATGAAACTTTTGCACCAGTAGCAAGACTTGAAGCAATCAGACTGTTTCTTGATGGAATAGTGCCCTGCAAGCCAATATATTTAGCTTGTAGTGAAACTATCATTATCTTTCTTTAGTATAAATGACTTAATACGCATGTTTATTTATATGTGTATAAGGATAAACAATGGCCAACTTCATCTCTCGCGAATACATTTAAGCGATTGGATGAAACCCTTAGATTACATTTGACTATGGGACGATTCACTTCAGTACTGAGTGCAATCATGAAACAGTCTCAAAGGTCGTAATCCTAAAACTGTTCCAAGTCATAGATTCCGAAACGAGACGGGGTATCGTAGGAATCGCAAAGACTTGTACGAGTATGCATGATTCACATGGAGTGAATTTGTAGTGTTTCATGAGCAAGGAATTTGAGTCCAGTGCATACGAGTAGGTGGTTCAATGGAGGATTGAACGCATCGAACGACCCGAACAGAGAAACCCATTGTGGAAGCGCATGACGCATATCGGTGATGGGATATTTCTCAAGGAATATAATAGTGTACGATTTAGTCCTTTGACTTGAGGTACTAGGGCGAATTCGGTGCATGAAAGTGCGTACTTAGATCTAGGTATAGGCCACGTAGCTTGGTCATAACATGCCTAGGTTGGGTGCGTATGGACATGTACGTGGGTGGTTAGTACCAATATGGAATCTATTGACTCATTGTAATGGATGAGAGAATTTCCTATACGATTCTTAGATAATATATCCGAGAAACCCGTGGCCACGGTCTGTGACGGATTTGGAAAGGGGTTTCCAAATTTAGCAGTCACACTGGAATATTATCCTGAATTAGAAAGTATAGTTATCGAGACAATTTTAGAGGTGCCGATCAATTCACACACCCTAAGTCTTGATCGGGAATATTAGTCGATAGAAGGACCGTATGTACATGGCAATTATATGAGATGAGGTTCACAAATATCAATTCACCTGAAGTTGGGCTTCATGGGCTTGTGGCTAGACATCGACCATGAAGTGTGGGTACTCCTGAATTAATAGAGGATTTAATTCTAGGAGTGGTCAATTAAAGGTTGTTTAATTGACCGGAACAATTTATTGTTCATAAATTAAATCACGAAGGATTCGTGGGCCTGCTGCCAATTGATGGTGAACCCAGAGGGTCACACACAATACAATTGGACGGTGACTGTTATAAAAGGACATGAAAGGAATTAATTGATTTAAAGATAATTAAATCAATTAAATGAATTAAAAGTATTTAATTCAAGTGGGAGATTAATTAATTGGCTAACTTAATTAATAATTGAGTTGCTAATTAATTATATAAAAGAAATAATGATTTAATTGGGCTGGGCATTTAATTAAAGTTGTTAATTAAATGAAGGATTGCAAGACATGGGCTTTTATTAATTAAAGCCCATAAGGAGTCTTGTAGACCTAGGTCAGAAGGAGCTTATAAATAGAGCACATCTAGAGCTCAAATGTGTAACACTCAAAAAGAAAACCCTAGCCTCCTTTTGCCCTAGTAAGCGCCGCCCCCCTTAGCTAGAAACCCTAGCCGCCGCCACCTGCTGCCGTGGGCTGCCTTGGTGCCGCCGCCGCCATCTCCCTGTTCCGTTGTGTTAGATCTTGATCTGTCAAGAGATTCAACGCAATCCTGCAATAACAAATCTCCTGAATCCAGTTCTGAGCCTAAGATCTTGAGGTGTTGCCAGAATCCAATTGGTGTGGACTATCCCTGGAGGTGAGACACTTGGATCACTCCTGTGAACCAGATCAGAATCAGAAACGAAGCCGGAGGTTTCCACCACCTTGCCTGTGGTGAGGTATATCGCAAAAACCCCCTTGTTAATTCATTGTGTGCGTTTTTGTTTCTTGTTTTTGTATACATAATATGGAGACTTCTTTTATGGGACCATTGGATGACTCGAAAAATTTTAAATTCCGCACTTTGTTGTATGACAAATCGAGCCATATCCCAACATTTCTAGCCTATGCTGCTTACAAGAACTTCACTGTCTATCAGATGGATGTGAAGTCTGCTTTTCTCAATGGAGAACTGCAAGAAGAGGTATATGTTGAACAACCCCCTGGATTTGAAGTCTATCAAGAAGAGGACAAAGTATATCGTCTGAAGAAAGCCCTCTATGGACTGAAACAGGCTCCAAGAGCATGGTATGATACCCTATCTGATTTTCTTTTACTTAAAGGATTTCGAAAAGGTAAAGTGGATAAAACCTTGTTCACAATTGAATGGGAAAATCATATATTACTTGTGCAAATATATGTGGACGATATTATTTTTGGTTCAACTAACCAACAAATGTGTGATAAGTTCTCCAAGCTGATGCAGAATAAGTTTGAAATGAGCATGATGGGTGAACTTAATTATTTTCTTGGATTGCAAGTTAGACAGCTGCCTGATGGAATATTCATCAGCCAAGCAAAATACACAAGAGATCTGTTCAAGAAATTTGGTATGGAAACTAGCTCTACTGCTACAATTCCTATGTCTACAAGTCTTCGTTTGGATAAAGATGAAGATGGCAAATCAGTAGACATTACCAAATATAGAGGCATTATTGGTTCATTGTTGTATCTAACAGCAAGCAGACCTGATATAATGTACTCAGTTGGAGTCTGTGCAAGATTTCAATCAAACCCCAAAAATTCTCATCTCTTAGCTGCCAAAAGAATATTGAAGTATGTTAAAGGCACTCAAGAATTGGGATTGTGGTATCCTAGAGAATCTGGATTTGAGCTCATTGGTTATTCAGATTCAGACCTTGCTGGCTGCAAGATTGACAGAAAAAGCACAACAGGTGCCTGTCAGTTCTTAGGTAGTCGTCTGATCTCATGGATGAGTAAGAAACAGACTTCAGTTTCTATATCTACTGCTGAGGCTGAATATATAGCTGCTGGAGCTTGCTGTGCACAAATACTTTGGTTGAAGCATCAACTAGAAGATTACAACATCAAAATTAGTGGAATACCAATCTACTGTGACAATACAAGTGCAATTTCACTTACTCAGAACACTACAAGTCATTCAAGAACTAAACATATTGAGATCAAGCATCATTTCATTAGAGATCATGTGGAAAAAGGCAATGTTTTGATTGAGTATGTTCATACAGACAATCAGATTGCTGATATTTTCACTAAACCTCTGAGTGAAGCAAGGTTCTCAACTCTAAGAGCTGAGTTAGGACTACTTAATTTGGATGCATAAGCTGAGGGGGAACTCATCAGAAGACTGGAGTTCAACAGCTTAGTCATCAGTTACTTTATTCAAGGATTAACCTTCAACAGACTAGTTAACTTATGAAATCTTAAAGACAGGGGGAACGTGTAAGACTAGCGGTACTTCTGCTCTAAAAGATGAAATCTGTTAATGTCAGTTAGTTGAAGTTAAGTTATCAAGAAGACGTGTTCTTAATTCTTGAAGATTGAAGATTATTTTATCTTGCTGGATTGACAAACAGCAGAGGAAGATTACTAGATATTGGCATTCTCTAGTAATATCAGATAACAGATCACCCGTCTGTCAGATAAGTTAAACTCTACTCATCTGATATCTTATATAAGCATGGTCATAAAACGTATCTTCAGAAACGCGCTTTTATAAGTAACAGATTAGTGTCGATAGAGGTTCCCGCCCATCTGACATTAGAATAATAAAACTGAAATCCGCGACTCTCATCCGCACGATTAAAAACTGTCAGATTAGATCAACGGTTCTGATAAATCACGAAAACCTAATCAAAAGGAAACCTATAAAATCCGATCTAAACAGTTTAGTCGTCTTACGCACACAAACACTCTCAAACCCTCTAACTCTCAAACCCTCTTGCTTCGAAAGTTCACTGTTCTTTTGCAGAATCCACTCACTAATCTCAGAAATGGACAAGATTATTGACGGAAGATATCTAAACTACAGCAAATTCCACTTTTCGGGTACTGATTTGATGCGCTCATTGATGGAGAAAATCAAAGAGGCTTCTCTGGTCCCAGTGTTGGAAGCACACGAAGATAGGGTCTATCTTGAAGATGTATACCATTTCTACATGACCAGAAAATTCAACAGTGATGACACAGTTATGACTGCCGTCATCGGTGGTAAGAAGGTTGCTGTATCTGCTGCTGTTCTTAGTGAAATTTATAAGCTGAAGAACAAGGGAGGAGATGTGACAGACCTTGGGTCTGAAAAGGAAGAAGAGTTTTGGGCTATTTGTGCGAAGGAAGGAGAAGAGATGACTGGGACTTTGATGAAGACCCAGCTGAAGGATGAATATCAGAGGTTTGCTGATATTATTGCCAAGGTACTGGATTGCAGCACAAGCTCTCTGGATGGGCTACCCAGAAGGAGATACTACACAATGGTGTGTATCTATTATGGTTTGAAGGTTAACTGGGCTGCTCACGTTTATGAGCTGCTAAGTGATAAAAGGCACTCTCATGCTATTCTGCTGAGTAATCTGTTTGCCTCACTACAATGCCCTATGGGTGGTGGGAAGCAAACTTATGGTAGTAAAGAATTCAAACTCTACGAGCCAGTAAGACAAATAGTGGAGAAACCTAAAAGAAAAGCCCCTGCAAAATCCAAAAAGACCCCTTCTAAGAAGAGCAAGAAGGTGGGTCAGACAAGTAAATCTGCTGAGCCAACAGCACAGTCTGCTGTTGAGACTGAATCAGCACAACCTGAGGGTGAAGTTCCAGAAAACATAATTGAAGATTTCACCAAGGAGATTGAGCAGATGAAGACTGACTCCTCTCCTGAAAGAACTGAATCTGAGGAGGAAATTCCTCTTCAAAGGTTGAAAAGATTAAGGACTAGGAGTGAGGCAAGGGGACCTCCTACTGCAAAACCTCCTGCCAAGAAAATTCCTAAGTCCAAGGCAAAGAGAAAGGTAAATTTCTCTGAAGAACCTGTAGCAACAGTAAGAAGAACAACAACAGAAGCAGAAAGGCCATTGACAATTGAAGAACCTGCTGTTAAAGCTGCTAAAGTTGCTGCTGCTGAAGCTAAAGTTGTTTCTAAAGTTGGAGTGTCAACAGAAGACTCGACTGCTGCACTATCTGCTGATGTAGAAAAGAAACAGCAGACTAGTACAACACAAGAGGGAGAAATACTACTGCTGCACCCTACTCCAGTTGCTGCAACCCCTATTCAAGCAGTTGAGAGCCCTGAATCTAGAAGAAAGAGAATTGGCAAAACTGCAACTTATGTAACTGCTGCAAAAAAGAAAAGATTGGATGATGCTGAAAAGCAAAGGATAGCTGCAGAGAAAGCAGGGGAGGAAAGGCTGAAGAGCCTAGAACTAAAAAGGCTGGAGGAAGAAGCCAGCAAAATGACCCAAGAGCAAAGGGATGCTGTTGAGGCAGCAGAGTTGGCTGCTGCTATTGAAGCAAGCACCAAGGATGCTCATGGACATCAGCATACTGGTGGGATAGTTATTGGTAAACCAAGGGATCCAAACAAACCAATACCAGCTATGCCTGCACCTAAGACAAAGCCAAAGAGGAGAGAAGAAATTAGACTGTCTTTGGAGATTGTCAGGGAAGATCCTGCTATCTTTGAAGAATTCCTAAAAAGGCTTGATGCTGAGAATGAAAGGGTCAACCGCCTGACACAGTTCAATAATGAGAAGATCAGATACAACAGGTGGAGGGAATTCAGACTGACAAAGAGTCCAGCTGAAATGACCAAATGGAAAGCCTTTGCTGTTGAAGAAGCATGGGTATTGAAGTGGCTTGAGACAGGCTCTCTCATTCAAGCACTTGATTCAGAATTCTTTTTGGACAGGTTAAGAATGAGAATAAGCCATATAGTCAAAGCTGAAGCCAAGAAGATCTTTGAGTCCATCTCTGAAGATTTTAATGAATCAGTGGACCTCAAAGAAAGATCAATTAAGTTGGCAATTGCTCAAGCAATGGAGCTTTGGGCAAAGAAGTCAAGGAAGTTAAGGGGACAACCAAGCTCATTGGTCCCTCTTCCTAACATCAAACACATTGTCTACGGGCCAAATATCAAACCTTATGAAGAGCTGCCTGAGGAACCTACATCCACTTTTATTCCACTTGATAATTTTACTTGGATTTCTAACAGGTCAGCAGTGGACAATGTAGGAATGATGAAGACAGTTGAAATTGTCAAGAAGATTATATCACATGCTGCTAAAGAGAAAGCAGAGTCTTCTGATCAACCAAAGCAAATAGAGGGTACATCAGACCCATCTGATCAGAACAAAGCACAAGGTGATAAGTCTGATGCTGCTGATGACTCAAAGAAGGAAGAAGCAATTCCAGCAGATCAGATGAAGGACAAAGAAGTTGCTGCTGAAGGAGATGATCAAGCTAAGGAGAAGGAAAGTACTCCAAGCCATGCTGATATTTCAGCAGATCAGTCTCTTGCATTAATGACTCAACCAACAGAGCAACTCATCAAAGGAACACCTGCTGCTACATCAGATATGCCTTCAACTTCTCATGGTGTTCAGACAAATCTGTTGGACTCCATCCAACAAATGATCACCAATTCTCTGAAGGATATGAAGAAAGAATTAGCTGCAGAAGTGATAGCTGCTGTCAACCAACCAAATCAGAAAGCTGCTGCTGTCCCAACCGATCTGATAGAAGATACTGCTCAGAATGTTAAATCCATCTGTCAAGATATGGATATACTTAGAAGACGGACTCAGAGCACTACTGAAGGTTGGAAACGGATTGAACAAACAGTTGACATGGCCCTCCAAGCAGAAGATGAAGTCCTAGGAAATATGATGAAAGACTTCACTGCTTCATCAAATTGGATTTTGGGAACTCAAATTCAATTGGGTGATCAAGGAGAGGATTTGCTCAAAGAAGTGAAAAATGTTAAGGCCAATCAACTCAAACAGCAAGCTCAGATCAATGCTATAGAAGAGAACATCAAGCTTCTCTGTGATTCACTTCTAATTACACCAGTTGTACCACAATATCCACCTGTCCCTGCTGATGATGACAAAAAGGGGGAAGAAAGGGTATTTGGACAGAAGAAAGTTGGTTCTTCTCTTGAAAAGGAAGAAGATAACCAAGCTGAAGCAACTGAAGTGTTAGAAGAGTCTGCTGAAAATGATGAAAAGAATGATGCAGCAAATGAAGGCACAAGCAGGCCAGCAGATGAAAAGATCATAGAAGAAGAGCAAGCTGAATTTGAAGAATCTGAAGCAAAAGCCAAGTCTGACAAGGAACTAGCTGCTGCCAAAGATTCAGCTGAAGAACAGCTTGACCCTGATGTAAAATATAAAAAGATAGAGCTGCTAAGAAAAAGGTTCTTTGAAGAGCTGGAAGCTGAGACTTCTAAGTCATCTGATGAAGAATCTGAAAAAGAGATCAAGGAAGCTGAAGAAGAGAAGAAGGAAGAAGACTAGCTTAGACTAGATTTCTTTATCTTAAAATCCTTGTAATCTTTTAAAGTACTTTGCATCTTTCACTCTTTAAAACTTGTAATATGTAATCAGTTCAATTATTTATAAAATTGCAAGTTTAAATCCAACATACTTTTTCTATCTCAGAAATTTTTGAGGATCAAAACTTTAGTTTAGGTACAGGTACTTAGCTGAAGTTTTGTCATCATCAAAAAGGGGGAAATTGTTGGAAGAAGATGAAGATGAAAGAAGTCAGAATTTAAGGGAAGGTTTTGATGATTTCCAAAACATGATAATCAGCTAAGTATGGAAAGCTTAGTTCCCTTAGAAAGATCTTTGAACAAGCAAAGAAGATATCAGAAGAGTTCAAAGACCAGAAAACTAGTGATCTCTTGCTGAAATAGCAATCAGAAGGGTAGGTTATCAGTCGAGTCAAATCAGATTAGTTCAGTGTTTGATCAGCAGAGTACCTATCAGAAGGGTTGCTTCGATCAGCAGAGTGGAAGAGATCATGAGATCAGTTCAACGGTAATAAATGCACCTGGTGTAATAAATGCTGAAAGAGAAGGGTAGTAATGGCAAATGATTGAAGATATCCTCGGATCAGCAGAGTGCATTTAATGCAGCATTAAATGTGATGGACAGAAAAGTACTGTACACTGTACAGTTTGCTGGAGAGAGCCGTTTCAAAAGAGCTGAAGAATGGATTTGATTTGTGACTTGCCTTCAACGGTCATATTTTCATCTCCATGTATAAATAGAGCTGAATTTCAATCGAGCAAAAAAATTAACAACAATCAGAGATCGAAATTTTGAAGCAGAATTTCTCTAAGTCTCAAAAGCTCAAACAGCTCACTCGTCTGGTGGAAGTCATCTGTTGACAGAAACCCAGTTGAAGAAATCAGAAAAACATTATCTGAGTGATTTTGTAATAGCTGAGTGTTGTGCGAAGTTAGAATCCGTCTTTGTGAGTGATTCTACTTTAGAGGATAGGTTTTCTTTGTGAACTCCTATTGTGAGCTTACAGCCTTTTCATTAGTTGTTTAGGTGTAAGTGGAGAAATATTGTAATCTAAGTGATTATAGTATAACCCAGAATCTGTGTGATCTGGAAGAGTGGACTAAAGGAATTACATCCATATAACCACTATAAAAATTCGTTGTGTTATCTTGCATTTAAAGTTTTCTTGCATATCTTAAAGTTTGCATTTTAAACACTTTGAATCAAACAAAAGATTTTATAAGGAGTTTGAAAACCGGGGATAAAATCTTTTAGAACTTAGTTTACTTGTGAAAAACACTTTCAAACAATCCGCTGCAAGTATACTCTCTGAAAAACTGTTTTGCTGAAAAACAGCTAAGTCACTGTAAGAAGAGTGGTCAGTCGTCTGTTCAAGATTTGTTCACGATCAGATTAGTCTGCTTACTGTTCTTCATCAGCTTAGTCTGCTGACAGAAGACTGAAAAGTTTTTAAGTTCAAAAATTTTCAGAGGTCTATTCACCCCCCCCTCTAGACCTCATCTGACCACTTGGGACCAACAAACCTTTTAAGTCTTCGCCTTTGGAGATCGTTAATTTACTCAATGTAGGACTTAGGTTGTTTACCAATAATTGGTTTTAGCCTTTTAAGTCTTCTCTTTTGGAGATCGATGAGTGTTTATCGAGCGGATCCATTTTACTAAAATTTATACTTAAGTTTTTTACCAATAATTGGTTTTAACCTTTTAAATCATCGCTTTTGGAGATCGATGAGTGTTTATCGAGCGGATCGATTTTACTAAAATTTATACTTAAGTTTTTTACCAATAATTGGTTTTAACCTTTTAAATCATCGCTTTTGGAGATCGATGAGTGTTTATCGAGCGGATCGATTTTACTCAATGTAGGACTTAGGTTGTTTACCAATAATTGGTTTTAACATTTTAAATCTTCATTTTTGGAGATCGATGAGTGTTTATCGAGCGGATCGATTTTACTCAATGTAGGACTTAGGTTGTTTACCAATAATTGGTTTTAACCTTGAAGTCTTCGCTTTTGCAGATCGATGAGTGTTTATCGAGCGGATCGATTTTACTCAAATTTATACTTAGGTTTTTCACAAATAATTGGTTTTAAACTTTTAAATCTTCGCTTTTGGAGATCGATGAGTGTTTATTGAGCGGATCGATTTTACTCAATGTAGGACTTAGGTTGGTTACCAATAATTGGTATTAACCTTTTAAGTCTTCGCTTTTAGAGATCGATGAGTGTTTATCGAGCGGATCGATTTTACTCAAATTTATACTTAGGTTGTTTACCAATAATTGGTTTTGACCATTTAAATCTTTGCTTTTGGAGATCGATGAGTGTTTATCGAGCGGATCGATTTTACTCAATGTTGGACTTAGGTTGTTTACCAAAAATTGGTTTTAACCTTTTAAGTCTTCGCTTTTGGAGATCTCGAGCGGATCGATTTTACTCAAATTTATACTTAGGTTGTTTACCAATAATTGGTTTTAACCTTTTAATCTTTGCTTTTGGAGATCGATGAGTGTTTATCGAGCGGATCGATTTTACTTAATGTAGGACTTAGGTTGTTTACCTATAATTGGTTTTAACCTTTTAAGTCATCGCTTTTGGAGATCGATGAGTGTTTTATCGAGCGGATCAATTTTACACAAATTTATACATAGGTTGTTTACCAATAATTGGTTTTAACATTTTAATCTTCGCTTTTGGAGATCGATGAGTGTTTATCGAGCGGATCGATTTTACTCAATGTAGGACTTAGGTTGTTTACCAATAATTGGTTTTAAACTTTTAAGTCTTCGCCTTTGGAGATCGTTAATTTACTCAATGTAGGGCTTAGGTTGTTTACCAATAATTGGTTTTAGCCTTTTAAGTCTTCGCTTTTTGGAGATCGATGAGTGTTTATCGAGCGGATCGATTTTACTCAAATTTATACTTAAGTTTTTTTACCAATAATTGGTTTTAACCTTTTAAATCATCGCTTTTGGAGATCGTTAATTTACTCAATGTAGGACTTAGGTTGTTTACCAATAATTGGTTTTAGCCTTTTAAGTCTTCGCTTTTGGAGATCGATGAGTGTTTATCGAGCGGATCGATTTTACTCAAATTTATACTTGAGTTTTTTACCACTTGTTGATTCTAATGAACCACCTGCTCTTCCAGATCACTCAGATTCTGGGTTATATGGATAACTTAGGCAGCTGATTCTAATGAACCACCTGCTCTGATACCACTTGTTGGTCCCAAGTGGTCAGATGAGGTCTAGAGGGGGGGGGGTGAATAGACCTCTGAAAATTTTTGAACTTTAAAACTTTTCAGTCTTCTGTCAGCAGACTAAGCTGATGAAGAACAGTAAGCAGACTGAGCTGATCGTGAACAAATCTTGAACAGCAGACTGACCACTCTTCTTACAAATACTTAGCTGTTTTTCAACAAAACAGTTTTCCAAAGAGTATACTTGCAGCGGATTGTTTGAAAGTGTTTTTCACAAGTAAACTAAGTTCTTAAAAGATTTTATCCCCAGTTCTTAAACTCCTTATAAAATCTTTTTGTAATTCAAAGTGTGTAAATATGCAAGCTTTAAAATATGCAAGAAAACTTAAATGCAAGATAACACAAAGAATTTTTATAGTGGTTATATGGATAAAAATCCTTTAGTCCACTCTTCCAGATCACTCAGATTCTGGGTTATACTATAATCACACAGATTACAATATTTCTCCACTTATACCTAGACAACTAATGAAAAAGGCTATAAGCTCGCAATAGAAAATCACTAAGAGATTCTACTCTCTGAAGTTTGATCACTCACAAAGATGGATCACAACTCCTCACAACACTCAGCTATTACAAGATCACTCAGATCGTAATTTTCTGTTTTCTTCAACTGGGTTTATGTCAACAGATGACTTCCACCAGACGAGTGAGCTGTTCGAGCTTTTGAAACTTAGAAAAATTCTACTTCAAAACCGAAATCTCTGATTGTTGTTTTGTTCTTTGCTCGATTGAAATTCAGCTCTATTTATACATGGAATTGAAAATATGACCGTTGAAGCCAAGTCACAATTCAAATCCATTCTTCAGCTCATTTGAAACGGCTTCCTGCAGCAGTCCGTACAATGTACAGTACTTTCTGTCCATCGCATTAAATGCACTCTGCTGATCCGAGAATATCTTCAATCATTTGCCATTACTGCTCTTCTCTTTCAGCATTTATTACACCAGGTGCATTTATTACCGTTGAACTGATCTCATGATCTCTTCTACTCTGCTGATCGAAGCAACCCTTCTGATAGGCACTCTGCTGATCAAATACTGAACTAATCTGATCTGACTCGGCTGATGACCTATCCTTCTGTTTGTTGTTTCAGCAAGAGATCACTAGTCTTCTGGTCTTTGAACTCTGAATTCTTCTGATATCTTCTTTGCTTGTTCAAATATCCTTCTAAGGGAGCTAAGCTTTCCACACTTAGCTGATTATGATGTTTTGGAAATCATCAAAACCTTCCCTTAATAACTGACTTCTTTTCTCTTCATCTTCATCCAACAATTTCCCCCTTTTTGATGATGACAAAACTTCAGCTAAGTACCTGTACCTAAACTAAAGTTCTGATCCTCAAAAATTTCTGAGATAGAAATAGTGTGTTGGATTCAAACTTGCAATTTTATAGATAATTGAACTGCTTACATATTACAAGTGTTGAAAGATGAAGGATGCAAAGTAATTAAAAAGATTACAAGGATTTTTAAGATATAAGGAAATCTAGCCTAAACTAGTCTTCTCCCTTCTTCTCTTCTTCAGCTTCTTCTTTCTTTTCTTCTTCAGCTTCCTTGTCTTCTTTTTCAGATTCTTCATCAGATAGTTTGGAAGTTTCAGCTTCCAATGTTTCAAAGAATCTTTTCCTCAACAGCTCTATATTCTTATATTTGACATCAGGATCAAGCTGTTCTTCAGCTGAGTCTTTGGCAGCAGCTAGTTCTTTATCAGACTTGGCTTTTGCCTCAGCTTCAGCATTGTCAGCTTCTTCATTTTCAGCTTTCTCTTCTTCTGTGATCTTCTCATCTGTTGGTCTGCTTGTTTCTTCCATGTTTTTATCAGTCTCATCAGCAGATTCTTCCAACACTTCAGTTTCTTCAGCTTCATCTTGATTTTCTTCTTCCCTTTCAAAAGAAGTTCCAACTCTTTTCTGTCCAAATACCCTCTCTTCCCCCTTTTTGTCATCATCAGCAGGGTTGATTGGATATTGTGGCAAGGCTGGTGTAATCTGAAGTGCGTCACAGAGAAGTTTGATGTTTTCTTCCATGGCATTTATTTGAGCTTGTTGTTTGAGTTGATTGGCCTTAAAGTCTTTCACTTCTTTGAGCAAATCCTCTCCTTGATCACCCAATTGAATTTGAGTTCCTAAAATCCAATTTGATGAAGCAGTGAAGTCTTTCATCATATTTCCCATGACTTCATCTTCTGCTTGGAGGGCCGTTTCAACTGTTTCTTCAATTCGCCTCCAACCATCAGCAGTGCTCTGAGTCCTTCTTCTGAGTATGTCCATATCTTGACAGATGGACTTAACATTTTGAGCAGTGTCTTCTATCAGATTTGTTGGAACAACAGCAACTTTCTGACTGGGTTGACGTACAGCAGCCAACACATCTGCTTTTAATTCCTCCTTCATTTCCTTCAATGATTTGTCAATCATTTGTCGGATGGAGTCCAACAAATTTGTCTGAGCATTTTGAGAAGTTGAAGGAACATCTGTTGGAATAGTAGGCAAACTAGGAGGTGTTTCTTTGATAGGTTGCTCTGATGTTTGAATTAACAGTTCAAGAGACTGATCTGCTGGACCAGAGATGGGCTCAACTTCCTTGGCCTTGTAAGCATGACTAGGAGTGCTTTCCTTCTCCTTAGTCTGATCATCTTTTTCATCAGCAGCTTCCTTATCCTTAATCTGATCAGCTGGAATAACTTCTTCTTTCTTGGAATCATCAGCTGTTTCAGTCTTATCATTCTGTTCTTTGTTCTGATCAGATGGGTCAGATGTACCCTCTTTGTGCTTTTGTTGATCAGAGGACTCTTCTTTGTCTTTATCAGCAGGGGATATGATCTTCTTAACAGTCTCAACTGTTTTCAGCAATCCCTCATTGTCTACAGCTGACCTGTTAGAAATCCATGTAAAATTGTCAAGAGGAATAAAAGGTGAGTATGGTTCCTCAGGTAGCTCTTCATATGGTTTGATGTTAGGACCATAGACAATGTGCTTGATATTTGGAAGATGGACCAATGAGCTGGGTTGTCCCATTAGCTTCCTTGATTTCTTTGCCCAAAGCTCCATTGCTTGAGCGATAGCCAACTTGATTGATCTTTCCTTGAGGTCTTCTGATTCATCATAATCCTCAGGAACAGACTCAAAGATCTTCTTTGCTTCAGCCTTGACTATGTGACTTATCCTTAGCCTTAACCTGTCCAGAAAGAATTCTGAATCCAGTGCTTGCATGAGTGATCCAGTCTCAAGCCACTTTAACACCCAAGCTTCTTCAGCAGTGAAGGCTTTCCACTTGGCCATTTCAGCTGGACTTTTTGTAAGTCTGAATTCTCTCCATCTGTTGTATCTGATCTTTTCAGCATTAAACAACGTCAGATGGTTGATTCTTTCACTTTCAGCATCTAGCCTCTTGAGGAATTCTTCAAAGATAGCAGGATCATCCCTGACAATCTCTAAAGATAATCTAATCTCCTCTCTCCTTTTTGGCTTTATCTTTGGTGCAGGCATAGCTGGTATTGGTTTGTTTGGATCTCTTTGTTCACCAATAACTATCCCACCAGTATGCTGATGTCCATGAGCATCCTTGGTGCTTGCTTCAATAGCAGCAGCCAACTCTGCTGCCTCAATAGCATCCCTTTGCTCTTGAGTTATCTTGCTGGCCTCTTCTTCCAGCCTTTTTAACTCTAGGCTTTTCATGATAGAAATAGTGTCCTGCAAACCAGCTGTATGGCTAGTATTTATTGTAATAAATGCGGAACTATTCAATTTCGATTAATAAATGCACTTTATTAAATGGTCATCTTTATCTTATGTAATAATTATCTACACATAAGGATAGAAGTCCTTAGATCACAGGGCTATGGGACAACCCGTGGACTGATCTCCAAGGCCGTGATCTAGAACATATTCAAGAGTCGTAGAATCCAATCGAGATAGGACATCGTTGGATTCGGATAGACTCTCACTGTTGTGTATACTCCGAAGAACTGGAGGATGCTGGGGTCCACGAGCGTGACTGGGATAGTCGATACACATGAGTGGGTGGCTTGCTGGGATGGCAAGCGCACTGAATACCCCAATTAGGAAATAACTCACCATGGAAGCGGTAGTCGCATATCGGGGTTGAAGTTATTCCATATTTATAATAGTATACGAGGAACGATCCCTAACTACTTGAGGTGATAGGTTTTATCTGGTGCGAGAACGTCTATACTTTGATATGTGTTCCGACTGACTGGGGATCGCCAGAAAGTCTCTGAGGATTCATATTGGGTATAGAGGAACTCGTATGCAGATTCATATCATCAACAAATGATCCATTGACTCGACTTGATAGGTCGAGAAATTCTCCTATGGATTTCTGTGAGAAATTAATTCTGATGAAATCCTTGGCCAAGGTAACTGACGACTTTATGTAAGTAGCTCATAAAGAATAAGTCAAAGAGAATTTATTTCGAGATCAGAATGCATAAAGTCGAGACGAAACGAAAGGGAAACCGATGAAAGACCATACCCTTAAGTCTCGACTGGGAGATTGATAAATGGAGAGATTATGTCGTATATGGAAATTATAAATGATAAAAGGTTCACTGAATTAATTCACCAGTGATTGGGCTCCATGGGCTTGTGACTGGACATCGACCGTGGAGTGTGGGAGAATTCCCAAATTAGCAGGGGTGCTAATTTTGGAATGATTAATCGACAGAGTGTTCGATTAATTTAGAGTATTAATTGCTCGAGTAATTAAATAATATTTAATTATGACCCACGGCCAATTATGTGGTGAACCTACGGGGGCATACACAATACACATGAAGCGGAAGCGAGGAAGTAAGAACGAACGAGTCGACTGGGTCGACTGAGTCAAAATCGACTGGGTCGATTAAATGGGTGGTTCGACTGGGTCGACCCATGTGGAACGAAATTGGATCCAATTGGAATTGGATCAAGATTATAAATTAAATTGGAATTTAATTTATGAGTAAATTAATTAATTAGGATTTAATTAATATATGGAATAATTAATTAATTAGACTTGGAGTTTAATTAATTAATTGGGAGATGATTTAATTAATTGGGCTATTTAATTGAGAGATTAAATAAAGCCCTGAAAGATTAATTAATATGGGCCATGAATTAATTAGAAGACTTAGTCTTCTAATTAAAGAGGGCCATGGCCCATGTAGGAGAATTAGTATCCTAATCCTAGTAGGATTAGGTTATGAGAGATATCTATAAATAAGAGACTAGGTCTCATATCTCACATACAACTCTACAAGAAAATTAAGAAGAGCAAAAAAAAAATTCTCTCCCTCTCTCCCTAGATCGGCCGAACCATACTTCCACTTTGGAAGAATTTTTCGTCTTCAATTTTTCGTTCCAAAGTTGTTCTAAAACCTAGATATTAATATACCCTATGTTCCAGTTGATTAGGATATATTAATTTTCGTGATATTGTGGTGTATCAACTCGTAGAGGCGCAACACGTGGGGCTCTACTCAAAGGTGTGGGTCGATCTTACCGAGGCAGAATTCAGAGCTCATCTTGTTAGCCGAGGATTTGCAAGGAGATAGGTATAAACGAGAAAACTTATACTATCGATTTAATTATATTCATATATATACAACTAGAGAATATCCTGACAAGATTCTTTAAGAGGCCCTAAAAGTTTTTATATTCCGCTGTGCCTAGGGCTGTTTTTCTTAACGAATCCCAATATTTCAGCCTTTCTTCTTCTGCCTTTTCTGCAGCTATCCTTAGCTTTTCTGCAGCAGTTAGGTACGTGGCAATCTTGCCAGTCCTCTTCCTCCTTGATTCAGGACTTTCAATTGCTTGAAGAGGGGTTGCAGCAACTGGAGTAGGATGCAGCAAGAGTGCATCTCCTTCATGTGTTGTAATAGTCTGCTGTGCTTCTTCAACTTCAGCAGATAGTGCAGCAGATGAGTCTTCTGTAGACACTCCAACTGTAGAAACAATTTCAGTTACAGCAGCAGCAGCTTTAGCAGCCTTGACAGCAGGTTCTTCAATAGTTAATGGCCTTTCTGCTTCTGTTGTTGTTTCTCTTACTGTTGCAACTGGCTCCTCAGAGAAAGTGACCTTTCTCTTGGCCTTTGATTTAGCGATTCTTATGGCAGGGGGGTTGGCAGTAGGAGGTCCCCTTGCCTCACTTCTGGTTCTTAACCTTTTCAACCTTTGAAGAGGAATTTCTTCCTCAGACTCAGTTCTCTCAGGAGAAGAGTCAGTCCTCATCTGCTCAATCTCCTTGGTGAAATCTTCAATTACCTTTTCTGGAACTTCATTTTCAGGTTGTGCTGATCCACCCACAACAGCAGACTGTGCTGTTGGCTCAGCAGGTTGACTTGTCTGACCCTCCTTCTTGCTCTTTTTAGAGAGGCCCTTTTTGGATTTTGCAGGAGCCTTTCTTTTTGGTTCTGCCACCATTTTTCTCACTAGTTCATATAATTTGAACTCCTTGCTACCGTGAGTGGTCTTTCCACCTCCCATAGGACATTGCAAGGATACAAACAGATTACTGAGTAAGATGGCATGAGAAAGCCTCTTATCACTCAGCAGCTCATAGACGTGAGCAGCCCAGTTAACTTTCGGTCCATAGTATATACAGACCATGGTGTAGTACCTCCTCCTAGGTAACCCATCTAATGAACTCGTGCTACAATCCAGCACCTTCGCAATGATGTCTGCGAACCTCTGATACTCATCTTTCAACTGAGTTTTCATCAGAGTTCCAGTCATCTTTTCTCCCTTTTTGGCACAAATTTTCCAAAATTCTTCCTCCTTCTCAGACCCTAGGTCTGTCACATCACCTCCTTTATTCTTAAGTTTGTAAATTTCACTTAAAACAGCAGCAGAAACAACAATTTTCTTACCACCGACAACAGCAGTCATGACAGTTTCATCATCGTTAAATTCCCTGGTCGTATAGAAGTGATATACGTCTTCTAAGTAGACCCTGTCTTCGTGTGCTTCCAAAACCGGAACTAAAGATGTCTCTTTGATTTTCTCCAAGAGTGAGCGCATCAGATCAGTACCCAAAAAGTGAAATTTGCTGTAGTTTAGGTATCTTCCATCAATGATCTTTTCCATTTCTGAGATTAGTGAGTATAATTCTGCAAAAACAATAAACTTTCGAAACAGGAGAGTTTGAGAGTGAGAAAGTTTGAGAGTGTTTGAGTGCGTAAGACGACTATGTTCTTCAGATCGGACTTTATAGGTTTCCTTTTGATTTGGTTATCGTGATTAATCTGAACCGAAGATCTAATCTGACAGTTTTTAATCGTGTGGATGGGAGCTGCGGATTTCAATTTTATTATTTTAATGTCAGATGGGCGGGAAACTCTATCGACACTAATCTGTTACTTATAAAAGCACGTTTCTAAGGATACGTTTTATGACCATGCTTATATAAGGTATCAGATGAGTAGAGTTTAACTTATCTGACAGACGAGTGATCTGTTATCTGATATTACTAGAGAAGGCCAATAGCTAGTAATCTTCCTCTGCTGTTTGTCAATCCAGCAAGATAAAATAATCTTCAGTCTTCAAGAATTAAGAACATATCTTCTGATAATTTAACTTCAACTACTTGCCATTAACTGATTTCATCTTTAGAACAGAAGTACCGCTAGTCTTACACGTTCCCCCTGACTTGAAGAATCCATAAGTTAACTAGTCTGTTGAAGGTTAATCCTTGAATATAATAGTGAATAACGAAGCTGTTGAACTTCAGTCTTCTGATGAGTTCCCCCTCAGCTTATGCATCCAAATTTAGTAGTCCTAGCTCTGCTCTTAGAGTTGAGAACCTTACTTCACTTAGAGGTTTAGTGAAAATATCAGCAATCTGATTATCTGTATGAACATACTCAATCATTACATTGCCTTTTTCAACATGATCTCTAATGAAGTGATGCTTGATCTCAATGTGTTTAGTCCTTGAATGACTTGTAGTGTTCTGAGTAAGATTGCACTTGTATTATCACAATAGATTGGAATTCCACTGATCTTGATGTTGTGGTCTTCTAGTTGATGTTTCAACCAAAGTATCTGTGCACAGCAAGCTCCAGCAGCTATATATTCAGCTTCAGCAGTAGATATAGAAACTGAAGTCTGTTTCTTACTCATCCATGAGATCAGACGACAACCTAAGAACTGACAGGCACCTGTTGTGCTTTTTCTGTCAATCTTGCAGCCAGCAAGGTCCGAATCTGAATAACCAATAAGCTCAAATCCAGATTCTCTAGGATACCACAATCCCAATTCTTGAGTGCCTTTAATGTATTTTAGTATCCTCTTGGCAGCTAAGAGATGAGATTCCTTGGGGTTTGATTGAAATCTTGCACAGACTCCAACTGAGTACATTATATCAGGTCTACTTGCTGTTAGATACAACAATGAACCAATAATGCCTCTATATTTGGTTATGTCCACTGATTTGCCACCTTCATCTTTATCCAAACGAAGGTTTGTAGACATAGGAATGGTAACAGTTGAGCTAGTTTCCATACCAAATTTCTTGAACAGATCTCTTGTGTATTTTGCTTGGCTGATGAATATTCCATCAGGCAACTGTCTAACTTGCAGACCAAGAAAATAGTTAAGTTCACCCATCATGCTCATTTCAAACTTATTCTGCATCAGCTTGGAGAACTTATCACACATCTGTTGGTTAGTTGAAACAAAAATAATATCGTCCACATATATTTGCACAAGTAATATCTGATTTTCCCATTCAATTGTAAACAAGGTTTTATCTACCTTACCTTTACGAAATCCTTTACTTAAAAGAAAATCAGATAGGGTATTATACCATGCTCTTGGAGCCTGTTTCAGTCCATAGAGGGCTTTCTTCAGACGATATACCTTGTCCTCTTCTTGATAGACTTCAAATCCAGGAGGTTGTTCAACATATACTTCTTCTTGCAGTTCTCCATTGAGAAAAGCAGACTTCACATCCATCTGATAGACAGTGAAGTTCTTGTAAGCAGCATAGGCTAGAAACAGTCTGATTGCTTCAAGTCTTGCTACTGGTGCAAAAGTTTCATCAAAGTCAATTCCTTCTTCTTGACAATAACCCTTGGCCACTAATCTTGCTTTGTTTCTGGTGACAATACCATCTTCATTCATCTTATTTCTGAATACCCACTTAGTGCCAATTACTCTTTGATGACTTGGTCTAGGAACTAAGTACCAGACTTCATTCCTTTCAAATTGATTCAACTCTTCTTGCATGGCTTCTATCCAGAAGGAATCATTAAGAGCTTCTTCAATTTGCTTAGGCTCTATTTGAGATAGAAAGGTGACAAACATAGCATCTTGTGCAGCAGCTCTTCTTGTTTTCACTCTATCTAAAGGATCACCTATTACTAACTCAGGTGGGTGATTCTTGAGCCATCTGAGATCAGGTTGCAGATCAGGATGTTGTCCTCTGTCTGATCATGCAACACTACTGTTGGAGTTCCAGTAGTAGTCTGTTGAACAGTCTCTGGTCTGTCAGCTGTTTGCAACTCGTCTGTTAGATTATCAGCACTGTGATTTTGAACAGCACTTGAGTTAGCAGCTGAACTAAGATTAGGTAGTATGATGGGAACATATTCTTCATTTCTTCCAATGTCTAACTTCTGTAAATCAGTAGACAGATCTTGGTTAATACTATGATTCTTTTCAGAAGATTGACTTGGCTCATCAAATACTACATGGATAGATTCTTCTATTAGCAGTGTTCTTTTGTTAAAAACTCTATAAGCCTTACTAACAATAGAGTATCCTACAAAAACAGCTTCATCAGCCTTTTCTGCAAATGCAGTAAGGTGATTTTTCCCATTATTCAATACAAAACATTTACAACCAAAAATCTTAAAGTATTGAATGTTTGGTTTTCTGTTGTTCCAAACTTCATATGGAGTCTTGTTCTGATTTTTGTTGATCATACATCTGTTTTGGGTAAAGCATGTTGTATTTGTTGCTTCTGCCTCAAATCTTTGTGGCAGCTTAGCTTCAGCTATCATGGTTCTGGCAGCTTCTTTTAGTGTTCTGTTTCTCCTTTCAGCAACACCATTCTGTTGAGGGGTTCTAGCAGCTGAATACTCATGATGTATTCCTTTGATATTACAATACTCTTCAACAATAGAGTTTGTAAACTCTGTCCCTCTATCTGATCTGATCTTCAATATTTTGATATTCTTCTCATTCTGGATCAGTTCCATCAGATTGGTAAGATGTTCCTTGGTTTCACTTTTCTTCTTCATGAAAATCACCCAAGTATATCTTGAATAGTCATCCACAACAGCTAGGCAGTATTTCTTTCCACCATTGCTGACTGGATCAATGGGTCCAAATAAGTCCATATGCAGTAGCTCCAATATTCTTCCAGAAGATTGGTGCTTCTTTTCTTTGAATGATGACTTGATTTGTTTACCCTTCTGACATGCGTCACAGAGCTTGTCTTTGCTCATGAATGCCTTTGGAATCCCTTCAACCAGATTATTCTTGATTAATCTGTTTATGGTCTTGAAGTTTAGATGATTCATTCTCTTGTGCCATAGCCAACTGACTTCACTTGGTGCAGATGCCACCAAACAAACACATGAATTCTTATCAGCAGAATTCCAGTCGACTATATAGATATTTCCTTGTCGTCTTCCAGATAAGATTACCTTCTTTGTACCAATCTGTTCAACGTAGCATTTATCTGTTGAGAAGATGACTGAATATCCTTTGTCACAAAATTGACTTATGCTCAGCAGATTATACTTTAGGCCTTTAACATATGAGACGTCAGATATCTCTATGTTTCTCTTGATTAATCTTCCTTTAGCTTTAATCTTGCCTTCTTTGCTGTCTCCAAATGTAACACTTGGACCATCCACAGCAACTGCATCAGTCAGCTCATGTATGTTTCCACACATGTGTCTTGAGCATTCACTGTCCAAGTACCAAATCTTCTCTACTTTACTCCTACTCCTAATCCTAACCTACAAAACAAAAATAAAATTGTTTTAGGTACCCTTATTGAGAGGGTCCTGAAGGATTAGTTTCACCTTTGACAACCCAAGATGTTGAAGTCTTAGGTTTCTTAGGCTTCTGAGTTTTAACAGGAGCATGAACAGTTTCATTTTTATCATAATTGTAAGATAAGTCATGTTGATAATCAGTATGATAAGGAAAATGTTCATAAGCAGGGTAAGGTGCATGATAAGCAGGGTGCATATGCATTGGATGAGCAGGGTAAGGTGCATAGTAACCTGGAAATTGAGGTGCATGATACATGGGATGATATGCAGCAGGTTGCACATAATAAGACTCATTTCCATACCAAGCATTTTGATTTTTCTTGTTCTTATGCTTCTTTGGTTTACTTGATGCTTGCTCATTTGGTTTTGACTTAGTTTCACCAACAGATTGATTAACTTTAGCTTTATCAGCAGACTTCTTAGGACTCTGCTGTTTGGTCTTACTAGTCTGATTTCCTATACTAGGCTCTTTGCTCTTTTTAGCCTTAGAAGATTTCTTCTCCTTTAATTCTTTCTCAGTTGAGGTAGGTCTAGCAGTTTGAACATACAGAATGACCTTACTATTGTCAGCAGATATAAATTTCTCAGTATGATTCAACTCTTGCTTATCCTGTTCTAAAGGCATCTTCTGTTTACTAGACATGTGATTTAATGCAGCAGATGATTTTTCATGAGACTCAATAATCTTTTCAAGTTCCATGATTTTTCCTTTATAGACCTCACATTCAGCTTTCAGAGATTCATGTTCTTGCTCAAGCTGTTTATATTCAGCTGATTCCTTTGGCTTTTCAGCTAAAAGTTTCAGTGAATTATTTTGCTCTTTTAGCAATATCATCTCTTCCTTAAGCTTTTTATATGCTTCAGCAATACCAGTATTGTTAAGCATCATTTGTTCAAATGAATTAAATAATTCATTGTTAAGAGGGGTTACCTCATCCTCAGAGTCATCAGATTCCTTTGCCATCAGGCACAGGAGAGCAGGTTTTTCTTCATTAGACGATTCTTCATCAGACGTGTCTGAATCTGAATCAGATGAGTAGACAGCAGTCAGCTTTTCTGCTTCAGCCATCATTGCCTTGCCTCTCTGATGCTTTCTTTCTTTTCTCATTTTCTTCTCCTCTTCAGTGTACTTTTCTGCTTTTGGATATGGGCAGTCTTTGATGAAGTGTCCCAATTTCCTGCAGTTGTAACACATTAGTTTTGCTTTATAATCATCTTTATCTTGAGAAGAAAAGTTAGGTTTAGAAGTAGAAGCATTGTTGTATTTGTTCTTCATTTTTCTTTTGTAGAACTTCTTGAAATTGTTCATCAATAGTGCAACATCTCCAGCAGTGTACTCCTTCTTGTTGAGTAGAGTGGCTTCATCAGATGAGTCCACTTCTTTGCTTTTCTGTGCTGGTCTTCTGGTGTTTTCAGCAGCAACCAGTGCAGCTGTGGGTCCTGAAGTTGAGGTTTCTTCAATTCCCATTCTAGGCAGTTTATACTCGAATGCCTTGAGTACAGAGAACAGCTCAGTAAGAGAGATTTTTCCCAAATCCCTTGATTCTTCCATTGCTGTCACTTTCATGTTGAACTTTGGGGGTAGGGCCTTTAGTAATCTGACAGTGATCTCTTTGTCAGTGAAGGTCTTTCCCAACTTTAAAACTTCATTCAGAGTTCTGGTGAATCTGGTATCCATCTGATCAATGGTTTCTCCAGACTTCATTTTGAAGTTGTCCAGTTTCTCCAAGGCAACAGTGTGCTGATGCTCTTTTATTGCATCATTGCCTTCGCTCATATCTCTGACTTTGTCCCACATCTCTTTTGCAGTCTTGCAATGTTTGACTTTGTCAAACCGATCATTGTCCAGGGCTTTAGTCATGATGAATCTCCCAACTTTGTCTAGATTGAAGAGCTTTATTTCTTCTGGAGTCATCTCATGAAGGTCTTTTTCCACAACCGTATCAATCTCATTTATTTTTATGGTCTTTGTGAATCTGAATGGACCTTTAATGATACATGTATACATGTTGTCATTATAAGCAGCTAGGAAAATCTCCATTCTGATTTTCCAGTCCTCAAAGGACATACCAGCAATGTGGGGAACATGACTGATACAATCCATTTTTCAAAAAGTTTTGATTTTTCAAAAAGATGCTCTTTTGAAAAGTTTTTGAAAACCTTTGAAAAACACTTGGATCAAGCTCGTTGATCAGGCAGCTGATTCTAATGAACCACCTGCTCTGATACCACTTGTTGGTCCCAAGTGGTCAGATGAGGTCTAGAGGGGGGGGGGGTGAATAGACCTCTGAAAATTTTTGAACTTAAAAACTTTTCAGTCTTCTGTCAGCAGACTAAGCTGATGAAGAACAGTAAGCAGACTGAGCTGATCGTGAACAAATCTTGAACAGCAGACTGACCACTCTTCTTACAAATACTTAGCTGTTTTTCAACAAAACAGTTTTCCAAAGAGTATACTTGCAGCGGATTGTTTGAAAGTGTTTTTCACAAGTAAACTAAGTTCTTAAAAGATTTTATCCCCAGTTCTTAAACTCCTTATAAAATCTTTTTGTAATTCAAAGTGTGTAAATATGCAAGCTTTAAAATATGCAAGAAAACGTAAATGCAAGATAACACAAAGAATTTTTATAGTGGTTATATGGATAAAAATCCTTTAGTCCACTCTTCCAGATCACTCAGATTCTGGGTTATACTATAATCACACAGATTACAATATTTCTCCACTTATACCTAGACAACTAATGAAAAAGGCTATAAGCTCGCAATAGAAAATCACTAAGAGATTCTACGATCTGAAGTTTGATCACTCACAAAGATGGATCACAACTCCTCACAACACTCAGCTATTACAAGATCACTCAGATCGTAATTTTCTGTTTTCTTCAACTGGGTTTCTGTCAACAGATGACTTCCACCAGACGAGTGAGCTGTTCGAGCTTTTGAGACTTAGAAAAATTCTGCTTCAAAACCGAAATCTCTGATTGTTGTTGTGTTCTTTGCTCGATTGAAATTAAGCTCTATTTATACATGGAATTGAAAATATGACCGTTGAAGCCAAGTCAAAATTCAAATCCATTCTTCAGCTCATTTGAAATCGCTTACTGCAGCAGTCCGTACAATGTACAGTACTTTCTGTCCATCGCATTAAATGCGGCATTAAATGCACTCTGCTGATCCGAGAATATCTTCAATCATTTGCCATTACTGCCCTTCTCTTTCAGCATTTATTACACCGGGTGCATTTATTACCGTTGAACTGATCTCATGATCTCTTCTACTCTGCTAATCGAAGAAACCCTTCTGATAGGCACTCTGTAACACCCCGTAAATTTATAATATTTTAAAATGAAGTTATTGAATTTTTAACCCGATTCTGTGTGACGCATTCTATATTTAATAAACATAGCATTTCTTTAAACCTAAACGTAGAATCAAAATTTTCGAGCCCAAAAATTGAACTCTCTTTTGTGCTATTTTAGGAACATTAATTAATTCTTATGGAATATTGGACTTAGAAATAAATTAGGAAACATGTCTATTGCCTTTTAAAAACATTGGGGTCATTTTGTAATTTATTTTGGACCTAAGTGCGCAAAATTTTATGTTTTTGGGGCAAAAATGCACTTTACCAAAGCTCAGGGAGCAAAGTGCAAATTTGCCCCAATCTTTTCAAATCCTACATCAAACAATGTAATGAGTGGAAAGCCAAGAAATCAACTATGGCCATGACCCTGTGAAGTAGCCATGCCCCTACATGAGGTATAACGATACCTCTACCCCACATTCTCCATTCAAACACTTCACCACTCTTATTATACCTCCAAAAAAAATCAGATTTTTGTGTTCCCCTACACCATCCATTTCCTTCTTGAAGTAAGTTAGAGAGAAAATTAGAGAAGAAGTGAAGATTTCTTGAAAATATATAAAAGGTAGGAGAATATAGGAGGAAAACCCCATCATCACCACCACCTTCCCACGGACCACCACCACTGCCGCCGCCGCTGCACTTTCATCACTGCCGCCACCACCGCCGCTGCTGTCGCCGCCGTGAACCGGAAAAAAGGAAAAGGCTAACTTGGAAGCTTGTAAGAATGTTAAAAAATCCCTTAAGCACCTTTTTACTTGATTATGTGGAACAATCTTTAAAAACTTATTTGAAGTTTTGAAACCCAACTTTAGATGAATTTTTAATGTTCAAATTTTTAGATTTATATATTAGTTAAAAGATTTGATAATTTTGTGGTGTTCTTGTTTTAATTTCATATGTTGAAGTTTGTGTGAGAAAGTAAGTATTTTTATAAAATATTTTTATGGCTAAATAAAGTGAAAGAGTGTTATTTAGAAAGCATGTTATCCCTATATGTTTATGATTTTAGATTTTGGGATCTATAGATTTTCATACAAGATTTCAATTTTTATAAAAGTTTGAAAATTTTTGGTGTCTAAACTTGATCTATTTTATTTGGGGGTTATTTATGCAAATCTAAAAATTTGTTCTCGTGTGCATTTTCCGATGGGATTGGCCGGAGCCACCACCACCGGCAAGCAACCACCGGCCACTGCCATAGCAGTGACCGTGGCTGCTGCTTTGTTTGTTGTCTGTTGCAAAATTGCAACAGAGGCAATCCTCTGTTGCAGAACAACAGGCCCATTAATGGGCCTGTTGCTACCAATTAAGTGGGCTGGCCATCAGGGCCAACCCATAGTTAAAAAAAAAAAAAAAATTAATAAAAATTAAAAAGAGAAAATATGAAAAAAAACTAGTAAACCTAAATTTGTTAAGTTTTATTAACCTACTTTTAAAATATTAAAGTAGATAGATTTAATGAGTAAATATTTGTCTTAAAGAAAAATAATTGTTTTATTGCTTTTAATATTAAATTTTGAAAATGGTGATTTATTAAAATTAAGTAACAAAAATTTCATTAAAGAATAGAATAATTTTATTATTGAATAAAATTATGATAAATGAGGAGGATTCCTCCTTAGTTAAAAAAAAATAAAAAAAAAATAAAAAAAAAAAATTATGATAACTTTAAATAGAGTAAATGTTTAACTTTTTATGGGTTAATAAAAAGTACTTTATAATAAAGATATCCATATGAAAATAATTATTTTAGAAAATAAAATGAAATAATTATATTTTTGAATAATAAAATATTTAATATATATGCTCCAAAAATAAATATTTTTACTTATTGATAAAAAAAAAAAGAATGTTAAATAAAATATAAGAATTTTCCGAATAAGAATCTAATTAATTTTTGAAAAATAAAATAAGGTTAAATACTAATTAATTATTTTCCGAATAAGATCATGATTAAATAATACTTTTCGAAAGGATATTAATTTCAATGGTACATTAATTCTTAATCAAATAAAATAAAATAATTCATAATTTGGAAAAATAAAATAAAATAATTTGGATAATATTTTTCGCAAAATAAGTAATTTGAAAATAAAATAACATAATTTGATTAACTATTTTTCTGAATTTAATAAATTCGAGAATAAATTTTTTTAAATATAATTTAATTAATCTTGATCATTAATTTTTATAAAGAAAATTAGTAAATAATTTGAATAATTATTTTATGGAAATAATTAATTTCAAAAATAAATTAAAATAATTTGGACAATTATTTTTCTGAAAATAAATAAATTCAAAAATAAATAATTTATTTTTCTGGAATTAAATTTAAAAAAAAAAGTTTTAATAAATGATATCGAAAATAAATAATAACTTTTTCTAAATTCAAATAAATTTCGAGGAAAATATAAAACGAATAATCAAGGTAAAGGAATTTAATTAATTTTGAATAAAATAAAAGATTAAAATAAACAATTTAAAAATAAAATAAAATAATTTTGGATAATTGTTTTTCTGAATTAAATAATTTCAAAAATAAATTATAATTATTCCAAATAATAATTTTTCTGAATTCTAATAAGTCTGAAAATAAAGATAAAATATTTTACAAGAAATGAGAAGGAATTTAATTATTTATCCAAATAAAAAGAATAAACTATAATCGATTATTTTTCAAATAAAATTGATAAAGAAATTAATATTTTGAAAGATAATATAATAAAGTTTAATTTTCGATAATAAAATGTTTCTAATAAAATTAAAATTATAAATTTGAAAATAAGTTATTGTTTGAATAATTTTGAAACATAAAGTTGTTTGAAGGTAATAACTTAACTTTAAATCTTTAATTAAATATTTTAAAGCTCTATTAGAATAGTTTTGTTCTAGTTTAACTTTCTCGTGGCTATGTTTACCACGCTTTACGAACCGACCATAGAACCTTTAGATCGGACATAAATGTCCAAGTTTTTATCATGGTTTCGATATTGAACAAACCACGATTCAATTGTTTGCTCGACTAAAGCATTACTTTAGTCAATCTAGAATCATTGTGGAGTAATTAGATTCTAAGATCATTATATAAACGTGTACAGGAACCGAAGACGCTACTTTCCGCATTTCTTCGAGAATCGTAAGCTACACAGGTGAGTGTTGTGTGTTACTTGTGTGTCAGTCCGAATGTGCTAGTAGGTAGAGTCATAACTGTAACTTAGTCCCTAAACGAACGAGCATGCGACGTATGATATAATGAAAAACTCAACTGTTAGGACAAACTATACACACCTTGAATTATTATGATAATGCCTATGTGCTTACTAGTCATTGATATCATATATTGAACCATTTTAATTATTGTTATTGAGTTGGTTGCTGATTTCACGTTACTCGATTGTTATTGTACTGTATTGTTACTGGATTGTTACTGTACTGTATTGTTTGTTATTATTATGTGGGCCCTATTTTGGTGTGCGGAATCGTGGATAACCCGGAAGGTTAGGACCGGAGGGTTACCTCGATCCACCGTAGACCCGCTTCACGAGCCAAGTGCGGAGGTTACACTTGGGGAGTGAATGTCAAACTCCTGGCATGAGACGCCTATGCGCACAGTTAGTAAGGTAGCTCCTTACTTGGAGTGTTCGGTGGGGCGTCATAATATGGACTGGAGGGTATGAGGAGGACGGCATCAGCAACTGTTGGTTACTTGTTTAATGTGCTTAAATTGTTATCGCATGTTTTTATTTACTGCAATGTTATATATGATCATGTATAATAAGTTGCATCCATATGTCACACGCACATGTGCACTACAGCCTCACTAAGTTGGACGATCAACTTACGCATTCCCGTTTACTTCTTTTCTGATACAGGTACCCCAGAGTCTGACGTCTAGGGTTGGTGTTCGTCTCCGAGATCCTGTCTGTCGGTCTTCGTGGGTCGTCATGTTACTTTTGATTTTTGTTATGTTATGTATTAATGCGTATCAATCATGATTAAGTACTTAAAGGCTATGCTTGTTGGAACCCTGTGGTTATGCGCGGTTTGCGCCTAGGTTGTATTTTGTGCCCGCTCCTGCATATCGCAGTGTACTGGGTTTTATTTTGTTATTTTTGAACTATGATTCGAATTACTGTGTTGTATGTTAAAAAAAAAAATCTGGTCAAAATTTGGTTGTGCTCACCGAATACGGACCCGGACTCGGGGGTGGATCCACGTCGGACCCGACCCGGGGGCTCGGGCCATCACAGGTGGTATCAGAGCTTAGGCTTATAAGTCAGGTCAAGGATCCTCGGAAGTCGTCTGTTGTGTCGTGTCTTAACTATCTTTTCGAGTCCTTTCGTGTAACTATTATATGTTATGTATTTGTCTTTATTTTATGAGTGTGATAGGATGTCGAGCCAAGATAATTGTTTTCAAGCGCATGAGAGAGAAACATGATTTTTTTAGGTTGAGTTGGGGTCTCGCTGGGGCAATGCTGCTCCAAGTCATAATGATTCTAACCCTCGTCGCACGGTTAGTCGACGTTCTGGACCTCGTCGGGTCTATCCGCCCTCCCGTGATCATGTACGACTTGGAGGTCGTCGATCAAGGGTTGATTTTCCCAATAGTGTAGTGCATGAGTTGGAGGTTGACCCTGATCGGTACTCTCGGGTTGCATCACTTGTAAGAACTTGTGATCAAGATGCGAAAATTTGGGTCCAAGTGATTGAAGATCTTCTCAATGAAATGAGGGCCCGAATGAAGGATTTTCGGCTCCATAGAAATCATGGATTGCTTCAATCCAACACGATTCAATATGGGTTGAGGGGTATTATCGTTTCCCTTTTGGTTGTTAGAGAGGAGCTGGGTGAGCAGAACCCGGAAGAGGAGGACCCCTTAGGTGTGGCAACTCCTATGGATGGTGAGGATTCCCGAGATGGTGCTCAGGAGACAGCATTTGAGATGACTTAGATTGAGAGCTCGTTTAGGACTTCCCTTTTACCTTGTTTATTTTGAAGCCGTCTTGACTAGTTGAATGTTTTATCGTACTATGTCTCTGTTTTGATACACTATGATTGATTTTCTGATGTTCGACAATATTTTGATCGAAAAATAAACTAATTATGCGATAATTAGTTTAGTTTTGAATGATTTTCTTTTTGTCTAATATAGTAGATTCGGTCTCGTTATGCTAACGAGTCGTCCTTCATTGTTTAGATGGCAGGAACTCATGGTGATAGTTGTGCTAGTCGATTGGTTCCCTCTCATCAGTCTGAGGGAGCACTGACAGCCCCACCAGTCGAACAAGCTGAGCGGATCATTTCCGCTTTGGCAGAGTTCACCCAAGCGTTGCAAGGCTCTGCACGAGCCGCGCCTCTACCACTTGCACCGCTAGCTTTGGACCAGACCTTGGAACGTTTTCTGCAATTCCAACCGCCCTAATTTCTTGGAAAGTCTGACGATCAAAATGCCGAAGTATGGTTGGCCGAGATTGAGCATATCTTCCGAGTCATGGACTACTCGAACATCCCAAAAATTTCATTGGCCACTTATTGTTTGAAAGATGGTGCTAAGGCCTGGTGGCAAACGAAGGAAATAGTTTTGGTGCAGAACCGAACCGAGAGAACCTGGGAGAACTTTGTTAAGGACTTTATCGATAAGTATGTGCCTCCTATTATTAGGGAACTACGTGAAGAGCAGTTTAATACTCTGAAGCAAGAAAATATGAGTGTGTCGGAGTTTGAGGTTGTCTATTCCCGGCTAGTTCGTTATGCTCCCCACTTGACAATGGATGAACCACGTCGCACCCTCCAATTTATCAAGTGCTTGAGGCCTGAACTTCAACGAACCCTTCTTTCCCAAAACATAGCCTCTTATGTCGAAGTAGTTGGGAGGGCCACCCGAATTGAGAATGACCTGATTGAGCTCAAGGCATTTCGGGTTTCAGGGAAAAGGGCTTCGCAATCAAATTGGAAAACTGGAAGAGTTTCAGGCAAGGAACCGAAGTTTGGAAATTCAAGCTCGGAAAACCTGAACAATTGTCGCCAATTCAATCGACCACAAAAGCAATCAGGAAAATCAGACAAGGGTGCTTGCACGTATTGTGGAGGAAAAGGGCATAGAGAGCCCACGTGCTGGAAGAAAGCTGGCAAGTGTCTGAGATGTGGAAGTCAAGATCATTTGGTAAAATATTGTCCCAAGGCACCACCTGCAGCAGCTCTAGCTAGCAAAGAACTATCATTGCCAGCAAAAAAAAAAAGCGCGAAAGCGCAAAACTCTCAAGTGAACCCTTAAAATGGAAGCGGAGCAACGGACAGAGCCTGACCTATGGTGCTATGAAAGGTATACAATATTGTTTTTAGGATTTATGTATAATATCATTTGGATATGAGGCATCGCATTCCTTCGTATCATTGTGTTATGGATCTATGATATTGAATATGGTTTAATGAGTTTCGTATAAGTTAGGATTTCGTACTCCGTCAGGAACCTCGTTTACAACGAGTTCAACTTAGAGATGCGATGTTAAGATCAGGATAACAAAATTTTTCCTGCCAATCTGATCACATTCCTTATCCTAGGTTGTGATATAATGATAGACTGAATGTCCAAAGTAAGATATCATCATAAGAAGTTGTCAATTGCTACCATGAACTTTTTGAAGATCATGAGCGAATTTGGGGACCAAATTCTTTTAAGGAGGGAGGATTGTAACACCCCGTAAATTTATAATATTTTAAAATGAAGTTATTGAATTTTTAACCCGATTTTGTGTGACGCATTCTATATTTAATAAACATAGCATTTCTTTAAACCTAAACGTAGAATCAAAATTTTCGAGCCCAAAAATTGAACTCTCTTTTGTGCTATTTTAGGAACATTAATTAATTCTTATGGAATATTGGACTTAGAAATAAATTAGGAAACATGTCTATTGCCTTTTAAAAACATTGGGGTCATTTTGTAATTTATTTTGGACCTAAGTGCGCAAAATTTTATGTTTTTGGGGCAAAAATGCACTTTACCAAAGCTCAGGGAGCAAAGTGAAAATTCGCCCCAATCTTTTCAAATCCTACATCAAACAATGTAATGAGTGGAAAGCCAAGAAATCAACTATGGCCATGACCCTATGAAGTAGCCATGCCCCTACATGAGGTATAACCATACCTCTACCCCACCTTCTCCATTCAAACACTTCACCACTCTTATTATACCTCCAAAAAAAATCAGATTTTTGTGTTCCCCTACACCATCCATTTCCTTCTTGAAGTAAGTTAGAGAGAAAATTAGAGAAGAAGTGAAGATTTCTTGAAAATATATAAAAGGTAGGAGAATATAGGAGGAAAACCCCATCATCACCACCACCTTCCGACGGACCACCACCACTGCCGCCGCCGCTGCACTTTCATAACTGCCGCCACCACCGCCGCTGCTGCCGCCGTCGTGAACCGGAAAAAGGAAAAGGCTAACTTGGAAGCTTGTAAGAATGTTAAAAAATCCCTTAAGCACCTTTTTACTTGATTATGTGGAACAATCTTTAAAAACTTATTTGAAGTTTTGAAACCCAACTTTAGATCAATGTTTAATGTTCAAATTTTTAGAATTATATATTAGTTAAAAGATTTGATAATTTTGTGGTGTTCTTGTTTTAATTTCATATGTTGAAGTTTGTGTGAGAAAGTAAGTATTTTTATAAAATATTTTTATGGCTAAATAAAGTGAAAGAGTGTTATTTAGAAAGCATGTTATACCTATATGTTTATGATTTTAGATTTTTGGATCTATAGATTTTTATACAAGATTTCAATTTTTATAAAAGTTTGAAAATTTTTAGTGTCTAAACTTGATCTATTTTATTTGGGGGTTATTTATGCAAATCTAAAAATTTGTTCTCGTGTGCATTTTCCGATGGGATTGGCCGGAGCCACCCCACCACCGGCAAGCAACCACCGGCCACTGCCATAGCAGTGACCGTGGCTGCTGCTTTGTTTGTTGTCTGTTGCAAAATTGCAACAGAGGCAATCCTCTGTTGCAATTTGCAACAGAACAACAGGCCCATTAATGGGCCTGTTGTTACCAATTAAGTGGGCTGGCTGGCCCTGAGTTAAAAAAAAAAAAAAATTAATAAAAATTAAAAAGAGAAAATATGAAAAAAAACTAGTAAACCTAAATTTGTTAAGTTTTATTAACCTACTTTTAAAATATTAAAGTAGATAGATTTAATGAGTAAATATTTGTCTTAAAGAAAAATAATTGTTTTATTGCTTTTAATATTAAATTTTGAAAATGGTGATTTATTAAAATTAAGTAACAAAAATTTCATTAAAGAATAGAATAATTTTATTATTGAATAAAATTATGATAACTTTAAATAGAGTAAATGTTTAACTTTTTATGGGTTAATAAAAAGTACTTTATAATAAAGATATCCATATGAAAATAATTATTTTAGAAAATAAAATGAAATAATTATATTTTTGAATAATAAAATATTTAATATATATGCTCCAAAAATAAATATTTTTACTTATTGATAAAAAAAAAAAAGAATGTTAAATAAAATATAAGAATTTTCCGAATAAGAATCTAATTAATTTTTGAAAAATAAAATAAGGTTAAATACTAATTAATTATTTTCCGAATAAGATCATGATTAAATAATACTTTTCGAAAGGATATTAATTTCAATGGTACATTAATTCTTAATCAAATAAAATAAACTGATTCATAATTTGGAAAAAATAAAATAAAATAATTTGGATAATATTTTTCGAAAAATAAGTAATTTGAAAATAAAATAACATAATAAATTCGAGAATAAATTTTTTTAAATATAATTTTAATTAATCTTGATCATTAATTTTTATAAAGAAAATTAGTAAATAATTTGAATAATTATTTTATGGAAATAATTAATTTCAAAAATAAATTAAAATAATTTGGACAATTATTTTTCTGAAAATAAATAAATTCAAAAATAAATAATTTATTTTTCTGGAATTAAATTTTTAAAAAAAAGTTTTAATAAATGATATCGAAAATAAATAATAACTTTTTCTAAATTCAAATAAATTTCGAGGAAAATATAAAACGAATAATCAAGGTAAAGGAATTTAATTAATTTTGAATAAAATAAAAGATTAAAATAAACAATTTAAAAATAAATTAAAATAATTTTGGATAATTGTTTTTCTGAATTAAATAATTTAAAAAATAAATTATAATTATTCCGAATAATAATTTTTCTGAATTCTAGTAAGTCTGAAAATAAAGATAAAATATTTTACAAGAAATGAGAAGGAATTTAATTATTTATCCAAATAAAAAGAATAAACAATAATCGATTATTTTTCAAATAAAATTGATAAAGAAATTAATATTTTGAAAGATAATATAATAAAGTTTAATTTTCGATAATAAAATGTTTCTAATAAAATTAAAATTATAAATTTGAAATTAAGTTATTGTTTGAATACTTTTGAAACATAAAGTTGTTTGAAGGTAATAACTTATCTTTAAATCTTTAATTAAATATTTTAAAGCTCTATTAGAATAGTTTTGTTCTAGTTTAACTTTCTCGTGGCTATGTTTACCACGCTTTACGAACCGACCATAGAACCTTTAGATCGGACATAAATGTCCAAGTTTTTATCGTGGTTTCGATATTGAACAAACCACGATTCAATTGTTTGCTCGACTAAAGCATTACTTTAGTCAATCTAGAATCATTGTGGAGTAATTAGATTCTAAGATCATTATATAAACGTGTACAGGAACCGAAGACGCTACTTTCCGCATTTCTTCGAGAATCGTAAGCTACACAGGTGAGTGTTGTGTGTTACTTGTGTGTCAGTCCGAATGTGCTAGTAGGTAGAGTCATAACTGTAACTTAGTCCCTAAACGAACGAGCATGCGACGTATGATATAATGAAAAACTCAACTGTTAGGACAAACTATCCACACCTTGAATTATTATGATAATGCCTATGTGCTTACTAGTCATTGATATCATATATTGAACCATTTTAAATATTGTTATTGAGTTGGTTGCTGATTTCACGTTACTCGATTGTTATTGTACTGTATTGTTACTGGATTGTTACTGTACTGTATTGTTTGTTATTATTATGTGGGCCTTATTTTAGTGTGCGGAATCGTGGATAACCCGGAAGGTTAGGACCGGAGGGTTACCTCGATCCACCGTAGACCCGCTTCACGAGCCAAGTGTGGAGGTTATACTTGGGGAGTGAATGTCAAACTCCTGGCATGAGACGTCTATGCGCACAGTTAGTAAGGTAGCTCCTTACTTGGAGTGTTCGGTGGGGGCGTCATAATATGGACTGGAGGGTAAGAGGAGGACCGCATCAGCAACTGTTGGTTACTTGTTTAATGTGCTTAAATTGTTATCGCATGTTTTTATTTACTGCAATGTTATATATGATCATGTATAATAAGTTGCATCCATATGTCACACGCACATGTGCACTACAGCCTCACTAAGTTGGACGATCAACTTACGCATTCCCGTTTACTTCTTTTCTGATACAGGTACCCCAGAGTCTGACGTCTAGGGTTGGTGTTCGTCTCCGAGATCCTGTCTGTCGGTCTTCGTGGGTCGTCATGTTACTTTTGATTTTTGTTATGTTATGTATTAATGCGTATCAATCATGATTAAGTACTTAAAGGCTATGCTTGTTGGAACCCTGTGGTTATGCGCGGTTTGCGCCTAGGTTGTATTTTGTGCCCGCTCCTGCATATCGCAGTGTACTGGGTTTTATTTTGTTATTTTTGAACTATGATTCGAATTACTGTGTTGTATGTTAAAAAAAAAATTCTGGTCAAAATTTGGTTGTGCTCACCGAATACGGACCCGGACTCGGGGGTGGATCCACGTCGGACCCGACCCGGGGGCTCGGGCCGTCACAGGTGGTATCAGAGCTTAGGCTTATAAGTCAGGTCAAGGATCCTCGGAAGTCATCTGTTGTGTCGTGTCTTAACTATCTTTTCGAGTCCTTTCGTGTAACTATTATATGTTATGTATTTGTCTTTATTTTATGAGTGTGATAGGATGTCGAGCCAAGATAATTGTTTTCAAGCGCATGAGAGAGAAACATGATTTTTTTAGGTTGAGTTGGGGTCTCGCTGGGGCAATGCTGCTCCAAGTCATAATGATTCTAACCCTCGTCGCACGGTTAGTCGACGTTCTGGACCTCGTCGGGTCTATCCGCCCTCCCGTGATCATGCGCGACTTGGAGGTCGTCGATCAAGGGATGATTTTCCCAATAGTGTAGTGCATGAGTTGGAGGTTGACCCTGATCGGTACTCTCGGGTTGCATCACTTGTAAGAACTTGTGATCAAGATGCGAAAATTTGGGTCCAAGTGATTGAAGATCTTCTCAATGAAATGAGGGCCCGAATGAAGGATTTTCGGCTCCATAGAAATCATGGATTGCTTCAATCCAACACGATTCAATATGGGTTGAGGGGTATTATCGTTTCCCTTTTGGTTGTTAGAGAGGAGCTGGGTGAGCAGAACCCGGAAAAGGAGGACCCCTTAGGTGTGGCAACTCCTATGGATGGTGAGGATTCCCGAGATGGTGCTCAGGAGACAGCATTTGAGATGACTTAGATTGAGAGCTCGTTTAGGACTTCCCTTTTACCTTGTTTATTTTGAAGCCGTCTTGACTAGTTGAATGTTTTATCGTACTATGTCTCTGTTTTGATACACTATGATTGATTTTCTGATGTTCGACAATATTTTGATCGAAAAATAAACTAATTATGCGATAATTAGTTTAGTTTTGAATGATTTTCTTTTTGTCTAATATAGTAGATTCGGTCTCGTTATGCTAACGAGTTGTCCTTCATTGTTTAGATGGCAGGAACTCATGGTGATAGTTGTGCTAGTCGATTGGTTCCCTCTCATCAGTCTGAGGGAGCACTGACAGCCCCACCAGTCGAACAAGCTGAGCGGATCATTTCCGCTTTGGCAGAGTTCACCCAAGCGTTGCAAGGCTCTGCACGAGCCGCGCCTCTACCACTTGCACCGCTAGCTTTGGACCAGACCTTGGAACGTTTTCTGCAATTCCAACCGCCCTAATTTCTTGGAAAGTCTGACGATCAAAATGCCGAAGTATGGTTGGCCGAGATTGAGCATATCTTCCGAGTCATGGACTACTCGAACATCCCAAAAATTTCATTGGCCACTTATTGTTTGAAAGATGGTGCTAAGGCCTGGTGGCAAACGAAGGAAATAGTTTGGGAGCAGAACCGAACCGAGAGAACCTGGGAGAACTTTGTTAAGGACTTTATCGATAAGTATGTGCCTCCTATTATTAGGGAACTACGTGAAGAGCAGTTTAATACTATGAAGCAAGAAAATATGAGTTTGACGGAGTTTGAGGTTGTCTATTCCCGGCTAGTTCGTTATGCTCCCCACTTGACAATGGATGAACCACGTCGCACCCTCCAATTTATCAAGTGCTTGAGGCCTGAACTTCAACGAACCCTTCTTTCCCAAAACATAGCCTCTTATGTCGAAGTAGTTGGGAGGGCCACCCGAATTGAGAATGACCTGATTGAGCTCAAGGCATTTCGGGTTTCAGGGAAAAGGGCTTCGCAATCAAATTGGAAAACTGGAAGAGTTTAGGCAAGGAACCGAAGTTTGGAAATTCAAGCTTGGAAAACCTGAACAATTGTCGCCAATTCAATCGACCACAAAAGCAATCAGGAAAATCAGACAAGGGTGCTTGCACGTATTGTGGAGGAAAAGGGCATAGAGAGCCCACGTGCTGGAAGAAAGCTGGCAAGTGTCTGAGATGTGGAAGTCAAGATCATTTGGTAAAATATTGTCCCAAGGCACCACCTGCAGCAGCTCTAGCTAGCAAAGGACTATCATTGCCAGCAAAAAAAAAAAAGCGCGAAAGCGCAAAACTCTCAAGTGAACCCTTAAAATGGAAGCGGAGCAACGGACAGAGCCTGACCTATGGTGCTATGAAATGTATACAATATTGTTTTAAGGATTTATATATAATATCATTTGGATATGAGGCATCGCATTCCTTCGTATCATTGTGTTATGGATCTATGATATTGAATATGGTTTAATGAGTTTCGTATAAGTTAGGATTTCGTACTCCGTCAGGAACCTCGTTTACAACGAGTTCAACTTAGAGATGCGATGTTAAGATCAGGATAACAAAATTTTTCCTGCCAATCTGATCACATTCCTTATCCTAGGTTGTGATATAATGATGGACTGAATGTCCAAAGTAAGATATCATCATAAGAAGTTGTCAATTGCTACCATGAACTTTTTGAAGATCATGAGCGAATTTGGGGACCAAATTCTTTTAAGGAGGGAGGATTGTAACACCCCGTAAATTTATAATATTTTAAAATGAAGTTATTGAATTTTAAACCCGATTTTGTGTGACGCATTCTATATTTAATAAACATAGCATTTCTTTAAACCTAAACGTAGAATCAAAATTTTCGAGCCCAAAAATTGAACTCTCTTTTGTGCTATTTTAGGAACATTAATTAATTCTTATGGAATATTGGACTTAGAAATAAATTAGGAAACATGTCTATTGCCTTTTAAAAACATTGGGGTCATTTTATAATTTATTTTGGACCTAAGTGCGCAAAATTTTATGTTTTTGGGGCAAAAATGCACTTTACCAAAGCTCAGGGAGCAAAGTGCAAATTCGCCCCAATCTTTTCAAATCCTACATCAAACAATGTAATGAGTGGAAAGCCAAGAAATCAACTATGGCCATGACCCTATGAAGTAGCCATGCCCCTACATGAGGTATAACCATACCTCTACCCCACCTTCTCCATTCAAACACTTCACCACTCTTATTATACCTCCAAAAAAAATCAGATTTTTGTGTTCCCCTACACCATCCATTTCCTTCTTGAAGTAAGTTAGAGAGAAAATTAGAGAAGAAGTGAAGATTTCTTGAAAATATATAAAAGGTAGGAGAATATAGGAGGAAAACCCCATCATCACCACCACCTTCCGACGGACCACCACCACTGCCGCCGCCGCTGCACTTTCATCACTGCCGCCACCACCGCCGCTGCTGCCGCCGCCGTGAACCGGAAAAAGGAAAAGGCTAACTTGGAAGCTTGTAAGAATGTTAAAAAATCCCTTAAGCACCTTTTTACTTGATTATGTGGAACAATCTTTAAAAACTTATTTGAAGTTTTGAAACCCTACTTTAGATGAATGTTTAATGTCCAAATTTTTAGATTTATATATTAGTTAAAAGATTTGATAATTTTGTGGTGTTCTTGTTTTAATTTCATATGTTGAAGTTTGTGTGAGAAAGTAAGTATTTTTATAAAATATTTTTATGGCTAAATAAAGTGAAAGAGTGTTATTTAGAAAGCATGTTATACCTATATGTTTATGATTTTAGATTTTTGGATCTATAGATTTTCATACAAGATTTCAATTTTTATAAAAGTTTGAAAATTTTTGGTGTCTAAACTTGATCTATTTTATTTGGGGGTTATTTATGCAAATCTAAAAATTTGTTCTCGTGTGCATTTTCCGATGAGATTGGCCGGAGCCACCCCACCACCGGCAAGCAACCACCGGCCACTGCCATAGCAGTGACCGTGGCTGCTGCTTTGTTTGTTGTCTGTTGCAAAATTGCAACAGAGGCAATCCTAAGGCAATCCTCTGTTGCAATTTGCAACAGAACAACAGGCCCATTAATGGGCCTGTTGCTACCAATTAAGTGGGCTGGCCATCAGGGCCAGCCCATAGTTAAAAAAAAAAAAAATTAATAAAAATTAAAAAGAGAAAATATGAAAAAAAAACTAGTAAACCTAAATTTGTTAAGTTTTATTAACCTACTTTTAAAATATTAAAGTAGATAGATTTAATGAGTAAATATTTGTCTTAAAGAAAAATAATTGTTTTATTGCTTTTAATATTAAATTTTGAAAATGGTGATTTATTAAAATTAAGTAACAAAAATTTCATTAAAGAATAGAATAATTTTATTATTGAATAAAATTATGATAACTTTAAATAGAGTAAATGTTTAACTTTTTATGGGTTAATAAAAAGTACTTTATAATAAAGATATCCATATGAAAATAATTATTTTAGAAAATAAAATGAAATAATTATATTTTTGAATAATAAAATATTTAATATATATGCTCCAAAAATAAATATTTTTACTTATTGATAAAAAAAAAAAGAATGTTAAATAAAATATAAGAATTTTCCGAATAAGAATCTAATTAATTTTTGAAAAATAAAATAAGGTTAAATACTAATTAATTATTTTCCAAATAAGATCATGATTAAATAATACTTTTCGAAAGGATATTAATTTCAATGGTACATTAATTCTTAATCAAATAAAATAAAATGATTCATAATTTGGAAAAAATAAAATAAAATTTGGATAATATTTTTCGCAAAATAAGTAATTTGAAAATAAAATAACATAATTTGATTAAATATTTTTCTGAATTTAATAAATTCGAGAATAAATTTTTTTAAATATAATTTTAATTAATCTTGATCATTAATTTTTATAAAGAAAATTAGTAAATAATTTGAATAATTATTTTATGGAAATAATTAATTTCAAAAATAAATTAAAATAATTTAGACAATTATTTTTCTGAAAATAAATAAATTCAAAAATAAATAATATATTTTTCTGGAATTAAATTTTAAAAAAAAAAGTTTTAATAAATGATATCGAAAATAAATAATAACTTTTTCTAAATTCAAATAAATTTCGAGGAAAATATAAAACGAATAATCAAGGTAAAGGAATTTAATTAATTTTGAATAAAATAAAAGATTAAAATAAACAATTTAAAAATAAATTAAAATAATTTTGGATAATTGTTTTTCTGAATTAAATAATTTAAAAAATAAATTATAATTATACCGAATAATAATTTTTCTGAATTCTAATAAGTCTGAAAATAAAGATAAAATATTTTACAAGAAATGAGAAGGAATTTAATTATTTATCGAAATAAAAAGAATAAACAATAATCGATTATTTTTCAAATAAAATTGATAAAGAAATTAATATTTTGAAAGATAATATAATAAAGTTTAATTTTCGATAATAAAATGTTTCTAATAAAATTAAAATTATAAATTTGAAATTAAGTTATTGTTTGAATACTTTTGAAACATAAAGTTGTTTGAAGGTAATAACTTAACTTTAAATCTTTAATTAAATATTTTAAAGCTCTATTAGAATAGTTTTGTTCTAGTTTAACTTTCTCGTGGCTATGTTTACCACGCTTTACGAACCGACCATAGAACCTTTAGATCGGACATAAATGTCCATGTTTTTATCGTGGTTTCGATATTGAACAAACCACGATTCAATTGTTTGCTCGACTAAAGCATTACTTTAGTCAATCTAGAATCATTGTGGAGTAATTAGATTCTAAGATCATTATATAAACGTGTACAGGAACCGAAGACGCTACTTTCCGCATTTCTTCGAGAATCGTAAGCTACACAGGTGAGTGTTGTGTGTTACTTGTGTGTCAGTCCGAATGTGCTAGTAGGTAGAGTCATAACTGTAACTTAGTCCCTAAACGAACGAGCATGCGACGTATGATATAATGAAAAACTCAACTGTTAGGACAAACTATACACACCTTGAATTATTATGATAATGCCTATATGCTTACTAGTCAATGATATCATATATTGAACCATTTTAATTATTGTTATTGAGTTGGTTGCTGATTTCACGTTACTCGATTGTTATTGTACTGTATTGTTACTGGATTGTTACTGTACTGTATTGTTTGTTATTATTATGTGGGCCCTATTTTGGTGTGCGTAATCGTGGATAACCCGGAAGGTTAGGACCGGAGGGTTACCTCGATCCACCGTAGACCCGGTTCACGAGCCAAGTGTGGAGGTTATACTTGGGGAGTGAATGTCAAACTCCTGGCATGAGACGTCTATGCGCACAGTTAGTAAGGTAGCTCCTTACTTGGAGTGTTCGGTGGGGGCGTCATAATATGGACTGGAGGGTAAGAGGAGGACGGCATCAGCAACTGTTGGTTACTTGGTTAATGTGCTTAAATTGTTATCGCATGTTTTTATTTACTGCAATGTTATATATGATCATGTATAATAAGTTGCATCCATATGTCACACGCACATGTGCACTACAGCCTCACTAAGTTGGACGATCAACTTACGCATTCCCGTTTACTTCTTTTCTGATACAGGTACCCCAGAGTCTGACGTCTAGGGTTGGTGTTCGTCTCCGAGATCCTGTCTGTCGGTCTTCGTGGGTCGTCATGTTACTTTTGATTTTTGTTATGTTATGTATTAATGCGTATCAATCATGATTAAGTACTTAAAGGCTATGCTTGTTGGAACCCTGTGGTTATGCGCGGTTTGCGCCTAGGTTGTATTTTGTGCCCGCTCCTGCACATCGCAGCGTACTGGGTTTTATTTTGTTATTTTTGAACTATGATTCGAATTACTGTGTTGTATGTTAAAAAAAAAAAATTCTGGTCAAAATTTGGTTGTGCTCACCGAATACGGACCCGGACTCGGGGGGGATCCACGTCGGACCCGACCCGGGGGCTCGGGCCATCACACACTCTGCTGATCAAATACTGAACTAATCTGATCTGACTCGGCTGATGACCTATCCTTCTGTTTGTTGTTTCAGCAAGAGATCACTAGTCTTCTGGTCTTTGAACTTTGAATTCTTCTGATATCTTCTTTGCTTGTTCAAAGATCCTTCTAAGGGAGCTAAGCTTTCCACACTTAGCTGATTATGATGTTTTGGAAATCATCAAAACCTTCCCTTAATAACTGACTTCTTTTCTCTTCATCTTCATCCAACAGAGCGGATCGATTTTACTCAAATTTATACTTAGGTTTTTCACAAATAATTGGTTTTAACCTTTTAAATCTTCGCTTTTGGAGATCGATGAGTGTTTATCGAGCGGATCGATTTTACTCAATGTAGGACTTAGGTTGGTTACCAATAATTGGTATTAACCTTTTAAGTCTTCGCTTTTGGAGATCGATGAGTGTTTATCGAGCGGATCGATTTTACTCAAATTTATACTTAGGTTGTTTACCAATAATTGGTTTTAACCTTTTAAATCTTCGCTTTTGGAGATCGACGAGTGTATATCGAGCGGATCGATTTTACTCAATGTAGGACTTAGGTTGTTTACCAGTAATTGGTTTTAACCTTTTAAGTCTTCGCTTTTGTAGATCGATGAGGGTTTTATCGAGCGGATCGATTTTACTCAAATTTATACTTAGGTTGTTTACCAATAATTGGTTTTAACCTTTTAATCTTCGCTTTTGGAGATCGATGAGTGTTTATCGAGCGGATCGATTTTACTCAATGTAGAACTTAGGTTGTTTACCAATAATTGGTTTTAACCTTTTAAGTCATCGCTTTTGGAGATCGATGAGTGTTTTATCGAGCGGATCGATTTTACTTAAATTTATACATAGGTTGTTTACCAATAATTGGTTTTAACCTTTTAATCTTCGCTTTTGGAGATCGATGAGTGTTTATCGAGCTGATCGATTTTACTCAAATTTATACTTAAGTTTTTTACCGATAATTGGTTTTAACCTTTTAAATCATCGCTTTTGGAGATCGATGAGTGTTTTTCGAGCGTATCGATTTTACTCAATGTAGGACTTAGGTTGTTTACCAATAATTGGTTTTAACCTTTTAAGTCTTCGTTTTGGGAGATTTAAGAGTGTTTATCGACCGGATCAATTTTACTCAAATTTATACTTAGGTTGTTTACCAATAATTGGTTTTAACATTTTAATTCTTCATTTTTGGAGATCGATGAGTGTTTATCGAGCGGATCGATTTTACTCAATGTAGGACTTAGGTTGTTTACCAATAATTGGTTTTAACCTTTTAAGTCTTCGCTTTTAGAGATCAATGAGTGTTTATCGAGCAGATCGATTTTACTCAATGTAGGACTTAGGTTGGTTACCAATAATTGGTATTAACCTTTTAAGTCTTCGCTTTTGGAGATCGATGAGTGTTTATCGAGCGGATCGATTTTACTCAAATTTATACTAAGGTTGTTTACCAATAATTGGTTTTAACCTTTTAAATCTTCATTTTTGGAGATCGATGAGTGTTTATCGAGCGGATCGATTTTACTCAATGTAGGACTTAGGTTGTTTACCAATAATTGGTTTTTACCTTTTAAGTCTTCGCTTTTGGAGATCGATGAGTGTTTTATCGAGCGGATCGATTTTACTCAAATTTATACTTAGGTTGTTTACCAATAATTGGTTTTAACCTTTTAATCTTCGCTTTTGGAGATCGATGAGTGTTTATCGAGCGGATCGATTTTACTCAATGTAGGACTTAGGTTGTTTACCAATAATTGGTTTTAACCTTTTAAGTCATCGCTTTTGGAGATCGATGAGTGTTTTATCGAGCGGATCGATTTTTCTTAAATTTATACATAGGTTGTTTACCAATAATTGGTTTTAACCTTTTAATCTTCGCTTTTGGAGATCGATGAGTGTTTATCGAGTGGATCGATTTTACTCAAATTTATACTTAAGTTTTTTACCAATAATTGGTTTTAACCTTTTAAATCATCGCTTTTGAAGATCGATGAGTGTTTATCGAGCGTATCAATTTTACTCAATGTAGGACTTAGGTTGTTTACCAATAATTGGTTTTAACATTTTAAGTCTTCGTTTTTGGAGATTTATGAGTGTTTATCGACCGGATCAATTTTACTCAAATTTATACTTAGGTTGTTTACCAATAATTTGTTTTAACATTTTAAGTCTTCATTTTTGGAGATCGACGAGTGTTTAACGAGCGGATCAATTTTACTCAATGTAGGACTTAGGTTGTTTACCAATAATTGGTTTTAACCTTTTAAGTCTTCGCTTTTGGAGATCGATGAGTGTTTATCTAGCAGATCGATTTTACTCAATGTAGGACTTAGGTTGGTTACCAATAATTGGTATTAACCTTTTAAGTCTTCGCTTTTGGAGATCGATGAGTGTTTATCGAGCGGATCGATTTTACTCAAATTTATACTTAGGTTGTTTACCAATAATTGGTTTTAACCTTTTAAATCTTCGTTTTTGGAGATCGACGAGTGTTTATCGAGCGGATCGATTTTACTCAATGTAGGACTTAGGTTGTTTACCAATAATTGGTTTTAACCTTTTAAGTCTTCGCTTTTGGAGATCGATGAGTGTTTTATCGAGCGGATCGGTTTTACTCAAATTTATACTTAGGTTGTTTACCAATAATTGGTTTTAACCTTTTAATCTTCGCTTTTGGAGATCGAAGAGTGCTTATCGAGCGGATCGACTTTACTCAATGTAGGACTTATGTTGTTTACCAATAATTGGTTTTAACCTTTTAAGTCTTCGCTTTTGGAGATCGATGAGGGTTTTATCGAGCGGATCGATTTTACTCAAATTTATACTTGGGTACCAATAATTGGTTTTAACCTTTTAATCTTCGCTTTTGGAGATCAATGAGTGTTTATCGAGCGGATCGATTTTACTCAATGTAGGACTTAGGTTGTTTACCAATAATTGGTTTTAACCTTTTAAGTCATCGCTTTTGGAGATCGATGAGTGTTTTATCGAGCGGATCGATTTTACTTAAATTTATACATAGGTTGTTTACCAATAATTGGTTTTAACCATTTAATCTTCGCTTTTGGAGATCGATGAGTGTTTATCGAGCGGATCGATTTTACTCAATGTAGGACTTAGGTTGTTTACCAATAATTGGTTTTAACCTTTTAAGTCTTCGTTTTTGGAGATTTATGAGTGTTTATCGACCGGATCAATTTTACTCAAATTTATACTTAGGTTGTTTACCAATAATTTGTTTTAACATTTTAAGTCTTCATTTTTGGAGATCGACGAGTGTTTAACGAGCGGATCGATTTTACTCAATGTAGGACTTAGGTTGTTTACCAATAATTGGTTTTAACCTTTTAAGTCTTCGCTTTTGGAGATCGATGAGTGTTTATCGAGCAGATCGATTTTACTCAATGTAGGACTTAGGTTGGTTACCAATAATTGGTATTAACCTTTTAAGTCTTCGCTTTTGGAGATCGATGAGTGTTTATCGAGCGGATCGATTTTACTCAAATTTATACTTAGGTTGTTTACCAATAATTGGTTTTAACCTTTTAAATCTTCGTTTTTGGAGATCGACGAGTGTTTATCGAGCGGATCGATTTTACTCAATGTAGGACTTAGGTTGTTTACCAATAATTGGTTTTAACCTTTTAAGTCTTCGCTTTTGGAGATCGATGAGTGTTTTATCGAGCGGATCGGTTTTACTCAAATTTATACTTAGGTTGTTTACCAATAATTGGTTTTAACCTTTTAATCTTCGCTTTTGGAGATCGATGAGTGTTTATCGAGTGGATCGATTTTACTCAAATTTATACTTAAGTTTTTTACCAATAATTGGTTTTAACCTTTTAAATCATCGCTTTTGGAGATCGATGAGTGTTTATCGAGCGTATCGATTTTACTCAATGTAGGACTTAGGTTGTTTACCAATAATTGGTTTTAACCTTTTAAGTCTTCGTTTTTGGAGATTTATGAGTGTTTATCGACCGGATCAATTTTACTCAAATTTATACTTAGGTTGTTTACCAATAATTGGTTTTAACATTTTAAGTCTTCATTTTTGGAGATCGATGAGTGTTTATCGAGCGGATCGATTTTACTCAATGTAGGACTTAGGTTGTTTACCAATAATTGGTTTTAACCTTTTAAGTCTTCGCTTTTGGAGATCGATGAGTGTTTATCGAGCAGATCGATTTTACTCAATGTAGGACTTAGGTTGGTTACCAATAATTGGTATTAACCTTTTAAGTCTTCGCTTTTGGAGATCGATGAGTGTTTATCGAGCGGATCGATTTTACTCAAATTTATACTTAGGTTGTTTACCAATAATTGGTTTTAACCTTTTAAATCTTCGTTTGTGGAGATCGATGAGTGTTTATCGAGCGGATCGATTTTACTCAATTTAGGACTTAGGTTGTTTACCAATAATTGGTTTTAACCTTTTAAGTCTTCGCTTTTGGAGATCGATGAGTGTTTATCGAGCAGATCGATTTTACTCAATGTAGGACTTAGGTTGGTTACCAATAATTGGTATTAACCTTTTAAGTCTTCGCTTTTGGAGATCGATGAGTGTTTATCGAGCGGATCGATTTTACTCAAATTTATACTTAGGTTGTTTACCAATAATTGGTTTTAACCTTTTAAATCTTCGTTTGTGGAGATCGATGAGTGTTTATCGAGCGGATCGATTTTACTCAATGTAGGACTTAGGTTGTTTACCAATAATTGGTTTTAACCTTTTAAGTCTTCGCTTTTGGAGATCGATGAGTGTTTTATCGAGCGGATCGATTTTACTCAAATTTATACTTAGGTTGTTTACCAATAATTGGTTTTAACCTTTTAATCTTCGCTTTTGGAGATCGAAGAGTGTTTATCGAGCGGATCGATTTTACTCAATGTAGGACTTAGGTTGTTTACCAATAATTGGTTTTAACCTTTTAAGTCATCGCTTTTGGAGATCGATGAGTGTTTTATCGAGCGGATCGATTTTACTCAAATTTATACTTAGGTTGTTTACCAATAATTGGTTTTAACCTTTTCAAATAAGCTAGATAGTAGATCTAGTTTGTGCTAATCGTTAAGTAAAACCAAGCAATCATGATGAGCAACGGGCCTGGTCGAGAATTCTCCGTTACTAGTTATCGGTCGATCTTCACATCCCGACCAGTCCTCACCCTTGTCGAGTTTAGTTAAACACACGAGTCAAGGAATTTCGTGTATTGTCATACAAGCTAAATATAAATCGACAAATAAATAAAAGCCATACAAGCCTAGCATGTATACTACCACAATATGCTTTCGATCGGGAGCCTCCTATGTTGGCCATCATCGAGCCATGATGTTGGCTCAATTGGTCAATCTAAAGGGTTCTGAAACAGGCTGCATACATGGCCTTCATATCTTCTTGGGCTCCCACCTTACTTGCAACGGGCCTTCATCCTAGACTAGGAAAGCAGTAAAGCCCTATTCTATTCCAAAGGCTCAAAGTGGCCCAAAAAAAGATATAACAGGATCACAGGCCCAATAACAAATCAAACATTAAATTAAACCAATCACATCTACCCTACGGTCAAGGCTCGTCGCGATCGAAAACCACGTAAACAGTTCACGTAGAGCAAGAAACATGCAAACAACTTTTACCTACTTTCTTAATTTTAAAACTAACTTCCTATGATTCTTACTTTTTAGTCACTACTAATTATGACAAAATAAATTTACGGGTAAACAAAAAAAAAATTTCTGCTCAAAATCAGATTCTGTTTTTCAACTTTTGAAAATTGCATTTTCGGCCCCTCAACTTTCAAAAATTGCACTTTGACCACAAAACATTGAAAAATTACAAAAACACCCCAAAACCAATTCGGGCAGCAGACCAGAAAATAAAATTTTGAATTCTGAATTTTTTTGATTTTTCGAACAGACCCCTGAAGTTTCGATAATTGCAAAACAGTCCCCAAACTTTTGGAAATTACAAAACGACCCCAGAAACCCGTGCGATCAGATTTGCAAAACAGTCCAGAATTTTTGAAATTTCCAGATTTAGAAAAATTGAATTTTCAGCCCTCTAAACCCTAATATGCGATTTTTGCACCAAAAAGTCCTGAAGTTTTCAAAAACTATAAATTCGCCACAGATCTGAAAAAGCAGTTTTACCCCATCATAGATCCAGTCATAACAAGTAAGAATCAATTTACATAACACAATTATCACTTGTTTTCATACATATAATTAAACAGATACGTAAACACACATTATGTTCAGATCTTTTCATATAATAAGTATGGAGTTGGCTCTGATACCACAGTTGGGTTGCCTCGATTGTAAGAACATCAAAGAGTGCGGAATTTTAAAATTTTTCAAGACACCCACAGTCCCATAATTGATTCTCCACATTATGTATACGAAAAGCATGAATTAAAACACATAAAGTATGTAAATAGGGGGTTAATCAATTTTTACCTCACCACAGGCAAGGTGGTGGAAACCTCCAATCTTAGTTCTGATTCACAAGCAGTAATCCAAGTGTCTCACCTCCGGAGATTAATCCACAACAATTGGATTATGGCAACACCTCCTAGTCTTAGGCTACGAACTGGATCTAGGAGGTTTGATATTGAAGGACTGTGTAGATCTGCTTGCAGAGCAAGATCTAGCACAAGGGAGCAGGAGATGAGCTACGGCGGCACAAGAGCAGCTCACGGCCAAGGAGGTGGCGGCGCAGGGAGGGGTGTGGCTAGGTGCAGAGGGCGTCTAGGGTTTCTTTTCTAGGGTTGTCCTCTTTTGAGCTCATGCAGAACTCTATTTATAAGCCTCCTTCTTGACCTATGTTTGCAAGACTTCTTATGGGCTTTTAATTAAAGGCCCATGTCTTGCAAGTCTTCTTTTAATTAACAACCTTAATTAAATACCCAGTCCATATTAATTAATAAATTAATATTTCCTTTAATTAATTAATTAACACTTTAATTAATTATTTTAATCAATTAGATCAATTAATTAATTAATCTCCCACTTGAATTAACAATTTAATTCATTTAATTGATTTAATTACCTTTAAATCAATTAATTCATTTTATATCCTTTTATAACTCTCACCGTCCAATTGTATTGTGTGTGACCCTCTGGGTTCACCATCAATTGGCAGCAGGCCCACGAATTCCTCTGTGATTTAATTTATGAATAATAAATTGTTCTGGTCAATTAAACAACCTTTAATTGACCACTCCTAGAATCAATTCCTCTATTGACTCGGGAGTATCCACGCTTCATGGTCGATGTCTAGCTACAAGCCCATGAAGCCCAACTTCAGGTGAATTGATATTTGTGAACCTCACCTCTTATAATTGCCAAGTACATACGGTCCTTCTATCGACTAATTGTCCCGATCAAGACTTGAGTTGTGTGAATTGATCGGCACCCCTAAATTTGTCTCGATAACTATACTTTCTAATTCGGGATAATATTCCAGTGTGACTGCTAAATTTGGAAACCCCTTCCCAAATCCATCACCGACCACGACCGTGGATTCCTCGGATATATTATCTAAGAATCGTATTGGAAATTCTCTTATCCATTACGATGAGTCGGTAGATTCCATATTGGTACTAACCACTCGCGTACATAACTATACGCACCCAACCTAGGCATGTTATGATCAGGCTAAGTGATCTATACCTAGATCTAAGTACGCACATTCATGCACCGAATTCGCCATAGCACCTCAAGTCAAAGGACTAAATCGTACACTTATTTATAAGCCTTGAGAAACATCCCATCACCGATATGCGTCATGCGCTTCCACAATGGGTTTCTTTGTTCGGGTCGTTCGATGCGTTCGATCCTCTATCGAACCACCTACCAATATGCACTAGCCTCAAATGCCTTGTTCATGAAACGCTACAAATTCACTCCATGTGAATCATGCATACTTGTCCAGGTCTTGGTGATTCCTACGATACCCCGTCTCGTTTCGGAATCTATGACTTGGAATGTGTTTTAAGATTAGGACCTTAGAGACTGTTTCATGATTGCACTCAGTACTGAAGTGAATCGTCTCATAGTCAAATGTAATCTAAGGATTTCATCCAATCGCTTAAATGTATTCGCGAGAGATGATGATGATGGGTTTTTTGGTGGTCTACCCCTGGGAACCCAAGTGAGGTCGAGTGTAGGCGATCTCCGACCATTCAAAAGTGAAACCGAGCTCGGACCAGGGATGTTCCGATCCAACCATTATTAAGTTTAGTGACCTATGATTACTGTTGGGCCGACCATGGGCCCAAACCTAAGAACCTCGTAATATATGCGTACGGACAGTCCAGGAAGCTCATTTTTTCTCAGCTATAAATACTACGAACATTAATGAAGGACACACGCTTTCCCAGGTGCACTCCATTCGAAGCTACTGCTCGGGAAGATAGTTTAGGCCATTTTATGTGTATTTCGCACTCTAGCTTGCACGGCATCCTATAATGCTCGAATAGGACCCTCGATACTTGTAATATATGCAACTTTTATTGCAATATACTCTATTGGTCTACTCTTCATTTAGTTCCGTTTAAGTTTGCATCGTTCATACTTTAATATCGATCATACCACAAAACCGTGCTAGATCAATTTGCTCCCACCGTGGGGCCTTATTTGGGCGTTAGATCGAAAAATGCCTACTACGAGGAGGAATACATATATTCGAGCAGAACCTTCCCATGCGGTGGGGATTCAGAATTCAGTTAACAATGAGCCCGATAATCTATCCAGAGCAGCTCAACGAACAGAATTTCCGCCGATCCTTCCCCAGGACAATGCTCCGACCCACACGGCCCTTGCCAATCTGAGATCAAAAATGGCATCGTATGATGCTCCAGTTTATCATTATAATGAATTTATGTGATCATTCCAAGGGATTCCTACTGAAAAAATATGATCACCACCGAACTCTATTTTATCTTCTATAAGATTCAAATTAATAAGGAGCATGGTTCGGAAACGCATTATTATGGACAACGAAGATTATTCACCGATATGTAGCTTATCTACTATCTTATTATCTCGTCCTGTCCTCGTTTATCTCATGATGTAAAGGATTATCTATCCAATGAAAGTCTTATTCGCCAGGGATATTATCAATTCGTTGTATTCAAGAAGTTATTATGGCCAATCTTGATGTCTATTAATCAAATATCGAACAAGGGTGAAAGTTGTTGCTATGCCCCTTGTATCAGCAAAATGGGTGACGACCCTCAAAAAAGACTAAGGGTGAAAGCCGTTGCTATGCCCCTTAGATCGAAATAAATGAAAAGGGTGGAACCTGTTGCTAAGACCCTCAGGTGAAAGCTGTTGCTATGACCGATCGAAACGACTAAGGGTGAAAGCCGTTGCTATGCCCCTTAGATCGAAATAAATGAAAAGGTTGAAAGCTGTTGCTAAGACCCTCAGGTGAAAGCTGTTGCTATGACCGATCAAAACGACTAAGGGTGAAAGACGTTGCTATGCCCCTTAGATCGAAATAAATGAAAAGGGTGAAAGCTGTTGCTAAGACCCTCAGGTGAAAGCTGTTGCTATGACCGATCGAAACGACTAGGGGTGAAAGACGTTGCTATGCCCCTTAGATCGAAATAAATGAAAAGGGTGAAAGTTGTTGCTAAGACCCTCAGGTGAAAGCTGTTGCTATGACCGATCGAAACGACTAAGGGTGAAAGCCGTTGCTATGCCCCTTTGATCGAAATAAATAAAAAGGGTGAAAGTTGTTGCTAAGACCCTCAGGTGAAAGTTGTTGCTATGACCGATCAAAACGACTAAGGGTGAAAGCCGTTGATACGCCTCTTAGATCGGAATAAAATGAAAAGGGTGAAAGTTGTTGCTAAGACCCGTAGAGTGAACTTTCGAGGAAACAATATCAGCAGTTGAATCGAAGGGTCTCAAAAAGATAATCCTTCTATATTTTATTGATCGGAAAATTAATGGATTTATTTTCCAATTAGTTGACTCGTTATTCGTCGAAGGTTCCCATTATTTATCTAATTGAGGCATTTCAAGCTGAGGAGCGATCAATATATAGATATCAACAGAAAAAGTTTCTCAGATATTTTTCTCGATCAACCGATACAGAGTTAATCCAATCAACTTAATCGATAGCTATTTATAAAGGAAAATATTGGTCGATCTATTGGAGTAATGACAATAGATTATGCAAATCTTTAAGATTGCAGCCTATTTATGATCGGAATTTCTTCTTTCGAATATCAGGTTTAATAATTTCGGAATAATTACACGAATCACTCACAATCGGAATTTATTTTTCCGAGGGTCGGGTTCGGAAACTTCGAAATGGTTATATAAGTTATTTACAATCATCTCAGTTCCTTTTTTGTTCGATCACATAGTTTATATACTATTCGACCAAGAAGAGCAAGAAAGCATTCAACAAAGTTAAAAAAAGATACGCAGTAAAAGTAACAAGGGAACAAAGTTTTATTCCAATTCTTCGAGCATAATACAAATGAAATCTCGAGTACAATAGTGAAATTCGAGCTCAAAGAGAATAGTATAATCACTCCTACCCTACTACAAATCCTACGAACTAGACTAAGCATGCTCGATCCACAAGCATAAGCTCCAGATGCATAACTCAACAAAGATTCTTCATGACAATCACTCGCCACGTGTCGCACATCTTCGAGCGTTCTACAGATCTGGATAAAGCTGGATCGGAGTCCATCTCCAGGGCTTTTAACCGATCTTAGATCTGCATCTGTAAATAATGATTGTTGTGCACAATCATTATTCACACCCTGATCCGATCCAGAACAGCGGGAAGTTACCGACGGAATTACTCCAAGCAATCTCGAAGGAACTATACGTCAAGAAAATCCTTGAAGAAGCCTATGCTCGAGATTTAAGGAACTCCTCCGAGGTTAACCCGCTGCTCGACCGGAGGTAGCGCAAGAAGACCAGAATTCTAACCCGTCTCAGATGAGTTAAATCCAAGAGAGTAGGTTGCCTGCCGGTATTCTAGGCGCAATTTCTTTTGCCTGTCGATATTCTAAGCGAAAGAGGCTACCCCAAAGGAACTAAGATCGAAAAACAGGGTCCTAGTCCTAATTTCAAACTCTTTTATTTCAGAAGGTTTACGGATCATTTTGCAAAAATTGAAAACTCGAGCTGTGAGGATCGGACGAGGCATTAAGTGATGAGTGAAGAATGTGACGGAAAAAATCGGAACTATTTATAACAGCGAAGGGTTAGAACCAAAGGTCCAGATAACAAATCACGGACGGTTATGATCTAAACAATAAAAAGGATCTTGTTTGGTTGGGAAGAGAAATAATATTATGGACACATAAAGGGGGGCTTGTCCAAAAGAATCGTTATTTAAAGAGCAACACCGAAATCAAAGATGATTGTCTAAAAATCCGATCTTCTGCGCATGGTATTCAAAATACAAAACCAGGTTGGAAAACTCAATGCATTACTATGATCGAGAAGCCGCGTTCGAACACCAGGTTGTCAAAAATTAAGGTCGGCCTATTCGGCACCAGTCCATCACTTACAGAGAGATGGGCATTATAAACATTTCAAAAGTATATATTTGTTTGAACAACGGTTATCGGATCAAAATATCCGCCCTCGAATCGTCATATTCAATCAACGATAAAAACCCGAATGGTTAATACAAGTATTATTATCGACGATATATCTTCGATAAGCTTTTCGAATTAAAGAATTCGGTCAAACTTCAGAAATTTAGATTATGATGAGGACCGGTTAAAGCCTCGTATTTAAAAATTCTCCAAAGGAAGATTATTTGATTACTTATTGGATTACTCGCTATTTACTCACCCAAAAAGGGATGTTTGATTATTCTAAGGATCAATTTAAAGTATCCAAGTTCGATCTGGCTATCAAAGATAAGAGTACATCTAACTGTTATTCGATCGACCAACAAAGAAGAAGACAAAAAACTTTATAAAATCATTTTAAGAAATAGAGTATATACAATGGTGATCCTGTTACAAAGATCTGAAAATTCGAAAGAGCAAGAAGATTATATTTCGAGTACGATACAAGCTAATATATTACATTCCGATCCTATTGCATTCTACAATCCTATGAAATTTTCGGTTTCATCTCCTATCAATCAACCGAGCTAATTCAACTCCGAGCATGGAATCTCCTTTGGACCTGCATGCTTTTAACTTTATTTGCGGTCCTCCGAAGACGAAGGGGCAAACGCACAGTTTATCAGATAGCTTTATCTTCCGGCGCATCCCCCCCAATACGTCTTCCTAAATGCATTGTGGCAACAGGCCCCCGAGCGGAGACCCATGCCAAGGAAATGATGAAGCTACCGATCATCCTTGAAGAAGTTGATGCTCGTATTCCACCAGCACTTTTGCGGATCGAGCGGTCTTCCGGACCCCGGTGTAGTCAGCTGTAACAAAATACATTCCTTAATTAACTGACCCCGGGCGATGATCGGTAACTTACGGATTTCCTGGATTTGGCTTATTGGCCTTCCAGATGGAGAATATATTTGCCTGACGATATTCTAAGCGAGCTCAAAGCAGTGTTGTTCCTCTCAAAGATTGGTCGAAGCCTGAACTCGAAAAGTCGAGTTATTTGAATAGTGATCTTGATCATCATGATCGGATAAATAAAAGAGACGGTAGGATGAGAGAGATAGTCTCGAAGATATGACATCGTCTTTTATAGTAAGGGTTGAGATGGATCCAACGGCGAATAATTTGTTAGATGAACGAACAAGATTTAACAACCGTTGGGATTCCCGATGATTAAGGAACTGTTTGGCTACGGCAGGGAGTTCATTCAAACTTACCAACGTCCGGAACACATACGCAACCATTAAACAGAGAACATTAGATCAAACAAAGCAAGGATATCATGAAGTATTATTTACAGAAATTTCTGAATAAGTAAAATAATACAGAACTACTTTTCGATCCTATTACAAGCCACAAGAAACAAATTTCGATCCTATTACAAGCTACAAGAAGAAAACGCGGATCCTATTACAAACCAGGCGCAATCCATCTCAATTACATCTCGAGATTTTAGTAAGATATCCAGCTGATCCTACCTCTCGGGCCAAGAGATCGAATAGGCTCTTCTTTAGGCTTGACTAGTGGGAGCTACAGGCCTATTTGATCCTATCTCATTTCGATTACAAGCACAAACGGACGATAATTTCCTTACTCAAAAGATTTACAAGGATAGTGAATATTGGGTGTTGGTTGATAATAGGAAGGGAAAATTGAAGAGCTGATTCGATGCCTATGAACGAATAACTCAATTCGAACGCCACTCCATTCGTTAAGTCCGCACCCTTCCACACCCTTGATGAGCTTTGTGGCAACAAGTCCCTCGTTGTGAGAACCGTGCCAGAGGAATAATAACCTATCCCTTAACGCCCTGGAAGACTTCACGATCGAACCCCTCCAACTTTTCGCAGGGCCAACGGGGTAATTAGGGACGTGGGTGGTCAACAATGCACCATGTTGACCTTCAAGGGCGAATATTTCTTCGTATGCAGATATCCTAATCGATGTTAAAATAATCAATACTTTATGATTCGCAAAATGCGTTCTAGTTCGAATTTCAAGGTATTGGGATGCAAAAGAATATTCCTTGATCAAGATGGTCGAAGAAAACCATACTAAAAGGAAGAATATCCATTTAAGAATATAGGAGAAGGCCCATTTATAGGAGCAGCTTATTGCGATCCAACGGATGAAATATAACGGTTTATGCGGTCAGGATTTAATGACCGATCAGTTTCCCGAGTAATAAGGTATCGTTTGGAAAAAAGAATTATGAAAACCATCATGAAGGAAAGGAAATTGCTAAATCAGTCCATTATACGCTCGAAAATTCGGAAAATGTTTTGATCAACAAAGTGTTCGAACGACAAAACACACAGCAATACCAATAGAGATTTGATCGCATATTGAAAACAACTTGTTAATCAAGGTATATCGTAAGGCCTAGGGCAGAAAAGTAAAAACACGATCGGCCAAGATTACATTACAACAGAATAAATCAAATTACGCATACAGAAATTTATGCTCGGAGAAAATCTTCCGAAGCTCAATGCTACTATCACAATACCCACGAACATAGGCTTTTTGCTCACGAAGCTCGGAATCCTTCATTTCCTGCTCGTAGATACCCCTGAGCCCCTCTAGCTCTTTGCTCAGCTTCTCCAAGATCTCCTCTCTTCGATTACGGGCAGCCTTATCTTTCTCCAGAACCAGCCTATCCTCAAGGGATCCATTGGCTTCAAGTGGGCGACCAAGCTTGACCTTAGACTTTGCCAACTCGAGGGAAAAAAAGAGAGAGAGAGAGAAAAGAAAGGTTCAAGATTAGTAACCTGAGCAAGAAAATTCAACACGACAGTCTGAAAAATAGAGATATCAGCACGCGGAAGGTTTGGAACAAATTTGATGGGGGCTATTTTGCACCCCTTATAATACTCGAATCGACTAGGGGATATCAGATCGGTTCGACCATACAAGCTCATCCGGGATCATCCTTCGACCCGATCAGAGACGATCATCCTCGGCGATCAGATTACAATCCTGACTCGAGTGGGACACTTATGACGAGTCCTATTAGGACTATGTTTCCTTGTAAAGCTAGGGTTAATATCATATAAATACCTAGTTAAAACGTTGTATTAGAGATATACAATCAGAGCTTACGCCTATATACTCTGTCAATCTAATATCACATTGAATGGAAAAGCTTTTGCTATACTATTTACTCATTCGTTGTCTTGTTTACCTTTTGTTCTTTTACATAATTGTTCTTCCTTGAGATTGATCCATCCAGAATAAAGTAAAGGAGCCCTATAATTCGTACTGAACCTGATCTCCTAATTACATCTTATTGATTTAATCTTACCCAACGAAAAACAGTTAAATCAGTTGGCGCCCACCGTGGGCCTAGGTTAATTATTCGATCGACATATGGCTCGCCCAAGGAAGAGCGCCTGTAACGGAGCAAGAAGTAACACGACCAACCCGAATAACATGTCTGAGGGTCCACATGGCAATACTGATAATAACGCCCCTATAACCAATGACAATCAGCAAGAGAACGAGCATCTTCAGAATAAAGAAGAACCACAAGGGATCCCTGCTGGTGTGGTACCGGAAGAACATGCAGCTCTTGCGATCCCAGTTCCCCTCTCAGACACTCAGGAGAAGCTACGACAGATTGCTATGCTCTTTAAATCACTCTGCCCAGAGGAATTACTCCTACCCGAGCAGGTTCCTCGAAACCCTAGAACCACTAAGGCAAATCCCATTCAAAGGATGCCGAGGCAGGTCGATCAAATCTCTCAACAAGCCGACAGCCCGGCAAGCGAGCAACGATCGCTGCATAGCCTGGAAAAGGGCATTTCGAAACCCTCCGATGAGAACGTCCAAAGAAAAGCGTATCGAAGGAGACCGCAACCAGGACGCACCGGGTCCAAGGAACATACCATAATTCCCATCGAGGATGATGTAGGCGACGCAATCCACAATCAACCATGAACTATGTGTTTCTCGGAAAGAGAAATCGAAAAGATGGTACAGGAACGACTTGAGCAACGCTTACGAACTGTTCAAAACCCATGGGCCAGAACCACGGAACTCCAGGAGAGTCTAGCGGCGTGCTCTCCCTTCTGCAAAGAAATAACAAAAGCACAGTCATCTGGACAGGTTCCAGGGCGACTACCCAGACATGACGGAACCACTGATCCAGATGACTATATATTTAGCTTCACCAACATAATGAATTTATATGCTCACTCGGCAGAATTCACCGCTAAGTTAATGGTGACCACATTCGAAGGACTCGCTTTAGATTAGTTCGCCAAGCAACCCACTAACTCCATATTCAGTTTTCGGAAATTATGCAACAAGCTCACACAGCAGTTCGCCAGCCAGAAGAGGCAGAAACTACCGATGAGCTATTTAGGAACTATTTATGAACAAGAGGGTGAATCCCTAAGGAACTGGCTGGCAAGATTTCATGTGGAATTGCTCAAAATCGATTCCCCAAATATCGATTACATAATCTCCATCCTCTTTGACCTCACCAAGAATAGGCAGTTTGGAAATGCCCTCAGTAGAAAGCAACCAAGGACGTTTGCTGATATTATGAGCTTGGCGTCGAAGTATATGACCCAGGAAGAGATGAACTCTTTTAAAGATAAGAACAAAAATAAAGCTCCCGCCTCAGGCTCCAAGCGGCTAGATAGGATTCCTGTCCAAAAATCCATGGATTATGAATGATCTTTTAGAAATGCAATGTCTTCCAGCGATTGGAATACAATCGAAACAATCAAGACAGACGACCTAATGTCTATCAAAGACTTAGATCGGCCGAGCCGACGATTAGGAGCAGAGTTAACCAAGTAGAACACCCAAGGCTGACTGTTCCAATAGAAGAAATCTTGGCTGTACTAGAAAGGAATAATTGGATCCCGGAAGCAAAGAGAATCGCTCAGCCCAGACCAGCTGCACAAAACTATGAATTATACTACAAATATCACCGGGCACATGGGCATCGCACTGAAGATTATTTTCACCTTAAAAGAGAAATTGAAAAACTAATCGAACAAGGAAAATTAGATGACTATTTAGAGCGGAATAACAGCAAGAGAGGAAGAAGTAGGAGTCCTCGGAACAATAATCAAAGAAGGAATTCCCGTAGAAGGTCCCCTAATGATGATCCCCCTCAGGAGTTGACAATGATCAGATTAATGGTACCATCCACACAATCTCAGGAGGACCCGCTGGCAGGGACAGTCGTAATGCTCGTCGCAGGACTGCCAGATCCATAATGGGAAGCTTAAAATACCCGAAAGAAGTATGGACTCTAGAAAGTAAACCAACAAACGACCAACTGATCAGTTTCAACGAAGGCGAGGTACCAAAGAACCTTGTTTGGGGACGTAAAAGAGGACAACCCCGACTTCCCAATGGTGGTATCACTAGAAATAGTGAACTAAAACGTCAAAAGAATCCTGATTGATAATGGAAGCTCAACGAACATCATTTCTAAAAAGGTCCTAGCCCAGATGAACTTGGGACAAATAACATTCCAAAAGGTAGCTACGCCTTTAGTAGGATTTGGAGGTTCCGAAATTGTCCCCAGTGCACAATAACTTTAAGCGTCTCACTCGGAAGGAAACCGCGTCGGACGGTGAAGCTAGTCAAATTCTTAGTAGTAGAAACTCCCTTTCCCTACAATGCAATCTTAGGGCGACCCGCCCTCAACTTATTTCGAGCTGTTGTTTCAACCTACCATCAGAAGATAAAATTTCCAACTGACATGGGAATCGGAGAAATAGTGAACGATCATTGCATGGCATGGGACTGCTACAACACCTCCTTAACTTTGGGGAACCGCTCTAGATCGATTACCCCAAGCAAAAGGAAGCTCGAAGACGACGTTGACAAAATCGAAGTTGAAATCCCTAGCACCGATCGAATAGATAAAAGGGGAAAGGAATCGATAGCCTTGAAACCACCGGAACATAAAGAGGTCCTACTGGTACAAGGGGACCCAACAAAAACAACCAGAATAGGGACCGAACTGAGCAAGGAAGGGGAAGTAATGTTGATCAACTTTCTCAGAGAAAACATAGATATCTTCGCCTGGAGCGCGAATGCCATCGAAGGGATCGACCCTCGAATAATCAGTCATTCGCTAAAAATCAACCCCATGGCAAAACCTGCTAGACAAAAGAAGAGGAATCATGGGCCTATAAAGGATAAAATAATTAAGGCAGAAGTAGAAAGGCTACTTAAGGCAAAACAAATTCGAGAAATACACTTCTCGGAATGGCTATGCAATGTTTTGCTAGTAGCAAAAGGGGATAAAAAGGATAACAAGTGGAGAATGTGCAATGATTTCACCGACCTTAATAAATTATGTCCGCGCGATCCATATCCCCTCCCAAGGATCGACTTATTAGTCGACTCAATCGCTGGTTTTGCAATTTTTAGCATGATGGACGCCTTCCAAGGTTTTTATCAAATATACATGGATGAGCGAGACCAAGAGAAAACTGCCTTCATAACCGAGCAGGGAGTATACTGCTTCATAGTTATGCCATTTGGCATAAGGAACGCAGGGGCCACTTACCGAAGGTTAGAGAATCTGATGTTCAAATAATTGATTGGAGAAATAATGGAAGTCTACGTAGACGATATGCTGGTCAAAAGCATGAATGAAGCTGATCATGTAAAGCATCTCGATCGATGATTTCGAATATTGAGAAAGTACCTAATGAAGCTAAATCCTGCAAAATGCACTTTCGGTGTTAAGTCGGGGAAATTTTTGGGCTATTTGGTACATCAACGAGGAATTGAGGCCAATCCAGAAAAAATTCGAGCCATAACCGAAATGAAGCCTCCCAAAACGATCTCCCAAGTACAGAGCTTGGTAGGAAAAATCGTAGCGTTAAATAGATTCATATCCAAATCGGTTGACAGAAGTTTGCCTTTCTTCCAAACTATTCGAAAAGCCAAGAACTTTGTTTGGACCGAAGAATGCGATATGGCCTTCGACCAGCTAAAGGAATATCTGACAACATCCCCGTTATTGGCCAAACCAACCGAAGGGGAACCATTGTACGTCTACATATCAATCTCCGACGTGGCCATAAGTTCGGTTTTGGTTAAAGTGGAAGGTTTAGAACATAAGCCTGTTTATTACTTAAGCAAGTTACTACAAGGGGCCGAGAAGAACTACTTGGAAATAGAAAAATTCGCTTTGGCTCGGTCAGTTCGAAATTGAGTACAAACCAAGAATTGCGATTAAAGCCCAAGTCTTAGCCGATTTCCTATTAGAAACTCCAACCCAGGCAACCAAACATACCGAATCAACTAGTCATAACAACGACATCTTGATCTTAGAAAATCAAACCTGGTTGATGCACGTCGACGGAGCTTCATGCCGAGAGAGAGGAGGTGCCGGAATCAACTTTACTGGACCAAATAAGGAGGATATAAATTATGCGATAACGTTGGACTTCATCGTAACAAACAACGAAGCAGAATATGAAGCGCTGATCGCAGGAATGGAAATGGCAATCAAGGCCAACATAAAAAGCCTTAAGGTATTAACCGATTCAGAGTTAATACAGAGACAGATAGAAGGTCTGTACGAGGCAAAGGAATTTAATATGGTAAAATACCTCACCAAAGTGAAAAAATTGGTTGAAAAATTCGAAAGTTTTGGGATACAGAACATTCCACGGTCGGAAAATAAATGGGCCGATAAACTGTCTAGGTTCACAGGATCTCACGACGGAAAAACTGAAAGGGTGATCAACTGGTTAATTTCCAATGCGCCGGCAATCGATATCGATGAGACACCGGTCGTCGAAATGATGGAAATCGAAGAAACTGAAGGAAACTTGACGACTCCGATGATAGACTATCTTCGAGAAGGAAAAATGCCGCTTGACCAAAACGAAGCTCCGAAAATAAAATATTGGGCTCCAAAATATACATTGATAAAAAAAAAACTTTACCGAAGATCAGTATCGGGAATTCTTCTAAAATGAGTCTCCGAATCTCAAACCAACGATATCCTCCGAGAGGTACATGAAGGAGATGCAGGAGATCACAGCGGAGCGAGGGCCTTGGCTTTAAAATGCCTTCGAACAGGTTATTATTGGCCTACCATCAACAATGATGTCGTCCAATATGTCCAAAAATGTCATCATTGCCAAGTCCATGCTAATATAAGTCATCAACCAGCCGAAAACATGCACCCAATACCAGTATGTTGGCCGTTTGATCAATGGGGAATGGACATCGTGGGACCTTTCCCAGCAGCTAGATCCAAGAAAGCATATGTTCTAGTCGCTGTCGAATACTTCAGCAAATGGATAGAATGTATCGCCCTTGCTCGAATAACTCAATTCCAAGTGATCAATTTCTTATGGAAGTTCATAGTATGTCGATTTGGCATCCCAAGAACTCTGATCTCTGATAACGGAACCCAATTTGCTGGAAAACAGGTAATAAAATGGTGTGCAAGGCTGGGAATTCAGCAAAATTTCACTTCAGTTGGGCATCCAAGAGCGAATGGACAAACTGAAGTAGCGAACCGAGAAATAATAAAATCTTTGGAGAAAAGATTAGGGGCAGCCAAAGGAAGATGGCTAGATGAACTCCCAGGAGTACTTTGGGCTAATCAAACTACGGTCAGAACTTCAACCGGGGAGACCCCATTCAGTCTAGTATATTGCTCAGAAGCTGTTATTCCTGTCGAAACACTAATTCCAACACCAAGAATTGAAATGTATGACGATCAGGAAAACGCAAAGGCAAGAGAAAATGATATCGATTTAACAGATGCCTTAAGAGAAAAAGCGGCCGTACGATTGCAATTCGCTAAATCAAATATGGAGAAAGCCTACAATAAAAAAGTACGCATACGAACCTTCAAAGAAGAAGACTTGGTCTTAAAAAAGGTAGAGGTATCCAAGCACGTGGGAAAATTACAACAGAATTGGGATGGACCATACATTGTCATCAATGTAGGAAAGAAAGATTCGTACAAGATTGCACACTTGGATGGAACCCCCCTTCCAAGAACTTGGAATGCAGTCAACCTCCGAAAATGCTATGGAAGATAAATCATAGTAGATTATGCTGGTTTATTTCTTTTGGTCTAGTCCGTTTTATTTTTTATTCGTTGTAATAAAGGCCTTGGCCTGAAATTCATTTTTAAAGATTTTTGCAATTTTGAATACGAACTCAAAGGTTCACTTGAGTAAAAGGCGAAGCATCAAAACAAGTTGAGTATAAATCGATCGATTCGATAAACGCTCCTCGGATTTCTACAATCAACTTGGTTTGATCCAATAAGTTGATATTGAAGTATGACGAGTCGAGTAAAATTGATCCGCTCAATATACGCTCCTCGATCTAATAGTATAACGAGTCGAGTAAAATTGATCCGCTCAATTGACGCTCCTCGATCTAAAAGTAAAACGAGTCGAGTAAAATTGATCCGCTCAATAAACGCTCCTCGATCGACATCTAAAGATCAAAAAGATTTTAGGTATGAAAAACCTAAGTCTTAAAACAAGTTGAGTATAAATTGATCCGCTCAATAAACGCTCCTCGATCTACATCTAAAGATCAAAAAGATTTTAGGTATGAAAAACCTAAGTCTTAAAACGAGTTGATTATAAATTGATCCGCTCAATAAACGCTCCTTGATCTACATCTAAGGATCAAAAAGTTTTTTAGGTATGAAAAAACTAAGTCTTAAAACGAGTTGAGTATAAATTGATCCGCTCAATAAACGCTCCTCGATCTACATCTAAGGATCAAAAAGATTTTAGGTATGAAAAATACCTAAATCTTAAAACGAGTTGAGTATAAATTGATCCTCTCAATACACGCTCCTTGATCTATATCTAACGATGAAAAAGATTTGGGAAAAATACCTAAGTCTTAAAACGGGTTGAGTATAAATTGATCCGCTCAATAAACGCTCCTCGATCTATGTCTAACGATCAAAAAGATTTGGGAAAAATACCTAAGTCTTAAAACGAGTTGAGTATAAATTGATCCGCTCAATAAACGCTCCTCGATCTATGTCTAACGATCAAAAAGATTTGGGAAAAATACCTAAGTCATAAAACGAGTTGAGTATAAATTGATCCGCTCAATAAACGCTCCTCGATCTATATCTAACGATCAAAAAGATTTGGGAAAAATACCTAAGTCTTAAAACGAGTCGAGTAAAATTGATCCGCTCAATAAACTCTCCTCGATCTATGCCTGACAATCAAAAGGATTTGGGAAAAATACCTATGTCTGAAAACGAGTCGAGTAAAATTGACCTCGACGTCAATAAAAGAACAGGTTGAGAAGAAATCAACAGCAACAAATACGAAAGAAATAATACAGAAAGTTTTATTCATCTGTGTTCTGAGAACTTGTATTACATACGAAAGTTTTTGATCAGAATATAAAGATCTTATTACGATCTACACATCGTTACAACTGTTTAGATAAAATAATCCTATTCTATAGATCTGCGGTCTTCACGACAATGTCCACGGAAACATCAATCTTCTCCCTAGTACCTCGATGATTGGAATTGACCATCTAAGAAGCATGTTACTCAGGATGGTCGACTTCTTTGGTTCGATGGTCAGGCTCTGAAGATCAAATGTTCTTCCAGACGAAATGACCATTTCCAGCCAAATGCCCGGTAAACGACCACTCACCCAGAAGGAGATACTGCTTGTACAATGGGGTTGACTTTTACTCTAAAGCAGCATCTCTTCAGAACCGTCGCAGAAGTAAAAATTTACCAGCACTCCCCGGCGGTCTATCAATCCGGAGGTAACATTGAAAAGCGGCCGTGCCTGGTAAATATGAACCCTCCATGTAAAAACAGAAACCACGGACCTCAAAACTGTGAAGACAAAGGTTGAGGCCTCATGGGACCGGTCAGTACAAGGTAGGGCTGCCATGGGACCTGTCAGTACAAGGCAGATGAAATTTAAGTCATTATGATAATATGATTCACGATAATGTAACTTTTTGAATATTATGGGATCAGAGGGCAAAATGAAATTCAAGGAAACTGAGATCTCCATCTTTTCTGAGAAGTTATAAATAAAGTATGGAAACTGCCTACTTATTTATAGGCACAGATGCAAATGATCCTACGGTTGAATAGAGATCTGATCAAGGGTCGAAAGCGCGACCTTTTGACTGCCCGTAATCAATGCGAATAAGTTGGAACGGCTCCTCTATGGGCGAATTGCCTATTCAATTTGAAAAAGAGAATCTAGATCGAAGCGATCAATGCAAAAATAAAAGCGGATCTAAAAGAGCTCCAGATTAGAAAAGCTTGCACACTCACATATGCTAGTCGCTTGATAAAGAGCGAGAGATCATCAACATTGCAACGAAGTACTAGCTCGATTAGAGGAATAAAGACCTCATACTCCGGCGTACGAGGTCGTAACTGCCTCATATATCACATGGAAAAACTATTAACAAACCATATTTAGACCTCTACTGGAATCCAAGAAATCTGACATGAAAATCAGGAGAATAGAATTGCTAAAGGAGGTCTGAATAAGCTAGATCTAAGTAATAATTCTACATTTTCCAACTCCTCCCATATCAAAGTTGATATATTAATACATTGGTGGCTTTATTTGAGGAACATGGAACTCACAATCGGTACAGAGAAACATGAATTTTAAGAAGATACCTAGAACGATATCTTTTCCGCGAACTTAGACCTATGATAAGAAAAGCAGAGCTCATAAGAGGAAATGACAGCGTCCTTAAATAAGATATTCATGACAAAAGGACAAATATACAAGGAATTGATCGATCATCGACAAAAGCGCTAAGCATTCCTTCACAATTGTTCAATCAATTATCTATGTGGATGGCCTACAGTCCACATTTTAATGTCTAAAGTGACTTCGGAAAGAGCCTAAGGGACCATACTTGGTCAATCATCATTCTTATACTTGATTAAAAAAGTTTGATTTGCAGAACAAGCATTATGACATTCAATTACTTAAGACTGATCGAGCCAGACCGAGCTACTTTTTCGAACAAAGGATAATCTCCCATAAGATCAATATCAGATAAGTAAAACTAAACTCTCCTGCTTATTTAGAGAAGATATACTTATTCATAGCAATAAGATGTGCATAACAAAATATATCTACTGACTAAAATTGACCAAGGCATGAATCTGGTCGTAAAAGATCATCATTGTCATTAATTCCTACATCCCATACAAAAATTCAGCCCAAACAACCGCATAAAGGTTGGGGCCCGCAAAAAAAAAAAAAAAAAAGGTGATCTGAGAAAGAAACAACTAAATCAGAACAGGTCATTGAGATAGGCCACTATCGCCGGGCAAACTAGCAGAAGCAACCCTCCGAGGAGTCGCGTTACCTACAAATGCCGTCAATTCCTCCTGATGCTTTTGATAACCGACATCAAAACCTTGTTCATAGGCCTGCCGTCGAGACTCCTCAGCAAGAGCGAGAGCCTGAACCAAGTCACTTTTTTCCTTTTCAAGGACATACTTCTCCTCTTGCGATTTCTGAACATCATAATTGGCAAGCTGCAACTAGAGGGTCTGCCCCGCGACCTTCGCCATCTCCAAATCTAAGCGATGTTGTTGGTCATCCCTACCAATCCACAGATCATCATTTTGCACACCCAGCTGGAGCGCAAAATACTTGGCCTGAAAAGAGAAAAAAAAGCTCATAAGTGACAAGGCAATCCAGATAAAGCAAAGAAAAATAGTCATAAATATGATTTCCTGCTCGCATAACTTAACCAGCGACTGAACGAGGCGAACATTGGGAATACCTTCGTGCTTCCTTAACTCGCCGGGCAAAATTGTGCTTAGGCCCAAATCCCAGGACAAAGCATCAGGCTCAACAGAGCCGGGCAATTCACTATCGAGAGAAACACGATCAGGCCGAGGAGTAACCGAGTACATTATATCCTTAACTTGCTCAAGAATGCAACGGTCGTCTAACATTAGGACTCACCAAAGTCTCCTTGCCCGAAGCAGAGATAACGGTCCGCCGACCGGACCTAGAGCCTGCCCGACCGCCAGAAGGCCCGCCGGCTTCGAAAGAGGTAGACACCACAGTAGTATCATTAAACAAAAACTCAGGAGAATCTTGGGAAATAGATTGTGTTATCGATGGATTCAAAAGGACACCCCCACTAATTGCCTCAGCAGCGACGCTCACTTAGCTTTCGCTAACAACCGGGGCAGTAGAAATAGAGGAAGGAACAGAGTTATCAGGAACATGATCATTTAAACCATGTTCAAAAGAGGAAACACTTGTAGAAACGGGTACATTAAAAGTTTGCTCCATGATGGACAAATCGCCGAAGGCCACCAGACCGGGGGAAGGCCTCCTTTCTACCTCACCAGAAGTGGGAAATTTTGCTGAATAAAACTTGAACTAGTTACAGGAAAAGCTTCAGAAGGGATAACGGGAGTCTCGATCTCCGACCTTCTATTTGAGGATGGACGAGGAGGATCTATCGAAGGCCCCTCTGTACGAGACCTTTTAGGTCTAACACTTCTACTATTTTCGCGGGAGGGACGCATGAAATTATTACCAAAAAGATTACTCATGTTCGGAAATAAAAAAGAAACTTTAATTATCGAGAAAGCTTATCGACCTCCTAGCAAGAGAGTATTCTATTGAAGTTGAGTAAAAGCGGTAAATAGCGAGTAAAATTTTCACAGCTTGTATTTATACTATACGAAAAGACACAAGAGACCTAAAGAATGGGCGCGAATCACAGAGACTAGCCTGTGAACAGCCGCAAGAATTCGAAAAGACATAAGCATAATGATTAAGGCAAAGTTAATAACTTGTCTAAATTATTACAGAGAAGCCGAAAAGACGTAACTGTAAGAATATGAATCGTCTATTGTACAAGAGGATAAAAAGGTAATATTACAAGCCGTGTCATGTTAACCGTCACAAAGGATTGTTCCACGGGTCGACGGATCACTCCCTCTTCACACAACCTGGTCGCCATCCGAGACTCCCTGTTCACCAGCGACCACTCCTTCATCCGCTCCATCGTCCACTGCCTCCACATTCTCCTCCTCTTCCTCTGGTCCGATAAAATTAATATCGACCTCATCATTGATATCCAAGGGAGGAATCGGAAATGGCTTCCCGAACTCTTCGACAAGGCGAGCCAAAGGAAATTGTTGATAAATGACGTCTGGCAGCTCGGAAGGAGAATATTCCTCGCCGTAACGATTCAGCCTAACATGTGCTACTTTGAAATATTCCATTCGACGATCTTCAACCAGTTCCAGAGCTACCAACTGATGGATCGCCTTCTTGAAAGTACATTCTAAGAGCGGACCAACCGTTCGATACACCAACGCTGTATGAACAAGAGAATTGAGGAATTCATGAATGACTCTTTCATCAGGATTCCAACCGTAGCGATCCTTTAGACCACTAAGGGAAATATCCTTATCATACTCCTCCAAAGAGGCTTGAAGGCTTAACACCTGAGATTCCAGCTCGCTCGAGCAGTACTCTGAAATTGATGATCTTCCAACTTTTTAGCCAATTGATTGACTTGTTCTTTAGCGCGGGAAGTCTCCAGAACCTTATCTATAATCACCTGGTCATCAGTCCCCGTAGCCTGAGTCTCTATGACCGGAAGAGAAGAAGACATCGAGGGACCAACCTCTGAACTTTTTATGAAATAAAGTCTTATATTTCTCATCCAGAAACTCACATTTTTGTTTCCAGAGAGCGGCTTCATAGGCATACGATGCCAAACAAGTCTTGGTCTGAAAGAGAAAATGATAAATGAAATAAATTAGCGAGCTAAAGTACTCGTTAGGTAAAATTACCCTACGAGCACACATAAAAGGAGATCACCTTTTCAGCATAAAGAGAAGCTCGCTGAAATTTCTCCAAAGGATCCTTCCGAAGAAGCTTATTCATATCGCGAGTAAACACGCCAGATAGAAGGACACGACTTGCCTTGTCCACCGCATTCTCGCTCTCGTCATGAACTAAAGAATCCTTCTCAGGATAACCAGCGGCTCTCCTCCCCTGTAGATGGTCCTCGATCACCTCGACAAGAGTGGGCTCCGGATGATTCTCACCTAGTAGAGACAGGTCCTCACCAGAGCGACCATAGTAACACCTTTTTCTCTCCACTGGCTTATCGTTAGGATGGGGCATCGACCAGCTACGACACCCACGAATACCTAGAGAGGTTCGAAGATGGAAGGGAGGATAGCCAGATCCAGTCCCCTTACCGACAAGAGATTCTTGGGAGGAATCCGGAGATTCCTTCCTGTTTTCCTTAGAATCGTGGCCCAATTCCAATTTTCTCTTTCGGGACGCTCTCTGCTCGATAGGGAAGTTCTCAATGGTTTTTGTGGATTTAGAAAAAACCATTTTTCCCTTAGAAGAATGCCGGGAATTTTCTACCATAAGAACTGAAATGAAACAATGTCAAAGTTAGACATAATGTTAAAAAGGGATTGCAATGATTTGATACAAAAGAAAAAATACTTACCCAACGATTGAGAAGGGGATGAAATGGAAAAATTATGAGAACTCAGTCCCGCCTTGCGAAGAAAGGCCTCACCAATAAGAAGAGCACTTTGGAATTTATCGGCGCGCATTCCCTGAATTTCGCCAATCAATTGAGGGTCGTCAGGGATAAGATCGCCAGTCGCCAAGCGACCACCATAAATCCGTTTGGAATCATGGTCCCACGAGAAGGCCTCAGTTGAACCGTCCACCAAAGAATCATGAGAAGGTGGTTGTACGAAGAAAAAATGAGATTTCCAGCAAGGATTGCTGGAAACCGGGGAGTCAAAAATGGAGCGGCTAGTCTTCTGGCTGGCAAAAAAAAATCCGCGACTGGAAGAACTAGAAACATTAAAATGGAACAATTGCGTAAAGTTACGGAAAGAAGGCTGGAATCCTTTTGCTATCATTAAAACGGAAAAGGCCACCACAATGGCCACATAATTTGGGACTAATTGCGTCAAAGATACGCTAAATATTTTCAAAATGTCAAGAAATAAAGCAGACAAAGGAAGACATAAACCATAATTAAAATGAACAGTATAGAAGGCTCGACAACCCTCTGGCGGAGAAGTAACCCTGTCCGAAGGAGAAGGTAGAATAATCATAGAACCTTCCGGAAAATATTTCGCGTAGTTATCCATGACCTCGTGGAAAGTCTCCTCGGTATAAGCACAAGCGAGGTCCTCAATTGGTTCACAAATTTGAGGAACCGTACCATTACCCTTCTTGGCCCTGACGGCAACATCCGTATCAGATATAATTTGCACATTAAAATTTGATAGGATAGTGCCCAGCAAGCCAGTTCAATTAGCTTGTAAAAGGTCTATTCTGTAAGAGACGATCTTTTGATTTTATAATAATACGCACGTTTATTTATATGTGTATAAGGATAAACAATGGCCAACTTCATCTCTCGCGAATACATTTAAGCGATTGGATGAAACCCTTAGATTACATTAGACTATGGGACGATTCACTTCAGTACTGAGTGCAATCATGAAACAGTCTCAAATGTCGTAATCTTCAAACTGTTCGAAGTCATAGATTCCGAACAAGACGGGGTATCGTCGGAATCACCAAGACTTGTACAAGTATGCATGATTCACATGGAGTGAATTTGTAGCGTTTTATGAGCAAGGCATTTGAGGCCAGTGCATATGAATAAGTGGTTCAATGGAGGATTGAACGCATCGAACGACCCGAACAGAGAAATCCATTGTGGAAGCGCATGTCGCATATCAGTGATGGGATGTTTCTCAAGGATTATAATAGTGTACGATTTAGTCCTTTGACTTGAGGTGCTAAGGCGAACTCGGTGCATGAAAGTGCGTACTTAGATCTAGGTATAGGCCACTTAGCTTGGTCATAACATGCCTAGGTTGGGTACGTATGGACATGTGCGCGAGTGGTTAGTACCGATATGGAATCTATTGACTCACTGTAATGGATGAGAGAATTTCCTATACGATTCTTAGATAATATATCCGAGGAATCTACGGCCGTAGTCGGTGACGGATTTGGAAAGGGGTTTCCAAATTTAGGAAGTCACACTGGAATATTATCCTGAATTAGAAAGTATAGTTATCGAGACAAATTTAGAGGTGCCGATCAATTCACACACCCTAAGTCTTGATCGGGAATATTAGTCGATAGAAGGACCGTATGTACATGGTAATTATATGAGACGAGGTTCACAAGTATCAATTCACCTGAAATTGGGCTTCATGGGCTTGTGGCTAGACATCGACCATGAAGTGTAGGTACTCCTGAGTTAATAGAGGATTTGATTCTAGGAGTGGTCAATTAAAGGTTGTTTAATTGACCAGAGCAATTTATTGTTCATAAATTAAATCACAAGGAATTCGTGAGCCTGCTGCCAATTGATGGTGAACCCAGAGGGTCACACACAATACAATTGGACGGTGACTGTTATAAAAGGACATGAAAGGAATTAATTGATTTAAAGAAAATTAAATCAATTAAATGAATTAAAGTAATTAATTCAAGTGGGAGATTAATTAATTGGGTGACTTAGTTAATTAAATACTTAATTAAGTTGCTAATTGATTATATATAAGAAATATTGATTTAATTGGATTGGACATTTAATTAAAGTAATTAATTAAATGAAAGGCTTGCAAGATATGGGCCTTTAATTAAAAGCCCATAAAGAGTCTTGCAAACCTAGGTCGAAAGGGAGTCTATAAATAGGGTTCTTCAAGAGCTCAAAAGGTGAACACCCTAAGCAAAAACCTTAGCCTCCTTTGACCTAGTAGCCGCCGCCCCTCTCCCTGCGCCGCCAAGCCTAGTGCCGCCGCCAGCCTGATGCCGTGAGCTGCCCTAGCGCCGCCGCCGCCTCTCCCTTGTTCCACCGTGCTAGATCTTGCCTTGCCAAGTTTATCTGCACAGTCCTGCAACAACAAATCTCCTAGATCCAGTTCTAAGCCTAAGACTAGGAGGTGTCGCCAGAATCCAGTTGGTGTGGACTATCTTTGGAGATGAAACACTTGGATCACTTCTGTGAACCAGATCCAGATCCAGATTCAGAATCAGAACTGAAGGTTGCCACCACCTTGCCTGTGGTGAGGTAAATCGCAAAAACCCCCTTGTTTAATTCAATGTGTGTTTTTGTTTCATGCTTGCGTATATATAATATGGAGATTCTTATATGGGACCTTGGGTGCTTCGAAAAATTTTAAATTCCGCACTTTCGTTGTTCTGACAATCGAGGCAACCCAACCACTATCCCAACAAAATTATCCTCGTCAGGGACAGTGAATTCAGACGCTCCGATCTGCTCAGTCGGGGGGCTCGGGGGAACCTCCTCCTCGACATTAGGAGTAACTCTTTCTTTGATTAACGAAGAATATTTTCTTGAGATTGAAGCCATTTTTAAGATCCTCGAAGAATACTAGTCGATAAGAGCAAGTTAGAGAAGAAATGAGCGAATAAGAAAATGATTGCGGAATATGGGAAGTTGAAAGTAAAAGATGACTGAAACAACGATCACCTATTAATAAAGAAAGATGAAAAGACGTTTCGAACTTCTCACGGCTGATCACATTCCCGCCAAGCGGCAGAAAAAATTGAAGCGTTTTCTCAAAGAGACACGTGATAGTTCATGATTGGAACGACAAAATGACTATTTATGAGGTGTAGCACTCTTTCCCTTAGGATTTTTTCCCACAGGGTTTTTTCCTAAGAAAGGTTTTTAACGAGGCACATTTCATAAAAAATATGGTCATAATCTACCATCTACTTCTACGAGCTTCTACTACATATAGGCTCAAAGAAGTGAGGGAGTACTAATGGGGGCTAATCGACTAGGGGATATCAGATCGGTTCGACCATACAAGCTCATCCGGGATCATCCATCGACCCGATCAGAGACGATCCTCCTCGGCGATCAGATTACAATCCTGACTCGAATGGGACACTTATGCCGAGTCCTATTAGGACTATGTTTCCTTGTAAAGCTAGGGTTAATATCATATAAATACCTAGTTAAAACGTTGTATTAGGGATATACAATCAGAGCTTACGCCTATATACTCTGTCAATCTAATATCACATTGAATAGAAAAGCTTTTGCTATACTATTTACTCATTCGTTGTCTTGTTTACCTTTTGTTCTTTTACATAATTGTTCTTCCTTGAGATTGATCCATCCAGAATAAAGTAACAGAGCCCTATAATTCGTACTGAACCTGATCTCCTAATTACATCTTATTGATTTAATCTTACCCAACGAAAAATGGTTAAATCAAGATTTTCGGATCTCAACAGAAAAGGCCTCAAATGAAGAGGCAGAAGTTCGATAAAAAAGGTTTTTCGATCTTAGACGGTTCTAATGGCATGAGAGGTTACCCAATAATTGGTCCAATATTTAAAAGCTAGGAAGGTATCCCGTAGCACAATAATAAAATGGTCGTTGTCCACAGAAAAGATTCGATATAAGGTAACAAAAGCTCTCGTTAAGATAACAATTTGATTTAAGGAATGCAAGGATAAAAATGTTCGTACAATTAAGAAAGAGAGAAATACATGGACCTATAAACTACAAAATAAGAGTGAATAAAGTCCTATTAAATAATATTCATCGGTGATTGGATTCTTCAGCGCTAACATTGCGACCCTCCTCCATCTTTTCGCCATCTTCCTCGGAGTCACCTTCCGAACTGTCGTCAGTGGTACTACTCGAGCTATCGTCCCCTTCGCCGCTACTTTGATCCTCAGAACTGGAGTTATTTTTCCGAGGAGAACTGATATTATCTCCTCCCGAATCATCGGATTCACCCTCGATATCCACATCCTGATCCTTTTCCTCCGAACTTTCGGCTTCGAGCATATCGGGGTTAGGCATCGGAACCCCGAACTCAGCAAGGAACGGAGCAAACTCATGACCATCTAGACCCTCAATTTTTGGAGGAAGAGAGGAAGCCTTATAATCTTCCCCAAGAATGTTCTTATAAGGGTCCATATAAGGAAGATATTCATCGATAGTGCCTTGAACCCTTCCGGCCACGATAAGTTGCTGAACCCCTTTATAAAAGAAGGCTTGATTAATTGGGCCCGATCACGACCGAACCAAGGCATCAAGAAAGGGTGACTCTAAAAACTCCCTTATAGCTGGAAGCTTGCTTTCTTCTCGACCTCGAGCGTATGCCTGATCGGACGATGCCTTAGCCTGCTCGAGATTCGACTTTAATTTTGCTACCTCTTCCTCAAGGGCCCTCTTTCTTTCGAGCTCCTTCCTAGCCTCCACGATCTCCTTCTCGACCTCAGAAAGCTTGGCATTGGTCTCCCTCAATTGACCAGCCGTAACAACTTCCTCTTTCAGAATGTTGTGGAGAGCATTATGAGTTTGTCGAGACTCTTCTTCTAAAATGGCTAGTCGATGAGATTGATGAGTAAATAAATCTCCAGCCAGCAAAAGAACATCAGTAATAAGGCAAGATTTCGATAAAAGTTAATACGTTCGAAGAAAACATGTACCCTCTGATATGTGTAAGCGAAATCGCCCATGATCTGAAAACCGTCTTTCTGGAAAAGCTCGGTATTATCATCCTTAAACCTTCCGGCCATCAGAATTCGAAAGGACTTGTCAACCGTATGTTCACCATTAGGGCCAAGGTCGGACTCGATGGTCCCGTCCTCTGAAAACCCAGCGGCCCTCGGTCCCTGAAGGTGATCCTCTATAAAATCTACCAAATCCGGTTCCGAACAACCTGGTCGACATTGGATCAGGCCTGGACTCTGACCAAATGGCCTTACTCTTCTAGAGGGCTGGGGATCTTCGCTATTCTTTTTCTGGGCCACTTGAGCTTCAATTATTTCTTGGGATTGGATCCCCTTTAACGTATAATAGCTATAGCCTGCCGCGGTCGGATCAGACGTACCAGTTGAGAATACCGATTGCAATGGGCCAGAAGCTTGAGGTTGTGAAGTTCCCTCGGCAGCAATTTGAAGAAAACCTGTAGCTACGTTCGGAACTGCAGGATTGTCAGTTCTGGCATTGGCTCCTCCTATCATCAAAGTAGCCCTTGATTTCTTCTGCTTGCGAGGCAGGCCTTGGGACTCTGTAGAAAATGAAGTAACGACCGAACCGGCTACAGAGGTTCGAAACTTCTCAACAATCTCAGCTGTAAAATTGAGAATGGATTTAATTTCGAGCCAAGAAAAATCAACTAAATAATAGGAAAAGAAATAGTATAACTAAGGTGGGAGGAGCAATTACAGCAGGGTCCTCCTCATTAGTCCGAGCAACTTGGTTAGCTGGATCGTCAGAAGGCGCAGTCGAAGATTCGCCAAAATTGATAGGAGGGGCAAGATAAGAACATTCGCTGAGCCCTGCCATTCTCAAGACCCTCTCTTGGGTCAATAAAGCGGTTTGATAATGATCAGGATGAAGGGTCTGCAAAAATGCATCCGGGAGCTCGTGATTCATCCATCCTACGAGTTTCCGCCTACCATAAATCCAAGACCTCTCTCCAGGCCAGTCATAAGTGGTCGGTTCAGGAGTCTCTGAGTAAGATGGAGTATCAGGGCCTCGGACGAAAAAGAACTTCTTTTTCCAACCTTTCAGGTTACTCGAGACATTGCTCGACAATATCGATCGATTTGACCTCTGCGAAAAATATACGTACTCAGCGTTTGAAGATGTTGAGGAACTCACTTGGAAAACCCGCCAGAAGTTTTGGAAAGCTGCTTTCTTCCCTTTGGCCTTCATTAGCGCGCTGAAGGCGAGGATATACCCGAACGAATTTGGAAGAATTTGGGATGGAGAGAGGTGAAAAGCCTCTAAAACGCTACAAATTAAAGGAATAAAGGGGATGCGTAGGCCGTAAAAGAATTGCCTAGTGTAAAAAGCTTGGCACCCCGTAGGAGGATCGGTGACACACTCCTCAGGAGTCGGAACGACGATCGAAAATCCGTCACCTAAGTACTTACCAAAATTGGTCTCCAAGTATTCTCGATGTTCTCATTATAACGGCAAACGATTTGATCTGCCCTTTCCTCGGTTTTATTAAGCCGTACACTGGTTGAAGGTTCCGACCACTCAAAAATCGTAATGACAACACTTCTACCTATTCTGTACTTGGCTTGCTCGTTCTTTCCTAAGGGAAGATCATCGTCCTCCGCGGCCTCTTCGTCAGTGGCCTCGCTTGAAGTATCGTTTTCACTGCTCTTCGAACCCGAGTTTGACTCCTCTCTCATCTTGTCGGAACTAGAACTAGGGCTCGGGACCCTTGAAATCTCAGCTTCGAAAAATTGAGTATCCACAATCCGCGTCTCATAGGAACCTGCGTCTTGTTCTTCCACTGCCTTGGCTTTTCCTTTGGGATATGTTGAACTAGACATTTTATGCTCAGGCCGATCGAACGAATATTAGGGTTTTCCAATCGATCTATACGCTCCGATCTTGGGTTCTTTGAGAGTCTTGTGCAAATGAATCTCCGACGATCAGCTTATATATACAAGGTCAAAATGGTAAATAGCAAACCGGTCCTCAAATAGTCGCGACGATTGAACTCCCGCAGGATAATTTCAAACTTACTTTCTCTTTAATTGCACATTAGACCCCTATACTCTATGGAGTTATGGGCCGCAGCCCAACACATGAAGAAAAATAACGTTTAGACTTCAGTGTTCGTTTACTACTATGCGATCGGAGAAGCTTGGAAGGAGAAATTAAGGTAGGTATAACAAGGAGTCAATTGTGGCATTATGAAGTATGAAGCGATGAGATGCTTTTGAAAAGCCTGATAATCAGTATGGGCGAGAACATTTATATATCACGACAATCATTATGGTGTTTCCATGATATACACTCTTTTTCCCTGGTTTGGTTTTTATCCCAATGGGTTTCTCCGAATTAGGTTTTTAACGAGATTTATCCGAGACATCATAATAAGACTCGCCCACCCCAGCGTATCGCATACTTCTCCGAGCATAAGCTTCACTTTGCACTCGAGAAGTGGGGGAGTATTGATGATGGGTTTTTTGGGAGTCTACCCCTGGTAACCCAAGTGAGGTCGAGTGTAGGCGATCTTCGACCATTCAAAAGCGAAACCGAGCTCGGACCAGGGATGTTCCGATCCAACCTTTATTAGATGGAGTTTAGTGACCTATGATTACTGTTGGGCCGACCATGGGCCCAGGCCTAAGAACCTCGTAATATATGCGTATGGACAGTCCAGGAAGCTCATTTTTTCTCAGCTATAAATACTACGAACATTAATGAAGGACACACGCTTTCTCAGGTGCACTCCATTCGAAGCTACTGCTTGGGAAGATAGTTTAGGCCATTTTATATGTATTTCGCACTCTAGCTTGTACGGCATCCTGTAATACTCGAATAGGACCCTTGATACTTGTAATCTATGCACCTTTTATTGCAATATACTCTATTGGTCTACTCTTCATTTAGTTCCGTTTAAGTTTGCATCGTTCATACTTTAATATCGATCATACCACGAAACCGTGCTAGATCAGATGAAGTTGGCCATTGTTTATCCTTATATACATATAAATAAACGTGCGTATTATTATAAAATCAAAGATCGTTATGTACAGAATAGACCTATTATAAGCTAATTGAACTGGCTTGCTGGGCACTATCCTATCAAGCCGTTGCTACGCCCCTTAGATCAAATAAAAAAAATGGGTGAATGTTGTTACTACGACCCTAGAAACTGACTAAGGGTGAAAGTCGTTGCTACGCCCCTTAGATCAAATAAAAAATGGGTGAAAGCTATTGCTACGCCACTCGAAATTAACTAAGGGTGAAAGCCATTACTACGCCCCTTAGATCAAATAAAAAAATGGGTGAAAGCTGTTGGTACGACCCTCGAAATTGACTAAGGGTGAAAGTCGTTGCTACGCCCCTTAGATCAAATAAAAAAATGGGTGAAAGCTATTACTACGACCCTCGAAATTGACTAAGGGTGAAAGCCATTGCTACGCCCCTTAGATCAAATAAAAAAATGGGTGAAAGTGTTACTACGACCCTCGAAATTGACTAAGAAGCCGTTGCTATGCCCCTTAGATCAAATAAAAAAAAGGGTGAAAGTTATTGCTACGACCCTCGAAATTGACTAAGGGTGAAAGCCGTTGCTACGCCCCTTAGATCAAATAAAAAAAATGGGTGAAAGCTATTTCTATGACCCTCAAAATTGACTAAGGGTGAAAGCCGTTGCTACGCCCCTTAGATCAAATAAAAAAAATGGGTGAAAGTTGTTGCTACGACCCTCGAGATTGACTAAGGGTGTATGCCGTTGCTACGCCGTTTAGATCGAAATTCGGTTACAAGAAGATCATCATTTATCAATCGAAATATTACAAGGGTTTGTCGATCTTTCGACCATATGTCTTATCTTATCGATTAATTGCGGCGTATTATTTGATCGATCGTTTATAATCGGTTAATGCAATTTCTCCAAATGAAGGCTAAACATTCGAGGTAAAATTGTTGAAGTTAGATAATGAGCAAATTTAGTTTATCCTCGATTTCTTAGCAACATTTGTCCGATTAAGTAATTCGAGCCACAATGCAGTTGGTATACGGTAAAGACATGGAAAGAAAATTGCAAAATGTATAAGCTCGAATAAAGCTTTATTTATTTAAACTTTTTCAAGCAATTACAAATAACTATTACAATCGTGGAATTCGAGCGCGGAAGAAATTACAATTTTAAGGATCAACCTATTACAAATCCTGGGGCTTACGCTAAAGATCTCTAAGCCATGCACACCCATCGAAAATGATTTTCCAGCATTCTTGCTACAGTCTCCCCGCTAGTTCATTCACACCCGGCCTCGAGGGCAGACAACTCCCGCCGGTACCCCCAAGGTCTTTGATCCGTTGATCACATAGTCTTTGTAAATTTCCCCAAATTGAAGGAACTGATGCTCGGGATCGAGAAAGCTCCTCCAGGGGTTGATCAACGGACCGACCGGACGCAACGCCAGAAGACCGGAATTCTAACCCGTCTCAGACACAGAGTATCCAAGAAGGCAAGTTGTCCGCCGGTATTCTAAGCGCTAATTTCTTTGTCTGTCGATATTCTAAGCGAATGGATTTTCCGAGGAGGTAAGGGATGGAAAAAGAGGGTACGAGTTCTAATCTCAAATCTTTTTATTTCGGACATAAAGTTGATCATATTGATTGAAAGATGCATAATTCGAGAGTTAGCGATCGGACAAGGCATTTACGGAAAGGTAAAAATATGATGGTAATTTTGGGAGCTATTTACAGGAGAACAGAAACGATATTAGCGATAGCTATTGGCTGAACAACATTATATCGAGGCAAAGAAAATTCATAAATTTTATACCAAACAATATAGAGTTTACAGTTCGATCCTATTACAATTGTACAAATTCTTCACTACATACAAGGGTACAAGAGCTATTTCTCGATCCTATTACAAATTGATCTGTCACATTTCGATCCTACTACATTCTACAATCCTATGAAATTTTCAGCTTCTTCTCCCACTGGCTGGTCGATATTGACCTTGGTCGAGCATGGAATCTTCTTTAGAACCGCAGACTTTTGTCTTCATTTACGGTTTTTCGAAGATGAGCGGGCTAATGCATCTTTTTCTAGGTTAAAACATCTTTTTCAAGGTGCAACCAGAATACTTTATTGCTGACCTCGTCTTCCGACGCCACCCGTTTCACATCTTCGAAAATGCATTGTGGCAATAGGTCCTCCAAGTGGAAGACCGTGCCAGAGGAATGACGAATTGCTACCGACCATCCTTGGAGAACTTGATGCTCGTACTCCACCAACACTTTTGTTGGTCGAGCAATTCTTCGAATCCCGGGTAGTCAGCAATACCAAGGTATTTTCCTTGATTAACTGGCCCCAGGCGAGGATCGGTAGCTTATTGGTTTTCTGGATTTGGATTATTGGCCTTCCAGATCGGAAATACTTTTGTCTGTCGATATTCTAAGCGAATCGAATTCATCTGCATTTTTGTCAAAGAACGTTAAAAGTCTAATTTCGAAAACTTGGGCCAAAAGAGGATATTTTCGATCGCCATATTCGGAGCAAAATAATGATAAAAAAGGGGAAGTGGACAAAATTATGAAAGTTAAGGGAAACACCTTTTATAGTAACAGCCGGGCTCAATCCAACGGCTACCATGCAGTAAAATGGATGGACGAGATTCAGTGACTGTTCTGTTTCCCGAGGATTAGGGATTGTTTGGCAGAGCAGATCACATAATTATCATTTATGTTCGTGACATAGTTGTTGATTTAACTTCGAAATCTACATTTTGACACTTGCATGCTCGAGAGTTCAACAACTAAAGAATATCAGTTTGATTAAAATATGGGGGAACGGAACATTCGGTAGAAGTTATTTTCGCATAATTACGACTACTGTTTACGGTCGGGAATTCATACATTATTGGGAGTAAATACATAATCAGCAAAGATATATATTTGATCATCGAAAAGTAACGAATAGAATAAAAACAGCGCAAGGCACGATCATAGTTCGAAAATCCAAACAGACACAACAAGGTAAATTACTCCAGGATATAACAGGCAAACAGAATAAAAAATTCAAATTACAACAAGGCTGAGGAATGGAGTACAACGTCTAGAGAAGTTTATTCTCGGAAAATATCTTCCAAAATTCATCACTACAAGCATCATAACCGCGATTATAAGCATCCGTCTCACGATGCTCGGAATCTTTCTTCTCCTGCTCGTAAATATGTTTGAGATCTTCGAGCTCCTTGCCCAACTGCTGATGGATCTCTTCACCTTTGTCCTTGGCGGCCATCTCTTTCTGCAAAGCCATCTTCTCCTCGAGCAATTTAATGGCCTCCAGGGCACGCTCCAGTTCGGCATTTTTCTTCTCTAACTCGAGAGTAAGAGCATCTCGTTGTTCAGCCTCCTGCTCAGCCAGCAACTTGAGTTCGAGGAACTCCTTCTCAGCCTATTAATAAGGAAAACAAACAAGTAACGATACTAATATATATATATATATATATATATATATATATATAAAATAAAATAGGGGAGGAAGAGAATCAACAATAACAACAAATTTTTCGAACCTGGAAAAGAGTATTTAACCCCAGCTGGAATAGTTGCAAGGGACTTTTCCCCTTGGAGGTGTCTATATCAGAAACTGAAATATGAGCCTGCAGAAGGCTCGGAAAAACATTTTCGAGCGTCCCTTCAAAACTGGTCTTGTCCTTAGATCCCCCAGGCACAGAAGAGGATTTTCCCGGAACTGAGGAAATAGGTGGTGGATCAGAAGGATTTTAGAGCTTGGAAGATTCAGCTGAATCTTTGATTGAAGGAACTTTAGGCTCGGTGACGCCTTTCTCAGCAGCAGTTATTTTGGCTTTCTTACTTGGCCCCCTGCTCTCGGGATTGATCACAAGGGCACCAGTCAACGATTTATTCTCATTTACCAGCCTCTGAAGGGTCTCGGTCAGAGTGATCCCTTCAGAATGAGATCTTTTGTTCGAAGGCTCAGACGCCTTCTGCCTAAGTAAGGCCCGCTTGGAATTATCTAAGGGCTTAGTGGGGGAACCTTCTTGTTCGGCTTTGGATTCTTCGTTCGATATGATGAACTTGCTGGAGATAACTCTGTCAGATTTCGAAGAAGAGTGTTTTTTTTCTTACTTTCTCCACCCTTAGAAATTTTGGGGAAGGGTGCGGAAGACATCGGAGAGTTTTTGGAAGTTTTCTTTTGTTTGGATGGTTTCGTGTCCTTCGAAGGACCCTTATTCTTAGCACCGCCTAGAAGCGATGAAGGGTCGATCAAGGAGCCCAGTATTTTGTCCATAATTTTGTTAAGGGAAAAGCTCAGTTCGGATTTTACTTCCAATCTTTGAGCTCCGATCGCGATAAAATTGATATGATAGAAGAATGATTTGAAGTGGCCCTTATATTTACAGCGAGAGCAAAACATCATTTTACTGGAATTAAATAGTCGCAACTCCCGAGAAAATTCGAGCAAATATAACAAGAACAGATATAATTGGACATTTTCGATCGTTAAATAACATAATGTTACTTCGCACATATAAAGTTAGCAAAATTCAGATTACATACGCAAAATGAAATATATCAAGATAGACCTATTACATGGACATGGTTAATTATCAGGGTTTTTCATCTTCATTTTCTTGTTCTTCATCCTCATCCTCGGAATCACTCTCCTCTTAGTCATCATCTTCGCTGTCCAAACTATCACTCTCCTCATCGCCCTCTTCATCAACATCTTTTTCGACCGTAGACGTAGGAGGAGTATGTTGCTCCTCCAGGGCATCAGACTCTCCATCGATGTCTACTTCTTCGTCTTCCTCAAGCTCGTGCTTTGATTGCGGAAAACTGGAAGCTGCATATCCGGGTTCGGCATAGGATCTCCGAACTCATCGAGAAGGGGAGCGAATTCATGGCTATGTAAATCCCCAAGATCTGCAGGAAGGGATGAAGCCTTGTAATCCTCTCCAAAGATGTTCTTGTAAGCATTCATATAAGGGAGATAATCCAAGAGTTGGCCCGGAATCTTCTCAGCTATGAACAATTGTTGAACACCCTTGTAGAAAGGGAGACTCCAGGAACTCCTTATGGCTGGAAGCCTAGCTTCTTCTCGACCTTGAGCGTATGCGCGTTCGAAATCAGCTTTGATGGGGGCTATTTTATATCCCATAAGATATTCGGAGAACTCAAGAATAACAGATCGGCCCGACCAAATACCTTGGTTGTAAGTACTGGTCTACCCTATCTAACATGATGCGTCCTGCGACCAAGCTAAAATCCGAGTACGAGAAAGACATCACTCTGAGTCCTAGTAGGGTTATGTTTCCTTGTATAACTAGGGATAAACACCTATAAATACAATTAACTTGTATTATTTTAGGGCACAATTCTAACATTATACGCCTACATACTTTGTTATATTAGATTAATCAAATACTAGAGCTTTTACTTCACTTATTCATCTTCACGATACAATCTTTATATCCTACCTTCGTTACGTATTGTTTATCTTTGAGTTGGTCCATCCGGAATAAAGTAACTAAGCCCTCTAAGTCTGGGCAACTTGGACAAAGTCACAGTCAGCTGAGCTGCCATTACTGCATCTTGGTATCGGCAAGGTGAGCTTGTTGAGACTCTTCTTCAAAAATGGCAAGCCGGAGGGATTGATGAACAAACAAATCTCCGGCCTATAAAACAACAAAGTACTTGTGTGAAATTTATTGCCTTATATGATCGAAGATTATAAAGCGAGGATAAATTTTCCTGTTGGTATGCTCGAGAGAAATCACCCATGATCTCGAAGCCATCTTTATCAAACAGCTTGGTATTGTCATCCTTAAATCGACCAACCAAGAGGACCCGGAACGACTTGTCCACCGAATGTTCTCCTTCGGGGCCAAAATCTGAATGAACGCTCCCATCCTCAGCATAGCCAGTAGCTCTTGGACCATGAAGATAGTCTTCAATAAAATCCACTAAGTCTGGCTGAGTCCTCCCTGGTCGGCAGGGAGTTGGGCCGAAATTCCGACCAAAGGGTCTGACCCTTCTGGACGACTCTGGAGCATCGATGTACCTTTTTCGAGCCATTCGCTCTTCTACCATCTGCCGGGCTTGGATCTGTTTAAAGGCGTAATAACTGTATCCAGTCGCTTGAGGATCGTCGGTATTGATCGAAAATACCGTCCTTAGACGACCAATGCTCTTAGTTTGGGACGTGCCCTTGGCTTCGACCTTAGGAATGCTCGGAGCGGGAGGTGGAACGACCATAGTAGTAGAACTGGGACCAACAACTTCAGCTTTCTTGCCTGCCTTCGATTTCTTCTATTTTCGAGGCTCACCTTGAGTTTTCTTTGAAGAAGAAGCCACGTTAGAACCTGATACCGAGGTTCGAAACTTCTCCACAATCTCAGATGAATATGTCAAACAAGAATGAAGTTAACATGAAATAACAAAGGCAAAGTAGAAGCTTGCATTAAGGTAATAAATTGATTACCGAGTGAGAGAGCTACGACTATGGATTGAGCATTTGTAGGGCCGGCCGCGGCAGGTTGATCACTCTGAAGGTTATTTTCGATCTCGGGAGTATGCCCGAATTTAATTGCTGGGGCAGGGTAAGTCATTTTCCTGAGCCCGGCCGATCTCAAAACCCCCTATTGGGTTAATAATGATGTTTGGTAGAGATCGGACTTGAGGGGCTCCAAGAATTTAAAGGACGGTACCTACGGGATCTTTCCTTTTAGCTTACGTTTGCCATACATCCAAGGGGATTCCCCGACCCAAGAATGCGGCTTGGGTTCGGAGCCCCCATTCAAAGAAGGAATATCGGGACCAAGAACGAAGAAGAACTCTCATTTCTAGCCTTTTGCGTTACTGGAAAACATGTTCGAAAGAATCGATCTGTTCGACCTCTGGGAGAAATAAACAAAGCCGGCATTAGAAGCCGTCGAAGTACTCATCTGGAACACTTGCCAAAAATTCTGGAAGGACGCCTCCTTCCCTTTGGCCTGCATGAGAACGCTGAACGCAACAATATATGCCATCGAATTCGGCAGAATTTGGGCAGGCGTAAGCGAAGAAACTTCCAGACCGTCTCTATGTAACGGAATAAATGGGTTGCGCAGCCCAAAGAGGAATTGCCTGCTATAAAACACCTGGAATGATGGGGGCTATTTCGCACCCTACATACTAGTCTGATCGAACAAAGATTACAAGATCGATTCGACCAATTCTAACGGATCGAGATCTTCTTACTGACCCAGCCCGATGCCGCTCGCTCCGAGTAAAGAGTACACTCCGGACCAAAGAAGGATAGGTTGGGCCGAGTCCAACTAGGACTATGATTCCTTGTAATACTAGGTTTAGCGTAATATAAATACCTAGTTATTCATTGTATAAGACAACTACGAATTCTCTTAATTCAGGGATTACACAAGAATACATTGATAACAATAGAACTCAATAATATCCATTATTATTGCAGAACTTTACCTCCATATCATTGCGTTCTTAATTTCGTTAATGGTTTTACTTCTCGCCTTTGATTATTGCTTTTCTTTGTAAACGATCCATCCAGAATAAAGTAACGGAACCCAATATACTGAGTAATTCAATATCCTAACCCCCGATATCACAAATTCACTGATATTAAATTAACCCGACGAAAAACGGTTAAATCAGTTGGCGCCCACCGAGGGGCTAGGTTAATTATTCGATCGACATATGGCTCGCCCAAGGAAAAGCGCTCGTATCGGAGCAAGAAGTAACACAACCACCGGTCATGACACATCTGAAGATCCACAGGAGAACGACAATAATAACGTTCCCAACACCGACGAGAATTTACAAAATACCCATCCCCGAGATCATGAACCCCTAGGAGGTCCTCCCGGCACGATACAGGAAGAGCCGGAAGTCCCCGAGATCCCTGCTCCTCTCCCGGGTGCTCAGGAGAAATTACGACAAATAGCGATGCTCTTTAAATCACTCTCCCCGGAAGAATTACTTGTGCTTGATCAAATTCCGCAAAATCCTAGGGCTGCCAGGACAATTCCTGCTCGGAGAACGCCCGGACAAAACGATCATGTATCTCAACAAGCTGATAGCCCACCAAGCGAGCACCGCTCGCTACACAGTCCACAACAGGACAATTCGAAACCCTCCGACAACAATCCTCGAAGGAAACGAGGTCACAGAAAAACCCCGGCGAGGCGCAGTAGATCCAGGGAACGAACAATTATCCCTATTGAGGATGATATAGATGATACAATCCCTGATCGACCACGAACGGCTCGATTGACGGAAAGAGAAATTGAAAGGATGGTGCAGGACCGACTTGAACAACGCTTACGGTCTATTCAAAATCCGTGGGCCCGAACCACGGAACTCCAGGAAAGCCTTGCGGCCTGTTCTCCCTTTTGCAGGGAAATAAAAGAGGCACAATCGATCGGACAAGTCCCGGGCAGACTACCTCGCTACGATGGAACCACTGACCCGGATGATTATATTTTTAGCTTTACAAATATAATGAATTTATATGCCCACTCTGCTGAATTCACTGCCAAATTAATGGTAACCACATTCGAAGGACTCGCGTTGGACTGGTTCGCGAAACAACCTGCCAACTCCATATTCAGCTTTAGGGAACTCTGTAACAAATTGACACAGCAGTTCGCCAGCCAAAAGAGACAAAAACTTCCGATGAGCTACCTTGGAACTATATATCAACAAGAAGGAGAATCCCTAAGGAATTGGTTGGCCAGATTCAACGTAGAATTGCTTAAAATCGATTCCCCAAATATTGACTACATAATATCTATCCTCTTCGATCTCACTAAAAACAGGCAGTTCGGAAATGCCCTCAGTCGAAAGCAACCAAGAACGTTCGCCGACATCATGAGCCTAGCATCTAAGTATATGACCCAAGAAGAGATGAATTCCTTTAAGGATAAAAACAAAAACAAAGTTACGGCTACAGGGTCTAAGCGGCATGATAGGATTCCCGCCCAAAGATCCTTGGATTACGAGCGATCTTCCAAGAGAGGTAACGTTTTCCAGCGACTGGAATACAGCGGAGCCGACCGAGAAAGGCAACCTAATTTCTACCAAAGACCAAGAAACCCTGAACCACCAATCAGAAGCAGAGTGAATCAAGTAGAACACCCAAGATTAAATGCTCCAATCGAAGAAATCTTGGAAGTTCTAGAAAGGAATAATTGGATTCCTGAGGCGAGGAAAATCGCTCAGCCCAGACCAGGGTCTAGAAACTATGATCAATACTGTAAGTACCATAGGGCACATGGGCATCGAACGGAAAATTGTTTTCACCTTAAGAGAGAAGTTGAAAAACTGATCGAGCAAGGAAAACTAGACGAATACATAGAACGAGATAATCGCAAAAGGGAAAGAAGCAGAAGCCCCCGGAACGGAACTCAAAGGAGAAGTTCTCATCGAAGGTCACCAGAACATCGACCTGCTCAGGAGTTGAATCACGACCAGATCAATGGAACTATCCACACTATATCCGGGGGGCCTGCGGGTGGAGATGGTCGCAATGCTCGACGAAGAATGGCCAGATCCCTAATTGCAAGTTCTAAATATCCAAAAGAAGTATGGACGTTAGAAAATAGGCCCACAAATCACGAGCCGATTAGCTTTAACGAAGGCGAAGTACCTAAAAACATTACTTGGGATACGAAAGAAGATAACCCAGATTTCCCTATGGTAGTGTCGTTAGAAATAGCGAATTACAATGTAAAAAGAATCCTAATCGATAATGGAAGCTCAGCAAATATCATCTCCAGGGAGGTTCTAGCACAAATGAACCTCGGACAAATAAACTTACAAAAGGTAGCCACACCGTTAGTAGGCTTTGGAGGGTCCGAGATCATCCCCAGCGGAACGATATCTTTGAGTGTATCGCTCGGAAAGAAGCCGCTTCGAACAGTGAAGCTGGTAAAATTCCTAGTGGTAGAAACACCCTTCGCTTATAACGCTATATTAGGGCGACCAGCCCTTAACCTTTTTCGAGCTGTGGTCTCTACCTATCACCAGAAAATAAAATTTCCGACCGATAGCGGCATTGGAGAAATAACGAATGACCACTGTATGGCGTGGGATTGCTACAGCACGTCGCTGACCTTGAGAGAACATCCTAACCCTATTACTCCGAGCAAGAGAAAGATCGAAGACGATCCAATTAGAAATGAGGTCGAAATTCCTATTACTGATCGATTAGATAAAAAGGGGAAAGAACCACTAGATTTATCCTTGCAACCCCCAGAACATAAAGATATAATTCTAGTAGAAGGCGACTCGTCCAAAAGGACAAGAATTGGTACAGAATTGAGCAAAGAAGGAGAAGTAATGTTAATCGAATTTCTAAGAAATAACGTGGACGTTTTCGCTTGGAGTGCAAATGACATCGAAGGGATCGATCCTCGAGTAATCAAGCATACCCTAAAAATTGACCCTTCGGCGAAACCCGCCAGACAGAAGAAAAGAAATCATGGACCAGTGAAAGATAAAATCATTAAAGCCGAAGTTGAAAGACTGATGGAAGCAAAACAAATCCGAGAAATACATTTCTCGGAGTGGCTATGTAATGTTGTACTAGTATCAAAGGGGGATAAAAAGGATAACAAATGGAGGATGTGTAATGATTTCACCGACCTTAACAAGTTATGTCCACGCGACCCTTACCCCCTCCCAAGAATCGACTTATTGGTCGACTCGACTGCTGGCTTTGCGCTGTTCAGCATGATGGACGCCTTCCAAGGCTTTTACCAAATATACATGGACGAGCGCGACCAAGAGAAGACCGCATTCATAACCGAACAGGGAGTATACTGCTTTATAGTAATGCCGTTCGAATTAAGGAACGCTGGGGCTACATACCAAAGATTGGTAAACCTAATGTTCAGGGAGTTAATCGGAGAAATAATGGAGGTCTATGTAGACGACATGTTAGTTAAAAGTATGAATGAAGCAGATCACGTAAAACATCTAGATCGATGTTTCCAAATCTTAAGAAAATATCGTATGAAGTTGAACCCCGCAAAATGCACCTTCGGTGTTAAGTCAGGAAAATTTTTGGGATATTTGGTACACCAGCGAGGAATAGAAGCCAACCCAGAAAAAATTCGAGCCATAACTGAAATGAAACCTCCCAAGACCATCTCTCAAGTGCAAAGCTTGGTTGGGAAGATCGTAGCGTTGAATAGATTTATATCTAAATCGGCGGATAGAAGCTTGCCCTTTTTCCAAACACTTCGAAAAGCGAAAAACTTTGTTTGGACCGAAGAATGTGAACGAGCTTTCGAACAACTCAAAGAATATTTAACATCCCCTCCGATGTTGGCCAAACCGACAGAAGGGGAACCATTGTACTTATACATCTCCATCTCCGATACGGCCGTTAGCTCAGTCCTAATTAAGATAGAGGGTTCAGAGCATAAGCCTGTCTATTATCTCAGCAAGTTATTACAAGGGGCGGAGAAGAATTACTTGGAAATAGAAAAATTCACGCTGGCTTTAGTAGTGGCTGCACGAAAACTCCGACCCTACTTCTTAACCTACAAAATCATCGTTTTGACGAATCAACCGCTAAGGCAAATCCTAGCGAAACCAGAAGCCTCCGGACGACTAATCAAATGGGCCATCGAACTCAGCCAGTTCGAGGTAGACTACAAACCAAGGATTGCCATCAAGGCCCAGGTGTTGGCTGATTTTATACTAGAAACACCGACGCAGGCCACTGAATCGTCGAACTGTCGCAGCAACGATGTCTTGATGATCGAGGATCAAACTTGGTTAATGCATGTCGACGGTGCTTCATGCCGAGAAGGGGGAGGCGCCAGAATCAACTTCACTGGACCAAATAAGGAAGATTTGAATTACGCGATAACATTGGACTTCATCGTAACAAACAATGAAGCCGAATATGAAGCGTTAATCGCAGGAATGGAGATGGCGATAAAAGCCAACATAAAGAGTCTTAAGGTACTAACTGATTCGGAATTAGTACAAAGACAAATAGAAGGCCTATACGAGGCTAAAGAGTTCAATATGATCAAATACCTCGCCAAAGTGAAATCTCTAGCTGAGAAATTTGAAAGCTTCAGTATCCAGAACATCCCACGTTCGGAAAATAAATGGGCCGATCAGCTATCAAAATTCACAGGATCCCATGACGGAAAGACCGAACGGGTGATTAACTGGTTGATATCTAATACACCAGCAATCGATATCGATGAAATACCGATAATCGATATAATGGAAATCGAAGAAGCCGAAGAAAACTGGATGAACCCAATGAAAGACTATCTTCAAGATGGAAAACTACCATCTGATCAGAATGAAGCTCGGAAAATAAAATATCGAGCCCCAAAGTATACACTTATAGAAGGAAAACTCTACAGACGATCAGTATCGGGAATTCTCCTGAGATGCATCCCTGAATCACAAACCATGGATATACTGCGAGAAATACATGAAGGAGACGCAGGAAATCACAGTGGATCGAGGGCATTGGCCTTAAAATGTCTCAGAACAGGTTACTATTGGCCAACCATCAATAAAGACGCCGCTCAATATGTCCAAGAATGTCATCACTGCCAGATTCATGCTAACATATGCCATCGACCAGCAGAAAATATGCACCCTATCCCGATTTGTTGGCCATTCGATCAATGGGGAATGGACATCGTGGGACCTTTCCCAACAGCTAGATCAAAGAAATCCTATGTCCTGGTCGCTGTAGAATACTTTAGCAAATGGATAGAATGCGTCGCCCTCGCACGAATAACCCAATTCCAAGTTATTAACTTCCTCTGGAAATTCATAGTATGTCGATTCGGCATCCCAAGGGTCCTTATCTCCGATAATGGAACTCAATTCGCGGGAAAACAGATAATAGAATGGTGTACAAGACTCGGAATTCAACAAAATTTTACCTCGGTAGGACATCCTCGAGCAAATGGACAAACTGAAGTAGCAAACCGGGAGATAATAAAATCTTTGGAAAAAAGGTTAGGAGCCGCCAAAGGAAAATGGCTCGATGAGCTACCAGGAGTTTTGTGGGCTAATCGAACTACGGTAAGAAATTCAACTGGGGAAACCCCATTCAGCTTGATGTATGGGTCGGAAGCTGTTATCCCTGTGGAAACTTTAATTCCAACTCCAAGAATAGAGATGTTCAATAAAGAAGAAAATGAAAAGGCGAGGGAAAATGACGTTGATTTAACAGAAGCCTTAAGAGATAAAGCTGCTGTACGCCTACAAACCACTAAGGCAAATATGGAGAAAGCATACAATCAAAAAGTACGCGTCCGAACCTTCAAAGAAGGATACTTGGTTTTGAAAAAGGTAGAAGTATCCAAGCATGTGGGAAAGTTACAACAAAATTGGGATGGACCTTACATCGTCATTGGCGTAGGAAAGAAAGGTTCATACAAAATTGCACACATGGATGGGACAGCCTTACCAAGAACCTGGAACGCAGTCAACCTTAGGAAATACTATGGTAAATAAATTTTAGCAGATTATACTGCATTGTTTTATTTTTACTTTATCAAGTTTTAATCCTTGTAACGAAGGCCCTAGCCTAGAGTTCAAATAGTAAAAATTTTAGCATTTTCTATACATCGATTATTTCGATTAACGCTCTGTGGAATTACACTAGCATATTGATAAATATTAGAACGAAACGAGTCGAGTATACATTGATCCGCTCAATAAACACTCCTCGATCTATATCAACAGCAACAAAGACTTTTTGGTGATAAACCTAAGTCTGAATTATAAATGAGTCGAGTATACATTGATCCGCTCAATAAACACTCCTCATCCCGACGACAAAAACGAGTTGAGTAAACATCGATCCGCTCGATAAAAACTCCTCGACAAATATATTCAACGATCAAAAAGACTTTTGGTACGAAAAACCTAAGTCTAAATTAAAACGAGTCGAGTATACATTGATCCGCTCAATAAAAACTCCTCGTTCAATTTTATTAACGAAAAAGACTTTTGGTACGAAAAACCTAAGTCTAAAACAAAACGAGTTGAGTAAACATCGATCCGCTCGATAAAAACTCCTCGACGTATATATTTAATGATCAAAAAGACTTTTGGTACGAAAAACCTAAGTCTAAATTAAAACGAGTCGAAGTATACATTGATCCGCTCAATAAAAACTCCTCGTTCAATTTTATTAACGAAAAAACTTCAGGTACTAAAAACCTAAGTCTGAACAAAACGAGTTGAGTAAACATCGATCCGCTCGATAAAAACTCCTCGATATATCTATAATGATTAAAAGACTTCAGGTGCGAAAAACCCAAGTCTAAACAAAATGAGTTGAGTAAACATCGATCCGCTCGATAAAAACTCCTCGATATATCTATAATGATTAAAAGACTTCAGGTATTAAAAACCTAAGTCTGAACAAAACGAGTTGAGTAAACATCGATCCGCTCGATAAAAACTCCTCGATATATCTATAATGATTAAAAGACTTCAGGTATTAAAAACCTAAGTCTGAACAAAACGAGTTGAGTAAACATCGATCCGCTCGATAAAAACTCCTCGATATATCTATAATGATTAAAAGACTTCAGGTACTAAAAACCTAAGTCTAAACAAAACGAGTTGAGTAAACATCGATCCGCTCGATAAAAACTCCTCGATATATGTTCAACGATCAAAGAGATTTTTGGGTTAAAAACCTAAGTCTAAACAAAACGAGTTGAGTAAATATTGATCCGCTCAATAAAAACTCCTCGATTAATTACAACGACAAAGAAGGATTTTGTTATGAAATCCTAAGTCTAAATTATAGCAAGATTGAGTACACATTGATACGCTCAATAAAAACTCCTCGATCTACTCCTAACGATCTAAATAAGATCCGCTGATACTCCTAAAGTTTTGAAAGGTAAATCAAGTATGAATTCATCTGCTCGGAAATTACTCCTCGTAAATAAAATTATCAAACGACAAAGAAGATGCAAGAAATAAATAATATTTTATTCATCAAATCAATTACATACAAATATTCTGCGTTACAAAAATCTGCTTGCTATCTAAAGATCGTTACAATGATCTGGTTAAATTGATCCTACGGGATCGACTATCTTCACGACAATGTCCACGGAAACACCAATCTCCTCCCTAGTACCTCATCGATCATAATAAACCACATAACAGGCATGCTGCTCAGGATGGTCGACTTCTTTGGTTCGATGGCCAGGCTCTGAAGATCGGTATGTTCCTCCAGGTGAAATGAGCATTACCAACCAGATAACCGGCAGTACTCAATTCACCCACAAAAGATACTGCTTTTACATTATCTATAAAACATTTTACTCTGAAGCAGCATCTCTTCAGGACCGCCGTGAAACGGTAACTTTACCGGCCACCCCGGTGGTCTATCAATCCGGAAGTAACCTCCAAGGACGAGGATGGCCGGCAAGGTACGAACCCTCCATGTGCAGACGGAAACCACGGACCTCTAATGTGATGAAGACTAAGGCAGAGATCTCATGGGATCCGTCGATACAAGGAAGGGCTGACATGGGACCCGTCAATACAAGACTGGGGACAATTTCTTTACTGCGAACGAACAAATCACGATAATGTGACTTCTTGAACATTATGGGATCTGAAGGCAAAATGAAATCTAAGGAAACCGAGATACCCATTGTTATGAATGGAAAATAAGGAAACTGCCTACTTATTTATAGGCGCCCGTGAGAATGATCCTACGGACGATAGGAGTTTAATCAAGGGACGAGAACGCGACCCTTTGACTTCCCGAAATAAATGCAAGTAAGTTGGAACGGCGCCCGTCTGATCGATTCAACTGATCGGGGAGAAACAAATCTACAGATCGAAGCGATCAACAAAATAATCCAAGAAAACTTAAAGAAGTTCAAAGACCAAAACGATCTGCACGATCATATATGAGGGTCGCCTAATAGAAAATATTAAGAACTCCTCAACGAAGGCATGCAAAGTTGAACCGTTGAAAGAGAATAATTGCCTAAAAACGACCAGAGCCTCCACCATACGGGGGTCGTAACTGCCTCATACATCATTGGGGGACTACTAAGTTGGCCATACAAGAATTCCACTTAGAATCCAAGAAATCTGACATCGAAATCAGGAGAATAGCCCTCCCTATTCGAAACTATAAGGCCGTCACTGCCTAATTTTCCAAAGAATTGCTGAAGGAGGTCTGAACGGGTCAGATCTGGCCAGAATTATTACATTTTCCAATTCCTCCCATATCAAGAGTATGATATACTGGCTAGAGAAAAGTATAGTTAAAAAGTTAATGATGAAAGACATGGATTTATGAAAAGCACGGAGAGGGAAATTTCCCTTTGATGAGAAGAAAAGCGAAGTTCAAACAGGTGGAACAATAACCTCCTTATATAAGATATATGTCATATAAGGACAAATTTATAAGGCATGAATCGAGCATCGACCAGACAGCTAAGGGTTTACACAACGACGATCGGCTGGATCGATCAACAAAGATTAAATATGCGAAGCAAATATTATACCGTTCAGTTATCTTACAAGCGACCAAAGCAAGATCAAGCTTACTTTCTCCATACTCAAATCTCTCCGCAGAAATAAAAATTCAGATAAGTAAAACTAATCTTTGTCAATTACTACATGATGGTATATTTGTGCGTAGCAATTACATATATGAAAAAGATATATCATTAGAATCAAGGCAAGAATCTGCCTACAGAAGAGATCATAATATTTCCATTTTAGTACTTCTCCCATTACAAAATTTCAGCCCAAACGAATAAGCAAATGTTGGGCGACAAAAAAAAAAAAAAAAAAAAAAAAAAAAAAAAAAAAAAAAAAAAAAAAAAAGAGACAGTCCAAGGTCTGCCAGATCGAATAAAAATCATTGAGAAGAATCGCCAGAGGGGCGACCAGCAGAAACAGGCCTCCGAGGAGTTAGGTTACCAGCAAACGCCATCAACTCCTCCTGGCGCTTAAGATAACCGGCATCATAACCATCATCATATGCCTGTTGACGAGATCCCTCTGCCGACGCGGCAGCCTGAACTAGGTCGCCTTTCTTTTTCTCAAGAATAACTTTGTCAGCCTCTAACTTTTGGAGATCATCTTTAGCAAGTTGCAGCTGCAGCTCCAAACCCCTGGTTTTAGCTTTCTCCGACTCCAGCTGACCTTGAAGAGCTCTCCGACTATTCCACAGTTCATCATTTTGCACACCCAGCTGGAGTGCAAAATACTTGCCCTAAAAACAGAAAGAGTAAGAAAAACCACTGTACAACAAAGAATTCAAAACAAAGAACAAAAATGTCTACCTGCTCACATATCTTCACCAAAGATTGAACAAGGCGAACATTGGAAGTACCTTCGAGCTTCCTCAATTCGCCGGGCAAAATAGTACTCATACCTAAGTCCCAAGACAAAGCATCAGGTTCAACAGAACCAGGCAGCTCGCTTGTCAAAGGGACACCGTCGGAACGTGGAGTCTCCGACAAAAGAATGTCATTAACCTGCATAAGCACACAACGATCATCTAACGGACGAGGGGAATCCCGCTCGTTGGGACTAACAGAGGTCTCTTTGCCGGAAGCAGATATAACGGTCCGACGACCTGACCTCGACCCAGATCGACCCCCAGAAGGTCCCCCAGACTCAAAAGAAGCAGTCGTTACAGTGGTATCATGAAATAGATATTCAGGACCATATTGCGAAATAGACTGCGTTATGGAAGGATTGACAGAAAAACCATCACCGACTTGCCCTTCACTAACTAGCAGGGCAGTAGAAGTAGAAAAAGGAAGGGAACTAACAAAATCCCCTCCATGAGATCCATACTCGTAAGAAGAAAAACCTGAAGAAACAGGTATGTCGTAAACCGGTTCCATGTTGGATGGATCTCCGAAAGCTAATCGACCTGGGGAAGACCTATTACCTCCCGCGGGGGTAGAAGAAAAGTTTGGTTGGAGGAGCGACGAACTAACTTCTGATAAAGGTTGGGACGTGGTAATAGGAGTATCGATCATCGAGCTACTAACTGAGGACGAACGAGGAGGCTCCATCGAAGGCCCTTCTCTTCGAAATTTCTTCGATCTATTATCCCTAGCGCCCTCACGAGAAGGTCGCTTCGAAGTATTACCGAAAAGGTTACTCATGATCGGATTACGGAAAAATATTAAATTAATATCGAGGAAGTTTATCGACTAGCTCAAGAAAGAGTATTATGTTAAGAGAGGAGTATAGCAGTAAAAAAGACAAGTCAAATTTTACCTCTCGTATTTATACTGCACGAAAAGACGCGACTAACCCGAAGAAAGGGCGCGAAACAGGAAAACTGACCTTGGAGCAAACGCTAGAATTTGAAAAGACACATACATAATGATTACGGCAAATTAAATGACTTGTCTGAATCATTACAGCGAATGTGAAAGGACACGACTGTCTGAATAAGAAACGTTTAGTGTACAAAGTAGGGAAAGCTAAGCTACAATTTAACCTACAAGCGGATAATTACAAAGATTATTTCAAAAATAAATCACTACTTTAAGAAGCCTGGTCGCTATCCGAAATCTTCTGCTCACTATTGACGACCTCAGTCATGCCTATATCGTCTTCGTCTTCTTCTTCATCTACTGGATCGATGAAAGTATTATCGAGCTCATCGTTAACATCAGAAGGAGGAATCGGCAATGGATTTCCAAATTCCTCGACAAGATGAGCCAGAGGAAAACCTTGATATTCGACATCTGGAACCTCAGAAGAAGAATAAAGCTCGCCATAACGGTTCAACCGGATATGAGCTGCCTTAAAATACTCCTTCCGACGATCCTCGATCATCTCCAAAGCGACCAGTTGATGAATCGATTTTTTAAAGGTATTCTCAAGAAGAGGACCGACCATCCGGTACACCAACGCCATATGAACAGGAGAGTTGAGGAATTCTCGAACTACTTGTTCGTCGGATTTCCTAACATATCGATCTCTTTGCCTAAGTGGGACGTCGTTTTCATAGTCCTCTAAAGAAGCTTCAAGGCTTGACACTTGAGATTCAAGCTCACTAATCCGAGTCGTGCTCTGCAACTGCAATTCTTCTAATTTTCTTGCCATTTGATTGGTTTGTTCCTGAGCGCGAGAAACCTCTATTACCCTATCTATCATTTCTTGATCTTCGGTCCCGGCAGCACGAGTCTCTACGACAGGAACAGAGGAAGATGTCGAGGGACCAACTTCTGAACCGGAAGATTTGTGAAGTAAAACTTTAATTTTCTCTTCAAGGAATTCGCACTGTTGTTTCCAAAGAGAATTTTCATAGGCGTATGATGTCAGACAGGTGTTAACCTGAAATAACGAAGGGGTCAGAAAGAAACGAATTAGCAAAATAAGAAAATCTTAAAAGATCACTTCATCAGAATAATAGAAAGAAAAAGGTCTCACCTTTTCAGCATAAAGAGAAGCTCGCTGGAATTTCTCCAAAGGATCCTTATGAAGAAGCTTATTAAGATCACGAGTAAGAACGCCAGACAAAAGAATACGGGTCGCCTTATCAACCGCATTCTCATTATTATCATGAATAAGAGAATCCTTCTCGGAATAACCAGCAGCCCTCTTTCCCTCTAAATGATCCTCGATCATTTCGACCAGAGTAGGCTTTGGATGTTTATCTCCAAGTAAAGAAAGGTCGTCACCAGAACGTCCATAGTAACTCCTTTTTCTATCAACTGGATTATTAGTAGGATGAGGCATCGACCAGCTACGACATCCTCGAATACCCAAAGATGTTCTAAGGTGAAGAGGAGGATAACCAGATCCCGTCCCCTGACGAATGGGGGACTCACGAGAAGAATCTGGAGATTCCCCTCTGTTATCCTCAGACTCGAGGCCCGACTCCAGTTTCCTTTTTCGAGATGCCCTCTGCTCAATAGGATTATTCTCTACTGACTTGGAGGATTTCGACAGCACCATTTTTCCCTTCAAAGAATGTCGGGAGTTTTCTACCATATGAGCTGAAAAAGTGATGAACTGATGGGGAAATTGTGGACACTTAACCCCGCCTTACGAAGAAAAGCTTCCCCAATCAGAAGAGCACTTTGATATTTGTTTGTGCGCATCTCGGGAATCTCAGTTATAAATTGCACATCGTCGGGAACAAGTTCGCCAGTTGATGAGCGACCTCCAGGAATCCAACTAGAGCCATGATCCCATGAAAAAGGTATGGTCGAACCGTCCACCGAACGAAGATTAGACGGAGGACGAACAAAGAAGAAATGGGATTTCCATGAAGGATTACTAGAGACCGGAGCATCAAAAATTGCTCGGCTAGGTCGCTGACTAGCAAAGAAATATCCACGATTTGAAGAACTAGAAATATTAAAACGGAAAAGTTGCGTAAAATTGCGGAAAGAAGGTTTAAACCCCTTTGCAATCATCAGAACGGAAAAACAAACCACGAAAGCAACAGAATTTGGAACCAGTTGTGTCAAGCACACGCTGAAAGTTTTCAGAACTTCCAGGAAAAGGGGAGACAAAGGAAGACGCAGTCCGCTATTAAAATGAGCCGTATAAAAGGCTCGACATCCCTCCGGCGGGGTAGTAACCCTATCAGTAGGTGAAGGGAGAATTATCTCAGAACCCTCCGGAAAATATTTGGTATAGCTATTCACGACTTCGGGGAATGTTTCCTCTGTATATACGCAAGCTAGATCCTCAATTGGTTCAGAAATCTGAGGAACAGTACCTTTGCCCTTTTTGGCTCGGGCGGCTACGTCCGCATCGGAAAGGATTCGTACTTTGTAAGTATCTTCTACAGGGATAACAAGGTCAGAGACCGTAGTTTGTTCACCCAGAGGATTAGAATGTAACTCCTCCTCGTTATCAGGGGCGATGATCTCTCTAGGAGAAGAAGAAGATCTTCTTACGGAAGCCATCTGTATTCTAGTTCTTGAAGAAGAGGGTCGATGAAAGGAAAATTTTATACGACGAACGACCAAACTAGAAAATGACTGCGAACTAAAAGCAAATATAAAAGAGAAATGGCAAACTCGAAAGTCACCTATTTATAAGGAAATGAGAAAAGACGTTTCGAACTTATAGCAGCTACTCAAATTCCCGCCAAAAATGGAAGGATACCAAAAGCCTCCTGAATAGACGCGTGGCGATTCATCATTAGGCGGAAGAAACGACTATCTATGATACGTAGCACTCTTTTCCTTACTTAAGATTTTTTCCCACTGGGTTTTTTCTTAAGTAAGGTTTTTAACGAGGCTCCGTTCATAGAAAAGAAACAGTCGACTAGTTTTATCTACTTCTACGAGCTCCTATTATCTATACGCTCGAAGAAGTGAGGGAGTACTGATGGGGGCTATTTCGCACCCTACATACTAGTCTGATCGAACAAAGATTACAAGATCGATTCGACCAATTCTAACGGATCGAGATCTTCTTACTGACCCAGCCCGATGCCGCTCGCTCCGAGTAAAGAGTACACTCCGGACCAAAGAAGGATAGGTTGGGCCGAGTCCAACTAGGACTATGATTCCTTGTAATACTAGGTTTAGCGTAATATAAATACCTAGTTATTCATTGTATAAGACAACTACGAATTCTCTTAATTCAGGGATTACACAAGAATACATTGATAACAATAGAACTCAATAATATCCATTATTATTGCAGAACTTTACCTCCATATCATTGCGTTCTTAATTTCGTTAATGGTTTTACTTCTCGCCTTTGATTATTGCTTTTCTTTGTAAACGATCCATCCAGAATAAAGTAACGGAACCCAATATACTGAGTAATTCAATATCCTAACCCCCGATATCACAAATTCACTGATATTAAATTAACCCGACGAAAAACGGTTAAATCATGGAAGCCTATAGGAGGGTTGGTAACTCGTTGATTGGGAGTTGGGATGACGATCGAGTAACCCTCCGGAATATACTTTTCGAACTCGAGCTCCAGATTTATACGACGTTCTTCGGTATTATAGGAGCTAGAAGTCTAATCAGCTATGCGTTGGTTCGATGATGATTAGAACTGGTTGTGGGTTCTACCCACTCATATATTGTTACAACCACCTTTCCACCAATCTTGTACTTCTGGACTTCGTTCTCGCCCAAAGGAGAAACGTCGCCTTCAACCGCTTCACCCTCGAAAGTTTCTTCTTCGTTTTCTCCTTCTTCATCACTAGAACCCTGGCGAACCTCTCCCTCCTCAGTGTCGGAATTTGAGGTATTTCCAGAGTTTTCGGATTTTTCATTATCGGAGGCTTTATAGTTATCAATAAGCGTAGCATGATCGATATCTGACCCTTCTCCTACTTTGGCTTTTCCCTTGCGATCTCTGGAGGAAGACGTGTTTTGTATATTTCGGAAGTGATCAACTTTCGGGAGTCTTCTGTAAAATATCGATCACTTGGCTCTGATCAAGACTTTGAGAATCTTTCGTAAATGAATCATCAACGGTCAACGTATATTTATACGGGGTTAAAAAGGTAAATTTGATAGAAATAGTGTCCTGCAAGCCAGCTGTATGGTTAGCATTAATTGTAATTAATGAGGAACTATTCAATTTTGATTAATAAATGCACTTTTAATAAATGGTCAACTTTATCTTATGTAATATTTGTCTACGCATAAGGATAGAAGTCCTTAGATCACAGGGCTATGGGACAACCCGTGGACTGATCTCCAAGGCCGTGATCTAGAATATATTCAAGAGTCGTAGAATCCAATCGAGATAGGACATCGTTGGATTCGGTTAGACTCTCACTATTGTGTATACTCCGATGAACTGGAGGACGCTGGGGTCCACGAGCGTGACTGGGATAGTCGATACACATAAGTGGGTGGCTTGCTGGGATGGCAAGCACACTGAATACCCCAATTAGGAAATAACTCACCATGGAAGCGGTAGTCGCATATCGGGGTTGAAGTTATTTCAATTTACAATAGTATACGAGGAACGATCCCTAACAACTTGAGATGATAGGGTTTATCTAGTGCGAGAACGTCTATGCTTTGATGTGAGTTCCGACTGACTGGGGATCGCCAGAAAGTCTCTGTGGACTCATGTTGGGTATAGAGGAACTCGTATGCAGATTCATATCATCAACAAAGGATCCATTGACTCGACTTGATAGGTCGAGAAATTCTCCTATGGATTTCTGTGAGAAATTAATTCTGATGAAATCCTTGGCCAAGGTAACTGACAACTTTATGTGAGTAGCTCATAAAGAACAAGTCAAAGAGAATTTATTTCGAGATCAGAGAACATAAGGTCAAGACAAAAGATAAGGGAATCCGATGAAATACCATACCCTTAAGTCTCGACTGGGAGATTGATCGATGGAGAGATTGTGTCGTATATGGAAATTGTAAATGATAAAAAGGTTCACTGAATTAATTCACCAGTGATTGGGCTCCATGGGCTTGTGACTGGACATCGACCGTGGAGTGTGGGAGAATTCCCAAATTAGCAGGTGTGCTAATTTTGGAATGATTGATCGACAGAGTGTTCGATTAATTTAGAGTATTAATTGCTCGAGTAATTAAATAATATTTAATTACAACCCGCGGCCAATTATGTGGTGAACCTACGAGGGCATACACAATACACATGAAGCGAAAGCGAGGAAGTAGGAACGAACCAGTTGACTGGGTCGACTGGGTCAAAGTCGACTGGGTCGATTAAATGGGTGGGTCGACTGGGTCGACCCATATGGAACGAAGATGGATCCAATTGAAATTGGATCAAGATTATAAATTAAATTGGAATTTAATTTATGAGTAAATTAATTAATTATGATTTAATTAATTAATGGAATAATTAATTTAATTAGACTTGGAGTTTAATTAATTAATTGGGAGATGATTTAATTAATTGGGCTATTTAATTGGGAAATTAAATAAAGCCCTGAAAGATTAATTAATATGGGCCATGAATTAATTAGAAGACTTAGTCTTCTAATTAAAGAGGGCCATGACCCATGTAGGAGAATTAGTATCCTAATCCTAGGAGGATTAGGTTTTATGAGATATCTATAAATAAGAGACTAGGTCTCATATCTCACATACAACTCCACAAGAAAAATCAAGAAGAGCAAAATTCTCTCCCTCTCCCTCCCTGGATCGGCCGAACTCACTTCCACTTTAGGAAGAATTTTCGTCTTCGATTCTTCGTTCTAAAGTTGTTCTAAAACCTAGATATTAATATACCCTATGTTCCAGTTGATTAGGATATATTAATTTTCGTGATATTGTGGTGTATCAACTCGTAGAGGCGCAACACGTGGGGCGCTAAACAAAGGTGTGGGTCGATCTTACCGAGGCAGAATTCAGAGTTCGTCTTGCTAGCCGAGGATTTGCAAGGAGACAGGTATAAACGAGAAAACTTATACTGTCGTTTAATTATATTCATATATATACAACCAGAGAATATCCTGGCAAGATTCTTTAAGAGGCCCTAGAAATTTTTTATATTCCGCTATGCCTAGGGCTGTTTTTCTTACCGAATCCCAACAGTGATATCAGAGCCAACTCTAGGCTTTGTATATATATGAATTTGCGAATTCTGTGTTTATTAAATCATATGTTTGATTTATGTGGCTAGTTCTTTAACTGTGCATGTTATAGGACGTATGTTTAATTAACTTGGAGTTAATGTTTAATTTAGGATTCGAAAATTTTATCATGTTGATGTTATTTTGAATTAGGATTTAATTGACTGGGTTTGTTGAATTAAATCTGTGGGTAATCGAAGAAACAAAAAAAAAAAATTTTATTAGATCCGACTCGCGGTGGCACGCATCGCAAGCCGCTGCCAACGGCAGCGTGCTGGCAGCACGCTAGCCGCACACGCTGCGCGCAGCAGCAGCCTTCGGGCTGCTGTTTACGCGCTGCTGTGCGCGGCTGCTCGCTGCCGCACGCAGCTCACGCGCCGCCTTGGTGGTCGCGCGTGGGCTGTCCTACGTGGCAGTCCGTGATTGGCCTCGTCTAGTTGATTTCTGGTTGGACTCTAATTCTGCCTATTTTGAAAGTCCTGAAAATCTTGGAGAATTTTGGAAGATTAGGAAACTTGGAGTTTTTGGATAAGGTAGTTACTTTGTTAAACTTAAACACTACCTTAATTAACTAATCTAGTCAAAATAGGATTATCTTGAGAATCTTGGAGATTTGGGAATTTTGGGAAACTTAGAGTTTTGGATAAGGTAAGAATCTTAGAGATTTAGATTACCTTAATTAACCAATTTAATCAAGATAAGAATTGTAGATTACTTAGAGCTCAAGTAAGAGCTAATTAATCTTAGAGGTTAATTGTTAATTCAAAATTAATTAACTTGGATGAATTTTTGCGAATTAAAATTAATGAAGCCGGTAAATTTACATGATTGCCCTTATGTGAATTTATGCATGTTCTTGAGTGAATATGTGGATTGGTCGATTTTGCCCTTAAGCCCTGTGTTGTTTTTGGTTTATTTAATTTTGGGTTGTAATTAAATGGGCCTGATTGATGCCCTTGCTTGCGCAAACAAATGTAATAGAATAGGACCATTTAAATTATGTAAGCTTGGCTTAGATTAGGCTTGGAAGCCAAGAAGACCTCATGAAGACTTGGAGATCCACATGGAGGCCCATTTACCTTGGAGGACATGGAGGCCCAATACATTACATGGAGGCCCAATCAAGCTGGATATTACAAGAAGGCCCATGATGTATGGGTTTAAAAATTGTAATAGTTAGGACATTTAATTTTCACCCTAGACTGACCAATTGATTCATCACGTGGCTCGTGATGGATCGCATAGGATGGGCAATCGACCAATCATATCTTGCTAGGTGATGAATGTTTACTTTTTCGCAAATTATTCTTTGATGTATGAGATGCATGCTTAGGATAGAAAACGTAAACAAGATAAGCATAATCTGATGAGACCTCGCACACTTAGAAACCTCCAATTGAACTTAAAATTCAATTAGAATATTAAATCGAATAACGGGCGCATATGAATAGTATCTATGGTCCGAGCCTATCCAATTACTAGGTCTTAGGCATATTGTACGAATATATCTCGATGTCTCACGAGTCGTGGGTCGAGCTATAGGAAGATAATATGTCTATTGCCTCGATGCACGAGTTTAGTGCCAAGGGAGGGGATAGCAAGGTTTTAGGCGCTGTCTCACGAGTCGTGGGGCGTATAGGATTGAACTATTTCTCTTCACGAGTATTGGACATGATTTAACGCTAGTAAATATGGATGTCTCACGAGTCGTGGGTCCATATCGAAAAACGAGGCTAAATGAACTTAAGGGTTAGCTGCGATGGTTAACCGTTGACATAGTCGACCACCAAGTGGATCAAATAGTATGGCCAACGAGTCGTGGGTACTAGGAGATTGCATTTGGGCCTTAAGCCCGCTAGGATATTTTAAATTCCCGAAACTTATGTGGGGGCATAAGATTTTGATTAAAATAGTGGGAGTAATTTGCAAATAAAATCCATGTTTGTGAATTGTGCATTTTAAGTTAATCTTTCGCGTATTTATTTCTTCTATCGTCGTTTTATAGATATGATGTCAAAAGAGCTTAGAGCACTTAGAGATTTATCCATCTCATCACTTGAACGTAATATTTTAACTGGACCCAAAAGAGCTTAGAGCACTTAGATATGACGTTCCTGATGAGCTCCGTAAAAGCATCACCAAATGGAAACTGGATGATGGCTTAGCTCGTGAATACATGTTGGAATATATGTCACTTGATCTGCGTTTGCAACATGAGCATATGGCATGCGCAAAAGAGATTCTCTCAAATCTCAAATTCCTTTATGGGATTAGAGATGGTCGTCGCAGATTCGCGATCACGAGGGAACTCTTGCAAGCAAGAAAGAGAAGGGAAACTCCTGTCGGAATCCACGTACTCAAGGTGATTCGACTTCTTTCTGAACTCGATGATATGGGTGTCGTGATGGACAATGATTTCCGAGTAGATCTCATTCTACAATCTCTTCCAAGATCATATGACAGATTTATCGCGGACTTGAATCTCCAGAGGCGAGAGATTACTGTACATGTCCTGCGACAAATGCTCGAGGAACACGAAGCTTCTTTTGGAAAGAAAGCGAGGGTTGGCGAAAGGACTGGGCGGCGTTCAAAACCAAAGCAAATGGAAACCAGAGCTCTGATAGGATAGTGCCCTGCAAGCCAGTTCAATTAGCTTGTAATAGATCTATCTTATATATAACAATCTTTGATTTTATAATAATACGCATGTTTATTTATATATGTATAAGGATAAACAATGGCCAAACTTCATCTCTCGCGAATACATTTAAGCGATTGGTTGAAACCCTGAGATCACTCACGACTATGGGACTATACACTTCAGTACTGAGTGCACTTATCATGAAACAGTCTCAAAGGTCGTGATCTCGAAAATGTTCCAAGTCATAGATTCATATCGAGACGGGGTATCGAGTGAATCGTCAAGACTTGTACGATTATGCATGATTCACACGGAGTGAATTTGTTGTAGTTTCATGAACAAGGCATTTGAGGCCAGTGCATATGACTAGGTGATTTGATGGAGGATCGAATGCATCGAACGACGCGAACAGAGAAACCCATTGTGGAAGCGCATGACGCATATCGGTGATGGGATGTTTCTCAAAGGATTATAATAGTGTACGATTTAGTCCTATGACTTGAGGTGCTAGGGCGAATTCGGTGCATGAAAGTGCGTACTTAGATCTAGGTATAGGCCACTTAGCTTGGTCATAAAAATGCCTAGGTTGGGTGCGTATGGACATGTACGCGAGTGGTTAGTACCAAGATGGAATCTGTTGACTCATCGTAATGGATGAGAATATTTCCTATACGATTCTTAGATAATGTTTCCAATGAATCTACGGCCGTAGTCGGTGACGGATTTGGAAAGGGGTTTCCAAATTAGGCAGTCACACTGGAACATTATCCTGAATTAGAAAGTATAGTTATCGAGACAAATTTAGAGGTGCCGATCAATTCACACACCCTAAGTCTTGATCGGGAAATTGGTCGACAGAAGGACCGTATGTACATGGTAATTATATGAGGTGAGGTTCACTAAATATCAATTCACCTGATGTTGGGCTTCATGGGCTTGTGGCTAGACATCGACCATGAAGTGTGGGTACTCCTGAATTAATAGAGGAATTGATTCTAGGAGTGGTCAATTAAAGGTAGTTTAATTGATCGGAGCAATTTATTGTTCATAAATTAAATCACGAGGTTTCGTGAGCCTGCTGCCAATTGATGGTGAACCCAGAGGGTCACACACAATACAATTGGACGGTGACTGTTCTGTAGGAATATAAAAGGAATTAATTGATTTAAAAGTAATTAAATCAATTAAGTGAATTAAAGTGTTAATTCAAGTGGGAGATAAATTAATTAATTGATTTAATTGATTTAAATGACAATTGATTAATTAAACTAAATATTAATTAAGTAATTAATTAATATGGGCTGGATATTTAATTAAGTAATTAATTAAATTAAGGTGGGCTTGCAAGAAATGGACTCCTAAGCCCATTAGGAATCTTGTAACCCTAGGACTTGAGGAGTGCTTATAAATAGAGTTCTAACAGAACTCAGAGAGAGCACATCAAAAGCAAAAACCCTAGTCTTCTCTTGCCCTAGGAAATCCGCCCCACCCTGCGCCGCCCAAGCCCTAGCGCCGCCGCCGTGTGCTGCCGTAACACCGCCGCACCGCCGCCTTGAAAGCCCTAGTGCCGCCGCCGCAAATCTTCTCCCTCATTCCTTTTGTGCAGAATTTTGATCTGTCAAATAGATCTGCACAATCCTTCATCAACAAGCCTCTTAGATCTAGTTCTGAGCCTAAGACTAAGAGGTGTCATCATAATCCAGTTGGTGTGGACTTTTCTCTGGAGGTGAGACGCTTGGATCACTCCAGTGAACCAGAACCTTAATCAGAGTTCAGAATCAGAGTTGGAGGTTTCCACCACCTTGCCTGTGGTGAGGTAAAAAAATCGAAAACCCCCTTTGTTAGATTATTTCTGTGCTTTGTTTTATGTCTTTCGTATATATAACTTGGAGATATTATTATGGGATCTGTGGGTGTGCCTTGAAAAATTTTAATTTCCGCACTCTGTTGTACTGACAATCGAGGCATATCCCAACAGTGGTATCAGAGCCAACTCCATGATTATTATACGAAAGGCTTGAACATAATATGTGTTTATATTATATGTTTAATTATGTATATTAAAACGCATGATAATTATGTTCTGTCGATTGATTCTTACTTGTTATGACTAGATCTACAATTGGGTAAAACTGTTTTTCAGATCTATAGCGTTTTCATAGTTTTTGAAAACTTCAGGACTCTTTGGGCAAAATCGCAAACTAGGGTTTTAAAGGGCTTAAAAATTCGAAATTTTAGAATCTGGAAATTTCAAAAATTCTGGACTGTTTTCGCAAACTGGTCGCACGTTTTTTTTGGGGTCATTTTGTAATTTCCGAAAGTTTAGGGACTGTTTTGCAATTACCGAAACTTCAAGGATCTGTTTGGAAAAATCGAAAATTTTCAGAATTCAAAATTTATTTTCTGGAATGCTGGCCGAAACTGCTTTGGGTGTTTTGGTAACTTTTTAAAAGTTTTTGGGGTCAAAGTGCAATTTTCGAAAATTGAGGGGCCGAAAATGCAATTTAAAAGTTGAAAAACAGAATCTGATTTTCAGCAGGAAAATTTATTTTGTTTACCCGAAAGTTTATTTTGTCATAATTAGTAGTGACTAAAAGTAAGAATCAATAGAAGTTAGTTTTAAAAGGATGTTTTAAAATTAAAGAAAGGAGAAAGTAAAATGTCGTTTACATGTTTCTTGCTCTACGTGAACTGTTTACGTGGTTTTCGATCGAGCCGAGCTTTGACCTTAGGGTAGATGTGATTGGTTTAATTTAATGTTTGGTTTTTTATTAGGGCCTGCGAGCCTTTTATGTTTTTGGGCCAATTTTAAGGCTTTGTAATAGAATAGGGCTTTAATGCTTTCCTAGTCTAGGATGGAGGCCCGTTACAAGCAAGATGGGAGCCCAAGGAGATATGAAGGCCATGTATGCATGGTGATTAATGTAATAGCATAGGCCTGTTTGAGAACCCTTTAGATTGACCAATAGGGCCAACATCAATGGCTCGATGATGGCCCACATAGGAGGCTCCCGATCGAAAACATATTGTGGTAGTATGCATGCTAGGCTTGTATGGCTTTTATTTATTTGTCGATTTATATTTGGCTACCCGCTAGAATCTAGATCGTAATAAAAGAATAAAGCATAACTTACACGGTGAGATCTCGAGGAGAGTTAGTATAACTTTCAAACCAGAAATACCCCTCTCGAAATAAAATATTAAGTCATATTGGGTAAACTATAAAATGAAGTTTTATAGATCCAAGCCTTCCATCAATAGGGACTAGTGTATGTTGTCTACTTATCGATAGAGGTGATCCAGAGTCTGGCACCCGAGTCGAAGAAAGGGACAATACACGAAATTCCTCGATTCTTGTTTTTAACTAAACAAGACAAGGGTGGGAACTTGTCGGGATGTGAAAATCGACCGATAACTAGTTACGGGGATTTCATGACCGGGCCTGTTGCTCATCAAGATTGACTGGGTCAGACTTAAACGAGGAGTAACATCTATGATGTAGCAGTGCTAGATAGGTGCGAAAATCGAGGCAAAATAGCTTGAAGGTTGTGGAGTAACACAATTGGTAAAAGTATACCTACCTGGAGAATTACTTGTATGGCCACGAGTCGTGGGTGCAATTAATTGCTGCTGGGACGTCAAGACCTACTAGGAAATAGAATTTCCCGAGCAATCAAAGGGGTGATTGTTTCGACAAAATAGTGGGAGAACTTTTTCGAAACTAAGTCCAACTTCGATAATTATAAGTATTAGACATAAGATCAGTTAGCTTAATGTTGTCTTCTTTCCTATTGTAGATATTAATTACAATGTCTAAGAATCCATTATCTGTTATCCTCGACGCAAACAAATTGAATGGTTCAAACTTTGTCGACTGGCTGAGAAATCTGAGGATAGTCCTAGACTCCGAACGTCGCAGTTATGTGCTCGACACACCCATGCCTGCTGCACCCGCAGCACGAGCTACTGAGGAACAACGAACCACCCATGCTAAAAGGGTTGATGATGATCTTCAGGTTCGTTGCCTCATGCTAGCTTCGATGTCAAACGAACTGCAGAAACAGCATGCTGCTATGCCGCTTGCTAGAGATATACTTCTCCATCTCCAGCAGATGTTTGGGGAAAGATCTCGCGCTGAAAGATTCGCGACCTCTAAAGAGTTGTTTAATCTCAAGATGGCTGAGGGAAGCAGTGTAAAAGATCACTGTCTGCGTTTCATCAACTTGGTTGAAAAACTGGGGCGATTGGACGTGGATTTGCACGCTGATCTTAGCACTGACCTCCTTCTCCATACGCTGCCCCGTTCATTTGACCAGTTCGTGTTGAACTTCAACATGGAGGATAGAAACCTCGCTCTTCACGAACTGACCAATTTATTGGTAACGGCAGAATCGACTCTCAAGAAAGAGAAACCTGTAATGATTGCACACCAATCGAAGGCTGCAAAGCCTAAGAAAGGTAAGAAAAAGAAGAAGGTATTTTCTTCAAAGGCAGTCACCAAGGTGGTCGAGAAAAAGCGCAAAAGCCCAGAAGACGAATGTTTCCACTGCAAGAAAGCAGGGCACTGGAAAAGGAACTGCCCAGACTACCTAAAGATGAAATTGGTAGCCAAAGGTATTTTTCTAGTTGAAGTTAATATTTCTATTAACTGTGCATCGTGGGTGTTAGACACCGCAGCAGGTTCTCATATCTGCAATGATTTGCAGGTGATGGGAGCAGTAAGAACCCTGAAGCCCGGGGATAGAATCCTGCGTTTTGGAAACGGAGCTAGGATCGCCGCCGAGGCTATAGGAGACGTGGAATTAGTCTTAGGGAATTTTACTTTAATTTTAAGGGATTGTCTGTACGTACCAAACGTTATTAAAAACATCATTTCTATTCCTATGTTAGACATTGATGGTTTTAATTTTTCCATTCAAAATGGATCTTTTTGCATATTTAAAGGTGATTTAATGTATGCTCGTGGTACTTTGATAGATGGTCTATATTCCCTAGAACCTATAAATTCCAACGTCATGCACATTCAATCTAGAAAAAGGAAATATGATAATCAAACTCCACAACTTTGGCACGCTAGACTTGGACATATTTCCAAGAGTAGGATTCAAAAGTTGGTTTCCTCTAAGGCTCTTGAAATAAAGAACTTAGATGAACTCCCGACTTGCGAATCTTGTCTCAAAGGAAAGATGACCAAATCACCCTTCACCGGGAATCCCGAGCGAACCAAACAGACATTGGATCTTATCCATACTGACGTTTGTGGACCATTGAGTGTCAATGCGAGAGGTGGATTCTCTTACTTCGTAACATTCACCGACGATTTTAGTCGTTATGGATATGTGTATCTTATGACACACAAATCCGAAACCTTTGAGAAATTCAAAGAGTTTCGAATGGAAGTAGAGAACCAACTTGGACATAGTATTAAAGCACTTCGTTCTGATAGAGGTGGTGAGTATTTAAGCCAAGAATTCCTTGATTATCTAAAAGAGAATGGAATTCTCGCACAGCGAACTCCCCCTAGGACACCTCAACTCAATGGAGTGTCTGAGCGGAGGAACCGGACTTTGTTAGACATGGTTCGTTCCATGATGAGCTTTGCTGACCTTCCCTTTTCGTTTTGGGGCTTAGCCCTATTAACTGCTTCGAAGATACTAAACATAGTACCTTCAAAGTCAGTGCCAACAACGCCGCACCAAGTATGGTATGGTAAAGCACCCGTGTATTCGTTCTTACGAGTATGGGGATCTCCTGCGTATGTAAAGAACAAGAAGGGAGATAAGCTGGATAGTAGATCTAGTTTGTGCAAATTTGTGGGTTATCCAAAGGACTCTATTGGATACCTGTTCTTCGATCCTAAAGAACGTAATACGTTCGTATCAAGGAACGCCCACTTCTTGGAAGAGGATTTCCTCACCAACCGAAATGGGACAATCGTAGAACTTGATGAAGTCCAAGAATCGGACCCATCCCCACAAACAGTGGGAGCTGAACCAGAATTAACTGAACCTACTAGTACACCTATACTTCGAAGGTCTAATCGAATTCGTAAGGAGCCAGAGCGATTTGGTCTCATTCACGAAAACGAGAAAGTTGATGCTGATCCAAGGACCTATCAAGAAGCGATGTCTGACATAGATTCGGGTGCGTGGCTCGAAGCCATGCAATCCGAAATGGATTCCATGCATTCCAACAAGGTTTGGACCTTGGTCGATCCACCTGAGGGAACTATCCCTGTAGGATGTAAATGGATCTTCAAGCGTAAGCTTGGAATGAATGGAGAGGTAATCACTCATAAAGCTCGCTTAGTGGCGAAAGGGTATTCTCAAAGGCCTGGTATAGACTATGAGGAAACCTTCTCTCCCGTGGCGATGTCAAAATCCATTCGGATATTACTTGCTATAGCCGCGTGGCATGACTACGAAATATGGCAAATGGACGTAAAGACCGCCTTCCTCAATGGAGACATTGATAAGGAGATCTTTATGCAACAACCTGAAGGTTTTGCGTCCAAAGGAAGTGAGCACAAACTGTGTAAGCTTCAAAGGTCAATCTATGGCCTCAAACAGGCGTCCCGAACCTGGAACATACGATTTGATGAGACAGTCAAAGCTTTTGGCTTTATCAAAAACGTATATGAACCTTGTGTGTACAAAAAGAATAGTGGGAGCTCAATACAATTCATTGTTTTGTACGTCGATGACATTTTGTTAATCGGAGACGATATCAAGATGTTAGCGCAGACTAAAGCGTGGTTATCCGCGCAGTTCTCTATGAAAGATATGGGAGACGCATCTTACGTATTGGGAATACGTATCTATAGGGATAGATCGAAGAAGATGATAGGACTCTCCCAATCTCAGTACATCAACACGATCTTGAAGAGATTTAGTATGGAAGAATCTAAGAAAGGATTTGTTCCAATGAGACATGGTATCTCTCTTTCTAAGTCTATGTGCCCTACAACCGACGAAGAAAAGACGAGAATGTCTATCATACCTTATGCCTCTGCTATAGGGAGTATAATGTATGCAATGTTGTGTACTCGACCAGACGTAGCACACGCTCTAAGTGTAACGAGCCGCTATCAGTCAAATCCAGGCGAGAAGCACTGGACTGCCGTAAAAGCAATCCTAAAGTACCTGCGAAGGACTAAGGATATGTTTTTGGTCTACGGTGGTAGTGGAGAACTGAAACTTGAAGGATTCACTGATGCAAGTTTCCAGTCTGACGTGGATGACTTTAAATCCAACTCTGGATACATATTCCGCCTCAATGGAGGAGCGGTCAGTTGGAAAAGCTGTAAACAGTCTACCACTGCCGACTCAACCACAGAAGCAGAATATATCGCAGCATCAGATGCAGCAAAAGAAAGTGTATGGATGAGAAACTTCGTCCAGGAATTGGATGTTGTTCCTAGCATTGCTGAACCTGTAGTCGTCTTTTGTGACAACAACGGGGCAATAGCTCAAGCAAAGGAGCCGAGATCACACCACCAATCCAAACACGTACTGAGGAAGTACCACGTGATCAGAGAGATCATTGGTAGAGGAGATATGCATATGGAGTATGTCAAATCAGAAGACAACATAGCTGACCCACTAACTAAGCCACTTTCGCAAAAGGTGTTCGAGGGACATCTAGATAAGATGGGTCTAAGAAACGTTTGTGAATGGCTTTAGGGCAAGTGGGAGATTGATAGGATAGTGCCCTGCAAGCCAGTTCAATTAGCTTGTAATAGATCTATCTTATATATAACAATCTTTGATTTTATAATAATACGCATGTTTATTTATATATGTATAAGGATAAACAATGGCCAAACTTCATCTCTCGCGAATACATTTAAGCGATTGGTTGAAACCCTGAGATCACTCACGACTATGGGACTATACACTTCAGTACTGAGTGCACTTATCATGAAACAGTCTCAAAGGTCGTGATCTCGAAAATGTTCCAAGTCATAGATTCATATCGAGACGGGGTATCGAGTGAATCGTCAAGACTTGTACGATTATGCATGATTCACACGGAGTGAATTTGTTGTAGTTTCATGAACAAGGCATTTGAGGCCAGTGCATATGACTAGGTGATTCGATGGAGGATCGAATGCATCGAACGACCCGAACAGAGAAACCCATTGTGGAAGCGCATGACGCATATCGGTGATGGGATGTTTCTCAAAGGATTATAATAATGTACGATTTAGTCCTATGACTTGAGGTGCTAGGGCGAATTCGGTGCATGAAAGTGCGTACTTAGATCTAGGTATAGGCCACTTAGCTTGGTCATAAAAATGCCTAGGTTGGGTGCGTATGGACATGTACGCGAGTGGTTAGTACCAAGATGGAATCTGTTGACTCATCGTAATGGATGAGAATATTTCCTATACGATTCTTAGATAATGTTTCCAATGAATCTACGGCCGTAGTCGGTGATGGATTTGGAAAGGGGTTTCCAAATTAGGCAGTCACACTGGAACATTATCCTGAATTAGAAAGTATAGTTATCGAGACAAATTTAGAGGTGCCGATCAAGTCACACACCCTAAGTCTTGATCGGGAAATTGGTCGACAGAAGGACCGTATGTACATGGTAATTATATGAGGTGAGGTTCACTAAATATCAATTCACCTGATGTTGGGCTTCATGGGCTTGTGGCTAGACATCGACCATGAAGTGTGGGTACTCCTGAATTAATAGAGGAATTGATTCTAGGAGTGGTCAATTAAAGGTAGTTTAATTGATCGGAGCAATTTATTGTTCATAAATTAAATCACGAGGTTTCGTGAGCCTGCTGCCAATTGATGGTGAACCCAGAGGGTCACACACAATACAATTGGACGGTGACTGTTCTGTAGGAATATAAAAGGAATTAATTGATTTAAAAGTAATTAAATCAATTAAGTGAATTAAAGTGTTAATTCAAGTGGGAGATAAATTAATTAATTGATTTAATTGATTTAAATGACAATTGATTAATTAAACTAAATATTAATTAAGTAATTAATTAATATGGGCTGGATATTTAATTAAGTAATTAATTAAATTAAGGTGGGCTTGCAAGAAATGGACTCCTAAGCCCATTAGGAATCTTGTAACCCTAGGACTTGAGGAGTGCTTATAAATAGAGTTCTAACAGAACTCAGAGAGAGCACATCAAAAGCAAAAACCCTAGTCTTCTCTTGCCCTAGGAAATCCGCCCCACCCTGCGCCGCCCAAGCCCTAGCGCCGCCGCCGTGTGCTGCCGTAACACCGCCGCACCGCCGCCTTGAAAGCCCTAGTGCCGCCGCCGCAAATCTTCTCCCTCATTCCTTTTGTGCAGAATTTTGATCTGTCAAATAGATCTGCACAATCCTTCATCAACAAGCCTCTTAGATCTAGTTCTGAGCCTAAGACTAAGAGGTGTCATCATAATCCAGTTGGTGTGGACTTTTCTCTGGAGGTGAGACGCTTGGATCACTCCAGTGAACCAGAACCTTAATCAGAGTTCAGAATCAGAGTTGGAGGTTTCCACCACCTTGCCTGTGGTGAGGTAAAAAAATCGAAAACCCCCTTTGTTAGATTATTTCTGTGCTTTGTTTTATGTCTTTCGTATATATAACTTGGAGATATTATTATGGGATCTGTGGGTGTGCCTTGAAAAATTTTAATTTCCGCACTCTGTTGTACTGACAATCGAGGCATATCCCAACAAGCTCCTTACTGCACAAGGTCAAGGGAAAGGATTAAATTCGAACCTATGGAGAGTTCGAACAGGTATATTCCTTGTTGAAGTTAATTTTACAATTAACTGTGCATTTTTGGTGTTAGACACTGACTGGAGTTCTCATCCTTGTAGGTGATGGGAGCATTAAGGAAACTGGAGCCTGAGGATTGGATCCTTGAATAAAGGCAATGGAGCTGGAGCTGCTACCAAGGCCGTAGGCAAAAGTAGATTTAGGTGGTTTGATAAAGTCATTAGGAAACTTTCATTTATGTACCTAGTTTTTTAATGAAAAACCTTTTTATTCATGTTAATGAATAATGTTGATTTTAAATAAAAGCTCCTGTTTTTGTTTTTCATTTGGTACATTAAATTATTGACTTTACATTATAAAACCACCTAAGTTAGTCATGCACGTACAACAAAACAAAAGGAAACAAGATAATGAAATATCTGCCCAATTATGGCACGCTAGACTTGGACATATATCTAAGTCAAGGATTCAAAAGTTAGCATCATCTGGCGCGATTGAAATCAATCGCATTAATGAAATGCCAACATGTGAACCATGTTTAAAGGGTAAAATGGCTAAGTTGCCGTTTAAGGGAAACCCTGAGCGAGCCAAGCAAACATTGGACTTAATACATACTGACGTATGTAGACCACTAAGAAAAAGCGCCCGAGGTGGCTATGACTACTTCATCACTTTCACTGACGACTTTAGTCGTTATGGATATGTGTTCTTGTTGAAACACAAGTCTGAAGCCTTTGAGCGATTCAAAGAATTCAAGATGGAAGTAGTGATCTTACGTGATTTCGTTAGTTCGATCAAGGGTGGGATGTAACACAATAATAACAATAATAAAGTAAAGCAAGGACCAAAGTAATTGTATTCGAATTGAATGAGTACAGATTCAAGTATTCAAGGGTCCTATTCGAGCATTATTGGATGCCGTACAAGCTAGAGGGCGAAATACATATGATCCTAAGCCTATGCACGTAAATGGTTCCGAGCAATAACTTCGAGGAGGGAGCACCTGGAAAATCGTGTCTGGTATCATAAATGCATGGGGTATTTATAGCTGAAATCGGGGTCCAGGTGGTCTACCCGCAGTCATGCAGTTCTTTGGCCCATGAGTTTGGATCAGTGTTCGGCCCAACAGTAACTTTGGATCCTGGGCTATCTTGTACTAACGGTATTCGATCATCGGGGTCAAACTCGATCTTCCGAGATAAGTACTGCTCGATCTCATATTATTGTGAAGAAAAGCACAGCCCAAAATCTTCCTTATCAATACTCCCCCACTTCTCGAGCGTAAAGTGGAGCTTAAGCTCGAAGAAGTATGTATAGCCTCGGACAAAGAGGTAGGATGAATCGACCTCGGCTTAACGTTTCGGGTATGCCTCATTAAAAACCTGGCTCGGAAAAACCCTTCTGGGATAAAAACCGGGTCAGGGAAAAAGAGTGCATACCTAAGAAACTTCACGATAGCGCCGTCTTTGACATCGTCCTTGTTGTTTGTTGTATGGATCTTCAATTTAGGAATTCCAGAAAGTACGGGGGCTGTAGGTGCAATTTCTGGAAGTATGACTTTGAACTCATCTCTAGGGAGTTTAACCGTCGCGGTTACTCGGGGACCGATTTGCAATTTCCCTTTTTGTCCCTGTATATATAGTTATACGGAGGGTCGCTGTTCCTCAAAAATTCAGAGGAAAGAACTTTTGATCGGAGCAATTAGGTCGATAAGTGAGTTCTAGCAGCCAATTCTGAACAGTTTTTATATATATTCATTATGTCGAGTTCAGTAGACTTAAAGGGAAAATCTCCTTCAGAGGAAAAAGAGGTCGATAATCAGAAAGGGAAAGAGGTTGTAGAAACTCGATCGTCTGAGACCGAGAATCCGCAAAGCTCGAGTTCCGCCTCGGATTCTAGCGGGGAGGAACGGGAGTCGAATTCTGAAATGGAAAATAGCGAAGATGGAAACTCGGGCGAAGCAACAATTTCCGATGAGGAAAACGTAGAGGATGAGGAGCTTCCTTTGGGGAAAAATGAGCAGAAGAAATATAGACTGAATCGTAATGTGGTGGTCACGATCTTCAACTGGGAAGAGCCCTCGACTAGTGCAGGTCTAAACATGACTGAGGAGAGGGCAGACGAGATCATCTGTTCTTATAAGGAAACCGATTTTGAACAGTTGCAAGCAGAATTCGGTCAGTATCTAGGCGCCGGTTTTTCGATTGTGCTTCCTACTCCTGATCAACGGGTTACTGACCCTCCAGCGGGTTGTCAAGCCTTTTATTCCAAACATTTCCATTACGGTTTACGCATCCCCTTCCCTCCTTTGATAGAGAACCTTCTGGATGCATTCGTATTGACTCCTTGCCAGATCTTGCCGAATTCGATCGGTTTAATTATAGCCTTTTGTGTGCTGATGAAGGCCAAAGGGAAAAAGGCGGCCTTTCAGAACTTTTGGCGGATATTCCAGATGAGTGCTTCCACTTCTTCGAATGCAGGCTATGTATATTTTTCTCAGAGGCCAAAGATTTCGATCTTATCGGCCAACGTTAGCAGCAATTTGAAAGGGTGGAAGCAAGAGTTCTTCTTTGTTCGAGGACCAGAGTCTCCGCCCTCTGAAGATAATCCCGAGCCTACTCCCTTCGATTGGCCTGGAGCAAAGACGTGGATATACGGTAAACGCCGTCTTGTGGGAAGTATGAAAAATGAGATAACAGATAAATTTCTGCAATCTCTTCGTGCTGACCCTCATCAGACCGCGTTGATGACTCAGGAAGCGGTCTTGCGGTTGGCCGAGCTCAGTACTTGCACTTTTCCTGCCGATCCGATCGATTACGGGAAAGCTCAGATCGATCCCGCTAACCCCCCTTCCACGTTAGCTGATATTGTCGATAAATTCCGTACATCGGTAGCTGGTCCACACGTTGCTTCCTTTTCGAAAGGTAATAATGGTCGGCCTCGTCCTCAGACGTCAACAACTTTTCGGAAGGCGAAAAAATTCAAGGACCAAGTCGGGACCACGTCAACCTCGAACGCCTTGGTGCTTATTCCCCCAATTTCCGAAGTAGGAACCTCTCGGTCTCGGGCCGAGACGGAGAGGATCTCCAACTCCCAGGGTCCCAGTATCCTTCGATCTGTTTTTCCGACTGTATCCTCTAATCCGAGCGATGAGGGGTACAGTAGTTATACTCTCCTGGAGAATCGTGCCAGAGAGATTTTGCAGGCCAGGATGGCTCGCAAAAGAAATAACGATATTGCTGAGTCCTCCAGGAGAGTAAAACCCTTTGGTCGAGGACCAAATCCTATATCATGTCGGACTGGCCACTCCGAACCAGATTTGGCTGACTTTATCGAGGATCATCTGCAAGGTCCTAGGGCGGCTGGATACCCGGACTGTGGGACTGTTGAATCTGATTTATGCCCCGAGGGTGAGCATACGGTGGATAAATCCCTTCGGATGTTTCTGGCCGGAAGATTCAAGGATGATACTATCCAATCTTTCGTTAAGAAAGATTTTGAGATACTAGGCGATTACGCCCACGCTCATCAAAGAGTACTGTCTTATTCTGAAAGTTTCTAGCTTTTCCCTTATGATTCTTATCTCGTGCTCTTACATATCTTCTTTTTTGCAGGCCGGAGACCTGTTTATTCAAACTGCTCTCCGACAGGCTGTATTGAGTGAAGAGTCTCAGGCAGCTCAGAAAGCCCTATACAATGTCCTGAAGGATGAAGCTGCGAAGGCCAGTCAACTTGATGATGCCAAAATTAAATTGTCTGAGGTCGAAATAGAACTCGAGAGGACTAAGAAGGAGTTGGAAGCGAAGAGGGCCATAGAGAGTGAAGTAGAGAAACTGAAGCTTGAGCTTGAGCAAACCAAAGCGTCCGCCGAACAACTTTATGAGCGAGGTCGAGTCGAGGCCAGGCTTCCTGCCATAAGGGAGTTCCTGAAGTCTCCGATCCTTGATGCCTTAGTTCGCGTGCGGTCGGGCGAAATTAATCAAGCCTTCTACTATAAGGGAGCTCAGCACCTCCTTACAGCTGCCAAGATCGAAGGCGCCCTCGACGACTATCTTCCGAATATGAACCCTTATAAGAATATCTTCGGCAAAGATTATAAAGCATCTTCTCTTCCTCCCAAGCTCGAGGATTTGGCCGCTCATGAGTTTGCTCCTTTTCTTGAGGAATTTGGAGTGCCGATGCCAAATCCCGATGCACTCGAAGCCCAATCGGAGAGTGAAGATGTGGATATCGAAGGGGATTCCCTTGATCAGGAGAAACAAGGTACGCCTTCTTCTGGTTCGAGTAAATCTAGGGCTGGTGTGCAAAGTAGTGATGGAGAAGGCAGTAGCTCGAATACGGGTGATTCTGATGGCTCGGAAAGCGGTTCTAGCGAAACAGAGGAACAAGATAGATCGGAACATGACCCGGACGTGAAAGAATCTAACCAGTAACAATTGCTATGTAATAGGACTGACTTATCGCACCAATGTACTTGTATACCTACGATCTTTTGCTTTTGCCTCTTTAGTGTATGCTTGAATTTGAATTTCTTTCCTTTATGCTACTTCTTAGGCTATTGCCTGTTTGAACTTTATGTTAAATATTATAACGTCACTCTTGCGTACTCAACATCGTCATTGAATCTTTCTCGGGAGTAGTGATTTATCAATTATTGCAATTTGTATGATGCCGTTTTTATTATAAATAGCAAGGTCTCCTTATGATGCTTTTGCACTGATATTGCCCACAGTGTTCGAAGCTTCTTAAAAATTATTCTGGTTTGGACCTTTACCCGAACATCAAGAGATGAATAAGAATTCGAACGCTCTCGTGATATCTTCCACGCCTTTCTCCAGGCCAAGTATCGATAGGAAATCAAGGAAAAGAAATCGACCGTCAATTATATCCGTTAGTTCAGATCAGCAAAACTTCCATGCGGGAAATGAACATTCAACCGTTTCCCTTTCTTCATGCTTGAAAACTGGGGGGTCCCACAAGAGGGTAAAAAAGGTTACCTTTGCGGAGGATGTAATTGAGCGCGTTCCTATCCAATCCGTACCTTCGTTGGTCAGAGGATCTTCGTTTAAAAGGGACACAGCTCCTTTTGAAAAAGTGTCACATGAGAAATCTGATCTGGCGCTTCTTCGGGCCGATGTTTCTGTCTCCGAAGCGGTTTTTTCGACTGGAGAATATTCCTCGTTCCTGTTTTACTCTGTTATAAGTTCAGGTTGGTAAAGTCTTCTCTAGGCTTTATGCGTTAGCCAAGCATGAGATCGAACAACGAGCTTCTATTTCGCTCGAGCTGATTGGGAAAAAGACTGAGCTGGAACGTGCACTGAAAGCTAATAGATTTTTCAAGGAGAGATTGTCTCAGGATAAATTAGTTTCGGAATTAGAGAGACTCAAAAATATCTACGAACGTGAGAAGAGAAGCTGTGAGCTTCGTGAGAAAGAAGCTTACATCCGCGGGTATACTGATCGTAGTGCTGAAGTTCGAAAAATCCTTTTCGAAAATAATTTCGTTTAGTAATACTGTGGTTTTCCTTTGTATTATGAGCTTGCTCAGATTTTTCTTTGTTGTAATACTGTCTTTGTTGTAACGATTTTCCTTTCTTGTTGTAGTATAACCCTTGTTGTAATGAAAATATAACATTTGCTGGAATGATATTCTATGTCTCTCTCTCTTTTTTTTTTTATTTTTTTTTTTAGTCCCTTATTTCTCGGGAAGTGAAACGGTCAGAGCTTTTAATGCTCGTATGCCATTCAGCCCAAGCGATCTATACCGTTGATGCCGAATCCTTTCCCCTATATATAGTTCTAGATTTACTCTCATTTTTTACCTGTCTGTAAATGTCTCGTTCGATCGATACGGTTGTGTATTTACTTTCGTCGATCAATCCCATACTCCATTCAATGTCTGTGATTATAGCATTCGAGATTTTTATTCGAACCTTCTTTTCCGAACTCTTCGGAGTTCCCCTATGATAAATTTTCGGCTAGGGTATCGACAGGCGAAAAGATCCACGACTAGGGTACCGTCAGGCGACCTGCTCTCTCTGATTCCAAATCTTTAAGTCGGTCTCGACCTCCTGTACCCTGTTCTCTATCCAGTTGGGATAGTGGGTCTACTGCTGGAGGGGTTTTCCTGCTCTCGATCTCCACGTCTTCGAGGCGACTTTTTGAAAGGTGTGGCCCTCGAGTTTACTAGAAGCGCCTCCAACTGGAGTTGCTTCCCTGTTTTTCGATTTGGTCCTTCATGGGCTTGTTTGCAACGAAGCACTGGATGAAGGGTAGAAGTGTACCAGTCTCACTTTCCTCCTTCGGGTATCCGTAGGGAATAACCATTTGTAGTAGGGTTGGGCTAGATGTAAAATATTCTAATTAGCTCGATTTCTTGAATGTAACAAGAGTTCATATGTAATTTGTCTGAAAATTTATGAATGAACATCTTCTTTTATATTGTTGTTGATCTCTGAATTTCATTCTTAGTAATTTGCAATTTTTCGCGAGATATTTCTCATAATTTAGGTCCTTTTTCGGCGCCATAGTCGTCGTAGAGAAATTATAGAATTTAGACCAATCTTCAATAGAATGTTTGTTTCGACCTAAGGGGCATAGAAGAGGCTTTCACCCTTGGTCGTTTTCGGAGCATCTTCAGCTCGAGGGTCCTAGCAGAGGCTTTCACCCTTTTTGATAATTTCGATCTAAGGGGCATAGCAGAGGCTTTCACCCTTAGTCGTTTTCGGAGAATTTTTAGCCCTAGGGTCATAGCAGAGGCTTTCACCCTTTTTTGATAATTTCGATCTAAGGGGCATAGCAGAGGCTTTCACCCTTAGTCGTTTTCGGAGCATTTTTAGCCCTAGGGTCATAGCAGAGGCTTTCACCCTTTTTTGATAATTTCGATCTAAGGGGCATAGCAGAGGCTTTCACCCTTAGTCGTTTTCAGAGCATTTTTAGCCCTAGGGTCATAGCAGAGGCTTTCACCCTTTTTTTTTTTTGATAATTTCGATCTAAGGGGCATAGCAGAGGCTTTCACCCTTAGTCGTTTTCGGAGCATTTTTAGCCCTAGGGTCATAGCAGAGGCTTTCACCCTTTTTTGATAATTTCGATCTAAGAAGCATAGCAGAGGCTTTCACCCTTAGTCGTTTTCGGAGCATTTTTAGCCCTAGGGTCATAGCAGAGGCTTTCACCCTTTTTTGATAATTTCGATCTAAGGGGCATAGCAGAGGCTTTCACCCTTAGTCGTTTTCAGAGCATTTTTAGCCCTAGGGTCATAGCAGAGGCTTTCACCCTTTTTAATAGTTGATGGAGAAAAATATAGATCGATACTAGATGAATATAGATCGAGAATATCCAGAATATGACGAATAAACAAGAATTTAGGCGAAATAAACTTTCATCGAACAAATACTCAGTCTGAATAAACACTCCTCGAATAACTCAATCGAAATAAATCTTTATTGAATACGTAATTCACTAAATCACTAGAGACAAAGAAAATAGAACAAGATAACTAAAAAGTAGAAGCCTTAAACGTAACTATCTTCCATAATATCTTCTTAAATTAACCGCATTCCATGCTCGAGGTAGAATCTCTCCGTTTGGGTGAGCAATCTTGTAAGAACCCTTTTTTCCAACTTCCACGATCACAAAGGGGCCCTCCCAATTGGGTTGTAGTTTACCGACGTGTTTTGATATTTCCACTTTCTTGAGCACCAGATCTCCTACCTTGAAAGACCGAATCCTCACACTTCAATTGTAAGATTTTTCCATGCTGGCTTTGGCGGCTTGAATTTTCAATTTCGCGCGGTCTCTTCGACCATCTGCGTGATCAACTTCCATTTGCCTCAGCGATTGGTTTTCTTCAGGATCATAAAATTCGACCCTGGGAGAAGGAATAAGATTCTCTACTGGGATAACAGCTTCTGACCCATAAACCAAACTAAATGGAGTTTCTCCAGTTGCCGCTTTGACTGTTGTCCTGTTGGCCCATAATACTCCTGGTAGTTCATCCAGCCATTTCCCTTTCGCCTCCGACAGGCGCTTCTCCAGAGATCGAACAATTTCCCGATTTACCACTTCGGTTTGTCCATTAGCCTGAGGATGGCCAACAGACGCGAAATTTTGTTGTATTCCGAACTTTTCACACCAATCCGTGATTCTTTTTCCTGCAAATTGCGTTCCATTATCTGATATCAGAACCCTGGGGATTCCGAACCTGCAGACTATATTTTTCCATAGAAAATTAATAACTTGAAACTGGGTGATCTTTGTCAAGGCAACACATTCGACCCACTTGCTGAAATATTCTACAGTCACTAGTACGTAATTTTTCCTGGCTCGTGTTGTTGGGAAAGGTCCCACAATATCAATGCCCCATTTGTCGAAGGGCCAACAAATAGGAATCGAATGCATATGCTCGGCCGGTTGGTGTATCAAGTTCGAATGAATTTGATAGTGATGGCATTTTTTCACATAATCGACAGAATCGGAAAAAAGTGTAGGCCAATAATATCCAGATCTTGAGCATTTGAGAGCTAACGCTCGAGCGCCACAATGATTTCCTGCTTCCCCTTCATGAACTTCTCTTAATATGGTATTGTAGTGTGATTCGTGGATACACTTCAATAGAATTCCCGAAGAAGACCGCTTATAGAGTTGATTGTCCATCAAAGTAAATGATGGTGCTCTATATTTGATTCTCCGAGCCTCATTTGTGTCTTCCGGCAGTTTTCCATCCTTAAGGTAGGCGATAAGAGGATCGCCCCATGACCTACTTGGCTCTTCAATCTCCATAACATCAATTGTAGGGGCTGCGTCTAAGTCGATAGCAGACATATTCGATAGGAGCCAAGTGATCGTCCTCTCCGTTTTTCCGTCGGCCAGTCCTGTAAACTTTGATAATATGTCGGCCCAAAGATTCTCCTCTCTTGGTATAGGCTGAATGTCAAACTTATCGAACTCTGAGATTAACTTCTTTGCTTTGTTCAGATATTTTATCATGTTGAACTCCCTAGCTTCGTAAGTGCCTTTCACATGTCTGTAAACAAGTTCCGAATCTGTTAGCACGATAATCGATTTTACCTTTGCCTTAATGGCCATCTCTAGTCCAGCTATCAACGCTTCATATTCGGCCTCATTGTTGGTGACGAAAAAGTCCAAGGTTATCGCGTAGCTCAGATCCTCAGCATTGGGCCCTTGGAAGTGAATCCCGGCTCCAACTCCCTCTTTGGTCGAAGATCCATCCACATGCATCAGCCATACTTGATTGTTTACTTCTTCCACCATACCTAATTCCGAGGTCGCTCCTTCTTTCACATTTGATATGTTGGTTGATTCGAGCACAAAGTCAGCTAGCACCTGTGCTTTAACAGCGACCCGTGGTCGGTATTCGATTTCGAATTGGCTGAGCACGACCGCCCATTTTATTAACCTGCCTGAGGCTTCTGGCTTGGACAGAACCTGTCTTAAAGGTTGGTTAGTTAAAACAATGATTTTGTACGTTTGGAAATACGGCCTTAATCTCCGGGCAGCTACAATTATGGCAAGTGCGAATTTTTCAATCTCCATGTAGTTCTTCTCGGCACCCTGCAACAATTTACTTAAATAGTAAACTGGTTTATGCTCGGCTTTATCAAGTTTAACCAGAACCGAGCTAATGGCTTCTTCTGACACAGCTATGTACAAATATAGGGGTTCCCCTTCAGATGGTTTTGCTAGCATTGGTGTTGAGGTCAAGTATGCTTTTAGCTCTTCGAAAGCCTTATCGCATTCAGCGTTCCACTCGAAGTTCTTGGATTTACGCAAGAGTTTGAAGAAAGGTAAGCTCTTGTCAGCAGATCTGGAGATGAATCTGTTCAATGAAATAATTTTCCCGATCAAACTTTGAACGTCTGAGTGTTTCCTTGGTGGATTAAGATCAGTGATTGCTCGGATTTTTTCGGGATTTGCTTCGATCCCCCTCTCATGAACTAAATACCCAAGGAACTTCCCTGATCGCACCCCAAATGTGCACTTTGATGGATTTAGCTTCATCCCATACTTTCTCAGAATTTGGAAACACCTGTCCAGATGGTTAATACGATCCTCTTCGGACATGCTTTTTACGAGCATGTCGTCTACGTATACTTCCATGATTTCTCCTATCAACTCTTTGAACATCATGTTGACTAACCTCTGATATGTTGCACCGGCGTTCCTTAAACCGAAAGGCATAACGATGAAGCAGTACACCCCTCGCTCGGTGATAAATGCCGTTTTGTCCTGATCTTTTTCATTCATGAAGATCTGATAAAATCCTTGAAAAGCATCCATCATGCTAAATAACACAAATCCCGCAGTGGAATCTACGAGCATGTCAATTCGAGGCAAGGGATAAGGGTCCCTCGGGCATAACTTGTTTAAGTCGGTAAAATCGTTGCACATTCTCCATTTGTTCTCGACCTTTTCTCCCTTGGAGACTAGGACCACATTACATAGCCATTCCGTGAATTTTATCTCCTTGATTTGTCCCGCTTCTAGCAATCTATCGACCTCCGCGTTAATTATCTTGTCTTTTTCTCGTCCGTGATTACGCTTCTTCTGTCTCACTGGTCTGGCCTTCGGGTCAATATTTAAGGAATGCGTTATCACACGCGGGTCGATTCCCACTATGTCGTCCGAGCTCCAGGCGAAAACATCCACATTTTCCTGCAAGAATCCGACGAGCTTTGCTTCCAGGTCGTTACTCAATTCGGTTCCTATTTTTGTGTATTTTTCTGGGGATCCAGGGACCAAATTCACTTTTTTGTGGTCAGGTGCTTGCACACTCATGTCAAGAATTCTTCCTTTCTTTCCTTCTAGTCTTTCATAATCGGGAACTGGAGTTCCGGAGTTGGAGACCAACTCATTTATCTTTCTTTTGCCAGGGAGCTCGGGCTCCACTTTCTCCTTGATAGTTAAAGACGAACTATAGCATTCCCAGGCCATGTATTGGTCGTTCCTCATTTCTCCTACTCCTCCCTCAGTTGGGAACTTTATCTTTTGATGGTAGGTAGATACGATAGCTTTAAAAGTATTCAGAGCAGGTCTACCCAAGATGGCGTTGTAAGCAAACGGCGTATCCACCACTAGGAATTTGATCATTCTTGTGACATTCTTTGGTTTGATCCCTAGAGTGGTACTCAACAGTATGGTCCCGAGCGGAATGATTTCCGATCCCCCGAAACCGACAAGAGGGGTGGTTACCTTATCCAAATGTGGATGACAGAGATTCATTCTTGTAAGAGCTTCCGACGAAATTATGTTTGTCGAGCTCCCATTATCGACCAGCACTCTTTTGACATCGAAATTTGCAATTTTTAGTGTCAATACCATGGAGAAGTCTGGATCGTCTTCATTCGTATCCCAACTAACATCCGCGGGTCGATCTGCCTCGCTAAAGCTAATGACTTGATTCTCCATCGATGGAAACTCCAATGATAGGACTTCCTTTTTTGTAGATACTCCTGCCCTGATTGACCTCAAGGTCCTCTTTCTGGCATTCCTACTATCTCCACCCGCCGGTCCGCCGGGAATCATATTTATCACTCCGTTCGACTGTTCTTCTGCCTGACTTCGAAGTTGCTTTAGCCTAGTGTTAAATTTTCTTGGACTACGGGATCTATAACGATTGTTATAGTTGCCATTTTTAACAAATTCTTTGAGTTTTCCTTGGTTGATTAATTTTTCGATCTCGACCTTCAACTGATAACAATTTTCCGTACTATGACCTCTAGCTCGATGATATCGACAGTACTGGTCATATCCAGGTGCACCCGGCCTCGCCTGCGTGATCCTTTGGGCTTCCGGAATTAAATTTCCTTCTTCCAATACGGTCAGCACTTCTTCTTTTGAACTGTTAAGCTCAGTAAACTGAATTTTACCTGTTCTCGGAGCTCGATTTCGATCATAAGGAGGTCCGTATGAGTTCGGACCTTGGGGTGGCATATGCGGCTTAAAAGTGTTGATTCGCTGCCAAACGGATCCTTTATTCGACCCTCCGTAATCACCTGGTTTTGGGATCGGAGTCCGATCTTGTTTTTTGGTGATATGAGACTTATCTGAATGTGAGCTCTTCAATCTGTTCATCTCCTCCTGTATCATATATTTCTCAGCAATTTCCATTATCCGTTCAAAGGATTTTGGTTGCTTCCTACATAATGCATTCCCGAACTGAGTGCTTCTAGTTAGCTCAAACATCAATGAGGACAGATATTCAATCTGCGGGGTATCTACTTTTAAGAGCTCAATACTAAATCTCGCTAGCCATTGCCTCAACGTCTCTCCATCCATTTGTTTCACAGTGCCCAGATGATTTGCTGGCAGTCTTGGCTTCCTTTGGCTAGCAAACTGATGCTTCAGCTTATCGCAAAATTCTTCAAAAGAAAATATGGAGTTCGGAGGTAATTTCCCGAACCAATCGAGAGCAATCCCTTCAAAAGTGGTGACCATAATCTTGCAACAGAAATTTTCCGAGTGTCCGTACAAGTTCATCACATTAACGAAGCTGTTAATGTGTTCTCTGGGGTCGGTAGTCCCGTTATACCGTGGGAGCCTGGTTGGCACTGTTTCTGTGTTTCGAGCCTCGCGTATCTCTCGACAAAAGGGTGAACAGCGCATGATATTATTCGAAACCTCCCTCTCTCTTGGGTTTCCTCTAGTCAGGGTGTTCCCCGCTTGCCTGGCAGCTTGATTAGTGAAGGGAATCTCCATCATAGTATCCTGCTCTTCCAATTTTTTAGCCACCCTTTCCTGTACTATTATCTCCAATTCAGATTCGGTGATTCTCTTGTAAATTGGTTTGTTTCTTCTCACAGCGCCGGCGGTGTGACTTTCCCCCACGACAGAATCCTCCAGATCGTGCACTTGCACAGGTGGGTTTTCAGATCGGGCATTGGCTTTCGAGGGTGCAGCTCGACGTGGATGTGTCGATGGGGCATGCGACATATCATTTTCCTTCTGCAAGTTCGATGAAGGTATCTCTGGTCTTGCCTGAATCCCTGGTTGGTCGACAGGTGACTGATCTGCCCTCCCGCTGTTCATGAATTCCCTGCACATTGTGCCTATTATAGATCTTAAGTCACCAATGGTCGTGTGTATTGGAATGTTATCTTGTGGAACCGCCGGTGGCGCCTCCGGTTGTTGTTGTGCGGCGCGCGATAGATTATCAGGTTCATTGTTAACAGAATTTTTTGCTCCCACTGCATGGGAAGGTTCTCCTCTAACATACGTATTCCTCCTCGTAGTAGGCATATTTCGATCTAATACTCGAACAGTGCCCCTCGGTGGGCGCCAATTGATCTTACGTGATTTCGTTAGTTCGATCAAGGGTGGGATGTAACACAATAATAACAATAATAAAGTAAAGCAAGGACCAAAGTAATTGTATTCGAATTGAATGAGTACATATACAAGTATTCAAGGGTCCTATTCGAGCATTATTGGATGCCGTACAAGCTAGAGGGCGAAATACATATGATCCTAAGCATATGCACGTAAATGGTTCCGAGCAATAGCTTCGAGGAGGGAGCACCTGGAAAATCGTGTCTGGTATCATAAATGCATGGGGTATTTATAGCTGAAATCGGGGTCCAGGTGGTCTACCCGCAGTCATGCAGTTCTTTGGCCCATGAGTTTGGATCAGTGTTCGGCCCAACAGTAACTTTGGATCCTGGGCTATCTTGTACTAACGGTATTCGATCATCGGGGTCGAACTCGATCTTCCGAGATAAGTACTACTCGATCTCATATTATTGTGAAGAAAAGCACAGCCCAAAATCTTCCTTATCAAGTAGAGAATCAACTTGGTCATACGATAAAGGCTCTTCGTTCTGACCGAGGTGGAGAATTTCTTAGTAACGAATTTCTGAATTATCTTGTAGAGCATGGAATACTATCGCAGTGGACTCCTCCTGCAACACCCCAGTTAAATGGAGTAGCAGAGAGAAGGAATCGAACCTTGATGGACATGGTTCGATCCATGATGAGTGCCACTGACTTACCTCTTTCATTTTGGGGACATGCCCTCCTCACGGCAACAAAGATACTGAATATGGTACCTTCGAAATCCGTAGAAAAGACACCATACGAACTATGGTTTGGCAAGGCACCCTCATACGCATTCATGCGCATATGGGGATCTCCCGCTTACGTTAAAAAGCTAGTGGGAGATAAGTTGGAAACTAAATCCACTTTGTGCAAATTCGTGGGGTATCCGGAAAACTCAAAAGGATACGAGTTCTACGATCCTACAAGACAAACAACGTTTGTCTCGAGGAACGCTCACTTCTTGGAGAAGGATTTCTTGGTGGACAAGAAAGAAAATAACGTAGAACTAGATGAGGTCACTGAAGCTGAAAAGACCTTAGAGGTCGATCGAGCTGACCCGTCACCACAGGCAGTGGGAGAACAAGAGCATGAAGGTGCACCAGAAAGTACACCGATACTTCGTAGGTCAGAAAGACAACGTAGAGAACCCGAGAGGTACTACGGTCTGCTGCATGAGACTGGACAGTCTCTAACCGAACCAAGGACTTACGAAGAGGCTATGCTAGACATAGACTCGGGAAAGTGGCGCGAAGCCATGGAATCCGAACTGGACTCCATGCACTCAAACAAGGTCTGGGCCTTGGTAGATCCACCAGTGGGAGTTGCTCCCGTGGGTTGCAAGTGGATCTATAAGCGAAAGCTTGGAGTGAACGGAGAGGTGATTACCTACAAGGCGTGACTAGTGGCAAAAGGATACACTCAAAGACCAGGTATCGACTTTGAGGAGACCTTCTCGCCCATCGCAATGCCCAAATCCATTCGGATCTTGCTGGCCATAGCTGCGTGGTATAACTACGAGATATGGTAGATGGATGTAAAGACTGCCTTTCTCAATGGAGACATTGATAAGGAGATCTACATGGAGCAACCAAAAGGATATGCATCCAAAGGAGATGAACACAAGGTGTGCAAACTCCAGAGGTCCATTTATGGACTGAAGCAAGCTTCCCGAAGTTGGAACATTCGTTTTGATGAGACAATCCAAACTTTTGGATTCATCAAGAACATGTTCGAACCTTGCGTGTACAAGAAGATCAGTGGGAGTACAGTTGAATTTTTGGTGCTTTACGTTGACGACATTCTTCTCATTTGAAACAATGTAAAAGCATTGTCTGAAACTAAAGCATGGTTGTCTACACAATTCTCAATGAAGGATATGGGAGAAGCATCCTTTGTACTAGGTATAAGGATCTACCGAGATAGATCAAAAGGACTGCTGGGCCTCTCCCAATCCCAGTACATAGACAAAATCTTGAAAAGATTTAGTATGGAAGAATCCAAGAGAGGATTACTTCCAATGAGACATGGAATTGCACTCTCCAAGTCTATGGCCCCAAAGACGCCAGAGGAGAGAAGCAATATGTCTCGAATATCGTATGCATCCGCGATAGGAAGCATAATGTATGGTATGCTGTGTACGAGACCAGACGTAGCGTACGCTCTAAGCGTTACAAGTCGCTACCAGTCTGACCCAGGTGAGCAGCACTGGATAGCCGTAAAGGCAATTCTGAAGTACCTGAGAAGGACTAAGGAATTGTTCTTGGTATACGGTGGAGGAGAATTGAAATTGGAAGGCTATACTGATTACGCCCAAACTTGTCGAAACAAAGCGATCGATGTAGAATAGATTGGGCGGTCGTATCCACGAGGAGATGACTAAACTAAGCTAAAATCGTTAGTAGACAAAGTAGCTTTAAAGATAAATAAACAAACTAAATTAACGAAGCGATTTGATTTTAAGAAAACTTAAAGAAAAGTAAATTTTTGGTTGTTGAAAAATACGATAATTAAAACGGTAAGATATCAAGAATCCCTTATATGCTTCGTTCACTTATTTGGATTGATTCATAAAATTACTCAATTGAAAGTTTCACATCCCAAACAATCAATCGGAAGATAAAGAATTGAAAAACACATAATTTCTAATGTATTTGAGTAAATAATTTTCTTGCTTTTAGAATTGGCACAAAATATCATCTTATGAGAAATCAAAAACATACTATATACCAAGGCATATTGCATTAAAAGACTACCCATAAAACGAAAGACTTATATCAATATAATTATATCATAAAGATTTTCACATAAAAAGAGCATGACTAGATTTATATGAAAACTAATGAAACAATTGTATTAACATAAAAGTTGATGAAAATAGATGAAGAAGAATAAATTACTCAAAATTATTAAACTTACAAAACCTTGAAGAATCGAATCCAAATAAGATCACTACGCATATAAGTTCATCTCTAATCTCACCAAAGAACTTTTAGCCTAATTTGCTAATCATTATCACAAGTTCTAGAGAGAAAATATGATAATGATTTTAGAGAGAATTGTAACTAAGACTAAGAATTGTGTGTAAAGATGTGTGATTCTAGGACTATATATAGGTGCTAAATAGCCCTAATCCAAGTAGGAGAATGCTTAGGAGGTAGACATTGAGTAGGAAGATGTTTAGGAGGCTTAATTCTCGTATGGAAAGGATTTATGCAAGTTTCCTAATCACTTTAGGACAAAAATCGCGATTCCCGCGTAGAAGATTCTGCTCTGCGCGACATATTTGAAAATTACATATCTTTATGCTCCGAACTCCAAATCCAGATCCGTAAAGTCCATAATGTAGCTAACTCCTTCCTCTACAACATATCCGAAATTCAGCTTAATAGGAGTTTCCTTGCGAGAGTTATCGTCCTTGGAAGTAGCAGCAATATTTCTGGCAGATTCCTTATTTGTTGTTCTTGCACTAATTGATTTCCTTGAATCTTTCCTTGCTTCAAATTATGCCTTTGATACTTGTACAATTTGGGAAAGCTACATATTCCGGGGTCCATATTTTATATTCCTACAAAAATAAATCAAAACTCAATATTTTCTAATTACAATAATTTCTATTAATTTCATGAAAATATCATATTAACACTTGATTTATTTAGAAAATAAGAACAACTTAAGTGCATTTTCAAGCACTAATCACAACCCCCAACCAGCTTATTGCTGGTCTCTAGCAATTCAAGCGCAAATAAGATATAAGCATGATGAACAAAACTGAGAAGAAATAAGATAAACTATCCAAGTACTTCAATCAAGGAGCTAGTCAAAGATCATAATCGCTATCAAGATTAGTTCGATCATAACTCCCAAAATGTGTGTGTGTGAATACTAAGCCAAAACCTTCATACTACAAACCACAATACACATAGCTTTCGAAAATTTACCAAGTAAAGTATCAACTCCATTTTCTCACGGGTAAAGTGTTTAAATTTTTAGGACAGGAATTTCACTCATGGAGTTGGAAAACGGATAGTCACTCAAAGAAATAGGCCATATTTTTACGGACAAGCATACAAACAAACATTGATCCAATGATAGGAAATATAACTATCTAGAGGTCACATTCATTCACAATTTAGCTTAAGGATTTCAATTGGTCATACTATAGAGCCATATAAAGATTCATCTTCTAAAATGACGAAAACTAAGAACTTTTCTCCTTTTTTTTTTTTTTCACTTTTTTCTTTTTTTTTTCTTTTTTTTTCACTTTTTTCTTTTTTTTTCTTTTTTTTTTCATGGTTCATGAAGATATTTTACTCTTGACCAATATCATCCATCTCTTTATTTTTCTTTTAAGAATGTTACTCTAAATAGCAATTAACCAATTCAAAAGAGCAATATAAGTTCATAAGTTGTTTTCTCAACCTCTTCACTCACTCACAAAAGATGTGTGAGTATAGAAAAAAGAACTTTACTTGGAAAATTTCTAGGCTACATACATCGAACATCCATCTTACCACATGCTTAGTAATGTGCTCTTGAAATTATTTTGGAAGCTACTTTCTAATAATAAAGATAGAAAAATTGACTAAGACTTTACACAATGAAATCATACATAAATAGAAAATCTAGCATCTCAAATCAATCCATTCATACATACCTTATAGCCCATTTTCAAGAGAATCGCTAATATAAAAGCAATAAACTAATTTTTCTTTAAAATGTAAATTTTTTTTTTCTCTCTCGGAAAGCTACCACCCCCAACCTAAATATGACAGTGTCCTCATTGTCACTATAATATGAATGCAGAGAATACAAGAGACAAATGACTACTACTTGAATGATGTAAGTTAAGCTAGAGATGATCTTAAACACACAAACGAAAAAAAAACAAAACACACAAAAGAAAGAAAAATTAAAACTATAGTACATAATGGAAAGATAGAACCTGATTAATGGTAGATAGGAGATGACAGTGCAATCTCCTCAGGTTCATCCACCCTCTCCACAATTTGCTTTAATCTTTGGCCATTCGCACGAAAAAGTCTTCCATCTTTAGAATCTTTAACTTCTATGGAATCATTGGGAAAGAATTGTTTCACCACAAACGGACCAGTCCTTCTTGATCTCAACTTTCCAAGGTCAAATTTCTTCCTAATGTTATGCTTGTCAGCCACTTTCAGTGTTTGAACGGAAGATGTCTTTGGTTTTCTTCTTTCTTTTGAAAGATCCTTGAAATGCGGGTGCCAAAATCTCTTTTCTTTCACCCTTGTTTCATTAACAAAATTAGATGAATTAATATTATTAACAGAGTTAAGCGAATCATCAAAATCAGAATTAAAAAGGAGATAGTGTAAGGATTCAGAATTTTCCCTTTCGAATGTTTCAGACACCAATGAATCTATCATATAAGTATCGTGACACTCATCTTCATCTTGTAGTTGCTTCCCAACATGGAATACATTGACTTCCAGTGTCATATTACCAAATGTAAGCTTCATGAGACCATTCCTACAATTGATGAGAGCATTTGCTGTAGCAAGGAAAGGTCTACCTAGGATCAGTGGTATCTTAGACTCCATATTGACCACGGATTGAGTATCCAGAACCAAGAAATCAACAGGATAATAGAATTTGTCAATTTGAAGCAAAACATCCTCTACTATTCCTTTGGGTCTACGAATGGTTCGGTCAGCTAGTTGCAAAACAACAGATGTAGGCTTGATCTCTCCAAGGCCAAGTTGCAAGTAAACTGAGTATGGCATAAGGTTTACACTTGCTCCAAGGTCTAATAAAGCTTGACTAAACTCATGTGGACCAATCTGACAGGTTATTGTGGGACACCCAGGATCTTTATATTTAGGTGGTACCTTTTGCTCAATCACTGCACTTACTTGCTCTGTCAAAAATGCGGTTTTCTTGACATTGTGTTTTCTTTTCACAGTACACAAATCCTTAATCACCTTTGCATATGAAGGTACCTGCTTGATAACATGCAACAAAGGCAGATTAATTTTGACTTGTTTCAAATTTTCAAGAATCTCACCATGATTTTCTGATATTTTTCCCAATTTCAGTGCTTGAGGGAAAGGAACATGGGTCAAGGTTTTCTGCTCTACTTCCTTAGGGGGGTCGTTTGATGGACTAGGTAAAGTTGGTCCCTCTATGACCTTACCGCTACAAGTGGTGATGGCATTGATATCTTTGATGTTATGTGATTCGGAAGATTCTACCTTATGTTGCCCCTTAGGATTAGACTGTGGTTGGGAAGGGAACTTGCCTCGTTCTTGTATAGTAAGAGCACTAGTTAGCTTACCAATTTGATTTTTTATCTCTTTGTTCTCTTCCACAATCTGAGTTATTACGGCTTCTACCTTTTGATTAGTCTTACTTTGTGCCTCAATAAATGCTTGAAGTGTGTCCTCCAAATGATTCATATTTTGGTGAGCATTATTTTGAGGTGCAGGGTAAGTTCTAGGTGCTTGTCCCTCGGATTTCCAACTAAAGTTAGGGTGATTTCTCCAACCAGGATTGTACGTCTCAGAATAAGGTGAAAAAGGTTTCATAAATGTTCCTAAGGCATTACATTGTTCTTCGTAAACCTCTCTCAACTCACCAAGTGTAGGACATACTTGAGCTAAATGATCTACACCACCACAAATGAAACAACTATCTCGTGACTCTACCCTTGTAACTGGTTGATGTTTTTGACTATCTTTTGTTTCTAAAGCTTTTAATTTGTTAGTCAATGCTTCAACTTGTGCTTTAAGGTTGTCTTCTTCCTTAAGATAGTAAATTCCACTAGTTTTTGTTCTACTAGTACTATCGGTAGTACTAGGTCCAGTCCAGGTGTGAGCTTTTTCGGCTATGTCATTTAGGTAATCTATGGCCTCATCAGGATCCTTTTCAAGAAACTCCCCATTACACATCATTTCAATAAATTGACGCTCCCTAGATGTAAGTCCCTCGTAGAAATAACTAACAAGACGCCAATTTTCATACCCATGGTGCGGACACATATTCAACAATTCTTTGAACCTCTCCCAGGCTTGGTATAAAGTTTCATTATCTTTTTGGGAAAAGGTAGAGATTTGTCTCTTAAGGTTGTTGGTCTTATGTTGGGGAAAGTATTTGTTGAAAAAGGCTTCGGTCATTTCTGCCCATGTACCTATAGATCTAGGTCTCAAAGAATACAACCAACTTTTTGCTTTGTCTTTTAGGGTGAAAGGGAAGAATTTCAACCTAATTGACTCTACGACATTGGGTTGACTATTAAAAGTGACGATGACCTCCTCAAATTCCCTAATGTGTAAGTAAGGATTCTCACTATCCATGCCATGAAAGGTTGGTAAAAGTTGGATCAATCCAGGTTTGAAATCTATTTGCGGGGTATTTGCGGGAACCATTATGCATGAGGGAGTGGATGTGCGGTTTGGGTGTAGGTATTCCCTTAGGGAACGTGCATGATTGTTTTCAAGTTGGTCCATGGTGGTAGGTGTATCTGTTAATGCAATGTTTGACCAAGACTCACTTAAATCTTGAGGATTGGTATTGATTCCCTTAGTGTTTTCCCTATGTTCTTTCCTTAGCCTACGCAATGTTTTCTCAATTTCTGGATCGTACTGTAGTTCACCTTGATTAGAAGATCGAGTTACAAACATAAAAATAAAACTCTTTTTTTTTCTTTTTTTTTGGTTTTTTTTTTTTTTTTTTTTTTAAATAAAACTAATCAATTAACTAATAAATAGAAATAGTACGAAACTTCCTACAATTACCTAAGAGAACAAAAATTGAATAAAATAAAGTTCACTTACCTCGTTAGCTAAATAACTACTTATGATGCTTACTTGTTGCACCTCCCCGGCAACGGCGCCAAAATTTGATTACGCCCAAACTTGTCGAAACAAAGCGATCGATGTAGAATAGATTGGGCGGTCGTATCCACGAGGAGATGACTAAACTAAGCTAAAATCGTTAGTAGACAAAGTAGCTTTAAAGATAAATAAACAAACTAAATTAACGAAGCGATTTGATTTTAAGAAAACTTAAAGAAAAGTAAATTTTTGGTTGTTGAAAAATACGATAATTAAAACGGTAAGATATCAAGAATCCCTTATATGCTTCGTTCACTTATTTGGATTGATTCATAAAATTACTCAATTGAAAGTTTCACATCCCAAACAATCAATCGGAAGATAAAGAATTGAAAAACACATAATTTCTAATGTATTTGAGTAAATAATTTTCTTGCTTTTAGAATTGGCACAAAATATCATCTTATGAGAAATCAAAAACATACTATATACCAAGGCATATTGCATTAAAAGACTACCCATAAAACGAAAGACTTATATCAATATAATTATATCATAAAGATTTTCACATAAAAAGAGCATGACTAGATTTATATGAAAACTAATGAAACAATTGTATTAACATAAAAGTTGATGAAAATAGATGAAGAAGAATAAATTACTCAAAATTATTAAACTTACAAAACCTTGAAGAATCGAATCCAAATAAGATCACTACGCATATAAGTTCATCTCTAATCTCACCAAAGAACTTTTAGCCTAATTTGCTAATCATTATCACAAGTTCTAGAGAGAAAATATGATAATGATTTTAGAGAGAATTGTAACTAAGACTAAGAATTGTGTGTAAAGATGTGTGATTCTAGGACTATATATAGGTGCTAAATAGCCCTAATCCAAGTAGGAGAATGCTTAGGAGGTAGACATTGAGTAGGAAGATGTTTAGGAGGCTTAATTCTCGTATGGAAAGGATTTATGCAAGTTTCCTAATCACTTTAGGACAAAAATCGCGATTCCCCCGTAGAAGATTCTGCTCTGCGCGACATATTTGAAAATTACATATCTTTATGCTCCGAACTCCAAATCCAGATCCGTAAAGTCCATAATGTAGCTAACTCCTTCCTCTACAACATATACGAAATTCAGCTTAATAGGAGTTTCCTTGCGAGAGTTATCGTCCTTGGAAGTAGCAGCAATATTTCTGGCAGATTCCTTATTTGTTGTTCTTGCACTAATTGATTTCCTTGAATCTTTCCTTGCTTCAAATTATGCCTTTGATACTTGTACAATTTGGGAAAGCTACATATTCCGGGGTCCATATTTTATATTCCAACAAAAATAAATCAAAACTCAATATTTTCTAATTACAATAATTTCTATTAATTTCATGAAAATATCATATTAACACTTGATTTATTTAGAAAATAAGAACAACTTAAGTGCATTTTCAAGCACTAATCAATAGAGAACACTTGATTTATTTAGACTCAAGCTTCCAATGTGATGTAGACGACTTCAAGTCGACATCATGATATGTTTTCTGCCTCAATGGTGGTGCGGTTAGCTGGAAGAGCTCCAAGCAGGAAACAACCGCGGATTCAACCACTGAAGCAGAATACATTGCCGCGAGTGACGCAGCAAAGGAAGGTGTTTGGATGAGGAACTTCATCCAGGAACTGGATGTGATACCTAGCATTGCTGAGCCCATTACTATCTTCTGCGATAATAATGGGGCAATAGCGCAAGCAAAGGAGCCGAGATCTCATCAGAAATCCAAGCACGTACAGAGACGATACCATGTGATAAGAGATATCATTGGTAGAGGAGACATTAAGATGGAACGTGTCGACTCAGAAGATAATACGGCGGACCCACTAACGAAGCCTCTGCCTCAAAAGGCATTTGAGAAACATCTGCATAAGATGGGACTCAAGAACATAAAAGACTGGCTTTAGGACAAGTGGGAGATTGATAGAAATAGTGTCCTGCAAGCCAGCTGTATGGTTAGCATTAATTGTAATTAATGAGGAACTATTCAATTTTGATTAATAAATGCACTTTTAATAAATGGTCAACTTTATCTTATGTAATATTTGTCTACGCATAAGGATAGAAGTCCTTAGATCACAGGGCTATGGGACAACCCGTGGACTGATCTCCAAGGCCGTGATCTAGAATATATTCAAGAGTCGTAGAATCCAATCGAGATAGGACATCGTTGGATTCGGTTAGACTCTCACTATTGTGTATACTCCGATGAACTGGAGGACGCTGGGGTCCACGAGCGTGACTGGGATAGTCGATACACATAAGTGGGTGGCTTGCTGGGATGGCAAGCGCACTGAATACCCCAATTAGGAAATAACTCACCATGGAAGCGGTAGTCGCATATCGGGGTTGAAGTTATTTCAATTTACAATAGTGTACGAGGAACGATCCCTAACAACTTGAGATGATAGGGTTTATCTGGTGCGAGAACGTCTATGCTTTGATGTGAGTTCCGACTGACTGGGGATCGCCAGAAAGTCTCTGTGGACTCATGTTGGGTATAGAGGAACTCGTATGCAGATTCATATCATCAACAAAGGATCCATTGACTCGACTTGATAGGTCGAGAAATTCTCCTATGGATTTCTGTGAGAAATTAATTCTGATGAAATCCTTGGCCAAGGTAACTGACAACTTTATGTGAGTAGCTCATAAAGAACAAGTCAAAGAGAATTTATTTCGAGATCAGAGAACATAAGGTCAAGACAAAAGATAAGGGAATCCGATGAAAGACCATACCCTTAAGTCTCGACTGGGAGATTGATCGATGGAGAGATTGTGTCGTATATGGAAATTGTAAATGATAAAAAGGTTCACTGAATTAATTCACCAGTGATTGGGCTCCATGGGCTTGTGACTGGACATCGACCGTGGAGTGTGGGAGAATTCCCAAATTAGCAGGGGTGCTAATTTTGGAATGATTGATCGACAGAGTGTTCGATTAATTTAGAGTATTAATTGCTCGAGTAATTAAATAATATTTAATTACAACCCACGGCCAATTATGTGGTGAACCTACGGGGGCATACACAATACACATGAAGCGAAAGCGAGGAAGTAGAAACGAACCAGTTGACTGGGTCGACTGGGTCAAAGTCGACTGGGTCGATTAAATGGGTGGGTCGACTGGGTCGACCCATATGGAACGAAGATGGATCCAATTGGAATTGGATCAAGATTATAAATTAAATTGGAATTTAATTTATGAGTAAATTAATTAATTATGATTTAATTAATTAGTGGAATATTTAATTTAATTAGACTTGGAGTTTAATTAATTAATTGGGAGATGATTTAATTAATTGGGCTATTTAATTGGGAAATTAAATAAAGCCCTGAAAGATTAATTAATATGGGCCATGAATTAATTAGAAGACTTAGTCTTCTAATTAAAGAGGGCCATGGCCCATGTAGGAGAATTAGTATCCTAATCCTAGGAGGATTAGGTTTTATGAGATATCTATAAATAAGAGACTAGGTCTCATATCTCACATACAACTCCACAAGAAAAATCAAGAAGAGCAAAATTCTCTCCCTCTCCCTCCCTGGATCGGCCGAACTCACTTCAACTTTAGGAAGAATTTTCGTCTTCGATTCTTCGTTCTAAAGTTGTTCTAAAACCTAGATATTAATATACCCTATGTTCCAGTTGATTAGGATATATTAATTTTCGTGATATTGTGGTGTATCAACTCGTAGAGGCGCAACACGTGGGGCGCTAAACAAAGGTGTGGGTCGATCTTACCGAGGCAGAATTCAGAGTTCGTCTTGCTAGCCGAGGATTTGCAAGGAGACAGGTATAAACGAGAAAACTTATACTGTCGTTTAATTATATTCATATATATACAACCAGAGAATATCCTGGCAAGATTCTTTAAGAGGCCCTAGAAATTTTTTATATTCCGCTGTGCCTAGGGCTGTTTTTCTTACCGAATCCCAACAAAATTGCAAATCGAACCCCAAGTAACCGCGACGGTTTAACTCTCTAGCTGTAATTTCAAGACAAGATTTCCCAAAAATTGCACTTTTGGCCCCTATACTCTATGAATTTAGGCTACAACATGGCTAACGGAAAGACACATCCTTTCGGTTTCAAAATAAACCTACTTCTCCAAGCTTCAGCTTCACTTACGCTCGAAGAAGTGGGGGAGTATTGATGAGGATTCAAACAGGCCAATCACGGGTTCAAACAAGTTTGATGTCGATCAAAGCAACTATTAACTAAGGAATTCGAAACATAAGGCATGGTCAACTCAAAAATTTTCAACCAACTCAGTTGTTAAGGAGAGCAACTTGAAGCAGAAATGTCAATATCGTTTACATCACAACGGTTAATCATTTTAGTGTTTCCAAGATATGCACTCTTTTTCCCTAGTTCGGTTTTTATCCCAATGGGTTTTTCCGACCTAGGTTTTTAATGAGGCATATCCGAAACACTAACTAATGATTCATCCCAATCGTGCAGCAACATCTATTTCTCCGAGCTTCGGCTTCACTTACGCTCGAGAAGTGGGGGAGTATTGATGAGGGGTACTTTGGATATTCTATTTTAGGAAGGACTTGTACGATCGAAAATCAGGGAATCTGACCTCGAAGACATGTCAGCCGATCTCCAATGCTAGACGGCCTAGTCAGATCATTGCCAAAGGGATTCATGCTCGGATTCCACTGATGGGCCGATCCCAGGCCCAGGCCTATGGGCCGAAAAATACACCCCTGCGGATGGTTCAGCTAACACACCGCCTCCACTATAAAATACCGCAAGCATTTATGACGCCGAACAACGCACGATTCCCTAGGTGCTCCTTGCTTGAAGCTACAGCTCGAAGCATCCTCGGAACATAGATTTCGATCACATTGTATGTATTAGTCTCTTGCTTGTACGACATCCAATAATGCCCAAATAGGACCTTGATTTGTATTGTAAACACGATCCATAATACACATCTTTGATCCCATTATTGGCATTACAGAAACTTTATTTATCCTTACTTTATATTATTGATCCTGAACGAAACCACGCTAGATCAAAATGAAACGTTGCTCTCAATTAACTCTTTAATTGAAACTTTTCCTTTTCAATTAACTCTTTAATTGAAACGTTGTTTAATTAATTAGAATTTCTAATCATTTAAACTTGTCAGTGCCTTTATTAGGTGCAATGGGATAATTTTATTTTTAGGCCACTTGCTTTCTATCCACTACCTTTATGTTCACTTTGGAAGATAATACTTTCTTCTTCCTTTTACTCTTCTTTGACTTTGCAGTCCTTGAAGTGTAAGCAGTCGTGACAGGTATACCTTTAAAAGGTTCCTATTTGCCTTTTACCAATACTTTGGTTATTTCGAGAAACCTGATCAACTTATCAAATAAGTTCAGAGTTGTTCACGAATAGTTCGAATGAGCGGGGAGGAGAATTTAGAAGGAAGTCCACGTTAAGATCACTTGCAGTCCTACGTTTGATCGATCTTGTTTTTCAACCAGATTGATAAAACAACGACAGTGATCCTTGACATTAGTTCCTTCATTTATTCTCGAGTTTCAAACAATACCTTAGAAATCTCGAATCAGACGATTCCAAATTGCTCCTCAAAACAAGCTTTTTGAGGTAGAGATTTGTTTTAGAAGCATCAGATATATTCCTATGTCGCTTCTTTAGCTCGTTCAATCTTGATGCTTATATGAGGCAACGATCTTTGAGATTCCCATATTCTATAGAGGATTCGTTCATCTTTTGAGACTCATCTCAAAATGCATCAGGCATATGTTAATTATTAAGAACACAAATCCGACTTTCGGAATTGAGGACAATCTTCAGGTTTTTAAGCCAATAGATATTTTAATCCAGATATTTTATGATCTTACGTGGATTCGTTAGTTCGATCAAGGGTGGGATGTAATACGATGATAATAAAATAAAAGGAAAAGTAAAGATCAAGTGTAACTGTATTCGAGGTAATTGAGTACAAGTACAAATATTAAGGGTCCTACTCGAGCATTATTGGATGCCGTACAAGCTAGAGGGTGAAATACACAAGATGCTATGCCTATTTTACCAAGTGGTTCCGAGCAGTAGCTTCGAGGAGGGAGCACCTGGAAAATCGTGTCCAATATCATAAATGCATGGGGTATTTATAGCTGAAATTGGGGTCTAGGTGGTCTACCCGCAGACATGTAATTCTTCGGCCCATAAGTTTGGTTCAGAGCTCGGCCCAACAGTAACTTTGGATCCTGGGCTAGCTTGCACTCACTGTATTTCAGTCATCGGACTCGAACTCGATTCTTCGAGGTAAGTACCGCTCGATCTCGTGTAATTGTAAAGAAAAGTAGGATCCAGGATACCCCTCATCAATACTCCCCCACTTCTCGAGCGTAAAGTGGAACTTAAGCTCGAAGAAGTATGTATAACAGTAGGATAAATCGATCTCGGCTTATCGTTTCGGGTATGCCTCATTAAAAACCTGGCTCGGAAAAACCCTTCTGGGATAAAAACCGGGTCAGGGAAAAAGTGTGCATACTTAAACAATTTCTTGATAGCGCAGTTATAAGATCGTCCTTGTTGTTCGTGATGTGGATCTTTATTTCAGGAATTCTGGAAAGCATAGGGGCCGTAGGTGCAATTTCTAAAAATATGACTTCAAACTTACCTCCAGAGAGTCCAACCGTCGCGGTTACTCGGGGACTGATTTGCAATTTCCCATTTTATCCCTGTATATATAGTTACACGGAGGGTCGCTGTTCCTCATAAATTCTGAGGAAAGAACTTTAGATCGGAGCAGACAGGTCGATAAGTGAGTTTTATTAGCCATATTTGAACAGTCATCTTATATTTATTATGTCGAGCTCAGTAGATTTGAAAGGAAAATCTCCCTTAGAGGAGAACGAGGTCGATAACCGTAAGGGGGAAGAAGTTGTAGAGAGTCAATCATCTGAAAACGAGAATCCGCAAAGCTCGGGTTCCGCTTCGGATTCCAGCGGAGAGGAGCGGGAGTCGAACTCTGAAACTGGAAATAGCGAAGACGAAAATTCTAGCGAAGCAGCAGTTTCTGAAAGGGAAGATACAGAGGATGTGGAGCTTCCTTTGGGTAACAATGAGCTGCAGAAATATAAACTGAACCGTAATGTGGTGATTACGATCTATGATTGGGAAGAGCCCTCGACTAGCGCAGCTCTAAATATGACTGAGGAGAGGGCGGATGAGATCGTCTGTTCCTATAAGGAGACAGACTTGGCGCAGTTGCAAGAAGAATTCGGTCGATATCTAGGCGACGGTTTTTCGATTGTGCTTCTCTCTTCCGATCAACGAGTTACCAACCCTCCTGCCGGTTGCCAAGCCTTTTATTCTAAACACTTCCATTACGGCTTACGCATCCCCTTCCCCCCTTTGCTAGAAAACCTTCTGGATGCTTTCAAGTTGGCTCCTTGCCAGATCTTACCGAATTCAATCGGCCTGATCATAGCTTTTTGCGTGTTGATGAAGGCTAAGGGGAAAAAGGCAGCGTTTCAGAATTTCTGGCGGATATTTCAGATGAGTGCTTCCACTTCTTCAAACGCGGGCTACGTGTATTTTTCTCAGAGGCCGAAGATTTCGATCTTATCGACCAACGTGAGTAGCAATCTGAAAGGATGGAAACATGAGTTCTTCTTTGTTCAAGGGCCAGAGTCTCCGTCTTCTGAAGAAAATCCCGAGCCTACTCCCTTCGATTGGCCTGGAGCAAAGGAGTGGATATATGGAAAACGCCGTCTCGTGGGGAGTATGAAAAATGAGATAACAGATAGGTTTCTGCAATCTCTTCGTGCTGATCCCCATCAGACCGCTCTAATGACTCAAGAAGCAGTCCTGCGATTGGCTGAGCTCAGTAGTTGCACTTTTCCTGCCGATCCAATCGAATACGGGAAAGCTCAGATCGATCCTGCTAACCCCCCTTCCACGTTAGCTGATATTGTTGACAAATTCCGTACATCGATAGCTGGCCCGCACGTTGCTTCCTTTTCGAAGGGTAATAAGGGTCGACCTCGTCCTCAAACATCAACGAATCCTCGGAAAACGCAAAAGTCCAAGGTTCCAGTTGGGATCGCGTCGACCTCAAATGCTTTAGTGATTGTTCCCCCAATTACCCAAGCAGGAACCTCTCGGTCTAGGGCCGAGGCGGAAGGGGCATCCGATTTCCAGGGTCCCGGAATCCTTCGATCGGTTTTTCCGAATATCTCCTCCAACCCGAACGACGAGGGATTCAGTAACTATACTCTCCTGGAGGATCGTGCCAGAGAGATTTTGCAGGCCAGGATGAATCGCAAAAGAAGTAGCAATGTTCCTGAGTCCTCCAGGAGACTCAAGCCTTTTGCTCGTGGGCCGAATCCCATACCATGTCGGGCCGGTCATTCCGAGCCAAATTTGGCAGATTTCATCGAGGATCATCTGCAAGGACCGAGGGCGGCCGGATATCCGGACTGTGGGACCATCGAATCTGATTTGGGTTCCGAGGGTGAGCATACGGTGGATAAGTCTCTCCGGATGTTCTTGGCCGGGAGATTTAGGGATGATACTATCCAATCTTTTGCTAAGAAAGATTTTGAGATATTTGGCGATTATGCCCACGCCCAGCAGATGGTACTGTCTAATTCCGGAAGTTTCTAGCTTTTTCCCTATAATCCTCATCTTGTGCTTTTACATATCTTTTCCTTTACAGGCCGGAGACCTATTTACTCAAACTGCTCTTCGACTGTCTGTATTGAGCGAGGAGTCTCAGGCGGTACAGAAAGCCTTATGCGATGTTCTGAAGGATGAAGCTGCTAAGGCCAGTCAGCTTAAGGACGCCAAGATTAAGTTGTCTGAGGTCGAAATTGAACTCGAGAGAACTAGGAAAGAGTTGGAAACAAAGAGGGCCTTAGAGGAGGAAGTGGAGAGATTAAAGCAGGAGCTTGAGCAAACCAAAGTGTCTGCCGAACAGTCTTATGAGCGGGGTCGAGTCGAAGCCAGGCTTCCCGCCATAAGGGAGTTCCTAGAGTCTCCGATCCTCGACGCCTTGGTTCGATTACGGTCGGGAGAAATTAATCAAGCCTTCTACTTTAAAGGAGCTCAGCATCTCCTTACAGCTGCTAAGATTGAAGGCGCCCTTGATGACTTCCTTCCCAAGATGAATCCTTACAAGAATATCTTCGGTAGAGATTATAAAGCGTCTTCCCTTCCTCCTAAGCCCGAGGAATTTGCCAATCACGAGTTTGCTCCTTTTCTTAAGGAATTTGGTACACCGATGCCAAATCCTGATGAGCTCGAAGCCCAATCCGAAAGCGAAGATGTGGATTCTGAAGGGGATTCCCGCGATCAGAGTGAACAAGGCACTCCTTCTTCCGGTTCGAGTAAATCTGCGTCCGACGCACAAAGTCATGATGGAGGAGGTAGCAGCTCAAGCAAAGGTGATTCTGACGGCTCGGAAAGCAGCTCTAGCGATCCAGAGAAACAAGATAGACCGGACCATGATTCAGGCGTGAAAGAGTAACCAATAACGATTGCTATGTAATAGGACTGACTTAGCGAATCTATGTACTTCTTTACTTGTAATCTTTTCCTCTTGCCTATTTAGTGGGTGCTTGAATTTGAATTTCTTTCCTTTATGCTTATCTTTGGGCTATTACCTGTTTGAACTTTCTGTTGAATTCTATAACGTCATTCTTACGTACTTAGCTGCGTCATTGGATCTTTTTTGGGAGTAGTGTTTTAACAATCATTGCAATTTGCATGATGTCGTTTTTCTTATAAATAGCATGACCACTTTATGTTGTCTTTGCACTGATATTCCTCACAGTGTTCGGAGCTTTCCTTAAAATTATCTTGGTTGGATCTTTACCCGAAAAACGAGAGATGAATAAAAATTCGAATGTTCTCACCATTTCTTCCACGTCTTTCTCCAAGTCGAATGTTGGTAGAAAATCAGGGAAAAGAAATCGATCGTCAATTTCATCCATTAGGTCCAATCAGCAAAACTTCCCCGAGGGAAAGAAATATCCGACCGCTGCCCTTTCTTCGTGCTTGAAAACTAGGGGCTCCAATAAGAGAACGAAAAGGGTTTCTTTTGCGGAAGATGTAATCGGACATGTCCCTTTTCAATCCATACCTTCGTTGGTCAGCGGATCTTCGTTTAGAAAGGACATGGCTTCTTTTGACAAAGTGTCCCATGACAAATCTGACCTGACCCTTCTTCGGGCCGGTGTTTCTATCTCCGAGGCGGATTTTTCGACTGGAGAATATTCCTCGTTCTTGTTTAATTCTGGGTTGGAATCTCTTGCCCAAGTAATTCTTTCTCACCTCTTTGTGTTGACCGTTTAATCTCTTTATTTCTGTTATAACATATTTTCTTATAAGTTCAGGCCAGGGTGGTCTTTTCTAAGCTATATGCATTGGCCAAACATGAGTTCGAACAACGGACTTCTATTTCGCTCGAGCTTATCGGGAAGAGGACCGAGCTGGAACGTGCATTGGAAGCTAATAGATTTTTCAAGGAGAGAATATCTCAGGACAAGTTAAGTTCGGAATTAGAGAAACTCAAAGGTATTTACGAGCGTGAGAAGAGACACTCTGAGCTTCGTGAGAAAGAAGCTTACATCCGCGGGTATACTGATCGTAGTGCTGAAGTTCGAAAGATCCTCTCCGAAAATAATTTCGTTTAGTAATTCTGTGGTTTTCCTTTGTATCATGAGTTAAGACTTCTCCTTGTAACATCACCTTTGTTGAAACGGTTTTCCTTTCTTGTTGTAGTATTACCCTTGTTGTAATGATATAATATTTGCTGGAATAATATTCTCTCCGTCTTTCCCCTTTTTTTTTTTTTTTTTTTTTTTTTTTTTTGGGGTCCCTCATTTCTCGGGAAGTGAAACGGTCAGAGCTTTTAATTCTCGTATCGTGGCCATTCAACCTGAGAGATCTATACCATTGGTGCCGAATTCTTTCCCCTATATATAGTTCTAAATTTACTTTCACTTTTACTTGTCTGTAAATGTCTCGTTCGATCGATATGGTTGTGTTTTTACTTTCGTCGAATAATTCCATACTCCATTCAATGTCTTTGATTATATCCTTCGAGATTTTTATTCGAACCTTCTTTTCCGAACTCTTCGGAGTACCCCTATGATAAATTTCGGCTAGGGTATCGACAGGCGAAAAGAACTGCGACTAGGGTACCGGCAGGCGACCTGCTCTCTCTGATTCCAAATCTTTGAGTCGGTCTCGACCTCCTGTACCCTGTCCTCTATCCAGTTGGGATAGTGATTCTACTGCTGGAGGGGTTTTCCTGCTCTCGATCTCCACGTCTTCGAGGCGTCTTCTTGAAAGGTGTGGCCCTCGAGTTTACTAGGAGCGCCTCCAACTGGAGTTGCTTCCCTGTTTTTCGACTCGGTCCTTTATGGGCTTGTTTGTAAGGAAGCAGCGGATGAAGGGTAGAAGTGTACCAGCCTCTCATTCCTCCTTTGTGTATCCATAGGGAATAACCATTTGTAATAGGGTTTGACCAGATGTAAAATATTCCGATTAGCTCAATTTCTTGAATGTAAACAAGAGTTCATATGTAATTCTCCTGAAAATTTATGAATGAATATTTTCTGTTATATTGTCGTTAATCTATGAATTCATAATTCGCAGTTTTTACGAGATAGTCATTGAGAGATTTATAATAGAATTTAGATCAATCTTCAATAGAATGTTTCGAGTTTTTCAATAGAATGTTTGTTTCGATCTAAGGGTCATAGCAGATTGTTTCACTCATTCAATAATTTCGATCTAAGGGGCATAGCAGAGGCTTTCACCCTTAGTCGTTTTTAGAGCGTTTTTAGATCGAGGGTCATAGCAGAGGCTTTCACCCATTTAATAATTTCGATCTAAGGGGCATAGCAGAGGCTTTCACCCTTAGTCGTTTTTAGAGCGTTTTTAGCTCGAGGGTCATAGCAGAGGCTTTCACCCATTCAATAATTTCGATCTAAGGGGCATAGCAGAGGCTTTCACCCTTAGTCGTTTTTAGAGCGTTTTTAGCTCGAGGGTCATAGCAGAGGCTTTCACCCATTTAATAATTTCGATCTAAGGGGCATAGCAGAGGCTTTCACCCTTAGTCGTTTTTAGAGCGTTTTTAGCTTGAGGGTCATAGCAGAGGCTTTCACCCATTCAATAATTTCGATCTAAGGGGCATAGCAGAGGCTTTCACCCTTAGTCGTTTTTAGAGCGTTTTTAGCTCGAGGGTCATAGCAGAGGCTTTCACCCATTCAATAATTTCGATCTAAGGGGCATAGCAGAGGCTTTCACCCTTAGTCGTTTTTAGAGCGTTTTTAGCTCGAGGGTCATAGCAGAGGCTTTCACCCATTCAATAATTGATAGAGAAAAATAGAGATCGATAATAACGAATATAGATCGAGAATATGACGAGTAAGTAAGAATGTAGGCGAAATAAGCTTTCATTGAATAAATAGTCCGAATAAACATTCTTCAAATAACCCAATTCTTCATTAAACACATATGGTTTGCCAAATAGTTATAGTCAAAGAAAATGGAACAAAATAACTAAAAAGTAGAAGCCTCGATTGTAACTATCTTCCATAATATCTTCTTAAATTGATCGCATTCCAAGTTCGAGGCAGTATCTCTCCGTTAGGGTGTGCAATCTTATAAGAGCCTTTTCTCCCAACCTCCACGATCACGAAGGGGCCCTCCCAATTGGGCTGTAGTTTCCCTACGTGCTTTGATACTTCCACTTTTTTGAGCACCAGATCTCCCACTTTGAAGGATCGAATCCTCACATTCCGATTATAGGACTTTTCCATGTTGGCCTCGGCGGCTTGAATTTTTAACTTCGCGCGGTCCCTTCGAGCATCCGCGTGATCAACTTCCACCTGCCTCAGCGATTGGTTCTCTTCGGGATCATAAAATTCGACCCTGGGAGAAGGTATAAGATTCTCTACTGGGATAACAGCCTCCGACCCATAAACCAAACTGAATGGAGTTTCTCCGGTTGCCGCTTTGACTGTTGTCCTGTTGGCCCATAATACTCCCGGTAGTTCATCCAGCCATTTTCCCTTCGCTTCCGATAAGCGCTTCTCCAGAGATCGAACAATTTCCCGATTTACTACTTCAGTTTGTCCATTAGCCTGAGGGTGGCCAACAGACGCAAAGTTCTGTTGTATTCCAAACCTTTCACACCAATCCGTGATCCTTTTTCCTGCAAACTGCGTTCCGTTTTCTGATATTAGAACCCTGGGGATTCCGAACCTGCAGACTATATTTTTCCATAAAAAATTAATAACTTGAAATTGGGTGATTTTGGTCAAGGCAACACATTCGACCCACTTGCTGAAGTATTCCACCGCTACTAGTACATAATTTTTTCTGGCTCGCGCTGTTGGGAAAGGTCCCACAATATCGATGCCCCATTTGTCGAAGGGCCAACAAATAGGGATCGAATGCATATGTTCGGCTGGTTGGTGTATTAAGTTCGAATGAATTTGACAGTGATGGCATTTTTTCACATACTCGACAGAATCAGAAAAGAGTGTAGGCCAATAATATCCAGATCTCGAGCATCTAAGAGCTAACGCTCGAGCGCCACAATGATTTCCTGCTTCCCCTTCATGAACTTCTCTCAATATTGCGTTGTAGCGTGTTTCGTGGACACATTTCAATAGAATTCCCGAAGAGGAACGCTTATAGAGTTGATTATCCATCAAAGTAAATGACGGCGCTCTATATTTGATTCTCCGAGCCTCATTTGCGTTTTCCGGCAGTTTTCCGTCCCTAAGATAGGCGACAAGAGGGTCGCTCCATGACTCGCTCGGCTCTTCAATTTCCATAACATCAATTGCAGGGGCTGCATCTAACTCGATGGCAGACATATTCGATAGCAGCCAAGTGATCGTTCTCTCAGTCTTTCCGTCGGCCAGTCCTGTAAATTTCGACAATATATCGGCCCAGAGATTCTCTTCTCTTGGTATCGGTTGAATGTCAAACTTATCGAACTCTGAGATTAACTTCTTCGCTTTGTTCAGATATTTAATCATGTTGAATTCTCTGGCCTCGTAAGTGCCTTTCACCTGTCTGTGAAATAGTTCCGAATCTGTTAGCACGACAATCGATCTTACCTTTGCCTTAATGGCCATCTCTAATCCAGCTATCAATGCTTCGTATTCGGCCTCATTGTTGGTGACGACAAAATCCAAAGTTATCGCATAGCTCAGGTCTTCAGCATTGGGCCCTTGGAAGTGTATCCCAGCTCCTCCTCCTTCCTTGGTCGAAGATCCGTCCACATGCATTAGCCAAACTTGATCGTTTGCTTCCTCCACCATAGCTAATTCCGAGGTTGTTCCTTCTTTCCCGTTTGATATGTTGGTTGATTCAAGCACAAAATCAGCTAGCACTTGCGCCTTCACAGCGACCCGTGGTCGGTATTCAATTTCAAATTGGCTGAGCTCGACCGCCCACTTTATCAACCTGCCTGAAGCTTCTGGTTTGGACAGAACCTGTCTTAAAGGTTGGTTAGTTAAAACAATGATTTTATATGTTTGAAAATAGGGTCTCAATCTCCGGGCAGCCACAATTAGGGCAAGCGCGAATTTTTCAATCTCCATATAGTTCTTTTCGGCACCCTGCAACAATTTACTCAAATAGTAAACTGGTTTATGTTCAGCTTTATCTATTTTGACCAGAACCGAGCTAATAGCTTCTTCTGACACAGCTATGTACAAATATAGGGGTTCCCCTTCGGATGGTTTTGCTAGCATGGGTGTCGAAAGCCTTATCGCATTCATCGTTCCACTCGAAATTCTTGGATTTACGCAACAGTTTGAAGAAAGGTAAACTCTTGTCAGCGGATCTGGAGATGAATCTATTCAATGAGATGATTTTTCCGATCAGACTTTGAACGTCTGAGAGTTTCCTCGGTGGATGGAGATTAGTGATTGCTCGGATTTTTTCTGGATTAGCTTCGATCCCCCTCTCATGAACTAAATATCCAAGGAATTTTCCTGATCGCACCCCAAATGTGCATTTTGCAGGATTTAATTTCATCCCATACTTTCTTAAGATTTGGAAACACCTATCAAGATGGTTAATATGATCCTCTTCAGACATGCTTTTCACGAGCATGTCATCTACATATACTTCCATAATTTCTCCTATTAACTCTTTGAACATCATATTGACCAATCTCTGATATGTTGCACCGGCATTCCTTAATCCGAAGGGCATAACGATGAAACAGTACACTCCTCGTTCGGTGATAAATGCCGTTTTGTCCTGATCTCTTTCGTTCATGAAGATCTGATAAAATCCTTGAAATGCGTCCATCATGCTAAACAACACAAATCCTGCAGTGGAATCTACGAGCATGTCAATTCGGGGCAAGGGGTAAGGGTCCCTTGGACATAATTTGTTCAAGTCGGTGAAATCATTGCACATCCTCCATTTGTTCTCGACCTTTTCCCCCTTGGAAACTAAGACCACATTGCACAGCCATTCCGTGAATTTTATCTCTTTGATTTGTCCTGCTGCTAACAATCTATCGACCTCTGCGTTAATTATCTTGTCTTTCTCTCGTCCATGATTACGCTTTTTCTGCCTTACCGGTCTGGCCCTTGGGTCAATATTCAAGGAATGCGTTATCACACGCGGATCGATTCCTACTATGTCGTCCGAACTCCATGTGAAGACATCCACATTTTCTTGCAAGAATCCGATGAGTTTTGCTTCCATGCAATTACTTAGCTCCGTTCCTATTTTTGTGAATTTTTCTGGAGATCCAGGTACCAAGTTCACCTTTTTGTGATCAGGTGCTTGCACACTCATGTCAATGATTCTCCCTTTCTTTCCATCCAGTCTTTCATAATCAGGAATCGGAGTTCCGGAGTTAGAGACTAATTCATTTATCTTTCTTTTGTTAGGGAGCTCAGGCTCCACCTTTTCCTTGATAGTCAAGGACGAACTATAACACTCCCAGGCCATGTACTGGTCGTTCCTCATCTCACCTACTCCTCCGTCAGTTGGGAACTTTATCTTCTGATGGTAGGTGGATACGATAGCCTTAAAAGTATTCAGAGCGGGTCTTCCCAAGATGGCATTGTAAGCAAACGGCGTGTCCACCACTAGGAACTTGATCATTCTCGTGACATTCTTTGGTTTTGATCCTAGAGTGGTACTCAAAAGTATGGTTCCGAGTGGAGTGATCTCCGATCCCCCGAAACCGACCAAAGGGGTGGTTACCTTATCCAAATGTGGATGACAGAGTTTCATTCTCGTAAGAGCTTCTGATGAAATTATGTTTGCCGAGCTCCCGTTATCGACCAGCACCCTTTTGACCTCGAAATTTGCAATTCTTAGTGTTAATACCATGGAAAAGTCTGGATCATCTTCATTCGTGTCCCAACTAACATCTGCGGGTCGATCCGCCTCGCTAAAGCTGATGACTTGATTCTCCATTGATGGAAACTCCAAAGATAGAACTTCCCTTTTTGTGGACACTCCTGTCCTGATTGACCTTAAAGTCCTTTTTCTGGCATTCCTACTATCTCCACCCGCCGGTCCACCTGCAATCATGTTGATCACACCGTTCGATTGTTCTTCCGCCTGACTTTGAATCTGCCTCTGCCGAGCGTTAAGTTTTCTCGGACTACGGGATCTGTAGCGATTGTTATAGTTGCCATTCTTAACAAATTCTTTTAGTTTTCCTTGGTTGATTAACTTTTCGATCTCGACCTTCAACTGATAACAATTTTCCGTACTGTGGCCTCTAGCTCGATGATATCGACAGTATTGGTCATATCCAGGCGCGCCCGGCCTTGCCTGTGTGATTCTTTGGGCTTCCGGAATTAAATTCCCTTCTTCCAATACGGTCAACACCTCTTCTTTTGAACTGTTAAGCTCAGTAAACTGAATTTTACCCGGCCTTGGGGCTCGATTTCGATCATAGGGAGGTCCATACGAATTCGGTCCTTGGGGTGGCATATGCGGCTTAAAAGTGTTGATTCGCTGCCAAACGGACCCTTTACTCGATCCTCCATAATCACTTGGTTTTGGGATCGGAGCCCGATCTTGTTTTCTATTGAGATGAGACTTATCTAGGTGTGAACTCTTCAATTTGTTCATCTCTTCCTGTATCATATACTTTTCAGCAATTTCCATTATCCGTTCGAAAGATTTTGGTTGCTTTCTGCATAACGCATTCCCAAACTGGGTGCTTCTAGTCAGCTCGAACATCAACGAGGACAGATATTCAATTTGCGGGGTATCCACTTTCAAGAGCTCAATACTAAATCTTGCCAGCCATTGCCTCAACGTCTCTCCCTCCAATTGTTTCACAGTGCCCAGATGATTCGCCGGCAGTCTTGGCTTCCTCTGGCTAGCGAATTGATGCTTCAGCTTATCGCAAAATTCTTCGAAAGAAAATATGGAGTTCGGAGGTAACTTTCCGAACCAATCGAGGGCAATCCCTTCAAAAGTGGTGACCATAATCTTGCAACAGAAATTATCCGAGTGTCCATACAAGTTCATAACATTAACAAAGCTGTTAATGTGTTCGCCGGGGTCGGTAGTCCCGTTATAGCGTGGGAGCCTGGTTGGCACCGTTTCTGTGTTTCGAGCTTCGCGTATTTCTCGACAAAAGGGTGAACATCGCATGATATTATTCGAGACCTCCCTCTCTCGTAGGTTTCCTCTGGTCAGGGTATTCCCCGTTTGCCTGGCAGCTTGATTAGTGAAGGGAATCTCTATCATAGTATCCTGTTCTTCCAATTTCTTAGCTACTCTTTCCTGTACTATTATCTCCAATTCGGATTCTGTAATTCTCTTGTAAGTTGGTTTATTTCTTCTCGCAGCGCCAGCGGTGTGACTTTCCCCCACAACAGAATCCTCCAGATCGTGCACTCGTGCAGGAGGGATTTCTGATCGGGCATTGACTTTCGAGGGTGCAGTCCTTTGTGGACGCATTGATGGGATATGTGACATATCATTTTCCTTCTGTAAGTTCGATGAAGGTATTTCAGGTCTTCCCTGAATCCCTGGTTGGTCGACGGGTGATTGATCTGCTCTTCCGCTGTTCATAAACTCCCTGCACATGGTGCCTATTATAGACCTCAAATCTCCAATGGTCGTGTGTATTGGAATGTTATCTTGCGGAACCGCCGGCGGTGCCTCTGGTTGTTGTTGAGCGGCGCGCGACAAGTTATCAGGTTCATTGTTGACAGAATTTTGTGCTCCCACTGCATGGGAAGGCTCTCCTTTAATATATGTATTTCTCCTCGTAGTAGGCATATTTCGGTCTAATACTCGAATAGTAGCCCCACGGTGGGCGCCAATTGATCTTACGTGGATTCGTTAGTTCGATCAAGGGTGGGATGTAATACGATGATAATAAAATAAAAGGAAAAGTAAAGATCAAGTGTAACTGTATTCGAGGTAATTGAGTACAAGTACAAATATTAAGGGTCCTACTCGAGCATTATTGGATGCCGTACAAGCTAGAGGGTGAAATACACAAGATGCTATGCCTATTTTACCAAGTTGTTCCGAGCAGTAGCTTCGAGGAGGGAGCACCTGGAAAATCGTGTCCAATATCATAAATGCATGGGGTATTTATAGCTGAAATTGGGGTCTAGGTGGTCTACCCGCAGACATGTAATTCTTCGGCCCATAAGTTTGGTTCAGAGCTCGGCCCAACAGTAACTTTGGATCCTGGGCTAGCTTGCACTCACTGTATTTCAGTCATCGGACTCGAACTCGATTCTTCGAGGTAAGTACCGCTCGATCTCGTGTAATTGTAAAGAAAAGTAGGATCCAGGATACCCCTCATCATTTTAAAAGTCGGGGATAAATAGTAAATAATGGACAATTCATGTAGATATCACAATATCTAATCTAAAGAGAAGACAAATATCTAGAGGACTAATTAATGAAAAATACTTATAATCTACGAAGGTTGGTCGTTCTATCGTGAAAGTTCTCCCACTATTTTATCGTAACAATTACCCCTTCAATTGCACCCATCTAGCACTGCTACATCATGAGTGGTACTACTTGTTAAGTCTAACCCACCAATCTTGATGAGCAACGGTCCCGGTCATGATATCCCCGTAACTTGGTATGGTCGATGTTCATGTCCCGACCAGTCCTCACCCTTGTCAAGTTTAGTTAAAAACGAGAATCAAGTAGTTTCGCATATTGTCTCTTTCTTCGACTAGGGTGCCAGACATTGGATCACCTTAATCGATAAGTGGACAACTCACGTTATTTCCTGTTGATGGAAGGCTTGGATTTATATGAATACTTCATTTTATTTTAATTCAATATGACTTAATAATATTTTCAAGAGGGGTTTTTCTGGTCTAAGAGTTTGAGGTAACTCTCCTCGAGATCTCACCGTTCAGTTATGCTACATCTTTTTATTTAGCGCGCATCATCTACATGCTAAAAGATAAATTAGTAAATAAAACACACACACCTAGCATGAATTCTACCACAATATGTTTTAGATCGGAGCCTCCTATGCGGACCATCATTGAGCCAAAGATGATGGTCCTATTGGTGTTGGGATTCGGTAAGATAAACAGCCCTAGGCACAGCGGAATATAAAATTTTAGGACCTCTTACGGAAGCTTGCCAGGATACTACTCTAGGTGTATATATATGAACATAAATAAAACGATAGTATAAGTTTGCACGTTATACCTATCTCCTTGCAAATCCTCCGCTAGCAAAACGAGCTCTGAATTCTTCTCCAGCAGAAATCGATCCAAGCTTCTCAGGAGCGCCCCACGTGTTGCGCCTCTACGGGTTGATACACCACAATTACACGAAAATAATAAATCTTGATCAGCTAGAACACAAGATATATTATGATCTAGGGTATAGGAACGATTTTGGAACAAGAATCGAAAACGAAAATTCTTCCAAGTGGAAGACAGGGTTCGGTCGATTATAGCTTGGGAGAGGGAGAGAAAATTTTGCTCTTGCTCAATTTTTGCTTATGGAGTTATATGAAAAATAACTACAAGATAGCTACTTATAGTTATCTTCCTAACCTAGTCCTATTAGGACTAGGGCTCTTCTCTCCTACATGGGCCATGGCCCTCTTTAATTAGAAAACCAAGTCTTCCAATTAATTCATGGCCCAGTTAATTAATTTGACCAGGCTTTATTTAATCTCCCAATTAAATAGCCCAATTAATTAACCAGTCTCCCAATTAATTAAATTAGACTCCAAGTCCAATTAATTAATTATTCCTTTAATTAATTAAATTCAACTTAATTAATTAACTCACAAATTAAATTCCAATTTAATTTATGATCCTGATCCAATTCCAATTGGATCCCATTTTGTTCCAATTGGGTCGACCCATCCATAATAATCGACCCAGTCGATTATTCACCCAGTCGACTCGGTCGTTCTTATTTCCTCGCTTTCGCTTCATGTGTATTGTGTATGCCCCCGTAGGTTCACCACATAATTGGCCGTGGGTTATAATTAAATATTATTTAATTATTCGAGTAAGACTTACTCTAAATCAATCGAACTCTCTGTCGATTGATCATTCCAAAATTAGCACCCCTGCCAATTTGGGAATTCTCCCACACTCCACGGTCGATGTCCAGCCACAAGCCCATGGAGCCCAATCACTGGTGAATTAATTCAGTGAACCTTTTATCATTTACAATTTCCACATACGACATAATCTCTCCATCAACCAATCTCCCAGTCGAGACTTAAGGGTATGGTCTTTCATCGGTTTCCCTTTTCTTTTGTCTTGACCTTATGCATTCTGGTCTCGAAATAATTCTATTTGACTTAATCTTTATGAGCTACTTACATAAAGCCGTCAGATACCTCGGCCGAGGATTTTACCAGAATTAATTTCTCACAGAAATCCATAGGAGAATTTCCCAACCTATCAAGTCGGGTCAATGGATCCTTTGTTGATGATATGAATCTGCATACGAGTTCCTCTATACCCAATATGAGTCCACAGAGACTTTCTGGCGATCTCCAGTCAGTCGGGACTCATATCAAAGCATAGACGTTCTCGCACCAGATAAACCCAATCATCTCAAGTAGTTAGGGATCGTTCCTCGTATACTATTGTAAATTGGAATTACTTCAACCCCGATATGCGACTACCGCTTCCATGGTGAGTTATTTCCCAATTGGGGTATTCAGTGCGCTTGCCATCCCAGCAAGCCACCCACTTATGTGTATCGACTATCCCAGTCACGCTCGTGGACCCCAGCGTCCTCCAGTTCATCGGAGTATACACAATAGTGAGAGTCTAACCGAATCCAACGATGTCCTATCTCGATTGGATTCTACGACTCTTGAATATGTTCTAGATCACGACCTTGGAGATCAGTCCACGGGTTGTCCCATAGCCCTGTGATCTAAGGACTTCTATCCTTATGCGTAGATAATTATTACATAAGATAAAGATGACCATATAATAAAATGCATTTATTAATCCAATTGAATGGTCCTTTCAATTAAATGCAGCCAAAATAGTTGGCTTGCAGGACACTATTCTATCAATCTCCCACTTGTACTAAAGCCAACTTTTCATACTTCTGATTCCCATCTTAGACAGATGTTTTCGGATGCCTTTGAGGCAATGGCTTAGACAGCGGGTCCGTCGTATTTTCCCATGAGGTGACACGTTCCATCTTTATGTCTCCTCTACCAATGATATAACATATCAAATGGTATCGTCTTAGTTCGTGCTTGGATTCTGATGAGATCTCGACTCCTTCGCTTGCGAGATAGCTCCATTATTATCACAGAAGATAGTAATGGCTCGACAATTCTAGGTATCACATCCAATTCCTGGATGAAGTTTTTCATCCAAACACCTTCCTTTGCTGCTTCACTCGCGGCAATGTATTCTGTCTCGGTGGTTGAATCTGCGGTAGTGTTTTGCTTGGAGCTCTTCCAGCTTACCGCACCACTATTGAGGTAGAACACATATCCAGATGTCGACTTGAAGTTGTCTACATTACATTGGAAGCCAGAATCAGTATAGCCTTCCAATTTCAATTCTCTTCCACCGTATACCAAGAACAATTCCTTAGTCCTTCTCAGGTACTTCAGAATTGTCTTTACGGCTATCCAGTGCTGCTCACCTGGATCAGACTGGTAGCGACTTGTAACGCTTAGAGCGTATGCTACGTCTGGTCTAGTACATAACATACCATACATTATGCTTCCTATCGCGGATGCATATGGTACTCGAGATATATTGCTTCTCTCTTCTGGCGTCTTTGGGGCCATAGACTTAGAGAGTGCAATCTCATGTCTCATTGGAAGCAATCCTCTCTTGGATTCTTCCATGCTAAATCTTTTCAAGATTTTATCTATGTACTGGGATTGGGAGAGGCCCAGCAGTCCTTTTGATCTATCTCGGTAGATCCTTGTACCTAGTACAAAGGATGCTTCTCCCAAATCCTTCATTGAGAATTGTGTAGATAACCATGCTTTAGTTTCGGACAACACTTTCACATTCCAATGAGAAAAATGTCATCAACGTAAAGCACCAAAAATTCAACTGCACTCCCACTGATCTTCTTGTACACGCAAGGTTCGAACATGTTTTTGATGAATCCAAAAGTTTGGATTGTTTCATCGAAACGAATGTTCCAACTTCGGGAAGCTTGCTTCAGTCCATAAATGGACCTCTGGAGTTTGCACACCTTTTGTTCACCTCCTTTGGATGCATATCCTTTTGGTTGCTCCATGTAGATCTCCTTATCAATGTCTCCATTGAGAAAGGTAGTCTTTACATCCATCTGCCATATCTCGTAGTTATACCACGCAGCTATGGCCAGCAAGATTCGAATGGATTTAGGCATTGCGACGGGCGAGAAGGTCTCCTCAAAGTCGATGCTTGGCCTTTGAGTGTATCCTTTTGCCACTAGTCGCGCCTTGTAGGTTATTACCTCTCCGTTCACTCCAAGCTTTCGCTTATAGATCCACTTGCAACCCACGGGAGCTACTCCCACTGGTGGATCTACCAAGGCCCAGACCTTGTTCGAGTGCATGGAGTCCAATTCGAATTCCATGGCTTCACGCCACTTTCCCGAGTCTATGCCTAGCATAGCCTCTTCGTAAGTCCTAGGGTCGGTTAGAGACTGTCTAGTCTCACGCAGCAGACCGTAGTACCTCTCGGGTTCTCTACGTTGTCTTTCTGACTTACGAAGTACCGGTGTACTTTCTGGTGCACTTTCATGCTCATGTTCTCCCACTGCCTGTGGTGATGGGTCGGCTTGATTGACCTCTTCGGCCTTTTCAGCTTCAGTGACCTCATCTAGTTCTACGTTGTGTTCCTTCTTGCCTAGCAAGAAATCCTTCTCCAAGAAGTGTGCGTTCCTTGAGACAAACGTAGTTTATCTTGTAGGATCGTAGAACTTGTATCCTATAGAGTGTTCTGGATACCCCACGAATTGCATAAGATGGACTTTACATCCAACTTATCTCCCACCAGCTTATTCACATAAGCGGGAGACCCCATATGCGCATGAATGCATGTGAAGGTACAATACCAAAACTCATATCACGTGATATGTTTTGGATCTGGCTTCAGAGATACTTAGCTCAGTATCTTCGATTTTCTCGATCAAGTTTCATTTGTTTGAATAAGGAATTTCATGTAAGATTTCTTAATGGACATTTACATGTCCAAAATGCTCAACAACTGACAATGTTTTGAGCGAGTCTTACATTTCGAGAATCTAATTCTCTATTAATAATCAATTGCGTGCATGTTCGATTTTGAATTGATCCAAATCTCTTACATGCTTTCATTGATTAGGCTCTCTTCTTTTATTCCAAAAGTAATTTGGAATTGTACATCACAACGTACTTTTACCCATGAGGGTACTAGAGACGCCTTATCTCCCACTAATGCTTTAGTGTTTCTACACACTTTTAAATGGATTAAATCCATTGCAATTGTTTATGCCTCTTGGTTGCCTAGCAACCAACTACTAAATCTAATTTCCATTAAGCAAGATTCGAAAGTCGGTTACCATGTACATCATCCCAGTCAAGCTCGACCCAGTCGAGCTCAGTCTTTGAATCTTTTAATTCGGAAATATGTTTTAGTATTCGTGTATCTCCTTTCGGTTTTTACAACGACTCAAGTGTGTGAAATCTTGATTATTTTTGTTGACTATGCATATTATATTTAGTCGATATATGAGTATTCATACTCATTTGCTTATGTACACCTTTTGCGTATAAATCTTATAGCGCAATCAGTTCCAACCATTATGGAACTATCACATCCCTTAAGACAAGGGATGGTATAAGCAAATTCCAATGATCTAAATAATTCATGGCTTTAGATGCATTGAATGCATCAATGAGTGCTTCATCGGGTATCCAACACCCTTATGCATTACTTTAACCATAAGGTTAAGTTCAATAAAATTCAATCATCCCTTATGGGATGAATAGGTTCAATTCCCACTTTCCCTTGATCTTAATCCATGGAAGAACCATTTTGATTGACTTTACAACTTATCATCCTTACAGAAAAACCTCCAAGGTTATTTCCCTTCAGAGAGGATTCATTCCTCTTCTTCCATCTCTCGAGCCTTTTGAGGCCTTTTAACAAGATGTTACTTCCCATTTATGGGAGATTTCATGTTTGCCTTCAAGAAAATTTGGGCTTGAGAACCATCCTCAACCCACTGGTGAAACATATCACCTTTCTTATTTGAAGAGTAACTTCTAAAAAGGCAGCCTGGTGAAACCTATCACCATTCCAGTCAAAGTGTAACTTCGAAAGGAAACACAATGAAATCTTTGTAAGGAGATTAGTCCTTGCTTGGACTTGATAATAATTTCTCAAGTTTTGAAGTCATTCAAAATTCATTTGGGTTCAGTCAATTTATTTGATTCAAGTATGATGGTAAATATTCATGGATACATAACTTATGATAAACTATCATAAACATGACGATAAATACGCGGCAGATTAATATCAATGCATAATTTACAAACATGGTTTTCATTTGTAAATTACTCCCACTATTTTTGTCGAATACTTATGCCCCCACATAAGGTTCGGGAAATAAAAATTTCCTAATGGGCTCAAGGCCCAAATGCAATCGCTCAGTACCCACGACTCGTTGGCCATACCAATTGATTCACTTGGTGGGCGATCACGTCGCCGGTTAACCATCCCAGCTAACCCTTGAGTTCATTTAGCCTCGTTTTTCGTTATGGACCCACGACTCGTGAGACATCCATACTTACTAGCGTTAAATCATGTCCAATACTCGTGGAGAGAAATAGTTCAATCCTAGACGCCCCACGACTCGTGAGACAGCGCCTAGAACCTTGATATCCCCTCCCTTGGCACTAAACTGTGCATCGAGGCAATAGACATACCATCTTCCTATAACTCGACCCACGACTCGTGAGACATCGAGATATAATCGTACGATATGCCTAAGACCTAGTAATTGGATAGGCTCGGACCATAAACACCATTCTATGCGCCCGTTTTACGATTTAATATTATAATTGAATTTTTAGGTTCAATTGGAGGTTTTATGAAATGTTCAAGTGCGAGGTCTCATCAGATTATCAATTATCTTGTTTACGTTTTTCTATCCTAAGCATGCATCTCATACACCAAAGAATAATTACGAAAAAGTAAACATTCATCACCTAGCATTGCATATACGATTGATCGATTGCCCATCCTATGCGATCCATCACGAGCCACATGATGGACCAATTGGTCAGTCTAGGGTGGAAATTAAATGTCCTAACTATTACAATTTTCAAACCCATACATCATGGGCCTTCTTGTAATATCCACCTTGATTGGGCCTCCATGTAATGAATTGGGCCTCCATGTCCTCCAAGGTAATGGGCCTCCATGTGGATCTCCAAGTCTTCATGAGGTCTTCTCGGCTCAAAGCCTAATCTAAGCCTAGCTTACAAATTTAAATGGTCCTATTCTATTACATTTGTTTGCGCAAGCAAGGGCACCAATCAGGCCCATTTAATTACAACCCATGAAATGAATAAACCAAAACTACACAGGGCTTAAGGGCAAAATCGACCAATCCACATATTCACTCAAGAACATGCATAAATTCACATAAGGGCATAAATGTAAATTTACCGGCTCCTTTAATTTTAATTCACAAAAATTATCCAAGTTAATTTAATTTTGAATCATCAATTAATCTCTAAGATTAATTAACTCTTACTTGAGTTCTAAGTAATCTACAACTCTTATCTTGATAAAGTTGGTTAATTAAGATAGTTACAAATCTTCCAAGATTACTATCTTATCCAAAACTCTAAGTTTCCCAATTTTACAAATCTCCAAGATTCTCAAGATAATACTATTTTGAATGGATTAGTTAACTAAGGTAGTGTCCAAATCCACCAAGATTTCTACCTTATCCAAAACTCCAAGTTTCCTAATTTAATAAGATCTCTAAGATCTTCAATCTTGGTAACTTACTAGAAGAGATTAATTTTAATTAAATCTCTTCTTACAATTGAAACTCTAAGTTTCCTTGTTTAATAAGATCTCTAAGATCTTTAATCTTGGTAACTTACTAGAAGACATTAATTATAATTAAATGTCTTATCTTAAATAAAACTCTAAGTTTCCTTGTTTAATTAGATCTCTAAGATCAATCCAAGATTCCCCAAGATTCACCAAGATTCCATAACAATCAAATCTCCAAGATTTTGTTCAAGATTATCCAAAATTCTGCCACGAAGATTTTGAACCACCATATCATGTCCGTGGTACGTACGGTTTCAAGTTGACTAAAAATCAACATTTTTGCAATTTACAAAATCAATTGCAATTCATGATGTTTTTTCAAAACTTACGTCACATATGCCAAATTAAAACAACATGCATGCCTTTACACACATGTCACGTGAACAAATGAAAAAAAATTTGTGCCGAGCACTAAATAAAAACACAGAATTTGCAAATTCATATATATACAAAGCCTAGAGTTGGCTCTGATACCACTGTTGGGATTCGGTAAGATAAACAGCCCTAGGCACAGCGGAATATAAAATTTTAGGACCTCTTACGGAATCTTGCCAGGATACTACTCTAGGTGTATATATATGAACATAAATAAAACGATAGTATAAGTTTGCACGTTATACCTATCTCCTTGCAAATCCTCCGCTAGCAAAACGAGCTCTGAATTCTTCTCTAGCAGAAATTGATCCAAGCTTCTCAGGAGCGCCCCACGTGTTGCGCCTCTACGGGTTGATACACCACAATTACACGAAAATAATAAATCTTGATCAGCTAGAACACAAGATATATTATGATCTAGGATATAGGAACGATTTTGGAACAAGAATCGAAAACGAAAATTCTTCCAAGTGGAAGACAGGGTTCGGTCGATTATAGCTTGGGAGAGGGAGAGAAAATTTTGCTCTTGCTCAATTTTTGCTTATGGAGTTATATGAAAAATAACTACAAGATAGCTACTTATAGTTATCTTCCTAACCTAGTCCTATTAGGACTAGGGCTCTTCTCTCCTACATGGGCCATGGCCCTCTTTAATTAGAAGACCAAGTCTTCCAATTAATTCATGACCCAGTTAATTAATTTGACCAGGCTTTATTTAATCTCCCAATTAAATAGCCCAATTAATTAACCAGTCTCCCAATTAATTAAATTAGACTCCAAGTCCAATTAATTAATTATTCCTTTAATTAATTAAATTCAACTTAATTAATTAACTCACAAATTAAATTCCAATTTAATTTATGATCCTGATCCAATTCCAATTGGATCCCATTTTGTTCCAATTGGGTCGACCCAGTCGACCCATCCATAATAATCGACCCAGTCGATTATTCACCCAGTCGACTCGGTCGTTCTTATTTCCTCGCTTTCGCTTCATGTGTATTGTGTATGCCCCCGTAGGTTCACCACATAATTGGCCGTGGGTTATAATTAAATATTATTTAATTATTCGAGTAAGACTTACTCTAAATCAATCGAACACTCTGTCGATTGATCATTCCAAAATTAGCACCCCTGCCAATTTGGGAATTCTCCCACACTCCACGGTCGATGTCCAGCCACAAGCCCATGGAGCCCAATCACTGGTGAATTAATTCAGTGAACCTTTTATCATTTACAATTTCCATATACGACATAATCTCTCCATCAACCAATCTCCCAGTCGAGACTTAAGGGTATGGTCTTTCATCGGTTTCCCTTTTCTTTTGTCTTGACCTTATGCATTCTGGTCTCGAAATAATTCTATTTGACTTAATCTTTATGAGCTACTTACATAAAGCCGTCAGATACCTCGGCCGAGGATTTTACCAGAATTAATTTCTCACAGAAATCCATAGGAGAATTTCCCAACCTATCAAGTCGGGTCAATGGATCCTTTGTTGATGATATGAATCTGCATACGAGTTCCTCTATACCCAATATGAGTCCACAGAGACTTTCTGGCGATCTCCAGTCAGTCGGGACTCATATCAAAGCATAGACGTTCTCGCACCAGATAAACCCTATCATCTCAAGTAGTTAGGGATCGTTCCTCGTATACTATTGTAAATTGGAATAACTTCAACCCCGATATGCGACTACCGCTTCCATGGTGAGTTATTTCCCAATTGGGGTATTCAGTGCGCTTGCCATCCCAGCAAGCCACCCACTTATGTGTATCGACTATCCCAGTCACGCTCGTGGACCCCAGCGTCCTCCAGTTCATCGGAGTATACACAATAGTGAGAGTCTAACCGAATCCAACGATGTCCTATCTCGATTGGATTCTACGACTCTTGAATATGTTCTAGATCACGACCTTGGAGATCAGTCCACGGGTTGTCCCATAGCCCTGTGATCTAAGGACTTCTATCCTTATGCGTAGATAATTATTACATAAGATAAAGATGACCATATAATAAAATGCATTTATTAATCCAATTGAATGGTCCTTTCAATTAAATGCAGCCAAAATAGTTGGCTTGCAGGACACTATTCTATCAATTGATCTATCTAATTGGGTTTGACCTAGGCTATTACAAAATAACCATGTATACATGGCCTTCGCTCTTCTTGGGCTCCCACCTTGCTTATAACGGGCCTCCATCCTAAATTATTTAAAACAGTAAAGCTCTAATCTATTAGAAATGCTCAAAGTGACCCAAATACATAAGGCTCGCAGGCCCAATAAAACCAACAAAATTAAAATTAACCAATCACATCTACCCCTAGGGTCAAGGTTCGGCGCGATTGAAAACCACGTAAACAGTTCACGTAGAGCAAGAAACAAGCAAAACCCATTTCCTTATATCTTATCTTATTTTAAAACTCCCTTTTAAACTACATTAAGATTGTAGTTTTAAAACCCCTTTTAAAACAATCTACAAACATTATTTTAAAACCACTTTTAAAATAACCCCTTGATTCTCACATTAGTCCCCACTAATTATGAAAAAATTAACTTTCCAGATATACTAAACTCCTTTAGTGCACAAAACAGTTTTTTTTTTCAACTTTTGAAAAATTGCAGTTCGGCCTTGAATTTTCAAAATTACATTTCGACCCCTCAACATTCGGAAATTACAAATCAGCCCCAAAATTTCCAGAATATGCAAACTGACTAGAAAGCTTGAAAATTAACTAAATTTCCAGAAACATTCGTTTAATGCAAAACAGACCCCAGATTTTACGGTAATTGCAAAAATAGCCCCTAACTTTTCATAAATTGCAAAACGGTCCAGATTTTTGAAAAATTGCAATTTGCACATAAGCTCTCAAATTTTTGGCCCAAAACCGAAAAGTGCGTATACCCGAACACATAATTCATCATAACAAGAAAGAATCAAAACTTAGAACACAACAAACACATATATCCATATATTTTGAAATGTTCAGGCCTATTCATATGAGCGTAGTAAATTGGGCTCTGATCCACTGTTGGGATTTACGGGGTATGATTGTCAAAACAACAGTGCGGAATTTTAAAATTTTTCATACACCGAAAACCCTAGGATTTATTTACTAGCACATATGAATAGGTTGAATATAATTTAGCAACAAATTACTAAATAAATAAAGGGGTAAATCGAAATTTACCTCACCACAGGCAAGGTGGTGGTTTTTCCTCCGGTCTTCTTTCAGATCTGATGGATTTGGTTCGTGAGAAGCAGCCCAAGTGTTATGCCTCTAGTGGTATCCACACCAATTGAATGAAGCAACCCCTTTGAATCCTCAGGCTCAGAACTAGGATTCAAGGGTAATCAAACATGGAAGAACGAACAAAACCAGATCTGGATCCGGAAGAAGAGAGGGGGCAGCCTCTCTTCCATGGGAGAGGGGCGGCGGCTGCTCCTCTTCTCCAAGAAGGGGGATGGCGCTTTTTCCAAGACGGAGGGGGCTAGGGTTTGTGTTTTTCCCTTAGGGTTTTAGACTTCACTTAAACCCTTTTTATAGCAACCTTAAAAGGCCCCTTTAGTGCAAGACTTAGTATGGGCCATTAATTAAATTTGCCCATGTCATGCATTAATTTAATTAACTCCTTTAATTAAATTAACCCAATTAATCCAATTAATTCTCTCTCTCTCTCTTTAATTAAATCTTTAATTAACATTTGATTTTCTTTTTCAAGAAATACCACTTTAATTCTTCAGTTTTGATTTAACACATTAAATCAAACTTTCCTTATATGATTTGTTGTAGTCCAATTGTATTGTGTGTGACCCTCTAGGTTCACCATCAATTGGCCGTGGGCTCACGACTTTCGTTATTTAATTTGTGAGCTTATTAATTGCTCCGAATAATTGAACACCTTCAATTAACCACTCAAGAATTAATCTTACAATTAATTCATGTGTACCCACATCTCATGGTCGATATCTAGCCACAAGCCCATGAGGACTAACTTCAGGTGAATTGATCTCAGTGAACCTCACCTCTTATAAGTGTCATGTACATATGGTCCCTCTATTGACTAATTTCCCGATCGAGACCTAGAGAGTGTGTGAATTGATCGGCACCTCTAATTATCTCGATAACTATACTTTCTTATTCAGGATAGTAATTCCAATGTGACTGCTAAATATGGAAACCCCTTTCCAAATCCGTCACCGACCGTGGCCACGGGTTTCTCGGAATCTATTATCTAAGAACGTATAGGAAATTCTCTCAGCACACTACGTTGAGTCGGTAGATCCCATATTAGTGCTAACCATTCGCGTACACGATCCTACGTACCCAAAGTAGTCGCACAATGACCAGGCTAAGTGATCGGCTCCTAAATCAATGTACGCACTCACGTGCACCGAATTCGCCCTAGCACCTCAAGCCAAAGGACTAAATCGTACACTATTGTAAGCCTTGAGAAACATCCCATCGCCGATGTGAGGCATGCGCTTCCACAATGGGTTTCTCTGTTCGGGTCGTTCGATTCCCTATCGAAACACCTGCTCATATGCACTGGCATCAAATACCTTGCTCATGAAACGCTACAAATTCACTCCATGTGAATCATGCATATTCGTACAAGTCTCAACAATTCCCTCGATACCCATCTCGATGGGAATCTATGCCTTGGAACAGTTAAGATCATGACCTTAGAGACAGTTTCATGATTGCACTCAGTACTGACGTGAATCGTCCCATAGTCTATTGTGATCTAAGGTTTTCATCCAATCGCTTAAGTGACTCGCCAGAGATGAAGTTGGCCATTGTTTGATTTACATACTATAAACAAACGAGCGTATTAATTCATTTGTACTAGAGAAAGCTTATCACATGATAGTCCTCATACAAGCTAAAATCTATTGGCTTGCAGGGCACTATCCTTTCATCATTCTTTTGTGCCATAGCCAACTAATTTAACTTGGTGTAGAAGCCACCAAACAAACATTAGAATTCCTGTTCGTAGAATTCCAGTCGACTTTATAGATGTTCCCTTGTCTTCTTCCAGATAAAATAACCTTTTTTGTTCCAATATGTTCAACGTAGCATTTATCTTATGAAAAGATGAATGAGAAACATTTTTCACAAAATTGACTTCGGCAGATTATGCTTGAGGCCTTTAACATAAGAGATGTCAGATATCTTAATGTTGCCTTTGATTAGCTTTCCACATGCAACAATATTGCCTTCTTTGTTGTCTCCAAATGCAACATCAGGACCATCCACAACAGCAGCATTAGTCAGCTCACGTATGTCTCCACACATGTGTCTTGAACATCCACTGTCCAAGTACCAAATCTTCTCTACTTTACTCCTACTCCTAACCTAACCTACAAAACAAAAGAAAATTGTTTTAGGTACCCTTTATTGAGAGGGTCCTGGAGGATTAGTTTCACCTTTGACAACCCAAGACGTTGAAGTCTTAGGCTTCTGAGATTTAGCAGGAGCATGAACAGTTTTCTCTTCATCATAATCAGCAGATGTGTTATGTTGATAATCAGTATGATGTGGATAATGTTCATAAGCAGGGTAAGGTGCATGATATGCATGATATGCATGCATAGGATGAGCAGGGTAGGGAACATAGTAAGGTGGAAACTGAGGTGCATGATATAATTGTGGATATGCAACAGGTTGCACATAATATGATGACTCATTTCTGTTGGGATATTCTATCTAAGGGCTTGATTGTCAATACAACAAAGTGCGGAATTTAAAATTTTTCGAGGTCCCCATATGTCCCATAAATCTTTCTCCACAGTTTATTATACGAAAAGCATGAATCAAAAACTTAATTAAACATAGGGGGTTTAATCGCAATTTATCTCACCACGGATTTGTGGTGGTTTCCTCCATGTGTTTGGTTCGATCCACAGCTTGAGTGACCCATGTGTCTCACCTCCAAAGTTAGTCCACACCAATCGGATTGTAGTGACGCCTACAAGTCTTAGGCTCAGAACTGGATCTCGCAGGTTTGTCAGCAAAGGATTTCGGATCTGGATCTGGACTTAAGATCTCGATCAGGGGTTAGGAGATACAGATGGAAGAAAAGGATCACAGGAATTGTGTGATCGAAACAGGGCTCTACCAGGTTGGGTTCGGGCAGCTCAGGTTCGGTCCAGCCGAACTAGGTTCGGGCGACTTGGGGGCGAAAACTCTTGGGGCGATTTTGTAGTTTATAATTCTTGTGCAAAAACTGAATTTCTTTTCATGTAAAAATCGACTTCTCTCAATTTTCAGCAAAGGTGAATTTGTTCTCTCAAAAGATTTTAGGGTTTTGTGCCTCTCTCAAAATTTTCTAACCTCTCTTAACGAAGAGAAGAGAAGGAATATTTATAAGAGAAGAAACCTTCTCTAAGGAGATATCTCCTTCCCTTATCAAATCTTCATTCCTAATCAACTTAGGAATGTGAGATTTGGTAAATCTCTTCTAGCTTGCTCTTCAAGAAATAAAAACTCTTTTTCCTAATTCACAAAAATCGCCCACTTCCCCATTTCTAGTTAATTGCAAAATCAACCCATAATTATCCAATCCTAAAATTGGTTAATTATTTATTCCTTCTTCCAGTTAATTAACTACTTTAATTAATTCCATAATAATAATCTCCAATTGAATTAATACCATAATTCAATAACTTTGATTTAACAACTTTAAATCATTTGCTTTCCTTTAAGACAGTCACCGTCCAATTGTATTGTGTGTGACCCTCTGGGTTCACCATCAACTGGCAGCAGGCCCACGACTTTCGTGATTTAATTAACGAGCAATTAAATGCTCCGATCAATTAAACAACTTTTAATTGACCACTCCTAGAATTAATCTTCCTATTAATTTAGGAGTACCTACACTTCATGGTCGATGTCTAGCCACAAGCCCATGAAGCCCAATCAAAGGTGAATTGATAATTGTGAACCTCACCTCTTATAATTGCCATGTACATACGGTCCTTCTACGATGATTTCCCGATCGAGACCTAGGGTGTGTGAATTGATCGGCACCTCTAATTATCTCGATACTGTACTTTCTAATTCTGGATAATAATTTCGGTGTGACTGCTAAATTTGGAAATACCTTCCAAATTCGTCACCAACCATGGCCATGGATTTCTAGGAACATATTATCGAAGAACGTACAGAAAATACTCTCATCTTATCAGGATGAGTCGATAGATCCTTTCTTAGTACTAACCACTCGCGTACAGTCGTGTACGCACCCAACTTAGGCACTTTGTGGCCAGGCTACGTGACCAGTACCTAAATCTAAGTACGCATACTTGTGCACCGAATTCGCCCTAGCACCTCAAGTCCAAGGACTAAATCGTACACTATTATAAGCCTTGAGAAACATCCTATCACCGATATGCGTCATGCGCTTCCACAATGGGTTTCTCTGTTCGGGTCGTTCGATGCATTCAATCCTCCATTGAACCACCTACTCATATGCACTGGCCTCAAATGCCTTGCTCATGAAACGCTACAAATTCACTCCATGTGAATCATGCATACTTGTACAAGTCTTGGCGATTCCTACGATGCCCCGTCTCGTTCGGAATCTATGACTTGGAACGGTTTCAAGATCACGACCTTTGAGACTGTTTCATGATTGCACTCAGTACTGAAGTGAATCGTCCCATAGTCTATTGTGACCTCAGGATTTCATCCAATCGCTTAGATAAGTTCGCGAGAGATGAAGTTGGCCATTGTTCAGTTTCACGTACTATGAATGAACGGGCGTATTAATTATAAACCATAAGAAAATAGTACTTCAACAAGCTAATTAATATTGGCTTGCTGGGCACTACTCTATCAATCTCCCACTTGCCCTAAAGCCAATCACAACATTTCTAAGACCCATTGTTGGATGAAGATAAAGATCAAAGTGCAAAGAAGACAAGAAATTAAGGGAAGGTTTTGATGATTTCCAAAACATCATAATCAGCTAAGTATGGAAAACTTAGTTCCCTTAGAAGAATTTTGAACAAGTAAAGAAGACAACAGAAGAGTTCAAAGTTCAAAGCCCAGAAGACTAGTGATCTCACGCTGAAACAGCAAACAGAAGGGTAGACCATCAGCTGACTCAAATCAGATTAGTTCAGAGTTTGATCAGCAGAGTGACTATCAGATGGGTTGCTTCGATCAGCAGAGTAGAAGAGATCATGAGAAGAGTCCAACGGTAATAAATGCACTTGGTGTAATAAATGCTGTAAGAAAGGGTAGTAATGGCAAATGATTGAAGAAAACCTCGTATCAGCAGAGTGCATTTAATGCAGCTACAGGAAAGTACAGCAGAAAAGGTACTGTAGCAGGTAGCCGTTCTGATTTCGGGCTAAGGCTATGGATTTGAAGATTTGATTTGCTTCAACGGTCTTATTTTCAAATTCAAGTATAAAAGGAGCTGATTTAAACGAGCGAGACACACAACAACAATCAGAGATTTCGTTCCTAAAGCAGAATTTTTCTAAGTCTCAAAAGCTCAAACAGCTTACTCGTCTGGTGGAAGTCATCTGTTGACAGAAACCTAGTTGAAGAAAAACAGAAAATTACGATCTGAGTGATCTTGTAATAGCTGAGTGTTGTGAGGAGTTGTGATCCATCTTTGTGAGTGATCAAACTTCAGAGAGTAGAATTTCTTTGTGATTTTCTATTGCGAGCTTATAGCCTTTTCATTAGTTGTCTAGGTATAAGTGGAGAAATATTGTAATCTGTGTGATTATAGTATAACCCAGAATCTAAGTGATCTGGAAGAGTGGACTAAAGGATTTCTATCCATATAACCACTATAAAAATTCTTTGTGTTTTCTTGCATTTAAGTTTTCTTGCATATTTTAAAGATTGCATATTTAAGCACTTTGAATTACCAAAAGATTTTATAAGGAGTTTCAAAATTGGGGATAAAATCTTTTAAGAACTTAGTTTACTTGTGAAAAACACTTTCAAACAATCCGCTGCAAGTATACTCTTTGGAAAACTGTTTTGCTGAAAAACAGCTAAGTATTTGTAAGAAGAGTGGTCAGTCTGCTGTTTAAGATTTCTTCAAGATCAGCTCAGTCTGCTTACTGTTCTTCATCAGCTTAGTCTGCTGAGAGAAGACTGAAAAGTTTTTAAGTTCAAAAATTTTCAGAGGTCTATTCACCCCCTCCCCCCCTCTAGACCTCATCTGACCACTTGGGACCAACACCCATCTATACCAAGATGTCCCTCGAACCATTTGTGAAAGAACTTAATTAGTGGATCTGCTAAGTTTGTCTTTTTGAGATAACGTAGTACTTTTACGCGTCTCAGTTATCTATGAGTTGTTCAATCATATGATATTGTGTTCAGATCATCGGTGAGATCTCGTTTCCTTTTCATTGAGCAATTGCCTTGTTTAAATCGGTTAAGATTATAACAGGTTTTTGCCATGCTAGGTAATTCATCCAATCATTGGACGAATGTTTCTCGTCTAAACACTTTCTCTTGTGCAGCATCATAACGGTGCTATTATTCTGATTGAGTCGGCAATGGTATACTATTGGAATTTCTTCTAATTTACCTTAGCTTCATCGAAACAGAATAAATCATCCACTTCAGACTGGGAATCTCGAATCTTTAAGTCCTTCGAGTTTTCAATTTTCCATTACTACCACAGACCAGCATTATATCCTTTAATTATCTTCGAGGATTGCTTTAACGGTAGTCCAGTGTCCTTTACTGGTGTTCGACTATTAGTAGCTCTTGAATGATCAGAGCATTTTGATGTGTCAGGTCTAGTACAAGACTTTGCATGCTACATGCAATCCAATTGCCTAAAGCATAAGGCTTCTTGAGACAGTTACTTCTTTACTTATTAAATTTAGGGCTCATTAAATAAGTAAGAGAGCTTTGTCTCTTTGGAAATAATCCTTTCTTGGATTCTTCCATATTGAATTTAATCAATATATAGTCTTTATACTTCGATTTGGTGAATTGCAACATCTACTTCGCTTTTATCTCCATAAATACCTATTGCCAGTACGTGAGATGTAATTCCAAATCATATCATGGAAAATTGCGTGAATAACACGCTTTCGTCTGTGCTTCTCTGATATTCTTATATCGTACTTGATGTGTAGATCAACATCTCGTTCGTTGCGAATTTAACTATACTCCCACTGATCCTTCTGCACATTTGGAATCATATGCCTTTTGACAACTTCAACATTCTTGATTGACTTATCAAGTTCCATGTTCCATGTTCGGGAAAAAGTCACAGATTGACCTGTGGATTTGAATAGAGATCTTCTCATCAATTTTCAATTGTGAGATTCATATCCAATAGTCATTCTTCGGTAGTGAAAACCACCTTTCTATGGCTAATAGTTTCGAAATGGATTTTGACGTAGCAAACGGAGAAGGTACTTTCATCGGTCCTAGAAGAACTTTTGAAGGGTGACCTATCGCCATTAGGTGAGTCAAAGTTTCCACTTTGAATCTTATGGCTTCATGCCATATCCCTTAGTTCTTTTGTAATCTTGGATTTGAATCCAGTTTCTCAATTTCGTAAAATGGAATTTTGAGTTCCTTACGAATTTGATTAGATTACTAATTTGTGCATGGATCGGTTCAGTAGGTTTCGGGGTTTACTCCCACTGTTTGTGGGGATGGGTCCAGTTCTTTGGACTTCATCAAGTTCTATGACATTCCTTATTTCCTTTGACAAGAGTTTTGTCAACAGAGGAACAAGCTTCTTACAAGATACTTTCGTTTCTCTTTGTCGTAGAACAGGTATCCAATGGATTTCGTCGGATACCCCACAAACTTTATATGAATCAAATCTACCATCTAATTTCTCATATAAGGGTGTGTTGCTATGTCTTAAATGACATGGTAGTGTAAGAACTTACTTAAAAAATACTAGACCAAGTACTTTTGAAGAGTCAGGGGAGGCTATCCCCTAATGTGAATATAGGAATTTAGCAAGATCACAGTCGAGAGTCGAACCAAGTTTTATCAAAGCTCGATCTTCTTCTTTGATTTGCTTTGTTTAGAATTCTATTCTCCTTTAGATAATCGAGGATTTAGTTGCTTATGTTTCAGACAGTTTGATTAGATCAAATTGCTTTTGACATAATGCAACTAATTACTTTATTTCCAAAACGTCTATTGAATTACTTCAATAGTTTCAGAATTGTACTTCTTTTGAACTAATTACTTCAAATTGCTTATGTTTCAGACAGTTTGATTAGATCAAATTGCTTTTGACATAATGCAACTAATTACTTTATTTCCAAAACGTCTATTGAATTACTTCAATAGTTTCAGAATTGTACTTCTTTTGAACTAGTGCTTTTAGTTCTAATTGATTTGAAATGTTTGGAATGCCTTGCAATCCTTTATTTCGGTTATTATTCCTTCAAGACAAGATTTGAAAGTTCGGAGTTTTATCCAAGTTCCTTATTTCAAGAACAGTAGACAAAAACTTTCCTTTCGAATCTTTCTTTAGGAAGAATGTCCAAAATAAACATTTCAGCGAACGATTATCCAGGTTTTTTGATTCAGCATATAGTCTTCGAAGTTTTGATTTGTTTATCACTGTTTATTTCTATGTTTCAAAACATCGACATTTGTACAAAGTTAAATCGCTCTAATTAAATAAATTCCATTCTCAATGGTAAAGCAATAAGGTTTTGTACAAAATTTGAAATAATACTCAAAATAAACTAAAACTAAAAACTTTTGCTAATACGAAAAACTTCTTATTTTTGCTAAAAAGTAATGTCTAGGTCTAGATAGCCCTTGACCCAATCCCTGAAGCAACATCCCCTCATGTGCCTTCGCACTTCTTGCATCTTCCTTTTAAGGAACTTCCTCCTTTTAGGTTGAGAGGGAATGCCATCATTACCTGCAAACACTTTTACAGAAATGAAAGTTTATCAGATGTCTTACATCAAAAGAATTAACAGGTGTATAACTTTAAGTCATACCGTTGTTAAGTCTGTTCAGGAATTTCTTTTCAGCAAGCCTCCTTAATTTCTTTTCGTACTTACACATATGGCAATCCCTTTCGTATAGACCCCATCCTTGCAGATGAACTTCCTCATATTTATCTAATAACTCATGCAAGTGTTTTGTTTTAATTCCATCAGGCAGAATAATACAATGTTGCATGAAATGAGTGAAGATGTCAGACAAGCCATTGAGAGTAATTTCTATCTCATCTTCTAAAGACAATTGAGCTCCAAACTTCTTGATTCGTTTGAACATTTTGGTTAAGTAAGTACAATATTCTCTAACATTGTCAAACTCAGCCATGCTCGTCTCGTGAAGGTGATTGCGCATAATGGACCCCAAAGTTGGTTCGTTTGTAACATTCATCAATACTCGTTTGAACGGAATAGTGGATGTTAAATGGCTAACAATAAAATAGACAACTATAAGCAGACAAGTTTAATATTAATACTTATAATTAACGAAATTTGGACTTTTTATCGAAAAAGTTCTCCCACTATTTTATCGAAATAATAACCCCTTCTAGTTTCGGGAAAAATCTATTTCCTAGTAGGTCTTGACGTCCCAGCAGCAATTAGTTGCACCCACGACTCGTGGCCATACAATTAATTCCCTAGGTAGGTATACATTTTACCAATTGTGTCTACTACACAACCTTCAAGCTATTTTGCCTCGTTTTTCGCATTTATCTTGCACTGCTACATCATAAATGTTACTACGCGTTAAGTCTAACCCATTAATCATGATAAGCAACGGGCCCGGTCATGAATTCTCCGTAACTAGTTATCGGTCGATCTTCACGTCCCGACCATTCCCTACCCTTGTCAAGCTTTATTAAAACAAGAATCAAGGAATTTCGTGTATTGCCCCTTTCTTCGACTCGGGTGCCAGACTCTGGATCACCTCTATCGATAAGTAAACAACATACACTAGTCCTTATTAATGGAAGGCTTGGATTTTATAAAACTTCATTTTATATTTAACCCAATATGACTTAACATTTATTCGAGAGGGGAATTTTCGGTTTTGAAAGTTTAAGGAAACTCTCCTCGAGATCTCACCGCTTCAATTATGCTTTATCTTTTATTTACGATCTAGATTCTAGCGCGCAAACACACAAGCAATCTTAAATCGACTAATAAATAAAAGCCATACAAGCCTAGCATGCATACTACCACAATATGTTTTCGATCGGGAGCCTCCTATGCAGGCCATAATCGAGCCAATGATGTTGGCCCAATTGGTCAATCTAAAGGGTTCTTAAATAGGCCTATGCTATTACATAATGTACCATGCATACATGGCCTTCAATTCTTCATGGGCTCCCACCTTGCTTGTAAACGGGCCTCCATCCTAAACTTGGAAAGCAGTAAAGCCCTATTCTATTACAATGGCTCAAAGTGGCCCAAAAATAATAACAGGCTCGCAGGCCCAATAAAAACCATGCATTAAATTAAACCAATCACATCTAACCTAAGGTCAAGGCTCGGCGCGATCGAAAACCACGTAAACAGTTCACGTAGAGCAAGAAACATGCAAACAACTTTTACGTATTTCTTTCTTAATTTTAAAACTACCTTTTAAAACAATTCCTATGATTCTTGCTTTTTAGTCACTACTAATTATGACAAATAAATTCTTGGATAAATTAAAACAAGTTTTCTGCCTCAAATTAAGATTCTGATTTTTCAACTTTTGAAAATTGCAGTTCGGCCCCTATACTTTCGAAATTTGCACTTTTGACCCCAAAACTTTTGAAAAGTTACAAATTACCCCCAAAACAGTTTTCGGACAGAAGGACCAGAAAATAAAATTTTGAAATCCAGAAATTTTTTGAATTTGAAAACTGACCCCTGAACTTTCGGAAATTACAAAATAGTCCTTGAATTTTCGGAAATTGCAAAACAGCCTAAAAACTCGTGCGATAAAAATTTCACAAACAGCCCAGATTTTTCAAAAAATTTCCAGAAACAGAAAAATTAATTTTCAGCCCTAATTTTTTTGAGATTTGCGATTAATTGCACAAAGAGTCTTGATTTTTTGAAAAACTATAAATTCGCCACAGATCTTAAAAGGCAATTTTACCCAATCATAGATCCAGTCATAACAAGCAAGAATCAATCAACAGAACATAATTATCACGTGTTCTCATACATACAATCAAGCATATACAGTGAACACACATTATATTCAGGCCTTTTCGTATAAAAACGTATGTAGTTGGCTCTGATACCACTGTTAGGATATTCTATCTAGGGGCTCGATTGTCAATACAACAAAGTGCGAAATTTAAAATTTTTCGAGGTCCCTATATGTCCCATAAATCTTTCTCCTCAGTTTATTATACTAAAAGCATGAATCATACACTTAATTAAACATAGGAGGTTTAATCGCAATTTACCTCACCACGGATTTGTGGTGGTTTCCTCCATGTGTTTGGTTCGATCCACAGCTTGAGTGATCCATGTGTCTCACCTCCAAAGTTAGTCCACACCAATCGGATTGTAGTGACGCCTACAAGTCTTAGGCTAAGAACTGGATCTCGCAGGTTTGTCAGCAAAGGATTTCGGATTTGGATCTGGACTTAAGATCTCGATCAGGGTTAGGAGATACAGATGGAAGAAAAGGATCACAGGAATTGTGTGATCGAAACAGGGCTCGACCAGGTTGGGTTCGGCCAGCTCAGGTTCGGTCCGACCGAACTAGGTTCGGGCGACTTGGTTTTGGGGCGAAAACTCTTGGGGCGATTTTGTAGTTTATAATTCTTGTGCAAAAACTGAATTTCTTTTCATGTAAAAATCGAATTCTCTCAATTTTCAGCAAAGGTGAATTTGTTCTCTCAAAATATTTTAGGGTTTTGTGCCTCTCTCAAAATTTTCTAACCTCTCTTAATGAAGAGAAGAGAAGGAGTATTTATAAGAGAAGAAACCTTCTCTAAAGAGATATCTCCTTCCCTTATCAAATCTTCATTCCTAATCAACTTAGGAATGTGAGATTTGGTAAATCTCTTCTAGCTTGCTCTTCAAGAAATAAAAACTCTTTTTCCTAATTCACAAAAATCGCCCACTTCCCCATTTCTAGTTAATTGCAAAATCAACCCATAATTATCCAATCCTAAAATTGGTTAATTATTTATTCCTTCTTCCAGTTAATTAACTACTTTAATTAATTCCATAATAATAATCTCCAATTGAATTAATACCATAATTCAATAACTTTGATTTAACAACTTTAAATCATTTGCTTTCCTTTAAGACAGTCACCGTCCAATTGTATTGTGTGTGACCCTCTGGGTTCACCATCAACTGGCAGCAGGCCCACGACTTTCGTGATTTAATTAACGAGCAATTAAATGCTCCGATTAATTAAACAACTTTTAATTGACCACTCCTAGAATTAATTTTCCTATTAATTTAGGAGTACCTACACTTCATGGTCGATGTCTATCCACAAGCCCATGAAGCCCAATCAAAGGTGAATTGATAATTGTGAACCTCACCTCTTATAATTGCCATGTACATACGGTCCTTCTACGATGATTTCCCGATCGAGACCTAGGGTGTGTGAATTGATCGGCACCTCTAATTATCTCGATACTGTACTTTCTAATTCTGGATAATAATTTTGGTGTGACTGCTAAATTTGGAAATACCTTCCAAATTCGTCACCAACCATGGCCATGGATTTCTAGGAACATATTATCGAAGAACGTACAGGAAATACTCTCATCTTATCAGGATGAGTCGATAGATCCTTTCTTAGTACTAACCACTCGCGTACAGTCGTGTACGCACCCAACTTAGGCACTTTGTGGCCAGGCTACGTGACCAGTACCTAAATCTAAGTACGCATACTTGTGCACCGAATTCGCCCTAGCACCTCAAGTCCAAGGACTGAATCGTACACTACTATAAGCCTTGAGAAACATCCCATCACCGATATGCGTCATGCGCTTCCACAATGGGTTTCTTTGTTCGGGTCGTTCGATGCATTCAATCCTCCATTCAACCACCTACTCACATGCACTGGCCTCAAATGCCTTGCTCATGAAACGCTACAAATTCACTCCATGTGAATCATGCATATTTGTACGAGTCTTGGCGATTCCTACGATACCCCATCTCGTTCGGAATCTATGACTTGGAACGGTTTTAAGATCACGACCTTTGAGACTGTTTCACGATTGCACTCAGTACTGAAGTGAATCGTCCCATAGTCTATTGTGACCTCAGGATTTCATCCAATCGCTTAGATAAGTTCGCGAGAGATGAAGTTGGCCATTGTTCTGTTTCACGTACTATGAATGAACGGGCGTATTAATTATAAACCATAAGAAAATAGTACTTCAACAAGCTAATTAATATTGGCTTGCTGGGCACTACTCTATCAATTTCCATACCAAGCATTTTGATTTATCTTGTTCTTATGCTTCTTTGGTTTACTCTTTGCTTGCTCATTAACAGACGAGTTAGTTTTATTACTAGTCTGATTGGTTTTACTCTTATCAGCAGATTTCTTAGGACTATGCTGTTTAGCTTTACTAGTCTATTTTTCTATCTTGGGCTCTTTGCTCGTTTTAGCCTTAGGAGCTTTCTTCTCCTTTAGTTCTTTCTCAGGTGAAGCTGGTTTAGTAGTCTGAACATACATGATGACTTTACTGTTGTCATCAGATATGAATTTTTTAGTATGGTTCAGTTCTATCTTATCCTATTCTAAAGGCATTTTCTGTTTACTAGATATGTGATCTGATGCAGCAGAAAATTTATCATGAGACTCTATGACATTCTCAAGTTCCATGATTTTACCTTTATAGACTTGACATTCAACTTTCAGAGATTCATTCTCTTGCTCAAGCAGTTTCTATTCAACTGATTCATTCGGTCTTTCAACCTTAAGTTTTAAAGAACTGATTTGCTCTTTCAACAATGTCATCTATTCCTTAAGCTTAGCAAATGCATCAACAATACTTGAATTATTAATCATCATTTGCTAAAATGAACTAAATAGTTCATTATCAGAAGGATTTACCTCATCCTCAGTGTCATCTGATTATTTGGCCATCAGACATAGAAGTGTAGGATGCTCATCTTATGTAGATTCATTCTCTGATGTGTCTGAATCTTAATTAGACAAGTAGATGGCAGCAAGCTTTTCTGCATCAGCCATCAGCACTTTTCTGCATCAGCCATCAGACATAGAAGTGTAGGATGCTCATCTTATGTAGATTCATTCTCTGATGTGTCTGAATCTTAATTAGACAAGTAGATGGCAGCAAGCTTTTCTGCATCAGCCATCAGCACTTTTCTGCATCAGCCATCAGACATAGAAGTGTAGGATGCTCATCTTATGTAGATTTATTCTCTGATGTGTCTGAATCTTAATTAGACAAGTAGATGGCAGCAAGCTTTTCTGCATCAGCCATCAGCACTTTGCCTTTTTGATGTTTTCTCTCCTTTCTCAGTTTCTTTTCCTCCTTAGCGTATTTCTCAGCTTTGGGATATGGGCAGTCTCTGATGAAATGTCCCAGTTTCCTGCAATTATAGCATATTAGTTTGGACGTATAAGAATCCTTACTATCATGAGAAGTAGAGGTAGGGTTAGAAGTACAAGCATTGTTGAATTTGTTCTTCATTTTTCTCCTATAGAACTTCTGAAAATTGTTTATCAACAGTGCAACGTCTCCAGCAATGTACTCCTTTTTATTGAGCAGTATGGCCTCATTAGATGAGTCCACTTCTTTGCTTTTGATTGTTGTTCTTCTTGGATTTTCAGCAGCAACCAGGGCAGCTGTGGGGCCTGAAGTTGAGGTTTCTTCAATACCCATTCTTGGCAGTTTATACTCGTATTCCTTGAGTACAGAAAATAGCTCTGTAAGAGAGATCTTCCCCAGATCTCTTGACTCTATGATGGCTGTGATCTTCATGTTGAATTTGGGAGGCTGTGCCTTCAACACTCTGACAGTGATCTCCTTGTCAGTGAAGGTCTTTCCCAGCTTTAAAACTTCATTCAGCGTTATGGTAATCCGTGTATCCATCTGATCAATGATCTCCCTAGACTTCATCTTGAAGTTATCCAACTTTTCCAGAGCAATACTTAGTTGGTGCTCCTTAATGACATAATTTTCTTCACTCATATCACAAATCTTGTCCCACATCTCTTTACCAGTTTTACAGTGCTTGACCTCGTCAAAACGGTCATTGTCTAGGACTCTGGTCATGATTAAATGGCCAACTTTGTCCAGATTGAACAGCATGACTTCCTCAACTGTCATCTCTTCAGATTTTTTGTTCACCACCATGTCTTCATTGTCAACTTTTACTATCTTGGTGATTTTGAAAGGACATTTCGTGATACATGTAAACATGTTGTCATTGTAAGCAACAAGGAAGATTTCCATACGGATCTTCCAGTCTTCGAAGCTCATACCGCCAATGTGGAGAACATGGCTGATACAATCCATTTTCAAAAAGTTTTTATTTTTAAAAAACATGCTTTTTCGAAAACTTTTAAAATCTTTGAAAAACACTTGGATCAAGCTCCGTTGATCAGGCAGCTGACTCATATGAACCGCAGGCTCTGATACCACTTGTTGGTCCCAAGTGGTCAGATGAGGTCTAGAGGGGAGGGTGAATAGACCTTTGAAAATTTCTTGATTTAAAAATTTTAAACACTTCTGTCGACAGACTAAGCTGATCAAGAATCGTAAGCAGACTGAGTTGATCGCGCAAAGCTTTGAACAATATAGTTGGCCACTCTTCTGATTGTGACTTTGCCGATTTCAGTAAAATCAAACTTTTAATCAGATTACTTGCAGCGGATTCTAATGTATTTTCACAAGTAAAATTTGTCAATTTTAAAAGATTTTATACCCAGTTTAACAAACTCCTTTAAAATCATTTAAACAAATAATTCAAGTGTTAAAGTATGCTCTTTTGAAATATGCAAGAAAACTTATGCAAATGTAAAACACTAGAATTTTTATAGTGGTTATATGGATTGAAATCCTTTCGTCCACTCTTCCAAGTCACTTAGATCATGGGTTATACTATGAACACTTAGTTACAATATACAATGCTTGCGCCAATCAACAAATGAAAAGGCCACAAGTGCGGAATAGGAAATCACAAAGAAAGCCTATTCTGCAGAGTTTTATCACTTCACAAAGATGGATACCAACTCCTCACAACACTCTCTAACAAAATCACTCATAAAATGTTTAATATTGTACTTCAACTTCAGCTTCTGTCAACAAATGACTTCAGCAGACAAGTGAGCTGTTCTTGAGCTTTTTAGACTTAGAAAAATTTTGCTTCGCGAAATATATCTCAGATGTTGTGTGTGTCTCTAACTCTTGAATCCAGCTCTATTTATATTTAATTTTGAAATCTATCTGTTGAAGAGTGAGACAAATTTCAAAGCAACAAGTACTGGTCCCCGTTTTCTGAAAACAACTATCTGCAATTGTAGGATTGTACACTCTGCTGCACTATTCTGCCAATCGCATTAAATGCACCCTGCTGATCCGAGAATAACATCAATCATTTGCCTTTAATACCTTCTCTTGAAGCATTTATTACTACAAGTGATTTTATTACCGTTGAGCAGACTCCTTGATCCCTTCTACTCTGCTGATCGAAATGACCCGTCTGATAGATACCTTGCTGATCTCAAGTTGAACTAATCTGATTTGAGTCAACTGAAAAACTACCAGTCTGATTTCGATCTTCAGCAACAGATCAGTAGTCTTCTGGACCATGAATTTTTTACCCTTCTGATTTGTCTTCTTACTTGGTCAAAATTCTTCTAAGGGATTTACGAAGCTTTCCTTACTTAGCAGATTCTGATGTTTTGGAAATCATCAAACCTCCCTTATCTTCTTGATGTACGCCTTGTGTCTGCCATCGAGGGAAGAGATTCAACACCTTGATGAAGAAAAGACAACATTTCATCAGACCGACAATGATAGCCAGAATGAAAACCCTTGTTCGAAGATATATTCTGATAGTCACTCTGCACTTGACGGATACGAGACTCAATTGCGTTCTCTATATTTTGATTCTCTCGAACCAAATCAGTCTTCTCCCTTAAAAAGGTATCTCTCTCCGACTCCAAGGCAGTAATCACTCGAGCTAACTTCTTTTATTTGCTCTCCACTTTTAATTGGCCTCCGCGAAGATATCTCTATCGAGTTTAACCGCCTGAAGAGCAGCAGTCTCATTCTCCAGTCTGGACTTCAAGGCTTCTTTCCGAAACCAAGAGTCATCAATCTGGAGGCCTAATTCTAGAACCTTATGTTTAGCCTGCATAAACATAACAAAGAAGATATGAATAATTGAAGTATGGTTGAATAGTATGAGGGATCTACAAGACGATTGTCAAAAACAACGGTGCGGAATTTAAAAAAAATTCGTTCACGCAAATCCTAGAATTTACTTACTAGCACATATGAATAGGTTGAATACTAATTTGCAACAATTTACAAAATAATAGGGTGGTAAATCAAAATTTACCTCACCACAGGCAAGGTGGTGGTTTCTCCGGTCTTCTCTTTCGTTCAATAGAGCACCCCAAGTGTTGTGCCTCTAGAGAAAAGTCTACACCAGATGGATTCGTGACTCCCTCGATCCTCAGGCTCATAACTAGGAGGGAAGGATGTCAATTTGAAGAGCTGGATCTAGATCCAACTCTAGGTGAAAGAGAAAGGGGGAGAGAGATTGGCGGCGCGGCCTAGGGCGCCGCGGCGGTGCAGCTACGGCAAGGGGTGGCGACGCACGGCTAGGGCTAAGGGGCAGGTAGGAGCGGCTAGGGTTTGCCTTTTGCTTAGGTTTTTCACTTAGGGTTTTAAGTCCCCCAAGACTCCTATTTATAGCCCAATCCTTGCACTAATTTAATTAATCCACTTTAAAACATTAGCTTAGCCCAATCCTTGCACTAATTTAATTAACCACTTTAGTTAAATTAGCCCATTTAATCTAATTAAAAATTTATCTCTTTAATTAACACTTTAATTAATCACGTAATTTATTAGACTATCTAATTAATTATATCTCTCTCAGAATTAAATCTTAATTCCTTTTTATTTTGATTTAACCCTTTAAATCAATCCTTTCCTCAATTGACAGTCACAGTCCAACTGTATTATCTGTGACCCTCTAGGTTCACCATCAATTGGCCGTAGGCCCACGGCTTTTTTGATTTAATTAATGAGCAATTAATATTCAATTAATTGCTCCGATCAATAAACTCCTTTAATTGACCACTCCATAATTAATCTCCCATTAATTCAGGAGTACCCACACCTCATGGTCGATGTCTAGCCACAAGCCCATGAGGCCCAACTTCAGGTGAATTGACATTAGTGAACCTTACCTCTTATAAGTACCATGTACATACGGTCCCTCTAACAACTAATTTCCCGATCGAGACCTAGGGTGTGTGAATTGGTCGACACCTCTAATTATCTCGATTCTTTTCTTTCTATTTCTGGATAATACTTCCAGTGTGAGTGCTAAATTTGTTAACCCCTTTCCGAATCCATCACCGACCATGGCCATGGGTTTCTCGGAATGTATTATCTAAGAACGTACATGAAATTCACTCATCCATTATGATGAGTCGATAGATCCCGTCTTCATGTTTACCATCCGCGCATATGACTATACACACACAACGTAAGCGCACAATGGTCAGGCTACGTGACCGGCTCCTAAATCAAAGCACGTACACCCGTATACTGAATTCGCCCTAGCATCTCAAGTCTAAGGACTAAATCATACACAATAAAGTCATGAGAAACATCCCATCACTGTTATGCTTTATGCACTTCCACAATGGGTTTCTCCATTCGGGTCGTTCGATGTGTTCGATCCTCTATCGAACCACCTAGTCATATGCACTGACATCAAATGTCTTGTTCATGGAACTCTACAAATTTACTCCATGTGAATCATGCATAATCGTACAAATCTTGACAATTTCTTCGATACCCCTTCTCGACAGGAATCTATGACTTGGAACACTTTTGAGATCACGATTGCACTCAATACTGAAGTAAATCATCCCATAGTCATGAGTGATCTCAGGGTTTCAACCAATCGCTTAAATGTGTTCACAAAAGATGAAGTTGGCCATTAGCTTATCTTATACACGAAATAAATAAACTGTTCATATCAATTAATAAATCAAAAATTCATTTAACATAGAATAGTCCTATTACAAGCTATTATGTTGGCTTGCTGGGCACTATCCTATCAATCTCCCACTTGCCCTAAAGCCAATCACAAACATTTCTAAGACCCATTTTTTCAAGATGTTCTTCGAACACTCTTTGCGATAGTGGCTTCGTTAATGGATCAGCTACGTTATCTTTTGAGTCGACACGTTCCATTTGAATGTTTCCTCTACCAATGATCTCCTTGTTCACATGGTATTTTCCTCATCACGTGTTTGGACTGGTGGTGTGATCTCGGTTCCTTTGCTTGAGCTATTGCCCCATTGTTGTCACGGAAGACTACTATGGGCAGCACGTTGCTAGGTACTACATCCAACTCTTGGATGAAGTTTCTCATCCAAACACTTTCCTTTGTTGCATCTGATGCGACAATATATTCTGCTTCAGTGGTTGAGTCTGCAGTGGTAGACTGTTTGGAGCTCTTCCAACTCACAGCTGTGCCGTTGAGGCAAAATATATATTCAGAATTGAATTTATAATTGTCCACGTCAGACTGGAAACTCGAAGCCGTGAATCCTTCAAGTTTCAATTCTCGACAACCGCCGTAGACCAAGAACATATCCTTAGTCCTTCTCGGGTACTGGAGGATAGCCTTTACGTTGGTCCAGTGCTCATCCCCTAGATTTGGCTGGTAGCGTCTCGTTACACTCAGAGCGTGTGCTACGTCAGGTCTATTACATAACATTGCATACATTATGCTGCCAATAGCAGATGCATAAGGTATGAGAGAAATTCTCTTTCTTTCTTCATTACTCGTAGGGCACATTGATTTAGAAAGATAGATTTCATGTCTCATTGGAAGCAATCATTTCTTGGATTCTTCCATACTGAACAATTTCAGTATATGTATCCCCAATACGTAAGATGTGTCTCCTATATCTTTCATGGAGAATTGCGTGGATAACCATGCTTTCGTCTGCGTTAATGTTCTGATATCGTCCCCGATCAACAGAATGTCATCGACATACAAAACAATAAATTGTATTGAACCCCATTCGAATTTCTTGTACACGCCTGACACTTATACATTCTTGATGAAGCCAAACCCCTTGACTGTCTCATCAAAACGTTTGTTCCAGGTTTGGGACGCCTGTTTTAGGCCATAGATTGACCTTTGAAGTTTGCAAACGTTATGCTCACTTCCTTTAGATGTAAAGCCTTTTGGCTGTTGCATAAAGATTTCCTTATCAATGTCTCCAATGAGAATGGCGGTCTTTACATCCATTTGCCATATATCGTAGTCATACCACGCGGCTATGGCTAATGGTATCCGAATGGATTTTGACATCGCCACAAGGCCAGCCTTATGAGTCAAAACTTCTCCACTCATTCCAAGCTTGCGCTTGAAGATCAACTTACAGCCTATAGGGATAGTTCACTCAGGTGGATCGACCAAGGTCCATACCTATTGGAATGCATGGAATCAATTTCGGATTGCATGGCCTCCTGCCATGCACCCGAGTCTATGTCTGACATAGCTTCTTCATACGTCCTTGAATCACCATCCCATTGATCGTTCTCGTGGATAAAGCCATACCTTTCAGGCTCTCTATGAACTCGATCGGACCTTCAAAGTACTGTTGTACTAGATGGTTCAATGGGTTCAGGATCAACTCCCACTGTTTGTTGGGATGGGTCCACTTCCTGGACTTCATCAAGTTCTACGGATATCCCGCTTCTTTTAGTGAGGAAGTGATCCTCCAAGAATTGGGCATTCCTGGATACGAACTTCTTTTGTTCTCCAGGGTCGTAGAATAGTTCCTGGATACGAATGTCTTTTGTTCTCCAGGGTCGTAGAATAGGTATCCAATGGATTCCTTGGGATACCCCACAATTTTGCACAAACTAGATCTACTATCTAGATTATCTCCTTTCTTGTTTTTAACATAGGCAAGAGATCCCCATACTAGTAGATATGAATACATGGTTGCTTTACCAAACCACTCTTGGTGTGGCGTCGTCGGTACAGACTTCGAAGGTACTATACTGAGTATCTTTGAATCCGTTAAGAGGGTTAGACCCCAAAATGAAAAAGGAAGATCAGTGAAACTCATCATGGAACGAATCATGTCTAACAAAGTTCGGTTCCTTCTCTCAGAAACACCATTTAACTGTGGTGTTCTAGGTGGAATTAGCTGCGCATACGACTATACGTACCCAACGTAGGCGCACAATGTTCAGGCTACGTGACCGGCTCCTAAATCAAAGCACGTACACCCGTATACCGAATTCACCCTAGCATCTCAAGTCTAAGGACTAAATCGTAAACTATTATAGGTCCTAGAAACATCCCATCACCGACATGTTTTATGCACTTCCACAATGGGTTTCGCTGTTTGGGTCGTTCGATGCGTTCGATCCTGTATCGAACCACCTAGTCATATGCACTGACATCAAATGTCTTGTTCATGAAACTCTACAAATTCACTCCATGTGAATCATGCATAATCGTACTAGTCTTGATGATTCCTTCGTTACTCCGTCTAGATAGGAATCTATGACTTGGAACACTTTTGAGATCACGCCCTTAGAGACTGTTTCATGATTGCACTCAATACTAAAGTGAATCGTACCATAGTTGTGAGTGATCTCAGGGTTTCAACCCGTCGCTTAAATGTCGCAAAAGATGAAGTTGGCCATTAGTATATCTTATACACGAAATAAATAAACTGAGCATATCAATTAATAAATGAAAGATTCGTTTAACATAAAATAGTTCTATTACAAGCTATTGTGTTGGCTTGCTGGGCACTATCCTATCAACCTGTTCAAATCCCTTGAAGATGGATTGAACCAAGCTGAGCTCGCAAGGAAGAATCGAACCAAGTCCGATGCTCTAGGATATAGGGTCATTGTCTAGGACTCTGGTCCTGATGAAATGGCCAACCTTGTCCAGATTGAACAACTTGACTTCCTCAACTATCATCTCTTCAAGTTCTTTGTTCACCACCATGTCTTTTCATTTTCAACTTTTAAGGTCTTGGTTATTTTGGAAAGACCTTTCGTGATACATGTAAACATGTTTTCATTGTAAGCAGCAAGGAAGATTTCCATACGGATCTTCCAGTCTTCAAAGCTCATACCGCTAATGTGGAGAACGTGGCTCATACAATTCATTTTCAAAAAGTTTTTATTTTTAAAAAACGTGCTCTTTCGAAAACTTTTAAAATCTTTGAAAAACACTTGGATCAAGCTCTGTTGATCAGGCAGCTGATTCAAATGAACCACCGGCTCTGATACCACTTGTTGGTCCCAAGTGGTCAGATGAGGTCTAGAGTGGAGGGTGAATAGACCTCTGAAAATTTCTTGACTTAAAATTTAAACTCTTCTGTCGGCAGACTAAGATGATCAAGAATCGTAAGCAGACTGAGCTGATCACGCACAAAGCTTTGAACAATAGAGGTGACCACTCTTCTGATTGTGACTTAGGTGATTTCAGTAAAATCAAACTTTTAATCAGATTACTTGCAGCGGATACTAAAGTGTTTTTCACAAGTAAAATTGGTCAACTTTAAAAGATTTTATCTCCAATTTAACAAACTCCTTTAAATTATTTGTAACAAATAATTCAAGTGTTAAAGTATGCATTTTTGAAATATGCAAGAAAACTTATGCAAATATAAAACACCAGAACTTTTATATATGGATTGAAATACTTTAGTCCACTCTTCCAAGTCACTTAGATCATGGGTTATACTATAAACACTTAGTTTACAATATACAATGCTCGCGCCAATCAACAACTGAAAAGGCCACAAGTGTGGAGTAGGAAATCACAAAGAAAGCCTATTCTACAGAGTTTTATCACATCACAAAGATGGATAACAACTCTTCACAACACCCTCTAACAAAATCACTCTGAAAATGTGTATTCTTTTACTTCAACTTTAGCTTCTGTCAACAAATGACTTCAGCAGACGAGTGAGCTGTTCTTGAGCTTTTGAGACCTTGAAAAATTTTGCAGCGCGAAATAAATATCAGATGTTGTGTGTGTCTCTAACTCTTGAATCCAGATCTATTTATACTTGTTTTTTAAATTTATCCGTTGAAGAGTGAGACAAATTTCAAAGCTACAAGTACTGGTCCCCGTTTCTAAAAACGGCTTTCTGCAACTGTAGCAATGTACACTCTGCTGTACTATTCTGCCAATCGCATTAAATGCACCCTGCTGATCCGAGAATAACATTTATTACTACAAGTGCTTTTATTACCGTTGGGCAAACTCCTTGATCCCTTCTACTCTGCTGATCGAAATGACCCGCCTGATAGATACCCTGCTAATCTCAAGTTGAACTAATCTGATTTGAGTCAACTGAAAAACTACCAGTCTGATTTCGATCTTCAGCAACAGATCAGTAGTCTCCTGGACCTTAAATTTTTTACCCTTCTGATTTGTCATCTTACTTGATCAAAATTTTTCTAAGGGATTTACTAAGCTTTCCTTACTTAGCCGATTCTGACATCAAACCTCCATTATCTTCTTGAAGTACGCCTTGTGTCTGCCATCGAGGGAAGAGAATCAACACCTTGATGAAGAAAAGACAACATTTCATCAGACCGACAACGATACCCAGAATCCAAACCCTCATTCAAAACTATATTCTGACAGTCACTCTGCACTTGACGGATACGAGACTCAATTGCGTTCTCTATATTTTGATTCTCTCGAACCAAATCGGTCTACACCCTTAAAAAGGTATCTCTCTTCTACTTCAAGGTAGTAATCACTCGAGCTAACTCCTTTTTTTTGCTCTCCAATTCCGATTGGCCTCCGTGAGGATATCTCTGTCAAGTTTAACCGCCTGAAGAGCAGCAATCTCAATCTCCAGTCTGGACTTCAAGGCTTCTTTCCGAAACCAAGAGTCATCAATCTGGAGGCCTAATTCTAGAACTTTATGTTTAGCCTGCATAAACAGAACAAAGAAGATATGAATAATTGAAGTATAATTGAATAGTATGAGGGATCTACAAGAGAAATCATACCCGTGTTGGGATTCTTGGGGTACGATTGTCAAAAACAACGGTGCGGAATTTAAAAAAATTTCGTACACGCAAATCCTAGGATTTAATTACTAGCACATATGAATAGGTTGAATACTAATTTGCAACAATTTACAAAATAATAGGGTGGTAAATCGAAATTTACCTCACCACAGGCAAGGTGGTGGTTTCTCCGGTCTTTTCTTTCGTTCACTAGAGCACCCCAAGTGTTGTGCCTCTAGAGAAAAGTCTACACCAGATGGATTCGTGACTCCCTCGATCCTCTAGCTCAGAACAAGGAGGGAAGGATGTAAATTTGAAGAGCTGGATCAAGATCCAACTCTAGGTGAAGGAGAAAGTGGGAGAGAGAGAGAGAGGCGGCGCGGCCTAGGGCACGGCGGCGGCGGCGGTGCAGCTAGGGCAAGGAGCGGTGTTGCATGGCTAGGGCTAGGGGGCGGGTAGGAGCGGTTAGGGTTTGCCTTTTGCTTAGGTTTTTCACTTAGGGTTTTAAGTCTCCCAAGACTCCTTTTTATAGCCACTCCTAAAAGGCACTTTCTTGTGCAAGACTTACTATTGGGCCCTTAGTTAAATTGGCCCTATTCTTGCACTAATTTAATTAATCCACTTTAAAAACATTAGCTTAGCCCACTCCTCGCACTAATTTAATTAACCACTTTAATTAAATTAGCCCATTTAATCTAATTAAATATTTATCTCTTTAATTAACACTCTAATTAATTACGTAATTAATTAGACTATCTAAATAATTATCTCTCTCTCAGAATTAAATCTTAATTCCTTTTTATTTTGATTTAACCCTTTAAATCAATCCTTTCCTCAATTGACTGTCACAGTCCAACTGTATTGTGTGTGACCCTCTAGGTTCACCATCAATTGGCCGTTGGCCCACGACTTTCGTGATTTAATTAATGAGCAATTAATATTCATTTAATTGCTCCGATCAACAAACTCCTTTGATTGACCACTCCATAATTAAACTCCCATTAATTCAGGAGTACCCACACCTCATGACCGATCTCTAGCCACAAGCCCATGAGGCCCAACTTCAGGTGAATTGACATTAGTGAACCTCACCTCTTATAAGTACCATCTACATACGGTTCCTCTAACGACTAATTTCCCGATTGAGACCTAGGGTATGTGAATTGGTCGACACCTCTACTTATCTCGATTCTGTACTTTCTAATTCTGGGTAATACTTCCATTGTGACTGCTAAATTTGGAACGTATTATCTAAGAACGTACAGGAAACTCCCTCATCCATTACGATGAGTCTGTAGATCCTATGTTGATGTTTACCATCCGCGCATATGACTATACATACCCAACGTACGCACACAATGGTCAGGCTACGTGACCGGCATCTAAATCAAAGCACGTACACCCGTATACTGAATTTGCCCTAGCATCTCAAGTATAAGGACTAAATCATACACTATAAAGTCCTGAGAAACATCCCATCACCGATATGCTTTATGCACTTCCACAGTGGGTTTCTCTGTTCGGGTCGTTCGATGCGTTCGATCCTCTATCGAACCACCTAGTCATATGCACTGACATCAAATGTCTTGTTCATGAAACTCTACAAATTTACTCCATGTGAATCATTCATAATCATACAAGTCATGACGATTTCTTCGATACCTCGTCTCGACTGGAATCTATAACTTGGAACACTTTTGAGATCACGACCTTAGAGACTGTTTCATGATTGCACTCAATACTGATGTGAATCGTCGCATAGTCATGACTGATCTCAGGGTTTCAACCAATTGCTTAAATGTGTTCGCGAAAGATGAAGTTGGCCATTAGCTTATCTTATACACGAAATAAATAAACTGTGCATATCAATTTATAAATCAAAGATTCGTTTAACATAGAATAAACCAATCACAAGCTATTGTGTTGGCTTGCTGGGCACTATCCTATCAATCTCCCACTTGCCCTAAAGCCAATCACAAACATTTCTAAGACCCATCTTTTCAAGATGTTCTTCGAACTCTGTTTGCGATAGTGGCTTCGTTAATGGATCAGCTACGTTATCTTTTGAGTCGACACGTTCCATTTGAATTTCTCCTCTACCAATGATCTCCTTGATCACATGTTATTTTCCTCATCACGTGTTTGGACTACTGGTATGATCTAGGTTCCTTCGCTTGAACGATTGCCCCATTGTTGTCACAGAAGACTACTATGGGCTGCGCAATGCTAGGTACTACATCCAACTCTTGGATGAAGTTTCTCATCCAAACACTTTCCTTTGCTGCATCTAATGCGACAATATATTCTGCTTCAGTGGTTTAGTCTGCAGTGGTAGACTGTTTGGAGCTCTTCCAACTCAACGCTGCGCCGTTGAGGCAAAATATATATCCAGAATTCGATTTATAATTATCCACGTCAGACTGGAAACTCGAATCTGTGAAACCTTCGAGTTTCAATTCTCGACTACCGCCGTAGTCCAAGAACATATCCTTAGTCCTTCTCAGGTACTGAATGATAGCCTTTACGGCAGTCCAAAGCTCCTCCCCTAGATTTGACTGGTAGCGGCTTGTTACACTCAGAGCATGTGCTACGTCAGGTCTATTACATAACATTGCATACATTATGTTGCCAATGGCAGATGCATAAGGTATGAGAGACATTCTCTTTCTTTCTTCATCACTCGTGGGGCACATTGATTTAGAAAGATAGATTCCATGTCTCACTGGAAGCAATCATTTCTTGGATTCTTCCATACTGAACCATTTCAGTATAGTGTTAATGTACAGAGATTGGGAGATTCCTAACATCTTCTTCGATCAATATCTATAGATACGTATCCCCAATACGTAAGATGCGTCTCCCATATCTTTCATGGAGAATTGCATGAATAATCACGCTTTCGTCTGAGTTAACATTCTGATATCGTCCCCGATCAACAGAATGTCATCGACATACAACACAATAAATTGTATTGAACCCCCTTCAAATTTCTTGTACACGCATGACTCATATGCTTTCTTGATGAAGCCAAACCCCTTGACTGTCTCATCAAAATGTTTGTTCCAGGTTTGGGACGCCTGTTTTAGGTCATAGATTCACCTCTGAAGTTTGCAAACCTTATGTTCACTTCCTTTAGATTTAAAGCCTTTTGGCTATTGCATAAAGATTTCCTTATCAATGTCTCCAATGAGAAAGGCGGTATTTACATCCATTTGCCATATATCGTAGTCATACCACGCGGCTATGGCTTATAGTATCCGAATGGATTTTGACATCGCCGCTGGAGAGAAGGTTTCCTCATAGTCATTCAAGACTTTTGAGAATAACCTTTCGCCATAAGGCCAGCCTTATGAGTCAAAACTTCCGCTCATTCCAAGCTTGCACTTGAAGATCCACTTACAGCCTACAGGGATAGTTCACTCAGGTGGATCAACCAAGGTCCATACCTTGTTGGAATGCATGGAATCCATTTCGGATTGCATGGCCTCCTGCCGTGCACCCGAGTCTATGTCTGACATAGCTTCTTCGTACGTCCTTGAATCACCATCCAATTGATCGTTCTCGTGGATAAAGCCATACTTTTCAGGCTCTCTACGAACTCGATCGGACCTTCAAAGTACTGTTGTACTAGATGGTTCAATGGGTTCAGGATCAACTCCCTTTATTTGCTGGGATAGGTCCACTTCCTGGACTTCATCAAGTTCTACTGATATCCTGATTCTTTTAGTGAGGAAGTCATCCTCCAAGAATTGGGCGTTCCAAGATACTAACATCTTTTGTTCTCCAGGGTTGTTGAACAGGTATCCAATGGATTCCTTTGGATACCCCCCAAATTTGCACAAACTAGATCTACTATCTAGCTTATATTATTTCTTGTTCTTAACATAGGCTGGAGATCCCCATACTAATAGATACGAATACACGGGTCCTTTACCAAACCACTCTTGGTGTGGCGTCGTCGGCACCGACTTCGAAGGTACTATATTGAGTATCTTTGAAGCCGTTAAGAGAGCAAGGCCCCAAAACAAAAAAGGAAGATCAGCGAAACTCATCATGGAACGAACAATTCCTAACAAAGTTCGGTTCCTTCTCTCAGACACACCATTTAACTGTGGTGTTCTAGGAGGAGTTCGCTGCGCATACGAAAATATGTACCTAACGTAGGAGCACAATGGTCAGGCTACGTGACCGGCTCCTAAATTAAAGCACGTACACCCGTATATCGAATTCACCATAGCATCTCAAGTCTAAGGACTAAATCGTAAACTATTATAAGTCCTAGAAACATCCCATCACCGATATGCTTTATGCACTTCCACAATGGGTTTCTCTGTTCGGGTCATTGATGCATTCGATCCTCTATTGAACCACCTAGTCATATGCAATGACATCAAATGTCTTGTTCATGAAACTCTACAAATTCACTCCATGTGAATCTTGCATAATCGTACAAGTCTTGACGATTCCTTCGATACCCCATCTCGATAGGAATCCATGACTTGGAACACTTTTGAGATCACGACTTTAGAGATTGTTTCATGATTGCACTAAATACTAAAGTTAGTCGTCCCATAGTCATGATTGATTTCAGGGTTTCAACCAATCGCTTAAATGTGTTCGCGAAAGATGAAGTTTGTCATTAGTTTATCTTATACACGAAATAAATAAACTGTGCATATCAATTAATAAATGAAAGATTCGTTTAACATAAAATAGTCCTATTACAAGCTATTGTGTTGGCTTGCTGGGCACTATCCTATCAACCAGTTCAAATCCCTTGATGATGAATTGAACCAAGCTCAGAGAGGAATGGTCATCATATTTCCTGAGCTCGCCAGGAAGAATCGAACCAAGTTCGATGCTCTAGGATATGGGGTCATTGTCTAGGACTCTGGTCATGATGAAATGGCCAACCTTGTCCAGATTGAACAGCTTGACTTCCTCAACTGTCATCTCTTCAAGTTCTTTGTTCACCACCATGTCTTCATTGTCAACTTTTATGGTCTTGGTGATTTTGGAAGGACCTTTCGTGATACATGTAAACATGTTGTCATTGTATGCAGCAAGGAAGATTTCCATACGGATCATCCAGTCCTCAAAGCTCATACCGCCAATGTGGAGAACATGGCTGATACAATCCATTTTCAAAAAGTTTTTATTTTTAAAAAACGTGCTCTTTTAAAAACTTTTAAAATCTTTGAAAACACTTGGATCAAGCTCCGTTGATCAGCCAGCGGATTCAAATGAACCATCGACTCTGATACCACTTGTTGGTCCCAAGTGGTCAAATGAGGTCTTGAGTGGAGAGTGAATAGACCTCTTAAAATTTCTTGATATAAAATTTAAACTCTTCTGTCGTCAGACTAAGCTGATCAAGAATCGTAAGTAGACTGAGCTGATCACGCACAAAGCTTTGAACAATAGAGTTGACCACTCTTCTGATTTTGTCTTAGCTGATTTCAGTAAAATCAAACTTTTAATCAGATTACTTGCAGCGGATACTAAAGTATTTTTCACAAGTAAAATTTGTCGACTTTAAAAGATTTTATCTCCAGTTTAACAAATAATTCAAGTGTTAAAGTATGCTCTTTTGAAATATGCAAGAAAACTTATGCAAATGTAAAACACCAAAACTTTTATAGTGGTTATATGGAATGAAATCCTTTAGTCCATTCTTCCAAGTCACTTAAATCATGGGTTATACTATAAACACTTAGTTTACAATATACAATGCTTGCGCCAATCAACAAATGAAAAGGCCACAAGTGTGGAGTAGGAAATCACAAAGAAAGCCTATTCTACAGAGTTTTATCACTTCAGAAAGATGGATAACAACTCCTCACAACACTCTCTAACAAAATCACTCAGAAAATATTTATTCTTTAACTTGAACTTCAGCTTCAGTCAACAAATGTCTTCAGCAGACGAGTGAGCTGTTCTTGAGCTTTTGAGACTTAGAAAAATTCTGCATCGCGAAATAAATCTCAGATGTTGTGTGTGTCACTTACTCTTGAATCCAGCTCTATTTATACTTGTTTTTTAAATCTATCCGTTGAAGAGTGAGACAATTTTCAAAACTACAAGTACTGGTCCCCATTTTCTGAAAACGGCTATCTGCAACTGTAGCACTGTACACTCTGCTGTACTATTCTGCCAATCGCATTAAATGCACTCTACTGACCCGAGAATAACTTCAATCATTTGCCATTAATACCCTTCTCTTGAAGCATTTATTACTACAAGTGCTTTTATTACTGTTGGGCAGACTCCTTGATCCCTTCTACTCTGCTGATCGAAATGACCCGTCTGATAGATACCCTGCTGATCTCAAGTTGAACTAATCTGATTTGAGTCAGCTGAAAAACTACCAGTCTGATTTCAATCATCAGCATCAGATCAGTAGTCTTCTGGACCTTGAATTTTTTACCCTTCTGATTTGTCTTCTTACTTGGTCAAAATTCTTCAAAGGGATTTACTAAGCTTTCCTTACTTAGCTGATTCTAATGTTTTGGAAATCATCAAACCTCCCTTATCTTCTTGAAGTATGCCTTGTGTCTGCCATCGAGGGAAGAGAGTTAACATCTTGACGAAGAAAAGACAACATTTCATCAGACCGACAACGATAGCCAGAATCAAAACCCTCATTAATAGCTGTATTTTGAAAGTCACTCTGCCCTTGACGGATACGAGACTCAATTGCGTTCTCTATATTTTGATTCTCTCGAACGAAATCAGTCTTCTCCCTTAAAAAGGTATCTCTCTCCGACTCCAAGGCAGTAATCACTCGAGCTAACTCCTGTTTTTCGCTCTCCAATTTTTGATTAGCCTCCGCGAGGATATCTCTGTCAAGTTTAACCGCCTGAAGAGCAGCGAAGATATGAATAATTGAAGTATAGTTGAATAGTATGAGGGATCTACAAGAGAAATTATACCTGTTCAAATCCCTTGAAGTTGGATTGAACTAAGCTCAGAGAGGAATGGTCGTCATATTTCCTGAACTCGCCAAGAAGAACCAAAACAAGTCCGAGGCTTTAGGATATGGGGTCCGGTTCCCTCGACTCAGGTATAATGGACTTCATAGAAATTCCATCAGGACGAGGATGATTCAACTCCATGATATCCTCGACCTGCTCCCTGAGACAACTATCATCCAAAATCATCGGAGAACTCGTCGGGTCAGAACTCACGAGCAGGGTATTCCCCGATGCAGAATATGCAACCTGGGTATCATCCTGAAGCTCCACTTGACTCTGTGAAGAGGGACCAACTTCCACAGTAGCGGTGATCAGCGCAGAAGATAAAGGCTCGTTAAACATATTCTCGGGGAAATCTTGCATTGCCGATCCACCAAGTATACTACCAGAGAAAGGGTTCAAGGTTTGATTAACCTGATCCTCATTTCCAAACACAGAAGTATCCTCGACCTCAGCTCTTCGACCTATCTCTTCCTGTCGACCACCCTACTCGGAAGAATGGACAATTGTACAATTTACTGGAGTTTCCATCTAAATGGATTCATGAGATCGATGATCTAATGGAGGATTAATCAAGGGAATTTAGGCCTTTGAAAGGTGATCCCTAGAGGCAGAAGCAGTAAAGTCAGTTTGTTGGGCAGGAGTTGATGAGGGATATTTTGGACTCTACTGTGAGGAGCCCAGGCAAGAGCGAAGAACATGAATCCCGACCTTGGAAGTGTAGAATCGAGCCCAAGTCACAGTCTTTGCAATCCGATCAACCAGAGAGAGCTCATGATTGGTGGTTACTGTTGGGCCGTTCACAGGCCCAAGCCTTTGGGCCGAGAAATATATCCCTGCGAATGGACCAGCTAGCTCACCATTTCAACTATAAATACCACCAACATTTATGATGCCAGACACGCTTTCCCAGGTGCTCTCTACTCGAAGAAGCTACTCGGAGTCACTTTGGAATGTTAGCTTAGGTTGTTTTGTATGTGTTTATCCTCTAGCTTGTACAGCATCCTATAATGCTCGAATAGGACCACCATCATTTGTAAACTGTACTTACTTGCTCGGAATACATATATAGTTGATCTTCCCCACATATAATTGTCTTTTTAGCTATTTACTTCACTACGTTGATCATATACGAAACCACGTATGATCAATTGGCGCCCACCGAGGGGCCTTATTTGGGTGTTAGATCGAAAAAATGCCTACTACGAGGAGAAATACATACATTCGAGGAGAGTCTTCCCATGCAGCCGGAGCACAGAACTTAGTTAACAATGAGCTCGATAATCCATCTCAAGCGGCTCCGGAACCGGAAATTCCTCCAATCATTCTCCAAGACAGTATTCCAATTCATACGGCTGTCGCCGATCTGAGGTCGAAAATAACATCGTACGGTGCTCCAACTAGGTTACTACGGTATAACGGGACTACCGACCCCGGGTAACATATCAGCGGTTTTATCGATATGATGAATTCATGTGATAATTCGAGAGATTTCTGCCGCGGAATTATGATCACCACCAGACTCTATATTTTCTTTCGACGAGTATGTGACAAATTAAAACACCAGTTTGATCGATTGGGAGCGGTCGGACAAAGGTTTTGATACCCAGAAAATCGAGTATTTATCTTCTATAAGTTCTAATAGACAAGGAGCACACAGTTCGGAAATGCGTTATTATGAACGATGAAGACTATTTACCTGTTTCTAGCCTATCTACTGTCTTATTATCTCGTTATGCCTCTTTTATCTCGGGTCGCAGAGGATTATCTATTCAACGAAAGTCTTGTTTCGCCAAAGATATTATCATTTCATTACATTCGGGAAAGTACTTTAAGAATATGGCCAATCTCAATATGTGTCAACCAAGTATTAAACATCGGGTGAAAGTTGTTGCTATGACCCTCGAAATCGACTAAGGGTGAAAGCCGTTGTTATGCCCCTTAGATCGAAAATAAAAGAAAATGGGCGAAAGTTGTTGCTAAGACCCTCGAAATCAAAAAAGGGTGAAAGTTGTTGCTAAGACCCTCAGGTGAAAGCTATTGCTATGACCGATAAAAACGAAAAGGGTGAAAGCTGTTGCTAAGACCCTCAGGTGAAAGCTATGGCTATGACCAATAAAAATGAAAAGGGTGAAAGTTGTTGCTAAAACCCTCAGGTGAAAGCTATTGCTATGACCGATAAAAATGAAAAGGGTGAAAGCTGTTGCTAAGACCCTCAGGTGAAAGCTATTGCTATGACCGATAAAAACGAAAAGGGTGAAAGTTGTTGCTAAGACCCTCAGGTGAAAGCTATGATGACCGATAAAAACGAAAAGGGTGAAAGTTGTTGTTAAGACCCTCAGGTGAAAGCTATTGCTATGACCGATAAAAATGAAAGGGTGAAAGTTGTTGCTAAGACCCTCAGGTGAAAGCTATTGCTATGACCGATAAAAACGAAAAGGGTGAAAGCTGTTGCTAAAACCCTCAGGTGAAAGCTATTGCTATGACCGATAAAAACGAAAAGGGTGAAAGCTGTTGCTAAGACCCTCAGGTGAAAGCTATTGCTATGATCGATGAAAATAAAAAGGGTGAAAGTTGTTGCTAAGACCCTCAGGTGAAAGCTATTGCTATGATCGATAAAAACGAAAAGGGTGAAAGCTGTTGCCAAGACCCATAAATCGAACATGCGAAAAGAGAATATCAACAATTGAATCAAGCAACCTCGAAAATAAGATGAAAATCATTTCTCTATACTTTTATGGATCAATAAATTATTGGATTTATTTTCTAGTTATCGATCCGATCATCATCGATGATTCATGTTAGTTATCCAATTAAGTCATTTAGAGTTATGGAGTGACCGATATGAATGGACAAGGAAAGCTTTTTCAGATATTTTACTCGATCAACTAACACAGAATTAATTTGATTTTCTCGATCGATAGCTACTTCAAAGGGAATAGAGCCTGCGATCGATGAAATGTCGGCAAATCTATCGGTATGATGGTAATAGATTATACAAATCTTTAAAGTTGCAACCTATTTTGAAGTATCATTCAATTACCGAAGGAACCTATGTTTCCGAACAAAAGGTTTGATAATTTCAAGTTAATTACACAAAGTTGCAATCATCCGAGTTCATTTTGTTTTACCACATTGTATATATATTATTATTCGACCATCAAAGTCAAGAAAACACCCAACAAATTCAAGAGAACATGCAACGAGAGGAGCAGGAAACAAAGTTTTATTTATTCTTCGAACAAATTACAAATGAATTCTCGAGTACAATAGTGGAATTCGAGATCAAAAAGGATAAAACACTCCTCCTACCCTACTACAGATCCTACAAGCAAAATTAAGTGTGTTCGATCCACATTCCTACGTCCGCACCAGATGCAGAACTCAGCAAAGATTCTTCATGTCAATCACTCGCCACGTGTTGCACATCTTCAAGCGTTCTACGGAACGGGATAAAAGCTGGATCGGAGTCCATCACCAGGACTTTTAGACCGATCTAAGATCGTCATGCATGAACAATGATTGTTATGCCCAATAATTGTGGCAGTCATTGTTCATACCCGAATTACCGATCCAGGACAGCAGGAAGTGACCCCAGCGGAGTTACTCCGAGCAATCTCGAAGGAACTATACTTCAAGAAAATCCTTGAAGAAGGCGATGCTCGAGATTTAATGAACTCCTTCAAGGTTGAACCACTGTCCGACCGGACACAGCGCCAGAAAACCAGAAATCTAACCCGGCTCAGATGGATTAGATCCAAGAGAGCAGGTTGCCTGCCGGTATTCTAGGCGCAATTTCTTTTGCCTGTCGATATTCTAAGCGAGAGAGGCTATACCAAAGGGACTAGGATCGAAAAACAGGGTCCAAGTCCTAATTTCAAACTCCTTTATTTCAGAAGTATTACTGATCATATTGCTAAAAGAATTCAAAACTCGAGCTGTAGTGATCGGACGAGGCATTGGTGATGAGTGAAGAATGTGACGTAAAAAATTGGAACTATTTATAACAGCGAAGGGTTAAAACCGACAGACTAGATAACATGTCACGGACGGCTATGATCTAAACAATAAATGTACTAACTATTACATTTCACAAGGAATAGGATCTTGTTTGGTTGGGAGAAAAAGTAATCTTATAGACACTGATCTTACGTGATTTCGTTAGTTCGATCAAGGGTGGGATGTAACACTATATTAACAATAATAAAGTAAAGCAAGGATCAAAGTATTTGAATTCGAGTAGAATGAGTACAAATTCAAGTATTCAAGGGTCCTATTCGAGCATTATTGGATGCCGTACAAGCTAGAGGGTGAAATACATATGATTGTAAGCCTATGCTCCTAAACGGTTCCGAGCAATAGCTTCGAGGAGGGAGCACCTGGAAAGTCGTGTCTGGTATCATAAATGCATGGGGTATTTATAGCTGAAATCGGGGTCCAGGTGGTCTACCCGCAGTCATGCAGTTCTTTGGCCCATGAGTTTGGATCAGTGTTCGGCCCAACAGTAACTTTGGATCCTGGGCTATCTTGTACTAACGGTATTCAATCATTTGGGTCGAACTCGATCTTCCGAGATAAGTACTGCTCGATCTCCTATTATTGTGAAGAAAAGCACATCCCAAAATCTTCCTCATCAATACTCCCCCACTTCTCGAGCGTAAAGTGGAGCTTAAGCTCGAAGAAGTATGCATAGCCTCGGACAAAGAGGTAGGATGAATCGACCTCGGCTTAACGTTTCGGGTATGCCTCATTAAAAACCTGACTCGGAAAAACCCTTCTGGGATAAAAACCGGGTCAGGGAAAAAGAGTGCATACCTAAGAAATTTCACGACAGCGTCGTCTTCGACATCGTCCTTGTTGTTTGTTGTATGGATCTTTAATTTAGGAATTCCAGAAAGTACGGGGGCTGTAGGTGCAATTTTTGGAAATATGACTTTGAACTCATCTCAAGGGAGTTTAACCGTCGCAGTTACTCGGGGACCGATTTGCAATTTCCCATTTTGTCCCTGTATATATAGTTATACGGAGGATCGCTGTTCCTCAAAAATTCAGAGGAAAGAACTTTTGATCGGAGCAGTCAGGTCGATAAGTAAGTTCTTAGCAGCCCATTTTGAACAGTTTTCATATATATATTTATCATGTCGAGTTCAGTAGACTTAAAGGGAAAATCTCCTTCTGAGGAAGAAGAGGTCGGTAATCAGAAAGGGAAAGAGGTTGTAGAAACTCGATCGTGCGAGACCGAGAATCCGCAAAGCTCGAGTTCCGCCTCGGACTCCAGCGGGGAGGAACGGGAGTCGAATTCTGAATCGGAAAATAGTGGAGGCGGAAACTCGGGCGAGGCCACAATTTCCGATGAGTAAAACGTAGAGGATGAGGAGCTTCCTTTGGGGATGAATGAGCAGAAGAAATATAGACTAAACCGTAACGTGGTGGTCACGATCTTCAACTGGGAAGAGCCCTCGACTAGTGCAGGTCTGAATATGACCGAGGAGAGGGCAGACGAGATCATCTGTTCTTATAAGGAAACTGATTTAGAACAGTTGCAAGCAGAATTTGGTCAGTATCTAGGCGCCGGTTTTTCGATTGTGCTTCCTACTCCTGATCAACGGGTCACCGACCCTCCAGCGGGTTGTCAAGCCTTTTATTCCAAACATTTCCATTACGGTTTACGCATCCCCTTCCCTCCTTTGATAGAGAACCTTCTGGATGCATTCGCATTGACTCCTTGCCAGATCTTACTGAATTCGATCGGTTTAATTATAGCCTTTTGTGTGCTGATGAAGGCCAAAGGGAAAAAGGCGGCCTTTCAGAACTTTTGGCGGATATTCCAGATGAGTGCTTCCACTTCTTCGAATGCAGGCTATGTATATTTTTCTCAGAGGCCAAAGATTTCGATCTTATCGGCCAACGTTAGTAGCAATTTGAAAGGGTGGAAGCAAGAGTTCTTCTTTGTTCGAGGACCAGAGTCTCCGCCCTCTGAAGATAATCCCGAGCCTACTCCCTTTGATTGGCCTGGGGCAAAGACGTGGATATACGGTAAACGCCGTCTTGTGGGAAGTATGAAAAATGAGATAACAGATAAATTTCTGCAATCTCTTCGTGCTGACCCTCATCAGACCGCGTTGATGACTCAGGAAGCGGTCTTGCGGTTGGCCGAGCTCAGTACTTGCACTTTTCCTGCCGATCCGATCGATTACGGAAAAGCTCAGATCGATACTGCTAACCCCCCTTCCACATTAGCTGATATTGTCGATAAATTCCGTACATCGGTAGCTGGTCCACATGTTGCTTCCTTTTCGAAAGGTAATAAGGGTCGGCCCCGTCCTCAAACGTCAACAACTTTTCGAAAGGCGAAAAAATTCAAGTCCCAAGTTGGGATCACGTCAACCTCGAATGCCTTGGTGGTTATTCCCCCAATTTCCGAAGTAGGAACCTCTCGGTCTCGGGCGGAGGCGGAGGGGATCTCCAACTCCCAGGGTCCCAGTATCCTTCGATCTGTTTTTCCGACTGTATCCTCTAATACGAGCGATGAGGGGTACAGTAGTTATACTCTCCTGGAGAATCGTGCCAGAGAGATTTTGCAGGCCAGGATGGCTCGCAAAAGAAATAACGATATTGCTGAGTCCTCCAGGAGAGTAAAACCCTTTGGTCGAGGACCAAATCCTATATCATGTCGGGCTGGCCATTCCGAGCCAGATTTGGCTGATTTTATCGAGGATCATCTGCAAGGTCCTAGGGCAGCTGGATACCCGGACTGTGGGACTGTTGAATCAGATTTGGGCCCCGAGGGTGAGCATACGGTGGATAAATCCCTTCGGATGTTTCTGGCCGGAAGATTCAAGGATGATACTATCCAATCTTTCGTTAGGAAAGATTTTGAGATACTAGGCGATTACGCCCATGCTCATCAAAGAGTACTGTCTTATTCTGAAAGTTTTTAGCTTTCTCCTTATAATCCTTATCTCGTGTTCTTACATGTCTTCTTTTTTTTGCAGGCCGGAGACCTGTTTATTCAAACTGCTCTCCGACAGGCTGTATTGAGTGAAGAGTCCCAGGCAGCTCAGAAAGCCCTATACAAAGTCCTGGAGGATGAAGCTGCGAAGGCCAGTCAACTTGAGGACGCCAAAATTAAATTGTCCGAGGTCGAAATAGAGCTCGAGAGGACTAAGAAGGAGTTGGAAGCGAAGAGGGCCATAGAGGGTGAAGTAGAGAAACTGAAGCTTGAGCTTGAGCAAACCAAAGCGTCCGCCGAACAACTTTATGAGCGAGGTTGAGTCGAGGCCAGGCTTCCCGCCATAAGGGAGTTCCTGAAGTCTCCGATCCTTGATGCCTTAGTTCGCGTGCGGTCGGGCGAAATTAATCAAGCCTTCTACTATAAGGGAGCTCAGCACCTCCTTACAGCTGCCAAGATCGAAGGCGCCCTCGACGATTATCTTCCCAATATGAACCCTTATAAGAATATCTTCGGCAAAGATTATAAAGCATCTTCCCTTCCTCCCAAGCTCGAGGATTTGGCCGCTCATGAGTTTGCTCCTTTTCTTGAGGAATTTGGAGTGCCGATGCCAAATCCTGATGCGCTCGAAGCCCAATCGGAGAGTGAAGATGTGGATATCGAAGGGGATTCCCTTGATCCGGAGGAACAGGGTACGCCTTCTTCTGGTTCGAGTAAATCTGCGGCCGGTGAGCAAAGTAATGATGGAGAAGGCAGTAGCTCGAATACCAGTGATTCTGATGGCTCGGAAAGCGGTTCCAGCGAAACAGAGGAAGAAAATAGATCGGACCATGGTTCGGGCGTGAAAGAATCTAATCAGTAACGATTGCCATGTAATAGGACTGACTTAGTGCACCACTGTACTCGTATACCTATGATTTTTTGCTTTTGCCTCTTTAGTGTATGCTTGAATTTTAATTTCTTTCCTTTATGCTATTTCTTAGGCTATTGCCTGTTTGAACTTTCTGTTTGAATATTATAACGTCATTCTTGCGTACACAGCATCGTCATTGAATCTTTCTTGGGAGATGTGATTTATCAATTATTGCGATTTGTATGATGCCGTTTTTCTTATAAATAGCAAGGCATCCTTATGATGCTTTCGCACTGATATTGCTCACAGTGTTCGAAGCTTCCTAAAAATTATTCTTGTTCGAATTTTTACCCGAAAATCAAGAGATGAATAAGAATTCGAACGCTCTCGTGGTATCTTCCACGCCTTTCTCCAGGCCAATTGTCGATAAGAAATCAAGGAAAAGAAATCGACCGTCAATTACATCCGTTAGTTCAGGTCAGCAAAACTTCCATGCGGGAAATGAACATTCAACCGTTTCCCTTTCTTCATGCTTGAAAACTGGGGGGTCCCTCAAGAAGATAAAAAAGGTTACTTTTGCGGAGGATATAATTGAGCGCGTTCCTTTCCAATCCGTACCTTCGTTGGTCAGATGATCTTCGTTTAAAAGGGACGCAGTTCCTTTTGATAAAGTGTCGCATGAGAAATCTGATCTGACGCTTCTTCGGGCCGATTTTTCTGTCTCCGAAGCGGTTTTTTCGACTGGAGAATATTCCTCGTTTCTGTTTTACTCTGGGTTGGAATCCCTTGCCCAAGTAATTCTTTCTGACTTCTTTATCATGATTTACTAACTTTTTATTTCTGCCATAACTTACTTTCTTATAACTTCAGGCTGGTAAAGCCTTCTCTAGGCTTTATGCGTTAGCCAAGCATGAGATCGAACAACGAGCTTCTATTTCGCTCGAGCTGATCGGGAAAAAGATTGAGCTGGAACGTGCACTGAAAGCTAATAGATTTTTCAAGGAGAGATTGTCTCAGGATAAATTAGTTTCGGAATTAGAGAGACTCAAAAATATCTACGAACGTGAGAAGAGAAGTTCTGAGCTTCGTGAGAAAGAAGCTTATATCCGCGGGTATACTGATCGTAGTGCTGAAGTTCGAAAAATCCTTTTCGAAAATAATTTCGTTTAGTAATACTGTGGTTTTCCTTTGTATTATGAGCTTGCTCAGATTTTTCTTTGTTGTAACACTGTCTTTGTTGTAACGATTTTCCTTTATTGTTGTAGTATAACCCTTGTATAACATTTGCTGGAATGATATTCTATGTCTCTCTCTCTCTCTCTTTTTTTTTTTTTTTAGTCCCTTATTTCTCGGGAAGCGAAACGGTCAGGGCCTCCACGTCTTCGAGGCGACTTCTTGAAAGGTGTGATCTTCGAGTTTACTAGAAGCGCCTGCAATTGGAGTTGCTTCCCTGTTTTTCGATCTGGTGCTTCATGGGCTTGTTTGCGAGGAAGCACTGGATGAAGGGTAGAAGTGTACCATCCTCACTTTCCTCCTTCGGGTATCCATAGGGAATAACCATTTGTAGTAGGATTGGACTAGATGTAAAATATTCTGATTAGTTCAATTTCTCGAATGTAACAAGAGTTCACATGTAATTTGTCTGAAAATTTATGAATGAACATCTTCTTTTATACTATTGTTGATCTCTGAATTCGTTCTTAGTAATTTGCAATTTTTCGCAAGATATTTCTCATAATTTAGGTCCTTTTTCAGCGCCATAGTCGTCGTAGGAAAATTATATAATAGAATTTAGATCAATCTTCAATAGAATGTTTGTTTCGATCTAAGGGGCATAGCAGAGGCTTTCACCCTTGGTAGTTTTCGGAGCATCTTCAGCTCGAGGGTCCTAGCAGAGGCTTTCACCCTTTTAATAATTTCGATCTAAGGGGCATAGCAGAGGCTTTCACCCTTAGCTGTTTTCAGAGCATTTTTAGCTCGAGGGTCCTAGCAGAGGCTTTCACCCTTTTTGATAATTTCGATCTAAGGGGCATAGCAGAGGCTTTCACCCTTAGTCGTTTTTAGAGCATTTTTAGCTCGAGGGTCCTAGCAGAGGCTTTCACCCTTTTTGATAATTTCGATCTAAGGGGCATAGCAGAGGCTTTCACTCTTAGTCGTTTTTAGAGCATTTTTAGCTCGAGGGTCCTAGCAGAGGCTTTCACCCTTTTTGATAATTTCGATCTAAGGGGCATAGCAAAGGCTTTCACCCTTAGTCGTTTTTAGAGCATTTTTAGCTCGAGGGTCCTAGCAGAGGCTTTCACCCTTTTTTGATAATTTCGATCTAAGGGGCATAGCAGAGGCTTTCACCCTTAGTCGTTTTTAGAGCATTTTTAGCTCGAGGGTCCTAGCAGAGGCTTTCACCCTTTTAATAATTGATGGAGAAAAATATAGATCGATACTAGATGAATATAGATCGAGAATATCCAGAATATGACGAATAAACAAGAATTTAGGCGAAATAAACTTTCATCGAATAAATACTCAGTCTGAATAAATACTCCTCGAATAACTCAATCGAAATAAATCTTCATTGAATACGCAATTCACTAAATCACTAGAGACAAAGAAAATAGAACAAGATAACTAAAAAGTAGAGGCCTTAAACGTAACTATCTTCCATAATATCTTCTTAAATTGACCGCGTTCCATGCTCGAGGTAGAATCTCTCCGTTTGGGTGAGCAATCTTGTAAGAGCCCTTTCTTCCAACTTCCACGATCACAAAGGGGCCCTCCCAATTGGGTTGTAGTTTACCGACGTGTTTTGATACTTCCACTTTCTTGAGTACCAGATCTCCTACCTTGAAAGACCGAATCCTCACATTTCGATTGTAAGATTTTTCCATGCTGGTCTTGGCGGCTTGAATTTTCAATTTCGCGCGGTCTCTTCGACTATCGGCGTGATCAACTTCCATTTGCCTCAGCGATTGGTTTTCTTCAGGATCATAAAATTCGACCCTGGGAGAAGGAATAAGATTCTCTACTGGGATAACAGCCTCTGACCCATAAACCAAACTAAATGGAGTTTCTCCAGTTGCCGTTTTGACTGTTGTCCTGTTGGCCCATAATACTCCTGGTAGTTCATCCAGCCACTTCCCTTTCGCCTCCGACAGGCGCTTCTCCAGAGATCGAACAATTTCCCGATTTATTACTTCGGTTTGTCCATTAGCCTGAGGATGGCCAACATATGCGAAATTTTGTTGTATTCCGAATTTTTCACACCAATCCGTGATCCTCTTCCCTGCAAACTGCGTTCCATTATCCGATATCAGAACCCTGGGGATTCCGAACCTGCAGACTATATTTTTCCATAGAAAATTAATAACTTGAAAATGTGTGATCTTTGTCAAGGCAACACATTCGACCCACTTGCTGAAATATTCCACAGCCACTAGTACGTAATTTTTCCTGGCTCGCGCTGTTGGGAAAGGTCCCACAATATCAATGCCCCATTTGTCGAAGGGCCAACAAATAGGAATCGAATGCATATGCTCGGCCGGTTGGTGTATCAAGTTCGAATGAATTTGACAGTGATGGCATTTTTTCACATAATCGACATAATCGGAAAAAAGTGTAGGCCAATAATATCCTGATCTTGAGCATTTAAGAGCTAACGCTCGTGCGCCACAATGATTTCCCGCTTCCCCTTCATGAACTTCTCTTAATATGGTATTGTAGTGTGATTCGTGTATACACTTTAATAGAATTCCTGAAGAGGACCGCTTATAGAGTTGATTGTCCATCAAAGTAAATGATGGCGCTCTATATTTGATTCTCCGAGCCTCATTTGTATTTTCCGGCAGTTTTCCATCCTTAATGTAGTCTATAAGAGGGTAGCTCCATGACCTACTTGGCTCTTCAATCTCCATAACATCAATTGTAGGGGCTGCGTCTAAGTCGATAGCAGACATGTTCGATAGGAGCCAAGTGATCGTCCTCTCCGTTTTTCCGTCGGCCAGTCCTGTAAACTTTGATAATATGTCGGCCCAAAGATTCTCCTCTCTTGGTATAGGCTGAATGTCAAACCTATCGAACTCTGAGATTAACTTCTTTGCTTTGTTCAGATATTTTATCATGTTGAACTCTCTAGCTTCGTAAGTGCCTTTCACCTGTCTGTAAACAAGTTCCGAATCTGTTAGCACGATAATCGATTTTACCTTTGCCTTAATGGCCATCTCTAGTCCAGCTATCAACGCTTCATATTCGGCCTCATTGTTGGTGAAGACAAAGTCCAAGGTTATCGCGTAGCTCAGATCCTCAGCATTGGGCCCTTGGAAGTGAATTCCGGCTCCACCTCCCTCTTTGGTCGAAGATCCATCCACATGCATCAGCCATACTTGATTGTTTACTTCTTCCACCATACCTAATTCCGAGGTCGCTCCTTCTTTCACATTTGATATGTTGGTTGATTCGAGCACAAAGTCAGCTAGCACCTGTGCTTTCACAGCGACCCTTGGTCGGTATTCGATTTCGAATTGGCTGAGCTCGACCGCCCATTTTATTAACCTGCCTGAGGCTTCTGGCTTGGACAGAACCTGTCTTAAAGGTTGGTTAGTTAAAACAATGATTTTGTACGTTTGGAAATACGGCCTTAATCTCCGGGCAGCTACAATTATGGCAAGTGCGAATTTTTCAATCTCCATGTAGTTCTTCTCGGCACCCTGCAACAATTTACTTAAATAGTAAACTGGTTTATGCTCGGCTTTATCAAGTTTAACCAGAACCGAGCTAATGGCTTCTTCTGACACAGCTATGTACAAATATAGGGGTTCCCCTTCAGATGGTTTTGCTAGCATTGGTGTTGAGGTCAAGTATGCTTTCAGCTCTTCGAAAGCCTTATCGCATTCAGCATTCGAGAAGTTCTTAGATTTACGCAAGAGTTTGAAGAAAGGTAAGCTCTTGTCAGCAGATCTGGAGATGAATCTGTTTAATGAAATAATTTTCCCGATCAAACTTTGAACGTCTGAGAGTTTCCTTGGTGGATTAAGATCAGTGATTGCTCGGATTTTTTCAGGATTTGCTTCGATCCCCCTCTCATGAACTAAATACCCAAGGAACTTCCCTGATCGCACCCCAAATGTGCACTTTGCTGGATTTAGCTTCATCCCATACTTTCTCAGAATTTGGAAACACCTGTCCAGATGGTTAATATGATCCTCTTCGGACATGCTTTTTACGAGCATGTCATCTACGTATACTTCCATGATTTCTCCTATCAACTCTTTGAACATCATGTTGACTAACCTCTGATATGTTGCACCGGCGTTCCTTAAACCGAAAGGCATAACGATGAAGCAGTACACCCCTCGCTCGGTGATAAATGCCGTTTTGTCCTGATCTTTTTCATTCATGAAGATCTGATAAAATCCTTGAAAAGCATCCATCATGCTAAATAACACAAATCCCGCAGTGGAATCTACGAGCATGTCAATTCGAGGCAAGGGATAAGGGTCCCTCGGGCATAACTTGTTTAAGTCGGTAAAATCGTTGCACATTCTCCATTTGTTCTCGACCTTTTCTCCCTTGGAGACTAAGACCACATTACATAGCCATTCCGTGAATTTTATCTCCTTGATTTGTCCCGCTGCTAGCAATCTATCAACCTCCGCGTTAATTATCTTGTCTTTTTCTCGTCCGTGATTACGCTTCTTCTGTCTCACTGGTCTGGCCTTCGGGTCAATATTTAAAGAATGCGTTATCACACGCGGGTTAATTCCCACTATGTCGTCCGCGCTCCAGGCGAAAACATCCACATTTTCCTGCAAGAATCCGACGAGCTTTGCTTCCAGGTCGTTACTCAATTCGGTTCCTATTTTTGTGTATTTTTCTGGGGATCCAGGGACCAAATTCACTTTTTTGTGGTCAGGTGCTTGCACACTCATGTCAAGAATTCTTCCTTTCTTTCCTTCTAGTCTTTCATAATCGGGAACTGGAGTTCCGGAGTTGGAGACCAACTCATTTATCTTTCTTTTGCCAGGGAGCTCGGGCTCCACTTTCTCCTTGATAGTTAAAGATGAACTATAGCATTCCCAGGCCATGTATTGGTCGTTCCTCATTTCTCCTACTCCTCCCTCAGTTGGGAACTTTATCTTTTGATGGTAGGTAGATACGATAGCTTTAAAAGTATTCAGAGCAGGTCTACCCAAGATGGCGTTGTAAGCAAACGGCGTATCCACCACTAAGAATTTGATCATTCTTGTGACATTCTTTGGTTTGATCCCTAGAGTGGTACTCAACAGTATGGTCCCGAGCGGAACTATTTCCGATCCCCCGAAACCGACAAGAGGGGTGGTTACCTTATCCAAATGTGGATGACAGAGATTCATTCTTGTAAGAGCTTCCGACGAAATTATGTTTGCCGAACTCCCATTATCGACCAGCACTCTTTTGACATCGAAATTTGCAATTTTTAGTGTCAACACCATGGAGAAGTCTGGATCGTCTTCGTTCGTATCCCAACTAACATCCGCGGGTCGATCTGCCTCGCTAAAGCTAATGACTTGATTCTCCATCGATGGAAACTCCAATGATAGGACTTCCTTTTTTGTAGATACTCCTGCCCTGATTGACCTCGAGGTCCTCTTTCTGGCATTCCTACTATCTCCACCCGCCGGTCCGCCGGCAATCATATTTATCACTCCGTTCGACTGTTCTTCTGCCTGACTTCGAAGTTGCTTTAGCCTAGTGTTAAATTTTCTTGGACTACGGGATCTATAACGATTGTTATAGTTGCCATTTTTAACAAATTCTTTGAGTTTTCCTTGGTTGATTAATTTTTTGATCTCGACCTTCAACTGATAACAATTTTCCGTACTATGACCTCTAGCTCGATGATATTGACAGTACTGGTCATATCCAGGCGCACCCGGCCTCGCCTGCGTGATCCTTTGGGCTTCCAGAATTAAATTCCCTTCTTCCAATACGGTCAGCACTTCTTCTTTTGAACTATTAAGCTCAGTAAACTAAATTTTACCTGTTCTCGGAGCTCGATTTCGATCATAAGGAGGTCCGTATGAGTTCGGACCTTGGGGTGGCATATGCGGCTTAAAAGTGTTGATTCGCTGCCAAACGGATCCTTTATTCGACCCTCCGTAATCACCTGGTTTTGGGATCGGAGTCCGATCTTGTTTTTTGGTGATATGAGACTTATCTGAATGTGAGCTCTTCAATCTGTTCATCTCCTCCTGTATCATATATTTCTCAGCAATTTCCATTATCCGTTCAAAGGATTTTGGTTGCTTTCTACATAATGCATTCCCGAACTGAGTGCTTCTAGTTAGCTCAAACATCAATGAGGACAGATATTCAATCTGCGGGGTATCTACTTTTAAGAGCTCAATACTAAATCTCGCTAGCCATTGCCTCAACGTCTCTCCTTCCATTTGTTTCACAGTGCCCAGATGATTTGCTGGCAGTCTTGGCTTCCTTTGGCTAGCAAACTGATGCTTCAGCTTATCGCAAAATTCTTCAAAAGAAAATATGGAGTTCGGAGGTAATTTCCCGAACCAATCAAGAGCAATCCCTTCAAAAGTGGTGACCATAATCTTGCAACAGAAATTTTCCGAGTGTCCGTACAAGTTCATCACATTAACGAAGCTGTTAATGTGTTCTCCGGGGTCGGTAGTCCCGTTATACCGTGGGAGCCTGGTTGGCACTGTTTCCGTGTTTCGAGCCTCGCGTATTTCTCGACAAAAGGGTGAACAGCGCATGATATTATGATAGGATAGTGCCCTGCAAGCCAACAAAATAGCTTGTAATAGGAACATTATTTTATCGTGAAAGAATCTTTGATTTATCAATTAATACGATCTGTTTATTTTATTGAGAATTCATAATATAAACAAATGGCCATCTTCATCTTTCGCGAACACATTTAAGCGATCGGTTGAAACCCTGAGATCACTTATGACTACGGGATTATTCACTTCAGTATTGGGTGCGATTAATCATGAAACAGTCTCAAAGGTCGTGATCTCAAAAATGTTCCAAGTCATAGATTCATATCGAGACGGGGTATCGAATGAATCGTCAAGACTTGTAGGATTATGCATGATTCACTTAGAGTGAATTTGTTGTCGTTTCATGAACAAGACATTATTAATGTCAGTGCATATGACTAGGTGGTTCGATAGGGGATCGGACGCATCGAACGACCCGAACAGAGAGACCCATTGTGGAAGTGCTTAAATAGCATATCGGTGGTGGGATGTCTCTCAAGACTTATAACAGTGTACGATTTAGTCCTTAAACTTGAGGTGCTAGGGCGAATTCGGTATACGGGTATGCGTACTTTGATTTAGGAGCCGGGCACATAGCTTGTCCATTGTGCGCCTACGTTGGGTGCGTGTAGTCGTATGCGCGGATGGTTAGCATCAATATAGGATCTACCGACTCATTGTAATGGATGAGGGAATTTCCTGTACATTCTTCGATTATACATTCCGAGAAATCCATGGCCATGGTCAGTGACGGATTTGGAAAGGGGTTTCCAGATTTAGCAGTCACACTGGAAGTATTATCCTGAATTAGAAAGTACAGAATCGAGATGATTAGAGGTGCCGACCAATTCACACACCCTAGGTCTCGATCGGGAAATTAGTCGTTAGAGGGACCGTATGTACATGGTACTTATAAGAGGTTTAAGGTTCACTAAAGTCAATTCACCTGAAGTTGGGCCTCATGGGCTTGTGGCTAGACATCGACCATGGGGTGTAGGTACTCCCGAATTAATAGTGGATTAATTCTGGAGTGGTCAATTGAAAGTAGTTTAATTGATCGGAGCAATTAATTAAATAATTAATTGCTCACTAATTAAATCACAGAAATGTGAGCCTGCGGCCAATTGATGGTGAACCTAGAGGGTCACACACAAAAGCTGGAACTGTGATAGTCAGTGGCAGAACGAAATGATTTAAAGTAGTTAAATCAAGATAAGGAATTAAAGGAATAATTCCTGGAGAGAAATTAATTAGATTTATCTAATTAATTAAATTAAATCTTTAATTAGATTTATTGGATTATTTAATTAAAGTGTTAATTAAATAAATGGGCCATTTAATTAAAGTGGTTAATTAAATGACTTGGGCTATTTAATTAAAAGGACTAATTAAATAGAGGGATTGGGCCAGACTTATCTGTTAGCCCATTAGTTAGGAGATAGGGTTAGAGATAGGGTTTGAACTCTCCTATAAAAAGGAGTCTTCAGGATTCAAAAACCCTAACCCTAAGCAAGGAAAAAGCAAAACCCTAACCTACTCTCCTTACTAGCCGCCGCCGCCCCCTCCCAAGAAACCCTAGCCGCCGCCGCCTAGCAACCCTAGCCGCCGCCGCCCTTTGGTTGTAGATCGGCCGTGAAGGCTTCTCTCCCTCTTCCGTTCTGCATCTAGAGTTGGATCCAAGTCCAACTCTCGAATCTGAGCTGCTTTTCTCCTAGTTCTGAGCCTGAGGATTAAAGTGATTGCAGATCCAGCCGGTGTGGACTATTCTCTAGAGGCACAACATTTGGGGTGCTCTAGTGACCCAAAAGAAGACCGGAGAAACCACCACCTTTGCCTGTGGTGAGGTAAAACTTTATTTTACCAAGTCTTTCATTTTAGTAAATTGTGCTAAAATGATTCATACTTATTTATATGTGCTAATAAGAACCCTGGGTCGTGGTTTATAAAAATTTTAAATTCCGCACCGTTGTAGTTGACAATTATAGCCACGAAACCCAACAGTGGTATCAGAGCCAGGTTATTATGCGCATATAAATAAGGCATGAACGCATCAATTTATGTGTTAAATATATGATTGCTGTGTTCTGGTATTTGATTCTTGCTTGTTATGATAAGTTGAGTGTTCGGATTTTTGCACTTTTCGGTTTTTGGGCCTAAAATGTAATTTCCGAAAATTGGAGGGCTTATTTGCAAATTACGATTTTTATTAAATCTGGACAGAAATTGAAATTTTGTTTTTCTGCAATTCTGGACCAAATTGTAAATTCTGAAATTTTTCAAATTTTGGGTCATTTTGCAATTTACGAAAGGTTGGGGGTGTTTTTGCTATTTTCCGTAAAACTGGGGTCTGTTTTGCAATAAACAAAAGTTTCTGGAAATTTTATTAATTTTCTGCTTTCTGGTCCAATTTGCGTATTCTGGAAATTTTGGGGCTGATTTGTAATTTCCAAAAGTTGAGGGGTCAAAGTGTAATTTTCGAAAATTCAGGGGCCGAACTGCAATTTTTCAAACTTGAAAAACAGAAACTGTTTTGTGCACTAAAGGTGTTTAGTAAATCCGGAAAGTCAATTTTATCATAATTAGTAGGGACTTAAAGTGAGAATCAAAGGGGCATTTTAAAGGGATTTAAAATGATGTTAGGGATTGTTTTAGAAGGGGTTTTAAAACTAGAATCTAAATGTTTTAATAGACTGTTTTAAAACATAATTAGAAATAAGAAAAAGGGGTTTTTGCTTGTTTCTTGCTCTACGTGAAATTGTTTACGTGGTTTTTGATCGCGCCGAGCCTTGACCCTTAGGGTAGATGTGATTGGTTATTTTTAATCTTGTTGGTTTTATTGGGCCTGCGAGCCTTAAGTTTTGGGCCACTTTGAGCCATTGTAATAGATAGGGCTTTTACTGTTTTATTAGTTTAGAATGGAGGCCCGTTACAAGCAAGGTGAGAGCCCAAGAAGACTAAAGGCCATGTATGCATGGTAAAATGTGTAATAGTGTAGGTCTCTTTGAAACCTAATAGATTGACCAATAGGACCATCGTCTTTGGCTCGATGGTGGTCCGCATAGGAGGCTCCCGATCGAAAACATACTGTGGTAGCATGCATGCTAGGTGTGTATGTGTTTATTTACGTATTTATATCTGAGCTTGTATGGTGATGCGCGCTAGTTATATTTAGATCGTAAATAAAAGATAATGCATAACTGGAACGGTGAGATCTCGAGGAGAGTTACCTCAAACTCTTAAACCCGAAAATCCCCTCTTGAAAATAATATTAAGTCATATTGGGTACATTTAAAATGATGTTTTAAGGATCCAAGCCTTCCATCAATAGGGACTAGTGTATGTTGTCTACTTATCGTTGAAGGTGATCCAGAGTCTGGCACCCTAGGCGAAGAAAGGGACAATGCACGAAATTCCTTGATTCTCGTTTTTAACTAAACTAGACAAGGGTGGGGACTGGTCGGGATGTGATTATTGACCGATAACTAGTTACGGGGACTTCACGACCGGGCCAGTTGCTCATCATGATTGATGGGTTAGACTTAACGATTAGTACCACTTATGATGTAGCAGTGCTAGATAAGTGCGAAGACCGAGGCAAAATAGCTTGAAGGTTGTGGAGGAACACAATTGGTAAAAGTATACCTACCTGGGGAGTTAATTGTATGGCCACGAGTCGTGGGTGCAATTAATGTCTGCTGGGACGTCAAGACCTACTAGGAGATTAGATTTCCCGAACAATTAAAGGGGTAATTGTTTCGAGAAAATAGTGGGAGAACTTTTTCGATAACAAGTCCAACATCGTTAATTATAAGTATTAATATAGATCAGTCAGCTAAACGTTATCATTTACTTTTGTAGATCAATCTGCAAAATGTCTAAGAATCCATTAGCTATCATCCTTGACACTAACAAACTGAACGGATCAAATTTTATCGACTGGCTTAGAAATCTAAGGATAGTCCTCGACTCCGAGAAAAGGAGTTACATTCTCGATGCACCCATGCCTGGTGCACTTCCGGAAGGGGTTTCGGAAGAGGAACGAGCTACCCATCAAAGGTGGGTCGACGATGATATTCAGGTTCGTTGCCTCATGCTGGCATCAATGACCAATGAGCTGCAGAAACAGCATGCAAGGATGTTGCATGCTGCTGACATAATTCTTCATCTCCGAGAGCTATTTGGAGAGAAGTCTAGGACCGAAAGGTTCAAGACTACAAAAGAATTATTCAATCTGAGAATGGCTGAGGGTTCAAGTGTGAAAGATCATTGTTTGCGCTTCATTAATCTGGTTGAAAAACTGGAGAACTTGGAGGTAGACCTGCACGCTGATCTATCCACTGACCTGCTCCTCCATACTCTGCCACGCTCATTTGATCAGTTCGTGTTGAACTACAACATGGAAGATAGAGCACACGCTCTACACGAACTGACCAATTTATTGGTCACGGCAGAATCAACCCTGAAAAGGGAGAAGTCTGTCATGATTGCTGAGCAACCCAAGGCTGCAAAGCCTAAGAAGGGCAAGAAAAAGAAGAAGAGAGTAATCTCTTCTAAAACAACCAAGAAGGTTGTCGAGAAGAAGAGGAAAGGCCCAGAAGATGAATGTTTCCACTGCAAGAAAGCAGGGCACTGGAAAAGGAACTGCCCAGACTACCTGAAAGAGGTGGTCAAAGGTATTTTCTTTATTGAAGTTAATATTTCTATTAACTGTGCATCATGGGTGTTAGACACCGCAGCCGGTTCTCATATCTGCAATGATTTGCAGGTGATGGGAGCAGTAAGGCCTCTTAAACCTGGGGATAGAATCCTACGCTTTGGAAACGGAGCTAGGGTTGCGGCAGAGGCCATAGGAGACGTTGAATTAGTTCTAGGAAATTTTTCTTTGGTTTTGAAAGACTGTTTGTACGTACCGACAATTATCAAAAACATTATTTCTATTCCTTTGTTGGATAATGATGGTTTTTGTTTTTCCATTTCAAATGGAAGTTTTAGCATAATAAAAGGTGGTTTTACTTATGCTTGTGGTACTTTGATAGATGGTCTTTATTCCTTAGAACCTGCTAATTCTAATGTCATGCACATTCAATCAAAGAAAAGAAAACAAGATGAAAACAATCCACAACTTTGGCACGCTAGGCTTGGACATATTTCCAAGAGTAGAATTCAAAAGTTGGTCTCCTCTAGGGCTCTTGAAATAAAGAACCTAGATGATCTCCCAACTTGCGAATCCTGTCTCAAGGGAAAAATGACCAAAGCGCCTTTTACTGGGAAACCGGAGCGAACCAAACGGACCTTGGATTTAATCCATACTGATGTTTGTGGACCACTGAGTATCAGTGCGAGAGGAGGATTCTCATACTTCATAACCTTCACAGACGACTTTAGTCGTTATGGGTATGTATACCTGATGAAGTATAAGTCCGAAGCTTTTGATAAATTCAAAGAGTTTCGAATGGAAGTTGAGAATCAACTTGGACATAGTATCAAGGCACTTCGGTCGGATCGAGGTGGTGAATACTTAAGTCAAGAATTCCTCGATTATCTTGTAGAGAATGGAATTCTCTCTCAGCGAACTCCTCCTAGAACACCGCAGCTGAATGGTGTGTCTGAGAGAAGGAATAGAACTTTGTTAGACATGGTTCGTTCCATGATGAGCTTCGCTGATCTTCCTTTTTCGTTTTGGGGCCAGGCCCTATTAACTGCTTCGAAGATACTTAACATTGTACCTTCAAAGTCGGTGCCGACGACGCCATACCAAGAGTGGTTTGGTAAAGCACCCATATACTCATATCTACGAGTATGGGGATCTCCTGCCTATGTAAGAAACAAGAAAGGAGATAAACTAGAGAGTAGATCTAGTTTGTGCAAATTTGTGGGGTATCCAAAGGAATCCATTGGATACCTGTTCTACGAACCTAAGGAACAAAAGATGTTTGTGTCCAGGAACGCCAACTTCTTAGAGGATGACTTCCTCACTAAAAGAAGCGGGATATCCGTAGAACTTGATGAAGTCCAGGAATTGGACCCATCCCCACAAACAGTGGGAGTTGATCCTGAACCCATTGAACCATCTAGTACACCAGTACTTCGTAGGTCCGATCGAGTTCGTAGAGAGCCTGAAAGGTATGGCTTTATTCACGAAAACGATCAATTGGACACTGATCCAAGGACATACGAGGAAGCTATGTCAGACATAGATACGGGTGCGTGGCAGGAGGCCATGCAATCCGAAATGGATTCCATGCATTCCAACAAAGTATGGACTTTGGTCGATCCACCTGAGGGAACCATCCCTGTAGGCTGCAAATGGATCTTCAAGCGCAAGCTAGGAATGAATGGAGAGGTTTTAACTCATAAGGCTCGCCTCGTGGCAAAAGGTTATTCTCAAAGGCCTGGAATAGACTATGAGGAAACCTTTTCGCCAGTAGCGATGTCTAAATCCATTCGGATACTATTAGCCATAGCCGCGTGGCATGACTACGAGATATGGCAAATGGATGTAAAGACCGCCTTTCTCAATGGCGACATTGATAAGGAAATTTATATGCAGCAGCCAAAAGGCTTTACATCTAAAGGAAGTGAGCATAAGGTTTGCAAACTTCAAAGGTCAATCTATGGCCTAAAACAGGCGTCCCGAACCTGGAACATACGTCTTGATGAGACAGTCAAGGGGTATGGCTTCATCAAGAACGTTTATGAGTCATGTGTGTACAAGAAATTCGATGGGAGTTCGGTACAATTTATTGTGTTATATGTCGATGACATTCTGTTAATCGAAGACGATATCAGAACGTTGACGCAGACGAAAGCGTGGCTATCCACGCAATTCTCCATGAAGGATATGGGAGACGCATCTTACGTACTAGGCATACGTATCTATAGAGATAGATCGAAGAAGATGTTAGGTCTCTCCCAATCCCAGTACATTAACACTATACTGAAGAGATTCAGTATGGAAGAATCCAAGAAATGATTGCTTCCAATGAGACATGGAATCTATCTTTCTAAATCAATGTGCCCTACGAGTGATGAAGAAAGAAAGAGAATGTCTCTCATACCTTATGCATCTGCCATTGGCAGCATAATGTATGCAATGTTATGTACTAGACCTGACGTAGCTCACGCTCTCAGTGTAACGAGCCGCTACCAGTCAAATCCAGGGGAGGAACACTGGACCGCCGTAAAGGCTATCCTAAAGTACCTGAGAAGGACTAAGGATATGTTCTTGGTCTACGGTGGGAGTGGAGAATTGAAACTCGAGGGATTCACTGATTCGAGTTTCCAGTCTGACGTGGATGATTTTAAATCCAATTCTGGATATATATTTTGCCTCAACGGCGCAGCGGTGAGTTGGAAGAGCTCCAAACAGTCGACCACTGCAGACTCAACCACTGAAGCAGAATATATCGCCGCATCAGATGCAGCGAAGGAAAGTGTTTGGATGAGAAACTTCATCCAAGAGCTGGATGTGGTACCTAGCATTGCAAATCCCATAGTAGTCTTCTGTGACAACAATGGGGCAATTGCTCAAGCGAAGGAGCCGAGATCACACCACCAGTCCAAACACGTATTGAGGAAATACCATGTGATCAGGGAGATCATAGGTAGAGGAGACATTCAAATGGAGCGTGTCGACTCAAAGGATAACGTAGCTGATCCACTAACTAAGCCATTATCGCAAAAGGTGTTCGAAGAGCTTCTAGGAAGGATGGGTCTTAGAAACGTTTGTGATTGGCTTTAGGGCAAGTGGGAGATTGATAGGATAGTGCCCTGCAAGCCAACAAAATAGCTTGTAATAGGAACATTATTTTATCTTGAAAGAATCTTTGATTTATCAATTAATACGATCTGTTTATTTTATTGAGAATTCATAATATAAACAAATGGCCATCTTCATCTTTCGCGAACACATTTAAGCGATCGGTTGAAACCCTGAGATCACTTATGACTACGGGATTATTCACTTCAGTATTGGGTGCGATTAATCATGAAACAGTCTCAAAGGTCGTGATCTCAAAAATGTTCCAAGTCATAGATTCATATCGAGACGGGGTATCGAATGAATCGTCAAGACTTGTAGGATTATGCATGATTCACTTAGAGTGAATTTGTTGTCGTTTCATGAACAAGACATTATTAATGTCAGTGCATATGACTAGGTGGTTCGATAGGGGATCGGACGCATCGAACGACCCGAACAGAGAGACCCATTGTGGAAGTGCTTAAATAGCATATCGGTGGTGGGATGTCTCTCAAGACTTATAACAGTGTACGATTTAGTCCTTAGACTTGAGGTGCTAGGGCGAATTCGGTATATGGGTATGCGTACTTTGATTTAGGAGCCGGGCACATAGCTTGTCCATTGTGCGCCTACGTTGGGTGCGTGTAGTCGTATGCGCGGATGGTTAGCATCAATATAGGATCTACCGACTCATTGTAATGGATGAGGGAATTTCCTGTACATTCTTCGATTATACATTCCGAGAAATCCATGGCCATGGTCAGTGACGGATTTGGAAAGGGGTTTCCAGATTTAGCAGTCACACTGGAAGTATTATCCTGAATTAGAAAGTACAGAATCGAGATGATTAGAGGTGCCGACCAATTCACACACCCTAGGTCTCGATCGGGAAATTAGTCGTTAGAGGGACCGTATGTACATGGTACTTATAAGAGGTTTAAGGTTCACTAAAGTCAATTCACCTGAAGTTGGGCCTCATGGGCTTGTGGCTAGACATCGACCATGGGGTGTAGGTACTCCCGAATTAATAGTGGATTAATTCTGGAGTGGTCAATTGAAAGTAGTTTAATTGATCGGAGCAATTAATTAAATAATTAATTGCTCACTAATTAAATCACAGAAATGTGAGCCTGCGGCCAATTGATGGTGAACCTAGAGGGTCACACACAAAAGCTGGAACTGTGATAGTCAGTGGCAGAACGAAATGATTTAAAGTAGTTAAATCAAGATAAGGAATTAAAGGAATAATTCCTGGAGAGAAATTAATTAGATTTATCTAATTAATTAAATTAAATCTTTAATTAGATTTATTGGATTATTTAATTAAGTGTTAATTAAATAAATGGGCCATTTAATTAAAGTGGTTAATTAAATGACTTGGGCTATTTAATTAAAAGGACTAATTAAATAGAGGGATTGGGCCAGACTTATCTGTTAGCCCATTAGTTAGGAGATAGGGTTAGAGATAGGGTTTGAACTCTCCTATAAAAAGGAGTCTTCAGGATTCAAAAACCCTAACCCTAAGCAAGGAAAAAGCAAAACCCTAACCTACTCTCCTTACTAGCCGCCGCCGCCCCCTCCCAAGAAACCCTAGCCGCCGCCGCCTAGCAACCCTAGCCGCCGCCGCCCTTTGGTTGTAGATCGGCCGTGAAGGCTTCTCTCCCTCTTCCGTTCTGCATCTAGAGTTGGATCCAAGTCCAACTCTCGAATCTGAGCTGCTTTTCTCCTAGTTCTGAGCCTGAGGATTAAAGTGATTGCAGATCCAGCCGGTGTGGACTATTCTCTAGAGGCACAACATTTGGGGTGCTCTAGTGACCCAAAAGAAGACCGGAGAAACCACCACCTTTGCCTGTGGTGAGGTAAAACTTTATTTTACCAAGTCTTTCATTTTAGTAAATTGTGCTAAAATGATTCATACTTATTTATATGTGCTAATAAGAACCCTGGGTCGTGGTTTATAAAATTTTTAAATTCCGCACCGTTGTAGTTGACAATTATAGCCACGAAACCCAACATATTATTCGAAACCTCCCTCTCTCTTGGATTTCCTCTAGTTAGGGTGTTCCCCGCTTGCCTGGCAGCTTGATTAGTGAAGGGAATCTCTATCATAGTATCCTGCTCTTCCAATTTTTTAGCCACCCTTTCCTGTACTATTATCTCCAACTCAGATTCGGTGATTCTCTTGTAAATTGGTTTGTTTCTTCTCACAGCGCCGGCGGTGTGACTTTCCCCCACGACAGAATCCTCCAGATCGTGCACTTGCGCAGGTGGGTTTTCAGATCGGGCATTGGCTTTCGAGGGTGCAGCTCGACGTGGATGTGTCGATGGGGCATGCGACATATCATTTTCCTTCTGCAAGTTCGATGAAGGTATCTCTGGTCTTGCCTGAATCCCTGGTTGGTCGACAGGTGACTGATCTGCCCTCCCGCTGTTCATGAATTCCCTGCACATTGTGCCTATTATAGATCTTAAATCACCAATGGTCGTGTGTATTGGAATGTTATCTTGTGGAACCGCCGGTGGTGCCTCCGGTTGTTGTTGTGCGGCGCGCGATAGATTATCAGGTTCATTGTTAACAGAATTTTGTGCTCCCACTGCATGGGAAGGTTCTCCTCTAACATACGTATTCCTCCTCGTAGTAGGCATATTTCGATCTAATACTCGAACAGAGGCCCCACGGTGGGCGCCAATTGATCTTACGTGATTTCGTTAGTTCGATCAAGGGTGGGATGTAACAGTATATTAACAATAATAAAGTAAAGCAAGGATCAAAGTATTTGAATTCGAGTAGAATGAGTACAAATTCAAGTATTCAAGGGTCCTATTCGAGCATTATTGGATGCCGTACAAGCTAGAGGGTGAAATACATATGATTGTAAGCCTATGCTCCTAAACGGTTCCGAGCAATAGCTTCGAGGAGGGAGCACCTGGAAAGTCGTGTCTGGTATCATAAATGCATGGGGTATTTATAGCTGAAATCGGGGTCCAGGTGGTCTACCCGCAGTCATGCAGTTCTTTGGCCCATGAGTTTGGATCAGTGTTCGGCCCAACAGTAACTTTGGATCCTGGGCTATCTTGTACTAACGGTATTCAATCATTTGGGTCGAACTCGATCTTCCGAGATAAGTACTGCTCGATCTCCTATTATTGTGAAGAAAAGCACAGCCCAAAATCTTCCTCATCAGACACATAAAGATGGTTCAGTGGTTCTTATCTGTTAACCAATCTAAAGGGCAACGCTGGAATCGAAGATGTTTGTCTAAAATTCGATCTTTTGGACGTGCTATTCAAAATACGATACCAGTTTGGAAAACTCAATGCATTATTATGATCGAGACGTCGCGCTCGAACACCAGTATGGTTTTCGACAATTTACAACCAATTATTAATGCTCGGGTTGGAAAGACTGTGATCGGCCCAATCGGCACCAGTCCATCAATTACAATGAGCTGAGCATCAGAAACGATTCAAAAGTTATTATTTGTTTAAGTAATGAGTCTCGGATTAAAGTGTTCGTCCAATTTCTATATTTCAACCATTATATCCGATCAACAATGCAAACCCGAATGATTAATACGAGTATTAGTATCGACGGCTTATATTCGGTCGGAGATTCTCGAATTAAAGAGTTCGGTCAATTTCAGAAATTCGTTTATGATGAGGATCAGTTAAATACTCATACTTAGAAATTTTCCAAAGGAAGATTAATTGATTACTTATCAAATTACTTATTCATTGCTCGCTCAAAAAGAGGTGTTTGGTTATCCTCGTATTAGTTTAAAATATTCAAGTTCGATCGAGTTATCAAAGATAGGAGTTCATCTAACCATTATTTGATCGACCAACGAAGAAGAGATGAAAAAGTTTATAAATATTATTTCGAAAAAGAAAATATATACAGTTTTGATCCTATTACAAAGGCACAAAAATTCAAAAGTACAAGGATGTTGGAGATACATTTCGAGCATAGTACAAGCTAATATTACATTCCGATCCTATTGCATTCTACAATCCTACGAAATTTTCGGTTTCTTCCCCTACCAGTCGATCAAGATAGTCCATCTCCGAGCATGGAATCTCCTTTAGACCCGCAGGCTTTTGACTTTATTTATGGTCCTCCGAAGATGTAGGGGCTAATGCATAATTTTCTAGGTCGAGCAGTTCTCCGGACCCGAAGTAGTCAGCCATAGCAAAGTATTATCCTTAATTAACTTACCCCGGGCAATGATCGGTAGCTCATGGGTTTTCGGGATTTGGCTTATTGGCCTTCCAGATTGAGAAAATATTTGCCTGACGATATTCTAAGCGAGTTCGAAGCAATTATGTTTCGAAAAAAGACTGTTCGAAGTCTAAACTCAAAAGGTTGAGTTGATAGAGTAATGGTTTTGATCATCATGATCGGATAAATAAAGAACCAGTAGGATGAGAGAGATAGTCTCAAGGATACAACACCATCTTTTATAGTAGGGGATGGGATGGATCTAACGGCAATAATTTATTAATTAAACGGACAAGATTCAACATAGCAAAGTATTTTCCTTAATTAACTGACCCCGGGCAAGGATAGGTAGCTCATGGGTTTTCGGGATTTGGCTTATTGGCCTTCCAGATTGAGAAAATATTTGCCTGACGATATTCTAAGCGAGTTCGAAGCAATTTTGTTTCGAAAAAAGACTGTTCGAAGTCTAAACTCAAAAGAGTTGAGTTGATAGAGTAATGGTTTTGATCATCATGATCGGATAAATAAAGAACCAGTAGGATGAGAGAGATAGTGTCAAGGATACAACACCATCTTTTATAGTAGGGGATGGGATGGATCTAACGGCAATAATTTATTAATAAAAAGGACAAGATTCAACGATCGTTGGGATTCCCGATGAATTAGGAACTGTTTGGCTACAGTAGATAGCTCGTTTAAACTCATTAACGTCCGGAATACATATCAAACAATCAAGCAGAGATTATTAGATCAAACAAAGCAAGAATATTATGAAGTATTATTCAAAAAGATTTCTGAATAAGTGAAATGATACGGAGCTATATCTCAATCCTATTACACCAGTATTTGTCAAAGCTACAACCTACTTCGATTCTATTACATTTCGATCATACTACAATTAGCTGTATAAGCACAAACGGACGTTAATGTCCTTACTCGAAAGATTTACAAGGATAGTGAATATTGGGTGTTGGTTGATTATTGGGATAAGGAATTAAAGGCCTTAGTTCGATGATTGAGTAACCCATATCGAACGACACTTCATTCGCTGACGCCGCACCCTTTTCACATCCTCGAAAAACATTGTGGCAATAGGTCCCTCAATATGAGAACCGTGCCAGAGGAATAATGACCCATCGCTAAACATCCTCGAAAACTTTATGCTTGAACCCTTCCAACACTTTGCCAGGTCGAGGGAGTTATTGGGGCCGTGGATGGTCAGCAATGAGGCTAGTTGGCCTTTAAGATCGAATACTTCTTCGTCTGCAGATATTCTAGTTGAAATCGAGGTAATCAACATTATAGAACTTGAAAAATAAGTCCTACCTCGGATTTCAAAATATTGGGTCGAAGGACGATATTTCTCGAGCAACATGATTGAAGAAAATCTACAAAAAAGGAAGAGAGTTTTTATCTGAAAAACTAAAGAAAAGCCCCATTTATAGACGCAGCTCAACTTTATCCAACGGTTGAAATGTAACAAGTCGTGCGATCAAGATTTAATGACGGTTCAGTTTCCCGAGGAATAAGGAAATATTTGGTGGAAAAATCACGTAGATTTAATGACGGTTCAACGCCCGGAAATTGGAATTCGCCTCAGTTGGCAAAAATCTGAACATCAAGTCATGTAAAAGTATGAAAAAAAAAAAAAAGATGCCAGTTTCTTCTCGAAAGATCTAGTGACCTCAAGTGCACAATCCAGCTCGATCTTATTCTTTGCCAATTTGAGGGCAATAATTCTCACACTCCGCTAATATCTTGAGCTCAAAAAAGTCCTGACCGGCCTGACATGTGAGAGATCGGATTAATGATAATAGTACGAAGGACTTTTTCTTTACGACATGTCGACCTCGAAAATAAAATTGTCAGCCTGCAAAAGGTTCGGAACAGGTTTCCCGAGTATTGCTACATCGAGATAAGATATATCCATTCCTAGAGAGAGGGCTTTAGAAGAAAAGACAGGCATTGGATCGAAAGGTTTTTCGACCTTAAAAGGCTTTGATGAAATAGAAAAGGATGCGCGCTCAACGGCATCTTCCCCTAAAGAGGTCATTTTGCCAGAGTTAGCAGGTTTAATCGAAACTGTTTTTTCTTTCTTTCCTTCGCTAACCTTATGAGATTTGGGGGAAGGCATGGAAGTTCTTGCAGAGGCTTTGGAATTTATATATTTTTAGGAGCTCCGATCTCAGTATTCGATGATATGGTGAGATGATGTGAAATTGCCCTAATATTTATAACAAGGATAGCATCTTGTTATCACAATAATGGAACAGTCATCACCCACAGAAAAGATTCGATATAAAGTAACCAAAGTTCTCGCTAAAATGACAACAGTGTGGGTTAAGGAATGCAAAGTATATACGAGAAGGCAAGAAGTACACATAACTACAAAAGAAAAGTTAATAAAGGAGGTCCTATTACATAATATTTATCAATGATCGGATTCTTAGCACCAGAATCGCGACCCTCCTCCGCCTTTTCGTCTTCTTCGTCAGAATCACCTTCCGAGCTATCGCTATCACCGCTACTCGAGCTATCATCCCCTTCATCGCTACTTTGGTCATCAGCGGAAGAACTACTTGCCCTAGGGGAAGAGATGTTTTCTTCTCCCCGATCATTAGAATCGCCATCAATATTCATCTCATCGCTCTCTTCCACCGCATCTTCCGCTTCGAGCGTATCAGGGTTGGGCATGGGAACCCCGAATTCAGTGAGGAATTGGGTATACTCATGACCTTGAAGACCAACAATTTCGGGAGGAAGAGAGGAAGCTTTGTAGTTTTCCCCAAAAATGTTTTTATGAGGGTTCATATGGGGAAGATAGTCGTTAAGAGCGCCTTGAATCTTTTCGGCCACGATGAGCTGCTGAACTCCTTTATAGAAAAAGGCCTGATTAATCGGACCTGACCGCAATCGAACCAAGGCATTAAGTAAAGGGGACTCCAAAAACTCCTTTATTGCTGGGAGCTTGGCTTCTTCACGACCCCTAGTGTATGCCTGATAGGAAAGCATCTTAGCTTGCTCAAGATCCGAATTTAATTTTTTGACCTCTTCCTCGAGGGCCCTCTTTCCTTGAAGCTCTTTCCTAGCTTTGGCGAGCTCCTTTTCGACCTCAGTTAGCTTGGTAGTAGTCTGCCTTAATTGACCGACCGTGATGGCGTCTTCCTTCAGTATATCGTGGAGAGCATTATGAGCCTATTGAGATTCTTCCTCTAAGATCGCTAGTCGATGAGATTGATGAGCAAATAAATCGCCGGCCTAAAAAAAATAAAATAAAAAAATAAAAAAAGAAACAGATATCAGTAATAAGGCGGAGTTTCGAGAAAGATTAGTACGTACGAAAAAATGTGTACCCTCTGATGTGCATAAGCATAATCACCAATGATTTGAAAACAATCTTTATGGAAGAGCTCGGTATTATCATCCTTAAATCTTCCGGCCATCAGAATTTTGAATGACTTATCCACAGCGTGTTCGCCATTGGGGCCAAAGTCAGACTCGATTGTCCCACTCTCGGGAAATCCAGCGGCCCTTGGTCCTTGAAGGTGATCCTCTATGAAATCTGCAAAATCTAGTTCGGTCCGGCCGGGTCGACATTGGATCGGGCCTGGTTTTCGACCAAAGGGCCTTACCCTTCTTGAGGACTCAGGTTCTTCGCTGTTTCTTTTTCGAGCCGTTCTAGCTTCAATTATCCATTGGGCTTGGATTCCCTTGAATGTGTAATAGCTATATCCAGCCGTGTTCGGATCAGACGTGTCAGTCGAGAATACCGACTGTAGAGGCCCGGCAGCTCGGGATTGTGAAGTTCCCTCGGCAGCAATTTGAGGAAAACTCACAGCTAGGTCCGGAACCGCAATAGTATCAGTGCTGGGAATGGCTCCTCCGATCTTCCAAGTAGCCCTTGATTTATTTTGTCTACGGGGCTGGCCTTGGGTCCCTTTTGAAAAAGAAGCAACGTTCAAGCCGACTATAGAGGTTCGAAATCTCTCAACGACCTCAGCTGAGAACCAAAGAATGTTAATTTCGACCAAAGGAAAATCCGTTGAATTATAAGAAACAAATAAGCATACCTAGAGTAAGAGGAGCAACAATGGCATCAGCCTCCCCATCAATCCTTAGAACTTGATTGGTTTGGATATCGGCTGGCGTCATAGAAAGATGCCCAAATGTGATCGTGGGAGCAGGATAAGAACATTTACTGAGCCCAGCCATTCTTAAGACTCCCTCTTGGGTCATTAGAGCAGTTTGATAGAGGTCGGGTTGAAGGGTCCGCAAAAACTCATCCGGGAGCTCATGATTCATTCTTCTTTAAGGCTCCGCCTACCGTAGATCCAAGACTGCTCCCCTGCCCACATTTTCGACCTTTGAATGTCTAGAACCCTCCAACCAAAGAAGCTGCAAGAAGAAAAAATGAATACTGGATGGGGGAAAGACAATATAGAAAATGCTTGGAATAAGAATGAATTTTACCTAAAGAGCGATTATTAACAGGAATAGGAAATTCAGTGGAACTCAAACCAGCCTTCCGAAGAATAGCCTACCCCACGAGACAAGCGCACTAATACTTGTCCGACCTCATCTCTTCTATCATATTATAAAGGCAATGGTAGTCAAGAATCAAGTAGCCTTTTATTTTTCGACCACCAAAGGTCCAAGCTGGACTATGATCCCAAGGATGTTCCAGAGGAATGGTCGATCCATCCGCAAGTGTTGTGGGTAGGGGGACGAACAAATAAATAACTAGATTTCCAGGTTGAGCTATTGCTAGAAATCGGAGAATCTAAAATAATGCGATCATGCTTCTGACTAAAGAAGAAGTACCCATGATTCGATGAATGGGAGATATTGAAGCGGAAAAATTGGTAAAAGTTACGAAAGGTTGGCTTCAAACCTTTTGCAACTATAAGAACATCAAAAGAGACTACGAAGGCAATGACATTAGGAACCAGTTGAGTTAATGAAACGAAGAAGGTGATAGGGATTTCCTGGAAAAGGGGATGAAGTTGAAGCCTAAGCCCATGTTGGAAGTAGGAAGTATAGAAGGCACGACAATTCTCAGGAGGAGTGCTAGTTCTCTCCTCGAAAGAAGGAAGAAATATATCATACCCGGAGGGAAAATATCGACTATAATTCCTCGGCAATTCTTACAGATCACTCCCCTTATACCTACAAGCCAAAAGTTCAATTGGCTCGGAAACTTGAGGGTTCGTGTCTTTGGTTTTTGTGGCAGCCTTAGCGGCTACCTCTGCTTCCGTGATGATCTTCACCACAAGAGTATCCTTTTTTACCTCTGTGGGGTTCTCATCCAATTGATAGTTTGGCTCGGAAACTGGGTTCTGTGGGAGCCATCGAGAATGATAGTGGGGACCATGTCCTCACCTTCTTGAGGAGAAGAGTTAGGATTTCTGGAAGAAGAGGCCATCTCAAAGATTGAACAACAAAAAGGCTCGATAAATATATGGATTGCGGGAGCTATTGACCTAAATTATTTACCACGATAAAATTGAAGGCGAAAAAAGTAATTATGAAGATAAAAAAATGGTATATATATAAGGTAAAAAAGACATATTTAACCCTTCGCGATGTTTCAGTTTCCCGCCATAATTAATTGACTGAATGGATTGCTATAATTCATGAACAATACGCTATAATTACCTACTTCTACGAGCTTCAGCTACGGTTTTGCTCGAAGAAGTGAGGGAGTACTGATGGGAGCTATTTGACACTATAAAGAATAACCTATAGCTCGAGTGAGGATAGGTCATTCCGACCTATCGAGAAGATCCGATCAAAAGTCCAAGATTGAAGGTCGTCTTGATCAAAGAAAACAAATCTAGTCGACACAGATTAAAAAGCCGAGTGCGTGAAGGATATTGCCCAAGATCCTAGTCTGATTGGGTTACCTTATAAAGTTAGGATTATGAACTCTATATAAGGGCTTCACCCACATTGTATTAGGGTTACGCTAAGCATCTCATACGCTAATACACTATAAACATATTGTAATCACCTTATACTTTCAATCAATAATATATATAGCTTTTGATCTACGTCTTTCATCTTTCATTTAGTAATTACTATCATCGTTGTTTTTCTTCTTCTTGTGTAATACCATCCGTAGTAAATTAACTAGGCCCTTTATTAATATTGATCAAGAACTATTCCCATCATACCAAATATTGATATTTCCCGAACACTAACCAAAATCAGTAAAACCACAAATTAAGGTAGTAATTATATATGTATAAAATTCCATAACATTCAACTTTTTTTCCATAACATCTTTAAAAAAGTCGTTTTTCTTATAACTTTATTCAAATACGTATATCTAAAGATACAGTAGAAGTCATGAGGCAATTAAAGTACATATAGATGGTATGTTCTCAGATTCCTATGTGCTTAAGAATTTGATTCTTCTTCTACATGGTTGTTTTCATTGTATATGTTTCTGATTGATTTGGATCATTAGTTAAAGAAGGAAGTGTTAACTTGCTCTGCAATTGGACCCCGGCTAGGTGATAAGAGACGTTAGTTGATAGTTCAAAGGGTAATGGCTCACATGATCGGTCACTGTTGTTATGAGGATACAATTACAGAGATCATGTTTCAACTGTGCTCTACTGCCAGCAATGCATATCAACTTCAAAAATATAGATCAAGCTTACATTATTTGGGGATTTTTTGCTTATTTTTAACCCAACCAGCTCAAGCTTTAGGAAATTTTTTGGTTTACATTTTCAAAATATTGGTGTAGCAATGCAAATCTGGTTTATGCGTCACCAAAAAGGACTTCTATTTCTCTAATTGTAGAGATACAATATCATTTTTCAATGTAAGAGGATTAAGAAAATGGCAGAAACTATATTTATTAGAAAACTGTCACCTTTTCTCTTTTACTATAAATTTTCAGAACACTAATTTATTTAGACAAAATTATTTGAAAGATTGCCTTAAATCTGACATGGGCATTCGTGGTCACATAAGCATGCTGGTAGTTTTGGGTATCCAGCATGAGTACATGAGGCTGTGGTTTCCACTTTATAAGTTTTAGCACATCTCTTAATGCATTCATCTCCATCACGGATTCCCATTTCAGTTACGCATCTGCATGTTTCTTCCCACATACCGTCTCGATAACTGCATTTTAAATAATAAGGATATAACTATATTATGCATACATAAAAGAAGAGTGTTTATTAATTATATAACTGATGCAATAACAAGTACGCAAAAAAGAATGTAGAATTTTGACAAGGAGACAGCCATGTTCTTTTTTTTATATTTTCTGTTGCACCTTTGGAACCAATGTAAACTAGCTAGGAATAGGATTACTTAAATAATCCAAAGCGTTGTTTATATAATGAAGGGTCAAAACCCAAAACTACACCATTTTTATTTCAGGAAATGAAACTTTAATCCTACGTGGGAAAAATTAACAAATTATGTTTACTCTTAATAGTTGGGAAAATCTCCCCACTCTTAATGGTTTTGAGTCTTTTTTGGTAATATGTACCACTAGTATAAGTGGGAGCTGTTAAAATATTAATTCATAATTTCTTAATCAGAAGCTCCTTAAGCTTGAAGTTTCTTAAGCATGAAGAATTCATACTTGATGAATTGTAGTCAAAGTTGGCAACTGAAGAGTGATGAGAGTGTTTTCTGTGTATTATTGTGTTTATCGTATCAAAGGTTCGGGTGTCGGTTTTAACCCTTCTCGTCGATTTGAAGAAAGGCAGGTAAATCAAGTCTTTCTTCGATTTGTACAAGGGGATCGTAAGCTGTAATCAAAGAGAACAACGTCAGGTTAATGCCAGTGGTGACCCGGCGATAACCCTCCGATGCCTAAATAATATCGAGTTATGATATCGAAATGGGTAATTAATGCTTAGAGAGTGACCGTCATTGTATTTATGAGGGCTATTTATAGTTTCCGTTCGGGTCCGACCTGACAAGACTTCCCGGATATCGGGTTCGGGTCATGATAAGACCTTCGGGTCAGGGTATATGACCCTATTTATATGGGTCAACCCTTTTACAAAAAAGGGTTATGCTTGTCGATCACAATCATATCGATGAATGAGTTGACGTCCTCTCCGTGAGTCAGCTCGATGGAGATCGACGTGTCGTGACTCATTTGTCCGTCCATCGCCTCGGCGAGGACATTGGATTTTGATGATCGATATAGTGTGAAGTTTTTACGAAGACTTGGTACATCAAGAGTCCCCCAAGTTCCAGAGTTCGAGTGAAGGTCGAATTTTGGAAGTTTTAATTGGTTTTTTGATTTTTTGGGTATATAGTGGTAGTCCCCCAAGTTCCAGAGTTCGAGTGTAGGTCGAATTTTGGAAGTTTTAATTGGTTTTTTGATTTTCTGAGTATATATGTCCATCCGCAATCTGTAAGTTTCTTTTTCGTTTATCTTGTTCGCGCCAATTATGAATTTATTTCTGGCGGCAATTGTGAAAATTGGAGTGAGGAGGCGAAGCGTCGTTTCTTTTGAAGGGAGGAAGCTGAATCGTCGTGACTTTTTTAGGGTCTTTTCTGTAATTAATGAAGCGGTAGTTATTTCCCTATATAAAGGTCATTTTCACCGTAAGCGATTTCAACCTTTCGGTGAAATTCTTTTATCCTCAGAGCATGTTCTTTAATTTCGAACGTGTTCTCAAACATAACCTCTCTTTGTAGTCGATAGCCTTTCTTTGTCCAAAGTATCGAGAAAAGACGTCGGCCGATGCACCTTCAAGTCCTGATAGTGCTCACGTTGACTCTGTGGTCGATGAGGTGTATAATGATTAGATCGAGCACCTCGAGGTCGAAGAAGATGAAGGAGAAGACGTTCAACCGATTGGTGTAGAGGGGAGAACTGAGGAATCCGATGACGAATAAAATACAAAAAATTATCAGACCGAGGAGGCGTATTACGAGTTTCAAGCGGGAGGTCACAGAAAGCCTCTAGGGTCGATGTTGTCAGCCTTCTCGATACCGTCGGGTTGGACTCTGAGTACTCCTAGCGAGAACCAGATGATGCACGAACCGCCGAAGGGTACTTCGGCCATTCACGAGGCCTCGATGGAGGGCGGGTTTCAGGTACCTGTAGCTCCCGAATTGGCCTCTCGGGGTTCATCCGACACAAATAGTGTCGAACGGTATGTCTATGTTAATTGCATTTATAGTGGTGATGAAAGCCTTCGGGCAAATGGCCTCTTTTGCGAATTTTTGGTATCTCTTCAAGGTGAGCGACTCTCCCAAATCGGGGACGGGATTTTATCAAGTTAAATCTCGAGGAAACAGGAGTTTCTTGACCAATACCAAGAGTTCTCATGGTAAAGGTTGGAAATCGAGGTATGTGTTTGTTACACCTCCGAGAGGGCAGACTTTGAATACGACTGCTCCATGGCGTATTGATCCCATCATTGTTATTAACCCGCCGACACCGCACTTCACACAAAGGTTCATTGAAAATCTTAGCAAGTATCATCTCGACGTCAATAAACTGATCGAGGAGTCTCGACTTTTGGTCTGCGATTTATCGAAATCGAAGAAAAAGGCTGATGATCCGAGTTTAGGTGCATAGTATTATGTCGATTTTTATTTTGAATATCCATTTCCTGATTCAAGTATTTTATAGATGAAATAGTTGTTGGAGATGTGGTTCCCCCAAAGGGGACCAAACGTGTGATGCTGGAGCAGCAATACAATAGATTTTGGACCCAAGGCTCATCTTCCAGAAGCCGACAAGTCGGTGATGCTCAGGGTAGGTCTACTGGGGGGAACCCTGAAACACGTCGACAAGAGATTAGGCTGGGGAAAAGAGCTAGGACTGAAGTCGATCCGGAGGTCTCCCCAGTTGCTGAACTGGTTAATCCGCCTAGGGCGGAGAGGATTACGAGCACCGCATATGAGGGAGTCGATCTTAACTGGGAACTTTTCGAGTGGCTTAATTTTCCACTCGATCATCCCGCTAAGTTAGGCGAAAACACCTCAGTTCTTCTCCGGAATTCCTTGATACCATCTTTTTCAACTTTCATACATAGCATCTACCCTCGTGATCAGAGGTATTTATCAAAGTTTTCGATACAAGAGAACATTCATTATGGAGGTCGGATGATCGTAGGGGTAAGTAACATCCTCTATGTACACTATTATGTATCTATTCCTTTATGTTTAAGAGTAATTGTATCGATTTTATAGGTGATGCAATATCAGTTCCATGGTTATTATGAAGCCGAGCTAGCCCAGAAAGAGTTGGACAGGTGCAGAGAGGAATTGGCGAAAACTAATGCGGAGCATGAGGAAGCTCTCAAGACCAGGGATCGGTAGCTCAAGGATGCCATGAAGCAATTGAGCTTAGCGACGATGGAGAACGATAGGCTTCGCAGCGGTTATCCCCCTGATACTAGGATCATAACTCCCGAGCAAAGGCTAGAGATTGCGAGGGAGTTTATCGAGTCGCGGTCTTCAAATACCTTGCAGATGCTAGGATGGGCGAGGAATTGATACGCATGCACGAGAGGACGATTGCTCAATGTCTGCATAGGGGTTTTCTGACAGCCGACTTTGATCCGGATCGTATTGGTCCCAAGATGAACGAGAGGTGTGAAGTCGATGCGAGTGTTGCTGATTTGGAGGCGGAGGAAGCCATCGTTTGAGCTCATGATTTCGGAAAGTTGATACCCGAGGATGATCAGAACAAGTGAACCTGTATTTAGTTTTCGATATTTATTTTGTCAGTTTAAGACTTATTTTGTTTTTGTTTTTTGCCACCGGAACTGTGATCGTCGAATATTTCATCAGTTGTAGCTATCGATTATTTATATATGTTTATAAATTGTTATTTTCGTGTTTAATTTAGGTTAATTTATTGTGGTGGACCCTTCGAGGGAACCCGTTGGGCTTTTAAACCGTTGACTGGACCTTTTCCCTAACCGCCGCGTCTTTTTGAAATTATTTTGAAAGAGAGCGCCTTTTGGATGTTTGTGTTTATAAATAAGCCCGCTTCCCTTGTTAACTATTCATACATCAAAGCAAAGTTTTTGTAATCGGAGCAAGGTTGTCGGAGTTGTCGTTAGTTGAGTTAAGCAGTCGGTTTAGTCGCAATTTTCGTACGTTTAGGTACCGCTTCTATCTTTTTCTTTTCTCTATGTCGAATCATTCATTGTCGACTGGTAGTGAGTCAGTAGGTGAAGGTGAGGGTATGTCACCGAAGCCGATAATGTCTCATTTCGACATTCTTTTCAAGGGGCAGCATCATAGCCCTCTTTCCGCTCAACTTTTGAGCGTAGTTGAGCCGGTTCCAAAAGATGTCGTTCCACCGAGTTTGATATCAGAACGTTATCGTACGACTGAGCATTTTAATACCACGACGTCCAGTCGTTTACGTTTGTCAGTCGAGTCAATTTTGGCCAAGTTCCAATTTCCTAAGGGATGGACTGTTCTTCTCCCTACTTCTGATCAGAGAATGAACGATCCACCTAGAGGGTGTAGGACTTTTCACATCGATACCTTTGAAAATGGTCTTCGTTTTCCATTGGCTAAGGAGTTAGTTTATAAAATAAATGGTTTTGGTCTCTGTCCGACACAGCTAGTCCCCAACGTTGTGGGATACATAATTGGTTTCTATTTAGTCATGAAGACTCTAGGTCAACCTGCTTCCTTTGCCAATTTTTGTGGTCTTTTTAGCGTAAGTCCTTCCCCTAAGTCGAATAAAGGTTTTTATTTCGTCAAGTCAAAACCTCATGTTAGGTTTCTGAGTGACCTCAAGGCATCACATGGGAAGGGTTGGAAAAATAGGTTTGTTTTTGTTCGCGCTCCTAAGAATTATGTGTGGAGGATGAAACGCGAGTGGAGGTCGGGCGGCATTCTCTTGAAGAATTTTCCCGAACCTTCTTGGGGGCCCGACGTTCCTTCGCAGTTATCGGAATCGACTTATGATATCAACTTACTTTTGTGGGAACCGATCTTGAGTTTGGGAGGGATGTCGATGGCTCCTTTACCTATCGATAATCCCTCTTTAGGTCGTTATCATGCCATCCATTAATTCACATTTAGTTGATTTTCGACTAACGTTTTCGATTTTGCAGAGTCTATAGTCATGGCAAGTCGAGCTGCTTCTTTGGCCATTTTAAAGGCAAAAAATATGGTTACTGCTTCTACTGCTCCCCCTACGATGCGCGGGAAAGATCTGAGGACAAAGGTGTTCGCTCAATCAAGTACAATTCCTCCTATGTCGAGTCCACGTCTCGACAAGGAAACTTCTTCTGACAAGGGAAAGAGGCCCATGTCGTCTGATGATTGGCAGAAGGAAACTCCTACCTTGCAAAGGGCGAAGTCTGATGTGAGCCCGACTCCATCGACAGACGATGCCGTCGCTCCTCGAGAAACTATTGAGACGATGGTAGAGAATCAAAAGAAAAGGATGGGGGGTCAAGTCGCCCAGGGCTCGATGATAAATCCGGCCTTCCTTCGCATCGACATTGGTACTGAGGTCTGGGACAAGTTCTGTTCAACGCTATCTATGATGGATCATGAGCCATTCCTTAAGTTCGATACCGCCGATATCCTACGTCTGCAAGCTGCTCTTCAGTTGGCGGTATTTCTAGGTTTTTTCTTATTTGTAGAGATTTATCGATTATAGGCTTATCGATTTGTTCTGTATTATAACTTTTGCTTTTACTGTCCTTTCAGAGCAACCAGTTGATTTTCCACAACTCCTGTAGGGCGGACCCAGCTCGACAACGCGCAGAGAGATACAAAGGACTCGACAAGGAAGCACGGAAGCAAATTGGTGCTCTTGGGGGAAAAGCAAAACTCTTGAAGGGGAGATTTCGACCAAGGAGAAACGAATCGTGTGTTTGGAGGCTGAGATATCTCAATTGAAGGCTGATTTCGACAAGAAATTGGAGGAGAGGGAGGCAGAAGGCTTCAACAAGGGTCAACAAGAGGCACTTGAGCGTCGTCGTAGCTTGACATCTGAAGAGAGGAAGGAAGTAGTCCTCGAGTTTTACAATAGTGTTGTGTACTAGGAGCTTGTAGATCGTCAGTCGGGTAATGATTTGATCCAAATGTTCAAAAGGGGGTGGAAACAGTGTCGCGCCTTGGGTTTTCTTAATGACAAGTTCGATGAAGACAAGACGGACCCCAACCTTGACGAGAATGGTGAAGAGTTCGATATTGCTGCCCCCGAAGTTGAGAAAAGGAAGAACCCGAGAAGCATGAGTTCGGGTTTCTTCTTGGTATTCAGGCCGAGAAGGTTGAGGCGGCAGCCCGTAAGGATGTCCTCGAAGGATCTACTATGAGATTCACCACGGTTCTGGCTCATTTTGATATTGATTGGCTTGTTATTTGGGTTATTAATTTTTATGAATATTTTGTACTTTGAATCTCGATGATATTTCATCTAGTCGCGCTCGAGTAGCTTGTTTAATGTCGAACAATGGGTTTGTAATAATTATTCTGACAATTTTCTTTATCTCGATCTATTTACTTCAATTCGTAATTACTTGAGTAATGCTAATTGACCTTTTGATGGTCCTATTGTCAGTATTTGTCTGAATGGTTACTGATCTCGAGGGGTTTGATTCCTTCTTGACCGTCGAATCATATTTCCGATTCTATATAAATTACCTCACTTGTTGCATATTTTCGTCAGGATAGAAGTATATCATTTAGATATGACTTCTGTGAAATATATCTTCCATATTTATATTATTGTTATTGTCCTTTATCGATCCTCGTTCTTTGGTACGAGAGAAATTGGAAAATTTTCGTCGCATCGACGTGTTCTTGCGTCATTTAATTCTTGTTTGGGTTTCGACTTTTTTATACTAAACTGTCGATATGCACAAAGATTGCATAGTTGATACATATTGGTCGACTAATGCACGAGCCGAGTTGTATGCTAATAAGAGCTTAGCGTTCCAACCATCGTTTTGTTGTCGGAGTCAGTTGATATCGGGGGCGGTTGGGGGCATTAAATGCTTAGATCTCAGTCGTTGATCATGATGCCTTTTGACTGTTGGATCAATTCCGCGTGGCTCCCTTGGTAAGCGCAACGGACGGCATTTAATGTGTTTGATCTTGGCCGTTGATCTCAATAAACCCTGGTCGTTGGATTGGGTTAGCAGGATCTATAAATTGGAAGGGGGGACCATTCCTTTTCAGTTCGTACTCAGAATAACCCAAATATGTGTCTTTGGACATATACTTCGACCTGCTCTCCTTTCGAGCTTTCTACATATATTATGCCGATTAGGAGTGTTTTCTTAATCTTCGCACTCCTTCATCGTGTCCGCCCTCCTGATCGAGGAGCGAGACTAAGCTTATTCGATTGGTTGGTATCGGTAAAGAGGGCGCCTCAATGTGTCGGCCTCATTGTTCGAATGGGTGGGATCGGTAAGGACAACGAGGTCGGCCCCGACGACATCCCACCATTTTGGCTCTCAGCTATGGAAGCCCTTCATGTTGACAGCCGAGATCCTGAGTGGTCGTCGGTGGTGGTGTCGAAGCAACGGTAGTCGATCAGATGGTGGAGGACTTAAAACTGTTGATCAACGATATGCAATTTTTTCCTCTCCTACTGTTCGGCAAAAGTAGAGAGACCCATCAGCCATGGTAACCTGGTCGATGGGTTTCCTTGTGGTTGTTGCTGAAAGCGACTCCTACTGTCCCTCACTAACGCCATCGGGGACTCGAGGAGTACATCTCCTAAATGCGTCTATCAGTGAGGGGAGAAGCCTGCCTACAGTTTTTTCTCTCACTGATCGGTGCATTTTGGAAGACGTGCTCAGGCATCGACGAAGATCTGCTCGTTCATCAAAGGCTTCGAGGAGTCGAGGTTGGGTTCTCGATGGTCTCAACACCAAGAAATGAGGATTTAGATGTAGGATTTCCATTCTTGTAATAGATCGAGAAAGCATTTGTAATAGCTTAGTATTGTACAACGATCGATTTAATGGAATAAAATTTTCTTTCTCGTTGACATTCTAGGCTTCATTTATTTGTTTGTCTTCGTAATTCGTAATTTTAATTTAATTCTCGATCTTAAGATAAAATCGACTGATAATCTAACTCGTTCAATTCTTCCACATTGTACTATTGAAATGATATTAGCTTTGACTCGTTTAATCGTCAAATAACTTAACATCTTAGTAGAAATTTCAACCCCCATTGATCGATTTTAGTTCAGCATCGATTTGAATATTAGCCTCGACTTGTGTGCTCATCGAATAATTTTTTTTTTGCTTTGTATAAATACTCCTTTGATCGATTTTACTTCTATATCTTTTCGTGATATTCGAGCACTCTAGAATTTTTTAGCTTGTTAATAGCTTTCATTATTTTTTTGTCGATTTCATCTCGATGCCCGCGGCTTTCGAGGAACGTGTGGAGTTAGCTTATTAATAGCTTTCATTATTTGTTTGTCAATTTCATCTCGATGCCCGCGGCTTTCGAGGAAAGTGTGGAGTTAGCTTATTAATAGCTTTCATTCTTTGTTTGTCGATTTCATCTCGATGCCCGTGGCTTTCGAGGAACGTGTGGAGTTAGCTTATTAATAGCTTTCATTTTTAGTTTGTCGATTACATCTCGATGCCCGCGGCTTTCGAGGAACGTGTGGAGTTAGCTTATTAATAGCTTTCATTCATTGTTTGTCGATTTCATCTCGATGCCCGCGGCTTTCGAGGAACGTGTGGAGTTAGCTTATTAATAGCTTTCATTCTTTGTTTGTCGATTTCGTCTCGATGCCCGCGGCTTTCGAGGAACGTGTGGAGATAGCTTATTAATGGCTTTCATTCTTTGTTTGTCGATTTCATCTTGATGCCCGCAGCTTTCAAGGAACGTGTGGAGTTAGCTTATTAATAACTTTCATCCTTTGTTTCTCAATTTCATCTCGATTTAATAGCTTTCATTATTTGTATGTCGATTTCATCTCGATGCCTGCGGCTTTCGAGGAACGTGTGGAGTTAGCTTAGTAATAGCTTTCATTCTATGTTTGTCGATTTCATCTCGATGTCCGCGGCTTTCGAGGAACGTGTGGAGTTAGCTTATTAATAGCTTTCATTCTTTATTTGTCGATTCCTCTGCAATTCATAACATGGAAAAGTAACTTCAGACATTAGATTTAAAAGAGGGACAAAAGAGAATATAATACTACTTAATATCTTGAATAGTAGAATGATGGTAATGGTCCTAAGATCAGCCAAAACGCAGCTGAAAAACAAAAATTTTAAACGGGGCAAAACGGCCCAAAAAGTGCAACTACTTTGCAAGAAAGCTTTGGAGACCTTCTACCATTACTATCCTAGGATCATCATGCACGCAAAGTTCATATTAGAAGGAAAGATATCAAATTATAACTCTCCCAATCTTGGGAGGTGAAGAGCCGCAAAGAATCGGGACAAGCAAGTGAGACCCGAAACCTTCAAGTACCTCCAAGCTCACGGGTTCAACACCTCCAAGCTCCAAGCTAGAATGTCCTCCTTTAGAACTTTTTTCTCCAAGAACCTCAAGAAAATCCACACCAAGATCTCTAAGTGTAGATCCTCCAAAGCTAGCCCACACACACAAGTGATAGCACTTAAGGAGTAAAGAAGATGAGCTAGATCTTGCAAATACACCCTCAAACTATTAACTAGAATGAAGTAGTACTTGAATCAAGTTAAAAACTTGATAAAGGAAGAGAAAGAGATGAAGAAAACAACTTTTCTTGCTAAGATAGGAGAGAAACCCGAACACACACTAAAAGGTGTAGTGTGTGTTTTCGTCTTGCAACTTGAAACCTCTAGAATGAAGTGAAGACTATATCTTATATTATATGTTTGAATCTTGCATTGTAAGTTTCAATATGTGCTTCCCAAGCACACTACTTCTAATGCAAGATAGTGGTGGTGGCCACCACTAATATATAATAAGATATATATTTCTCTCTTGTATATTTATCAAACATTATATCATATCATATATGATCATCTCATAAGACCAATTTAAATTGGTCATGGGTTAATTTGACATTTATTTCCCAATTAATAAATCCAATCTCTAATTCAAAATTAGAAACCCATTTATTTCTTCCTTCAATTAATTAGACCCTTCTAATTAATTTTTGACTAAATTAATTTAACATTTAAATTAATAGAGTCCTTCAATTAATTAATCTCCATTAATTAATTACTACTTCTTGTCAAATCCAATTTGACTTTAATAAATTGAATTAAGTTGCATCTTGTGCTATTGTGTGTGGCCCCTTGGGTTCACCATCAATTAGCCGTGGGCTCACAAACCATTTGTGATTTAATTAAGAGATTAATTAAACTACCTTTAATCAATCACTCTTAGACATGATCTCATCAAATCCAGAGTACCCACCACTCGAGGTAGTCGTCTAGTAACGGTCGATGAGTCCTAACTAATGATGAAAATAAAGTGTGAACCTTTCTTGAATTGATCTCATCAATCCTCTTATGCATACCATGCACGTACGCTCCTTCCAATAACTTATTTCTCGATCGAGGCCTAGGATATGGAGTCCAATGGATTCCTATAAGCCTTGATAACTATGCGTCTTTATTCTTTAGGGTGATTCCTTTTAGTGATTACCCATTTGGAAACTCCTTTCCAAATCTAACATCACTCACTTCGGCCGAAGATTCCCGGAATCAATCCATACAAAAAAATGCATAGGAAATCGCCCAACCACATCACGGTGGGAGTTAATGGATCCTTTATTGACGTCATTAACCTCACTACGATGCTATCCATACCCAACGTGAAACTATAATGACTCGCTAATTAGTAGTCGAGTGACACATCAAAGCATAAACGCTCCGCATGAAGTTCACTCTAACGTCTCAAGTCAAAGGACCAATTTACGTACACTATCGTAAGTAGAAGAAATCTTCATCTCCGATAAACTCCTAAGATGAGATTTTTCTAGCGGGGTTTCGATGAGCTTGATCTCATCAAGCCACCCACTCATATGCATTGATATCTACCATATCGATATCCATGGAACTATCCATCCCCATGCAAAAGAGAATGCATACTCATGCAAGTCTTAACGAATACAATGATGCCCTATCTCAATTGTATTCTACGACTTGGAAAGCTTTTAAGATCTTAAACCATAGTAGAACATATTCCATAGAGGGATGCATGATGTTCCATATTTTCAACGATCTAAGGGCTTTATAAATTGCTTAGATGTATCACAATAAATGAAGAATTACCAATGCGAACTTTTACTGATCATGAATAAGATTGTTTACAAGAGTATTTCCAAGACAACTGATTGGCTTGTTGGGCACTACTCTAACAATCTCCCGCTTGCACTAAAGCCAATCGTTCATAACTTTAAGGCCCATCTTAAGGCGATGTCCTTTAAAAGCCTTGATTGGCAATGGTTTAGTCAGTGGGTCCGCAATATTTTCTTTTGAGTCAAGCCACTCTCACGTCTCCTCTATCAGTGATATCTCGTATCAAATGATATCGCCTAAATACGTGCTTGGATCTTTGATGAGATCTTGGCTCCTTTGCTTGCGCAATAGCCCCATTGTTATCACAGAAGATAGCAACGGGTTCGGCAATGCTAGGAACTACACCCAACTCTTGGATGAAGTTTCGCATCCAAACACCTTCCTTAGAAGCATCACATGCAGCTATGTATTCTGCTTCGATTGTAGAATCGGCTACAGTTTCATGTTTGGAACTCTTCCAACTTACTGCACCTCCGTTCATGAAAAATACAAAACCTGACATAGACTTGGAGTCATCTACATCACACTGAAAACTAGAGTCAGTGTGACCCTCAATTTTTAATTCTCCATTACCGTAGACCAAGAACAAATCCTTAGTTCTTCTCAAGTACTTAAGGATTGCTTTTACGGCACTCCAGTGACTTTCACATGGATTGGATTGAAAGCGGCTTGTGACACTAAGAGCTTGTGCCACATCCGGCCAAGTACATAGCATGGCGTACATTATGCTCCCTATAGCGGATGCATAAGGTATCTTTGACATCCTTTCTCTTATATAGTCAGTCTTGGGAGACATCGACTTGGAAAGATGGATTCCATGTCGCATTGGAAGAAACCCTTTCTTCGAAACATCCATACTAAACCTCTTTAGTATCTTTTCTATGTACAACATTTGGGATAGCCCTAGCAACCTTTTAGATCTATCTCTATAGATCCGTACTCCCAATACAAAGGAAGCTTCTCCCAAATCTTTCATGGAGAATTTTGTATATAACCATGCTTTAGTCTTCTCTAATATTCCTACTTCATTCTCAATGAGAAGAATATCATCGACATAAAGCACTATAAACTCTATCGAGCTCCCACTAACCTTCTTGTACACACAAGGTTCATAGATGTTCTTGATGAAGCCAAACGATTTGACTGTCTCATCAAAACGCTTGTTCGAATTTTGGGATTCTTGTTTAAGTCCATAAATGGACCTTTGCAGTTTGCAAACCTTTTGCTCACTACCTTTGGGTGTGAAACCTTTTGGTTGCTCCATATAAATTTCTTCTTCAATGTCTCCATTGAGAAAAGCGGTTTTCACATCCATTTGCCATATCTCATAGTCGTACCATGCAGCTATGGAAAGCAAGATCCGAATGGACTTTGGCATGGCCACTAGTGAGAAGGTTTCCTCAAAGTCGATGCCCGGTCTTTGAGTGTATCCCTTCGCAACTAGCCTTGCCTTGTAGGTCGACACCTCTTCATTTACTCCAAGCTTTCGCTTGTAGATCCACTTGCAACCAATGGGTACTACTCCCTTTGGTGGATCTACCAAGGTCCATACCTTGTTTGAGTACATGGAGTCCAATTCGGCTCTCATGGCTTCACGCCATTTTCCCAAGTCTATGTCCAACATAGCTTCTTCATAAGTCCTTGGATCAATATCCAATTGCCCCGTTTCATGTATCAATCCAAACCGTTCGGGTTGTTTATGTTCACGAGTGGACCTATGATGTTGTTGTGTACTAGTGGTTTCCTCATTACTCTCATGTGTTTCCATCTCTTGTGGTGATTCATTCGTCTCACGAATTTCCTCCAATTCTATCTCCACCTTTTCATTATCAAGAAGACGTTCTTCCAAGAAAATGGCGTTCCTGGAAACAAACACATTTTGTTCCTTAGGATCATAGAATTGATATCCAATAGACTCTCTAGGATATCCCACAAATTTGCATAAGGTGAACTTGGCTTCCAACTTATCTCCCACTAGCTTCTTGACATAAGCGGGAGACCCCCAAATTCTCATGAATTTATAAGAGGGTGCTTTGCCGAACCACATCTCATGAGGTGTCGTAGGCACAGTTTTCGAAGGTACTACGTTTAGTATCTTTGAAGCTGTAAGAAGAGCCAAACCCCAAAAGCTTCTAGGTAAATCTGTGAAACTCATCATGGATTGAACCATGTCCAACAAAGTTCAATTGAGGAGTACCCGAAGGAGTCCACTTTGAGAGAATCCAATTCTCTTTCAAATAACCGAGGAATTCGCTACTCAAGTATTCTCCACCTCTCAATCGGATCGAAGAGACTTAATACTTTTATCGATTTGCTTTTCTACTTCATTTCGAAACTCTTTGAACCTTTCAAAAGCTTCGAACTTATGTGTTATGAGATACACATATCCATACCGTGAATGATCATCGGTAAAGGTTATGAAGTACTTATAACCTCCTCGAGCACTAACACTTAGTGGTCCACATATATCACTACAAAAAAATGGTTTTTTTGTAACGCCCACCGAAATTTCGAACGCTTTCGATTGTATTTTAATCCAAATTTAAGTGCTACATTTTATTTTCAAAGTTAAGCATTAATTTGAACTAAAATATACAAATTAATTAACTAAATCTTGTGATCTTATGAACTTTGAAATAATTAAAATTATAAAAGTTGCTTTAAAATAAGATCAAGACCTTTTTGAAAATTTTTGGGCTTGGATGCACAAAAAATTTGTTTTTGTGGACAAAAATATAAGATTTCAAAATTTCGGGGGGCAAAGTGTAAATTTGTCCAAAGTTCCAGATTTTTTGTAGGAGAGTAATCATTTTCTCTCATTTGATAAGTTATTAAATGTTGATAATATGTTAATATGTTTGATATGTTATGTTCCGTTTGTTTCCGACTATATGTTTCCGTTTGTTTCCGATTATGTGTGGGCCCCCTTTTGATTGGTATATGGACCCGATGCCAACCTGGCCGGCAAGGGCCGGTAGGATTGTCACGGTTACCCGTAGGCCTGGCCTTACAATCCAAGTGGGGAGGAACACTTGGGGAGTAAGGACGAACTCCGGCAAAGACATGTCGATGCATTTTTGATAGTAAGGTCGCTCCTTACTTGGTGAGTTTGGATGGACATCAGACTGAGGATGGAGGGTAAGTGGAGGACGGCACTAGCAAATTCTTGGTTATGTGAATTCCGTGTTCCTTCCGTCTTGAATATATGTTTATTTGCTTGATGACATGCTTATGTTATATAATATGTTGCATTCACACATCACCATGCAAATTCGCACATAGCCTCACTAAGTTAGACGATCAACTTATGCGTTCTATGTTTCACCCTTTTCAGTTTCAGGCTTTCTGGAAAAAATAGTCGGGTTGCGGTTAGGTCATCACGGTTGTAATATTTTGTTGTCGATTTATTCTCCCTTTTTATTTTGTTTAAAACCTTTAATTTATTGAATCGTTAAAGATGATTTATATTTTTGTCAAAGATTCAAGATTTTCATAAGTTACTTAATTATCTCTCTCGTTTGATTTTGTTCAAATCATTTGATATGTTGTGATTAAATGTTTTCGCTTTAAAACTCTACTAGGAAGATTGATTTTATTTGTTTGTTCAAATATATTAAAACCTTTAATTTATAGTTTTCTTTAAAAAAAAAAAAAAAGGCTTCGATGTTTTTAACTTTTTTTTTTGTCAAAATAACAATAATTTTTCGAACGTTTCCCGACGGACCCGCGGAGCCGGGCCGTCACATTTTTTGTGACAAATTGTTATGACGTAAAAAGAAATCGTCACAACAAACTTTTGTCATGTGATGAATGCAACTTGCGTCACATGAAACCTATGTTGATATGGCGAAATAATTTTCGTAGCATAAACTCCAACTTGATGCGACAAGTTTCCATGTTCGTCGCAAGATGGTAAGTCTCATATGACGAAAAATAATTTATTCATATATAAGTAAAGTTCATCTGACGATTTATATTTTTGTCACAAGGTAGCATCGCTTATATAACCAAAAAATAATTCGTCACATATGTGGAAATTTCATGCGACGATTTTCTATTTTGGTCATATAACAGCATGGCGCAAATGACAAAAATATTTTCGTCATATAATAACAACTTTCATGTGACTAGGTATTCGATTCGCCACAAGAATACTACGGCTTATATGACAAAATGTGATTTCGTCATGTAATAACAAATTTCATGTGATGAATTTTTTTTTGTCATAAAAACTGTGTGGCTCATATGACAAAAAGAGTATTCGTCATATAAGAACATATTTCATGTGACGAAGTTTAATATTTGTCACAAAAATAGCATGGCTCATATGACAAAAGTGTTTATTCGTCATATAACTTTGCCTTTGCGTGACGACTTTTTGTATTCGTCACAACAAAAGTTTTTCCGTAAACTTTTTTAACCTGTTGTAATAATATTACTTTGTCAAAAGCTATTTAATTCCAAGATAAATATCGATTTGATTTTAAATAACCTTAATTTACATAAATCTAAGGTCAATAATTGGTCAATTAACGTCACAAATCTAGAATTGATCGATATGATTGCGAATAATATCCATGTGCATAACCAGATAATCAATCATTTTGAATTAGCGACTAATTAATTCCGAGTCAAGTATCAATTTGATTTTGAATAACCTCAATGAACATAACTCTAAGGTTAACAATTGGTCAATTAACGTCACAAGTCCAGAATCGAACAATCAAATTGAGAATAACCTCAATGTACATAACATTAAGGTCAACAATCGATCAATTAACGTTACAAATCGAGAATTGATCGATCTTATAGCAAATAAACTCAATGTACGTAACCATATAGTCAACAGTTTTGAATTAGCGACTAATTAATTCCGAGTTAAATATCAATTTGATTTCGAATAACGTCAGTGTACATAACCCCGAGGTCAACAATTGATCAAATAATATTACAAATCGAGAATCAATCGATCTCATTGCGAATAACTTCAATGTACATAACAATACAACAATTTTGAATTAACGACTAATTAATTTTGAGCTAAGTATCAAATTGATTTTGAATAACCTCAATGTACATAACCATAAGGTTAACAAAATTTGTTAGTTAACGTAATAAATCGAGAATCGATTGATCTGATTACGAATAACCTCAATGTTTATAACCATATTGTCAAGAATTTTGAATTAACTACTAATTAATTAATTTCGAGCCAATATCGATTTGATTTCGAATAACCTTAATGTACATAACCATAAGGTCAACAATATTGACATTAGTCATTTCATGATCGATTCTAATTATGTTCATTGATTTAACTTATTTTCCACCAATTTTATTCCATTTAAACCATATTTTTATTCCATTACCAATTAATAACATTAATTATGTTTTAATTTCATTAATTTTTTGCAATAATTTGTTAAGTTAATTTCAAAAGTGTTAATAATATAATTAATGATTTAAAATAAAAATGAGAAAAAGTTTTTTCCAGCTGAGGCATAAAGCCATAATTTCATTTTTCTCCACTCTTCCTCTCCCTCTTCGTCTCTCCCCCACTCTTCCTCACTCTCCCACCCACCACCGCCGAATCCCACAGCCATATTTCACACCCAAACCTCGATCCCACCGCGATCCAACCCAAGTCCGCCCTACTCCGCCACTGCCCGAAAATTGAGCGAGTCGCGTGCCCCAGTTGCCCAAACCCGCGTGACCCACCCCTGCATCTGGCTGAACTCGGGCGGCCCAGCCCACCCCTGCTTCTGCCGGAACTCGCGCGACCCGGTCTGCCTCTGCCCAAAAACAGTCTCTCAGGGTAAATATTTCCTCTTATTAATATATTTGTGATTGATTTATTAATTCTTTGCTTGATTTTAGTTGATAGGTTTAGGTTATGTTGATAATTGGAGCAGGAGTTTAACATCTAAAAAGTTCTTCAATTTTATATATTGCATTGACGGGATAAAATGTTGGGTTCAATTATTAGAATTGTTAATTGCTATGTTATTATTTCTTTATTTGAAAACATATTTCACCTTTGGAGTAATTGATTCAATGGATTTCTCTAGGTGCGAGGGTTACTTTTGCTGAAATGATTCGAATCAAACTCCCGGCCTGCCCCTGCCCGAATATTTTTTCCGACTGTAACGGTAATTCCCTTTGTTCTTTTATCTTTTGATTCTTTCATCTTACTTTTTGTCATGTATCCCTTTAATATGAAATATGATATTTTAATTTTTTTAAAGTCTTGTAGCCTTGCTGATGTCTTAGCTTTTTTTTTTTTTTTCTGCAATCAATCAATCTTGATTGTAGACTAGTTTTGTATGTTTTTTTACATAAGCACTGATAAGAAAACATCAGATTTAAAATAGCAGTATACTATGTATTGAATTAGTACCTGCTAAGTAGGATAAACCATAGACTAGTTTGAGTATAATCAATGAACTAATTTTACTTTGTTTGACATTATATATTTTACTTTTCTTGGTCCATTTGAATCGAATTGCATATATTTTTTTCCAGCATGGTTTAGAAACTTTTTTCCAAAATTGAGGGATGTGATATATATCAATTACCCGAGGTGCTTAGTGTTGCTTGTGTATCACATGTTCATCCATCAAAATCATTTTATGATAATGATCTACCCACGTCTGTTTAAAATACTTGTATGCTTGATGCACTGCTTTCGCTATCTATAACCTCTCCAAGGGTCATCCCCACCATGAAGAGCCTGCTGTAAAAATTTATTTTCCTTTCCTTTCAAAGTCTAAATATGGCCCTGTTTATTTTTGTTGGTCTGTCTATAATCAGTTCATTGTTGAAACTACAGGGTTTTATTTGTTGTTGAGAATTTGAGTGTTTCTCATTGATCCTTTTTTATTTTGTTATGTAGCCATACCCATATTTGCACATCCGTAACAAGGTTCCATTTGGTAAATTCTTTTCATGTCACTCAGATTCATTTGGGTTTTATATTGTACTCTTTTGAGATTTTGCTACTGCCAAAATAAATTATTTTGAATGTCTTTATTGCATTGCTTAGAAGGTCATGTGTGAATATTTTTCTTCCTTGGATGATCATGTGTGTAAAGCTTGACTTTAGCCTTTGTTTTTAATGATGCTTTTGGATTAAAAGTTCAGGAATATTCAATCATTTATGTATCAAGATAAAGACCAAAAATTGTGTTACTTGGTGTCTGGCCGGAGGAAATGTAACAATTACTTTTTTTTGGTCCAGTTTTCGTTTAAAAGAGACTTGTGATAAGGTTCAGTTTGTTATAAGAAGCTTATGTATTTGTTCGAGCTAAACCAAGTTTTGGATGTTGGTATCACATTGAAGCAACTGATGAGCATGTTAATATGGATTTGTGCAAGCAGTTGTTCTTTCTAAAACTAGCAGATCATTGATTGAAAACGCACTTTCTGAAATGTAAAATTTAGCTTATTCATACCAGACATGGGTTGACTATGTTGAATTTATGAAATCATACATTAAAACTTATGCTCATGGTATTAATACTTTTTTTTTATGATCAACGTGTTGAAGCATTACATTCATATAAAAGCAAGATACCAGTAAATACTACAATTTCTCTTCATGAATTTGGAAAGTTTGAAGCTTTAACTAATGAGTAAATCCTTAGCTTATGGGGAGATGTTTTCTAAAAACTGATTCCAAAAATCTCCTCACATTGGCATGTCTGCTCTATTTGTGAGAAGCCCCACTCTTATTATACTTCCTTTTAGATAGGGAAAACATAGACATGTGAAAATGTGGCAGTAGTATCCAGGTATTAGTTATATTGTCAAGTGTGATAGTATAATTGTATGCTTGATGTATTTTATTATATGATAGTTGTTTTGGTGTATGTATGTGCAGGATGTCAAGCTGTTCGTTTGTGTTGAGGAAATGTGTAGACACAATCTACAAGTTACTACATTAGTTGTTTGTGGTGTATGTATGTGCATATTTGAATATCTAATTTCTGGATTTAAGTAACTGTTGTAAGTTATCCTTTCTATAGTTTATGGAACTTTTGTTGGTTTGGATAGAAGTAGTTGAACAGAGGTCTATTTTGTTAGTTGACTTGGACTAATATTTTGATAATAGTGTAGTTGCATTATTTTTGTTGGTTTGGATATATAGTAATTTGAAATCAATGTAGTTAATTGGTTGCAATTGTTGGATTGATACAAATGTAATTAAAATCTTTGGTGTTGAAAAATCACAGGTATGACAAAATTCACAAGTTGTTGTGACTAAATAGATTATTATGAGATTATAAAATTAAATATTAAATTATATGTGACAATTTCTTTTTATCATAAAAGTATTTTCATAAATTTTGGAAAATAACTTTTGTGGCAAAGCTTTCGTCATAATAGAACAAAGCATGTCTGACGAAATTAATTATCACAAGAGGTACACGAAAAGAAACAATTGTGGTGACAAAATTAGTATTTTGGGACGAAAATTTTAAGTTTATACAACAAAATTTTCGTCATAACATAACTGATTCATATGACGGAATCAATTGTCACAAGATTTACTTAAAAATAAAGTATTGTGGTGACGAAATTAGCTTATTGTGACTGAAAAAAGATGTTTATGTGACAAACTTTTGGTTGTAACAAGAACGCTTTATGTGACGAAACTAATTGTCACAAAAGGTAACCAAAAATATACTATTGTTGCGACGAAATTAATATTTTTATGACGAAATTTATAGTCTCTTATGACAAATGTTTTCGTCATAACAGGAATACTTACACGGCAGACTAATTTTCGTCACTATAAGTTGTGACGAGTTTGAATTTTGTCACATGAGACATGTTAAGACAGGGCCTTTACGGCGAATCTTGTGACGAAAAAAATCGTCATAACAGCCTCTTGTGACGAAAAATCATGTTTTCATGATGAAAAATTTCGTCAAGAGAAAGGCATTTTTTTGTAGTGTATCCGTGTGGATCAAATCCAAAGTGCTTAAAGCACGTTTCGGTTTCCCAAAAAATGGCAATTTGGTCATTTTCCCCTTTAAGCAAGATTCGCAAGTTGGGAACTCATCAATGTCCACTATTTCTAGAGACCCATTAGAGACCAACCTATGAATCCTCCTCTTGGAAATATGTCCAAGTCTAGCATGCCATAGATATGCGGAGTTATTGTTATTTGCCTTTCGTTTCTTAATATTATCGTGAACATGCAATATAGTATTAGATGTTATGGACGTTTCAAGATTATACAATCCATTAGCTAGTGTACCTTTTGCATATAAAGAACCATTCTTTGAAATGCTAAAAATTCCATTCATAATGGTAAAACAAAAACCTTCTTGATCCAAAACAGAATGGAAATAAGGTTCTTGATTAAAGCAGGTACATAGAGACAGTCTCTAAGGACTAGCTTACAATGTCCTACATCTAGTACTACATCCCCTATTGCTTCGGCTGCAACTTTTGCACCATTGCCCAAGCGGAGAACCTAATCCTCATGTTCAAGGGGCCTTGTTGTTCTCATCACCTATTTGTCATTACAAATGTGAGAACCACAAGCGGTGTCCAACACCCAATTAGCATTATTCACGGAAATATTAACTTCAACAAAAAAATATACCTTGATTCTTATTTGGGACGGTTTTAAGGTAAAGAGGATAATTCCTCTTCCAATGCCCTTCTTTATTACAATGGAAACAAATACCCTTAGGCACCTTTTCCTTCGCAACTTTAGGAGTGGCCTTAAGAGGCTTCTTGTCCTTAGAGGAACATTTCCCCTTCTTTTTCTTTCCCTTTGCCTTTCGGCCCTTGGAAGAAGTGGGAGCTAACATCATATGTTTCTACTTTAGTATAGAGCTTTCCGCCGTGTGAAGTATATTAACAAGTTCATGAAGTCCAACTTCCATGTTATGCATGTTAAAGTTCATCACAAAGTTGTCAAATGAGCGGGGCAATGATTGAAGGATCAAATCCATATAGAGTTCATTGTCGATAATCACGTTAAGATAAGCAAGCTTTTCAATGAGTCCAATCATTTTAAGCCCATGCTCACGGACCGATGCACCCTCAATCATGCGAGCTTGGAAAAGCTCCTTACTTGCCAAGTAACGTTCTTGCCGAACCGGAGTTGAGTACAACTCGGACAAGTGAAGGTGGATATCCGAAGCATGAGACATGTTCTCATGTTGCTTTTGAAGCTCACTTGACATTGAGGCCAACATGAGGTAACGGGCTTGAAGATCATCTTCGACCCATTTGTCAAAGGTGCCCCGCTCCTCATCCGATGAATCAGTCGGTAAAGCCACAGGGGGTGGGGAGGTCACGACATCGCTCCTTTTCTCAGAATCGAGAACAATGCGAAGGTTGCGGAGCCAATCTAAGTAATTTGGCCCAGTGAGTTTGTTTGAGTCAAGTATCATATGAAGTGGGTTCTTTTCCATTTTAAAAAATTTTTAAATCTACAAAGGCGAAAAAGATTATGTTTAGCGTTCATTTAATTTTTCAATGTACTTTATGATCTTGGACTTCTAACCATAAAGGTCTCCCACTATTTTATCGAATCCCATGCCCCCACATGGTAAACGAGAAATTAAATTTCTTAGTAGGTCTCAAAGTCCTAAAGACATTTTCCACACCCACGACTCATGAGACATGTGGTCAATTCAATAGGTAGGCAACAAATTGCCAATCGTTTCTACCAAACGACCTTTGAGAATATTTTGCCTCGCTTTTCGTATGGACCCACGACTCGTGTGACATCCATATTATTAAACGTTAAGTCTACACCATCAATCTTGATAAGACATACCCCAATCATGGACGTTCCACGACTCGTGAGACAACGCCATGACCCGAATATGCCCTACCCTTGGCACTTTAACTCGTGCATCAAGGAAACGATCATATTGCTCTAATTACACCTGTTCCATGACTCGTGAGACAACGGATGAATCGAATACAACTCATGACCGAGCCCTATTGATGGAAGGCATGGACTACGAAAACTCGCTTGTCCATTATGACTTAATTATTAAACTCGATTGGGTCGAGTGGAGGTTTTTAATTATTTGAAGTTGCAAGGTCTCACCAAATTTTAGTTGTTTATCTTTGTTAGGTGATCTATCCTAACATGCATCACATACATCAAATGGATAAAATACCAACAAAGCATAAACGGTCCTAGCATGCTCCTATGGCGTGGTGGATGATCATGGGCTAATCCTATGCGATCCATTCCGAGCCAAGGAATGTCCCAATTGGTCCATCTAGGGTAAGCAAATAAATGGAAATAGAATCCTACTCTATTACATATGCATCACCATGCATACATGGCCTTCAAGGTCTTCAAGTCCTTCACAAGTCCTTCAAGTCCTTCATCTTGAATAAACCTCACAACCTAATGCCTACTCTCTTTACATTGACATAAGTCAAGAAATAAGAGGCATGCAAGCCTCATTTAATTACAAACCCAAATCATCAAATGAATTACAAGATTAATATCCAATCACATGAGGTCAATGCCACTAGATCATCCACCCATATATTCATCACACATTGGGGCATCGATAAAGTAAATTTACCAAGAAGATTATCTAACAATTTCTAAAGGATTAAGGTATGTACTTTGTGGTGTCCCAATTTAATGAGACCAAAGAACACAAATGAAGAGGTGTTTGAATTTCGGTTTTATGACCAATCCGGCTCATCCTTAAGTTATCCATAAGTGAAGAGGCTTAACCACAACCCTACATCACCTTTGGAAACCGTAGGACTGACAAGATTTAGGAAATTTTACCTGTAGGTGCGGTTGTTCCACTACAACCCGACACATACGGTCTTTTCACCAAAAACCAATTTTCAAAATAAAACCACCCTTACTCCATACATCCTTATATCCAACAAAGTGTTCATAAACATTATCTAACCATAATCAACCCCAAAAACATCCCCTAAATCTGAAACAAAATCGGTTGATGCACTTCGAATTTTAACAAATCGTTTTCACCAAAACGTAAGGAAACATTCATAACACTTATGAATCACGAATCTAATATGAAATAGCATGATTTGGCTCTGATACCACTTGATGGTAATGGTCCTAAGGTCAGCCAAAACACAGCGGAAAAACAAAAAATTTTAACGGGACAAAACGGCCCAAAAAGTGCAACTACTTTGCAAGAAAGCTTTGGAGACCTTCTACCATTACTATCCTAGGATCATCATGCATTTCTTCAGAGTAAAGCGGCGCATAAAAAAGGGCTGGTCCGTCAAAAGTCCGGTTCCTTCGCGAACGAAGTTCAAAATCAACAAGGGTTCGTAGAACGAAAGGAGTGCAAAGTTCAAATTAGAAGGAAAGATATCAAATTATACCTCTCCCAATCTTGGGAGGTGAAGAGCCGCAAAGAATCGGGACAAGCAAGTGTGACCCGAAACCTTCAAGTACCTCCAAGCTCACGGGTTCAACACCTCCAAGCTCCAAGCTAGAATATCCTCCTTTGAAACTTCTTTCTCCAAGAACCTCAAGAAAATCCACACCAAGATCTCCAAGTGTAGATCCTCCAAAGCTAGCCCACACACACAAGTGATAGCACTTAAGGAGTAAAGAAGATGAGCTAGATCTTGCAAATACACCCTCAAACTATTAACTAGAATGAAGTAGTACTTGAATCAAGTTAAAAACTTGATAAAGGAAGATAAAGAGATGAAGAAAACAACTTTTCTTGCTAGTGTAGGAGAGAAACCCGAACACACACTAAAAGGTGTAGTGTGTGTTTTTGTTTTGCAACTTGAAACCTCTAGAATGAAGTGAAGACTATATCTTATATTATATGTTTGAATCTTGCATTGTAAGTTTCAATATGTGCTTCCCAAGCACACTACTTTTAATGCAAGATAGTGGTGGTGGCCACCACTAATTTATAATAAGATATATATTTCTCTCTTGTATATATATCACATATATATATCAAACATTATATCCTATCATATATGATCATCTCATACGACCAATTTAAATTGGTCATGGATTAATTGGACATTTATTTCCCAATTAATAAATTCAATCTCTAATTCAAAATTAGAAACCCAATTATTTCTTCCTTCAATTAATTAGACCCTTCTAATTAATTTTTGATTAAATTAATTTAACACTTAAATTAATAGAGTCCTTCAATTAATTAATCTCAATTAATTAATTACTACTTTTTGTCAAATTCAATTTGACTTTAATAGATTGAATTAAGTTGCATCTTGTGCTATTGTGTGTGGCCCCTTGGGTTCACCATCAATTAGCCGTGGGCTCACATACCATTTGTGATTTAATTAAGAGATTAATTAAACTACATTTAATCAATACCTGTTAGACATGATCTCATCAAATCCAGAGTACCCACCACTCGAGGTAGTCGTCTAGTCACGGTCGACGAGTCCTAATTAATGATGAAAATAAAGTGTGAACCTTTCTTGAATTGATCTCATCAATCCTCTTACGCATACCATGCACGTACGCTCCTTCCAATAACTTATTTCCCAATCGTGGCCTAGGACATGGAGTCCAACGGATTCCTATTAGCCTTGATAACTATGCGTCTTTATTCTTTATGGTGATTCCTTTTAGTGATTACCCATTTGGAAACTTCTTTCCAAATCTAACATCGGCCGAAGATTCCCGGAATCAATCCATACAAAAGAATGCATAGGAAATTGCCCAACCACATCACGGTGGGAGTTAATGGATCCTTTATTGACATCATTAACCTTACTACGAAGCAATCCATACCCAACGTGAAACTATATTGACTCGCTAATTAGTAGTCGAGTAACACATCAAAGCATAAAAGCTCCGCATGAAGTTCACTCTAATGTCTCAAGTCAAAGGACCAATTTACGTACACTATCGTAAGTAGAAGAAATCTTCATCTCCGATAAACTCCTAAGATGAGATTTTTCTAGCGGGGTTTCGATGTGCTTGATCTCATCAAGCCACCCACTCATATGCATTGATACCTACCATATCGATGTCCATGGAACTATCCATCCCCATGCAAAAGAGAATGCATACTCGTGCAAGTCTTACCGAATACAATGATGCCCTATCTCAATTGTATTCTACGACTTGGAATGCTTTTAAGATCTTAAACCATAGTAGAACATATTCCATAGAGGGATGCACCATGTTCCATAGTTTCAACGATCTAAGGGCTACATAAATTGCTTAGATGTATAACAATAAATGAAGAATTGCCAATGCGAACTTTTATTGATCATGAATAAGATTGATTACAAGAGTATTTACAAGACAACTGATTGGCTTGCTCGGCACTACTCTAACATAGAAAACAAACGAAAGGAGTGAATTCATGTTTAGAATTTCCTGAGGTTCCTCCCGTTCCATGTTCGCTTGATTAGTTCTCAGCCCAACGTCTCTAGTCGATAAGCGCCCTTCCTCCAACTTCAATTTCATTGAATGGTCCTTCCCAATTACTGTCGGGCTTTCCATTCTCTTTTGAAACATCGATTCGTTAAAGCACCAGGTCCCCAACTTGAAAAGACTTCAACCTTACGTTCTTGTCGTAGGCCTTAGCCATGGTCGTCTTGTACGATTGCATCCTAGTCGAGGCCCTCTCCCTTTTTGCCTCCATTTGGTCGAGTTAAAAGTTTCTTGCTTCTGTGTTGTCCACTTCATTGTACAGGTCGATTCTAGGTGAAGGCACCTCGAGTTCTGCCGGGGCAACCGCCTCGGAACCATACACCAAGCTGAAAGGAGTTTTCCCCGTCACTGTCTTCTCTTTTGTTCTATAAGCCCAAAGTACCCAAGGTAACTCATCTAACCACGCTCCACTAGCTTCCGACAATCTCTTCTTTAAAAGTCTCAGGATCTCTCTATTGGTCACTTCGGTTTGCCAATTCGTCTGCGGACATCCTATCGAGGTAAAGCGTTGCGTGATTTTATGTTTTGCACACCAATCGGTTACTCTTTTACCGACGAATTGCCCACCGTTATCCGATATTATGATTCTCGGTAGTCCGAATCTACAGATTATCGACCAATAAAAATTGATTATCTGAGTTTGCGTGATTTGTTTCAGGGGAACAACTTCTATCCCTTTACTGAAGTACTCGACTCCTATGAGCTGATAGAAATAGTGTCCTGCAAGCCAGCTGTATGGCTAGCTTTTATTGTAATAAATAAGGAACTACTCAATTTTGATTAATAAAAGCACTTTATTAGATGGTCATCTATATCTTATGTAATAATTATATACGCATAAGGATAGAAGTCCTTAGATCACAGGGCTATGGGACAACCCGTGGACTGATCTCCAAGGCCGTGATCTAGACCATATTCAAAAGTCATAGAATCCAATCGAGATAGGACATCGTTGGATTCGGTTAGACTCTCACTGTTGTGTATACTCCGATGAACTAGAGAACGTTGGGGTCCACGAGCATGACTGGGATAGTCGATACACATAAGTGGGTGGCTTGCTGGGATAGCAAGTGCACTGAATACCCCAATTAGGAAATAACTTACCATGGAAGCAGTAGTCGCATATCGGGGTTGAAGTTATTCCAATTTACGATAGTATACGAGGAACGATCCTTAATTACTTGAGGTGATAAGGTTTATCTGGTGCGAGAACGCTATGCTTTGATGTGAGTTCCGACTGACTGGATATCACCAGAAAGTCTCTGTGGACTCGTGTTGGGTATAGAAGAACTCGTGTGCAGGTTCATATCATCAACAAAGGATCCATTGACCCGACTTGATAGGTTGGGAAATTCTCCTATGGATTTCTGTGAGAAATTAATTCTGGTAAAAATCCTTGGCCAAGGTATCTGACGACTTTATGTAAGTAGCTCATAAAGATTAAGTCAAAGAGAATTATTTCGAGACCAGAATGCATAAAGTCAAGACAAAATAAAAGGGAGACCGATGAAAGACCATACCCTTAAGTCTCGACTGGGAGATTGATCGATGGAGAGATTATGGCGTATAAAGAAATTGTAAATGAGTTAAAAAGGCTCACTGAATTAATTCACTAGTGATTGGGCTCCATAGGCTTGTGGCTGGACATCGACCTTGGAGTGTGGGAGAATTCCCAAATTGGCAGGGGTGCTAATTTTGGAATGATCAGTCGACAGAGTGTTCGATTGATTTAGAGAATATGTTGCTCGAATAATTAAATTGTATTTAATTATAACCCACGACCAATTATGTGGTGAACCTACAGGGGCATACACAATACACATGAAGCGAAAGCGAGGAAAAGGAGAACAAATGGGTCGACCGAATCGACTGGGTCTATTAAGTGACTGGGTCGACTAGGTAGACTTAATTAGAGCTAAATGGATCTAATTAGAATTTGATCAAGATCATAAATTAAATTGGAATTTAATTTGTGAGGTAATTAATTAAGTTGGATTTAATTAATTAAAGAAAGAATTAATTAAATAGACTTAGAGTCTAGTTTAATTAATTGGGAGAGTAATTATTTAATTGGGCTATTTAATTGGGAAATTAAATAAAGCCCAATTAAATTAATTAAGTGGGCCATGAATTAATTGGAAGACTTAGTCTTCTAATTAAAGAGGACCATATACCCATGTAAGAGAATTGAAGTCCTAATCCTAAGAGGATTAGGTTAATGAGATAACTATAAGTAGGTAACATATAGTTATTTCATACACACAACTCTAAGAGCAAAAACCAAGCAAAGAAAAATTCTCTCTCTCCCTCTCCCTGCACAAATCGGCCGAACCATCTTCCCGCTTGGAAGAATTTTTTGTTTTCGATTTTAGCTCCTAAGCCGTTCTCAAATTCTAGATATTAATATACCCTATGTTCTAGTCGATTAGGTTATATTAATTTTCGTGATATTGTGGTGTATCAACTCGTAGAGGCGCAACACGTGGGGCGCTATAAGGAGGCTTTGGATCGACCTACCCGAGGGAGAAACGCAACCTGGATTTGCAAGGAGACAGGTATAATTTTGATCTAATTATTCTGGTCGTTATAATATTCATATATATACAACTAGAGATGTATCCTAGCAAGATTCCGTAAGAGGTCTTAAAATTTTTATATTCCGCTGTGCTTAGGGTTGTTTATCTTACCGAATCCCAACAGTGTATCAGAGCCAACTCTAGGCTTTGTATATATATGAATTTGCAATTTTTGTGATTTAAATCATATGTTTGATTTATGTATGGCTAGTTCTTTAACTATGCATGTTTTAGGACGTAGATCTGTTAACTTAGAGTTAATGTAAAATTTTGATTCGAAAATTTTATCGTGTTAGTTTTAATTTTGGATTGGGATTTAATTAATTAGATCTGTTTAATTAAATCAGAGTAATCGAACAAAAAAGATTTTAATTGGATCCAACCGCGGTGGCACGCGGCGGTGCGCGGCAGCGCACCGCGGCTGGGAGGCCACCGCGAGCTGCTGCCCACGGCAGCGGGCGAACATCAAGCTGGCCGCACGTGCAGCACACGGCAGCAGCCTACAGGCTGCCAGCCGTGCGCTGCCATGCGCAGCAGCGGCTGCCTGTCCACATGGCAGTCGATGGTTGGCCTCGACTGGTTGATTTTTGATTGGACTCTGATTCTGCCTATTTTGAAAAATTCTGAAAATCTTTGAGATGTGTGAGATTAGGAAACTTGGAGTTTTGGATAAGGTAGAAATCTTGTTAGATTTGAACACTACCTTAATTAACTAATCTAGTCAAAATAGGATTATCTTGAGAATCTTGGAGATTTGGAAACATTGGGAAACTTAGAGTTTTGGATAAGATAGGAATCTTAGAGATTTGAAAACTATCTTAATTAACCTATTTAATCAAGATAAGTGTTGTAGATTACTTAGAACTAAAGTAAGAGTTAATTAATCTTAGAGATTAATTAATTGTTCCAAATTAATTAACTTGGATAAATTTTGTGAATTAAAATTAAAGGAGCCGGTAAATTTACATTTATGCTCTTATGTGATTTATGCATGTTCTTAAGTGAATATGTGGATTGGTCGATTTTGCCCTTTAAGCCCTATGTAGTTTTGGTTTATTTATTCTATGGGTTGTAATTAAATGGGCCTGATTGATGCCCTTGCTTGCGGAAACGAATGTAATAGAATAGGACCATTTATTTTTATAAGTTAGACTTAGATTAGGCTTGGAGCCAAGAAGACCTCATGAAGACTTGGAGATCTACATGGAGGCCCATAACCTTGGAGGACATGGAAGCCCAATCATGCTGGATATTACAAGAAGCCCCATGATGTATGGGTTTGAAAATTGTAATAGTTAGGACATTTAATTTCCACCCTAGACTGAACAATTGATCCATCACAAGGCTCGTGATGGATCGCATAGGATGGGCAATCGATCAATCATATCCTGCTAGGTGATGTATGTTTACTTATATTCTTTGATGTATGTATTGCATGCTTAGAATAGATCACGTAAACAAGATAAAGCATAATCTGATGAGACCTCGCACAAGAAAACGTAAAACCTCCAATTGAATTTAAAAATTCAATTAGAATATTAAATCGAATAACTGGCGCATGAGAATAGGGTCTATGGTCCGAGCCTACCCAATTACTAGGTCTTCGGCATATTGTACGAATATATCTCGATGTCTCGCGAGTCATGGGTCGAGCTATAGGAAGATAATATGTCTATTGCCTCGATGCACGAGTTTAGTGCCAAGGAAAGGATAGTAAGGTTTTAGGCGCTGTCTCACGAGTCGTGGGGCGTCTGGAATTGAACTATTTCTCTCCACGAGTATTGGAAATGATTTAAATCTAGTAAGTATGGATGTCTCACGAGTCGTGGGTCCATATCGAAAAACGAGGCTAAATGAACTTAAGGGTTAGCTGCGATGGTTAACCGCCGACGTAGTCGACCACCATGTGAATTAAATAGTATGGCCAACGAGTCCTGGGTACTAGGATATTGCATTTGGGCCTTAAGCCCGCTAGGATATTTTAAATTCCCGAAACTTATGTGGAGGCATAAGATTTTGATTAAAATAGTCGGAGTAATTTACAAATAAAATTCGTGTTTGTAAATTGTGCATTTTAAATTAATTTTTCGCGTATTTATTTCTTCCATCGTCATTTTATAGATATGATGTCAAAAGAGCTTAGAGCACTTAGAGATTTGTCCATCTCATCACTTGAACGCAATATTTTAACTGGACCCAACTTGCATTTCTAGACGCATCATTTGAATGGACTGTTTGAAGCCGAAAAAATCTCATATGTTTTGTCTGTACCACCACCCATTACTATTTCACATGATGTTCCTAATGAGCTCCGAAAATACATCACCAAATGGAAACTGGATGATGGGTTAGCTCGTGAATACATGTTGGAATATATGTCACTTGATCTGCGTTTGCAACATGAGCATATGGCATCCGCAAAAGAGATTCTCTCGAATCTCAAATTCCTTTATGGGATTAGAGATGGTCGTCGCAGATTCGCGATCACGAGGGAACTCTTGCAAGCAAGAAAGAGAAGGGAAACTCCTGTCGGAATCCACGTACACAAGATGATTCATCTTCTGTCTGAACTCGATGATATGGTTGTCGTGATGGACAATGATTTCCAAGTGGATCTTGTTCTACAATCTCTTCCTAGATCATATGACCGATTCATCGCGGATTTGAATCTCCAGAGGCGAGAGATCACTGTGCATGTCCTGCGACAAATGCTCGAGGAACACGAGGATTCTTTTGTAAAGAAAGCAAGGGTTGGCGAAAATACTGAGCGGCGTTCAAAGCCAAAGAAAATGGAAACCCGAGCTCCTTAATGCACAAAGTCAAGGGAAAGGTTTAAGCTCGAACCTATGGAGTGTTCGAACAGGTATATTCCTTGTTGATCTAAATTCTAAAATTAACCATGCATCTTTGGTGTTAGACACTGACTGAAGTTCTCATCTTTGTAATGATTTACAGGTGATGGGAGCGACAATGCAACTGGAGCATGAGGATTGGATCCTAAGAAAAGGCAATGGAGCTGGAGCTGCTACCAAGGTCGTAGGCAAAAGTAGATTTAGGTGGTTTGATAAAATTCATTAGGAAATTTTCATTTATGTACCTGTTTTTAGTGGAAAACTTTTATTCATGTTTATGAATAATGATGATTTTAATAAAAGCTCCTGTTTTTCGTTTTTCATTGGTACATTGAAATATTGACTTTACATCATAAAACCACCTAAGTTAGTTATGCACGTACAACAAAACAAAAGGAAATAAGATAATGAAATATCTGTCCAAGTATGGCACGCTCGACTTGGACATATATCTAAGTCAAGGATCCAAAAGTTAGCATTATCTGGCGCGCTTGAAATCCATCGCATTGTTGAAATGCCAACTTGTGAACCATGTCCAAAGGGTAAAATGGCTAAGTTACCATTTAAGGGAAACCCTGAGCGAGCCAAACAAACATTGGACCTAATACATACTGACGTATGTGGAACACTAAGAAAAAGCGCCCGAGGTGGCTTTGATTATTTCATCACTTTCACTGACGACTATAGTCGTTATGGATATGTGTTCTTGTTGAAACACAAGTCTGAAGCCTTTGAGTGATTCATAGAATTCAAGATGGAAGTAGAGAATCAACTTGGTCATACGATAAAGGCTCTTCGTTCTGACCGAGGTGGAGAATTTCTTAGTAACGAATTTCTGAATTATCTTGTAGACCATGGAATACTGTCGCAGTGGACTCCTCCTGCAACACCCCAATTAAATGGAGTAGCAGAGAGAAGGAATGGAACCTTGATGGACATGGTTCGATCCATGATGAGTGCCACTGATCTTCCTCTTTCATTTTGGGGACATGCCCTCCTCACGGCAATGAAGATACTAAACATAGTACCTTCTAAATCCGTAGAAAAGACGCCATACGAATTATGGTTTTGCAAGGCACCCTCATACGCATTCATGCGCATATGAGGATCTCCCGCTTACGTTAAAAAGCTAGTGGGAGATAAATTGAAAACTAAATCCACTTTGTGCAAATTCGTGGGGTATCCCAAAAACTCAATAGGATACAAGAAAAACTACATTTGTCTCGAGGAACGCACACTTCTTGGAGAAGAATTTCTTGGTGGACAAGAAAGAAAACAACGTAGAACTAGATAAGATCACTGAAGCTGAAAAGGCTGAAGAGGTCGATCAAGCTCACCCATCACCAAAGGCAGTGGGTGAACAAGAGCATGAAAGTGCACCAGAGAGTACACCATTACTTAGTAGGTCAGAAAGACAACGTAGAGAACCCGAGAGGTACTATGGTCTGCTGCATGAGACTAGACAGTCTCTAACCGACCCAAGGACTTACGAAGAGGCTATGCTAGACATAGACTCGGGAAAGTGGCGCGAAGCCATGGAATCCGAATTGGACTCCATGCACTCAAACAAGGTCTGGGCCTTGGTAGATCCACCAGTGGGAGTGACTCCCCTGGGTTGCAAGTGGATCTATAAGCGAAAGCTTGGAGTGAACGGAGAGGTAATAACCTACAAGGCGTGACTAGTGGCAAAATGATACACTCAAAGGCCAGGCATCGTCTTTGAGGAGACTTTCTCGCCCTTCGCAATGCCTAAATCCATTCGAATCTTGCTGGCCATAGCTGCGTGGTATAACTACGAGATATGGCAGATGGATGTAAGGACTGCATTTCTCAATGGGGACATTGACAAGGAGATCTACATGGAGAAACCAAAAGGATATGCATCCAATGGAGATGAACACAAGGTGTGCAAACTCCAGAGGTCCATTTATGGATTGAAGCAAGCTTCCCGAAGTTGGAACATCCATTTCGATGAAACAATCCAAACTTTTGGATTCACCAAAAACGTGTTCGAACCTTGCGTGTACAAGAAGATCAGTGGGAGTACAGTTGAATTTTTGGTGCTTTATATTGATGACATTCTTCTCATTGGGAACAATGTGAAAGTGTTGTCCGAAACTAAGGCATGGTTATCTACACAATTCTCAATGAAGAATTTGGGAGAAGCATCCTTTGTACTAGGTATAAGGATCTACCGAGATAGATCAAAAGCACTGTTGGGCCTCTCCCAATCCAAGTACATAGATAAAATCTTGAAGAGATTTAATATGGAAAGATTCAAGAGAGGATTGCTTCCAATGAGACATGGAATTGCACTCTCTAAGTTTATGACCCCAAAGACGCCCGAAGAAAGAAGCAATATGTCTCGAGTACCATATGCATCCGCAATATAAAGCATAATGTATGGTGTGCTATGTACTAGACCAGACATAGCGTACGCTTTAAGCGTTGCAAGTCGCTACCAGTCTGATCCAGGTGAGCAGCACTGGATAGCCATAAAGGCAATTATGAAGTACCTGAGAAGGACTAAGGAATTGTTCTTGGTATACGGTGGAGGAGAATTGAAATTTGAAGGCTATACAGACTCGAGCTTCCAATGTCATGTAGACAACTTCAAGTCGACATCTGGATACGTATTCTGCCTCAATGGTGGGGCGGTTAGTTGGAAGAGCTCCAAGCAAGACACTACCGAAGATTCAACCACCGAAGCAGAATACATTGCCGCATGTGATGCAGCAAAGGAAGGTGTTTGGATGAGGAACTTCATCCAAGAATTTGATGTGATACCTAGCATCACTGAGCCCATTACTATCCTATGCGATAATAATGGGGCAATAGCGCAAGCAAAGGAGCCGAGATCTCATCAGAAATCCAAGCATGTACAAAGACGATACCATGTGATAAGAGATATCATTGGTATAGGAGACATTAAGATGGAACGTGTCGAATCGAAAGATAATATCGCGGACCCCGCTAACGAAGCCTCTGTCTCGAAAGGCATTTGAGAAACATCTGCTTAAGATGGGATTCAAGAACATAAAGGACTGGCTTTAGGACAAGTGTCCTGCAAGCCAGCTGAATGGCTAGCATTTATTGTAATAAATAAGAAACTATTCAATTTTGATTAATAAAAGCACTTTATTAAATGGTCATCTATATCTTATGTAATAATTATCTACGCATAAGGATAGACGTCCTTAGATCACAGGGCTATGGGATAACCGGTGGACTGATCTCCAAGGCCGTGATCTAGAACATATTCAAGAGTCGTAGAATCCAATCGAGATAGGACATCATTGGATTCGGTTAGACTCTCACTGTTATGTATACTCCGATGCACGAACGCTGGGGTCCACGAGCATGACTAGGATAGTCGATACACATAAGTGGGTGGCTTGCTGGGATAGCAAGTGCACTGAATACCCCAATTAGGAAATAACTCACCATGGAAGCGGTAGTCGCATATCGGGGTTGAAGTTATTTCAATTTACAATAGTATACGAGGAACGATCCCTAATTACTTGAGGTGATAGGGTTTATCTGGTGCGAGAACGTCTATGCTTTGATGTGAGTTCCGACTGACTGGAGATCACCAGAAAGTCTATGTGGACTCATGTTGGGTATAGAGGAACTCGTGTGCAGGTTCATATCATCAACAAAGGATCCATTGACTCGACTTGATAGGTTAGGAAATTCTCCTATGGATTTCTGTGAGAAATTAATTCTGGTAAAACCTTGGCTAAGGTATCTGACGACTTTATGTAAGTAGCTCATAAAGATTAAGTCAAAGGGAATTATTTCGAGACCAGAATGCATCAAATCAAGACAAAATAAAAGGGAAAGCGATGAAAGACCATACCCTTAAGTCTCGACTGGGAGATTGATCGATGGAGAGATTATGGCGTATATGGAAATTGTAAATGAGTTAAAAAGGTTCACTGAATTAATTCACCAGTGATTGGGCTCCATGGGCTTGTGGCTGGACATCGACCGTGGAGTGTGGGAGAATTCCCAAATTGGCAGGGGTGCTAATTTTGGAATGACCAGTCGACAGAGTGTTCGATTGATTTAGAGTATGTGTTGCTTGAATAATTAAATTGTATTTAATTATAACCCCTGGCCAATTATGTGGTGAACCTACGGGGGCATACACAATACACATGAAGCGAAAGCGAGGAAAAGGAGAACAACTGGGTCGACCGAATCGACTGGGTCAAATAAATTGACTGGGTCGATTAAGTGACTGGGTCGACTGGGTTGACTCAATTAGAGCTAAATGGATCCGATTAGAATCAGATCAAGATCATAAATTAAATTGGAATTTAATTTGTGAGGTAATTAATTAAGTTGGATTTAATTAATTAAAGAAAGAATTAATTAAATAGACTTAGAGCCTAGTTTAATTAATTGGGAGAGTAATTAATTAATTGAGCTATTTAATTGGAAAATTAAATAAAGCCCAATTAAATTAATTAAGTGGGCCATGAATTAATTGGAAGACTTAGTCTTCTAATTAAAGAGGGCCATAGCCCATGTAGGAGAATTGAAGTCCTAATCCTAAGAGGATTATGTTAATGAGATAACTATAAGTAGGTAACATATAGTTATTTCATACACACAACTCTAAGAGCAAAAACCAAGCAAAGAGAAATTCTCTCTCTCCCTCTACCTACACAAATCGGCCGAACCATCTTCCCACTTGGAAGAATTTTTTGTTTTTGATTTTAGCTCCTAAGTCGTTCTCAAATTCTAGATATTAATATACCTTATGTTCTAGTCGATTAGGTTATATTAATTTTCGTGATATTGTGGTGTATCAACTCGTAGAGGCGAAACATATGGGGTGCTACAAGGAGGCTTTGGGTCGACCTACCCGAGGGAGAAACGCAACTTTGCTAAGCTACCTAGATTTGCAAGGAGATAGGTATAGTTTGTATCTAATTATTGTTGTCATTATAATATTCATATATATACAACTAGAGATGTATCCTGGCAAGATTCCGTAAGATGTCGTAAAATTTTTATATTCCGCTGTGCCTAGGGCTGTTTATCTTACGGAATCCCAACACGAGCAGGAAGCGTTTCTGTTCTCTTGCCTTCGGCAATGGTCCCACTAAATCGACACCCTATTGATCAAAAGGCCATGGGATTGTTGGGATGTACCTCGATTGTCAGAACAACTAGAGTGCGGAATTTAAAAAATTTCGAGACACCCATCAGTCCCATAAATCTGTCTTGATCTTACGTGGTTTCGTATATGATCAAAGAAGTGAAGAAAATGACTAAAGACGCTATTAAATGAATGAAAGATCAGTGTTATATATATATTCCGAACGTGCGAGTACAGATTACAAATGATGGGGATCCTATTTGAGCATTATAGGATGCCGCACAAGCTAGAGGAATAATACATAATAAGCGACCTAAGCTAACTTTCCGAGATGGCTCCGAGCAGCAGCTTCGAGTAGAGAGCACCTGGGAAAGCGTGTCTGGCGTCATAAATGCCGGTGGTATTTATAGTTGAAATGGTGAGCTAGCTGGTCCATCCGCAGGGATAAATTTCTCGGCCCAATGGCCAGGGCCTGCGATCGGCCCAACAGTAACTTTCGATCATGGGCTCTCTCTGGTTGATCGGATTTCAAAGACTGTGATTTGGACTCGAATCTACACTTCCAAGGTTGGGATTCATGTTCTTCGCTCCTGGTAGTGCTCCTCAAAGTAGAGTCCAAAATATCCCTCATCAATACTCCCCCACTTCTCGAGCGCAAAGTGAAGCTTAAGCTTGAAGTAGTATGTACTGCTACGATCATGGGGATGAGCAAACCATCTATAATGTGCTTCGGATATGCCTCGTTAAAAAACTAACTCGAAAAAACCCATTGGGATAAAAACCGAATTAGGGAAAAAGAGTGCACATCTTGGAAACAATCTAGTGGCTTTACTGTGATGATATAACATTTGACGTTAACAACCTTCGTCTGGCCTTTCGAATTGATTATGAACAAAGTATACTTCCACATTGGTTACCGTATTGCCGCAATCGGCTACTTATTTTCGATCACGGGACAAAGCGAAAGGCTCTGTCGATAAATGAACATCGATAACCAAGAGGCGTGTTTTTTTTTATATGTGGCCTCTCGGCTTCCATATGCAGTAAGTAGAGGGGTCTAAAATGCAATTACCAAAAAGAGAGTTTTGAATTAGCCCTGAGGGAGTTCAACCGTCACGGTTATCTGGGGTCCGGCTTGCAATTTACCTTTTTAACCTTGTATATATATATATGTTGACTTGTTGAAAATTATTTACAAGGCAACTTTCTTCCTAAGATCGGAGCATGAAGATCGATCGAGCTGTAATTTTCGGATACTTGCTTTTTTCTAACAATGTCTAGTTCGAGAAATTTGAGGGGCAAGCGCAAAGTCGGAGAAGACCGAGAATCTGATCCTGTCTTGAGGCTTATTGATGATTTCGAGGAAGGGGAATTAGACCCCGAGCGTGAGGATGTTGATCATGTTGATGATCTTGAGGAAAACGTGGTCGAGAAGCATAGCATCGGTGATAATGCCTTTGTTAGGATATACGAACCAGAGGGTCCTTCTAGAATGGTTGGTCATAACAAAGTTGAGCTTGGCGCCGTCCAAACTTCCTGCATTTTTGGTAAGGATGACCGCCCTTATTTGGATAAAGAGTTTGGGAAATTTCTCCCTAAGGGTTTTTCGATCGTCATCCCTTCTTATCGTCAATGCGCGATTGATCCTCCAGTGGGGTGTCAGGCATTTTCTGACAAGCAATTTTCTCATGGATTGCGCATCCCTTTTATTCCCCTGATAAGAATCATTTTAACATGTTTTTCTCTTTCCCCCGCTTAGATTCTTCCGAACTCTATAACGTATATTGTAGCATTCAGCATTCTTATGGAAGCCAAAGGGGAAGACTCCTTTCGGAATTTCTGGCAAATGTTCCAGATGGATATGTCTAAGGGCTACAATGCGGGGTTCGTATATTTCTCTCAACGGTCGAGTCGGTCCATTCTTTCGAATGTGGCTATGGATAAAACCAAGGGCTGGAAAACAAGGTTCTTCTTCGTGAAAGGTCCTGATATCCCTGTTTCGGAAGGAAGTTCAAAAACTAGACCGTACCGAAGAGATGGCGTAGGGTCTTGGGTATACGGTCGCCGCAGAATCAAGGAAAAGCTTAGTCATCATCTTTCTGATGAACTAATGGAACAGTTGCAGTCCTATCCCTACCAGACGATGCTACTTGTTCAAGAAGGGTTTTTGAGGATGGCAGGTTTGAGCAAATGCGATTACCCCACTCCGAGGGTTGAGTTTTCTCTTTTTTCATTAACTTGATCCCTTGACGGGTCTATCCGATCGTCCGAAAATATGTCCGAACCGGCCGCTTTACCTCGCGCCCCTCTTACTTTATGTATGCTACTATCATTCGTATTTTAATGCGCGATAAATTGTATTTCCTCATCTAGTTTTCTAAATGCATTGTATTTCCTTTGCAGATCAAACTGTTGAGAAGTTCTGACTATCCCTTGTTCGTTCGATCGAGACCACCACTTTCAGGCGAGTACAAAACCATTCCCAGCAAATAAAGGAAAACAATCCGGAAGGAATGGAAATAAGTAACTTGGTCGTTGACCCGATTGATATGCCAGCTATACTCCCAGCTTTGAGAGGGGTTGGCGGCACAAGTTCATCGAATCCGGCTGTGGTGGGTCCTTTACACAGCGTTTTCTCGATTGAGACTTCTAATCCATCATCCGCTGGTTACAGTCAATATTTCTAGAACCGTATTTTGGGAATAAAAGAACATGAGGAGCGTATGGCTCGGGAACGAAATGCTGACCATCCAGGGGCCTCGAGGAGGGTGAAACCATTCGGCAGGAGCTCCGACTCGATTCCTTGTCATCCAGGTAGGTCTGAACCGGATGTAGCAGACTTCATGGATGAGCATTTTCACGGGTGTAGGGCCGTCGGATATCCGGAGGAAGGAACCATTGTCCGATCTCGAACCTGATGGAGAAAATGAGTTAGACAAATCCACAAAAATCTTTCTGGCCGGACGATTCAAGCAGGATTTGCTTCACCATACCGTAAAAAGCGACTTTGAAGTCCTGAGTAACTTCTCTCGAACCTACCAGGAGGTAATAATTGTTCAGTTTTGAATACTTTATCTTTCTTGATTCTTAAATAGTCTGCTAACATGCTTTACTTCTTCACGGACTGGGGATTATTTCGCCCTTAAGACTTATTGTTTAGCATTGCTGGAACAAGAGTCACAAGAGGCTCACAATGCGCTCGCACAGACCCTGGCCGAGAATAGAACGCTTCGAGCTCAACTGGATGACACTATGAGTAGACTAATAGATAACCGTCGTGAATTATCTAAAACCAAGAAGGAATTAGAGAGTAGTAACAAAAAACACACCCCGTCCGTGGAGGAATATTTGGTGTCAATAGTTAAGGAGAAAAGTGCTCTCGAGGAGGAGCTTAGGAAAGCTAAGATTGAGCTCGAACAAGCCAAGCAAGACTCCCAGCGTGCGTATTCTCAGGGACGGGAAGAGGCAGTGATCCCAACTATACGAGAGTTTTTGAAGTCTCTTGTTCTTGATCCCTTGGTTCGAAGAAGGATAGGCGGGACTCTCCAAACGATTTTCTACAAAGGGGTTCAACAGCTAGTCTCGGTCGAGATAATTCCGAACAAGATGGACTTATGTTTTCGACATATGGATCCTTATAAGAATGCTGAAGGAAAAGACTACAAAACTTCGTCATTGCCCCAGGAAACCTTGAGCTGGCAGGATCATCATTTTGCCCCGTTTGTTGAGGAATATGGCGTTCCAATGCCGAATCCTGATTTGCTTGAGTTATCCGGCGATGACCCCCTATCTGTTGGGATATAGCTCGATTTGTCAGACAACAAAGTGCGGAATTTAAAATTTTTCGAGGTATCCAATGGTCCCATATAAGAAGTCTCCATATTATGTATACAAAAACTTAAACAAAAACGCACACAATGAATTAACAAAGGGGGTTTTTGCGATATACCTCACCACAGGCAAGGTGGTGGAAACCTCCGGTCTTCGATTATGATTCTGATCCGGTTCACAGGAGTGATCCAAGTGTCTCACCTCCAGGGATAGTCCACACCAATTGGATTCTGGCAACACCTCAAGATCTTAGGCTCAGAACTGGATTCAGGAGATTTGTTATTGCAGGATTGTATTAGATCTCTTGACAGATCAAGATCTAACACAATGGAACGAGGAGTACACAGCGGCGGCACCAAGAAACCCACGGCAGCAGAGTGGCGGCAGCTAGTGGTGGCGGCGGCGGCTAACTAGGGTTAGCTTGGAGAGGGGGCGGCTACTTAGGGCAGAGGGAGGCTAGGGTTTTCTTTTCAGGGTGTTAGCTTTTAAGCTCATGTAGTTCCCCTTTTATAGACTCCTTCTGACCTAGGGTTTGCAAGACTCCTTATGGGCTTTAATTAATAGAAGCCCATGTCTTGCAATCCTCCATTTAATTAACTACTTTAATTAAATGCCCAGTCCAATTAAATCAATATTTCTTTTAATTAACTAGCAACTCAATAATTAATTAAGTTAGCCAATTAATTAATCTCCCACTTGAATTAAATACTTTTAATTCATTTAATTGATTTAATTACCTTTAAATCAATTAATTCCTTTCATGTCCTTTTATAACAGTCACCGTCCAATTGTATTGTGTGTGACCCTCTGGGTTCACCATCAACTGGCAGTAGGCCCACGAATCCCTCGTGATTTAATTTATGAACAATAAATTGTTCCGGTCAATTAAACAACCTTTAATTAACCACTCCTAGAATTAAATCCTCTATTAATTCAGGAGTACCCACACTTCATGGTCGATGTCTAGCCACAAGCCCATGAAGCCCAATTTCAGGTGAATTGATATTTGTGAACCTCGTCTCATATAATTACAATGTACATACGGTCCTTCTATCGACTAATATTCCCGATCAAGACTTAGGGTGTGTGAATTGATCGGCACCTCTAAATTGTCTCGATAGCTATACTTTCTAATTCAGGATAATATACCTTTGTGACCTTCTAAATTTGGAAACCCCTTTCCAAATCCGTCACCGACTGCGGCCGTAGAATCCTTGGATATATTATCTAAGAATCGTATAGGAAATTCTCTCACCCATTACGGCGAGTCAATAGATTCCATATCGGTACTAACCACTCGCGTACATGTCCATACGCACCCAACCTAGGCATGTTATGACCAAGCTACGTGGTCTATACCTAGATCTAAGTACGCACTTCCATGCAACGAATTCGCCCTAGTACCTCAAGTCAAAGGACTAAATCGTACACTATTATATTCCTTGAGAAACATCCCATCACCGATATGCGTCATGCGCTTCCACAATGGGTTTCTCTGTTCGGGTCGTTCGATGCGTTCAATCCTCCATTGAACCACCTACTCGTATGCACTGGACTCAAATTCCTTGCTCATGAAACACTACAAATTCACTCCATGTGAATCATGCATACTCGTACAAGTCTTGGCGATTCCTACGATACCCCGTCTCGTTCGGAATCTATGACTTGGAACACTTTTAAGATTACGACCTTTGAGACTGTTTCATGATTGCACTCAGTACTGAAGTGAATCGTCCCATAGTCAAATGTAATCTAAGGGTTTCAACCAATCGCTTAAATGTATTCGCGAAAGATGAAGTTGGCCATTGTTTATCCTTATACATATATAAATAAACATGCGTATTATTATAAAATCAAAGATCGTTTCATACAGGATAGATCTATTACAAGCTAACAGAACTGGCTTGCAGGGCACTATCCTATCAATCTCCCACTTGCCCTAAAGCCATTCACCTATGGTTCTAAGTCCCATCTTCTCTAGATGACTATCGAACGCCTTTTGTGAAAGTGGCTTAGTTAGTGGGTCAGCTACGTTGTCTTCCGATTTGACATACTCCATGTGCATGTCACCTCTACCCATGATCTCCCTGATCACGTGGTATTTCCTCTGTACGTGTTTGGATTGATGGTGTGATCTCGGCTCCTTCGCTTGAGCTATCGCCCCGTTGTTGTCACAGAAGACGACTACAGGTTCAGCAATGCTAGGAACAACATCCAGTTCTTGGATGAAGTTTTTCATCCATACACTTTCTTTTGCTGCATCTGATGCTGCAATATATTCTGCTTCTGTGGTTGAATCAGCAGTGGTAGACTGTTTACAGCTTTTCCAACTGACTGCTCCACCATTGATGCGGAATATGTATCCAGAGTTGGATTTGAAGTCATCCACATCAGACTGGAAACTTGCATCAGTGAATCCTTCAAGTTTCAGTTCTCCACTACCACCGTAGACCAAAAACATATCCTTAGTCCTTCGCAGGTACTTTAGGATTGCTTTTACGGCAGTCCAGTGCTCTTCGCCTGGATTTGACTGATAGCGGCTCGTTACACTTAGAGCGTGTGCTATGTCAGGTCGAGTACACAACATCGCATACATTATGCTCCCTATAGCAGAGGCATAAGGTATGAGAGACATTCTCGTCTTTTCTTCGTCAGTTGTAGGGCACATAGACTTAGAAAGAGAGATACCATGTCTCATTGGAAGCAATCCTCTCTTGGATTCTTCCATCTTGAATCTTTTCAAGATTGTGTTAATGTACTGAGATTGGGAGAGTCCTATCATCTTCTTCGATCTATCCCTATAGATACGTATTCCCAATACGTAAGATGCGTCTCCCATATCTTTCATAGAGAACTTCGCGGATAACCACGCTTTAGTCTGTGCTAACATCTTGATATCGTCTCCGATCAACAAAATGTCATCGACGTACAAAACAATGAATTGTACTGTGCTCCCACTATTTTTCTTGTACACACAAGGTTCATATATATTTTTGATGAAGCCAAATGCCTTGATTGTCTCATCAAATCGTATGTTCCAGGTTCGGGATGCCTGTTTGAGGCCATATATCGACCTTTGAAGTTTACATAATTTGTGTTCACTTCCTTTGGACGAAAAACCTTCAGGTTGTTGCATAAAGATCTCCTTTTCAATGTCTCCATTGAGGAAGGCGGTCTTTACGTCCATTTGCCATATCTCATAGTCATGCCATGCGGCAATGGCAAGCAATATCCGAATGGATTTGGACATCGCTACGGGAGAGAAGGTTTCCTCATAGTCTATTCCAGGCCTTTGAGAATACCCCTTTGCCACTAAGCGTGCCTTGTGAGTTAAAACCTCTCCATTCATTCCAAGCTTACGCTTGAAGATCCATTTGCATCCTACAGGGATAGTTCCCTCAGGTGGATCGACCAAGGTCCAAACCTTGTTGGAATGCATGGAATCCATTTCGGATTGCATGGCTTCGAGCCACGCACCCGAGTCTATGTCTGACATCGCTTCTTGATAGGTCCTTGGATCATTATCACCTCTTTCGTTTTCGTGAATGAAACCAAATCGCTCTGGCTCCTTACGAATTCGATCAGACCTTCGAAGAGTAGGTGTACTAGTAGGTTCAGTAAATTCTGGTTCAGCTCCCACTGTTTGTGAGGATGGGTCCGATTCCTGGACTTCATCAAGTTCTACGATTGTCCCATTTCGGTTGGAGAGGAAATCCTCTTCCAAGAAGTGGGCGTTCCTAGATACGAACGTATTACGTTCTTTAGGATCGAAGAACAGGTATCCAATGGATTCCTTTGGATACCCCACAAATTTGCACAAACTAGATCTACTATCTAGCTTATCTCCCTTCTTGTTCTTTACATACGCAGGAGATCCCCATACTCGTAGATACGAATACACGGGTGCCTTACCATACCATACTTGTTGCGGTGTTGTCGGCACTGACTTCGAAGGTACTATGTTCAGTATCTTCGATGCAGTTAATAGGGCCAAGCCCCAAAACGAAAAGGGAAGGTCAGCAAAGCTCATCATGGAACGAACCATGTCTAACAAAGTTCGGTTCCTCCGCTCGGACACTCCATTGAGTTGGGGCGTCCTAGGGGGAGTTCGCTGGGCGAGAATTCCATTCTCTTTTAGATAATCAAGGAATTCTTGGCTTAAGTACTCTCCACCTCTATCAGAACGAAGTGCTTTAATACTATGTCCAAGTTGATTCTCAACTTCCATTCGAAACTCTTTGAATTTCTCAAAAGTTTCGGATTTGTGTTTCATGAGATACACATATCCATAACGACTAAAATCGTCGGTGAATGTTACGAAGTAAGAGAATCCTCCTCTCGCATTGACACTCAATGGTCCACAAACGTCAGTATGGATTAAATCCAATGTTTGCTTGGTTCGCTCGGGATTCCCTGTGAAGGGTGATTTGGTCATCTTTCCTTTGAGACAAGATTCGCAAGTTGGGAGTTCATCCAAGTTCTTTATTTCAAGAGCCTTAGAGGAAACCAACTTTTGAATCCTACTCTTGGAAATATGTCCAAGTCTAGCGTGCCAAAGTTGTGGAGTTTGATTATCATATTTTCTTTTTCTAGATTGAATGTGCATGACGTCGGATTTAACAGGTTCTAGGGAATAAAGACCATCTATCAAAGTACCACAAGCATACATTAAACCACCTTTAAATATGCTAAAAACTCCATTTTCAATGGAAAAATTAAAACCATCAATGTCTAGCATTGGTATAGAAATGATGTTCTTAATTATCGTTGGTACGTACAGACAATCCCTTAAAACCAAAGTAAAATTTCCTAAAACCAATTCGACGTCCCCAATAGCCTCAGCGGCGATCCTAGCTCCGTTTCCAAAACGCAGGATTCTATCCCCGGGCTTCAGGTATCTTACTGCTCCCATCACCTGCAAATCATTGCAGATATGAGAACCTGATGCGGTGTCTAACACCCACGATGCACAGTTAATAGAAATATTAACTTCAACCAAGAAAATACCTTTGGCTACCAATTTCATCTTTAGGTAGTCTGGGCAGTTCCTTTTCCAGTGCCCTGCTTTCTTGCAGTGGAAACATTCGTCTTTTGGGCTCTTGCGCTTCTTTTCAACCACCTTGGTGATTGCCTTCGAAGAAACAACCTTCTTCTTCTTCCTACCTCTCTTAGGCTTTGCAGCCTTCGATTGGTGTGCAATCATTACCGGCTTCTCTTTCTTGAGAGTCGATTCTGCCGTTACCAACAAATTGGTCAGTTCGTGAAGAGCGAGGGTTCTATCCTCCATGTTGAAGTTCAACACGAACTGGTCAAAAGAACGGGGCAGCGTATGGAGAAGGAGGTCAGTGCTAAGATCAGCGTGCAAGTCTACTTCCAATCGCCCTAGTTTTTCAACCAGGTTGATGAAACGCAGACAGTGATCCTTGACACTGCTTCCCTCAGCCATCTTGAGATGAAACAACTCCTTAGTGGTTGCGAACCTTTCGGTACGAGACCTCTCTCCAAACATCTGCTGGAGGTGGAGAAGTATCTCTCTAGCAAGCGGCATAGCAGCATGTTGTTTCTGCAGTTCATTCGACATCGAGGCTAGCATGAGACATCGAACCTGAAGATCATCATCAACCCTTTTAGCATGGGCGGTTCGTTGTTCCTCACTAGCTCGTGCTGCGGGTGCAGCAGGCATGGGTGTGTCGAGAACATAGCTACGTCGCTCGGAGTCGAGGATGATTCTGAGATTTCTCAGCCAGTCAACAAAGTTTGAGCCATTCAATTTGTTTGCGTCGAGGATAACAGATAATGGATTTTTAGACATTGTTCTTAATATCTACAATTGGAAAGAAGACAACATTTAGCTAACTGATCTTATGCCTAATACTTACAATTATCGAATTTGGACTTGTTTTCGAAAAAGTTCTCCCACTATTTTATCGAAACAATCACCCCTTTGATTGTTCGGGAAATTTAATTCCTAGTAGGTCTTGACGTCCCAGCAGCAATTAATTGCACCCACGACTCGTGGCCATACAACCAATTCTCCAGGTAGGTATACTTTTTACCAATTGTGTTACTCCACAACCTTCAAGCTTATTTTGCCTCGGCTTTCGCACTTATCTAGCACTGCTACATCATAAGTGTTACTAATCGTTAAGTCTAACCCATCAATCGTGATGAGCAACGGGCCCGGTCGTGAGTTCTCCGTAACTAGTTATCGGTCGATCCTCACATCCCGACCAGTCCTCACCCTTGTCATGTTTAGTTAAAAACAGGAGTCAAGGAATTTCACGTATTGTCCCTTTCTTCGACTCGGGTGCCAGACTCTGGATCACCTCTATCGATAAGTAGACAACATACGTTAGTCCCTATTAATCCAATATGACTTAATATTTAATTCGAGAGGGGGTTTCTGGTTTTGAAAGTTATGCTAACTCTCCTCGAGATCTCACCGATTCAGTTATGCTTTATCTTTTATTACGATCTAGATTCTAGCGCGCAGCTAAATATAAATCGACAAATAAATAAAAGCCATACAAGCCTAGCATGCATACTACCACAATATGTTTTCGATCGGGAGCCTCCTATGTGGGCCATCATCGAGCCAATGATGTTGGCCCAATTGGTCAATCTAAAGGGTTCTCAAATAGGCCCTATGCTATTACACATTGTACCATGCATACATGGCCTTCTTATCTTCTTGGGCTCCCACCTTGCTTGTAAATGGGCCTCCATCCTAAACTAGGAAAGCAGTAAAGCCCTATTCTATTACAAAGGCTCAAAGTGGCCCAAAAATAATAATAGGCTCGCAGGCCCAATAAAAACCAAGCAATAAATTAAACCAATCACATCTACCCTAAGGTCAAGGCTCGTCTCGATCGAAAACCACGTAAACAGTTCACGTAGAGCAAGAAACATGTAAACATCTTTTACTTTCTTCTATCTTAATTTTAAAACATCCTTTTAAAACTAATTCCCTATGATTCTTGCCTTTTAGTCACTACTAATTATGACAAAATAAATATCCGGGTAAACAAAAATTAATTTTCTGCTCAATTTCAGAATCTGTTTTTCAACTTTTGAAAATTGCATTTTCGGCCCCTCAACTTTCGAAAATTGCACTTTGACCCCAAAACTTTTAAAAAGTTACAAAAACACCCCTGGGTAGTTTCGGGCAGCAGACCAGAAAATAAAATTTTGAATTTTTGAAAATTTTCGATTTTTTCAAATTGACCCCTCAAGTTTCGGTAATTGCAAAACAGCCCCTAAGTTTTCAGAAATTGCAAAACGACCCCAAAAACCGTGCGACCAGATTTGCAAGAACAGTCCAGAATTTCCAAATTTTCAGATCTCAAAAATTTCGAATTTTCAGCCCCCAAAAACTCTGATTTGCGATTTCTGCCCCAAAAGTCCTGAAGTTTTCAAAAACTATAAAAACGGCACAGATCTTGAAAAGCAGTTTTACCCAATGATAGATCTAGTCATAACAAACAAGAATCAACTTACAGAACATAATTATCACGTGTTCTCATACATATAATTAAACATATACGGTGAACACAATTATGTTCAGGCTTTTGTATAATAATAATGGAGTTGGCTCTGATACCACTGTTGGGATATAGCTCGATTTGTCAGATAACAAAGTGCGGAATTTAAAAATTTTCGAGGTATCCAATGGTCCCATATAAGAAGTCTCCATATTATGTATACAAAAACTTAAACAAAAACGCACACAATGAATTAACAAAGGGGGTTTTTGCGATATACCTTACCACAGGCAAGGTGGTGGAAACCTTCGGTCTTCGATTATGATTCTGATCCGGTTCACAGGAGTGATCCAAGTGTCTCACCTCCAGGGATAGTCCACACCAATTGGATTCTGGCAACACCTCAAGATCTTAGGCTCAGAACTGGATTCAGGAGATTTGTTATTGCAGGATTGTATTAGATCTCTTGACAGATCAAGATCTAACACAATGGAACGAGGAGTACACGGCGGCGGCACCAAGAAACCCACGGCAGCAGAGTGGCGGCAGCTAGTGGTGGCGGAGGCGGCTAACTAGGGTTAGCTTGGAGAGGGGGCGGCTACTTAGGGCAGAGGGAGGCTAGGGTTTTCTTTTCAGGGTGTTAGCTTTTAAGCTCATGTAGTTCCCCTTTTATAGACTCCTTCTGACCTAGGGTTTGCAAAACTCCTTATGGGCTTTAATTAATAGAAGCCCATGTCTTGCAATCCTCCATTTAATTAACTACTTTAATTAAATGCCCAGTCCAATTAAATCAATATTTCTTCTAATTAACTAGCAACTCAATAATTAATTAAGTTAGCCAATTAATTAATCTCCCACTTGAATTAAATACTTTTAATTCATTTAATTGATTTAATTACCTTTAAATCAATTAATTCCTTTTCATGTCCTTTTATAACAGTCACCGTCCAATTGTATTGTGTGTGACCCTCTGGGTTCACTATCAACTGGCAGTAGGCCCACGAATCCCTCGTGATTTAATTTATGAACAATAAATTGTTCCGGTCAATTAAACAACCTTTAATTAACCACTCCTAGAATTAAATCCTCTATTAATTCAGGAGTACCCACACTTCATGGTCGATGTCTAGCCACAAGCCCATGAAGCCCAATTTCAGGTGAATTGATATTTGTGAACCTCGTCTCATATAATTACCATGTACATATGGTCCTTCTATCGACTAATATTCCCGATCAAGACTTAGGGTGTGTGAATTGATCGGCACCTCTAAATTGTCTCGATAGCTATACTTTCTAATGCAGGATAATATACCTTTGTGACCTTCTAAATTTGGAAACCCCTTTCCAAATCCGTCACCGACTGCGGCCGCAGAATCCTTGGATATATTATCTAAGAATCGTATAGGAAATTCTCTCACCCATTACGGCGAGTCAATAGATTCCATATCGGTACTAACCACTCGCGTACATGTCCATACGCACCCAACCTAGGCATGTTATGACCAAGCTACGTGGTCTATACCTAGATCTAAGTACGCACTTCCATGCACCGAATTCGCCCTAGTACCTCAAGTCAAAGGACTAAATCGTACACTATTATATTCCTTGAGAAACATCCCATCACCGATATGCGTCATGCGCTTCCACAATGGGTTTCTCTGTTCGGGCGTTCGATGCGTTCAATCCTCCATTGAACCACCTACTCGTATGCACTGGACTCAAATTCCTTGCTCATGAAACACTACAAATTCACTCCATGTGAATCATGCATACTCGTACAAGTCTTGGCGATTCCTACGATACCCCGTCTCGTTCGGAATCTATGACTTGGAACACTTTTAAGATTACGACCTTTGAGACTGTTTCATGATTGCACTCAGTACTGAAGTGAATCGTCCCATAGTCAAATGTAATCTAAGGGTTTCAACCAATCGCTTAAATGTATTCGCGAAAGATGAAGTTGGCCATTGTTTATCCTTATACATATATAAATAAACATGCGTATTATTATAAAATCAACGATCGTTTCATACAGGATAGATCTATTACAAGCTAACAGAACTGGCTTGCAGGGCACTATCCTATCACTATCTGCCTTAGGGAAAGATCATTATGTTGACATAGATGGCGAAACTGATGGTCAAAATGATCAACTCGACCGTCAAGTAGGGCAATAGGGTGGTGACGGCGAAGGTAGCGGCAGCTCCTACAATGGATCTGTTAGCTCGGAAGGAAGCGATTCAAAGTCTAGTAGCTAGGAACCCGATCACAGCTATGTAATAGGAGTAATAGTTGATGTAATAGGATTCTTCCTCAATGTTTTTCGTTTTATATAATCCATAAAATCCTTAATTTGTAAATACTTGTTTATCCACATTTTGCCTTTTTACCGTTCGAAGTCTTCTTTATTTTTCTGGTCGAATTCTATAGTTTCTTATTGAATTTCTTGAGAGTCGCACCGATTCAATTATTGTAAAGGCAGGGTGTGGCTTCTATAAATACAAGGACTGTTTTGAATCATTCTGCCTATAACTCTTAAGCATTGAGATTGGAGCTCCGCGCTTAATATTTATTTTCGAACTTTCAAATTTATTTCTCCGCTCATCATGGATCAAATATTGGGTAAAGTTATCGATCCCCTGTCGTTGTTGGGTGGCTCCAAGAGCAAAGGTCCGCCCAAAGATCAGAAGTCGATTAAGGATAAGAAGTCCTCCAGGGCTTCTCCAACAACATCTGCATCTTCCCCCAAAGCCTCTAAGGGAGGGGAGATTAAGAAAGAAAAGCAGGCTTCAACCAAACATGTCAGGATTATTCCTAGAAAATCGATTTTAGATGAGGATCTCGACGAGGAATCTGAGGGCTCCTCATCGAAACCTCTCGATAATTCCAAACGAGCGTTGGCTAGACAGAAGGCTTCAGTTCTTGCTTCGCATAAAAGGCCTTATTCTGATGGGATCACCCCTATTGAGACCTTGCAGAAGCTTGTCTCTGGAAATGAGTTGTTGGCCGGTGATTCTACAGCTGGTTCCCCAAAAGGAAGTTTGGGCAAGAGACTTAAACTGACAGATACTGGTGAAGGCTCTTTAGTTTCTGGAGCAACAACTGAATCCTTGAAAGATGAGGATCTTTTCGACCCTCGCGCTGCTTCTGCTTCTCCTGTGATCTTTTCTTTCCCGCTGAAAGATGAGTCTGCTCCGAAAGTGGTACTCGAGAATCCTGTTAAGAGTCTCCTGCAGGCTGATATCTCCATATATGAAGCAGGCGTGTCTAAGGGAAAAAGCCCTTCAGAGCTGTTTCAATCTGGATCGAATTATCTTTTCCAGGTTTTTCTCTCTCTCTTTTTTTTTTTTTTTTTACACTAACCCATTTATTCGTAAGGTAGGCTGGACAAGATTTCCTCGAGCTCAAAGTGTTAGCTGAGCGGGAATTGAGCCAACATGATGCTGTTGCCCTCGAACTGGAGAAGAAAAAAACCGAATTGGACAGTGTGCTCGAGAAGAAACAGGCTTTAGAGAAGGAGAAGGCCGCCAAGGATCAGTGGGAAGAAATCCACCAACAGTTGAGCAAAGAGCTTGAAGTACTCAAAGGACTTTATGAACAGGAGATGAAGGACTTTGAGCTTCGTGAACAGAAGGTTTATTCTCGTGGGTATAATGACCGCAGAGCCGAGCATCGAAAGATTTTTTCCGATAATAAACTTCTGTAGATGCCTTAATTGTTGAACCTGTTGTAATTTTATCTTTCCATTTCGCATTTGTGCTGTAACTCTGAATAAGTTTTAATTTGTTTAGTGTGTTTCCATTTCTGCATTTCGGTCCGTGTAGTGGGCCATGCGCCATCTTCATGATTGTTTTGCCATTCTTCGATGGCTATATCTATTCTCTTAATTATGCTGGCATGTTCTCCACTTTTTAATTAACCTACTCCGAGCATAATTGTCATAAAATATTTTATGCTTCAATAATTGTTACTACTATTCGATCTTCGTATAGCGGGCGCAAATGTATTGATGCGAATGTTCGAATATTCTCCTTCGACTGAAGGTTTTTGATTAATTCAAATTTCCGATCTCGAGTCAAATGATTTATTCGTTTTTATCCAAACAGTCCCCTACTCATCGGGAAGCGGAACCGTCGGCGCATTTATCGCTCATATCGCGACCGTTCAATCCAGGAGATCTGAGCCATTGGTGTTTATTTTCTTCCCCTATAAATACTTCTGACTGGTTGTCATTTTACCATCGTATTTTTACTCTTCCTGTAAAAATTTTGTCCGATCTGTATGCACGATTTTTTACCTTTAATGGCCAATCATTTATCCCCCATAAAAATGTTCGAGATTCGAATTCGTACTTTCTTTTCCTTTGCTTCCACAAAAAAATTTTCTTCGACTAGAATATCGACAGACGAATATCATTGCGACTAGGATATCGGCAGACGACCTGCTTTCTCGGATATCATATATCTAAGGCAGGCTCGGACTCTTGTATCCTATCGCTCTACCCAGTCAGATAGTGGGTCAACTCCTGGAGGAGTTTTCCTGCTCTCGATCTCAACTTCTTCAAGATGTTTCTTGAATAATGTTGCCTTCGAGATTGCATGGAATAATTTCTTTAGGGATTGCTTCCTGCTACTTCGACCTGGGTGATCGTGTGAGCTAACCAGCAGGGGAGCGGTAGCAAGAATGCTGGAAAAATCCCTATTGATCCGACCCCTACATTCTTGGATGAAGGGTAGATGCAGAAGCAGATTTACTCAGCCCCGGCGATTGAACGAAGATCCCTAGTGTAGAGCTTGTCCTTTGTAATAGGATAGCACCGAATGTAACCTTCGAATTTTAGCTCGAATTTACATATTCTAATAGAGTAGCATTGAAATCTTTTGTAACTATTTGAAAGCTTATTGAATAAAGGCTTATTTTAACTTCATTGTCTTTGTATTTTCCTTTGCTTTTCTTGCTCGTACTTCAACAAGATTGCTCCTTTGATAGAATAATCGAACATCCAACTCTGAAAACAATGACTTGATAATTATTGACTTGCGTTGCTACTTAATCAGGATAATCGATAATTGATATTTCTTTGATATTCTTCGTAAATCTCGATCATTGCATTTTGTAAATCGATCCTTGATAAAATCGGAAATTTTTTTTTATGACTTTAGCTAAGGGGCATAGCAACGGCTTTCACCCTAAGTCGATTTCGAGGGTCTTAGCAACAGCTTTCACCCATTTTCTTTTATCTTCTATTTAAGGGGCGTAGCAACGACTTTCACCCTTAGTCGATTTCCAGGGTCTTAGCAACAACTTTCACCCATTTTCTTTTATTTTCGATCTAAGGGGCGTAACAACGGCTTTCACCCTTAGTCGATTTACAGGGTCTTAGCCACAGCTTTCACCCATTTTCTTTTATTTTCGATCTAAGGGGCGTAGCAACGGCTTTCACCCTTAGTCAATTTCCAGGGTCTTAGCAACATCTTTCACCCATTTTCTTTTATCTTCGATCTAAGGGGCGTAGCAACGGCTTTCACCCTAAGTCGATTTCCAGGGTCTCAGCAACAGCTTTCACCCATTTTCATTTATTTTCGATCTAAGGGGCATAGCAACGGCTTTCACCCTTAGTCAATTTCCAGGGTCTTAGAAAAAACTTTCATCCATTTTCTTTTATTTTCGATCTAAGGGGCGTAGCAACGGCTTTGACCCTTAGTCGATTTCAAGGGTCGTCACCCATTTTGCTGATCCAAGGGGCATAGCAACAGCTTTCACCCTTGTTCAATATTTGATTGATATATCTAGAGATTAATTATAGCAATATAATATTTTCTCGATCGCATAATGAATTGATAATATCTTTGGCGAATAAGACTTCTTTCATTGAATATATAACCTTTGATAACATATTATCGCGTAAAGAAACAGAACAACAAAGTGGACAAGCTAGAAATCGAAAATAGTCTTCATCTTCCATAATATCTTCTCAGATTAACGGCGTTCCATGCTCGAGGCAAGACTTCTCCATTCGGATAAGCGATCTTGTAAGAGCCTTTCTTTCCGACCTCGACAACTACGTAAGGTCCATCCCAGTTAGGCTGAAATTTGTCAACATGCTTCGAGACTTCTACCTGTTTTAGCACTAGATCTTCGACCATAAAAGTTCGGATTCTAACTTTCTGATTATAGGCATTTTCCATGTTGGCCTTTGTAGCCTGGATTTTCATCTTAGCACGTTCCCTTTTGCTGTCGGCATGATCAACCTCCATTTCCCTCAACCACCGATTTCTTTCGGAATCGTAATATTCAACCCTGGGAGAAGCTATAAGATTCTCAACAGGGATAACAGCTTCAGACCCGTAAACCAAACTGAAAGGGGTTTCTCCCGTGGCAGCTTTTACGATCGTCCTATTTGCCCATAAGACTCCTGGAAGTTCATCGAGCCACTTTTCTTTTGCATCAGATAAGCGCTTTCCCAGAGATCGAACAATCTCTCTATTCACAACTTCCGTTTGCCCATTGGCCTGCGGGTGCCCTACTGATGCAAAATTCTGTTGTATTCCGAACCTCTCACACCATTCCATGACCTTTTTGTCGGCGAATAGTGTTCCGTTATCGGAGATTAGAACTCTAGGAATCCCGAACCTGCAGACAATATTTTTCCATAGGAAATTAATGACCTGAAACTGAGTAATCTTATTTAGAGCAACGCATTCTATCCATTTGCTGAAATATTCTACAGCGACCAACACATAATTTTTCTTGGCCCTGGCCGTTGGAAAAGGACCTACGATGTCGATTCCCCATTTGTCAAAAGGCCAACAGATCGGAATAGAGTGCATTTGTTCAGCCGGCTAATAGATCAAATTCGAATGAATTTGACAATGGTGACATTTCTTCACATAATCAACTGAGTCAGAAATAAGAGTGGGCCAATAATATCCTGCTCTCGAACATTTTAGAGCTAATGCTCGAGCGCCACAGTGATTCCCTGCTTCTCCCTTGTGAACCTCCTTCAAAATTATATGATAACGACCTTCGGAAAAACATTTCAATAAGATTCCAGAGGAGGATCGCATATAGAGTTGATCATTAATTAAGGTAAATGACGGAGCTCGGTACTTGACTCTTCGGGCTTCATTGGTATTTTCAGGCAGTTTTCTTTCCTTTAAATAATTGATGAAAGGATCGATCCAAGAGATCATTTGCTCGTCAATTTCCATGACGTCCATACAAGAAGTAGCATCTAGATCGATGGCAGATGCATTCGACAAAAGCCATGTAATTATCCTTTCATTCTTTCCATCCGCAATACCAGTGAACTTTGATAGCAGATCGGCCCATAGATTTTCCTCCCTCGGAATGGGCTGAATATCGAACTTTTCGAATTGTGAGATCAAACTTTTGGCTTTGTTCAAATATTTAATCATGTTGAATTCTTTGGCATCATAGACGCCTTTAACCTGTCTATGGACAAGTTCAGAATCGGTTAACACAATTGATTTTACCTTTGCTTTCAGGGCCATTTCTAATCCCGCGATCAGAGCTTCGTACTCTGCTTCGTTGTTCGTAACGACTAAGTCCAAAGTAATGGCGTAATTCAAATCCTCGCCACAGGGTCCTTGAAAATAAATTCCTGCTCCACCTCCTTCCTTGGTCGAAGAGCCGTCCACGTGCATCAACCAAACTGGATCCTTAATCTCTTTAACCACATTTACTTCGGAAGTCGGTTCATTCTCTAGGTTTTTCAAGCTAGTGAATTCGACTAGGAAGTCAGCTAGCACCTGAGCTTTTATTGCGGTTCGAGGTTGGTACTCAATTTCGAATTGACCCAATTCGACTACCCACATAATTAATCTGTCGGATGCTTCTGGCTTTGATAAAACCTGTCTCAATGGTTGGTTAGTTAAAACAATAATCTTGTAAGTCTGAAAATAGGGCCTCAATCTTCGTGCAGCTACTACAAAAGCGAGTGCGAATTTCTCGATTTCCATATAATTCTTCTAGGCACCCTGCAATAATTTGCTCAAATAGTAGACTGGCTTGTGCTTTGATTTCTCTAATTTTATTAATACCGAACTAATAGCTTCCTCCGAAACGGCTATGTAAAGGTACAAGGGCTATCTGTCGGAAGGCTTGGACAACATCGGCGGTGAAGTTAAGTATGCTTTTAGATCTTCAAAAGCCTTGTCACATTCAGCACTCCCTTCGAAATCCTTTGACTTCCGCAATAATTTTGAAGAATGGCAAGCTCTTATCAGCTGATTGAGAAATGAACCTGTTTAAAGAAATAATTTTCCCGATCAAACTTTGAACGTCTGAAAGTTTTCTCGGTGGTTGAAGATCGGTAATTGCTCAATTTTTTTTTGGGTTGGCTTCGATCCCTCTTTCATGGACGAGATATCTGAGGAACTTTCCCGACCGCACGCCGAAAGTGCATTTTGCCGGATTCAATTTCATTCCATATTTTCTTAGAATAACAAAGCATTTATCGAGATGCTTGATGTGGTCTTCCTCCATCATACTCTTTACCAGCATGTCATCTACATAGACCTCCATAATTTCTCCTATCAATTCCTTAAACATCATATTGACCAATCTTTGATAAGTTGCTCCTGCATTTCTTAAACCAAACGGCATCACAATAAAGCAGTAGACTCCTTGCTCGGTAATGAAACCTGATCCCTTTCATTCACAAAATTTTGATAGAATCCCTGAAAAGCATCCATCATGCTAAAAAATACAAAACCCGCGGTGGAGTCTACCAGCATGTCGATTCGAGGCAACAGGTATGGGTCTCTTGGGCACAACTTGTTAAGATCAGTAAAATCGTTACACATTCTCCATTTATTATCGATCTTGTCACCTTTAGAAACTAGAACTACATTACATAACCATTCGGTAAACTTAATTTCTCTGATTGGACCGGCAGCTAGTAACCTATCGACCTCTGCATTGATGATTTTATCTTTCTCACTCCGGTGATTACGCTTCTTTGGTCTCACTGGCTTGGCCTTTGGATCGATGTTTAAAGAGTGGGTTATCACTTGTGGGTCGATCCCCACGATATCATCCGAACTCCAAGCGAAAACATCTACATTTTTTCGTAAAAAATCGATGAGCATGGTTTCCATTCCTTCACTTAACTCCGTTCCGATCCTGGTAAACTTCTCAGGGGATTCCGGGACCAAGGTTACCTTTTTATGATTGGGCGCCTACATACTCATGTCAACATTCTTTCCTTTCTTTCCTTGTAGCTTTTCACAATCGGGAATTGGTAAATTCGAAATTGATTTGGATTCTAAATCAGACAATTTTCTTTTCGTCGGGATTTCAGGTTCAACTTTCTTCTTTATACTCAAAAAGACGAGTTATAACATTCCCAAGCCATGTATTGATCGTTTCTCATCTCCCCAACTCCTCTATCAATTGGGAATTTCACCTTTTGATGATAGGTAGAAACAACTGCCTTGAAAGCATTCAAGGCCGGTCTTCCCAGTATGGAGTTGTAAGCGAAGGGTGTTTCCACCACCAAAAACTTTATCGTTCTCGTCACCATCTTCGGCTTTTTCCCGAGAGTCGTGCTCAATAGAATGGTTCCTAGTGGAACAATCTCCGAGCCTCCAAATCCGACTAAGGGAGTTGCTACTCGATCCAGATAAGGATGTTGAAGATTCATCCGTGTAAGAGCTTCGGAGGATATAATGTTTGCCGAACTTCCATTGTCAACCAAAACTCTTTTGACCTCAAAGTTAGCAATTTTCAGAGTTAGTACCATGGAAAAGTCTGGATCATCTTCGCTTATATCCCAAGTGACGTCTGAGGGTCGATCTGCATCACTGAAGCTTATAACTTGATTTTCTATGGATAGGAATTCCAAAGAGAATATTCCATTTTTGGTCGTAACAGCTATTTTTATCGACCTCATCGTCCTCTTTCTCGCATTCTTGTTGTCTCCTCCCGCCGGCCCCCCGGCTATCATATTTATTACTCCATTCAACTGCTCATCTGCCTGATTTCAACCCTCTTTTTGTTGACTGAAAAATTTTCGAGGACTCCTGGATCTATAACGGTTGTTAGAGTTACCGCTTTTAACAAACTCCTTAAGTTTTCCTTGAACGATTAATTTTTCGATTTCAACCTGATGAGGGGTAATTCGGATCCCCTGTTTTTCTAGCCTCAATGCGGTTCGAATAGCACCGAACCCTGACGCCAGGGACCAAAAGCCGAACCAAAGCATGAAGATGATTGTTTCGACCACATTAGAGAACCATAGATCGAAGGACACTGTTGGGCCAAGCCCAGGCCCAAGCCCTCTAATTTGGCTATAAATACTCCATGCATTTATTATACTGGGGGACTTCCTAGGCGCACTAACCTTGAGACCGCTGCTCGGGTTACTAGAGAATACTAGCATAGGCTTTCTCATACATGTTTCACCCTCTAGCTTGTACGGCATCCAATAATGCTCGAATAGGACCCTAAAATATTTGTACTTGTACTCAATTTACTCGAATACAATTACATTTGATCTTTACTTTTCCTTTTTATTTTATTATCATCGCATTACATCCCACCCTTGATCGAACTAACGAAACCACGTAAGATCAATTGGCGCCCACCGTGGGGCCCTTATTCGAGTATTAGATCGAAATATGCCTAATACGAGGAGAAAAATGTATGCCAGCAAAAAGCTTAAGGATAATGGTCAAGCCTATGATCGCACAACTCTTTTATTTCTTCAACGAATTTATTTCTAGGAGCGATTAAGAAGTTCAGCAGGCATCATCGAAGGCTTAGAAGATCTATAAAATTGCAGCTTGTTATTGACGATCGGAATTTATTTTTCCGATCTTCGCGTTTATTAAATGACAAGTTCTTTCGAATCGGTTATTTAGAAGACCATTTACGAAATCTCTATATACTATTTATCGACTGTGGTGTTTTTCTCAAAGGTTAATCGGGATAAGTTGATTGATTGAATATCTGCAACCGATTGGATAAATTCTCGAGCTAATGGACGGAATATTGGCTATCATTTCGACCAATAACGGAATTCAAGTAATAAAATTCAATCAGAAATGAAGTTTTATCATTAAAAATCTTCAAACAAGTTACAAAGTAAAGCTTCGAATATAATTCGAGCTCAAGAAATGCAATACAATCACTCCTACTCTATTACAAATTTCATGAGATAATATACTCGATCTTCGTTCCCCAAGGTCGCCCCAGATGCAGAACTCAGCAGTGATTCTTATTGGCAATCACTAGCCACGTGTCGCACATCCGTCTTCGAACGGGATAAAAGCCGGATTGGAACTCCTCTCCGGGGCACCAAACCGACCTTAGATCATCATCAGTAAACAATGATTGAAGCGCGCGATCATTGTTTACAGGATAATCCGAACCGGAGCAGCATAGGGTTATCCCAGCAGAGGCGCTCCAAGGGAACTCGAAGGAACTATCTCGTAAGAAAGCCCTCGAGGAAGCTGGTGCCTCAGACTTAAAGAACTCCACTCGGAGTAACCTACTGCCCGATCAGGTACTGCGCCAGAAGACCGGAATTCAAACCCGTCACAGACAAGATATGTCTGGGAAAACAGGTTGCCTGCCGGTATTCTAGGCGCAATTTCTTTTGCCTATCGATATTCTAAGCGAAAAGCTTTTACAAAAGGAAACAAGATCGAAAAACAAAGTTCGAACTCTAATCTCAAACTTTTTTATCTGGGAGAAAATACGAATCAAATCTGAAAATCGACCCATGGTGATCGGAGGGAGCATAAGGAAAAAAGCAAGAAGTGCTGTATACACGAAGGGATCTATTTATAGTGGTGAAGGATTTTTAATCAACGGCCCAGATAACAGGCTACGAACGGTTTGATGTCCGTAATAAATGGAAGGACCGTTACGTTTCCCGAGAAATAGGGCTCTGTTTGGTAACAAAGGACACATAATTCAGTGGGGAGTATAGAAGAATTACAACATTCTAAATATCGAACAGTCACGACGTGTTCATAACATTATATTAAAGGATGGAATGTCGGATTCGTATTCGGTTTATTTAGATTTTTTTTTTTTATATACACTCAAGTATTTATTGTTATGCTTTTACACTGCCAACGGAGAAGAAATATAATCGGTTTGGTCGAACAGAATTCTCGACCTGGGAGTTATACAATTATGGAAATTCAGCGGTGATAAGGATTTATGGCATCATTTCCCTTATCAATTTCAGGGCCGCTAAAATATTTATCTATTATCCAATCAGGCAACTGGTATTCGATTATTTCTCTATCGATATTAGAAGATCAAAATGGAGTTACGAAAGATAAACTTTATTCTATTTATATTTGATGTTATCAACAAAACAAAGAGGAAGTGTATTTATATTATCTTGGAAAATACAAAAGCTGGGAAATACATATCGAGCATAGATCAAACATTCGTATTACATCAAGAACACTATTACTCCCTACAATCCTATGAAATTTTCGGTCTCTTCTCCTACCGTCTATTAGGGGTAACTTAGCTCCAACCATGGAATCTCCTTCGGACCCGCAGGCTCTTAACTTTATTTACGATTCTCCAAATATGAAGACTCGAGGGTGCGATTCATCGAATAAACGAGCTCTGCAGAACTCCCACCCCTGTACGTCTTCCTAAATGCATTGTGGCAATAGGTCCCTAATCGAAAACCTATGCCATAACCTACAAGCTCCATAAATCTGGCTTATTGGCCTTCAAGATGGAGATTATATTTGCCTGCCGATACTCTAAGCGAAGGTTGAAATGATATTCTCTCTGCTCGGATATTCCTCCACTTAAAAATTGTTCGAAATCTGACCTCGAATAAGCGAATTATTGAAATAATAATCTTAGTCGCCATGAGGGGACGGAAGCGATGCCAACACAATGAATAAAAGATGGCTTCTAAGGAATGACAACTTTTTATAGAAAAAAATAAGTGGAATCTAACGGCAGAGATTTAACGTAACGAAGGAACCAGATCTAAGAACTGTTGCGTTTCCCGATAAAGGAGGGACCGTTTGGAAAAGGTCAACGCTTATTAAAGAATTGGAAACATTTGAAACAGTAAAGAGTATTAGTTCGAACAAGTTCGCGAAGAACATTTTCTATTAAGACGGAAGGATTACTCATTAAGTCTTGGACCTATTTGTGATCTATCGTTCATCTACCGGTTTCCCATCTATTATTTCAACCACGGGAGACTATCATTTCCTTAGGAGTATTTCGATCGAAATCATGGTTATTGGAAATTTATTTCCTAAGTATGCCCACCTGCTCGTCGGGTGCTAATATGGTCAATCTCTATTCAGCAATTATTCTGGTACTCAAGATCAGCATTTATCTAATATCGATCTCAATTATTTTCGAATTTGTTAAAGGGTGAAAGCCTCTGCTATGACCCAAGGGCTAAAAATGCTCTGAAAACGACTAAGGGTGAAAGCCTCTGCTATGCCCCTTAGATCGAAAGTGTTAAAGGGTGAAAGCCTCTGCTATGACCCAAGGGCTAAAAATGCTCTGAAAACGACTAAGGGTGAAAGCCTCTGCTATGCCCCTTAGATCGAAAGTGTTAAAGGGTGAAAGCCTCTGCTATGACCCAAGGGCTAAAAATGCTCTGAAAACGACTAAGGGTGAAAGCCTCTGCTATGCCCCTTAGATCGAAATTATTGAATGGGTGAAAGCCTCTGCTACGACCCGAGGACTAAAAATGTTCTGAAAAGACTAAGGGTGAAAGCTGTTGCTACGCCCCTTGGATCGAAATTATTTTCATCGATCAATCAAGATCAACCAGCATTTCTATTCTTTTCTCTCCATAATTATTCATTCGGCTAAGGCTAACAGCCATCATCGTGACGCTTATATCAAAATTATTATTCAAGATCGGTCAAAACCCTTTTTCGATTATTACTTCGCGATTATTTGTCTGACTAGGGAATTTGGCCCCTCGGATTAAATTTGTTACTCAAGGATCATCTCGGGATTCTTCTATTCGATCTCTTAATTATTATGTATTTGATGGGGGTACAAAGGTCTCCGACAGGTTAAATTCAAAATCGAGGAATGTCGGTTGTCATCCATCGTCTGAATATTTGTCAAAGTTTTTAAAGAATAGCTCTTATTCGTATTCTTGAGACAGAGAGATGGATGCTCGACAACAGTATACAAAAGCAATTCTATAAGACAACAAGTAAGGATGATAAGAGAAATAAATATCTCATTCATGACATTACAAACAGTTACAAAAGAGTTCGAAATTACAATGATAAGTCGAGCAAAAACTTTACATTTAATGTAACCCTATTACAAATTAACCCTACGCTAGAATGATCTCGTAACTGAAGACGGAAGGCGAGGCTGGGATAACACTTCTACCCTTAATCCATCGCTTCCTCAATAATCGCTCCGTGCTGGAGCAGGCCGAGAGACAGGGAGGCAATCCCTAGAGAAATTACTCCACGCAATCTCGAAGGCAACATTCTTCAAGGAATATCTTGAAGAAGTAGAGATCGAGTGCAGGAAAACTCCTCCAGCAGTTGACCCACTATCCGACCGGGTGGATTGACAGGATACAGGAGATCGAACCTGCCTCAAAGACTTGAAATCAAAGAGAGCTGGTCGCCTGCCGGTACCCCAGTCGCATTCATTTTCGCCTGTCGATACCCTAGTCGAAATAAGTAGCCATCAGGAGATAGCGAAATTTATAAATAGTTCGGAGGAAAACCTCGAACAATTCAATCGGGGATAGCAAACGGAACATGGTGGCTAGAAAGAGTAAAATCTCAATCATAGAGCCGATCAGAAATGTTACTGAAATGAAAAGTTTGAAGGTAACTACGGAACTATATATAGTGAAAGGAAAAGGCAATTAACGACTCAGATTTGATGGTACTAACGGCTGAGATATAAGCAGTAAATGCGCCGACCGTTACGATTCCCGAAAATACAGAAGCTATTTCGGGAAAAAAGTGAAGAAAATGTCAAAACTGTTCTACTCGAGTCCATTCCCATCCGAATTCATCGTAGATTCAGCTCCAATCATCGGAGAAAAATAATAAAGAAATCTAAATACTTAATGTAGAGAAAGCTTTGTCAGTAATCGGCCTAAGGGTAAATAAAGCCATCGTAAAGGTCGATAAAAAAGTATTTTTCGAGCTTAATAAATAAGACAATTGCAAAATACAAAGACATCAAACCCTATTACATCTTCATAACTGGCCGATCCTATGAAATTTTCGGCGGACGATAATGTCCTCACTTGACCAAGAAACGCCCATCGAGCCAGCGAATCTTCGACTACGGCCGTACTTCTTCGAAAAGGAGAAAGGCAATACATCTCTTTCCCGGAAAAAACATGAACATTCAATGAAGGACGTCAATCCCCGAGTCACTACCCGAAACGTTTTCAAAAGAAAACCTAGCAAATTACATCATACCCTCGAAAAACTTGACGCCAGAATCTCCCTAAATCACAAAAAGACCATGGGCCATCGGGGTCGTGGATGGTCAGCAATAAAGCTTATCGGCCTTCAAGATCGAAATAGCGTTCGCCTGCAGATACCCTAGTCGAGATAGAAGTATAAATTTTACTATGAGGCGCAATACAACTCCAAAACCGGATTTCGAGACGTTGAATCATGCAACAAGGTCTTCTAATCAGCATGATCGAAGGAATCTATTTTCGAAAAAAGTTAAAGGAATACAAAACGAAGAACCCCATTTATAGACACTATTTTCAAAAATCCAACGGCTATCAGAAAACAAAAGAAACGGTCGAGATCAAAAGGTTGTCACGACTCCCGAGATATTCGCCAGGGAGAGAAAGTGATTACTTTTGGAAAATAAGCGGAATTACTACGCCAAAGGTCGAAAAATTGAGAAGGCAAACTAAAGCATGATCAAAGAAAGAGCACATAAGGAGAACATACGATTCGAAAAGAAGAGTAAGGTATTACAAACCATGGGAAATAAAATATCTGAAAATTATTCATGATTGCACAAATAAAAACAGTATGGACATATTACAAACCCGAATAAATTAGAGACGACATCTAAACAAGTTTATTATCAGAAAGAATCTTTCGAAGCTCAGCGCTGCGAACCTCATATCCTGCTTCGAATCCACGATCATAAGCCTCCTTCTCTTGACGTATGAAATCTTGCTTCTCCTGCTCGTGAAGGATCTTCAGTTTTTCGAGTTTCTCATTCAGCTGCTTATGGATCTCATCTCCATGCTCGTTAGCCGTCTTCTCCCTCTCTAAAGCAAGCTTCTCTGCGAGGACGCGGTCGAACTCGACTTTGTTCTCCTCCAGCTCGAGAGAAATAGCAACGCGCTGGCTGGTCTCCCGCTCAGCAAATGTTTTAAGCTCAATAAAATCTTGTCCGGCCTGTTAAAAGGATCAGCAGCATTTAAAAAAAAAAAAAAAAAAAAAAAAAAAAAAAAAAAAAAAAAAGAGAGCACCTGAAAAAGGAAGTGCTGCCCAGACTCGAACAACTCCTCTATGTTTCTCTCTTTGGACATGTTTCTCTCCTTGGGTATGTCAGTCTCTGAAGAAGTAAAGGTAGCTTGCAACAAGTTACCCATGGGATCAACCTTAGAAGGAGATCTGTCTTTCAACTCCTCGTGCAGGGAAGAAGCAATTTTTTGAGGAGAGGAATCGGCAAAAGGTCGGGGAGGATTATCAATTCCTAAAGCTTCAAACTTGGATTTTTTGCTGGGATTCCCTGAGGGAGGAACGATCGAAGTATCGGAGGATGACTTGCTACCAATAGCAAGATTTTGTAAAGCCTCAATGGGTGTAACCCCATCGGAATAAGGCCTCTTATTCGAAGAAGGAACAGGAATCTTTTCTTGGACACGATCTTCACTTTTAGAATCAATCACTTTCGGGGAGGAACCTCCGAGCTCAGCCTCGAGCTTTTCGTCACCCTTGTTTGGGTTCGAGGAGGCACTTTTCTCTTTCTTATTTTCTTCCCCTTTAGGAGCTTTTGGGGAAGACACAGAGGTCTTAGAGGAAGATTTGGAAGGTTTAGCCTCCTTGTCAGCCTTTCGCTCTTTATTCGATTTCTTATTCTTCGAACCACCAAATATCGATCTGGGATCGATAGCTTTGCCTAATACATTCTCCATAATAAGTGAATCTGGGATCGATAAGCTAGGATCTTTACTTTTTAAGGAATTCAGAAAATGCAGAAAATATGGGGAGACCTCCGATCTCTGTAAGGGAGGATATCGTATGAATAATGAAAAGAAATCCTAATATTTATAGACGCTACGCACTACGATTCTGATAGTGAATCGACGCGACCATGGAGAAAAATCCCACTCGGATAAACAAAGTTCGATCAGAAAGTGTGAAAAATCATCGATATTTATAAAGTTAGAATTCACAAGTTACACGAATCAGATCAAGAAATATAAAGTCAACTCGTTTACAAAATAGGGTTACATGAGTAAATACAATTGATTTCCTAACTAGAGAACCTTGAATCGCCCCCTCCGGCTTACTCAACCCCAGTAACTCGCTAAACTGAAGATCAGACGATATATGCATATTTGAAGCTGGATAATTACCCAGCTTGGTCGAAAGATCGACCGTCTCCCTTATCTGGGGCATTGCCTATATTGACATCTTTATCTTCCTCCCTGGACACCTTAGAAGAGTCGTCGCAGGAGTACTCGAGCACATCAGGGTTAGGCATTGGAATGCCATACTCCTCGACTAAGGGGGCAAAGCGATGTCCCTGCCAGTTAGTATTCTCCTTGGGAAGAGAGGAAGCTTTATAATCCTTCCCTTCAGCATTCTTGAAAGGGTCCATAAACTTGAAATATTCCTCCATGTCATCCGGAATTTTCTCGGCCGCGACTAATTGTTGAACCCCTTTATAAAAAATCGTCTGAAGAATTTCTCCCGTTTTCCTTTGAACTAAAGGATCTAAGACAGGGGATTCCAAGAATTCTCGTATGGCCGGAATCTCGGCTTCTTCCCGGCCCTGGGCATACGCACGCTCGGAATCTTGCTTTGCCAATTCGAGTTCTATCTTTACTTTCTTCAGCTCTTCCTCGAGGGCACTCCTCTCTTTGACGGACGCAAGCAAGTCCTCTTCTACTGAGGAAGAATGTTTCGTATTCGCTTTCTCAAGCTCCTTCTTTACTTGGGATAATTCTCGCTGAGTTTCGGCCAATTGAGATCGAAGAACTTGATTGTCAGAAAAAATCTGCGCAAATGCATCATGAGCCTCCTGCGACTCCTGCTCCAACAGCGCCAAACGATAGGATTGGAGGGCGAACAAATCTCCGATCTACGAGACATTTCTCAGATAATTAGCAAGGTTTAGGGACATAAAAGGAGACAATTAAGAAAGATTTTTACCTCATGATATGTTCGCGAGAAATCGCTCAAAACCTCAAAATCACCTTTTACAGAATGGAGCAGCATATCCCTTCTAAATCGACCAGCCATGAAGATTCTAGCAGCTTTGTCGAATTCGTTCTCCCCGTTCGCATCCAGATCGGTCATAATGGTGCCATCTTCGGGATATCCTGCAGCTCGGCCATCTCGAAGATGCTCATCCATGAAGTCCACCACATCTGGCTCCGATCTACCTTCTCGGCAAGGGACTGAGTCAGATTTCACGCCAAAAGGTTTTACCCTCCTCGAGGGCCCTGGATGTTCGGCGTTCCTTTTCTGACCCAGGAGCCTCTCATACTCCTGAATACCCTGAATCCGGTTCCAGGAATGTTGACTGTAGCCAACAGAGGAAAGAGCAGAAGTATCGGGAGAAAACAAGGTTCGAAGAGGTCCGGCTGTAGCTGAATTCAGTGAACTCATGGTACCAACCCCTCTCAATTCGGGAATCAAGGATGGTATGACAATCGAACGTTCGCCTAGATTGTTCGTATCCGCTTTTCTTTCGGAGGCATAAGGCAACGGATCAAAGTAAAATCGCTTGTCTTCAACCGGACCGGCAGCGAACATTCGAAATCTCTCAACAACTCGACCTGCACAGATGATACGGAAAGGGGCGCAAGTCTAAACAAGAACAATAGTTCAATAAAACCTAAAAGCAAGCAGGAGACGAAAGGCATACCCAAAGAAAGTGGAGCAGTGTTCGAAGCACTGGAGGTTGGCAGGACATCGATTCGCTTTAGAGGCCCTTCGGAGGACTGGTTAGGGTATCTAATCGCCGGAGCTAGGTAGTTACATTGGCTCAACCCAGCCAATCGCAAAACGCCTTCTTGGATCAGGAATCTAGTCTGGTATGGGTTAGACTGCAGTTGCCCCAAGACTTCATCAGAAAGACGATGGCTGAGTTTTTCTTTAATCCTGCGAGAACCGTATGTCCAAGTATTTGCGCCATCCCATCGATAAGGTCTTGTTTTCGAGCCACCTTCTGAGATAGGAATTTCAGGGCCCTTCACGAAGAAGAATCTTCTTTTCCAACCTATACTCTTCTTTGTTGTTATCTTTGTGAGAAAAGGTCGTTTGGACCGCGGAAGGACGGAGACAAACCCCATGTTTGAACCCTTGCATGGGTCCATTCGAAAAATCTGCCAAAAGTTACTGAAGGAAGCCTCTTCCCCCTTTGTCTCCATAAGAACGCAAAACGCAAGTATGTATGCAATGGAGTGTGGGAGAAGCTGAGCCGGGGAAAGCGAAAAGAAATTCAGGGTGTTTCTGATAAGAGGAACGAACGGGATACGCAAGCCACAGGAAAATTGTCCCTCGTAAAAGGCTTGACATCCAGCGGGGGGCTCAGTGGCACGCTCGGTGTAAGAAGGAACGACAATCGAAAAACCTTTGGGAAGAAATTTCCCGAAATCCGCCTCGAGGCGAGCGTGATCCTTTTTCGAAAAACAACAGGAAGTTTCACTAGCGGGAAGCTCTGACTTACCCGAGATTGCGACTTGTGAGGCTTGCGTATGTTTAAAGATCCTGACAAAAGCACCTTCGCCGATACTACGTTTGTCGACCTCATTCTCTTCGAGATCCTCGCTCGGATCGTCGTCTTCGCCGTCTTGATGAAATTCCCCATCTTCGAAGTCATCTACAAGCTTAAACAAGGGATCAGATTCTTGACTCTCTTCGACCTTATTCTTTCCCTTTGAACTTCTAGAACTTGACATTATGAATTCGGAGATGAATATACTAAAGTAACTACCTTTTCGATTAAAACACTTCGAGCTCAAGAGAAAATATAACATGGAAGTAACTTTCCAACGGGTCAACATATATATACGGGGTTAAAAAGGTAAATTGCAAAGAGGTCCCCGAGTAACCGCGACGGTTGAACTTACCAAGGGTAAAAACTTCGGGTTATTCTTCTCAAAATAGCCTTTTTGATCCTTCTTTTTCTAGAACTGCGGAATTTGTCCTTGCGTTATATCCCTAAGGATCTCGGAGACCCTTCTTGTTATAACCGGAAAATTCTGAAAAGCATCCATCTACGGATCGAACAATGCATTTTGGAGCGGGAAAGGATTTTATTACTTTAACGTCCTCTAATAAGGGTAACTATAGAAAAACGCCAATGTATGTCTTCTTATATATGCACTCTTTTTCCCTAGCTCGGTTTTTATCCCAGTGGGTTTTTCCGAGTTAGGTTTTTAACGAGGCATACCCTAAAGACATTCTCGACGGCTCGTCTCATTGTAGCATGAAACGTATTTTGTACTTCTTCGAGCGCTTGCTTCGCCTCACACTCGAGAAGTGGGGGAGTATTGATGAGGGGTAATTCGGATCCCCTGTTTTTCTAGCCTCAATGCGGTTCGAATAGCACCGAACCCTGACGCCAGGGACCAAAAGCCGAACCAAAGCATGAAGATGATTGTTTCGAGCACATTAGAGAACCATATATCGAAGGACACTGTTGGGCCAAGCCCAGGCCCAAGCCCTCTAATTTGGCTATAAATACTCCATGCATTTATTATACTGGGGGACTTCCTAGGCGCACTAACCTTGAGACCGCTGCTCGGGTTACTAGAGAATACTAGCATAGGCTTTCTCATACATGTTTCACCCTCTAGCTTGTACGGCATCCAATAATGCTCGAATAGGACCCTAAAATATTTGTACTTGTACTCAATTTACTCGAATACAATTACATTTGATCTTTACTTTTCCTTTTTATTTTATTATCATCGCATTACATCCCACCCTTGATCGAACTAACGAAACCACGTAAGATCACAACCATCAATTGGTAGCAATTTTCAGTGCTATGTCCCGAGCTCTATGGTATCGATAATATTTGTCATAACCCATCGCTCCTGATCTTGCCTGGGTAATTCTTTGAGCCTCGGGAATTAAATTCTCTTCCTCCAATACAGTCAAAATTTCTTCTTTTGAGGTGTTCAACTCCATAAAATGGATTTTTGTAGGTCGTGGAGGCTAATTTTGATCGATTGATGGACCATAGGCATTGGTTCTTTGGGTCGGCAGTCGTTGCCATACCGACCCTCTATTCGATCCTCCATAATCACCTGGTTTTAGAATTGGAGCTCGATCTTGCTTTTTGTTGAGAGGGAGTTTTATGTTGTGCGCATTTTTTAGCTTATTCATCTCTTCCTGAATCATATACTTCTTAGCAATCTCCATTATCCGCTCGAAAGACTTTGGTTGCTTCCTGCATAATGCATTTCCGAACTATGTGTTCCTTGTCAATTCGAACATTAGAGAAGACAAATATTCGATTTGTGGGGTATCAACTTTCAGAAGTTATATACTGAATCTTGCCAGCCATTGCCTCAAAGCTTCTCCATCCAATTGCTTAACCGTTCCCAAATGATTTGCTGGCAACCTAGGTTTTCTCTGGCTTGCAAATTGGTCTTTCAACTTGTCACAAAACTCGTCGAAAGAAAATATAGAATTTGGCGGCAGTTTTCCGAACCAATCAAGGGCAATTCCTTCGAAGGTGGTGACCATGATTTTGCAGCAAAAGTCTTCCGAGTTTCCATATAAATTCATCACATTGATAAAACTATTGATATGCTCTTCGGGGTCGGTGGTCCCGTTATACCGTGGTAACCTTGTTGGTACTGTTTCAGTATTTCTAGCTTCTCGTATCTCTCGGCAAAATGGCGAGCATCGCTTGATACTATTTTCGATCTCCCTATCCCGGATAATTTCTCTGTTTTGAATTAACTCAGTGCATCTAGCGGCTGCATTGGCATGACGAACTTCCATCACCGTGTCTTCCCCATCCAATTTCTTGGCAACTCGCTCTTGCACCATTCTTTTCAGCTCAGAATCTGTAATCCACTTATAAATCGGTTTTTGCTTTTCACCTTATCTACAGGTTTACTCTCCCCTACTACCGAATCCTCCACATCATGTACCGTATTTTGAAGAATTCCAGGTCGAACGTTAGCCTTCGACGGGGCTGCTCGAGGAAGGTTTGGTGCCGGTGCATTTGATATAGATCGGGGTATGCTTTTCTCCCTCTGGATGTTCGAAGAAGGAAATTCTGCTCTACCATGCACTGCTGGCTGATCTACGGGTGATTGTTCAGCCCTTCCATTATTCAGAAACTCCCTACACATAGTGCCTATGATAGACCTCAGATCAGCGACCGTCGTGTGGATAGGTGCATCGTCCTGGGGAATGACTGGTGGAGCTTCTGGTTGTTGAGCCGCTAGAGATAGATTTTCGGGCTCATTGTTGACTGAGTTTTGTGCTCCGACTGCGTGAGAAGGCTCTCCTCGAATATATGTATTTCTCCTCATAGTAGGCATTTTTCGATTTAACACCCAAATAAGGCCCCTCGGTGGGCTCCAATTGATCTTACGTGGTTTCGTATATGATCAAAAAAGTGAAGAAAATGACTAAAGACACTATTAAATGAATGAAAGATCAGTGATATATATATATATTCTGAACATGCGAGTACATATTACAAATGATGGGGATCCCATTTGAGCATTATAGTATGCCGCACAAGCTAGAGGAATAATACATAATAAGCGACCTAAGCTAACTTTTCGAGATGGCTCCGAGCAGCAGCTTCGAGTAGAGAGCACCTGGGAAAGCGTGTCTGGCGTCATAAATGTCGGTGGTATTTTTAGTTGAAATGGTGAGCTAGATGGTCCATCCACAGGGATATATTTCTCGGCCCAAAGGCCTAGGCCTGCGATCGGCCCAACAGTAACTTCTGATCATGGGCTCTCTCTGGTATATCAGATTGCAAAGACTGTGATTTGGACTCGATTCTACACTTCCAAGGTCGGGATTCATGTTCTTCGCTCCTGTTAGTGCTCCTCAAAGTAGAGTCCAAAATATCCCTAATCATGTCTCCACAATCAGTTATACGAAAAGGTTGAATCAAACAATTATATAAACTAAAGGGGCTCATATACGATTACCTCACCACAGCTTGGTGGTGGTTACCTCCGAGCGTTATGTTTGATCCACAACTTGAGTGATCCATGTGACTCACCTCCAAAGTTGATCCACACCAATTGGATTGTAGGGACACCTTCAAGTCACAGGATACGACCTAGATCTTAAAGGTTTGTCAGCAAGGGATTCTACAAATCTCGATCAGGACTTAGATCTGGATCTGGATTGGGAGATCGAATGGAAGAAGACAAAACCACAGAGCTTGTGTGGTCAGATCAGGTTCAGCCAAGTCAGTTTCGGCCTGGTCGGGTTCGGCCGAGTTTGGTCTTGACCAGTTCGGGTGCAATTTTCAGATTTCTCTTTTCTTATGCTATGTAAAAATCGGTTTTCTCCTTGTTTTCAAAAGTCTTGTTTTGCATTGGTTTTCTTGGTTATGAAGTATTTATAAGAGAAGAGTCCTTCTCCTAAAAGATATTTTCTTCCCATCTTTATCAAATCCTTATTCCTTATCAACATAGGAATAATAGATTTGATAAATCTCTTCTTCCTTGTTTTGCAAGAAACAAAACTCTTCCTCTTTTAACTCAATAAAATCACCCCCTTCATGCCCTAATTTCAAGATTATCGAAAATAAACCCATATAATTATCCAATCCTAAAATTGGGTAATTATTTAATCTTTCAATTTTATTAATTAACAACTTTAATTAATTTCATAATTAATCAGATAATCTTAATTAATTAATTAAACATTAATCAATTAGATATCGAATTAATATTCTCCCATTGAATTAATACCTAAATTCAATGACTTTGATTTAACAACTTTAAATCATTCACTTCCCTTTATGACTGTCACTGTCCAATTGTAATGTGTGTGACCCTCTAGGTTTACCATCAATTGGCAGCAGGCCCACGACTTTCGTGATTTAATTAACGAGCAATTAAATGCTCCGATCAATTAAACAACTTTTATTTGACCACTCCAGAATTAATTTCCTTATTAATTCAGGAGTACCCACACTTCATGGTCGATGTCTAGCCACAAGCCCATGAAGCTCAATTAAAGGTGAATTGATATTTGTGAACCTCACCTCTTATAGGTGCCATGTATATACGGTCCTTCTAAAGACTAATTTCCCGATCGAGATCTTGGGTGTGTGACTGCTAATTTGGAAACCCCTTTCCAAATCCGTCACCAACCATGGCCATGGATTTCTAGGAACATATTATCTAAGAACGTACAGAAAATTCTCCCACCTTATCAGGATGGGTCAATAGATCCTTTCTTAGTACTAACCACTCGCTTACACAACTGTACGCACCCAGCTTAGGCACTTTGTGGTCAGGCTACGTGACCAGTACCTAAATCTAAGTACACACACTCATGCACCGAATTCGCCCTAGCACCTCAAGTCTAAGGACTAAATCGTACACTATTATAAGCCTTGAGAAACATCCCATCATCGATATGCGTTATTCGCTTCCACAATAGGTTTCTCTATTCGGGTCATTTGATGCGTTCGATCCTCTATCGAACCACCTACTCATATGCACTAGCCTCAAATGCTTGCTCATGAAACGCTACAAATTCACTCCATGTGAATCATGCATACTCGTACAAGTCTTAGCGATTCCTAAGATACCCCGTCTCGTTTGGAATCTATGACTTTGAACGATTTTAATATCACGACCTTAGAGACTAATTCATGATTGCACTCAGTACTGAAGTGAATCATCCCATAGTCTATTGTGACCTTAGAATTTCATCCAATCGCTTAGATAAGTTCGCGAGAGATAAAGTTGGCCATTGTTTAATTTACGTACTATAAATAAACAGGCGTATTAATTATAAACCATAAGAAAATAGTTCTCCAACAAGCTAATTAATATTGGCTTGCTGGGCACTATCCTATCAATCTCCCACTTGCCCTAATTCCAATCACAATGTTTCTAAGACCCATCCTTTTAAAGATGTCCCTCGAACCCTTTTTGAAAGAGCTTAATTAGTGGATCTGCTAAGTTGCCTCTGTTGAGTTGACGTAATACTTCTACACGTCTCAACTACCTATGATTTGTTCAATCATATGGTATTGTGTTCAGATTATCGGTGAGATCTCGTTTCCCTTTCTTTGAGCAATTGCCTTGTCTAAATCGATTAAGATTACGATAGGCTTTTGCCATGCTAGTTATTTCATCCAATCATCGAATGAAAGCTTCTCATCTAAACACTTTCTTCTGCTGCATCCCAATGCTGCGTATATTCTATATGAATTTGCAATGGTATACTATTGGAATTTCTTCCAATTTACCTCTGCTCCATCGAGACAGAATAAATCATCCACTTCAGACTGGAAATCTCGAATCACTAAATCCTTCGAGTTTCAATCCTTCACTATTACCATAGACCAGCAGCATATCCTTTAATTATCTTCGAGGATTGCTCTTATGGTAGCCCAGTGTCCTTTACTGGCGTTTGACTATCAGTAGCTCGTGAAAGGTCAGAGCTTTTGATGAGTCAGGTCTTGTACAAGACTTTGCATGCTACATGTAATCCAAATGCCAAAGCATAAAGCTTCTTGAGACAGTTTCTTATTCACTCATTTATATGTAGGACTCATTAAAATAAGTGAGAGAGATTTTGTCTCTTTGGAACCAATCCTTTCTTAGATTCTTCCATATTGAATTTTATTCAATATATAATCTATGTACTTAGATTCGGTGAATTACAACATCTACTTTCCTCTATCTACTATAGGTACGTATTGCCAGTACGTGAGATGTAGTTCCCAAATCTTTATCATGGAGAATTGCATGAAGAACACGCTTTCATCTGCGCTTTGATATTCTTATATCGTACTTGATGTATAGAACATCGTCTTGTCACGTTTCGAACTCAACTATGCTCCCACTGATCCTTTTGCACGATTGGAATCCATATGCCTATTGACAAATTCAACAGTCTTGCTCAACTTATCAAGTTGCATGTTTCAAGTTTTGTGAAAAGGTCGCAGATTGACCTTTGGATTCGAATAGATATCTTCTCATCAATATTTCAAATTGTGAGAGGCAGGATTCATATCCAATAGTAATATTTTGTTAGTCAAAACCCCCTTTCTATAGCTAGTAGTTTCGAAATGGATTTGACGTTGCAAATGGAGAGAAGATATTTTCATTAGTACTTAAAAGGCTTTTGAAGAATGACCATAAGCCATTGAGCGAGTCATGGAAGTTAACAACTTTCCATTTCGAGTCTTATGGCTTCAGGCCATATCATTCAGTTTATGTTTAACATAATTTCTTTGTAATCTTGGATTAAAATCCAATTTCTCAATTTCGTAAAATGGAATTTTGAGTTCCTTACGAATTTGATTAGATTACTAAGTGTTTGTGCAAAAATCGGTTCAGCAGGTTTCGGAGTTTACTCCCACTGTTTGTGGAGATGGGTCCAAGTCTTGGACTTCATCAAGTTCTATGACATTCCCTATTTCCTTTGACGAGTGTTTCGTCAACAGAGAAACAAGAAACTTACGAGATACTTTCGTTTCTCGATGTCGTAGAATAGGCATCCAATGGATTTCGTTGGATACCCCACACATTTTATATGAATCGGATATACCATCCAATTTCTCATATAAAGGTATTTTGCCATGTCATAAATGATACGGCGGTGTAAGAACTTACTTCGAAAGGTACTAGACCAAGTATCTTTGAAGAGTCAGGGGAGGCTATCCCCTAAAGTGAATAAAGGAAGTTTAGCAAAATCACAGTCGTTAATCGAACTAAGTTTTAACAAAGTTCGATCCCTTATTTGATTTGCTTCGTGAGAATTCTATTGTCGTCTTAGATAATCGAGGATCTAATTGCTTATGTTTTAGCAAGTTTGATTATATCAAAATGCTTTTGACGTAATGCACTTAGTCACTTCATTTCCAAAAATTCTATTGAATTACTTCAACAGTTTTAGAATTGTAATTCACAAAGAACACATACACTTTGACGATTTAAAAATCGTAAGTATATATGAAGTAAGGTTCTTTTGAACTAGTGCTTTTAGTTCTCCACGTTTGTCCTTATGGATTAAATCCATTCGATTCAAATGCTTGGAATGCCTAGCAATCCTTTATTTCAGTTATTATTCCTTCAAGATTTGAAAGTAACGAGTTCATCCAAATTCCATATTTCAAGAGCAGTAGATGAAAACTTTTCCTTTCGAATCTCTCTTTAGGAAGAATGTCCAAAAATGAACATTTCAAGCTTGGACGATTATCTTGTTTGTTTTACGGCTTTTCGATTTAGCAAGTAGTTTTTGAAGTTTTGATTTGTTTATCATTGTTTTATTTCTATGCTTCAAAGCATCAATATTTGTACAAAGTTAAATAGCTTTAATTAAATAAATTACATTCTCAATGGTAAAGCAATAATGTCTTGTACAAAAATTTGAAATAATACTCAAAATAAACTAAAACTAAAAACTTATGCTAATACGAAAAACTAAGTAAAAATTGTTCTGCTAAAAAGAAATGTCTAGTTTCAGTTCTTCCTTGACCCAATCCCTGAATTCGACTTCCCTCATTTCTCTTTGCACTACTTGCATCTCTTTTTTAAGGATTTTCCTCCTTTTAGGTGGAGAGAGAATACCATCATCACCTACAAACACTTTTACAGACATGAAGGTTTATCAGATGTCTTACATCAAATGAATTAACATGTGTATAACTTTAAGTCATACCGTTGTTAAGTATGTTCAGGAATTTCTTTCCAGCAAGCTTCCTTAATTTCTTTTCGTACTTACACAGAGGGCAATTCAATTCATACAGACCCCAACCTTGCAGATGGGCTTCCTCATATTTTTGTAACAACTCATGCAATTGTTTTGTTTTGATTCCATCAGGCGGAATGTCACAATGTTGCATAAAATGAGTGAAGGTGTCAGACAAGCCATTGAGAGTTATCTCTATCTCATCTTCAAGAATCAATCGAGCTCCAAACTTTTTGATTAATTTGAACATCTTGGTCAAGTAATAAAAATATTCCCTAACATTGTTAAACTTAGCCATTCTCGTCCCATGAAGGTAATTGCACATCATATTCCCTAATGTTGGTTCGATTCTAAAACGCATTAAGACTCGCTTGAACGGGACTGTGGATGGTGAATGGCTAACATTAAAACAGACAACAATAAGCAGACATGTTTAATATTAATACTTATAATTAACGAAAGTTGGACTTTTTATCGAAAAAGTTCTCCCACTATTTTCGAAACAATAACCCCTTCTAGTTTCGGAAAATTCTATTTCCTAGTAGGTCTTGACGTCCCAGCAGCAATTAATTGCACCCACAACGTGTTGCCATACAATTAATTCCCTAGGTAGGTATACTTTTACCAATAGTGTTACTCCACAACCTTCAAGCTATTTTGCCTCGTTTTTCACATTTATCTAGCACTGCTACATCATAAATGTTACTACGCGTGAAGTCTAACCCATTAATCATGATGAGAAACGGGCTCGGTCATGAAATTCCCGTAATGGTTATCGGTCGATTTTCACGTCCCGACCAGTCCCCACCCTTGTCGAGTTTTTAAGAAAACAAGAATCAAGGAATTTTGTGCAATATTCCTTTCTTCGACTCGGGTGCCAGACTCTGAATCACCTCTATCGATAAGTAGACAACATACACTAGTTCCTATTAATAGAAGGCTTGGATTTATAAAACCTCATTTTATAGTTAACCCAATATATAACTTAATATTAATTCGAGAGGGGATTTTCGGTTTTGAAAGTTTGAAGAAACTCTCATCGAGATCTCACCGCTTTAATTATGCTTTATCTTTTATTTACGATCTAGATTCTAGCGCGCATCACACAAGCAATCATAAATCGACAAATAAATAAAAGCCATACAAGCCTAGCATGCATACTACCACAATATGTTTTCGATCGGGAGCCTCCTATGCTGGCCATCATCGAGCCAATGATGTTGGCCCATTGGTCAATCTACAGGGTTCTCAAAGGACATAGGATATTACATAAATAACCATGCATACATGGACTTCAATTCTTCATGGGCTCCCACCTTGCTTGTAAACGGGCCTTCATCCTAGACTAGGAAAGCAGTAAAGCCCTATTCTATTACAAAGGCTCAAAGTGGCCCAAAAATAATAACAGGCTCGTAGGCCCAATAAAAACCAAACGATAAATTAAACCAATCACATCTAACCTAAGGTCAAGGCTCGGCGCGATCGAAAACCACGTAAACAGTTCACGTAGAGCAAAAAACAAGCAAACAACTTTCACGTATTTCTTTCTTAATTTTAAAACTACCTTTTAAAACTAACTTCCTATGATTCTAGCTTTTTAGTCACTACTAATTATGACAAAATAAATTCTCGGTTAAAAAAAATGAGTTTTCTGCCTTAAAAACAGATTCGAATTTTTCAACTTTTGGAAATTGCAGTTCGGCCCCTATACTTTCGCAAATTGCACTTTTAACTCGAAAACTTTTGAAAAGTTACAAAACACCCCCAAAACCAGTTTCGGACAGATGACCAGAAAATAAAATTTTGAATCCAGAAAATTTTTGAATTTTGCAAACAGGCCCTTGAATTTTCGAAAATTACAAAAAAGCAATTAAATTTTTGGAAATTGCAAAACAGCCCAAAATTACGTGCGACCAGAATTTCAATAACAGTCCTGATTTTTCTAAAATTTCCAGAAACAGAAAATTGAATTTTCAGCACTAATTTACATGATTTGCGATAATAGGACAAAGAATCCTGATTTTTCGAAAAACTATAAATTTGCCACAGATCTGAAAAAGCATTTTTACCCAATCATAGATCCAGTCATAACAAGTAAGAATCAATTTACATAACACAATAATCACGCGTTTTCATACATATAATTAAACATATACGTAAACACACTATTATGTTCAGGACTTTTCGCATAATAATTATAAAGTTGGCTCTGATACAACTGTTGGGATGTACCTCGATTGTCAGAACAACTAGAGTGCGGAATTTAAAAAATTTCGAGACACTCAATAGTCCCATAAATCTGTCTCCACAATCAGTTATACGAAACGGTTGAATCAAACAGTTATATAATCTAAAGGGGGTTATATGCGATTACCTCACCGCAGCTTGGTGGTGGTTACCTCCGGGTGTTATGTTTGATCCACAACTTGAGTGATCCATGTATCTCACCTCCAAAGTTGATCTACACCAATTGAATTGTAGGGACACCTTCAAGTCACAGGCTACGAACTAGATCTTAAAGATTTGTCAGCAAAGGATTCTACAAATCTCGATCAGGACTTAGATCTGGATCTGGATTGGGAGATCGAATGGAAGAAGATAAAACCACAGAGCTTGTGTGGTCAGATCAGGTTCGGCCAAGTCAGTTTCGGCCTGGTCGAATTCGGCCGAGTTTGGTTTTGACCAGTTCGGATTTTGGGCGAAAGTTATGGGGCGATTTTGTAGTTAAAAATTCTTGGTGCAATTTTCAGATTTCACTTTTCTTATGCTATGTAAAAATCGGTTTTCTCCTTGTTTTCAAAAGTCTTGTTTTGCATTGGTTTTCTTGGTTATGAATGAAGATATGTGAAGAAGTATTTATAAGAGAAGAGTCCTTCTCCTAAAAGATATTTTCTTCCCATCTTTATCAAATCCTTATTCCTTATCAACTTAGAAATAATAGATTTGATAAATCTCTTCTTCTTTGTTTTGCAAGAAACAAAACTCTTCCTAATTTAACTCAATAAAAACGCCCCCTTCATGCCCTAATTTCAAGATTATCAAAAATCAACCCATATAATTATCCAATCCTAATATTGGGAAATTATTCAATCATCCAATTTTATTAATTAACAACTTTAATTAATTTCATAAATAATCAGATAATCCTAATTAATTAATTAAACATTAATCAATTCGATATCTAATTAATATTCTCCCACTGAATTAATACCTTAATTTAATGACTTTGATTTAACAACTTCAAATCATTCATTTCCCTTTATGACTGTCATTATCCAACTGTATTGTGTATGACCCTCTAGGTTAACCATCAACTGGCAGCAGGCCCACGACTTTCGTGATTTAATTAACGACCAATTAAATGCTCCGTTCAATTAAACAACTTTTAATTGACCACTCCATAATTAATTTCCTTACTAATTCAGGAGTACCCACACTTCATGGTCGATGTCTAGCCACAAGCCCATGAAGCCCAAGTAAAGGTGAATTGATATTTGTGAACCTCACCTATTATAAATGCCATGTACATACGATCCTTCTAAAGACTAATTTCCCGATCGAGACCTGGGGTGTGTGAATTGATCGGCACCTCTAATTATCTCGATTCTGTACTTTCTAATTCTGGATAATAATTCCAGTGTGACTGCTAAATTTGGAAACCCCTTTCCAAATCCGTCACCAACCATGGCCATGGATTTCTAGGAACATATTATCTAAGAACGTACAGAAAATTCTCCCACCTTATCAGGATGAGTCGATAGATCCTTTCTTAGTACTAACCACTCGCGTACACAACTGTACGCACCCAACATAGGCACTTTGGCCAAGCTACGTGACCAGTATCAAAATCTAAGTACGCACACTCATGCATCAAATTTGCCCTAGCATCTCAAGTTTAAGGACTAAATCGTACACTATTATAAGCCTTGAGAAACATCCCATCATCGATATGCGTCATGCGCTTCCACAATGGGTTTCTCTGTTCGGGTCGTTCGATGCGTTCGATCCTCTATCGAACCACCTACTCATATGCACTGGCCTCAAGTGCCTTGCTCATGAAACGCTACAAATTCACTCCATGTGAATCATGCATACTCGTACAAGTCTTGGCGATTCCTACGATACCCCGTCTCAATCAGAATCTATGACTTTGAACAGTTTTAAGATCACGACCTTAGAGACTGTTTCATGATTGCACTCAATACTGAAGTGAATCGTCCCATAGTCTATTGTGACCTTAGGATTTCATCCAATCGCTTAGATAAGTTCGCGAAAGATGAAGTTGGCCACTGTTTAATTTACGTACTATAAATAAACAGACGTATTAATTATAAACCATAAGAAAATAGTTCTTCAACAAGCTAATTAATATTGGCTTGCTGGGCACTATCCTATCAGCGATCGAGATGGATTCCATTTTCTGAGCTGGTTTCTGAGGCATAGTAGCATGGTACTGACACTTGGCACAACTTCTCGAATATCGAATGGCCTCTCTTACCAGAGTCGGCCAGTAATACCCCAGCCGAGATACTCTGATTGCCAGCGCTCTTCCTCCTGAGTGATTTTTGCATGATCCCTCAAGGACTTCCTTCAAAACCATCTCTGTCTGTGGGCTTGCTATACACTTTTGGAGCACCCCTATTATAGATCGTCGATATAATTCATCACCAATCATAGCATAGTGGGGTGCTATGTACTTAATCCTTCTCACTTCATTGTTATCCATGGGTAGAGTTTCCTTCGTTAAGTACTCTATCAGGGGGGTCTTCCAACTTGGCTCTTTGTTCTCGAGGTTCATGATATCAACACTTAGAGATTCCAACTGAGCTTCGATGGCTGGTTTAATAGATACAATTAAGGTTATCTTTCTCGTTACGACTCCCTCGATCATATTCCCAAATTTAGAAAGGGCATCAGCCCTTGTGTTCTCGGTTCTTCGGATGTTCTCTAATTGGAAGGTCTAGAATTTCGAGAATTGAGTCCTGACGAGGTCCAAGTAATTGATCATGGATTCTTCTTTGGCTTCGAACAAGCCCTTGAACTGCTTTTCCACTAGCTGAGAATAGGTATAGGAAATTAAGTTTGGATACCTATCTCCGATGCCATTTTGAGACTATCCAATAAAGCCTCGTACTCTGCCTCATTGTTAGAAACCAGAAAGTCCAATTTCAATGCAAATTCGAGCTCTTCGCTATTTGGTCCTTGGAAATAAATTCCTGCCCCACCTCCTGTCGACGTGGAGGAATATTCTACATGCAGCATATAGACTTCTTCTTTTTCCTCTTCGGTCCTGGTGCTTTAGAGAACAAAGTCCGCTAAAACCTGCCCCTTGACGAACGTCCTGGGCATATAGTCGATATCGTACTCCCGCAATTCGACTGCCCATTTAACCAATCTCCCTGACGCGTTTGGTTTCGAAAGAGTTTGTCTCAGTGGTTGGTTCATCAAAACAGCGACTTTATGAGATTGGAAATAAGGTCGGAGTTTTCGGGCAGTGGTTACTATAGAAAAAGCGAACTTCTCAATCTCGGAGTATTTTTTCTCTGGTTGTAAGACTCTGCTGACATAGTAAATCGGATTATTCTCTCTGGCTTCCATCCTTACTAACACCGAGCTGATAGCCTGAGACGACACAACCACATAAAGATAGAGAATTTCACCATCTTGAGGTTTTGCCAGTAGGGGAGGCGATACCAAGTAAGCCTTGAGGTTGTCGAAACCTTGATCACATTCTACGGACCACTCAAATTTCTTCGCATTCCTCATAACCTTGAAAATAGGTAGACTGTTGTCTGCAGATCGAGATATAAAGCGATTGAGGGCGGTGATCTTTCCTACCAGCTTTTGTACCTCGTTCAAGTTCTTCGGGACTTTAGGTCGATAATGGCTTGTATCTTTTCAAAATTCACCTCAATTCCTCTCTCATTCACCAGATACTCAATGAATTTTCCTGAACGGACACCAAAGGTGCTTTAGCGGGGTTAAGCTTCATCCCGTATTTCCTCATGATGTCAAACGCTTGTTTGATATGTACTAGGTGGTCGTTCTCGTCGAGGCTTTTAACAAGCAGATCATCGACATATACTTCCATTGATTTACCTATCAGCATCTCGAACATCTTGTTAACCTTCCATTTCTTAAACCAAATGGCATTACTTTAAAGAAATACACTCCCATTTCAGTAACAAACGCCATTTTTTCCTGGTCTTCCAAGCCCATAATGATTTGATATAAACCTTGAAAAGCGTCCATCATGCTCAAAATAGCACAACCTGCAGTTGAGTCGACCAGCGAGTCAATTCTAGGGAGAGGGTAAGGATCCCCTTGGGCAGAGTTTGTTAAGATCTGTGAAATCGTTGCACATTCTCCACTTTTCTCCCCCCTTGGATACCAAAACAACGTTACATAGCCATTCGATGAACTGTATTTCGGCGATGTAGTCAGCGTCGAGTAGCTTTCTAACTTCTTGTTTTATAATTTTGTTTCTTTTGGGACCAAAGTTTCTTTTCTTTTGCCTAGCCGGCCTTGCTGATGGATCGATATTGAGTCTATGGACGATGATTTTCGAGTCAATTCCCTGCAGATCGGTGGTCGACCATGCGAAAACGTCCACATTTTCCCTTAAAAATTCGATAAGCTGGGTCTCGAGTCCCTCGGAGAGTTGTGTCCCAACTCTAGTCGTTTTCGAAGACTCTTCTGTTATTAATTCTATTGTTTTATGACCTTCCGAGGGCTCGATTCTTTCAAATTTCTTTTCCGGTTATTTATCTCTTCTTGTTTCTCTTTCCCTTTCTCCACGGTTCCCTTTTCGAGAGGGTTGTCGATAGCAATTGGGATGGAGGACTCAAGAACGGCCCCCTCATTTAGCTTCTGGACCGTAGAGTAGGGTCCGTCCTTTTTCTCTTGTTTGTCGATGGAGACAGTGTAACAGTCCCAACCATCTTTAGTGTTACCAAGCACTTCCCCAATTCCCTTGGAAGTCGGGAATTTCAATTTCTGATGATCGGTGGAAATGATTGCCTCGAAGCTGTTAAGTGCTGGTCTGCCCAAAATGACATTATAAGCACAAGGAGCATCGACTACCAGGAATTTAACCATTCTGATTCTAGAATTACCCTCTCCTCCCATCACTAGATATAAAGTTAACGTCGCCAAAGGGATGACCCGAGCCCCTCCAAAGCCGATAAGAGAGGTTCCTACGGGATCAAACGGGGTAAGTCCCAGATCCATCCTTTCTAATGCATCGAGGAAGAGGATGTTGGCCGAACTACCTGTATCGATTAAAATTCTCTTTACAGTCGCACTAGCTATCTGTGCAGTGATAACCATGGAGCAGTCGGGGACATCTTGACCATCGTACGGGACATATCTCGGTTGGAGGTCAGAATCATCAAACCCTATCAATTTGCTGGGGGTTGCTCGTTTGATAGATAGTAATTCGGGGTAGTCATGTCGATCAATATTCCAAAGAGCTCGGGAAACTACCCTTCTCAAATTCTTACTATCTCTGCCTGCGGGTTCCCCCGAGATCATATTGACAATTATTCCCGGTTGGGCCCTTCTTGGTTCCTGTTTTTCTTCTCGATTCTGATTCCTTCTGATAGAATAGTGCCCAGCAAGCCAGTTCAATTAGCTTGTAATAGGTCTATTCTGTAAGAAACAATCTTTTGAACTTATAATAATACGCGCGTTTATTTATATGAGTATAAGGATAAACAATGGCCAACTTCATCTCTCGCGAATACATTTAAGCGATTGGTTGAAACCCTTAGATTACATTTGACTATGGGACGATTCCCTTCAGTACTGAGTGCAATCATGAAACAGTCTCAAAGGTCGTAATCTTAAAACTGTTCCAAGTCATAGATTCCGAACGAGACGGGGTATCGTAGGAATCTCCAAGACTTGTACAAGTATGCATGATTCACATGGAGTGAATTTGTAGCGTTTCATGAGCAAGGCATTTGAGGCCAGTGCATACGAGTAGGTGGTTCAATGGAGGATTGAACGCATCGAACGACCCGAACAGAGAAACCCATTGTGGAAGCGCATGACGCATATCGGTGATGGGATGTTTCTCAAGGATTATAATAGTGTACGATTTAGTCCTTTGACTTGAGGTGCTAGGGCGAATTCGGTGCATGAAAGTGCGTACTTAGATCTAGGTATAGGTCACTTAGCTTGATCATAACATGCCTAGGTTGGGTGCGTATGGACATGTACGCGGGTGGTTAGTACCGATATGGAATCTATTGACTCACTGTAATGGGTGAGAGAATTTCCTATACGATTCATAGATAATATATCCGAGGAATCCACGGCCGTGGTCGGTTCCAAATTTAGCAGTCACACTGGAATATTATCCTGAATTAGAAAGTATAGTTATCGAGACAAATTTAGAGGCGCCGATCAATTCACACACCCTAAGTCTTGATCGGGAATATTAGTCGATAGAAGGACCATATGTACATGGTAATTATATGAGACGAGGTTCACAAGTATCAATTCACCTGAAGTTGGGCTTCATGGGCTTGTGGCTAGACATCGACCATGAAGTGTAGGTACTCCTGAGTTAATAGAGGATTTGATTCTAGGAGTGGTCAATTAAAGGTTGTTTAATTGACCGGAGCAATTTATTGTTCATAAATTAAATCACGAGGAATTAGTGGGTCTGCTGCCAATTGATGGTGAACCCAGAGGGTCACACACAATACAATTTGACGGTGACTGTTGGAAAAGGATACAAAAGGAATTTGATGGGGGCTATTTCGCACCCTACATACTAGTCTGATCGAACAAAGATTACAAGATCGATTCGACCAATTCTAACGGATCGAGATCTTCTTACTGACCCAGCCCGATGCCGCTCGCTCCGAGTAAAGAGTACACTCCGGACCAAAGAAGGATAGGTTGGGCCGAGTCCAACTAGGACTATGATTCCTTGTAATACTAGGTTTAGCGTAATATAAATACCTAGTTATTCATTGTATAAGACAACTACGAATTCTCTTAATTCAGGGATTACGCAAGAATACATTGATAACAATAGAACTCAATAATATCCATTATTATTGCAGAACTTTACCTCCATATCATTGCGTTCATAATTTCGTTACTGGTTTTATTTCTTGCCTTTGATTATTGCTTTTCTTTATAAACGATCCATCCAGAATAAAGTAACAGAACCCAATATACTGAATAATTCAATACCCAAACCCCCGATATCACAAATTCACTGATATTAAATTAACCCGACGAAAAACGGTTAAATCAGTTGGCGCCCACCGTGGGGCTAGGTTAATTATTCGATCGACATATGGCTCGCCCAAGGAAAAGCGCTCGTATCGGAGCAAGAAGTAACACAACCACCGGTCATGACACATCTGAAGATCCACAGGAGAACGACAATAATAACGTTCCCAACACCGACGAGAATTTACAGAATACCCATCCCCGAGATCATGAACCCCTAGGAGGTCCTCCCGGCACGATACAGGAAGAGCCGGAAGTCCCCGAGATCCCTGCTCCTCTCCCGGGTGCTCAGGAGAAATTACGACAAATAGCGATGCTCTTTAAATCACTCTCCCCGGAAGAATTACTTGTGCTTGATCAAATTCCGCAAAATCCTAGGGCTGCCAGGACAATTCCTGCTCGGAGAACGCCCGGACAAAACGATCATGTATCTCAACAAGCTGATAGCCCACCAAGCGAGCACCGCTCGCTACACAGTCCACAACAGGACAATTCGAAACCCTCCGACAACAATCCTCGAAGGAAACGAGGTCACAGAAAAACCCCGGCGAGGCGCAGTAGATCCAGGGAACGAACAATTATCCCTATTGAGGATGATATAGATGATACAATCCCTGATCGACCACGAACGGCTCGATTGACGGAAAGAGAAATTGAAAGGATGGTGCAGGACCGACTTGAACAACGCTTACGGTCTATTCAAAATCCGTGGGCCCGAACCACGGAACTCCAGGAAAGCCTTGCGGCCTGTTCTCCCTTTTGCAGGGAAATAAAAGAGGCACAATCGATCGGACAAGTCCCGGGCAGACTACCTCGCTACGATGGAACCACTGACCCGGATGATTATATTTTTAGCTTTACAAATATAATGAATTTATATGCCCACTCTGCTGAATTCACTGCCAAATTAATGGTAACCACATTCGAAGGACTCGCGTTGGACTGGTTCGCGAAACAACCTGCCAACTCCATATTCAGCTTTAGGGAACTCTGTAACAAATTGACACAGCAGTTCGCCAGCCAAAAGAGACAAAAACTTCCAATGAGCTACCTTGGAACTATATATCAACAAGAAGGAGAATCCCTAAGGAATTGGTTGGCCAGATTCAACGTAGAATTGCTTAAAATCGATTCCCCAAATATTGACTACATAATATCTATCCTCTTCGATCTCACTAAAAACAGGCAGTTCGGAAATGCCCTCAGTCGAAAGCAACCAAGAACGTTCGCCGACATCATGAGCCTAGCATCTAAGTATATGACCCAAGAAGAGATGAATTCCTTTAAGGATAAAAACAAAAACAAAGTTACGGCTACAGGGTCTAAGCGGCATGATAGGATTCCCGCCCAAAGATCCTTGGATTACGAGCGATCTTCCAAGAGAGGTAACGTTTTCCAGCGACTGGAATACAGCGGAGCCGACCGAGAAAGGCAACCTAATTTCTACCAAAGACCAAGAAACCCTGAACCACCAATCAGAAGCAGAGTGAATCAAGTAGAACACCCAAGATTAAATGCTCCAATCGAAGAAATCTTGGAAGTTCTAGAAAGGAATAATTGGATTCCTGAGGCGAGGAAAATCGCTCAGCCCAGACCAGGGTCTAGAAACTATGATCAATACTGTAAGTACCATAGGGCACATGGGCATCGAACGGAAAATTGTTTTCACCTTAAGAGAGAAGTTGAAAAACTGATCGAGCAAGGAAAACTAGACGAATACATAGAACGAGATAATCGCAAAAGGGAAAGAAGCAGAAGCCCCCGGAACGGAACTCAAAGGAGAAGTTCTCATCGAAGGTCACCAGAACATCGACCTGCTCAGGAGTTGAATCACGACCAGATCAATGGAACTATCCACACTATATCCGGGGGGCCTGCGGGTGGAGATAGTCGCAATGCTCGACGAAGAATGGCCAGATCCCTAATTGCAAGTTCTAAATATCCAAAAGAAGTATGGACGTTAGAAAATAGGCCCACAAATCACGAGCCGATTAGCTTTAACGAAGGCGAAGTACCTAAAAACATTACTTGGGATACGAAAGAAGATAACCCAGATTTCCCTATGGTAGTGTCGTTAGAAATAGCGAATTACAATGTAAAAAGAATCCTAATCGATAATGGAAGCTCAGCAAATATCATCTCCAGGGAGGTTCTAGCACAAATGAACCTCGGACAAATAAACTTACAAAAGGTAGCCACACCGTTAGTAGGCTTTGGAGGGTCCGAGATCATCCCCAGCGGAACGATATCTTTGAGTGTATCGCTCGGAAAGAAGCCGCTTCGAACAGTGAAGCTGGTAAAATTCCTAGTGGTAGAAACACCCTTCGCTTATAACGCTATATTAGGGCGACCAGCCCTTAACCTTTTTCGAGCTGTGGTCTCTACCTATCACCAGAAAATAAAATTTCCGACCGATAGCGGCATTGGAGAAATAACGAATGACCACTGTATGGCGTGGGATTGCTACAGCACGTCGCTGACCTTGAGAGAACATCCTAACCCTATTACTCCGAGCAAGAGAAAGATCGAAGACGATCCAATTAGAAATGAGGTCGAAATTCCTATTACTGATCGATTAGATAAAAAGGGGAAAGAACCACTAGATTTATCCTTGCAACCCCCAGAACATAAAGATATAATTCTAGTAGAAGGCGACTCGTCCAAAAGGACAAGAATTGGTACAGAATTGAGCAAAGAAGGAGAAGTAATGTTAATCGAATTTCTAAGAAATAACGTGGACGTTTTCGCTTGGAGTGCAAATGACATCGAAGGGATCGATCCTCGAGTAATCAAGCATACCCTAAAAATTGACCCTTCGGCGAAACCCGCCAGACAGAAGAAAAGAAATCATGGACCAGTGAAAGATAAAATCATTAAAGCCGAAGTTGAAAGACTGATGGAAGCAAAACAAATCCGAGAAATACATTTCTCGGAGTGGCTATGTAATGTTGTACTAGTATCAAATGGGGATAAAAAGGATAACAAATGGAGGATGTGTAATGATTTCACCGACCTTAACAAGTTATGTCCACGCGACCCTTACCCCCTCCCAAGAATCGACTTATTGGTCGACTCGACTGCTGGCTTTGCGCTGTTCAGCATGATGGACGCCTTCCAAGGCTTTTACCAAATATACATGGACGAGCGCGACCAAGAGAAGACCGCATTCATAACCGAACAGGGAGTATACTGCTTTATAGTAATGCCGTTCGGATTAAGGAACGCTGGGGCTACATACCAAAGATTGGTAAACCTAATGTTCAGGGAGTTAATCGGAGAAATAATGGAGGTCTATGTAGACGACATGTTAGTTAAAAGTATGAATGAAGCAGATCACGTAAAACATCTAGATCGATGTTTCCAAATCTTAAGAAAATATCGTATGAAGTTGAACCCCGCAAAATGCACCTTCGGTGTTAAGTCAGGAAAATTTTTGGGATATTTGGTACACCAGCGAGGAATAGAAGCCAACCCAGAAAAAATTCGAGCCATAACTGAAATGAAACCTCCCAAGACCATCTCTCAAGTGCAAAGCTTGGTTGGGAAGATCGTAGCGTTGAATAGATTTATATCTAAATCGGCGGATAGAAGCTTGCCCTTTTTCCAAACACTTCGAAAAGCGAAAAACTTTGTTTGGACCGAAGAATGTGAACGAGCTTTCGAACAACTCAAAGAATATTTAACATCCCCTCCGATGTTGGCCAAACCGACAGAAGGGGAACCATTGTACTTATACATCTCCATCTCCGATACGGCCGTTAGCTCAGTCCTAATTAAGATAGAGGGTTCAGAGCATAAGCCTGTCTATTATCTCAGCAAGTTATTACAAGGGGCGGAGAAGAATTACTTGGAAATAGAAAAATTCACGCTGGCTTTAGTAGTGGCTGCACGAAAACTCCGACCCTACTTCTTAACCTACAAAATCATCGTTTTGACGAATCAACCGCTAAGGCAAATCCTAGCGAAACCAGAAGCCTCCGGACGACTAATCAAATGGGCCATCGAACTCAGCCAGTTCGAGGTAGACTACAAACCAAGGATTGCCATCAAGGCCCAGGTGTTGGCTGATTTTATACTAGAAACACCGACGCAGGCCACTGAATCGTCGAACTGTCGCAGCAACGATGTCTTGATGATCGAGGATCAAACTTGGTTAATGCATGTCGACGGTGCTTCATGCCGAGAAGGGGGAGGCGCCGGAATCAACTTCACTGGACCAAATAAGGAAGATTTGAATTACGCGATAACATTGGACTTCATCGTAACAAACAATGAAGCCGAATATGAAGCGTTAATCGCAGGAATGGAGATGGCGATAAAAGCCAACATAAAGAGTCTTAAGGTACTGACTGATTCGGAATTAGTACAAAGACAAATAGAAGGCCTATACGAGGCTAAAGAGTTCAATATGATCAAATACCTCGCCAAAGTGAAATCTCTAGCTGGGAAATTTGAAAGCTTCAGTATCCAGAACATCCCACGTTCGGAAAACAAATGGGCCGATCAGCTATCAAAATTCACAGGATCCCATGACGGAAAAACCGAACGGGTGATTAACTGGTTAATATCTAATACACCAGCAATCGACATTGATGAAATACCGATAATCGATATAATGGAAATCGAAGAAGCCGAAGAAAACTGGATGAACCCAATGAAAGACTATCTTCAAGATGGAAAACTACCATCTGATCAGAATGAAGCTCGAAAAATAAAATATCGAGCCCCAAAGTATACACTTGTAGAAGGAAAACTCTACAGACGATCAGTATCGGGAATTCTCCTGAGATGCATCCCTGAATCACAAACCGTGGATATACTGCGAGAAATACATGAAGGAGACGCAGGAAATCACAGTGGATCGAGGGCATTGGCCTTAAAATGTCTCAGAACAGGTTACTATTGGCCAACCATCAATAAAGATGCCGCTCAATATGTCCAAGAATGTCATCACTGCCAGATCCATGCTAACATATGTCATCGACCAGCAGAAAATATGCACCCTATCCCGATTTGTTGGCCATTCGATCAATGGGGAATGGACATCGTGGGACCTTTCCCAACAGCTAGATCAAAGAAATCCTATGTCCTGGTCGCTGTAGAATACTTCAGCAAATGGATAGAATGCGTCGCCCTCGCACGAATAACCCAATTCCAAGTTATTAACTTCCTCTGGAAATTCATAGTCTGTCGATTCGGCATCCCAAGGATCCTTATCTCCGATAATGGAACTCAATTCGCGGGAAAACAGATAATAGAATGGTGTACAAGACTCGGAATTCAACAAAATTTTACCTCGGTAGGACATCCTCGAGCAAATGGACAAACTGAAGTAGCAAACCGAGAGATAATAAAATCTTTGGAAAAAAGGTTAGGAGCTGCCAAAGGAAAATGGCTCGATGAGCTACCAGGAGTTTTGTGGGCTAATCGAACTACGGTAAGAAATTCAACTGGGGAAACCCCATTCAGCTTGATATATGGGTCGGAAGCTGTTATCCCTGTGGAAACTTTAATTCCAACTCCAAGAATAGAGATGTTCAATAAAGAAGAAAATGAAAAGGCGAGAGAAAATGACGTTGATTTAACAGAAGCCTTAAGAGATAAAGCTGCTGTACGCCTACAAGCCACTAAGGCAAATATGGAGAAAGCATACAATCAAAAAGTACGCGTCCGAACCTTCAAAGAAGGGGACTTGGTTTTGAAAAAGGTAGAAGTATCCAAGCATGTGGGAAAGTTACAACAAAATTGGGATGGACCTTACATCGTCATTGGCGTAGGAAAGAAAGGTTCATACAAAATTGCACACATGGATGGGACAGCCTTACCAAGAACCTGGAACGCAGTCAACCTTAGGAAGTACTATGGTAAATAAATTTTAGCAGATTATACTGCATTGTTTTATTTTTACTTTATCAAAGTTTTAATCCTTGTAACAAAGGCCCTAGCCTAGAGTTCAAATAGTAAAAATTTTAGCATTTTCTATACATCGATTATTTCGATTAACGCTCTGTGGAATTACACTAGCATATTGATAAATATTAGAACGAAACGAGTCGAGTATACATTGATCCGCTCAATAAACACTCCTCGATCTATATCAACAGCAACAAAGACTTTTTGGTGATAAACCTAAGTCTGAATTATAAATGAGTCGAGTATACATTGATCCGCTCAATAAACACTCCTCATTCCGACGACAAAAACGAGTTGAGTAAACATCGATCCGCTCGATAAAAACTCCTCGACAAATATATTCAACGATCAAAAAGACTTTTTGGTGATAAACCTAAGTCTGAATTATAAATGAGTCAAGTATACATTGATTCGCTCAATAAACACTCCTCATTCCGACGACAAAAACGAGTTGAGTAAACATCGATCCGCTCGATAAAAACTCCTCGACAAATATATTCAACGATCAAAAAGACTTTTTGGTGATAAACCTAAGTCTGAATTATAAATGAGTCGAGTATACATTGATTCGCTCAATAAACACTCCTCATTCCGACGACAAAAACGAGTTGAGTAAACATCGATCCGCTCGATAAAAACTCCTCGACAAATATATTCAACGATCAAAAAGACTTTTTGGTGATAAACCTAAGTCTGAATTATAAATGAGTCAAGTATACATTGATTCGCTCAATAAACACTCCTCATTCCGACGACAAAAACGAGTTGAGTAAACATCGATCCGCTCGATAAAAACTCCTCGACAAATATATTCAACGATCAAAAAGACTTTTTGGTGATAAACCTAAGTCTGAATTATAAATGAGTCGAGTATACATTGATTCGCTCAATAAACACTCCTCATTCCGACGACAAAAACGAGTTGAGTAAACATCGATCCGCTCGATAAAAACTCCTCGACAAATATATTCAACGATCAAAAGGACTTTTGGCACGAAAAACCTAAGTCTAAATTAAAACGAGTCGAGTATACATTGATCCGCTCAATAAAAACTCCTCGTTCAATTTTATTAACAAAAAAAAAAAGGGGGACTTCAGGTATAGAAAACCTAAGTCTAAACAAAACGAGTTGAGTAAACATCGATCCGCTCGATAAAAACTCCTCGACATATATATATTCAACAGCAAAAAAGACTTTTTGGTGATAAACCTAAGTCTGAATTATAAATGAGTCGAGTATACATTGATCCGCTCAATAAACACTCCTCATTAACAAAACGAGTCGAGTAAACATTGATCCGCTCAGTAAAAACTCCTCGATCGAACACAACAAACATAAAGACTTTTGGTACGAAAAACCTAAGTCTAAAACAAAACGAGTTGAGTAAACATCGATCCGCTCGATAAAAACTCCTCGATATATGTTCAACGATCAAAGAGATTTTTGGGTTAAAAAAAAAAAAAAAAAACCTAAGCCTAAACAAAAGGAGTTGAGTAAATATTGATCCGCTCAATAAAAACTCCTCGATTAATTACAACGACAAAGAAGGATTTTGTTATGAAATCCTAAGTCTAAATTATAACAAGATTGAGTACACATTGATACGCTCAATAAAAACTCCTCGATCTACTCCTAACGATCTAAAAAAGATCCGCTGATACTCCTAAAGTTTTGAAAGATAAATCAAGTATGAATTCATCTGCTCGGAAATTACTCCTCGTAAATAAAATTATCAAACGACAAAGAAGATGCAAGGAATAAAATAATATTTTATTCATCAAATCAATTACATACAAATATTCTATCTGCTTGCTATCTAAAGATCGTTACAATGATCTAGTTAAATTGATCCTATGGGATCGACTATCTTCACGACAATGTCCACGGAAACACCAATCTCCTCCCTAGTACCTCATCGATCATAATAAACCACCTAAGAAGCATGCTGCTCAGGATGGTCGACTTCTTTGGTTCGATGGCAGGGCTCTGAAGATCGTATGTGATTCCAGATGAAATGAACACTACCAGCCAGATAAGCTAGCAATGCTCACTCACCCAGAAGAAGATACTGCTTTTACTTTATCTATAAAACATTTTACTCTGGAGCAGCATCTCTTCGGGACCGTCGTGAAACGGTAAAACTTACCAGCCACCCCGGCGATCTATCACTCCGGAAGTCACATCCAAGAGCGAGGGTGACTGGCAAGTATGAACCCCCCATGTGCAGACGGAAACCACAGACCTCTAAAGTGATGAAGAATAAAGTGGAGATCTCATGGGATCCGTCGATACAAGGAAGGGCTGACATGGGACCCGTCAATACAAGACTGGGGACAATTCCTTTGCTGCGAACGAACAAATCACGATAATATGACTTCTTGAACATTATGGGGTCCGAAGGCAAAATGAAATCTAAAGAAACAGAGATCTTCATTGTTATGAATAGAAAATAAGGAAACTATCTACTTATTTATAGGCGCCCGTGAGAATGATCCTACGGATAATAGGAGTTTAATCAAGGGACGAAAACGCGACCCTTTGACTTCCCGAAATAAATGCAAGTAAGTTGGAACGGCGCCCGTCTGATCGACTCAACTGATCGATGACAAACAAATCTACAGATCGAAGCGATCAACAAAATAATCCAAGAAAACTTAAAGAAGTTCAAAGACCAAAACGATCTGCACGATCATATATGAAGGTCGCCTAATAGAAAATATTAAGAACTCCTCAACGAAGGCATGCAAAGTTGGACCGTTGAAAGAAGATAATTGCTTAAAAACGACCAGAGCCTCCACCATACGGGGGTCGTAACTGCCTCATACATCATTGGGGGACTACTAAGTTGGCCATACAAGAATTCCATTTGGAATCCAAGAAATCTGACATCGAAATCAGGAGAATAGCCCTCCCTATTCGAAACTATAAGGCCGTCACTGCCTAATTTTCCAAAGAATTGCTGAAGGAGGTCTGAACGGGTCAGATCTGGCCAGGACTGTTACATTTTCCAATTCCTCCCATATCAATAGTATGATATACTGGCTAGAGAAAAGTATAGTTAAAAAGTTAATGATGAAAGACATGGAGTTATGAAAAGCACGGAGAGGGAAATTTCCCTTTGATGAGAAGAAAAGCGAAGTTCAAACAGGTGGAACAATAACCTCCTTATATAAGAAATATATCATAAAGGGACAAATTTACAAAGCACGGATCAAACATCGACCAGAATGGAGTATACAAAGTTTGATCGACAAAAGTTGTGATTGGCAAAAGCAAAATCAGTTACTAAAACAGTAATAAAACAAGGACAAGCTATCTTTTCTCTATCTAGAAACGCGAGTATGCTACTCCATAATGATTATTTTATGATGACTATATCCATGCACAAGGGAAGAACGAGCATAACAAAATATATATACAGGAGACATTTGATCAGGCAAGAATCTGCCTACAAAAGATCATCGTTTTCAAATTTCTACTCCTTCTATTACAAAAATTTCAGCCCAAATAACTGCACAAAAGATTGGGCGATAAAAAAAAAAAAAAAAAAAAAAAAAAAAAAAAAATAGACAGTCCAAGGCCTGCCAGGTCAAACTAAAGTCGCTAAGAAGAACGATCAGCAGTTCGACTACCAGAAACAGTCCTCCGAGGAGTCAAGTTGCCAGCAAAAGCCATCAACTCATCTTGACGCTTTAGATAACCGGCGTCATATCCCTCCTCATAGGACCGCAGTCGAGACTCCTCTGCAAGGGCAGCAGCCTGAGTTAAATCATTTTTCTCTTTTTCAAGCACAACTTTTTCGGCCTCCAATCTTTGGAGAGCATCTTTATCAACTTGCAGCTGCAGCTCCAAACCCTTGCTTTTAGCTTTTTCGGACTCCAACTGACCCCGAAGAGCTCTCCGACTGTTCCACAGCTCGTCATTTTGCACACCCAGCTGGAGTGCGAAATATTTGCCCTAAAAACAGAAAGAATGAGAAAAACCACCGTACAACAAAGAATTCAAAACAAAGAACAAAAATGTCTACCTGCTCACATATCTTCACCAAAGATTGAACAAGGCGAACATTGGAGGCGCCTTCGAGTTTCCTCAACTCACCCGGCAAAATGGTACTCATGCCTAAATCCCAGGACAAGGCATCAGGTTCAACAGAACCCGGCAATTCGCTAGTTAAAGGGACACCGTCAGAACGTGGAGTCTCCGACAAGAGGATGTCATTAACTTGCTCATTGATACATCGCTCATCCAGTTGACGAGGAGACTCTCTCCCGTCAGGACTAACGGAGGTTTCCTTGCCCGAAGCAGAAATTATGGTTCTACGACCAGACCGCGAGCCGGTCCGACCTTGAGAAGGTCCTCCAGATTCAAAAGAAGTAGTCATCACGGTAGTATCGTGAAACAAATAATCAGGACAATCCTGCACAATAGATTGCGTCGTAGAAGGATTGACAAAAAAGCCATCACCAGCTTGCCCTTCATTAGTGATTGGGGCAGTAGAAACAGATAAAGGAAGAGAAACAGTAAAGTCCTCTCCATGAAAAACATGCTCAAAGGAAGAAGCATTGGAACTAACAGCTATATTATAAGCCGTTTCTTCGTTGGATATGTCCCCAAAAGCTAATCGACCAGGGGAAGGCATGTTTCTTTCCTGAATGGGAGCAGAAAAGACTGGTTCGGAGAACGACGAGGTTACCAAGGAAAGAGGTTCAGAAGTAATAATATGAGAATCAATCTCCGACCTAATTGGTTGAGACGAATGAGGAGGCTCGATCGACGGCCCCTCTCTTCGTAATCTTTTAGATCTATTTTCTCTAGCGCCCTCGCGAGATGGTCGCCTCGAAGTATTACCGAAAAGGTTACTCATAATCGGATTACGGAAAAATATATATTAATATCGAGGAAGTTTATCGACTAGCTCAAGAAAGAGTATTCTGTTAAGAGAAAAGTGTAGCAGTAAAAAGACAAGTAAAAATTTTACCTCTCGTATTTATACTACACGAAAGGACACGACAGACCTGGAGAAAGGGCGCGAAACAGGAAAACTGACCTTGGAGCAAACGCTAGAATTTGAAAAGACGCATACATAATGATTACGGCAAATTAAATGACTTGTCTGAATTATTACAGCGGATATGAAAAGACACGACTGTCAGAATACGAAACGTTTGGTGTACAAAGTAGGAAAGCTAAGTTACAATTAAACCTACGAGTGGATAATTACAAAAATTATTTCAAAAATAAAACCACTATTCTAAGAAGCCTGGTCGCTATCGGGAATCTTCTGTTCGCCACCGACGTCCATGTCGTCTTCTTCTTCTTCTTCATCTTCCGGATCGATAAATGTATCATCGAGCTCATCGTTAACATCTGAAGGAGGAATTGGCAATGGATTTCCGTACTCTCCGACAAGGTGAGCTAAAGGAAGACCTTGATATACGACATCTGGAACTTCAGAGGAAGAGTAAAGCTCGCCATAACGATTCAACCGGATATGAGCTGCCTTAAAATACTCCTTCCGACGATCCTCGATCATCTCCAAAGCGACCAGTTGATGAATCGACTTTTTAAAAGTATTCTCAAGAAGAGGACCGACCATCCGGTACACCAACGCCGTATGAACAGGAGAATTGAGGAATTCACGAACAACTTGTTCGTCAGATTTCCTAACATATCGATCTCTTTGCCTAAGGGGGACGTCATTTTCATACTCCTCTAAAGAAGCTTCAAGGCTTGATACTTGAGATTCAAGCTCACTAATTCGAGTCGTACTCTGCAACTGCAATTCCTCTAATTTTCTTGCCATTTGATTGGCTTGTTCTTGAGCACGAGAAACCTCTATTACCCTATCTATCATTTCTTGATCTTCGGTCCCGGCAGCACGAGTCTCTACGACAGGAACAGAGGAAGATGTCGAGGGACCAACTTCTGAACCGGAAGATTTGTGAAGTAAAACTTTAATTTTCTCTTCAAGGAATTCGCATTGTTGTTTCCAAAGAGAATTTTCATAGGCGTATGATGTCAGACAGGTGTTAACCTGAAATAACGAAGGGGTCAGAAAGAAACGAATTAGCAAAATAAGAAAATCTTAAAAGATCACTTCATCAGAATAATAGAAAGAAAAAGGTCTCACCTTTTCAGCATAAAGAGAAGCTCGCTGGAATTTCTCCAAAGGATCCTTATGAAGAAGCTTATTAAGATCACGAGTAAGAACGCCAGACAAAAGAATACGGGTCGCCTTATCAACCGCATTCTCATTATTATCATGAATAAGAGAATCCTTCTCGGAATAACCAGCAGCCCTCTTTCCCTCTAAATGATCCTCGATCATTTCGACCAGAGTAGGCTTTGGATGTTTATCTCCAAGTAAAGAAAGGTCGTCACCAGAACGTCCATAGTAACTCCTTTTTCTATCAACTGGATTATTAGTAGGATGAGGCATCGACCAGCTACGACATCCTCGAATACCCAAAGATGTTCTAAGGTGAAGAGGAGGATAACCAGATCCCGTCCCCTGACGAATGGGGGACTCACGAGAAGAATCTGGAGATTCCCCTCTGTTATCCTCAGACTCGTGGCCCGACTCCAGTTTCCTTTTTCGAGATGCCCTCTGCTCAATAGGATTATTCTCTACTGACTTGGAGGATTTCGACAGCACCATTTTTCCCTTCAAAGAATGTCGGGAGTTTTCTACCATATGAGCTGAAAAAGTAACAAAATAAAGTTAATTTCTCCGTATAAAAAGTATAGCGACAATAATAAAGGTCAAATAAAATGCTAACCAAGAGGTTCAGGTGATGAACTGATGGGGAAATTGTGGACACTTAACCCCGCCTTACGAAGAAAAGCTTCCCCAATCAGAAGAGCACTTTGATATTTGTTTGTGCGCATCTCGGGAATCTCAGTTATAAATTGCACATCGTCGGGAACAAGTTCGCCAGTTGATGAGCGACCTCCAGGAATCCAACTAGAGCCATGATCCCATGAAAAAGGTATGGTCGAACCGTCCACCGAACGGAGATTAGACGGAGGACGAACAAAGAAGAAATGGGATTTCCATGAAGGATTACTAGAGACCGGAGCATCAAAAATTGCTCGGCTAGGTCGCTGACTAGCAAAGAAATATCCACGATTTGAAGAACTAGAAATATTAAAACGGAAAAGTTGCGTAAAATTGCGGAAAGAAGGTTTAAACCCCTTTGCAATCATCAGAACGGAAAAACAAACCACGAAAGCAACAGAATTTGGAACCAGTTGTGTCAAGCACACGCTGAAAGTTTTCAGAACTTCCAGGAAAAGGGGAGACAAAGGAAGACGCAGTCCGCTATTAAAATGAGCCGTATAAAAGGCTCGACATCCCTCCGGCGGGGTAGTAACCCTATCAGTAGGTGAAGGGAGAATTATCTCAGAACCCTCCGGAAAATATTTGGTATAGCTATTCACGACTTCGGGGAATGTTTCCTCTGTATATACGCAAGCTAGATCCTCAATTGGTTCAGAAATCTGAGGAACAGTACCTTTGCCCTTTTTGGCTCGGGCGGCTACGTCCGCATCGGAAAGGATTCGTACTTTGTAAGTATCTTCTACAGGGATAACAAGGTCAGAGACCGTAGTTTGTTCACCCAGAGGATTAGAATGTAACTCCTCCTCGTTATCAGGGGCGATGATCTCTCTAGGAGAAGAAGAAGATCTTCTTACGGAAGCCATCTGTATTCTAGTTCTTGAAGAAGAGGGTCGATGAAAGGAAAATTTTATACGACGAACGACCAAACTAGAAAATGACTGCGAACTAAAAGCAAATATAAAAGAGAAATGGCAAACTCGAAAGTCACCTATTTATAAGGAAATGAGAAAAGACGTTTCGAACTTATAGCAGCTACTCAAATTCCCGCCAAAAATGGAAGGATACCAAAAGCCTCCTGAATAGACGCGTGGCGATTCATCATTAGGCGGAAGAAACGACTATCTAAGATACGTAGCACTCTTTTCCTTACTTAAGATTTTTTCCCACTGGGTTTTTTCTTAAGTAAGGTTTTTAACGAGGCTCCGTTCATAGAAAAGAAACAGTCGACTAGTTTTATCTACTTCTACGAGCTCCTATTATCTATACGCTCGAAGAAGTGAGGGAGTACTGATGGGGGCTATTTCGCACCCTACATACTAGTCTGATCGAACAAAGATTACAAGATCGATTCGACCAATTCTAACGGATCGAGATCTTCTTACTGACCCAGCCCGATGCCGCTCGCTCCGAGTAAAGAGTACACTCCGGACCAAAGAAGGATAGGTTGGGCCGAGTCCAACTAGGACTATGATTCCTTGTAATACTAGGTTTAGCGTAATATAAATACCTAGTTATTCATTGTATAAGACAACTACGAATTCTCTTAATTCAGGGATTACGCAAGAATACATTGATAACAATAGAACTCAATAATATCCATTATTATTGCAGAACTTTACCTCCATATCATTGCGTTCTTAATTTCGTTACTGGTTTTATTTCTTGCCTTTGATTATTGCTTTTCTTTATAAACGATCCATCCAGAATAAAGTAACAGAACCCAATATACTGAATAATTCAATACCCAAACCCCCGATATCACAAATTCACTGATATTAAATTAACCCGACGAAAAACGGTTAAATCAGAATTAATTGATTTAAAGGTAATTAAATCAATTAAATGAATTAAAAGAATTTAATTCAAGTGGGAGATTAATTAATTGGCTAACTTAATTAATTAAATACTTAATTGAGTTGCTAATTAATTATGTAAAAGAAATAATGATTTAATTGGACTGGGCATTTAATTAAGTAATTAATTAAATGAAAAAGGATTGCAAGACATGGGCTTTTAATTAAAAGCCCATAAGGAGTCTTGCAAAACCTAGGTTGAGGGAGTCTATAAAAGGGGTTCTACTTGAGCTCAAAAGCTAACACCCTAAGAAGAAAAACCCTAGCCTCTCCTCTCAACCTAGCCGCCGCCGCCCCCTAGTGCTAGAAGCCCTAGCCGCCGCCGCCAAGAGACGCCGCCACCCTGCTGCCGTGGGCTGCTCTAGTGCCGCCGCTCCTCTCCCTCTGTTCCTCTGTGTTAGATCTTGACCTGTCAAGAGAATCTACACAATCCTGCTTCAACAAACCTCCTGAATCCAGTTCTGAGCCTAAGATCTTGAGGTGTTGCCAGAATCCAATTGGTGTGGACTTACTTTGGAGGTGAGACACTTGGATCACTTCTGTGAACCAGATCCAGTTTCAGAATCAGAACCGAAGGTTGCCACCACCTTGCCTGTGGTGAGATATATCGCAAAAACCCCCTTGTTTAATTACTGTGTGTGTTTTTGTTCTTGCTTACGTATAATTAATATGAAGAATTAATATGGGACCTTGGGTGCTTCGAAAAATTTTAAATTCCGCACTGTCGTTGTTCTGACAATCGAGGCATCCCAACCACTATCCCAACAGTGGTATCAGAGCCAACTCCATCATTATTATACGAAAAGCCTGAACATAATGTGTTTTCACCATATATGTTTAATTATGTATATGTAAACACGTGATAATTATGTTCTGTAAGTTGATTCTTACTTGTTATGACTGGATCTATGATTGGGTAAAACTGCCATTTTAGATCTGTGCCATTTTTATAGTTTTTGAAAACTTCAGGACTCTTATGCTAAAAATCGAGATTAGGGTTTTTGTGGGCTGAAAAATTTGAATTTTTGAAATCTGGAAATTTCAAAATCATGGACTGTTTTTGCAAATCTGGTCGCACGCATTTTGGGGTCGTTTTGTAATTTCCGAAAGTTCAGGGACTGTTTTGCAATTACCGAAACTTGAGGGGTCAATTTGAAAAATCAAAAAAATTTCAGAATTCAAAATATTATTTTCTGGTAGCTGCCCAAATCTGCCCAGGGGTGTTTTTGTAACTTTTGAAAAGTTTTGCGGTCAAAGTGCAATTTTCGAAAGTTGAGGGGCGAAAATGCAATTTTCAAAAGTTGAAAAACAAAATCTGAATTTGAGCAGAAAATTTATTTTTGTTTACCCGAATATTCATTTTGTCATAATTAGTAGTGACTAAAAAGTAAGAATCATAGGAGTTAGTTTTAAAAGGTAGTTTTAAAATTAAGAAAGAAATAGGTAAAGGATGTTTGCTTGTTTCTTGCTCTATGTGAAATGTTTACGTGGTTTTCGATCGAGCCGAGCCTTGACCTTAGGTTAGATGTGATTGGTTTAATTTATTGTTGGTTTTTTGGGCCTGCGAGCCTATTATGATTTTGGGCCATTTTGAGCCTTTGTAATAGAATAGGGCTTTACTGCTTTCCTAGTTTAGGATGGAGGCCCGTTTGCAAGCAAGGTGGGAACCCAAGAAGACATGAAGGCCATGTATGCGTGGTACATTGTGTAATAGCATAGGCCCATTTGCAAACCCTTTAGATTGACCAATAGGGCCAACATCATTGGCTCGATGTTGGCCCATATAGGAGGCTCCCGATCGAAAACATATTGTGGTAGTATGCATGCTAGGTTTGTATGGCTTTTATTTATTTTGTCGATTTATATTTAGCTTGTATGAGATGCGCGCTAGAATCTAGATCGTAATAAAAGATAAAGCATAATTGAATCGGTGAGATCTCGAGGAGAGTTAGTATAACTTTCAAAACCAGAAATTTCCCTCTCGAATTAAATATTAAGTCATATTGGATTAAAATAAAATGAAGTATTTATAAATCCAAGCCTTCCATCAATAGGGACTAACGTATGTTGTCTACTTATCGATAGAGGTGATCCAGAGTCTGGCACCCGAGTCGAAGAAAGGGACAATACGTGAAATTCCTTGACTCCTGTTTTTAACTAAACACGACAAGGGTGAGGACTGGTCGGGATGTGAGGATCGATCGAGAACTAGTTACGGAGAACTCACGACCGGGCCCGTTGCTCATCATGATTAATGGGTTAGACTTAACGATTAGTAACACTTATGATGTAGCAGTGCTAGATAAGTGCGAAAACCGAGGCAAAATAACTTGAAGGTTGTGGAGTAACACAATGTTGGGATATCTTGGGTAGGGCTCGATTGTCAATACAACAGAGTGCGGAATTTTAAAATTTTTCGAGTTCCTAACAGTCCCATGAATTCTTTCTCCATAGTTATTATACGAATAGGGATGAATCAAACATCAACAAAACACGAAGGGGGTTAATCGCAAATTACCTGACCACCAAGTTGTGGTTGTCGTGTCCTCCAAGTGTTTGGTTCGATCCACAGATAGAGTGATCCATATGTCTCACCTCCAAAGCTAGTCCACACCAATCGGATTGTAGTGACACCTACAAGTCTTAGGCTACGAACTGGATCTCGCAGGTTTGTCAGCAAAGGAACGGGAGATAACAATGGAAGAATCGACTCACAGAGCTTGTGTGGTCGAGCAGGGTTCGGCCAGGTTCAGATCTGGTCCGATTTGGGTTCGGCCAAGGCTAATTGGGCGACTAGGGTTTTGGGGCGGAAACTATGGGGGCGATTTTGTAATTAAAACTTCTTGTTTGAAAAATAATCTTACTCGATTTTTCTCACTCAATTTTCAGCAAAATATTTTTCTCTCAAAAGCTTTTAGGGTTTTTAAAACATTGTGCAAAAACTTGTGTTATGAATGAAGAGAAGAGAAGGAGTATTTATAGGAGAAGAGTCCTTCTCCAAAAAGATCTCCTTTCCTTGTTTATCAAATCTTTATTCCTTATCCTTAGGAATATGAGATTTGATAAATCTCTTCAAACTTGCTTTTCAAGAAACAAAACTCTTTTCCTTTTAATTACTAGAAATCGCCCATGCCCCCTAATTTTAGATAATTCCAAAATCAACTCATAATTATCCAATACTCAAATTGGTTAATTATTTATTCTTCCAATTAATTAACTACTTTAATTAATTCCATAATTAATCAGATAACTCTAATTAATTAATTATCAATTAATCAATTAGTCATCTAATCAATAATCTCCAATTGAATTAATACCATAATTCAATCATCTTGATTTAACAACTTTAAATCATTTGCTTTCCTTTTAGACAGTCACCGTCCAATTGTATTGTGTGTGACCCTCTGGGTTCACCATCAACTGGCAGCAGGCCCACGACTTTCGTGATTTAATTAACGAGCAATTAAATGCTCCGATCATTTAAACTACTTTTAATTGACCACTCCTAGAATTAAATCCTCTATTAATTCCGGAGTACCCACACTTCATGGTTGATGTCTAGCCACAAGCCCATGAAGCCCAATTAAAGGTGAATTGATTTATTGTGAACCTCACCTCTTATAATTGCCATGTACATACGGTCCTTCTACAACTGATTTCCCGATCGAGACCTAAGGTGTGTGAATTGATCGGCACCTCTAATTATCTCGATTCTGTACTTTCTAATTCTGGATAATAATTCCGGTGTGACTGCCTAATTTGGAAATACCTTCCAAATTCGTCACCAACCATGGCCATGGGTTTCTAGGAACATATTATCGAAGAACGTACAGGAAATGCTCTCATCTTATCAGGATGAGGTGTTAGATCCTCTCTTAGTACTAACCACTCGCGTACACTTTTGTACGCACCCAACTTAGGCACTTTGTGGCCAAGCTACGTGACCAGCACCTAAATCTAAGTACGCACATCCATGTACCGAATTCGCCCTAGTACGTCAAGTCTAAGGACTAAATCGTACACTATTATAAGCCTTGAGAAACATCCCATCACCGATATGCGACATGCGCTTCCACTATGGGTTTCTCTGTTCGGGTCGTTCGATGCGTTCAATCCTCCATTGAACCACCTACTCATATGCACTGGACTCAAATTCCTTGCTCATGAAACTCTACAAATTCACTCCATGTGAATCATGCATACTTGTACAAGTCTTGACGATTCCTACGATACCCCGTCTCGTTTGGAATCTATGACTTGGAACGGTTTTAAGATCACGACCTTTGAGACTGTTTCATGATTGCACTCAGTACTGAAGTGAATCGTCCCATAGTCTATTGTGACCTCAGGATTTCATCCAATCGCTTAGATAGGTTCGCGAGAGATGAAGTTGGCCATTGTTCAGTTTCACATACTATGAATGAACGGCGTATTAATTATAAACCATAAGAAAATAGTACTTCAACAAGCTAATTAACATTGGCTTGCTGGGCACTATTCCATCACACAATTGGTAAAAAGTATACCTACCTGGAGAATTAGTTGTATGGCCACGAGTCGTGGGTGCAATTAATTGCTGCTGGGACGTCAAGACCTACTAGGAATTAATTCCCGAGCAATCAAAGGGGTGATTGTTTCGATAAAATAGTGGGAGAACTTTTTCGAAAACAAGTCCAAAATTCGTTAATTATAAGTATTAGACATAAGATCAGTTAGCTAAATGTTGTCTTCTTTCCATTTGTAGATATTAAATACAATGTCTAAGAATCCATTATCTGTTATCCTCGACGCAAACAAATTGAATGGCTCAAACTTTGTTGACTGGCTGAGAAATCTCAGAATTGTCCTCGATTCCGAGCGACGAAGCTATGTGCTCGACACACCCATGCCTGCTGCACCCGCAGCACGAGCTAGTGAGGAACAACGAACCGCCCATGCTAAAAGGGTTGATGATGATCTTCAGGTTCGATGTCTCATGCTAGCCTCGATGTAGAATGAACTGCAGAAACAGCATGCTGCTATGCCGCTTGCTAGAGAGATACTCCTCCACCTCCAGCAGATGTTTGGAGAGAGGTCTCGTACCGAAAGGTTCGCGACCACTAAGGAGTTGTTTCATCTCAAGATGGCTGAGGAAAGCAGTGTCAAGGATCACTGTCTGCGTTTCATCAACCTGGTTGAAAAACTGGGGCGATTGGACGTGGATTTGCACGCTGATCTTAGCACTGACCTCCTCCTCCATACGCTGCCTCGTTCTTTTGACCAGTTCGTGTTGAACTTCAACATGGAGGATAGAACCCTCGCTCTTCACGAACTGACCAATTTGTTGGTAACGGCAGAATCGACTCTCAAGAAAGAGAAGCCGGTAATGATTGCACACCAATCGAAGGCTGCAAAGCCCAAGAGAGGTAGGAAGAAGAAGAAGGTATTTTCTTCGAAGGCAGTCACAAAGGTGGTTGAAAAGAAGCGCAAGAGCCCAGAAGACGAATGTTTCCACTGCAAGAAAGCAGGGCACTGGAAAAGGAACTGCCCAGACTACCTAAAGATGAAATTGGTAGCCAAAGGTATTTTCTTGGTTGAAGTTAATATTTCTATTAACTGTGCATCGTGGGTGTTAGACACCGCAGCAGGTTCTCATATCTGCAATGATTTGCAGGTGATGGGAGCAGTAAGATACCTGAAGCCCGGGGATAGAATCCTGCGTTTTGGAAACGGAGCTAGGATCGCCGCTGAGGCTATTGGGGACGTCGAATTGGTTTTAGGAAATTTTACTTTAATTTTAAGGGATTGTCTGTCCGTACCAAACATTATTAAGAACATCATTTCTATACCCATGTTGGATATTGATGGGTTTAATTTTTCCATTGAAAATGGAGCTTTTTGCATATTTAAAGGTGGTTTAATGTATGCTCGTGGTACTTTGACAGATGGTCTTTATTCCTTAGAACCTACAAATTCTGACGTCATGCATATTCAATCTAGAAAAAGAAAATATGATAATCAAACTCCACAACTTTGGCACGCTAGACTTGGACATATTTCCAAGAGTAGGATTCAAAAGCTGGTTTCCTCTAAGGCTCTTGAAATAAAGAACTTGGATGAACTCCCAACTTGCGAGTCTTGTCTCAAAGGAAAGATGACCAAATCACCCTTCACCGGGAATCCCGAGCGAACTAAGCAAACATTGGATTTAATCCATACTGACGTTTGTGGACCATTGAGTGTCAATGCGAGAGGAGGATTCTCTTACTTCGTAACATTCACCGACGATTTTAGTCGTTATGGATATGTGTATCTTATGAAACACAAATCCGAAACATTTGAGAAATTCAAAGAGTTTCGAATGGAAGTTGAGAATCAACTTGGACATAGTATTAAAGCACTTCGTTCTGATAGAGGTGGTGAGTACTTAAGCCAAGAATTCCTTGATTATCTAAAAGAGAATGGAATTCTCGCCCAGCGAACTCCCCCTAGGACGCCCCAACTCAATGGAGTGTCCGAGCGGAGGAACCGAACATTGTTAGACATGGTTCGTTCCATGATGAGCTTCGCTGACCTTCCCTTTTCGTTTTGGGGCTTAGCCCTATTAACTGCCTCGAAGATACTAAACATAGTACCTTCGAAGTCAGTGCCAACAACACCGCACCAAGTATGGTATGGTAAAGCACCCGCGTATTCGTATCTACGAGTATGGGGATCTCCTGCGTATGTAAAGAACAAAAAGGGAGATAAGCTAGGTAGTAGATCTAGTTTGTGGAAATTTGTGGGGTATCCAAAGGAATCCATTGGATACCTGTTCTTCGATCCTAAAGAACGTAATACGTTCGTATCTAGGAACGCCCATTTCTTGGAAGAGGATTTCCTCACCAACCGAAATGGGACAATCGTAGAACTTGATGAAGTCCAGGAATCGGACCCATCCCCACAAACAGTGGGAGCTGAACCAGAATTTATTGAACCTACTAGTACACCTACTCTTCGAAGGTCTGATCGAATTCGTAAGGAGCCAGGGCGATTTGGTTTCATTCACGAAAATGAAAAAGGTGATAATGATCCAAGGACCTATCAAGAAGCGATGTTAGACATAGACTCGGGTGCGTGGCTCGAAGCCATGCAATCCGAAATTGATTTAACCGGATTTCGTCGGGTTCAAGGGGTATCAGTGAATTTGTGATATTTATATATTTTATAGAGCTCTGTTACTTTATTCCGGATGGATCAATCACAAAGAAAAGCAATATTGCAAAAACAAGAAGTAAACACACAAACCAAAGCAAAGAACACACCAATATGAAGAGGAAAGGCTTTTTCTTTATTGAATAATATTGACTTATGCTGTGGTAAGCAGCATTCAACGGCGTATTCCCGAGAGCTTAAGTTGTTAATTACAATGATTAAGTAGGTATTTATACAATGCTAAACCTAGCGTTACAAGGAAACATAGTCCTAATAGGACTCGGCCCAAATATCCTTCTTGGGTCCGGAATATAGTCTTCTAGTCGAAGAGAGCTGTACTTGGCCGGGTCGATAAGATGATCCCGAACTGTTTGAATTGGTCGAACCGATCTCATGTTCTTTACTCGATCCGTACAAGAGGTAGGGTGCGAAATAGCCCCCATCAGTACTCCCTCACTTCTTCGAGCGTATAGATAATAGAAGCTCGTAGAAGTAGGTAATTCTTTACGACTGTTTATTTTCTATGAATGGAGCCTCGTTAAAAACCTTTCTTAAGAAAAAACCCTGTGGGAAAAAATCTTAAGTAAGGAAAAGAGTGCTACATATCATAGATAGTCGTTTTCTCTGTCCGATTATGAATCGCCACGCGTCTATTCTGGAGGCTTTTCATCTTCTTCCGTTTTTGGCGGGAATGTGATTAATTGCGATGAGTTCGAAACGTCTTTTCTCATCTTAGTATAAATAGGTGACTTTTGAGTTCGTCATTTTTCCTTTATCCTTGCTCATAGTTCATAGTCATTTTCTTACTTAGTCGTTCGTCATATAAAGTTTTCCTTTTATCGACTTATACCCTTCGAGAGTCTGAAAATATGGCTTCTTTGAGAAAATCTTCTTCTTCCTCGAGGGAGAATGTTGCTCCTAATAACGAAGAGGAGTTGCGCTCCAATCCTTTGGGCGAACAATCCGCAATTTCTGAATTCGTTGTTCCTATAGAAGACACTTTTAAGGTACAGATTCTTTCTGACACTGAGGTTGCTGCCCGAGCCAAAAAGGGCAAAGGTACTGCTCCTCAGATTTCTGAACCAATTGAGGAACTTGCTTGCGCATATACAGTGGATACTTTTCCGGAGGTTGTGAATAATTACGCAAAATATTTCCCGGAGGGTTCCGAGATAATTCATCCATCCCCTTCTGATAGGGTCACCTCTCCACTGGAAGGATGTCGCGCCTTTTATACGGCTCATTTCAATAGCGGCCTCCGTCTTCCGTTATCCCCCCTTTTTCTTGACATCTTGAGAATATTTAGTGTGTCCTTGACACAATTAGTTCCAAATTTTGTGGCTTTCCTGGTTTGCTTTTCTGTTCTGATGATCGCGAAAAGGTTTAAACCTTCCTTTCGTAATTTTACACAAATTTTCCGGTTCAATATTTCCAGTTCATCCAATCGTGGGTATTTCTTCGCCAGTCAGAGACCTAGTCGAGCGATCTTTGACGCCCCTGTTTCTAGCAATCCTTCTTGGAAATCACACTTCTTTTTTGTTCGTCCCCCGCCTCGTATTTGTTCGGCGGATGGTTCGAACATGCCCTTTTCATGGGATCATGGTTCTAGTTGGGTTCCTGGAGGTCGCTTACCGACTGGTGAACTTGTTCCAGATGACGCTCAGTTCATTGCTGAAATCCCCGATATGCGCGCAAACAAATATCAGAGTGCTCTTCTGATTGGGGAAAGTTTCCTTCGTAAAGCGGGATTGAGTGTTCATACTTTTCCAATCGACTCATCATCAGAATCATTGGGTAAGCATTTCTCTTTGATTTAGTGTTACGATAATGTTTTCTTATATAGAGAAACTAACTCTTAGTTTGTTTCTCGTTCAGCTCAAATGGTAGAAAATTCTCGGCATTCTTTAAAGGGAAAGATGGTGTTATCCAAGTCCCCTAAGTCCGTAGAGAACAACCCGATCGAGCAAAGAGCTTCTCGGAAGAGGAAACTGGAGTTGAGTCATGACTCCGAGGAGAATGGAGAGGAGTCTCCGAATTCTTCCCATGATTCCCCCGTTCGTCAAGGGACTGGGCCTGGTTATCCCCCTCTTCAGCTCAGATCATCCTCGGGAATTCGCGGATGTCGTAGTTGGTCGATGCCTCATCCTAGCGATAACCCGGTGGGGAGAAAAAGGAACTATTATGGTCGTTCTGGCAATGATCTTTCTTTACTCGGTGACAATCACCCAAAGCCCACCTTGGTCGAAATGATCGAAGACCATTTGGAGGGGAAGAAAGCTGCTGGTTACTCCGAGAAAGATTCTCTTGTCCATGACGAAAGTGAGAATGCGGTGGACAAGGCAACTCGCGTTCTTTTATCCGGGGTTTTCACTCGTGATTTGAATAAACTTTTCCGTAAGGATCCTTTGGAGAAATTTCAGCGAGCTTCTCTTTATGCTGAAAAGGTAAATTCTTTCGAGCTTGCTTTATAGGATCTTCTTTATTCTGAAGACATTCTTGCTAACTTATTTCTTGTTTTACCCTTTTGTTTTTTCAGACTAAGACTTGTTTAGCCTCATACGCATATGAAACTGCACTCTGGAAACAACAATGTGAGTTTCTAGATGAGAAAAATAAAGCTCTTCTTCGTAAGTTTTCTGGTTCAGAGGTTGGTCCCTCGACGTCTTCTTCCGTTCCCGTTGTAGATACTCATGCTACGGGGACTGAAGACCAGGAGATTATGAACAGGCTCTTGGAGACTTCTCGTGCTCAAGAGCAAGCCGATCAAATGGCTAAAAAGTTAGAGGCATTTCAGTTTCAGAGTACTGCTCGTATTAGTGAGCTAGAATCTCAAGTATCAAGTCTTCAAGCTTCATTAGAGGAGTATGAAAAGGATGTCCCTCTTAGTGGACTTAGGGATCGATATGGTAGGAACCCTGATGAAAGAGTGATTCGCGAATTTCTTAATTCTCGTGTTCATACGGCGTTGGTGTACCGGATGGTCGGTCCTCTTCTGGAGAATACTTTCAAGAAGGCGGTTCATCAGCTGGTCGCCTTAGAGATGATCGACGACCGTCGAAAGGAGTATTTTAAGGCGGCGCACATTAGGTTGAATCGTTATGGTGAAATTTATTCTTCTTCCGAGCTTCCAGATGTCGTATATCAAGGATTTCCTTTGGCTCACCTTGTCGAAGAATTGGGAAAACCATTGCCGATTCCTCCTTCTGATGTTAACGATGAGCTTGATAATACTTTTATCGATCCAGAAGACGAAGAAGAAGAAAAAGAGGACGATATTGACACGACCGAGAACGTCGGTAGCGAACAGAGAATTCCGGATAGTGACCAGGCTTCTTGAAACAGTGATTTTTGAAATAATCTTTGTAATTATTTACCCGTAGGTTTAATTGTAATTTTACCTTTTCATCCCTTTGTACGCTAAACGTTTCGGATTCTGACAGTTACGTCTTTTCATCTTCGCCGTAATAATTCAGACAAGTTATTAAGTTCGCCGCAATCATTATGCGTGCGTCTTTTCCGATTCTAGTGTTTGTTCCAAGGTCAGTTTTTCTATTTCGCGCCCTTTCTTTAGGTCTGTAGCGTCTTTTCGTGTAGTATAAATACTAAAGGTAAAAACTTGACTTGTTATTTACCGTTATACTCGTCTCTTCTAATAGAATACTTTTCCTTTGGCTAGTCGATAAACTTCCTCGTTACTTGCTTTATACTTTTTAACAATTCGATCATGAGTAATCTTTTTGGCAATACTTCTAAACGACCTTCTCGTGAGATCGCTAGGGATAATAGATCCAAAAAATCTCGAAGAGACGGGCCGTCGAAGGAACCTCCTCGTTCGTCCCCAATAATTAGGTCGGTGAATGATACTCGTGTTATTCCTTCCAAACCTTTTTCTGTAGTAAACTCATCGTTTTCAGAACCAATCTTTTCTTTTTCTACTCAAGTAGGAAGCACGCCTTCCCCTAGTCGGTTAGCTTTTGGCGATATGTCCAATGAGGAGCCGACTTATAATATACCTGTTAGTTCAAGTGCTTCTTCCTTCGAGCATGTTTTTCATGGAGGGGATTTTGCTATTTCCCTTCCTTAGTTTACTTCTACTGCCCCAGTCGCCGACGGAGGGCAAGCTGGTGATGGCCTTTTTGTCAATCCTTCCACAACACAATCTATTGTGCAGGATTGTCCTGATTATCTGTTTACTGATACTATTGTGATGACTACTTCCTTCGAATCGGGAGGACCTTCCGGAGGTCGGACCGGTTCTAGGTCTGGTCGTCGAACCGTTATTTCTGCTTCGGGCAAGGAGACCTCCGTTAGCCCCAACGAGAGAGAATCTCCTCGTCTGTTAGATGATCGTTGTATTCTCGAGCAGGTCAAAGACATTATGTTGTCAGAGACTCCGCGGCCTGACGGTGTCCCTTCTAGTAGTGAATTGCCTGGCCCAATTGAGCCTGATGCTTTGTCCTGGGATCTGGGTTTGAGCACCATTTTGCCTGGTGAGCTGAAAAAACTTGAGGGTACTTCCAATGTACGCCTTGTTCAGTCTCTAGTTAAGATATGCGAGCAGCTAGACATATCTTTCGATAATTTTCCTAGTTTTATTTTGACTTTCATGTTGTGTGAGGGTTTATCTCATTCTTCTTCTTTTTCAGTCCAAATATCTTGCCCTTCAGCTGGGTGTGCAGAACGATAATCTGTGGAATAGTAAGGATGCCTACCAAAGACGGTTGGAGTAGGAATCGGCGAAGGTCGCAGGGCAGACTCTCCAGATGCAGCTTGCTAATGACGATTTGAAAAAATTACAGGAGGAGAAGTCTGTCTGGGAGAAAGAGAAAAATGACTTGGTTCGGGCTGCTGCCCTTGCAGAGGAGTCTCAACGGCGGTCCTATGAGGAAGGATATGACGCCGGTTATCTAAAGCGTCAAGAGGAGTTGATGGCGTTTGCTGGCAACTTGACTCCTCGAAGGACTGTTTCTAGTAGTCGACCTGCTGACCGTTCTTCTCAGTGATCTTTGTTCGGCCTGGCAGGCCTTGGACTGTCTCTCTCTTTTTTTTTTTTTTCTTTTTTTTTTTTTTTTCAACGGGCTGAAACTTTTGTAATGGGAGAAGTACTAAGTTGGAAATTATGACCTTTTTGTAGGCAGATCCTTGCCTTGATCAATTTTCTTCTGTATATATACTTTGTTATGCATATTTTGCCTTTATGCATAAATATAATCATCATGAAATAATCAGTATAGATTAGCATACTTATCTGAAATTGATCTTTGCGGAGAATATTTAGGATAGAGAAAAGGTAGCTTGATCTCGCTTGGTCACTATTTAAGTAACTGAAAGGTATAATGTTTGCTCTGCAAATCAAATCTTTGTTGATCAACCCAGTATAGTCCCTTGGGTTATATTCAAAATCACGTTTGCACATAAAAATGTAGATAGTAGGTTTATTCGTATCGATAATCGATTGAATAGCTGTTAGTGTCCGTTCAGCATCTTGGTCGATGTTCAACCCATGCCTTGTAAAATTGTCCTTTTGTGACACCTACCTTTATATAAGGAGGCTTTTTATACCTTTTGTTGAACTCTTCTTTTCTTTTCATAAGACTGTTCAGACCCCCTTCAGCAATTCTTTGGTATGTTAGGTAGTGACTTCTTTGCAGTTTCAAATAAGGAGGGCTATTCTCTTGATTTCTATGTCAGATATCTTGGACTTCGAAGGAGTTTTTGTAAGGCCTATTTAATAATTTTCCATAGGACGTATGAGGCAGTTACGACCCTGGTAGGTCCGAACACCATATTTGCATGAGCGAAGAGCGTGCAAACCTTCTCAGTTCGGAGCTCTTTTAGATCTGTTTTCTGCTGTATTGATCGAAACGATCTTCTTTCGTTTTTATTTCCGACTCAATGAGTCGATCAGTTAGGCGCCGTTCCAACTTACTTGCATTTATTACGGGGAGTCAAAAGGTCGCATTTCTGTCCCTTGATCAGATACTTTTTCAGCCGTTGGATTGCTTAGATCTATCCCTATAAATAGGGAGGCGGTTTGCATATTCCATTTGCCATTTCTCAAAAAGGATGGAGATCTCAGTTTCCTTAGATTTTGTTTTGCCTTCAGATCTCATAATATTCAAAAAGTCGCATTACCATGATTCACACCGTAATAGCTTGATGTTCTTCTGTCTTGTACTGACGGGTCCCATGGAAGCCCTACCTTGTACTAACGGGTCCCATGAGGCCTCAAATGTTGTTTTCACAGATTTGAGGTCCGTGGTTTCTGTTTGCACATGGCGGGTTCATACTTACCAGGCATCCTTATTCTTGGATGTTACCTCAGGAGTGGTCGTCCACTGGGTTGTGCTGGTAAGTTTTATCCTTTACGACTCATCGGAAGAGATGCTGCTTCAGAGTAAAAGTCTACCCCATTATACAAGCAGTGTCTCGTTGTGGGTGAATGAGTATTGCCGGTTTATCTGGCTGGTAATGCTCATTTCGTCTGGAGGAACATTTGATCTTCAGAGCCTGGCCATCGAACCAAAGAAGTCGACCATCCTGAGCAGCATGCTTCTTAGGTGGTTGATCATAGTCGACGAGGCACTAGGGAGGAGATTGGTGTTTCCGTGGACATTGTCGTGAGGATCGCCGATCTTATAGGATCATTTCATCTAAATCATTGTAACGATCTTTAAGTAGCATGTAGGCCTTTGTAACGTAGGATTTTTGTATGTAACTGATTTGATGAATAAAATTTTACTTTTATTCCTTACATCTTCTTTGTCGTTTGATTCTGTCATAATTTTTGTTCACGAGGAGTAATTTCCGAGTAGATTGATTCATACTCAACTCATATTCATGACTTAGACATGTTAGTAGATCATTTTTAGATCGTTAGGAATAGATCGAGGAGTATTTATTGAGCGGATCAATGTATACTCAACTCTTTTATAATTTTGACTTAAGTTTTTATAACAAAAGCCTTTTTAGATCGTTGAAAACGGATCGAGGAGTGTTTATTGAGCGGATCAATGTATACTCAACTCTTTTATAATTTTGACTTAAGTTTTCATAACAAAAGTCTTTTGTTCGTCGTAAGTAGATTGAGGAGTTTTTATTGAGCGGATCAATGTATACTCGACTCGTTTTGTTTAGACTTAGGTTTTTAACCCAAAGTCTGTTTGAATTGTTATGAGTAGATCGAGGAGTTTTTATTGAGCGGATCAATGTTTACTCAACTCGTTTATAATTTAAACTTTGGTTTTTAATATCCAAAGTCTTTTTTGATCGTCGTGAATAGATCGAGGAGTTTTTATTGAGCGGATCAATGTTTACTCAAATCGTTTATAATTTAGACTTAGGATTTTAATACCCAAAGTCTTTTTTTGATCGCTGAATATATATCGAGGAGTGTTTATTGAGCGGATCAATGTATACTCGACTCGTTTTGTTTAGACTTAGGTTTTTAATACCAAAAGTCTTTTTTGATCGTCGTGAATAGATCGAGGAGTTTTTATTGAGCGGATCAATGTTTACTCAACTCGTTTATAATTTAGACTTTGGTTTTTAATACCCAAAAGTCTTTTTTGATCGTCGTGAATAGATCGAGGAGTTTTTATTGAGCGGATCAATGTTTACTCAACTCGTTTATAATTTAGACTTAGGTTTTTAATACCCAAAAGTCTTTTTTAATCGTCGTGAATAGATCGAGGAGTTTTTATTGAGCGGATCAATGTTTACTCAACTTGTTTATAATTTAGACTTAGGTTTTTAATACCCAAAAGTCTTTTTTAATCGTCGTGAATAGATCGAGGAGTTTTTATTGAGCGGATCAATGTTTACTCAACTCGTTTATAATTTAGACTTAGGTTTTTAATACCGAAAGTCTTTTTTGATCGTTGAATATATATCGAGGAGTTTTTATCGAGCGGATCGATGTTTACTCGACTCGTTTTGTTTAGACTTAGGTTTTTAGTACCTGAAGTCTTTTTGATTCTTCGTGAATAACGGACGAGGAGTTTTTATTGAGCGGATCAATGTATACTCGACTCGTTTTTATGGTCGGATTGAGGAGTGTTTATTGAGCTGATCAATGTATACTTAACTCCTTTTGTTCCATCTCAACCAATATGATAGTAGAATTCCAAGGAGTGATTACCGAAACAATTGGTTTATAGAAATTGCTAAAATCTTTAATAATTGATCTGTAGGCTAAGGCCTTTATTACAAAGACTAAAACTCAATGAAACAAAATAAAAACAATGCAGTATAATCTGCTAAAATTTATTTACCATAGTACTTTCTAAGGTTGACTGCGTTCCAGGTTCTTGGTAAGGCTGTTCCATCCAAGTGTGGAATTTTGTATGAACCTTTCTTTCCTACGCCAATGACGACATAAGGTCCATCCCAATTTTGTTGCAACTTTCCCACATGCTTGGATACTTCTACCTTTTTCAAGACCAGGTCTCCTTCTTTGAAGGTTCGGATGCGTACTTTTTGATTGTATGCCTTTTCCATATTTGCTTTAGTAGCTTGCAAGCGTACAGCGGCTTTTTCTCTTAAAGCTTCTGTTAAGTCGACATCATTTTCTCTTGTCTTTTCGTTTTCATGATCGTCGTACATTTCAATTCTTGGTGTTGGAATCAGAGTTTCGACAGGAATAACAGCTTTTGAACCATATACCAAGCTAAACGGGATTTCTCCGGTCGAGCTTCTGACTGTGGTTCGATTCGCCCAAAGTACTCCAGGGATTTCATCGAGCTATTTCCCTTTGGCCGCTCCTAATCTTTTTTCCAAAGATTTTATTATTTCTCGGTTTGCTACTTCGGTTTGTCCGTTCGCACTAGGATGCCCGACCGAAGTGAAATTTTGTTGAATTCCCAGTTTCGAACACCATTCTATTACCTGTTTTCCCGCGAATTGGGTTCCATTATCAGAAATTAGGATCCTTGGGATGCCAAATCGACAAACTATGAATTTCCATAGGAAGTTGATCACTTGATATTGGGTTATTCGTGCGAGGGCGATGCATTCTATCCATTTGCTGAAATATTCTACAGCGACCAGGACATAAGCTTTCTTGGATCTAGCCGCTGGGAACTGTCCCACGATGTCCATTCCCCATTGATCGAAAGGCCAACATATCGGGATTGGGTGCATGTTTTCTGCTGGTCGATGACATACATTAGCATGAACTTGGCAGTGATGACATTCTTGGACATACTGAGCGGCATCTTTATTGATGGTAGGCCAATAGTAACCTGTTCTGAGACATTTTAAGGCCAATGCCCTTGATCCGCTGTGATTTCCGGCATCTCCTTCATGTATTTCTCGTAGTATACCGGCGGTTTGTGATTCAGAGACGCATTTCAGAAGAATTCCTGATACTGATCTTCGGTAAAGTTTTCCTTCTACAAGTGTATATTTCGGAGCTCGATATCTTATTCTCCGAGCTTCATTTTGATCAGGTGGTAGTTTTCCTTCTCGAAGATAGTCTATCATTGGAGTCATCCAGTTTCCTTCAGCTCCTTCGATTTCCATAATATCGAGTTCCGGTGTTTCATCGATATCGATCGCCGGTGTATTAGAGATTAACCAGTTGATCACCCTTTCTGTTTTTCCATCATGGGATCCTGTGAACTTAGATAGTTGATCGGCCCATTTGTTTTCCGATCGTGGAATGTTCTGTATGCCGAAATTTTCAAATTTCTCAGCTAGTGTTTTCACTTTGGCGAGGTATTTGACCATATTGAATTCTTTAGCCTCGTACAGGCCTTCGATTTTTCTTTGCACTAACTCTGAATCGGTTAATACCTTAAGGCTTTTTATGTTGGCTTTGATAGCCATTTCCATTCCTGCGATTAACGCTTCATATTCTGCTTCATTGTTTGTTACGACGAAGTCCAATGTTATTGCATAATTCAAATCTTCTTTATTTGGTCCTGTGAAGTTTATTCCGGTGCCTCCTCCTTCTCGGCATGAAGCACCGTCGACGTGCATTAGCCAAGTTTGATCTTCTATGACCAAGACGTCGTCGTTGAGGCTGCTCGATGATTCAGTTGCCCGTGCTGGTGTTTCCAATAGAAAATCAGCTAACACTTGGGCCTTAATTGCGATTCTTGGTTTGTAATCGATTTCGAACTGGCCTAGTTCGATCGCCCATTTAATTAGTCTTCCGGAGGCTTCCGGTTTTGCTAAGACTTGTCTTAGTGGTTGACCTAGTTCGACGAAATCCCCACGGTGGGCGCCAACTGATTTAACCGGATTTCGTCGGGTTCAAGGGGTATCAGTGAATTTGTGATATTTATATATTTTATAGGGCTCTGTTACTTTATTCCGGATGGATCAATCACAAAGAAAAGCAATATTGTAAAAACAAGAAGTAAACACACAAACCAAAGCAAAGAACACACCAATATGAAGAGGAAAGGCTTTTTCTTTATTGAATAGTATTGACTTATGCTGTGGTAAGCAGCATTCAACGGCGTATTCCTGAGAGCTTAATTTGTTAATTACAATGATTAACTAGGTATTTATACAATGCTAAACCTAGCGTTACAAGGAAACATAGTCCTAATAGGACTCGGCCCAAATATCCTTCTTGGGTCCGGAATATAGTCTTCTAGTCGAAGAGAGCTGTACTTGGCCGGGTCGATAAGATGATCCCGAACTGTTTGAATTGGTCGAACCGATCTCATGTTCTTTACTCGATCCGTACAAGATGTAGGGTGCGAAATAGCCCCCATCAGAAATGGATTCCATGCATTCCAACATGGTTTGGACCTTGGTCGATCCACCTGAGGGAACTATCCCTGTAGGATGCAAATGGATCTTCAAGCGTAAGCTTGGAATGAATGGAGAGGTATTAACTCATAAAGCTCGCTTAGTGGCGAAAGGGTATTCTCAAAGGCCTGGAATAGACTATGAGGAAACCTTCTCCCCCGTGGCGATGTCGAAATCCATTTGGATACTACTTGCTATAGCCGCGTGGCATGACTACGAAATATGGCAAATGGACGTAAAGACCGCCTTTCTCAATGGAGACATTGACAAGGAGATCTTTATGCAACAACCTGAAGGTTTTGCATCCAAAGGAAGTGAGCACAAATTGTGTAAACTTCAAAGGTCAATCTATGGCCTCAAACAGGCGTCCCGAACCTGGAACATACGATTTGATGAGACAGTCAAAGCATTTGGCTTCATCAAAAACATATATGAACCTTGTGTGTACAAGAAGAATAGTGGGAGCTCGATACAATTCATTGTTTTGTACGTCGATGACATTTTGTTAATCGGAGACGATATCAAGATGTTAGCGCAGTCTAAAGCGTGGTTATCCGCGCAGTTTTCCATGAAAGATATGGGAGACGCATCTTACGTATTGGGAATACGTATCTATAGGGATAGATCGAAGAAGATGATAGGACTCTCCCAATCTCAGTACATCAACACTATTTTGAAGAGATTCAAAATGGAAGAATCCAAGAGAGGATTGCTTCCAATGAGACATGGTATCTCTCTTTCTAAGTCTATGTGCCCTACAACTGACGAAGAAAAGACGAGAATGTCTCTCATACCTTATGCCTCTGCTATGGGGAGCATAATGTATGCGATGTAGTGTACTCGACCAGACATAGCACACGCTCTAAGTGTAACGAGCCGCTATCAGTCAAATCCAGGCGAAGAGCACTGGACTGCCGTAAAAGCAATCCTAAAGTACCTGCGAAGGACTAAGGATATGTTTTTGGTCTACGGTGGTAGTGGAGAACTGAAACTTGAAGGATTCACTGATGCAAGTTTCCAGTCTGATGTGGATGACTTCAAATCCAACTCTGGATACATATTCCGCATCAATGGAGGAGCGGTCAGTTGGAAAAGCTGTAAACAGTCTACCACTGCCGACTCAACCATAGAAGCAGAATATATCGCAGCATCAGATGCAGCAAAAGAAAGTGTATGGATGAAAAACTTCATCCAAGAATTGGATGTTGTTCCTAGCATTGCTGAACCTGTAGTCATCTTCTGTGACAACAACGGGGCGATAGCTCAAGCAAAGGAGCCGAGATCACACCATCAATCCAAACACGTACAGAGGAAATACCATGTGATCAGGGAGATCATGGGTAGAGGTGACATGCACATGGAGTATGTCAAATCGGAAGACAACGTAGCTGACCCACTAACTAAGCCACTTTCACAAAAGGCGTTCGATAGTCATCTAGAGAAGCTGGGTCTTAGAACCATAGGTGAATGGCTTTAGGGCAAGTGGGAGATTGATAGAATAGTGCCCAGCAAGCCAGTTCAATTAGCTTGTAATAGGTCTATTCTGTAAGAAACAATCTTTTGAACTTATAATAATACGCGCGTTTATTTATATGTGTATAAGGATAAACAATGGCCAACTTCATCGCTCGCGAATACATTTAAGCGATTGGTTGAAACCCTTAGATTACATTTGACTATGGGACGATTCACTTCAGTACTGAGTGCAATCATGAAACAGTCTCAAAGGTCGTAATCTTAAAATTGTTCCAAGTCATAGATTCCGAACGAGACGGGGTATCGTAGGAATCGCCAAGACTTGTACAAGTATGCATGATTCACATGGAGTGAATTTGTAGCGTTTCATGAGCAAGGCATTTGAGGCCAGTGCATACGTGTAGGTGGTTCAATGGAGGATTGAACACATCGAACGACCCGAACAGAGAAACCCATTGTGGAAGCGCATGACGCATATCGGTGATGGGATGTTTCTCAAGGATTATAATAGTGTACGATTTAGTCCTTTGACTTGAGGTGCTAGGGCGAATTCGGTGCATGAAAGTGCGTACTCAGATCTAGGTATAGGTCACTTAGCTTGATCATAACATGCCTAGGTTGGGTGCGTATGGACATGTACGCGGGTGGTTAGTACCAATATGGAATCTATTGACTCACTGTAATGGGTGAGAGAATTTCCCATACGATTCTTAGATAATATATCCAAGGAATCCACGGCCGTGGTCGGTGACGGATTTGGAAAAGGGTTTCCAAATTTAGCAGTCACACTGGAATATTATCCTGAATTAGAAAGTATAGTTATCGAGACAAATTTAGAGGTGCCGATCAATTCACACACCCTAAGTCTTGATCGGGAATATTAGTCGATAGAAGGACAGTATGTACATGGTAATTATATGAGACGAGGTTCACAAGTATCAATTCAACTGAAGTTGGGCTTCATGGGCTTGTGGCTAGACATCGACCATGAAGTGTAGGTACTCCTGAGTTAATAGAGGATTTGATTCTAGGAGTGGTTAATTAAAGGTTGTTTAATTGACCAGAGCAATTTATTGTTCATAAATTAAATCACGAGGAATTCGTGGGCCTGCTGCCAATTGATGGTGAACCTAGAGGGTCACACACAATACAATTGGACGGTGACTGTTGGAAAATGATACAAAAGGAATTAATTGATTTAAAGGTAATTAAATCAATTAAATGAATTAAAAGAATTTAATTCAAGTGGGAGATTAATTAATTAGCTAACTTAATTAATTAAATACTTAATTGAGTTGCTAATTAATTATGTAAAAGAAATAATGATTTAATTGGACTGGGCATTTAATTAAGTAATTAATTAAATGAAAAAGGCTTGCAAGACATGGGCTTTTAATTAAATGCCCATAAGGAGTCTTGCAAAACCTAGGTTGAGGGAGTCTATAAAAGGGGTTCTACTTGAGCTCAAAAGCTAACACCCTAAGAAGAAAAACCCTAGCCTCTCCTCTCAACCTAGCTGCCGCCGCCCCCTAGTGCTAGAAGCCCTAGCCGCCGCCGCCACCAAGAGACGCCGCCACCCTGTTGCCGTGGGCTGCTCTAGTGCCGCCGCTCCTCTCCCTCTGTTCCTCTGTGTTAGATCTTGACCTGTCAAGAGAATCTACACAATCCTGCTTCAACAAACCTCCTGAATCCAGTTCTGAGCCTAAGATCTTGAGGTGTTGCCAGAATCCAATTGGTGTGGACTTACTTTGGAGGTGAGACACTTGGATCACTTCTGTGAACCAGATCCAGATCCAGATCCAGTTTCAGAATCAGAACCGAAGGTTGCCACCACCTTGCCTGTGGTGAGGTATATCGCAAAAACCCCCTTGTTTAATTACTGTGTGTGTTTTTGTTCTTGCTTACGTATAATTAATATGGAGAATTAATATGGGACCTTGGGTGCTTCGAAAAATTTTAAATTCCGCACTGTCGTTGTTCTGACAATCGAGGCATCCCAACCACTATCCCAACACCTTCTTTGGGGAGATCTAGATCGGGACCCGTTGTTGGCTGGTCTGTTTTCCCCTTGAACGTTCCTTGTGGTTTTAACGTATCCGGTTAAATGCCCCTCAGCTATCAGTCTTTCGATTTCATCCTTCAGCTGATAGCATTCATCAGTATCATGGCCCCTTTGTCGATGAAACCTACAGTAATTCTTCGAGTTTGGGGCATCTCTTTGTGGGGGCGGCCTTCTCAGAAAATTCTTATCTTGTATAGCAAACAAAATTTCCGACCTGAGTTTCTTAAGTGGGGTGTAATTATCGTAGTATTCTTTGTTGGACCTGCCTGCCCTCATCCTTCTTGGATTGAAATTCCATTCATCCTCTCGATATCCTCTCATGTTTCTGTTATCGTTGTAACAGTTATTCGGCCCTCTTTCGATTGGACGATCCAAGATAGGGGCTTGTGGTTTCTCGTCCGTGACGGCGCGAATTGATGAGAGTGTTTTCTGTGTATTATTGTGTTTGTCGTATCAAAGGTTCAGGTGTCGGTTTTAACACTTCTCGTCAATGTGAAGAAAGGCAGGTCAATCAAGTCTTTCTTCGATTTGTACACGGGGATCGTAACATGTAATCAAAGAGAACTACGTCAGATTAATGCCGGTGGTGACTCGGCAATAACCCTCCGAGGCCCAAGTAAGTATCGAGTTGTGATATCTAAATCGGTCATTAATGCTTAGAGAGTGCGTACCGTTAGTGTATTTATGAGGGCTATTTATAGTTTCCGTTCGGATCACTGGGTCGGATCCTGACAAGATGTTGCGTTCCAAATACTAATACGCAAACACGCAAGTATACGGTCGTTACAAGTAATATAAAACGATAAGTACATACCGAGTATCGAATCCCAATGAATGGGTAAAAGGTGGGAATAAACGAATCAATTGACGGCTTATTTCATCTAAGAATGCTTGATACAAATTATCGAACCCAAACATATGATAAGGGTGATTTTATTTAACTACGAGCGATAAAATAAATCTAACTACGAAAGAAAGTAAATGGGGAATTAATTACGCGGTAAGGAGGATTCATAAGCGATTAGTTAAAGCAGATAAATTATGCGGTTGTTAGGTTAGCTATGCAAACTATCCTTGATTTAGTGTTGTTTGTGAGTTCAATTTAGTTAAGTCTCCCTATCGGTTTGACTTAACTCTACCAATCTACCCAAACTCTCCATCTCCGGATCAATAACGAACATCGCTGTCAATCGATGCTCTAAGGCAAGTCCGAACCCAAAAGAGGATTCTAAGGCGTACCGTTGTCACCCGGGACCTAAAACTAACCCGAATCCCCGAATAAAGAGAATCTAAGTTATTTGATGCATTTACGAACGAACCCATTATACAAACACGGACCAAACTAGGTATATGTCTATCCTAGGTTGAAATCCACAAATCGTCACTCACCTAACTTTCTACATCCTATGTCTAGGTTGCATTAAAGGTAGATGGCCAAAAGTGCGATAAAACAATAAACCCAACAAATCAAACATAACCCAACATCAAACATAATTAATCAAACGATAACAATGACTCGACAATTAATATATTGTGCTCGTGTTTGCTATTCAAGGATTCAATGACATTCATATGTATCTTTCGATAGCATACCAACCTATCAAATTAAACTAAGCCAATTTACGTATAAATGGACTAAAATCTAATCGATGTCATTTAAACTCAAACCTTAAACGAATATGAAACGACATAGGTATATGTCTATCCTAAAATCGATTCACAATCCAAATTCATAATCAAATCCTCAAAATCACTATATCTAGCAATCAAGAAACAATAACACTCATCTCAAAGGGTTGTCAAACCACAAGACGAACAATAAACACGGAATCGGATTAACGAACACATATAAGCACCATACTAATCATCAAGACATCATTAATTAAACAATAACATAAATTTATATAAATCCGGAGAATTCCAATACACAATCATTCATCCAAAAAGGAAATAACAAACTCATCTCCTAATCATAAATAACTAAGAAATGGAAAGAAATCACCTAATCGAAATGGAATCGAGACAAGGATTCTCGTCCCTTTAATCACCACCTAATCACTCCCCAAGGGTGGTGATTAACTCACCCCCTTGGTTGAGCCTTCGATACAAGAAAACAAAGGGAAAAACTAGAGAGAAAGCTTAGGGAGGCAAAGAGAAAAAAGAGGCACAAGAGTGGAATGATTCCAAGATATCTTTGCAAGTTGTGACCTCTCCTCCTCTTAACCTAAGGAAAACAAGACCAAAAAGTCCCCTAAAGGGTTAGAATTACAAGTGGGAGATACAAGGCAAAGTACAAAAAACACCCTCCAAACACGCTGAAAAACAGAGCAGGCCTCGCGGCCGCGAGACTGCAGTCGGTGAACACCTCGCTGCAGCGAGGTTGAACCTCGCTGCAGCGAGACCTGGGCAGAAACTTTCTGCCACCAGCTCGCTGCCGCGAGGTTAAACCTCGCGGCCGCGAGGTACATGCAGTAGGTTTCCTGCTCTGCCGCACTTCTTTCCGAGTAGCATATCTTTTGATTCCGAACTCCGAATCCGGATCCGTAAAGTCCGTAGCGTAGAAAACTCACTCATCTATGACATATCCAAAATTAAGATCATTTGGATCATCCATGAAATATTTATGCAAGTTCTAGTGAGCAGCTATCTACATTCTTGTACAATTTACTACGAGTTCTATTTCCTTTGAAGCTCAAGCTTGACTCGCGGGATGGGTAGAGCGACTCGCATCATTGATATGCAACTCCGAATCTCTCTAAGATGTCAATATCTACAAACCACGGAGAAAACGATCAAAATGAGAACAAAAACACAAAAACGAACAAAGGCCAAACAAAGGGGCCAAAAGCACAAAAGACACGAAAACACGCAAAGACAAACAGAAACTCGGATAAAAACAAGATATTTTGGGCTTAAAGATATAGGTAATAACGACATTTTCACGGCGTTATCAACACCCCCAAACTTAAACACTTGCTCGTCCTCGAGCAAAGAAAACAAAACAAGTACTAAACGTGCATGCTTAAGATCAAAATGCCAAAGCTTAACACTTTCTAATTATTCTTTGAACAAGCTCCACGTGTGTGTGTGATGACTTCGGCCAGGTTCTATTTTAGGTGAATACGCCCAATAGATTAAAATCATCGGTTCTACTTGCATGGGCTCCTCACGTTAACTTAGACTATCTCCTAACCTTAGGTTTCAAACCTTATGCTCCAATCACATCATGAAACTAAGTTATAGGTAATAACGACATTTTCACGGCATTATCAACACCCCCAAACTTAAACACATGCTCGTCCTCGAGCAAAGAAAACAAAACAAGTACTAAACGTGCATGCTTAAGATCAAAATGCCGAAGCTTAACACTTTCAAATTATTCTTTGAACAAGCTCCACGTGTGTGTGTGATGACTTCGGCCAGGTTCTATTTTTGGTGAATACGCTCAATAGATTAAAATCATCGGTTCTACTTGCATGGGCTCCTCACGTTAACTTAGACTATCTCCTAACCTTAGGTTTCAAACCTTATGCTCCAATCACATCATGAAACTAAGTTGTAGGTAATTTAAGAGTATTTTCCCTATTCTTGAATTAATTGACAATTTTAGTCCCTAGCTCTTTCTCACATAATTGCTTTTCTTATGATTTACAATAATAACATAGCACTTTGTGCTTTACAATGATATTACAATACAAATCTAGCACTATTGATGGTTGCTTGTGATTCTAAACATTTAACTTTGTGGGCTACTAGCACCATTCCTTTCCTTTGTGCATTACATTTGAATTTTTCACTACAAAACTTGCACAATTATAATGACATAGAGTTATTACAAAAATCATCCATGAATTTCATCAATGAAGGCTTAGCCTTTCTTTTCTCTCATAGAAGGGCATACATTTTAGCAACTTCTCTACTCATTTCTTTTAAGAGCTAGGTGTTCAAAGGTTTTTCATTCTTGAAAAGGGTTCACTCCCCCAAACTTAAGTCATTTTGCTCTCTTCACACATAGTTTTCAAACTAAAGTTTGGAGAGAAACTAAGTTACACAAGAGGAGTCCTAGATCCTATTATCACTAAAGTTCTTTATCCACCTCAAATACAATCTAGTCTTAGCCAATGTGCTCAAATTTTGTAGAAGCATACTCAAATAATAATAAGAATTTGAAAAAATTTGGCGGGTCGACCTAGCATGTATGCAAGTACTTGCGACCTCTCTCCCCCAAACTTAAAATGCACAATGTCCCCATTGTGTGAATTAAGAAAAATGGAGGGAGGTGGAGAAACAAAAACAAAACAAACAACAAGGTAAATGATCGAGCACGACTCTATCCAATTCAAGCAAGCATGGATAATTAAAACCAATCAAGTACGGACATATAGATGTAGCATTGTAAGCGCAAAATAAACCAAACGGAATGCAAAAATTTAAAGGTTACGCCCTTCTGTCGATCATGGAGTCCGTGCATCCCGTGGTTAACTTCCGTCTTGAATCCTCAATCATGCTTGCCATTACTTCTTTATCATGCACAATCATCACCTACAACACAACACAAACAAAAACCAAACAAAACAAAACAAAACAAGAAGGAACAAGATGATGAAAAAGGGAACGAATGCTTGTTTTAAGTCACGAGCTTGACTTGATACGAGGGATGGTTTGATCGTCGCCAAAATTACTCCCACCGTCCATGATTCCACAAAACAGGCCCATCAAAATCCTTAAGCTCTTCGCAATAGGCCGATCAAACCTCGCAAAGAAACAAAAAAATCAAAATTAGAACGAAGTATCAAGCTATCAAACACAAAACTAGCCATCAATATCGTCATTTACTCCACACGTTACCGCATTCCCCGGCAACGGCGCCAAAAACTTGTTGCGTTCCAAATACTAATACGCAAACACGCAAGTATACGGTCGTTACAAGTAATATAAAACGATAAGTACATACCGAGTATCGAATCCCAACGAATGGGTAAAAGGTGGGAATAAACGAATCAATTGACGGCTTATTTCATCTAAGAATGCTTGATACAAATTATCGAACCCAAACATATGATAAGGGTGATTTTATTTAACTACGAGCGTTAAAATAAATCTAACTACGAAAGAAAGTAAATGGGGAATTAATTACGCGGTAAGGAGGATTCATAAGCGATTAGTTAAAGCAGATAAATTATGCGGTTGTTAGGTTAGCTATGCAAACTATCCTAGATTTAGTGTTGTTTGTGAGTTCAATTTAGTTAAGTCTCCCTATCGGTTTGACTTAACTCTACCAATCTACCCAAACTCTCCATCTCCGGATCAATAACGAACATCGCTGTCAATCGATGCTCTAAGGAAAGTCCGAACCCAAAAGAGGATTCTAAGGCGTACCGTTGTCACCCGGGACCTAAAACTAACCCGAATCCCCGAATAAAGAGAATCTAAGTTATTTGATGCATTTACGAACGAACCCAATATACAAACACGGACCAAACTAGGTATATGTCTACCCTAGGTTGAAATCCACAAATCGTCACTCACCTAACTTTCTACATCCTATGTCTAGGTTGCATTAAAGGTAGATGGCCAAAAGTGCGATAAAACAATAAACCCAACAAATCAAACATAACCCAACATCAAACATAATTAATCAAACGATAACAATGACTCGACAATTAATATATTGTGCTCGTGTTTGCTATTCAAGGATTCAATGACATTCATATGTATCTTTCGATAGCGTACCGACCTATCAAATTAAACTAAGCCAATTTACGTATAAATGGACTAAAATCTAATCGATGTCATTTAAACTCAAACCTTAAACGAATATGAAACGACATAGGTATATGTCTATCCTAAAATCGATTCACAATCCAAATTCATAATCAAATCCTCAAAATCACTATATCTAGCAATCAAGAAACAATAACACTCATCTCAAAGGGTTGTCAAACCACAAGACGAACAATAAACACGGAATCGGATTAACGAACACATATAAGCACCATACTAATCATCAAGACATCATTAATCAAACAATAACATAAATTTATATAAATCCGGAGAATTCCAATACACAATCATTCATCCAAAAAGGAAATAACAAACTCATCTCCTAATCATAAATAACTAAGAAATGGAAAGAAATCACCTAATCGAAATGGAATCGAGACAAGGATTCTCCTCCCTTTAATCACCACCTAATCACTCCCCAAGGGTGGTGATTAACTCACCCCCTTGGTTGAGCCTTCAATACAAGAAAACAAAGGGAAAAACTATAGAGAAAGCTTAGGGAGGCAAAGAGAAAAAAGAGGCACAAGAGTGGAATGATTCCAAGATATCTTTGCAAGTTGTGACCTCTCCTCCTCTTAACCTAAGGAAAACAAGACCAAAAAGTCCCCTAAAGGGTTAGAATTACAAGTTGGAGATACAAGGCAAAGTACAAAAAACACCCTCCAAACACGCTGAAAAACAGAGCAGGCCTCGCGGCCGCGAGACCAGGGCTCGCAGCCACGAGCCTGCAGTCGGTGAACACCTCGCTGCAGTGAGACCTGGGCAGAAACTTTCTGCCACCAGCTCGCTGCCGCGAGCAGTAGGTTTCCTGCTCTGCCGCACTTCTTTCCGAGCAGCATATCTTTTGATTCCGAACTCCGAATCCGGATCCGTAAAGTCCGTAGCGTAGCTAACTCACTCATCTATGACATATCCAAAATTCAGCTCATTTGGATCATCCATGAAATATTTATGCAAGTTCTAGTGAGCAGCTATCTACATTCTTGTACAATTTGCTACGAGTTCTATTTCCTTTGAAGCTCAAGCTTGACTCGCGGGATGGGTAGAGCGACTCGCATCATTGATACACAACTCCGAATCTCTCTAAGATGTCAATACCTATAAACCACGGAGAAAACGATCAAAACGAGAACAAAAACACAAAAACGAACAAAGGCCAAACAAAGGGGCCAAAAGCACAAAAGAAACGAAAACACGCAAAGACAAACAGAAACTCGGATAAAAACAAGATATTTTGGGCTTAAAGATATAGGTTATAATGACATTTTCACGGCGTTATCACAAGACTTCCCGGATATCGGGTTCGGGTCATGATAAGACCTTCGGGTCAGGGTATATGACCCTATTTATTTGGGTCGGCCATTTTACAAAAAAGGGTTATGCTTGTCGATCACAATCATATCGATGAATGAGTTGACGTCCTCGCCGTGAGTCTGTTCGATGGAGATCGACGTGTCGTGACTCTTTTTTCCGTCGGTCACCTCACCAAGGACATCGGATTTCGATGATCAATATAGTGTGAAGTTGTGACGAAGACTTGGTACATCAAAGAGACTTATCTAGAATTACATTCTAGTCAACAATTAAAACCAACCAATGAGATCAAGAGCCTTATCATTGAAGAACTGTCAAGAAGCATTAGTCATCATGATTAGCCACTAAGTTTGAATTAAATCAACGAATCCAACATTAATCTAGTTGCTTCTAGTGTAGAGTAGAAAGGTAGTTCGTGTTGGTCCCAAGTGGTCAGATGAGGTCTAGAGGGGGGGGGGGTGAATAGACCTCTGAAAATTTTTGAACTTAAAAACTTTTCAGTGTTCTGTCAGCAGACTAAGCTGATGAAGAACAGTAGGATTACTTCGCTGATCAAGAACAAGTCTAGAACAGCAGAGTGACCACTCTTCTTATATATACTTAGCTGTTTTTCAACAAAACAGTTTTCCAAAGAGTATACTTGCAGCGGATTGTTTGAAAGTGTTTTTCACAAGTAAACTAAGCTCTTAAAAGATTTTATCCCCAGTTTTAAAACTCCTTATAAAATCTTTCAGTAATTCAAAGTGTTTAAATATGCAAACTTTAAAATATGCTCAGTTTGTTTTGACTTAGTTTTACCAACAGATTGATTCAATTTAGCTTTATCAACAGACTTCTTAGGACTCTGCTGTTTGGTCTTACTAGTCTGATTTCCTACACTAGGTTCTTTGCTCTTTTTAGCCTTAGGAGATTTCTTCTCCTTTACCACTTTCTCAGATGAGGTAGGTTTAGAAGTTTGAACATACAGAATGACCTTACTATTGTCAGCAGAAATGAATTTTTCAGTATGATTCAATTCTAGTTTATCCTTTTCTAAAGGTGTCTCCTGTTTACTAGATGTATGCATGGATGCAACAGTTGACTTATCATGAGACTCAATGATTTTCTCAAGTTCCATGATCTTTCCTTTATAAACCTCACATTCAGCTTTCAGAGATTCATGCTCTTGCTCAAGCTGTTTATATTCAGCTGATTCCTTTGGCTTTTCAGCTAAAAGTTTCAGTGAATTATTTTGCTCTTTCAGCAATATCATCTCTTCCTTAAGCTTAACAAATTCTCCAGCAATAGTGGTATTATTCAACATCATTTGCTCTAGAGAATTAAATAGTTCATTATCTTGAGGAGTTACCTCATCCTCTGAGTCATCAGATTCCTTAGCCATCAGGCAGAGGAGAGCAGGTTTCTCTTCATCAGAAGATTCTTCATCAGACGTGTCTGAATCTGAATCAGATGAGTAGACAGCAGCAAGCTTTTCTGCTTCAGCTACCATTGTGATGAGGGGTAATTCGGATCCCCTGTTTTTCGAGCCTCAATGCGGTTCGAATAGCACCGAACCCTGTCGCCAGGGACCAAAAGCCGAACCAAAGCATGAAGATGATTGTTTCGAGCACATCAGAGAACCATAGATCGAAGGACACTGTTGGGCCAAGCCCAGGCCCAAGCCCTCCAATTTGGCTATAAATACTCCATGCATTTATTATACTGGACAACTTCCTAGGCGCACTAACCTTGAGACCGCTGCTCGGGTTACTAGAGAGTATTAGAATAGGCTTTCTCATACATGTTTCACCCTCTAGCTTGTACGGCATCCTATAATGCTCGAATAGGACCCCTAATATTTGTACTTGTACTCAATTTACTCGAATACAATTACATTTGGTCTTTATTTTCCTTTTAACATTATTGTCATCGTGTTATTTCCCCACCCTTGATCGAACCAAGCGAAACCACGTAAGATCAATTGGCGCCCACCGTGGGGCCCTATTCGAGTACTTGATCGAAATATGCCTACTACGAGGAGAAAAATGTATGCCAGCAAAAAGCTTAAGGATATTGGTCAAGCCTATGGTCGCACAACTCTTTTATTTCTTCAACGAATTTATTTTTAGGAGCGATTAAGAAGTTCAGCAGGTATCATCGAAGGCTTAGAAGATCTATAAAATTGCAGCTTGTTATTGACGATCGGAATTTATTTTTCCGATCTTCGCGTTTATTAACTTCAATGACAAGTTCTTTCGAATCGGTTATTTAGAAGACCATTTACGAAATCTCTATATACTATTTATAGACTGTGGTGTTTTTTCTCAAAGTTAATCGGGATAAGTTGATTGATTGAATATCTGCAATCGATTAGATAAATTCTCGAGCTAATGGACGGAATATTGGCTATCATTTCGACCAATAACGGAATTCAAATGATAAAATTCAATCAGAAATGAAGCTTCATCATTATAAATCTTCAGATAAGTTACAAAGTAAAGCTTCGAATTTAATTCGAGCTCAAGAAATGCAATACAATCACTCCTACTCTATTACAAATTTCATGAGGTAATATATACTCGATCTTCGTTCCCCAAGGTCGCCCCAGATGCAGAACTCAGCAGTGATTCTTATTGGCAATCACTAGCCACGTGTCGCACAGCCGTCTTCGAACGGGACAAGGGCACAACTCCACTCCCGGGCTTCAGACCGACCTTAGTTCATCATCAGTAAACAATGATGGAAATGCTCGATCATTGTTTACGGGATAATCCGAACCGGAGCAGCAAAGGGTTATCCCAGCAGAGGCGCTCCAAGGGAACTCGAAGGAACTATCTCGTAAGAAAGCCCTCGAGGAAGCTGGTGCCTCAGATTTAAAGAACTCCTCTCGGAGTAACCATCTGCCCGATCAGGTACTGCGCCAGAAGACCGGAATTCAAACCCGTCACAGACATGATATATCTGGGAAAACAGGTTGCCTGCCGGTATTCTAGGCGCAATGTCTTTTGCCTGTCGATATTCTAAGCGAAAAGCTTTTACAAAAGGAAACAAGATCGAAAAACAAAGTTCGAACTCTAATCTCAAACTCTTTTATCTGGGAGAAAATACGAATCAAATCTGAAATTCGACCCATGGTGATCGGAGGAGCATAAGGAAAAAAGCAAGAAGTGCTGTATACACGAAGGGACCTATTTATAATGGTGAAGGATTTTTAATCAACGGCCCAGATAACAGGCTACGAACTGTTTGATGTCCGTAATAAATGGAAGGACCGTTACGTTTCCCGAGAAATAGGGCCCTGTTTGGTAATGAAGGACACATAATTCAATGGGGAATATAGAAGAATTACGACATTCTAGATATCGAACAGTCACGACGTGTTCATAACATTATATTGAAGGATGGCATGTCGGATTCGTATTCGGTTTATTTAGATGTTTTTACACTCAAGTATTTATTGTTATGCTTTTACATTACCAACTGAGAAGAAATATAATCGGTTTAGTCGAACAGAATTCTCGACCTGGGAATTATACAATTATGGAAGTTCAGCAGTGATAAGGATTTATGGCATCATATCCCTTATCAATTTCAGGGCCGCTAAAATATTTATCTATTATCCGATCAGGCAACTGGTATTCGATTATTTCTCTATCGATATTAGAAGATCAAAGTGGAGTTACGAAAGATAAACTCTAGTCTATTTATATTATCAACAAATCAAAGAGGAAGTGTATTTATATTATCTTGAAAAATACAAGAAACGGAAAATACATATCGAGCATGGCACAGGCCTTTACATTACATCAGTACATTATTACAATCCTATTGTTTACTCGGGATATTCTAGCTCCGAGCGAGGAATAACCTTTGGGACCACAGGCTTTTAACTTTATTTGCAATCTTCCGAAGACAGAGGGGCGAATACTCGGCAATATTCTCCGGCATTCTCTTCCCAGCACGTCTTCCTAAATGCATAGTGGCGACAGGTCGATGCGCCTGGCGTATTGGCTTTCAAGATGGAAATCGCATTTGCCTGTCGATATTCTAAGCGTGGTTGCTCTAATTTTTCTTCCGCTCGAAGATTGTTCCGCTTAAAAATTGTTCGAAGTCCGAACTCAAACAGTTGAATTAATTGAATAGTCGCCTTGACCACCATGATCAGATAGGTAAATTCTCGGTGCGACGAATGAGATAATTTCAACAATAGGCCAGCCTTTTATAGCCGAAAACAGAAAAGAATCCGACGGTGTATAATTCGCGAAGTGAACGGACAAGATTTGTCGACCGTTGCGATTCCAGGTAAAACGGTAACCGTTTTGAAAAAATCAAACTTATCGAAATTGGGAACCTATAGACAAAGAATTGTCTCGACAAAGGCATAAGGATTATTGAGTTATTCACCACTGGCTATTTATCCACGATTCATCTTTTCTCATGATTACAGAAGACTATTTTCTCGTCAAAATGTATTTCGATCAGAGTTACATATATAATGAAAACTAATTTCATCTATATTCATATTCATGCCTCTCTACCCAAATATTATCGATCTCTGTTATTCTATCAGTATTTGTCTCAGTCTACTACTATCTAAGGGTGAAAGCCTCTGCTATGCCCCTTAGATCGAAATTATTGAATGGGTGAAAGCCTCTGCTATGACCCAAGGGCTAAAAATGCTCTGAAAACGACTAAGGGTGAAAGCCTCTGCTATGCCCCTTAGATCGAAATTATTAAAGGGTGAAAGCCTCTGCTATGCCCCTTAGATCGAAATTATTAAAGGGTGAAAGCCTCTGCTATGACCCAAGGGCTAAAAATGCTCTGAAAACGACTAAGGGTGAAAGCCTCTGCTATGCCCCTTAGATCGAAATTATTAAAGGGTGAAAGCCTCTGCTATGACCCAAGGGCTAAAAATGCTCTGAAAACGACTAAGGGTGAAAGCCTCTGCTATGCCCCTTAGATCGAAATTATTAAAGGGTGAAAGCCTCTGCTATGCCCCTTAGATCGGAATTATTGAATGGGTGAAAGCCTCTGCTATGACCCAAGGGCTAAAAATGCTCTGAGAACGACTAAGGGTGAAAGCCTCTGCTATGCCCCTTAGATCGAAATTGTTAAAGGGTGAAAGCCTCTGCTACGACCCAAGGACTAAAAACGTTCTGAAAACGACTAAGGGTGAAAGCCTCTGCTATGCCCCTTAGATCGAAATTATTTTCATCGATCAATCAAGATCAACCAGCATGTCTATTCTTTTCTCTCCATAATTATTCATTCGTCTAAGGCTAACAGCAATCATCGCGACGTTTATATCAAAATTATTATTCAAGATCGGTCAAAACCCCTTTTTCGATTATTACTTCGCGATTATTTGTCTGACTAGGGAATTTGGCCCCTCGGATTAAATTTGTTACTCAAAGATCATCTCGGGATTCTTCTATTCGATCTCTTAATTATTAGGTATTTGATGGGGGTACAAAGGTCTCCGACAGGTTAAATTCAAAATCGAGGAATGTCGGTTGTTATCCATCGTCTGAATATTTGTCAAAGTTTTTAAAGAATAGCTCTTATTCGTATTCTTGAGACAGAGAGATGGATGCTCGACAACAGTATACAAAAGCAATTCTATAAGATAACGAGTAAGAATGATAAGAGAAATAAATATCTCATTCATGACATCTCAAACAGTTACAAAAGAGTTCAAAATTACAATGATAAGTCGAGCAAAAACTTTACATTTAATGTAACCCTATTACAAATTAGCCCTACGCTAGAATGTTCTCATAACTGAGGACGGAAGGCGAGGCTGGGATAACACTTCTACCCTTAATCCATCGCTTCCTCAATAATCGCTCCGTGATGGAGCAGGCCGAGAGACAGGGAGGCAATCCCTAGAGGAATTATTCCATGCAATCTCGAAGGCAACATTCTTCAAGGAATATCTTGAAGAAGTAGAGATCGAGTGCAGGAAAACTCCTCCAGCAGTTGACCCACTATCCGACCGGGTGGATTGACAGGATACAGGAGGTCGAACCTGCCTCAAAGACTTGAAATCAAAGAGAGCTGGTCGCCTGCCGGTACCCCAGTCGCATTCATTTTCGCCTGTCGATACCCTAGTCGAAATAAGTAGCCATCAGGAGATAGCGAAATTTATAAATAGTTCGGAGGAAAACCTCGAACAGTTCAATCGGGGATAGCAAACGGAACATGGTTGCTAGAAAGAGTAAAATCTCAATCATAGAGCCGATCAGAAATATTGCTGAAATGAAAAGTTTGAAGGTAACTACGGAACTATATATAGTGAAAGGAAAAGGCAACTAACGACTCAGATTTGATGGTACTAACGGCTGAGATATAAGCAGTAAATGCAGCGACCGTTCCACTTCCCGAAAATTCAGGAACCGTGCGGATAAATGAAGAAACGGTAAAATTCAACAATGCTCGAAATAATTGTAGTTTAATTCCCGATCGTTAAAGAAAATCACAAAGAAAAAGTCGGACTATAACTGATCAAGGAACCATTATCAAGAACTCGTCCGAGAATGGACCAAGATCGGTAAAGAGCTTTATCTAAGCAGATAAGAACGAATGTAAGAAGTTAATCAAGAAATTATTATTTCCAGAATTCGATACATTGAAAAGTTACAAGTTACAAAGATATCAACTCCTGTTACATTTTATAATCCTACAAACACCTACGAAGCTTCCTATGAAATTTTCGGCGAACGATAATGTCCTTACTCGGATTGGAGGTGCCTGTCGAGCCAACAAGCTTTTATCTTTATTTATGATTCCTCAAAAAGGAGAAGGGTAAGGCATCCTTTTCTAGGTGTAACGTGAATACTTTATTGAGGGCCTCGACCCTCGAAGCTCCACCCCTTACATCCTCGAGGAAGAAACGAGCAAACCGCTGGAGACCCCTAAAAGATTTGATGCTTGAACTTCTCCTAACCCACGGAGGGTCGTGGGGAGTGCCCGGGTCGTGGGTGGTCAGCAATAAAGCTGACCGGACTCCAAGGTCGGAATAATGTTCGCCTGCAGATACCCTAGTCGAGGTCGAAGTACCAGTTAGTCTATGACATGCAGAATAGGTCCCAACTCGAAATTTAAAATATTGCGCAATACAACAAGATCGTTTAACCAGCATGGTTGAAGGAGTATGCTTTAAAGATAATTTTATAAGGATACAAATTGAAGAACCCTATTTATAAGTACAATTCTCAAAATCCAACGGCTTGCGAAAAACGAAAGGAACGGTCAAGATCAAAAGACTGTTGCGCTTCCCGAGAATTTCACCGGGGAGAGAAAGTGATACTACTTTTGGAAAATAAGCGGAATTACTACGCCAAAGGTCGAAAAATTGAGAAGGCAAACTAAAGCATGATCAAAGAAAGAGCACATAGGGAGAACATACGATTCGAAAAGAAGAGTAAGGTATTACAAGCCATGGGAAATAAAATATCTGAAAATTATTCTTGATTGCACAAATAAAAACAGTACGAAAATATTACAAGCCCGAGCAAATTAGAGACGACATCTAAACAAGCTTATTATCAGAAAGAATCTTTCGAAGCTCAGCGCTACGAGCCTCATATCCTGCTGCGAACCCACGATCATAAGCCTCCTTCTCTTGACGTATGAAATCTTGCTTCTCCTGCTCATGAAGGTTCTTCAGTTTCTCGATTTTCTCGTTCAGCTGATTATGTATCTCTTCTCCACGTTCGTTAGCAGTCTTCTCCCTCTCTAAAGCAAGTTTCTCTGCGAGGACGCGGTCGAGCTCGACTTTCTTCTCCTCCAGCTGGAGAGAAATAGCAGTACGCTGACTGGTCTCCCGCTCAGCAAATGTTTTAAGCTCAATAAAATCTTGTCCGGCCTGTTAAAAGGATCAGCAGCGTTAAAAAAAAAAAAAAAAAAAAAAAAAGGGAGAGTACACCTGAAAAAGGAAGTGCTGCCCAGACTCGAACAACTCTTCTATGTTTCTCTCTTTGGACATGTTCCTCTCCTTGGGTATGTCAGTCTCTGAAGAAGTAAAGGTAGCTTACAACAAGTTACCCATAGGATCAACCTTAGAAGGAGATCCATCTTTCAACTCCTCGTGCAGGGAAGAAGCAACTTTTAGAGGAGTGGAATCGGCATAAGGTCGAGGAGGATTATCAATTCCTAAAGCTTCAGCAGAGGCCCCCCCACCACTCTCAATCTCTAACTTGGATTTTTTGCTGGGATTCCCGGAGGAAGGAACGATCGAAGTATCGGAGGATGACTTGCTACCAATAGCAAGATTTTGTAAAGCCTCAAGGGGTGTAACCTCATCGGAATAAGGCCTCTTATTCGAAGAAGGAACAGGAATCTTTTCTTCGACAGGATCCTCACTGTTAGAATCAATCACTTTCGGGGAGGAACCTCCGAGCTTAGCCTCGAGCTTTTCATCACCCTTGTTTGGTTTCGAGGAGGCGCTTTTCTCTTTCCTATCTTCTCCCCCTTCAGGAGCTTTCGGGGAAGACACAGAGGTCTTAGAAGAAGATTTGGAGGGTTTGGCCTCCTTGTCAGCTTTTCGCTCTTTGTTCGATTTCTTATTCTTCGAACCACCAAATATCGATCTGGGATCGATAGCTTTGCCTAGTACATTCTCCATAATAAGAGAATCAGGGATCGATGAGCTAGGATCTTTACCTTTTGAGGAAGTTCAGAAAGTGTAGAAAATATAGGGAGAGCTCCGATCTCTGTAAGGAAGGATGTCGTATGAATAATGAAAAGAAATCCTAATATTTATAGACGCTACGCACTACGATTGTGATAGTGAATCGACGCGACCATGGAGAAAAATCCCACTCGGATAAACAAAGTTCGATCAGAAAGTGTGAAAAATCATCGATATTTATAAAGTTAGAATTCACAAGTTACACGAATCAGATCAAGAAATATAAGGTCAACTCGTTTACAAAATTGGGTTACATAGGTAAATACAATTGATTTCCTAACTAGAGAACCTTGAATCGCCCCCTCCGGCTTACTCAACCCCAGAAACTCGCTAAGCTGAAAATCAGGCGATATTTGAAGATGGACAATTACCCAGCTTGGTCGAAAGATCGACCGTCTCCCTTATCCGGGGCGTTGCCTATATTGACATCTTTATCTTCCTCCCCGGACTCATTAGAAGGATCGTTGCAGGAGTACTCGAGCACATCAGGGTTAGGCATCGGAATGCCATACTCCTCGACTAAGGGGGCAAAGCGATGATTTCGCCAATTGATATCCATCTTGGGTATAGAAGAAGCTTTGTAATCCTTCCCTTCAGCATTCTTAAAAGGGTTCATGTGCTTAAAGTACTCATCCATATCATCTGGAATCTTCTTGGCCGCGACCAACTGTTGAACCCCTTTATAAAAGATCGTCTGAAGGATTTCCCCCATTTTCCTTTGAACTAAGGGGTCTAAGACAGGGGATTCCAGGAACTCTCGTATGGCAGGGATCTCGGCTTCTTCTCGGCCCTGGGCATACGCACGCTCGGAGTCTTGCTTCGCCAATTCAAGTTCTATCTTTACTTTCTTCAGCTCTTCCTCGAGGGCACTCCTCTCTTTGACGGACGCCAACAAGTCCTCTTCCACTGAGGAGGAACGTTTCGTACTCACTGTCTCGAGTTCCTTCTTTACTTGGGATAATTCTCGCTGACTCTCCGCCAGCTGAGATCGAATGACCTGGTTATCAGCAAAAATCTGGGCATATGCATCATGAGCGTCCTGCGATTCCTGCTCTAATAACGCCAAACGATAGGATTGAAGGGCGAATAAATCTCCGACCTATATGACATTTTCGAGCATCAGTAAAACTAGGAGTTCTGAAGAAATAACACAGTCAAAAGACGAATTTTTACCTCGTGATACGTTCTGGAGAAATCACTTAAAACCTCAAAATCCCCTTTGATGGAATGAAGCAGGATATCCCGCTTAAATCGACTGGCCATAAAGATTCTAGTGGCTTTGTCAAATTCGTTCTCCCCATTTATATCCAGATCGGTCATAATGGTACCATCCTCAGGATATCCTGCGGTTCTGCTACTACGAAGATGCTCGTCCATAAAGTCTGCCACATCAGGCTCCGACCTACCTTCTCGACATGGGACAAAAGCAGAACTCACGCCAAAGGGTTTTATCCTCCTCGAAGGCCCTGGGTGTTCGGCATTTCTTTTCTGGCCCAAAAGCCTCTCATGTTCCTGAATACCCTGGATCCGATTCCAGGAATGTTGACTGTAGCCGACCGACGAAAGAGCGGAAGTGTCAGGAGAGAATATCGATCGAAGAGGTCCGGACGTGGCAGAATTCAGGGAACTCATAGTGCCAACCCCCCTTAAGGCAGGAATCAAAGACGGTATGACAACTGGATTCCCACCTAAGTTACTTGCGTCTGTTTTTCTTTCGGAAGCATAAGGCAACGGGTCGAAATAAAACTGTTTATCTCCGACCAAGCCGGCAGAGGATACCCGAAATTTCTCAACAATTCGACCTGCGAGGATAATACGAATCGGGCACAAGTTCAAACAAGGAAAATTGTTTAATAAAGACACAAAAGTAAGTTAAAGATGAGAGGCATACCCAAAGAAAGTGGAGCAGTATTCGAAGCACTGGAGGTTGGCAGGACATCGGTTCGCTTAAGAGGCCCTTCGGAGGACTGGTTAGGGTATCTGATCGCCGGAACTGGGTAGTTACATTGGCTCAACCCAGCCAATCGCAAAACGCCTTCTTGGATCAGGAATCTAGTCTGGAAGGGGTTAGACTGCAGTTGCCCCAAGACTTCATCAGAAAGACGGTGGCTGAGTTTTTCTTTAATCCTGCGAGAACCGTATGTCCAAGTATTTGTGCCATCCCATCGATAAGATCTTGTTTTCGAACTACCCTCTGAGATAGGAACGTCAGGGCCCTTCACAAAAAAGAATCTCCTCTTCCAACCTAAAGTCTTCTTTGTTGTAATTTTAGTAAGAAAAGGCCGCTTAGATCTCGGATGGACAGAGACAAACCCCATGTTCGAACCCTTGCATGGGTCCATTCGAAAAATCTGCCAAAAGTTACTAAATGAAGCCTCTTCCCCCTCTGTCTCCATAAGAACGCAAAACGCAATTATGTATGCAATGGAGTGTGGGAGAAGCTGAGCCGGGGAAAGTGAAAAGAAATTCAGGATGTTTCTGATAAGTGGGACGAACGGAATACGCAAGCCACAGGAAAATTGTCCCTCGTAAAAGGCTTGACATCCAGCGGGGGGCTCAGTGGCACGCTCGGTATAGGAAGGAATGACAATCGAAAAACCTTTGGGAAGAAATTTCCCAAAATCCGCCTCGAGGCGAGCGTGATCCTTTTTCGAAAAACAACAGGAAGTTTGACTAGCGGGAAGCTCTGACTTACCCGAGATTACGGCTTGTGGAGCTTGCGTATGTTTAAAGATCCTAACAAAAGCACCTTCGCCGATACTACGTTTGTCGACCTCATTCTCTTCGAGATCCTCGCTCGGATCGTCGTCTTCACCGTCTTGATGAAATTCCCCATCTTCGAAGTCATCCACAAGCTTAAACAAGAGATCAGATTCTTGACTCTCTTCGATCTTATTCTTGCCCTTTGAACTTCTAGAACTTGACATTGTGAATTCGGAGATGAATACACTAAATAACTACCTTTTCGATTAAAACACTTCGAGCTCAAGAGAAAATATAACATGGAAGTAATTTTTCAACGGGTCAACATATATATACGGGGTTAAAAAGGTAAATTACAAAGAGGTCCCCGAGTAACCGCGACGGTTGAACTTACCAAGGGTAAAAACTTCGGGTTATTCTACTTAAAATAGCCTTTTTGGTCCTTCATTTTCTAGAATTGCGGAATTTGTCTTTACGGTTCATCCCTAAAGATCTCGGAGGCCCTGCTTATTATAACCGGAAATTTGGGAAAGCATCCATCTGGGGATCGAACAACACATCTTGGAACCAAAAAGGATATTATTACTTCAACATCCTCTGACAAGGGCGACTACAGAACACATCGATGCATGTTTTCTTGTATATGCACTCTTTTTCCCTAGCTTGGTTTTTATCCCAATGGGTTTTTCCAAGTTAGGTTTTTAACGAGGCATATCCTCAAGATGTCCGAACGGTTCGTCTCATTGTAGCTTGGAAACGTATTCTGTACTTCTTCGAGCGCTTGCTTCGCTTTACACTCGAGAAGTGGGGGAGTATTGATGAGGGGTAATTCGGATCCCCTGTTTTTCGAGCCTCAATGCGGTTCGAATAGCACCGAACCCTGTCGCCAGGGACCAAAAGCCGAACCAAAGCATGAAGATGATTGTTTCGAGCACATCAGAGAACCATAGATCGAAGGACACTGTTGGGCCAAGCCCAGGCCCAAGCCCTCCAATTTGGCTATAAATACTCCATGCATTTATTATACTGGACAACTTCCTAGGCGCACTAACCTTGAGACCGCTGCTCGGGTTACTAGAGAGTATTAGAATAGGCTTTCTCATACATGTTTCACCCTCTAGCTTGTACGGCATCCTATAATGCTCGAATAGGACCCCTAATATTTGTACTTGTACTCAATTTACTCGAATACAATTACATTTGGTCTTTATTTTCCTTTTAACATTATTGTCATCGTGTTATTTCCCCACCCTTGATCGAACCAAGCGAAACCACGTAAGATCACATTGCTTTCCCTTTTTGATGCTTTCTTTCCTTTCTGATTCTCTTCTCTTCCTCAGTGTATTTTTCTGCCTTTGGATATGGACAGTCTCTGATGAAATGTCCTAATTTCCTGCAGTTATAACACATTAGTTTTGCTTTATAATCATCTTTTTCTTAAGAAGAAGAGTTAGGTTTAGAAGTAGAAGCAGCATGATTGTATTTGTTTTTCATCTTTCTCTTGTAAAACTTCTTGAAGTTATTCATCAATAATGCTACATCTCCAGCAGTGTACTCCTTTTTGTTGAGTAGTGATGCTTCATCAGATGAGTCTACATCTTGGCTTCTATTTGCTGGTCTCCTGGTGTTTTCAGCAGCAACTAAGGCAGTTGTGGGTCCTGAAGTTGAGGGTTCTTCAATTCCCATTCTAGGCAGTTTATACTCGAATGCCTTGAGTACAGAAAACAGCTCAGTAAGAGAGATTTTTCCCAAATCCCTTGATTCTTCCATTGCTGTCACTTTCATGTTGAACTTTGGGGGTAGGGCCTTTAGTACTCTGACAGTGATTTCTTTGTCAGTGAAGGTCTTTCCCAACTTTAAAACTTCATTCAGAGTTCTGGTGAATCTGGTATCCATCTAATCAATGGTTTCTCCAGACTTCATCTTGAAATTGTCAAGTTTCTCCAAGGCAACAGTGAGCTGGTGCTCCTTTATTGCATCATTGCCTTCGCTCATATCTCTGACTTTGTCCCACATCTCCTTTGCAGTTTTGCAATGTTTGACCTTGTCAAACCTATCATTATCCAGGGCTTTAGTCATGATGAATCTCCCAACTTTGTCTAGATTGAAAAGCTTTATTTCCTCTGGGGTCATCTCATGAAGGTCTTTTTCCACAACCGTATCCACTTCATTGATCTTTATGGTCTTTGTGAATCTGAATGGACCTTTAATGATACATGTGTACATGTTGTCATTGTAGGCAGCAAGGAAAATCTCCATTTTGATTTTCCAGTCCTCAAAGGACATACCAGCAATGTGGGGAACATGGCTGATACAATCCATTTTTCAAAAAGTTTTGATTTTTTTTTTTCCAAAAAGATGCTCTTTTGAAAAGTTTTGAAAACCTTTGAAAAACACTTGGATCAAGCTCGTTGATCAGGCAGCTGATTCAAATGAACCAACTGCTCTGATACCACTTGTTGGTCCCAAGTGGTCAGATGAGGTCTAGAGGGGGGGGGGTGAATAGACCTCTGAAAATTTTTGAACTTAAAAACTTTTCAGTGTTCTGTCAGCAGACTAAGCTGATGAAGAACAGTAGGATTACTTCGCTGATCAAGAACAAGTCTAGAACCGCAGAGTGACCACTCTTCTTATATATACTTAGCTGTTTTTCAACAAAACAGTTTTCCAAAGAGTATACTTGCAGCGGATTGTTTGAAAGTGTTTTTCACAAGTAAACTAAGCTCTTAAAAGATTTTATCCCCAGTTTTAAAACTCCTTATAAAATCTTTCAGTAATTCAAAGTGTTTAAATATGCAAACTTTAAAATATGCAAGAAAGCTTAAGTGCAAGATAACACAAAGAATTTTTATAGTGGTTATAAGGATAAAAATCCTTTAGTCCACTCTTCAAGATCACTCAGATTCTGGGTTATACTATAATCACACAGATTACAATATTTCTCCACTTACACCTAAACAACAAATGTAAAGGCTATAAGCTCACAATAGGAAATCACTCAGAAATCCTATCCTCTAAAGTAGAATCACTCACAAAGATGGATTCTCACTTCGCACAACACTCAGCTATTACAAAATCACTCAGATAATGTTTTTCTGTTTTCTTTAACTAGGTTTCTGTCAACAGATGACTTCCACCAGACGAGTGAGCTGTTCGAGCTTTTGAGACTTAGAAAAATTCTGCTTCAAAATCAAAATCTCTGATTGTTGTTGTGTGTCTCTCTCTTCGAACTTAGCTCTATTTATACATGGAGATGAGAATATGACCGTTGAAGGCAAATCAAATCTTCAAATCCATCCTTCAGCTCTTTTGAAACGGCTCCCTGCAGCAATCCGTACGGTGTACAGTACTTTCTGTCCATCACATTTAATGCTGCATTAAATGCACTCTGCTGATACGAGGATATCTTCAATCATTTGCCATTACTACCCTTCTCTTTCAGCATTTATTACACCAAGTGCATTTATTACCGTTGAACTGATCTCATGATCTCTTCCACTCTGCTAATCGAAGCAACCCTTCTGATAGGTACTCTGCTGATCAAATACTGAACTAATCTGATTTGACTCGGCTGATGACCTACCCTTCTGTTTGCTGTTTCGGCAAGAGATCACTAGTCTTCTGGTCTTTGAACTCTTCTGATATCTTCTTTACTTGTTCAAAGATTCTTCCAAGGGAACTAAGCTTTCCATACTTAGCTGATTATGATGTTTTGGAAATCATCAAAACCTTCCCTTAAATTCTGACTTCTTTCATCTTCATCTTCATCCAACAATTTCCCCCTTTTTGATGATGACAAAACTTCAGCTAAGTACCTGTACCTAAACTAAAGTTTTGATCCTCAAAAATTTCTGAGATAGAAATAGTATGTTGGATTCAAACTTGCAATTTTATAGATGATTAAACTGATTACAGATTACAAGTTTTGAAGAATGAAAAGTGCAAAGTACTTTTTAAAATGATTACAAGGATTTTAAGATAAAAGGGAATCTAGCCTACACAAGTCTTCTTCCTTCTTCTCTTCTTCAGCTTCCTTGTCCTCTTTTTCAGATTCTTCATCAGATAACTTAGAAGTCTCAGCTTCCAGCTCTTCAAAGAACCTTTTTCTTAGCAGCTCTATCTTTTTATATTTTACATCAGGGTCAAGCTGTTCTTCAGCTGAATCTTTGGCAGCAGCTAGTTCCTTATCAGACTTGGCTTTTGCTTCAGATTCTTCAAATTCAGCTTGCTCTTCTTCTGTAATTTTCTCATCTGTTGGTCTGCTTGATTCTCCCATATTTCTTTCAGAGTCACCATCAGATTCTTCTAACACTTCAGTTGCTTCAGCTTGGTTATCTTCTTCCTTATCAAGAGAAGGACCAACTTTCTTATGTCCAAATACCCTTTCTTCCCCCTTTTTGTCATCATCAGCAGGGTTGATTGGATATTGTGGCACAACTGGTGTAATTAGAAGTGAATCACAGAGAAGCTTGATGTTCTCTTCCATAGCATTGATCTGAGCTTGCTGTTTGAGTTGATTGGCCTTAACAGTTTTGACTTCCTTGAGCAAATCTTCTCCTTGATCACCCAATTGAATTTGAGTTCCCAAAATCCAATTTGATGAAGCAGTGAAGTCTTTCATCATATTTCCCATGACTTCATCTTCTGCTTGGAGGGCCATTTCAACTGTTTGTTCAATCTGTTTCCAACCTTCAGTAGTGCTCTGAGTCCGTCTTCTAAGTATATCCATATCTTGACAGATGGATTTAACATTCTGAGCAGTGTCTTCTATCAGATCGGTTGGGACAGTAGTAGCTTTCTGAGTAGGTTGTTTGACAGCAGCTAACACTTCTGCAGCTAACTCTTCCTTCATATCCTTCAAAGATTTGGTGATTATTTGTTGGATGGAGTCCAACAGATTTGTCTGAGCACTTTGAGAAGTTGAAGGCATATTTGTTGTAGCAGGAAGTGTTTCTTTGATATGTTGCTCTGTTGGTTGAGTTGTTAATGCAAGAGACTGATCTGCTGGACTACCAGCATGGCTTGGAGTGCTTTCCTTCTCCTTAGCTTGATCATCTCCTTCAGCAGCAACTTCTTTGTCCTTGATCTGATCTGCTGGAATTGCTTCTTCTTTCTTTGAATCATCAGCAGCGTCAGACTTATCACCCTGTGCTTTATTCTGATCAGATGGGTCTGATGTACCCTCTTTTTGCTTTGGTTGATCAGAGGACTCTGCTTTTTCTTTATCAGCAGGGGATATAATCTTCTTGACAGTCTCAACTGTCCTCATCATTCCTTCATTGTCCACTGTTGGAAATCCAAGTAAAGTTATCAAGAGGAATAAAAGTAGATGAAGGTTCCTCAGGTAGCTCTTCATAAGGTTTGATGTTTGGCCCGTAGACAATGTGTTTGATGTTAGGAAGAGGGACCATTGAGCTTGGTTGTCCCCTTAACTTCCTTGATTTCTTTGCCCAAAGCTCCATTGCTTGAGCAATAGCCAACTTTATAGATCTTTCTTTGAGGTCTTCAGATTCCTCATAGTCTTCAGGTATTGATTTGAAGATCTTCTTGGCTTCAGCTTTTACGAAGTGACTTATCTTTAGCCTCAACTTGTCCAGAAAGAATTCTGAATCAAGTGCTTGAATTAGAGAACCTGTCTCCAGCCACTTCAGTACCCATGCTTCCTCAACAGCAAAGGCTTTCCATTTGGTCATTTCAGCTGGACTCTTTGTCAGTCTGAATTCCCTCCACCTGTTGTATCTGATCTTTTCATTATTGAACTGTGTCAGGCGGTTGACTCTTTCATTTTCAGCATCAAGCCTCTTCAGGAATTCTTCAAAGATGGTAGGATCATCCCTGACAATCTCCAAAGACAATCTGATTTCTTCTCTCCTCTTTGGCTTTATCTTAGGTGCAGGCATAGCTGGTATTGGTTTGTTTGGATCCCTTTGTTCACCAATAACTATCCCACCACTATGCTGACGACCATGAGCATCTTTGGTGCTTGCTTCAATGGCAGCAGCCAACTCTGCTGCCTCAACAGCATCCCTCTGCTCTTGAGTCATTTTGTTGGCTTCTTCCTCCAGCCTCTTAAGCTCTAAGCTCTTCTGCCTTTCTTCTTCTGCTTTCTCAGCAGCTATCCTCTGCTTTTCAGCAGCATCTTGTATTTTCTTTTCTGCAGCAGTTAAGTAAGTGGCAATCTTGCCAGTCCTCTTTCTTCTGGATTCAGGACTCTCAACTGCTTGAATAGGGGTTGCAGCAACTGGAGTAGGGTGCAGCAACAGTGTAGCTCCTTTTTGTGTTGTACTAGTCTGCTGTGCTTCTTCAACTTCAGCAGATAGTGCAGCAGACGAGTCTTCTGTTGTCATTCCAACTTCAGAAACAACTTCAGCTTCAGCAGCATCACTCTTAGCAGCTTGGACAGCAGGTTCTTCAATTATTACAGGTCTTTCTGCTTCTGCTGTTGTTTCTCTAACAGTTGCAACATGCTCTTCAGAGAAGGTGACCTTTCTCTTAGCCTTTGACTTTGCAATCCTTTTGGCAGGGGGTTTGGCAGTAGGAGGTCCCCTTGCCTCACTCTTTGTTCTCATCCTCTTCAACCTTTGAAGAGGAATTTCTTCCTCAGACTCTGTCCTTTCAGGAGATGAGTCAGTCCTCATCTGCTCAATCTCCCTAGTAAAATCTTCAATTTCTTTTTCTGGAACTTCATCCTCAGAAAGTGCTGAATCAGTCTTAACAGCAGACTGTGCTGTTGGCTCAGCAACTTGGCTTGTCTGTCCCCCCTTTTTGCTCTTCTTAGAGGGGCCCTTCTTGGATTTGGCAGGGGCTTTTCTCTTAGGTTCTTCCACTATTTTTCTCACTGGTTCGTAGAGTTTGAACTCTTTGCTACCATGAGTATTCTTCCCTGGTCCTAAGGGGCATTGTAGAGATGCAAACAGATTACTGAGTAGAATGGCATGAGAAAGCCTCTTATCACTCAGTAGCTCATAAACATGAGCAGCCCAGTCAACCTTTAAACCGTAGTAGATACACACCATTGTGTAGTATCTTCTCCTTGGTAGCCCATCCAAAGAACTTGTGCTGCAGTCCAACACCTTGGCTATAATATCAGCAAATCTCTGATATTCATCCTTCAACTGGGTCTTCATCAAAGTCCCAGTCATCTTTTCTCCTTTCTTAGCACAAATAGCCCAGAACTCCTCTTCCTTTTCAGACCCAAGGTCTGTCACATCCCCTCCTTTGTTCGTAAGTTTATAAATTTCACTCAACACAGCAGCAGAGATATCAACTTTCTTACCACCGATAACAGCAGTCATAACAGTCTCTTCAGTGTTGCACTTCCTGGTCTTGTAGAAGTGATAAACATCTTCTAAGTAAACCCTTTCTTCATGTGCTTCCAGAACTGGAACCAACGATGCCTCTTTAATTTTCTCCATCAGTGAGCGCATCGGATCAGTATCCGAAAAGTGAAATTTGCTGTAGTTTAGGTATCTTCCGTCAATAATCTTGTCCATTTCTGAGATTAGTGAGTAGAATCTACAAAAACAGTAAGCTTTCGAAACAAGAGAGTTTGAGAATTAGAGAGTTTTGAGAGTATTTTGAGTGCGTAAGACGACTATACAGTTTCAGATCGGATTTTATAGGTTTCCTTTTGGTTAGGTTTTCGTGATTTATCAGAACCGTTGATCTAATCTAACAGTTTGTAATCGTGTGGATAGGAGAGACGGATTTCAATTCTATTATTTTAATGTCAGATGGGCGGGAAACTCTATCGACACTAATCTGTTACTTATAAAAGCGTGTTTTTAATAATACGTTTTATGACCATGCTTATATAAGGTATCAGATGAGTAGAGTTAAACTTATCTGACAGACGAGTGATCTGTTATCTGATATTACTAGAGAATGCCAATAGCTAGTAATCTTCCTCTGCTGTTTGTCAATCCAGCAAGATAAAATAATCTTCAATCTTCAAGAATTAAGAACACATCTTCATGATAACTTAACTTCAACTAACTTTCATTAACAGATTTCATCTTTTAGAACAGAAGTACCGCTAGTCTTACACGTTCCCCCTGACTTTAAGAATTCATAAGTTAACTAGTCTGTTGAAGGTTAATCCTTGAATAAAATAACTGATGACTAAGCTGTTGAACTCCAGTCTTCTGAAGAGTTCCCCCTCAGCTTATGCATCCAAATTTAGTAGTCCTAACTCAGCTCTTAGAGTTGAGAACCTTGCTTCACTTAAAGGTTTAGTGAAAATATCAGCAATTTGATTATCAGTGTGAACATACTCAATCATAACATTGCCTTTTTCCACATGATCTCTAATGAAATGATGCTTGATCTCTATATGTTTAGTCCTTGAATGACTTGTAGTGTTCTGAGTAAGAGAGATTGCACTTGTATTATCACAGTAGATTGGAATTCCACTGATCTTGATGTTGTAGTCTTCCAGTTGATGTTTCAACCAAAGTATCTGTGCACAACAAGCTCCAGCAGCTATATATTCAGCTTCAGCAGTAGATATAGAAACTGAAGTCTGTTTCTTACTCATCCATGAGATCAGACGACTACCTAAGAACTGACAGGCACCTGTTGTGCTTTTTCTGTCAATCTTGCAACCAGCAAGGTCTGAATCTGAATAACCAATAAGCTCAAATCCAGATTCTCTAGGATACCACAATCCCAATTCTTTCAATATCCTCTTGGCAGCTAAGAGATGAGATTCTTTGGGGTTTGATTGAAATCTTGCACAGACTCCAACTGAGTACATTATGTCAGGTCTGCTTGCTGTTAGATACAACAATGAACCAATAATGCCTCTATATTTGGTTATGTCCACTGATTTGCCATCTTCATCTTTATCTAAGCGAAGACTTGTAGACATAGGAATTGTAGCAGTAGAGCTAGTTTCCATACCAAACTTCTGAAACAGATCTCTGGTGTATTTTGCTTGGCTGATGAATATTCCATCAGGCAACTGTCTAACTTGCAATCCAAGAAAATAATTAAGTTCACCCATCATGCTCATTTCAAACTTATTCTGCATCATCTTGGAGAACTTATCACACATCTGTTGATTAGTTGAACCAAAAATAATATCGTCCACATATATTTGCACAAGTAATATATGATTTTCCCATTCAATTGTGAACAAGGTTTTATCTACCTTACCTTTTCGAAATCCTTTAATTAAAAGAAAATCAGATAGGGTATCATACCATGCTCTTGGAGCCTGTTTCAGTCCATAGAGGGCTTTCTTCAGACGATATACTTTGTCCTCTTCTTGATAGACTTCAAATCCAGGAGGTTGCTCAACATACACTTCTTCTTGCAGTTCTCCATTGAGAAAAGCAGACTTCACATCCATCTGATAGACAGTGAAGTTCTTATAAGCAGCATAGGCAAGAAACAGTCTGATTGCTTCAAGTCTTGCTACTGGTGCAAATGTTTCATCAATGTCAATTCCTTCTTCTTGACAATAACCTTTGGCCACTAGTCTTGCTTTGTTTCTGGTGACAACACCATCTTCATTCATCTTATTTCTGAATACCCACTTAGTGCCAATTACTCTTTGATGACTTGGTCTAGGAACTAAGTACCAGACTTCATTCCTTTCAAATTGATTCAACTCTTCTTGCATAGCTTCTATCCAGAAGGAATCATTTAGAGCTTCTTCAATTTGCTTAGGCTCTATTTGAGATAGAAATGTGACAAACATAGCATCTTGTGCAGCAGCTCTTCTTGTTTTCACTCTATCCAATGGATCACCAATCACTAATTCAGGTGGGTGATTTCTGAGCCATCTGAGATCAGGTTGCAGGTCTGAATGTTGTCCTCTGTTGTGATCTTGCAACACTACTGTTGGAGTTTCAGTAGTAGTCTGTTGAACATTTGCAGTCTGTTGAACAGTCTCTGGTCTGTCAGCTGTTTGCAACTCGTCTGCTAGACAATCACCACTGTGATTTTGAACAGCACTTGAGTTAGCAGCTGAATCAAGATTAGGTAGTATGATGGGAACATATTCTTCATTTCTTCCAATGTCTAACTTCTGTAAATCAGTAGACAGATCTTGATTAACACTTTGATTCTTTTCAGAAGATTGACTTGGCTCATCAAATACTACATGGATAGATTCTTCTATTAGTAATGTTCTTTTGTTAAAAACTCTGTAAGCCTTACTAACAGATGAGTATCCTACAAAGACAGCTTCATCAGCCTTTTCTGCAAATGCAGTAAGGTGATTTTTCCCATTATTCAATACAAAACATTTACAACCAAAAATCTTAAAGTAATGAATGTTTGGTTTTCTGTTGTTCCAAACTTCATATGGAGTCTTGTTCTGATTTTTGTTGATCATACATCTGTTTTGGGTAAAGCATGCTGTGTTTGTTGCTTCTGCCCAAAATCTTTGAGGCAGTTTAGCTTCAGCTATCATGGTTCTGACAGCTTCCTTTAGTGTTCTTTTTCTCCTTTCAGCAACACCATTCTGTTGAGGGGTTCTTGCAGCTGAATACTCATGATGTATTCCTTTGATGTTACAATACTCTTCAACAGTAGAGTTTGTAAACTCTGTCCCTCTATCTGATCTGATCTTCAATATTTTGATACTCTTCTCATTCTGGATCAGTTCCATCAGATTGGTAAGATGTTCCTTGGTTTCACTTTTCTTCTTCATGAAAATCACCCAAGTATATCTTGAATAGTCATCCACAACAGCTAGGCAGTATTTCTTTCCACCATTGCTGACTGGATCAATGGGTCCAAATAAGTCCATATGTAGTAGCTCCAATATTCTTTCAGAAGATTGATGCTTTTTGCTTTTGAAAGATGACTTGATTTGTTTACCCTTCTGACATGCGTCACAGAGCTTGTCTTTGCTCATGACTGCTTTTGGAATCCCTTCAACCAAATCATTCTTGATTAATCTGTTTATGGTCTTGAAGTTTAAGTGATTCATTCTCTTGTGCCATAGCCAACTTACTTCACTTGGTGCAGATGCCACCAAACAAACACTTGAATTCATGTCAACAGAATCCCAGTCGACTATGTAGATATTTCCTTGTCTTCTTCCAGATAAAATTACCTTCTTTGTACCAATCTGTTCAACGTAGCATTTATCTGTTGAGAAGATGACTGAATATCCTTTGTCACAAAATTGACTTATGCTCAGCAGATTATACTTTAGGCCTTTAACATATGAGACGTCAGATATCTCTATGTTTCCCTTGATTAATCTTCCTTTAGCTTTAATCTTGCCTTCTTTGCTGTCTCCAAATGTAACACTTGGACCATCCACAGCAACTTCATCAGTCAACTCATGTATGTTTCCACACATGTGCCTTGAACATCCACTGTCCAAGTACCAGATCTTCTCTACTTTACTCCTACTCCTAATCCTAACCTACAAAACAAAAAAATTGTTTTAGGTACCCTTATTGAGAGGGTCCTGAAGGATTAGTTTCACCTTTGACAACCCAAGATGTTGATGTCTTAGGCTTCTTAGGCTTCTGAGTTTTGACAGGAGCATGAACAGTTTCATTTCTATCATAATTAGCAGATAAGTCATGTTGATGATCAGTATGATAAGAATAGTGTTCATAAGCAGGGTAAGGTGCATGATAAGCAGGGTATGCATGCATTGGATGAGCAGGGTAAGGTGCATAGTAACCTGGAAATTGAGGTGCATGATACATAGGATGATATGCAGCAGGTTGCACATAATATGATTCATTTCCATACCAAGCATTTTGATTTTTCTTGTTTTTATGCTTCTTTGGCTTACTAGATGCTTGCTCAGTTTGTTTTGACTTAGTTTTACCAACAGATTGATTCAATTTAGCTTTATCAGCAGACTTCTTAGGACTCTGCTGTTTGGTCTTACTAGTCTGATTTCCTACACTAGGTTCTTTGCTCTTTTTAGCCTTAGGAGATTTCTTCTCCTTTACCACTTTCTCAGATGAGGTAGGTTTAGAAGTTTGAACATACAGAATGACCTTACTATTGTCAGCAGAAATGAATTTTTCAGTATGATTCAATTCTAGTTTATCCTTTTCTAAAGGTGTCTCCTGTTTACTAGATGTATGCATGGATGCAACAGTTGACTTATCATGAGACTCAATGATTTTCTCAAGTTCCATGATCTTTCCTTTATAAACCTCACATTCAGCTTTCAGAGATTCATGCTCTTGCTCAAGCTGTTTATATTCAGCTGATTCCTTTGGCTTTTCAGCTAAAAGTTTCAGTGAATTATTTTGCTCTTTCAGCAATATCATCTCTTCCTTAAGCTTAACAAATTCTCCAGCAATAGTGGTATTATTCAACATCATTTGCTCTAGAGAATTAAATAGTTCATTATCTTGAGGAGTTACCTCATCCTCTGAGTCATCAGATTCCTTAGCCATCAGGCAGAGGAGAGCAGGTTTCTCTTCATCAGAAGATTCTTCATCAGACGTGTCTGAATCTGAATCAGATGAGTAGACAACAGCAAGCTTTTCTGCTTCAGCTACCATTGTGATGAGGGGTAATTCGGATCCCCTGTTTTTCGAGCCTCAATGCGGTTCGAATAGCACCGAACCCTGTCGCCAGGGACCAAAAGCCGAACCAAAGCATGAAGATGATTGTTTCGAGCACATCAGAGAACCATAGATCGAAGGACACTGTTGGGCCAAGCCCAGGCCCAAGCCCTCCAATTTGGCTATAAATACTCCATGCATTTATTATACTGGACAACTTCCTAGGCGCACTAACCTTGAGACCGCTGCTCGGGTTACTAGAGAGTATTAGAATAGGCTTTCTCATACATGTTTCACCCTCTAGCTTGTACGGCATCCTATAATGCTCGAATAGGACCCCTAATATTTGTACTTGTACTCAATTTACTCGAATACAATTACATTTGGTCTTTATTTTCCTTTTAACATTATTGTCATCGTGTTATTTCCCCACCCTTGATCGAACCAAGCGAAACCACGTAAGATCAATTGGCGCCCACCGTGGGGCCCTATTCGAGTACTTGATCGAAATATGCCTACTACGAGGAGAAAAATGTATGCCAGCAAAAAGCTTAAGGATATTGGTCAAGCCTATGGTCGCACAACTCTTTTATTTCTTCAACGAATTTATTTTTAGGAGCGATTAAGAAGTTCAGCAGGTATCATCGAAGGCTTAGAAGATCTATAAAATTGCAGCTTGTTATTGACGATCGGAATTTATTTTTCCGATCTTCGCGTTTATTAACTTCAATGACAAGTTCTTTCGAATCGGTTATTTAGAAGACCATTTACGAAATCTCTATATACTATTTATAGACTGTGGTGTTTTTTCTCAAAGTTAATCGGGATAAGTTGATTGATTGAATATCTGCAATCGATTAGATAAATTCTCGAGCTAATGGACGGAATATTGGCTATCATTTCGACCAATAACGGAATTCAAATGATAAAATTCAATCAGAAATGAAGCTTCATCATTATAAATCTTCAGATAAGTTACAAAGTAAAGCTTCGAATTTAATTCGAGCTCAAGAAATGCAATACAATCACTCCTACTCTATTACAAATTTCATGAGGTAATATATACTCGATCTTCGTTCCCCAAGGTCGCCCCAGATGCAGAACTCAGCAGTGATTCTTATTGGCAATCACTAGCCACGTGTCGCACAGCCGTCTTCGAACGGGACAAGGGCACAACTCCACTCCCGGGCTTCAGACCGACCTTAGTTCATCATCAGTAAACAATGATGGAAATGCTCGATCATTGTTTACGGGATAATCCGAACCGGAGCAGCAAAGGGTTATCCCAGCAGAGGCGCTCCAAGGGAACTCGAAGGAACTATCTCGTAAGAAAGCCCTCGAGGAAGCTGGTGCCTCAGATTTAAAGAACTCCTCTCGGAGTAACCATCTGCCCGATCAGGTACTGCGCCAGAAGACCGGAATTCAAACCCGTCACAGACATGATATATCTGGGAAAACAGGTTGCCTGCCGGTATTCTAGGCGCAATGTCTTTTGCCTGTCGATATTCTAAGCGAAAAGCTTTTACAAAAGGAAACAAGATCGAAAAGCAAAGTTCGAACTCTAATCTCAAACTCTTTTATCTGGGAGAAAATACGAATCAAATCTGAAATTCGACCCATGGTGATCGGAGGAGCATAAGGAAAAAAGCAAGAAGTGCTGTATACACGAAGGGACCTATTTATAATGGTGAAGGATTTTTAATCAACGGCCCAGATAACAGGCTACGAACGGTTTGATGTCCGTAATAAATGGAAGGACCGTTACGTTTCCCGAGAAATAGGGCCCTGTTTGGTAATGAAGGACACATAATTCAATGGGGAATATAGAAGAATTACGACATTCTAGATATCGAACAGTCACGACGTGTTCATAACATTATATTGAAGGATGGCATGTCGGATTCGTATTCGGTTTATTTAGATGTTTTTACACTCAAGTATTTATTGTTATGCTTTTACATTACCAACTGAGAAGAAATATAATCGGTTTAGTCGAACAGAATTCTCGACCTGGGAATTATACAATTATGGAAGTTCAGCAGTGATAAGGATTTATGGCATCATATCCCTTATCAATTTCAGGGCCGCTAAAATATTTATCTATTATCCGATCAGGCAACTGGTATTCGATTATTTCTCTATCGATATTAGAAGATCAAAGTGGAGTTACGAAAGATAAACTCTAGTCTATTTATATTATCAACAAATCAAAGAGGAAGTGTATTTATATTATCTTGAAAAATACAAGAAACGGAAAATACATATCGAGCATGGCACAGGCCTTTACATTACATCAGTACATTATTACAATCCTATTGTTTACTCGGGATATTCTAGCTCCGAGCGAGGAATAACCTTTGGGACCACAGGCTTTTAACTTTATTTGCAATCTTCCGAAGACAGAGGGGCGAATACTTGGCAATATTCTCCGGCATTCTCTTCCCAGCACGTCTTCCTAAATGCATAGTGGCGACAGGTCGATGCGCCTGGCGTATTGGCTTTCAAGATGGAAATCGCATTTGCCTATCGATATTCTAAGCGTGGTTGCTCTAATTTTTCTTCCGCTCGAAGATTGTTCCGCTTAAAAATTGTTCGAAGTCCGAACTCAAACAGTTGAATTAATTGAATAGTCGCCTTGACCACCATGATCAGATAGGTAAATTCTCGGTGCGACGAATGAGATAATTTCAACAATAGGCCAGCCTTTTATAGCCGAAAACAGAAAAGAATCCGACGGTGTATAATTCGCGAAGTGAACGGACAAGATTTGTCGACCGTTGCGATTCCAGGTAAAACGGTAACCGTTTTGAAAAAATCAAACTTATCGAAATTGGGAACCTATAGACAAAGAATTGTCTCGACAAAGGCATAAGGATTATTGAGTTATTCACCACTGGCTATTTATCCACGATTCATCTTTTCTCATGATTACAGAAGACTATTTTCTCGTCAAAATGTATTTCGATCAGAGTTACATATTCAATGAAAACTAATTTCATCTATATTCATATTCATGCCTCTCTACCCAAATATTATCGATCTCTGTTATTCTATCAGTATTTGTCTCAGTCTACTACTATCTAAGGGTGAAAGCCTCTGCTATGCCCCTTAGATCGAAATTATTGAATGGGTGAAAGCCTCTGCTATGACCCAAGGGCTAAAAATGCTCTGAAAACGACTAAGGGTGAAAGCCTCTGCTATGCCCCTTAGATCGAAATTATTAAAGGGTGAAAGCCTCTGCTATGACCCAAGGGCTAAAAATGCTCTGAAAACGACTAAGGGTGAAAGCCTCTGCTATGCCCCTTAGATCGAAATTATTAAAGGGTGAAAGCCTCTGCTATGACCCAAGGGCTAAAAATGCTCTGAAAACGACTAAGGGTGAAAGCCTCTGCTATGCCCCTTAGATCGAAATTATTAAAGGGTGAAAGCCTCTGCTATGCCCCTTAGATCGGAATTATTGAATGGGTGAAAGCCTCTGCTATGACCCAAGGGCTAAAAATGCTCTGAGAACGACTAAGGGTGAAAGCCTCTGCTATGCCCCTTAGATCGAAATTGTTAAAGGGTGAAAGCCTCTGCTACGACCCAAGGACTAAAAACGTTCTGAAAACGACTAAGGGTGAAAGCCTCTGCTATGCCCCTTAGATCGAAATTATTTTCATCGATCAATCAAGATCAACCAGCATGTCTATTCTTTTCTCTCCATAATTATTCATTCGTCTAAGGCTAACAGCAATCATCGCGACGTTTATATCAAAATTATTATTCAAGATCGGTCAAAACCCCTTTTTCGATTATTACTTCGCGATTATTTGTCTGACTAGGGAATTTGGCCCCTCGGATTAAATTTGTTACTCAAAGATCATCTCGGGATTCTTCTATTCGATCTCTTAATTATTAGGTATTTGATGGGGGTACAAAGGTCTCCGACAGGTTAAATTCAAAATCGAGGAATGTCGGTTGTTATCCATCGTCTGAATATTTGTCAAAGTTTTTAAAGAATAGCTCTTATTCGTATTCTTGAGACAGAGAGATGGATGCTCGACAACAGTATACAAAAGCAATTCTATAAGATAACGAGTAAGAATGATAAGAGAAATAAATATCTCATTCATGACATCTCAAACAGTTACAAAAGAGTTCAAAATTACAATGATAAGTCGAGCAAAAACTTTACATTTAATGTAACCCTATTACAAATTAGCCCTACGCTAGAATGTTCTCATAACTGAGGACGGAAGGCGAGGCTGGGATAACACTTCTACCCTTAATCCATCGCTTCCTCAATAATCGCTCCGTGATGGAGCAGGCCGAGAGACAGGGAGGCAATCCCTAGAGGAATTATTCCACGCAATCTCGAAGGCAACATTCTTCAAGGAATATCTTGAAGAAGTAGAGATCGAGTGCAGGAAAACTCCTCCAGCAGTTGACCCACTATCCGACCGGGTGGATTGACAGGATACAGGAGGTCGAACCTGCCTCAAAGACTTGAAATCAAAGAGAGCTTGTCGCCTGCCGGTACCCCAGTCGCATTCATTTTCGCCTGTCGATACCCTAGTCGAAATAAGTAGCCATCAGGAGATAGCGAAATTTATAAATAGTTCGGAGGAAAACCTCGAACAGTTCAATCGGGGATAGCAAACGGAACATGGTGGCTAGAAAGAGTAAAATCTCAATCATAGAGCCGATCAGAAATATTGCTGAAATGAAAAGTTTGAAGGTAACTACGGAACTATATATAGTGAAAGGAAAAGGCAACTAACGACTCAGATTTGATGGTACTAACGGCTGAGATATAAGCAGTAAATGCAGCGACCGTTCCACTTCCCGAAAATTCAGGAACCGTGCGGATAAATGAAGAAACGGTAAAATTCAACAATGCTCGAAATAATTGTAGTTTAATTCCCGATCGTTAAAGAAAAACACAAAGAAAAAGTCGGACTATAACTGATCAAGGAACCATTATCAAGAACTCGTCCGAGAATGGACCAAGATCGGTAAAGAGCTTTATCTAAGCAGATAAGAACGAATGTAAGAAGTTAATCAAGAAATTATTATTTCCAGAATTCGATACATTGAAAAGTTACAAGTTACAAAGATATCAACTCCTGTTACATTTTATAATCCTACAAACACCTACGAAGCTTCCTATGAAATTTTCGGCGAACGATAATGTCCTTACTCGGATTGGAGGTGCCTGTCGAGCCAACAAGCTTTTATCTTTATTTATGATTCCTCAAAAAGGAGAAGGGTAAGGCATCCTTTTCTAGGTGTAACGTGAATACTTTATTGAGGGCCTCGACCCTCGAAGCTCCACCCCTTACATCCTCGAGGAAGAAACGAGCAAACCGCTGGAGACCCCTAAAAGATTTGGTGCTTGAACTTCTCCTAAACCACGGAGGGTCGTGGGGAGTGCCCGGGTCGTGGGTGGTCAGCAATAAAGCTGACCGGACTCCAAGGTCGGAATAATGTTCGCCTGTAGATACCCTAGTCGAGGTCGAAGTACCAGTTAGTCTATGACATGCAGAATAGGTCCCAACTCGAAATTTAAAATATTGCGCAATACAACAAGATCGTTTAACCAGCATGGTTGAAGGAGTATGCTTTAAAGATAATTTTATAAGGATACAAATTGAAGAACCCTATTTATAAGTACAATTCTCAAAATCCAACGGCTTGCGAAAAACGAAAGGAACGGTCAAGATCAAAAGACTGTTGCGCTTCCCGAGAATTTCACCGGGGAGAGAAAGTGATACTACTTTTGGAAAATAAGCGGAATTACTACGCCAAAGGTCGAAAAATTGAGAAGGCAAACTAAAGCATGATCAAAGAAAGAGCACATAGGGAGAACATACGATTCGAAAAGAAGAGTAAGGTATTACAAGCCATGGGAAATAAAATATCTGAAAATTATTCTTGATTGCACAAATAAAAACAGTACGAAAATATTACAAGCCCGAGCAAATTAGAGACGACATCTAAACAAGCTTATTATCAGAAAGAATCTTTCGAAGCTCAGCGCTACGAGCCTCATATCCTGCTGCGAACCCACGATCATAAGCCTCCTTCTCTTGACGTATGAAATCTTGCTTCTCCTGCTCATGAAGGTTCTTCAGTTTCTCGATTTTCTCGTTCAGCTGATTATGTATCTCTTCTCCACGTTCGTTAGCAGTCTTCTCCCTCTCTAAAGCAAGTTTCTCTGCGAGGACGCGGTCGAGCTCGACTTTCTTCTCCTCCAGCTGGAGAGAAATAGCAGTACGCTGACTGGTCTCCCACTCAGCAAATGTTTTAAGCTCAATAAAATCTTGTCCGGCCTGTTAAAAGGATCAGCAGCGTTAAAAAAAAAAAAAAAAAAAAAAAAAAAAAAAAGGGAGAGTACACCTGAAAAAGGAAGTGCTGCCCAGACTCGAACAACTCTTCTATGTTTCTCTCTTTGGACATGTTCCTCTCCTTGGGTATGTCAGTCTCTGAAGAAGTAAAGGTAGCTTACAACAAGTTACCCATAGGATCAACCTTAGAAGGAGATCCATCTTTCAACTCCTCGTGCAGGGAAGAAGCAACTTTTAGAGGAGTGGAATCGGCATAAGGTCGAGGAGGATTATCAATTCCTAAAGCTTCAGCAGAGGCCCCCCCACCACTCTCAATCTCTAACTTGGATTTTTTGCTGGGATTCCCGGAGGAAGGAACGATCGAAGTATCGGAGGATGACTTGCTACCAATATCAAGATTTTGTAAAGCCTCAAGGGGTGTAACCTCATCGGAATAAGGCCTCTTATTCGAAGAAGGAACAGGAATCTTTTCTTCGACAGGATCCTCACTGTTAGAATCAATCACTTTCGGGGAGGAACCTCCGAGCTTAGCCTCGAGCTTTTCATCACCCTTGTTTGGTTTCGAGGAGGCGCTTTTCTCTTTCCTATCTTCTCCCCCTTCAGGAGCTTTCGGGGAAGACACAGAGGTCTTAGAAGAAGATTTGGAGGGTTTGGCCTCCTTGTCAGCTTTTCGCTCTTTGTTCGATTTCTTATTCTTCGAACCACCAAATATCGATCTGGGATCGATAGCTTTGCCTAGTACATTCTCCATAATAAGAGAATCAGGGATCGATGAGCTAGGATCTTTACCTTTTGAGGAAGTTCAGAAAGTGCAGAAAATATAGGGAGAGCTCCGATTTCTGTAAGGAAGGATGTCGTATGAATAATGAAAAGAAATCCTAATATTTATAGACGCTACGCACTACGATTGTGATAGTGAATCGACGCGACCATGGAGAAAAATCCCACTCGGATAAACAAAGTTCGATCAGAAAGTGTGAAAAATCATCGATATTTATAAAGTTAGAATTCACAAGTTACACGAATCAGATCAAGAAATATAAGGTCAACTCGTTTACAAAATTGGGTTACATAGGTAAATACAATTGATTTCCTAACTAGAGAACCTTGAATCGCCCCCTCCGGCTTACTCAACCCCAGAAACTCGCTAAGCTGAAAATCAGGCGATATTTGAAGATGGACAATTACCCAGCTTGGTCGAAAGATCGACCGTCTCCCTTATCCGGGGCGTTGCCTATATTGACATCTTTATCTTCCTCCCCGGACTCATTAGAAGGATCGTTGCAGGAGTACTCGAGCACATCAGGGTTAGGCATCGGAATGCCATACTCCTCGACTAAGGGGGCAAAGCGATGATTTCGCCAATTGATATCCATCTTGGGTATAGAAGAAGCTTTGTAATCCTTCCCTTCAGCATTCTTAAAAGGGTTCATGTGCTTAAAGTACTCATCCATATCATCTGGAATCTTCTTGGCCGCGACCAACTGTTGAACCCCTTTATAAAAGATCGTCTGAAGGATTTCCCCCATTTTCCTTTGAACTAAGGGGTCTAAGACAGGGGATTCCAGGAACTCTCGTATGGCAGGGATCTCGGCTTCTTCTCGGCCCTGGGCATACGCACGCTCGGAGTCTTGCTTCGCCAATTCAAGTTCTATCTTTACTTTCTTCAGCTCTTCCTCGAGGGCACTCCTCTCTTTGACGGACGCCAACAAGTCCTCTTCCACTGAGGAGGAACGTTTCGTACTCACTGTCTCGAGTTCCTTCTTTACTTGGGATAATTCTTGCTGACTCTCCGCCAGCTGAGATCGAATGACCTGGTTATCAGCAAAAATCTGGGCATATGCATCATGAGCGTCCTGCGATTCCTGCTCTAATAACGCCAAACGATAGGATTGAAGGGCGAATAAATCTCCGACCTATATGACATTTTCGAGCATCAGTAAAACTAGGAGTTCTGAAGAAATAACACAGTCAAAAGACGAATTTTTACCTCGTGATACGTTATGGAGAAATCACTTAAAACCTCAAAATCCCCTTTGATGGAATGAAGCAGGATATCCCGCTTAAATCGACTGGCCATAAAGATTCTAGTGGCTTTGTCAAATTCGTTCTCCCCATTTATATCCAGATCGGTCATAATGGTACCATCCTCAGGATATCCTGCGGTTCTGCTACTACGAAGATGCTCGTCCATAAAGTCTGCCACATCAGGCTCCGACCTACCTTCTCGACATGGGACAAAAGCAGAACTCACGCCAAAGGGTTTTATCCTCCTCGAAGGCCCTGGGTGTTCGGCATTTCTTTTCTGGCCCAAAAGCCTCTCATGTTCCTGAATACCCTGGATCCGATTCCAGGAATGTTGACTGTAGCCGACCGACGAAAGAGCGGAAGTGTCAGGAGAGAATATCGATCGAAGAGGTCCGGACGTGGCAGAATTCAGGGAACTCATAGTGCCAACCCCCCTTAAGGCAGGAATCAAAGACGGTATGACAACTGGATTCCCACCTAAGTTACTTGCGTCTGTTTTTCTTTCGGAAGCATAAGGCAACGGGTCGAAATAAAACTGTTTATCTCCGACCAAGCCGGCAGAGGATACCCGAAATTTCTCAACAATTCGACCTGCGAGGATAATACGAATCGGGCACAAGTTCAAACAAGGAAAATTGTTTAATAAAGACACAAAAGTAAGTTAAAGATGAGAGGCATACCCAAAGAAAGTGGAGCAGTATTCGAAGCACTGGAGGTTGGCAGGACATCGGTTCGCTTAAGAGGCCCTTCGGAGGACTGGTTAGGGTATCTGATCGCCGGAACTGGGTAGTTACATTGGCTCAACCCAGCCAATCGCAAAACGCCTTCTTGGATCAGGAATCTAGTCTGGAAGGGGTTAGACTGCAGTTGCCCCAAGACTTCATCAGAAAGACGGTGGCTGAGTTTTTCTTTAATCCTGCGAGAACCGTATGTCCAAGTATTTGCGCCATCCCATCGATAAGATCTTGTTTTCGAACTACCCTCTGAGATAGGAACGTCAGGGCCCTTCACAAAAAAGAATCTCCTCTTCCAACCTAAAGTCTTCTTTGTTGTAATTTTAGTAAGAAAAGGCCGCTTAGATCTCGGATGGACAGAGACAAACCCCATGTTCGAACCCTTGCATGGGTCCATTCGAAAAATCTGCCAAAAGTTACTAAAGGAAGCCTCTTCCCCCTCTGTCTCCATAAGAACGCAAAACGCAATTATGTATGCAATGGAGTGTGGGAGAAGCTGAGCCGGGGAAAGTGAAAAGAAATTCAGGATGTTTCTGATAAGTGGGACGAACGGAATACGCAAGCCACAGGAAAATTGTCCCTCGTAAAAGGCTTGACATCCAGCGGGGGGCTCAGTGGCACGCTCGGTATAGGAAGGAATGACAATCGAAAAACCTTTGGGAAGAAATTTCCCAAAATCCGCCTCGAGGCGAGCGTGATCCTTTTTCGAAAAACAACAGGAAGTTTGACTAGCGGGAAGCTCTGACTTACCCGAGATTACGGCTTGTGGAGCTTGCGTATGTTTAAAGATCCTAACAAAAGCACCTTCGCCGATACTACGTTTGTCGACCTCATTCTCTTCGAGATCCTCGCTCGGATCGTCGTCTTCACCGTCTTGATGAAATTCCCCATCTTCGAAGTCATCCACAAGCTTAAACAAGAGATCAGATTCTTGACTCTCTTCGATCTTATTCTTGCCCTTTGAACTTCTAGAACTTGACATTGTGAATTCGGAGATGAATACACTAAATAACTACCTTTTCGATTAAAACACTTCGAGCTCAAGAGAAAATATAACATGGAAGTAATTTTTCAACGGGTCAACATATATATACGGGGTTAAAAAGGTAAATTGCAAAGAGGTCCCCGAGTAACCGCGACGGTTGAACTTACCAAGGGTAAAAACTTCGGGTTATTCTACTCAAAATAGCCTTTTTGGTCCTTCATTTTCTAGAATTGCGGAATTTGTCTTTACGGTTCATCCCTAAAGATCTCGGAGGCCCTGCTTATTATAACCGGAAATTTGGGAAAGCATCCATCTGGGGATCGAACAACACATCTTGGAACCAAAAAGGATATTATTACTTCAACATCCTCTGACAAGGGCGACTACAGAACACATCGATGCATGTTTTCTTGTATATGCACTCTTTTTCCCTAGCTTGGTTTTTATCCCAATGGGTTTTTCCAAGTTAGGTTTTTAACGAGGCATATCCTCAAGATGTCCGAACGGTTCGTCTCATTGTAGCTTGGAAACGTATTCTGTACTTCTTCGAGCGCTTGCTTCGCTTTACACTCGAGAAGTGGGGGAGTATTGATGAGGGGTAATTCGGATCCCCTGTTTTTCGAGCCTCAATGCGGTTCGAATAGCACCGAACCCTGTCGCCAGGGACCAAAAGCCGAACCAAAGCATGAAGATGATTGTTTCGAGCACATCAGAGAACCATAGATCGAAGGACACTGTTGGGCCAAGCCCTCCAATTTGGCTATAAATACTCCATGCATTTATTATACTGGACAACTTCCTAGGCGCACTAACCTTGAGACCGCTGCTCGGGTTACTAGAGAGTATTAGAATAGGCTTTCTCATACATGTTTCACCCTCTAGCTTGTACGGCATCCTATAATGCTCGAATAGGACCCCTAATATTTGTACTTGTACTCAATTTACTCGAATACAATTACATTTGGTCTTTATTTTCCTTTTAACATTATTGTCATCGTGTTATTTCCCCACCCTTGATCGAACCAAGCGAAACCACGTAAGATCACATTGCTTTCCCTTTTTGATGATTTCTTTCCTTTCTGATTCTCTTCTCTTCCTCAGTGTATTTTTCTGCCTTTGGATATGGACAGTCTCTGATGAAATGTCCTAATTTCCTGCAGTTATAACACATTAGTTTTGCTTTATAATCATCTTTTTCTTAAGAAGAAGAGTTAGGTTTAGAAGTAGAAGCAGCATGATTGTATTTGTTTTTCATCTTTCTCTTGTAAAACTTCTTGAAGTTATTCATCAATAATGCTACATCTCCAGCAGTGTACTCCTTTTTGTTGAGTAGTGATGCTTCATCAGATGAGTCTACATCTTGGCTTCTATTTGCTGGTCTCCTGGTGTTTTCAGCAGCAACTAAGGCAGTTGTGGGTCCTGAAGTTGAGGGTTCTTCAATTCCCATTCTAGGCAGTTTATACTCGAATGCCTTGAGTACAGAAAACAGCTCAGTAAGAGAGATTTTTCCCAAATCCCTTGATTCTTCCATTGCTGTCACTTTCATGTTGAACTTTGGGGGTAGGGCCTTTAGTACTCTGACAGTGATTTCTTTGTCAGTGAAGGTCTTTCCCAACTTTAAAACTTCATTCAGAGTTCTGGTGAATCTGGTATCCATCTGATCAATGGTTTCTCCAGACTTCATCTTGAAATTGTCAAGTTTCTCCAAGGCAACAGTGAGCTGGTGCTCCTTTATTGCATCATTGCCTTCGCTCATATCTCTGACTTTGTCCCACATCTCCTTTGCAGTTTTGCAATGTTTGACCTTGTCAAACCTATCATTATCCAGGGCTTTAGTCATGATGAATCTCCCAACTTTGTCTAGATTGAAAAGCTTTATTTCCTCTGGGGTCATCTCATGAAGGTCTTTTTCCACAACCGTATCCACTTCATTGATCTTTATGGTCTTTGTGAATCTGAATGGACCTTTAATGATACATGTGTACATGTTGTCATTGTAGGCAGCAAGGAAAATCTCCATTTTGATTTTCCAGTCCTCAAAGGACATACCAGCAATGTGGGGAACATGGTTGATACAATCCATTTTTCAAAAAGTTTTGATTTTTTTTTTTCCAAAAAGATGCTCTTTTGAAAAGTTTTGAAAACCTTTGAAAAACACTTGGATCAAGCTCGTTGATCAGGCAGCTGATTCAAATGAACCAACTGCTCTGATACCACTTGTTGGTCCCAAGTGGTCAGATGAGGTCTAGAGGGGGGGGGGGTGAATAGACCTCTGAAAATTTTTGAACTTAAAAACTTTTCAGTGTTCTGTCAGCAGACTAAGCTGATGAAGAACAGTAGGATTACTTCGCTGATCAAGAACAAGTCTAGAACCGCAGAGTGACCACTCTTCTTATATATACTTAGCTGTTTTTCAACAAAACAGTTTTCCAAAGAGTATACTTGCAGCGGATTGTTTGAAAGTGTTTTTCACAAGTAAACTAAGCTCTTAAAAGATTTTATCCCCAGTTTTAAAACTCCTTATAAAATCTTTCAGTAATTCAAAGTGTTTAAATATGCAAACTTTAAAATATGCAAGAAAGCTTAAGTGCAAGATAACACAAAGAATTTTTATAGTGGTTATAAGGATAAAAATCCTTTAGTCCACTCTTCAAGATCACTCAGATTCTGGGTTATACTATAATCACACAGATTACAATATTTCTCCACTTACACCTAAACAACAAATGTAAAGGCTATAAGCTCACAATAGGAAATCACTCAGAAATCCTATCCTCTAAAGTAGAATCACTCACAAAGATGGATTCTCACTTCGCACAACACTCAGCTATTACAAAATCACTCAGATAATGTTTTTCTGTTTTCTTTAACTAGGTTTCTGTCAACAGATGACTTCCACCAGACGAGTGAGCTGTTCGAGCTTTTGAGACTTAGAAAAATTCTGCTTCAAAATCAAAATCTCTGATTGTTGTTGTGTGTCTCTCTCTTCGAACTTAGCTCTATTTATACATGGAGATGAGAATATGACCGTTGAAGGCAAATCAAATCTTCAAATCCATCCTTCAGCTCTTTTGAAACGGCTCCCTGCAGCAATCCGTACAGTGTACAGTACTTTCTGTCCATCACATTTAATGCTGCATTAAATGCACTCTGCTGATACGAGGATATCTTCAATCATTTGCCATTACTACCCTTCTCTTTCAGCATTTATTACACCAAGTGCATTTATTACCGTTGAACTGATCTCATGATCTCTTCCACTCTGCTAATCGAAGCAACCCTTCTGATAGGTACTCTGCTGATCAAATACTGAACTAATCTGATTTGACTCGGCTGATGACCTACCCTTCTGTTTGCTGTTTCGGCAAGAGATCACTAGTCTTCTGGTCTTTGAACTCTTCTGATATCTTCTTTACTTGTTCAAAGATTCTTCCAAGGGAACTAAGCTTTCCATACTTAGCTGATTATGATGTTTTGGAAATCATCAAAACCTTCCCTTAAATTCTGACTTCTTTCATCTTCATCTTCATCCAACAATTTCCCCCTTTTTGATGATGACAAAACTTCAGCTAAGTACCTGTACCTAAACTAAAGTTTTGATCCTCAAAAATTTCTGAGATAGAAATAGTATGTTGGATTCAAACTTGCAATTTTATAGATGATTAAACTGATTACAGATTACAAGTTTTGAAGAATGAAAAGTGCAAAGTACTTTTTAAAATGATTACAAGGATTTTAAGATAAAAGGGAATCTAGCCTACACAAGTCTTCTTCCTTCTTCTCTTCTTCAGCTTCCTTGTCCTCTTTTTCAGATTCTTCATCAGATAACTTAGAAGTCTCAGCTTCCAGCTCTTCAAAGAACCTTTTTCTTAGCAGCTCTATCTTTTTATATTTTACATCAGGGTCAAGCTGTTCTTTAGCTGAATCTTTGGCAGCAGCTAGTTCCTTATCAGACTTGGCTTTTGCTTCAGATTCTTCAAATTCAGCTTGCTCTTCTTCTGTAATTTTCTCATCTGTTGGTCTGCTTGATTCTCCCATATTTCTTTCAGAGTCACCATCAGATTCTTCTAACACTTCAGTTGCTTCAGCTTGGTTATCTTCTTCCTTTTCAAGAGAAGGACCAACTTTCTTATGTCCAAATACCCTTTCTTCCCCCTTTTTGTCATCATCAGCAGGGTTGATTGGATATTGTGGCACAACTGGTGTAATTAGAAGTGAATCACAGAGAAGCTTGATGTTCTCTTCCATAGCATTGATCTGAGCTTGCTGTTTGAGTTGATTGGCCTTAACAGTTTTGACTTCCTTGAGCAAATCTTCTCCTTGATCACCCAATTGAATTTGAGTTCCCAAAATCCAATTTGATGAAGCAGTGAAGTCTTTCATCATATTTCCCATGACTTCATCTTCTGCTTGGAGGGCCATTTCAACTGTTTGTTCAATCTGTTTCCAACCTTCAGTAGTGCTCTGAGTCCATCTTCTAAGTATATCCATATCTTGACAGATGGATTTAACATTCTGAGCAGTGTCTTCTATCAGATCGGTTGGGACAGTAGTAGCTTTCTGAGTAGGTTGTTTGACAGCAGCTAACACTTCTGCAGCTAACTCTTCCTTCATATCCTTCAAAGATTTGGTGATTATTTGTTGGATGGAGTCCAACAGATTTGTCTGAGCACTTTGAGAAGTTGAAGGCATATTTGTTGTAGCAGGAAGTGTTTCTTTGATATGTTGCTCTGTTGGTTGAGTTGTTAATGCAAGAGACTGATCTGCTGGACTACCAGCATGGCTTGGAGTGCTTTCCTTCTCCTTAGCTTGATCATCTCCTTCAGCAGCAACTTCTTTGTCCTTGATCTGATCTGCTGGAATTGCTTCTTCTTTCTTTGAATCATCAGCAGCGTCAGACTTATCACCCTGTGCTTTATTCTGATCAGATGGGTCTGATGTACCCTCTTTTTGCTTTGGTTGATCAGAGGACTCTGCTTTTTCTTTATCAGCAGGGGATATAATCTTCTTGACAGTCTCAACTGTCCTCATCATTCCTTCATTGTCCACTGTTGGAAATCCAAGTAAAGTTATCAAGAGGAATAAAAGTAGATGAAGGTTCCTCAGGTAGCTCTTCATAAGGTTTGATGTTTGGCCCGTAGACAATGTGTTTGATGTTAGGAAGAGGGACCATTGAGCTTGGTTGTCCCCTTAACTTCCTTGATTTCTTTGCCCAAAGCTCCATTGCTTGAGCAATAGCCAACTTTATAGATCTTTCTTTGAGGTCTTCAGATTCCTCATAGTCTTCAAGTATTGATTTGAAGATCTTCTTGGCTTCAGCTTTTACGAAGTGACTTATCTTTAGCCTCAACTTGTCCAGAAAGAATTCTGAATCAAGTGCTTGAATTAGAGAACCTGTCTCCAGCCACTTCAGTACCCATGCTTCCTCAACAGCAAAGGCTTTCCATTTGGTCATTTCAGCTGGACTCTTTGTCAGTCTGAATTCCCTCCACCTGTTGTATCTGATCTTTTCATTATTGAACTGTGTCAGGCGGTTGACTCTTTCATTTTCAGCATCAAGCCTCTTCAGGAATTCTTCAAAGATGGCAGGATCATCCCTGACAATCTCCAAAGACAATCTGATTTCTTCTCTCCTCTTTGGCTTTATCTTAGGTGCAGGCATAGCTGGTATTGGTTTGTTTGGATCCCTTTGTTCACCAATAACTATCCCACCACTATGCTGACGACCATGAGCATCTTTGGTGCTTGCTTCAATGGCAGCAGCCAACTCTGCTGCCTCAACAGCATCCCTCTGCTCTTGAGTCATTTTGTTGGCTTCTTCCTCCAGCCTCTTAAGCTCTAAGCTCTTCTGCCTTTCTTCTTCTGCTTTCTCAGCAGCTATCCTCTGCTTTTCAGCAGCATCTTGTATTTTCTTTTCTGCAGCAGTTAAGTAAGTGGCAATCTTGCCAGTCCTCTTTCTTCTGGATTCAGGACTCTCAACTGCTTGAATAGGGGTTGCAGCAACTGGAGTAGGGTGCAGCAACAGTGTAGCTCCTTTTTGTGTTGTACTAGTCTGCTGTGCTTCTTCAACTTCAGCAGATAGTGCAGCAGACGAGTCTTCTGTTGTCATTCCAACTTCAGAAACAACTTCAGCTTCAGCAGCATCACTCTTAGCAGCTTGGACAGCAGGTTCTTCAATTATTACAGGTCTTTCTGCTTCTGCTGTTGTTTCTCTAACAGTTGCAACAGGCTCTTCAGAGAAGGTGACCTTTCTCTTAGCCTTTGACTTTGCAATCCTTTTGGCAGGGGGTTTGGCAGTAGGAGGTCCCCTTGCCTCACTCTTTGTTCTCATCCTCTTCAACCTTTGAAGAGGAATTTCTTCCTCAGACTCTGTCCTTTCAGGAGATGAGTCAGTCCTCATCTGCTCAATCTCCCTAGTAAAATCTTCAATTTCTTTTTCTGGAACTTCATCCTCAGAAAGTACTGAATCAGTCTTAACAGCAGACTGTGCTGTTGGCTCAGCAACTTGGCTTGTCTGTCCCCCCTTTTTGCTCTTCTTAGAGGGGCCCTTCTTGGATTTGGCAGGGGCTTTTCTCTTAGGTTCTTCCGCTATTTTTCTCACTGGTTCGTAGAGTTTGAACTCTTTGCTACCATGAGTATTCTTCCATGGTCCTAAGGGGCATTGTAGAGATGCAAACAGATTACTGAGTAGAATGGCATGAGAAAGCCTCTTATCACTCAGTAGCTCATAAACATGAGCAGCCCAGTCAACCTTTAAACCGTAGTAGATACACACCATTGTGTAGTATCTTCTCCTTGGTAGCCCATCCAAAGAACTTGTGCTGCAGTCCAACACCTTGGCTATAATATCAGCAAATCTCTGATATTCATCCTTCAGCTGGGTCTTCATCAAAGTCCCAGTCATCTTTTCTCCTTTCTTAGCACAAATAGCCCAGAACTCCTCTTCCTTTTCAGACCCAAGGTCTGTCACATCCCCTCCTTTGTTCGTAAGTTTATAAATTTCACTCAACACAGCAGCAGAGATATCAACTTTCTTACCACCGATAACAGCAGTCATAACAGTCTCTTCAGTGTTGCACTTCCTGGTCTTGTAGAAGTGATAAACATCTTCTAAGTAAACCCTTTCTTCATGTGCTTCCAGAACTGGAACCAACGATGCCTCTTTAATTTTCTCCATCAGTGAGCGCATCAGATCAGTACCCGAAAAGTGAAATTTGCTGTAGTTTAGGTATCTTCCGTCAATAATCTTGTCCATTTCTGAGATTAGTGAGTAGAATCTACAAAAACAGTAAGCTTTCGAAACAAGAGAGTTTGAGAATTAGAGAGTTTTGAGAGTATTTTGAGTGCGTAAGACGACTATACTGTATCAGATCGGATTTTATAGGTTTCCTTTTGGTTAGGTTTTCGTGATTTATCAGAACCGTTGATCTAATCTGACAGTTTGTAATCGTGTGGATAGGAGAGACGGATTTCAATTCTATTATTTTAATGTCAGATGGGCGGGAAACTCTATCGACACTAATTTGTTACTTATAAAAGCGTGTTTTTAATAATACGTTTTATGACCATGCTTATATAAGGTATCAGATGAGTAGAGTTAAACTTATCTGACAGACGAGTGATCTGTTATCTGATATTACTAGAGAATGCCAATAGCTAGTAATCTTCCTCTGCTGTTTGTCAATCCAGCAAGATAAAATAATCTTCAATCTTCAAGAATTAAGAACACATCTTCATGATAACTTAACTTCAACTAACTTTCATTAACAGATTTCATCTTTTAGAACAGAAGTACCGCTAGTCTTACACGTTCCCCCTGACTTTAAGAATTCATAAGTTAACTAGTCTGTTGAAGGTTAATCCTTGAATAAAATAACTGATGACTAAGCTGTTGAACTCCAGTCTTCTGAAGAGTTCCCCCTCAGCTTATGCATCCAAATTTAGTAGTCCTAACTCAGCTCTTAGAGTTGAGAACCTTGCTTCACTTAAAGGTTTAGTGAAAATATCAGCAATTTGATTATCAGTGTGAACATACTCAATCATAACATTGCCTTTTTCCACATGATCTCTAATGAAATGATGCTTGATCTCTATATGTTTAGTCCTTGAATGACTTGTAGTGTTCTGAGTAAGAGAGATTGCACTTGTATTATCACAGTAGATTGGAATTCAACTGATCTTGATGTTGTAGTCTTCCAGTTGATGTTTCAACCAAAGTATCTGTGCACAACAAGCTCCAGCAGCTATATATTCAGCTTCAGCAGTAGATATAGAAACTGAAGTCTGTTTCTTACTCATCCATGAGATCAGACGACTACCTAAGAACTGACAGGCACCTGTTGTGCTTTTTCTGTCAATCTTGCAACCAGCAAGGTCTGAATCTGAATAACCAATAAGCTCAAATCCAGATTCTCTAGGATACCACAATCCCAATTCTTTCAATATCCTCTTGGCAGCTAAGAGATGAGATTCTTTGGGGTTTGATTGAAATCTTGCACAGACTCCAACTGAGTACATTATGTCAGGTCTGCTTGCTGTTAGATACAACAATGAACCAATAATGCCTCTATATTTGGTTATGTCCACTGATTTGCCATCTTCATCTTTATCTAAGCGAAGACTTGTAGACATAGGAATTGTAGCAGTAGAGCTAGTTTCCATACCAAACTTCTTAAACAGATCTCTAGTGTATTTTGCTTGGCTGATGAATATTCCATCAGGCAACTGTCTAACTTGCAATCCAAGAAAATAATTAAGTTCACCCATCATGCTCATTTCAAACTTATTCTGCATCATCTTGGAGAACTTATCACACATCTGTTGATTAGTTGAACCAAAAATAATATCGTCCACATATATTTGCACAAGTAATATATGATTTTCCCATTCAATTGTGAACAAGGTTTTATCTACCTTACCTTTTCGAAATCCTTTAATTAAAAGAAAATCAGATAGGGTATCATACCATGCTCTTGGAGCCTGTTTCAGTCCATAGAGGGCTTTCTTCAGACGATATACTTTGTCCTCTTCTTGATAGACTTCAAATCCAGGAGGTTGCTCAACATACACTTCTTCTTGCAGTTCTCCATTGAGAAAAGCAGACTTCACATCCATCTGATAGACAGTGAAGTTCTTATAAGCAGCATAGGCAAGAAACAGTCTGATTGCTTCAAGTCTTGCTACTGGTGCAAATGTTTCATCAATGTCAATTCCTTCTTCTTGACAATAACCTTTGGCCACTAGTCTTGCTTTGTTTCTGGTGACAACACCATCTTCATTCATCTTATTTCTGAATACCCACTTAGTGCCAATTACTCTTTGATGACTTGGTCTAGGAACTAAGTACCAGACTTCATTCCTTTCAAATTGATTCAACTCTTCTTGCATAGCTTCTATCCAGAAGGAATCATTTAGAGCTTCTTCAATTTGCTTAGGCTCTATTTGAGATAGAAATGTGACAAACATAGCATCTTGTGCAGCAGCTCTTCTTGTTTTCACTCTATCCAATGGATCACCAATCACTAATTCAGGTGGGTGATTTCTGAGCCATCTGAGATCAGGTTGCAGGTCTGAATGTTGTCCTCTGTTGTGATCTTGCAACACTACTGTTGGAGTTTCAGTAGTAGTCTGTTGAACATTTGCAGTCTGTTGAACAGTCTCTGGTCTGTCAGCTGTTTGCAACTCGTCTGCTAGACAATCACCACTGTGATTTTGAACAGCACTTGAGTTAGCAGCTGAATCAAGATTAGGTAGTATGATGGGAACATATTCTTCATTTCTTCCAATGTCTAACTTCTGTAAATCAGTAGACAGATCTTGATTAACACTTTGATTCTTTTCAGAAGATTGACTTGGCTCATCAAATACTACATGGATAGATTCTTCTATTAGTAATGTTCTTTTGTTAAAAACTCTGTAAGCCTTACTAACAGATGAGTATCCTACAAAGACAGCTTCATCAGCCTTTTCTGCAAATGCAGTAAGGTGATTTTTCCCATTATTCAATACAAAACATTTACAACCAAAAATCTTAAAGTAATGAATGTTTGGTTTTCTGTTGTTCCAAACTTCATATGGAGTCTTGTTCTGATTTTTGTTGATCATACATCTGTTTTGGGTAAAGCATGCTGTGTTTGTTGCTTCTGCCCAAAATCTTTGAGGCAGTTTAGCTTCAGCTATCATGGTTCTGACAGCTTCCTTTAGTGTTCTTTTTCTCCTTTCAGCAACACCATTCTGTTGAGGGGTTCTTGCAGCTGAATACTCATGATGTATTCCTTTGATGTTACAATACTCTTCAACAGTAGAGTTTGTAAACTCTGTCCCTCTATCTGATCTGATCTTCAATATTTTGATACTCTTCTCATTCTGGATCAGTTCCATCAGATTGGTAAGATGTTCCTTGGTTTCACTTTTCTTCTTCATGAAAATCACCCAAGTATATCTTGAATAGTCATCCACAACAGCTAGGCAGTATTTCTTTCCACCATTGCTGACTGGATCAATGGGTCCAAATAAGTCCATATGTAGTAGCTCCAATATTCTTTCAGAAGATTGATGCTTTTTGCTTTTGAAAGATGACTTGATTTGTTTACCCTTCTGACATGCGTCACAGAGCTTGTCTTTGCTCATGACTGCTTTTGGAATCCATTCAACCAAATCATTCTTGATTAATCTGTTTATGGTCTTGAAGTTTAAGTGATTCATTCTCTTGTGCCATAGCCAACTTACTTCACTTGGTGCAGATGCCACCAAACAAACACTTGAATTCATGTCAACAGAATCCCAGTCGACTATGTAGATATTTCCTTGTCTTCTTCCAGATAAAATTACCTTCTTTGTACCAATCTGTTCAACGTAGCATTTATCTGTTGAGAAGATGACTGAATATCCTTTGTCACAAAATTGACTTATGCTCAGCAGATTATACTTTAGGCCTTTAACATATGAGACGTCAGATATCTCTATGTTTCCCTTGATTAATCTTCCTTTAGCTTTAATCTTGCCTTCTTTGCTGTCTCCAAATGTAACACTTGGACCATCCACAGCAACTTCATCAGTCAACTCATGTATGTTTCCACACATGTGCCTTGAACATCCACTGTCCAAGTACCAGATCTTCTCTACTTTACTCCTACTCCTAATCCTAACCTACAAAACAAAAAAATTGTTTTAGGTACCCTTATTGAGAGGGTCCTGAAGGATTAGTTTCACCTTTGACAACCCAAGATGTTGATGTCTTAGGCTTCTTAGGCTTCTGAGTTTTGACAGGAGCATGAACAGTTTCATTTCTATCATAATTAGCAGATAAGTCATGTTGATGATCAGTATGATAAGAATAGTGTTCATAAGCAGGGTAAGGTGCATGATAAGCAGGGTATGCATGCATTGGATGAGCAGGGTAAGGTGCATAGTAACCTGGAAATTGAGGTGCATGATACATAGGATGATATGCAGCAGGTTGCACATAATATGATTCATTTCCATACCAAGCATTTTGATTTTTCTTGTTTTTATGCTTCTTTGGCTTACTAGATGCTTGCTCAGTTTGTTTTGACTTAGTTTTACCAACAGATTGATTCAATTTAGCTTTATCAGCAGACTTCTTAGGACTCTGCTGTTTGGTCTTACTAGTCTGATTTCCTACACTAGGTTCTTTGCTCTTTTTAGCCTTAGGAAATTTCTTCTCCTTTACCACTTTCTCAGATGAGGTAGGTTTAGAAGTTTGAACATACAGAATGACCTTACTATTGTCAGCAGAAATGAATTTTTCAGTATGATTCAATTCTAGTTTATCCTTTTCTAAAGGTGTCTCCTGTTTACTAGATGTATGCATGGATGCAACAGTTGACTTATCATGAGACTCAATGATTTTCTCAAGTTCCATGATCTTTCCTTTATAAACCTCACATTCAGCTTTCAGAGATTCATGCTCTTGCTCAAGCTGTTTATATTCAGCTGATTCCTTTGGCTTTTCAGCTAAAAGTTTCAGTGAATTATTTTGCTCTTTCAGCAATATCATCTCTTCCTTAAGCTTAACAAATTCTCCAGCAATAGTGGTATTATTCAACATCATTTGCTCTAGAGAATTAAATAGTTCATTATCTTGAGGAGTTACCTCATCCTCTGAGTCATCAGATTCCTTAGCCATCAGGCAGAGGAGAGCAGGTTTCTCTTCATCAGAAGATTCTTCATCAGACGTGTCTGAATCTGAATCAGATGAGTAGACAGCAGCAAGCTTTTCTGCTTCAGCTACCATTGCTTTCCCTTTTTGATGCTTTCTTTCCTTTCTGATTCTCTTCTCTTCCTCAGTGTATTTTTCTGCCTTTGGATATGGACAGTCTCTGATGAAATGTCCTAATTTCCTGCAGTTATAACACATTAGTTTTGCTTTATAATCATCTTTTTCCCAAATCCCTTGATTCTTCCATTGCTGTCACTTTCATGTTGAACTTTGGGGGTAGGGCCTTTAGTACTCTGACAGTGATTTATTTGTCAGTGAAGGTCTTTCCCAACTTTAAAACTTCATTCAGAGTTCTGGTGAATCTGGTATCCATCTGATCAATGGTTTCTCCAGACTTCATCTTGAAATTGTCAAGTTTCTCCAAGGCAACAGTGAGCTGGTGCTCCTTTATTGCATCATTGCCTTCGCTCATATCTCTGACTTTGTCCCACATCTCCTTTGCAGTTTTGCAATGTTTGACCTTGTCAAACCTATCATTATCCAGGGCTTTATTCATGATGAATCTCCCAACTTTGTCTAGATTGAAAAGCTTTATTTCCTCTGGGGTCATCTCATGAAGGTCTTTTTCCACAACCGTATCCACTTCATTGATCTTTATGGTCTTTGTGAATCTGAATGGACCTTTAATGATACATGTGTACATGTTGTCATTGTAGGCAGCAAGGAAAATCTCCATTCTGATTTTCCAGTCCTCAAAGGACATACCAGCAATGTGGGGAACATGGCTGATACAATCCATTTTTCAAAAAGTTTTGATTTTTTTTTTCCAAAAAGATGCTCTTTTGAAAAGTTTTGAAAACCTTTGAAAAACACTTGGATCAAGCTCGTTGATCAGGCAGCTGATTCAAATGAACCACCTGCTCTGATACCACTTGTTGGTCCCAAGTGGTCAGATGAGGTCTAGAGGGGGGGGTGAATAGACCTCTGAAAATTTTTGAACTTAAAAACTTTTCAGTGTTCTGTCAGCAGACTAAGCTGATGAAGAACAGTAGGATTACTTCGCTGATCAAGAACAAGTCTAGAACCGCAGAGTGACCACTCTTCTTATATATACTTAGCTGTTTTTCAACAAAACAGTTTTCCAAAGAGTATACTTGCAGCGGATTGTTTGAAAGTGTTTTTCACAAGTAAACTAAGCTCTTAAAAGATTTTATCCCCAGTTTTAAAACTCCTTATAAAATCTTTCAGTAATTCAAAGTGTTTAAATATGCAAACTTTAAAATATGCAAGAAAGCTTAAGTGCAAGATAACACAATGAATTTTTATAGTGGTTATAAGGATAAAAATCCTTTAGTCCACTCTTCCAGATCACTCAGATTCTGGGTTATACTATAATCACACAGATTACAATATTTCTCCACTTACACCTAAACAACAAATGTAAAGGCTATAAGCTCACAATAGGAAATCACTCAGAAATCCTATCCTCTAAAGTAGAATCACTCACAAAGATGGATTCTCACTTCGCACAACACTCAGCTATTACAAAATCACTCAGATAATATTTTTCTGTTTTCTTCAACTAGGTTTCTGTCAACAGATGACTTCCACCAGACGAGTGAGCTGTTCGAGCTTTTGAGACTTACAAAAATTCTGCTTCAAAATCAAAATCTCTGATTGTTGTTGTGTGTCTCTCTCTTCGAACTTAGCTCTATTTATACATGGAGATGAGAATATGACCGTTGAAGGCAAATCAAATCTTCAAATCCATCCTTCAGCTCTTTTGAAACGGCTCCCTGCAGCAATCCGTACAGTGTACAGTACTTTCTGTCCATCACATTTAATGCTGCATTAAATGCACTCTGCTGATACGAGGATATCTTCAATCATTTGCCATTACTACCCTTCTCTTTCAGCATTTATTACACCAAGTGCATTTATTACCGTTGAACTGATCTCATGATCTCTTCCACTCTGCTGATCGAAGCAACCCTTCTGATAGGTACTCTGCTGATCAAATACTGAATTAATCTGATTTGACTCGGCTGATGACCTACCCTTCTGTTTGCTGTTTCAGCAAGAGATCACTAGTCTTCTGGTCTTTGAACTCTTCTGATATCTTCTTTACTTGTTCAAAGATTCTTCCAAGGGAACTAAGCTTTCCATACTTAGCTGATTATGATGTTTTGGAAATCATCAAAACCTTCCCTTAAATTCTGACTTCTTTCATCTTCATCTTCATCCAACAGTTCGCATGCCTATATATATGTATGTAGTGTGTAGAATTTGATAGATAGAAAAAATAACTTGATCTTATGATGTTTCGTAGGGGATCAAAATAGGAATGTAAACAAGCAAGACATAAATATATGAAGGAGAAGATCAATAAAGTATATTTCGATCGTGGGTGTACATATTACAAGTAATGAGGGTCCTATTTGAGCATTATAGAATGACGTACAAGCTAGAGACTAAATACATACAAGAGCGATATCTAATCTAACTCTCCAAGGTTGGTCCGAACTGGAGCTTCGAGTTGGGAGCACCTGGGAAAGCGTGTCTGGCGTCATAAATGCTTGTGGTATTTATAGTTGAGGCGGTGTGCTAGTTCAACCATCCGCAGGGAAGCACTTCTTGGCCCAAAGGCATGGGCTTGAGGTCGGCCCAACAGTAGTCTCCGACACAGAGTCTTTGCCTGAGAGATCGAACTGAGCAGACTGGGGCTTGGGATCGGTACTATGTTTTCACGGTCGAGAATCATGATCTTCGAACTAGCATAATCTATTTTTGACCCAGCATGAGCTCTTAAATGTAGAGAATCCAAAGTACCCCTCATCAATACTCCCACACTTCTCGAGCGTAAGTGAAGCTGAAGCTCGGAGAAGTAAATGCCGACTCCACAATGAGATGAACCATTTATGATATGTTTCGGATATGCCTCGTTATAAACATAATTTGGAAAAATCCATTGGGATAAAAACCGAACCAGGGAAAAAGAGTGCATATCCTGGAAACCTTAAAATAGGTATTTGTTGTGAAAATGTGAGTTCTGATGTCGACAATTTTGCTTGAAACTTTTCGTTATCTGTAGTTGAACAAAGCGTTTGTTAATAGTAGCGATTGATTCCTTATTAATACTCCCCCACTTCTTCGAGCATGAAGTGAAGCGAAAGCTCGGAGAAGTAAGTATATTCCAAGGCTAAAAAGGCGTGTCTTTTCCAGTAACCAGTCAACGGCCTAGATTTTGTAGAGTAAAGGGGCCGAAACTGCAATTATCGGGGAGATAAATTTGAATTTACCCTTGGGAAATTCAACTGTCGCGGTTATTCAGGGTTCGATTTGCAATTTACCTTTTTGACCTTATATATAATTTGACTGTTGGAGATTTATTTAAGAAGCATTTTTAATTTCGAGGTCGGAGCACAGAGATATAATAAACCATCACTTATCATTCGGTCTCGCGTATTCGTTTTATTGTAATGTCTAGCTCGAGAAACTTGAAAGGCAAAGAGAAAGTTGTAGAAGAGCCGGAATCTGATCCCGATATGAGGCTTATCGACAATTTTAAGTTTTCTGAAAATGAGAGCTTCAGTACATTGAGGATAAGACCCGATCCTGAGTTCGAAGAAGGGGAATTTCACCCAGAGCAAGAAAATGCCGAGCAAGTTGAAGATCTTGAAGTGAATGTACTTGAGAAACATAGTATTGGTGATAACGCTTTTGTCAGGATATATAAGCCACATGAAGCTTCGAGCATCGGTGGTCCTCCTAGGAATGATCTTCGCGCTGATCAAACTTCCTGCGCTTTTACCCAGGACGATCGTGCTTATCTAGAAAAGGGGTTCGGGAATTTTCTCCCCACGAGTTTTTCGATCGTTATCCCCACTTACCGTCAACGCGTAACTGATCCTCTGACAAAGTGCCAGGCATTCTATTATTGGTAGTTTTCTCATTGATTGTGCTTCCCCTTTATCCCGCTGGTTAGGAGTATTTTAACAGCCTTTCCACATTCCCCTGCTCAGATTCTTCCGAACTCCATTGCGTATATTGTTGCGTTTAGTATTCTTATGGAAACCAAAGGGGAAGAGGCCTCTTTTCGGAATTTTTGGCAAATATTCCAAATGAGCATGTCGACAGGCTCCAACGCTGGGTTTGTGTGTGTCTCGCCACGGTCGAAACAATGAATCTTTTCAAGTGTAACTATGAACAAAACCAAGGGCTGGAAAAGGAGATTCTTCTTCATTAAAGACCTAATATTCCCGTTTCAGACGGGAGTTCAAAAACTAGAGCATATCAATGGGATGGAGTTGGGTCCTGGATGTATGGACGTGGTCATATCAAGGAGAAGATTAAACTTCATCTTTCTGATGAATTGCTGGAGCAGTTAAAGTTCGACCCCTATCAAACCAGCCGCTTTCATCCAAGTACCTCTTACTTTAAGTATTCTACTAACTTTTATTGTTTTAAAATGCAATTAAAAGACACTATTAATTTAGCCTTCTGAGCACATTGTGTTCTCTTTTCAATGAAACTGTTGAGAAATTCCGGATGTTTGTGGTCGGATCGATCGTGACTACCATCTTAAGGAATGCCCCAAACCAACCTCAGCAACAAAAGGGAGATAATCCGAGCCGAGGAATGAGCGTAACCAATTTGACCGATGACCCAATCGATACACCCTTAATGTTTCCACCATTGAGAGGGATCGAAAACACAAGTTCATCCAACCCCGTCAGATCGGGCCCTTTACGTAGCGTGTTCTCACTTGATACTTCTAATCCTTCATCTGCTGGTTATAGTTTATATTCCTGGAATTGGATTCAGGGTATCCGAGAATATGAGGAGCGTATGGCTCGGAAAAGGAACAGTGATTGTCTGGAGCCTCCGAGGAAAGTTAAGCCATTTGGCAAAAATTCTGACTCGGCACCTTGTCGAACAGGAAGGTCAGAACCAAACGTTGTTGACTTTATGAATGAACATTTGCTAGGTGGGAGAGTCGCCGGATATCCGGAATATGGAACCATTTCTAGTGATCTCGGGCCGAATGGTGAGAATGAATTTGATAAATCTATAAGGATCTTTTTGGCCGGGCGATTCAAACGAGACTTACTTCATCATACTGTCAAAAGTGATTTCGAAATTTTAAGTAACTTTTCCCAAACGTATCAGGAGGTAATGGTTGTTGAACCTCGTGATTTCGTTCCTTCATATTTTAAAATGTCTGCTGACAGAACCTTTTTCTTCCATAGGTCGGAGATTATTTTGATCTTACGCGTTTTCGTTGGTTCGATCAAAGTGTTATGCAATGTGGTATGAGTGCTAACAAAATAGAAGAAAAAGATCAATAGTGATGTATTCAGGATTATCGAGTACAGATTACAAGAATTGGGAGTCCTATTCGAGCATTATAGGATGCCGTACAAGCTAGAGGGTGAAATACATATAAGATAGCCTATACTAATATTATTCCCCAAGTGAGTCCGAGCAGCAGTCTCGAAGGAAGAGCACCTGGGAAGTTGTTGTTGTCGTCATAAATGCTTGGGGTATTTATAGCTGAGCTGATGGGCCTGGTCCTGGGCTCGGCCCAACAGTGCCATTCAACCTCGAGTTCTCTTTATAAGCTCGGAACATATGTTATTCGACCCCCATCGAGCTAGTGAGGACAGGGGATCCAAATTACCCCTCATCAATACTCCCCCACTTCTCGAGCGTAAAGTGGAGCTTGCGCTCGAAGAAGTACAAGTTATGTTGCCCGCTGTCACGACAAGAGCCATTCAGAAAATGTTTCGGATATGCCTCATTAAAAACCTAACTCGGAAAAACCCATTGGGATAAAAACCGAGCTAGCGAAAAAGAGTGCATATATAAGAAACAATATCTCAGCGTGTCGAGATGATAACCTTGTCGTCCCTTGTTCGCATAGGACCTCTAAATTGATATGTTCTTTACCGCGATGCTTCCTTCAATCCCTCATCGAACGCTTTCTTTATTTTCCGACCATGGGCCTAAAGGGTCAATGGGATATCCAGGGATAATTTCCAAGGAGCATATCCCACAATTCTGATCTTACGTGTTTTTGTTTGTTCGATCAAGGATGGTTTGCAATGCGATAATAACAATATTAAGTGGAAAGTAAAGATCAATAGTAATTGTATTCGAATATACTGAGTACAAACTATAAGTATTTAGGGTCCTACTCGAGCATTATTGGATGCCGTACATGCAAAAGGGCGAAATACATATAAGCGAAACTATTCTATTGTTCCCAAGTGAGTCCGAGCAGCAGTCTCGAAGGAAGAGCACCTGGGAAGTTGTGTCGTCGTCATAAATGCATGGGGTATTTATAGCTGAGATCTGGGACCAGAAGAACCATCCGTAGGTGCGTATTACTCGGCCCATAGGCCTGGGCCGGAGGTCGGCCCAACAGTAACTTTGGACTCAGAATTGCCATAGTGTAGTCAGCGTAGGATTCCCTTCCTTTGGGCTCGAATTTACACTCATGAGATCGAGAATGGCGAAGTTCGACCTCACTAGGCCGTAGTAATGTCTGAATCCGATTTACCCCTCATCAATACTCCCCCACTTCTCGAGCGTAAAGAGAAGCTTAAGCTCGAAGAAGTATAAACCGGACGCTGGTTGGACGAGCCATTTTTGGATAAGTTTCAGATATGCCTCATTAAAAACCTGACTCGGAAAAACCCTATGGGATAAAAACCGAGCTAGGGAAAAAGAGTGCATAACTTGAAAACTATGTAATGGTGTCATCGTAATATTACCCTTGTCATTTAGTGTTGGTATAAGATTTTCAGGTTAGGACCTTCTCGCTGCTACCTATAGTGTCGCTATAGTCGATTTTTAACAATACCTCTATATTCCTTTGGTTTTGATATGGTAGAAGGGTGGCAGAAAGCGGAATCGACTCCTCCCATAAATATTTCTTTCGCCATGTTGGTCCTCAATTTTATGATTTTTAGAAAATATCGGGGTCATAAGTGCATTTATCAGAAATATGATTTCAAGTTCAACCTTGAGGAGTTCAACCGTCACGGTTACTCGGGGACCGGTTTGCAATTTCCCATTTTGTCCCTGTATATATATCTTGATGGAGGGCCACTGTTCATTAAAGATTCTGAGGAGAAAAACCCTAGATCGGAGCAAATAGATCGATAAGCGAGTTCTAACAATCCTTTTCGAGCACTCAATATATATTCATCATGTCCAATCCAGTAGATTTGAAGGGAAAATCCCCTGTAGTGGAAAATCGAGAGACTGATCAAGAGGGGAGGCAGGCTGTAGATGTTCGACTATCCGTGGGGGAGAATCCGAAAGATTCGAGTCCCACTTCCGAATCTAATGGGCAGGGGAGAGAATCGTGTTCCGGGTCGGAAGATAATGGTGGAGATGATTCGAGCGAAGCCACGGTCTCCGAGGAGGAAACTGCAGAGGATGGCGACCTTCCCTTAGGGAAAAATGAACAGAAGAAGTATAGACTGGGCGGCAATGTCGTGGTTACGATCTTCAACTGGGAGGAGCCATCGACCAGCGCTGGACTGAACATGACCGAGGATAGGGCGGACGAGATCGTTTGTTCCTATATGGAAGCAGATCTGGGAAAATTGCAGGCAGAGTTTGGTCAATATCTAGGTGCCGGATTCTCGATTGTTCTTCCTACTCCCGAGCAACGAGTTACTGACCCTCCCGCTGGATGTCAAGCCTTTTATACTAAGCACTTCCATTACGGCTTACGGATCCCTCTTCCTCCTTTGATAGAAAGTATTTTGGAAGCTTTCGAGTTAACTCCCTCCCAGATACTACCAAATTCGATTGGGCTAATTATAGCTTTTTGCGTGCTGATGAAAGCCAAAGGGAAAAGGGCTGTTTTTCAGAACTTCTGGCGAATATTCCAAATAAGTGCTTCCACGTCTTCGAATGCTGGTTATGTTTATTTCTCTCAGAGACCGAAAATTTCGATCTTATCAACCAATGTTAGCAGCAACTTAAAGGGCTGGAAAAATGAGTTCTTTTTCGTCCGTGGACCAGATTCTCCATCCTCCGAGGATAATCCCGAGCCCATTCCGTATGTGTGGCCTGGTGCAAGATCGTGGATCTATGGTAAACGCCGTCTTAGAGGAAAAATGGATAATGAGATCTCGGACGGATTCCTGCAATCCCTTCGAGTTGACCCTCATCAGACAGTTTTGATGACTCAGGAGGCAGTTTTGCGTTTGGCTGGGCTTAGTAGGTGCTCCTCTCCTGCCCCTCCAATCGAATACGGGAAGCCTCAGATCGATCCTGCTAATGCTCCCTCTACGTTAGGTGCGTTGAATTATTTTGAGTTAATTTTTTATGACCATAATTAACCCCGCTCCCTTTTCAGCTGGGATTGTTGACAAATTCCGGACATCAGTAGCCGGTCGGAACGTTGCATCATTTTCAAAGGGTAATCAAGGTCGTCCTCGCCCTCAAACATCGAAGATCTCTCGAAAGGCGATCGAGATTAACGCTGGCGTCGGTGCCATCGCAGCTTCGAATGCTTTGGTAACTATTCCTCAAACTGCCGAAGTTGGGACATCTCGCCTTCAATCTGTTTTCCCACCTGGCTCTTCCAATCCCAATGAAGTGAGGTATAGTTATTATACTCTCATGGAGGAACGGGCAAGAGAGAATTTGCAGGCCAGGATGGCTCGTAAAAGAGGTAGCAATGTCCCTGAGTCCTCCAGGAGAATCAAACCCTTTAGTCGGGGTTCGGATCCTATTCAGTGTCGGACTGGCCATTCCGAGCCGGACCTTGCAGACTTCATAGAGGACCATCTCCAAGGACCAAGGGCCGCTGGATTCCCGGAGAATGGGACTATCGAGTCTGATTTGGGTTCTGATGGTGAACACACGGTGGACAAGTCTCTTCGGATATTCCTGGCCGGGAGATTCAAAGACGACACTACCCAATCATTTGTCAAGAACGATTTCGATATCGCAGGCGATTTTGCCTATGCTCACCAAAGGGTACTTGATACTCTGAATCTCTTAATATTTTTTCTCACGATTCTTGCTTTGCCTTTAATATACCGTTCTTTTCGCAGGCCGGAGATTTGTTTACTCAAAATGCTCTTCGATTGGCCATACTAAACGACGAGTCCCAATCCGTGCAGAAGGCCCTTTGCGATGTCTTGAGAGAGGAAGCTGCAAAAACCGGTCAATTAGAAGATGCCAAGACTAGGTTATCTGAGGTCGAGAAAGAGCTTGGGGAAGTTAAGGAGGAGCTGAACGTAAAGAAAGCCTTGGAGGGCGAAGTGGAGAAGTTAAAGCTGGAGCTCGAGAAAGCTAAAGCGTCCGCCGAGCAATCTTATGAGCGAGGTCGAGCTGAATCCAGGCTTCCCGCCATAAGGGAGTTTCTAGGGTCACCCTTTCTTGATGCCCTAGTTCGCTTGCGGTCAGGTGAAATTAATCAAGCCTTCTACTATAAAGGAGCTCAGCACCTCTTTACAGCCGCAAAGGTCGAAGGCGCCCTTGATGACTACCTTCCTTTCATGGATCCTTATAAGAATATTTTCGGGAAAGATTATAAGGCTTCTTCCCTTCCTCCCAAGCTCGAGGACTTGGCCGACCATGAATTCACTCCTTTTCTTGAGGAATTTGGAGTGCCGATGCCAAATCCTGACGTGCTCGAAGCTCAATCTGAGGATGAAAATGTGGATATTGAAGGGGATTCCCGCGATCAGGGGGAGCAAGGCACTCCTTCTTCCGATTCGAGTAAATCTGCAGCTGATTTGCAAAGTAATGATGGAGAAGAGAGCAGCTCGAGTAGTGATGATTCTGATAGCTCGGAAAGCGATTCTAGCGAGAAGAAGGAGCAAGAGCGATCGGACCATGGTTCCGGCGTGAAGGAATCCAGCCAGTAATGATTATTATGTAATAGGATTTAGCGAACCATTGTAATTATAAATTTGTTTTATAATCTCCTGCTTTTCTCTATTTTGTGGATGCTCTAATTTAATTTTTCCTTAAAGCCATGCTTAACCCATTGCCTGTTTGACCATCTTGTTGAATTTTGTAACGTCATTCTTGCATACTCAGTTGCGTCATCGAATCTTTCTTGGGAGTGGTGACTTCCCAATTATTGTAATTCGCATGATGTCGAGTCTCTTATAAATATCAAGGCCATTTTACGTTGCTTTCACAATAACATTGCTCACGGTGATCGGAGCTTCTAGAAAATTATTTCGGTCGAATCCTTATCCGGACACCAAGAGATGAATGAAAATTCGAACGATTTTGTGATTTCTTCCGTGCCTTTTTCCAAACCAAATGACGGTAGAAACATAAAGAAAAGGAGCCAAACTTCTGATAAGCTATCCTTTCATGAAGGAAATGAACCTTCGACTGTTGCCCTTTCATGCTTGAAATCCAGGGGCTCAAACAAGAGAATTAAAAAGGTTTCTTTTGTGGAAGATGTATCTGGGCGCACTCCTTTCCAATCCGTGCCTTCGTTGGTCGGAGAATCTTTTGACTTGTTGCTTCCTTCTAGTGTCTTTCCATTTAAGAGAGACATAATTCCTTTTGACAAAGTGTCACATGAAAAATCCGACCTGACCCTTCTTGGGGCCAATGTTTTTATCTCCGAGGCGGTTCTTTCGACCGGAGAGTATTCCTCATTCCTGTTTCAGTCTGGGTTGGAATCCCTAGCTCAGGTAATTCCTACTAATCTCTTTAACATGATTCTCTAATTTCTTTATTTTTGCCATGACATATATTTTTATATGTTCAGGCTGGCAAAGATTTTTCTAGGCTTTACGCATTGGCCAAGCATGAGATCGAACAACGGGCTTCTATTTCACTTGAGCTGATCAGGAAAAGGATTGAGCTGGAACGCGCACTTGAAGCTAATATATTTTTTAAGGAGAGATTGTCTCAGGATAAGTTAAGTTCGGAATTAGAGAGACTCAAAGACATCTACGAACGTGAGAAGAGAAACTCCGAGCTTCGTGAGAGGGAAGCTTATATTCGCGGGTACGATGATCGTAGTGCTGAAGTCCGAAAGGTCCTCTTCGAAAATAACTTCGTTTAGTAATTTTGAGATTCTCCTTTGTAACACGAGCTTGCTAAGATTTTTCCTTTGTAACACCATACTTGTTGTAACGACTTTTCTTTCTTGTTGTAACACTATCTTTGTTGTAATGATAATATTGCTGAGAATGATGTTCTCCCTCTCCTCTCTTTTTTTTTTTTTTTTTTAATCGTCCCTCATTTCTCGGGAAGTGAAACGGCCAGAGCTTTTAATGCTCGTATCGTGGCCGTTCAGTCCAAGAGATCAATACCGTTGATATAGAATTCCTTCCCCTTGATTTAACCCGATTTCGTTGGGTTAAAGGGTTATCAGTGAATTTGTGATATTTATATATTTTATAGGGCTCTGTTACTTTATTCCGGATGGATCAATCACAAAGAAAAGCTATATTGTAAAGGCAAGAAGTAAACACACAAACCAAAGTAATGAACACACCAATATGAAGAGAAAGCTCTTTCTCTTATTGAATATTATTGAGTTGTGCTGTTGTAAACAGTATTCAATGGCGTATTCTGGAGTTCTTCAGTTGTTAATTACAATGACTAACTAGGTATTTATACAATGCTAAACCTAGCGTTACAAGGAAACATAGTCCTAATAGGACTCGGCCCAAATATTCTTCTTGGGTCCGGAATATAGTCTTCTAGTCGAAGAGAGCTGTACTTGGCCGGGTCGATAAGATGATCCCGAACTGTTTGATTTGGTCGAACCGATCTCATGTTCTTTACTCGATCCGTACAAGATGTAGGGTGCGAAATAGCCCCCATCAGTACTCCCTCACTTCTTCGAGCGTATATGTAATAGAAACTCGTAGAAGTAGATGGTCTTTTACGACTGTCCTTTCTACGAACTGTGCCTCGTTAAAAACCTTACTTGGAAAAAACCCAGTGGGAAAAAATCCTAAGTAAGGAAAAGAGTACTACACTTCATAGATAGTCGTTTTGTCGTTTTCGAACCGTAATGTTATTTCTCTTTTGAGGAGACGTTTCTTCTTCAATGATTGGCGAGAATATGATTAGTCGCGAGCGAAGATGAGATAATACCTCATTAAAATAGAACAGAAGTGAGGCTAAAGCTCGTAGAAATAAACCGAGCGAAGGTGCTGATCGTCCTCAAAATTGGGATGCGTCGGATATACCTCATTAAAAACCTAGCTCGGAAAAACCCAGCTTAAGGGTTTTATCCCATTAGAAATCGTAGATTATGGATCTTAGATCGAACACTATCGATCAGCATTTGCGTCACATAAAGCGTTGATGTGTACTTCAGCTTGAATCAATCGATAATGATGAGGTTTGGTCAAGATTGAGACGCTCCATATCGAGATTGAAATGTTCCAGATCGATATTGATCAGGTCGAAGACGACCAGGCTAAATACGAAATAGCAGCCGTCAGTACGAAACCCGCCTCTCAAGCGGAAGTATATATGTAGCTCGGAGAAGTAAAATTATGCCTTTGGATGGCTCCCTGATGTATATCGAACATGCCTCGTTAAAAACCTTGCTTGGAAAAACCCATTGGGATAAAAACCGACCAAGGGAAAAAGAGTACATATCCTTCGTGATATTTAGGGTTTGTCAATGCATGGGTATTGTGTCGTATCGATCTCTGAGTATAGTATAATTTCTTCAATGGTTGAATTTGCAATTCTCCATAACCATAATCATCTGGGAGATCGGAGCAGTTAAAAATTCCATATAGTAATTTTTTGATCCTTTCAAACCATGGTCTGATCTTTAATTTTGTATTTGGATGGTAAACCAATTATCGGTTTTGTAGATCATAGATCGTAGATCGAATATTGTAGATCGAAGATCGAAGATTGTATATCGTAGATCGAAGATCGAAGATTGTAGATCGAAGATCGAAGATTGTAGATCGAAGATCGAAGATCGTAGATTGAAGGTAGTAGATTGAAGATCGAAGATTGTAGATCGAGCTTTTACCGATTGATGGTTTATGCTCAATATGTATTTGAGGAAGTTTTACGAAATTAATGATTTTACTCAATATTTTTTCGATCAGGAGTTTATATCAATTTAAGTGGTTTTACTCTTTAATTTTTATTTGAGAGTTTTTACCAACTTAATGGTTTTACTCGATCAAGAGTTCATACCAAATTAATGGTTTTTACCCTTCAATTTCTTTAATTTTGAAGATCGCTGAGTGTTTATCGAGCGTATCGATTTTACTCAAATTTTATGACTTAGGTTGTTTACCAATTATTGGTTTTAACCAGTAAGTCATTTTTTGGAGATCGGTGAGTGTTTATCGAGCGGATCGATTTTACTCAAATATCATGACTTAGGTTGTTTACCAATTATTGGTTTTAACCAGTAAGTCATTTTTGGAGATCGGTGAGTGTTTATCGAGCGGATCGATTTTACTCAAATTGTATGACTTAGGTTGTTTACCAATTATTGGTTTTAACCAGTAAGTCATTTTTTTGGAGATCAGTGAGTGTTTATCGAGCGGATCGATTTTACTCAAATTGTATGACTTAGGTTGTTTACCAATTATTGGTTTTAACCAGTAAGTCATTTTTTGGAGATCGGTGAGTGTTTATCGAGCGGATCGATTTTACTCAAATATCATGACTTAGGTTGTTTACCAATTATTGGTTTTAACCAGTAAGTCATTTTTGAAGATCGGTGAGTGTTTATCGAGCGGATCGATTTTACTCAAATATTATGACTTAGGTTGTTTACCAATTATTGGTTTTAACCAGTAAGTCATTTTTTGGAGATCGGTGAGTGTTTATCGAGCGGATCGATTTTACTCAAAAATTATGACTTAGGTTGTTTACCAATTATTGGTTTTAACCACTAAGTCATTTTTGGGAGATCGGTGAGTGTTTATCGAGCGGATCGATTTTACTCAAATATTGTGACTTAAGTTGTTTTCCAAAAGTCTTTTTAGTTGTTAAAAACTAATCGAGGAGTGTTTATTGAGCGGATCAATGTATACTCAACTCTCTTCATTTAAACTTAGGTTTTTATACCAAAAGTCTTTTTAGTTGTTAAAAACTAATCAAGGAGCGTTTATTCAGCGGATCAATTTATACTCAACTCTCTTCATTTAGACTTAGGTTTTTATACCAATTAGTCGACGAGTGTTTATTGAGCGGATCAATGTATACTCGACTCGTTTTTATTGCTGGATCGAGGAGTGTTTATTGAGTGGATCAATGTATACTCGACTCGTTTTTATTGCTGGATCGATGAGTGTTTATTGAGCGGATCAATGTATACTCGACTCGTTTTTATTGCTGGATCGAGGAGTGTTTATTGAGCGGATCAATGTATACTCGACTTGTTTTTATTGTTGGATCGAGGAGTGTTTATTGAGCGGATCAATGTATACTCGACTCGTTATTATTGCTGGATCGAGGAGTGTTTATTGAGCGGGTCAATGTATACTCGACTCGTTTTTATTGCTGGATCGAGGAGTGTTTATTGAGCGGATCAATGTATACTCGACTCGTTTTTATTGCTGGATCGAGGAGTGTTTATTGAGCGGATCAATGTATACTCGACTCGTTTTTATTGTCGGATTGAGGAGTGTTTATTGAGCTGATCAATGTATACTTAACTCCTTTTGTTCCAATCTCAGCCAATATGATAGTAGAATTCCAAGGAGTGATTACCGAAACAATTGGTTTATAGAAATTGCTAAAATCTTTAATAATTGATTTGTAGGCTAAGGCCTTTATTACAAAGACTAAATCTCAATGAAACAAAATAAAACAATGCAGTATAATCTGCTAAAATTTATTTACCATAGTACTTTCTAAGGTTGACTGCGTTCCAGGTTCTTGGTAAGGCTGTTCCATCCAAGTGTGCAATTTTGTATGAACCTTTCTTTCCTACGCCAATGACGACATAAGGTCCATCCCAATTTTGTTGCAACTTTCCCACATGCTTGGATACTTCTACCTTTTTCAAGACCAGGTCTCCTTCTTTGAAGGTTCGGATGCGTACTTTTTGATTGTATGCCTTTTCCATATTTGCTTTAGTAGCTTGCAAGCGTACATCGGCTTTTTCTCTTAAAGCTTCTGTTAAGTCACATCATTTTCTCTTGTCTTTTCGTTTTCATGATCGTCGTACATTTCAATTCTTGATGTTGGAATCAGAGTTTCAACAGGAATAACAGCTTCCGAACCATATACCAAGCTAAACGGGGTTTCTCCGGTCGAGCTTCTGACTTTGGTAAAAATTAGGTTGCCTTTCTTGGTCAGCCTTGTTGTATTCTAATCGCTGGAAAACGTTGCCTTTTCTGAAAGATCGCTCGTAATCCGCAGATCTTTGGGCAGGAATCCTCTCGTGCCGTTTGGAGCCTGAAATCGTGGCTTTGTTTTTGTTTTTATCCTTAAAGGAATTCATCTCTTCTTGGGTCATATATTTAGACGCCAAGCTCATGATGTCGGCAAATGTTCTTGGTTGTTTTCGACTGAGGGCATTTCCAAACTGCCTATTCTTCGTGAGGTCGAAGAGAATAGATATTATGTAATCGATATTAGGGGAATCGATTTTGAGTAACTCCACGTTAAATCTTGCCAACCAGTTTCTCAGGGATTCTCCCTCTTGTTGGTGTATGGTTCCTAGGTAGCTCATCGGGAGTTTTTGCCTCTTCTGACTGGCGAACTGCTGCGTCAATTTGTTGCATAATTCTCGAAAACTGAATATGGAGTTGGCGGGTTGTTTGGCGAACCAGTCTAATGCGAGTCCTTCGAATGTGGTGACCATTAGCTTGGCGGTGAATTCGGCAGAGTTGGCATATAAATTCATTATATTCGTGAAGCTAAAAATATAATCATCCGGGTCGGTGGTTCCATCATATCGGGGTAGTCTACCTGGGACCTGTCCAATGGATTGCGCCTCTTTTATTTCTCTGCAGAAGGGAGAACAAGCTGCAAGGCTCTCCTGGAGTTCAGCGGTCCGGGCCCATAGGTTTTGGACAGATCGTAGGCGTTGTTCCAGTCGCTCCTGTACTATCCTTTCGATTTCTCTTTCTGAGAATCGGGTTGTTCGTGGTCGATCAGGGATTGCATCGTCTATATCATCCTCGATAGGGATTATCGTACGTTCCTTGGAGCCACTGCGCCCCGGCTGCGGTTTTCTTTGTCCTGGTTTTCTTCGGTGATAATTATCGAAGGGTTTAGAATTTCCCTGCTGCGGAGTGTGTAGCGAGCGTCGCTCACTTGCTGGGGTGTCGGCTTGTTGAGAGGTTTGTTCGTTTGGCCTTGGCGCTTCAGGAGCAGGAATTGTCCTGGTAGCCCTAACATTTCGAGGGATTTGATCTAGAACTAGTAATTCTTCTAGAGAGAGTGATTTGAAGAGCATTGCTATTTGTCGCAGTTTCTCCTGAGCTCCCGGGAGAGGAACGGGTATTTCGGGGAGTTCCGGTTCTTCTTGTATGGCACTGGGAAGACCTCCTTGGGGTTCCTGCTGACGGGGGCGGGCATCTTGGAGATTCTCGTTGGTGTTGGGAACGTTATTATTATTGTTGTCCTGTACGTCTTCAGATGTGTTATGGCCGGTGATTGTATTACTTCTCGCTCCAATGCGAGCGCTTTTCCTTGGACGAGCCATGTGTCGATCGAATAATTAACCTAGCCCCTCGGTGGGCGCCAACTGATTTAACCCGATTTCGTCGGGTTAAAGGGTTATCAGTGAATTTGTGATATTTATATATTTTATAGGGCTCTGTTACTTTATTCCGGATGGATCAATCACAAAGAAAAGCTATATTGTAAAGGCAAGAAGTAAACACACAAACCAAAGTAATGAACACACCAATATGAAGAGAAAGCTCTTTCTCTTATTGAATATTATTGAGTTGTGCTGTTGTAAACAGTATTCAATGGCGTATTCTGGAGTTCTTCAGTTGTTAATTACAATGACTAACTAGGTATTTATACAATGCTAAACCTAGCGTTACAAGGAAACATAGTCCTAATAGGACTCGGCCCAAATATTCTTCTTGGGTCCGGAATATAGTCTTCTAGTCGAAGAGAGCTGTACTTGGCCGGGTCGATAAGATGATCCCGAACTGTTTGATTTGGTCGAACCGATCTCATGTTCTTTACTCGATCCGTACAAGATGTAGGGTGCGAAATAGCCCCCATCACCCCTATATATAGCTTTCTAAATTACCTTCATTTTTTACTCTTCTGTAAACGCTTCATTCGATCGACATGGTTGTGTTTGTACCTTTGTCGATCAGCTCCATGTTCCATTCAATGTCAGTAATTGAAGCGTTCGAGATTTTTATTCGAACCTTCTTTCCAAACTTTCTCAGAATTCCCATATGAAAAATCTCTCGGCTAGGGTATCGACAGGCGAAAATAATTGCGACTAGGGTACCGACAGGCGACCTACTCTCTCTGATTCCAAGTCTTTGAGGCGGGCTCGACTTCCTGTACTCAGTCCTCCATTCAGTTGGGATAGTGGGTCTACTGCTGGCGGGGTTTTTCTACGCTCGATCTCCATGTCTTCGAGGCGGCTTCTTGAAGGATGTGGTTTTCGAATTTACTAGGAGCGCCTCCAACTGGAGTTGCTTCCCTGTTTCTCGATTTGGTCCTTCATGGACCTATTAGCAAGGAAGCATTGGATGAAGGGTAAAAGTGTACCAGCCTCACTTTCCTTCTTTGGGCATCCATAGGAATAACCATTTTTAGTAGGGTTGAACTGGATGTAAAATATTCCGATTAGCACAATTTCTTGAATGTAACCAAGAGTTCACATGTAATTTATCTGAAAGTTTATGAATGAAAATTTTCTTTTATATTGTTGTCGATCTTTGAATTTGTTCTCCGTAATTTGCAATCTTCGCGAGATAATCTTTGAGATTCATAATTAATTTGAAGTTCGATCTTTACAACTTTTGAATTTTTCGCGAGATAATTTCCATAGTTTTAGGTTCTTCTCGGAACAATAGTTGCCGTGGAGAAATAATATGATTGAATTTAGATCGATTTTGACTTAAGGGGCATAGCAACGGCTTTCACCCTTAGTTATTTAAGAACATTTTTAGCCCGAGGGTCGTAGCAACGACTTTCACCCATAATATCGATCTAAGGGGCATAGCAACGGCTTTCACCCTTAGTCGTTTCAGAGCATTTTTAGCCCGTGGGTCATAGCAACGGCTTTCACCCATTTGATAATATCGATCTAAGGGGCATAGCAACGGCTTTCACCCTTAGTCGTTTCAGAGCATTTTTAGCCCGAGGGTCGTAGCAATGGCTTTCACCCATAATATCGATCTAAGGGGCATAGCAACGGCTTTCACCCTTAGTCGTTTCAGAGCATTTTTAGCCCGAGGGTCATAGCAACGGCTTTCACCCATTTGATAATATCGATCTAAGGGGCATAGCAACGGCTTTCACCTTTAGTCGTTTCAGAGCATTTTTAGCCCGAGGGTCGTAGCAACGGCTTTCACCCATTTGATAATATCGATCTAAGGGGCATAGCAACGGCTTTCACCCTTAGTCGTTTCGAAGCATTTTTAGCCCGAGGGTCGTAGCAACGGCTTTCACCCATTTGATAATATCGATCTAAGGGGCATAGCAGCGGCTTTCACCCTTAGTCGTTTCAGAGCATTTTTAGCCCGAGGGTTGCACCCATTTATTCTGATCCAAGGGGCGTAACAACGGCTTTCACCCTTGGTCGATTTTCGAGGGTCATAGCAACAGCTTTCACCCGTTAATAGTTGATGGAGAAAAATAGAGATCGATAATAGATGAATATAGATCTAGAATATCCAGAATATGACGAATAAATAAGAATATAGGCGAAATAACCTTTCATTGAATAAATTCTCAGTCGGAATAAAGATTCCTCGAACAACTCAGTCGAAATAAACCTTCATTGAATACGTAACTTACTAAATCACTAGAAACAAAGAACAAAATGACTAAATAGTAGAAGCCTTGAATGTAATTATCTTCCATAATATCTTCTTAAATTAACCGCATTCCATGCCCGAGGTAGTATCTCTCCGTTAGGGTGAGCAATCTTGTAAGAACCTTTTCTTCCAACTTCCACGATCACAAAGGGGCCCTCCCAATTAGGTTGAAGTTTTCCCACGTGCTTTGACACCTCCACTTTCTTGAGCACCAGATCCCCCACTTTAAATGTTCGGATTCAAACGTTTCGATTATAAGAAGTTTCCATGCTAGACTTTGTGGATTGGATTTTTAATTTTGCACGGTCCCTTCGACTATCCGCGTGATCAACTTCCATTTCCCTCAGAGATTGGTTTTCCTTGGGATCGTAAAATTCGACCCTAGGGGAAGGTACGAGGTTCTCTACTGGGATAACGGCCTCTGACCCATAAACCAGACTAAACGGAGTTTCTCCTGGTGCAGCTTTAACAGTGGTTCTATTGGCCCATACAACCCCTGGAAGTTCATCGAGCCATCTTCCTTTTGCCTCAGATAGGCGTTTCTCCAAGGATCGAACGATTTCCCTGTTCACGACCTTCGTTTGCCCATTAGCTTGGGGATGCCCTACAGATGCGAAATTCTATTGTATTCCGAACTTTTCGCACCACTCCGTGATTCTTTTTCCGGCGAACTGCGTTCCGTTATCTGATATTAAGATCCTAGGAATCCCAAATCTGCAGATAATATTTTTCCATAAGAAATTAATAACTTGGAACTGAGTGATCTTTGTCAGAGCAACACATTCCACCCATTTGCTGAAATATTCAACTGCAACCAGTACATAATTTTTTCGAGCTCTTGCTGTTGGAAAAGGCCCGACAATATCAATACCCCATTTATCAAAAGGCCAACAAATAGGAATAGAGTGCATATGCTCAGCCGGTTGATGAATTAAGTTCGAATGAATTTGACAATGGTGGCATTTTTTCACATAATCAACAGAATCAGAGAAAAGAGTAGGCCAATAATATCCAGACCTCGAGCATTTAAGCGCTAAGGCCCGAGCACAACAATGGTTTCCCGCTTCCCCCTCATGAACTTCTTTTAAAATAGCATTGTAGTGAATTTCAGGGATACATTTTAACAGAATTCCTGAGGAGGATCGTTTATAGAGTTGATTATCGATCAGAGTAAACGATGGCGCTCTATATTTGATCCTCCGAGCCTCGTTTGGACTTTCTGGAAGTTTTCCTTCCTTGAGATAGGCAACAAGAGAGTTGCTAGGTTCCTCGATCTCCATGATATCGATTGCAGGGGTCGCATCCAGTTCGATAGCAGATGTATTCGACAGGAGCCACGTGATTATCCTTTCAATCTTTCCTCGGCCAAACCTGAGAATTTTGACAATATATCTGCCCATAAATTTTCCTCTCTCGGCACAGGTTGAATATCGAACTTGTTAAATTGAGAGATCAATTTCTTCGTTCTGCTCAAGTATCTGATCATATTGAACTCCCTGGCCTCGTACGTGCCTTTTACCTGTCTATGAACAAGCTCTGAATCTGTTAATACGACAATTGATTTTACCTTTGCTTTAAGAGCCATCTCGAGTCCTGCGATTAATGCTTCATATTCTGCCTCATTGTTGGTCACGACGAAATCCAAAGTTATAGCATAACTCAAGTCCTCACCATTGGGTCCCTGGAAATGAATTCCTGCTCCACCTCCATCCTTGGTTGAATATCCATCCACATGCATCAGCCAGATTTGATTTTAAGCTTCTTCGACCATACCCAGCTCGGAGATTGCTCCATCTTTCGTGTTCGATAAACCCGTTGATTCGAGCACGAAGTCGGCTAGTACCTGGGCTTTTATGGCGATCCGTGGTTGATATTCGATTTCGAACTGACCAAGCTCGACCGCCCATTTGATCAATCTGCCTGAAGCTTCTGGTTTTGATAAGACCTGTCTTAAAGGTTGATTTGTTAGAACAATGATCTTGTATGTTTGAAAGTAAGGCCTTAGCCTCCGGGCAGCTACCACCAAGGCTAGTGCGAATTTTTCGATCTCCATGTAGTTTTTCTCAGCACCTTGCAGTAACTTACTTAGATAATAAATTGGTTTATGCTCAGTTTTATCAAGTTTCACCAAAACCAAACTAATGGCCTCTTCCGATACTGCTATGTATAAATACAGGGGTTCTCTTTCAGATGGTTTGGCCAGCATGGCTGGTGAGGTCAGGTACGCTTTCAGTTCTTCGAAGGCCTTATCACATTCCGCACTCCATTCAAAGTTCATAGATTTTCGCAGAAGTTTGAAAAATGGTAAACTTTTGTCGGCAGATCGAGAGATAAATCTATTTAGTGAAATAATTTTTCCGATCAAACTTTGTACATCTGAGAGCTTTCGTGGTGGCTGGAGATCGGTGATTGCTCGAATTTTTTCAGGGTTTGCTTCGATTCCTCTTTCGTGGACTAGATATCCGAGGAATTTTCCCGATCGCACACCAAAAGTACACTTGGCTGGGTTTAGCTTCATCCCATATTTTCTCAAGATTTTGAAACATCTGTCCAGATGGTCAATGTGATCCTTCTCCGTCATACTCTTTACGAGCATGTCGTCTACATAGACTTCCATTATTTCACCTATCAGTTCTTTGAACATCATGTTAACTAGTCTCTGATAGGTTGCACCTGCATTCCTTAAGCCAAAAGGCATAACAATGAAGCAGTACTCTCCCCGCTCAGTGATGAATGCTGTTTTATCCTGGTCTCTTTCATTCATGAAAACCTGATAAAATCCTTGGAAAGCGTCCATCATACTAAATAACACGAACCCTGCGGTGGAATCTACCAGCATATCGATCTGAGGCAGTGGATAAGGGTCTCTTGGGCATAATTTGTTCAGGTCGGTAAAGTCGTTACACATCCTCCATTTGTTTTCGACCTTTTCGCCTTTAGAGACTAGGACCACATTACATAGCCATTCTGTGAACTTGATTTCCCTTATCTGACCTGCTGCTAATAATCTATCGACCTCCGCATTGATTATCTTGTGCTTTTCGAGACCATGATTGCGCTTCTTCTGCCTTACAGGTTTTGCTTTCGGGTCGATGTTTAATGAATGTGTTATCACTCGTGGGTCGATTCCCACGATATCATCCGAACTCCAGGCAAAGACGTCCACATTTTTCTGTAAAAATTATACGAGCATGGTTTCCATGCCCTCGCTTAATTCCGTTCCTATTTTAGTGAACTTTTCAGGGGATCCTGGAACTAAAGTCACTTTTTTGTGGTCGGGCGCTTGTACGCTCATGTCAACGTTTTTCCCTTTCTTTCCTTGAAATTTTTCGCAGTCGGGAACTGGTGTTTTTAATTCAGACCCTAAATCACTTATCTTCCTCTTAGCTGGGAGCTCGGGCTCCACTTTCTTTTTAATACTTAAAGACGAATTATAACACTCCCATGCCATGTATTGGTCGTTCCTCATCTCTCCCACTCCTCCCATGGTCAGGAACTTTACCTTTTGATGATAAGTAGATACGACTGCCTTGAAGATATTTAGGGCTGGTCTCCCTAGTATGGCGTTATAAGCGAACGATGTATCTACTACCAGGAATTTGATCATTCTTGTTACATTTCTCGGTTTGCTTCCTAGAGTCGTGCTTAAAAGAATGGTTCCAAGCGGAACAATCTCTGATCCACCAAATCCGACCAAAGGAGTGGTTACTTTATCTAGACGTGGGTGACAAAGATTCATCCTTGTGAGAGCTTCTGACGAAATCATGTTTGCCGAGCTTCCATTATCGACTAGCACCCTCTTGACCTCGAAATTAGCAATTCTCAATGTCAACACCATGGAAAAATCTGGATCATCCTCACTTGTATCCCAACTAACATCCGAGGGTCGATCGGCCTCACTGAAGCTTATAACTTGATTTTCCACGGAGGGAGATTCTAAGGACAGAATCTCCTTCTTAGCAGAGACTCCCGCTTTTATCGACCTCATAGTTCTTTTTCTAGCATTTCTGCTATCACCTCCTGCTGGTCCACCTGCGATCATGTTTATCACTCCATTCGACCGCTCTTCCGCTTGGCTTCGAATTTGCCTTTGCTGATTGTTAAATTTTCGCGGACTTCGTGATCTATAACGACTGTTATAGTTGCCGTTTTTGACAAATTCTTATAATTTTCCTTGGGCAATCAATTTTTCTATTTCGACCTTCAATTGGTAACAGTTTTCGGTACTATGTCCCCGAGCTCGGTGATATCGACAGTATTGTTCATAACCAGGTGCGCCTGCTCTAGCCTGGGTGATCCTTTGAGCTTCAGGGATCAAATTCCCTTCTTCCAATACGGTTAGCACTTCTTCCTTTGAGGTGTTAAGTTCCGTAAACTTGATTTTACCCGATCTCGGAGCTCGAGTCCGATCATAAGGAGGTCCATATGAATTTGGACCTTGGGGCGGCACATGTGGCTTATAAGTACTAATTCGTTGCCAAACAGATCCTTTATTCGATCCCCCATAATCACTAGGTTTCGGGATAGGTGCCCGATCTTGTTTCTTGTTGAGGGGAGATTTGATAGCATGTGAATTTTTCAATTTGTTCATCTCTTCCTGAATCATATACTTTTCAGCAATCTCCATTATTCGTTCGAAAGACTTTGGTTGTTTCCTGCATAAGGCGTTTCCGAATTGGGTGCTCCTGGTCAATTCGAACATCAAGGAGGACAAATATTCGATCTGCGGGGTATCAACTTTCAAGAGTTCAATACTAAACCTTGCTAGCCACTGCCTCAACGTCTCTCCTTCCAATTGTTTTACAGTTCCAAGGTGATTTGTCGGTAATCTTGGCTTCCTCTGGCTAGCGAATTGATGTTTTAGCTTATCGTAGAATTCTTCGAAGGAAAATATGGAGTTGTGCGGTAATTTTCCGAACCAATCGAGAGCAATTCCTTCAAAAGTGGTAACCATGATCTTGCAACAGAAGTCCTCTGAATGTCCGTATAAGTTCATCACATTAACAAAGCTGTTGATGTGTTCCCCGGGGTCGGTAGTCCCGTTATACCGTGGTAGCCTTGTTGGCACCGTTTTCGAGTTTCGAGCTTCTCGTATCTCTCGACAAAATGGCGAGCAGCGCATGATACTGTTCGAAACCTCTCTATCTCGTAGGTTCCCTCTATTTAGAATGTTTTCCCCTCGCCTGGCGGCCTGATTGTTACGGGGTATCTCTATCATCGTATCTTCCTTTTCCAATTCCTTAGCTACTCTCTCCCGTACTATCTTTTCCAATTCTGATTCAGTAATTCTTTTGTAGGTCTGTTTTTTGCCTCCAACAGCGCCAGCAGTGTGGCTTTCTCCAACCACTGAATCCTCCAAATTATGTATCGATCTCAGTGGTATTTCTGATCGGGCATTGATTTTCGAAGGCATAGCTCGTGGAGGGTTTGTTGCCAGGGCATGCGATATAGACCGCAGTATACTGTTTTCCTTCTGGATGTTCGAAGATGGTATTTCAGGTCTGCCATGAATTCCTGGTTGGTCTACAGGTGATTGATCGGCCCTTCCGCTGTTCAGGAATTCTCTGCACATTGTGCCTATGATGGATCTCAGATCACCAACGGTTGTGTGGATTGGAACATTATCCTGAGGAACCGCTGGTGGAATTTCTGGTTGTTGAGCTGCGCGTGATAGGTTATCTGGCTCGTTGTTGACTGAATTTTGCGCTCCCACTGCATGGGAAGGCTCTCCTCTGATGTACGAAATTCTCCTCGTAGTAGGCATATTTCGATTTAATACTCGAATAAGTGCCCCTCGGTGGGCGCCAATTGATCTTACGTGTTTTCGTTTGTTCGATCAAGGATGGATTGCAATGCGATAATAACAATATTAAGTGGAAAGTAAAGATCAATAGTAATTGTATTCGAATTAACTGAGTACAAACTACAAGTATTTAGGGTCCTACTCGAGCATTATTGGATGCCGTACATGCAAAAGGGCGAAATACATATAAGCGAAACTATTCTATTGTTCCCAAGTGAGTCCGAGCAGCAGTCTCGAAGGAAGAGCACCTGGGAAGTTGTGTCGTCGTCATAAATGCATGGGGTATTTATAGCTGAGATCTGGGACCAGAAGAACCATCCGTAGGAGCGTATTACTCGGCCCATAGGCCTGGGCCGGAGGTCGGCCCAACAGTAACTTTGGACTCAGAATTGCCATAGTGTAGTCAGCGTAGGATTCCCTTCCCTTGAGCTCGAATTTACACTCATGAGATCGAGAATGGCGAAGTTCGACCTCACTAGGCCGTAGTAATGTCTGAATCCAATTTACCCCTCATCAAATTCGGAAAGTAAAGGATCAATAATGCAATTCTCAGAAGGATAACTTTGAATTTTTACCCAGAGTAAGCTCAACCGTCACGGTTACTCGGGGACCCGTTTGCAATTTTACCCTTTTAACCACGTATATATATATGTTGACTCGTTGAAAAGTTACTTACATATCACACCCTTTCTTGAGCTCGGAGCGTTCGAGTCGAAAAAGCACTTACTTTGGTATATTCGTTTCCCAATTTATAATGTCCAGTTCCAGAAGTTCCAGGGGTAAGAATAAGGTCGGAGAGAACCAAGAGTCCGATCCGTTGTTAAAGCTTGTTGATGATTACGAAGATGGAGAACTTCGTCAAGAAGACGAGGATAATGACCCAACAGAGGATCTTGAGGAGAATGTGGTCGAGAAACACAGCATCGGCGAAGGTGCCTTCGTCAGGATTTTTAAACATACACATCCTTCTACCGCCGCCAACTCGAACAGGTCAGAACTTCCCGCCAGTCAAACTTCTTGTTGTTTTTCGAAGAAGGATCGAGTTTATCTCGAGGCGGAGTTCGGGAAATTCCTTCCCAAGGGGTTTTCGATTGTCATTCCCTCTTACACCGAACGTGCTACCGAGCCTCCGGCTGGCTGTCAAGCCTTCTACGAGAATCAATTTTCTTATGGTTTGCGTATCCCGTTCATTCCCCTTGTCAGAAATATCTTGACATTCTTTTCACTTTCCCCCGCTCAGCTTCTCCCTCACTCTGTTGCGTATATAGTAGCCTTCAGCGCTCTTATGGAGGCAAAGGGGGCAGAGGCCTCCTTTAGTAATTTTTGGCAAATATTCCAAATGGACCTGTGCAAGGGTTCGAATATGGGGTTTGTGTCCATTCGTCAGCGGTCGAAGCGGCCTTTCCTTACGAACATAACAACGGGAAAGATCAAAGGTTGGAAGAGGAGATTCTTTTTTGTGAAAGGCCCTGATGTTCCAGTATCAGACGGTAGCTCGAAAACGAGACCATATAGATGGGACGGGGTAAACTCTTGGTCATATGGTTCTCGCAGGATTAAAGAGAAACTCAACCACCGTCTTTCCGACGAGTTTCTCGAGCAGTTATTGAGGAAGCGATGGATGAAGGGTAGAAGTGTTATCCTAGCCTCGCCTTCCGTCTTCGATTACGAAAACATTCTAGTGTAGGGTTAATTTGTAATAGGGTTACATTAAATGTAAAGTCTCAGCTTTGCTCGATTTTCCTTATTACCGTAATCACGAACTCTCTTGTAACTGTTTGAAAGATCACGAATGAAATATTTATTTCCTTTATAATCCTTATTTGTTAACCTGCAGAATAGCTTCCGTGTTTTGTTACCGAGCATCAATTTATTTGCCTCAAGAATATGAACAACAATGCTAATCCCAGCGACTCTAATAAGTATTTAGATAATAAACAACAATCGACACTCTTCGACCTCGATGATCAGATATAAATGATAATTGGCGCTCTTCGCCGATTTTATTTGCTGATAGAGTAATCGAAAGTTTAATAATACTTGGATAATAATAGGCGGTCTTAGCAGATCTCGATTGCTGTAGTCCGAAATAGGATATTGCCAAAAATTTTGGCATCATCAATAACTTGCAGTTAGGGTCTTAGCAACAGCTTTCACCCCTTCGAATATTTTCGATCTAAGGGGCATAACAACGGCTTTCATCCTTAGTCATTTCAAAGCATTTTTAGCCCGAGGGTCGTAGCAACGTCTTTCACCCATTTAGTAATTTCGATCTAAGGGGCGTAGCAACGGCTTTCACCCTTAGTCATTTCAGAGCATTTTTAGCCCGAGGGTCGTAGCAACGGCTTTCACCCATTTAATAATTTCGATCTAAGGGGCGTAGCAACGGCTTTCACCCTTAGTCATTTCAGAGCATTTTTAGCCCGAGGGTCGTAGCAACGGCTTTCACACATTTAATAATTTCGATCTAAGGGGCGTAGCAACGGCTTTCACCCTTAGTCATTTCAGAGAATTTTTAGCCCGAGGGTCGTAGCAACGGCTTTCACCCATTTAATAATTTCGATCTAAGGGGCGTAGCAACGGCTTTCACCCTTAGTCATTTCAGAGCATTTTTAGCCCGAGGGTCGTCACCCATTTTTTATTTCTCGATCCAAGGGGCATAGCAACGGCTTTCACCCTTGGTCGGTCTTCGAGGGTCGTAGCAACAGCTTTCACCCTTTTTTATAGTAGATGGAGACAAGTAGAGATCGAATAATAGATGAACAGAGATCAATAATAACGGAATAAGAAGAAATAATATGAATATTGGCGAGACGAGTCTCCACTGAATATATAGCTCCGATCGAAATAAACTTTGATGAAATAAAGGTCTTCGGGCAGTGGTCTCTTGAGCGAGTGAGAGACTAATATCTTGGTAGACTTGAAATTAAATAAGGACTTATTGTGATTGATCCTTGCTACTGCTGAATTTGCTGAGATGTCTAATTTTTCAGCTCGAGAGTCTTGTTTGAGTAGATCCATCATAGCCTTTTAGATTCGAACGTTACTAGTCGGTTGTAAAAATAGCGGTTTTATATTTAGAATATTAGGCGCATGAGGGTTTTACTTTCAGACAAGTGCTCCTGATCCTTGGGCTATCTTTCGAATAAGATCATAAGTAAAATATTTGTTCGAATGAACATTTCGAATAGGTCTTTCTTTGCACATTATTAGACCATACGTTCTCCTAACCAAACAGAACCTTATTTCTCGGGAAGCGCATCGGTCAGTCCATCTAATACATACATCCTAGCCTTTTGCGATCTGTTATCTGGGCCGTTGATTCAAAATCTTTCGCCGCTATAAATAGGTCCCTTCATTTATATGACATTCCCTACTTTTTCCCTTATGCTTCCTCCGATCTCCATGGATCGAGTTTTAAATTTGATTCATACTTTCTCCCAGATAAAGGAATTTGAGATTAGACTTCGAACCCTGTTTTTTGATTTTAGCTCTTTTGGTGTAAGCCTTTTCGCTTAGAATATCGACAGGCAAAAGAAATTGCACTTAGAATACCGGCAGGCAACCTGTTTTCCCAGACATATCTTATCTGGTGCGGGTTAGAGCTCCGGTCTTCTAGTGTAGCATCCGATCGGGCAGCCGGTTAATCTGAGAGGAGTTCTTTAAATCTGAAGCATCAGCTTCCTCGAGGGCTTTCTTGAAGTATAGTTCCTTCGAGCTTACTTGGGGCGCCTCCGCTGAGATAACCCTCCGCTGCACCGGTTCGGATTAACCTGTAAATAATGATTGAGTATTTCAATCATTATTTACAGATGAAGACCAAAGGTCGGTCTGAAGCCCCGGAGAAGAGTTTTGATCCGGCTTCCATCCCGTACGAAGACGGGTGTGCGACACGTGGCTAGTGATGATCATGAAGAATCACTGCTGAGTTCTGCATCTGGAGCGATCTAATAGGGACGATGGCCGAATATGTATCAGGATAGACTTACTCGCAGAACTTGTAATATCGTAGGAGTGATTGTACTGTATTTCTTGAGCTCGAATAATATATTCAAAACTTCGCTTGTAACTTGTTCGAAGAATATCAATTATTAAAGCTTTATTTCTTGTTTTATTCCTCCGTCTCTTCTATCTCTCCAGTCGAATTTGAGTTAGGCTTGTAGGAACTTATAGTCATTGCGAAGCTATGGATCCCTTCCCTTTGGGATCGAAAATTTCTTTTATAGATCGAACTATAGCCCACCCTTAATTGCGACTTCGGGAATTTATCGCCGTCGTACGAACATTCATTGATATTCATATTTAGAGATTATCATCGAGCAATAAAATGTATCTATTTCTATTCTAACTGATCAAGAAAACCATCAGATAATTGATAATAATTTGACTCACATAATTTATTCTGAGATCACTAAAGATGAAGATCGGAAAAATAAATTCTGATCCTTAATAAGTTATGATTCCATAGACTTTCACGATCTTTTGACGCTGACCAATGATCGGACTGATTTGGTCTTGGCTAGTCGAGAACGAAATCCGTGAAGTTTATTCATTTATAAACAGAGTACTGAACAATTTGTGGAAAATAAATCCGACGAAGGGAGAAAAGAATTGGACGATCGTATAACAGAACCAATAATTTGAAGGTCGGAGATTAATTCCCTAAGACTTATCTTTTACCTTTGCTTCGCTGGTCGGAGGATCGTCGCTAAAAATGAATGGCGGAATCCCTGATTAGTGAGTCGCCCACGACATATTGTCGAGCTTATTAACGACCGAATTATGTGCTCCCTTCTGATATACGTATTTCTCCTCGTAGTAGGCATATTTCGATCTAATACTCGAATAAGGCCCCACGGTGGGCGCCAATTGATCTTACGCATTCTCGTTGGTTCGATCAATGTGTTATGCATTGTGGTATGAGTGCTAACAAAATAGAAGAAAAAGATCAATAGTGATGTATTCAGGATTATCGAGTACAGATTACAAGAATTGGGAGTCCTATTCGAGCATTATAGGATGCCGTACAAGCTAGAGGGTGAAATACATATAAGATAGCCTATACTAAGATTATTCCCCAAGTGAGTCCGAGCAGCAGTCTCGAAGGAAGAGCACCTGGGAAGTTGTTGTTGTCGTCATAAATGCTTGGGGTATTTATAGCTGAGCTGATGGGCCTGGTCCTGGGCTCGGCCCAACAGTGCCATTCGACCTCGAGTTCTCTTTATAAGCTCGGAACAGATGTTATTCGACACCCATCGAGCTAGTGAGGATAGGGGATCCAAATTACCCCTCATCATATTTTCCTCTTCAAACTTATCGACTGTCGCTCTTCGAAGAAGAGTCACAAGAAGCTCGTGATGCATTCGCGCAAACTTTGGCCGAAAATAAAGTTCTTCAAGCGCAACTAAGTGATACAGCTAAGAAGCTAACTGATAGTCAACGTGAATTATTTAAAACGAGGAAGGAGCTAGAAAACGCCATGAAGGAAAAATATACCCCTGCTGCTGAGGAAATTTTGGTATTGATGGTCGAGGAGAAAAGCGCCCTCGAGGAGGAGCTTAAGAAAGTTAAGATTGAGCTTGAACAGGGCAAGCAGGATTCCGAACGTTCGTACAATCAAGGGCAGGAAGTAGTTAGATATCCGGTAATACGGGAGTTTTTGAAATCCCCGGTTCTCGATCCCTTAGTTCGAAAAAGAATATGTGGGGTTCTCCAAACGATCTTCTATAAAGGGGTTCAACAGCTTATTGCGTCTAAAAGAATCCGGATGATATGGACCACTACCTCCTGTACATGAATCCCTTCAAGAATTCCGAGGGAAAAGATTACAAAGCTTCGTCTTTACCTCAAGAATTTGGGGATTGGCAAACTCATGAATTTGCCCCTATGTTGAAGAGTTTGTTACTCCTATGCCGAATCCAGATATGCTCGAACAGAGAGTCACTGACTTCCATTCTGCCTCGGGGGAAAATGAATCCGCTCAAGATGAGTATGTGGATATAGATGCGAATCTGATGGCCAGAGTGATCGACCTGAAAATCGAGCCGAGTCCTCGACTGACGAAGATGAAGATAGTGACAGTTCGAATAGTGAAAACGATAGCTCGGGAGAAGGTGATTCTGACGAAGAAAAGGATGGGGATGATCGTGATTCTAAGCCTGGGAATTTGAAGTCCGATCATTGATAGTTATGTAATAGGATGTTCCTTAGGATTTTGCCTAGTAATTCTCATTCGTAGCTTGTAACCAAGATGTTTTCTTTCTTCTTTTGAATATATGCATATCTTTTACTTCACTCTTTGTTTTTCGAAATTTCTATCTTTTATAATCGAATTAAATTATTTCTCGTCGAATTTCCTCTGGGGTCGTAACGGTTCAATCATTAAAAGTAAAGTGTTGTCCGCACTATAAATACAAGTGCCATTTCAACTCATTTCACCATAATGCTTTAGTATTGAGATCGGAGCTCCAAGGTTAACATATGATTCCGGACTTTAAATTCTTTCCTTCGATCATAATGGATAAAGTGTTGGGTACTCCCATCGACCCCAAATTGTTATTAGGTGGTGCCAAGAATAAAGTCCCGCCCAAAGATTAAAAATTAATTAAGGAGAAGAAATCCTCCAAGGCTTCTCCAAAATCTTCCGAGCCTTCATCCCAAACTTCTGATGGTGGGAAAAGTAAGAAAGAGAAGCAGGCTTCAACCAAATCTGCTAAGGTCGTACCCAACAAATCGATTCTTTCAGATGAGAGCTCCGATGGGGAAACCGAGGGCTCACCCTCTAAGCCCCTCGATAATTCCAAACGAGCATTGGCTAGGCAAAAGGCATCAGAGCTTGTTTCGAACAAAAGACCTAGTCTCGATGAGAGCGCCCCGACTGAGACTTTGCAGAAACTTTCTATTGAGGATACACCTTTGACTAATGCTCCTGCAGCTAGTTACGAGGGTGGAGGGCCAAATAAGAAAGTTAAATTGACTGTTACCGGTGAAGATACTCGTGTTCAGGAAGCATCTGCTGAATCCATAGGGGTCGAGAATCCTTCAGAGCTTTTTCCTGTTTCTGCTATTCCTGAGAAACTTCTATCCCCGCTTGGAGAATTAAAGAATAAGTCCCATTCCGAGAGGTTGCTCGATAATCCCGTTCCGAGTCTCCTGCAGGCTCATATTTCTGTTTCCGAGGCGGATCCGTCGAAGGGGAAGAGTCCTTCGCAGTTATTCCAGTTAGGATCAAATTATATTGTCCAGGTGATTATAATAACTTGATTTTTCTCTTCTCTTTTTTTTTTATATATATTGTTGACCCAATTTTTCGACAATAGGCTGGCCAAGACTTTCTCAAGCTCAAGATGCTGGCTGAGCAGGGGATTGAACGACATGCTGCTCTTTCCCTCGAGCTGGAGAAAAAGAAAGTCGAGCTTGAAGGCGCCTTAGAGGCTAAAAAGTCCGTTGAGGAAAGGTTGGCTTTGGAGAGAGAAAAGGCAGCTAAGGATCATGGTGAGGAGAATTATCAGAAGCTGAGCAAGGAGCTCGAAGTGTTGAAAGGAATTTATGAGCAGGAGAAGAAAGATTCCGAGGTCCGCAAGCAGAAGGCTTACACTCGTGGGTATGATGATCCCAGTGCCGAGCTTCGGAAGATATTTTCCGATAATAAACTTCTTTAGATGTATTTTTCTTCTTGCTATAGTTTTAAGTTCTGTTTCCTGAGATTTTGTAATCTTGAATAATTTGTTTTGGGTGTTTTCTAATTGGACCTCTGTACTAGGCTTTGCGCCATTTTTCGATTGATATTTTGTTTCTGACGCTTACATAGATCCTCTTTGATAAGGCGAGTAGTTTGTTACTAAGACAATATGATCATTTGTTCGGATTTCCGTCGTCACGGGAGAATTCCGATCTTCGAGGGATAATTTAGCTGACTCTATAACAGTTATTTCAATTTTACTGAAATCTTCGTGTTTTTTCCCCGCCAAACGTCCCCTATCCCTCAGGAAATGAAACAGTCATTGAATCTCTGTAACAACCCAACTTCGTGTTAATCTAACACTTACAATTAGGCAACCACTAAACTTAATATCTATAATCAAACTCAAAAAGTGTTTAAAGCATAACAACTAAAATTCATAGAATCGAGCCCAAAACACTTTCAATACTAATAATTTACCTTTAATTGACCAAAAACAATACATAACTACAAAATAAGCATATAGATAATTACATATACATACTTTCATGTCTACATATAAACCCGAAGTGTGGCATCTAGTCATCAAGTCAACATCAAAATTAGATAGGTAGACGTATACATATACAACCAAATTTAACATTACATTGGCAAAAGTCACTACTACACATTCATATAAACTTATTTACACAAAAGAACATCAAAGCAATTCACTAGGAAATCTTCACTTGAGTTCGGTGCCTGAATCACTGAAAATGATAACAAAAAAATATGTAAGTTGAAATATTCAACTTAGTGAGGCTGGTGTCTGTGTGTGCATAATCCCTGTTTAAGTGTTAGAATATTTACTATAATACACCCTGCATAACCAATGCTTATCGTAACTTTAACCACTAAATTTCACATTCGATCAATCCAACAAGTAATAAACTATCAAGACACAAAATCATTATTTTAAATAGGAAATTAGACTAAGGGTAAATAACCACACATTCGAGAAACAAGAAAACATTCAAAATAACCACTCGTTCACTATAAGGATATTTAATCCCAATTTATCACTAAGAATAAGAGGCCAATCTTACCATCCCTCACGAAAATGCATTGCTGCCAATTTAGGTCACTTATACCAAAATATAATAGACCAAGATAATGATCGATTCGGAGTCAACCTGACAAGTCTCCACTTGTTCCAGATTTATCCGAACCTACCATTATCACTCACTATGAACAGGTACACACCCTGTCCTTACAATAAACATTTAAAAAGAAGCAATACTATCATTACATATTTCACATCAACTACACTATTGCCACAGATAGTTAATCTAGCAATTTCGAAATATCACAGACACTAAAATAAATATTCACTGTGAGCATCGCAGGCTTACTGCTAGAACAACTCAATACTATCATAATCAAAACATATAACGAATATTATATATTCATGTATTAACTTGCTTTTAAATAAACTATAACATTCACATAATATAAGTATGGTACAGCTCTCACCTTCAATGCGATTACCCAAACCTTACTAATTATTCGATGCTGGTTCTAGGCCCGCTCCTGTACACCGAAAGCAACAATATATTAAGTCATTCACTTTGAGCGGTAAATAAAACCATTCTAAACTCATACCATATAGAAAACTACAATAATTTTACGTAATAATCATGATCTAATTTGAAAGGCATATGACATTCTAATTCGATTCACTTGAGTCAACTTCAATTCCATTGTCACTTCTATCATATTATAAATCTTGTGAAATTGGTAATTGTTCCATTTCTTAATATAAGTAACCTTAATAAATTTACAATTCAAGAACTAATACCAATTGAATTTCATAAACTCTAAACATCAACTAAAATCGTATAAACCCAAATCAAAATGAAATTTAGCTAATTAGGACTTCATACCTTTCTATTAATAATATCTATCAATAACTAAATAATCTCCAAAATGAAAAGAACTAAAACCATAAAATGGAAATCCAAGTACTTGAATTGAAACCCTATGTTTGAATGTCAAATACTCAAAGAAATCTGCATAATTGTTTAAGAATCAAAAGCAATTAAAGTGAGCAAGTAAGGGTATTAAGTGTTTTACCCTAAATCTTGTATTCCCACAAACCTTTCTTCTTACAATTTCCACTTCACACTTTCTTCAATGTCTCTCGGCTTCTCCTTCCTTCTATTTCTTTCTTTTCTTTCTCTAATAAGCCTATACTTGTATAAGAAATTTTATTTTTACTTGAGAAAAGAAATTTGAAGACTTGGGCATTAAATCCCAATTTACGTGAACAGGTGGAGAGAACAAATCTCACCATCTGTTCTGTTCCTTTTTTTTTTTTTTAATTAATTAATTAAGTAAAAATTGCAATCTTGACCCAAACATTATTCAAGAGAAAACAATTTGCCCTCAAACTTTAATAATTTGGAAAAGAGAGTATCCTAATTTCTCTTTCACTTCATTAATAGATATAATATACCCCAAGCAAGAAATTGTGAAATTAGCTACTCTAAGTAGTGTTAATATGAATTTTCGAAATTAAAAATTTTTTTGAGGCCTTACATACTCCCCCACTTAAAAGAATTTGGTCCCCAAATTTGTACCTGATAACTCGAACAACTCGGGATTATGCTTTCTCATTTCCTCCTCTAGCTCCCAAGTTGTTTCCTCTGTCTGTTGACTTTGCCATAAGACCTTTACGAGGGGAATCTTGCGGTTCCGCAGCTCTTGAAACTTTTTATCTAGTATGCGTATAGGTTTTTCCTCGTAGGTCAAATTCTTTTGTAGTTGTAAGGGTTTATGATCAATCACATGCGAAGGATCTGGGTGATATTTCTTTAGAAGAGAGACATGGAATACATTATGAATTTCACCCAAATTTGGTGGAAGGTCTAGTCTATATGCCACCGATCCAACTCGTTCTAAAATTTCAAAAGGCCCAACATATCTTGGGCTGAGTTTTCCGCCTTTGCCATACTTTATGAGTCCCTTTTTTGGTGATACTTTCAAGAATACTCTATCACCCACTTCGAATTCTGATGAGGGGTACTTTGGAATCTTTATTTTGGGAGCTCATGCTGGATCAAAGAACCCAAATTTCGACCTTGAGCTCATTGGAGGCCCTGAGTTCGACCTTGAAGGCCTAATTTCGACCCTGGGTGCATATTTCCAACCCTGGGATGCCTAGCTTCGACCTTGAAGGCCTAATTTCGACCCTGGGTGCATATTTCCAACCCTGGGATGCCTAACTTCGACCTTGAAGGCCTAATTTCGACCCTGGGTGCATATTTCCAACCCTGGGATGCCTAGCTTCGACCTTGAAGGCCTAATTTCGACCCTGGGTGCATATTTCCAACCCTGGGATGCCTAACTTCGACCTTGAAGGCCTAATTTCGACCCTGGGTGCATATTTCCAACCCCGAAGCTTTGAACTCCAATTAGCTCAGTCCGATCGCCAGCAGAGGGGCTCATGGTCGAATCTATCATTGGGCCAACCTCAGGCCCAAGCCCATGGGCCAATCCCCATCCTCAGCTATAAATACCCCAAGCATTTATGACACAAAGGAGAGATTTGGGGGGGGCTGCTCCTTGATCGAAGCCTCCTGCTCGGACTTTCTCTTGGCCTAGATTAAATCACCTTAGTTGGTATGTACTTAGCCTCTAGCTTGTACGGCATCCTATAATGCTCAAATAGGACCCTCATTACTTGTAATATGTACACTCATATTCAAAATATACTTTATTGATCTTCAATCTCATATCATAGCATATCTTGCATGCTCAACTTAAATTATTTTGATCTCCAACGAAAATCCGTAAGATCAATTGGCGCCCACCGAGGGGCCTTATTTGGGTGTTAGATCGAAATATGCCTACCACGAGGCAGTTCACGTACGATCAAGGGAATTCTCATATCTCCATGGTCGAATTTTTAGACCAAAGTCAAGTTATCAAGCATCCATGGTCGAATTTTTAGACTAGGGTCATATTCTCCAGCTCGAATTGTTAGACCTCCAAGATCAAACTCTCAGATCTCCAAGGTCAAGTTTCCAGAATCGGGTTTTATGATCTCATGGTCGAATTTATGATCTCATGGTTGAATTTTATACTCTCTTGGTTGAGTTTTATACTCTCTTGGTCGAATTTCATGCTCTCTTGGTCGAATTTCATGCTCTCATGGTCGAATTTTATGATCTACAAGATCAAACTCTCAGATCTCCAAGGTCAAGTTTCCAGAATCGGGTTTTATGATCTCATGGTCGAATTTATGATCTCATGGTTGAGTTTTATACTCTCTTGGTTGAGTTTTATACTCTCTTGGTCGAATTTATGCTCTCATGGTCGAATTTCATGCTCTCATGGTCGAATTTTATGATCTACAAGATCAAACTCTCAGATCTCCAAGGTCAAGTTTCCAGATTCGGGTTTTATGATCTCATGGTCGAATTTATGATCTCATGGTTGAGTTTTATACTCTCTTGGTTGAGTTTTATACTCTCTTGGTCGAATTTCATGCTCTCTTGGTCGAATTTCATGCTCTCATGGTCGAATTTTATGATCTACAAGATCAAACTCTCAGATCTCCAAGGTCAAGTTTCCAGAATCGGGTTTTATGATCTCATGGTCGAATTTATGATCTCATGGTTGAGTTTTATACTCTCTTGGTTGAGTTTTATACTCTCTTGGTCGAATTTATGCTCTCATGGTCGAATTTCATGCTCTCATGGACGAATTTTATGATCTACAAGATCAAACTCTCAGATCTCCAAGGTCAAGTTTCCAGAATCGGGTTTTATGATCTCATGGTCGAATTTATGATCTCATGGTTGAGTTTTATACTCTCTTGGTTGAGTTTTATACTCTCTTGGTCGAATTTATGCTCTCATGGTCGAATTTCATGCTCTCATGGTCGAATTTTATGATCTACAAGATCAAACTCTCAGATCTCCAAGGTCAAGTTTCCAGATTCGGGTTTTATGATCTCATGGTCGAATTTATGATCTCATGGTTGAGTTTTATACTCTCTTGGTTGAGTTTTATACTCTCTTGGTCGAATTTATGCTCTCATGGTCGAATTTCATGCTCTCATGGTCGAATTTTATGATCTACAAGATCAAACTCTCAGATCTCCAAGGTCAAGTTTCCAGAATCGGGTTTTATGATCTCATGGTCGAATTTATGATCTCATGGTTGAGTTTTATACTCTCATGGTTGAGTTTTATACTCTCTTGGTCGAATTTATGGTCTCCATGGTCGAATTCTATGATCTTCGAATTTTATTATCTTCAATCTACGATCTTCAGGATCAAAATTTTATTATCTTCAATCTATGATCTCCAGAGATCTTATTATTTCTATTGCATGCTCTTGCAAGTATCATCGAATCACGATTGACCTCTAATCTATTATTCAAAAAGGGGGAAAGCCGTTGCTATGCCCCTTGGATCGAAAAGTATAAAATGGGTGACGACCCTCGGGCTAAAAATGCTCTGAAAACGACTAAGGGTGAAAGCCTCTGCTATGCCCCTTAGATCGAAATTATCAAAGGGTGAAAGCCTCTGCTATGACCCTCGGGCTAAAAATGCTCTGAAAACGACTAAGGGTGAAAGCCTCTGCTATGCCCCTTAGATCGGAATTATCAAAGGGTGAAAGCCTCTGCTATGACCCTCGGGCTAAAAATGCTCTGAAAACGACTAAGGGTGAAAGCCTCTGCTATGCCCCTTAGATCGAAATTATCAAAGGGTGAAAGCCTCTGCTATGACCCTCGGGCTAAAAATGCTCTGAAAACGACTAAGGGTGAAAGCCTCTGCTATGCCCCTTAGATCGAAATTATCAAAGGGTGAAAGCCTCTGCTATGACCCTCGGGCTAAAAATGCTCTGAAAACGACTAAGGGTGAAAGCCTTTGCTATGCCCCTTAGATCGAAATTATCAAAGGGTGAAAGCCTCTGCTATGACCCTCGGGCTAAAAATGCTCTGAAAACGACTAAGGGTGAAAGCCTCTGCTATGCCCCTTAGATCGAAATTATCAAAGGGTGAAAGCCTCTGCTATGACCCTCGGGCTAAAAATGCTCTGAAAACGACTAAGGGTGAAAGCCTCTGCTATGCCCCTTAGATCGAAATTATCAAAGGGTGAAAGCCTCTGCTATGACCCTCGGGCTAAAAATGCTCTGAAAACGACTAAGGGTGAAAGCCTCTGCTATGCCCCTTAGATCGAAATTATCAAAGGGTGAAAGCCTCTGCTATGACCCTCGGGCTAAAAATGCTCTGAAAACGACTAAGGGTGAAAGCCTCTGCTATGCCCCTTAGATCGAAATTATCAAAGGGTGAAAGCCTCTGCTATGACCCTCGGGCTAAAAATGCTCTGAAAACGACTAAGGGTGAAAGCCTCTGCTATGCCCCTTAGATCGAAATTATCAAAGGGTGAAAGCCTCTGCTATGACCCTCGGGCTAAAAATGCTCTGAAAACGACTAAGGGTGAAAGCCTCTGCTATGCCCCTTAGATCGAAATTATCAAAGGGTGAAAGCCTCTGCTATGACCCTCGGGCTAAAAATGCTTTGAAAACGACTAAGGGTGAAAGCCTCTGCTATGCCCCTTAGATCGAAATTATCAAAGGGTGAAAGCCTCTGCTATGACCCTCGGGCTAAAAATGCTCTGAAAACGACTAAGGGTGAAAGCCTCTGCTATGCCCCTTAGATCGAAATTATCAAAGGGTGAAAGCCTCTGCTATGACCCTCGAGCTAAAAATGCTCTGAAAATGACTAAGGGTGAAAGCCTCTGCTATGCCCCTTAGATCAAAATTATTAAACGAGTGAAAGCCGTTGCTATGCCCCTTAGATCAAATCTATTATGGGTGAAAGCTGTTGCTAAGACCCTTGAAGATAAAATTCTACGATCATATTCCACGATCAAATTCTATGATCTCCAAAGTTGAATTTATTATTTCCAGGATCAAGTTCTATGATCCCCAAAGTCGAATTTTGTGATCTCCAAGGATCAAATTCTATGATCTCCAAAGTTGAATTTATTATTTTCAGGATCAAGTTCTATGATCCCCAAATTTCGACCTTATGCTCTTTGAAGACCTAAATTTCGACCTTATGCTCTTTGAAGACCTAAATTTCGACCTTATGCTCTTTGAAGGTCCTAAATTTCGACCTTATGCTCTTTGAAGACCTAAATTTCGACCTTATGCTGATTGAAGGTCCTAAATTTTGACCTTATGCTAATTGAAATCATGTGTGATCAAACACTAGAAAATCCGACCCCGAATGCATAACTTCGATCCCTAAAACATTTTGGAGTTTCTAAGATATGCACTCTTTTTCCCTGGTTCGGTTTTTATCCCACTGGGTTTTTCCGAGCTAGGTTTTTAACGAGGCATATCCGAAACACTAAAAAAGCGATCCTCAAGGATTTTCTACTTCTCCGAGCTTCAACTTCACTTTACGCTCAAAGAAGTGGGGGAGTATTGATGAGGGGTACTTTGGAATCTTTATTTTGGGAGCTCATGCTGGATCAAAGAACCCAAATTTCGACCTTGAGCTCATTGGAGGCCCTGAGTTCGACCTTGAAGGCCTAATTTCGACCCTGGGTGCATATTTCCAACCCTGGGATGCCTAGCTTCGACCTTGAAGGCCTAATTTCGACCCTGGGTGCATATTTCCAACCCTGGGATGCCTAACTTCGACCTTGAAGGCCTAATTTCGACCCTGGGTGCATATTTCCAACCCTGGGATGCCTAGCTTCGACCTTGAAGGCCTAATTTCGACCCTGGGTGCATATTTCCAACCCTGGGATGCCTAACTTCGACCTTGAAGGCCTAATTTCGACCCTGGGTGCATATTTCCAACCCCGAAGCTTTGAACTCCAATTAGCTCAGTCCGATCGCCAGCAGAGGGGCTCATGGTCGAATCTATCATTGGGCCAACCTCAGGCCCAAGCCCATGGGCCAATCCCCATCCTCAGCTATAAATACCCCAAGCATTTATGACACAAAGGAGAGATTTGGGGGGGGCTGCTCCTTGATCGAAGCCTCCTGCTCGGACTTTCTCTTGGCCTAGATTAAATCACCTTAGTTGGTATGTACTTAGCCTCTAGCTTGTACGGCATCCTATAATGCTCAAATAGGACCCTCATTACTTGTAATATGTACACTCATATTCAAAATATACTTTATTGATCTTCAATCTCATATCATAGCATATCTTGCATGCTCAACTTAAATTATTTTGATCTCCAACGAAAATCCGTAAGATCAAATTCTAACGGTTTCCTTCGTCTATCAGCATAACTTTTTTGTCTGTTCTGGGCGGCTATCATCCTTTTCTTAATTATTTGAACTGTTTCAATGGCCTCTTGAATTAGGTTAGGGGTTCCTTGACTCTGTTGCGATATTGAGGAGGTCAATATTTTATGCTTATCAAAATCCCAGTTAATTGGAGACCTACACTTCCGTCCATACAATGCTTCGTATGGTGCCATCTGAATGGTAGACTGGAAGCTATTATTGTATGCGAATTCTACCAAAGATAGATGTTTCTCCCATCCACCCTTGAAGTCGAGTACACAAGCACGGAGCATATCTTCCAAAATTTGTATCGTTCTTTCTGATTGTCCATCTGTTTGAGGGTGTGCCGTAGTGCTGAATTGCAACTTAGTACCTAAAGCTTCTTGAATTTTTTTCCACAGTCTCGACATAAACCTTGGATCACGATCTGAAGTGATGCTCTTAGGTACTCCGTGTATTCTAATAATTTCATCTATATATAATTCTGCAAGTCGATCCATGGTGTAGTTCACGCTGATGGGAATAAAATGAGCAACTTTAGTCAGTCGATCCACAATAACCCATATTGCGTTGTGCTGATTTCTACTCTGTGGTAAACCTGTTACAAAGTCCATAGTCACTGATTCCCACTTCCATTCAGGCACTGGTAAGGGTTGTAATAAACCGGATGGGCGTTGATGTTCTGCTTTTATTTGTTGGCAAACAAAACATTTTGCTATGAAATCAGCTACCTCTTTTTTCATGCCTTCCCACCAATAATATCGCTTCAAATCCTGGTACATCTTATTTCCGCCGAGATGAATGCTATATCGCGAACGGTGGGCTTCTTCCAAAATTTTATCTTTCAAGCTACTATTCTTCGGCACCCATATCCTTCCTCTAAATCGTAATGCTCCAGTTGAATCTATACTAAAAGGTGACTCCACGTTTCCCTCAAGAGATTTCTTTGCCTTCTGTACTTCTGTATCAGTTTGTTGAAGTTCGAGGATTTGTTGTAGGAGATTTGATTGTACCTGCAAACTCATGAAAAGAATCCCCATTTTAGATTCTTCAGGATTCCAATAGGTAATCTTTTCAAGCATCTTCCATTCTTCATTCATCAAATATGCTACAGTAACTTTTCTGCTTAAGGCGTCCGCCACGACATTTGCTTTCCCCGGCTGATACTGAATGGAACATTCATAATCTTCTAAAAATTCGATCCATCTTCGTTGCCTCATATTTAGGTCCTTTTGCGAGAATAAGTACTTCAGACTTTTGTGATCTGTGAAGATTACAAAAGATGCATCGTAGAGGTAATGTCTCCACTTTCCCAAGGCAAAAACTATAGCTGCAAGCTCTAGGTCGTGTACGGGATAATTCTTTTCATATGGTTTTAACTTTCGAGAGGCATAAGCAATCACTTTACCGTTTTGCATCAAAACGCACCCCAATCCCTCCTTAGATGCATCGGTGTAAACCATAAGGTTCTCTGTTCCTTCAGGTAAAGCCAATACTGGAGCCGTAGTTAAGCGTCTTTTTAATTCCTTGAAACTTTCTTCACAATTATCATCCCATACGAATGGTATTTTCTTTTGGGTAAGTTTTGTCAAAGGCGCAGCTATTTTGGAAAAATCCTTAATGAATCTCCGGTAATAACCAGCTAGACCCAAGAAACTGCGAATCTCACTTATTGTTTTGGGCCTTTTCCATTCTGTAACTGCTTCAACCTTAGAGGGATCAACTGCTATGCCATCTCCCGATATAACATGACCCAAAAAGGCGACATGTTCTAACCAAAATTCACATTTGCTAAATTTGGCATACAACTTATTCTCCCTTAGTACCCGTAACACCTCTCGTAGGTGTGTCTCATGTTCTTGTTTGGATTTGGAATAGATCAAAATATCGTCGATGAAGATTACAACGAACCGGTCCAAGTATGGTCTGAAAATACGGTGCATTAGGTCCATGAATGCGGCCGGTGCATTGGTTAAGCCAAAGGGCATCACGACGAACTCAAAGTGTCCATACCTCGTGTTGAGAGCCGTCTTTGGAATGTCTTCCTCCTTAATCTTCAACTGATAATAGCCTTGCCTTAAATCAAGTTTTGAGTAAACTTGTGATCCTTGAAGTTGATCAAACAGTTCTTCTATGCGCGGTAACGGGTATTTATTCTTGATAGTAACATTATTCAACCCTCTATACTCGATACACATACGTAATGTCCCGTCTTTCTTCTTTACAAATAAAACAGGAGCTCCCCATGGTGAAGTACTCGGTCTAATAAAACCACGTTTCAACAGATCTTGAAGTTGTGCCTTTAATTCATTCAACTCGGTAGGAGCCATACGATAGGGTGCTTTGGCTATTGGAGAAGCTCCTGGTAAGATTTCAATAGTAAATTCTACATCCCGATCAGGGGGTAAAGTTGTCAACTCTTCTGGGAACACGTCCACAAACTCATTTACTATAGGGACTTCTTTTAACTCTACTTTGTCTTTTGGCTTGTTGATTAACTCGACGTGCTTGAACTGCGGAGATGATCGGAATCTTGTCAAACTTTCGGTCTCCATATAAACATACCTCTGATTGTCCGGGAACTCGCAGTGTAACCGATTTTTTATGACAATCTAGATAAGCAAAATGTGTGGACAACCAATCCATCCCAAGAATTATATCAAAATCCAGTATGGGTAACACTATTAAATCAGCCGGAAAAGTTCCCTTGCCTACTCTAACCCCACAATTCTTGTACACCGTACCCGTTATAAATGAGGACCCCATAGGTGTACTAACCTCTAAATCAAAAGGAAGTTTTTCAGCTTCCCACTTAAGATTTGCAACAAAATGAGGGGATACAAAAGAATGAGATGCGCCAGAATCAAACAACACTTTAGCCAAACTTTTACCAACAAGAATTGTACCTTCCACGACATTAGTAGGATTCAATTTGGTCTCTTTATCTCCTTCCAAGGCGTAAGCACGCCCTGGGACCTTGGGTCTGGTTGTTGTAGATGGGTTATCGCGAGATTTATCATTTCTTGTCCAGTTATTTGCCCCAATCTGAGGACAATTCTTGATGAAATGTTTGTCACTACCACATTTTAGACATTTGCCCGCCTTTTTCCAACATCTATCCTCCGAATGTCCGGCATATCCACAGTAGTTACACACCCGATCCTGGTACATCTTCACCCCTTCTTTTGGTGCTGAAGGTTTCTTGAAGTTTACATATTGGGGACGCATAAATTTTTGCCTTTTTCCAGGGTTCATTCCCGTCTGCCAAGATGAAGATGGGGGTCTACTTTGTTTTTCACTTGGTTGAACATGACTTGTTTTGGTTGATGTATTTTCCACTCTGGTAGCTCTTTCCACTGCATCAGTATAAAGTTCAATGTGATGTGATGACAATGCCTCCTGAATTTCTTGCCGTAGACCTCTAATGAATTTTCGAGTACGCCTTTGTTCATCAACGAGCAAGTGGGGAGCATACTTGATTAAACGGCTGAAACGAGCTTCATAAACAACCACTGAGGATGTGCCCTGGCGAAGTGCATTGAATTCTTCCTCTCTTTGTTCGCGTACCACAGTAGGTACATATTTGTCACTGAATTCCTGCAAAAAGTTTGCCCATCTACTTTGTATATGGTTTTGCTCCCAACTGAGTTCTCTCGATGTTGGATAAGGATGAAGATGAAGGCACTAAAGGAAGTTTGATAAGGGAGGTTTTGATGCATTCCAAAACTTCATATTTGGCTAAGTATGGAGTAACTTAGCTGATAAACTTATCAAGGAATTTTGACTAAGTACAAAAAGACATCAGAAGAGTCAAATTTTCAAGGTCCAAGACTTCTGATCCGCTGAAGGAAAGTTATCAGACTGATGAAAGATCAGCCGACTCAAATCAGATTTGTTCAAGTTTGAGATCAGCTTTGTTCGCTATCAGACTTGCACTTTTATCAGCCAAGTGAAGAAGATCATAAAGTGTTCCCAACGGTAATAAATGCCCCTTGGAGTAATAAATGCTGAAGTACAAGGTTATTAAAGACAAATGATTGAAGAATTGCTTCGCATCAGCTGGGTGCATTTAATGCTGCCTGCAGAATAGTACTGTTCACAGTACGGACAGACTGGAAAAGAGCCGTTCGCGGAAATTAAGGACCAGTACTCGAGGAATTTGAATCCTGTCTCTCTTCAACGGACATTTTTCAAACCTCAAGTATAAATAGCTGAAAGAGACGAAGAAGAAACAAGCAACACAATCTCTGAGAAATTTTCGAAGCAAAATTCTTTAAGTCTCAAGAACAGCTCACTCATCAGCTTAGTCATTTGTTGACGAAAAGCGAAGTTGAAGAACAAAGATAAATACATCTTCTGAGTGATTTTGTAAACAAGAGTGTTGTGAGAAGTAGATATCCGTCTAAGTGAGTGATATTACTTCAGAGAAGTAGAATTTCTTTGTGATTTCTTACTGCGAACTTACGACCTGTTCATTTGTTGTAAGGCGTAAGCAGAGTATACTGATTACTGTGTGTTTTTAGTATAACCCAAGATCTTTGTGACTTGGAAGAGTGGACTAAAGGATATTCAAATCCATATAACCACTATAAAAATTGCTTGTGTTTTTATTTGCATTTTACTTGCATATTTTCAGTTGCATAAAACACATTAAGTTAACTGTTTGAAAAAGGATCTAAAAAGAGATTTTACAAATCTGGGGAAGCATTTTTCAAACTGCTAAGTTTACTTGTGAAAAACACTTTGAAAATCCGCTGCAAGTATTCTAAGTATTAAAACTGATTTTGACAAAATCAGCTAAGTAACAATCAGACGAGTGGTCAACAAAGCTGTTCAAAGATTTGTTCGCGAACAGAATTGTAACTAACTAATCTGATCGGCTTAGTCTGTTCAGTTAGAGTAAAAGTTTTAAAGTTAAATTTGAAGAAAATTTTTAAAGAGGTTTATTCACCCCCCCCCCCCTCTAAACCTCTTCTGACCACTTGGGCCCAACAAGTGGTATCAGAGCAGGTGGTTCATTAGAATCAGCTGCCTTATCAACGAGCTTGATCCAAGTGTTTTTCAAAGGTTTTAAATTTTTTTTCAAAAGAGCATCTTTTTGAAAAATCAAAACTTTTTGAAAAATGGACTGTATCAGCCATGTTCCCCACATTGCTGGTATGTCATTTGAAGATTGGAAAATCAGAATGGAGATTTTCCTAGCTGCTTATAATGACAACATGTACACATGTATCATTAAGGGTCCATTCAGATTCACAAAGACCATAAAAATCAATGAAGTTGATACGGTTGTGGAGAAAGACTTACATGAGATGACTGCTGAAGAAATCAAGCTGTTCAATCTTGACAAAGTCGGAAGATTCATCATGACTAAAGCCCTGGACAATGATCGGTTTGACAAAGTCAAACATTGAAAACTGCAAAGGAAATGTGGGATAAAGTCAGAGATATGAGCGAAGGAAACGACGCCATAAAAGAGCATCAGCTGAGTGTTGCTCTAGAAAAGCTGGACAATTTCAAAATGAAGTCTGCGGAAACCATTGATCAGATGGATACAAGGTTTACAAGGACGTTGAATGAAGTTCTGAAGCTTGGAAAAACCTTCACAGACAAGGAGATAACCGTCAGAGTTCTGAAGGCTCTACCTCCCAATTTCAACATGAAGGTGACAGCCATGGAAGAATCAAGAGATCTGGGCAAGATTTCTCTTACAGAGCTGTTCTCAGTACTCAAGGCGTATGAGTATAAACTGCCTTGATGGGGGCTGATTTTACGTGTTTTCGTTGGTTCGATCAAGGGTGGAATATAACGCAATAGTAATGAAATTAAAAGGAAAATAAAGATTAAATGTATTTGTATTCGGATGGATTGAGTACACAATACAAGTATGGGGGTCCTACTCGAGCATCTTTGGATGCCGTACAAGCTAGAGGGCGAAATACAATAGATCTAAAACCTATCTTTCCAAGTAATTCCGAGCAGTGGCTTCGAAGAGGGAGCACCTGGAAAATCGTGTCCAGTATCATAAATGCATGGAGTATTTATAGTAGAAGTTGGGGTTCAGGTAGTCCATCCGCAGATAAGGAATTCTTCGGCCCATAAGTTTGGGTCAGAGCTTGGCCCAACAGTAACCTGGGATCCTGGGCTTATGATATATTCGGGCGTCGGGGTCGAACTCGATCTTTCGAGATAAATACTGCTCGAGCTCGTATAATTATGAAGAAAGGCCAGAATCCGAAATATCCCTTATCAATACTCCCCCACTTCTCGAGCGTAAGTGGAGCTTAAGCTCGAAGAAGTAATTGTTGCCAAGGATAAAGGAGCAGGATGAATCATCCTAGGCTTGTCGTTTCGGGTATGCCTCATTAAAAACCTGACTCGGAAAAACCCTTTTGGGATAAAAACCGGATCAGGGAAAAAGAGTGCATCCCTGAGAAACTTCGTAACAGCATCGTCTTTATATCATCTTTGTTATTCGTGGTGTGGTTTTTCTATTTTTACGAATTGCAGAAAGTATGGGGCTGTAAGTGCAATTTCCAAAAATATGCCTTCAAATTTACCTCAAGGAGTTCAACTGTCGCGGTTACTCGGGGACTGGTTTGCAATTTCCCATTTTGTCCTTGTATATATATAGTTATACAGAGGGTTGCTGTTCCTCATAGATTCTGAGAAGAGAACTTTTAAGTCGGAGCAAACAGGTCGACAAGAGAGTCTCACAGCCATTTTCGAGCGGTCTTCACATATTTATTATGTCGGGCACAGCAGACTTGAAGGGAAAATCTCCTTTAGAGGAAAGTGAGGTCGATAGCTGGAAAGGGAAAGAAATAGTGGAGACTCAACCATCTGCGGCCAAGAATCCGCAAAGCTCGGGTTCTTCCTCGGACTCCAGTGGAGAGGAGCGGGAGTCAAATTCCGAGTCTGGAAATAGTGAAGACGAAAATTCCAACGAAGCAACAGTTTCTGAGAGGGAAGATATAGAGGATGAAGAACTTCGTTTGGGTAAAAATGAGCAGCAGAAATATAGACTGAATCGTAATGTAGTGGTTACGATTTATGATTGGGAAGAGCCCTCGACTAGCGCAGCTCTGAACATGACTGAGGAGAGGGCAGATGAAATCGTCTGTTCCTATAAGGAGACGGACTTGACGCAGTTGCAAGAAGAATTCGGTCGGTATCTAGGCGTTGGCTTTTCGATCGTGCTTCCTTCTCCCGATCAACGAGTTACCAATCCTCCCGCCGGCTGTCAAGCCTTTTACTCCAAACACTTCCATTATGGCTTACGCATCCCTTTCCCTCCTCTGCTAGAAACCCTTCTGGATGCTTTTAAGTTGGCTCCTTGCCAGATCTTACCGAATTCGATCGGCCTAATTGTAGCTTTTTGCGTGCTGATGAAGGCTAAGGGAAAGAGGGCGGCCTTCCAGAATTTTTGGCGGGTGTTCCAGATGAGTGCTTCCACCTCTTCGAACGCAGGCTATGTATATTTCTCTCAAAGGCCTAAAATTTCGATCTTGTCGGCTAATGTTAGCAGCAACTTGAAGGGGTGGAAACAAGAATTCTTCTTTGTTCGAGGACCAGAGTCTCCGCCTTCCGAAGATAATTCCGAGCCAACTCCCTTTGAATGGCCTGGAGCAACGGAGTGGATATACGGAAAACGACGTCTTGTGGGGAATATGAAAAATGAGATAACAGATAAATTTCTGCAATCTCTTCGTGCTGATCCTCATCAGACTGCTTTAATGACCCAAGAAGCAGTCTTGCGATTGGCCGAGCTCAGCAGTTGCACTTTTCCTGCCGACCCGATCGAATACGGGAAAGCTCAAATTGATCCTGCTGATCCCCCTTCCACGTTAGCTGATATAGTCGACAAATTCCGTACGTCGGTAGCTGGTCCGCACGTTGCTTCCTTTTCGAAGGGTAATAAGGGTCGACCTCGTCCTCAGACATCATCGATCATTCGAAAAACGAAAAAGTCCAAGGCCCCAGTTGGGACTGCGTCGACCTCGAATGCTTTAGTAATTGCTCCCCCGATTTCCCAAGCTGGAATCTCTCGGTCTAGGGCCGATGTGGAGGGGACCTCTGATTTCCAGGATACGGGATCTCTTCGATCTGTGTTTCCGAACATCTCCTCTAACCCTAACGACGAGGGGTTCAGTAACTATACCCTCCTGGAGAATCGTGCCGGAAAGATGTTGGAGGCCAGGATGAATCGCAAAAGAAGTAGCGATGTTCCTGAGTCCTCCAGGAGAGTCAAGCCTTTTGCTCGAGGGCCGAATCCTATTTCATGTCGGGCTGGTCATTCCGAGCCCGATCTGGCAGACTTTATCGAGGATCATTTGCAAGGACCGAGGGCTACCGGATATCCGGACTGTGGGACCATCGAATCTGATTTGGGCCCCGATGGTGAGCACACAGTGGATAAGTCTCTCCGAATGTTCCTGGCCGGGAGATTCCGAGATGACACTATCCAATCTTTTGCTAAGAAAGATTTTGAGATATTTGGCGATTATGCCCATGCCCAGCAAATGGTACTATCTAATTTCGAAAGTTTTTCAGCTTTATCCTTATAATCCTTATCTCACGTTTTTTCGTGTCTTTTCCTTTATAGGCCGGAGACTTATTTACCCAAACCGCTCTTCGACTATCCGTAGTGAGCGAAGAGTCTCAGGCGGTACAGAAAGCTTTATACGACGTTCTGAAGGATGAAGCTGCGAAGACCAGTCAGCTAAAGGATGTCAAGATTAAGTTGTCTGAGGTCGAAGCTGAACTCGAGATGATTAGAAAAGAGTTGGAAACAAAGAGGGCCTTAGAGGAGGAAGTGGAGAAATTAAAGCAGGAACTTGAGCAAACCAAAGTGTCTGCTAATCAGTCTTATGAACGGGGTCGAGCCGAAGCCAGGCTTCCCGCCATAAGGGAGTTCCTAAAATCTCCGATCCTTGATGCCTTGGTTCGGTCACGGTCAGGGAAGGTCAATCAGGCCTTCTACTTTAAAGGAGCTCAACACCTTCTCACAGCTGCTGAGATTGAAGGCGTCCTCGATGACTTCCTTCCTAAGCTGAATCCTTACAAGAATATTTTTGGCAAAGATTATAAAACATCTTCCCTTCCTCCTAAGCTCGAGGAATTCGCCACTCATGAGTTTGCTACTTTTCTTGAGGAATTTGGTGCACCGATGCCAAATCCTGATGAGCTCGAAGCCCGATCCGAAAGCGAAGACGTGGATATCGAAGGGGATTCCGGCGGTCAGAGTGAGCAAGGCACTCCTTCTTCTGTTTCGAGTAAATCTGCATCTGATGCACAAAATCACGATGGAGAAGGCAGCAGTTCAAATGAAGATGACTCTGATGATTCGGAAAGCGGTTCTAGCGAGTCGGAGAAACAAGATAGATCGGACCACGGTTCGGGCGTGAAAGAATCTAACCAATAACAATTGCCATGTAATAGGATTGACTTAGTGAATCCATGTACTTGTTTGCTTGTAATCTTTTCCTCTTGCCTACTTGGTGGGCGCTTGAATATGAATTTATTTTCTTTATGCTATTTTTGAGCTATTGCCTGTTTGAACTTTTTGTTGAATTTTATAACGTCATTCTTGCGTATTCAGCTGCGTCATTGGATCTTTTTTGGGAGTAGTGATTTACCAATCATTGGGATTTTGCCTGACGTCGTTTCTTTTATAAGTAGCAAGAGCACCTTTTATTACTTTCGCATTGATATTGCTCATAGCGTTCGGAGCTTCTTTAAACATTATTTTGGTTGGATCTTTGCCCGAACATTGAGAGATGGATAAAAGTTCGAACGCTCTTGTGATTCCTTGCATGCCTTTTTCCAGGCCGAGTGTTAGTAGAAAATTAAGGAAAAGAGATCGGTCATCAATTACATCCGCTAACTCTGACCAGCGAAACTTTCACGGGGGGAACAAATACTCGACCGTTGCCCTTCCTTCGTGCTTGAAAACTAGGGGCTCCAATAAGAGAAAAAAGGTTTCCTTCGCGGAGAATGTCACTGGGCATGTCCCTTCTCAAGCCGTACCTTCGTTGGTCCGTGAATCTTTGTTTAAAAGGGACATAGCTCCTTTTGATAAGGTGTCTCACGAGCAAACCAACCTGACTCTTCTTCGGTCCAGTGTTTCTATCTCCGAGGGTGACTCTTCGACTGGAGAACATTCCTCGTTTCTGTTTTATTCTGGGTTGGAAACTCTTGCCCAAGTAATTCCTTCTCATCTCTTTGTCATGACTGTTTAATCTCATTATTTCTGTTATAACATATCTTCTTATACGTTCAGGCTAGGGTGGTCTTTTCTAAGCTTTATGCCTTGGCCAAACATGAGTTCGAGCAGCGGGCTTCTATTTCACTTGAGCTTATCGGGAAAAAGATCGAGTTGGAACGTGCATTGGAAGCTAATAGATTTTTCAAGGAGAGAATTTCTCAGGACAAGTTTCGTTCAGAATTAGAGAAACTCAAAGGTATTTACGAACGTGAGAAGAGACACTCTGAACTCCGTGAGAAAGAAGCTTACATTCGCGGGTATACTGATCGTAGTGCTGAAGTTCGAAAGATCTTTTCCAAAAATAATTTCGTTTACCGAAAATAATTTCGTTTAGTAACTCTGTGGTTTTCCTCCGTATTACGAGTTAAGAGTCCTCCTTGTAGCACCACTCTTGTTGTAATGGTTTTCCTTCCTTGTTGTAGTATAACTCTTGTTGTATTGATATAATATTGTAATGGTTTTCCTTCCTTGTTGTAGTATAACTCTTGTTGTATTGATATAATATTTGCTGTAATAATATTCTCCGTCTCTCTCTCCCTCCTCCTTTTTTTTTTTTTTTTTTTTTTTTTTTTTTTTTTAATAATCCCTCAATTCTCGGGAAGTGAAAAGGTCAGAGCTTTAAATGCTCGTATCGTGGCCATTCATTCAGAGATATATGAGCCGTTGATGCCGAATTATATCCCCTATATATAGCTTTCCATGCTATTCTCGTTTTTTACCCCTCTGTAAACGTTTCATTCGATCAATATGGTTGTGTTTTTACCTCTGTCGATCGGCTGCCAGTTCCGCACATTGTCAGTAATTGAAATGTTCGAGATTTTCATTCGAACCTTCTTTCCTAGTTTTGTCGGCAATCCTATATGAAAAATCTTTCGGCTAGGGTATCGACAGGCGAAAATAATTGCGACTAGGGTACCGGCAGGCGACCTGCTTCTTTGGAGTCATCTCTCCTGAGACGGGTTAGGATTCCGATATCCTGTCGCTTCATTCGGTCGGGATAGTGGGTCTACCACTGGAGAGGTTTCCCTATGTTCGATCTCCATGTCTTCGAGGCGGCTTCCTGAAGGGTGTGGTCCTTCGAACTTACTAGGAATGTCTCCAACTGGAGTTGCTCCCCTGTTTCTCGACTTGGATTCTTATCAACCGATTGCTGTGAAGCGTTGGATGAAGGGTAGAAGTGTAGCGGTCTGATTTTCCTCACAGGAATAAACATATGTAGTAGGGTTGAACTATATGTAAAATATTCCGATTAGTTCGGTTTCTTGAATGTAAATAATAGTTCACATGTAATTTATCCGAAAGTTGTATGAATGAAAATTTTTCGTTTATTTTGCTGTCAAATCTTTCGTTGAATCTCTCATAATTTAGACCTTTTTCAGCATCATAGCCTTCGTGAAGAGTTAATATGATAATTTCGATCTAAGGGGCATAGCAGAGGCTTTCACCCTTAGTCGTTTTCGGAGCATTTTTAGCTCGAGGGTCATAGCAGAGGCTTTCACCCATTAAATAATTTCGACCTAAGGGGCATAGCAGAGGCTTTCACCCTTAGTCGTTTTCGGAGCATTTTTAGCTCGGGGGTCATAGCAGAGGCTTTCACCCATTAAATAACTTCGATCTAAGGGGCATAGCAGAGGCTTTCACCCTTAGTCGTTTTCGGAGCATTTTTAGCTCGAGGGTCATAGCAGAGGCTTTCACCCATTAAATAACTTCGACCTAAGGGGCATAGCAGAGGCTTTCACCCTTAGTCATTTTCGGAGCATTTTTAGCTCGAGGGTCATAGCAGAGGCTTTCACCCATTAAATAACTTCGATCTAAGGGGCATAGCAGAGGCTTTCACCCTTAGTCGTTTTCGGAGCATTTTTAGCTCGAGGGTCATAGCAGAGGCTTTCACCCATTAAATAACTTCGACCTAAGGGGCATAGCAGAGGCTTTCACCCTTAGTCATTTTCGGAGCATTTTTAGCTCGAGGGTCATAGCAGAGGCTTTCACCCATTAAATAACTTCGACCTAAGGGGCATAGCAGAGGCTTTCACCCTTAGTCATTTTCGGAGCATTTTTAGCTCGAGGGTCATAGCAGAGGCTTTCACCCTTTTTGATAGTCGTCGGAGAAAAATATATGACATTGGATGAATATAGATCGAGAATATCCAGAATATGATGATTAAACAAGAATTTAGGTGAAATAAGCTTCCATCGAATAAAAATTCAGTCTGAATAAACATTCTTCGAATAACTTAATCGAAATAAATCTTCATTGAATAGGTAATTCACTTAATCACTAGAGATAACAAAAATAGAACAAGATAAATAAAAAGCAGAGGCTTTAAACGTGACTATCTTCCATAATATCTTCTTAAGTTGACCGCGTTCCATGCTCGAGGTAGAATTTCTCCATTTGGGTGGGCAATCTTATAAGAACCTTTCCTTCCAACTTCTACGACCACGAAAGGGCCCTCCCAATTGGGCTGTAGTTTTCCGACGTGCTTGGATACTTCTACTTTTTTGAGAACTAAATCCCCTAGCTTGAAGGATCGAATCCTCACATTTCGATTATAAGCCTTTTCCATGTTGGCCTTGGCTGCTTGAATTCTCAACTTTGCGCGGTTCCTTCGAGCATCGGCATGATCAACCTCCACTTGCCTCAGCGATTGGTTTTCTTCGGGATCATATAATTCGACCCTGGGAGAAGGTACAAGATTCTCGACTGGGATGACAGCCTCCGACCCATAGACCAGACTAAATGGAGTTTCACCGGTTGCCGCTTTAACCGTTGTTCTGTTGGCCCATAATACTCCAGGTAGTTCATCCAGCCATTTTCCCTTTGCCTCCGATAATCGTTTCTCCAGAGATCGAACAATTTCCCGGTTCACTACTTCAGTTTGTCCATTAGCCTGAGGGTGGCCAACAGACGCAAAGTTTTGTTGTATTCCGAATCTTTCACACCAATCCGTGACCCTTTTCCCTGCGAACTGCGTTCCGTTATCTGATATCAGAACTCTGGGAATTCCGAACCTGCAGACTATATTTTTCCATAAAAAATTGATAACTTGAAATTGGGTGATCTTTGTCAAGGCAACACATTCGACCCACTTGCTGAAATATTCCACAGCCACTAGTACGTAATTTTTCCTGGCCCGCGCTGTTGGGAACGGTCCCACAATATCGATGCCCCATTTGTCAAAGGGCCAACAAATAGGGATCGAATGCATATGTTCGGCCGGTTGGTGTATCAAGTTCGAATGGATTTGACAGTGATGGCATTTCTTCACATACTCGACCGAATCTGAAAAAAGTGTAGGCCAATAATATCCAGATCTTGAACATTTAAGAGCTAACGCTCGAGCGCCACAATGACTTCCCGCTTCCCCTTCGTGAACCTCCCTTAATATGGCATCGTAGTGCGATTCACGGATACATTTCAATAGAATTCCCGAAGAAGATCGTTTATAGAGTTGATTGCCCATCAAAGTAAATGACGGCGCTCTATATTTGATTCTCCGAGCCTCATTCGCATCTTCCGGCAGTTTTCCGTCCTTAAGGTAGGCGATAAGAGGGTCGCTCCATGACCTACTTGACTCTTCAATTTCCATAACATCAATAGCAGGGGCTGCATCTAACTCGATAGCAGACATATTCGATAGCAGCCAAGTGATTGTTCTTTCAGTCTTTCCGTCCGCCAGTCCTGTAAATTTTGACAATATATCGGCCCAGAGATTCTCTTCTCTTGGTATCGGTTGAATATCAAACTTATCGAACTCCGAAATTAACTTCTTCGTTTTGTTCAGATATTTAATCATGTTGAATTCTTTGGCCTCGTAGGTGCCCTTCACCTGTCTGTGAACAAGTTCTGAATCTGTTAGTACGATAATCGATTTTACCTTTGCTTTAATAGCCATCTCTAATCCAGCTATCAGTGCTTCATACTCGGCCTCATTGTTGGTGACAGCAAAGTCCAAAGTTATTGCATAGCTTAGGTCTTCAGCATTGGGCCCTTGGAAATGAATTCCAGCTCCACCGCCTTCTTTGGTCGAAGATCCATCGACATGCATCAGCCAAACTTGATTGTTTGCTTCTTCCACCATACCTAGTTCCGAGGTTGTTCCTTCTTTTCCGTTCGATATGTTGGTTGATTCAAGCACAAAATCAGCTAGCACTTGCGCCTTAACAGCGACTCGTGGTCGGTATTCAATTTCGAATTGGCTGAGCTCGACCGCCCACTTAATTAATCTGCCTGAAGCTTCTGGTTTGGACAGAACCTGTCTTAAGGGTTGGTTAGTTAAAACAATGATTTTATACGTTTGAAAATAGGGTCTTAATCTCCGAGCGGCCACAATTAAGGCAAGTGCAAATTTTTCAATCTCCATATAGTTCTTTTCGGCGCCCTGCAACAATTTACTAAACTGGTTTGTGCTCAGCTTTATCTAGCTTGACCAAAACCGAGATAATGGCTTCTTCTGACACAGCTATGTACAAATAAAGAGGTTCCCCTTCGGATGGTTTTGCTAGCATGGGCGTCGAGGTTAAGTATGCTTTCAGGTCTTCGAAAGCCTTATCGCATTCAGCGTTCCACTCAAAGTTCTTAGATTTACGCAATAGTTTGAAAAAAGGTAAGCTCTTGTCAGCGGATCTGGAGATGAATCTATTCAATGAGATGATTTTTCCGATCAAACTTTGAACGTCTGAAAGTTTCCTCGGTGGACGGAGATCAGTGATTGCTCGGATTTTTTCTGGATTAGCTTCGATCCCCCTCTCATGAACTAAATACCCAAGGAACTTTCCCGATCGCACCCCAAATGTGCATTTTGCTGGATTTAATTTCATCCCATACTTTCTCAAAATTTTGAAGCACCTATCAAGATGATTAATATGATCCTCTTCAGACATGCTTTTCACGAGCATGTCGTCTACATATACTTCCATGATCTCCCCTATCAACTCTTTGAACATCATATTGACCAATCTCTGATACGTTGCGCCGGCGTTCCTTAAACCGAAAGGCATAACGATGAAGCAGTACACCCCTCGTTCAGTGACAAATGCCGTTTTGTCCTGATCTCTTTCGTTCATAAAGATCTGATAAAATCCCTGAAATGCATCCATCATGCTAAACAACACAAATCCCGCAGTAGAATCTACGAGCATATCAATTCGAGGCAAGGGGTAAGGGTCTCTCGGACACAATTTGTTCAAGTCGGTGAAATCATTGCACATTCTCCATTTGTTCTCGATCTTTTCCCCCTTGGAGACTAGGACCACATTACACAGCCATTCCGTGAATTTTATCTCTTTGATTTGTCCTACTGCCAGCAATCTATCGACCTCTGCGTTAATTATCTTATCTTTCTCTCGTCCGTGATTACGCTTCTTCTGCCTTACCGGCTTGGCCTTTGGGTCAATATTTAAGGAATGCGTTATTACACGTGGGTCGATTCCTACTATGTCGTCCGAACTCCATGCGAAGACATCCACATTTTCTTGTAAGAATCCGATGAGCTTTGCTTCCATACAATCACTTAGCTCCGTTCCTATTTTTGTGAATTTTTCTGGAGATCCAGGTACCAAGTTCACCTTTTTGTGATCAGGTGCTTGCATACTCATGTCAATGATTCTTCCTTTCTTTCCATCTAGTCTTTCATAATCAGGGATCGGAGTTCCGGAGTTAGAAACTAATTCATTTATCTTCCTTTTGTTAGGGAGCTCGGGCTCCACCTTATCCTTGATAGTCAAGGACGAACTGTAACATTCCCAAGCCATGTACTGGTCGTTCCTCATTTCACCTACTCCTCCGTCAGTTGGGAACTTTATCTTTTGATGGTAGGTGGATACGATAGCCTTAAAAGTATTCAGAGCGGGTCTTCCTAAGATGGCATTGTAAGCAAACGGCGTGTCCACCACTAGGAACTTTATCATTCTCGTGACATTCTTCGGTTTTGATCCTAGAGTGGTACTCAAAAGTATAGTTCCGAGCGGAGTGATCTCTGATCCTCCGAAACCGACTAAAGGGGTGGTTACCTTATCCAAGCGTGGATGACAGAGTTTCATTCTCGTAAGAGCTTCTGATGAAATTATGTTCGCCGAGCTTCCGTTATCGACCAGTACTCTTTTGACCTCGAAATTTGCAATTCTTAATGTTAGTACCATGGAAAAGTCTGGATCATCTTCGTTCGTATCCCAACTAACATCTGCGGGTCGATCCGCTTCGCTAAAGCTGATGACCTGATTCTCCATTGATGAGAATTCCAAAGATAGAACTTCCCTTTTCGTGGATACTCCTGTCCTGATGGACCTTAAAACCCTTTTTCGGGCATTCCTACTATCTCCACCCGCCGGTCCTCCTGCAATCATGTTGATCACACCGTTCGATCGTTCTTCCGCCTGACTTTGAATTTGCCTCTGTCGAGTGATAAGTTTTCTCGGGCTACGGGATCTGTAGCGATTGTTATAGTTGCCATTCTTAACGAATTCTTTGAGTTTTCCCTGGTTGATTAACTTTTCGATCTCGACCTTTAATTGATAACAATTTTCCGTACTGTGGCCTCTCGCTCGATGATATCGACAGTATTGGTCATATCCAGGTGCTCCTGGCCTCGCCTGTGTGATCCTTTGGGCTTCCGGAATTAGATTTCCTTCTTCCAATACAGTCAACACTTCTTCTTTGGAACTGTTAAGCTCAGTAAATTGAATTTTACCCGGTCTTGGGGCTCGACTTTGATCATATGGAGGTCCGTATGAATTCGGTCCTTGGGGTGGCATTCGTGGCTTAAAAGTGTTGATTCGCTGCCAAACGGATCCTTTACTCGATCCTCCATAATCACCCGGTTTTGGGATCGGAGCCCGGTCTTGTTTTCTGTTGAGATGAGACTTATCTAGGTGTGAACTTTTCAATTTGTTCATCTCTTCCTGTATCATATATTTTTCAGCAATTTCCATTATCCATTCGAAGGATTTCGGTTGCTTTCTGCACAACGCATTTCCGAACTGGGTGCTTCTCGTCAGTTCGAACATTAATGAGGACAGATATTCAATCTGCGGGGTATCCACTTTCAAAAGCTCAATACTAAATCTTGCCAGCCATTGCCTCAACGTCTCTCCTTCCAACTGTTTCACAGTGCCCAGATGATTCGCTGGTAGTCTCGGCTTCCTTTGGCTAGCGAACTGATGCTTCAGCTTGTCGCAAAATTCTTCAAAAGAGAATATGGAGTTCGGAGGTAACTTTCCGAACCAATCGAGGGCAATCCCTTCAAAAGTGGTGACCATAATCTTGCAACAGAAGTTATCCGAGTGCCCATATAAGTTCATAACATTGACAAAGCTATTAATGTGTTCACCGGGGTCGGTAGTCCCGTTATACCGTGGGAGCCTGGTTGGCACCGTTTCCGTGTTTCGAGCTTCACGTATTTCTCGACAAAAAGGAGAGCATCGCATGATATTATTCGAGATCTCCCTCTCTCGTATGTTTCCCCTAGTTAGGGCATTCCCTGCTTGCAGGGCAACTTGATTAGTGAAGGGAACCTCTATCATAGTATCCTGCTCTTCCAATTTTTTAGCCACCCTTTCCTGTATTATCATTTCCAATTCAGATTCGGTAATTCTCTTGTAAGGCGGTTTATTTCTTCTCGCAGCGCCGGCGGTATGACTTTCCCCCACGACTGAGTCCTCTAGATCGTGCACTTGTGCAGGTGGGTTTTCGGATCGAGCGTTGATTTTCGAGGGCGCAGTCCTATGTGGACGCGCTGAGGGGGCAAGCGACATATCATTTTCCTTCTGTAAGTTCGACGAAGGTATTTCAGGTCTTCCTTGAACCCCAGGTTGGTCGACAGGCGACTGATCTACTCTTCCACTGTTCATGAATTCCCTGCACATGGTGCCTATTATAGACCTTAAATCACCGATGGTCGTATGTATTGGGATGTTATCTTGCGGAACCATTGGCGGTGCCTCTGGTTGTTGCTGGGCAGCGCGCGATAAGTTGTCAGGTTCATTGTTGACAGAATTTTGTGCTCCCACTGCTTGGGAGGGCTCTCCTCTGATATACGTATTTCTCCTCGTAGTAGGCATATTTCGATCGAATATTCGAATAGGGCCCCACGGTGGGCGCCAATTGATTTTACGTGTTTTCGTTGGTTCGATCAAGGGTGGAATATAACGCAATAGTAATGAAATTAAAAGGAAAATAAAGATTAAATGTATTTGTATTCGGATGGATTGAGTACACAATACAAGTATGGGGGTCCTACTCGAGCATCTTTGGATGCCGTACAAGCTAGAGGGCGAAATACAATAGATCTAAAACCTATCTTTCCAAGTAATTCCGAGCAGTGGCTTCGAAGAGGGAGCACCTGGAAAATCGTGTCCAGTATCATAAATGCATGGAGTATTTATAGTAGAAGTTGGGGTTCAGGTAGTCCATCCGCAGATAAGGAATTCTTCGGCCCATAAGTTTGGGTCAGAGCTTGGCCCAACAGTAACCTGGGATCCTGGGCTTATGATATATTCGGGCGTCGGGGTCGAACTCGATCTTTCGAAATAAATACTGCTCGAGCTCGTATAATTATGAAGAAAGGCCAGAATCCGAAATATCCCTTATCAGGGGCTATTTCGCACCCTACATCTTGTACGGATCGAGTAAAGAACATGAGATTGGTTCGACCAATTCAAACAGTTCGGGATCATCTTATCGACCCGGCCAAGTACAGCTCTCTTCGACTAGAAGACTATATTCCGGACCCAAGAAGGATATTTGGGCCGAGTCCTATTAGGACTATGTTTCCTTGTAACGCTAGGTTTAGCATTGTATAAATACCTAGTTAATCATTGTAATTAACAACTTAAGCTCTAGGGAATACGCCGTTGAATGCTGCTTACCACAGCATAAGTCAATACTATTCAATAAAGAAAAAGCCTTTCCTCTTCATATTGGTGTGTTCTTCGCTTTGGTTTATGTGTTTACTTCTTGTTTTTACAAAATTGCTTTTCTTTGTGATTGATCCATCCGGAATAAAGTAACAGAGCCCTATAAAATATATAAATATCACAAATTCACTGATACCCCTTGAACCCGACGAAATCCGGTTAAATCAGTTGGCGCCCACCGTGGGGCTAGGTTAATTATTCGATCGACACATGGCTCGCCCAAGGAAATGCGCTCGCATTGGAGCGAGAAGTAATACGACCACAGGCCATAACACATCGGAAGACGTACAGGACAACAACAATAATAACGTTCCCAACACCAACGAGAATCTCCAAGATGCCCGCCCTCGTCAGCAGGAACCCCAAGGAGGTCTTCCCGGTGACATACAAGAAGAACCGGAACTCCCCGAAATAACCGTTCCTCTCCCGGGCGCTCAGGAAAAACTGCGACAAATAGCAATGCTCTTCAAATCACTCTCTCCAGAAGAATTACTAGTCCTAGATCAAATCCCTCGAAACGTTAGGGCTACCAGGACAATTCCTGCTCCTGAAGCGCCAAGGTCAAACGAACAAACCTCTCAACAAGCTGACAGCCCAGCAAGTGAGCGACGCTCGCTACACACTCCGCATCAGGAAATTCTAAACCCTCCGATAATCATCACCGACAGCCGGGGCGCAGTGGCTCCAAGGAACGTACGATAATCCCTATCGAGGATGATATAGACGATGCAATCCCTGATCGACCACGAACAACCCGATTCTTGGAAAGAGAAATCGAAAGGATAGTACAGGAGCGACTGGAACAACGCCTACGATCTGTCCAAAACCCGTGGGCCCGGACCTCTGAACTCCAGGAGAGCCTTGCAGCTTGTTCTCCCATCTGCAGAGAAATAAAAGAGGCGCAATCCATTGGACAGGTCCCAGGTAGACTACCCCGATATGATGGAACCACCGACCCAGATGATTATATTTTTAGCTTCACGAATATAATGAATTTATATGCCCACTCTGCCGAATTCACCGCCAAACTAATGGTCACCACATTTGAAGGACTCGCATTAGACTGGTTCGCCAAACAACCCGCCAACTCCATATTCAGTTTTGGGGAATTATGCAACAAATTGACGCAGCAGTTCGCCAGTCAGAAGAGGCAAAAACTCCCGATGAGCTACCTAGGAACCATACACCAACAAGAGGGAGAGTCCCTGAGAAACAGGTTGGCAAGATTTAACGTGGAGTTACTCAAAATCGATTCCCCAAATATCGATTACATAATTTCTATTCTCTTCGACCTCACAAAAAATAGGCAGTTCGGAAACGCCCTCAGTCGAAAACAACCAAGAACGTTTGCCGACATCATGAGCTTGGCGTCTAAGTATATGACCCAAGAAGAAATGAATTCCTTTAAGGATAAAAACAAAAAAGCCACAGCTTCAGGCTCCAAACGGCATGACAGAATTCCTGCCCAAAGATCCGTGGATTACGAGCAATCTTTTAGGAAAGGCAACGTTTTCCAACGATTGGAATACGCCAAGGCCGACCAAGAAAGGCAACCTAATTTCTACCAAAGACCAAGAAACCCCGAACAACCGATCAGAAGCAGGGTGAATCAAGTGGAACACCCGAGGTTGAATATTCCGATGGAAGAAATATTGGAAGTTCTAGAAAGAAATAACTGGATCCCCGAAGCGAGGAAAATCGCTCAGCCCAGACCAGGGTCTCGAAACTACGACCTATACTGTAAGTACCATAGGGCACACGGACATCGGACAGAAAACTGTTTTCATCTTAAAAGAGAAGTTGAAAAACTAATCGAACAAGGAAAACTAGACGAGTACATAGAACGAGATAACCGAAAAAGGGAAACAAGCCGTCAATCGACCAGCCGATCAGCTTTAACGAAGGCGAAGTACCTAAAAACATCATTTGGGACACAAAAGAGGATAATCCCGATTTCCCGATGGTGGTGTCGTTAGAAATAGCGAATTATAATGTCAAAAGAATCCTAATTGATAATGGAAGCTCAGCAAATATCATCTCCCGGGAGGTTTTAGCCCAAATGAACTTGGGGCAGATAAACCTACAGAAAGTAGCTACGCCGTTAGTAGGCTTTGGAGGGTCAGAAATCATCCCCAGCGGAACGATAAACTTAAGTGTGTCGCTCGGGAAGAAACCGCACCGGACGGTGAAACTAGTGAAATTTCTAGTGGTAGAAACTCCCTTCGCTTATAACGCTATATTGGGACGACTTGCTCTCAACCTATTCCGAGCCTTTGTCTCTACTTATCACCAGAAGATAAAGTTTCCGACCGATGGAGGTATCGGAGAAATAACGAATGATCACTGTATGGCGTGGGATTGCTACAGCACCTCGTTAACCTTGAAAGAACATCTAAAATCTATCACTCCGAGCAAAAGAAAACTTGAAGAAGATCTTGTTAGAAACAAGGTTGAAATCCCCATTACTAATCGAATAGACAAAAAGGGAAAAGAACCGCTAGATTTAGCCTTAAAACCCTCAGAACATAAGAATATAATTCTAGTACAAGGGGACTCTTCTAAAACGACCAGAATAGGTACCGAATTGAGCAAGGAAGGGGAAGTAATGTTAATCAACTTCCTCAGAGATAATGTCGACGTCTTCGCCTGGAGCGCGAATGAGATTGAAGGAATTGATCCTCGAGTAATCAAACATTCCCTAAAAATTGATTCAATGGCAAAACCTGCCAGACAAAAGAAGAGAAATCATGGCCCAGTAAAAGATAAAATTATCAAAGCCGAGGTAGAAAGACTACTTGAAGCAAAACAAATTCGAGAAATACACTTCTCAGAGTGGCTGTGTAATGTTGTGCTGGTAGCAAAAGGGGATAAAAAGGATAACAAATGGAGGATGTGCAATGACTTTACCGACCTTAATAAATTATGCCCGCGCGACCCATACCCCCTCCCAAGGATCGACTTATTAGTGGACTCAACCGCTGGCTTCGCGATATTCAGTATGATGGACGCCTTTCAAGGGTTTTATCAAATATACATGGACGAGAGGGATCAAGAGAAGACCGCGTTCATAACCGAGCAGGGAGTATATTGCTTTATAGTGATGTCATTCGGCTTAAGAAATGCCGGGGCTACTTACCAAAGGTTAGTAAACCTAATGTTCAAAGAGTTAATCGGAGAATTAATGGAAGTATATGTGGACGACATGTTGGTCAAAAGTATGAACGAAGCGGATCACGTAAAACATCTTGATCGATGTTTCCAGATCTTAAGAAAATACCGAATGAAGTTAAACCCCGCAAAATGCACTTTTGGTGTTAAGTCAGGAAAATTTTTGGGATATTTAGTACATCAGCGAGGAATAGAAGCTAACCCAGAGAAAATTCGAGCCATAACTGAAATGAAACCTCCAAAAACCATCTCCCAAGTGAAAAGCTTGGTCGGGAAAATCGTAGCATTAAACAGATTCATATCAAAATCTGCGGACAGAAGCTTGCCATTTTTCCAAACACTTCAAAAAGCAAAAAACTTTGTTTGGACCGAAGAATGCGATCGAGCCTTCGAACAACTCAAAGAGTATTTGACAACTCCACCAATGTTGGCAAAACCGACGGAAGGAGAACCATTATATATTTACATCTCGATCTCCGACGCGACCGTTAGTTCAGTACTGATAAAGATAGAAGGTTCAGAACATAAGCCTGTCTATTATCTTAGTAAATTATTACAAGGCGCGGAGAAGAATTATTTGGAATTTGAGAAATTCACTCTGGCTTTAATAGTGGCTGCACGAAAGCTTCGACCTTACTTTTTAACATACAAAATAGTGGTTTTGACAAATCAACCACTAAGACAAGTCTTAGTAAAACCGGAAGCCTCCGGAAGACTAATTAAATGGGCGATCGAACTAGGCCAGTTCGAAATCGATTACAAACCAAGAATCGCAATTAAGGCCCAAGTGTTAGCTGATTTTCTATTGGAAACACCAGCACGGGCAACTGAATCATCGAGCAGCCTCAACGACGACGTCTTGGTCATAGAAGATCAAACTTGGCTAATGCACGTCGACGGTGCTTCATGCCGAGAAGGAGGAGGCGCCGGAATTAACTTCACAGGACAAAATAAAGAAGATTTGAATTATGCAATAACATTGGACTTCGTCGTAACAAACAATGAAGCAGAATATGAAGCGTTAATCGCAGGAATGGAAATGGCTATCAAAGCCAACATAAAAAGCCTTAAGGTATTAACCGATTCAGAGTTAGTGCAAAAACAAATCGAAGGCCTGTACGAGGCTAAAGAATTCAATATGGTCAAATGCCTCGCCAAAGTGAAAACACTAGCTGAGAAATTTGAAAATTTCGGCATACAGAACATTCCACGATCGGAAAACAAATGGGCCGATCAACTATCTAAGTTCACAGGATCCCACGATGGAAAAACAGAAAGGGTGATCAACTGGTTAATCTCTAATACACCGGCGATCGATATCGATGAAACACCGGAACTCGATATTATGGAAATCGAAGGAGCTGAAGGAAACTGGATGAGTCCAATGATAGACTATCTTCGAGAAGGAAAACTACCACCTGATCAAAATGAAGCACGGAGAATAAGATATCGAGCTCCGAAATATACACTTGTAGAAGAAAAACTTTACCGAAGATCAGTATCAGGAATTCTTCTGAAATGCGTCTCTGAATCACAAACCGCCGGTATACTACGAGAAATACATAAAGGAGATGCCGGAAATCACAGCGGATCAAGGGCATTGGCCTTAAAATGTCTCAGAACAGGTTACTATTGGCCTACCATCAATAAAGATGCCGCTCAGTATGTCCAAGAATGTCATCACTGCCAAGTTCATGCTAATGTATGTCATCGACCAGCAGAAAACATGCACCCAATCCCGATATGTTGGCCTTTCGATCAATGGGGAATGGACATCGTGGGACCGTTCACAGCGGCTAGATCCAAGAAAGCTTATGTCCTGGTCGCTGTAGAATATTTCAGCAAATGGATAGAATGCATCGCCCTCGCACGAATAACCCAATTCCAAGTGATCAACTTCCTATGGAAATTCATAGTTTGTCGATTTGGCATCCCAAGGATCCTAATTTCCGATAATGGAACCCAATTCGCGGGAAAACATGTAATAGAATGGTGTTCGAAACTGGGAATTCAACAAAATTTCACTTCGGTCGGGCATCCTAGTGCGAACGGACAAACCGAAGTAGCACACCGAGAAATAATAAAATCTTTGGAAAAAAGATTAGGAGCGGCCAAAGGGAAATGGCTCGATGAACTCCCTGGAGTACTTTGGGCGAATCGAACCACAGTCAGAAGCTCGACCGGAGAAACCCCGTTTAGCTTGGTATATGGTTCGGAAGCTGTTATTCCTGTCGAAACTCTGATTCCAACACCAGGAATTGAAATGTACGACGATCATGAAAACGAAAAGACAAGAGAAAATGATGTCGACTTAACAGAAGCTTTAAGAGAAAAAGCCGCTGTACGCTTGCAAGCTACTAAAGCAAATATGGAAAAGGCATACAATCAAAAAGTACGCATCCGAACCTTCAAAGAAGGAGACCTGGTCTTGAAAAAGGTAGAGTATCCAAGCATGTGGGAAAGTTGCAACAAAATTGGGATGGACCTTATGTCGTCATTGGCGTAGGAAAGAAAGGTTCATACAAAATTGCACACTTGGATGGAACAGCCTTACCAAGAACCTGGAACGCAGTCAACCTTAGAAAGTACTGTGGTAAATAAATTTTAGCAGATTATACTGCATTGTTTTTATTTTGTTTCATTGAGTTTTAGTCTTTGTAATAAAGGCCTTAGCCTACAGATCAATTATTAAAGATTTTAGCAATTTCTATAAACCAATTGTTTCCGTAATCATTCCTTGGAATTCTACTATCATATTGGTTGAGATGGAACAAAAGGAGTTAAGTATACATTGATCAGCTCAATAAACACTCCTCAATCCGACCATAAAAACGAGTCGAGTATACATTGATCCGCTCAATAAAAACTCCTCGTCCGTTATTCACGAAGAATCAAAAAGACTTCAGGTACTAAAAACCTAAGTCTAAACAAAACGAGTCGAGTAAACATCGATCCGCTCGATAAAAACTCCTCGATATATATTCAGCAATCAAAAAGACTTCAGGTACTAAAAACCTAAGTCTAAACAGAACGAGTCGAGTAAACATCGATCCGCTCGATAAAAACTCCTCGATATATATTCAACGATCAAAAAAGACTTTCGGTATTAAAAACCTAAGTCTAAATTATAAACGAGTTGAGTAAACATTGATCCGCTCTGTAACGGCCCGACTACGCGGGTCCGTCGGATAACGGTCAAAAAGTTATTATTATTTTGAAAAAGAGTTAGAATATCGAAACCTTTAAAAAGGACGATAAATTAAAATCGAGAATTAAAGATTTTCAGCGGAAGCGGTTTAAAACGATATAAGAACAATTTTGATTACTAAGTTTAAAGCGGAAGTAATTAAAACAAATTTTAACGGATGACATGACGTGATGAAACAACTTGTGGGACCCAAAAGGAATACAAGAAGATTAAGATTAATATTTGATAAAATTTAAAATCATTTTCGCTAGACATTCACATTTTACAAAATTAACTAAAATACCAAAACATTTAGCAAGATATAAAAAAAATCAACTTAGACATTATAGGAGATTTAAAATATGAGTTCAAACGAAAATCTTAAAATCAAATAAGAATTTAAACAAAAGTTCAATCACTCTCTGGAACTAGGGTGGGATCGCAACCGGGATGACCTAACCGCAACATGAACTATCGTTTACCCCAAACACCTGTAGCTGAAAAGATTGAAACATGGAATGCATAAGTTGATCGTCCAACTTAGTGAGGCTATAGTGCACATGTGCGTGGATGCAACATAATATACATGAGCATATACAACAGTACAGTAATGAACATATGCTATAACAATTTAAGCACGTTAAACAAGTAACCAACATTTGTTGATGCCGTCCTCCTCTTACCCTCCAATCCACAGTCAGGAAAACCACCACCGAACACTCCAGTAAGGTGCGACCTTACATTTCAGTGCGCATTGACGTCAAATGCCAGGAGTTTGACATTCACTCCCCAAGTGTAACCTCCACACTTGGTTCGTGAAGCGGGTCTACGGTGGATCGAGGTAACCCTCCGGCCCTTACATTCCGGGTTAACCACGATTCCGCACACCAAAATTGGGGCCCACACAGTAACAGTAAACAGTACAGTACAGTAACAGTAACAGTAACAGTTCAGTAGCAGGAAATCGGTAAACAACTCAATAACGATCCAACATACAATATCAATGACTCATAAGCACATAGACATAAACAATAGTTCAACGTGTAACTTGTCCTAGCAGCTGAGTTCGTTATGTTATCATACATCACATGCTTATTTGTTTAGTAACTAAGTTACAATTATGACTCGACCTACTAGCACATTTAGACTTACACACAAGTAACACATAGCACTCACCTGTGTAGCTTACGATTCTCGAGAAATTGCGGAAAAATAGCGTCTTCGGCTCCTGTACACGTTTATGTAACGATCTTAGAATCTAATCACACCACAAGGATTCTAGAGTGACTAAAGCAATGTTTTAGTCGAGCAAACAATTGAATCGTGGTTGTTCAATATCGAAGCCACGATCAAAACTTGGACATTTACGTCCGATCTAAAGGTTCTATGGTTCGTTCATGAACCGAGGTAAACATAGCCACGAAAGAGATTAACTAGAACAAAACCGTTCTAATTGAGCTTTAAAAATAAGGTTTAATAACTTTTTACAAACTAACAATGAGAAAAAAAGTTCTTTAATTATAAGTTTCTTCGAAAATTTTTACAAATTTTCAATCTTAAAACTAAAATGAATAAACCACTACTTCAAATCAATTAATCAAGAATTTATAAAAGAACCATGCAAAAACAGCGACAAAACAGCGCATTTCACCCCTTATTTTCAGATTTGCAAAACTAACCCCAAAAGTTTCAAAAACTCCCTTTTTGCAAACAAACTTGGAGCAACTTTAAAACAAATAATTTTTAAGTAAACTCATATCAAATATTGAACAAAAATAGAGATTCTCAGTCCATTATACTCCCAAAATTTTTGCATCCCTAAACCTTCAACTTTTAAAATCTTTCAAAATTACCCCCTAAAGTTTCAAAAATTATGAACAATAACTTTCTTACAAAAATAAATCAAGATCCAAATATCTAATAAACATTTATTTAAACCAAGCAAAACTACACCATCCTTATAGCAAAAATCGAGTTAATCGATATACATGCAATCATAGTATGAACTCAAATTCATGCTCAAATTAAATTTTAAAGTAAAAATTAACCAAATAAACACACAATAACATTTAAGCTCAAAGAACTACCTAGCGAACTTAAATCGAGAAATGAAGACCGAAAATGGAATACCCATTCCGAGACGAAGTCGCTGACTGGAGCAGGCGCCGTTGACCGCCGTTGACCGGCGATTGACCGACGCCGGAAAATGAGACGAACCCACCATTCCACTCTCCTCTAAGCCTAGAACACCGTGGTGAAGCTCGATTGTTGAAGAAATGACCGGAAAAGAGACATGCAAGAAAACCCACTTAAAACCGCACCTTCAACCTCGAATTTCCGCTGTAAAACAGCTTCTATTCCTTCAATTACCACCACCATTGTGTTCCTCTCGTCGAGTAGATGAATTTGGACTACTTATTCGCTCGATTTGGTTAAGAAATGAGAAAGTTATGAACAAAATAAGAAATTGAATTTTTGTGTGTGCGAAAACACACTTTAGTGTGTGTGTTTGGTAGGGAAGATTAAGAATGAGAGAGAGGGGTTGAATTTTCAAGTCTTTAATGTGTGTTTTGCAATTCACACTCCCAAATTTCGAATTTTTCCTTTTTAGTCCACAAAGTCTTGGGACGATCAAGAAGTCCCCCTTTTTATTTTTTATTTTTGCATTTAAATCCTCAAAATTACACAAGAGTGAGTATTTATAATTCATAATTTGCACAACAATAATAGTTCAAGTGAATATTAATTTAAATCACTTCAAATTAAAAAAAAATGCTCACTCGTTGAATTTTTAACAACATAGATATGAATTTTAATTTTTATTATTAAATTCACACAATTAAAAATTATCAAATTTCAAGTAAATAAAATTTATAGGAAAGAAAATTCATAAATGAATTTTCGGGGTTTTACATTCTTCCCTCCTTAAAAGAATTTGGTCCCCAAATTCGCACTTGAGTTTTGAGAAGTTCGAGTGATGATGTCGTATCTCTTATTGTATTTCTCGAGTAGTTTATTGTATACTTTGACCACATCGTGATGCTTTTAACGGTGGAGTTCACTGGTTTCTTGATTTAGACGAGTATGCGAACAAATCTTTTTTTCTAACTCTAGATGATTCTGGAGCCTGATGATATGTATTCGCGAGCATGAGGAAAAATTCTTCTGGAACTTCATACGTGGAATTGTACGCGATAAATCAACGTTCGACGAATAATCAAACCCACATGTCGTAGTTAGATTCTCCCAAAAAGGAAAACTTTCACGTTATAACACAAAAATTCGATTTTTGCCAATGAAATTCAAAAGATAGCGGAAGACATCTGAATTGATATTCTCAGCAGGAATCAGAAATGACAATCCAATGAAGTGCCTTGATAAAGATTGTAAAAGATGACCGAGTCAATTTATGTAGATAATAAGGTCAAACTGAATAACGGTAACGAAAAGAAGATTGATGAAGAACAAAACAGAATAACGGTAACAATGATAATCAAGTCAAGAGATCGGAGTAGCAAGAAGAAGGTTAAACCAAGTGTGCCAATAAGGATAAAGGAAATTAATTCAAGAGTTCTGTCAATGGATAAAATTCGCTACTCAAAGATTCATTTTAAGTAGCAACGAATGTAACAAAGTACAACGTAGAAAGCGTATAGAGTTAAAGAACGAGATCCAAGAAAAATGAGAACACCATATACGAGAAATTAACCACGATGAAAGGACATGTTTAGAAAGAACAAGATAACAGTGTGGAGTTCAAAAGAAAGTCGATGACTGAGTGAAAATGTTGCATGGTCAATGAAGTTAACAAGTATGAATGATATGGAATCAAAGAGACGATTCAGAGATGACCATAAAGTATCAAGCAACACCGAAACGATAAATTTCTATAAGGATCATAAAGGACAGTTGAACCAAAATTTTTGCCCATGAAAAATGAAGCAATTGAGTTTATAGACTGAACAAAAATAACTTTGGAATAAAGTAATGAGGACCTGAAAGGTCGATCGAGTCAAGGATTGTTCAAATAATATAACCAGGAAGTGGTCGATTAAGGATTTTCAATGAATGTGACAGGACACAGCCGAATAGAAGTCTTAAAAAGGATGATGAAAATGAATGGGAAACATAAGTTATGACATTCGAAGAAAAACTCAATTTAAACAAATGTAATCAAATAACAAGTATCACTAGGGGTATTATAAGACTATCACATCAGAAGTCTTAAACAAAAAGGTTGAATCGGGGATGTCCAAATCGAATCAAAAGTTTTGGTATTAACAACCAGAGCGCTAAAGTGTCTTTGGACGTCTAAATATCAAGCGAGAAGAAAACGAATCATTCAAAGGTTCATTTAAAGAAGCAATGAGTGTAGTGATGATACTAGAGACAAAGCGAATAAGGTTCAAGAACAAGGCAAGGAAAATGAAAATGTTCAGTTTCAAGATTAATGATAACAAATAGGGTGAAACAACTTTAGAAAGAACATGATACAAGTATGAAGTTGACCGTACATTCCTAGAATAACAAGCATGAATAATATGAAATCGAAGAGACTTTTTCTGAACCTTTCGCAATTCAATAATTAGGTTCAGGGAATAAAGATAATGAAATATTCCTAACCACTTAATCAGATTTAGGTAAGCAGTATGATTCACGAATTCACTATGAAGAAGTAGCTCGTGAAATAAAAAGGGAGTACAAACTCCGAACAAATGTAAAACTCAAATATCAAATTGGAAGCTTCGATCGGACAACAAGAAGCTGAATTAAAAGTGTCAATAAACTATGAAGGGAGGGGTTTTAATTAGAATGACAATCAGTTCAAGAAGAAACTGTCAAATTCAAGAAATTGTGAGAAACAATATTTAAAAGTATCAGATCAAGGTAAGCAAGTTCAAGAATAAAGCTCAAGAAAGGATCAAAGAAATTTTGGTCAATTCAGAAGTAAAATTGCGAGAAAGAAACTGAGTATCGCACAGGGAAGCGAAGGAAATAGCATTAGCGCATATGGAAAATAAACAATGAACAATTCTAGAGCTCAATTAGAGATATTCGTCTGATAGAAATGAGTAGGAGATGTTAGGAGACGAATTCGGTCACGTCATCGAAAGATTATAGAGTTAGGATTAATTCACTTTTGAGTGATTGCGGATCTTTGAAGTTCTTATGTAATAAAGAAGGTATCTTCGGCTTATTTCCTTAGTCGATAGCTGATTTACTAGATGCGAAGATGGTTGCAACGTTTTCTTCAACCAATGACATTTGTTACACTCGATTTCTCCAGGGAAACAATGGGATGAGTAGGCTTCTTCAATTGACTTGTTCATCGATACACTTAACTTTTGTGGAAACATCATTTCTCGAAATTTCAACATGCCGATAGATTCAATAGAGAGAGGAATTTCGATCATCTTGATAGACCCCTTTGTTTCTTTTAGACCCTTGTCTTTCATTCTGTCTTAATCCTCGATAGCAAGTCTTGATGTTAAAGACTATTTGGTTGTCGCCACACTCCATTAATTACCTTTCCCAAGAACTTATATAAAACATCGTCTAAATAGGGGTCACATATTTTGATCAACATACAAAGAGTATGCCAGAATCAAGAGTGACAGTTCATAGTAATCGAGATCAAATAATTAATACTTCGTATTTAGGAAGTATCTACAAATGTAAGTTCAGATGAGAGTATATTTCAACCTCGAGGAAAAGTAGAACCATGGGTAATTGAAGAATGAGACACACCTGAAGTACTAGGTACAAAGTAGTCATTATCAATCAAACTAACAATGACTAAGAAAGAGTTTCCATGGAGCACGGACTAGCGAGATGAATCATAGTTAGTCATGAACATAAATTAGTAAATAAAGTCATTAACAATGACTAAATCGATCTGAAGGTTCAAATGAACTATGATTTTTAAGAATTGTATGTGAGGGATGAAATTTATGGTAAATCACCAAGATTCAAAGAAACGTGTATCGATTTCATACTATCAAGAGTAACCCATACACAAAACTCAAGAACATGATGGGTTCTGGAATGAGTTAAAACCAAGGAACGGAGCCCAATGAGAATCCAAAAAATTCTGATTCGATGGCTCATTACGAAAGAGTAATGTTTGAAATCAGGAGAACGAGATTTGAATGAATTAAAGCACAATTAAAGGAATCTTAAAAGCACCCATGACTACTTTAGTTAACTTACAAGTGTCCCAAGAAAGACACTTGATTCCAGGATCTAAATACGAGAGTAATATAGAGAAAGAAAGAGCTTTCTCCGAATTAATCGTAGTCAAACGATAATGAGGGTTAAATATTTGAGGTCATTCCAGTCATTTGGTAACGAAACAGTGACACCAAGAAATCAAACCTCCATTGAGATCAAACATACGCATATAATTTGATTGCAGCCTTATTCCACAAAGTGAGTTATTCCAATTGAGTTGACCTTAAGACTTTCGCGCAAGCTTACTAAAGGTGAGAGATCAATTTAAGGAGGAAATATCTGAAGTCATCAACATGAATTCTGATTAAGGAAAACTCATGCGATGATGGAATTCGAAAAGATTTAGGGATATATTAGTCATTTTATATGTACTTCAACTAAGGTCACTTGAATTAAGTAATTCACTGAACACGAAATCAATGGGGATATTCATCTACAATCATCATCAGACAATAATTCAAACAGTTCAGTCAAAGTAACGTGAAGTTGTTATGGATACCAAAATTGAAACAACAAATCAAGTAATCACATTAACAATCAAACATATCCCCTTCCCCCGAGGCCACGCACAATACCTATGTCTTGGTTGCGGTTTTGTCCTAAAAGTGAACTACCCAATGTGGGTCGACACCTTGAAATCTTGCCGGTTAGTCCCACCTTACTAGAACCACAGTACGAATTCCGAGGACCATATCCTGGCCATGAGCCGAAGCTCTGATACCATCTGTAACGGCCCGACTACGCGGGTCCGTCGGATAACGGTCAAAAAGTTATTATTATTTTGAAAAAGAGTTAGAATATCGAAACCTTTAAAAAGGACGATAAATTAAAATCGAGAATTAAAGATTTTCAGCGGAAGCGGTTTAAAACGATATAAGAACAATTTTGATTACTAAGTTTAAAGCGGAAGTAATTAAAACAAATTTTAACGGATGACATGACGTGATGAAACAACTTGTGGGACCCAAAAGGAATACAAGAAGATTAAGATTAATATTTGATAAAATTTAAAATCATTTTCGCTAGACATTCACATTTTACAAAATTAACTAAAATACCAAAACATTTAGCAAGATATAAAAAAAATCAACTTAGACATTATAGGAGATTTAAAATATGAGTTCAAACGAAAATCTTAAAATCAAATAAGAATTTAAACAAAAGTTCAATCACTCTCTGGAACTAGGGTGGGATCGCAACCGGGATGACCTAACCGCAAAATGAACTATCGTTTACCCCAAACACCTGTAGCTGAAAAGATTGAAACATGGAATGCATAAGTTGATCGTCCAACTTAGTGAGGCTATAGTGCACATGTGCGTGGATGCAACATAATATACATGAGCATATACAACAGTACAGTAATGAACATATGCTATAACAATTTAAGCACGTTAAACAAGTAACCAACATTTGTTGATGCCGTCCTCCTCTTACCCTCCAATCCACAGTCAGGAAAACCACCACCGAACACTCCAGTAAGGTGCGACCTTACATTTCAGTGCGCATTGACGTCAAATGCCAGGAGTTTGACATTCACTCCCCAAGTGTAACCTCCACACTTGGTTCGTGAAGCGGGTCTACGGTGGATCGAGGTAACCCTCCGGCCCTTACCTTCCGGGTTAACCACGATTCCGCACACCAAAATTGGGGCCCACACAGTAACAGTAAACAGTACAGTACAGTAACAGTAACAGTAACAGTTCAGTAGCAGGAAATCGGTAAACAACTCAATAACGATCCAACATACAATATCAATGACTCATAAGCACATAGACATAAACAATAGTTCAACGTGTAACTTGTCCTAGCAGCTGAGTTCGTTATGTTATCATACATCACATGCTTGTTTGTTTAGTAACTAAGTTACAATTATGACTCGACCTACTAGCACATTTAGACTTACACACAAGTAACACATAGCACTCACCTGTGTAGCTTACGATTCTCGAGAAATTGCGGAAAAGTAGCGTCTTCGGCTCCTGTACACGTTTATGTAACGATCTTAGAATCTAATCACACCACAAGGATTCTAGAGTGACTAAAGCAATGTTTTAGTCGAGCAAACAATTGAATCGTGGTTGTTCAATATCGAAGCCACGATCAAAACTTGGACATTTACTTCCGATCTAAAGGTTCTATGGTTCGTTCATGAACCGAGGTAAACATAGCCACGAAAGAGATTAACTAGAACAAAACCGTTCTAATTGAGCTTTAAAAATAAGGTTTAATAACTTTTTACAAACTAACAATGAGAAAAAAAGTTCTTTAATTATAAGTTTCTTCGAAAATTTTTACAAATTTTCAATCTTAAAACTAAAATGAATAAACCACTACTTCAAATCAATTAATCAAGAATTTATAAAAGAACCATGCAAAAACAGCGACAAAACAGCGCATTTCACCCCTTATTTTCAGATTTGCAAAACTAACCCCAAAAGTTTCAAAAACTCCCTTTTTGCAAACAAACTTGGAGCAACTTTAAAACAAATAATTTTTAAGTAAACTCATATCAAATATTGAACAAAAATAGAGATTCTCAGTCCATTATACTCCCAAAATTTTTGCATCCCTAAACCTTCAACTTTTAAAATCTTTCAAAATTACCCCCTAAAGTTTCAAAAATTATGAACAATAACTTTCTTACAAAAATAAATCAAGATCCAAATATCTAATAAACATTTATTTAAACCAAGCAAAACTACACCATCCTTATAGCAAAAATCGAGTTAATCGATATACATGCAATCATAGTATGAACTCAAATTCATGCTCAAATTAAATTTTAAAGTAAAAATTAACCAAATAAACACACAATAACATTTAAGCTCAAAGAACTACCTAGCGAACTTAAATCGAGTAATGAAGACCGAAAATGGAATACCCATTCCGAGACGAAGTCGCTGACTGGAGCAGGCGCCGTTGACCGCCGTTGACCGGCGATTGACCGACGCCGGAAAATGAGACGAACCCACCATTCCACTCTCCTCTAAGCCTCGAACACCGTGGTGAAGCTCGATTGTTGAAGAAATGACCGGAAAAGAGACATGCAAGAAAACCCACTTAAAACCGCACCTTCAACCTCGAATTTCCGCTGTAAAACAGCTTCTATTCCTTCAATTACCACCACCATTGTGTTCCTCTCGTCGAGTAGATGAATTTGGACTACTTATTCGCTCGATTTGGTTAAGAAATGAGAAAGTTATGAACAAAATAAGAAATTGAATTTTTGTGTGTGCGAAAACACACTTTAGTGTGTGTGTTTGGTAGGGAAGATGAAGAATGAGAGAGAGGGGTTGAATTTTCAAGTCTTTAATGTGTGTTTTGCAATTCACACTCCCAAATTTCGAATTTTTCCTTTTTAGTCCACAAAGTCTTGGGACGATCAAGAAGTCCCCCTTTTTATTTTTTCTTTTTGCATTTAAATCCTCAAAATTACACAAGAGTGAGTATTTATAATTCATAATTTGCACAACAATAATATTTCAAGTGAATATTAATATAAATCACTTCAAATTAAAAAAAATGCTCACTCGTTGAATTTTTAACAACATAGATATGAATTTTAATTTTTATTATTAAATTCACACAATTAAAAATTATCAAATTTCAAGTAAATAAAATTTATAGGAAAGAAAATTCATAAATGAATTTTCGGGGTTTTACACGCTCAATAAAAACTCCTCGATCTATTCACGACGATTAAAAAAGACTTTTGGGTATTAAAAACCTAAGTCTAAATTATAAACGAGTTGAGTAAACATTGATCCGCTCAATAAAAACTCCTCGATCTATTCACGACGATTAAAAAAGAATTTTGGGTATTAAAAACCTAAGTCTAAATTATAAACGAGTTGAGTAAACATTGATCCGCTCAATAAAAACTCCTCGATCTATTCACGACGATCAAAAAAGACTTTTGGTATTAAAAACCTAAGTCTAAACAAAACGAGTCGAGTATACATTGATCCGCTCAATAAACACTCCTCGATATATATTCACGACGATCAAAAAAGACTTTGGATATTAAAAACCAAAGTTTAAATTATAAACGAGTTGAGTAAACATTGATCCGCTCAATAAAAACTCCTCGATCTACTCATAACAATTCAAACAGACTTTGGGTTAAAAACCTAAGTCTAAACAAAACGAGTCGAGTATACATTGATCTGCTCAATAAAAACTCCTCAATCTACTTACGACGAACAAAAGACTTTTGTTATGAAAACTTAAGTAAAAATTATAAAAGAGTTGAGTATACATTGATCCGCTCAATAAACACTCCTCGATCCGTTTTCAACGATCTAAAAAGGCTTTTGTTATAAAAACTTAAGTCAAAATTATAAAAGAGTTGAGTATACATTGATCCGCTCAATAAACACTCATCGATCTATTCCTAATGATCTAGAAATGATCTACTAACACGTCTAAGTCATGAATACGAGTTAAGTATGAATCAATCTACTCGAAAATTACTCCTCGTGAACAAAAATTATGACATAATCAAACGACAAAGAAGATGTAAGGAATAAAAGTAAAATTTTATTCATCAAATCAGTTACATACAAAAATCCTACGTTACAAAGGCCTACATGCTACTTAAAGATCGTTACAATGATTTAGATGAAATGATCCTATAAGATCGGCGATCCTCACGACAATGTCCACGGAAACACCAATCTCCTCCCTAGTGCCTCGTCGACTATGATCAACCACCTAAGAAGCATGCTGCTCAGGATGGTCGACTTCTTTGGTTCGATGGCCAAGCTCTGAAGATCAAATGTTCCTCCAGACGAAATGAGCATTACCAGCCAGATAAACCGGCAATACTCATTCACCCACAACGAGACACTTCTTGTATAATGGGGTAGACTTTTACTCTGAAGCAGCATCTCTTCGGATGAGTCGTAAAGGATAAAACTTACCAGCACAACCCAGTGGACGAGCACTCCTGAGGTAACATCCAAGAATAAGGATGCCTGGTAAGTATGAACCCCCCATGTGCAAACAGAAACCACGGACCTCAAATCTGTGAAAACAACATTTGAGGACTCATGGGACCCGTTAGTACAAGGTAGGGCTTCCATGGGACCCGTCAGTACAAGACAGAAGAACATCAAGCTATTACGGTGTGAATCATGGTAATGCGACTTTTTGAATATTATGGGATCTGAAGGCAAAACAAAATCTAAGGAAACTGAGATCTCCATCCTTTTTGAGAAATGGCAAATGGAATATGCAAACCGCCTCCCTATTTATAGGGATAGATCTAAGCAATCCAACGGCTGAAAAAGTATCTGATCAAGGGACAGAAATGCGACCCTTTGACTCCCCATAATAAATGCAAGTAAGTTGGAACGACGCCTAACTGATCGACTCATTGAGTCGGAAATAAAAATGAAAGAAGATCGTTTCGATCAATACAGCAGAAAATAGATCTAAAAGAGCTCCGAACTGAGAAGGTTTGCACGCTCTTCGCTCATGCAAATATGGTGTTCGGACCTACCAGGGTCGTAACTGCCTCATACGTCCTATGGAAAATTATTAAATAGGCCTTACAAAAACTCCTTCGGAGTCCAAGATATCTGACATAGAAATCAAGAGAATAGCCCTCCTTATTCGAAACTGCAAAGAAGTCACTACCTAACATACCAAAGAATTGCTGAAGGGGGTCTGAACAGGTCAGATCTGGCCAAGACTTCTACGTTTTCCAATTCCTCCCATATCAAAGAAATGCTATAGTGAAACATTGGTTGAGGAACATATAGTTCAAAGTTAATAATGAGAAACATAATGCTTTCGAAGATACTGAAAGGGATATTTTCTCTCAGTCTTATGAAAAGAAAAGAAGAGTTCAACAAAAGGTATAAAAAGCCTCCTTATATAAAGGTAGGTGTCACAAAAGGACAATTTTACAAGGCATGGGTTGAACATCGACCAAGATGCTGAACGGACACTAACAGCTATTCAATCGATTATCGATACGAATAAACCTACTATCTACATTTTTATGTGCAAACGTGATTTTGAATATAACCCAAGGGACTATACTGGGTTGATCAACAAAGATTTGATTTGCAGAGCAAACATTATACCATTCAGTTACTTAAATAGTGACCAAGCGAGATCAAGCTACCTTTTCTCTATCCTAAATATTCTCCGCAAAGATCAATTTCAGATAAGTATGCTAATCTATACTGATTATTTCATGATGATTATATTTATGCATAAAGGCAAAATATGCATAACAAAGTATATATACAGAAGAAAATTGATCAAGGCAAGGATCTGCCTACAAAAAGGTCATAATTTCCAACTTAGTACTTCTCCCATTACAAAAGTTTCAGCCCGTTGAAAAAAAAAAAAAAAAAAAAAAAAAAGAGACAGTCCAAGGCCTGCCAGGCCGAACAAAGATCACTGAGAAGAACGGTCAGCAGGTCGACTACTAGAAACAGTCCTTCGAGGAGTCAAGTTGCCAGCAAACGCCATCAACTCCTCTTGACGCTTTAGATAACCGGCGTCATATCCTTCCTCATAGGACCGCCGTTGAGACTCCTCTGCAAGGGCAGCAGCCCGAACCAAGTCATTTTTCTCTTTCTCCCAGATAGACTTCTCCTCCTGCAATTTTTTCAAATCGTCATTAGCAAGCTGCAGCTGGAGAGTCTGCCCTGCGACCTTCGCCGATTCCGACTCCAACCGTCTTTGGTAGGCATCCTTACTATTCCACAGATTATCGTTCTGCACACCCAGCTGAAGGGCAAGATATTTGGACTGAAAAAGAAGAAGAATGAGATAAACCCTCACACAACATGAAAGTCAAAATAAAACTAGGAAAATTATCGAAAGATATGTCTACCTGCTCGCATATCTTAACCAGAGACTGAACAAGGCGTACATTGGAAGTACCCTCAAGTTTTTTTCAGCTCACCAGGCAAAATGGTGCTCAAACCCAGATCCCAGGACAAAGCATCAGGCTCAATTGAGCCAGGCAATTCACTACTAGAAGGGACACTGTCAGGCCGCGGAGTCTCTGACAACATAATGTCTTTGACCTGCTGGAGAATACAACGATCATCTAACAGACGAGGAGATTCTCTCTCGTTGGTGCTAACGGAGGTCTTCTTGCCCGAAGCAGAAATAACGGTTCGACGACCAGACCTAGAACCGGTCCGACCTCCGGAAGGTCCTCCCGATTCGAAGGAAGTAGTCATCACAGTAGTATCAGTAAACAGATAATCAGGACAATCCTGCACAATAGATTGTGTTGTGGAAGGATTGACAAAAAGGCCATCACCAGCTTGCCCTCCGTCGGCGACTGGGGCAGTAGAAGTAAACAAAGGAAGGGAAATAGCAAAATCCCCTCCATGAAAAACATGCTCGAAGGAAGAAGCACTTGAACTAACAGGTATATTATAAGTCGGCTCCTCATTGGACATATCGCCAAAAGCTAACCGACCAGGGGAAGGCGTGCTTCCTACTTGAGTAGAAGAAGAAAAGATTGGTTCTGAAAACGATGAGTTTACTATAGAAAAAGGTTCGGAAGGAATAACACGAGTATCATTCACCGACCTAATTATTGGGGACGAACGAGGAGGTTCCTTCGACGGCCCGTCTCTTCGAGATTTTTTGGATCTATTATCCCTAGCGCTCTCACGAGAATGTCGTTTAGAAGTATTGCCAAAAAGATTACTCATGATCAAATTGTTAAAAAGTATAAAGCAAGTAACGAGGAAGTTTATCGACTAGCCAAAGGAAAAGTATTCTATTAGAAGAGACGAGTATAACGGTAAATAACAAGTCAAGTTTTTACCTTTAGTATTTATACTACACGAAAAGACGCTACAGACCTAAAGAAAGGGCGCGAAATAGAAAAACTGACCTTGGAACAAACACTAGAATTGGAAAAGACGCACGCATAATGATTGCGGCGAACTTAATAACTTGTCTGAATTATTACGGCGAAGATGAAAAGACGTAACTGTCAGAATCCGAAACGTTTAGCATACAAAGGGATGGAAGGTCCTCCCGATTCGAAGGAAGTAGTCATCACAGTAGTATCAGTAAACAGATAATCAGGACAATCCTGCACAATAGATTGTGTTGTGGAAGGATTGACAAAAAGGCCATCACCAGCTTGCCCTCCGTCGGCGACTGGGGCAGTAGAAGTAAACAAAGGAAGGGAAATAGCAAAATCCCCTCCATGAAAAACATGCTCGAAGGAAGAAGCACTTGAACTAACAGGTATATTATAAGTCGGCTCCTCATTGGACATATCGCCAAAAGCTAACCGACCAGGGGAAGGCGTGCTTCCTACTTGAGTAGAAGAAGAAAAGATTGGTTCTGAAAACGATGAGTTTACTATAGAAAAAGGTTCGAAAGGAATAACACGAGTATCATTCACCGACCTAATTATTGGGGACGAACGAGGAGGTTCCTTCGACGGCCCGTCTCTTCGAGATTTTTTGGATCTATTATCCCTAGCGCTCTCACGAGAAGGTCGTTTAGAAGTATTGCCAAAAAGATTACTCATGATCAAATTGTTAAAAAGTATAAAGCAAGTAACGAGGAAGTTTATCGACTAGCCAAAGGAAAAGTATTCTATTAGAAGAGACGAGTATAACGGTAAATAACAAGTCAAGATTTTACCTTTAGTATTTATACTACACGAAAAGACGCTACAGACCTAAAGAAAGGGCGCGAAATAGAAAAACTGACCTTGGAACAAACACTAGAATTGGAAAAGACGCACGCATAATGATTGCGGCGAACTTAATAACTTGTCTGAATTATTACGGCGAAGATGAAAAGACGTAACTGTCAGAATCCGAAACGTTTAGCATACAAAGGGATGGAAAATGTAAAATTACAATTAAACCAACGGGTAAATAATTACAAAGATTATTTCAAAAATCACTGTTTCAAGAAGCCTGGTCACTATCCGGATTTCTCTGTTCGCTACCGACGTTCTCGGTCGTGTCAATATCTTCCTCTTTTTCTTCTTCTTCGTCTTCTGGATCGATAAAAGTATAATCAAGCTCATCGTTAACATCAGAAGGAGGAATCGGCAATGATTTTCCCAATTCTTCGACAAGGTGAGCAAAAGGAAAACCTTGATATACGACATCTGGAAGCTCGGAAGAAGAATAAATTTCACCATAACGATTCAACCGAATGTGCGCCGCCTTAAAATACTCCTTTCGAAGGTCGTCGATCATCTCTAAGGCGACCAGCTGATGAACCGCCTTCTTGAAAGTATTCTCCAGAAGAGGACCGACCATCCGGTACACCAACGCCGTATGAACAGGTGAATTAAGAAATTCGCGAATCACTCTTTCATCAGGGTTCCTACCATATTGATCCCTAAGTCCACTAAGAGGGACATCCTTTTCATACTCCTCTAATGAAGCTTGAAGACTTGATACTTGAGATTCTAGCTCACTAATATGAGCAGTACTCTGAAACTGAAATGCCTCTAACTTTTTAGCCATTTGATCGGCTTGCTCTTGAGCACGAGAAGTCTCCAAGACCCTGTTCATAATCTCCTGGTCTTCAGTCCCCGTAGCATGAGTATCTACAACGAGAACGGAAGAAGACGTCGAGGGACCAACCTCTGAACCAGAAAACTTACGAAGAAGAGCTTTATTTTTCTCATCTAGAAACTCACATTGCTGTTTCCAGAGTGCAGTTTCATATGCGTATGAGGCTAAACAAGTCTTAGTCTGAAAAAGCAAAAGGGTAAAACAAGAAATAAGTTAGCAAGAATGTCTTCAGAATAAAGAAGATCCTATAAAGCAAGCTCGGAACCTTTTCAGCATAAAGAGAAGCTCGCTAAAATTTCTCCAAAGGATCCTTACGGAAAAGTTTATTCAAATCACGAGTGAAAACCCCGGATAAAAGAACGCGAGTTGCCTTGTCCACCGCATTCTCACTTTCGTCATGGACAAGAGAATCTTTCTCGGAGTAACCAGCAGCTCTCTTCCCCTCCAAATGGTCTTCGATCATTTCGACCAAGGTGGGCTTTGGGTGATTGTCACCGAGTAAAGAAAGATCATTGCCAGAACGACCATAATAGTTCCTTTTTCTCCCCACCGGGTTATCGCTAGGATGAGGCATCGACCAACTACGACATCCGCGAATTCCCAAGGATGATCTGAGCTGAAGAGGGGGATAACCAGGCCCAGTCCCTTGACGAACAGGGGAATCTTGGGAAGAATTCGGAGACTCCTCTCCATTCTCCTCGGAGTCATGATTTAACTCCAGTTTCCTCTTCCGAGAAGCTCTTTGCTCGATCGGGTTGTTCTCTACGGACTTAGAGGACTTGGATAACACCATCTTTCCCTTTAAAGAATGCCGAGAATTTTCTACCATTTGAGCTGAACGAGAAACAAACTAAGAGTTAGTTTCTCTATATAAGAAAACATTATCGTAACACTAAATCAAAGAGAAATGCTTACCCAATGATTCTGATGATGAGTCGATTGGAAAAGTATGAACACTCAATCCCGCTTTACGAAGAAAACTTTCCCCAATCAGAAGAGCACTCTGATATTTGTTTGCGCGCATATCGGGGATTTCAGCAATGAACTGAGCGTCATCTGGAACAAGTTCACCAGTCGGTAAGCGACCTCCAGGAACCCAACTGGAACCATGATCCCATGAAAAGGGCATGTTCGAACCATCCGCCGAACAAATATGAGGCGGGGGACGAACAAAAAAGAAGTGTGATTTCCAAGAAGGATTGCTAGAAACAGGGGCGTCAACGATCGCTCGACTAGGTCTCTGACTGGCAAAGAAATACCCACGATTGGATGAACTGGAAATATTGAACCGGAAAAGTTGTGTAAAATTACGAAAGGAAGGTTTAAACCCTTTCGCGATCATCAGAACAGAAAAGCAAACCAGGAAAGCCACATAATTTGGAACTAATTGTGTCAAGGACACACTAAATATTCTCAAGATGTCAAGAAAAAGGGGGGATAACAGAAGACGGAGGCCGCTATTGAAATGAGCCGTATAAAAGGAGCGACATCCTTCCGGTGGAGAGGTGACCCTATCAGAAGGGGAAGGAAGAATTATCTCGGAACCCTCCGGGAAATATTTTGCATAATTATTCACAAACTCCGGAAAAATATCCACTGTATATGCGCAAGCAAGTTCCTCAATTGGTTCAAAAATCTGAGGAGCAGTACCTTTGCCCTTTTTGGCTCGGGCAGCAACCTCTGTGTCAGAAAGAATCTGTACCTTAAAAGTGTCTTCTATAGGAACAACGAATTCAAAAATTGCAGATTGTTCGCCCAAAGGATTGGAGCGCAACTCCTCTTCGTTATTAGGAGCAACATTCTCCCTCGAGGAAGAAGAAGATTTTCTCAAAGAAGCCATATTTTCAGACTCTCGAAGGGTATAAGTCGATAAAAGGAAAACTTTATATGACGAACGACTAAGTAAGAAAATGACTATGAACTATGAGCAAGGATAAAGGAAAAATGACGAACTCAAAAGTCACCTATTTATACTAAGAGGAGAAAAGACGTTTCGAACTCATCGCAATTAATCACATTCCCGCCAAAATCGGAAGGAGATGAAAAGCCTCCAGAATAGACGCGTGGCGATTCATAATCGGACAGAGAAAACGACTATCTATGATATGTAGCACTCTTTTCCTTACTTAAGATTTTTTCCCACAGGGTTTTTTCTTAAGAAAGGTTTTTAACGAGGCTCCATTCATAGAAAATAAACAGTCGTAAAGAATTACCTACTTCTACGAGCTTCTATTATCTATACGCTCGAAGAAGTGAGGGAGTACTGATGGGGGCTATTTCGCACCCTACATCTTGTACGGATCGAGTAAAGAACATGAGATCGGTTCGACCAATTCAAACAGTTCGGGATCATCTTATCGACCCGGCCAAGTACAGCTCTCTTCGACTAGAAGACTATATTCCGGACCCAAGAAGGATATTTGGGCCGAGTCCTATTAGGACTATGTTTCCTTGTAACGCTAGGTTTAGCATTGTATAAATACCTAGTTAATCATTGTAATTAACAACTTAAGCTCTCGGGAATATGCCGTTGAATGCTGCTTACCACAGCATAAGTCAATACTATTCAATAAAGAAAAAGCCTTTCCTCTTCATATTGGTGTTCTTTGCTTTGGTTTGTGTGTTTACTTCTTGTTTTTACAATATTGCTTTTCTTTGTGATTGATCCATCCGGAATAAAGTAACAGAGCCCTATAAAATATATAAATATCACAAATTCACTGATACCCCTTGAACCCGACGAAATCCGGTTAAATCATGCCTAGGATGGGTGTTGAAGAAACCTCAACTTCAAGTCCCACAGCTGCACTAGTTGCTGCTGAAAACCCAAGAAGACCAGCCTACAAAAGTAAAGATGTGGACTCATCTGATGAAGCCACACTGCTCAACAAAAAGGAGTACACTGCTGGAGACGTTGCATTACTGATAAACAATTTCAAGAAGTTCTACAAAAGAAAATTGAAGAACAAATATAACAATGCTTCTACTTCTAAACCTAACTTTTCTTCTCAAGATAAAGATGATTATAAAGCAAAACTAATGTGTTACAACTGCAGGAAATTGGGACACTTCATCAAAGACTGCCCATATCCAAAAGCAGAAAAGTACACTGAAGAAGAGAAGAAAATGAGAAAAGAAAGAAAACATCAGAGAGGCAAGGCTATGATGGCGGAAGCAGAAAAGCTGGCTGCTGTCTACTCATCTGACTCAGATTCAGACACGTCTGATGAAGAATCGTCTGATGAAGAAAAATCTGCTCTCCTCTGCCTGATGGCAAAGGAATCTGATGACTTTGAGGATGAGGCAACTCCTCTTGACAATGAATTATTTAATTCATTTGAACAAATGATGCTTAACAATACTGGTATTGCTGAAGCATACAAAAAGCTTAAGGAAGAGATGATATTGCTAAAAGAGCAAAATAGTTCACTGAAACTTTTAGCTGAAAAGCCAAAGGAATCAGCTGAATATAAACAGCTTGAGCAAGAACATGAATCTCTGAAAGCTGAATGTGAAGTTTTTAAAGGAAAAATCATGGAACTTGAAAAAGTTATCGAGTCTCATGAGAAATCATCTGTTGCATCCACGCATACATCTAGTAAACAGAAGATACCTTTAGAACAGGAAAAGTTTGAACTGAATCATACTGAAAAATTTGTATCAGCTGACAATAGTAAGGTCATTCTTTATGTTCAGACAACTAAACCTACTTCACCTGAGAAAGTTGTAAAGGAGACGAAAACTCCTAAGGCTAAAAAGAGCAAGGAACCTAGTTTAGGTAAACAGATTAGTAAGACCAAACAGCAGAGCCCTAAAAAGTCTGCTGATAAAGCTAAAGTCAATCAGACTAGTGGTAAAACTAAGTCGTCTGTTAATGAGCAAGCTACTAGTAAGCCAAAGAAGCATAAGAATAAGAAAAATCAAAATGCTTGGTATGGAAATGAGTCATATTATGTGCAACCTGCTGCATATCCTCCTATGTATCATGCACCTCAATTTCCAGGTTACTATGCACCTTATCCTGCTCATCCAATGCATGCATACCCTGCTTATCATGCACTTACCCTGCTTATGAACATTACTCTTATCATATTGATCATCAATATGACTTATCTGATAATTATGATAAAAATGAAACTGTTCATACTCCTGTTAAAACTCAGAAGCCTAAGAAGTCTAAGACATCAACATCTTGGGTTGTCAAAGGTGGAACTAATCCTTCAAGACCCTCTCAATAAGGGTACCTAAAACAATTTTATTTTTGTTTTGTAGGTTAGGATTGGGAGTAGGAGTAAAGTAGAGAAGATTTGGTACTTGGACAGTGGATGTTCAAGACACATGTGTGGAAACATACATGAGCTGACTGATGCAGTTGCTGTGGATGGTCCAAAAGTTACTTTTGGGGACAGCAAAGAAGGCAAGATTAAAGCTAAAGGAAGGATAATCAGAGGAAACATAGAGATATCTGACGTCTCATATGTTAAAGGCCTCAGATATAATCTGCTAAGCATAAGTCTGTGACAAAGGATATTCAATCATCTTCTCAACAGATAAGTGCTACGTTGAACAGATTGGTACAAAGAAGGTAATTTTATCTGGAAGAAGACAAGGGAATGTCTACATAGTCGACTGGAATTTTGCTGATAAGAATTCAAATGTTTGTTTGGTGGCATCAACACCAAGTGAAGTTAGTTGGCTGTGGCACAAAAGGATGAATCATTTAAACTTCAAGACCATCAACAGATTAATCAAGAATGACTTGGTAGAAGGGATTCCTAAAACAGTCATGAGCAAAGATAAGCTTTGTGACGCCTGTCAGAAGGGTAAACAAATCAAGTCATCATTCAAAGGCAAGAAGCACCAATCTTCTGGAAGAATATTGGAGCTACTACATATGTACTTATTTGGACCCATTGATCCAATTAGCAATGGTGGAAAGAAATACTGCCTAGCTGTTGTGGATGACTATTCAAGATATACTTGGGTGATTTTCATGAAGAAGAAAAGTGAAACCAAGGAACATCTTACCAATCTGATGGAACTGATCCAGAATGAGAAGAGTATCAAAATATTGAAGATCAGATCAGATAGAGGGACAGAGTTTACAAACTCTACTGTTGAAGAGTATTGCAATATCAAAGGAATACATCATGAGTATTCAGCCGCTAGAACCCCTCAACAGAATGGTGTTGCTGAAAGGAGAAACATAACACTGAAGGAAGATGTCAGAACTATGATAGCTGAAGCTAAGCTGCCTCAAAGATTTTGGGCAGAAGCAACAAATACAGCCTGCTTTACCCAAAACAGATGCATGATCAACAAAAATCAGAACAAAACTCCATATGAAGTTTGGAACAACAGAAAACCAAACATTCATTACTTTAAAATTTTTGGTTGTAAATGCTTTGTATTGAATAATGGGAAAAATCACCTTACTGCTTTTGCAGAAAAGGCTGATGAAGCTGTTTTTGTAGGATACTCTACTGTTAGTAAAGCTTATAGAGTTTTTAACAAAAGAACATTACTAATAGAAGAATCCATTCATGTAGTTTTTGATGAACCAAGTCAATCTTCTGAAAAGAATCAAAGTGTTAATCAAGATCTATCTACTGATTTACAGAAATTGAATGTTGGAAGGAATGAAGAATATGTTCCCATCATACTACCTAATCTCAACCTAGCTGATAACTCAAGTGCTGTTCAAAATCACAGAGCTGATTGTCTAACAGACGAGTTGGAAACAGCTGATAGACCAGAGACTGTTCAACAGACAAGAGAAGTTCAACAGACTACTACTGGGACTCCAACAGTAGTGTTGCAAGATCATAACAGAGGACAACATCCAGACCTGCAACCTGATCTAAGATGGCTCAGAAATCACCCACCAGAGTTAGTGATTGGTGATCCTTTAGATAGAGTGAAAACAAGAAGAGCTGCTGCACAAGATGCCATGTTTGTCACTTTCCTATCTCAAATAGAGCCTAAGCAAATTGAAGAAGCTCTCAGTGATTCCTTCTGGATAGAAGCTATGCAAGAAGAGTTGAATCAATTTGAAAGGAATGAAGTCTGGTACTTAGTTCCTAGACCAAGTCATCAAAGAGTCATTGGCACTAAATGGGTATTCAGAAATAAGATGAATGAAGATGGTATTGTTACCAGAAACAAAGCAAGATTAGTGGCCAAGGGATATTGTCAAGAAGAAGGGATTGACTTTGATGAGATTTTTGCTCCTGTAGCAAGACTTGAAGCAATCAGACTGTTTCTAGCCTATGCTGCTTACAAAAACTTCACTGTCTATCAGATGGATGTGAAGTCTGCCTTTCTCAATGGAGAACTGCAAGAAGAAGTATATGTTGAACAACCTCCTGGATTTGAAGTTTATCAAGAAGAGGATAAGGTATATCGTCTGAAGAAAGCCCTCTATGGACTGAAACAGGCTCCAAGAGCATGGTATGATACCCTATCTGATTTTCTTTTAATTAAAGGATTTCATAAGGGTAAGGTAGATAAAACCTTGTTCACTATTGAATGGGAGAGTCATATATTGATTGTGCAAATATATGTAGACGATATTATTTTTTGTTCAACCAATCAACAGATGTGTGATAAGTTCTCTATGCTGATGCAGAATAAGTTTGAAATGAGCATGATGGGAGAACTTAATTATTTTCTTGGTTTACAAGTTAAACAGTTGCCTGATGGAATCTTTATAAATCATGCTAAATATACAAGAGATCTGTTCAAGAAATTTGGTATGGAAACTAGCTCTACTGCTACTATTCCTATGTCTACAAGTCTTCGTTTGGATAAAGATGAAGATGGCAAATCAGTGGACATAACCAAATACAGAGGCACTCAAGAATTGGGATTGTGGTATCCTAGAGAATCTGGATTTGAGCTTATTGGTTATTCAGATTCAGACCTTGCTGGCTGCAAGATTGACAGAAAAAGCATAACAGGTGCCTGTCAGTTCTTAGGTAGTTGTCTGATCTCATGGATGAGTAAGAAACAGACTTCAGTATCCATATCTACTGCTGAAGCTGAGTATATAGCTGCTGGAACATGCTGTGCACAGATATTATGGTTGAAGCATCAACTAGAAGATTACAACATCAAAATCAGTGGAATTCCAATCTACTGTGACAATACAAGTGCAATCTCACTTACTCAGAATACTACAAGTCATTCAAGGACTAAGCATATTGAGATCAAGCATCACTTCATTAGAGATCATGTGGAAAAAGGCATTGTTGTGATTGAGTATGTTCATACTGACAATCAAATTGCTGACATTTTCACTAAACCTTTAAGTGAAGTAAGGTTTTCAACCTTAAGAGCTGAGCTAGGATTACTTAATTTGGATGCATAAGCTGAGGGGGAACTTATCAGAAGACTTAAGTTCAACAGCTTAATCATCACTGTTGTCTTCAAGGATTAACTTTCAACAGACTAGTTAACTTATGAATTCTTAAACTCAGGGGGAACGTGTAAGACTAGCGGTACTTCTGAATTGAAGATGAAATTTGTTAATGTCAGTTAGTTGAAGTTATGTTTTCAACAGAAGACTCAAATATCGAAGAATAAAATTATATTATCTAGCTGGATTGACAAACAGCTGAGGAAGGTTATCAGCTATTGGCATTCTCTGATAACAGCACTGTCATCAGGACAGTAGTCCATCAGATAAGTATTTACTTTACTCATCTGATTACTTGAATAAAAGCGAATTTATTTAAAACGTTTTATTCAAAACACGCTTTTATAAGTAACTATCAGGCGGTACATATTCCCGCTCCTCATTAAATATCTTTTGAATTTGAAAGGTCGTAACTGACGCCGCACGATCAGCACTGACAGAAAAATGGATCTAACGGTTGGCGGATATCACGAAAACCGACATACCCCAACTCTATAAATCTCAATCTGATCAGTCGTGTAGTTCTTTACGCACACCAGATTTTCAAAAGTACTTGTGAGAAATTTGAGCAATTTTCCTGCAAAAATCTCTTCGTTTTCTTTCTAATCTCTACAGATCTGAAATGGCTGCTGAAGGCATGTACCTTGTGTATGATTCCTATTACCAATCTGGCACAAAACTGATGAAGGAACTTCTGGAGAAGTTTAAATCTGCAACTTTGGTGAACTTCATGGAGTACAATGAAGGAATAATCTGGACTGACCAGGTTATGGAATACTACAAGACGGCGAAGGTTGATTTCGATAAGTTGGAGATTACTGCTACAGTTGGTGACAAATATGTTGTCATCACTCCCACCGTTCTTCACGAACAGTTTGGGCTTCGTAACAGTGGACGTCATGATGTCACTGTACTAACTGAAGCAAAACACCAAGAATTTTGGGCGATCTGCGCCTGATAAGGGGTAATTTGGATCCCGTGCCTTAACAAGCTCGGTGTGTATCGAGTAACGCCAATCCTTGCCCCCCAGGAATGACGAGCCGAGCCAGGCCCATAAGTATATTGTTCCGAGCTTACAAAGAAAATCCGAGACCATGAGATACTGTTTGGCCGAGCCCAGGCCCAAGCCCTTCTGCTCAGCTATAAATACCCCACGCATTTATGACGACGGGACAACTTCCCAGGTGTTGTTCCTTCGAGGCTACTGCTCGGATTCGATTGGAATCAATAGCATAGGTTAGACTATATGTATTTCACCCTCTAGCTTGTACGACATCCAATAATGCTCGAGTAGGACCCCAAATACTTGTAATTTGTACTCAGTCAATTCGAATACCATTACTATTGGTCTTTACTTTCCATTTAATATTGTTGATATCGCACTGCAATTCTATCCTTGATCGAGCACACGAAAACGCGTAAGATCAATTGGCGCCCACCGTGGGGCTCTATTCGAGTTTTAGATCGAAATATGCCTACTACGAGGAGAAATACATATATTAGAGGAGAACCTTCCCTTGCAGCGGGAGCGCAAAATTCAGTCAACAACGAGCCAGATAACCTATCGCGCGCAGCTCAACAACCAGAAATTCCACCGGCATTTCCTCAGGATAATGTTCCGATCCACACAACCGTTGGTGACTTGAGATCCATCATAGGCACAATGTGCAGGGAATTCCTAAACAGTGGAAGGGCCGATCAATCACCCGTAGACCAACCAGGAATTCACGGCAGACCTGAAATACCTTCTTCGAACATCCAGAAGGAAAACAGTATGCTGCGATCTATATCACATGCCCCGGCAATAAACCCTTCTCGAACAATGCCCTCGAAAATCAACGCCCGATCGGAGATCCCACCAAGATCGGTACATAATTTGGATGATTCAGTGGTAGGAGAAAGCCACACTGCTGGTGCTGTTGAAGGCAGAAAACCGGCCTACAAAAGAATTACCGAGTCAGAGTTGGAAAAGATAGTACGTGAGAGAGTAGCTAAGGAATTGGAAAAGGAAGACACGATGATAGAGATTCCCCGTAACAATCAGGCCGCCAGGCGAGGGGAAAACACTCTAACTAGAGGGAACATACGAGACAGGGAGATTTTGAACAGTATAATGCGCTGCTCGTCATTTTGTCGAGATATACGAGAAGCTCGAAACTCGAAAACGGTGCCCACAAGGCTACCATGGTATAACGGGACTACCGACCCCGGGGAACACATCAATAGCTTTGTTAATGTGATGAATTTGTATGGACATTCGGAGGACTTCTGTTCCAAGATCATGGTTACCACTTTTGAAGGAATTGCTCTCGATTGGTTCGGAAAATTATCGCCCAACTCCATATTTTCCTTCGATGAATTCTGCGATAAGCTAAAACATCAATTCGCTAGCCAGAGGAAACCAAGATTACCGGCAAACCACCTGGGAACTATAAAACAATTGGAAGGAGAGACGTTAAGGCAATGGCTAGCAAGGTTTAGTATTGAACTCTTGAAAGTTGATACTCCGCAGATCGAATATTTATCCTCCCTAATGTTCAAACTGACTAGGAGCACCCAGTTCGGAAACGCATTGTGTAGGAAACAACCAAAGTCTTTCGAACGAATAATGGAGATCGCTGAAAAGTATAGGATTCAAGAAGAGATGAACAAATTGAAAAATTCGCATGCTATCACATCTCCCCTCAACAAGAAACAAGATCAAGCCCCTATCCCAAAACATGGTGATTATGGGGGATCGAACAAAGGATCTGTTTGGCAACGAATTAATACTTATAAGCCACACGTGCCACCCCAGGGTCCCAATTCATATGGACCTCCTTACGATCGGACTCGAGCCCCGAGACCGGGTAAAGTCCAATTTACTGAACTTAACACCTCAAAGGAAGAAGTGCTAACCGTGTTGGAAGAAGGGAATTTGATTCCCGAAGCTCAAAGGATCACCCAGGCTAGAGCAGGCGCGCCTGGTTACGAACAGTACTGTCGATATCATCGAGCTCGGGGAAATAGTACTGAAAACTGTTACCAATTGAAGGTAGAGATAGAAAAATTGATTGCCCAAGGAAAGTTAAAAAAATTTGTCAAAAATGGCAACTATAACAGTCGATATAGATCCCGAAGTCCGCGGAAATTTAACAATCAGCAAAGGCAAATTCGAAGCCAAGCAGAAGAGCGGTCGAATGGAGTGATTAATATGATCGTGGGAGGACCAGCAGGAGGTGATAGCAGAAATGCTAGAAAGAGAACTATGAGATCGATAAAAGCGGGAATCTCTGCTAAGAAGGAGATTCTGTCCTTAGAATCTCCCTCCATGGAAAATCAAGTGATAAGCTTCAGTGAGGCCGATCGACCCTCGGATGTTAGTTGGGACACAAATGAGGACGATCCAGATTTTTCCATGGTATTGACATTGAGAATTGCCAATTTCGAGGTCAAGAGGGTATTAATCGATAATGGAAGTTCGGCAAACATTATTTCGTCAGAAGCTCTCACAAGGATGAATCTTTGTCACCCACGTCTAGATAAAGTAACCACTCCTTTGATCGAATTTGGTGGATCAGAAATCGTTCCGCTTGGAACCATTCTTTTAAGCACGACTCTAGGAAGCAAACCAAGAAATGTGACAAGGATGATCAAATTTCTGGTGGTAGATACATCATTCGCTTATAACGCCATATAAGGGAGACCAGCCTTAAATATCTTCAAAGCAGTCGTATCTACCTACCATCAAAAGATAAAGTTTCCGACTGTGGGAGGAGTGGGAGAGATGAGGAACGATCAATACATGGCATGGGAGTGTTATAACTCGTCTTTAAGTATTAAAAAGAAAGTGGAGCCCGAGCTCCCGATCAAGAGGAAGATAAGTGATTTAGCGTCTGAGTTAAAAACACCAATCCCCGATTGCGAAAAATCTCAAGGAAAGAAAGGAAAAAATGTTGACATGAGCGTACAAGCGCCCGACCACAAAAAAGTGACTTTAGTTCCAGGATCCCCTGAAAAGTTCACTAAAATTGGAACGGAGTTAAGCGAGGGCATCGAAACCATGCTCATTGAATTTTTACAGAAAAATGTGGACGTTTTCGCCTGGAGTTCGGATGATATCGTGGGAATCGACCCACGAGTGATAACACATTCGCTAAATATCGATCCGAAAGCAAAAACTGTAAGGCAGAAGAAGCGCAATCATGGTCGCGAGAAGGACAAGATAATTAATGCTGAGGTCGATAGATTATTAGCGGCAGGTCAAATAAGGGAAATCAAGTTCACAGAATGGTTATGCAATGTGGTCCTGGTCTCTAAAGGCGAAAAGGTCGAAAACAAATGGAGGATGTGTAATGACTTTACCGACCTAAATAAATTATGCCCAAGAGACCCTTATCCACTGCCTCGGATCGATATGCTAGTAGATTCCATCGCAGGTTTCGTGTTATTTAGTATGATGGACGCTTTCCAGGGGTTTTATCAGATTTTCATGAATGAAAGAGACCAGGATAAAACAGCATTCATCACTGAGCGGGGAGTGTGCTGCTTCATTGTTATGCCTTTTGGATTAAGGAATGCAGGTGCAACCTATCAGAGACTAGTTAACATGATGTTCAAAGAACTGATAGGCGAAATAATGGAAGTCTATGTAGACGACATGCTCGTGAAGAGTATGACGGAGAAGGATCACATTGGCCACCTGGACAGATGTTTCGAAATCTTGAGAAAATATGGGATGAAGCTGAACCCAGCCAAGTGCACTTTTGGTGTGCGATCGGGAAAATTCCTCGGGTATCTAGTCCACGAAAGCGGAATTGAAGCAAACCCGGAAAAAATTCGAGCAATCACTGATCTCCAGCCACCACGGAAACTCTCGGACGTACAAAGTCTGATTGGAAAAATTATTTCATTGAATAGATTTATATCTCGATCTGCCGACAAAAGTTTACCATTTTTCAAACTTCTGCGAAAATCTAAGAACTTTGAGTGGAATGCAGAATGTGATAAGGCCTTCGAAGAATTGAAAGCGTACATGACCTCAACACCCATGCTGGCCAAACCATCTGAAGGAGAACCTCTGTATTTATACATAGCAGTATCGGAAGAGGCCATTAGTTCGATTTTGGTAAAACTTGATAAAACTGAGCATAAACCTGTTTATTATTTAAGTAAACTACTACAGGGTGCTGAGAAAAACTACATGGAGATAGAAAAATTCGTACTGGCTTTAGTGGTAGCTGCCCGAAGGTTAAGGCCTTACTTTCAAACATACAAGATCATCGTTCTAACAAATCAACCTTTGAGACAGGTCCTATCAAAACCGGAAGCATCAGGCAGGTTGATCAAATGGGCGGTCGAGCTTGGTCAGTTCGAAATTGAGTATCAACCACGGGTCGCCATAATGGCCCAGGTATTAGCTGACTTCGTACTCGAATCAACGGGTTTATCGAACTTGAAAGAAGGAGCAATTTCCGAGCTTAGTATGGTTGAAGAAGCCAAAAATCAAGTCTGGTTGATGCATGTGGATGGATCTTCAACCAAGGATGGAGGTGGGGCAGGAATTCATTTCCAGGGACCCTACGGTGAGGACTTGAGTTATGCTATAACTTTGGATTTCGTCGTGACCAACAACGAGGCCGAGTATGAAGCATTGATCGCAGGACTGGAGATGGCTCTAAAAGCAAAGGTAAAATCAATTGTTGTATTAACAGATTCAGAGCTTGTTCATAGACAGGTAAAAGGCACGTACGAGGCCAGGGAGTTCAATATGATCAAATACTTGAGCAGAACGAAGAAATTGATCTCTCAATTTGACAAGTTCGATATTCAACCTGTGCCAAGAGAGGAAAATTTATGGGCAGATATATTGTCAAAATTCTCAGGCTTGGCCGACGGAAAGAATGAGAGGATAATCACGTGGCTGTTATCGAATACATCTGCTATCGAACTGGATGCGGCCCCTACAATCGATATCATGGAGATCGAAGAATCGAGCAACTCATGGAGCAACCCTCTTATTGCCTATCTCAAGGAAGGAAAACTTCCGGAAAACCCAAATGAGGCTCGGAGGATCAAATATAGAACACCATCGTTTACTCTGATCGATAATCAACTCTATAAACGATCCTCCTCAGGAATTCTGTTAAAATGTATCCCTGAAATTCACTACAATGCTATGTTAAAAGAGGTTCATGAAGGGGAAGCGGGAAACCATTGTGGTGCTCGGGCCTTAGCACTTAAATGCTCGAGGTCTGGATATTATTGGCCTACTCTTTTCTCTGATTCTGTTGATTATGTGAAAAAATGCCACCATTGTCAAATTCAAATTCATTCGAACCTGATTCATCAACCGGCTGAGCACATGCATTCTATTCCTATTTGTTGGCCTTTTGATAAATGGGGCATTGATATTGTCGGACCTTTTCCAACGGCAAGAGCTCGAAAAAATTATGTACTGGTTGCAGTTTAATATTTCAGCAAATGGGTGGAGTGTGTTGCTCTGACAAAAATCACTCAGTTCCAAGTTATTAATTTCTTGTGGAAAAATATTATCTGCAGATTCGGAATTCCTAGGATCTTAATATCAGACAACGGAACGCAGTTCGCCGGAAAAAGAATCACTGAATGGTGCGAAAAGTTTGGAATACAACAAAACTTCGCATTTGTAGGGCATCCCCAAGCAAATGGGCAAACGGAAGTCGTGAACAGGGAAATAGTTCGATCCTTGGAGAAACGCATATCTGAGACAAAAGGAAAATGGCTCGATGAACTTCCAGGGGTTTTATGGGCCAATAGAACCACTGTTAAAGCTGCAACAGGAGAAACTCCGTTTAGTCTGGTTTATGGGTCAGAGGCCGTTATCCCAGTAGAAAACCTCGTACCTTCCCCCAGGGTCGAGTTTTACGATCCCGAGAAAAACCAATCTCTAAGGGAAATGGAAGTTGATCACGCAGATAGTCGGAGGTATCGTGCAAAATTGAAAATCCAATCCACAAAATCTAGCATGGAAAAATCTTATAATCAAAACGTTCGAATCCGAACATTCAAAGTGGGGGATCTGGTGCTCAAGAAAGTGGAAGTGTCAAAGCACGTGGAAAAACTCCAACCCAATTGGGAGGGCCCCTTTGTGATCGTGGAAGTTGGAAGAAAAGGTTCTTACAAGATTGCTCACCTTAATGGAGAAGTACTACCTCGTGCATGGAATGCGGTTAATTTAAGAAGATATTATGGAAGATAGTTACATTCAAGGCTTCTACTATTTAGTCATCTTGTTCTGCTTTCTTTGTTTCTAGTGATTTAGTAAATTACGTGTCCAATGAAGTTTCATTTCGACTAAGTTGTTCAAGGAATGTTTATTTCGACTGAGTATTTATTCAATGAAAGTTTATTTCGCCTAAATTCTTGTTTATTCGTCATATTCTGGATATTCTCGGTTTATATTCATCTATTATCGATCTTTATTTTTCTCCATCAACTAATAACGGGTGAAAGCTGTTGCTATGACCCTCGAAGACCGACCAAGGGTGAAAGCCGTTGTTACGCCCCTTGGATCGGAAAATCAAAATGGGTGACGACCCTCGGGCTAAAAATGCTCTGAAACGACTAAGGGTGAAAGCCTCTGCTATGCCCCTTAGATTGAAATTATCAAATGGGTGAAAGCTGTTGCTACGACCCTCGGGCTAAAAATGTTCTGAAACGACTAAGGGTGAAAGCCTCTGCTATGCCCCTTAGATCGAAACTATCAAATGGGTGAAAGCTGTTGCTACGACCCTCGGGCTAAAAATGCTCTGAAACGACTATGGGTGAAAGCCTCTGCTATGCCCCTTAGATCGAAACTATCAAATGGGTGAAAGCTATTGCTACGACCCTCGGGCTAAAAATGCTCTGAAACGACTAAGGGTGAAAGCCTCTGCTATGCCCCTTAGATCGAAACTATCAAATGGGTGAAAGCTGTTGCTACGACCCTCGGGCTAAAAATGCTCTGAAACGACTAAGGGTGAAAGCCTCTGCTATGCCGCTTAGATCGAAATTATCAAATGGGTGAAAGCTGTTGCTACGACCCTCGGGCTAAAAATGCTCTGAAACAACTGAGGGTGAAAGCCTCTGCTATGCCCCTTAGATCGAAATTATTAAATGGGTGAAAGCTGTTGCTACGACCCTCGGGCTAAAAATGCTCTGAAACGACTAAGGGTGAAAGCCTCTGCTATGCCCCTTAGATCAAATTATTAAATGGGTGAAAGCTGTTGCTACGACCCTCGGGCTAAAAATGCTCTGAAACGACTAAGGGTGAAAGCCTCTGCTATGCCCCTTAGATCGAAATTATTGAAGGGGTGAAAGCTGTTGCTACGATCCTAAGTACAAATTATCAACTAAACAAGATTCCGATACATATCCTATCTCGAACTACGGCAGTCATGATCCGCTAAGATCGCCTATTATTATTCAAGTATTATTAATTCTCGATCACTCTACCGGCAAATGAAATCGGCGAAGACGTCAACTATAAGTTATCTGAATATCAATGGTCGAAGAGTGTTAATTATCGTTTATTATCTAGATACTTATCGGAGTCGTTGGAAGATAGCGTTTATTTATGTCTTTAAGGCAAAGAAATTGATGCTCGGTAGCAATATATAGAAGCAATTTTGAAGATTAGCTAATAGAACTGATGAAGGAAATAAATATTTCATTCATGATCTTTCAAACAGTTACAAGAGGATTCCTGATTACAATAATAAACGAAATTGAACAAAGCTGAGACTTTACATTTAATTAAATCCTAGTACAAGAATTGTCTACAAGAATGTATACTTCGAACTTCATTGTCACCCCCAGTTTATAAACTGCCAATGGTGATCAAAGGGGGAAGGCGGGGCTAGGATAACACTTCTACCCTTCATCCTTCGCCTCCTCAATGATTGCGCCACGCCGGACCAGGTCGAGAAACAGGGAAGCAATCCCTAGAGAAATTATTCCACGCAATCTCAAAGGCAACATTCTTCAAGAAAGATCTTGAAGAAGTGGAGATTGAGTGCGGAGAAACTCCTCCAGCAGTGGACCCACTATCCGACCGGGTGGATTGACAGGATACAGGAGTTCGAACCAGTCTCTAATGGTTGGAATCATAGAGAGCTGGTCGCCTGCCGTTACCCCAGTCGCAATCCTTTTTGCCTGTCGATACCCTAGTCGATATTTTTCCCCATACAGGGACGACGAAGAGATCGAAAAAGAGAGTTCTAGTCCGAATCTCGTACGTTTTTATTGCTGAGATCAAATGGAACATAGAGATAGTCGATGGAGGTAAAAATGCAACCATATCGATCGAACAAAACGTTTACAGATAAGTAAAATATGAGGGTAAATTCAGAGCTATATATAGGGGGAAGAATCCCATATCAACGGCGAGGATCTCTCGAAATAAATGGCTACGATATATGCATTAAAAGCTCTGACCGCTCCAATACCCGACAAATGCGCCGACCGTTACACTTCCCAAAAAATTCGGGAATGCTATGGGTAAATGAAGAAAAAATCAAATGCAATAGCGATCGAAGTACTTGTAGCCTCTATTCCGGTCGCCAAAGAGAGTCACAAAGAGAAATTCGGAAAAGGCACTATCAACTCGTGTAAGATCGACCGAGATTGGCAAAATAAACTATTTGAACATATAAAATAACTAAAAGTTTAGTCAAGGAATTATTATTTCCGAAGTTCAATACATTGAGGAATTACAAGTTACAAAGGTATCAATTCCTATTACATATCGAGCTAATCTTTCGATGCCAGTACATTCTATAATCTTGAGATTATTGACAAAGAACTAATATATCCGAACATAAGGAGACTTTCATGAGCAGGAAATCCTATGAAATTTTCGGCTGACGATAATGTCCTTACTCGAAAGAGAGCAGCCCATCAAGCCGACAGTGTTATGTCCTTTTATAGTTTTTAAAAGAGAAGAGGGGTGATGCATCTTTTTCTAGGTGTAATGTGGATACTTTTTGAGGACCTCGATCCTCGAAGCATCACCTCCTCACATCTTCCAGAAGAACCAAACAAACTACCGAACATCCTCGCAAAAATTTTGATGCTTAAATCTCTCCCCGGCCATAGAAGGTCGAGGGAGCTACCGGGGTCATGGATGGTCAGCAATAAGGCTGTTCGGCCTTCAAGGTCGAAATAGTGTTCGCCTGCAGGTATCCTAGTCGAAATAGAAGTACTAACCAGCCTACAACCTGCAAAATAGGTCCTAACTCGAAAATTAAAAGTTGGATCATGCAACGAGATCTTTTAGAAAGCATGATAGAAGGACTTTGCCTTCAAATGATTTTATAAGGGTACAAGATGAAAAGACCCCATTTATAGGTACTATTCTCAGGATCCAACGGCTAGCAGAAAACCGAAAGAACGATCGAGATCGGCAGACCGTTGCGCTTCCCGAGAATTTTAGCGGGAAGAGAAAGTAATATAATTTTGGAAATCAAGCAGAATTAATATACCAAGATCGAAAGTTGAAGATCGCGAGCATAAGGCCAAACGAAGAAAGCAAACTAAAGCATGGACAGAAAAGAATACATTAAATTATGGAAGAACATGCAATCTGAGAAGCAAATAGATTATTACAAACCAGAGGGGATAAAATGTCTGAAATTGTTCATGATCACACTAGAGTAAAAACAATATAGTCATACAGCAAATCAGGGTAAATAAAAAACATCTAGAGAAGCTTATTGTCAGAGAAAATCTTCCGAAGCTCGGCATTATGAGCCTCACATCCAGCTTCGTATCCACGATCGTAAGCCTCCTTCTCTCGACGCGTGAAGTCTTGTCTCTCCTGCTCGTGAAGAATTTTTAGTTTTTCGAGCTCCTCATTCAGCTGCTTGTGGATCTCCTCCCCATCCTCTTTAACAGACTTCTCCCTCTCTAGAGCAAGCTTCTCCGCGAAGACACGGTCGAATTCGGCTTTCTTCTCCTCCAGCTCGAGGGAAATAGCAGCACGCTGATTTGTTTCCCGCTCAGCAAACGTTTTAAGCTCAATAAAATCTTGTCCGGCTTGTTAAAAGGATCGACAGCATTTAAATAGATATAACTGAAACAGGAAATGCGTCCCAGACTCAAACAGCTCTTCTATGTTTCTCTCCATGGACATATTGGGTTCGAAAGAAGTAAAGTTAGCTTGCAACAAATTATCCATGAGATCAGCCTTAGGAGACCCATCTTTCGACTCCTCAGGCAAGGAAGGAGTAACCTTCGGAGGAGTGGGGTCAACGTGGGGTTCGGGAAGATTGTCAATTTTTAAAGCCTCAGCACAAGCCCCTCCACTAGTTTCTAACTTGAGCTTTTTGTTGAGACCTCCTGCGGGAGGAACGGTCGAAGCAACGGGGGATGATTTACTACCAATAGCAAGATTTTGCAAAGCCTCAATGGGAGTGACCCCATCGGAATAAGGCCTCTTGTTCGAAGAGGGAACAGGAATCTTTTCTCTGACAGGAACTTCACTCGAAGAATCGACAACTTTAAGGGAAGAACCCCCGAGCGCAGCCTCGAGCTTTTCGTCCAAAATGGACTTGCTGGAACCGCCCTTGTTTTGCTTTGAGGAAGTGCTTTTCTCTTTCTTATTTTCCCCTCCTTTAGGAGCTTTCGGGGAAGACACAAAGGTCTTAGAAGAAGACTTGGAGGGTTTGGCCTCCTTGGCAGTTTTTTGCTCCTTGCTCGGATTCTTATTCTTCAAGCCACCAAACAACTGTTTGGGGTCAATTGCTTTGCCTAGTATGTTTTCCATAATGAACAGGGAGAGAGGTAAGAAATTAGAAGGATACAAAGTATAGAGGAAGAACTCCGATCTCTAAAAATATTTTCTGACAAAGTTTGAAGAGGTTCTGATATTTATAGGCACTAGACCCTATAATAGTTAATAGTGGAATCGACGCGACTATCAAGAAAGATTCTGTATGGAATAAATAGAGATCGAACATAGATCACGAGAAAGTATTGAACTACGAAAGGCAAATAATGTCTAAATATTGGCCGGATTGGAATTTACAAATTACACGAATTAAACCGAAAGGAAAACAAATCCGATTAAAAAGTGAGTTACATACATGTATACATTCGATCCCTAACTACGAAACTATAGATCACCCCCTCCTGCGTGATCGAACTTAGCATTCGGACCAACGCCTTCTCCACTGCCGCTGCCTAACAGATTAGTCCGGTCAATGGATCGATCATTTTCCTTATCCGATTCGTCCTTTTTGTTAACATTTTCTTCTTTCCCTGAAGTGGAAGGGTAATCATTGTTAGAGCGCTCGAGCAAGTCAGGGTTAGGCATCGGAATGCCATACTCTTCTACTAAGGAGGCAAAGCGGTGATCCTGCCATCTTATATCCGTCTTGGGTAAAGAGGAAGCTTTGTAATCCTTCCCCTCAGCATTTTTAAAAGGGTTCATGTGCTGATAATATTCGTCCATATTATCTGGAATTATCCCGGCCGAAACCAATTGTTGAACCCCTTTGTAGAAGATCGTTTGGAGAATCCCCCCCATACTCCTTTGGACTAAGGGATCTAAGACAGGAGATTCCAAGAATTCTCGTATGGCCGGAATCACAGCCTCATCCCGGCCTTGGGCATATGCACGCTCGGAATCTTGCTTCGCCAGCTCAAGTTCAATCTTTATCTTCTTCAGCTCATCCTCGAGGACACTTCTCTCTTTAACAGATGCCAACAAATCCTCTTCTACAGAGGAGGAGCGTTTCGTAGTCGCTTCTTTGAGCTCCTTCTTTACTTGGGATAATTCCCGCTGGCTCTCTGCCAGTTGAGATCGAAGGGCTTGATTATCAACAAAAATTTGCGCATATGCGTCGTGAGCATCTTGTGATTCCTGCTCTAGTAGTGCCAAACGATAGGTTTGAATAGCGAACAAGTCCCCGACCTATGAGATAGTTTAAAGCATCAGCAACATTAGGGACTTTAAAGAAAGAAGAGATAGTCAAAAGACAAATGTTCACCTCATGATATGTTCGAGAGAAGTCACTCAAAACCTCGAAGTCACCCTTGACGGTGTGAAGCAGCATATCCCGTTTGAATCGACTAGCCATAAAAACTCTAGCGGCTTTGTCAAATTCATTCTCACCAGCTGAGTCCAGATCAGTTAGAACGCTACCATCCTCAGGGTACCCAGCAGCCCTGCTACCGCGGAGATGCTCGTCCATAAAATCCGCCACATCAGGCTCCGCCCTACCGTCTCGACATGGAACCGAATTAGATTTCACGCCAAAAGGCTTTACCCTCCTCGAGGGCCCAGGGTAATCAGCATTCCTCTTTCGACTCAGAAGCTTCTCATACTCCTGAACACCCTGGATCCTGTTCCAGGAATGTTGACTATAGCCAACGGATGAAAGAACCGAAATATCGGGGGAAAACAAAGTTCGAAGAGGCCCAGCAGAGGCGGAGTTCAAGGAACTCATAGTACCAACGCCTCTTAGATCAGGAATTGCGACTGGAATAGTGACTGAGTTTCCACCCAAGTTACTTGTACCCGCTCTGTTTTCGGAAGTACGTGGCAACGGATCGAAATAGAACGGTTTGTCTTCAACCGGACAGGCCGCAGATAGTCGGAATTTCTCAACAATTTGACCTGCAAAGGAAATATGAGGGTCGCATAAATGTAAATTAATGATCCATCGAGTCTCAAGATAGGAACAAGTTGAAAACATACCCAGAGAAAGAGAGGCGAGAGGCGGAGCGGAAGAAGCTGACAAGTCACCGAACTGAGGAAGCGACCCTTCTAAGGATTGATCAGATACGGGACGAGAATATTTGAGTATTGGAGCAGGATAATCACAGCGGCTCAACCTAGCCAATCGTAAAACACCTTCCTGAATCAGGAGCTCGGTTTGGTAAAGATTTGACCGCAACTGCTCAAGAAATTCATCGGAAAGCCGATGGTTGAGTTTCTCTTTAATCTTGCGAGGACCATATGACCAAGAGTTGACTCCATCCCATCGATAAGGTCTCATCTTCGAGCTACCTTCTGATATAGGGACATCAGGGCCCTTTACAAAGAAGAACCTCCTTTTCCAACCTACACTCTTTTCCGTTGTTATTCTCGTAAGAAAGGGCCGTTTCAACCGCTGGCGGATGGACACAAACCCCATATTTGAGCCCTTGCACAGATCCATTAGGAATATTTGCCAGAAATTACTAAAAGAGGCCTCTTCCCCCTTTGCCTCCATAAGAGCGCTAAACGCTGCTATATACGCAACAGAGTGCGGGAGAAGCTGAGCGGGAGAAAGTGAAAAGAAAGTCAAGATATTTCTGACAAGGGGAATGAACGGGATACGCAAACCATAAGGAAATTGATCCTCATAGAAGGCTTGACAGCCAGCCGGGGGATCGGTAGCACGTTCACTATAAGAGGGAATAACGATCGAAAACCCCGTGGGAAGAAATTTCCCGAACTTCGCCTCGAGGTAAGTGCGATCCTTCTTTGAAAAACAGCAGGAAGTCTGGCGGGAAGGAAGTTCTGATTTGTTCGAGGTGATGGCGGTAGAAGGATGCGTATGTTTAAAAATCCTGACAAAAGCACCCTCGCCGATGCTGCGTTTCTCAACCTCATTTTCTTCGAGATCCTCACTCGGATCCTCATCCTCGCCTCCTTGATGAAACTCCCCATCTTCATAATCATCTGCAAGCTTAAATAAAGGATCGGACTCTTTATTTTCTCCGACCTTATTCTTACCTCTTGCACTTCTAGAGCTCGACATTATGGATTGAGAAACAAGTATACGAAAGCAAATGTTGTTTCGAATTTAAACGCTTCGAGCTCAAGAAAGAATGTAATATGTAAATAATTTTTCAACAAGTCAACATATATATACGGGGTTAAAAAGGTAAATTGCAAACAGGTCCCCGAGTAACCGCGACGGTTGAACTTACTCTGGGTAAAAACTTAAGGTTATCCCGCAGAGAATTGCACTTTTGATCCTTCATTCTCCAAGTTGCGGGATATGTTCATTGAAAATTATCCCTGGGAGTCTCATGGGTCCTTTAAGTTTATGGTCGAAAAGTAAAGGGAGCATTCACTAAGGAAATGAAGAAAGCGTCGCGGTAACTCATAAGGAGGAACATACCAATTGGGAGATCGTACGTAAACAAAGAACGACAAGGTAATTATCTCGACATGCCAATGCATGTATTGTTTCTATATGCACTCTTTTTCCCTAGCGCGGTTTTTATCCCAATGGGTTTTTCCGGGTTAGGTTTTTAACGAGGCATATCCGAAGCATGTTCCGAACAGCACATCTCATACCAGCGGGCAATATAACTTATACTTCTTCGAGCGCAAGCTCCTCTTTACGCTCGAGAAGTGGGGGAGTATTGATAAGGGGTAATTTGGATCCCGTGCCTTAACAAGCTCGGTGTGTATCGAGTAACGCCAATCCTTGCCCCCCAGGAATGATGAGCCGAGCCAGGCCCCTAAGTATATTGTTCCGAGCTTACAAAGAAAATCCGAGACCATGAGATACTGTTGGGCCGGGCCCAGGCCCAAGCCCGTCTGCTCAGCTATAAATACCCCACGCATTTATGACGACGGGACAACTTCCCAGGTGCTGTTCCTTCGAGGCTACTGCTCAGATTCGCTTGGAATCAATAGCATAGGTTAGACTATATGTATTTCACCCTCTAGCTTGTACGGCATCCAATAATGCTCGAGTAGGACCCCAAATACTTGTAATTTGTATTCAGTCAATTCGAATACAATTACTATTGGTCTTTACTTTCCATTTAATATTGTTGATATCGCACTGCAATTCTATCCTTGATCGAGCACATGAAAACGCGTAAGATCAGCGCCAAGGAAGGAGAAATACTGTCTGGGAATATCAGGAAGAGACAGCTGAAGGACGAGTATCACCGGATGGCTGATATGGTGTCAAAGCTGATGGAAAACTACACCTTTTCCCTTGATGCTGTCACTATGAAGAGGTACATCATTATGGCTGCTATCTATTATGGATTGGAAGTCAACTGGTCCATAATTATCTGGTACATCCTTGCTGAATTCCTTGAAGTGAAGAAAGGAAAAGAACCTCACACCAACCACAGAATAACTCTCAGCTACCTACTGTCACATCTGGGATGCACTATGATAAATGGTAAGGAAATTCACAAGTCCAAAGCCATGAACAAATATCTACCAGTTCAAAAGAGGAAGGCTGATGAGCCTGAGGAAGCTGCTGATGAGGAACCAAAGGAGGTTCCTGCCAAAAGGCAAAGGAGGTTAGTCAAAACAGCCAGCTTAGCTGTTGAGACCAAAAAGAAGAAGGCTGCTGATGAGTCTAAAAAGAAAGAAACCAAGTAGATGGAGAAAGTGACTTCTGCTGCTGAAGCCACTAAAATTATTAAAAAGATAACTGCTGATGTAAGGACTGAATCCCCTGCATCACCATCAAGAACTCCATCAGTAGAGAGACCTGCTGAAGGTATCTCTCAAAGAACTAGAAGTCAACAGAGGGATACAGCTGCTTCTACTTACCGTGAAGGAAGAACCAAAAAGTCTGCTACAAAGCAGATGACTTTCATAGAAGAACCCACGGAACTAGAAAATATGGCTAGGGAAGACCCTGAAAATGCTGAAAAGACTGCTAAACCGGTTGAGCCTATTACAACAGTCGAGACTGCTGCGACTGACAAAGCTGATGAGCAACAGCCACGTCAAGTCTCACCAACAGTTGAGGTTGCTCAACCTCAGGATGATCCAGATGTCCAAATCATCCATCCTATAGCTGCTGCTCCCATATCATCTGCTGGACCAGCTCCTGCTCCAATTGATAAAGGCAAAAGGAAAATAGTGCTGAGGAAAAAGAAAATTTCCAAAGCTGACAAGAAAGCAAGGGAGGAAGCTGAACAAAGGAAACAAGAAGAGTTGGAAGAAAAGAAGGCACTTGAGCTAAGCAAAGTTCAAGAAGCTAAGGATGAAGCCAGGAGAAAAATGTCTGAGGCAGAGAGAAAAGCTGCTGAAGATGCTGAAATGGCTATGGTGATCGAAATGAGCAAAGTTGATGCCTATGGACCTATCCATGGAGGAGGTATCAAAATTGGAGAAGGCAAAGATGGAAATAAAGAGAAAAAGCTCAAAATGCCTGCTGCCAAGATCAAGTCAAAGGACAAATTTGAAGTTAGAAGAGCCTTTGAGATAGTGTATGCTGATAAGGAGATATTCAAGAAGTTTGAGAAGTCCTTTGCATACTATGATCAAAAGCTCATGCTGAAGACTCTGTTCAATCAGGAGAAACCTAGATACATCAGTTGGAGAGACAACAGGTTGAACAAGTCAATAGCAGAACTCCAAAATCTAAAGGAGTTAGCTGATGAAGAACCATGGGTTCTAAATTGGTTAAAAACAAACTCCATTCAGAAGGCCTTGGATCCCAGCTATGTCAGAAATGTCATGCATAACTATGCAAAAGACTTTGCATTGGAGGAGGCCCAGAAGATCAAAAGCACCTTGCCTGATAAGAAGAGAAAATCTGAAGATGCTGAAGAAAGGGCAATCAAATTTGCTGTTATGACCGCCTTGAAGAGATGGGCAAAAAGGTCAACATATCAGCAGGGATGCTCAAGTGACTTGCCACTGCTGCCAAGTATTCAGCAAATAGTTTTTGGCAAGGAAGTAAAGGAATACAGTGAAGTGCCAAAGGGAAACAATGCTCCTGTTAACCCTTGGATCATTGTGAGGCAGATCCGACAGACGACCTGCTTCAATGATGATGGCACAATCACTAACATGTTTTACGATGATGTCACTGATAAAAAGAATGAAGCTGACAAGTCCTTAGCTATTGAATGGCAAGCTAAGACTTCTGAAGATCATCAGATGACAGATATGGAAGAAGTCCCTGTTCAACAGGCGACTGATGAGAAGGAAGCTGATGCTGCTGCTTCTGCTTCATCAGGTGATGAACACTCATCACTGATGGAAGCTTTCCAAATATTGATGGAAAATTCTATGAAGGAATTGGAAGAGAAGCATAGTAAGCAGCTGATGAAGGTCAAGGAGGAGCTGAAGAATGAACTTAAAATAGAGTTGGCAGAGTCCAACAGACTTCAGCTGGAAACTGTTCAAGGATCAACAGCAGAAATCATCAAGAAAGAAATTGACAGTATTCCTATTCCTCAAGACAATTCATTGCAGTTAGTGCACAGCTTAAGATATCTGAACAAGAATGTTGAAGATGTGAAGGGTGATGTGAACCACCTTCATACTGCATTAAAAACAGCTGAGCACAAGATTGCTGATCTAACTGCAACCTTCATTCAAGTCAGTAAAGAAGAGAAGGAAATCAACTTAGGGATGTTGCAAGAAGTATCAAAAGCTTCACAGGAAGTTCAAAATGAAATTGCAACTATAAACCTTAACATTGACTACTTCAACGATCAGACTGACATCATCAGCACTGATATTCATCATCTTACAGCAAGTCATGATATTGTCAATCAAAATCTGAAGGCTCTATGTGCTGAAATGAGGATTCCAACAGTTGCTCTCAACCCTGCTGTTGTACCTTCTAATGTCATCAAATCTGATGATGACAAAAAGGGGGAAGATAAAAGGGAAGAACCAGCTAAGGAAACTGCTGCTGCAACTGATGAAGCCAAGGAGACTGAAGACACTGCTGCCAAAACTGAGAAACTTGGAAAGGTAGAAGAAGAAGAAAAGACTGAAAAAGAAACTACCAAGTACAAGAACACTGAATCAGCCAAGAAGGCAATGGAGCTAATCAAAGAACAGCAACTCAAAGAGAAGATGGAAGCTGCCAAAGCAATCTTGGATGAGGAAGCTGATGATGAAGAAGATGACGAAGAGTCATCTTATGAATATGAAGAAGTGCTTGAAGAATCAGATGAAGAAGCTGACAGTTAAAAATTGTAAAATCATTGTAATCAGTTTACTTCTATCTATTCTTCAGAATTCTCATCTGATGAACTTGTACTTGTAATTCTTTTTCAATATCAATAAAAAGTCAAGTTCAATCCAACATACTATTTTCTATCTCAGAAAATTTTTGAGGATTACATTCTTTAGTTTAGGTATTTAACAGGTACTTAGCTGAAGTTTTGTCATCATCAAAAAGGGGGAAATTGTTGGATAAGGATGAAGATGAAGGCACTAAAGGAAGTTTGATAAGGGAGGTTTTGATGCATTCCAAAACTTCATATTTGGCTAAGTATGGAGTAACTTAGCTGATAAACTTATCAAGGAATTTTGACTAAGTACAAAAAGACATCAGAATAGTCAAATTTTCAAGGTCCAAGACTTCTGATCCGCTGAAGGAAAGTTGTCAGACTGATGAAGATCAGCCGACTCAAATCAGATTTGTTCAAGTTTGAGATCAGCTTTGTTCGCCATCAGACTTGCACTTTTATCAGCCAAGTGAAGAAGATCATAAAGTGTTCCCAACGGTAATAAATGCCCCTTGGAGTAATAAATGCTGAAGTACAAGGTTATTAAAGACAAATGATTGAAGAATTGCTTCGCATCAGCTGGGTGCATTTAATGCTGCCTGCAGAATAGTACTGTTCACAGTACGGACAGACTGCAAAAGAGCCGTTCGCGGAAATTAAGGACCAGTACTCGAGGAATTTGAATCCTGTCTCTCTTCAACGGACATTTTTCAAACCTCAAGTATAAATAGCTGAAAGAGATGAAGAAGAAACAAGCAACACAATCTCTGAGAAATTTTCGAAGCAAAATTCTTTAAGTCTCAAGAACAGCTCACTCATCAGCTTAGTCATTTGTTGACGAAAAGCGAAGTTGAAGAACAAAGATAAATACATCTTCTGAGTGATTTTGTAAACAAGAGTGTTGTGAGAAGTAGATATCCATCTAAGTGAGTGATATTACTTCAGAGAAGTAGGATTTCTTTGTGATTTCTTACTGCGAACTTACGGCCTGTTTATTTGTTGTAAGGCGTAAGCAGAGTATACTGATTACTGTGTGTTTTTAGTATAACCCAAGATCTTTGTGACTTGGAAGAGTGGACTAAAGGATATTCAAATCCATATAACCACTATAAAAATTGCTTGTGTTTTTATTTGCATTTTACTTGCATATTTTCAGTTGCATAAAACACATTAAGTTAACTGTTTGAAAAAGGATCTAAAAAGAGATTTTACAAATCTGGTGAAGCATTTTTCAAACTGCTAAGTTTACTTGTGAAAAACACTTTGAAAATCCGCTGCAAGTACTCTAAGTATTAAAACTGATTTTGACAAAATCAGCTAAGTAACAATCAGACGAGTGGCCAACAAAGCTGTTCAAAGATTTGTTCGCGAACAGAATTGTAACTAACTAATCTGATCAGCTTAGTCTGTTCAGTTAGAGTAAAAGTTTTAAAGTTAAATTTGAAGAAAAATTTTAAAGAGGTTTATTCACCCCCCCCCCTCTAAACCTCTTCTGACCACTTGGGACCAACACTCGATTTCCACCATGCCCTTGCATCACTTTCAAATAGAAATGTAGCAAGCATTATTTTCATATCATCCGAGCATCCGAGAACTTTAAATATTTTCTCTATTGTCTCCATCCAATCCTCTGCCTTTTGATCATCTGGTTCACCATGAAATGTAGGAGGCTTGAATCGTAAAAATCTGTCTAGAGTCAGATCAAATACTGGTGGAGTCGGTGATGGAACTACCGGAGGAGTCGAAGGAACTGGAGGTGGGATAGATTGGCTCAAATTCTGAAAATTTATATTAAATAACTCTAATGCTCTGATGAGTTGGTCGGTTCTATCCAACAGAGGAATTGATTCAGTAGAACGATTCATGGTCGGGTCCACAGGCTCTTGACTATTCATGTTATTTTCTTCATTTGAGTTTGGTACCCCTGCCATCTTCATCACACATACAAGAAGGAAGTAAAGATTTACTTCAACATAGATACACAAACCATTTTAAGAACACAATAAAGTATTAATCTACAAACCTTACTAAATAAGTATAGCTCAACCTACAATATCGAGTAATATATGATAAACTACCGAGGATCCTATCCTGGCCTATGAGCAGATGCTCTGATACCATATTGTAACAACCCAACTTCGTGTTAATCTAACACTTACAATTAGGCAACCACTAAACTTAATATAATCAAACTCAAAAAGTGTTTAAAGCCTAACAACTAAAATTCATAGAATCGAGCCCACAACACTTTCAATACTAATAATTTACCTTTAATGACCAAAAACAATACATAACTACAAAATAAGCATATAGATAATTACATATACATACTTTCAAGTCTACATATAAACCCGAAGTGTGGCATCTAGTCATCAAGTCAACATCAAAATTAGATAGGTAGACGTATACATATACAACCAAATTTAACATTACTTTGGCAAAAGTCACTACTACACATTCATATAAACTTATTTACACAAAAGCACATCAAAGCAATTCACTAGAAAATCTTCACTTGAGTTCGGTGCCTGAATCACTGAAATGATAACAAAAAAATATGTAAGTTGAAATATTCAACTTAGTGAGGCTGGTGTCTGTGTGTGCATAATCCCTGTTTAATTGTTAGATTATTTACTATAATACACCCTGCATAACCAATGCTTATCGTAACTTTAACCACTAAATTTCACATTCGATCAATCCAACAAGTAATAAACTATCAAGACACAAAATCATTATTTTAAATAGGAAATTAGACTAAGGGTAAATAACCACACATTCGAGAAACAAGAAAACATTCAAAATAACCACTCGTTCACTATAAGGATATTTAATCCCAATTTATCACTAAGGATAAGAGGCCAATCTTACCATCGCTCACGAAAATGCATTGCTGCCAATTTAGGTCACGTATACCAAAATATAATAGACCAAGATAATGATCGATTCGGAGTCAACCTGACAAGTCTCCACTTGTTCCAGATTTATCCGAACCTACCATTATCACTCACTATGAACAGGTACACACCCTGTCCTTACAATAAACATTTAAAAAGAAGCAATACTATCATTACATATTTCACATCAACTACACTATTGCCACGGATAGTTAATCTAGCAATTTTGAAATATCACAGACACTCAAATAAATATTCACTGTGAGCATTGCAGGCTTACTGCTAGAACAACTCAATACTATCATAATCAAAACATATAACGAATATTATCTATTCATGTATTAACTTGCATTTAAATAAACTATAACATTCACATAATATAATTATGGTACAGCTCTCACCTTCAATGCGATTACCCAAACCTTACTAATTATTAGATGCTGGTTCTAGGCCCGCTCCTGTACACCGAAAGCAACAATATATTAAGTCATTCACTTTGAGCGGTAAATAAAACCATTCTAAACTCATACCATATAGAAAACTACAATAATTTTACGTAATAATCATGATCTAATTTGAAAGGCATATGACATTCTAATTCGATTCACTTGAGTCAACTTCAATTCCATTGTCACTTCTATCATATTATAAATCTTGTGAAATTGGTAATTGTTCCATTTCTTAATATAAGTAACCTTAATAAATTTACAATTCAAGAACTAATACCAATTGAATTTCATAAACTCTAAACATCAACTAAAATCGTATAAACCCAAATCAAAATGAAATTTAACTAATTAGGACTTCATACCCTTCTATTAATAATATCTATCAATAACTAAATAATCTCCAAAATGAAAAGAACTAAAACCATAAAATGGAAATCCAAGTACTTGAATTGAAACCCTATGTTTGAATGTCAAATACTCAAAGAAATCTGCATAATTGTTTAAGAATCAAAAGCAATTAAAGTGAGCAAGTAAGGGTATTAAGTGTTTTACCCTAAATCTTGTATTGCCACAAACCTTTCTTCTTACAATTTCCACTTCACACTTTCTTCAATGTCTCTCGGCTTCTCCTTCCTTCTATTTCTTTCTTTTCTTTCTCTAATAAGCCTATACTTGTATAAGAAATTTTATATTTAGTTGAGAAAAGAAATTTGAAGACTTGGGCATTAAATCCCAATTTACGTGAACAGGTGGAGAGAACAAATCTCACCATCTGTTATGTTCCTTTTTTTTTTTAATTAATAAATTAAGTAAAAATTGCAATCTTGACCCATACATTATTCAAGAGAAAACAATTTGCCCTCAAACTTTAATAATTTGGAAAAGAGAGTATCCTAATTTCTCTTTCACTTCATTAATAGATATAATATACCCCAAGCAAGAAATTGTGAAATTAGCTACTCTAAGTAGTGTTAATATGAATTTTCGAAATTAAAATTTTTTTTAGGCCTTACAATCTCATTCGTCCATCTGAACGAATCACAGTCGTTGGATCGAGTGCGACTGTTACTATAAAAGGGGCTTCCTTGATATTTCTAAGTTTGTTCATTTTCCATTTTATCCAACATTCCACTCCGATAATGATGATCGACTATCTTTTGCTTTTGACCCAACTTTTCGAGTTTAGACTCCGAATCTTCTTTGACAAGAACATGAGCATCCTTAACTCGCTTAGAATATCGACAGGCAAAAGAAATAGCGCTTAGAATACCGGTAGGCAACCTGCTTCCTTGGATATCCCGTATCTGAGATGGGTTAGAATTTCGGTGTTCTGGTGCTGCATCCGGTCGGATTGCAGGTCGATCTTGGTGGGAGATCCTGCAACCTCGAGCATCAGCTCCTTCAAGGAATTTCTTGAAGTATAGTTTCTTCGAGATTGCTTGGAGTAATTCCACTGGGGTTGCTTTCCGCTGTCCTGAATCAGATTAAGGTGTGAACAATGGTTGCTACAATGATTGGGCATAGTAATCATTGTTCACAGATGATGATCTTAGATCGGTTAAAGAGTCCTAGAGATGGACTTCGATCTCGCTTCACTCTGCTTCGTGGTTCGATTGAGGATGTGCGCCACGCGGCGAGTGATTGTCATGAAAAACTTTGGTTATTTTAATATGCTCGACCTCCAAATCACGCATGTAGCTCTATCCATAGAATTTGTAGTAGGATAGGAATGGATATAATTTTCTTTTTGAGCTCGAATTTCCTTATTGTAATCGAGAAATCATTTGTAATTGTTCGAAAAGCTTATAAATGAAAGAACATTTTCCTATTGTCGTCCCTGCTTCTTCCTTTGCTTCTTTTGCTCGAATATTAATAAAAGTGAACTTCGAACTGGATAATTCGAACTCAAAGATCATGTAATTTGATGGATAAATCAATCAAACTTAACTTGTCGTTGATGATGGAATTTTTAACCACCTTAATTTGAAAAAGATAACTATTCTCGACTTGATTGTTATTTTCAGTCTCCACTTGAAAAAGATAACGTCATCATCTCTATTTTGTTGGTCGATTAAATAATAGTCAGATGAATTCTTTTCTTTGATAAACCGATTGAACTTGAATATTTAATAAAAGTGAACTTCGAACTGGATAATTCGAACTCAAAGATCATGTAAATCGACCAAACTTAACTTTGTCGTTGATGATGGAATATTTAATCACCTTAATTTGAAAAAGATAACTTATTCTTATCTTGGTAAACCCTTTCGAGATCTGGTTTAATAATGATCGGACTTGAGTTGGTCGATCTTGACTTCTCACGTTGATTCGATCGTTGATTAATTTGATGTAAAGATAGGCAAATAATCGTAACACATTTTTTGATCGAAAATAAGCCGTGATTGAATTTCGAGCTTGGAGTCAATTTCGCGGGTCTTAGCAACAGTTTTCACCCATTTTCTTTATTTTCTATCTGAGGGGCATAGCAATGGCTTTCACCCTTATTCGGTTTAATCGGTCATAGAAACAGCTTTCACCTGAGGGTCGTAGCAACAGTTTTCACCCTTTTTTTCTTTTTATCTCGATCTAAGGGGCATAGCAACGGCTTTCACCCTTAGTCAGTTTAATCGGTCGTAGCAACAGCTTTCACCTGAGGGTCGTAACAACAACTTTCACCCTTTTTTTCTTTTTATCTCGATCTAAGGGGCATAGGAACGGCTTTCACCCTTAGTCGGTTTAATCGGTCGTAGCAACAACTTTCACCTGAGGGTCATAGCAACAACTTTCACCCTTTTTTTTCTTTTTATCTCGATCTAAGGGGCATAGCAACGGCTTTCACCCTTAGTCGATTTATCGGTCGTAGCAACAGCTTTCACCTGAGGGTCGTAACAATTGCTTTCACCCATTTTTCTTTTTATCTCGATCTAAGGGGCATAGCAACGACTTTCACCCTTAGTCGGTTTAATCGGTCGTAGCAATAGCTTTCACCTGAGGGTCGTAGCAACTGCTTTCACCCTTTTTTTTTTATCTCGATCTAAGGGGCATAGCAACGGCTTTCACCCTTAGTCGGTTTAATCGGGGAGAGGCCGAGTGCCGATACTGGAGATAATATATAACTTGTAGAGATGCATAGAATAGATGAGAGAATTCGAAAAAAGAAATATTTCATTGATTTTTTCACTAATAGGAGACATAATAGATCCGAATAAAGAAAAATAAACGATAGATAACCCGAGAAACCAAATACATAATCTTCATTTCCCGTAATACTTCTTAAGATTGACTGTATTCCATGTTCGGGGGAGAACTTCCCCATTCGGATAAGAAATTTTATATGAGCCTTTCTTCCCAAGTTTGAACACAACATAGGGACAATCCCAATTGGGTTGTAATTTTCCCATATGTTTTGAGACCTCTGCTTTCTTTAGGACTAAGTCGCTGACCTTCTGGTTGTATGCTTTCTCCATTCTGGACTTTGCAGCCTGGATTTTCGATTTTGCCCGATCTCTTTTGCTACCTGCCTGATCGACTTTTTATCTTACTTGGTTTTCCTTTGGATCGATATTCAGAGAGTGGGTGATTACCCGTGGGTTGATTCCTGTAATATCATCTGAACTCCAAGCGAAGACATCTACGTTCTTTCGCAAAAAATCGATAAGCATAGTTTCCATACCTTCTCTTAATTCGGTTCCGATCCTTGTAAATTTTTCGGGCAGGGACTAGATCAATCTTCCTATGATTGGGGGCTTGCACACTCGTGTCCACGTTCTTTCCCTTCTTCCATTGCAACTTTTCACAGTCGGGGATCGGTAATCTTGAAATCGATCCTGGTTCTAAATTAACCATTCTTCTTTTTCTCAGAATTTCGGGCTCCACCTTTTGTTTTATGGACAAAGAAGAATTGTAGCATTCCCACGCCGTGTATTGGTCATTCCTCATTTCACATATTCCTCCGCCAGTCGAAAACTTCACCTTTTGATGATATTTTGATACCACGGCCTTGAATGCATTCAAACTCGCCTCCCTAATACTGCATTATAAGCGAAAGGTGTTTCCACTACTAAAAACTTCACGATTCTAGTTACACTCTTTGGTTTCTTTCCGAGTGTTGTACTTAGCAATATGGTTCCTAGTGGTACTGATCTTACGTGGATTCGTTAGTTCGATCAAGGGTGGGATGTAATACGATGATAATAAAATAAAAGGAAAAGTAAAGATCAAGTGTAACTGTATTCGAGGTAATTGAGTACAAGTACAAATATTAAGGGTCCTACTCGAGCATTATTGGATGCTGACAAGCTAGAGGGTGAAATACACAAGATGCTATGCCTATTTTACCAAGTGGTTCCGAGCAGTAGCTTCGAGGAGGGAGCACCTGGAAAATCGTGTCCAATATCATAAATGCATGGGGTATTTATAGCTGAAATTGGGGTCTAGGTGGTCTACCCGCAGACATGTAATTCTTCGGCCCATAAGTTTGGTTCAGAGCTCGGCCCAACAGTAACTTTGGATCCTGGGCTAGCTTGCACTCACTGTATTTCAGTCATCGGACTCGAACTCGATTCTTCGAGGTAAGTACCGCTCGATCTCGTGTAATTGTAAAGAAAAGTAGGATCCAGGATACCCCTCATCAATACTCCCCCACTTCTCGAGCGTAAAGTGGAACTTAAGCTCGAAGAAGTATGTATAACAGTAGGATAAATCGATCTCGGCTTATCGTTTCGGGTATGCCTCATTAAAAACCTGGCTCGAAAAAACCCTTCTGGGATAAAAACTGTTGGGATATGCCTCGATTGTCAATACAACAAAGTGCGGAAATTAAAATTTTTCAAGGCACACCCACAGATCCCATAATAATATCTCCAAGTTATATATACGAAAGACATAAAACAAAGCACAGAAATAATCTAACAAAGGGGGTTTTCGATTTTTTACCTCACCACAGGCAAGGTGGTGGAAACCTCCAACTCTGATTCTGAACTCTGATTAAGGTTCTGGTTCACTGGAGTGATCCAAGCGTCTCACCTCCAGAGAAAAGTCCACAACAACTGGATTATGATGACACCTCTTAGTCTTAGGCTCAGAACTAGATCTAAGAGGCTTGTTGATGAAGGATTGTGCAGATCTATTTGACAGATCAAAATTCTGCACAAAAGGAATGAGGGAGAAGATTTGCGGCGGCGGCACTAGGGCTTTCACGGCGGCGGTGATCTTACGTGGTTTCGTTAATTCGATCAAGGGTGTGGATGCATCACAATAATCACAAGTAAAGTAAAGTGAAGACTCAAATGTAATTGTATTCGAATTAAATGAGTACAAGTATAAATATATCTAGGGTCCTATCCGAGCATTATAGGATGCCGTACAAGCTAGAGGGTGAAATACATATGTTCGATCTAAAGCTACAATCCCGAGCTGCTTTGAACTGTAGCTTCGAGGAGAGAGCACCTGGGAAGTCCCTCAATATCATAAATGCAGGGGGTATTTATAGCTGAAAATGGGGTCTAGGTGGTCTACCCACAGACATGTAATTCTTCGGCCCATAAGTTTGATTCAGAGCTCGGCCCAACAGTAACTTTGGATCCTGGGCTTGTTTACATTTACTGCAAAACCACCGTCAGACTCGAACTCGATTCTTCGAGATAAGTACCGCTCGATCTCGTGTAATTGTAAAGAGAAGTAGGATCCAGAATGCCCCTCATCAATACTCCCCCACTTCTCGAGCGTAAAGTGGAACTTAAGCTCGAAGAAGTATGTTTAACGTCGGGGTAAATCGATCTCGGCTTATCGTTGCTGGTATGCCTCATTAAAAACCTGGCTCGGAAAAACCCTTCTGGGATAAAAACCGGGTCAGGGAAAAAGAGTGCATACTTAAACAATTTCTTGATAGAGTAGTTATGAGATCGTCCTTGTTGTTTGTGATATGGATCTTTACTTCAGGAATTCTGGAAAGTTTAGGGACCGTAGGCGCAATTTCTGAAAATATAACTTCAAATTTGCCTCAAGAGAGTCCAATCGTCGCGGTTACTCGGGGACCGATTTGCAATTTCCCATTTTGTCCCTGTATATATAGTTACACGGAGGGCCGCTGTTCCTCATAAATTCTGAGGAAAAACTTTTGATCGGAGCAGACAGGTCGATAAGTGAGTTTTATTTGCCATATTTGATCAGTCGTCTTATATTTATTATGTCGAGCTCAGCAGATTTGAAAGGAAAATCTCCCTTAGAGGAGAATGAGGTCGATAACAGCAAAGGAAAAGGGACTGTAGAGAATCGATCATCTGAGAACGAGAATCCACAAAACTCGGGTTCCGCCTCGAATAGCGAAGAGGAGCGAGAGTCGAGCTCTGACACTGGGAATAGCGAGGATGGAAATTCCGGCGAGGCAACAGTTTCTGATAGGGAAGATATAGAAGACGGGCAGCTTCCTTTGGGTAACAATGAGCAACAAAAATACAGACTAAGTCGTAATGTGGTGATTACGATCTATGACTGGGAAGAGCCCTCGACCAGCGCAGCTCTAAACATGACCGAGGAGAGGGCGGATGAAATCGTCTGTTCTTATAAGGAGACAGACCTGGCGGAGTTGCAAAAAGAGTTCGGTCCATATCTAGGCGCTGGCTTTTCAATAGTGCTTCCCTCTCCCGAACAACGAGTTACCGACCCCCCCGCCGGTTGTCAAGCCTTTTATTCCAAACACTTTCACTACGGCTTACGTATTCCCTTCCCTCCTCTACTAGAAAACCTTCTGGATGCTTTTAAGTTGGCTCCCTGTCAGATTTTACCGAATTCGATCGGCCTAATCATAGCTTTTTGCGTGTTGATGAAGGCTAAGGGGAAAAGGGCGGCTTTTCAGAATTTTTGGAGGATATTCCAGATCAGTTCTTCCACTTCTTCAAACGCAGGTTACGTATATTTCTCTCAGAGGCCGAAGATTTCGGTCTTATCGACCAACGTGAGTAGCAATCTGAAGGGATGGAAACGTGAGTTCTTCTTTGTCCGAGGGCCAGAGTCCCCGCCTTCCGAAGAAAATCCCGAGCCTACTCCCTTCGAGTGGCCAGGAGTGAAGGAGTGGATATATGGAAGACGCCGGCTCGTGGGAAATATGAAAAATGAGATAACAGATAATTTTTTGCAATCTCTTCGTGCTGACCCTCATCAGACTGCTTTAATGACTCAAGAGGCAGTTTTGCGGTTGGCCGAGCTCAGTAGTTGCACTTTCCCTGCCGATCCGATCGTCTTTGGGAATGCTCAGATCGATCCTGCTAACCCCCCTTCCACGTTAGCTGATATTGTTGACAAATTCCGTACCTCGATATCTGGCCCTCACGTTGCTTCCTTTTCGAAAGGTAATAAGGGTCGACCTCGTCCTCAGGCATCAAAGAATCTTCGGAAAAAATCTAAGGCCTCCCACGGGATCGCGTCGACCTCAAACGCTTTAATAATTGTTCCCCCGATCACCGAAGCAGGGACCTCTCGGTTTCGGGCCGAGGCAGAGGGGACGTTCGATTTTCAAGGTCCCGAAACTCTTCGATCTGTTTTTTCGAACGTTTCTTCCAACCCAAATGACGCGGGATACAGTAATTATACTCTCCTGGAGGATTGTGCCAGGGAGATTTTGCAGGCCAGGATGGCTCGCAAAAGGAGTAGTAACCTTCCTGAGTCTTCTAGGAGAGTTAAGCCCTTTGGTCGGGGACCGACTCCTATACCTTGTCGGGCTGGTCATTCCGAGCCAGATTTGGCGGATTTCATCAAAGAACACCTGCAAGGACCTAGGGCGGCTGGATACCCAGACTGTGGGACCATTGAATCTGATTTGGGCTCTGAGGGTGAGCATACGGTGGATAAGTCTCTCCGGATGTTTCTGGCTGGAAGATTCAAGGATGACACTATTCAGTCTTTCGCTAAGAAGGATTTCGAGATGCTAGGCGATTACGCCCATGCTCATCAGAAGGTACTGTCTTATTCTGAAAGTTTCTGGCTTTTCCTTATAATTCTTATCTCGTGTTCTTATATGTCTCCTTTCTCGCAGGCCGGAGATTTGTTTATTCAAACTGCTCTCCGACAGGCCGTGTTGAGCGAAGAGTCCCAGGCAGCTCAGAAAGCATTATACAAAGTCCTGGAGGATGAAGCTGCTAAGGCCAGTCAATTTGAGGATGTCAAACTTAAATTGTCCGAGGTCGAGTTGGAGCTTCAGAAGACTAAGGAGGAGTTGGAAGCGAAGAGGGCCATAGAAGGCGAAGTAGAGAAACTCAAGCTCGAGCTCGAGCAAACCAAAGTGACTGTCGAACAGTCTTATGAACGGGGTCGAGCTGAAGCCAGGCTACCTGCCATAAGGGAGTTCTTAGAGTCTCCGATCCTTGACGCTTTGGTTCGATCACGGTCAGGAGCGGTTAATCAAGCCTTCTACTTCAAAGGAGCTCAGCACCTTCTTACAGCCGCTAAGATTGAAGGAGTCCTTGATGACTTCCTTCCTAAATTGAACCCTTACAAGAACATCTTCGGTGAAGATTATAAAGCGTCTTCCCTTCCTCCTAAGCTCGAGGAATTTGCCACTCATGAGTTTGCTCCTTTACTTGAGGAATTCGGTGTCCCGATGCCAAATCCTGATGAGCTCGAAGCCCAATCTGAAAATGAAGATGTGGATATTGAAGGGGATTCCCGCGATCAAAGTGTACAAGGCACTGGTTCGAGTCAATCTGCGTCTGGCGCACGAAGTCATGATGAAGAAAGCAGCAGCTCAAGTGAAGATGATTCTGACAGTTCGGAAAGCGGTTCTAGCGAATCGGAGAAACGAGATGGGTCGGACCGTAGTTCGGGCCCGAAGGAGTCTAACGCATAAAGATTGTTATGTAATAGGATTGGCTCGGTGCAACAATGTACTTATGATCCCTTGTCCTCCCCTATTTAGTGGATTCTCGTATTTGAATTTCTTTCTTTTATACTGTTTTATGTTATTGCTTGTTTGGATTTCTCGTTGAGTTTCATGACGTCAGCTTTGCGTACTCGGTTACGTCACTGGGCCTTTCTTGGAAGCAGTGTTTTACCAATCATTGCAATTTGCATCGTACCGTTTTCTTATAAATAGCTAGGCCATTTTACGTTGCCTTTGCACTGATATCGCTCATAGCGTTCGGAGCTTCTTTAGAAATTATCTTGGTTGGATCTTTACCCAAAAATCGAGAGATGAATAAGAATCCGAACGCTCTCGCGATTTTTCCCGCGCCTTTTCCCGGGCCGAGTCATAGTAGAAAAATAAGGAAAAGAAAACGATCACCGATCAAATCTATTAGTACAGGTCAGTCAAGTTTTCGTGGGGAAAACAAATCATCGATCATTACCCTTTCATCGTGCTTGAAATCTAGGGATTCAGATAAGAGAACTAAAAAGGTTTCTTTTGTGGATGAAGTAATTGGGCACTCCTCTTCCCAATCCATTCCTTCGTTGGTCGGAGGATCTTCGTTTGGGAGAAGTGGGACTCGTTTTGATGCAGTGTGTTATAAGAAACCTGACATGAGTCTTCTTCGGACCGACGTTTCTATCTCGGAGTCTGTCTTCTCGACTGGGGAATATTCCTCGTTCCTGTTTCATTCTGGGTCGGAATCCCTTGCCCAGGTACATTTTTTCCTAACTTCTTTGTCATGGCCCTCTAATTCCTTTGTTCCTGCTATGATGTGTTTTCTTATAAGTTCAGGCTAGCAAAGTCCTTTCTAGGCTTTATGCACTGGTCAATCATGAGATCGAACGACGGGCTTCCATTTCGCTCGAGCTGATCGGCAAAAAGATCGAGTTGGAGCGCGCGCTGGAAGCTAATAGATTTTTTAAGGAGAGATTGTCTCAGGATAAGTTGAGTTCGGAGTTAGAGAGACTTAAAGATATTTATGAACGCGAGAAGAGATACTCCGAGCTCCGTGAGAGAGAAGCTTACACCCGCGGGTATGCTGATCGTAGTGCTGAAGTTCGAAAAATCCTTTCCGAAAATAATTTTATTTAGTAATACCTTGGTTAACCTTTGTATGACGAGTTAAAATTTCTCTTTGTAAGGCCATCCTTGTTGTAACGGTTTTTCTTTCTTGTTGTAGTATAACTCTTGTTGTAACGATATAATATTTGCTTGAAATGATATAATATTTGCTTGGAATGATATTCTGCGTCTCTCTTCTACCCCTCCTTCTCCTTTTTTTTTTTTTTTTTTTTTTTTTTTTTTTGGTGCCGTAGCCGTCGTGAAGAAACTTTGATAGAACTTAGGTCATTCTTCAATAGAATGTTCATCTCGATCTATCTTCCGTGAAATGTTTTCATTTTCTAATGGAATGTTTGTTTCAATCCTAAGGGCATAGCAGAGGCTCTTGCCCATTCAATATGATCTAAGGGGCGTAGCAGAGACTTTCACCTTTAGTCGAATCAGAGCATTTTTAGCCCTTGGGTCATAGCAGAGGCTTTCACCCATTCAATATATTCGATCTAAGGGGCATAGCAGAGACTTTCACCTTTAGTCGTATCAGAGCATTTTTAGCCCTTGGGTCATAGCAGAGGCTTTCACCCATTTAATATATTCGATCTAAGGGGCATAGCAGAGGCTTTCACCCTTAGTCGTTTTTAGAGCAATTTTAGCCCTTGGGTCATAGCTGAGGCTTTCACCCTTTTTCAATAATTTCGATCTAAGGGGCATAGCAACGGCTTTCACCCTTAGTCGTATCAGAGCATTTTTAGCCCTTGGGTCATAGCAGAGGCTTTCACCCATTTAATATATTCGATCTAAGGGGCATAGCAGAGGCTTTCACCCTTAGTCGTTTTTAGAGCAATTTTAGCCCTTGGGTCATAGCAGAGGCTTTCACCCTTTTAATATATTCGATCTAAGGGGCATAGCAGAGGCTTTCACCCTTAGTCGTTTTTAGAGCAATTTTAGCCCTTGGGTCATAGCAGAGGCTTTCACCCATTTAATATATTCGATCTAAGGGGCATAGCAGAGGCTTTCACCCTTAGTCGTTTTTAGAGCAATTTTAGCCCTTGGGTCATAGCAGAGGCTTTCACCCATTTAATATATTCGATCTAAGGGGCATAGCAGAGGCTTTCACCCTTAGTCGTTTTTAGAGCAATTTTAGCCCTTGGGTCATAGCAGAGGCTTTCACCCTTTTAATATATTCGATCTAAGGGGCATAGCAGAGGCTTTCACCCTTAGTCGTTTTTAGAGCAATTTTAGCCCTTGGGTCATAGCAGAGGCTTTCACCCTTTTTCAATATTTTACAGAGAAAAGTAGAGACCGATAATATCAGTAATATGACGAATAAGTAAGAATGTAGGCGAAATATACTTTCATTGAATACATAGTCTGAATAAACATTCTTCAAATAACCCAATTCTTCATTAAACACATATAGTTTGCCAAATAGTAACAGTCGAAAGAAAACAGAATAACTAAAGAGTAGAAGCCTCTATTGTAACTATCTTCCATAATATCTTCTTAAATTGACCGCATTCCAAGCTCGAGGCAGTATTTCTCCGTTAGGGCGTGCAATCTTATAAGACCCTTTCTTTCCAACCTCTACGATCACGAATGGGCCCTCCCAATTGGGTTGTAGTTTTCCTACGTGCTTTGATACTTCCACTTTTTTGAGCACTAAATCCCCTATTTTGAAGGATCGAACCCTCACATTTCGATTATAAGCCTTTTCCATGTTTGCCTTGGCGGCTTGGATTTTCAACTTCGCGCGGTCCCTACGAGCATCCGCGTGATCAACTTCCACTTGCCTCAGCGATTGATTTTCTTCAGGATCGTAAAATTCGACCCTGGGGGAAGGTATAAGATTCTCGACTGGAATAACAGCCTCCGATCCATAAACCAAACTAAATGGAGTTTCTCCAGTTGCCGCTTTGACTGTTGTTCTGTTGGCCCATAATACTCCTGGTAGCTCATCCAGCCATTTTCCCTTTGCTTCCGATAAGCGCTTCTCCAGAGATCGAACAATTTCCCGATTCACTACTTCAGTTTGTCCGTTAGCCTGAGGGTGGCCAACAGACGCAAAGTTCTGTTGTATTCCAAATCTTTCACACCAATCCGTGATCCTTTTTCCTGCAAACTGCGTTCCGTTATCTGATATTAAAACCCTGGGGATTCCGAACCGGCAGACTATATTTTTCCATAAAAAATTAATAACTTGGAATTGGGTGATCTTTGTCAAGGCAACACATTCGACCCACTTGCTGAAATATTCCACAGCTACAAGTACGTAATTTTTTCTGGCTCGCGCTGTCGGGAAAGGTCCCACTATATCGATGCCCCATTTGTCGAAGGGCCAACAAATAGGGATCGAATGCATGTGTTCGGCCGGTTGGTGTATTAAATTTGAATGAATTTGACAATGATGGCACTTTTTCACATACTCGACAGAATCAGAAAAGAGTGTAGGCCAATAATATCCAGATCTTGAGCATTTAAGAGCTAATGCTCGAGCTCCACAATGATTTCCTGCTTCCCCTTCATGAACTTCCCTTAAAATGGCATTGTAGTGCGACTCGCGGATACATTTTAATAGAATTCCCGAAGAGGACCGCTTATAGAGTTGACTGTCCATCAAAGTAAATGATGGCGCCCTATATTTGATTCTTCGAGCCTCATTTGCATCATCCGGCAGTTTTCCATCCTTGAGATAGGCGATAAGAGGGTCGCTCCACGATCTACTTGGCTCTTCGATTTCCATAACTCCAATAGCAGGATCTGCATCTAATTCGATCGCAGACATATTCGATAGCAGCCAAGTGATTGTTCTCTCAGTCTTCCCGTCGGCCAATCCTGTAAATTTTGACAATATATCGGCCCAGAGATTCTCCTCCCTTGGTATCGGTTGAATATCAAACTTATCGAACTCCGAGATCAACTTCTTTGCTTTGTTCAGATATTTAATCATGTTGAATTCTCTGGCCTCGTAAGTGCCTTTTACCTGTCTGTGAACAAGTTCCGAATCCGTTAGTACGATGATCGATTTTACCTTTGCCTTAATGGCCATCTCTAATCCAGCTATCAATGCTTCATATTCAGCCTCATTGTTGGTGACAACAAAGTCCAAAGTTATCGCATAGCTCAGATCTTCAGCATTGGGCCCTTGGAAGTGAATCCCAGCTCCGCCACCTTCCTTGGTCGAAGATCCGTCCACGTGCATCAGCCAAACTTGATCGTTTGCCTCTTCTACCACACATAATTCCGAGGTTGTTCCTTCTTTCTCGTTCGATATGTTGGTTGATTCAAGCACAAAATCAGCTAGCACTTGCGCCTTGATGGCGATTCGTGGTCGGTATTCAATTTCGAACTGGCTGAGCTCGACCGCCCACTTTATCAACCTGCCTGAAGCTTCTGGCTTGGACAAAACCTGTCTTAAAGGTTGGTTAGTTAAAACAATGATTTTATACGTTTGAAAATAGGGCCTTAATCTCCGGGCCGCCACAATTAAGGCAAGTGCAAACTTTTCAATCTCCATATAATTCTTTTCGGCACCCTGCAACAATTTACTCAAATAGTAAACTGGTTTGTGTTCAGCTATTTCTAATTTGACCAGAACCGAGCTAATGGCCTCTTCTGACACAGCTATGTACAAATATAGGGGTTCCCCTTCGGATGGTTTTGCTAGCATGGGTGTCGAAGTCAAGTATGCCTTCAGTTCTTCGAAAGCCTTGTCGCATTCAGCGTTCCACTCGAAGTTCTTAGATTTACGCAACAGTCTGAAGAAAGGTAAGCTTTTGTCAGCGGATCTGGAGATGAACCTATTTAATGAGATAATTTTTCCGATCAAACTTTGAACGTCCGAAAGTTTTCTCGGTGGATGGAGGTCAGTGATCGCTCGGATTTTTTCTGGATTAGCTTCAATCCCCCTTTCATGAACTAAATACCCAAGGAATTTTCCTGATCGCACCCCAAATGTGCATTTCGCTGGGTTTAGCTTCAATCCATACTTCCTCAAAATTTTGAAGCACCTATCGAGATGATCAATATGATCCTCTTCGGACATACTTTTTACGAGCATGTCGTCTACATATACTTCCATGATTTCCCCTATTAACTCTTTGAACATCATATTGACCAACCTCTGATATGTTGCACCGGCGTTCCTTAAACCGAAGGGCATAACGATGAAACAGTACACCCCTCGTTCGGTGATAAATGCCGTTTTGTCCTGATCTCTTTCGTTCATGAAGATCTGATAAAATCCTTGAAATGCATCCATCATACTAAACAATACAAATCCTGCGGTGGAGTCCACGAGCATGTCAATTCGAGGCAAAGGGTAAGGGTCCCTTGGACATAGTTTGTTTAAGTCGGTGAAATCATTGCACATTCTCCACTTGTTTTCGATCTTTTCTCCCTTGGAGACTAACACCACATTGCATAGCCATTCTGTGAATTTTATCTCCTTGATTTGCCCAGCTGCTAACAATCTATCGACCTCTGCATTAATTATCTTGTCTTTCTCTCGTCCGTGATTACGCTTCTTCTGCCTCACGGGTCTGGCCTTTGGGTCGATATTCAGGGAATGCGTTATCACTCGCGGGTCGATTCCTACTATGTCATCCGAACTCCATGCGAAGACATCCACGTTTTTCTGCAAGAATCCGATGAGCTTTGCCTCCATGCCAATACTTAGCTCCGTTCCTATTTTTGTGAATTTTTCTGGAGATCCAGGTACCAAGTTCACCTTTTTGTGATCAGGTGCTTGTACACTCATGTCAACGATCTTCCCTTTCTTTCCATCCAGTCTTTCATACTCAGGAATTCGGGTTCCGGAGTTAGAGACTAACTCAGTTATTTTTCTTTTGCTAGGGACCTCAGGCTCCAGCTTTTCCTTGATGGTCAAGGACGAACTATAACACTCCCAGGCCATGTACTGGTCGTTCCTCATCTCTCCTACTCCTCCGTCGGTTGGGAACTTTATCTTCTGATGGTATGTGGATACGATGGCCTTAAAAGTATTCAGAGCGGGTCTTCCCAAGATGGCATTGTAGGCGAACGGCGTATCCACCACTAGGAACTTGATCATTCTCGTGACATTCTTTGGCTTTGTTCCTAGAGTGGTACTCAAAAGTATGGTTCCGAGCGGGGTGATTTCAGATCCGCCGAATCCGACCAAAGGGGTGGTTACCTTATCCAAACGTGGATGACAGAGTTTCATTCTTGTAAGAGCTTCTGATGAAATTATGTTCGCCGAGCTCCCATTATCGACCAGCACTCTTTTGACCTCGAAATTTGCAATTCTTAGTGTTAATACCATGGAAAAGTCTGGATCATCTTCATTCGTGTCCCAATTAACATCCGCGGGTCGATCCGCCTCGCTAAAGCTGATGATCTGATTCTCCATGGATGGGAATTCCAGAGATAGAACCTCCCTTTTTGTGGACACTCCTGTCCTGATTGACCTTAAAGTCCGTTTTCTGGCATTCCTACTATCTCCACCTGCCGGTCCACCTGCAATCATGTTGATCACACCGTTCGATTGTTCTTCTGTCTGATTTTGAATTTGTCTCTGCCGGGCGTTAAGTTTTCTCGGGCTACGGGATCTGTAGCGGTTGTTATAGTTGCCATTCTTAACAAATTCTTTCAGTTTACCCTGGTTGATTAACTTTTCGATCTCAACCTTTAACTGATAACAATTTTCCGTACTATGACCTCTCGCTCGATGATACCGACAGTATTGGTCATATCCTGGTGCGCCTGGCCTCGCCTGTGTGATCCTTTGGGCTTCCGGGATTAAATTACCTTCTTCTAACACAGTCAACACTTCTTCTTTAGAACTGTTAAGTTCGGTAAACTGAATTTTACCCGGCCTCGGGGCTCGATTTTGATTATAAGGAGGTCCGTATGAATTCAGCCCTTGGGGTGGTATATGCGGCTTAGAAGTGTTGATCCGCTGCCAGACGGATCCTCTACTCGATCCCCCATAATCACCTGGTCTTTGGATCGGAGCACGATCTTGTTTTTTGTTGAGATGAGATTTATCTAGATGTGAACTCTTCAATTTGTTCATCTCTTCCTGTATCATATATTTTTCAGCAATTTCCATTATCCGTTCGAAGGATTTTGGTTGCTTTCTACATAATGCATTCCCAAACTGGGTGCTTCTGGTCAGCTCGAACATCAACGAGGACAGATATTCAATTTGTGGGGTATCCACTTTCAAAAGCTCAATACTAAATCTTGCCAGCCATTGCCTCAACGTCTCTCCTTCAAATTGTTTCACAGTGCCCAGATGGTTTGCTGGCAATCTTGGCTTCCTCTGGCTAGCGAATTGATGCTTCAGTTTATCGCAAAATTCTTCGAAAGAAAATATGGAGTTTGGAGGTAACTTTCCAAACCAATCGAGGGCAATTCCTTCGAAAGTGGTGACCATAATCTTGCAACAGAAATTATCCGAGTGTCCATACAAATTCATAACATTAACAAAGCTGTTAATGTGTTCTCCGGGGTCGGTAGTCCCGTTATACCGAGGGAGCCTGGTCGGCACTGTTTCTGTGTTTCGAGCTTCGCGTATTTCTTGACAAAAGGGTGAACATCTCATGATATTATTCGAGACCTCCCTTTCTCGTATGTTTCCTCTAGTCAGGGAGTTCCCTGCTTGCCTGGCAGCTTGATGAGTGAAGGGAATCTCGATCATGGTATCCTGCTCTTCCAATTTTTTAGCCACCCTTTCCTGTATTATTTTCTCCAATTCAGATTCTGTAATTCTCTTGCCGATTGGTCTGTTCCTTCTTACAGCGCCGGCGGTGTGACTTTCCCCCACAACAGAATTTTCCAGATCGTGCACTAGTGCAGGTGGGTTTTCAGACCGGGCATTGGCTTTCGAGGGTGCTGCTCGTCGTGGACGTGTCGACGGGGCTTGCGACATATCATTTTCCTTTTGCAAGTTCGATGAAGGTATCTCTGGTCTTCCCTGAATCCCTGGTTGGTCTACAGGTGATTGATCTGCCCTTCCGCTGTTCAAGAACTCCCTGCACATTGTGCCTATTATAGATCTTAAGTCACCAATGGTTGTGTGCACTGGAATGTTATCTTGTGGAACCGCCGGTGGCACCTCCGGTTGTTGTTGTGCGGCGCGTGATAAATTATCAGGTTCATTATTGACGGAATTTTGTGCTCCCCCTGCTTGGGAAGGCTCTCCTCTAATATATGTATTTCTCCTCGTAGTAGGCATATTTCGATCTAATACTCGAATAATGCCCCACGGTGGGCGCCAATTGATCTTACGTGGTTTCGTTAATTCGATCAAGGGTGTGGATGCATCACAATAATCACAAGTAAAGTAAAGTGAAGACTCAAATGTAATTGTATTCGAATTAAATGAGTACAAGTATAAATATATCTAGGGTCCTATCCGAGCATTATAGGATGCCGTACAAGCTAGAGGGTGAAATACATATGTTCGATCTAAAGCTACAATCCCGAGCTGCTTTGAACTGTAGCTTCGAGGAGAGAGCACCTGGGAAGTCCCTCAATATCATAAATGCAGGGGGTATTTATAGCTGAAAATGGGGTCTAGGTGGTCTACCCACAGACATGTAATTCTTCGGCCCATAAGTTTGATTCAGAGCTCGGCCCAACAGTAACTTTGGATCCTGGGCTTGTTTACATTTACTGCAAAACCACCGTCAGACTCGAACTCGATTCTTCGAGATAAGTACCGCTCGATCTCGTGTAACTGTAAAGAGAAGTAGGATCCAGAATGCCCCTCATCAGGCGGTGCGGCGGTGTTACGGCAGCACACGGCGGCGGCGCTAGGGCTTGGGCGGCGCAGGGTGGGGCGGATTTCCTAGGGCAAGAGAAGACTAGGGTTTTTGCTTAGATGTTCTTTCTCTGAGTTCTGTTAGAACTCTATTTATAAGCACTCCTCAAGTCCTAGGGTTACAAGATTCCTAATGGGCTTAGGAGTCCATTTCTTGCAAGCCCACCTTAATTTAATTAATTACTTAATTAAATATCCAGCCCATATTAATTAATTACTTAATTAATATTTAGTTTAATTAATCAATTGTCATTTAAATCAATTAAATCAATTAATTAATTTATCTCCCATTTGAATTAACACTTTAATTCACTTAATTGATTCAATTACTTTTAAATCAATTAATTCCTTTTATATTCCTACAGAACAGTCACCGTCCAATTGTATTGTGTGTGACCCTCTGGGTTCACCATCAATTGGCAGCAGGCTCACGAAACCTCGTGATTTAATTTATGAACAATAAATTGCTCCGATCAATTAAACTACCTTTAATTTACCACTCCTAGAATCAATTCCTCTATTAATTCAGGAGTACCCACACTTCATGGTCGATGTCTAGCCACAAGCCCATGAAGCCCAACATCAGGTGAATTGATATTTAGTGAACCTCACCTCATATAATTACCATGTACATACGGTCCTTCTGTCGACCAATTTCCCGATCAAGACTTAGGGTGTGTGAATTGATCGGCACCTCTAAATTTGTCTCGATAACTATACTTTCTAATTCAGGATAATGTTCCAGTGTGACTGCCTAATTTGGAAACCCCTTTCCAAATCCGTCACCGACTACGGCCGTAGATTCATTGGAAACATTATCTAAGAATCGTATAGGAAATATTCTCATCCATTACGATGAGTCAACAGATTCCATCTTGGTACTAACCACTCGCGTACATGTCCATACGCACCCAACCTAGGCATTTTTATGACCAAGCTAAGTGGCCTATACCTAGATCTAAGTACGCACTTTCATGCACCGAATTCGCCCTAGCACCTCAAGTCATAGGACTAAATCGTACACTATTATAATCCTTTGAGAAACATCCCATCACTGATATGCGTCATGCGCTTCCACAATGGGTTTCTCTGTTCGGGTCGTTCGATGCATTCGATCCTCCATCGAATCACCTAGTCATATGCACTGGCCTCAAATGCCTTGTTCATGAAACTACAACAAATTCACTCCGTGTGAATCATGCATAATCGTACAAGTCTTGACGATTCATTCGATACCCCGTCTCGATATGAATCTATGACTTGGAACATTTTCGAGATCACGACCTTTGAGACTGTTTCATGATAAGTGCACTCAGTACTGAAGTGTATAGTCCCATAGTCGTGAGTGATCTCAGGGTTTCAACCAATCGCTTAAATGTATTCGCGAGAGATGAAGTTTGGCCATTGTTTATCCTTATACATATATAAATAAACCTGCGTATTATTATAAAATCAAAGATTGTTATATATAAGATAGATCTATTACAAGCTAATTGAACTGGCTTGCAGGGCACTATCCTATCAATCTCCCACTTGCCCTAAAGCCATTCACAAACGTTTCTTAGACCCATCTTATCTAGATGTCCCTCGAACACCTTTTGCGAAAGTGGCTTAGTTAGTGGGTCAGCTATGTTGTCTTCCGATTTGACATACTCCATGTGCATGTCACCTCTACCCATGATCTCTCTGATCACGTGGTACTTCCTCAGTACGTGTTTGGATTGGTGGTGTGATCTCGGCTCCTTTGCTTGAGCTATTGCCCCGTTGTTGTCACAAAAGACGACTACAGGTTCAGCAATGCTAGGAACAACATCCAATTCCTGGACGAAGTTTCTCATCCATACACTTTCTTTTGCTGCATCTGATGCTGCGATATATTCTGCTTCTGTGGTTGAGTCGGCAGTGGTAGACTGTTTACAGCTTTTCCAACTGACCGCTCCTCCATTGAGGCGGAATATGTATCCAGAGATGGATTTAAAGTCATCCACGTCAGACTGGAAACTTGCATCAGTGAATCCTTCAAGTTTCAGTTCTCCACTACCACCGTAGACCAAAAACATATCCTTAGTCCTTCGCAGGTACTTTAGGATTGCTTTTACGGCAGTCCAGTGCTTCTCGCCTGGATTTGACTGATAGCGGCTCGTTACACTTAGAGCGTGTGCTACGTCTGGTCGAGTACACAACATTGCATACATTATACTCCCTATAGCAGAGGCATAAGGTATGATAGACATTCTCGTCTTTTCTTCGTCGGTTGTAGGGCACATAGACTTAGAAAGAGAGATACCATGTCTCATTGGAACAAATCCTTTCTTAGATTCTTCCATACTAAATCTCTTCAAGATCGTGTTGATGTACTGAGATTGGGAGAGTCCTATCATCTTCTTCGATCTATCCCTATAGATACGTATTCCCAATACGTAAGATGCGTCTCCCATATCTTTCATAGAGAACTGCGCGGATAACCACGCTTTAGTCTGCGCTAACATCTTGATATCGTCTCCGATTAACAAAATGTCATCGACGTACAAAACAATGAATTGTATTGAGCTCCCACTATTCTTTTTGTACACACAAGGTTCATATACGTTTTTGATAAAGCCAAAAGCTTTGACTGTCTCATCAAATCGTATGTTCCAGGTTCGGGACGCCTGTTTGAGGCCATAGATTGACCTTTGAAGCTTACACAGTTTGTGCTCACTTCCTTTGGACGCAAAACCTTCAGGTTGTTGCATAAAGATCTCCTTATCAATGTCTCCATTGAGGAAGGCGGTCTTTACGTCCATTTGCCATATTTCGTAGTCATGCCACGCGGCTATAGCAAGTAATATCCGAATGGATTTTGACATCGCCACGGGAGAGAAGGTTTCCTCATAGTCTATACCAGGCCTTTGAGAATACCCTTTCGCCACTAAGCGAGCTTTATGAGTAATTACCTCTCCATTCATTCCAAGCTTACGCTTGAAGATCCATTTACATCCTACAGGGATAGTTCCCTCAGGTGGATCGACCAAGGTCCAAACCTTGTTGGAATGCATGGAATCCATTTCGGATTGCATGGCTTCGAGCCACGCACCCGAATCTATGTCAGACATCGCTTCTTGATAGGTCCTTGGATCAGCATCAACTTTCTCGTTTTCGTGAATGAGACCAAATCGCTCTGGCTCCTTACGAATTCGATTAGACCTTCGAAGTATAGGTGTACTAGTAGGTTCAGTTAATTCTGGTTCAGCTCCCACTGTTTGTGGGGATGGGTCCGATTCTTGGACTTCATCAAGTTCTACGATTGTCCCATTTCGGTTGGTGAGGAAATCCTCTTCCAAGAAGTGGGCGTTCCTAGATACGAACGTATTACGTTCTTTAGGATCGAAGAACAGGTATCCAATAGAGTCCTTTGGATAACCCACAAATTTGCACAAACTAGATCTACTATCTAGCTTATCTCCCTTCTTGTTCTTTACATACGCAGGAGATCCCCATACTCGTAAGAACGAATACACGGGTGCTTTACCATACCATACTTGGTGCGGCGTTGTTGGCACTGACTTTGAAGGTACTATGTTTAGTATCTTCGAAGCAGTTAATAGGGCTAAGCCCCAAAACGAAAAGGGAAGGTCAGCAAAGCTCATCATGGAACGAACCATGTCTAACAATGTCCGGTTCCTCTGCTCAGACACTCCATTGAGTTGAGGTGTCCTAGGGGGAGTTCGCTGTGCGAGAATTCCATTCTCTTTTAGATAATCAAGGAATTCTTGGCTTAAATACTCACCACCTCTATCAGAACGAAGTGCTTTAATACTATGTCCAAGTTGGTTCTCTACTTCCATTCGAAACTCTTTGAATTTCTCAAATGTTTCGGATTTGAGTGTCATAAGATACACATATCCATAACGACTAAAATCGTCGGTGAATGTTACGAAGTAAGAGAATCCACCTCTCGCATTGACACTCAATGGTCCACAAACGTCAGTATGGATAAGATCCAATGTCTGTTTGGTTCGCTCGGGATTCCCGGTGAAGGGTGATTTGGTCATCTTTCCTTTGAGACAAGATTCGCAAGTCGGGAGTTCATCTAAGTTCTTTATTTCAAGAGCCTTAGAGGAAACCAACTTTTGAATCCTACTCTTGGAAATATGTCCAAGTCTAGCGTGCCAAAGTTGTGGAGTTTGATTATCATATTTCCTTTTTCTAGATTGAATGTGCATGACGTTGGAATTTATAGGTTCTAGGGAATATAGACCATCTATCAAAGTACCACGAGCATACATTAAATCACCTTTAAATATGCAAAAAGATCCATTTTGAATGGAAAAATTAAAACCATCAATGTCTAACATAGGAATAGAAATGATGTTTTTAATAATGTTTGGTACGTACAGATAATCCCTTAAAATTAAAGTAAAATTCCCTAAGACTAATTCCACGTCTCCTATAGCCTCGGCGGCGATCCTAGCTCCGTTTCCAAAACGCAGGATTCTATCCCCGGGCTTCAGGGTTCTTACTGCTCCCATCACCTGCAAATTATTGCAGATATGAGAACCTGCTGCGGTGTCTAACACCCACGATGCACAGTTAAAAGAAATATTAACTTCAACTAGAAAAATACCTTTGGCTACCAATTTCATCTTTAGGTAGTCTGGGCAGTTCCTTTTCCAGTGCCCTGCTTTCTTGCAGTGGAAACATTCGTCTTCTGGGCTTTTGCGCTTTTTCTCGACCACCTTGGTGACTGCCTTTGAAGAAAATACCTTCTTCTTTTTCTTACCTTTCTTAGGCTTTGCAGCCTTCGATTGGTGTGCAATCATTACAGGTTTCTCTTTCTTGAGAGTCGATTCTACCGTTACCAATAAATTGGTCAGTTCATGAAGAGCGAGGTTTCTATCCTCCATGTTGAAGTTCAACACGAACTGGTCAAATGAACGGGGCAGCGTATGGAGAAGGAGGTCAGTGCTAAGATCAGCGTGCAAATCCACGTCCAATCGCCCCAGTTTTTCAACCAAGTTGATAAAACGCAGACAGTGATCTTTTACACTGCTTCCCTCAGCCATCTTGAGATTAAACAACTCTTTAGAGGTTGCGAATCTTTCAGCGCGAGATCTTTCCCCAAACATCTGCTGGAGATGGAGAAGTATATCTCTAGCAAGCGGCATAGCAGCATGCTGTTTCTGCAGTTCGTTTGACATCGAAGCTAGCATGAGGCAACGAACCTGAAGATCATCATCAACCCTTTTTGCATGGGCGGTTCGTTGTTCCTCACTAGCTCGTGCTGCGGGTGCAGCAGGCATGGGTGTGTCGAGCACATAACTGCGACGTTCGGAGTCTAGGACTATCCTCAGATTTCTCAGCCAGTCGACAAAGTTTGAACCATTCAATTTGTTTGCGTCGAGGATAACAGATAATGGATTCTTAGACATTGTAATTAATATCTACAATAGGAAAGAAGACAACATTAAGCTAACTGATCTTATGTCTAATACTTATAATTATCGAAGTTGGACTTAGTTTCGAAAAAGTTCTCCCACTATTTTGTCGAAACAATCACCCATTTGATTGCTCGGGAAATTCTATTTCCTAGTAGGTCTTGACGTCCCAGCAGCAATTAATTGCACCCACGACTCGTGGCCATACAAGTAATTCTCCAGGTAGGTATACTTTTACCAATTGTGTTACTCCACAACCTTCAAGCTATTTTGCCTCGATTTTCGCACCTATCTAGCACTGCTACATCATAGATGTTACTCCTCGTTTAAGTCTGACCCAGTCAATCTTGATGAGCAACAGGCCCGGTCATGAAATCCCCGTAACTAGTTATCGGTCGATTTTCACATCCCGACAAGTTCCCACCCTTGTCTTGTTTAGTTAAAAACAAGAATCGAGGAATTTCGTGTATTGTCCCTTTCTTCGACTCGGGTGCCAGACTCTGGATCACCTCTATCGATAAGTAGACAACATACACTAGTCCCTATTGATGGAAGGCTTGGATCTATAAAACTTCATTTTATAGTTTACCCAATATGACTTAATATTTTATTTCGAGAGGGGTATTTCTGGTTTGAAAGTTATACTAACTCTCCTCGAGATCTCACCGTGTAAGTTATGCTTTATTCTTTTATTACGATCTAGATTCTAGCGGGTAGCCAAATATAAATCGACAAATAAATAAAAACATACAAGCCTAGCATGCATTCTACCATAATATGTTTTCGATCGGGAGCCTCCTATGTGGGCCATCATCGAGCCATTGATGTTGGCCCTATTGGTCAATCTAAAGGGTTCTCAAACAGGCCTATGCTATTACATTAATCACCATGCATACATGGCCTTCATATCTCCTTGGGCTCCCATCTTGCTTGTAACGGGCCTCCATCCTAGACTAGGAAAGCATTAAAGCCCTATTCTATTAGAAAACCTCAAAGTTGGCCCAAAAAACATAAAAGGCTCGCAGGCCTTAATAAAAACCAAACATTAAATTAAACCAATCACATCTACCCTAAGGTCAAAGCTCGGCTCGATCGAAAACCACGTAAACAGTTCACGTAGAGCAAGAAACATGTAAACGACATTTTACTTTCTCCTTTCTTTAATTTTAAAACATCCTTTTAAAACTAACTTCCATTGATTCTTACTTTTAGTCACTACTAATTATGACAAAATAAACTTTCGGGTAAACAAAATAAATTTTCCTGCTGAAAATCAGATTCTGTTTTTCAACTTTTGAAAATTGCATTTTCGGCCCCTCAATTTTCGAAAATTGCACTTTGACCCCAAAAACTTTTAAAAAGTTACAAAAACACCCAAAGCAGTTTCGGCCAGCATTCCAGAAAATAAATTTTGAATTCTGAAATTTTTTTTTGATTTTTCCAAACAGATCCTTGAAGTTTCGGTAATTGCAAAACAGTCCCTAAACTTTCGGAAATTACAAAATGACCCCAAAAAGCGTGCGACCAGTTTGCGAAAACAGTCCAGAATTTTTGAAATTTCCAGATTCTAAAATTTCGAATTTTTAAGCCCTTTAAAACCCTAGTTTGCGATTTTGCCCAAAGAGTCCTGAAGTTTTCAAAAACTATGAAAACGCTATAGATCTGAAAAACAGTTTTACCCAATTGTAGATCTAGTCATAACAAGTAAGAATTCAATCGACAGAACATAATTATCATGCGTTTTAATATACATAATTAAACATATAATATAAACACATATTATGTTCAAGCCTTTCGTATAATAATCATGGAGATGGCTCTGATACCACTGTTGGGATATGCCTCGATTGTCAATACAACAAAGTGCGGAAATTAAAATTTTTCAAGGCACACCCACAGATCCCATAATAATATCTCCAAGTTATATATACGAAAGACATAAAACAAAGCACAGAAATAATCTAACAAAGGGGGTTTTCGATTTTTTACCTCACCACAGGCAAGGTGGTGGAAACCTCCAACTCTGATTCTGAACTCTGATTAAGGTTCTGGTTCACTGGAGTGATCCAAGCGTCTCACCTCCAGAGAAAAGTCCACACCAACTGGATTATGATGACACCTCTTAGTCTTAGGCTCAGAACTAGATCTAAGAGGCTTGTTGATGAAGGATTGTGCAGATCTATTTGACAGATCAAAATTCTGCACAAAAGGAATGAGGGAGAAGATTTGCGGCGGCGGCACTAGGGCTTTCACGGCGGCGGTGCGGCGGTGTTACGGCAGCACACGGCGGCGGCGCTAGGGCTTGGGCGGCGCAGGGTGGGGCGGATTTCCTAGGGCAAGAGGAAGACTAGGGTTTTTGCTTAGATGTTCTTTCTATGAGTTCTGTTAGAACTCTATTTATAAGCACTCCTCAAGTCCTAGGGTTACAAGATTCCTAATGGGCTTAGGAGTCCATTTCTTGCAAGCCCACCTTAATTTAATTAATTACTTAATTAAATATCCAGCCCATATTAATTAATTACTTAATTAATATTTAGTTTAATTAATCAATTGTCATTTAAATCAATTAAATCAATTAATTAATTTATCTCCCATTTGAATTAACACTTTAATTCACTTAATTGATTCAATTACTTTTAAATCAATTAATTCCTTTTATATTCCTACAGAACAGTCACCGTCCAATTGTATTGTGTGTGACCCTCTGGGTTCACCATCAATTGGCAGCAGGCTCACGAAACCTCGTGATTTAATTTATGAACAATAAATTGCTCCGATCAATTAAACTACCTTTAATTGACCACTCCTAGAATCAATTCCTCTATTAATTCAGGAGTACCCACACTTCATGGTCGATGTCTAGCCACAAGCCCATGAAGCCCAACATCAGGTGAATTGATATTTAGTGAACCTCACCTCATATAATTACCATGTACATACGGTCCTTCTGTCGACCAATTTCCCGATCAAGACTTAGGGTGTGTGAATTGATCGGCACCTCTAAATTTGTCTCGATAACTATACTTTCTAATTCAGGATAATGTTCCAGTGTGACTGCCTAATTTGGAAACCCCTTTCCAAATCCGTCACCGACTACGGCCGTAGATTCATTGGAAACATTATCTAAGAATCGTATAGGAAATATTCTCATCCATTACGATGAGTCAACAGATTCCATCTTGGTACTAACCACTCACGTACATGTCCATACGCACCCAACCTAGGCATTTTTATGACCAAGCTAAGTGGCCTATACCTAGATCTAAGTACGCACTTTCATGCACCGAATTCGCCCTAGCACCTCAAGTCATAGGACTAAATCGTACACTATTATAATCCTTTGAGAAACATCCCATCACCGATATGCGTCATGCGCTTCCACAATGGGTTTCTCTGTTCGTGTCGTTCGATGCATTCGATCCTCCATCGAATCACCTAGTCATATGCACTGGCCTCAAATGCCTTGTTCATGAAACTACAACAAATTCACTCCGTGTGAATCATGCATAATCGTACAAGTCTTGACGATTCATTCGATACCCCGTCTCGATATGAATCTATGACTTGGAACATTTTCGAGATCACGACCTTTGAGACTGTTTCATGATAAGTGCACTCAGTACTGAAGTGTATAGTCCCATAGTCGTGAGTAATCTCAGGGTTTCAACCAATCGCTTAAATGTATTCGCGAGAGATGAAGTTTGGCCATTGTTTATCCTTATACATATATAAATAAACCTGCGTATTATTATAAAATCAAAGATTGTTATATATAAGATAGATCTATTACAAGCTAATTGAACTGGCTTGCAGGGCACTATCCTATCAAAAACCGGGTCAGGGAAAAAGAGTGCATACTTAAACAATTTCTTGATAGCGCAGTTATAAGATCGTCCTTGTTGTTCGTGATGTGGATCTTTATTTCAGGAATTCTGGAAAGCATAGGGGCCGTAGGTGCAATTTCTAAAAATATGACTTCAAACTTACCTCCAGAGAGTCCAACCGTCGCGGTTACTCGGGGACTGATTTGCAATTTCCCATTTTGTCCCTGTATATATAGTTACACGGAGGGTCGCTGTTCCTCATAAATTCTGAGGAAAGAACTTTAGATCGGAGCAGACAGGTCGATAAGTGAGTTTTATTAGCCATATTTGAACAGTCATCTTATATTTATTATGTCGAGCTCAGTAGATTTGAAAGGAAAATCTCCCTTAGAGGAGAACGAGGTCGATAACCGTAAGGGGGAAGAAGTTGTAGAGAGTCAATCATCTGAAAACGAGAATCCGCAAAGCTCGGGTTCCGCTTCGGATTCCAGCGGAGAGGAGCGGGAGTCGAACTCTGAAACTGGAAATAGCGAAGACGAAAATTCTAGCGAAGCAGCAGTTTCTGAAAGGGAAGATACAGAGGATGTGGAGCTTCCTTTGGGTAACAATGAGCAGCAGAAATATAAACTGAACCGTAATGTGGTGATTACGATCTATGATTGGGAAGAGCCCTCGACTAGCGCATCTCTAAATATGACTGAGGAGAGGGCGGATGAGATCGTCTGTTCCTATAAGGAGACAGACTTGGCGCAGTGGCAAGAAGAATTCGGTCGATATCTAGGCGACAGTTTTTCGATTGTGCTTCCCTCTTCCGATCAACGAGTTACCAACCCTCCTGCCGGTTGCCAAGCCTTTTATTCTAAACACTTCCATTACGGCTTACGCATCCCCTTCCCCCCTTTGCTAGAAAACCTTCTGGATGCTTTCAAGTTGGCTCCTTGCCAGATCTTACCGAATTCGATCGGCCTGATCATAGCTTTTTGCGTGTTGATGAAGGCTAAGGGGAAAAAGGCAGCGTTTCAGAATTTCTGGCGGATATTTCAGATGAGTGCTTCCACTTCTTCAAACGCAGGCTACGTGTATTTTTCTCAGAGGCCGAAGATTTCGATCTTATCGACCAACGTGAGTAGCAATCTGAAGGGATGGAAACATGAGTTCTTCTTTGTTCAAGGGCCAGAGTCTCCGTCTTCTGAAGAAAATCCCGAGCCTACTCCCTTCGATTGGCCTGGAGCAAAGGAGTGGATATATGGAAAACGCCGTCTCGTGGGGAGTATGAAAAATGAGATAACAGATAGGTTTCTGCAATCTCTTCATGCTGATCCCCATCAGACCGCTCTAATGACTCAAGAAGCAGTCCTGCGATTGGCTGAGCTCAGTAGTTGCACTTTTCCTGCCGATCCAATCGAATACGGGAAAGCTCAGATCGATCCTGCTAACCCCCCTTCCACGTTAGCTGATATTGTTGACAAATTCCGTACATCGATAGCTGGCCCGCACGTTGCTTCCTTTTCGAAGGGTAATAAGGGTCGACCTCGTCCTCAAACATCAACGAATCCTCGGAAAACGCAAAAGTCCAAGGTTCTAGTTGGGATCGCGTCGACCTCAAATGCTTTAGTGATTGTTCCCCCAATTACCCAAGCAGGAACCTCTCGGTCTAGGGCCGAGGCGGAAGGGGCATCCGATTTCCAGGGTCCCGGAATCCTTCGATCGGTTTTTCCGAATATCTCCTCCAACCCGAACGACGAGGGATTCAGTAACTATACTCTCCTGGAGGATCGTGCCAGAGAGATTTTGCAGGCCAGGATGAATCGCAAAAGAAGTAGCAATGTTCCTGAGTCCTCCAGGAGACTCAAGCCTTTTGCTCGTGGGCCGAATCCCATACCATGTCGGGCCGGTCATTCCGAGCCAGATTTGGCAGATTTCATCGAGGATCATCTGCAAGGACCGAGGGCGGCCGGATATCCGGACTGTGGGACCATCGAATCTGATTTGGGTTCCGAGGGTGAGCATACGGTGGATAAGTCTCTCCGGATGTTCTTGGCCGGGAGATTTAGGGATGATACTATCCAATCTTTTGCTAAGAAAGATTTTGAGATATTTGGCGATTATGCCCACGCCCAGCAGATGGTACTGTCTAATTCCGGAAGTTTCTAGCTTTTTCCCTATAATCCTCATCTTGTGCTTTTACATATCTTTTCCTTTACAGGCCGGAGACCTATTTACTCAAACTGCTCTTCGACTGTCTGTATTGAGCGAGGAGTCTCAGGCGGTACAGAAAGCCTTATGCGATGTTCTGAAGGATGAAGCTGCTAAGGCCAGTCAGCTTGAGGACGCCAAGATTAAGTTGTCTGAGGTCGAAATTGAACTCGAGAGAACTAGGAAAGAGTTGGAAACAAAGAGGACCTTAGAGGAGGAAGTGGAGAGATTAAAGCAGGAGCTTGAGCAAACCAAAGTGTCTGCCGAACAGTCTTATGAGCGGGGTCGAGTCGAAGCCAGGCTTCCCGCCATAAGGGAGTTCCTAGAGTCTCCGATCCTCGACGCCTTGGTTCGATTACGGTCGGGAGAAATTAATCAAGCCTTCTACTTTAAACGAGCTCAGCATCTCCTTACAGCTGCTAAGATTGAAGGCGCCCTTGATGACTTCCTTCCCAAGATGAATCCTTACAAGAATATCTTCGGTAGAGATTATAAAGCGTCTTCCCTTCCTCCTAAGCCCGAGGAATTTGCCAATCACGAGTTTGCTCCTTTTCTTAAGGAATTTGGTACACCGATGCCAAATCCTGATGAGCTCGAAGCCCAATCCGAAAGCGAAGATGTGGATTCTGAAGGGGATTCCCGCGATCAGAGTGAACAAGGCACTCCTTCTTCCGGTTCGAGTAAATCTGCGTCCGACGCACAAAGTCATGATGGAGGAGGTAGCAGCTCAAGCAAAGGTGATTCTGACGGCTCGGAAAGCAGCTCTAGCGATCCAGAGAAACAAGATAGACCGGACCATGATTCAGGCGTGAAAGAGTAACCAATAACGATTGCTATGTAATAGGACTGACTTAGCGAATCTATGTACTTCTTTACTTGTAATCTTTTCCTCTTGCCTATTTAGTGGGTGCTTGAATTTGAATTTCTTTCCTTTATGCTTATCTTTGGGCTATTACCTGTTTGAACTTTCTGTTGAATTCTATAACGTCATTCTTACGTACTTAGCTGCGTCATTGGATCTTTTTTGGGAGTAGTGTTTTAACAATCATTGCAATTTGCATGATGTCGTTTTTCTTATAAATAGCATGACCACTTTATGTTGTCTTTGCACTGATATTCCTCACAGTGTTCGGAGCTTTCCTTAAAATTATCTTGGTTGGATCTTTACCCGAAAAACGAGAGATGAATAAAAATTCGAATGTTCTCACCATTTCTTCCACGTCTTTCTCCAAGTCGAATGTTGGTAGAAAATCAGGGAAAAGAAATCGATCGTCAATTTCATCCATTAGGTCCAATCAACAAAACTTCCCCGAGGGAAAGAAATATCCGACCGCTGCCCTTTCTTCGTGCTTGAAAACTAGGGGCTCCAATAAGAGAACGAAAAGGGTTTCTTTTGCGGAAGATGTAATCGGACATGTCCCTTTTCAATCCATACCTTCGTTGGTCAGCGGATCTTCGTTTAGAAAGGACATGGCTTCTTTTGACAAAGTGTCCCATGACAAATCTGACCTGACCCTTCTTCGGGCCGGTGTTTCTATCTCCGAGGCGGATTTTTCGACTGGAGAATATTCCTCGTTCTTGTTTAATTCTGGGTTGGAATCTCTTGCCCAAGTAATTCTTTCTCACCTCTTTGTGTTGACCGTTTAATCTCTTTATTTCTGTTATAACATATTTTCTTATAAGTTCAGGCCAGGGTGGTCTTTTCTAAGCTATATGCATTGGCCAAACATGAGTTCGAACAACGGACTTCTATTTCGCTCGAGCTTATCGGGAAGAGGACCGAGCTGGAACGTGCATTGGAAGCTAATAGATTTTTCAAGGAGAGAATATCTCAGGACAAGTTAAGTTCGGAATTAGAGAAACTCAAAGGTATTTACGAGCGTGAGAAGAGACACTCTGAGCTTCGTGAGAAAGAAGCTTACATCCGCGGGTATACTGATCGTAGTGCTGAAGTTCGAAAGATCCTCTCCGAAAATAATTTCGTTTAGTAATTCTGTGGTTTTCCTTTGTATCATGAGTTAAGACTTCTCCTTGTAACATCACCTTTGTTGAAACGGTTTTCCTTTCTTGTTGTAGTATTACCCTTGTTGTAATGATATAATATTTGCTGGAATAATATTCTCTCCGTCTTTCCCTTTTTTTTTTTTTTTTTTTTTTTTTTTTTTTTTGGGGTCCCTCATTTCTCGGGAAGTGAAACGGTCAGAGCTTTTAATGCTCGTATCGTGGCCATTCAACCTGAGAGATCTATACCATTGGTGCCGAATTCTTTCCCCTATATATAGTTCTAAATTTACTTTCACTTTTACTTGTCTGTAAATGTCTCGTTCGATCGATATGGTTGTGTTTTTACTTTCGTCGAATAATTCCATACTCCATTCAATGTCTTTGATTATATCCTTCGAGATTTTTATTCGAACCTTCTTTTCCGAACTCTTCGGAGTACCCCTATGATAAATTTCGGCTAGGGTATCGACAGGCGAAAAGAACTGCAACTAGGGTACCGGCAGGCGACCTGCTCTCTCTTATTCCAAATCTTTGAGTCGGTCTCGACCTCCTGTACCCTGTCCTCTATCCAGTTGGGATAGTGATTCTACTGCTGGAGGGGTTTTCCTGCTCTCGATCTCCACGTCTTCGAGGCGTCTTCTTGAAAGGTGTGGCCCTCGAGTTTACTAGGAGCGCCTCCAACTGGAGTTGCTTCCCTGTTTTTCGACTCGGTCCTTTATGGGCTTGTTTGTAAGGAAGCAGCGGATGAAGGGTAGAAGTGTACCAGCCTCTCATTCCTCCTTTGTGTATCCATAGGGAATAACCATTTGTAATAGGGTTTGACCAGATGTAAAATATTCCGATTAGCTCAATTTCTTGAATGTAAACAAGAGTTCATATGTAATTCTCCTGAAAATTTATGAATGAATATTTTCTGTTATATTGTCGTTAATCTCTGAATTCATAATTCGCAGTTTTTACGAGATAGTCATTGAGAGATTTATAATAGAATTTAGATCAATCTTCAATAGAATGTTTCGAGTTTTTCAATAGAATGTTTGTTTCGATCTAAGGGTCATAGCAGATTGTTTCACTCATTCAATAATTTCGATCTAAGGGGCATAGCAGAGGCTTTCACCCTTAGTCGTTTTTAGAGCGTTTTTAGCTCGAGGGTCATAGCAGAGGCTTTCACCCATTTAATAATTTCGATCTAAGGGGCATAGCAGAGGCTTTCACCCTTAGTCGTTTTTAGAGCGTTTTTAGCTCGAGGGTCATAGCAGAGGCTTTCACCCATTCAATAATTTCGATCTAAGGGGCATAGCAGAGGCTTTCACCCTTAGTCGTTTTTAGAGCATTTTTAGCTCGAGGGTCATAGCAGAGGCTTTCACCCATTTAATAATTTCGATCTAAGGGGCATAGCAGAGGCTTTCACCCTTAGTCGTTTTTAGAGCGTTTTTAGCTCGAGGGTCATAGCAGAGGCTTTCACCCATTCAATAATTTCGATCTAAGGGGCATAGCAGAGGCTTTCACCCTTAGTCGTTTTTAGAGCGTTTTTAGCTCGAGGGTCATAGCAGAGGCTTTCACCCATTCAATAATTTCGATCTAAGGGGCATAGCAGAGGCTTTCACCCTTAGCCGTTTTTAGAGCGTTTTTAGCTCGAGGGTCATAGCAGAGGCTTTCACCCATTCAATAATTTCGATCTAAGGGGCATAGCAGAGGCTTTCACCCTTAGACGTTTTTAGAGCGTTTTTAGCTCGAGGGTCATAGCATAGGCTTTCACCCATTCAATAATTTCGATCTAAGGGGCATAGCAGAGGCTTTCACCCTTAGTCGTTTTTAGAGCGTTTTTAGCTCGAGGGTCATAGCAGAGGCTTTCACCCATTCAATAATTGATAGAGAAAAATAGAGATCGATAATAACGAATATAGATCGAGAATATGACGAGTAAGTAAGAATGTAGGCGAAATAAGCTTTCATTGAATAAATAGTCCGAATAAACATTCTTCAAATAACCCAATTCTTCATTAAACACATATGGTTTGCCAAATAGTTATAGTCAAAGAAAATGGAACAAAATAACTAAAAAGTAGAAGCCTCGATTGTAACTATCTTCCATAATATCTTCTTAAATTGATCGCATTCCAAGTTCGAGGCAGTATCTCTCCGTTAGGGTGTGCAATCTTATAAGAACCTTTTCTCCCAACCTCCACGATCACGAAGGGGCCCTTCCAATTGGGCTGTAGTTTCCCTACGTGCTTTGATACTTCCACTTTTTTGAGCACCAGATCTCCCACTTTGAAGGATCGAATCCTCACATTCCGATTATAGGACTTTTCCATGTTGGCCTTGGCGGCTTAAATTTTTAACTTGGCGCGGTCCCTTCGAGCATCCGCGTGATCAACTTCCACCTGCCTCAGCGATTGGTTCCCTTCGGGATCATAAAATTCGACCCTGGGAGAAGGTATAAGATTCTCTACTGGGATAACAGCCTCCGACCCATAAACCAAACTGAATGGAGTTTCTCCGGTTGCCGCTTTGACTGTTGTCCTGTTGGCCCATAATACTCCCGGTAGTTCATCCAGCCATTTTCCCTTCGCTTCCGATAAGCGCTTCTCCAGAGATCGAACAATTTCCCGATTTACTACTTCAATTTGTCCATTAGCCTGAGGGTGGCCAACAGACGCAAAGTTCTGTTGTATTCCAAACCTTTCACACCAATCCGTGATCCTTTTTCCTGCAAACTGCGTTCCGTTATCTGATATTAGAACCCTGGGGATTCCGAACCTGCAGACTATATTTTTCCATAAAAAATTAATAACTTGAAATTGGGTGATTTTGGTCAAGGCAACACATTCGACCCACTTGCTGAAGTATTCCACCGCTACTAGTACATAATTTTTTCTGGCTCGCGCTGTTGGGAAAGGTCCCACAATATCGATGCCCCATTTGTCGAAGGGCCAACAAATAGGGATCGAATGCATATGTTCGGCTGGTTGGTGTATTAAGTTCGAATGAATTTGACAGTGATGGCATTTTTTCACATACTCGACAGAATCAGAAAAGAGTGTAGGCCAATAATATCCAGATCTCGAGCATTTAAGAGCTAACGCTCAAGCGCCACAATGATTTCCTGCTTCCCCTTCATGAACTTCTCTCAATATTGCGTTGTAGCGTGTTTCGTGGACACATTTCAATAGAATTCCCGAAGAGGAACGCTTATAGAGTTGATTATCCATCAAAGTAAATGACGGCGCTCTATATTTGATTCTCCGAGCCTCATTTGCGTTTTCCGGCAGTTTTCCGTCCCTAAGATAGGCGACAAGAGGGTCGCTCCATGACTCGCTCGGCTCTTCAATTTCCATAACATCAATTGCAGGGGCTGCATCTAACTCGATGGCAGACATATTCGATAGCAGCCAAGTGATCGTTCTCTCAGTCTTTCCGTCGGCCAGTCCTGTAAATTTCGACAATATATCGGCCCAGAGATTCTCTTCTCTTGGTATCGGTTGAATGTCAAACTTATCGAACTCTGAGATTAACTTCTTCGCTTTGTTCAGATATTTATTCATGTTGAATTCTCTGGCCTCGTAAGTGCCTTTCACCTGTCTGTGAACAAGTTCCGAATCTGTTAGCACGACAATCGATCTTACCTTTGCCTTAATGGCCATCTCTAATCCAGCTATCAATGCTTCGTATTCGGCCTCATTGTTGGTGACGACAAAATCCAAAGTTATCGCATAGCTCAGGTCTTCAGCATTGGGCCCTTGGAAGTGTATCCCAGCTCCTCCTCCTTCCTTGGTCGAAGATCCGTCCACATGCATTAGCCAAACTTGATCGTTTGCTTCCTCCACCATAGCTAATTCCGAGGTTGTTCCTTCTTTCCCGTTTGATATGTTGGTTGATTCAAGCACAAAATCAGCTAGCACTTGCGCCTTCACAGCGACCCGTGTTGGGTATTCAATTTCAAATTGGCTGAGCTCGACCGCCCACTTTATCAACCTGCCTGAAGCTTCTGGTTTGGACAGAACCTGTCTTAAAGGTTGGTTAGTTAAAACAATGATTTTATATGTTTGAAAATAGGGTCTCAATCTCCGGGCAGCCACAATTAGGGCAAGCGCGAATTTTTCAATCTCCATATAGTTCTTTTCGGCACCCTGCAACAATTTACTCAAATAGTAAACTGGTTTATGTTCAGCTTTATCTATTTTGACCAGAACCGAGCTAATAGCTTCTTCTGACACAGCTATGTACAAATATAGGGGTTCCCCTTCGGATGGTTTTGCTAGCATGGGTGTCGAGGTTAAGTATGCTTTCAGTTCTTCGAAAGCCTTATCGCATTCATCGTTCCACTCGAAATTCTTGGATTTACGCAACAGTTTGAAGAAAGGTAAACTCTTGTCAGCGGATCTGGAGATGAATCTATTCAATGAGATGATTTTTCCGATCAGACTTTGAACGTCTGAGAGTTTCCTCGGTGGATGGAGATTAGTGATTGCTCGGATTTTTTCTGGATTAGCTTCGATCCCCCTCTCATGAACTAAATATCCAAGGAATTTTCCTGATCGCACCCCAAATGTGCATTTTGCAGGATTTAATTTCATCCCATACTTTCTTAAGATTTGGAAACACCTATCAAGATGGTTAATATGATCCTCTTCAGACATGCTTTTCACGAGCATGTCATCTACATATACTTCCATAATTTCTCCTATTAACTCTTTGAACATCATATTGACCAATCTCTGATATGTTGCACCGGCATTCCTTAATCCGAAGGGCATAACGATGAAACAGTACACTCCTCGTTCGGTGATAAATGCCGTTTTGTCCTGATCTCTTTCGTTCATGAAGATCTGATAAAATCCTTGAAATGCGTCCATCATGCTAAACAACACAAATCCTGCAGTGGAATCTACGAGCATGTCAATTCGGGGCAAGGGGTAAGGGTCCCTTGGACATAATTTGTTCAAGTCGGTGAAATCATTGCACATCCTCCATTTGTTCTCGACCTTTTCCCCCTTGGAAACTAAGACCACATTGCACAGCCATTCCGTGAATTCTATCTCTTTGATTTGTCCTGCTGCTAACAATCTATCGACCTCTGCGTTAATTATCTTGTCTTTCTCTCGTCCATGATTACGCTTTTTCTGCCTTACCGGTCTGGCCCTTGGGTCAATATTCAAGGAATGCGTTATCACACGCGGATCGATTCCTACTATGTCGTCCGAACTCCATACGAAGACATCCACATTTTCTTGCAAGAATCCGATGAGTTTTGCTTCCATGCAATTACTTAGCTCCGTTCCTATTTTTGTGAATTTTTCTGGAGATCCAGGTACCAAGTTCACCTTTTTGTGATCAGGTGCTTGCACACTCATGTCAATGATTCTCCCTTTCTTTCCATCCAGTCTTTCATAATCAGGAATCGGAGTTCCGTAGTTAGAGACTAATTCATTTATCTTTCTTTTGTTAGGGAGCTCAGGCTCCACCTTTTCCTTGATAGTCAAGGACGAACTATAACACTCCCAGGCCATGTACTGGTCGTTCCTCATCTCACCTACTCCTCCGTCAGTTGGGAACTTTATCTTCTGATGGTAGGTGGATACGATAGCCTTAAAAGTATTCAGAGCGGGTCTTCCCAAGATGGCATTGTAAGCAAACGGCGTGTCCACCACTAGGAACTTGATCATTCTCGTGACATTCTTTGGTTTTGATCCTAGAGTGGTACTCAAAAGTATGGTTCCGAGTGGAGTGATCTCCGATCCCCCGAAACTGACCAAAGGGGTGGTTACCTTATCCAAATGTGGATGACAGAGTTTCATTCTCGTAAGAGCTTCTGATGAAATTATGTTTGCCGAGCTCCCGTTATCGACCAGCACCCTTTTGACCTCGAAATTTGCAATTCTTAGTGTTAATACCATGGAAAAGTCTGGATCATCTTCATTCGTGTCCCAACTAACATCTGCGGGTCGATCCGCCTCGCTAAAGCTGATGACTTGATTCTCCATTGATGGAAACTCCAAAGATAGAACTTCCCTTTTTGTGGACACTCCTGTCCTGATTGACCTTAAAGTCCTTTTTCTGGCATTCCTACTATCTCCACCCGCCGGTCCACCTGCAATCATGTTGATCACACCGTTCGATTGTTCTTCCGCCTGACTTTGAATCTGCCTCTGCCGAGCGTTAAGTTTTCTCGGACTACGGGATCTGTAGCGATTGTTATAGTTGCCATTCTTAACAAATTCTTTTAGTTTTCCTTGGTTGATTAACTTTTCGATCTCGACCTTCAACTGATAACAATTTTCCGTACTGTGGCCTCTAGCTCGATGATATCGACAGTATTGGTCATATCCAGGCGCGCCCGGCCTTGCCTGTGTGATTCTTTGGGCTTCCGGAATTAAATTCCCTTCTTCCAATACGGTCAACACCTCTTCTTTTGAACTGTTAAGCTCAGTAAACTGAATTTTACCCGGCCTTGGGGCTCGATTTCGATCATAGGGAGGTCCATACGAATTCGGTCCTTGGGGTGGCATATGCGGCTTAAAAGTGTTGATTCGCTGCCAAACGGACCCTTTACTCGATCCTCCATAATCACTTGGTTTTGGGATCGGAGCCCGATCTTGTTTTCTATTGAGATGAGACTTATCTAGGTGTGAACTCTTCAATTTGTTCATCTCTTCCTGTATCATATACTTTTCAGCAATTTCCATTATCCGTTCGAAAGATTTTGGTTGCTTTCTGCATAACGCATTCCCAAACTGGGTGCTTCTAGTCAGCTCGAACATCAACGAGGACAGATATTCAATTTGCGGGGTATCCACTTTCAAGAGCTCAATACTAAATCTTGCCAGCCATTGCCTCAACGTCTCTCCCTCCAATTGTTTCACAGTGCCCAGATGATTCGCCGGCAGTCTTGGCTTCCTCTGGCTAGCGAATTGATGCTTCAGCTTATCGCAAAATTCTTCGAAAGAAAATATGGAGTTCGGAGGTAACTTTCCGAACCAATCGAGGGCAATCCCTTCAAAAGTGGTGACCATAATCTTGCAACAGAAATTATCCGAGTGTCCATACAAGTTCATAACATTAACAAAGCTGTTAATGTGTTCGCCGGGGTCGGTAGTCCCGTTATAGCGTGGGAGCCTGGTTGGCACCGTTTCTGTGTTTCGAGCTTCGCGTATTTCTCGACAAAAGGGTGAACATCGCATGATATTATTCGAGACCTCCCTCTCTCGTAGGTTTCCTCTGGTCAGGGTATTCCCCGTTTGCCTGGCAGCTTGATTAGTGAAGGGAATCTCTATCATAGTATCCTGTTCTTCCAATTTCTTAGCTACTCTTTCCTGTACTATTATCTCCAATTCGGATTCTGTAATTCTCTTGTAAGTTGGTTTATTTCTTCTCGCAGCGCCAGCGGTGTGACTTTCCGCCACAACAGAATCCTCCAGATCGTGCACTCGTGCAGGAGGGATTTCTGATCGGGCATTGACTTTCGAGGGTGCAGTCCTTTATGGACGCATTGATGGGATATGTGACATATAATTTTCCTTCTGTAAGTTCGATGAAGGTATTTCAGGTCTTCCCTGAATCCCTGGTTGGTCGACGGGTGATTGATCTGCTCTTCCGCTGTTCATAAACTCCCTGCACATGGTGCCTATTATAGACCTCAAATCTCCAATGGTCGTGTGTATTGGAATGTTATCTTGCGGAACCGCCGGCGGTGCCTCTGGTTGTTGTTGAGCGGCGCGCGACAAGTTATCAGGTTCATTGTTGACAGAATTTTGTGCTCCCACTGCATGGGAAGGCTCTCCTCTAATATATATATTTCTCCTCGTAGTAGGCATATTTCGGTCTAATACTCGAATAGTAGCCCCTCGGTGGGCGCCAATTGATCTTACGTGGATTCGTTAGTTCGATCAAGGGTGGGATGTAATACGATGATAATAAAATAAAAGGAAAAGTAAAGATCAAGTGTAACTGTATTCGAGGTAATTGAGTACAAGTACAAATATTAAGGGTCCTACTCGAGCATTATTGGATGCCGTACAAGCTAGAGGGTGAAATACACAAGATGCTATGCCTATTTTACCAAGTGGTTCCGAGCAGTAGCTTCGAGGAGGGAGCACCTGGAAAATCGTGTCCAATATCATAAATGCATGGGGTATTTATAGCTGAAATTGGGGTCTAGGTGGTCTACCCGCAGACATGTAATTCTTCGGCCCATAAGTTTGGTTCAGAGCTCGGCCCAACAGTAACTTTGGATCCTGGGCTAGCTTGCACTCACTGTATTTCAGTCATCGGACTCGAACTCGATTCTTCGAGGTAAGTACCGCTCGATCTCGTGTAATTGTAAAGAAAAGTAGGATCCAGGATACCCCTCATCAGGTACAATCTCCGAACCGCCGAATCCAATCAAAGGTGTAGCGACTCGATCCAAATGAGGATGTTGGAGGTTCATCCGAGTAAGGGCTTCGGACGAGATAATGTTCGCCGAACTTCCATTGTCAATCAGAACTCTTTTTATTTCATATTTAGCAATTCTCAGAGTTAGCACCATCGAGAAATATGGATCATCATCATTTACATCCCAAGTGACGTCTGTTGGTCTATCCGCGTCACTGAAGCTAATAACTTGATTTTCCATGGATGGAAGTTCCAAAGAGAAAATTTCTTTCTTGGTCAAGACAATCGTCTTTATCGACCTCATCGTTCTTTTCCTTGCATTCCTGCTATCTCCTCCTGCTGGTCCACAAGCAATCATGTTTATTACCCCATTCAATTACTTATCAATATGATTTCGAGCTTCGCGTTGTGGAGTGATGAACTTTTGAGGGCTCCTGGATCTATAACGATTGTTATAGTTTCCTCTCTTTACAAACTCCTTAAGCTTTCCTTGCACGATTAACTTTTCGATCTCAACTTTCAGTTGATAACAATTTTCGGTGCTATGTCCCCGAGCCCTGTGATATCGACAATATTTGTCATAGTTCAATGCTCCAGGTCTTGCCTGAGTAATTCTTTAAGCCTCGGGGATCAAATTCCCTTCCTCCAATACGGTCAGAATTTCATTCTTTGTGGTATTCAATTCAGTAAAATGAATCTTTCCAGGTCGTGGAGGCTGATCGGAAATAGGAGGCGGACCATAGATATTAGATCTTTGGGTCGACGCCTGGGGCTTGTAGGTGTTGAGTCGTTGCCGTACTGACCCCCTATTCGAACCTCCGTAATCGCCTGGTTTTGGAATAGGTGCTCGATCTTGCTTTTTTCCGAGCTGAAGCTTTGGATTGTGAGCATTTTTTAGTTTGTTCATCTCTTCCTGGATCATATATTTCTCAGCAATTTCCATGATTCGCTCGAAAGATTTTGGTTGCTTTCTGCATAGAGCATTCCCGAACTGCGTGTTCCTTGTTAGTTCGAACATTAAAGAGGATAGGTATTCGATTTGCGGAGTATCAACCTTCAAAAGTTCAATACTGAATCTTGCCAACCATTGCCTCAAAGTTTCACCGTCCAACTGCTTCACAGTTCCCAAATGATTTGCTGGCAACTTAGGCTTTCTTTGGCTTGCAAATTGGTGTTTTAGTTTGTCACAAAATTCATCGAAAGAAAATATAGAGTTCAGCGGTAGTTTTCCGAACCAATCGAGGGCGATTCCTTCAAAGGTGGTGACCATGATTTTGCAGCAGAAATCCTCCGAATGCCCATATAAATTCATCACATTGATGAAACTATTGATATGTTCTCCGGGGTCGGTAGTCCCGTTATACCGTGGAAATCTTGTTGTTACGGTTTCAGTGTTCCGAGCTTCACGTATCTCCCTACAAAATGATGAACATCTCATGATACCATTCTCGATCTCCCTATCCCTGATGTTATCTCGGATAGTTTCTCTGTGTGGGATCACTTCAGTATGCCTAGCAGTTGTAGCTGCATGGCGAATTTCTACTACTGCATCCTCCCTATCTAATTTCTTAGTCACTCTTTCCTGCACAATTATTTCCAATTCGGACTCCGTGATTCTTTTGTAAGTCAGTTTCCTCGCTTTTTCAGTACCCAAAGGATGACTTTCCCTAACTACAGAATCCTCTAAATCATGTACCGTATTTAGAGGTATTCCTGATCGAATGTTGGAGTTCGACGGAGCTGCACGGGGAGGTTTTGGTTCTGGTGCATTCGATATCGAACGGAGTACACTCTTTTCCTTTTGAACGTTCGAAGAAGGAATTTCCGGTCTTCCATGCACCGCGGGCTGATCTACTGGTGACTGGTTAGCTCTTCCACTATTCAAAAATTCCCTGCACATCATACCTATTATAGATCCAAGTCGGCGACAGTTGTACGGATCGAAATATCGTCCTGGGGGACGACCGGAGGAGCTTCTGGCTGTTGAGCTGCTCGAGATAGATTATCGAGCTCATTGTTGACAGAATTCTGCACTCCAGCTACGTGAGAAGGCTCTCCACGAATGTACGTATTTCACCTCGTAGTAGGAATTTTTCGATCTAACACCCAAATAAGGCCCCACGGTGGGCGCCAATTGATCTTACGTTGTTTCGTATGGGATCAAAATAGGAATGTAAACAAGAAAGACACAAATATATGAAGGAGAATATCAATAAAGTATATTTCGATCATGGGTGTGCAGATTACAAGTAATGAGGGTCTTATTTGAGCATTATAGGATGCCGTACAAGCTAGAGACCAAATACATACAAGAGCGATATCTAATCGAACTCTCCAAGATTAGTCCGAGCTGGAGCTTCGAGCTGGGAGCACCTGGGAAAGCGTGTCTATCGTCATAAATGCTTGTGGTATTTATAGTTGAGGCGGTGTGCTAGCTAAACCATCCACAGGGGAGCACTTCTTGGCCCAAAGGCCTGGGCCTGAGGTCGGCCCAACAGTAGTCTCCGACCCGGATCCTTTGCCTGAGAGATCGGACTGAGCAGACTGGGGTTTGGGATCGGTACTATGTTTTCACGGTCGAGAATCATGATCTTTGAACTAGCATAATCTATTTTCGACCCAGCATGAGCTCTTAAATGTAGAGAATCCAAAGTACCCCTCATCATCACTCATTAAGAAAGTTAGTTTAGAGAAGAAAGTTTATTCTCTTGTATGAAGGCTTAGAGCAAAAAGCCTTAAAAAATTGTAGCCTTATTATCTTGATGAAATAATAAGTCTAATTTGTCTTGCTAAAATTATATTCTTAGCCTTTCGTATCCCAAACACCCAACATCTTGTGGTATCAGAGCTATCCTTGGCCTGTTAACCCTCCACATATATTAAAAAAATGAATCCAAGCAATAGCAATGAGCTTTCCTTCACATATTCCTAACAAGGTGTTCCGATCTTTGTTGGTCAAGACTACGAATTATGGAGCGTTCTTATGAAGACGTTATTTCAGTCCCATGATCTTTGGGATATCGTAGAATAGGGGTATGAAATATATATTCCGGAGGAAGAAGCTATGTTGACTGGAGCCAAAAAGAAGAAGCATAAAGAGAACAAGACCAAAGATGCAAGAGCCTTGTCATTTATGTTCCAAGGGGTAAGTCGATCTATACTTCCGCGTATTAAGGGTGTTAAATTTTCAAAAGATGCATGGGATATTTTGAAAAAGCAATTTGGTGGCTATGAAAAAATTATCTCCATGAAACTGCAAAATTTATGGCGAGAATTTGATAATCTACTCATGAAAGATAGCGAGACTATGCAAGAATTTTTTTCTAGAGTTTCTACAATTGTTAATCAAATTAGAGGCTATGGTGATTCTACCGAAGATAAAAGAATTGTAGAAAAGTCTTGTGAAGCTTGCCAGTAAAATTTGAGCACATAGTTGCTGCGATTGAAGAGTCTAAAGATTTATCAAAACTTTCTTTAGACGAACTCATGGGATCTTTAGAAGCTCATGAGAAAAGAATGAGCAGATTTTCAAACCACAGTTTCGAACAAGCTTTTCAGGTAAAGCTTAATCTGGGAGACCAGAAAAATAAAAAAGGAGATGGCCAATCAGAAAAGAATCTGGCCTCCACATCTAGAGTATCAAGAGGCAGAGGTCGTGGAAAAAATCAAAACTTTCGAGGACGAGGTCTAGGAAGAGGAGGTTTCTCAAACCAAAGAAATGCAAATCAAAATTCAGATTTATTTTGCCGAATATGCATAAAAAATAACCACGACACAAAGGATTGCCGCTACAAATGTAAAAGATGCAGAAACGCCAATCATTCAGAAAGAGATTGTTGGCATAGAGATGATGGTGAGAAAAATGAGGCCAATTACACTGAAGAAAAAGATACCAATCAGGTATTATATTCATGCTTAAATTATCAACAACTACTTGAGAATACGTGGTACGTTTATAGCGGTTGCAGTAATCATATCTGTGGAAATAAAAAAATGTTTGTGGAGCTTGATGAGACTTATTCATCTGAAGTAAAACTTGGAGATGGCAAGGAACATAAAATCGCTGGGAAAGGAACAATAGCAGTCCAGACAAAGAAAGGACAAACAAATTTTGTCAATGATGTTTTTTACGTTCCAAATTTGATTCAAAATCTGTTGAGTGTGGGTTAACTATAAGAGCAGAATTATAAAGTGGAGTTTAATAATGATCATTGTGTCATTATTGATAAGCAGAAGAATCTCACAATGGCAAATATTAAGAAGAGCTCAAATAATGTCCTCTTAATCTGCTATTGATCGAGAAAATTATTCTCTAGAACACAACAGAAGAAGATCATAAGCTATGGCATCTGAGGTATGGACATTTGAATTACAAAGGTCTCAATCTATTAAAAAGAAAAAATATGGTTTTTGGTCTTTCAAATATTACAGATCGAGACACAACATGCAAAGGATGTATTTATGGAAAAATGCATCGCCTACCATTTCCAAAGACATCCTACAGAGCCAAAGTTCCTCTTGAACTAATACATGCTGATATTTGTGGCCCAACTCGAACTCTGTCTCTTAACGATAATAGATATTTTCTATTGTTTGTGGATGATTATAGCAGAATGATGTGGGTTTATATTTTGAAGCAAAAAATCAGAAGCATTTCCAAAATTTCTGGAGTTCAAAGCGAATGTGGAAAATCAAAGTGGCCGAAAAATAAAGAATCTCACAACAGACCGAGGAGGAGAATTTATTGAAAAAGCCTTCTTAAATTATTGTAAAGAAAAAGGGATCCAGAGACAACTAACAATGTGCGATATACTACACAACAAAATGGAGTTGCAGAGCAAAAAAATCGCACGATAGTTGAAATCGCAAGAAGCATGATGGCTGAAAAAGGACATCCAAAAAGTTTTTGGGCAGAAGTTGTACTTACAGCAGTCTATATTTTAAATCGTTCACCAACAATGGCAGATCCAAACAAGACTCCCTATGAAGCATGGCATCAGAGAAAGCCACAAGTAAATAACCTCAAAGTTTTTGGTTGCTTAGCTTATTCTCATATTCCTAAAGAGAAACGAGAAAAGTTTGAAGAAAAAGGAGAAAAGCTTATTTTTGTTGGTTATAGTGAAGAATCCAAGGGATATCGTCTACTAAACCCAAACACAAGTAAGCTTATTATATCTCGAGATTTTATCATCAATGAGAAACAATCATGGAATTGGGGAGAAGATACAAATACAAATAATGTGAATCTGCCTAGCTCATCATTAAATCCAAATGACCTGACAAATCCAAGCTCGAGTCCAATTTCAAGTCCAAGTTCGAGTTCTCTAGGAGCATCTGAGGAATTCTATCTAGAATCAGAAAGTCCAGTACATAAGGTACGAAGTTTAAGAGAAATTTATGAATCATGTGACGTGGCATTTTTTACTTGTGAGCCACAAACTTTTGAAGAAGCTGTGAAAGAAGAAATCTGGACAAATGCTATGGATGAAGAAATAAGAAAGCATTGAAAAGAACAAAACATGGGAACTAGTGGATCTACCCAAGAATAAAATTATAATTGGACTAAAGTGGGTCTACAAAATGAAGTACAAAGTAGATGGTTTAATTCAAAAGCACAAAGCACGTCTAGTAGCAAAAGGCTATTCTCAACAACTTGGTATTGATTTCAATGAAACGTTTGCACCAGTTGCTCGAATGGAGACAATACAAATTGTCCTAGCATTAGCTGCTCAAATGGAACTTCCAGTTTATCAATTGGATATCATGTCAGCATTTCTCAATGGAGATTTGAGTGAAGAAGTTTATGTCGAACAACTTAAAGGTTATATTGTCCAAGGCAAAGAAGATAAAGTTTATCGCATCTGAAAGGCACTATATGGGCTAAAACAAGCACCAAGAGTCTAGAACAACAAGATTGATAATTACTTTCAGAAAAATAGATTTCAAAGAAGTCAAAGTGAACCGTCATTATACGTGCAGAAAGAAGGTGAAAAAGATTTTCTCGTTATCTGTCTTTACGTAGATGATTTAAGATACACAGGTACAAATCCATTGATGATAAAAGAATTCAAAAAGGCAATGATGCAAGAATATGAGATGACTGATTTGGGTCTAATGAAATATTTCCTTGGAATTCAAGTTCGTCAAACCAAAGGGGAAATATTTATCTCACAAGAAAAATATCTTGAAAGTTTATTGAAGAAGTTCCAGATGATTAATTGCAAACCCATATCTACTCCATGGGCACTAAATGAAAAGTTGACGCTAAATGATGGTGTTGCAAAAGTTGATACAAAGATGTACAGAAGCTTAGTAGGCTCCCTAATCTATCTCACACACACCAGACCTGAAATTGTCTATTCGGTGAGCTTAATCTAGTGGTTTATGCATGATCAAGTAAATTGCATTATGTATCAGCAAAAAGAATTTTACGCTACCTTCAAGGTACGAGAAATTTTGGCATCAAATATGTCAAAGAAAAAGAAAACAGACTTATTGATTACACTTACAGTGACTGGGCCGGATCAGTTGATGATCGAAAAAGTACAGCTGGATATTTATTTTGTTTGGGTTCAAAAATCATATCATAGGCATCAAAGAAGCAAAAGACCGTGTCACTCTCATCAGCAGAAGCATAATATATTGCTGCTACTGACGCAACTCGTGAAGCTATTTGGCATGGAAGACTTCAAGCAGACATTGAGCAAAGACAAGATACTCATACAACAATATTTTGTGACAATATGTCCAGTATAAAGATGACAAAGAATCCAGTTTTTCATGCCAGAACAAAGTATATCAAACTTCGACACCATTACATTTGAAGTCTCGTTCAAGATCAATAAATTCAATTGGAGTTTGTGAACAATAAAGATCAACTTGCAGATAGCTTGACAAAAGCAGTCAATTCAGAGAAGTTAGAGTAATTTCGAAATGGTGTTCGAATTATGAATTAAGAGAGGGTGTTAAAATATTAATTCATAATTCCTTAATCAGAAGCTCCTTATGCATGAAGTTTCTTAAGCATGAAGAATTCATACTTGGTGAATTGTAGTCAAAGTTGGCAACTCAAGAAACTTATCTAGAATTACATTCTAGTCAACAATTAAAACCAACCAATAAGATCAAGAACCTTAATATTGAAGAACTCTCAAGAAGCATTAGTCATCATGCTTAGCCACTAAGTTTAAATTAAATCAATGGATCCAACATTAATCTAGTTTCTTCTAGTGTAGAGTAGAAAGGTAGTTCATAAGCCTATATATATATATATATATATGTAGTGTGTAGAATTTGATAGATAGAAAAAATCACTCAATAAGCAAGTTAGTTTAGAGAAGAAAGTTTATTCTCATGTAGGAAGGCTTAGAGCAAAAAGCCTTAAAAAATTGTAGCCTTATTATCTTGATGAAATAATAAGTCTACTTTGTCTTGCAAAACTTATCTTTTTAGCCTTTCATATCCCAAACACTCAACAGGAGCTTCATTACTTTGAATAAAGAGCTTGCATAGTACAAGTATAATTGTACATGTAACCAGAGACAAAGAATAAGAGATATAACCTGACGTCCATGAAAGAATACATATGCAAGCATATTCTTTCATGGATGTCAGGTTACCACTTGGGACCAACAAGTGGTATCAGAGCAGATGGTTCATTTGAATCATTTACCTTATCAACGGGCTTGATCCAAGAGTGTGTTTCAAGTATTCAAAAGAGCATATTTTTGGAAATCAAAATCTTTTGAAAATGGATTGTATTAGTCATGTTCCCCACATTGGTGGTACGAGTTTTGAGGACTAGAAAATTCGCAAGGAAATTTTCCTTCCTGCTTATAATGACAACATGTACAAGTTCATTACCAAAGGTATTTTCAAAATCACCAAGACATTCAAAGTCAATGACCAAGAGAAGGTAATTGACAAATAACTTAAAGAGATGACAACCGAAGAAATCATGCTGAATAATCTTGACAAGGTTGGAAGATTCATCCTGACTAGATCCCTCGATAATGAATGGTTTAATAAGGTCAAACACTGCAAAACAGCAAAAAAAATGTGGGACAAGGTTAGCGATATGAGCGAAGGAAATGATGTAATCAAAGAGCATAACTTGAGCATTGCTCTTGAGAAGTTAGAAAACTTCAAAATGAAGTCTGGAGAAATCATTGACCAGATGGATACAAGGTTAACAAGGACGCTCAATGAAGTGTTAATGTTGGGAAAGACCTTACTGATAAAGAGATCACTGTCAAAGTTTTAAAGGCGCTGCCTCCCAAGTTCAACATGAAGATTGCAGTCATGGAATAATCAAGGGATCTGGGGAAGATCTCTCTGACGGAGTTGTTTTCGATACTCAAGCCATACGAGTATAAACTACCAAGAATTGTATAGAATAAACCTCAACTTCTAGTCCCACTGCTGCCCTGGTTGCTGCAGAGAAACCCAGAAGCTCTACCGAAAAATCAAAGGAAATGGACTCATCTGATGAGACCATGCTGCTTAACAAAAAGAAGTACACAGTTGGGGATGTGACGTTGTTATTAAATGGATTCAAGATGTTCTATAAAAGAAAAATGAAGAACAAATTAAAAAATGCTTCTACTTCTAACCCTACCTCTCATTCTTATGATAGTAAGGATAATTATAAATCCAAACTAATTTGCTACAATTGCAGGAAATTGGGACACTTCATCAAGGACTGCCCATATCCTAAAGCCGAGAAGTACACATAGGAAGAAAAGAAAATCACAAAAGAGAAGAGACATAATAAGAGTAAAGTGATGTTGGCTGAAGCCGAAAAGATAAAAGCCATCTACTCTTCTGATTCAGATTCAGAGACGTCAGAAGATGACTCTACTGAAGATGAGACACTTGCACTGCTCTGTCTAATGGCCAAAGAATCACTCTAATAATGAGATAACTCTTTCTAAAGATGAAAATGCGCTATTTAGTTCGTTTGAACAAATGATGATAAACAACACAAGCGTTGATACTGCATTTGCAAAGCTTAAGGAAGAAATGACTATGCTTAAAGAGCTAAATACATCACTGAAACCTAAGGTTGAAAAATCGCAAGAATCAGCTGAGTATATAAAGCTTGAGCAAAGAGTGAATCTCTGAAAACTGAATGTGAAGTATATAAAGGTAAAATCATGGAACTCGAGAAAATCATAGAGTCTCATGATAAGTCTTTTGTTGCATTAGATAACATGAATAGTAAACAGAAACTAGCATTAGCATGACCGACCCCGTGTCAAGGAGGTCGGATGCGAAGTCTCTACATGAGCCCTTTTACTCGGTGTAGCCTTCTTAGGAGTTTCGCGCAAGGAATGCCTAAGAGCGTTGGAAAAAAATATTAGCCTTCATCTTTGGAAAAGTGTTATTAAAGATAGAAAATTGAGCTTATATTCCGACCTGCACTAGAGAATTTAATGTATCAAGTGGGGACGCACGGTAAAACTTTGAAGATTTTACCCTTATATATAGGTAAGGAATTGACAAAAGAACCCCTGAACAAAGGCGCGAAATTTGAATTCATAGAGGTGGTCTAATTATTTGGTTTACCTTGAGATCGTATCTTCTTCTTCCTCTGAGTAAGGTGTGAGTGTGAGAAAAAGAAGAGACAGGACAAAGTTCTATTTACAAAAGGATAGGTTTTGGAATGGCCTTCAACTATGACAAAGAGTAAATGTGTGAGTGTGAGAAAAGGAAGAGATGGGAGAAAGTTTTATTTAAAAAAAGGAAAGATTTTGGAATGACCTTCAACTAATAGCTCTCTTAAATTTCAGTCTTTTATATTAAAATATAACTACTGAACAATTTTATACACTTCCGCTTTTAACTCTGCACTCCAACATCTACTTTTTATTTTAAGAGATACTTTTTAACAACCATACAATTTCACTACAACATCTAGTTTATATTTAACAAATTAGTTTTAATTATTATTTTATATAAATAGTAATAATGTATTTATAATACTAGTTGATATAATCTCGTGATAAAAAATAGTTTTTTTTAAAATAATAATTTTTATTATTTGAAAAAAATTCCGAATTTTAAATTCCAACATGCACTGTAAAAAATTACTTTTTTTTTGGATAATATATTGAATTATAAGGACAAACTTATCACTTTTTATTTTGTCAAGAATAATTTATTGTTTTGCAAAAAAGTACATGTACTTTCCTTCAAATAATTGAAAATAACAATTTGCATATGGTCATGGGTATTTGACCATCCAAATTTATAAATTTTAGCAACACATAAATTATACATATGCTAATGGAGAACAATTTTAGTAATAATTTTAATAAAACTCTTATAATTTAACTTATACATGTGCTTTTGGAGATGGCCTAACGCCCTAAGAAATCCTATATATGTTGTAACTTTATATGTAATGTATAATAAATATTCAGAAGTGCATAAGTTTGCATTGGATACTGCAAAATTACAATAATCATCCGAGATTCTTGGAAACTCCAAAACATTGCGCATTTTCATATTGTTTCTTCTGAATTATTGTATAGAAATTTTTTTGAAAAATAAAAATTTGCTACCTAAAATATTCTTAAGTTTGTAATATAACTAAATTTTGTTGTACGTGGTCATATTTGTTTTGAATGCACCCAAATGATAAAGTATTTATCCAGCATAATATTCTTTATTTAAATATAATTTAATTACTCTAACCCCAAATTTAAAATGAATGCAATTAAGCACCAATATTCGTATCCATTTAATTCAAGAACTAGAAATTTTAAAATAAAATCAAAGAAAATATATTTCAATTTATTCTTCTGCTAGGTCTTTCTCACTACAACAAAAAGTAGATGACGGGACATTTAATATGGGACATTTATTGGTTTATGTCTTAAGATATTAATTATGTGACATTTAGTGTTAAATGTCCCAAAGAAAGAAAAGAGAAAATAAAGAAATGCATTTGTTTTAACGGGCTTTCTATCGATAGTTCAAGGTTGATAGAACTATTGACAGTTCACCATTCATAAGCTACCATGTAGCAATCAAGAGACTTGCAACCCGATGAAAAATTCTACTAGCCCAATTGAAAATGTACAATTTTACCCTTACAAGTAAATTAAAAAAAAAAATTCTAAAATTCACTCAAACCACAAATCCCAAATCCACCCACCGGACCCCGAACCCAAGCACACCCTTCTCCACCCACATCACAGGCCGGCGACCTGGGATCGTCTTCCCAGGCCGAAGGCGCCGGCCTGGCATCGTCGCCGGCCTGGGACGGAAGAACCCAGGCCGTGGTGGCCTGGGTTCGTCCGTCCCAGGCCCGGCGCTTCCTGTGACGGAATCCCAGGCCGCCACTGCGGCCTGAGACGGAATACGGGAGATCCCAGGTCGCCGACGGCGGCGACCTGGGATTGGGTTTGGGGTTACGGGGAAGGGGGTGTTAGGGTTAGGGTTTAATTTTTTTTTAATTATAATTATTAATTAATAATATATAACTTTATTATTTTAATAAATATTAAATAAATTAATACATTTATAAAAAAATTATTTGAAAAAAATATATTTTCTTAGTTTTGAGAATTTTTTTATATATTTCATTTATTCTTAATGAGGAATGAAAAATCAAATATTCTTAATATGTGTTGTTTAATGTGTATATATATATTTTGAGATTTATCATTATATAATTTTGAAAATTAAAAAATCGTTGAAACAAAGTATCTTAAACAATTGGACATAATATAGTACACCTTAATTGATTTTCTATATATTGAAGTACAAATAATTAAAAAGACCGTCTACATAAGCTTATTATGAATTTTCTTCGAGATTAATTTCTTAGTTGTCAAATCCTATAGAAAAATATTTAAATTTAAAAGCAAATATATATTATATTCAAATCTTATGGTAATATATAATTAAACTAAATATAATTCAAATTAATAAATGACTCCCTTAATTGACAAAAGTCAACATTGTTGATCATAATAATACATTACCCTAAGGTTAATTGTAATGTTAGGGTAATATATCCTTATAAAAGAAATCATTAGGGGTAATATATAATTAGGTTAATCGTAATCAAAATTGATAAATGACTCGATTAATTTACTCAAGTCCACATTGTGGACCTTAGGATAACGAATAGGTTAATCATAATTTAAATAGACAAATGAATCAATTAATTGACCAAAATTAACATTGTTCACCTTGAGGTAATATAGACAAAAAATAACATTATCAGGCCGACAGCAGCATGTTTTTAAGGTAAGGGGTGGGGGTAAGGGTTTTGTTAATTTTTTTAAAATTATAATATTTATTATATATATCACTTTATTATTTTAATAAATATTAGATAAATTGATACTATTATATAAATTTTAGATTTTTTTTAATTTTAAAGTATTATTTAATTTGTTAATATTTTTATAAAATAAATTTAGTTAAATAAATATGTAAATATAATAATTAAAACCTTCAAATCGATTAATTCACTAAAATCAACATTGTTGACCTTACGCTAATATATAACTAGGTTAATCATAATCCTAGTCAATATATGTCTCGATTAATTGATCAAAATAAATAATGTTGACATTAGGGCAATTAGGTTAGGTTTAAATAAACTCTCACAAATCATTGAAATATTAATTGGATTCAATTAAAACTTGGGGTTAATTTACAATTTTACAAATTCATAATTTTTAATATGTAAAATTGTAGAAAACATCTCAAACTAATTAGTGATTTTGAATTTTCGTCTCAAACTATATTACCTCACTGAATTGCATCCCGTAATTTAATATTTTTTTTTAAATATTGTTCCAAACTAATAACTAATATTATTATTTTTCGTCCCAACCTATATCAACTCGTCCCGTAATTTACCATTTATTTAATATTATTAAGACAGTAAAATTATATATTATTAATATAATAAATAATTATAATTAAAAAAATACTAAACCCTAACCCACCTAACCCGCCCCACCCCCATAAACCCTATATCCCAGGCCGCCGCCGCCGACCTGGGATCATCGTCCCAGGTGGCTGCGGCCTGGAAACGTCCTCCCAGGCCGACGGCGGGGCCTGGGACGGACAAACCCAGGCCACCACGGCCTGGGTTCTGCAAGTTGCAACCCAGGCCGTGGTGGCCTGGGTTCGTCCGTCCTAGGCCACCGCGGCCTAGGTCGGTGATGGCCTAGGACGGCTCGATCCCAGGCCGCCGCGCTGGCCTGGGACAACAATCCCAGGCCAGCGACGGCCTGGGATATGGTGGTTGCGGCGGCAGGGTGGGGTTGGGAGATTTAGTTTTTTTTTTGTGTTTCAAGGGCATTATGGTAATGTAACTAAATCAACCCAAAAATATGACCTGCTAATATTACCTTTGATTCAGGTTGAAAAAAATTAAAATAATATAAATGAGTGGTAATGGAGACTGAACTACCGATAGTTCTGATCAACATGAACTATCGGTAGACATGCCCTTGTTTTAAAACTTAAAACTGAACAGAAAAAAAAAACTCCCACACATTGAAGCGTTATTATATTTCTCACCCAAAATTAAAACATTCACTAGGGCTCCATATTTTCATTCTCTGAAGAATTTTGGGATTATCTCATCAATTTCGGATTCCCTCAACAATTTAGCTCGCGACAATTCGGATTCTCTCAACAATTTGGATTCTCTCATCAATTTCAGCCAATGATTCTCTCAACAATTTAGCTCGAAAATTTTGGATTTTCTCATCCGTTTCACCTCAATGATTCTCTTAACAATTTAGCATCACAATTTCGGATCCTCTCAACAATTTCAGCTCACCTATTTACACATTTCTCTCTCCAAGCAGTTACGTACATGTTTTACTCCTCTTTCTCTCGCTCTCTCTCACTCTTTCTCTTGCTCTGTCTTAGCGGTTAATTGTGTACAACAACTATCTTTGATTTTCAAGGTGATTTTATGCTTATGGAGCAGTGAATTAGTAAGCTTTCAGTGATTCTCTCCGATCAGGTTCGTCTCCAATTTCTATGAATCTACACTCTGTTAAGTGTTAATGTGTATATGTACCAATTGTTAATTTCTTTTTAATTTCTATGAACCTGCATTTGAATTTTAGGAAATGTAACGCGGAATTTTTGTTTGCCTTGTGAAATAATTGAAGTTATAATTATGGATATGGAGATTTTTGATAAGCTTCATATGTTCCCGCGGCACTCGAGAATGTGTCAATATTTCTTAAAGAAGAAAGACATATATACAGCTGGTGGTTGTTCTCGTTCAAAATGGTTTGGACAAGTCTCGAGATAGCAGTTGCTCGATGATGGTCTACTTTCTCTTTTACGTATATACGGATGCCCTTTTTGTTGGTTCACTGAGTGATGACATTCTTCCTGGATTTGAATAGAAGTTCATTTCATGTCATGATCAGTTTTAGAAATTCAGTAGTGAGTAGTGCTTGGTTGAAAAATGGAACTTAAGAAATAGTAGTATTAATATTAATTACTTAGACTGTTAGACACTTGTTTGTGGAACAAACATCGATCCAAAGAATCACATTTAATTTGCATCGCATTCATTTTTAGACTCTTACTTATTTTGTCAGCTTTGAACTTTTCTATGACTATGAGATTAATCCAATTTCTTTGTCACATAAAAAGGGAAGGGGGTGGGGCGTGGGGTGGGTAGTGAATTTTGTATTGGTTAGTGTAATATACTGTATTATATATGTCGAACTTAATTAACTTGTTATTAATTAAGTAGTGCTTTTTTTGCTTCCAGTTTCAATCGACAGCATAACAACTTAATGTTAGAACGGTATCCTGATCTAAATTTACACATTCAGTTTGGGCTTCTTTATAACTTTCTGAAATTTTATTCAAAGAAAAGAAAGTAAGTACATTCAACTCGAAAGAAAATGCAAACAGGGAGTTCAGGTGAATTACGATCGATTGCCGGAGCAACTGATACAAGAGGGAAACACAGGATTTCTGCTGAATTGAAGAGACTCAAGCAGGAAACTCGATTCTTGGAGGTATATTCTTACTTTGGTTCTTTCATTTTTTTCCTTTGACTTCAATCTTTTTGAACCCTTTTTCGAGATTTCATATATTGTTTCCGTTATGTCCTTGTTTATTTGGGGTGGTGAAAGTTGAAATCTTGATGTTTTATGATGTCTATTTGGTACAAGTTTCATTTAGAATGACTAGATGCTGTATAAAAACATATTTTTGTGTTTGCTTCCTGTAAAGCTATTGTAAAACTTGGAAAAGTTTTTGTACAATTTTCTCTGATATATAATAATAGTTTCTGTAAACCTTCCAAACATTACATGGCCACATAGGCCAAATCTGGCTTTTGCAATTTTCTCACAAGGGGAAATATTTGGCCTCATCTTCTAAAGATTGTCAAGTGATGTATGGGAGGTAATAGTTTTGACTCTTCTAATAGTTTGTGTCATAAATGATCTTACGCGATTTCGTTTGTTCGATCAAAGGAGGATTGAAGTGCTATAATAACAATATTAAAGGGAAAGTAAAGATCAATAGTAATTGTATTCGAATTAACTGGGTACAAATACTAATATTTAGGGTCCTACTCGAGCATTATTGGATGCCGTACAAGCTAGAGAGCAATATACATATGTCCAAAACTATATTATATTTCCCAAGTGAGTCCGAGCAGCAGTTTCGAAGCTAGAGCACCTGGGAAGTTGTGTCTGGTGTCATAAATGCATGGGGTATTTATAGCTGAAATCGGGGTCTAGGTGATCCTTCTGCAGACATGCAATTCTCGGCCCATAAGTTTGGATCAGAGCTCGGCCCAATAGTAACTTTGGACCTAGGGCCGTCTGTACTTATGGTACTTGGGCATCGGGGTCGAACTCGATCTTGCGAGATAAGTACTGTTCGATCTCGCATGATTGTAAAAAAAAGCAGAGCCCAAAATACCCCTCATCAATACTCCCCCACTTCTCGAGCGTAAAGTGAAGCTTAAGCTCGAAGAAGTATACATAGCCCAGGACGATTAGGGGGATGAACCAATCTCGGCATAAGCTTCGGGTATGCCTCATTAAAAACCTGACTCGGAAAAACCCTTTTGGGATAAAAAACGGGTCAGGGAAAAAGAGTGCACACTTAAGAAACCATGTAATGATGCCGTACCCGACACCGTCCTTGTCGTTCGTTATTGGAATAGGAGTTTGCGATTTGGTTATTTCATCGCCATTCTATTTAATCTCCTTATCCCAAGGGCTGGTGTGAAAATACGGAGATAACATCTCTTTAATGCATCGCTCGTTATGTGGGTCTTCAATTTAGGAATTCCGGAAAGTATTAGGGCCGCAGGCATAATTTTTTGAAAATATGATTTTAAGTTTGCCTTGAGGGAGTTCAACCGTCCCAGTTACTCGGGGACCGGTTTGCAATTTCCCATTTTGTCCCCGTATATATAGTTAGACGGAGGGTCGCTGTTCATTAAAGATTCTGAGGAGAAAACTCTAGATCGGAGCAGACAGATCGATAAGTGAGTTCTAGCAATATTTTTCGAGCAATCTTCATCTACTCATTATGTCGAGTTCAGTAGATTTGAAGGGAAAATCTCCTTTAGAGGAAAATAAGGCCGATAATCGAAAAGAGAAAGAAGTTGTAGAAGCTCGATCATCTGAGACCGAGAATCCGCAAAATTCGAGTTCCGCCTCTGATTCCAGCGGGGAGGGGCGGGAATCGAATTCTGAACCGGAAGACAGCGAAGATGAAAATTCGGGCGAAGCGACAGTCTCTGACGAGGAAGACGTAGAGGACGGGGACCTTCCCTTGGGGAAAAACGAGCATAAGAAATATAGAATGAACCGTAATGTTGTGGTCACGATTTTTGACTGGGAAGAGCCCTCGACCAGCGCAGGTCTAAACATGACTGAGGAGAGGGCAGATGAGATCGTCTGTTCCTATAAGGAAAAAGATCTGGATTAGTTGCAGGAAGAATTCGGCCAATATCTAGGTGCCGGTTTCTCGATTGTGCTTCCTACTCCTGATCAACGGGTTACCGACCCTCCCGCGGGCTGTCAAGCCTTCTATTCGAAATATTTCCACTACGGCCTACGCATCCCCTTCCCTCCTCTGGTAGAAAGCATTCTGGAGGCTTTCGAGTTGACTCCTTGCCAAATTTTACCAAACTCAATCGGTCTAATTATAGCCTTTTGCGTGCTGATGAAGGCCAAAGGGAGAAAGGCGGTCTTTCAGAACTTTTGGCGGATATTCCAGATGAGTGCTTCCACGTCTTCGAACGCGGGTTATGTATATTTTTCTCAGAGACCAAAGACTTCGATCTTATCAGCCAACGTCAGCAGCAATTTGAAAGGATGGAAGCACGAATTCTTCTTTATTCGAGGGCCAGATTCTCCGCCTTCTGAAGACAATCCCGAGCCTACTCCGTATAATTGGCCTGGGGCAAAAACTTGGATATATGGTAAACGCCGTCTTGTGGGAAGTATGAAAAGTGAGATATCAGATGAATTTCTGCAATCTCTCCGTGCTGACCCTCATCAGACAGCGTTGATGACACAAGAGGCGGTTTTGCGATTGGCCAGGCTTAGTAGTTGCTCTTTTCCAGCCGATGCAATTTATTACGGGAAAGCCCGGATAGATCCTGCTAACGCTCCTTCCACGTTAGCCGAGATCGTTGATAAATTCCGAACATCAATAGCTGGTACAACATGTTGCTTCCTTTTCAAAGGGTAACAAAGGTCGGCCTCGTCCTCAAACATTGAAAACCTCTCGGAATGCGACTGGATCTAAGGCCGGGGTTGAGACCATTGCAACTTCTAATGCCTTACTGGTAATTCCTCGGATTGCCGAAATAGGAACCTCTCGGTCTAGGGCTGAAGTGGAGGAGACTTCTAATCTCCAAGCTTCCGGTATCCTTCGGTCTGTTTTTCCGACCATTTCTTCCGATCCGAGCGATGAGGGGTACAGTAACTATACTCTCTTGGAGAATCGTGCCAGAGAGATTTTGCAGACCAGAGTGGCTCACAAAAGAAGTAGCGATGTTCCCGAGTCCTCCAGGAGAGTCAAACCCTTTAGTCGAGGACCGAATCCTATAGTATGTCGGGCTGGCCATTCCGAGCCAGATCTGGCCGATTTCATCGAGGATCATTTGCAAGGACCGAGGGCGGCTGGATACCCGGAGGGTGGGACTGTTGAATCTGACTTAGGCCCCGAGGGCGAGCACACGGTGGATAAATCTCTTCGGATGTTCCTGGCCGGGAGATTCAAAGATGACACTATCCAATCTTTTGTTAAGAAAGATTTTGAGATAGCAGGCGATTACGCTCATGCTCATCAAAGGGTACCAGCTATTTTTGAAGGTTTTAACCTTTTTCTTATGATTCTTGTATTGTGTTTTACATATCTTTTCCTTCGCAGGCTGGAGACCTGTTCACCCAAAATGCTCTTCGAGTGGCCGTACTGAGCGAAGAATCTCAGGCAGCACAGAAGGCCCTATACAATGTTCTGCAGGGTGAAGCTGCAAAGACCAGACAGCTAGAGGATGCCAAAACTAGGTTATCTGAAATCGAAATAGAACTTGAGGAGACTAAGAAGGAGCTGGAGGCAAAGAGAACCCTAGAGGGTGAAGTGGAGAAATTAAAGCTGGAGCTCGAGCAAGCCAGAATGTCCGCCGAGCAATCTTATGAGCGAGGTCGAGCTGAGGCCAGGCTTCCCGCCATAAGGGAGTTTTTAGGGTCGCCTTTTCTTGATGCCTTAATTCGCTTGCGGTCAGGTGAAATTAATCAAGCCTTCTACTATAAAGGAGCTCAGCATCTCCTTACTGCTGCGAAGGTCGAAGGCGCCCTTGACGACTACCTTCCTTACATGGATCCTTATAAGAATATTTTCGGGAAAGATTATAAAGCTCCTTCCCTTCCTCCCAAGCTCGAGAACTTGACTGTTCATGAGTTTGCTCCTTTTCTTGAGGAATTTGGAGTACCGATGCCAAATCCTGATGCGCTCGAAGCCCAGTCTGAGGATGAAAATGTGAATATTGAAGGGGATTCCCGCGATCAGGTGTAACAAGGCACTCCTTTTTCTAGTTTGAGTAAGTCTGCAGCTGATGTGCAAAGTAATGACGAAGAAGAGAGCAACTCGAGTAGTGATGATTCTGGCAGCTCGAAAAGCGATTCTAGTGAGAAGAAGGAACAAGGCAATCGGACCATGGTTCTGGCGTGAAGGAATCCAGCCAGTAATGATTACTGTGTAATAGGGCTCGATGAACCATTGTAATTGTAAATTCATTTTATAGACTCGTGCTTTTTCCTGTTTAGCGGATGCTCGGTTTTAATTTTTTCTTAATGCCATGCTTAACCTTTTACCTGTTTTACCATCTTGTTGAATTTTATAATGTCATTCTTGCATACTCAGTTGCGTCATCGAATCTTTTTTGGGAGTAGCGACTCATCAATTATTGCAATCTGCCTGATGTCGTGTCTCTTATAAATACCAAGACCGTTTTACATTGGTTTCACAATAACATTGCTCACAGTGATCGAAGCTTTAGAAAGTTATTTTGGTTGAATCTTTTCCTGGAAATCAAGAGATGAATAAAAATTCGAACGCTTTCGTGATTTCTTCCGCGCCTTTCTCTAAACCAAGTGACGGCATAAATATAAGGAAAAGAAGTCGAACCCCAATCAAGTCCATTAGTTCCGATCAGCTAAACTCTTATGAAGGAAATAAATCTTCGACTATTACCCTTTCTTCGTGCTTGAAATCCAGGGGCTCAAACAAGAAAATTAAAAAGGTTTCTTTTGTGGAGGATGTAATTGGGCGCACTCATTTTCAATCCGTACCTTCATTGGTCGGAGAATCTTCTGATTCGTTGTTTCCTTCGGGTGTCTCTTCGTTCAAGAGAAACATAGCTCCTTTTGATACAATGTTACATGAGATATCCGACCCGACCCTTCTTCGGGCCAATGTCTCTATCTCCAAGGCGGTTCTCTCGATTGGAGAATATTCCTCGTTCCTGTTTCAGTCTGGGTTGGAATCCCTTGCCCAGGTAACTCTTCGTAACCTCTTTACCATGATTTTCTAATTTCTTTATTTCTACCATGACGTATCTTTTATAAATTTAGGCTGGCAAAGATTTTTCTAGGCTTTATGCATTGGCCAAACATGAGATCGAACAACGGGCTTCTATTTCGCTCGAGCTGATCAGGAAAAAGACTGAGCTGGAACGCGCCCTGGAAGCTAATAGATTTTTCAAGGAAAGATTGTCTCAGGATAAGTTAAGCTTGGAATTAGAGAGACTCAAAGATATCTCCGAACGTGAGAAAAGAAACTCCGAGCTTCGTGAGAGGGAAGCTTATATCCGCGGGTATGCTGATCGTTGTGCTGAAGTTCGAAAAGTCCTTTTTGAAAATAATTTCGTTAAGTAATACTGTGGTTTTCCTTTGTATCATGAGTTTGCTAAGATTTTTCTTTGTTGTAACACCATACTTGTTGTAACGATATCTTTGTTGTAATGATAATATTGCTGGAATGTTGTTCTCTCTCTCTTCTTTTTTTTTTTTTTTTATATCGTCCCTCATTTCTCGGGGAGTGTAACGATCAGAGCTTTTAATGCTCGTATCGTGGCCGTTCAGTCCAAGAGATCTACACAGTTGTTACAGAATTCTTTTCCCTATATATAGCTTCGTAAATTATCTTCATTTTTTACTCCTCTGTAAACGTTTCATTCGATCGATATGGATGTGTTTTTACCTTTGTTGATCGGCTCCATGTTCCATTTAATGTCAGTAATTGAAGCGTTCGAGATTTTTATCCGAACCTTCTTTCCAAACTTTCTTGGAATTCCCATACGAAAATCTCTCGGCTAGGGTATCGATAGGCGAAAATAATTACGACTAGGGTACCGGCAGGCGACCTGCTCTCTCTGATTCCAAGTCTTTGAGGCGGGCTCGACTTCCTGTACTCTGTCCTCCATTCAGTCGGGATAGTGGGTCTACTGCTGGAGGGGTTATTCTACGCTCGATCTCCACGTCTTCGAGGCGGCTTCTTGAAGGATGTGGTCTTCGAATTTACTAGAAGCGCCTCCAACTGGAGTTGCTTCCCTGTTTTTTTTTTTTTTTTTTATTTGGTCCTTCATGGGCTTATTTGCAAGGAAGCATTGAATGAAGGGTAGAAGTGTACTAGCCTCACTTTCCTTCTTCGGGTATCCATAGGAATAACCATTTGTAGTAGGGTTGAACTAGATGTAAAATATTCCGATTAGCTCAATTTCTTGAATGTAACCAACAAGAGTTCACATGTAATTTATCTGAAAGTTTATGAATGAAAATTTTCTTTTATATTGTTGTCGATCTTTGAATTTGTTCTCCGTAATTTGCAACATCCGCGAGATAATTTTTGAGATTCATAATTAATTTGAAGTTCGATCTTTACAACTCTTGAATATTTTGCGAGACAATTCTCATAGTTTAGGTTCTTCTCTGAGCAATAGTCGTTGTGGAGAAATAATATGATAGGATTTAGATCGATTTTGAATATACCCTTGACTTAAGGGGCATAGCGACGGTTTTCACCCTTGGTCATTTCAGAGCGTTTTTAGATCGAGGGTCATAGCAGAGGCTTTCACCCATTCAATATTTTCGATCTAAGGGGCATAGCAACGGCTTTCACCCTTAGTCGTATCAGAGCATTTTTAGCTCGAGGGTCATAGCAGAGGCTTTCACCCATTCAATATTTTCGATCTAAGGGGCATAGCAACGGCTTTAACCCTTAGTCGTATCAGAGCATTTTTAGCTCGAGGGTCATAGCTGAGGCTTTCACCCATTCAATATTTTCGATCTAAGGGGCATAGCAACGGCTTTCACCCTTAGTCGTATCAGAGAATTTTTAGCTCGAGGGTCATAGCAGAGGCTTTCACCCATTCAATATTTTCGATCTAAGGGGCATAGCAACGGCTTTCACCCTTAGTCGTATCAGAGCATTTTTAGCTCGAGGGTCGTAGCAACAGCTTTCACCCTTAATAATTGATAGAGAAAAATAAAGATTGATAATAGACGAATATATATCGAGAACATCCAGAATATGACGAATAAATAAGAATTTAGGCGAAATAAACTTTCATTGAATAAATACTTAGTCGGAATAAATATTCTTCGAACACCTTAGTCGAAATAAGCTTTCATTGAACACGTAATTTACTAAATTACTAGAAACAAAGAGAACAGAGCAAGATGACTAAATAAGAGTAGTCTTGAAGTCTACTATCTTCCATAATATTTTCTCAGATTAACTGCGTCCCATGCCCGAGGTAGTACCTCTCCGTCAGGATGAGCAATTTTGTAAGAACCTTTTCTTCCCACTTCAACGACCACAAAAGGGCCTTCCCAATTAGGTTGGAGTTTTCCAACGTGCCTCGATACCTCCACTTTCTTTAGCACTAGATCCCCTACCTTGAATGTTCGGATTCGAACATTACGATTATAAGACTTTTCCATGCTAGACTTTGTGGATTGGATTTTCAACTTTGCACGGTCCCTTTGACTATCCGCGTGATCAACTTCCACTTCCCTTAGAGATTGGTTTTTTTCGGGATCATAAAATTCGACCCTGGGGGAAGGTACGAGGTTCTCTACTGGGATAACGGCCTCCGACCCATAAACCAGACTAAACGGAGTTTCTCCCGTTGCAGCTTTAACAGTAGCTCTATTGGCCCATAAAACCCCTGGAAGTTCATCAAGCCACTTTCCTTTTGCCTCAGATAGGCGTTTTTCCAAGGATCGAACGATTTCCCTGTTTGCGACCTCCGTTTGCCCATTAGCTTGGGGATGCCCTACAGACGCGAAATTCTGCTGTATTCCGAACTTTTCGCACCATTCCGTGATCCTTTTTCCGGTGAACTGCGTTCCGTTGTCTGATATTAAGGTCCTAGGAATTCCAAATCTGCAGATGATATTTTTCCATAGGAAATTAATAATTTGGAACTGAGTGATCTTCGTCAGAGCAACACATTCCACCCATTTGCTGAAATATTCAACTGCAACCAATACATAATTTTTTCGAGCTCTTGCTGTTGGAAAAGGCCCAACAATGTCAATGCCCCATTTATCAAAAGGCCAGCATATAGGAATAGAATGCATATGCTCAGCCGGTTGATGAATCAAGTTCGAATGGATTTGACAATGGTGGCATTTTTTTACATAATCAACAGAATCAGAGAAAAGAGTAGGCCAATAATATCCAGACCTCGAGCATTTAAGCGCTAAGGCCCTAGCACCGCAATGGTTTCCCGCCTCCCCCTCATGAACTTCTTTTAAAATAGCATTGTAGTGCATTTCAGGGACACATTTTAATAGAATTCCTGAGGAGGATCGTTTATATAGTTGATCATTGATCAGAGTAAACGATGGCGCTCTATATTTGATCCTCCGAGCCTCATTTTTATTTTCCGGAAGTTTTACTTCCTTAAGGTAGACAATAAGAGGGTTGCTCCACGAATTGCTTGGTTCATCGATCTCCATGATATCGATTGCAGGAGCCGCATCCAGTTCGATAGCAGACGTATTCGATAGCAGCCACGTGATTATCCTCTCATTCTTCCCGTCAGCCAAACCTGTGAATTTTTATAATATATCTGCCCACAAATTTTCCTCTCTTGGCACAGGTTGAATATCGAACTTGTCGAATTCAGAGATCAATTTCTTCGTTCTGCTCAGGTATTTGATCATATTGAACTCCCTGGCCTCGTACGTGCCTTTCACCTGTCTATGAACAAGTTCTGAATCGGTTAAGACAACAATTAATTTTACCTTTGCTTTAAGAGCCATCTCCAGCCCTACGATCAATGCCTCATATTCGGCCTCGTTGTTGGTCACGACGAAATCTAAAGTTATAGCATAACTCAAGTCTTCACCATTGGGCCCTTGGAAATGAATTCCTGCTCCACCTCCATCCTTGGTAGAGGATCCGTCCACATGCATCAGCCAGATTTGATTTTTGGCTTCTTCGACCATACTCAGCTCGGAGATTGCTCCTTCTTTTATGTTCGATAAGCCAGTTGATTCGAGTACGAAGTCGGCTACTACTTGGGCTTTTATGGCGACCCGCGGTTGATACTCGATTTCGAACTGACCGAGCTTGACCGCCCATTTAATCAATCTGCCTGATGCCTCTGGTTTTGATAGTATCTGTCTCAAAGGTTGATTTGTTAGAACAATGATCTTGTATGTTTGAAAGTAAGGCCTTAGCCTTCGGGCAGCTACCACCAATGCTAGTGCGAATTTTTCGATTTCCATGTAGTTCTTCTCGGCACCCTGCAGTAACTTACTTAGATAATAAACTGGTTTATGCTCAGCTTTATCAAGTTTCACCAAAACCGAGCTAATGGCCTCTTCCGATACTGCTATATATAAATACAGAGGTTCTCCTTCAGATGGTTTGGCCAGCATGGGTGGTGAGGTCAGGTATGCTTTCAGTTCTTCAAAGGCCTTATCACATTCTGCACTCCATTCAAAGCTCTTAGATTTCCGCAGAAGTTTGAAAAATGGTAAACTTTTGTCAGCGGATCGGGAGATGAATCTATTCAATGAAATAATTTTTCCAATCAAACTTTGGACGTCCGAGAGCTTCCGCGGTGGCTGGAGGTCGGTGATTGCTCGAATTTTTTCCGGATTTGCTTCGATTCCTCTTTCATGGACTAAATATCCGAGGAATTTTCCCGATCGCACACCAAAAGTGCACTTTGCTGGGTTCAGCTTCATCCCATACTTTCTCAAGATTTTGAAACATCTGTCCCGATGGCCAATATGATCCTCCTCCGTCATACTCTTTACGAGCATGTCGTCTACATAGACTTCCATTATTTCGCCTATCAGTTCTTTGAACATCGTGTTAACTAGTCTCTGATAGGTTGCACCTGCATTCCTTAAGCCAAAAGGCATAACAATGAAACAGTACACTCCCCTCTCAGTGATGAATGCTGTTTTATCCTGGTCTCTTTCGTTCATGAAAATCTGGTAAAATCCTTGGAACGCATCCATCATACTAAATAATACAAACCCTGCGGTGGAATCTACCAGCATATCGATCCGAGGCAGCGGATAAGGGTCTCTAAGGCATACTTTGTTTAGGTCGGTAAAGTCATTGCACATCCTCTATTTGTTTTCGGCCTTTTCGCCTTTAGAGACCAGGACCACATTACATAGCCATTCTGTGAACTTGATTTCCATGATCTATCCTGCTGCTAATAACCTATTGACCTCTGCATTAATTATCTTGTCCTTTTCGCAACCATGATTGCGCTTCTTCTGCCTTACAGGTTTTGCTTTCGGATCGATGTTTAGTGAATGTGTTATCACTCGCGGGTCGATTCCCACGATATCATCCGAGCTCCAGGCAAAAACATCCACATTTTTCTGTAAAAATTCTATGAGCATAGTTTCCATGCCTTCGCTTAATTCCGTTCCAATTTTAGTGAACTTTTCAGGTGATCCTGGAACTAAAGTCACTTTTTTGTGGTCGGGCGCTTGCACGCTCATGTCGACATTTTTTCCTTTCTTTCCTTGAAACTTTTCGCAGTCGGGAATTGGTGTTTTTAATTCAGACCCTAAATCAGTTATCTTTCTCTTAGCTGGGAGTTCGGGCTCCACTTTCTTTTTGATACTTAAAGATGAATTATAACATTCCCACGTCATGTATTGGTCGTTCCTCATCTCTCCCACTCCTCCCACGGTCGGGAATTTTATCTTTTGATGATAAGTAGATACGACTGCTTTGAAGATATTTAGGGCTGGTCTCCCTAGTATGGCATTATAAGCGAACGATGTACCTACTACAAGGAATTTAATCATTCTTGTTACATTTCTCGGTTTGCTTCCTAGAGTCGTGCTTAAAAGAATGGTTCCAAGCGGAACAATCTCTGATCCACCAAATCCGACCAAAGGAGTGGTTACTTTATCTAGACGTGGGTGACAAAGATTCATCCTTGTGAGAGCTTCTGACGAAATAATGTTTGCCGAGCTTCCGTTATCGACCAACACCCTCTTGACCTCGAAATTAGCAATTCTCAAGGTCAATACTGATCTTACGTGGTTTCGTTGGTTCGATCAAGGGTGTGGATGTATCACAAATAAAATAAAGTAAAGATCAAATGTAATTGTATTCGAATTAAATGAGTACAAGTACAAATATATCTAGGGTCCTATCCGAGCATTATAGGATGCCGTACAAGCTAGAGGGTGAAATACATATGTTCGATCTAGAGCTATAATCCCGAGCTGCTATGAACTGTAGCTTCGAGAAGAGAGCACCTGGGAAGTTCTCTCTAACATCATAAATGCGCGGGTATTTATAGCTGAACAGACGGGCTTGGGCCTGCCTTTAGCCCAACAGTACCCCCTGATTGATCTTCTCGAGCAAGCCGTGAATATATGATCATGGGCTCGAGTTTGGCAACTTCCCTCTGTATTGGGGAGCTGAAGCCACTCGGTGTTGGATCGGGGAAGATAGCGGGGTCTAAATTACCCCTCATCAATACTCCCCCACTTCTCGAGCGTAAAGAGGAGCTTGCGCTCGAAGAAGTTTAAGTTGCGTTGTCCGTTGGATTGAAATGAGTCGTTGGGAATGTGTTTCGAATATGCCTCATTAAAAACCTAACTCGGAAAAACCCATTGGGATAAAAACCGAGCCAGGGAAAAAGAGTGCATATGCTAGAGATATCGTTTAGGAATGCGGAGGGAATACTTAGATGTCCATCGTTTTAGTAGAGCCCCTCAATTGAAATGCCCTTAGCTGTGAATTGTCATGAGACTTTCTTCGAATGCTTTCCTTATTTCCGAGCACAGACCTAGAGGGCCAACAATATTTTCCGGAAGCGACTTCCATGGTGTATTCCCCAGTCTTAGGAAACGAAGGACTGAAAGTGCAATTTTCAGAGAAATAGCTTTGAGTTTTTATCCATGGTAAGTTCAACCGTCGCGGTTACTCGGGGACCAGTTTGCAATTTACCTTTTTAACCCCATATATATATAAGTTGACTCGTTGAAAATTTATTTACATATTATATTCCCTTTTTAGCTCGAAGTATTTGGGTTCGAAACAGCATCTGCATTATATATTTGTCTTTCAATTAGTTATGTCAAGCTCTAGGAACGTCAAGGGCAAGAGTAAGGTCGAAGAGAGTCAAGAATCTGATCCTTTGTTAAAGCTCGTTGACGATTATGAAGATGGAGAATTTCATCCAGGAGGCGAGAATGATGATCCAAGCGAGGATCTCGAAGAAAATGAGGTTGAGAAGCGCAGCATCGGTGAGGGAGCCTTTGTCAGAATTTTCAAACCTGTGCCAGCCCCCGAGACAATGGCCTCAAACAGGTCGGAACTCCCCGCTAAAGAGACTTCCTGTTGCTTTTCGAAGAAAGATCGTGTTCATCTCGAGGGGGAATATGGGAAATTTCTTCCCAAAGGGTTTTCCATCGTAATTCCCTCTTATTCCGAACGCGCCACCGAGCCCCCGACAGGCTGTCAATCCTTCTATGAAGGTCAATTTTCGTGTGGTTTGCGCATTCCATTCAGTCCCCTCTTAAGGTGTATACTTTCTTTCTTTTCGCTGTCCCCCGCTCAGCTTCTTCCGCACTCTATTGCTTATATAGCAGCATTCAGTGTTCTCATGGAGGCGAAAGGAGAAGAGGCCTCCTTTAGCAATTTTTGGGACACCTTCCGAATGGACCTAGGCAAAGGTTCGAATGCGGGATTCGTATCCATCCGTCAGAGGTCGAAACGGCCTTTTCTTACCAACATAACGACGAAAAAGGACAAAGGTTGGAAAAGGCGGTTCTTCTTTGTGAAAGGTCCTGATGTTCCAACGTCCGAAGGTAGTTCGAGGACAAGACCATATCGATGGGATGGCGTAACCTCTTGGTCGTATGGTTCTCGTAGCATCAAAGAGAAGCTTAGGCAATGTCTTTCCGATGAATTTCTCGAGCAGCTGAGGTCCAATCCTTACCATACCAGGTTCCTAGTTCAGGAAGGCGTTTTGCGATTGGCTGGACTGAGCCATTGCGACTATCTTGCCCCCGCGATTAAATATCCCAACCAAACTTCCGAAGGATCGCTTCTGCAGGTCGATGGCCTTCCAATTCCTAGTGTTCCGCCTTTTGCCACTCCTTCCTTGGGTATGTTTATTACCTTGTCTATTTAAGGTTTTATCGAATAGTTTTCCTTTGTAAAGAACCGTGCCTAAAGCGTATTGTTCCTGTAGGTCGAGTCGTTGAGAAACTCCGAGTATCTGCTGCCGAATTAATTGAAGATAAACCATTTTATTTTGACCCGTTGTCTCATACTCCCGGAAATAGAACTGGTACAAGTAACTTGGGCGGAGACTCTGTTATTGTTCCGCTCACGATTCCCGAACTGAGAGGTGTTGGTACTATGAGCTCCTTGAATTCCGCCTCTGCTGGGCCACTTCGAGCCCTATTTTCCCCTGACACTCCTGCTCTTTCTTCGGTTGGTTATAGTCAGCATTCCTGGAATCGGGTTCTGGGTGTTCAGGAGTACGAGAAACTTTTGAGTCGCAAGAGAAATGCTGAACATCCTGGACCCTCTAGGAGGGTAAAACCCTTTGGTGTGAGTTCTGACCCTGTTCCGTGTCGAGAAGGCAGATCAGAACCTGATGTGGCAGATTTCATGGACGAGCACCTTCGGGGTAGCAGGGCTGCTGGGTACCCTGATGATGGTAGCATTCTAACTGATCTGGATTCGGGTGGTGAGAACGAGTTCGACAAGTCCGCCAGAATTTATATGGCTAGTCGGTTCAAGCGGGATATCCTGCTTCAGAGCGTTAAAAGTGACTTCGAGGTTTTGAGTGACTTTTCCCGAACGTATCACGAGGTAAACGTTTATCTTTGATTTTCTTTTCTTTCTTCGGTGCCCTCGACATTTTGCTGATATGTTTGAACTACTTCGCAGATCGGAGACTTATTTGCTATCCAAACCTATCGCTTAGCTTTATTGGAGCAAGAATCGCAGGATGCTCATGACGCGTGTGCTCAGATTCTTGTTGATAACAAAACTATTCGAGCCCAGTTAGAAGAAAATCAACGAGAATTATCTCGAGTGAAGAAGGAGCTCGAAAAAGCTACTGTGAAATGTTCCTCGTCCGTGGAAGAGGATCTGCTGGCATCCGTCAAAGAGAGAAGTGCCCTCGAGGAGGAGCTGAAGAAGGTGAGAATAGAGCTGGAGCTGGCGAAGCAAGACTCCGAGCGTGCGTATGCCCAAGGTCGGGAAGAGGCTACTATTCCAGCCATACGAGAATTTTTGGAATCTCCCGTATTAAATCCTTTAGTCCAAAGGAAGATGGGAGAAATTGCTCAGACGATCTTTTACAAAGGGGTTCAACAATTGGTTGCGGCCAAGAAAATTCCGGATGACATGGACGAGTATTTTAAGCACATGAACCCTTTCAAGAACGCTGAAGGGAAGGATTACAAAGCTTCCTCTCTACCCAAGATGGATGCTAATTGGCAGAATCATCGCTTCGCCCCCTTAGTTGAGGAGTACGGCATTCCGATTCCTTACCCCGATGTGCTCGAATACGCCTGCGACGATCCTCCCGTTGTGCTAGGGGAAAAGGGTGGGGATGCCAATGCAAGCAATGCTTTGGTTGAGGGAGACAATCGATCTTTCGACCAAGCTGGGTAATTATCCAATTTCAATATCGGAGTCGATTAAGCCGGGGGAGCAACTTAAAGTTTTGTAGTTAGGAATTTAATCGTATCGACCCATGTAATCCATTTTTGTAATCGGATTTGTTTTCTGTTTCTACCTGACTGCCGTAACTTGTAAATTCCGATCTTACTAATATCCAGTTACTATTAATTTTTAAGATTTCGATAACATTATGCTCAGATATTCGCTCTTTCCATACGGGATTTTTCTTTAAATGTTGCGTCGATCCATTATCGCAATCGGAAGGCGTAGTGTCTATAAATATTAGGGTTTCTTTTCATTATTCATACGACGCCTTACTTATAGAGATCGGAGCTCTCGCCATATTTCCTGTCTTCTCTGAATCCCTTCCAGAGTAATAGTCCGAACTATCGACCTTCAATCCACTCATCATGGAAGACACACTAGGGAAGCCTATCAACCCCAAAATGCTATTTGGCGGCTCGAAGACTAAGAATCCAAGTAAGGAGCATAAAATTGCTAAGGAAACCAAAACATCCAAGTCTTCTTCTAAGGCCTCTGCGTCTTCCCCGAGAACCGCTAAAGAAGGAGAGGACAAGAAGGAGAAAGGTGTCTCTTCAAAACAAAACAAAGGTGGTTCCCGCAAGTCCATCTTGGACGAAGAACTCGAAGCTGCGTACGAGTGTTCTTCTCCAAAAGTTATCGATTCATCGAACAAGAATCCCGTGGGAGAAAATCCTTTTGTTCCTTCTTCCAACAAGAGGCCTTACCCTGACGGGCCCACTCCTATTGAGGCCTTGCAAAATCTTGTCATTGGGAGTAAATCGTCTCTTGACACTTCGACTGTTCCTCCCGAAGGAGGTTTTAGTAATAAATTCAAATTAGGAACCGACGAGGGGGCTTCTGCTGACGCTTTAAAAACTGATAATCCTCCGGAACCCCGGGTCGATCCCGATCATCCAAAAGTTGCTTCTTCCGGGGCTGAAGAGTCGAAAGATGGGTCCGATCCCTTGGATAGCCTGTTGCAGGTTAACTTTACTTCTTCGGAGACTAACATGCCCAAAGGGGAAAATGCGTCTAAGGAGAGGAATATAGAAGAGTTGTTCGAGTCCGGGCAGCATTTCCTGTTTCAGGTATATCTATTTATATATATATGTATATTATTATTATATTATTATTTATTTATTTATTTTTTTTTTTTTTTTTTTTATGAAGATCAATTTGAAAAATGTCCAACTTCTTTGGCAGGCCGGGCAAGATTTTATCGAGCTTAAGACATTTGTTGAGCGGGAGATCAATTATCGTGCTGCTATTTCTCAGGAGCTGGAGAAGAAGAAAACCGAGTTCGACCGTGTCCTTGCGGAGAAGCTCGCTCTAGAGAGAGAGAAATCTGTTAGAGAAAGTGGAGAGGAGATCCATAAGCAGCTGAGCGAAGAGCTCGGAAAACTGAAAAGTCTTCACGAGCAGGATAAGCAGGAATTCACTCGTCGAGAAAAGGAAGCTTTCGATCGTGGATATAAAGCTGGATATGAGGCTCGTAGTGCCGAGCTTCGGAAGATTTTATCTGACAATAAGCTCCTCTAGGCGTTGTCTTTTATTTTCTCGGACTTGTAGTACAGCTGAAAATGTTTTTTACCTGTTGTGTAATCCTGAATAATTTTCAGACATTTTATTTTCTATGGTTTGCAGTAATTTACTTTCTTCTCGAATCGTATGCTTCTTTTGTGTGTTCTTTCTTTTATCATTCTTTAGTTTGCTTTCCTGAATTTTCGATCTTGGCGTAGTAATTCCGCTTAAATCCAAAAAGTAATATCACTTTCTTTTCCTGGTGAAGTTCTTGGGAGTCGTGAAAATCTTTTGACCTGGATCGCTTTCTTATAGCCGATGGATTTTTGAGAATAGTATTTTCTTCGTTTTGCATTCTTATAATATTTTCTGAATACAGATTCCTTCGATCATGCTGAATAGTAGATCTTGTTGCATGCCTCAATATTTCGAATTTCGGGTTAGGAGCTACTTTGCGTATTATAGTCAGGTTTATACTTTAATTTCGACTAGGGCATCTGCAGGCGAAACTATTTCAACCCTGAAAGTCTCGACCCTTTGTGGTTTAGGGTATGATGCAATTTGCTAGGCTCCCTTTTGATAATGTTTCGGGCATTGCTTCGGAGATTGACGTCCTTTATAAAATGTTCACGTTTCTCCTGGTAAAGAGATGTATTGCCCTTCTCCTTTTCGAAGAAGCATGACCACAGTTGAAGACCTGTTGGCTCGATAGGCGTCTCCTGGTTGAGTAAGGACGCTATCGTCCGCCGAAAATTTCATAGGGTCGGTCAGTTACGAAGATGTGACGGGGGTTGATATCTTTTATCTTGTAATTATTTCCTATGCCAAGCTCGGAAAATACTTTTTATCAATATTTCGACGGCTTTACTTATTCTCAGGCCATTATCTGATGACGCTTTCTTTACATGCTGTATTTAGATCTCTTTATGATTTTTCTTGGATGATAGGAACTGGGACTACGATGAATTCGGATAGGAATGAACTCGAGTAGAATAACTTTGACATTTTCTTCATTTCTCTTCCGGAATGGTTTCTGCAATTTCGGGAATCGTAACGGTCAGCGCATTTACTGCTCATATCTCAGCCGTTAGCACCATTAAATCTTAGTCGTTAATTGCTCTTTCTCTTCACTATATATAGTTCCGCGGATACCCCCAGATTTTATATTTCAGTAACAATTTTGATCAGTCCTATGACTGAAGATTTACTCTTTCTAGCCATCCTGCCTCGTTTCCTTTCTTTGATCAAATTGTTCGAAGTTCTCCTTCGAACTATTTTTAAATTCCTATATCTCATGATGGCAACTCAAATACAACTTCCATCTTGAAAGCCAATATGCCAGATTCAAGGAGTCGGCAGGTTATTGCGCAGGTCTTCGATTAGGGACCTGTTGCTTCAATGCATTTAGGAAGACGTACTGAGGGGTGAACGACGACGAATACGGTTAGTTGATGAATCATATACTCGCCCCTTCGCCTCCGGAGGATCGTAAATAAGGTTAAAAATCTGCAGTTCCGAGGGAGATTTCATTGCTCGGGGATGAACTATTTCGAACCGGCCATAAAAAAAAAACCGAAAATTTCATAGGATTGTAGAAAGTAGTATCGTTCCGCTGTAATGCCAAGGCGTGAACCATGTTCGACATGTATTTCCCATACTTTGTACTTTTTCGAGATGATATACTATAAATACACTTCATTTTCAATTTGTTGATAACATGAAGCATAACTAGATAAATTTTATTTCCTGCAATTCCATTTTGATTCTCTAATGTTGATAAAGAAATAATCAAGTACCACTTGCTTGATCGAGTAATAATTTAGTAGACCTGAAATTAATAGGTCTTAAGCACCGCCAAATATCCGTAGTTGAACGAGTTTTCGTATGAAAGCTCTTGTTCGAAATATCCGTTCGTGGCTCTTCTATATCGAACTAATGATTATAAGAATGTCTGGACGAGACTGAACTTGAACCTAAATTATCAACCCTTATCGATAATGTTATAAACTCGTCATATCATTTCAGTATTTAGAAAGTTGTAGATCTCCAATGTGCTCCGTTAAAGCATGAGTCCTCGTAACCAATCAAGGTCCTATTTCTCGGGAAATGTAACGGTCAGTCCATTTAATACGCAATCTAATATCTGGGCCGTCGATTCAAAATTCTTTATCACTATAAATAGGTCCCTTTGCGTATACCACATTTCTCATTTTCTCCTTTATGCTCCCTCCGATCACCATGGGTCGAGTTTTTGGTTTGACTTGTATTTTCTCCCAGATAAAGAAGTTTGAAATTAGAGTTCGAACTTTGTTTTTTGACCTTGCTTCCCTTGGTTTAAGCTTTCCGCTTAGAATATCGACAGGCAAAAGAAATTGCGCCTAGAATACCGGCAGGCAACCTGTTTTGCCAGACATATCATCTCTGGTGCGGGTTAGAGCTCCGGTTTCTAGGCGTAGTACTTGATCGGGCAGCTGGTTACTCCAAGCGGAGTTCTTTAAGTCTGAGGCACCAGCTTCCTCGAGGGCTTTCTTACGAGATAGTTCCTTCGAGCTCCCTTGAAGCGCCTCTGCTGGGATAACCCTTTGCTGCTCCGGTTCGGATCGATCGGTAGATAATGGTTGATTTCGACCATCATTGTTTACCGACGAAGACCTAAGATCGGTTTAAAGTCCTGGAAAGGAGCTTCGATCCGGCCTCTATCCCGTACGAAGATGGATGTGCGACACGTGGCAAGTGATTGCCAGGAAAAATCACTGCTGAGTTCTGCATCTGGGGCGATCTTAGGGAAGGGAGACCGAGTTGTAATAGCACAGAATTATTCGGAGAATTTGTAATAGGGTAGGAATAGTTGTACTTTATTTCTGGAGCTCGAATTCTGTATTCGAAGCTACGCATTTGTAATTTGTTTGAATGACATCAATAATAAAAATTTGCTCTTGAATGAACTTTGTGTAATTTTCGAGGATTTGCATAACTTCGCATAACTTCATTTAATTACTCCCAATTGATTTGAGAACTCCCATAAATTTCATTCTCGAAATTAATCAATACTATGATCGGAAAAATAAATTCCGACCATTAATAACCTGTACATCTATAGATTTCCTTTTCCCTTATTCTTTAAGTTGATGATTGAATCGATTGGGCTAAATTTTGTATTAGTTCTCTGTGGACGATATCCTTGCACTTCTTGCTTGCTTATGTTAGTTGAGAATGGATCACTCATAGACAGTAAATCCAATGAGGTAACAAATAAGCTTGATAATCGTAAAATAACCGTCGATCTTAAGGTCGGAAATTCGTCCCAGAGACCTTATCTTCGAACTCAAACTGACGAATGCTCCGCTGGTCGGAGGTTCAACCTAGACAGTGAATCGCGGAGTTTCTGGTTAGTGAGGCTCTCTGCTAACATATGTACCTCTCCTCATAGTAGGCATATTTCGATCTAATACTCGAATAAGGCCCCTCGGTGGGCGCCAATTGATCTTACGTGGTTTCGTTGGTTCGATCAAGGGTGTGGATGTATCACAAATAAAATAAAGTAAAGATCAAATGTAATTGTATTCGAATTAAATGAGTACAAGTACAAATATATCTAGGGTCCTATCCGAGCATTATAGGATGCCGTACAAGCTAGAGGGTGAAATACATATGTTCGATCTAGAGCTATAATCCCGAGCTGCTATGAACTGTAGCTTCGAGAAGAGAGCACCTGGGAAGTTCTCTCTAACATCATAAATGCGCGGGTATTTATAGCTGAACAGACGGGCTTGGGCCTGCCTTTAGCCCAACAGTACCCCCTGATTGATCTTCTCGAGCAAGCCGTGAATATATGATCATGGGCTCGAGTTTGGCAACTTCCCTCTGTATTGGGGAGCTGAAGCCACTCGGTGTTGGATCGGGGAAGATAGCGGGGTCTAAATTACCCCTCATCAAATACCATGGAAAAGTCTGGGTCATCCTCACTTGTATCCCAACTAACATCCGCGGGTCGATCGGCCTCACTGAAGCTTATAACTTGATTTTCCATGGAGGGAGATTCTAAGGACAGAATCTCCTTCTTAGCAGAGACTCCCGCTTTTATCGACCTCATAGTTCTTTTTCTAGCATTTCTGCTATCACCTCCTGCTGGTCCACCTGCGATCATGTTTATCACTCCATTTGACCGCTCTTCCGCTTGGCTTCGAATTTGCCTTTGCTGATTGTTAAATTTTCGCGGACTTCGGGATCTATAACGACTGTTATAGTTGCCATTTTTGACAAATTCTTTTAATTTTCCTTGGGTAATCAATTTTTCTATTTCGACCTTCAATTGGTAACAGTTTTCGGTACTATGCCCCCGAGCTCGGTTATACCGACAGTATTGTTCATAACCAGGTGCCCCTGCTCTGGCCTGGGTGATCCTTTGAGCTTCAGGAATCAAATTCCCTTCTTCCAATACGGTTAGTACTTCTTCCTTTGAGGTGTTAAGTTCAGTAAACTGGACTTTACCCGACCTCGGAGCTCGAGCCCGATCATAAGGAGGTCCGTATGAATTTGGGCCTTGTGGTGTCATATGTGGCTTATAAGTATTAATTCGTTGCCAAACAGATCCTTTATTCGATCCCCCATAATCACTAGGTTTCGGGATAGGGGCCCGATCTTGTTTCTTGTTGAGGGGAGATTTGATAACATGCGAATTTTTCAATTTGTTCATCTCTTCCTGAATCATATACTTTTCAGCAATCTCCATTATTCGTTCAAAAGATTTTGGTTGTTTCCTGCATAATGCGTTTCCGAACTGGGTGCTCCTAGTCAGTTCGAACATTAGAGAGGACAAATATTCGATCTGCGGGGTATCAACTTTCAAAAGCTCAATACTAAACCTTGCTCGCCACTGCCTCAACGTCTCTCCCTCCATTTGTTTTACAGTTCCCAGGTGATTTGCCGGTAACCTTGGCTTCCTCTGGCTAGCGAATTGATGTTTTAGTTTATCGCAGAATTCTTTGAAAGAAAATATGGAGTTTGGCGGTAATTTTCCGAACCAATCGAGAGCAATTCCTTCAAAATTTGTAACCATGATCTTGCAACAGAAGTCCTCTGAATGTCCGTATAAGTTCATTACATTAACAAAGCTGTTGATGTGTTCTCCGGGGTCGGTAGTCCCGTTATACCGCGGTAGCCTTGTTGGCACCGTTTCCGAGTTCCGAGCTTCTCGTATCTCTCGACAAAATGGCGAGCAACGCATGATACTGTTCGAAACCTCCCTATCTCGTAGGTTCCCTTTAGTCAAAGTGTTTTCCTCTCGTTTGGCGGCCTGATTGTTACGGGGAATCTCTATCATCATATCTTTCTTCTCCAATTCCTTAGCTACTCTCTCTCGGACAATTCTCTCTAATTCTGATTCAGTAATTCTTTTGCAGGGCGGTTTTCCGCTTCCAATAGCGCCAGCAGTGTGGCTCTCTCCAACTACTGAATCCTCCAAATTATGCACTGATCTTGGTGGGATTTTCGATCGGGCGTTGATTTTCGAGGGCATAGCTTGCGGAAGGTTCGTTGCTGGGGCATGCGATATAGATCGCAGTATACTGTTTTCCTTCTGGATGTTTGAAGAAGGTATCTCAGGTCCGCCGTGAATTCCTTGTTGGTCCACGGGTGACTGATCGGCCCTTCCGCTGTTCAGGAACTCTCTGCACATCGTGCCTATGATGGATCTCAGATCACCAACGGTTGTGTGGATTGGAACATTATCCTGAGGAACCGCTGGTGGAATTTCTGGTTGTTGAGCTGCGCGTGACAGGTTATCGGGCTCGTTGTTGACTGAATTTTGCGCTCCCACTGCATGGGAAGGTTCTCCCCTGATATATGTATTTCTCCTAGTAGTAGGCATATTTCGATCTAATACTCGAATAGGGCCCCTCGGTGGGCGCCAATTGATCTTACGCGATTTCGTTTGTTCGATCAAAGGAGGATTGAAGTGCTATAATAACAATATTAAAGGGAAAGTAAAGATCAATAGTAATTGTATTCGAATTAACTGGGTACAAATACAAATATTTAGGGTCCTACTCGAGCATTATTGGATGCCGTACAAGCTAGAGAGCAATATACATATGTCCAAAACTATATTATATTTCCCAAGTGAGTCCGAGCAGCAGTTTCGAAGATAGAGCACCTGGGAAGTTGTGTTTGGTGTCATAAATGCATGGGGTATTTATAGCTGAAATTGGGGTCTAGGTGATCCTTCTGCAGACATGCAATTCTCGGCCCATAAGTTTGGATCATGATCTTACGCGATTTCGCTTGTTCGATTAAGGGTGGGACGTAATGCAATAATAATAATAAATAAAGGAAAGTAAAGACCAAAGTAGTTGTATTCGAATTGACTGAGTACAAATACAAGTATTCAAGGGTCCTATTCGAGCATTATTGGATGCCGTACAAGCTAGAGGGCGAAATACATATAATTCTAAGCCTATATTCCCAAGCGGTTCCGAGCAGTAGCTTCGAGGAGTGATCTTACGTAGTTTCGTTAGTTCGATCAAGGGTGGGAAATAACACGATGACAATAATGTTAAAAGGAATATAAAGATCAAATGTAATTGTATTCGAGTAAATTGAGTACAAGTACAAATATTTAGGGTCCTACTCGAGCATTATTGGATGCCGTACAAGCTAGAGGGTGAAATACATATGGGAAAGCCTATACTGATATTCTCCGGTAAACCCGAGTGGCGTTCTCAAAGCTAGTGCGCCTTGGAAGTTGTCCCCAAGTGTAATAAATGCGTGGAGTATTTATAGCCAAATTGGAGGGCTTGGGCCTGGGCTCGGCCCAACAGTGTCCTTCGATCTCTGGTTTTCTTAGGTGCTCGGAACAATCATCTTCAGGCTTTGGTTCGGCTCTTGGTCCCTGGGGACAGGGTTCGGTGCTATTCGAACTGCGTTGAGGCTAGAAAGACAGGGAATCCGAATTACCCCTCATCAATACTCCCCCACTTCTCGAGCGTAGAGAGGAGCTCGCGCTCGAAGAAGTATAAGATACGTCCCATATGATGAGACGAGCCGTTCAGAATGTCTTTAGGATATGCCTCGTTAAAAACCTAACTCGGAAAAACCCATTGGGATAAAAACCGAGCTAGGGAAAAAGAGTGCATATACAAGAAAACATGCATCGGCGTGTTCTGAAGTTACCCTTGTCAGAGGATGTTGAAGTAAGAATATCCTTTTTGGTTCCAAGATGCGTTGTTCGATCCCTAGATGGATGCTTTCCCGAATTTCCGGTTATAATAAGCAGGGCCTCCGAGATCCTTAGGGATGAATCGCAAAGACAAATTCCACAATTCTAGAAAATGAAGGATCAAAAAGGCTATTTTGAGAGGGATAACCCAAAGTTTTTACTCTTGGTAAGTTCAACCGTCGCGGTTACTCGGGGACCTCTTTGCAATTTTACCTTTTTAACCCCGTATATATATGTTGACCCGTTGAAAAATTACTTCCATGTTATATTTTCTCTTGAGCTCGAAGTGTTTGGATCGAAAAGGTAGTTACTTTAGTACATTCATTTCCGAATTCATAATGTCAAGTTCTAGAAGTTCAAAGGGCAAGAATAAGGTTGAAGATAATCAAGAGTCCGATCCCTTGTTTAAGCTTGTAGATGACTTCGAAGATGGGGAATTTCATCAAGACGGCGAAGACGACGATCATAGCGAGGATATTGAAGAGAATGAGGTCGACAAACGTAGTATCGGCGAAGGTGCTTTTGTCAGGATCTTTAAACATACGCAAGCCCCAAAAGCCGTAATCTCGGGTAAGTCAGAGCTTCCTGCTAGTGAAACTTCCTGTTGTTTTTCGAAAAAGGATCGCGCTCACCTCGAGGCGGATTTTGGGAAATTTCTTCCCAAAGGTTTTTCGATTGTCGTTCCTTCTTACACCGAACGTGCTACTGAGCCCCCTGCTGGATGTCAAGCCTTTTACGAGGGGCAATTTTTCTGTGGCTTGCGTATCCCGTTCGTTCCTCTTATCAGAAATGTCCTGAATTTCTTTTCGCTTTCCCCGGCTCAGCTTCTCCCGCACTCCGTTGCATATATACTAGCGTTTTGCACTCTTATGGAGGCAAAAGGAGAAGAAGCTTCCTTTAGCAACTTTTGGCAGATATTCAGAATGGATCCCTGCAAGGGTTCGAACATGGGCTTTGTGTCCGTCCGTCCGCGGTCTAAACGGCCTTTTCTTACAAAGATAACAACAGAGAAGACTTTAGGTTGGAAGAGGAGATTCTTTTTCGTGAAGGGCCCTGACGTTCCTATCTCCGAGGGTAGTTCGAAAACAAGACCTTATCGATGGGATGGCGCAAATACTTGGACATACGGTTCTCGCAGAATTAAAGAAAAACTTAGCCATCGTCTTTCTGATGAACTCCTGGGGCAATTGCAGTCTAATCCTTACCAAACTAGATACTTGATTCAAGAAGGCGTTTTGCGATTGGCTGGGTTGAGCCACTGTAATTACCTAGCTCCGGCGATCAGATACCCTAGCCAGTCCTCCGAAGGGCCCCTCATGCGAGCCGATGTCCTGCCAACCTCCAGTGCTTCGAGCACTATTCCTCTTTCTTTGGGTATGCCTTTCATCTCCTGCTTGCTTTTAGATTTTATTGATCAATTTTTCTTGTTTAGACTCGTGCCCAATCCGTATCATCTGTGCAGGTCGAGTTGTTGAGAGGTTTCGAATGTTCACTGCCGGCCCGGTTGAAGATAAGCGATTTTATTTCGATCCGTTGCCTTATGTCTCCGAAAGAAAAACGGATACGAACAATTTAGGCGAAAGTTCAATTGTCATACCGTCCATGATTCCCGAATTGAGAGGGGTTGGTACTATGAGTTCACTGAATTCTGCTTCGGCCGGACCTCTTCGAACTTTGTTCTCCCCTGATACTTCCGCTCTTTCTTCTGTCGGATACAGTCGACATTCCTGGAACCGGATTCAGGGTATTCAGGAGTACGAGAAGTTTTTGGGTCAGAAAAGGAATGCCGAACATCCAGGGCCCTCGAGGAGGGTAAAACCTTTTGGCGTGAAATCTGACTCAGTTCCTTGTCGAGAAGGTAGATCGGAGCCAGATGTGGCGGATTTTATGGACGAGCATTTTCGAAGTAGCCGAGCTGCAGGATACCCCGAGGATGGCACCATTATGACCGACTTGGACGCGAACGGGGAGAACGAATTCGACAAAGCTGCTAGAGTCTTCATGGCTGGTCGATTTAAGAGGGATATACTACTCCATTCTGTCAAAGGTGATTTCGAGGTTTTGAGCGATTTCTCGCGAACGTATCATGAGGTGAAAATCTCTCTTATTTTGTCTCCTTCTATGCCTCTAAACTTTGTTGATTATCTGAGAAATGTCTCGTAGATCGGAGATTTGTTCGCCCTCCAATCCTATCGTTTGGCGCTGTTGGAGCAGGAGTCGCAGGACGCTCATGATGCATATGCGCAGATTTTTTCTGACAACCAAGTTCTTCGATCTCAACTGGCCAAAACTCAGCGAGAATTATCCCAAGTAAAGAAGGAGCTTAAGGGAGTGACTACAAAAAGCTCCTCCTCCGTAGAAGAAGATTTGCTAGCATCCGTTAAGGAGAGAAGTGCCCTCGAGGAAGAGCTAAAGAAAATAAAGATTGAACTCGAGTTAGCGAAGCAATATTCCGAGCGTGCGTATGCCCAAGGTCGGGAAGAAGCAGAGATTCCTGCCATACGAGAATTCTTGGAATCCCCTGTCTTGGATCATTTAGTTCAAAGGAAAATGGGAGAAATTCTCCAGACGATATTTTATAAAGGGGTTCAACAATTGGTCGCGGCCAAGAATATTCCGGATGATATGGACGAGTACTTTAAGCACATGAACCCTTTCAAGAACGCTGAGGGGAAGGATTACAAAGCTTCCTCTCTACCCAAGATAGATACCAATTGGCAAGATCACCGCTTTGCCCCCTTAGTCGAGGAGTACGGCATTCCGATGCCTAACCCTGATGTGCTCGAGCGTTTCACCGACTATCCACCCGTGTCGGAGGAAAAAGGCGAAGATGTCAACATAGGCGATGTATCGGATAAAGAAGGCGATCGAACTTTTGACCAAACCGAGTAATAGCTCCACCTGACTTTCTATTTAGCGAGTTATTGGAGCCGATCGTGCTGGGAGGGTCGATTCATAGTTTTGTAGTTAGGAACTAATCGTGTATACCCATGTAACTTATTTTTGTAAACGGATTTGTTCCTTTTCTGATCTGACTGCTGTAACTTGTAAATTCCGATCTTACTAATATCCAGTTACCATTTTAATTTTCAAGGTTCGATAACTTTATGCTCGGATATTTGCCCTTTCCATACGGGATTTCTCTTTAAAGGTTGCGTCGATCCATTATCGTAATCATAGGGCGTAGTGTCTATAAATATTAGGGTTTCTTTTCATTATTCATACGACATCTTGCTTATAGAGATCGGAGCTTTTTGCCATATCTTCTGCCTTCTTCGAATCCCTTTAAGAGTGATAGTCCGAACCGTAGGTCCCAAATCCGCTTATCATGGAAAATGTACTAGGGAAACCTATCAACCCCAAATTGTTATTCGGAGGTTCGAAGACTAAGAATCCAAGCAAAGAGCAGAAAATTGCCAAGGAAGCCAAAACTTCCAAGTCATCTTCTAAGGCCTCTGTGTCTTCCCCGGAAGTTGCTAAAGGAGAAGATAACAAGAAAGAGAAAAGTACTTCTTCGAAACAAAACAAGGGCAACTCTAGCAAGCTAATCTTGGACGAGGAGCTCGAGGCTACGCTCGGGGGTTCTTCCCCGAAAGTTGTCGATCCTCCGAACAAAAATCCCGTGAGAGAAAATATTTCCGTTCTTTCTTCAAACAAAAGGCCTTATTCTGACGGGACCACTCCCATTGAGGCTTTACAAAATCTTGCCATTGGTGGTAAATCATCTCCAGATACTTCGACCGTTCCTCCCGCAGGGAATCTCAGCAAAAAATCCAAGTTAGATCTAGGCGGAGGGACCTCTGCTGAAGCTTCAGGAATTGATAATCCTCTCCGACCTCTTGTCGATTCCTCTCCTCCAAAAGTTGCTTCTTCCCTGAACGAGGAGTCGAAAGATGGATCTCCTTCTAAGGTTGATCCCATGGGTAACTTGCTGCAAGCTAACTTTACTTCTTCGGAGACTGATCTTACGCGGTTTCGTTGGTTCGATCAAGGGTGGGGAAATAACACGATGATAATAACGTTAAAAGGAAAATAAAGACCAAATGTAATTGTATTCGAGTAAATTGAGTACAAGTACAAATATTAGGGGTCCTATTCGAGCATTATTGGATGCCGTACAAGCTAGAGGGTGAAATACACAATATGCTATGCCTATTTTACCAAATGATTCCGAGCAGTAGCTTGGAGGAGGGAGCACCTGGAAAATCGTGTCCAATATCATAAATGCATGGGGTATTTATAGCTGAAATTGGGGTCTAGGTGGTCTATCCGCAGACATGTAATTCTTCGGCCCATAAGTTTGGTTCAGAGCTCGGCCCAACAGTAACTTTGGATCTTGGGCTGGCTTTTACTTACTGTATTTCAGTCATCAGACTCGAACTCGATTCTTCGAGGTAAGTACCGCTCGATCTCGTGTAACTGTAAAGAAAAGTAGGATCCAAGATACCCCTCATCAATACTCCCCCACTTCTCGAGCGTAAAGTGGAACTTAAGCTCGAAGAAGTATGTATAACGGTAGGATAAATTGATCTCGGCTTATCGTTTCGGGTATGCCTCATTAAAAACCTGGCTCGGAAAAACCCTTCTGGGATAAAAACCGGGTCAGGGAAAAAGAGTGCATACTTAAGCAATTTCTAGATAGCGCAGTTATAAGATCGTCCTTGTTGTTCGTGATGTGGACCTTTATTTTAGGAATTCTGGAAAGTATAGGGGCCGTAGTTGCATTTTCTGAAAATTTGACTTCACATTTTCCTCAAGAGAGTCCAACCGTCGCGGTTACTCGGGGACTGATTTGCAATTTCCCATTTTGTCCCTGTATATATAGTTACATGGAGGGTCGCTGTTCCTCACAAATTCTGAGGAAAGAACTTTAGATCGGAGCAGACAGGTCGATAAGTGAGATTTATTAGCCATATTTGAACAGTCATCTTATATTTATTATGTCGAGCTCAGTAGATTTGAAAGGAAAATCTCCCTTAGAGGAGAACGAGGTCGATAACCGCAAGGAGGAAGAAGTCGTGGAGAGTCAATCATCTGAAAACGAGAATCAGCAAAGCTCGGGTTCCGCTTCGGATTCCAGCGGAGAGGAGCGGGAGTCGAACTCTGAAACTGGAAATAGTGAAGACGAAAATTCTAGCGAAGCGACGGTTTCTGAAAGGGAAGATACAGAGGATGTGGAGCTTCCTTTGGGTAACAATGAGCAGCAGAAATATAAACTGAACCGTAATTTGGTGGTTACGATCTATGATTGGGAAGAGCCCTCGACTAGCGCCGCTCTAAATATGACTGAGGAGAGGGCGGATGAGATCGTCTGTTCCTATAAGGAGACAGACTTGGCGCAGTTGCAAGAAGAGTTTGGTCGATATCTAGGCGACGGTTTTTCGATAGTGCTTCCCTCTTCCGATCAATGAGTTACCAACCCTCCTGCCGGTTGCCAAGCGTTTTATTGCAAACATTTCCATTACGGCTTACGCATCCCCTTCCCCCCTTTGCTAGAAAACCTTCTGGATGGTTTCAAGTTGGCTCCTTGCCAGATCTTACCGAATTCGATCGGCCTGATCATAGCTTTTTGCGTATTGATGAAGGCTAAGGGGAAAAAGGCATCGTTTCAGAATTTCTGGCGGATATTTCAGATGAGTGCTTCCACCTCTTCAAACGCGGGCTACGTGTATTTTTCTCAGAGGCCGAAGATTTCGATTTTATCGACCAACGTGAGTAGCAATCTGAAGGGATGGAAACATGAGTTCTTCTTTGTTCGAGGGCCCGGGTCTCCGTCTTCTGAAGAAAATCTCGAGCCTACTCCCTTCGATTGGCCTGGAGCCAAAGAGTGGATATATGGAAAACGCCGTCTCGTGGGGAGTATGAAAAATGAGATAACGGATAGATTTCTGCAATCTCTTCATGCTGATCCCCATCAGACCGCTCTAATGACTCAAGAAGCAGTCCTGCGATTGGCTGGGCTCAGTAGTTGCACTTTTCCTGCCGATCCAATTGAATACGGGAAAGCTCAGATCGATCCTGTTAACCCCCCTTCCACGTTAGCTGATATTGTTGACAAATTCCGTACGTCGATAGCTGGCCCGCACGTTGCTTCCTTTTCGAAGGGTAATAAGGGTCGACCTCGTCCTCAAACATCAACAAATCCTCGGAAAACGAAAAAGTCCCAGGTCCCAGTTGGGGTTGTGTTGACCTCAAATGCTTTAATGATTGTTCCCCCAATTACCCAAGCAGGAACCTCTCGGTCTAGGGCCGAGGCGGAAGGGGCATCCGATTTCCAGGGTCCCGGAATCCTTCGATCGGTTTTTCCGAATATCTCCTCCAACCCGAACGACGAGGGATTCAGTAATTATACTCTCCTGGAGGATCGTGCCAAAGAGATTTTGCAGGCCAGGATGAGTCGCAAAAGAAGTAGCAATGTTCCCGAGTCCTCCAGGAGACTCAAACCTTTTGCTCGTGGGCCGAATCCCATACCATGTCGGGCTGGTCATTCCGAGCCAGATTTTGCAGACTTCATCGAGGATCATCTGCAAGGACCGAGGGCGGCCGGATATCCGGACTGTGGGACCATCGAATCTGATTTGGGTTCCGAGGGTGAGCATACGGTGGATAAGTCTCTCCGGATGTTCTTGGCCGGGAGATTTAGGGATGATACTATCCAATCTTTTGCTAAGAAAGATTTTGAGATATTTGGCGATTATGCCCACTGTTGGGTTTGTGCCTCGATTGTCAATACAACAGAGTGCGGAATTTAAAATTTTTCAAGACACACCCACAGTCCCATAAATAAAGTCTCCATATTATGTATACGAAAAGCAAGAAACGAACGCAAGCATAAATAAAACATAGGGGGTTAATCGAAATTACCTCACCACAGCTCGGTGGTGGTTACCTCCAGGCTTCATGTTCGATTCACAATATAGTGATCCAAGTGTCTCACCTCCAGAATGTATCCACACCAACTGGATTGTAGCAACACTTCCAAGTCGTAGGCTAAGAACTGGAACTTGAAAGTTTGTCAACAAAGGTACTTCTGAACTTGATCAGGACTTTGATCTAGGTTCGGGTTTGGAGATCAATTGGAGGAAGACCAAACACGCAGGGCTTATGCGGCTGGATTTGGTTCGGCCAAGCTTGGATCGGCCAGGTTAGGTTCGGCCGAGCTAGGATGGGCGACTAGGGTTCGGGTGAAATTGTTTGGGGCGGTTTTGCAATTTTTAAAACTTGTTTCGAAAATCAGATTTTTCTTCTCTCAAAAATCGGCTACTTTGTTTTTCTCAAAAATTTCGCAGGGTTTTCTCTTGTGTTTTTAATGAAGAGAATGGAAGAAGGTATTTATAGGAGAAGAGTCCTACTCCTATAAGATATCTTTTCCTTGTTCATCAAATCTCTTCTTCCTTATCTAACAAGGATTCTAAGATTTGATATATCTCTTCTTGCTTATCTCCCAAGCTTAAAAACTTCCTTTTCCTTATCTCTAAAAATCGCCCCCTATCACTTAATTTGTGATAATCACAAATCGACCCCCTTTATTTAATTGGCTAATCCGAAAATTACCAATTAAATTTATTCTTCCAACTTAATTAATTAACCACTTTAATTAATTTCATAATTAATCAGATAACCCTTAATTAATTAATTGAACATTAATTAATTAAATATCTAATTAATAATCTCTTACTTGAATTAATGCTTTAATTCAATAACTTTGATTTAACAACTTTAAATCATTCACATTTCCCTTAATGACTGTCACTGTCCAATTGTATTGTGTGTGACCCTCTGGGTTCACCATCAATTGGCAGTAGGCCCACGACTCTCGTGATTTAATTAACGAGCAATTAAATGCTCCGATCAACTTTAAACTATCTTTAATTGACCACTCCAGAATTAATTTCCTTATTAATTCAGGAGTACCTACACTTCATGGTCGATGTCTAGCCACAAGCCCATGAAGCCCAACTTCAGGTGAATTGATATTTGTGAACCTCACCTATTATAACTGCCATGTACATACAGTCCTTCCATGACTGATTTCCCGACCGATACCTAGGGTGTGTGAATTGATCGGCACCTCTAATTATCTCGATTCTGTACTTTCTAATTCAGGATAGTAATTCCAGTGTGACTGCTAAATTTGGAAGCCCCTTCCAAATTCGTCACTGACCGTGGCCACGGGTTTCTCGGAACTATTATCGAAGAACGTACAGGAAATTCTCCCACCTTATCAGGATGAGTCGATGGATCCTTTCTTAGCACTAACCACTCGCGTACACCTCCGTACGCACCCAACTTAGGCATGTTATGACCAAGCTAAGTGGCCTATACCTAAATCAAAGCACGCACTTTCATGCACCGAATTCGCCCTAGCACTTCAAGTCTAAGGACTAAATCGTACACTATTATAATCCTTGAGAAACATCCCATCACCGATATGCGACATGCGCTTCCACAATGGGTTTCTCTGTTCGGGTCGTTCGATGCATTCGATCCTCTATCGAACCACCTAGTCATATGCACTGGCCTCAAATGCCTTGTTCATGAAACTACAACAAATTCACTCCATGTGAATCATGCATAATCGTACAAGTCTTGACGATTCATTCGATATCCCGTCTCGATATGAATCTATGACTTGGAACGTTTTCGAGATCACGACCTTTGAGACTGTTTCATGATAAGTGCACTCAGTACTGAAGTGTATAGTCCCATAGTCTATTGTGAACTCAGGATTTCATCCAATCGCTTAGATAGGTTCGCGAGAGATGAAGTTGGCCATTGTTTAATTCACGTACTATGAATAAACGGGCGTATTAATTATAAACCATAAGAAGATAGTCCTCAAACAAGCTAATTTAGATTGGCTTGCTGGGCACTATTCCATCAATCTCCCACTTGCCCTAAAGCCAATCACAACATTTCTAAGACCCATCTATACCAAGATGTCCCTCGAACCATTTGTGAAAGAGCTTCATTAGTGGATCTGTTAAGTTGTCTTGTTGAGATGACGTAGTACTTTTACTCGTCTCAACTACCTATGATTTTTTCAATCATATGGTTTTGTGTTTAGATTCTTGATGAGATCTCGATTTTCTTTCATTGAGCAATAGCTTTGTTTAAATCGGTTAGGATTATAACAAGCTTTCGTCATGCTAGGTAATTCATCCAATGGATGAATGTTTTCTCATCTAAACACCCTTTTGTGTGTGTGTGCAGCATCACAATGGTGCTTTTATTCTGATTGAGTTGGCAATGGTATACTATTGGAATTTCTTCCAATATACCTCTGCTCCATCGAAACAGAATAAATCATCCACTTTTGACTTTGAAAATCTCGAATTAATAAATCCTTCGAGTTTCAATTCTCCACTATTACCATAGACCAGCAACATATCCTTTAATTATCTTCGAGGATTGCTTTATGGTAGTCCAGTGTCCTTGACTGGAGTTTGACTTATCAGTAGCTCGTGAAATATCAGAGCTTTTGATGAGTCAGGTCATGTACAAGACTTTGCATGCTACATGCAATCCAAACGCTTAAGCATAAGGCTTCTTGAGACAATTTCTTCTTTACTTATTAAATGCAGGGCATTCACATTAAATAAGACAGAGAAATTCATATCTCTATGGAATTGATCCTTTCTTGGATTTTCCATATAGTCTTTGTACTTAGATTTGTGAATTTCAACATCTACTTTTCTTTATCTACTTTAGATACGTATCGCCAGTACGTGAGATGCAATTCCAAATCTATTCATGGAGAATTGCGTGATTAACACGCTTTCGTCTGTGCTTCTCTGATATTCTTATATCAATCTTGATGTATAGAACATCTTCTCGTTACTTTTCGAACTCAACTGTACTCCCACTGATCCTTTTGCACAAATGGAATCCATATGCCTTTTGACAATTCAACATTCTTGATTGACTTATCAAGTTGCATGTTCCAATTCGGAAAAAGTCATAGATTGACCTTTGGATTTGAATAGAGATTATCTCATCAATCGTGAGATGCAGAATCCATTTCCAATAGTCATATCTCGGTAGTCAACAACCACCTTTCTATGGCTAATAGTTTCAAAATGGGTTTTGACGTTTTAAATGGAGAGAAGGTATTTTCATAGATCTTTTAAAGGACTTTTGAATAATCACCTATCGCCATTTAGCGAGTCAAACTTATCACTTTGAATCTTATGGCTTCATGCCATATCCCTTGATTTATGTCTAAACATATTTTTCTTTGTAATCTTGGATTAAATATCTAATCACTCAATTTCGTAAAATGGAATTGTGAGTTCCTTACGAATTTGATTAGATTACTAAGAATTTGTGCAAAAATCGGTTTATTGGGTTTCGGGGTTTACTCCCACTATTTGTGGGGATGGGTCCAATGTCTTTTGGACTTCATCAAGTTTTTATGACATTCTCTTATTTCCTTTGACAAAAGATTCGTCAACATAGGAATAAGCTACTCACGAGATACTTTCGTTTCTCGTTGTCATAGAACAGGTATCCAATGGATTTCTTTGGATACCCCACAAATATTTGTATGAATCGGATCTACCATCGAATTTCTCATACATGGGTATTCTCTCATTTCATAAATGATTTGGTAGTGTAAGAACTTTCTTCGGAAGGCACTACACCAAGTTTCTTGAAGAGTCAGGAGAGGCTATCCCCTTAATGTGAATGAAGGAAGTTTAGCAAGATCATAGTTGTGAATCGAACTAGGTTCGACCCCCTTCTTGATTTGCTTCATGAGAATTCTATTCTCGTTTTAGATAATCGTGGAATTAATTGCTTATGTTTCAGCAAGCTTGATTAGATCAAAAGTGCTTTCGTCATAATGCATTTAGTTGCTTCATTTCCAAGACGTCTGTTGATTTGCTTCAATAGTCTCAGAATTGTACTTCAATTATGACACATATACTTTGACGATTAAGAAATCGTAAGTATATCTGAAGTAACGTTCTTCTTGAACTAGTGCTTTTAGTTCTTCCACGTTTGTCCTAATGGATTGAATCCATTCGGTTGAATTGTTTGGAATGCTAAATATTCCATTAATTTCGGTTATCATTCCTTCAAGATTTGAAAGTTATGAATTTATTCAAGTTCCTTATTTCAAGAACAATAGATAAAAGCTTCCCTTTCGTATCTATCTTCAGGAAGAATGTCCAAAAAGAACATTTCAATCGTGGACGATTATTTTGCCACGTTTTCGATTCAGCATATAGTTTTTCGTAGTTTTGAATTTGTTTATCATTGTTTTTATTTCTATGCTTTAAAGCATCAATATTTGTACAAAGTTAAATAGCTTTAATTAAATAAATTCCATTCTCAATGGTAAAGCAATAATGTCTTGTACAAAAATTTGAAATAAAATCTCAAAGACAAACTAAAACTAAAGACTTATGCTAATACGAAAAACTAATATCTCTTTATGCAAAGTTCTAGGTCTAGATAGTCCTTGACCCAATCCCTGAAGTGATTCTCCCTTATCTCTCTATGCATTGATTGCATCCTCCTTTTAAGGAATTTCTTCCTTTTAGGTCGAGAGGGAACACCATCATCACCTGCAAACACTTTTACAGACATGAAAGTTTTATCAGATGTCTTACATCATAAAGAATTTAACAGGTGTATAACTTAAAAGTCATACCATTGTTAATTCTGTTCAGGAATTTCTTTCCAGCATAATCCTTCATTTGTTCTTCATAGTCACACATATGGCAGCCCCACTCATATAGACCATATCCAAGTAGATGGACATCCTCATATTTGTCTAACAACTCATGCAAGTGTTTTGTTTCAATCCCATCAAACGGAATATCACAATGTTGCAAGAAATGATCGAAGTCTTCAGACAAGCCATTGAGAGTAATGGTTATCTCATCTTCTTTAGATATTCGAGTTCCAAACTTTCTGAGTCGTTTGAACATCTTGGCTAAGTAAGAACAATATCCTCTAACATTGTCAAACTTATCCATGTTTGTCTCATAGAGTGAATAGCTCATAATGTTCCCCAAAGTTTGTTCGGTTTGAAAACGTAACACAACTCGTTTGAATGGGACAGTGGATGGTGAATGGCTAACAAAAATAGACAACATATAAGCAGACAGGTTTAACATTAATACTTATAATTAACGAAATTTGGACTTTTTATCGAAAAAGTTCTCCCACTATTTTATCGAAACTGTGACCCCTTCTAGTTTCGGGAAATTCTATTTCCTAGTAGGTCTTGACGTCCCAGCAGCAATTAATTGTACCCACGACTCGTGGCCATACAATTAATTCCCTAGGTAGGTATACATATTACCAATTGTGTCTACCACACAACCTTCAAGCTATTTTGCCTCGTTTTTCGCATTTATCTAGCACTGCTACATCATAAATGTTACTACGCGTTTAAGTCTAACCCATTAATCGTGATAAGCAACGGGCCCGGTCGTGAACTCCCCGTAACTAGTTATCGGTCGATATTCACATCCCGACCAATCCCTACCCTTGTCGTATTTAGTTAAAAATAGGAATCGAGGAATTTCGTGTATTGCCCCTTTCTTCGACTCGGGTGCCAGACTCTGGATCACCTTTATCGATAAGTAGACAACTCACACTAGTCCCTATTAATGGAAGGCTTGGATCTATAAAACTTCATTTTATAGTTTACCCAATATGACTTAATATTTATTCGAGAGGGGATTTTCGGTTTTGAAAGTTTGAAGAAACTCTCCTCGAGATCTCACCGTTTCAATTATGCTTTATCTTTTATTACGATCTAGATACTAGCGCGCATACACACAAGCAATCATAAATCGACAAATAAATAAAAGCCATACAAGCCTAACATGCATGCTACCACAATATGTTTTCGATCGGGAGCCTCCTATGCAGGCCATCATCGAGCCAGTGATGTTGGCCCTATTGGTCAATCTAAAGGGGTTCAAACAGGCCTATGCTATTACACAATGTACCACGCATACGCGGCCTTCCATTCTTCATGGGCTCCCACCTTGCTTGTAAACGGGCTTCCATCCTAGACTAGGAAAGCAGTAAAGCCCTATTCTATTACAAAGGCTCAAAGTGGCCCAAAACAATAACAGGCTCGCAGGCCCAATAAAACCAAACATTAAATTAAACCAATCACATCTACCCTAAGGTCAAGGCTCGGCGCGATCGAAAAACCACGTAAACAGTTCACGTTGAGCAAGAAACATGTAAACATCTTTTACTTTCTTTCTTAATTTTAAAACTACCTTTTAAAACTAACTTCCTATTGATTTCTTACTTTTAGACACTACTAATTATGACAAGAAAAATTCTCGGATAAACAAAACAAGTTTTCTGCTTTAAAACAGATCCGGATTTTCAACTTTTGAAAAATTGCAGTTCGGCCCCTGTACTTTCGGAAATTGCACTTTTAACCCCAAAACTTTTGAAAAGTTACAAAACATCCCCAAAACAGTTTTCGGACAGAAGGACCAGAAAATAAAAATTTTGAATCCAGAAAATATTTCGAATTGCAAAATGACCCCTGAAATTTCGGAAATTACAAAATAGCCCATAAATTTTCGAAAATTGCAAAATGGTCCAAAAACCCGTGCGATCAGAATTTCATAATTAGCCCATAAATTTCTAAAATTTCCAGAAACAGAAAATTAATTTTCAGCCCTAATTTTCAAGATTTGCGATTATTGCAAAATAGTCCTGATTTTTCGAAAAACTATAAAAACGCCACAGATCTGAAAAAGCAGTTTTACCCAATTATAGATCCAGTCATAACAAGTAAGAATCAATCGACAGAACATAATTCTAAAGTGTTTTCATACACATAATTAAACATATACGATAAACACATTATGTTCAGGCTTTTACGTATAATAAGTATGGAGTTGGCTCTGATACCACTGTTGGGTTTGTGCCTCGATTGTCAATACAACAGAGTGCGGAATTTAAAATTTTTCAAGACACACCCACAGTCCCATAAATAAAGTCTCCATATTATGTATACGAAAAGCAAGAAACGAACGCAAGCATAAATAAAACATAGGGGGTTAATCGAAATTACCTCACCACAGCTCGGTGGTGGTTACCTCCAGGCTTCATGTTCGATTCACAATATAGTGATCCAAGTGTCTCACCTCCAGAATGTATCCACACCAATTGGATTGTAGCAACACTTCCAAGTCGTAGGCTAAGAACTGGAACTTGAAAGTTTGTCAACAAAGGTACTTCTGAACTTGATCAGGACTTTGATCTAGGTTCGGGTTTGGAGATCAATTGGAGGAAGACCAAACACGCAGGGCTTATGCGGCTGGATTTGGTTCGGCCAAGCTTGGATCGGCCAGGTTAGGTTCGGCCGAGCTAGGATGGGCGACTAGGGTTCGGGTGAAATTGTTTGGGGCGGTTTTGCAATTTTTAAAACTTGTTTCGAAAATCAGATTTTTCTTCTCTCAAAAATCGGCTACTTTGTTTTTCTCAAAAATTTCGCAGGGTTTTCTCTTGTGTTTTTAATGAAGAGAATGGAAGAAGGTATTTATAGGAGAAGAGTCCTACTCCTATAAGATATCTTTTCCTTGTTCATCAAATCTCTTCTTCCTTATCTAACAAGGATTCTAAGATTTGATATATCTCTTCTTGCTTATCTCCCAAGCTTAAAAACTTCCTTTTCCTTATCTCTAAAAATCGCCCCCTATCACTTAATTTGTGATAATCACAAATCGACCCCCTTTATTTAATTGGCTAATCCGAAAATTACCAATTAAATTTATTCTTCCAACTTAATTAATTAACCACTTTAATTAATTTCATAATTAATCAGATAACCCTTAATTAATTAATTGAACATTAATTAATTAAATATCTAATTAATAATCTCTTACTTGAATTAATGCTTTAATTCAATAACTTTGATTTAACAACTTTAAATCATTCACATTTCCCTTAATGACTGTCACTGTCCAATTGTATTGTGTGTGACCCTCTGGGTTCACCATCAATTGGCAGTAGGCCCACGACTCTCGTGATTTAATTAACGAGCAATTAAATGCTCCGATCAACTTTAAACTATCTTTAATTGACCACTCCAGAATTAATTTCCTTATTAATTCAGGAGTACCTACACTTCATGGTCGATGTCTAGCCACAAGCCCATGAAGCCCAACTTCAGGTGAATTGATATTTGTGAACCTCACCTATTATAACTGCCATGTACATACGGTCCTTCCATGACTGATTTCCCGACCGAGACCTAGGGTGTGTGAATTGATCGGCACCTCTAATTATCTCGATTCTGTACTTTCTAATTCAGGATAGTAATTCCAGTGTGACTGCTAAATTTGGAAGCCCCTTCCAAATTCGTCACTGACCATGGCCACGGGTTTCTCGGAACTATTATCGAAGAACGTACAGGAAATTCTCCCACCTTATCAGGATGAGTCGATGGATCCTTTCTTAGCACTAACCACTCGCGTACACTTCCGTACGCACCCAACTTAGGCATGTTATGACCAAGCTAAGTGGCCTATACCTAAATCAAAGCACGCACTTTCATGCACCGAATTCGCCCTAGCACTTCAAGTCTAAGGACTAAATCGTACACTATTATAATCCTTGAGAAACATCCCATCACCGATATGCGACATGCGCTTCCACAATGGGTTTCTCTGTTCGGGTCGTTCGATGCATTCGATCCTCTATCGAACCACCTAGTCATATGCACTGGCCTCAAATGCCTTGTTCATGAAACTACAACAAATTCACTCCATGTGAATCATGCATAATCGTACAAGTCTTGACGATTCATTCGATATCCCGTCTCGATATGAATCTATGACTTGGAACGTTTTCGAGATCACGACCTTTGAGACTGTTTCATGATAAGTGCACTCAGTACTGAAGTGTATAGTCCCATAGTCTATTGTGAACTCAGGATTTCATCCAATCGCTTAGATAGGTTCGCGAGAGATGAAGTTGGCCATTGTTTAATTCACGTACTATGAATAAACGGGCGTATTAATTATAAACCATAAGAAGATAGTCCTCAAACAAGCTAATTTAGATTGGCTTGCTGGGCACTATTCCATCACCCACGCCCAGCAGATGGTACTGTTCTAATTCCGGAAGTTTCTAGCTTTTTTCCTGTAATCTTCATCTTGTGCCTTTACATATCTTTTCCTTTACAGGCCGGAGATCTATTTACTCAAACTGCTCTTTGACTGTCTGTTTTGAGCGAAGAATCTCAGGCGGTACAGAAAGCCTTATGCAATGTTCTGAAGGATGAAGCTGCTAAGGCCAGTCAACTTGAGGATGCCAAGATTAAGTTGTCTGAGGTCAAAATTGAACTCGAGAGAACTAGGAAAGAGTTGGAAACAAAGAGGGCCTTAGAGGAGGAAGTGGAGAGATTAAAGCGGGAGCTTGAGCAAACCAAAGTGTCTGCCGAACAGTCTTATGAGCGGGGTCGAGTCGAAGCCAGGCTTCCTGCCATAAGGGAGTTCCTAGAGTCTCCGATCCTCGATGCCTTGGTTCGATTACGGTCGGGAGAAATTAATCAAGCCTTCTACTTTAAAGGAGCTCAGCATCTCCTTACAGCTGCTAAGATTGAAGGCGGCCTTGATGATTTCCTTCCCAAGATGAATCCTTACAAGAATATCTTTGGTAGAGATTATAAAGCGTCTTCCCTTCCTCCTAAGCCCGAGGAACTTGCCACTCATGAGTTTGCTCCTTTTCTTAAGGAATTTGGTGCTCCGATGCCAAATCCTGATGAGCTCGAAGCCCAATCCGAAAGCGAAGACGTTGATTCTGAAGGGGATTCCCGCGATCAGAGTGAACAAGGCACTCCTTCTTCTGGTTCGAGTAAATCTGCGTCCGAGGCACAAAGTCATGATGGAGGAGGTAGCAGCTCAAGCAAAGGTGATTCTGACGGCTCGGAAAGCAGATTTAGCGATCCAGAGAAACAAGATAGACCGTATCATGATTCAGGCGTGAAAAAGTCTAACCAATAACGATTGCTATGTAATAGAACTGACTTAGTGAATCTATGTACTTCTTTACTTGTAATCTTTTCCTCTTATCTATTTAGTGGGTGCTTGAATTTGAACTTCTTTCCTTTATGCTTATCTTTGGGCTATTACCTGTTTGAACTTTCTGTTGAATTCTATAACGTCATTCTTACGTACTTAGCTGCGTCATCGGATCTTTTTTGGGAGTAGTGTTTTACCAATCATTGCAATTTGTATGATGTCGTTTTTCTTATAAATAGCATGACCACTTTATGTTGTCTTTGCACTGATATTCCTCACAGTGTTCGGAGCTTTCCTTAAAACTATCTTGGTTGGATCTTTAGCCGAAAAACAAGAGATGAATAAAAATTCGAATGTTCTCGCCATTTCTTCCACGTCTTTCTCCAAGTCAAATGTTGGTAGAAAACCAGGGAAAAGAAATCGATCGTCAATTTCATCCATTAGGTCCAATCAGCAAAACTTCCCCGAGGGAAAGAAGTATCCGACCGCTGCCCTTTCTTCGTGCTTGAAAACTAGGGGCTCCAATAAGAGAACGAAAAGGGTTTCTTTTGCGGAAGATGTAATCGGACATGTCCCTTTTCAATCCGTACCTTCGTTGGTCAGCGGATCTTCGTTTAAAAAGGACATGGCTTCTTTTGACAAAGTGTCCCATGATAAATCTGACTTGACCCTTCTTCGGGCTGGTGTTTCTATCTCCGAGGCGGACTTTTCGACTGGAGAATATTCCTCGTTCTTGTTTAATTCTGGGTTGGAATCTCTTGCCCAAGTAATCCTTTCTCACCTCTTTGTGTTGACCGTTTAATCTCTTTATTTCTGTTATAACAAGTTATAACATATTTTCTTATAAGTTCAGGCCAGGGTGGTCTTTTCTAAGCTTTATGCATTGGCCAAACATGAGTTCGAACAACGGACTTCTATTTCGCTCGAGCTTATCGGGAAGAGGATCGAGCTGGAACGTGCATTGGAAGCTAATAGATTTTTCAAGGAGAGAATATCTCATGACAAGTTAAGTTCGGAATTAGAGAAACTCAAAGGTATTTACGAGCGTGAGAAGAGTCACTCTGAGCTTCGTGAGAAAGAAGCTTACATCCGCGGGTATACTGATCGTAGTGCTGAAGTTCGAAAGATCCTCTCCGAAAATAATTTCGTTTAGTAATTCTTCGTTTAGTAATTCTGTGGTTTTCCTTTGTATCATGAGTTAAGACTTCTCCTTGTAACATCACCTTTGTTGAAACGGTTTTCCTTTCTTGTTGTAGTATTACCCTTGTTGTAATGATATAATATTTGCTGGAATAATATTCTCTCCGTCTTTCCCTCTTTTTTTTTTTTTTTTTTTTTTTTTTTTTTTTTTTTTTTTTGGGGTCCCTCATTTCTCGGGAAGTGAAACGGTCAGAGCTTTTAATGGTCGTATCGTGGTCATTCAACCTGAGAGATCTATACCATTGGTGCCGAATTCTTTCCCCTATATATAGTTCTAAATTTACTTTCACTTTTACTTGTCTGTAGATGTCTCGTTCGATCGATATGGTTGTGTTTTTACTTTCGTAAATTTCGACAATATATCGGCCCAGAGATTCTCTTCTCTTGGTATCGGTTGAATGTCAAACTTATCGAATTCTGAGATTAACTTCTTCGCTTTGTTCAGATATTTAATCATGTTGAATTCTCTGGCCTCGTAAGTGCCTTTCACCTGTCTGTGAACAAGTTCCGAATCTGTTAGCACGACAATCGACCTTACCTTTGCCTTAATGGCCATCTCTAATCCAGCTATCAATGCTTCGTATTCGGCCTCATTGTTGGTGACGACAAAATCCAAAGTTATCGCATAGCTCAGGTCTTCAGCATTGGGCCCTTGGAAGTGTATCCCAGCTCCTCCTCCTTCCTTGGTCGAAGATCCGTCCACATGCATTAGCCAAACTTGATCGTTTGCTTCCTCCACCATAGCTAATTCCGAGGTTGTTCCTTCTTTCCCGTTTGATATGTTGGTTGATTCAAGCACAAAATCAGCTAGCACTTGCGCCTTCACAGCGACCCGTGGTCGGTATTCAATTTCAAATTGGCTGAGCTCCACCGCCAACTTTATCAACCTGCCTGATGCTTCTGGTTTGGACAGAACCTGTCTTAAAGGTTGATTAGTTAAAACAATGATTTTATATGTTTGAAAATAGGGTCTCAATCTCCGGGCAGCCACAATTAGGGCAAGCGCGAATTTTTCAATCTCCATATAGTTCTTCTCGGCACCCTGCAACAATTTACTCAAATAGTAAACTGGTTTATGTTCAGCTTTATCTATTTTGACCAGAACCGAGCTAATAGCTTCTTCTGACACAGCTATGTACAAATATAGGGGTTCCCCTTCGGATGGTTTTGCTAGCATGGGTGTCGAGATTAAGTATGCTTTCAGTTCTTCGAAAGCCTTATCGCATTCATCGTTCCATTCGAAATTCTTGGATTTACGCAACAGTTTGAAGAAAGGTAAACTCTTGTCAGCGGATCTGGAGATGAATCTATTCAATGAGATGATTTTTCCGATCAGACTTTGAACGTCTGAGAGTTTCCTCGGTGGATGGAGATTAGTGATTGCTCGGATTTTTTCTGGATTAGCTTCGATCCCCCTCTCATGAACTAAATATCCAAGGAATTTTCCTGATCGCACCCCAAATGTGCACTTTGCAGGATTTAATTTCATCCCATACTTTCTTAAGATTTGGAAACACCTATCAAGATGGTTAATATGATCCTCTTCAGACATGCTTTTCACGAGCATGTCATCTACATATACTTCCATAATTTCTCCTATTAACTCTTTGAACATCATATTGACCAATCTCTGATATGTTGCACCGGCATTTCTTAATCCGAAGGGCATAACGATGAAACAGTACACTCCTCGTTCGGTGATAAATGCCGTTTTGTCCTGATCTCTTTCGTTCATGAAAATCTGATAAAATCTTTGAAATGCGTCCATCATGCTAAACAACACAAACCCTGCAGTGGAATCTACGAGCATGTCAATTCGGGGCAAGGGGTAAGGGTCCCTTGGACATAATTTGTTCAAGTCGGTGAAATCATTGCACATCCTCCATTTGTTCTCGACCTTTTCCCCCTTGGAAACTAAGACCACATTGCACAGCCATTCCGTGAATTTTATCTCTTTGATTTGTCCTGCTGCTAACAATCTATCGACCTCTGCGTTAATTATCTTGTCTTTCTCTCGTCCATGGTTACGCTTTTTCTGCCTTACCGGTCTGGCCCTTGGGTCAATATTCAAGGAATGCGTTATCACCCGCGGATCGATTCCTACTATGTCATCCGAACTCCATGCGAATACGTCCACATTTTTTTGCAAGAATCCGATGAGTTTTGCTTCCATGCAATTACTTAGCTCCGTTCCTATTTTCGTGAATTTTTCTGGAGATCCAGGTACCAAGTTCACCTTTTTGTGATTAGGTGCTTGCACACTCATGTCAATGATTCTCCCTTTCTTTCCATCCAGTCTTTCACAATCAGGAATCGGAGTTCCGGAGTTAGAGACTAATTCATTTATTTTTCTTTTGTTAGGCCGCTCAGGCTCCACCTTTTCCTTGATAGTCAAGGACGAACTATAACACTCCCAGGCCATGTACTGGTCGTTTCTCATCTCACCTACTCCTCCGTCGGTTGGGAACTTTATCTTCTGATGGTAGGTGGATACGATAGCCTTAAAAGTATTCAGAGCGGGTCTTCCCAAAATGGCATTGTAAGCAAACGGTGTGTCCACCACTAGGAACTTGATCATTCTCGTGACATTCTTTGGTTTTGATCCTAGAGTGGTACTCAAAAGTATGGTTCCGAGTGGAGTGATCTCCGATCCCCCGAAACCGACCAAAGGGGTGGTTACCTTATCCAAATGTGGATGACAGAGTTTCATTCTCGTAAGAGCTTCTGATGAAATTATGTTTGCTGAGCTCCCGTTATCGACCAGTACTCTCTTGACCTCGAAATTTGCAATTCTTAGTGTTAATACCATGGAAAAGTCTGGATCATCTTCATTCGTGTCCCAACTAACATCTGCGGGTCGATCCGCCTCGCTAAAGCTGATGACTTGATTCTCCATTGATGGAAACTCCAAAGATAGAACTTCCCTTTTTGTGGACACTCCTGTCCTGATTGACCTTAAAGTCCTTTTTCTGGCATTCCTACTATCTCCACCCGCCGGTCCACCTGCAATCATGTTGATCACACCGTTCGATTGTTCTTCCGCTTGACTTTGAATCTGCCTCTGCCGAGCGTTAAGTTTTCTCGGACTACGGGATCTGTAGCGATTGTTATAGTTGCCATTCTTAACAAATTCTTTTAGTTTTCCTTGGTTGATTAACTTTTCGATCTCGAGCTTCAACTGATAACAATTCTCCGTACTGTGGCCTCTAGCTCGATGATATCGACAGTATTGGTCATATCCAGGCACGCCCGGCCTTGCCTGTGTAATTATTTGGGCCTCCGGAATTAAATTCCCTTCTTCCAATACGGTCAACACCTCTTCTTTTGAACTGTTAAGCTCAGTAAACTGAATTTTACCCGGCCTTGGGGCTCGATTTCGATCGTAGGGAGGTCCATACGAATTCGGTCCTTGGGGTGGCATATGCGGCTTAAAAGTGTTGATTCGCTGCCAAACGGATCCTTTACTCGATCCTCCATAATCACTTGGTTTTGGGATCGGAGCCCGATCTTGTTTCCTGTTGAGATGAGACTTATCTAGATGTGAACTCTTCAATTTGTTCATCTCTTCCTGTATCATATACTTTTCAGCAATTTCCATTATCCGTTCGAAAGATTTTGGTTGCTTTCTGCATAACGCATTCCCAAATTGGGTGCTTCTAGTCAGTTCGAACATCAACGAGGACAGATATTCAATTTGCGGGGTATCCACTTTCAAGAGCTCAATACTAAATCTTGCCAGCCATTGCCTCAACGTCTCTCCTTCCAACTGTTTCACAGTGCCCAGATGATTCGCCGGCAGTCTTGGCTTCCTCTGGCTAGCGAATTGATGCTTCAGCTTATCGCAAAATTCTTCGAAAGAAAATATAGAGTTCGGAGGTAACTTTCCGAACCAATCGAGGGCAATCCCTTCAAAAGTGGTGACCATAATCTTGCAACAGAAATTATCCGAGTGTCCATACAAGTTCATAACATTAACAAAGCTGTTAATGTGTTCGCCGGGGTCGGTAGTCCCGTTATACCGTGGGAGCCTGGTTGGCACCGTTTCTGTGTTTCGAGCTTCGCGTATTTCTCGACAAAAGGGTGAACATCGCATGATATTATTCGAGACCTCCCTCTCTCGTAGGTTTCCTCTGGTCAGGGTATTCCCCATTTGCCTGGCAGCTTGATTAGTGAAGGGGATCTCTATCATAGTACCCTGTTCTTCCAATTTCTTAGCTACTCTTTCTTGTACTATTATCTCCAATTCGGATTCAGTAATTTTCTTGTAAGTTGGTTTATTTCTTCTCACAGCGCCAGCGGTGTGACTTTCCCCCACAACAGAATCCTCCAGATCGTGCACTCGTGCAGGAGGGTTTTCTGATCGGGCGTTGACTTTCGAGGGTGCAGTCCTTTGTGGACGCATTGATGGGATATGTGACATATCATTTTCCTTCTGTAAGTTCGATGAAGGTATTTCAGGTCTTCCCTGAATCCCTGGTTGGTCGACGGGCGATTGATCTGCCCTTCCGCTGTTCATAAACTCCCTGCACATGGTGCCTATTATAGACCTCAAATCTCCAATGGTCGTGTGTACTGGAATGTTATCTTGTGGAACCGCCGGCGGTGCCTCTGGTTGTTGTTGAGCGGCGCGCGACAAGTTATCAGGTTCATTGTTGACAGAATTTTGTGCTCCCCCTGCTTGGGAAGGCTCTCCTCTAATATATGTATTTCTCCTCGTAGTAGGCATATTTCGGTCTAATACTCGAATAAGGTCCCCACGGTGGGCGCCAATTGATCATACGCGGTTTCGTTGGTTCGATCAAGGGTGGGGAAATAACACGATGATAATAACGTTAAAAGGAAAATAAAGACCAAATGTAATTGTATTCGAGTAAATTGAGTACAAGTACAAATATTAGGGGTCCTATTCAAGCATTATTGGATGCCGTACAAGCTAGAGGGTGAAATACACAATATGCTATGCCTATTTTACCAAATGATTCCGAGCAGTAGCTTCGAGGAGGGAGCACCTGGAAAATCGTGTCCAATATCATAAATGCATGGGGTATTTATAGCTGAAATTGGGGTCTAGGTGGTCTATCCGCAGACATGTAATTCTTCAGCCCATAAGTTTGGTTCAGAGCTCGGCCCAACAGTAACTTTGGATCTTGGGCTGGCTTGTACTTACTGTATTTCAGTCATCAGACTCGAACTCGATTCTTCGAGGTAAGTACCGCTCGATCTCGTGTAACTGTAAAGAAAAGTAGGATCCAAGATACCCCTCATCAGAGACTGATATTCCCAAGGAGAGAAACGCATCCAAGGAGAGGAACATAGAAGAGTTGTTTGAGTCTGGGCAGCACTTCCTTTTTCAGGTGTGCATTTATTTATTCTTCCTCTCTTTTTTATTTTTATTTTTTTTATTTTTTTTTTTTAGCGCTGTTGATCCTTTTAACAGGCCGGTCAAGACTTTATTGAGCTTAAAACATTTGCTGAGCGGGAGACCAATCAACGTACTGCCATCTCTCTCGAGCTGGAGGAGAAGAAAGTTGAGTTCGAGCGTGTCCTCGCAGAGAAGCTTGCTTTAGAGAGGGAGAAGACTGCTAACGAGCGTGGAGAAGAGATCCATAAACAGCTGAACGAGAAAATCGAAAAACTGAAGAACCTTCACGAGCAGGAGAAGCAAGATTTCATACGTCAAGAGAAGAGACTTATGATCGTGGATTCGAAGCAGGATATGAGGCTCGTAGCGCTGAGCTTCGAAAGATTCTTTCTGATAATAAGCTTGTTTAGATGTCGTCTCTAATTTACTCGGGCTTGTAATATGTCCATACTGTTTTTACTTGTGCAATCATGAATAATTTTCAGATATTTTATTTCCCATGGCTTGTAATACTATGGCTTGTAATACTTTACTTTTCTTTTCGAATCGTATGTTCTCCTTATGTGCTCTTTCTTTGATCATGCTTTAGTTTGCCTTCTCAATTTTTCGACCTTTGGCGTAGTAATTCCGCTTATTTTCCAAAAGTAATATCACTTTCTCTCCCCGGCGAATATCTCGGGAGTCGCGACAACCTTTTGATCTCGACCGTTTCTTTTGTTTTCTGATAGCCGTTGGATTTTTGAAAATAGTATCTATAAATGGGGCTCTTCGTTTTGTATTCCTTTAACATTTTTCGAAAATAGATTCCTTCGATCATGCTGATTAGAAGACCTTGTTGCATGATTCAACGTTTCGAAATCCGGTTTGGGAGTTATATTGCGCCTCATAGTAAAATTTATACTTCTATCTCGACTAGGGTATCTGCAGGCGAACGCTATTTCAATCTTGAAGGCCGATAAGCTTTATTGCTGACCATCCACGACCCCGATGGCCTATGGTCTTTTTGTGATTTAGGGAGATTCTGGCGTCAAGTTTTTCGAGGGTATGATGTAATTTGCTAGGTTTTCTTTTGAAAACGTTTCGGGTAGTGACTCGGAGATTGACGTCCTTCATTGAATGTTCATGTTTTTCCCGGGAAAGAGATGTATTGCCTTTCTCCTTTTCGAAGAAGTACGGCCGTAGTCGAAGATTCGCTGGCTCGATGGGCGTTTCTTGGTCAAGTAAGGACATTATCGTCCGCCAAAAATTTCATAGGATCGGCCAGTTATGAAGATGTAATAGGGTTTGATGTCTTTTTATTTTGCAATTGCCTTATTTATTAAGCTCGGAAAATACTTTTTATCGACCTTTACGATGGCTTTATTTACCCTTAGGCCGATTACTGACAAAGCTTTCTCTACATTAAGTATTTAGATTTCTTTATTATTTTTCTCCGATGATTGGAGCTGAATCTACGATGAATTCGGATAGGAATGGACTCGAGTAGAACAATTTTGACATTTTCTTCACTTTTTTCCCGAAATAGTTTCTGTATTTTCGAGAATCGTAACGGTCGGCGCATTTATTGCTTATATCTCAGCCGTTTGTATCATCAAATCTGAGTCGTCGATTGCTTTTTTCTTCCACTATATATAGTTCCGTTGTTACCTTTAAATTTAATGTTTCAGTGAGACTTCTGATCGGCTCTATGATTGAGATTTTACTTTCTCTGGCCACAATGTTTCGTTTATTATCTCCTACTGAACTGTTCGAGGTTCTCCTTCGAACTATCTTCCTTCATAAATTTTGCTATCTTTTGATGGCAACTTATTTCGATTAGGGTATCGGCAGGCGAAAGTAATTGCGACTGGGGTACCGGCAGGCGACCAGCTCTCTCTGATTCCAACCATTCGAGACTGGTTCGAACTCCTGTATCCTGTCAATCCACCCAGTCGGATAGTGGGTCAACTGCTGGAGGAGTTTTCCTGCACTCGATCTCTACTTCTTCAAGATATTCCTTGAAGAATGTTGCTTTCGAGATTGCGTGGAATAATTCTTCTAGGCGTTGCTTCGCTATTTCACGATTTGGACCGGTGTGGAGCAAGTACTGAGGAAGTGGTGGATGAAGGGTAGAAGTGTTGTTCTAGCCCCGTCTTACTCTTTCGATCACGGAGAGAATCTAGGGTAGGATTAATTTGTAATAGGGTTACATTAAATGTAAAGTCTTTGCTTGACTTATCATTGTAATTTCGAACTCTTTTGTAACTGTTTGGAATGTCATGAATAAGATATTTATTTCTTTTATCATCCCTCCTTATTGTCCTGTAGAATTGCTTTCGTATACCGTCGTCGAGCATTGATTCTTCTGTCTTAAAAATATGATCAAGCGCTATTCTTTACCATATTTGATAAATATTTAGATGATAGATGACATCCGACATTCCTCGATTTTGAGTATAACCTGTATGGGGTTTTTATTTCCCCGCCAAATACATAATAATTAAGAGATCGAATATAAGAGTCCAAAGTGACCTTTGAGTAACGATCTTAATCTGAGGGGCCAAATTCCCCAGCCGGACAAATATTCGTGAAGTAATAATCGAAACAGGGTCTTGGTCGATCTTAAATAATAATTTTGATTTAAGCGTCAAGATGATGGCTATTAGCCTTAGACGAATGAATAATTTACGGAGAGATGATAGAGTAGAATGCTGGTTGATTTAAGTTGATCGAGGATAATAATTTCGATCTAAGGGGCGTAACAATGGCTTTCACCCTTAGTCGTATCAGAGCGTTTTTTGCCCTTGGGTCATAGCAGAGGCTTTCACCCTTTAACAATTTCGATCTAAGGGGCATAGCAGAGGCTTTCACCCTTAGTCGTTTTCAGAGCATTTTTAGCTCGAGGGTCTTAGCAGAGGCTTTCACCCTTTTGATAATTTCGATCTAAGGGGCATAGCAGAGGCTTTCACCCTTAGTCGTTTTTAGAGCATTTTTAGCTCGAGGGTCTTAGCAGAGGCTTTCACCCTTTTGATAATTTCGATCTAAGGGGCATAGCAGAGGCTTTCACCCTTAGTCGTTTTTAGAGCATTTTTAGCTCGAGGGTCTTAGCAGAGGCTTTCACCCTTTTGATAATTTCGATCTAAGGGGCATAGCAGAGGCTTTCACCCTTAGTCGTTTTTAGAGCATTTTTAGCTCGAGGGTCTTAGCAGAGGCTTTCACCCTTTTGATAATTTCGATCTAAGGGGCATAGCAGAGGCTTTCACCCTTAGTCGTTTTTAGAGCATTTTTAGCTCGAGGGTCTTAGCAGAGGCTTTCACCCTTTTGATAATTTCGATCTAAGGGGCATAGCAGAGGCTTTCACCCTTAGTCGTTTTTAGAGCATTTTTAGCTCGAGGGTCTTAGCAGAGGCTTTCACCCTTTTGATAATTTCGATCTAAGGGGCATAGCAGAGGCTTTCACCCTTAGTCGTTTTTAGAGCATTTTTAGCTCGAGGGTCTTAGCAGAGGCTTTCACCCTTTTGATAATTTCGATCTAAGGGGCATAGCAGAGGCTTTCACCCTTAGTCGTTTTTAGAGCATTTTTAGCTCGAGGGTCTTAGCAGAGGCTTTCACCCTTTTGATAATTTCGATCTAAGGGGCATAGCAGAGGCTTTCACCCTTAGTCGTTTTTAGAGCATTTTTAGCTCGAGGGTCTTAGCAGAGGCTTTCACCCTTTTGATAATTTCGATCTAAGGGGCATAGCAGAGGCTTTCACCCTTAGTCGTTTTTAGAGCATTTTTAGCTCGAGGGTCTTAGCAGAGGCTTTCACCCTTTTGATAATTTCGATCTAAGGGGCATAGCAGAGGCTTTCACCCTTAGTCGTTTTTAGAGCATTTTTAGCTCGAGGGTCTTAGCAGAGGCTTTCACCCTTTTGATAATTTCGATCTAAGGGGCATAGCAGAGGCTTTCACCCTTAGTCGTTTTTAGAGCATTTTTAGCTCGAGGGTCTTAGCAGAGGCTTTCACCCTTTTGATAATTTCGATCTAAGGGGCATAGCAGAGGCTTTCACCCTTAGATAATAGGAGACTTAGACAAATACGAATAGAATAACAGAGATTGATAATATCAGGGAGAGATGAATGAGTATGAATATTGATGAAATTAGTTTCCATTGAATATGTAACTCTGATCGAAATACATTTTGTCGAGAAAATAGTCTTCTGCTATCATGAAAATAAATGAATCACGGAAAAATAATCAGTGGTGAATAACCCAAATATCCTCATGCCTTTAATCTTTGTCTATAGGTTCCCAATTTCGGTAAGTTTGATTTTTTTTTTTTTTTTTTTTTTAAATGGTTCCCGTCTTACAGGGAATTGCAACGGTCGACAAATCTTGTCCGTTCACTTCGCAATTTATACGCCGTTGGATTCTTTTCTGTTTTTGGCTATAAAAGGCTGGCCTATTGTTGAAATCATCTCATTCGTTGCATCGAGAATTTACCTATCTGATCATGGTGGTCAAGGCGACTATTCGATTAGTTCAACTGTTTGAGTTTGGACTTCGAACAATCTTTAAGAGTGACAGTCTTCTCACCCGACCTTGCTTAGAATATCGTCAGGCAAATACAATCTCCATCTTGAAAGCCAATATGCCCGATTCACGAGGTCCGCAGGCTGTTGCGCAGGTCTTCGATTAGGGACCTGTTGCTACAATGCATTTAGGAAGACACAGCAGAGAGCGAGCTATCCAGAATATAGTCACTCGATAAGCCATGTGCTCGCCCTTTTGTCCTCGGAAGATCATAAATAAAGTTAAAAGCCTGCGGGTCCTAAGGAGATTCCATGCTTGGAGCCAAACCATTCCGAATAAGAAATAGGAGGAAAGACCGAAAATTTCATAGGATTGTAGAAAATAATAGCGTTCTGATGTAACATAGAGGCTTGAGCTATGCTCGATATGTATTTCCCACATCTTGTATTTTTCGAACTAATATAATACAAATATATTTCTTCTTCGATTTGATCTCCCATGACTCCCTTTAATCTTAATATCAACAAAGAAATAATCAAATAGCACTTGCTTGGTCGAGTAATAGAATAATATTTCCGTGGACCTGTCGAATTTCTACAGTCGCATAATCTTCAGTTTTGAGAGTTCTGTTCGACTGAATCGATCGTAGTTATTCCTAGTCGAACAGCGTTATTTGTCTGCAAAGGTGTCTGAATAAATTGAACTTGAATCCAAAATATTAATCTTCAATAAATATGCTATGAGCATGTCTTGAATATCATAACTCTCCTATATGCCCTAATGAACCATGTGTCCTTGTTACCAAACAGGGCCCTATTTCTCGGGAAACGTAACGGTCCTTCCATTTATTATGGACATCAAACCGCTCGTAGCCAGTTATCTGGGCCGTTGATTTAAAACCCCTTACCGCTATAAAAAGGTCCCTTCGTGTATACAACACTTCTCACTTTTTCCTCATGCTCTATCCGATCATCATGGGTCGAGTTTTAGATTTGATTCATACTTTTTCCAAGATAAAGGAGTTTGAGATTAGACTCAGAACCCTGTTTTTCGATCTTAGCTCTTTTAGCATAAGCTTTTTCGCTTAGAATATCGACAGGCAAAAGAAATTGCGCCTAGAATACCGGCAGGCAACCTGTTTTCCCAGACATATCTTGTCTGTGACGGGTTAGAATTCCGGTCTTCCGGTGCAGTACCCGATCGGGCCGATGGTTACTCCGAGAGGAGTTCTTTAAATCTGAGGCACCAGCTTCCTCGAGGGCTTTCTTACGAGATAGGTCCTTCGAGTTCCTTTGGAGCGCCTCTGCTGGGATAACCCTCTGCTGCATCTGTCCGGATTAACCTGTAAATAATGATTGAGGATATCAATCATTATTTACAGATGAAGACCTAAGGTCGGTCTGAATCCCCGGAGAAGAGTTCTGATCCGGCTTTCATCCTGTACGAAGACGGATGTGCGACACGTGGCTAGTGATGATCATGAAGAATCACTGCTGAGTTCTGCATCTGGAGCGATCTAATAGGGACGATGACCGAATATGTATTAGGATAGACTTACTCGCAGAACTTGTAATAGTGTAGGAGTGATTGTACTATATCTTTTGAGCTCGGAATTGATTCGAGGCTTTTCTTTGTAATTTATCTGAAGAATTTGAATGATAAAGCTTTCATTCTTTAATCGAATTTCACCATTTAATCTTCCTTTTACTGGTCGAACAACTGCTGATATTTAGCTCCGACTCATAATTTGTTGCCGTTGTTCAAATATTCCAATCATCCCAATCGAATCAAGAAAAATATAGGTAACTTACAAGTAATGTATACGCATTATACAACTGAAACCAAAGATAGCTGATTCGAGGAAATTTTTTTTTTTTTTTTTTTAAATAATAATAAATAAGATGATCGGAAAAATAAATTCCAACCATCGATGAGCTCTGATTGCATAGATTTTCTAAGTCTACCACGCTATTAATGATCGAAGAAAATGGTTCCTTTATGGAAAACAAATCCATGAATAGATGAACGGTGCAATCATAGATTCGACCATTATCCTTAAGCTTTTCGCTGGCATACATATTTCTCCTCATAGTAGGCATATTTCGATCTAATACTCGAATAAGGCCCCACGGTGGGCGCCAATTGATCTTACGTAGTTTCGTTAGTTCGATAAAGGGTGGGAAATAACACGATGACAATAATGTTAAAAGGAATATAAAGATCAAATGTAATTGTATTCGAGTAAATTGAGTACAAGTACAAATATTTAGGATCCTACTCGAGCATTATTGGATGCCGTACAAGCTAGAGGGTGAAATACATATGGGAAAGCCTATACTGATATTCTCCGGTAAACCCGAGTGGCATTCTCAAAGCTAGTGCGCCTTGGAAGTTGTCCCCAAGTGTAATAAATGCGTGGAGTATTTATAGCCAAATTGGAGGGCTTGGGCCTGGGCTCGGCCCAACAGTGTCCTTCGATCTCTGGTTTTCTTAGGTGCTCGGAACAATCATCTTCAGGCTTTGGTTCGGCTCTTGGTCCCTGGGGACAAGGTTCGGTGCTATTCGAACTGCATTGAGGCTAGAAAGACAGGGAATCCGAATTACCCCTCATCAAGGAGGGAGCACCTGGAAAATCGTGTCTGGTGTCATAAATGCATGGGGTATTTATAGTTGAAATCGGGGTCCAGGTGGTCTATCCACAGACATACAATTCTCGGCCCATAAGTTTGGATCAGAGCTTGGCCCAACAGTAACTTTGGATCCAGCGCCGATTGTATTTGTGGTGCTCGGGTATCGGGATCGAACTTGATCTTCCGAGCTGAGTACTGTTCGATTTCGCATGGTTGTAAAGAAAAGCTGAGCCCAAAATATCCCTCATCAATACTCCCCCACTTCTCGAGCGTAAAGTGAAGCTTAAGCTCGAAGAAGTATACATAGTTCAGGGCGATTAGGGGATAAACCAATCTTGGCATAGGCTTCGGGTATGCCTCATTAAAAACCTGACTCGGAAAAACCCTTTTGGGATAAAAAAACGGGTCAGGGAAAAAGAGTGCATACTTAAGAAACCATGTAATGATGCCGTATCTGACATCGTTCTTATCGTTCATGGTTGGAAAAGGAGTTTGTGATTTGATTATCCCATTGCCATTCTATTTGATCTCCTTATCCCGAGGGCTGGTGTGAAAATGTGGAGATAATATCCCTCTAATGCATAGCTCGTTATGCGGGTCTTCAAATTAGGAATTCCGGAAAGTATGGGGGTCGCAGGCGTAATTTTCTGAAAATTTGATCACAAGTTTTCCTAGAGGGAGCCCAATCGTCGCGGTTACTCGGGGACCGATTTGCAATTTCCCATTTTGTCCCTGTATATATAGTTGGACGGAGGGTCGCTGTTTATCAAAGATTCTGAGGAGAAAACTTTAGATCGGAGCAGACAGATCGATAAGTAAGTTCTAACAATATTTTTCGAGCAATCTTATCTACTCATTATGTCGAGTTCAGTAGATTTGAAGGGAAAATCCCCTTTAGAGGAAAACGAGGCCGATAATCGAGAAGTGAAAGAGATTGTAGAAGCTCGATCATCTGAGATCGAGAATTCACAAAGCTCGAGTTCCGCCTCCGATTCTAGCGGGGAGGGGCGAGAATCGAATTCTGAAACGGAAAATAGCGAAGATGAAAATCCGAGCGAAGCGACAATCTCTGATAAGGAAGACGTAGAGGATGGGGATCTTCCCCTGGGGAAGAACGAGCAAAAGAAATATAGATTGAATCGTAATGTTGTGGTTACAATCTTTGACTGGGAAGAACCTTCGACCAGCGCCGGTCTAAACATGACTGAGGAGAGGGCAGATGAGATCGTCTGTTCTTATAAGGAAAAAGATTTGAGTCAGTTGCAAGAAAAATTCAGTCGATATCTAGGCGCCGGTTTCTCGATCGTGCTTCCTACTTCTGACCAAAGGGTTACCGACCCTCCCGCGGGTTGTCAAGCCTTCTATTCTAAACATTTTCATTATGGCTTACGCATCCCCTTCCCTCCTCTGATAGAGAACCTCCTGGATGCTTTCGAGTTGGCTCCTTGCCAGATTCTACCGAACTCGATCGGTCTAATCATAGCCTTTTGCGTGCTGATGAAAGCCAAAGGGAAAAAGGCGGTTTTTCAGAACTTTTGGCGGATATTCCAGATGAGTACTTCAACGTCTTCGAACGCGGGTTATGTATATTTTTCTCAGAGGCCAAAAATTTCGATCTTATAAGCCAACGTCAGCAGTAATTTGAAAGGATGGAAGCATGAGTTCTTTTTTGTTCGAGGACCAGAGTCTCAGCCTTCTGAAGATAACCCCGAGCCTACTCCATTCGATTGGCCTGGAGCGAAGACATGGATATACGGTAAACGCCGTCTCGTGGGAAGTATGAAAAATGAGATAACAGATAAATTTCTGCAATCTCTTCGAGCTGACCCTCATCAGACCGCGTTGATGACTCAGGAAGCGGTCTTGTGATTGGCCGAACTCAGTAGTTGCACCTTTCCTGCCGATCCGATCGAATATGGGAAGGCTCGGATCGACCCCGCTAACCCCCCTTCCTCGTTGGCTGATATTGTTGATAAATTTCGTACATCCATAGCTGGTCAACATGTTGCTTCCTTTTCAAAGGGCAATAAAGGTCGGCCTCGTCCTCAGGCACTAACAACTTCTCGGAAAGCAAAAAAGTCCAAGACCCAGGTTGGTATCACTCCAACCTCAAATGCCTTAGTGATTATTCCTCCAATTACCGAAGTAGGAATCTCTCACCCCCGGGTCGAGGTGGAGAGGACTCCTAACTTCCAAGCTTCCGGCGTCCTTCGGTCCATTTTTTCAACTGGCACTTCTAACCCGAATGACGCGGGGTATAGTAACTACACTTTGATGGAGAATCGTGCCTGGGAGATTTTGCGGGCCAGGTCGGCTCGCAAAAGAAGTAGCGACGCCCCTGAGTCCTCCAGGAGAGTTAAACCTTTCGGTCGAGAACCGGATTCGGTTCCTTGTCGGACTGGCCACTCCGAACCGGATCTGGCTTTCTTCATCGAGGATCATCTGCGAGGGCCCAGGTCGGCTGGATATCCCGAGAGTGGGACCATTGAATCTGACTTAGGTCCTGAGGGCGAGCATACGGTGGATAAATCTCTTCGGATGTTCTTGGCTGGGAGGTTCAAGGATGATATTATCCAATCTTTTGTTAAGCAGGATTTTGAGATAGTAGGTGATTACGCCCATGCTCACCAAAGGGTATTGTCCATTCTGAAAGTTTTCTAGCCTTTTCCTTATAATTCTATCCTGTGTTTTACTTATCTTTTTCTTTGTAGGCCGGGGACCTGTTTACTCAAACTGCTCTTCGACTGGCCGTTTTGAGCGAAGAATCTCAGGCGGTACAGAAAGCCCTATGCAATGTTCTGAAGGATGAAGCCGCGAAGACCAGTCAGCTAGAAGATGCCAAAATTAAGTTGTCTGAGGTCGAGATAGAACTCGAGAGGACTAAGAAAGAGTTAGAGGCGAAGAGAATCCTAGAGGGTGAAGTGGAGAAATTAAAGCTGGAGCTCAAGCAAGCCAAAATGTCCGCCGAACAGTTTTATGAGCGAGGTCGATCCGAAGCCAGGCTTCCCGCCATAAGGGAGTTCCTGGAGTCTCCGATCCTTGATGCCTTAGTTCGTTTGCGGTCAGGTGAAATTAACCAGGCCTTCTACTATAAAGGAGCTCAGCACCTCCTTACAGCCGCCAAGATCGAAGGCGCCCTTGATGACTACCTTTCTAACATGAATCCTTATAAGAACATTTTCGGTAAAGATTATAAAGCGTCTTCCCTTCCTCCCAAGCTCGAGGATTTGGCCGCTCATGAGTTCGCTCCTTTTCTTGAGGAATTTGGGGTGCCGATGCCAAATCCTGACGCTCTCGAAGCCCAATCCGAGAGTGAAGATGTGGATATTGAAGGGGATTCTCGGGATCAGGGGGAGCAAGGCATCTCCTCTTCCGACTTGAGTAAACCTGTGGCCGATGCACAAAGTGATGATGGGGGAGGGAGTAGTTCGAGTAAAAGTGATTCTAATGGCTCGAAAAGTGGTTCTAGCGAATCAGAGGAACAAGATAGTTCGAACCATGGTTCCGGCGTGAAAGAATCCAACCAGTAATACTTACTATGTAATAGGACTGACTTAGCGAACCAATGTACTTGTATACTTATAATCTTTTGCTCTTGCCTATTTAGTGGATGCTTGAATTTGAATTTCTTTTCTTTATGCTATTTTTAGGCTATTGCCTGTTTGAACTTTCTGTTGAATTTTATAACGTCACTCTTGCGTATTCAGCTGCGTCATTGAATCTTTCTTGGGAGTAGTGATTTACCAATTATTGCAATTTGCATGATGCCGTTTCTCATATAAATAGCAAGGCCACTTTATATTGCTTTCGCACTGATATTGCTCACAGTGTTCGGAGCTTCCTAAAATTATTTCGCTTGGATCTTTACCCGAAAATCGAGAGAAGAATAAAAATTCGAACGCTCTCGTGATTTCTTCCACGCCTTTCTCCAGGCCAAGCGTCGGTAGAAAATTAAGGAAAAGGAATCGATCATCATCAATTACATCCATTAGTTCTGATCTGCAAAACTTTCATGAGGGAAATAAATATTCGACCGCTGCCCTTTCTTCATGCTTGAAAACTAGGGGCTCCAATAAGAGAAAAAAGGTTTCTTTTGCGGAGGATGTAATTGGGCGCGTTCCTTTTCAATCCAAACCTTCGTTAGTTGGAGGATCTTTGTCTAAAAGGTACATAGCTCCTTTTGATAAAGTGTCGCTCGAGAAATCTGACCTGACCCTTCTTCGGGCCGACGTTTCTACCTCCGAGGCGGTCTTCTCGACTGGAGAATATTCCTCGTTCTTGTTCTGTTCTGGGTTGGAATCCCTTGCCCAAGTAATTCTAACTTCTTTATCATGACTCTCTAATTTCTTTATTTCTGCCATAACTTATTTTCTTATAAGTTCAGGCTGGTAAAGTCTTCTCTAGGCTTTATGCGTTAGCCAAGCATGAGAACGAACAACGAGCTTCTATTTCGCTCGAGCTGATCGGGAAAAAGATTGAGCTGGAACGTGCACTGGAAGCTAATAGATTTTTCAAGGAGAGATTGTCTCAGGATAAGTTAGTTTCGGAATTAGAGAGACTCAAAGATATCTACGAACGTGAGAAGAGAAGCTCTGAGCTTCGTGAGAAAGAAGCTTACATCCGCGGGTATACTGATCGTAGTGCTGAAGTTCGAAAGATCCTTTTCGAAAATAATTTCGTTCAGTAATACTGTGGTTTTCCTTTGTATTATGATTCCAAATCTTTGAGTCGGTCTCGACCTCCTGTACCCTGTCCTCTATCCCGTTGGGATAGTGGGTCTACTGCTGGAGGGGTTTTCCTGCTCTCGATCTCCACGTCTTCGAGGCGACTTCTTGAAAGGTGTGGCCTCCGAGTTTACTAGAAGCGCCTCCAACTGGAGTTGCTTCCCTGTTTTTCGATTTGGTCCTTCATGGGCTTGTTTGCAAGGAAGCACTGGATGAAGGGTAGAAGTGTACCAGCCTCACTTTCCTCCTTCGGGTATCCATAGGGAATAACCATTTGTAGTAGGGTTGGACTAGATGTAAAATATTCCGATTAGCTCAATTTCTTGAATGTAACAAGAGTTCACATGTAATTTATCTGAAAATTTATGAATGAATATCTTCTTTTATATTGTTGTTGATCTCTGAATTCGTTCTCCGTAATTTGCAATTTTCACGAGATAGTCATTGAGATTCATAATTAATTTGAAGTTCGATCTTTCAACTCTTGAATCTTTCGCGAGATATTTCTCATAATTTAGGTCCTTTTTCGGCGCCATAGTCGTTGTGGAGAAATTATATAATAGAATTTAGATCAATCTTCAATAGAATGTTTGTTTCGATCGAAGGGGCATAGCAGAGGCTTTCACCCTTAGTTGTTTTTAGAGCATCTTCAGCTCGAGGGTCCTAGCAGAGGCTTTCACCCTTTTAATAATTTCGATCTAAGGGGCATAGCAGATGCTTTCACCCTTAGTCGTTTTCAGAGCATTTTTAGCTCGAGGGTCCTAGTAGAGGCTTTCACCCTTTTAATAATTTCGATCTAAGGGGCATAGCAGAGGCTTTCACCCTTAGTCGTTTTCAGAGCATTTTTAGCTCGAGGGTCCTAGCAGAGGCTTTCACCCTTTTAATAATTTCGATCTAAGGGGCATAGCAGAGGCTTTCACCCTTAGTCATTTTCAGAGCATTTTTAGCTCGAGGGTCCTAGCAGAGGCTTTCACCCTTTTAATAATTTCGATCTAAGGGGCATAGCAGAGGCTTTCACCCTTAGTCGTTTTCAGAGCATTTTTAGCTCGAGGGTCCTAGCAGAGGCTTTCACCCTTTTAATAATTTCGATCTAAGGGGCATAGCAGAGGCTTTCACCCTTAGTCGTTTTCAGAGCATTTTTAGCTCGATGGTCCTAGCAGAGGCTTTCACCCTTTTAATAATTTCGATCTAAGGGGCATAGCAGAGGCTTTCACCCTTAGTCGTTTTCATAGCATTTTTAGCTCGAGGGTCCTAGCAGAGGCTTTCACCCTTTTAATAATTTCGATCTAAGGGGCATAGCAGAGGCTTTCACCCTTAGTCGTTTTCAGAGCATTTTTAGCTCGAGGGTCCTAGCAGAGGCTTTCACCCTTTTAAGTATTTCGATCTAAGGGGCATAGCAGAGGCTTTCACCCTTAGTCGTTTTCAGAGCATTTTTAGCTCGAGGGTCCTAGCAGAGGCTTTCACCCTTTTAATAATTTCGATCTAAGGGGCATAACATAGGCTTTCACCCTTAGTCGTTTTCAGAGCATTTTTAGCTCGAGGGTCCTAGCAGAGGCTTTCTCCCTTTTAATAATTTCGATCTAAGGGGCATAGCAGAGGCTTACACCCTTAGTCGTTTTCAGAGCATTTTTAGCTCGAGGGTCCTAGCAGAGGCTTTCACCCTTTTAATAATTTCGATCTAAGGGGCATAGCAGAGGCTTTCACCCTTAGTCGTTTTCAGAGCATTTTTAGCTCGAGGGTCCTAGCAGAGGCTTTCACCCTTTTAATAATTTCGATCTAAGGGGCATAGCAGAGGCTTTCACCCTTAGTCGTTTTCAGAGCTTTTTTAGCTCGAGGGTCCTAGCAGAGGCTTTCACCCTTTTAATAATTTCGATCTAAGGGGCATAGCAGAGGCTTTCACTCTTTTAATAGTTGGAGAAAAATAAAGATCGATAATAGATGAATATAGATCGAGAATATCAGAATATGACGAATAAATAAGAATTTAGGCAAAATAAACTTTCATCGAATAAATACTCAGTCTGAATAAACATTCGTCGAATAACTCAATCGAAATGAATCTTCATTTAACATGTAATCTACTAAATTGCTAGAGACAAAGAAAATAGAACAAGATAACTAAAAGGTAGAACCCTCGAATGTAACTATCTTCCATAATATCTTCTCAAATTAACCGCATTCCATGCTCGAGGCAGTATCTCCCCGTTAGGATGAGCAATCTTGTAAGTACCTTTTCTTCCAACTTCCACGATCACAAAGGGGCCCTCCCAATTGGGCTGTAGTTTTCCGACGTGCTTTGATACTTCCACCTTTTTGAGCACCAAATCTCCTACCTTGAAAGATCGAATCCTGACATTTCGATTAAAAGACTTTTCAATGTTGGCCTTGGTGGCTTGGATTTTCAATTTTGCGCGGTCCCTTCGACCATCCGCATGATCAACATCCATTTGCCTCAGAGATTGGTTTTCTTCAGGATCATAAAATTCGACCCTGGGAGATGGTATAAGATTTTCTACTGGGATAACAGCCTCCGATCCATAAACCAAACTGAATGGAGTTTCTCCAGTTGCCGCTTTAACTGTTGTCCTATTGGCCCATAATACTCCGGGCAGTTCATCCAGCCATTTTCCCTTTGCCTCCGATAAGCGCTTCTCCAGAGATCGAACAATCTCCCGATTTACTACTTCAGTTTGTCCATTGGCCTGAGGGTGGCCAACAGACGCGAAATTCTGTTGTATTCCGAACTTTTCACACCAATCCGTGATCTTTTTTCCATAGGAAATTGATAACTTGAAACTGGGTGATTTTGGTCAAAGCAACACAATCGACCCATTTGCTGAAATATTCCACCGCCACTAGTACATAATTTTTTCTGGCTCGTGCGGTTGGGAAAGGCCCAACAATATCAATGCCCCATTTGTCAAAGGGCCAACAAATAGGAATTGAATGCATATGCTCGGCCGGTTGGTGAATTAAGTTTGAATGAATTTGACAGTGATGGCATTTTTTCACGTAATTGACAGAATCAAAAAAAAGAGTAGGCCAATAATATTCAGACCTTGAGCATTTAAGAGCTAATGCTCGAGCGCCACAATGATTTCCCGCTTCCCCTTCATGAACTTCTCTTAAGATGGCATTGTAGTATGATTCGTGGATACATTTCAATAGAATTCCCGAAGAAGACCGCTTATAGAGTTGATTGTCCATCAAAGTAAATGACGGCGCTCTATATTTGATTCTCCGAGCTTCATTTGCATTCTCCGGAAGTTTTCCATCCTTAAGATAGGCGATAAGAGGGTCGCTCCACGACTTGCCTGGCTCTTCAATCTCCATAACATCGATTGCGGGGGCTGCATCTAACTCGATGGCAGACATATTTGATAGCAGCCAAGTGATCGTCCTCTCAGTTTTTCCGTCAGCCAGTCCTGTGAACTTTGATAATATGTCTGCCCAGAGATTCTCCTCTCTTGGTATGGGTTGAATGTCAAACTTATCGAACTCTGAGATTAACCTCTTCGTTTTGTTCAGATATTTAATCATGTTGAATTCTCTGGCTTCGTATGTGCCTTTTACCTGCCTGTGAACAAGTTCTGAATCTGTTAGTACAACAATCGATTTTACCTTTGCCTTAATGGCCATCTCTAATCCAGCTATCAACGCTTCATATTCGGCCTCATTGTTGGTGACGACAAAATCCAAAGTTATCGCATAACTAAGGTCTTCGGCATTGGGCCCTTGGAAGTGAATCCCAGCTCCACCGAAGATCTATCCACATGCATCAGCCATGTTTGATTTTTTGCTTCTTCCACCATACCCAATTCCGAGGTCGTTCCTTCTTTCCCATTTGATATGTTGGTGGATTCGAGCACAAAGTCAGCTAGCACCTGTGCTTTTATGGCGACACGTGGTTGGTATTCGATTTCAAACTGGCTGAGCTCGATCGCCCACTTTATTAACCTGCCCGAAGCTTCTGGCTTGGATAGAACCTGTCTTAACGGTTGATTAGTCAAGACAATAATCTTGTATGTTTGAAAGTAGGGCCTTAACCTCCGGGCAGCCACAATTAAGGCAAGTGCGAATTTTTCAATCTCCATATAGTTCTTCTCGGCACCCTGCAACAATTTACTCAAATAGTAAACTGGCTTATGCTCAGCTTTATCAAGTTTGACCAGGACCGAGCTAATGGCTTCTTCTGACACGGCTATGTACAAATATAGGGGTTCCCCTTCAGATGGTTTTGCTAGCATTGGTGTTGAGGTCAAGTATGCTTTCAGTTCTTCGAAAGCCTTATCGCATTCATCATTCCCCTCAAAGTTCTTAGATTTACGCAAGAGTTTGAAGAAAGGTAAGCTCTTGTCAGCAGATCTAGAGATAAATCTATTTAACGAAATAATTTTCCAGATCAAACTTTGAACGTCCGAGAGTTTCCTTGGTGGATGGAGATCGGTGATTGCTCGGATTTTTCCAGGGTTCGCTTCGATTCCCCTCTCATGGACTAAATACCCGAGGAATTTTCCCGATCGGACCCCAAATGTGCACTTTGCTGGATTTAACTTCATCCCATTCTTCCTCAGAATTTTGAAACACCTATCAAGATGGTCAATATGATCCTCTTCGGACATACTTTTTACGAGCATGTCATCTACGTATACTTCCATGATTTCTCCTATCAACTCTTTGAACATCATGTTGACCAATCTGTGATATGTTGCGCCGGCGTTCCTTAAACCGAAGGGCATAACGACGAAGCAGTACACCCCTCGCTCGGTGATAAACGCCGTTTTGTCCTGATCTTTTTCATTCATGAAAATCTGATAAAATCCTTGAAAGGCGTCCATCATGCTAAATAGCACAAATCCCGCAGTGGAATCTACGAGCATGTCAATTCGAGGTAAGGGGTAAGGGTCCCTTGGGCATAACTTGTTCAAATCGGTAAAATCATTACACATCCTCCATTTGTTCTCAATCTTTTCGCCCTTGGAGACCAAGACCACATTGCATAGCCATTCCGTGAATTTTATCTCCTTGATTTGCCCTGCTGCTAGCAATCTATCGACCTCTGCGTTAATTATCTTGTCTTTTTCGCGACCATGATTGCGCTTCTTCTGTCTTACTGGTCTGGCCTTTGGGTCAATATTTAAGGAATGCGTTATCACACGCGGGTCGATCCCCACCATGTCGTCCGAACTCCAGGCGAAAACATCCACATTTTCCTGCAAAAACCCGATGAGCTTTGCTTCCATGCCGTTACTCAGTTCCGTTCCTATTCTCGCAAATTTCTCTGGAGATCCAAGGACCAAATTCACCTTTTTGTGGTCAGGTGCTTGCACACTCATGTCAACGATTTTTCCTTTCTTTACATCTAGTCTCTCATAATTGGGCATCGGAGTTCCGGAGTTAGAGATCAATTCATTTATCTTTCTTTTGCCAGGGAGCTCGGGCTCCACTTTCTCCTTGATAGTTAAGGACGAACTATAACATTCCCACGCCATGTACTGATCGTTTCTCATTTCCCCTACTCCTCCCTCGGTTGGGAACTTTATCTTTTGATGGTAGGTAGATACGACAGCCTTAAAAATATTCAGAGCAGGCCTTCCCAAGATAGCATTGTAAGCAAACGGCGTGTCTACCACTAGGAACTTGATCATTCTCGTGACGTTCTTAGGTTTGAGCCCTAGAGTAGTACTCAAGAGTATGGTCCCGAGCGGAGTTATCTCCGATCCCCCGAAACCGACCAAAGGGGTGGTTACCTTATCCAAACGTGGATGACAGAGGTTCATTCTTGTAAGAGCTTCCGACGAAATTATGTTTGCCGAGCTTCCATTATCAACCAGCACTCTTTTGACCTCGAAATTAGCAATTTTTAGAGTCAATACCATGGAAAAGTCTGGATTGTCTTCATTCGTATCCCAACTAACGTCCGCGGGTCGATCTGCCTCACTAAAGCTGATGACTTGGTTTTCCATCGATGGAAACTCCAAAGATAGAATTTCCTTTTTTGTGGATACTCCTGCCCTGATTGACCTTAAAGTCCTCTTTCTGGCATTCCTACTATCTCCTCCCGCCGGTCCGCCAGCAATCATGTTTATCACGCCGTTCGACTGTTCTTCTACCTGGCTTCGGATTTGCCTTTGCCGATCGTTAAATTTTTTCGGACTACGGGATCTGTAACGATTGTTATAGTTGCCATTTTTAACAAATTCTTTGAGTTTCCCTTGGGCGATTAATTTTTCTATCTCGACCTTCAATTGGTAACAATTTTCCGTACTATGTCCTCGAGCTCAATGATATCGACAGTACTGGTCATACCCAGGCGCACCCGGCCTTGCCTGCGTGATCCTCTGGGCTTCCGGAATTAAATTCCCTTCTTCCAACACGGTCAGCACTTCTTCTTTTGAACTGTTAAGCTCTGTAAATTGAATTTTACCCGATCTCGGGGCTCGATTTCGATCATAAGGAGCTCCGTATGAATTCGGACCTTGGGGCGGCATATGCGGCTTAAAAGTGTTGATTCGCTGCCAAACGGATCCTTTGTTCGATCCTCCATAGTCACCTGGTTTAGGGATCGGAGTCCGATCTTGTTTCTTGTTGAGATGAAATTTATCTACGTGCGAGCTTTTTAATTTGTTCATCTCTTCTTGTATCATATACTTTTAAGCAATTTCCATTATCCGTTCGAAGGATTTTGGTTGCTTTCTACATAATGCATTTCCAAATTGGGTGCTCCTAGTCAGCTCAAACATTAGGGAGGACAGATACTCGATCTGCGGAGTATCCACCTTCAAGAGCTCGATACTAAATCTTGCCAGCCATTGCCTCAACGTCTCTCCTTCCAATTGTTTCACAGTGCCCAGGTGATTCGCCGGCAATCTTGGCTTCCTTTGGCTAGCGAATTGATGTTTCAGCTTATCGCAGAATTCTTCAAAAGAAAATATGGAGTTCGGAGGTAACTTCCCGAACCAATCAAGAGCAATCCCTTCAAAAGTGGTGACCATAATCTTGCAACAGAAATCTTCCGAGTGTCCGTACAAGTTCATCACATTGACAAAGCTGTTAATGTGTTCTCCGGGGTCGGTAGTCCCGTTATACCGTGGGAGCCTAGTTGGAACCGTCTCTGTGTTTCGAGCTTCGCGTATTTCTCGACAAAATGGTGAGCAGCGCATGATATTATTCGAGACCTCCCTCTCTCGTAGGTTTCCTCTAATCAGAGCATTCCCCGCTTGCCTGGTAGCCTGATTAGTGAAGGGAATTTCTATCATAGTATCTTGCTCTTCCAATTTTTTAGTCACCCTTTCCTGTACTATTTTCTCCAATTCTGATTCGGTAATTCTCTTGTATGTTGGTTTGTTTCTTATCATGTCGCCGGCGGTGTGACTTTCCCCTATAACTGAATCCTCCAGATCGTGCACTCGTGCAGGTGGGTTTTCAGATCGGGCATTGACTTTCGAGGGTGCAGCCCGACGTGGATGCGTCGATGGGGCATGCGACATATCGTTTTCTTTCTGTAAGTTCGATGAAGGTATCACTGGTCTTCCCTGAACTCCTGGTTGGTCGACAGATGATTGATCTGCCCTTCCGCTATTCATGAATTCCCTGCACATTGTGCCTATTATAGATCTTAAATCACCAATGGTCGTGTGTATTGGAATGTTATCCTGCGGAATCGCTGGCGGCACCTCTGGTTGTTGTTGAGCGGCGCGTGATAGATTATCAGGTTCATTGTTGACAGAATTTTGTGCTCCCGCTACTTGGGAAGGCTCTCCTCTAACATACGTATTTCTCCTCGTAGTAGGCATATTTCGATCTAAGACTCGAACAGGGCCCCACGGTGGGCGCCAATTGATCTTACGCGATTTCGCTTGTTCGATTAAGGATGGGATGTAATGCAATAATAATAATAAATAAAGGAAAGTAAAGACCAAAGTAGTTGTATTCGAATTGACTGAGTACAAATACAAGTATTCAAGGGTCCTATTCGAGCATTATTGGATGCCGTACAAGCTAGAGGGCGAAATACATATAATTCTAAGCCTATATTCCCAAGCGGTTCCGAGCAGTAGCTTCGAGGAGGGAGCACCTGGAAAATCGTGTCTGGTGTCATAAATGCATGGGGTATTTATAGTTGAAATCGGGGTCCAGGTGGTCTATCCACAGACATACAATTCTCGGCCCATAAGTTTGGATCAGAGCTTGGCCCAACAGTAACTTTGGATCCAGCGCCGATTGTATTTGTGGTGCTCGGGTATCGGGATCGAACTTGATCTTCCGAGCTGAGTACTGTTCGATTTCGCATGGTTGTAAAGAAAAGCTGAGCCCAAAATATCCCTCATCAGATCAGAGCTCGGCCCAATAGTAACTTTGGACCTAGGGCCGTCTGTACTTATGGTACTTGGGCATCGGGGTCGAACTCGATCTTGCGAGATAAGTACTGTTCGATCTCGCATGATTGTAAAAAAAAAGCAGAGCCCAAACTATCCCTCATCAATAAAACTAGCTAGAATGAATGTGCCTACTTATTTATATAGTGTGTTAGAATTTGCCCTTGTTCATTTTTTGAACTTCTTAATATTTATTTATATACCTTCCTCTGACCCTTTTACTATTTTGTAGTAACATAATCTTTTTGATGACAATAGATCTTCTTTTGTGAAAACAATGATAAACCTGCATTTGAATTTGTAATCACAGTGATTGCGAATCATGTCTAAGTTTACAATGGTAAAAAAAATACTTGCATTAAATCATCAGAATTGAGTTTGTAGTTTGAATTCCTACAATAATTAAATAGGTGGCCTGGTCATAGGGGTTTATTTATTTACTATTGATTAATGGTAGTTTATTGCATGAATTGGCTGAAGAAGTTATCATTTGTTACATGGAACATAATGTACTAAAGCACATTCAGAGACAACCTGCAAATATATAGGCAGTCCACTATGTTATTATCTGATTATAAAGATTTGCTGTGACTATCTATCTTCTTAATTGAATGATGGCAGCACCAAAAGTGCAAAATATCTTAGAAAGTCTACGTAGAGTTGACAATATAAGAACACTTACATGTAATATAGTAACTGATGGGGGCTATTTCGCACCCTACATCTTGTACGCATCGAGTAAAGAACATGAGATCGGTTCGACCAATTCAAACAGTTCGGGATCATCTTATCGACCCGGCCAAGTACAGCTCTCTTCGACTAGAAGACTATATTCCGGACCCAAGAAGGATATTTGGGCCGAGTCCTATTAGGACTATGTTTCCTTGTAACGCTAGGTTTAGCATTGTATAAATACCTAGTTAATCATTGTAATTAACAACTTAAGCTCTCGGGAATACGCCGTTGAATGCTGCTTACCACAGCATAAGTCAATACTATTCAATAAAGAAAAACCCTTTCCTCTTCATATTGGTGTGTTCTTTACTTTGGTTTGTGTGTTTACTTCTTGTTTTTACAATATTGCTTTTCTTTGTGATTGATCCATCCGGAATAAAGTAACAGAACACTATAAAATATATAAATATCACAAATTCACTGATACCCCTTGAACCCGACGAAATCCGGTTAAATCAGTTGGCGCCCACCGTGGGGCTAGGTTAATTATTCGATCGACACATGGCTCGCCCAAGGAAAAGCGCTCGCATTGGAGCGAGAAGTAATACGACCACAGGCCATAACACATCGGAAGACGTACAGGACAACAACAATAATAACGTTCCCAACACCAACGAGAATCTCCAAGATGCCCACCCCCGTCAGCAGGAACCCCAAGGAGGTCTTCCCGGTGCCATACAAGAAGAACCGGAACTCCCCGAAATACCCGTTCCTCTCTCGGGCGCTCAGGAGAAACTGCGACAAACAGCAATGCTCTTCAAATCACTATCTCCAGAAGAATTACTAGTCCTAGATCAAATCCCTCGAAACGTTAGGGCTACCAGGACAATTCCTGCTCCTGAAGCGCCAAGGCCAAACGAACAAACCTCTCAACAAGCTGACAGCCCAGCAAGTGAGCGACGCTCGCTACACACTCCGCAGCAGGGAAATTCTAAACCCTACGATAATCATCACCGAAGAAAATCAGGACAAAGAAAACTGCAGCCGGGGCGCAGTGGCTCCAAGGAACGTACGATAATCCCTATCGAGGATGATATAGACGATGCAATCCCTGATCGACCACGAACAACCCGATTCTCGGAAAGAGAAATCGAAAGGATAGTACAGGAGCGACTGGAACAACGCCTACGATCTGTCCAAAACCCGTGGGCCCGGACCGCTGAACTCCAGGAGAGCCTTGCAGCTTGTTCTCCCATCTGCAGAGAAATAAAAGAGGCACAATCCATTGGACAGGTCCCAGGTAGACTACCCTGATATGATGGAACCACCGACCTAGATGATTATATTTTTAGCTTCACGAATATAATGAATTTATATGCCCACTCTGCCGAATTCACCGCCAAACTAATGGTCACCACATTCGAAGGACTCGCATTAGACTGGTTCGCCAAACAACCCGCCAACTCCATATTCAGTTTTCGGGAATTATGCAACAAATTGACGCAGCAGTTCGCCAGTCAGAAGAGGCAAAAACTCCCGATGAGCTACCTAGGAACCATACACCAACAAGAGGGAGAGTCCCTGAGAAACTGGTTGGCAAGATTTAACGTGGAGTTACTCAAAATCGATTCCCCAAATATCGATTACATAATTTCTATTCTCTTCGACCTCACAAAAAACAGGCAGTTCGGAAACGCCCTCAGTCGAAAACAACCAAGAACGTTTGCCGACATCATGAGCTTGGCGTCTAAGTATATGATCCAAGAAGAAATGAATTCCTTTAAGGATAAAAACAAAAAAGCCACAGCTTCAGGCTCCAAACGGCATGACAGAATTCCTGCCCAAAGATCCGTGGATTACGAGCAATCTTTTAGGAAAGGCAACGTTTTTTAACGATTTGAATACGCCAAGGCCGACCAAAAAAGGCAACCTAATTTCTACCAAAGACCAAGAAACCCCGAACAACCGATCAGAAGCAGGGTGAATCAAGTGGAACACCCAAGGTTGAATATTCCGATGGAAGAAATATTGGAAGTTCTAGAAAGAAATAACTGGATCCCCGAAGCGAGGAAAATCGCTCAGCCCAGACCAGGGTCTCGAAACTACGACCTATACTGTAAGTACCATAGGGCACACGGACATCGGACAGAAAACTGTTTTCATCTTAAAAGAGAAGTTGAAAAACTAATCGAACAAGGAAAACTAGACGAGTACATAGAACGAGATAACCGAAAAAGGGAGACAAGCCGTCAATCGACCAGCCGATCAGCTTTAACGAAGGCGAAGTACCTAAAAACATCATTTGGGACACAAAAGATGATAATCCCGATTTCCCGATGGTGATGTCGTTAGAAATAGCGAATTATAATGTCAAAAGAATCCTAATTGATAATGGAAGCTCAGCAAATATCATCTCCCGGGAGGTTTTAGCCCAAATGAACTTGGGGCAGATAAACCTACAGAAAGTAGCTACGCCGTTAGTAGGCTTTGGAGGGTCAGAAATCATCCCCAACGGAACGATAAACTTAAGTGTGTCGCTCGGGAAGAAACCGCACCGGACGGTGAAACTAGTGAAATTTCTAGTGGTAGAAACTCCCTTCGCTTATAACGCTATATTGGGACGACCTGCTCTCAACCTATTCCGAGCCATTGTCTCTACTTATCACCAGAAGATAAAGTTTCCGACCGATGGAGGTATCGGAGAAATAACGAATGATCACTGTATGGCGTGGAATTGCTACAGCACCTCGTTAACCTTGAAAGAACATCTAAAATCTATCACTCCGAGCAAAAGAAAACTTGAAGAAGATCTTGTTAGAAACAAGGTTGAAATCCCCATTACTGATCGAATAGACAAAAAGGGAAAAGAACCGCTAGATTTAGCCTTAAAACCTTCAGAACATAAGAATATAATTCTAGTACAAGGGGACTCTTCTAAAACGACAAGAATAGGTACCGAATTGAGCAAGGAAGGGGAAGTAATGTTAATCAACTTCCTCAGAGATAATGTCGACGTCTTCGCCTGGAGCGCAAATGACATTGAAGGAATTGATCCTCGAGTAATCAAACATTCCCTAAAAATTGATTCAATGGCAAAACCTGCCAGACAAAAGAAGAGAAATCATGGCCCAATAAAAGATAAAATTATCAAAGCCGAGGTAGAAAGACTACTTGAAGCAAAACAAATTCGAGAAATACACTTCTCAGAGTGGCTGTGTAATGTTGTGCTGGTAGCAAAAGGGGATAAAAAGGATAACAAATGGAGGATGTGCAATGACTTTACCGACCTTAATAAATTATGCCCGCGCGACCCATACCCCTTCCCAAGGATCGACTTATTAGTGGACTCAACCGCTGGCTTCGCGATATTCAGTATGATGGACGCCTTTCAAGGGTTTTATCAAATATACATGGACGAGCGGGATCAAGAGAAGACCGCGTTCATAACCGAGCAGGGAGTATATTGCTTTATAGTGATGCCATTCGGCTTAAGAAATGCCGGGGCTACTTACCAAAGGTTAGTAAACCTAATGTTCAAAGAGTTAATCGGAGAATTAATGGAAGTATATGTGGACGACATGTTGGTCAAAAGTATGAACGAAGCGGATCACGTAAAACATCTTGATCGATGTTTCCAGATCTTAAGAAAATACCGAATGAAGTTAAACCCCGCAAAATGCACTTTCGGTGTTAAGTCAGGAAAATTTTTGGGATATTTAGTACATCAGCGAGGAATAGAAGCTAACCCAGAGAAAATTCGAGCCATAACTGAAATGAAACCTCCAAAAACCATCTCCCAAGTGCAAAGCTTGGTCGGGAAAATCGTAGCATTAAACAGATTCATATCAAAATCTGCGGACAGAAGCTTGCCATTTTTCCAAACACTTCGAAAAGCAAAAAACTTCGTTTGGACCGAAGAATGCGATCGAGCCTTCGAACAACTCAAAGAGTATTTGACAACTCCACCAATGTTGGCAAAACCGACGGAAGGAGAACCATTATATATTTACATCTCGATCTCCGACGCGGCCGTTAGTTCAGTACTGATAAAGATAGAAGGTTCAGAACATAAGCCTGTCTATTATCTTAGTAAATTATTACAAGGCGCGAAGAAGAATTATTTGGAAATTGAGAAATTCACTCTGGCTTTAATAGTGGCTGCACGAAAGCTTCGACCTTACTTTTTAACATACAAAATAGTGGTTTTGACAAATCAACCACTAAGACAAGTCTTAGCAAAACCGGAAGCCTCCGAAAGACTAATTAAATGGGCGATCGAACTAGGCCAGTTCGAAATCGATTACAAACCAAGAATCGCAATTAAGGCCCAAGTGTTAGCTGATTTTCTATTGGAAACACCAGCACGGGCAACTGAATCATCGAGCAGCCTCAACGACGACGTCTTGGTCATAGAAGACCAAAACTTGGCTAATGCACGTCGACGGTGCTTCATGCCGAGAAGGAGGAGGCGCCGGAATTAACTTCACAGGACCAAATAAAGAAGATTTGAATTATGCAATAACATTGGACTTCGTCGTAACAAACAATGAAGCAGAATATGAAGCGTTAATCGCAGGAATGGAAATGGCTATCAAAGCCAACATAAAAAGCCTTAAGGTATTAACCGATTCAGAGTTAGTGCAAAGAAAAATCGAAGGCCTATACGAGGCTAAAGAATTCAATATGGTCAAATACCTCGCCAAAGTGAAAACACTAGCTGAGAAATTTGAAAATTTCGGCATACAGAACATTCCACGATCGGAAAACAAATGGGCCGATCAACTATCTAAGTTCACAGGATCCCATGATGGAAAAACAGAAAGGGTGATCAACTGGTTAATCTCTAATACACCGGCGATCGATATCGATGAAACACCGGAACTCGATATTATGGAAATCGAAGGAGCTGAAGGAAACTAGATGACTCCAATGATAGACTATCTTCGAGAAGGAAAACTACCACCTGATCAAAATGAAGCACGGAGAATAAGATATCGAGCTCCGAAATATACACTTGTAGAAGGAAAACTTTACCGAAGATCAGTATCAGGAATTCTTCTGAAATGCGTCTCTAAATCACAAACCGCCGGTATACTACGAGAAATACATGAAGGAGATGCCGGAAATCACAGCGGATCAAGGGCATTGGCCTTAAAATGTCTCAGAACAGGTTACTATTGGCCTACCATCAATAAAGATGCCGCTCAGTATGTCCAAGAATGTCATCACGGCCAAGTTCATGCTAATGTATGTCATCGACCAGCAGAAAACATGCACCCAATCCCGATATGTTGGCCTTTCGATCAATGGGGAATGGACATCGTGGGACCGTTCCCAGCGGCTAGATCCAAGAAAGCTTATGTCCTGGTCGCTGTAGAATATTTCAGCAAATGGATAGAATGCATCGCCCTCGCACGAATAACCCAATTCCAAGTGATCAACTTCCTATGGAAATTCATAGTTTGTCGATTTGGCATCCCAAGGATCCTAATTTCCGATAATGGAACCCAATTCGCGGGAAAACAGGTAATAGAATGGTGTTCGAAACTGGGAATTCAACAAAATTTCACTTCGGTCGGGCATCCTAGTGCGAACGGACAAACCGAAGTTGCAAACCGAGAAATAATAAAATCTTTGGAAAAAAGATTAGGAGCGGCCAAAGGGAAATGGCTCGATGAACTCCCTGGAGTACTTTGGGCGAATCGAACCACAGTCAGAAGCTCGATCGGAGAAACCCCGTTTAGCTTGGTATATGGTTCGGAAGCTGTTATTCCTGTCGAAACTCTGATTCCAACACCAAGAATTGAAATGTACGACGATCATGAAAACGAAAAGACAAGAGAAAATGATGTCGACTTAACAGAAGCTTTGAGAGAAAAAGCCGCTGTACGCTTGCAAGCTACTAAAGCAAATATGGAAAAGGCATACAATCAAAAAGTACGCATCAGAACCTTCAAAGAAGGAGACCTGGTCTTGAAAAAGGTAGAAGTATCCAAGCATGTGGGAAAGTTGCAACAAAATTGGGATGGACCTTATGTCGTCATTGGCGTAGGAAAGAAAGGTTCATACAAAATTGCACACTTGGATGGAACAGCCTTACCAAGAACCTGGAACGCAGTCAACCTTAGAAAGTACTATGGTAAATAAATTTTAGCAGATTATACTGCATTGTTTTTATTTTGTTTTATTGAGTTTTAGTCTTTGTAATAAAGGCCTTAGCCTACAGATCAATTATTAAAGATTTTAGCAATTTCTATAAACCAATTGTTTCGGTAATCACTCCTTGGAAATCTACTATCATATTGGTTGAGATGGAACAAAAGGAGTTAAGTATACATTGATCAGCTCAATAAACACTCCTGAATCCGACCATAAAAACGAGTCGAGTATACATTGATCCGCTCAATAAAAACTCCTCGTCCGTTATTCACGAAGAATCAAAAAGACTTCAGGTACTAAAAACCTAAGTCTAAACAAAACGAGTCGAGTAAACATCGATCCGCTCGATAAAAACTCCTCGATATATATTCAGCAATCAAAAAGACTACAGGTACTAAAAACCTAAGTCTAAACAAAACGAGTCGAGTAAACATCGATCCGCTCGATAAAAACTCCTCGATATATATTCAACGATCAAAAAAGACTTTCGGTATTAAAAACCTAAGTCTAAATTATAAACGAGTTGAGTAAACATTGATCCGCTCAATAAAAACTCCTCGATCTATTCACGACGATTAAAAAAGACTTTTGGGTATTAAAAACCTAAGTCTAAATTATAAACGAGTTGAGTAAACATTGATCCGCTCAATAAAAACTCCTCGATCTATTCACGACGATTAAAAAAGACTTTTGGGTATTAAAAACCTAAGTCTAAATTATAAACGAGTTGAGTAAACATTGATCCGCTCAATAAAAACTCCTCGATCTATTCACGACGATCAAAAAAGACTTTTGGTATTAAAAACCTAAGTCTAAACAAAACGAGTCGAGTATACATTGATCCGCTCAATAAACACTCCTCGATATATATTCACGATGATCAAAAAAGACTTTGGATATTAAAAACCAAAGTTTAAATTATAAACGAGTTGAGTAAACATTGATCCGCTCAATAAAAACTCCTCGATCTACTCATAACAATTCAAACAGACTTTGGGTTAAAAACCTAAGTCTAAACAAAACGAGTCGAGTATACATTGATCCGCTCAATAAAAACTCCTCAATACTTACGACGAACAAAAGACTTTTGTTATGAAAACTTAAGTCAAAATTATAAAAGAGTTGAGTATACATTGATCCGCTCAATAAACACTCCTCGATCCGTTTTCAACGATCTAAAAAGGCTTTTGTTATAAAAACTTAAGTCAAAATTATAAAAGAGTTGAGTATACATTGATCCGCTCAATAAACACTCCTCGATCTATTCCTAACGATCTAAAAATGATCTACTAACACGTCTAAGTCATGAATACGAGTTAAGTATGAATCAATCTACTCGGAAATTACTCCTCGTGAACAAAAATTATGACAGAATCAAACGACAAAGAAGATGTAAGGAATAAAAGTAAAATTTTATTCATCAAATCAGTTACATACAAAAATCCTACGTTACAAAGGCCTACATGCTACTTAAAGATCGTTACAATGATTTAGATGAAATGATCCTATAAGATCGGCGATCCTCACGACAATGTCCACGGAAACACCAATCTCCTCCCTAGTGCCTCGTCGACTATGATCAACCACCTAAGAAGCATGCTGCTCAGGATGGTCGACTTCTTTGGTTCGATGGCCAGGCTCTGAAGATCAAATGTTCCTCCAGACGAAATGAGCATTACCAGCCAGATAAACCGGCAATACTCATTCACCCACAACGAGACACTGCTTGTATAATGGGGTAGACTTTTACTCTGAAGCAGCATCTCTTCGGATGAGTCGTAAAGGATAAAACTTACCAGCACAACCCAGTGGACGACCACTCCTGAGGTAACATCCAAGAATAAGGATGCCTGGTAAGTATGAACCCCCCATGTGCAAACAGAAACCACGGACCTCAAATCTGTGAAAACAACATTTGAGGCCTCATGGGACCCGTTAGTACAAGGTAGGGCTTCCATGGGACCCGTCAGTACAAGACAGAAGAACATCAAGCTATTACGGTGTGAATCATGGTAATGCGACTTTTTGAATATTATGGGATCTGAAGGCAAAACAAAATCTAAGGAAACTGAGATCTCCATCCTTTTTGAGAAATGTCAAATGGAATATGCAAACCGCCTCCCTATTTATAGGGATAGATCTAAGCAATCCAACGGGTGAAAAAGTATCTGATCAAGGGACAGAAATGCGACCCTTTGACTCCCCGTAATAAATGCAAGTAAGTTGGAACGGCGCCTAACTGATCGACTCATTGAGTCGGAAATAAAAACGAAAGAAGATCGTTTCGATCAATACAGCAGAAAACAGATCTAAAAGAGCTCCGAACTGAGAAGGTTTGCACGCTCTTTGCTCATGCAAATATTGTGTTCGGACCTACCAGGGTCGTAACTGCCTCATACGTCCTATGGAAAATTATTAAATAGGCCTTACAAAAACTCCTTCGGAGTCCAAGATATCTGACATAGAAATCAAGAGAATAGCCCTCCTTATTCGAAACTGCAAAGAAGTCACTACCTAACATACCAAAGAATTACTGAAGGGGGTCTGAACAGGTCAGATCTTGCCAAGACTTCTACGTTTTCCAATTCCTCCCATATCAAAGAAATGCTATAGTGAAACATTGGTTGAGGAACATATAGTTCAAAGTTAATAATGAGAAACATAAAGCTTTCGAAGATACTGAAAGGGATATTTTCTCTCAGTCTTATGAAAAGAAAAGAAGAGTTCAACAAAAGGTATAAAAAGCCTCCTTATATAAAGGTAGGTGTCACAAAAAAACAATTTTACAAGGCATGGGTTGAACATCGACCAAGATGCTGAACGGACACTAACAGCTATTCAATCGATTATCGATACGAATAAACCTACTATCTACATTTTTATGTGCAAACGTGATTTTGAATATAACCCAAGGGACTATACTGGGTTGATCAACAAAGATTTGATTTGCAGAGCAAACATTATACCATTCAGTTACATAAATAGTGACCAAGCGAGATCAAGCTACCTTTTCTCTATCCTAAATATTCTCCGCAAAGATCAATTTCAGATAAGTATGCTAATCTATACTGATTATTTCATGATGATTATATTTATGCATAAAGGCAAAATATGCATAAGAAAGTATATTTACAGAAGAAAATTGATCAAGGCAAGGATCTGCCTACAAAAAGGTCATAATTTCCAACTTAGTATTTCTCCCATTACAAAAGTTTCAGCCCGTTGAAAAAAAAAAAAAAAAAAAAAAAAAAAAAAAAAGGGACAGTCCAAGGCCTGCCAGGCCGAACAAAGATCACTGAGAAGAACGGTCAGCAGGTCGACTACTAGAAATAGTCCTTCGAGGAGTCAAGTTGCCAGCAAACGCCATCAACTCCTCTTGACGCTTTAGATAACCGGCGTCATATCCTTCCTCATAGGACCGCCGTTGAGACTCCTCTGCAAGGGCAGCAGCCCGAACCAAGTCATTTTTCTCTTTCTCCCAGACAGACTTCTCCTCCTGCAATTTTTTCAAATCGTCATTAGCAAGCTGCAGCTGGAGAGTCTGCCCTGCGACCTTTGCCGATTCCGACTCCAACCGTCTTTGGTAGGCATCCTTACTATTCCACAGATTATCGTTCTGCACACCCAGCTGAAGGGCAAGATATTTGGACTGAAAAAGAAGAAGAATGAGATAAACCCTCACACAACATGAAAGTCAAAATAAAACTAGGAAAATTATCGAAAGATATGTCTACCTGCTCGCATATCTTAACTAGAGACTGAACAAGGCGTACATTGGAAGTACCCTCAAGTTTTTTTCAGCTCACCAGGCAAAATGGTGCTCAAACCCAGATCCCAGGACAAAGCAACAGGCTCAATTGAGCCAGGCAATTCACTACTAGAAGGGACACCGTCAGGCCGCGGAGTCTCTGACAACATAATGTCTTTGACCTGCTCGAGAATACAACGATCATCTAACAGACGAGGAGATTCTCTCTCGTTGGGGCTAACGGAGGTCTCCTTGCCCGAAGCAGAAATAACGGTTTGACGACCAGACCTAGAACCGGTCCGACCTCCGGAAGGTCCTCCCGATTCGAAGGAAGTAGTCATCACAGTAGTATCAGTCAACAGATAATCAGGACAATCCTGCACAATAGATTGTGTTGTGGAAGGATTGACAAAAAGGCCATCACCAGCTTGCCCTCCGTCGGCGACTGGGGCAGTAGAAGTAAACAAAGGAAGGGAAATAGCAAAATCCCCTCCATGAAAAACATGCTCGAAGGAAGAAGCACTTGAACTAACAGGTATATTATAAGTCGGCTCCTCATTGGACATATCGCCAAAAGCTAACCGACCAGGGGAAGGCGTGCTTCCTACTTTAGTAGAAGAAGAAAAGATTGGTTCTGAAAACGATGAGTTTACTACAGAAAAAGGTTCGGAAGGAATAACACGAGTATCATTCACCGACCTAATTATTGGGGACGAACGAGGAGGTTCCTTCGACGGCCCGTCTCTTCGAGATTTTTTGGATCTATTATCCCTAGCGCTCTCACGAGAAGGTCGTTTAGAAGTATTGCCAAAAAGATTACTCATGATCGAATTGTTAAAAAGTATAAAGCAAGTAACGAGGAATTTTATCGACTAGCCAAAGGAAATGTATTCTATTAGAAGAGACGAGTATAACGGTAAATAACAAGTCAAGTTTTTACCTTTAGTATTTATACTACACGAAAAGACGCTACAGACCTAAAGAAAGGGCGCGAAATAGAAAAACTGACATTGGAACAAACACTAGAATTGGAAAAGACGCACGCATAATGATTGCGGCGAACTTAATAACTTGTCTGAATTATTACGGCGAAGATGAAAAGACGTAACTGTCAGAATCCGAAACGTTTAGCATACAAAGGGATGAAAAGGTAAAATTACAATTAAACCTACGGGTAAATAATTACAAAGATTATTTCAAAAATCACTGTTTCAAGAAGCCTGGTCACTATCCGGAATTCTCTGTTCGCTACCGACGTTCTCGGTCGTGTCAATATCGTCCTCTTTTTCTTCTTCTTCGTCTTCTGGATCGATAAAAGTATTATCAAGCTCATCGTTAACATCAGAAGGAGGAATCGGCAATGGTTTTCCCAATTCTTCGACAAGGTGAGCCAAAGGAAAACCTTGATATACGACATCTGGAAGCTCGGAAGAAGAATAAATTTCACCATAACGATTAAACCGAATGTGCGCCGCCTTAAAATACTCCTTTCGACGGTCGTCGATCATCTCTAAGGCGACCAGCTGATGAACCGCCTTCTTGAAAGTATTCTCCAGAAGAGGACCGACCATCCAGTACACCAACGCCGTATGAACAGGAGAATTAAGAAATTCGCGAATCACTCTTTCATCAGGGTTCCTACCATATCGATCCCTAAGTCCACTAAGAGGGACATCCTTTTCATACTCCTCTAATGAAGCTTGAAGACTTGATACTTGAGATTCTAGCTCACTAATACGAGCAGTACTCTGAAACTGAAATGCCTCTAACTTTTTAGCCATTTGATCGGCTTGCTCTTGAGCACGAGAAGTCTCCAAGACCCTGTTCATAATCTCCTGGTCTTCAGTCCCCGTAGCATGAGTATCTACAACTGGAACGGAAGAAGACGTCGAGGGACCAACCTCTGAACCAGAAAACTTACGAAGAAGAGCTTTATTTTTCTCATCTAGAAACTCACATTGCTGTTTCCAGAGTGCAATTTCATATGCGTATGAGGCTAAACAAGTCTTAATCTGAAAAAGCAAAAGGGTAAAACAAGAAATAAGTTAGCAAGAATGTCTTCAGAATAAAGAAGATCCTATAAAGCAAGCTTGAAAGAATTTACCTTTTCATCATAAAGAGAAGCTCGGATAAAAGGATCCTTACGGAAAAGTTTATTCAAATCACGAGTGAAAACCCCGGATAAAAGAACGCGAGTTGCCTTGTCCACCGCATTCTCACTTTCGTCATGGACAAGAGAATCTTTCTCGGAGTAACCAGCAGCTCTCTTCCCCTCCAAATGGTCTTCGATCATTTCGACCAAGGTGGGCTTTGGGTGATTGTCACCGAGTAAAGAAAGATCATTGCCAGAACGATCATAATAGTTCCTTTTTCTCCCCATCGGGTTATCGCTAGGATGAGGCATCGACCAACTACGACATCCGCGAATTCCCAAGGATGATCTGAGCTGAAGAGGGGGATAACCAGGCCCAGTCCCTTGACGAACGGGGGAATCTTGGGAAGAATTCGGAGACTCCTCTCCATTCTCCTCGGAGTCATGACTCAACTCCAGTTTCCTCTTCCGAGAAGCTCTTTGCTCGATCGGGTTGTTCTCTACGGACTTAGAGGACTTGGATAACACCATCTTTCCCTTTAAAGAATGCCGAGAATTTTCTACCATTTGAGCTGAACGAGAAACAAACTAAGAGTTAGTTTCTCTATATAAGAAAACATTATCGTAACACTAAATCAAAGAGAAATGCTTACCCAATGATTCTGATGATGAGTCGATTGGAAAAGTATGAACACTCAATCCCGCTTTACGAAGGAAACTTTCCCCAATCAGAAGAGCACTCTGATATTTGTTTGCCCGCATATCGGGGATTTCAGCAATGAACTGAGCGTCATCTGGAACAAGTTCACCAGTCGGTAAGCGACCTCCAGGAACCCAACTGGAACCATGATCCCATGAAAAGGGCATGTTCGAACCATCCGCCGAACAAATACGAGGCGGGGGACGAACAAAAAAGAAGTGTGATTTCCAAGAAGGATTGCTAGAAACAGGGGCGTCAAAGATCGCTTGACTAGGTCTCTGACTGGCGAAGAAATACCCACGATTAGATGAACTGGAAATATTGAACCGGAAAAGTTGTGTAAAATTACGAAAGGAAGGTTTAAACCCTTTCGCGATCATCAGAACAGAAAAGCAAACCAGGAAAGCCACAGAATTTGGAACTAATTGTGTCAAGGACACACTAAATATTCTCAAGATGTCAAGAAAAAGGGGGGATAACGGAAGACGGAGGCCGCTATTGAAATGAGCCGTATAAAAGGCGCGACATCCTTCCGGTGGAGAGGTGACCCTATCAGAAGGGGAATGAAGAATTATCTCGGAACCCTCCGGGAAATATTTTACGTAATTATTCACAACCTCCGGAAAAGTATCCACTGTATATGCGCAAGCAAGTTCCTCAATTGGTTCAGAAATCTGAGGAGCAGTACCTTTGCCCTTTTTGGCTTGGGCAGCAACCTCTGTGTCAGAAAGAATCTGTACCTTAAAAGTGTCTTCTATAGGAACAACGAATTCAGAAATTGCAGATTGTTCGCCCAAAGGATTGGAGCGCAACTCCTCCTCGTTATTAGGAGCAACATTCTCCCTCGAGGAAGAAGAAGATTTTCTCAAAGAAGCCATATTTTCAGACTCTCGAAGGGTATAAGTCGATAAAAGGAAAACTTTATATGACGAACGACTAAGTAAGAAAATGACTATGAACTATGAGCAAGGATAAAGGAAAAATGACGAACTCAAAAGTCACCTATTTATACTAAGATGAGAAAAGACGTTTCGAACTCATCGCAATTAATCACATTCCCGCCAAAAACGGAAGGAGATGAAAAGCCTCCAGAATAGACGCGTGGCGATTCATAATCGGACAGAAAAAACGACTATCTATGATATGTAGCACTCTTTTCCTTACTTAAGATTTTTTCCCACAGGGTTTTTTTCTTAAGAAAGGTTTTTAACGAGGCTCCATTCATAGAAAATAAACAGTCGTAAAGAATTACCTACTTCTACGAGATTCTATTATCTATACGCTCGAAGAAGTGAGGGAGTACTGATGGGGGCTATTTCGCACCCTACATCTTGTACGGATCGAGTAAAGAACATGAGATCGGTTCGACCAATTCAAACAGTTCGGGATCATCTTATCGACCCGGCCAAGTACAGCTCTCTTCGACTAGAAGACTATATTTCGGACCCAAGAAGGATATTTGGGCCGAGTCCTATTAGGACTATGTTTCCTTGTAACGCTAGGTTTAGCATTGTATAAATACCTAGTTAATCATTGTAATTAACAACTTAAGCTCTCGGGAATACGCCGTTGAATGCTGCTTACCACAGCATAAGTCAATACTATTCAATAAAGAAAAACCCTTTCCTCTTCATATTGGTGTGTTCTTTACTTTGGTTTGTGTGTTTACTTCTTGTTTTTACAATATTGCTTTTCTTTGTGATTGATCCATCCGGAATAAAGTAACAGAGCCCTATAAAATATATAAATATCAGAAATTCACTGATACCCCTTGAACCCGACGAAATCCGGTTAAATCAGTTACATATTGCATTTTTTGCTACATTTGATGTGTTATACTTATATAAAATGAATACTTTTAGTAGGTAAATGATCGACAAGAGTTGGATCCATAAATCAAGGTTATCAAAAGAATATTCGAATGGGTTAAATGTATTCCTTGATATGGCTTTTAATAATGTATGTCTCAGTGGAAAGATATTATGTCCATGCAAACATTGTAAGAATTCAAAATGGGTAAGTAGAGAGACTTCGAAAGAACATCTGATAGTTGATGGATTCATGAAGGGTTACACACATTGGGTTTTACATGGGGAAGACACATCATCTAGTCAGCCTAATTTTCAACAAAATGATAACTTTGATATTATCAATGAAATGCATGATCTGGTGCATGATGCTTTTGGGGTCAAAGATACAAGTGTAGAAATCGAAGAGGAACCAAATGAACAAGCTACTTCTTTCTACAAAGTTGTTAGATGATGCTCAACAATAATTATATCCAGGGTGCAAGCAATTTTCCAAATTGAAATTTATAGTATGACTCTTTCACCTAAAGTGCAAGGGAAAATGGACGAACAAGACATTCACAATGCTTCTTGAATTGTTAAAAGAGGCATTTCCTGATCTAACAGAGTCATTGTGATTTAACCGGATTTTGTCGAGTTAATTATTTCAGTGAATATGGGATATTGGGGGTACTCAATATTAATGATTTAAGGGGCTCTGTTACTTTATTCAGGATGGATCAATATCAAAGAAGAACAATTTTGAGGGAACAACAAGTAATTATCATAACCAACATAAAAATAATATGAATATGAAGAGAAAGCTCTTTTCTTATTGAATAATCTTGGATTCTGCTGTTTATGCAGGATTTAGTGGCGTATTTGCCGTGTACTCGACATGTCTAATACAATGATTAACTAGGTATTTATATCATACTAAACCTAGCATTACAAGGAAACATAATCCTAATAGGACTCGGCCCAATTATACTTTTTGAGTCCGGAGTGTAGTCTTCTTGTCGAAGAGAGTTGTATTCGTCCAGGTCGATAAGATGATCCCGAACTGACTTGTCTGGTCGAACCGATCTTTTATTCTTCAGTCGATCCGCACATTATAACGGGTGTGAAATAGCCCCCATCAGTACTCCCTCACTTCTTCGAGCGTTTAGGCAGTAGATGCTCGTATAAGTAGACGATTTCTTACGACTGCTATCTTCTATGAATGGTGCCTCATTAAAAGCCTTACTTAAGAAAAAACCCAGTGGGAAAAAATCTTATGTAAGGAAAAGAGTGCTACGCATCATAGATAGTCGTTTTCTCTTTTCAATTATGAATCGCCACTCATCCCTTCGGGGAGGCTTTTTATCTTCTTCCATTTTTGGCGAGAATATGATTAATCGTGATGAGTTCGAAGCGTCTTTTCTCATCTCAGTATAAATAGGTGACTATTAAGTTTTTCATTTCTACTTTGTACTTCCTTATACTTTGCAGTCATTCTCTTGCTTAGTCGTTCATCATATAAAGTTTTCCTTTTATCGACTTATATCCTCCGAGAATCCAAAAATATGGCCTCTTTAAGAAAATCTTCCTCGTCTTTAAATGAGAGAGTCGCTCCTACTATCGAGGAGGTGCTATTCTAATCCTTTAAGCGAGCAGGTAGGGGTATCTAAATTCATTGTTCCTACTGAGGATACTTTTAAGGTGCAAATTCTGTCTGATACACATGTCGTAGCCAGAGCTAAAAAAGGCAAAGGTACAGCTCCTCAAATTTCTGAACCGATTGAGGATCTTGCTTGCGTTTATACTGTGGATACTTTCTCTGAGGTCGTGAGCAATTATACCAAATATTTTCCGGAAGGTTCCAAGATAGTCCTCCCTTCTCCTACAGATAGGGTTACATCTCCGCCGGAGGGATGTCTAGCCTTTTACACAGCCCATTTTAATAGCGATCTGCGTCTTCCGTTGTCTTCCCTCTTTCTCGATATTTTGAAAATATTCAGTGTCTCCCTGACTCAATTAGTCCCAAATTCCGTGGCATTCGTAGTATGTTTTTCTGTTTTGATGATAGCGAAAGGATTCCAACCCTCCTTTCGTAATCTCACGCAATTATTTCGTTTTAACATTTCTAGTTCCTCCAATCGTGGATATTTCTTCGCTAGTCAGAAACTTAGTCCCGCAATTTTTGACTCCCCAGTTTCTAGCAACCCTTCCTGGAACTCTCATTTTTTCTTTGTTCGTCCACCATCTGATCTTCGTTTGGCAGATGGTTCGACTACGCCTTTTTCGTGGGATCATGACTCCAAATGGGTTTACGGAGGTCGCCTGCCGACTGGTGAACTTATTCCCGATGATCCTCAGTTTATTGGTGAAATCCAGGCTATGCGTGCCAACAAATATCAGAGTGCTCTTCTTATAGGAGAAGTTTTTCTTCGCAATGCGGGATTGAGTGCTCATATTTTTCCAATCCCTTCGTCACCTGATTCACTGGGTAAGTTTTTCTTTCAGCATAGTGTTACGATGATCCCTTTTTTGCAGAAAATCTAACTTTGACCGTGTTTCTTTTTCAGCTCATATGGTAGAAAATTCCCGACATTCTTCAAAGGGAAAAATGATGTTGTCCAAATCCTCCAAAACCATAGAGAACGTCCCTATCGAGGAGAGAGCATCTCGGAAGAGAAAACTGGAGTTGAGTCATGAGTCCGAGGTGAATGGAGAGAAATCTCCAGATTCTTCTCAGGAGTCCCCTATTCGTCAGGGGACAGGATCCAGTTATCCCCCCCTTCAGCTTAGAACATCCTTAGGTATTCGTGGATGTCGCAGCTGGTCGATGCCTCATCCTAATAATAATCCGGTGGAGAGGAAGAGGAGCTACTATGGTCGTTCCGGTAACGATCTTTCTTTACTTGGCGACAATCATCCAAAACCTACTTCGGTTGAAATGATTGAGTATCATTTAGAGGGAAAGAGTGCCGCTGGCTACTCTGAGAATGATTCACTTGTCCACTACGAGAGCGAGAATGCGGTTGATAAGGCAACTCGTGTTCTTTTGTCCGGCGTTTTTACTCGCGACATGAATAAGCTTTTTCGGAAGGATCCTTTGGAGAAATTTCAGCGAGCTTCTCTTTATGCTGAAAAGGTGATCTTTTTGAGTTTGCTTTATAGGATATTTTACTTCGAAGATCTTTTTAGTTTGCTAACTCATTTATTGTTTTACCCCTTTACTTTTTCAGACTAAGACTTGTTTAGCATCATATGCTTATGAAACTGCTCTCTGGAAACAACAATGTGAGTTTCTGGATGAGAAATACAAAGCTTTACTTCATAAGTCTTCTGGTTCAGAGGTTGGTCCCTCAATGTCTTCTTCCGTCCCGGTCGTAGAGACTCGGGTTACGGGGATCGAAGACCAAGAGATTATAGACAGGATTCTGGAGACTTCCCGTGCTCAAGAACAAGCCAATCAATTGGCTAAAAAGTTAGAGGAGTTCCAATTTCAGAGTACTGCTCGGATTAGCGAGTTGGAATCACAAGTATCAAGTCTTCAAGCTTCTTTAGAGGAGTATGAGGGGGACATTCCTCTTAGTGGACTCAGGGATCGTTATGGCAGGAATCTTGATGAAAAAGTGATTCGTGAATTCCTTAGCTCTCCTGTCCATACGGCGTTGGTATATCAAATGGTCGGTCCGCTCCTAGAAAGTACTTTCAAGAAGGCGGTTCATCAGCTGGTCGCTTTTGAAATGATAGAAGATCGTCGAAAGGAATATTTTAAAACGGCACATATTCGGTTAAACCGCTATGGCAAAGTATACTCTCCTTCCGAGATTCCAGACGTCGTTTATCAAAATCTTCCTTTGGCTTACCTCGTCAAAGTGTTCGGAAATCCATTGCCGATTCCTCCCTCCGATATTAATGATGAGGTCGATAACAATTTTTTCGATCGAGAAGAAGAGGAAGAAGATATTGTCATAGCAGAAGAAAGAGACGTCGGTAGTGAACATAAAATTCCGGATAACGATCAAGCTTTTCACCCCTTTGTTAAATAAAACGTTTTGTATTCTGACCGTCACGTCCTTTCGTGTTCTCGCTTTGCTTATCTCTCAACAGAATACTCCTTCTTTATTAGGTCGATAAGCTTCTTCGATAGTTTAAATTTACTTCTTGAATTCCGATCATGACTAATCTTTTCGGTAATACCTAAAAGCGTCCTTCCCGTGAGAGCGCTAGGAATACTAGACTGAAAAAGTCTAGAACAGAGGGACCCTCGATAGAACCTCCTCGTTCTTCTTCTATTACTAGGTCGGTGATCGACACTCCTGTCATCCCTTCTGAACCTTTTTCTGTAATTAGTTCATCTTTTGTACAACCAAATTTTTCTTCTTCTACTGAAGTAGGAAGTAGGCCTTCCTCTGGTCGGGTGGCTTTTGGTGATTCGTCCAACGTGGAGCAGACATTTGATATACCTGTCTCCTCAGGTGTTTCTTCTTTTGAGCAAGGTTTTCATGGAGGGGACTTTGTTAACTCCCTTCCTTTTTCTACCTCTGTTGCCTCGGTCGTCAGCGGAGGGCAAGTTGATGAGGGTTCCTTTGTCAATCCCTCCGTAACACAACCTATTTCTCAAGATTTTCCTGATTACTTGTTTAATGATACTACCGTGATGACTACTTCTTTTGAATCTGGTGGGCCTTCTGGAGGTTGGATTGGGTCGAGGTCCGGTCGTCAAACCGTTATTTCTGCTTCGGGTAAGGAGAGATCAGTTAGTCCCAACGAGAGGGAATCTCCTCGTCCGTTAGATGATCGTTGTATCCTTGAGCAGGTTAAGGATATCATGCAGTCAGCGACTCCCCGTCCTGACAATGTCCCTCTTGTTAGTGAACTGTCGGGCTCTGTTGAGCCTGACGCTTTGTCCTGGGATCTAGGCCTGAGCACTATTTTGCCCGGTGAGTTGAGGAAGCTTGAGGGTACTTCCAACGTACGCCTTGTTCAGTCGCTAGTGAAGTTGTGCGAGCATGTAGACCTATCCTTCATTATTTTTCCCGCTTTTATTTTGATTGCCTTGTTATATAAGGACTGTTTTCTTTTTCCAGGCTAAGTATTTTGCACTCCATCTGGGTGTGCAAAACGACGATCTGTGGATAAGTAAAGATGCTTATCAACGTCATTTGGAATCAGAGTCGGCGAAGGTCACAGGGCAGAGCCTCCAATTGTAGCTTGCCAATGATGATCTGAAAAAATTACAAGAGGAGAAATCTGTCTGGGAGGCAGAGAAAAATGACTTGGTTCAGGCCGCTGCCCTAGCAGAGGAGTCTCGACGGCAGGCCTATGAGGAAGGTTATGATGCCGGTTATCTAAAGCATCAGGAGGAGTTGATGGCGTTTGCAAGTAACTTATCTCCTCTGAAGTGTGCATCTGCTAGGCGTCCTGGTGATAGCAATCCTTCTCGCTGATCCAATTTTGACCTGGCTGTTACTTTGAGTTTCCTCTTATTTTTTTTTTTTTTTTTTTTTTTAGTGTCCCAACCTTTTCTGTAGTTGCTTGGGCTGCAGTTTTTTGTATGGGTAGATTTAACTGAGACTGTGATCTTCTACAGGCAAATCTATGCCTTGATGAATTTCAATCCGTAGATATATTTTGTTGTTCATATTTTGCAGTTTATGCATAAATATAACTTCTTGAAATAATCAGTATAGATTAGTATACTTATCTCATGTTGGTCTTCTCGGAGGACATCTATTCTCTGAAAATGTAGCTTTAGTCCTACTTGATCAGTGTTTGAATAACTGAATGATATAATGTTTGTTCGGCAAATCAAACTTTTTTCAAATGAAGTATAAGAACGATGATCCATCAAGCATGATCCCTTATGGTCTTTCAGAAGTCGTGTTAGACATAAAAATATGGACAGCAAGGAGTCCATGTAGACAGTTGATCGAATATTTTAAAGAAATTCTCAGCTTTGGCGTCGCTGTTCGACCAGTCCCTTGTAAATTTGTCCTTTAGTTAAAGATATCTTATTTAAGGACGTTGTCATTTCTTCTGTTGAGCTTTGCTCTTCTTTTAAATTTTCGGAATCTATAAAATCGTTCCAAATAATCTCTTAAGATCCATGTTTCTCTGTAGTGATTGTGAGTTCTTTGTTCCTCGAATAAAGCAACCGGTGTATCGATATATCATTTCTTTGATATGGGAGGAATTAGAAAATATAGATTATTAGCCAGATCTAGCTTGTTCAGACCCCCTTCAGCAATTCTTTGGAATGTTAGGCAGTTACTTTATCGTAATCTTGAGGAATGACGGCTATTCTCCTGATTTCCATGTCAGATTTCTTGGATTCCAACTGAGGTCTAAACGTGGTTAGGTGATAATTATTTTACGTGACATATGAGGCAGTTACGGCCTCGTAGGTCGGAGTATGAAATCCTTTATTTCTTTAGTCGAGTTGATACTTTGGTGTATTGTCGGGGATCTCTCGCTCTTTGTTAAACGATTAGCATATGCGAGCGTGCAGACTTTCTGTGTTGGATCTCTTTTAGCTCTTGTTTTTTATTGTGCTTAGATCGCTTCGATCTTCTTTCTCTTTTATTATCGATTCGTTTGCCGATCCGGGAGGCGCCGTTCCAACTTACTTGCATTTATTACGGGGAGTCAAAAGGTCGCATTTCCGTCCCTTGGTCAAATATCTATCCAACCGTAGGATTATTTGCACAAGTGCCTATAAATAAGTAGGCAATTTCCATATCTTTTATGTTTTCTCAGAAAAGATGGAGATCTCAGTTTCCTTAGATTTCATTTTGCCTTCTGATCCCATAATATTCAAAAAGTCTCATTATCATGAGTCATATCATAATGAATTAAATTTCATCTGCCTTGTACTAACGGGTTCCATGTAAGCCCTATCTTGTACTAACGGGTCCCATGAGGCCTCGAACTTTGTATCCACGGGTTTGAGGTCCGTGGTTTCCTGCTTGCACATGGAGGGTTCGTATTTACCAGGCACCCATTCTCTTGGATGTTACCTCCGGAGTGATAGACTACCGTGGTGTGCTGGTAAATTGCTCGCTGCGACGGTCCTTGCGAGATGCTGCTTCAGAGTAAAATGTTTTAACTCTCATTGTAAAAGCAGTATCTTGTTGTGGGTGAATGAGTATTGCCAGTTATCTGGCTGGTAATGCTCATTTTGTATGGAGGAACATTTGATCTTCAGAGCTTGGCCATCGAACTAAAGAAGTCGATCATCCTGAGCAGCATGCTTCTTAGGTGGTCAGTCACTATTAACGAGGCACTAGGGAGGAGATTGATGTTTCCGTGGACATTGTCGTGAAGAGCACCAATCCATAAAATAGGATTAGTTTATCCAAACAATTGTAACGATGTGTAAATCGTATATAGACCTTTGTAATCTAATCAAAGCTTTTTGTATGTAATTTATCACATGTTCCTTGAACACGGATGAATAAAACTTCATTATTACTCTTTGCGTTCTTCTTGTTGTTGATTTCGTCTCAATTTTAGTTTATATTATTATCGAGGAGCGTTTATCGAGCGGATCGATTTATACTCAACTCTTTTCATTTAGACTTAGGTTTTTATACCAAAAGCCTTATAATCGTTAAAAATAGATCGAGGAGCGTTTATTGAGCGGATCAATGTATACTCAACTCTTTTTTGTTTAGACTTAGGTTTTTATACCAAAAGTCTATTAATCGTTAAAGAATAATCGAGGAGTGTTTATTGAGCGGATCAATGTATACTCAACTCTTTTTGTTTAGACTTAGGTTTTTATACCAAAAGTCTATTAATCGTTAAAAAATAATCGATGAGTGTTTATTGAGCGGATCAATGTATACTAAACTCTTTTTATTTAGACTTAGGTTTTTATACCAAAAGTCTTTTAATTGTTGAAATATAATCGAGGAGTGTTTATTGAGCGGATCAATGTATACTTAACTCCTTTTGTTTAGACTTAGGTTTTTAATACCAGAAGTCTTTTAATCGTTGAAAAATAATCGAGGAGTGTTTATTGAGCGGATCAATGTATACTCAACTCTTTGTATTGAGACTTAGGTTTTTATTACCAGAAGTCTTTTAATCGTTGAAAAATAATCGAGGAGTGTTTATTGAGCGGATCAATGTATAATCAACTCTTTGTATTGAGACTTAGGTTTTTATACCAAAAGTCTTTTAATCGTTAAATGTAGATCGAGGAGTGTTTATTGAGCGGATCAATGTATACTCGACTCGTTTGTTGATATATCGAGGAGTGTTTATTGAGCGGATCAATGTATACTCGTCTCGTTTATTGTTAGATCGAGGAGTGTTTGTTGAGCGCATCAATGTATACTCGACTCGTTTATTGTTAGATCGAGGAGTGTTTATTGAGCGGATCAATGTATACTCGACTCGTTTGTTGATAGATCGAGGAGTGTTTATTGAGCGGATCAATGTATACTCGACTCGTTTGTTGATAGATCGAGGAGTGTTTATTGAGCCGATCAATGTATACTTGACTCGTTTGTTGATAGATCGAGGAGTGTTTATTGAGCCGATCAATGTATACTCGACTCGTTTGTTGATAGATCGAGGAGTGTTTATTGAGCCGATCAATGTATACTCGACTCGTTTGTTGATAGATCGAGGAGTGTATCGAGGAGTGTTTATTGAGCGGATCAATGTATACTCGACTCGTTTGTTGATAGATCGAGGAGTGTTTATTGAGCGGATCAATGTATACTCGACTCGTTTGTTGATAGATCGAGGAGTGTTTATTGAGCGGATCAATGTATACTCGACTCGTTTGTTGATAGATCGAGGAGTGTTTATTGAGCGGATCAATGTATACTCGACTCGTTTGTTGATAGATCGAGGAGTGTTTATTGAGCGGATCAATGTATACTCGACTCGTTTATTATTAGATCGAGGAGTGTTCATTGAGCGGATCAATGTATACTCGACTCGTTTATTTCTTGGACTTGACCAATACTTATCGTAGGATTGCGAGGAATGTTTACGAATCAATCGATTTATACTCAATCTCGATTTAATATTTAAAATCGCTAGAATCTTTAATTATCGAACTGTAGGCTAAGGCCTTTATTACAAAGAATGAAACTGACTAAAATAAAACAAAGTAAAGCAGCATGTTCTACTAAAATTTATTTACCATAGTATTTTCTAAGGTTGACTGCATTCCAGGTTCTTGGTAAGGTTGTTCCATCCAAGTGTGCAATTTTGTATGAGCCTTTCTTTCCTACGCCAATGACAACGTAAGGTCCATCCCAATTTTGCTGTAGCTTTCCCACATGCTTGGATACTTCTACCTTTTTCAAGACCAGGTCCTCTTCTTTGAAGGTTCGGATGCGTACCTTTTGATTATACGCTCTTTCCATATTTGCTTTAGTGACTTGCAAACGTACAGCGGCTTTTTCTCTTAAAGCTTCTGTTAAATCAATATCATTTTCTCTTATCTTTTCATTTTCCTGGTCGTCATACATTTCAATCCTTGGTGTTGGAATTATCGTTTCGACAGGAATAACAGCTTTCGAGCCATATACTAGACTGAATGGGGTTTCCACGGTTGAGGTCCGGACAGTGGTTTGATTAGCCCAAAGTACTCCTGGGAGTTCATCAAGCCATTTTCATTTGGCTGCTCCTAATCTTTTTTCCAAGGATTTTATTATTTCACGGTTTGCTACCTCAGTCTGTCCGTTCGCTCTAGGATGCCCGACCGAAGTAAAATTTTGCTGAATTCCTAGTTTTGAACACCATTCTATTACCTGTTTTCCCGCAAATTAGGTTCCACTATCAGAAATTAGAATTCTCGGGATGCCAAATCGACACACTATGAATTTCCAGAGGAAGTTGATCACTTGAAACTGGGTTATCCGTGCAAGGGCGATGCATTCTATCCACTTGCTGAAATACTCAACAACAACCAGAACGTATGCTTTCTTGGATCTAGCTGCGGGGAAAGGTCCTATAATGTCCATTCCCCATTGATCGAATGGCCAACACACTGGTATCGGGTGTATGTTTTCGGCTGGTTGATGACATATATTAGCATGGACTTGGCCATGATGACATTTTTGGACATCTTTGGGCAGGAATTCTATCTTGCCGTTTGGGGCCCGAGCCCGTAGCTTTGTTTTTGTTCTTATCTTTAAAAGAATTCATTTATTCCTGGGTCATATACTTAGACGCCAGGCTCATGATGTCCGCGAACGTTCTTGGTTGTTTTTGGCTGAGGGCGTTTCCGAACTACCTATTCATTGTGAGGTCGAAGAGAATCGAGATTATGTAATCAATATTGGGGGAATCGATTTTGAGTAATTCGACATTAAATCTTGCCAACCAGTTCCTTAAAGATTCACCTTCTTGTTGATAAATGGTTCCTAAATAGCTCATTGGCAATTTTTGTCTCTTTTGACTGGCGAATTGCTGTGTTAGTTTGTTGCATAATTCTCTAAAACTGAATATGGAGTTGGCTGGTTGTTTGGCGAAGCAGTCCAAAGCTAATCCTTCTGACGTGGTCACCATCAGCTTAGCGGTGAACTCCGCCGAGTGAGAATACAAGTTCATTATGTTTGTGAAACTAAAGATATAGTCATCTGGATCAGTGGTTCCGTCGTATCTGGGTAGTCTACCCGGAACCTGTTCGATTGACTGTGCCTCTTTTATTTCTCTGCAGAAGGGGGAGCACGCTGCTAGGCTCTCCTGGAGTTCTGTGGTTCTGGCCAACGGGTTTTGAACGGATCGTAAGCGTTGCTCGAGTCGTTCTTGTACCATTTTTTCGATTTCTGTTTCCGAGAATCGCATTGTTCTTGGTCGATTCGGGATTGCCTCGCCAGCGTCATCCTCGATGGGGATTATGGTGTGTTCCTTTGATTCGTTGCGTTGTGGTCTCCTTCGATCCGCTTTTCTTCGGACATTGTCATCGGAAGGTTTTGAATTCCCCTGCTGTGGACTGTGTAGCGAGCGTCGCTCGCTCGCCGGACTATCAGCTTGTTGGGAGATTTGATCGTTTTGCCTTGGCGTTCTTTGAGCGGGATTTGCCCTAGCAGTTCTAACGTTTTGAGGAACTTGTTCGAGTACGAGTAATTCCTCTGGGGAGAGTGATTTAAGGAGCATAGCGATCTGTCGAAATTTCTCCTGAGCATCTGACAGGGGGATCGGGATCGTTGGAGCTACCCGTTCTTCCGGTACTGCGCCAGTAGGGATCCCTTGTGGTTCCTCCCGATTCTGATGATGCTCATTCTATTGCTGATTATCGTTGGATACAGGGGCGTTATTATCGGTATTACCCCGCGGATCCTCAGACGCATCATGTTGGTTGGTGGTGTTACTTCTTGCTCCGTTACGAGCAGTCTTCCTCGGGCGAGCCATATGTCGATCGAATAATTAACCTAGGCCCCACGGTGGGCGCCAACTGATTTAACCGGATTTCGTCGGGTTAATTATATCAGTGAATATGGGATATTGGGGGTTCTCAATATTAATGATTTAAGGGGCTCTGTTACTTTATTCAGGATGGATCAATCTCAAAGAAGAACAATTTTGAGGGAACAACAAGTAATTATCATAACCAACATAAAAATAATATGAATATGAAGAGAAAGCTCTTTTCTTATTGAATAATCTTGGATTCTGCTGTTTATGCAGGATTTAGTGGCGTATTTGCCGTGTACTCGACGTGTCTAATACAATGATTAACTAGGTATTTATATCATACTAAACCTAGCATTACAAGGAAACATAATCCTAATAGGACTCGGCCCAATTATCCTTTTTGAGTCCAGAGTGTAGTCTTCTTGTCGAAGAGAGTTGTATTCGTCCGGTTCGATAAGAAGATCCCGAACTGACTTGTCTGGTCGAACCAATCTTTTATTCTTCAGTCGATCCGCACATTATAAGGGGTGTGAAATAGCCCCCATCACATTGCCTAAGTCTTACTATGAAGTACGTAAGATTATTGGGGCATTGGGTCTCACCTGTATCAAAATTGATGCATGCCCTAATGATTGCATGTTGTACTGGAAAGAGCATGAGAATGATATTGCATGCCATGTTTGTAATACATCAAATATCTTCAAGCCGAAAATACTACCATAGATGAAGAAGTTTCATCTAAAAAGTGCAAAAAAGTTCCAGCAAAGGTGTTGAGGTTGATAGGATAGTGCCCAGCAAGCCAATATTAATTAGCTTGTTGAAGTACTATTTTCTTATGGTTTATAATTAATACGCCCGTTCATTCATAGTATGTGAAATTGAACAATGGCCAACTTCATCTCTCGCGAACTTATCTAAGCGATTGGATGAAATCCAAAGGTCACAATAGAGTATGGGACGATTCACTTCAGTACTGAGTGCAATCATGAAACAGTCTCTAAGGTCGTGATCTTAAAACCGTTCCAAGTCATAGATTCCAAATGAGACGTGGTATCGTAGGAATCTCCAAGACTTGTACAAATATGCATGATTCACATGGAGTGAATTTGTAGCGTTTCATGAGCAAGGCATTTGAGGCCAGTGCATATGAGTATGATTTAACCGAATTTCGTCGGGCAAGATTATATCAGTAAATAGGTGATATTAGTGATTCACAATCAATATGATTTAAAGGGCTCTGTTACTTTATTCCGGATGGATCAATCTCAAGGAAGAACAATTAGTTGGAACAATCAGTAATAAAGACAATCCATGAATATGATAATGTAGCAAAAGCTTTTTTATTGAATAATCTTAGATTATGTTGTTATGCAGGCGTAAGTTGAGTATGTAAAGCGTGTGTAATACAATGATTAACTAGGTATTTATATCACGTTAAACCTAGCTTTGCAAGGAAACATAATCCTAATAGGACTCGGCCCAATCGTCCTTCTTGAGTCCGGATTGTAGTCTGCTTGTTGAGGATAGTCGTATTCTACCGGGTCGATAAGATGATCCCGAACTGACTCGTCTGGTCGAACCGATCTTTTATCCCTTAGTCGATCCGAACATTATAAGGGGTGCAAAATAGCCCCCATCAGTACTCCCTCACTTCTTCGAGCGTGTATGTAGTAAAAGCTCATAGAAGTAGATGGTTTCTTACGACTGTTATTTTCTGTGAGTCGTGCCTCGTTAAAAACCTTACTTAAGAAAAAACCCTGTGGGAAAAAATCCTAAGTAAGGAAAAGAGTGCTACGCATCATAGATAGTCGTTTTCTCTTTCCAATTATGAACCGCTACGCGTCCCTCTGGGGAGGCTCTTTATCTTTTTCCATTTTCGGCGGGAACGTGATTAGTTGTGAGGACTTCGAAACGTCTTTTCACTTCCCAGTATAAATAGGTGACTATTAAGTTTGTCATTTTTACTTTATACTTCCTTTCACTTCGCAGTCATTTTCTTGCTTAGTCGTTCATCATTTAAAGTTTTCCTTTTATCGACTTATATCCTCCGAGGATCCAAAAAATGGCTTCTATAAGAAAATCTTCTTACTCCTTTAGGGAGAATGTCACTCCCATTATCGAGGACGGGTTGCATTCTAATCCTTCGAGCGAGCAAACTGGAGTTTCAGAATACATTGTTCCTGCTGAGGATACCTTTAAGGTACAAATTCTTTCTGATATGGACGTCGCTGCCCGAGCCAAGAAAGGCAAAGGCACAGCTCCTCAAATTTCTGAACCGATTGAGGATCTAGCTTGTGCTTACACTGTGGATACTTTCTCTGAGGTTGTGAACAATTATGCCAAATATTTCCCGGAGGGTTCCGAGATAGTTCTCCCTTCTCCTTCTGATAGGGTTACATCACCGCCGGAAGGATGTCGAGCCTTTTACACGGCCCATTTTAATAGTGGTCTGCGTCTTCCGTTGTCTGCCCTCTTTCTTAATATTTTAAAAATATTCAGTGTGTCCTTGACTTAATTAGTCCCTAATTTCGTGGCCTTCGTGGTTTGTTTTTTTGTTTTGATGATAGCGAAAGGATTCCAACCCTCCTTTCGTAATTTTACGCAATTGTTTCGCTTTAACATTTATAGTTCCTCCAATCGCGGATATTTCTTCGCTAGCCAGAAGCCTAGTCGCGCAATCTTTGACTCCCCAGTTTCTAGCAACCCTTCTTGGAAATCTCATTTTTTCTTTGTTCGTCCACCATCTGATCTTCATTTGGCGGATGGCTCGACTACGCCCTTTTCGTGGGATCATGACTCCAAGTGGGTTTATGGAGATCGTCTGCCGACCGGTGAACTTATTCCTGACGATCCTAAATTTATTGGTGAAATCCAGGCTATGCGTGCCAATAAATATCAAAGTGCTCTTCTTATTGGAGAAGTTTTTCTTCGCAAAGTGGGATTGAGTACTCATGTTTTTCCAATTACTTCGTCATTTGAATCACTTGGTAAGCATTTATTTCAGCATAACGTTGTGATGATCTCTTTTCTGCAGAGGGTCTGACTTTGACCGTGTTTCTTTTTCAGCTCATATGGTAGAAAATTCCCGACATTCTTCAAAGGGAAAAATGATGTTGTCTAAATCCACCAAATCCATAGAGAATGTTCCTATCGAGCAGAGAGCGTCTCGGAAGAGAAAATTGGAGTTGAGTCATGACTCTGAGGAGAATAGAGAGGAATCTCCAGATTCTTCTCAAGAATCTCCTATTCGTCAGGGGACAGGATCCGGTTATCCCCCTCTCCAGCTTAAGACATCTTTGGGTATACGTGGATGTCGCAGCTGGTCGATGCCTCATCTCAATGACAATCCGGTGGGGAGAAAGAAGAGTTATTATGGTCGTTCTGGTAACGATCTTTCTTTACTCGGCGATTATCATCCAAAACCTACCTTGGTTGAAATGATCGAGGATCATTTAGAGGGAAAAAGAGCCGCTGGCTATCTTGAGAATGATTCTTTAGTTCACGACGAGAGCGAAAACGCAGTGGATAAGGCCACTCGTGTTCTTTTGTCCGGCGTTTTTACTCGTGACATGAATAAGCTTCTTCGGAAGGATCCTTTGGAGAAATTTCAGCGAGCTTCTCTTTATGCTGAAAAGGTGATCTGTGCTTATAGGGTAATTTTCTTCGTGGATTCCTTTAGTTTGCTAATTCATTTTTTTTTATTCCTTTTCTTTTTCTCAGACTAAGACTTGTTTGGCATCATATGCCTATGAAACTGCTCTCTGGAGACAACAATGTGAGTTTCTGGATGAGAAATATAAGACTTTACTTCATAAGTCTTCTGATTCAGAGGTTGGTCCCTCAATGACTTCTTCCGTTCCGGTCGTAGAGACTCGGGCTACGGGGACTGGTGACCAGGAGATTATAGACAGGGTTCTGCAGACTTCCCGCGCTCAAGAACAAGCCAATCAATTAGCTAAAAAGTTAGAAAAGTTCCAATTTCAGAGTACTGCTGGAATTAGCGAGTTGGAATCTCAAGTATCAAGTCTTCAAGCTTCTCTAGAGGAGTATGAGAGGGACATTCCTCTTAGTGGACTCAGGGATCGTTATGGCCGGAATCCTGATGAAAAAGTGATTCGTGAATTCCTCAGCTCTCCTGTTCATACAGCGATGGTATATCAAATGGTTGGTCCGCTCCTAGAAAGTACGTTCAAGAAGGCGGTTCATCAGTTGGTCGCTTTTGAAATGATAGATTATCGTCAAAAGGAATATTTTAAAACGGCGCACATTCGGTTGAACCGTTATGGCAAAGTATATTCTCCTTCCGAGCTTCCAAACGTCGTTTATCAAAAATTTCCTCTGGCTCACCTTGTCAAAGAGTTTGGAAAACCATTGCCTATTCCTCCTTCAGATATTAATGACGAGGTCGATGACAATTTTATCGATCCAGAGGAAGTGGAAGAAGATATTGTAACAGCAGAAGAAGGAGACATCGCTAGCGAACAGAAAATTCCGGATAGCAACCAAGCTGTATGATATATTGATCTTGTGAAATAACCTTTGTAACTGTTTACCGTAAATCTAATTGTAATATTACTTTTTTATCCCTTTGTGAGATAAACGTTTTGTATTCTGACAGTCACGTCCTTTCGTCTTCTCTGTAATAATTCAGACAGGTCATTAACTTTGCTGTAATCATTATGCGTATGTCTTTTCAAATTCTAGAGTTTATTCCAAGACCAATTTCTGTATTTCGCGCCCTTTCTTTGGGTCTATCGCGTCTTTTCGTATAATATAAATATAAAAGGTAAAAGCTTGACTCGCTATTTACCGCTTTACTCATTTCTTAACAGAATACTTTTTCTTCAGCAGGTCGATAAGCTTTCTCGATATTTTAATTTTACTTTTTGAATTCCGATCATGAGTCATCATTTTGGTAACACATTGAAGCGTCCTTCCCGTGAGAACGCTAAATATATCTGACTGAAGAAGTCTCGAACAGATGAGCCCTCGATGGAACCTCCTCGTTCGTCCTCTGTTAGTAGGTCGGCGACCGATACTCCTGTCATCCCTTCTGAACCTTTTTCTGTAGTTAGTTCATCTTTTGTACAACCAAACTTTTCTTCTTCTGGTGAAGTAGGAAGTAGGCCTTCCCCAGGTAGGGTTGCCTTTGGTGATTCGTCATTTATGGAGCAAACTTTTGACGTACCCTTTTCTTCAGGCACTTCTTCTTTCGAACATGGCACATATGAACATGTTCCTGTTAATTCTCTTCCTTTTTCTTCTTCTGTTGCCCCGGTTGTTAGCGGAGGCCAAGTTGGTGTTGTCTCGGAGGTGATTAATCATGGTTCCTTTGTAAATCCCTCCACAACACAACCTATTTCTCAAGATTTCCCTGATTACTTGTTTAATGATACAACCGTTGTTACTACTTCCTTCGAATCCGGCGGGCCTTCTGGAGGTCGAACTGGGTCAAGGTCCGGTCGTCGAACCGTTATTTCTGCTTCAGGTAAGGAGACCTCACTACAACAAAAACTGGATTATTGGACACTTTCAAGGGGACATTTATTTTTATGTGTCCCAAACTTTATGTTTTAAGACATTTATTTTTAAGTGTCCCATAAGAAAATGATTATGGGACACTTAATTCTGGAGCGGGAAAAATGGCGCCCTTATTTTTGTTCCAATTTTTTTTTTTGTTTCACTCAAATTCCCTTTCACTTCTCTATCAAATAAACCCTCTCTATCTTCTCTATCAAAAACCCTCTCTAGCTTCTCTATCACAACATGAAAGAAATCAAATAACAAATACTAATCAATCAACAGGTAATTTCTTCTTCTTTTTCTCACAATCGGCCCAAGTCCTCTGTTTTTCTTTTTCAATTTCTCTTTCTTATTTTCGATTTTCCCTTCAATTTGGGTCACAACCTGCTTTCTCACAATTGGTTTTTGGGTTACAATCGATTCCTCACAACAGGTGTTCTTCTCTCCTTCTCACAATCAGTTTTCTCCAACTGATTGTTGGGTCAAAATCGGCTTTCTCACAACAGAGGTAAAATTGTTCTGTTCGACAACAGGCATATATATTTAGGATATCTGATACTTTCTTCTTAGGCTTTAGTTTGAGATCTTGGAGTTGTATCATTTATTTTAATATATATATTCTTGCTTATAGTTCTTATAATTTTTTGTATAACAGTGAAGATGTTTCTCATGGGCTTCGAAACACTGAGTTAGCTAATGTGAAAGTATATTATGAACTCATAAACATAATAATTTCTTTTTTCAAAATCTCCACTGTTGTTAATACCATCTTTCCTCCTGCTTTTTTGAAATAATAATATGGCTTAATGCAATGTTTTCCCAATAGATAGAATGGTTAGGTTGAGACTCATTTCAGTTGAAAATAATAGATAGCACCATTTGTCACTGTGTGTGACTAATGGTGGCATGAGGCTAAAGTTTTCTTGATAATTACAAAACTGATGGTGACGCGAGGAGTAAAATGTTGATAAGGAATGAGTTTTTAAAGATGAGTAATTGAACATATTTGTTCTTCCTATTCCTTTTTTTAGTGATGTATTGAACTCTATTTAGAAAATGCTGCCGCCATAAGTCACTAAAGTCATCTCGGAGGGAAAAAATTCCCTTTGTTTCCGGAATATCGTGAAAAACATTTGTTTCACTTCTGATGTTATTAGTACCCCTTCTTGAGGGATCTATGTCACATTGCTTTGATTTTCTTGCTGCGAACATTGGTGCAAATGTTTTAGTAAGAGTGGCTAATGCAAAAAAGCCAAGCTGTGTGAAAAACCATTAAAAACATTTGTTTCACTTATGATATTATTTGTACCCCTTCTTCTGTGATCTATATCACATTGCCTTGCTGTTCTGCAGCATATGTTGTGGATCTATGCGCATTGCCTTGCTGATTGTTGTGAATGTTCTCCATCAGAACTTCTTTTATAGTACCTATTTTGTATAGTACATAACTTCAGGGGATTAAAGGTTTTCATTATTGATTTGTGCCACAATTTTGTTTACGCACATCCTGTATTTAGAAAATGCAATTTCTGGATGACTTCTAATCCTGGCCAAACTTTTTCATGCTGGAACTCCAGAAGTCATCTCTAAAGTAATAGTTTTTGTCTTCTGCCATTTGCCAGCTAATCCAGGCTTAAAGAGATTTAAATTCAATTATGTTTCTTTCTTATTCACCTTATAGGAACTGTAGTTTGAAAATTGAGGAGTGACTTTGAATAACTAATTAGTATTTGAGTATTATTTTGGTTTACATTATTTGATTATGGATTTAATATTAGTTTATATTTCTGAATTGTTATATTCTTTCGATTTGTTTAATTACTTAATAAATATGTTGCCTTATTATATTCTTAAGTATAACATTATATGATACACGGTAAGTTACATTTAAATCTAGTATTTCAAATTCCTTTTGTATATTATTTCAAATATTCAGTTTAGTTGTAATCACGTTTTTCTTTTTTGTGTGCAGATAATGCCCCCTAAAACTAGACCTCATAGCAAGCGTGCAAGACGTCATGTGCATGTACTTCAACATCAAGTTCCACAAAATGGTGCAAATGAAATTCAAAGAGGTTATATTGTCTTATTGTTTCTTTACTATTCTTAGTACTTGTACCTTGTACCTTTAATATTATTACACTCCCAATGAATCATCAAAACTAAATTGAAATTGTATAACATAAAGAATCACATAGGCATGGTGTGAGTTCAAATCCACCTAGTACATCTACTATACGACTCAATACAAAAATCAATGAAAACAATCAACAAGTTGATCATAATCATGATGCAGCCAAGCCTGGTGAGTTAATTTTAATATATACTAACGTATTTTCAGTTTAAATCTTTAATTATGACTAAGAAGAAAGTTCACTTTTTTAATATAGTTATAGTTTATAACAAGAAAAAGAGAGGAAGGGGAAGTACTTGCATGCCAAAAATATGTGAAATAGTAATTCAATTCCAAGTAAAAAGAGATGCAATATTGTTATTCCCTCATAGTCATTTTCAAACTATTGGAGATGCTCTTGGAGTACCTATTGTTTGTCCATTGTCCATGGTATTTCCTTTTTCTTTTCTTGACCATGCTTACATGTAACTTTTCGAAAAGAAAAAAGCTTTGTTTGGAGTTGTTACTACATGCTTCCGCATAGTCATCAAATATATTTTATATATTGAAAAGGTTGAATTGGATGAAGATGAAGACTGATTAAAGTTTGAGGATGAGCTTTTTTTAGCTTGAACTTTATTCTAGATACTATGCAAGTTTATAATTTAGATTGTACTCATTTCCAAGAACATATATATGTAATTTTGTTGTCTTGGAAACTTTCTATTAGTTATTTTAATTGTCATTTAATTTGTTGAAATAAATATGCATGTTGAGTAAATTTTGGAATAAAATAGCTAGCTTAGGATTCATGGAAGTGTATTATATGAGACACTTTTAAGTATTGAAATATATAATAAAAAAGACATATATGGATTTTAGAAAATACAAATAAGTGTCTCAAGAATGAAATTAATAAAAATATAAATTCTCTGGGAACACTTATTTGTATCTCGAAAATGATCTCATGGGACACATATAAATATCCTCAGACCGCAACATCTAGGGACACATATTTGTATCTTGAAAATGATCTCACGGGACACATATATCTATCCTCAGACGCGTAATCTAGGGACACTTTCTAGGGACAAATAAAATTGTCCCTTGTTATCACGCGACACGAAATTATGAGACAATTTTTTCAAATGTCCCAAAGTGTCTAAGTGTCCCAAGATAAACATCTTGGGACACTTATTTGTGTCTCGAGACATGATTTTTGATGTAGTGCCTCGGTTAGTCCCAACGAGAGGGAATCCCCCCGTCCGTTAGATGACCGTTGCATCCTCAAGCAGGTTAAGGATATTATGCAGTCGGTAACTCCACGTCCTGACGGTGTACCTTCCGTTAGTGAACTGCCTGGCTCTGTTGAGCCTGACGCTCTGTCGTGGGATCTGGGCTTGAGCACTATCTTGCCTGGCGAGTTGAGGAAGCTGGAGGGTACCCCCAACGTTAGCCTTGTTCAGTCGCTGGTGAATATATGTGAGCAGGTAAATATAATTTTGATTATTTTTCCGGCATTTATTTTGATTGCCTTGTTATGTAAGGGCTTTCTTTTTCTTTTCTTTTCCAGGCTAAATATTTTGCACTCCAGCTGGGTGTGCAAAATGACGATCTATGGATCGGTAAGGATGCCTATCAACGTCGTTTGGAGTCAGAGACGGCGAAGGCCGCAGGGCAGACCCTCCAACTGCAGCTTGCTAATGTTAATCTTAAAAAATTACAAGAAGAGAAGTCTGTCTTGGAGAAGGAGAAAAGTGATTTGGTTCAGGCTGCTGCCCTAGCAGAGGAGTCTCGACGGCAGACCTATGAAGAAGGTTACGATGCCGGTTATCTAAAGCGTCAGGAGGAGTTGATGGCGTTTGTAGGTAACTTGACTCCTCGGAGGACTGTTTCTGCTAGTCGACATGTTGATAACAACCCTTCTCGATGACCTGTTCGACCCGGCTGTTATTTTGAGTTTGTTCTCTTTTTTTTCTTTTTTTTTTTTTTTTTTGTAGTGCCCAAACTTTTTTGTGTAGTTGCTTGGGCTGAAGTTTTTGTACGGGGAGAATGATTTAATTAAAGCCATGATCTTTTACGGGCAGATCCATGTATTTCAATCCGTAGATATATTTTGTTATGCATATTTTGCTGTTATGCATAAATATAACTTCTTGAAATAATCAGGAGAGATTAGCTTGCTTATCTGATATTGGTCTTCTGGGAGGATATCAATTTTCAAAAAAAAGGTAGCCTAGTCTTGCTCGATCAGTTTTTTAAGTAACTGAATAATATAACGTTTGTTCTTCAAATCAAACTTTTAAATCAAGTATAAGAATGATGATCAACCAAGCATGATCCCTTACGATTGTCCAGAAGTCGTGTTAGACATAAAAATGTGGACAGCAGGCCATCCAGTAGATAGTTGATTGAATACTTGTTAAGGAACGCTCAGCGTTGTCGTCGCTGTTCGACCAGTCCCTTGTAAATTTGTCCTTTTGCCAAGGATATCTTATTTAAGGACGCTGTCATTTCCACTGTTGAGCTCTGCTTTTATCATAGGTTTAAGTTCGCTGAACCTTGTGAAAAGATATCGTTCTAGGTGTCTTCTTAAAATCCATGTTTCTTGGTACTGATTGTGAGTTCCATGTTCCTCAAATAAAGCAACCAGTGTATCAAATATGTCAAAAATTTTTGATATGGGAGGAATTGGAAAATGTAGACTTATTAGTTAGATCTAGTCTGTTCAGACCTCCTTCAGCAATTCTTTGGTATGTTAGGCAATGGCGATAGTGCAGTCTGGAACGATGGTAATTATTGCCTTAATATCGGTGTCAGGCTTCTTGGACTCCAGTCGAGTTCTTATATGGCCAGTTATTAATTTTCCATATAATATATGAGGCAGTGACGACCCACATATGCTGGAGAGTTAGATCTTACACTTCTAAGTGAACCAGTAACGTTTCATAATGGTGTAAACTTGCATGCCTTTGTTGAGGATCTCAAGCTATTCATCGAGCGACTAGCATATGTGAGCGTGCAAACTATTATGTTCTGGAGCTCTTTTAGATCTGCTTCGATTGTTTTGTGATCGCTTCGATCTAAAGTTTCTTTTATCATCGATTCATTGAGTCGATCGGAGTGGTTTCCATATCTTGTTTATGTTTTCTCAGAAAAGATGGAGATCTCAGTTTCCTTAAATTTCATTTTGCCTTCTGATCCCATAATATTAAAAAAGTCACATTATCGTGATTCATATCAGAATAACTTAAATTTCATCTGCGTTGTACTGACGGGTCCCATGGAAGCCCTACCTTGTACTAACGGGTCCCATGAGGCTTCGAACTTTGTATACACGGGTTTGAGGTCCGTGGTTTCCTGTTTGCACATGGAGGGTTCGTAGTTACCAGGCACCCCTTCTCTTGGATGTTACCTCCGGAGTGATAGGCCGCCGGGGTGTGCTGGTAAATTTTAATGTTCACGACGGCCCCGAAGAGATGCTGCTCTAGACTAAAAATCAACTTTAATGTAAAAGCAGTATCTCTGTTGTGGGTGAATGAGTATTGCCGGTTATCTTGCTGGTAATGCTCATTTCGTCTGGAAGAACATTTGATCTTCAGAGCCTGGCCATCGAACTAAAGAAGTCGATCATCCTGAGCAACATGCTTCTTTGGTGGTCGATCAAAATCGTCGAGTTACTAGGGAGGAGATTGATGTTTCCGTGGACATTGTCGTGAAGATCGCAGATCTATAGAATAGGATTATTTTTTCTAAACAGTTGTGATGATATGTAGATCGAACAAAGTTATTTGTATTCTTCGTATGTAACTTGAGATATGTTCTCAGAACTTCAGATGAATAATACTTTTAATGTTATTATCCTCATATTTCTAGTTGTTGATTTCTCTCTAATTGTAACTTACTTTTATTTCATAGATTGATGAGCCTTTGTTGAGCGGATCAATTTATACTCAACCCTTTTTAATATCTAGGTTTCATATCAAAAACCATTTTCTTTGTTTAAGATAGATCGAGGAGCGTTGATTGAGCGGATCAATTTATACTCGACTCGTTTTTTAGACTTAGGTATTTTTTCCTAAATCTTTTTTATCGTTAAATATAGATCGAGGAGTGTTTATTGAGCGGATCAATTTATACTCAACTCTTTTTAATATCTAGGTTTTATATCAAAAACCATTTTCTTTGTTTAAGATAGATCGAGGAGCGTTTATTGAGCGGATCAATTTATACTCGACTCATTTTTTAGACTTAGGTATTTTTTCCTAAATCTTTTTGATCGATAAATATGGATCGAGGAGTGTTTATTGAGCGAATCAATTTATACTCGACTAGTTTTTTATTTAGACTTAGGTTTTAATTACCAAAAGCCTTTTAATCGTTATAAATAGATCGAGGAGTGTTTATTGAGCGGATCAATGTATACTCAACTCTTTTTCATTTAGACTTAGGTTTTAATACCAAAAGCCTTTTAATCGCTATAAATAGATCGAGGAGTGTTTATTGAGCGGATTAATGTATACTCAACTCTTTTTCATTTAGACTTAGGTTTTAAAACCAAAAGCCTTTTAATCGCTATAAATAGATCAAGGAGTGTTTATTGAGCGGATCAATGTATACTCAACTCTTTTTCATTTAGACTTAGGTTTTAATACCAAAAGCCTTTTAATCGCTATAAATAGATCGAGGAGTGTTTATTGAGCGGATCAATGTATACTCAACTTTTTTTCATTTAGACTTAGGTTTTAATACCAAAAGCCTTTTAATCGTTATAAATAGATCGAGGAGTGTTTATTGAGCGGGTCAATTTATACTCGACTCGTTGTATGGTTGGATCGAGGAGCGTTTATTGAGCGGATCAATTTATACTCGACTCGTTGTATCTTGATCTCAACTAATACGATCGTAGAATTCCGAGGAGTGTTCACCGAATCAATCAATTTATACTCTATCTTGATTTAATATTTAAGATTGCTAACAGGTATATTAAAAATCAAATCATAGGCTAAGGCCTTTATTACAATGAATAAAACTTACAAAAAAAAAAAAAAAACAGCATGATCTACTATAATTTGTTTACCATATATTTTCTAAGGTTGACTGCATTCCAGGTTCTTGGTAAGGCTGTTCCGTCCAAGTGTTCAATTTTGTATGAGCCTTTCTTTCCTACACCAATGACAACGTATGGTCCATCCCAATTTTGTTGTAACTTTCCCACATGTTTGGATACTTCTACCTTTTTCAAGACCAGGTCCCCTTCTTTGAAGGTTCGGATGCGTACCTTTTGATTATACGCCCTTTCCATATTTGCTTTAGTGACTTGCAAACGTACGGCCGCTTTTTCTCATAAAGCTTCTGTTAAATCAATATCATTTTCTCTTGTCTTTTCGTTTTCCTGATCGTCATACATTTCAATTCTCGGTGTTGGAATTAGTGTTTCGATCGGAATAACAGCTTCGGAGCCATATACTAGGCTGAATGGGGTTTCCCCGGTTGAGGTCCTGACTGTGATTCGATTAGCCCAAAGTACTCCTGGGAGTTCATCTAGCCATTTTCCTTTGGCTGCCCCTAATCTTTTCTCCTAAGATTTGATTATTTCTAGGTTTGCTACTTCAGTTTGTCCATTTGTTCTAGGATGCCCAATCGAGGTGAAATTTTGTTGAATTCCTAATTTTGCACACCATTCTAGGACCTTCTTTCCCACAAATTGGGTTCCATTATCAGAGATTAGGATTCTAGGGATTCCGAATCGACATACTATGAATTTCCATAAGAAATTGATCACTTGGAATTGGGTTATTCGAGCAAGGGCAATGCATTCTATCCACTTACTGAAATACTCTACAGCGACTAAAACATATGCTTTTTTGGATCTTCCTGCTGGAAAAGGTCCCACAATGTCCATTCCCCATTGATCGAATGGCCAACATACTGGTATGGGGTGCATGTTTTCGGCTGGTTGATGACTTACATTAGCATGTATTTGACAATGGTGACATTTTTGGACATATTTGGTTGCATCCTTGTTGATGGAAGGCCAATAATATCCAGTTCTAAGGCATTTTAAAGCCAAGGCCCTTGCTCCGCTGTGATTTCCTGCTTCTCCTTCATGTACTTCTTGGAGTATATCATCGGTTCGAGATTCGGAGATGCATCTTAGAAGAATTCCCGATATCTCGGAGTCATCCAGTTTGCTTCGGCTTCTTCGATTTCCATTACTTGAATGATCGGTGTTTCATCGATATCAATCGCTGGTGTATTAGAAATTAACCAATTGATTACTCTCTCAGTCTTTCCGTCGTCAGATCCAGTAAATCTGGATAGTTGATCGGCCCATCTATTTTCCGATCGTGGGATGTTCTGTATCCCAAAACTTTCGAATTTTTTAGCCAATTTTTTTTACTTTGGCAAGATATTTGACCATGTTAAATTCCTTTGCCTCATATAGGCCCTCTATTTGTCTTTGTACTAACTCCGAATCGGTTAATACTTTAAGATTCTTTATGTCGGCCTTGATTGCCATTTCCATTCCCGCGATCGATGCTTCATATTCTGCTTCATTTTTTGTCACGACGAATTCTAGCGTTATTGCGTAATTGATATCCTCCTTGTTTGGCCCGGTAAAATTGATTCTAGCACCTCCTCCCTCTCGGCATGAAGCGCCGTCGACGTTCATTAACCAGGTTTGATTTTCTACGATCAGGATGTCATTGGCATGGCTGGTTGATTCAGTATGTTCAACTTCCTGGCTCGGAGTTTCTAATAGAAAATCGGCTAAGACTTGGGCTTTAATTGCAATGCTAGGTTTGTACTCGATATCGAACTGACCGAGTTCGATCGCCCATTTGATCAGTCTTCCAGAGGCTTCTGGTTTTGCTAAGACCTGTCTTAATGGTTGGTTGGTCAATACCACAACTTTATAGGTTAGAAAGTAGGGTCGGAGTTTTCTTGCTGCCACTACTAAGGCCAAGGCGAATTTCTCTATTTCCAAGTAGTTTTTCTCAGCACCCTGCAGTAGTTTGCTTAAGTAATAAACAGGCTTGTGTTCTAGGCCATCCACTTTAACTAATACCGAACTGATGGCCACTTCGGAGATCGATATGTATAAATATAATGGTTCTCCTTTGGTTGGTTTGGCCAACAGCGGGGATGTCGTTAGGTATTCTTTTAATCGATCAAAGGCCTGGTTGCAATCTTCGGTCCAAGCAAAGTTTTTCGCTTTTCGAAGGGTTTGGAAAAACGGCAAACTTCTGTCAGCCGACTTGGATATGAATCTGTTTAATGGCACGATTTTACCTACAAAGCTCTGTACTTGGGAGATCGTCTTTGGAGGCTTCATTTCAGTTATGGCTCGAATTTTTTCTGGGTTGGCCTCGATTCCTCGTTGATGTACCAGATATCCCAAAAACTTTCCGGATTTAACCCCGAAAGTGCATTTTGCAGGGTTTAGTTTCATTCGATGCTTTCTCAATATTTGGAAGCATCGATCGAGGTGCTTTACATGATCGACTTCATTCATGCTTTTGACCAGCATATCATCTACGTATACTTCCGTTATTTCTCCAATTAATTCTTTAAACATCAGGTTATCTAACCTTTGGTAAGTGGCCCCGGCGTTCTTCAAGCCTAACGGCATCACTATAAAGCAATATACTCCCTGCTCGGTTATGAATGCAGTTTTCTCTTGGTCCCGCTCATCCATGTATATTTGATAGAAACCTTGGAAAGCATCCATCATACTTAAAATTGCAAAGCAAACGGTTGAGTCGACTAATAAGTTGATCCTTGGGAGAGGATATGGATCCCGTGGGCATAATTTATTAAGGTCGGTGAAATCGTTGCACATTCTCCATTTGTTATCCTTTTTGTCTCCCTTTGCTACTAGCACAACATTACATAGCCATTCTGAGAAGTGTATTTCTCGAATTTGTTTTGCCTTGAGTAGCCTTTCTACTTCTGCCTTAATTATTTTATCCTTTATTGGCCCGTAATTCCTCTTCTTTTGTCTAGCAGGTTTTGCCAAAGGGTCGATTTTTAGTGAATGACTGATTACCCGGGGGTCAATCCCTTCAATGTCGTTCGCGCTCCAGGCGAAGATGTCTACATTATTTCTGAGAAAGTTGATCAACATTACTTCTCCTTCTTTGCTTAATTCAGTTCCTATTCTTGTTGTTTTTGTTGGGGCCCCTTGTACCAATAGGACATCTCTATGTTCCGGTGGTTTTAAACCTAAATCCACTGGTTCCTTTCCCTTCTTATCTATTCGGTCGATGCTAGGGATATCGACTCCGATTCTATCATCGTCGTCTTCAAGTTTTCTTTTGCTTGGGGTAATCGATCTTGGGCGATTTCCCAGGGTTAGTGATGTGTTGTAACAGTCCCATGCCATGCAATGATCGTTCACTATTTCTCCGATCCCTGCGTCAGTTGGAAATTTTATTTTCTGATGGTACGTTGAAACTACAGCTCGGAATAGATTGAGTGCTGGTTGCCCTAAGATCGCATTGTAGGCAAAGGGAGTTTCTACTACTAAAAATTTTACTAGCTTCATCGTCCGATATGGTTTCTTCCCGAGTGAGACACTCAAAGTTATTGTGCCAATGGGGACAATCTCTGATCCCCCGAATCCTACTAAAGGAGTGGCTACTTTTTGGAATGTTATTTGTCCCAAGTTCATCTGGGATAGGACCTTGTTAGAGATGATATTCGCTGAGCTTCCATTATCGATTAGGATTCTTTTGACGTTGTAATTCGTTATTTCTAGCGATACCACCATTGGGAAGTCGAGGCTATCCTCTTTTGTGTCCCAAACAAGGTATTTGGGTACTTCGCCCTCGTTGAAACTAATTAGCTGGTGGGTCGTTGCCTTGTTTTCTAGGGTCCATACTTCTTTCGGGTACTTTAAGCTTCCGATTATGGATCTAGCAGTCCTTCGCCGAGCATTACGACTGTCTCCGCCAGCGGGTCCCCTGAGATCGTGTGGATGGTACCGTTAATCTGGTCGTTATTTAATTCTTGTAGGGGACCTTCTACGGGAATTTCTTCGTTCGTTGTTATACCGAGGACTCCTGCTTCTTCCTCGCTTGCGATTATCCCGCTCCAAATAGTCATTTAGTTTTCCTTGTTCGATCAGCTTTTCTATCTCTTTTTTAAGGTGAAAACAATCTTCAGTACGGTGCCCGTCCGGTGATATTTGCAGTATAAGTCATAGTTTCGTCCACCTGGTCTGGGCTGAGCGATTTTCTTCGCTTCTGGGATCCAGTTATTCCTTTCTAGTACAGCCAAGATTTCTTCTATAGGAACGGTTAGCCTCGGGTGCTCTACTTGATTGTCCCTGCTCCGGATTGCTGGCTCAGTGGTTCTAGGTCTTTGATAGATATTAGGTCGTCTGTCCTGGTCATTTTTATTGTATTCTAATCGCTGGAAAACGTTGCCTTTTCTAAAATATCGTTCGTAGTCCATGGATCTTTGGGCAGGAATTCTATCTTGCCGTTTGGAGCCTAAGGCCGTAACTTTGTGTTTGTTTTTATATTTAAAAGAATTCATCTCTTCCTGGGTCATATACTTAGATGCCAAACTCATGATGTCAGCGAATGTTCTTGGTTGCTTTCGGCTTAGGGCATTTCCGAACTGCCTATTCTTTGTGAGGTCGAAGAGAATGGAGATTATGTAATCGATATTGGGGGATTCGATTTTGAGCAATTCGACATTAAATCTTGCCAACCAGTTCCTTAGGGATTCGCCCTCTTTGATCTTACGCGTGTTCGTATGTTCGATCAAGACAATATGTGATGCGGTATAAATGCTAAATAATAGAAGGGAAAGATCAATAATATTTGTATTCGAGATGATTGAGTACAAATTACAAGTATCGAGAGAGTCCTATTCGAGCATTATTGGATGTCGTACAAGCTAGAGGGTGAAATACATACAAGCTAACCTATGCTATTATTCCCAAGTGAGTCCGAGCAGCAGTTTCAAAGGAAGAGCACCTGGGAAGTTGTGTCGTCGTCATAAATGCTTGGTGTATTTATAGTTGAGATCTGGAACCAGATGAACCACCCACAGGTGTGTATTACTCAGCCCACGGGCCTGGGCCTGAGGTCGGCCCAACAGTGATTTGGACCCTAAGCTTCCGGAGTAGAATCAGCGTAGGATTCCTGTGCTTTGGGCTCGAATTAATGCTCATGAGATCGAAAATGATGAATTTCGACCTCACAAGGCTGTGTTAATGTTTGAGTCCAATTTACCCCTCATCAATACTCCCCCACATCTCGAGTGTAAAGAGGAGCTTAAGCTTGAAGAAGTATAAATTGAACGCTGGAGTGAGACGTGGATAAGTTTCGGATATGCCTCATTAAAAACCTGATCCGGAAAAACTATTTGGGATAAAAACCGAGTCAGGGAAAAAGAGTGCATATTTCAGAAACCATGTAAAGTCATCATCATGATATTACCCTTGTCATCTAGTGTTGTTATAGGATTTCCAGGTTAAGATCTTCTTACTGTCGCTTACTGTGATGCTTTAGTCGATTTTTAATAACATCTCCTTATTCCTTTGACTTTGATATGATAGATCGGTGGCAGAATGCGGAATCAACGCCCCATAAATGCATCTTTCACAATATTGGTCTTCAATTTTGTGATTTTGGAAAGTATCGGGGTCATAAGTGCAATTATTGGAAATATGACTTCAAGTTCACCCTGGAGGAGTTTAACCGTCGCGGTTTCTCGGGGACCGATTTGCAATTTCCCATTTTGTCCCTATATATATGTATCTCGATTGCGAGCCGCTGCTTAGCACAAATTCTGAGATAAAACCCTAGATCGGAGCGAATAGATCGATAAGTGAACTTTTAGCAATCTCTTTCGATCAATCTTCGCATAATTAACATGTCCAGTTCCATGGATCCGAAAGGTAAGTCCCTGGTAGTGGAAGGTCGAGAAAATGATCTTGAGGAGGGGCAGATTGAGGGTGTTCGACCATCCGTGATGGGGAACACAGGAGACCCAAATCCTAGTTCCGAGTCCGACAGAGAGGGGGGAGAATCGGATACTGAATCAGAGGAGACCGGAGATAATAACTCGAGCGAGGCGACAGTCTCCGACGAGGAAGTCGAAGAGGATGACGACCTTCCATTAGGGGAGAATGAACAAAAGAAGTATAGAATAGGCGGAAGTGTTGTGGTTACGATCTATAACTGGGTGGAGCCGTCAACCAGTGCGGGGTTAAATATGACGGAGGATAGGGCAGATGAGATCATTTGTTCTTTTACTGAGAAAGATCGGGAGCAATTGGAGATGGAGTTTGGTCAGTATATTGGTACCGAATATTCAATTGTCATTCCGAGCCCCGAACAACGAGTTACCGACCCTCCTGAGGGATGTCAAGCTTTTTATACTAAACATTTCCATTATGGCCTACGCATTCCTCTCCCTCCTTTTGCGTGCTGATGAAAGCCAAAGGAAAAAAGGCAGCCTTCCAAAATTTCTGGAGAATTTTTCAAATGAGTTCTTCCACGGCTTCGAACGCTGGTTACATATATTTTTCTCAGAGACCGAAAACGTCGGTCTTATCATCCAATGTTAGTAGCAATTTGAAAGGTTGGAAACAAGAATTCTTTTTTGTTCGAGGTCCAGATTCTCCGCCTTATGAGGATAATACCGAGCCTACTCTGCATGAATGGCCTGGTGCCAAATCATGGATTTATGGCAAACGACGTCTTAAGGGAGACATGATTCATGAGATCTCAGAAGAATTCTTGCAATCCCTTCGACCCGATCCTCATCAGACTCCTTTAATGACCCAGGAGGCGGTTTTGCGATTGGCCGAGCTCAGCACGTGCTCTTTTCCTGCCCTTCCAATCGATTATGGAAAAGCTTCGATCGACCCAGCCAATGCCCTTTCCACATTAGGTGCGTTGAATTATCTTGATTTACCTTTTTACGGCTATAGCTTATTCCCTTTTATTCCTCAGCTGGGATCGTTGATAAGTTCCGAACATCAATAGCTGGTCCGGTCGTTGCTTCGTTTTTGAAGGGTATCCAAGGTCGACCTCGTCGCCAAACATCTAAGGTTTCCCGTAAGGTAGTAAAATCCGCTCCTGGGGTCGATACCGCCGTGGTTCCAAACGCTATGGTGACCTTCTCCCAAACTGCCATTGCGGGAACTTCCCGCCCTTATTCTGTGACCGAGGGAACTTCTGAATCTCGAGCTTTCGATCTCCGGTCCGTTTTTCCTACCGACTCTTCTAATCCGAACGAGGCGGGACTCAGCCATTACACCCTACAAGAGGCCCGAGCTCAGGAGATACTAGAAGCGAGAATGGCTCGTAAGAGAAGTAGCGATGCCCCCGAGTCTTCTAGAAGGGTGAAGCCTTTTGGTCGAGGACCGGGTCCGATCCGATGTCGGGCAGGCCATTCCGAGCCTGACCTGGCTGATTTCATAGAGGACCATCTCCAGGGACCAAGGGCCGCTGGATTCCCGGAAAATGGAACCATCGAGTCTGATTTGGGCCCAGACGGGGAACATGCAGCGGATAAGTCTCTTCGGATGTTCATGGCCGGGAGATTTAAAGATGATAATACCGCGCTGTTTCTTAAAAATGAGTTCGAGCTCGCGGGTGACTATGCCTATACTCTGCAAAAGGTATATAAGTTTTTTCACAAATACTTACTTTTCCTCAAAATCTTTGCTTCGCCTTTAATGTTTAATTTTTTCTCCAGGTCGGAGACTTGTTTAGTCATCTAGCTTACCGACTGGCCACCTTAAACGAGGAATCTCAGATGGCTCAGAGTGCCCTTCACAATGTCCTTACGGCGGAGGCTACCAAGGCTGATCAGTTGAGGGATACTACGACCAAGTTATCTGAGGTCGAAAAGGAGCTCGAGGAAGTTAGGAAGGGTCTTGACGGAAAGAGGGCCCTCGAGGAAGAGGTAACCAAATTGAGATCAGATCTTGAGCAGGCTAAGGCATTATCCGAACAGGCCTATGCTCGAGGCCGAGAAGAAGGCAGACTTCCCGCCATAAGAGAATTTTTAGAGTCACCCTTTCTTGACACCTTAGTTCGCTTGCGGTCGGGTGAAATTAATCAAGCCTTCTACTATAAAGGAATTCAGCATCTCCTCACAGCCGGAAAGATTCAAGGCGCCCTTGACTATTATCTTCCTTACATGGATCCTTATAAGAACATTTTCGGGAAAGATTATAAGGCCTCTTCTCTTCCTCCCAAGCTCGAAGACTTAGCCGACCACGAGTTCGCTCCGTTTCTTGATGAATTTGGAGTGCCGATGCCAAATCCTGATGTGCTCGAAGCTCAATCTGAGGATGAAGATGTGGATATTGAAGGGGATTCCCGCGATCAGGGAGAGCAAGGCACTCCTTCTTCTAATTCGAGTAAATCTGCAGCTGATGTGCGAGGTAATGATGAAGAAGAGAGCAGCTCGAGTAGTGATGATTCTGATAGCTCGGAAAGCGATTCTAGTGAAAGGAAAGAACAAGAGAGATCGGACAATGGTTCTGGTGAGAAGGAATCCAGCCGCTAATGATTATCATGTAATAGGATTTACTTAGCGAACTATTGTAATTGTAAATTTGTTTTATAGTCTCCTGCTTTTTTCTATTTGGTGGATGCTCGAATTTACATCTTTTCCTTAATGCCGTGCTTAATCTATTGCATGTTTGACCATCTTGTTGAACTTTATAACGTCATTCTTGCATACTTGGTTGCGTCATCGAATCTTTCTTGGGAGTGGTGACTTACCAATTATTGTAATTCGCATGATGTCGCGTCTCTTATAAATACTAAGGCCAATTTACCTTGTCTTTACGATAACATCATACATAGCGATCGGAGCTTTGGGAAATTGTTACGGTCGAATAATTATCCGAAAACCAAGAGATGAATGAAAATTCAAACATTTCTGTAATTCCTTCCGTGCCTTTCCCCAAACCCAATGATAGTAGAAACATAATGAAAAAGAGACGTGCTCCGGTTAAGTCCATTACTCCCGTCGAGCAGACCTTCCATGGAGGAGGTAAATCTTCGACTGTCGCCCTTTCTTCATGCTTGAAAACCAAAGGCTCAAACAAGAAAATTAAAAAGGTTTCTTTTAGGGAGGATGTATCTGTGCGCGCACCTTTTTTTGTTTGGTCCGGTTCCTCGCCGGCCGGAGAATCTTTATCATTTCCTTCTGGTGTCTTCCCGCTTAAAAGAGGTATGGTTCATTTTGACAAAGTAACGCACGAGAAACTCGATCTGAGCCTTCTTCGAGCCAATATCTCTATATCCAAGGCGATTTTATCAAAGGGAGAATACTCTTCGTTTTTGTTTCAGTCTGGGTAAGATTTCCTTGCCCAGGTAATCCTTGCTAACCTCTTTGTCCTGGCTCTATAATCTTCTTATTTTAGGTTTGACGTGTTTTCCTTCAGGCTTGTGAATGCTTTTCTAAGCTCCATGCGTTGGCGAAACGTGAGATCGAGCAACGGGCTACTATTACTCTTGAGCTAGCCAGGAAGGAGATTGAGCTAGATCGCGCGCTGGAAGCCAATAGATTCTTTAAGGAGAAATTATCTCAGGAGAAAGTGAGCTCAGAATTAAGGGCCATCAAAGATATCTACGATCGTGAGAAAAGAGACTTCGAGCTTCGTGAGAGAGAAGCCTATATTCGCGGATATGCTGACCGCAGCGTTGAAGTTCGAAAAATACTTTTCGAGAATAATTTCGTTTAGTTGTATTAGGATTTTCTTTGTTGTAACATAACCTTGTTGTAGTAATATTATCAAATGTTGTCTTTCAGGAAGTTCTGTCTCCTTCTGTATTCCCCTTTTTTTTTTTTTTTAAAACGTCCCTTGTTTCTTTGGAAGTGAAACAGTCAGAGCGTTTAATGCTCGTATCGTGATCGTTCAGTTCATGAGATCTACACCGTTGATACGGAATTCCTTCCCCTATATATAGCTCCGAAATTACCTTCATATTTTTACTTGTTTATAAATGTTTTGCCTCGGATCAATATGGTTGTGTTTTTACTTTCGTCGATCAACTCCATGTTCCATTTAATGTCAGTAATTAAAGCGTTCCAGATTTTTATTCGAACCTTCTTTTCCAACTTCCTCGGAATTCCCATATGAAAATCTTTCGGCTAGGGTATCGACAGGCGAAAAGAATTGCGACTAGGGTACCGGCAGGCGACCTGCTCTCTCTGATTCCAAGTCTTTGAGTCGGGCTCGACTTCCTGTAATCTGTCCTCTATCCAGTCGGGATAGTGGGTCTACTGCTGGAGGGGTTTTTCTACACTCGATCTGATAGGATAGTGCCCTGCAAGCCAATATATTTAGCTTGTATTGGAACTATCATTATCTTTCTTTAGTATAAATGTAATAATACGCATGTTTATTTATACGAGTATAAGGATAAACAATGGCCAACTTCATCTCCCGCAAGTACATTTAAGCGATTGGTTGAAACCCTTAGATTACATTTGACTATGGGACGATTCACTTCAGTACTGAGTGCAATCATGAAACAGTCTCAAAGGTCGTAATCTTAAAACTGTTCCAAGTCATAGATTCCGAAACGAGACGGGGTATCGTAGGAATCGCCAAGACTTGTACGAGTATGCATGATTCACATGGAGTGAATTTGTAGCGTTTCATGATCAAGGCATTTGAGGCTAATGCATATGAGTAGGTGGTTCAATGGAGGATTGAACGCATCGAACGACCCGAACAGAGAAACCCATTGTGGAAGCGCATGTCGCATATCGGTGATGGGATGTTTCTCAAGGATTATAATAGTGTACGATTTAGTCCTTTGACTTGAGGTGCTAGGGCGAATTCGGTGCATGAAAGTGCGTACTTAGATCTAGGTATAGGCCACGTAGCTTGGTCATAACATGCCTAGGTTGGGTGCGTATGGACATGTACGCGAGTGGTTAGTACCAATATGGAATCTATTGACTCACTGTAATGGGTGAGAGAATTTCCTATACGATTCTTAGATAATATATCCGAGAAACCCGTGGCCACGGTCGGTGACGGATTTGGAAAGGGGTTTCCAAATTTAGCAGTCACACTGGAATATTATCCTGAATTAGAAAGTATAGTTATCGAGACAAATTTAGAGGTGCCGATCAATTCACACACCCTAAGTCTTGATCGGGAATATTAGTCGATAGAAGGACCGTATGTACATGGTAATTATATGAGACGAGGTTCACAAGTATCAATTCACCTGAAGTTGGGCTTCATGGGCTTGTGGCTAGACATCGACCATGAAGTGTAGGTACTCCTGAGTTAATAGAGGATTTGATTCTAGGAGTGGTCAATTAAAGGTTGTTTAATTGACCGGAGCAATTTATTGTTCATAAATTAAATCACGAGGAATTCGTGGGCCTGCTGCCAATTGATGGTGAACCCAGAGGGTCACACACAATACAATTGGACGGTGACTGTTATGGAAGGACATAAAAGGAATTAATTGATTTAAAGGTAATTAAATCAATTAAATGAATTAAAAGTATTTAATTCAAGTGGGAGATTAATTAATTGGCTGACTTAATTAATTAAATACTTAATTAAGTTGCTAATTAATTATATAAAAGAAATAATGATTTAATTGGACTGGGCATTTAATTAAGTAATTAATTAAATGAAAAGGCTTGCAAGACATGGGCCTTTAATTAAAAGCCCATAAGGAGTCTTGCAAACCTAGGTCAAGCAGAGGCTTATAAATAGAGTTCTACCAGAGCTCAGAAAGAGGAGACCTAAGCACAAAACCCTAGCCTCTCTTGCACTTAGTAGCCGCCGCCCCAACCCTAGCGCCGCCGCCAAATAGCCGCCGCCTCCTTGTAGCCGTGAGCTGCTATACCGCCGCCGCACTTCCTCCCTCGTTCCACCATGTTAGATCTTGACCTGTCAAGTAGATCTGCATAATCCTGCAATAACAAATCTTCTAGATCCACTTCTGAGCCTACGACTAGAAGTTGTTACCAGAATCCAGTTGGTGTGGACTAACTTTGGAGGTGAGACGCTTGGATCACTTCTGTGAACCAGATCCAGATCTAGATCCAGTTTCAGAATCAGAATCGAAGGTTGCCACCACCTTGCCTGTGGTGAGGTATATCGCAAAAACCCCCCTTGTTTAATTACTATGTGTGTTTTTGTCCTTGCTTACGTATAATTAATATGGAGAATTAATATGGGACCTTGGGTGCTTCGAAAAATTTTAAATTCCGCACTGTCGTTGTTCTGACAATCGAGGCATCCCAACCACTATCCCAACAGTGATATCAGAGCCAACTCCATCATTATTATACGAAAAGCCTGAACATAATGTGTTTTCACCATATATGTTTAATTATGTAAATTTAAACACGTGATAATTATGTTCTGTAAATTGATTCTTACTTGTTATGACTAGATCTATGATTGGGTAAAACTGCTTTTTTAGATCTGTGCCGTTTTTATAGTTTTTGAAAACTTCAGGACTTTTATGCAAAGAAATCGCATATTAGGGTTTTTGGGGCTGAAAATTTGAAATTTTTGAAATCTGGAAATTTGAAAATTCTGGACTGTTATTGCAATTCTGGTCACACGGTTTTTGGGGTCGTTTTGCAATTTCTGAAAACTTAGGGGCTGTTTTGCAATTACCGAAACTTGAGGGGTCAATTTGAAAAATCGAAAATTTTCAAAATTCAAAATTTTATTTTCTGGTAACTGCCAGAATCTGCCCAGGGGTGTTTTTGTAACTTTTTAAAAGTTGAGGGGCGAAAATGCAATTTTCAAAAGTTGAAAAACTGATTCTGAAATTGAGCAGAAAATTAATTTTTTGTTTACCCGGATATTTATTTTGTCATAATTAGTAGTGACTAAAAAGTAAGGATCATAGGAAGTTAGTTTTAAAAGGTTGTTTTAAAATTAAGATAGATGAAAGTAAAAGATGTTTACATGTTTCTTGCTCTACGTGAACTGTTTACGTGGTTTTCGATCGAGACGAGCCTTGACCCTAGGGTAGATGTGATTGGTTTAATTTATTGCTTGTTTTTCATTGGGCCTGCGAGCCTATTATTGTTTTTGGGCCACTTTGAGCCTTTGTAATAGAATAGGGCTTTACTGCTTTCCTAGTATAGGATGGAGGCCCATTTACAAGCAAGGTGGGAGCCCAAGAAGATAAGAAGGCCATGAATGCATGGTACATTGTGTAATAGCATAGGGCCCGTTTGAAAACACTTTAGATTGACCAATTGGGCCAACATCATTGGCTCGATGATGGCCCACATAGGAGGCTCCCGATCGAAAACATATTGTGGTAGTATGCATGCTAGGCTTGTATGGCTTTTATTTATTTGTCGATTTATATTTAGCTTGTATGAGATGCGCGCTAGAATCTAGATCGTAATAAAAGATAAAGCATAATTGAATCGGTGAGATCTCGAGGAGAGTTAGCATAACTTTCAAACCAGTAAATCCCCTCTTGAATTAAATATTAAGTCATATTGGATTAAAATAAAATGAAGTATTTATATAAATCCAAGCCTTCCATCAATAGGGACTAGCGTATGTTGTCTACTTATCGATAGAGGTAATCCAGGGTCTGGCACCCGAGTCGAAGAAAGGGACAATACGTGAAATTCCTTGACTCCTGTTTTTAACTAAACACGACAAGGGTGAGGATTGGTCGGGATGTGAGGATCGACCGATAACTAGTTACGAAGAACTCACGACCGGGCCCGTTGCTCATCATGATTGATGGGTTAGACTTAACGATTAGTAACACTTATGATGTAGCAGTGCTAGATAAGTGCGAAAACCGAGGCAAAATAGCTTGAAGGTTGTGGAGTGACACAATTGGCAATAAGTATGCCTACCTGGGGAATTGGTTGTATGGCCACGAGTCGTGGGTGCAATTAATTGCCGCTGGGACGTCAAGACCTACTAGGAAATAGAATTTCCCGAACAATTGAAGGGGTAATTGTTTCGATAAAATAGTGGGAGAACTTCTACGATAGAAAGTCCAACCTTCGTAGATTATAAGTATTATTCATTAACTAGTCCACTGAATGTTTGTCTTCTCTTTAGATACTGAGATATCTGTGATTATCCATTTTACTATTTATCCTCGACTAATAAAATAACTGGATCAAAATATAGACTAGGCAAGAAACTTGAGAATTGTCTTAAAATTCCGAGAATGGGAATGATGTTCTTAAACAAGCCTATGCCTTATGCGCTTACGAGATAAGTCAAAATAAAAGAAACGAGTCACCCGTAGAGTATGGGAATATTAATGATCGTTTCCTCATATAAAGATGAATCTCAAAAGTGAAACGAATCACCTATGAAGTATGGGAATCTTAATGATCGTTTCCTCAAATAAGCATCAAGATTGAACGAGCTATGGAAGCAACATGAGGAGCATGTCTGAAGCATCCACCTCAAAAGGCCCGTTTTGAGGACCAGTCTTCTGAAACAAACCTCCACCTCAAAAGGCTTGTTTTGAGGAGTAGTTTTGAATCAATGTGATTCGAGACTTCTAAGGAATTGTTTCAAAACTCGAGAATAATTGAAGGAACTAGTGTCAAGGATCACTGTCTTTGTTTTATCAATCTAGTTGAAAACTGGATCAATTAAACGTAGGCCTGCAAGTGATCTTAACATTAACTTCCTCCTAAATTCTCCTCCCGCTCATTCAAATGACTCTTGAAATAAACTGATCTTATTTGATAAGTTGATCACATTTCATGAATCAACCAAAGTAATGGTTAAAGGCAAATAGGATAAACCTGTCATGATCGTTTACACTTCATGGACTGCAAAGTCATAGAAGAGTAAAATGAAGAAGAATTAATTATCTTCTAAATTCGACCATAAAGGTAGTCAAAAGAACGCAAGTAGCCTAAAAGTCGAATTATCCCACTGGATCTAAGAAAGGCACTGATATGTTTAATTGATTAGATGATCTAATTAATTAAGCAACGTTTCAATTAAAGGGTTAATTGAAAAGGAAAAAGGAAGCAATTAAAGTAGTTAATTGAAAGAAAGTAAATTAATTGAATTAAACCATTAACTCAATTTTATTGAATTAATGTGTGAAATTCAATTAATACAAAGATAATAATCCATAACTTTGGTACGCTAGACTTGGACACATCTCCAAGAGTAGGATTCAAAAGTTGGTTTCACCTAAGTTTCTTGAAAAATAGAACTTGGACGAACTTCCAACCTGCGAATCATGTCTCAAAGGATATATGACCAGATCTCCCGTCACAGGGAATCCGGAGCGAACCAAACAAAATTTGGATTTAATCCATGAATATGGATCACTAAAAGTTACTGTGAGAGGAGATTACTCATACTTCGTGTTTTTTACTAATGACCTTGGTCGTTAGTGAAAAATGAATCTAGTGAGATGAAAATCCGAAAAACCAAGAAAGGTATTTCAATGCGAAGTAGAGAATCAACAAAGGCATAGTATTATTTGATCTAATTGAGATAGCAAATACTTGTCAAGGATTCCTCCATTATCTTAATGAGAATGAGATTCTCATGTAACAAACTCCTCTTAAGACGCCTCAACTTATTGAAGTGTCTAAAGAGATGGAATCTAACATTGTTAGGCATTATTCGATCCATATTGAGATTTGTTAAAGCTTCCTTATGCATTCTAGGGGTTAGTCCTCCTGACTGCATCGAAGATACTGAGCAAAGTACCTTCAAAGTACGCGCCTACAAAGCTTTACCAAGAAAGGTATGGCAAAATACCTCTATGCTCTTACCTCTGAGTATGGAGATCTCCTGCCGATGGTAGAAACGATAAAGGAGATAAATTGGCTAGTAGATCCAATTTGTATATAATTGTGGGGTATCCAACGAAATCCATTGGATACCTGTTCCACGACAATGAGAAACAATCGTTTCTCCTAGATACCTGTTCCTCTGTTGATGAATTTTTCGTCAAAGGAAATGGAAACGTCATGGAACTTGATAAGTCCAAGATTTGGACCCGTCCTCGCAAACAGTGGGAGTTAATCCAGAATTTACTAAACCTACTAGTACACCTACTCTTCAAAGGTCTGATCGAATTCGTAAGGAGCCAGAGCGATTTGGTTTCATTCACGAAAACGAGAATGTGGAAAGTAATCCAAAGACCTATCAAGAAGCGATGTCAGACATAGACTCGGGTGCGTGGCTCAAAGCCATGCAAACCAAAATGGATCCCATCCATTCCAACAAGGTAAAAACCTTGATTGATCCACCCGAGGGATTTATCCCTATAAGTTGGTTATAAGTTATAAATGGATCTTCAAACTTGGAATGAATGAAGAGGTGTTGCCTCTAAGAATTGACTAGTGGTAAAAAGGCTATTCACAATGTTCTGGAACAGACTTTGATGAAACCTTTTCTCCATTAGCAATGTCTGAATCCATTTAGATTCACATTTGTTCTGATGAGATAGTCAAGACATTTGACTTCATCAAAACGAGTATGAACCATGAGTGTACAAAAGGATTAGTGGGAGCGCGATGAAGCTCATATTTTATATGTCGATAATGTTCTGGCTATCTGGTATGATATCGGAATGTTAGCACAGACGAAAGCATGGTTGTCCATGCAATTCTCCATGAAAGATTTAGGAGAAGCATCTTGCGTATTGGGATACGTATCTATAGAATTAGATCAGAAAAGATGCTGACACTCTTTAAATCTAAGTATATAGAAATTAATACTGAAAATATTCAGTATGAAGAATCCAAGAAAGGATTGCTTCCAGTGAGACACTGTATCCCTTGTTCCAAAATTGATGTGCCCTACATCAAATGAGAATAAAGGAGAATGTCTCAAATACCTTATGTTTCAAACAAAAGGTTGCATGTGGCATGCTTTACTATGTACTAGACCAGACGTAGAACTTGCTCAAGTATCGCGAGCAGTTGCTAGTCAAAATCCAGTGAAGAAGTACTGGACCACCGTAATAGATATCCTTAAGCTCTTGACAAAGACTAAGGATTTGTTCTTGGTCTACGGTGGTAGTGGAGAATTAAAATTCGAAGGATTCACTGATTCGAATTTTAGTCTGATGTGGATGAATTAAATATATTCATTTTTGGATACATATCCTGCCTCAATGGGGTAACGGTGAATTTGAAAGGGTTTCAAGCAAATCACCGTAACCATCTAAACCACTGAAGCAAGATATATTGCAGCATTAAATGTAGTATTAAATGCGGCTTAAGAAAGTGTTTGGATATGAAACTTCATCCTTCGGTTGGATGTAGTGCCTAGCATTGCGAAGCTCATGATTATCTTCTATGATAACATTGGAGCTATTGCTAAAGCAAAGCATTCGAGATCTTACCAGAAATCTAAACACAATTGAAAGAAAGGTACCATTTGATTAAAAATCATTGGTAGAGTTAACGCGCGTAATGGATCGCGTCGACTCAGAAGACAACTTAGCGGATCCACTAAAAGGAGGCTATATCATGAAATGAGTTCGAAGAATATCTTTAAAAAGATGGGTCCTAGAAACGTTTGTGATTGGCTTTAGGGCAAGTGGGAGATTGATAGGATAGTGCCCTGCAAGCCAATATATTTAGCTTGTATTGGAACTATCATTATCTTTCTTTAGTATAAATGTAATAATACGCATGTTTATTTATACGAGTATAAGGATAAACAATGGCCAACTTCATCTCTCGCAAATACATTTAAGCGATTGGTTGAAACCCTTAGATTACATTTGACTATGGGACGATTCACTTCAGTACTGAGTGCAATCATGAAACAGTCTCAAAGGTCGTAATCTTAAAACTGTTCCAAGTCATAGATTCCAAAATGAGACGGGGTATCGTAGGAATCGCCAAGACTTGTACGAGTATGCATGATTCACATGGAGTGAATTTGTAGCGTTTCATGAGCAAGGCATTGAGGCTAGTGCATATGAGTAGGTGGTTCAATGGAGGATTGAACGCATCGAACGACCCGAACAGAGAAACCCATTGTGGAAGCGCATGTCGCATATCGGTGATGGGATGTTTCTCAAGGATTATAATAGTGTACGATTTAGTCCTTTGACTTGAGGTGCTAGGGCGAATTCGGTGCATGAAAGTGCGTACTTAGATCTAGGTATAGGCCACGTAGCTTGGTCATAACATGCCTAGGTTGGGTGCGTATGGACATGTACGCGAGTGGTTAGTACCAATATGGAATCTATTGACTCACTGTAATGGGTGAGAGAATTTCCTATACGATTCTTAGATAATATATCCGAGAAACCCGTGGCCACGGTCGGTGACGGATTTGGAAAGGGGTTTCCAAATTTAGCAGTCACACTGGAATATTTTCCTGAATTAGAAAGTATAGTTATCGAGACAAATTTAGAGGTGCCGATCAATTCACACACCCTAAGTCTTGATCGGGAATATTAGTCGATAGAAGGACCGTATGTACATGGTAATTATATGAGACGAGGTTCACAAGTATCAATTCACCTGAAGTTGGGCTTCATGGGCTTGTGGCTAGACATCGACCATGAAGTGTAGGTACTCCTGAGTTAATAGAGGATTTGATTCTAGGAGTGGTCAATTAAAGGTTGTTTAATTGACCGGAGCAATTTATTGTTCATAAATTAAATCACGAAGAATTCGTGGACCTGCTGCCAATTGATGGTGAACCCAGAGGGTCACACACAATACAATTGGACGGTGACTGTTATGGAAGGACATAAAAGGAATTAATTGATTTAAAGGTAATTAAATCAATTAAATGAATTAAAAGTATTTAATTCAAGTGGGAGATTAATTAATTGGCTGACTTAATATATTAAATACTTAATTAAATTGCTAATTAATTATATAAAAGAAATAATGATTTAATTGGACTGGGCATTTAATTAAGTAATTAATTAAATGAAAAGGCTTGCAAGACATGGGCCTTTAATTAAAAGCCCATAAGGAGTCTTGCAAACCTAGGTCAAGCAGAGGCTTATAAATAGAGTTCTACCAGAGCTCAGAAAGAGGAGACCTAAGCACAAAACCCTAGCCTCTCTTGCACTTAGTAGCCGCCGCCCCAACCCTAGCGCCGCCGCCAAATAGCCGCCGCCTCCTTGTAGCCGTGAGCTGCTATACCGCCGCCGCACTTCCTCCCTCGTTCCACCATGTTAGATCTTGACCTGTCAAGTAGATCTGCATAATCCTGCAATAACAAATCTTCTAGATCCAGTTCTGAGCTTACGACTAGAAGGTGTTACCAGAATCCAGTTGGTGTGGACTAACTTTGGAGGTGAGACGCTTGGATCACTTCTGTGAACCAGATCCAGATCTAGATCCAGTTTCAGAATCAGAATCGAAGGTTGCCACCACCTTGCCTGTGGTGAGGTATATCGCAAAAACCCCCTTGTTTAATTACTATGTGTGTTTTTGTCCTTGCTTACGTATAATTAATATGGAGAATTAATATGGGACCTTGGGTGCTTCGAAAAATTTTAAATTCCGCACTGTCGTTGTTCTGACAATCGAGGCATCCCAACCACTATCCCAACACGATCTCCACGTCTTCGAGGCGGCTTCTGAAGGATGTGGTCTTCGAATTTGGTAGGAGTACTTCCAACTGGAGTTGCTTCCCTGTCTCTCGACTTGGTCCTTTGTGGACTAATTTGCAAGGAAAAATCGGATGAAGGGTAGAAGTGTACCAGCCTCACTTTTCTTCTTTGAGCATCCATATGAATAGTCATTTGTAATAGGATCGCACTAGATGTAAATTTTCAGATTATTTCGATTTCTTTATTGTAATCACAAATTTTCATGTAAGTTTTACGAATGAAAGAATATTCTTCTATATTGTTATCGATCTTAATTTCGATCTTCATAATTTGCAACTTCTGTGAGATAATTTTGAAATCCATAATAGATATGAATTTCGATCTTTGCAATTTAAACATTTCATGAGTCATCTCCCATAGCTTAGATATTACAGATTTGCGTCTCTTAGAATTGGACGGAATAATCTTCCTTAGCCGAATAGATAGCTGTGAAGGAAGAATAGAATTATTTCGATCTTGATTATACTTTAGACTTAAGTGGCATAGCAATGCCTTTCGCCCTTAGTCGTCTTCGGGGGTCGTAGCAACAGCTTTCACCCATTCAATAATTTCTATCTAAGGGGCATAGCAACGGCTTTCACCCTTAGTCGTTTCAAAGCATTTTTAGCCCGAGGGTCGTAGCAACAGCTTTCACCCATTTAATAATTTCGATCTAAGGGGCATAGCAACGGCTTTCACCCTTAGTCATTTCAGAGCATTTTTAGCCCTAGGGTCGTAGCAACAGCTTTCACCCATTCAATAATTTCGATCTAAGGGGCATTGCAACGACTTTCACCCTTAGTCGTTTCAGAGCATTTTTAGCCAGAGGGTCGTAGCAACAGCTTTCACCCATTCAATAATTTCGATCTAAGGGGCATAGCAACGACTTTCACCCTTAGTCGTTTCAGAGCATTTTTAGCCCGAGGGTCGTAGCAACAGCTTTCACCCATTCAATAATTTCGATCTAAGGGGCATAGCAACGGCTTTCACCCTTATTCGTTTCAGAGCATTTTTAGCCCGAGGGTCGTAGCAACAGCATTCACCCATTCAATAATTTCGATCTAAGGGGCATAGCAACGGCTTTCACCCTTAGTCGTTTCAGAGCATTTTTAGTCCGAGGGTCGTAGCAACAGCTTTCACCCATTCAATAATTTCGATCTAAGGGGCATAGCAACGACTTTCACCCATAGTCGTTTCAGAGCATTTTTAGCCCGAGGGTCGTAGCAACAGCTTTCACCCATTCAATAATTTCGATCTAAGAGGCATAGCAACGACTTTCACCCTTGGTCGTTTCAGAGCATTTTTAGCCCGAGGGTCGTAGCAACAGCTTTCACCCATTTAATAGTTGATGGAGATTTGATGGAGATAAGTAGAGATTGACAATAGATGAATAGAGATTGAGAATATCATAATATGACGAATAACTAAGAATTTCTGCGAAATTAACTTTCATTGAATAACTCCGTCGAAATAAACTTTCATTGAACATATAGTTTTCTTAATAACGAGAAACAAAGAAGCATAACGAGATGACTAAATAGTAGAAGCCTAAAATTTAACTATCCATCTTCATCTTCCATAATACCTTCTCAAGTTAACAACATTCCATGCTCGAGGTAGGACCTCTCCATTAGGATAAGCAATTTTGTAGGCACCTTTCTTTCCAACCTCAACGATCACAAAGGGGCCATCCCAATTAGGTTGAAGTTTTCCAACATGCTTTGGCACTTCTACTTTCTTAAGCACTAAATCTCCGACTCTGAATGTTCGGATTCGAACGTTTCGATTATAAGATTTTTCCATGCTAGATTTGGTAGATTGAATTTTCAACTTTGCACGGTCCCTTCGACCATCTGCGTGATCAACTTCCACTTCCCTTAGAGATCGATTTTCTTCGGGATCATAAAATTCAACCCTTGGAGAAGGTACGAGGTTCTCGACTGGAATTACGGCCTCCGATCTATAAACCAGACTAAATGGAGCTTCTCCTGTTGCAGCTTTAACAGTAGTTCTATTGGCCCATAAAACTCCTGGTAGTTCGTCGAGCCATTTCCCTTTTGCCTCAGATAAACGCTTTTCCAGAGATCGAACGATCTCTCTGTTCACTACTTCAGTCTGTCTATTAGCTTGAGGATGTCCAACTGATGCGAAATTCTGCTGTATTCCGAATTTTTCGCACCATTTCGTGATTCTTTTCCCAGCGAACTGCGTTCCGTTATCAGATATTAAGATCCTAGGAATCCCGAACCTGCAGACAATATTTTTCCATAAGAAATTAATAACTTGGAACTGAGTGATATTTGTTAGAGCAACGCATTCAACCCATTTGCTAAAATATTCTACTGCAACCAATACATAATTTTTTCAAGCTCTTGCTGTTGGGAAAGGCCCAACAATATCAATGCCCCATTTATCAAAAGGCCAACAGATTGGAATAGAGTGCATATGTTCGGCCGGTTGATGAATTAAATTCGAATGAATTTGACAATGGTGGCATTTCTTCACATAATCAATAGAATCATAGAAAAGAGTAGGCCAATAATATCCTGTCCTCGAGCATTTAAGAGCTAACTCCCGAGCACCACAATGATTTCCTGCCTCTCCCTCGTGGACTTCCTTTAAAATGGCATTATAGTGCACTTCGGAGATACATTTCAATAAAATTCCAGAAGAAGATCTTTTATAGAGTTGATTATCAACTATAGTGAACTATGGCGCTCGGTATTTGATCCTTCGAGCTTCGTTTGAATTTTCTGGAAGCTTCCCTTCTCTGAGATAAGCAATAAGAGGGTCGATCCAAGAAATCCTAGACTCATCGATTTCCATGATGTCGACTGAGGGAATCACATCTAGTTCGATAGCAGATGTATTCGATAATAACCATGTGATTATCCTTTCATTCTTCCCATCAGCAAGTCCTGTGAACTTCGATAATAGATCTGCCCAAAGATTTTCCTCCCTTGGTATAGGTTGAATATCAAACTTGTCGAACTCAGAGATCAACTTTTTTATTTTGTTCAAATATTTGATCATATTGAACTCCCTGGCCTCGTAAGTACCTTTCACCTGTCTATGAACGCGTTCAGAATCTGTTAGCACAACAATTGATTTTACCTTTGCTTTTATGGCCATTTCTAATCCAGCGATCAAGGATTCATATTCTGCTTCGTTGTTTGTGACGACGAAGTCCAAAGTGATAGCATAACTCAAATCTTCACCATTGGGTCCTTGAAAATGTATTCTTGCTCCACCTCCTTCCCTGGTCGAGGAACCATCCACGTGCATCAGCCATACCTGATCTTCTGCTTTTTTTACCATTCTTACCTCGGAGATCGCTCCTTCTTCCACAATCGATATGCCTGTTGACTCGACTACGAAGTCAGCCAATACCTGTGCCTTTATAGCAACTCGCGGTTGATATTCAATTTCGAACTGACCTAGCTCGACTGCCCATTTTATTAACCTGCTGGATGCTTCTGGTTTTGATAGGACCTGTCTTAGAGGTTGATTTGTTAAGACGATGATCTTGTATGTTTGAAAATAGGGCCTTAACCTTCGCGCAGCTACCAACAAGGCAAGCGCGAATTTCTCAATCTCCAAGTAATTTCTCTCCGCACCCTGCAATAACTTGCTCAAATAGTACACTGGCTTATGCTCAGACTTATCGAGCTTTACCAAGACCGAGCTAATAGCCTCATCCGATACGGCTATGTACAAATATAAAGGTTCTCCATCGGATGGCTTGGCCAACATTGGCGGTGAGGTTAAGTATGCTTTTAGGTCTTCGAAAGCCTTATCGAATTCTTCATTCCACTCGAAGTTCTTAGATTTACGTAACAGTTTGAAGAATGGTAAACTCTTGTCAGCAGATCGTGAGATTAATCTATTCAAAGAGATAATCTTCCCAATCAGGCTTTGAACATCTGAGAGCTTTCTTGGTGGATGTAGATCGGTAATTGCTCGAATCTTTTCAGGATTGGCTTCGATGCCTCTTTCGTGGACGAGATATCCGAGGAATTTTCCCGATCGCACCCCAAAAGTGCACTTGGCGGGTTTCAACTTCATTCCATACTTCCTTAGAATTCCAAAACATCGATCAAGATGGTTGATGTGGTCCTCCTCCGTCATACTCTTTACGAGCATGTCATCTACATAAACTTCCATGATTTCCCCTATCAAATCTTTAAACATCATATTGACTAACCTTTGATAGGTTGTGCCCGCATTCCTTAAGCCAAAAGGCATGACAATGAAGCAGTAGACTCCTCGCTCGGTGATGAATGTTGTTTTATCCTGGTCTCTTTCATTCATAAAGATCTGATAAAATCCTTGGAAAGCATCCATCATGCTAAAAAATACGAACCCCGCGGTTGAATCTACAAGCATATCGATCCGAGGTAACTGATAAGGATCTCTTGGACACAATTTGTTTAGATCCGTAATGTCATTACACATTCTCCATTTGTTTTCGATCTTTTCGCCCTTAGAAACTAGGACCACATTACATAGTCATTCTGATCTGACCCGCTGCTAGTAATCTATCGACCTCTGCATTGATTATTTTGTCCTTTTCGCGACCATGATTGCGCTTCTTTTGCCTTACAGGTTTTGCCTTCGGATCAATGTTCAATGAATGTGTTATCACCCGCGGATCGATTCCAATTATGTCGTCTGAGCTCCAGGCAAAAACGTCCACGTTTTTCTGTAAAAATTCAATGAGCATGGTTTCCATGCCCTCGCTTAACTCTGTTCCGATTTTGCTGAATTTCTCAGGGGATCCTGTAACTAGAGTTACTTTTTTTGTGGCCAGGTGCTTGCACACTCATGTCGACATTTTTCCCTTTCTTTCCTTGTAATTTCTCGCAGTCGGGAATTGTGGTTTTTACACCAGGCTCCAATTCAGCTATTTTTCTCTTAATCGGGAGTTCGGGTTCCACTTTCTTTTTAATGATTAAAGATGAATTATAGCATTCCGAAGCCATGTATTGATCGTTCTTCATTTCTCCTAGCCCTGCCACGGTTTGGAATTTTATCTTTTAATGGTAGGTAGATACAACTGCCTTGAAGATATTTAGGGCTGGTCTTCCTAATATGGCGTTATAAGCGAACGATGTGTCTACTACCAGGAATTTGATCATCCTTGTTACGTTTTTTGGTTTGCTTCCTAAAGTCGTGCTCAAAAGAATGGTCCCAAGCGGAACGATCTCCGATCCCCCAAAACCGACCAAAGGAGTGGTTACTCGATCCAGACGCGGGTGACAAAGGTTCATCCTCGTGAGAGCTTCCGACGAGATAATGTTTGTCGAGCTTCCATTATCGATTAGCACCCTATTGACCTCAAAATTAGCGATTCTCAATGTCAATACCATGGAAAAATCCGGATCGTCTTCACTTGTGTCCCAATTAACATCCGAAGGTCGATCAGCCTCACTGAAGCTTATAACTTGATTTTCCATGGAGGGAAACTCCAAGGATAGAATTTCCCTCTTTGCGGAGACTCCAGCCTTTATCGATCTCAATGTTCTTTTTCTAGCATTTCTGCTATCTCCAACTGCTGGTCCGCCAACAACATGTTTATCACTCCATTCGACTGTTCTTCCGTTTGATTTCGAGCCTACCTTTGCTGAGTATTAAACTTTCGTGGGCTTCTTGACCTATAACGATTGTTATGGTTGCCTCCTTTGACAATTTCTTTTAATTTTCCTTGTGCGATTAGCTTTTCTATCTCAACTTTCAGTTGGTAACAATTTTCGGTGCTGTGCCCCCGAGCCCGGTGATAACGACAGTACTGGTCATAACCTGGTGCACCTGGCCTAGCCTGAGTGATCCTTTGAGCCTCGGGAATCAAGTTTCCTTCTTCTAACACAGTTAACACCTCTTCCTTTGAATTGTTATGTTCTGTAAACTGAATTTTTCCCGGTCTTGGAGGTCGAGTTCGTTCATAATGAGGTCCATAGGAATTCGATCCTTGAGGGGGCATATGTGGCTTATAAGTGTTGATTCTTTGCCAAACAGACCCTTTGTTCGACCCTCCGTAGTCACCAGGTTTCGGGATGGGTGCCCGATCTTGTTTCCTGTTGAGAGGAAGGTTCACAGTGTGCGAACTTTTCAACTTATTCATCTCTTCCTGAATCATGTATTTCTCGGCAATTTCCATTATTCGTTCGAAGGATTTTGGTTGTTTTCTGCATAAGGCGTTTCCGAATTGAGTGCTCTTCGTTAGTTCAAACATTAGAGATGATAAATATTCGATCTGCGGGGTATCAACATTGAGGAGTTCGATACTGAACCTTGCTAGCCATTGTCTCAAAGTTTCTCCTTCCAATTGTTTTACGGTTCCCAAATGATTTGCTGGTAGCCTCGGTTTCCTTTGATTAGCAAATTGATGTTTTAATTTATCGCAAAATTCCTCGAAGGAAAATATGGAGTTAGGTGGCAATTTTCCGAACCAGTCGAGGGCAATTCCCTCAAAGGTAGTAACATGATCTTGCAACAAAAGTCCTCAGAATGTCCGTACAAGTTCATCACATTAATAAAGCTGTTAATGCGTTCCCCGGGGTCGGTAGTCCCGTTATACCATGGCAGCCTGGTCGGTACAGTTTCCGCGTTTCGAGCTTCGCGTATTTCTTGACAAAACGGCGAACAACGCATGATACTGTTTGAAAACTCCCTGTCTCGTGGATTTTCTCTATTCGGAACTTTTCCTGCTCGCCTGGCAGCATGATTGGTATGAGGAATTTCTATCAGCGTACCTTCCTCTTCCAACTTCTTAGCTACTCTCTCCTGCACTATCCTTTCCAGTTCGGATTCAGTAATTCTTTTGTAGGTCGATCTTTGGCCTCTGACATCACCAGGAGGGTGGCTCTCCCCAACTACTGAATCTTCCACATCATGAACTGATTTTGGTGGGATTTCTGCCCGAGCATTGACTTTCGATGGCGCGTGCGATATTGATCGCAGTACACTATTCTCCTTTTGGTTGTTCGAGGATGGTATCTCCGGTCTACCGTGAACTGCTGGCTGATCTACAGGTGATTGATCAGCCCTTCCTCTGTTCAGAAATTCCCTGCACATCGTGCCTATAATGGACCTTAGATCACCGACAGTTGTGTGAATTGGAACATTATCCTGCGGAACAATTGGTGGAACCTCTTCTTGTTGAGCCGCGCGCGACATATTGTCGGGCTCATTGTTGACCGAATTCTGTGCTCCTGCTGCATGGGAGGGCTCTCCTCTGATATACGTAATTCTCCTCGTAGTAGGCATATTTCGATCTAATACTCGAATAAGGCCCCACGGTGGGCGCCAATTGATCTTACGCGTTTTCGTATGTTCGATCAAGACAATATGTGATGCGGTATTGATGGGGGCTATTTTGCACCCCTTATAATGCACGGATCGACTGAAGAACATAAGATCGGTTCGACCAAACAAGACAGTTCGGGATCATCTTATCGACCCGGCCGAATACAGCTCTCTTCGACAAGAAGACTACAATCCGGACACAAGAAGGATATTTGGGCCGAGTCCTATCAGGATTATATTTCCTTCTAACGCTAGGTTTAGTAGAATATAAATACCTAGTCAATCATTGTATTAGACAACTCCTAATCACAAGGCAAATACGCCATTGAATTCTGCATAAACGGCAGAACCTACTATTATTCAATAAAGAAAAGAGTTTTCTCTTCATATTTGTGTTATTCTAACGTTGGTTTCGATATTTACTTGTTGTTCCTACGAAATTGCTCTTCCTTGAGATCGATCCATCCTGAGTAAAGTAACAGAGCCCTATAAATCATTCATATTGAGAATCCCCAATATCACAATTTTACTGATACAATTTTACTGATACCTTTAATCCGACGAAATCCGGTTAAATCAGTTGGCACCCACCGTGGGGCTAGGTTAATTATTCGATCGACATATGGCTCGCCCAACGAAAAGCGCTCGTATCGGAGCAAGAAGTAACACAACCACCGGTCATAACACATCTGAAGATCCACAGGACAATAATAATAATAACGCCCACGACACCAACGAGAATTTGCAGGGTCCTCTTCCTCATCAGCAGGGACCCCAAGGAGATCTTCCCGGTACAATACCGGAAGAACCGGAAGTCCCTGCGATCCCCGTTCCTCTCCCGGGCGCTCAGGAGAAATTGCGACAGATTGCAATGCTCGTTAAATCACTCTCTCCAGAGGAATTAATCGTACTTGAACAAGTTCCTCGAAACGTTAGGACTGCTAGGGCAAATCCCGCTCAAAGAGCGCCAAGGCAAAATGATCAAACCTCTCAACAAGCTGACAGCCCGGCAAGCGAGCGGCGCTCGCTACACAGTCCACAGCAGGGCAATTCAAAACCCTCCAATAACCATCCCCGAAGGAAACCAGGACAAAGAAAACCACAGCCGGGACGCAGCGGGTCCAAGGAACGTATAATAATCCCTATCGAGGATGACATAGATGGTGCAATCCCAGATCGACCACGAACAACGCGATTCTCGGAAAGAGAAATCGAAAGGATGGTACAGGAACGACTTGAACAACGCCTACGATATGTTCGAAACCCGTGGGCCCGAACCACGGAACTCCAGGAGAGCCTTGTGGCCTGTTCTCCCTTCTGCAGAGAAATAAAGGAGGCACAGTCAATCGGACAGGTTCCGGGTAGACTACCCCGATACGACGGAACCACTGATCCAGATGACTATATTTTTAGCTTCACCAATATAATGAACTTATACGCTCACTTGGCGGAATTCACCGCCAAATTAATGGTAACCACATTTGAAGGACTCGCTTTGGACTGGTTCGCCAAGCAACCTGCCAACTCCATATTCAGTTTTCGGGAATTATGCAACAAATTGACACAGCAGTTTGCCGGTCAGAAGAAGCAAAAACTTCCGATGAGCTACTTAGGAACTATACACCAACAAGAGGGAGAATCCTTAAGAAACTGGTTGGCGAGATTTAACGTAGAATTACTTAAAATCGATTCCCCAAATATCGATTACATAATTTCTATTCTCTTCGACCTCACGAAGAATAGGCAGTTCGGAAATGCCCTCAGTCGAAAACAACCAAGAACGTTCGCCGACATCATGAGCTTGGCATCTAAACATGTGACCCAAGAAGAGATGAATTCCTTTAAAGATAAAAACAAAAACAAAGTCACAACCTCAGGCTCCAAACGGCAAGATAGGATTCCTGCCCAAAGATCCATGGATTATGAACGATCTTTTAGAAAAGGCAATGTTTTCCAGCGATTGGAATACAATAAAACCGACCAAGACAGACAACCTAATTTCTATCAAAGACCAAGAAACCCCGAACTAGCGATCAGAGGCAGGGTTAATCAAGTAGAACACCCAAGGCTAAATGCTCCGATAGAAGAAATATTGGAAGTACTAGAAAGGAATAATTGGATCCCTGAAGCGAAGAAAATCGCTCAGCCCAGACCAGGATCACGAAACTATGAGTTATACTGCAAATACCATCGGGCACACGGACATCGAACAGAAAATTGTTTTCACCTTAAAAAAGAAATTGAAAAACTAATCGAACCGGGAAAACTAAACGACTATCTAGAGCAAGATAACCGCAAGAGGGAAAGAAGTAGAAGCCCTCGTAATAATAATCAGAGAAGGAGTTCCCGTCGAAGGTCACCCGAGCACGGTCCTACACAGGAGTTGAACCATGACCAGATCAATGGAACCATCCATACAATTTCCGGAGGACCCGCAGGCGGGGATAGTCGTAACGCCCGACGAAGGACAGCCAGATCCATAATTGGAAGCTTAAAATACCCAAAAGAAATATGGACTCTAGAACGAGGGCGAAGTACCCAAAAACATGGTTTGGGACACAAAAGAGGATAACCCCGATTTCCCGATGGTGGTGTCGCTAGAAATAGCAAATTACAACGTCAAAAAGATCCTAATCGATAATGGGAGCTCGGCGAATATCATCTCCCGGGAGGTTTTAGCCCAGATGAACATGGGACAAATAAACCTACAGAAAGTAGCTACGCCATTAGTAGGATTTGGAGGATCCGAAATTGTCCCCAGCGGAACGATAACCTTAAGTGTATGACTCAGGAAAAAACCGCACCGGACAGTGAAGCTAGTAAAATTTCTAGTGGTAGAAACACCCTTCGCTTATAACGCAATATTAGGACGACCAGCCCCCAACCTATTCCGAGCCGTTGTCTCTACTTATTATCAGAAGATAAAATTTCTGACCGACAGAGGTATCGGGGAAATAATGAAAGATCACTGTATGGCATGGGATTGCTACAGCACCTCGTTAACTTTGAAAAACCACCCCAAATCAATTACCCCGAGCAAAAGAAAGCTCGTAGAATGTCATTAGAAACGAGGTTGAAATCCCTAGCACTGATCGAATAGATAAAAAGGGAAAAGAGCTGCTAGATTTAGCTTTGAAGCCACCAGAACATAAGGATGTAATTCTAGTGCAAGGGGACTCGTCGAAAACAACAAGAATAGGTACTTAGTTGAGCAAAGAAGGGGAAGTAATGTTGATTGACTTTCTTAGAGATAATGTTGACGTCTTAGCTTGGAGCGCGAATGACATTGAAGGAATTGATCCTCGAGAAATCAAGAATTCGCTAAAAATTGATCCCTTGGCAAAACCCACTAGACAAAAGAAGAGAAATCATGGGCCAGTAAAAGATAAAATCATCAAAGCTGAAGTAGAAAGGCTACTTGAAGCAAAACAAATCCGAGAAATACATTTCTCAGAATGGCTATGTAATGTCGTTCTAGTAGCAAAAGGGGATAAAAAGGATAACAAGTGGAGAATGTGTAATGATTTTACCGACCTTAATAAATTATGCCCGCGCGATCCATATCCTCTCCCAAGGATCGACTTATTAGTTGACTCAACAGCTGGCTTCGCGATCTTCAGCATGATGGATGCCTTTCAAGGGTTTTATCAAATATATATGGATGAGCGGGACCAAGAGAAGACTGCGTTCATAACCGAGCAGGGAGTATATTGCTTTATAGTAATGCCATTCGGCTTAAGGAATGCCGGGGCTACTTACCAAAGGTTAGTAAACCTAATGTTCAAAGAGTAAATCGGAGAAATAATGGAAGTCTACGTAGACGACATGTTAGTCAAAAGCAGGAACGAAGCGGATCACGTAAAACATCTTGATCGATGTTTCCGAATATTGAGAAAATACCGCATGAAGTTAAATCCCGCGAAATGCACTTTCGGTGTTAAGTCGGGAAAATTCTTGGGCTATTTGGTACATCAACGAGGAATCGAAGCCAACCCAGAAAAAATTCGAGCCATAGCTGAAATGAAGCCTCCCAAGACCATCTCCCAAGTACAAAGCTTGGTAGGGAAAATCGTAGTGCTGAACATATTCATATCAAAATCAGCAGACAGAAGTTTGCCCTTTTTCCAAATGCTTCGAAAAGCAAAAAACTTTGTTTGGACCAAAGAATGCGATCAGGCCTTCAACCAGCTCAAAGAATATTTAACAACATCCCCGTTGTTGGCCAAACCGACGGAAGGGGAACCATTGTATATCTACATCTCGATCTCCGATGCGGCCGTTAGTTCAGTACTGATCAAAATAGAAGGATCAGAACATAAGCCTGTCTATTATTTAAGCAAATTACTACAAGGGGCGGAGAAGAATTACTTGGAAATTGAGAAATTCGCGTTGGCCTTAGTAGTGGCAGCACGAAAACTTCGACCTTACTTTTTAACCTACAAAATCGTGGTTTTAACAAACCAACCACTAAGACAAGTCTTAGCAAAGCCAGAAGCTTCCGGAAGACTAATCAAATGGGCGATCGAACTCGGTCAATTCAAAATCAACTACAAATCGAGAATTGCGATTAAGGCCCAAGTGTTAGCTGATTTCCTACTGGAAACTCCCACACAAGCAAGTGAACTATCGAACAGCCTCAACGACGATATCTTGATCCTAGAAGATCAAACTTGGTTAATGCATGTTGACGGTGCTTCGTGCCGAGAAGGAGGAGACGCTGGAATCAACTTCACCGGACCGAATAAAGAGGATTTAAATTATGCAATAACATTGGACTTCGTCGTAACAAACAATGAAGCAGAATATGAAGCGTTAATCGCAGGAATGGAAATGGTGATCAAGGCCAACATTAGAAGCCTTAAAGTATTAACCGATTCAGAGTTAGTGCAAAGACAAATAGAAGGCCTATACGAGGCTAAGGAATTTAATATGGTTAAATACCTTGCCAAAGTGAAAACACTAGCGGAAAAATTTGAAAGCTTCGGTATACAGAACATTCCACGTTCGGAAAACAAATGGGCCGATCAACTATCTAGGTTCACAGGAGCCCATGACGGAAAAACTGAAAGGGTGATCAACTGGTTAATCTCTAGTACACCGGCCATCGACATCGATGAAGTACCGGCGGTCGATATAATGGAAATCGAAGAAGCAGAAGAAAATTGAATGACTCCAATGATAGACTATCTTCGAGAAGGAAAATTGCCGCTTGACCAGAATAAAGCTCGGAAAATAAAATATCGGGCTCCAAAATATACATCAGTAGAAGAAAAACTCTACCGGAGATCAGTATCAGGAATTCTTCTGAAATGCGTCGCTGAATCACAAACCACTGATATTCTACGAGAGGTACATGAAGGAAACGCAGGGAATCACAGCGGAGCAAGGGCATTGGCTTTAAAATGCCTCCGAATAGGTTATTATTGGCCTACCATCAACAATGATGCCGCTCAGTATGTCCAAAAATGTCATCACTGCCAAGTCCATGCTAATATACGTCATCGACCAGCAGAAAATATGCACCCTATACCAGTATGTTGGCCTTTCGATCAATGGGGAATGGACATCGTGGGACCGTTCCCGGCGGCTAGATCCAAGAAAGCTCATGTCCTGGTCGCTGTGGAATACTTCAGCAAATGGATAGAATGCATCGTCCTTGCACGATTAACTCAATTCCAAGTGATCAACTTCCTATGGAAATTCATAGTATGTCGATTTGGCATCCCGAGGATCCTAATTTTTTATAAAGGAACCTAATTCGCGGGAAAACAGGTAATAGAATGGTGTCCGAAACTAGGGATTCAACAAAATTTCACTTCGGTCGGGCATCCTAGAGCGAACGAACAGACTGAAGTAGCAAACCGAGAAATAATAAAATCCTTGGAAAAAAGATTAGGAGCGGCCAAAGGAAAATGGCTCGATGAACTCCCAGGAGTACTTTGGGCTAATCTAACCACCGTCAGGAGCTCAACCGGGGAAACCAGTCAGCCTGGTATATGGTTCGGAAGTTGTTATTCCTATTGAAACTCTAATTCCAACACCAAGAATTGAAATGTACGATGATCAGGAAAATGAAAAGACAAGAGAAAATGATATCGATTTAACAGAAGCTTTAAGAGAAAAAGCCGATGTACGTTTGCAAGTCACTAAAGCTAATATGGAAAAGGCATACAATCAAAAGGTATGCATCCGAACCTTCAAAGAAGGAGACCTGGTCTTGAAAAAGGTAGAAGTATTAAAGCATGTGGGAAAATTACAACTAAATTGGGACGGACCTTACGTTGTCATTGGCGTAGGAAAGAAAGGTTCATACAAAATTGCACACTTGGATGGAACAACCTTACCAAGAACCTGGAAAGCAGTCAACCTTAGGAAATACTATGGTAAATAAATTTTAGCAGATTATGCTGCTTTATTTTATTTTATTTTATTAAGTTTTAATCTTTGTAATAAATGCCTTAGCCTACAGTTCAAATATTAAAGATTTTAGCAATTTTAAATATTAAGGCAAGATTGGGTATAAATCGATTGTTTCGGTAAAAACTCCTTGGAATTCTACTATCATATTGGTTGAGATCGGGACAAAAGGAGTTAAGTATACATTGATCCGCTCAATAAACACTCCTCAATCCAACCATACAAACGAGTCGAGTATACATTGATCCGCTCAATAAAAACTCCTCGGTCAATTCTTTTCTAACAATTAAAAGACTTTTGGTATTTAAAACCTAAGTCTAAACAATAAACGAGTCGAGTATACATTGATCCGCTCAATAAACACTCCTCGATCTGTTTACAACGACTAAAAGGCTTTTGGTATAAAAACCTAAGTCTAAATTATAACGAGTCGAGTATACATTGATCCGCTCAATAAACACTCCTCGATCTGTTTTGAACGACCAAAATAGGCTTTTGGTATAAAAACCTAAGTCTAAACAATACACGAGTCGAGTATACATTGATCCGCTCAATAAAAACTCCTCGATCTACTTATGACGATTAAAAGACTTTTGGTATTTAAAACCTAAGTCTAAACAATAAACGAGTCGAGTATACATTGATCCGCTCAATAAACACTCCTCGATCTGTTTACAACGACTAAAAGGCTTTGGTATAAAAACCTAAGTCTAAATTATAACGAGTCGAGTATACATTGATCCGCTCAATAAAAACTCCTCGATCTACTTATGACGATTATATGACTTTTGGTATTGAAACCTAAGTCTAAATAAATATAAACGAGTGGAGTATACATTGATCCGCTCAATAAACACTCCTCGTTTATTCTTCAACGATTTATAAAGCTTATGGGTTAAAAACCTAAGTCTAGACAAAAAAGAGTTGAGTATACATTGATCCGCTCAATAAACACTCCTCGATTATATTTAACGATTATATGACTTTTGGTATTGAAACCTAAGTCTAAATAAATACAAACGAGTTGAGTATACATTGATCCGCTCAATAAACACTCCTTGATTATATTTAACGATTATATGACTTTTGGTATTGAAACCTAAGTCTAAGTAAATATAAACGAGTCGAGTATACATTGATCCGCTCAATAAACACTCCTCGTTTATTCTTCAACGATTTATAAAGCTTATTGGTTAAAAACCTAAGTCTAGACAAAAAAGAGTTGAGTATACATTGATCAGCTCAATAAACACTCCTCGATTATATTTAACAATTATAAGGCTTTTGGTATAAAAACCTAAGTCTAAACAAAAAGAGTCGAGTAAACATTGATTCGCTCAATAAGCACTCCTCATTCTGTTTTAAACGACCAATAAGAATTGGTAAAAACATCTATATCTTGGAAATGAGTAGAGTGTAAATAAATCTGCTCGATAAACGCTCCTCATAAACAAGATTAAAACAATACCAATGACAAGAAGAATGAAAAGAATAATTGTAAAATTTTATTCATCTGTGTTCAAGGAACATGCAATAAATTACATACAAATAGCTCTGATCAGATTACAAAGATCTATATACGATTTACAAATCGTTACAACTATTAAACGATCCTATCCTATGGATCTGGGATCTTCACGACAATGTCCATGGAAACACCAATCTCCTCCCTAGTACCTCGAGGTCGGAATTAACCACCTAAGAAGCATGCTGCTCAGGAAAGTAGACTTCTTTGGTTCGACGACCAGGCTCGGAAGATCAAATGTTCTTCCAGACGAAATGAGCATTACCAGCCAGATAACCGGCAATACTCATTCAGCCACAACAAGATACTGCTTCTACATTAGGAGTTGGCATTTTACTCTGAAGCAGCATCTCGCGAGGACCATCGCGATAAGCACATTTACCAGCACACCCCGGCGGTCTATCACTCCGGAGGTAACATCGAAGAGCGGGGGTGACTGGCAAATATGAACCCTCCATGTGCAAACAGAAACCACGGACCTCAAATCTGTAAAAACAAAGATTGAGGCCTCATGGGACCGGTTAGTACAAGGTAGGGCTTCCATGGGACCCGTCAGTACAAGGCAGATGAACATTAAACTATTATGATGTGAATCATGATAATGTGACTTTTTGAATATTATGGGATCTGAAGGTAAAATAAAATCCAAGGAGACTGAGAACTCCATCCTTTTTGAGAAATTGCAAATGAAGCATGCAAGTCACTTCCCTATTTATAGGGATAGACCTAAGCAATCCAACGGCTGAAAAAGTATTTGATCAAGGGACGGAAATGCGACCGTCTGACTTCCTATAATTAATGCAAGTAAGTTGGAACGGCACTATCTAATCGACTCAACCAGTCGATAACAAAAGAAGCCGTAGATCGAAGCAATCAACAAGATAATCCAAGCAGACTTGAAGAAGCTCCAGACCAGAAAGCTCTGTATGCTCACATATGATGGTCGCTCAACAGAAAAACTTAAAGATTCTCAACGAAGGTGATCTTACGTGGTTTCGTCGGTAGGATCAAGGGTGTGGATGCGTCACAATAATCACAAGCAAAGCAAAGTGAAGATTCAAATGTAATCGTATTCGAATTAAATGAGCACAAATACAAATATATCTAGGGTCCTATCCGAGCATTATAGGATGCTGTACAAGCTAGAGGGTGAAAATACATATGATTGATCTAGAGCTATAATCCCGAGCTGCTTTGAACTGTAGCTTCGAGGAGAGAGCCCCTGGGAAGTCCCCCAATATCATAAATGCAGGGGGTATTTATAGCTGAAAATGGGGTCTAGGTGGTCTACCTACAGACATGTAATTCTTCGGCCCATAAGTTTGATTCAGAGCTCGGCCCAACAGTAACTTTGGATCCTGGGCTTGTTTACTTTTACTGCAAAACCACCGTCAGACTCGAACTCGATTCTTCGAGGTAAGTACCGCTCGATCTCGTATAATTGTAAGAGAAGTAGGATCCAGAATGCCCCTTATCAATACTCCCCCACTTCTCGAGCGTAAAGTGGAACTTAAGCTCGAAGAAGTATGTTTAACGTCGGGGTAAATCGATCTCGGCTTATCGTTGCTGGTATGCCTCATTAAAAACCTGGCTCGGAAAAACCCTTCTGGGATAAAAACCGGGTCAGGGAAAAAGAGCGCATACTTAAACAATTTCTTGATAGAGTAGTTATGAGATCGTCCTTGTTGTTTGTGATATGGATCTTTACTTCAGGAATTCTGGAAAGTTTAGGGACCGTAGGCGCAATTTCTGAAAATATAACTTCAAATTTGCCTCAAGAGAGTCCAATCGTCGCGGTTACTCGGGGACCGATTTGCAATTTCCCATTTTGTCCCTGTATATATAGTTACACGGAGGGCCGCTGTTCCTCATAAATTCTGAGGAAAAACTTTTGATCGGAGCAGACAGGTCGATAAGTGAGTTTCATTTGCCATATTTGATCAGTCGTCTTATATTTATTATGTCGAGCTCAGCAGATTTGAAAGGAAAATCTCCCTTAGAGGAGAATGAGGTCGATAACAGCAAAGGAAAAGAGACTGTGGAGAATCGATCATCTGAGAACGAGAATCCACAAAACTCGGGTTCCGCCTCGAATAGCGAAGGGGAGCGAGAGTCGCGCTATGACACTGGGGATAGCGAGGATGGAAATTCCGGCGAGGCAACAGTTTCTGATAGGGAAGATATAGAGGACGGGCAGCTTCCTTTGGGTAACAATGAGCAACAAAAATACAGACTAAGTCGTAATGTGGTGATTACGATCTATGACTGGGAAGAGCCCTCGACCAGCGCGGCTCTAAACATGACCGAGGAGAGGGCGGATGAAATTGTCTGTTCTTATAAGGAGACAGACCTGGCGGAGTTGCAAAAAGAGTTCGGTCCATATCTAGGCGCTGGCTTTTCAATAGTGCTTCCCTCCCCCGAACAACGAGTTACCGACCCACCCGCCGGTTGTCAAGCCTTTTATTCCAAACACTTTCACTACGGCTTACGTATTCCCTTCCCTCCTCTACTAGAAAGCCTTCTGGACGCTTTTAAGTTGGCTCCCTGTCAAATTTTACCGAATTCGATCGGCCTAATCATAGCTTTTTGCGTGTTGATGAAGGCTAAGGGGAAAAGGGCGGCTTTTCAGAATTTTTGGAGGATATTCCAGATCAGTTCTTCCACTTCTTCAAACGCAGGTTACGTATATTTCTCTCAGAGGCCGAAGATTTCGGTCTTATCGACCAACGTAAGTAGCAATCTGAAGGGATGGAAACGTGAGTTCTTCTTTGTCCGAGGGCCAGAGTCCCCGCCTTCCGAAGAAAATCCCGAGCCTACTCCCTTCGAGTGGCCAGGAGTGAAGGAGTGGATATATGGAAGACGCCGGCTCGTGGGAAATATGAAAAATGAGATAACAGATAATTTTTTGCAATCTCTTCGTGCTGACCCTCATCAGACTGCTTTAATGACTCAAGAGGCAGTTTTGCGATTGGCCGAGCTCAGTAGTTGCACTTTTCCTGCCGATCCGATCGTCTTTGGGAATGCTCAGATCGATCCTGCTAACCCCCCTTCTACGTTAGCTGATATTGTTGACAAATTCCGTACCTCGGTATCTGGCCCTCACGTTGCTTCCTTTTCGAAAGGTAATAAGGGTCGACCTCGTCCTCAGGCATCAAAGAATCTTCGGAAAAAATCTAAGGCCTCCCACGGGATCGCGTCGACCTCAAACGCTTTAATAATTGTTCCCCCAATCACCGAAGCGGGGACCTCTCGGTCTCGGGCCGAGGCAGAGGGGACGTTCGATTTTCAAGGTCCCGAAACTCTTCGATCTGTTTTTTCGAACGTTTCTTCCAACCCAAATGACGCGGGATACAGTAATTATACTCTTCTGGAGGATTGTGCCAGGGAGATTTTGCAGGCCAGGATGGCTCGCAAAAGGAGTAGTAACCTTCCTGAGTCTTCTAGGAGAATTAAGCCCTTTGGTCGGGGACCGACACCTATACCTTGTCGGGCTGGTCATTCCGAGCCAGATTTGGCGGATTTCATCAAAGAACACCTGCAAGGACCTAGGGCGGCTGGATACCCGGACTGTGGGACCATTGAATCTGATTTGGGCTCTGAGGGTGAGCATACGGTGGATAAGTCTCTCCGGATGTTTCTGGCTGGAAGATTCAAGGATGACACTATTCAGTCTTTCGCTAAGAAGGATTTCGAGATGCTAGGCGATTACGCCCATGCTCATCAGAAGGTACTGTCTTATTCTGAAAGTTTCTGGCTTTTCCCTATAATTCTTATCTCGTGTTCTTATATGTGCTCTTTCTCGCAGGCCGGAGATTTGTTTATTCAAACTGCTCTCCGACAGGCCGTGTTGAGCGAAGAGTCCCAGGCAGCTCAGAAAGCATTATACAAAGTCCTGGAGGATGAAGCTGCTAAGGCCAGTCAATTTGAAGATGTCAAACTTAAATTGTCCGAGGTCGAGTTGGAGCTTCAGAGGACTAAGGAGGAGTTGGAAGCGAAGAGGGCCATAGAAGGCGAAGTAGAGAAACTCAAGCTTGAGCTCGAGCAAACCAAAGTGACTGTCGAACAGTCTTATGAACGGGGTCGAGCTGAAGCCAAGCTACCTGCCATAAGGGAGTTCTTAGAGTCTCCGATCCTTGATGCTTTGGTTCGATCACGGTCAGGAGCGGTTAATCAAGCCTTCTACTTCAAAGGAGCTCAGCATCTTCTTACAGCCGCTAAGATTGAAGGAATCCTTGATGACTTCCTTCCTAAATTGAACCCTTACAAGAACATCTTCGGTGAAGATTATAAAGCGTCTTCCCTTCCTCCTAAGCTCGAGGAATTTGCCACTCATGAGTTTGCTCCTTTACTTGAGGAATTCGGTGTCGCGATGCCAAATCCTGATGAGCTCGAAGCCCAATCTGAAAATGAAGATGTGGATATTGAAGGGGATTCCCGCGATCAAAGTGTACAAGGCACTGGTTCGAGTCAACCTGCGTCTGGCGCGCGAAGTCATGATAAAGAAAGCAGCAGCTCAAGTGAAGATGATTCTGACAGTTCGGAAAGTGGTTCTAGCGAATCGGAGAAGCGAGATGGGTCGGACCGTAGTTCGGGCCCGAAGGAGTCTAACGCGTAAAGATTGTTATGTAATAGGATTGGCTTGGTGCAACAATGTACTTATGATCCCTTGTCCTCCCCTATTTAGTGGATTCTCGTATTTGAATTTCTTTCTTTTATACTATTTTGTGCTATTGCTTGTTTGGATTTCGCGTTGAGTTTCATGACGTCAGTTTTGCGTACTCGGTTATGTCACTGGGCCTTTCTTGGAAGCAGTGTTTTACCAATCATTGCAATTTGCATCGTACCGTTTTCTTATAAATAGCTAGGCCATTTTACGTTGCCTTTTGCACTGATATCGCTCATAGCGTTCGGAGCTTCTTTAGAAATTATCTTGGTTGGATCTTTACCCAAAAATCGAGAGATGAATAAGAATCCGAACGCTCTCGCGATTTTTCCCGCGCCTTTTCCCGGGCCGAGTCATAGTAGAAAAATAAGGAAAAGAAAACGATCACCGATCAAATCTATTAGTACAGGTCAGTCAAGTTTCCGTGGGGAAAACAAATCATCGATCATTACCCTTTCATCGTGCTTGAAACCTAGGGATTCAGATAAGAGAACTAAAAAGGTTTCTTTTGTGGATGAAGTAATTGGGCGCTCCTCTTCCCAATCCATTCCTTCGTTGGTCGGAGGATCTTCGTTTGAGAGAAGTGGGACTCGTTTTGATGCAGTGTGTTATAAGAAACCTGACATGAGTCTTCTTCGGACTGATGTTTCTATCTCAGAGTCGGTCTTCTCAACTGGGGAATATTCCTCGTTCCTGTTTCATTCCGGGTCGGAATCCCTTGCCCAGGTACATTTTTTCCTAACTTCTTTGTCATGGCCCTCTAATTCCTTTGTTCCTGCTATGACGTGTTTTCTTATAAGTTCAGGCTAGCAAAGTCCTTTCTAGGCTTTATGCACTGGTCAATCATGAGATCGAACGACGGGCTTCCATTTCGCTCGAGCTGATCGGCAAAAAGATCGAGTTGGAGCGCGCGCTGGAAGCTAATAGATTTTTTAAGGAGAGATTGTCTCAGGATAAGTTGAGTTCGGAGCTAGAGAGACTTAAAGATATTTATGAACGCGAGAAGAGATATTCCGAGCTCCGTGAGAAAGAAGCTTACACCCGCGGGTATGCTGATCGTAGTGCTGAAGTTCGAAAAATCCTTTCCGAAAATAATTTTATTTAGTAATACCTTGGTTAACCTTTGTATGACGAGTTAAAATTTCTCTTTGTAAGGCCATCCTTGTTGTAACGGTTTTTCTTTCTTGTTGTAGTATAACTCTTGTTGTAACGATATAATATTTGCTTGAAATGATATAATATTTGCTTGGAATGATATAATATAAAATTTCTGCGTCTCTCTTCTACTCCTCCTTCTCCCCCCTTTTTTTTTTTTTTTTTTTTTTTTTTTTTTTTAGGTCATTCTTCAATAGAATGTTCATCTCGATCTATCTTCCGTGAAATGTTTTCATTTTCTAATGGAATGTTTGTTTCAATCCTAAGGGGCATAGCAGAGGCTTTCACCCTTAGTCGTTTTTAGAGCAATTTTAGCCCTTGGGTCATAGCAGAGGCTTTCACCCTTTTTCAATAATTTCGATCTAAGGGGCGTAGCAACGGCTTTCACCCTTAGTCGTATCAGAGCATTTTTAGCCCTTGGGTCATAGCAGAGGCTTTCACCCTTTTTCAATAATTTCGATCTAAGGGGCGTAGCAACGGCTTTCACCCTTAGTCGTATCAGAGCATTTTTAGCCCTTGGGTCATAGCAGAGGCTTTCACCCATTTAATATATTCGATCTAAGGGGCATAGCAGAGGCTTTCACCCTTTTTCAATAATTTCGATCTAAGGGGCGTAGCAACGGCTTTCACCCTTAGTCGTATCAGAGCATTTTTAGCCCTTGGGTCATAGCAGAGGCTTTCACCCATTTAATATATTCGATCTAAGGGGCATAGCAGAGGCTTTCACCCTTAGTCGTTTTTAGAGCAATTTTAGCCCTTGGGTCATAGCAGAGGCTTTCACCCTTTTTCAATAATTTACGGAGAAAAGTAGAGACCGATAATACCAGTAATATGACGAATAAGTAAGAATGTAGGCGAAAAATACTTTCATTGAATACATAGTCTGAATAAACATTCTTCAAATAACCCAATTCTTCATTAAACACCTATAGTTTGCCAAATAGTAACAGTCGAAAGAAAACAGAATAACTAAAGAGTAGAAGTCTCTATTGTAACTATCTTCCATAATATCTTCTTAAATTGACCGCATTCCAAGCTCGAGGCAATATTTCTCCGTTAGGGCGCGCAATCTTATAAGACCCTTTCTTTCCAACCTCTACGATCACGAATGGCCCCTCCCAATTTGGTTGTAGTTTTCCTACGTGCTTTGATACTTCCACTTTTTTGAGCACTAAATCCCCTATTTTGAAGGATCGAACCCTCACATTTCGATTATAAGCCTTTTCCATGTTTGCCTTGGCGGCTTGGATTTTCAACTTCGCGCGGTCCCTACGAGCATCCGCGTGATCAACTTCCACTTGCCTCAGCGATTGATTTTCTTCAGGATCGTAAAATTCGACCCTGGGGGAAGGTATAAGATTTTCGACTGGAATAACAGCCTCCGATCCATAAACCAAACTAAATGGAGTTTCTCCAGTTGCCGCTTTGACTGTTGTTCTGTTGGCCCATAATACGCCTGGTAGCTCATCCAGCCATTTTCCCTTTGCTTCCGATAAGCGCTTCTCCAAAGATCGAACAATTTCCCGATTCACTACTTCAGTTTGTCCGTTAGCCTGAGGGTGGCCAACAGACGCAAAGTTCTGTTGTATTCCAAATCTTTCACACCAATCCGTGATCCTTTTTCCTGCAAACTGCGTTCCGTTATCTGATATTAAAACCCTGGGGATTCCGAACCGGCAGACTATATTTTTCCATAAAAAATTAATAACTTGGAATTGGGTGATCTTTGTCAAGGCAACACATTCGACCCACTTGCTGAAATATTCCACAGCTACAAGTACGTAATTTTTTCTGGCTCGCGCTGTCGGGAAAGGTCCCACTATATCGATGCCCCATTTGTCGAAGGGCCAACAAATAGGGATCGAATGCATGTGTTCGGCCGGTTGGTGTATTAAATTTGAATGAATTTGACAATGATGGCACTTTTTCACATACTCGACAGAATCAGAAAAGAGTGTAGGCCAATAATATCCAGATCTTGAGCATTTAAGAGCTAATGCTCGAGCTCCACAATGATTTCCTGCTTCCCCTTCATGAACTTCCCTTAAAATGGCATTGTAGTGCGACTCACGGATACATTTTAATAGAATTCCCGAAGAGGACCGCTTATAGAGTTGACTATCCATCAAAGTAAATGATGGCGCTCTATATTTGATTCTCCGAGCCTCGTTTGCATCATCCGGCAGTTTTCCATCCTTGAGATAGGCGATAAGAGGGTCGCTCCACGATCTACTTGGCTCTTCGATTTCCATAACTCCAATAGCAGGATCTGCATCTAATTCGATCGCGGACATATTCGATAGCAGCCAAGTGATTGTTCTCTCAATCTTTCCGTCGGCCAATCCTGTAAATTTTGACAATATATCGGCCCAGAGATTCTCCTCCCTTGGTATCGGTTGGATATCAAACTTATCGAACTCCGAGATCAACTTCTTTGCTTTGTTCAGATATTTAATCATGTTGAATTCTCTGGCCTCGTAAGTGCCTTTTACCTGTCTGTGAACAAGTTCCGAATCCGTTAGTACGATGATCGATTTTACCTTTGCCTTAATGGCCATCTCTAATCCAGCTATCAATGCTTCATATTCGGCCTCATTGTTGGTGACAACAAAGTCCAAAGTTATCGCATAGCTCAGATCTTCAGCATTGGGCCCTTGGAAGTGAATCCCAGCTCCGCCACCTTCCTTGGTCGAAGATCCGTCCACGTGCATCAGCCAAACTTGATCGTTTGCCTCTTCTACCACACATAATTCCGAGGTTGTTCCTTCTTTCTCGTTCGATATGTTGGTTGATTCAAGCACAAAATCAGCTAGCACTTGCGCCTTGATGGCGATTCGTGGTCGGTATTCAATTTCGAACTGGCTGAGCTCGACCGCCCACTTTATCAATCTGCCTGAAGCTTCTGGCTTGGACAAAACCTGTCTCAAAGGTTGGTTAGTTAAAACAATGATTTTATACGTTTGAAAATAGGGCCTTAATCTCCGGGCCGCCACAATTAGGGCAAGTGCAAACTTTTCAATCTCCATATAATTCTTTTCGGCACCCTGCAACAATTTACTCAAATAGTAAACTGGTTTGTGCTCAGCTTTATCTATCTTGACCAGAACCGAGCTAATGGCTTATTCTGACACAGCTATGTACAGATAAAGGGGTTCCCCTTCGGATGGTTTTGCTAGCATGGGTGTCGAAGTCAAGTATGCCTTCAGTTCTTCGAAAGCTTTGTCGCATTCAGCGTTCCACTCGAAGTTCTTAGATTTACGCAACAGTCTGAAGAAAGGTAAGCTTTTGTCAGCGGATCTGGAGATGAATCTATTCAATGAGATAATTTTTCCGATCAAACTTTGAACGTCCGAAAGTTTTCTCGGTGGATGGAGGTCAGTGATCGCTCGGATTTTTTCTGGATTAGCTTCAATCCCCCTTTCATGAACTAAATACCCAAGGAATTTTCCTGATCGCACCCCAAATGTGCATTTCGCTGGGTTTAGCTTCAATCCATACTTCCTCAAAATTATGAAGCACCTATCGAGATGATCAATATGATCCTCTTCGGACATACTTTTTACGAGCATGTCGTCTACATATACTTCCATGATTTCCCCTATTAACTCTTTGAACATCATATTGACCAACCTCTGATATGTTGCACCGGCGTTCCTTAAACCGAAAGGCATAACGATGAAACAGTACACCCCTCGTTCGGTGATAAATGCCGTTTTGTCCTGATCTCTTTCGTTCATGAAGATCTGATAAAATCCTTGAAATGCATCCATCATACTAAACAATACAAATCCTGCGGTGGAGTCCACGAGCATGTCAATTCGAGGCAAAGGGTAAGGGTCCCTTGGACATAGTTTGTTTAAGTCGGTAAAGTCATTGCACATTCTCCACTTGTTTTCGATCTTTTCTCCCTTGGAGACTAACACCACATTGCATAGCCATTCTGTGAATTTTATCTCTTTGATTTGCCCAGCTGCTAACAATCTATCGACCTCTGCATTAATTATCTTGTCTTTCTCTCGTCCGTGATTACGCTTCTTCTGCCTCACGGGTCTGGCCTTTGGGTCGATATTCAGGGAATGCGTTATCACTCGCGGGTCGATTCCTACTATGTCATCCGAACTCCACGCGAAGACATCCACGTTTTTCTGCAAGAATCCGATGAGCTTTGCCTCCATGCCAATACTTAGCTCCGTTCCTATTTTTGTGAATTTTTCTGGAGATCCAGGTACCAAGTTCACCTTTTTGTGATCAGGTGCTTGTACACTCATGTCAACGATCTTCCCTTTCTTTCCATCCAGTCTTTCATACTCAGGAATTCGGGTTCCGGAGTTAGAGACTAACTCAGTTATTTTTCTTTTGCTAGGGACCTCAGGCTCCAGCTTTTCCTTGATGGTCAAGGACGAACTATAACACTCCCAGGCCATGTACTGGTCGTTCCTCATCTCTCCTACTCCTCCGTCGGTTGGGAACTTTATCTTCTGATGGTATGTGGATACGATAGCCTTAAAAGTATTCAGAGCGGGTCTTCCCAAGATGGCATTGTAGGCGAACGGCGTATCCACCACTAGGAACTTGATCATTCTCGTAACATTCTTTGGTTTTGTTCCTAGAGTGGTACTCAAAAGTATGGTTCCGAGCGGGGTGATTTCAGATCCGCCGAATCCGACCAAAGGGGTGGTTACCTTATCCAAACGTGGATGACAGAGTTTCATTCTTGTAAGAGCTTCTGATGAAATTATGTTCGCCGAGCTCCCATTATCGACCAGCACTCTTTTGACCTCGAAATTTGCAATTCTTAGTGTTAATACCATGGAAAAGTCTGGATCATCTTCATTCGTATCCCAACTAACATCCGCGGGTCGATCCGCCTCGCTAAAGCTGATGATCTGATTCTCCATGGATGGGAATTCCAGAGATAGAACCTCCCTTTTTGTGGACACTCCTGTCTTGATTGACCTCAAAGTCCGTTTTCTGGCATTCCTACTATCTCCACCTGCCGGTCCACCTGCGATCATGTTGATCACACCGTTCGATTGTTCTTCTGTCTGATTTTGAATCTGTCTCTGCCGGGCGTTAAGTTTTCTCGGGCTACGGGATCTGTAGCGGTTGTTATAGTTGCCATTCTTAACAAATTCTTTCAGTTTACCCTGGTTGATTAACTTTTCGATCTCAACCTTTAACTGATAACAATTTTCCGTATTATGACCTCTCGCCCGATGATACCGACAGTATTGGTCATAGCCTTGTGCGCCTGGCCTCGCCTGTGTGATCCTTTGGGCTTCCGGGATTAAATTACCTTCTTCTAACACAGTCAACACTTCTTCTTTAGAACTGTTAAGTTCGGTAAACTGAATTTTACCCGGCCTCGGGGCTCGATTTTGATTATAAGGAGGTCCGTATGAATTCAGCCCTTGGGGTGGTATATGCGGCTTAGAAGTGTTGATCCGCTGCCAAACGGATCCTCTACTCGATCCCCCATAATCACCTGGTCTTGGGATCGGAGCACGATCTTGTTTTTTGTTGAGATGAGATTTATCTAGATGTGAACTCTTCAATTTGTTCATCTCTTCCTGTATCATATATTTTTCAGCAATTTCCATTATCCGCTCGAAGGATTTTGGTTGCTTTCTACATAATGCATTCCCAAACTGGGTGCTTCTGGTCAGCTCGAACATCAACGAGGACAGATATTCAATTTGTGGGGTATCCACTTTCAAGAGCTCAATACTAAATCTTGCCAACCATTGCCTCAACGTCTCTCCTTCAAATTGTTTCACAGTGCCCAGATGGTTTGCTGGCAATCTTGGCTTCCTCTGGCTAGCGAATTGATGCTTCAGTTTATCGCAAAATTCTTGGAAAGAACATATGGAGTTTGGAGGTAACTTTCCAAACCAATCGAGGGCAATTCCTTCGAAAGTGGTGACCATAATCTTGCAACAGAAATTATCCGAGTGTCCATACAAATTCATAACATTAACAAAGCTGTTAATGTGTTCTCCGGGGTCGGTAGTCCCGTTATACCGAGGGAGCCTAGTCGGCACTGTCTCTGTGTTTCGAGCTTCGCGTATTTCTTGACAAAAGGGTGAACATCTCATGATATTATTCGAGACCTCCCTTTCTCGTATGTTTCCTCTAGTCAGGGAGTTCCCTACTTGCCTGGCAGCTTGATGAGTGAAGGGAATCTCGATCATGGCATCCTGCTCTTCCAATTTTTTAGCCACCCTTTCCTGTATTATTTTCTCCAATTCAGATTCTGTAATTCTCTTGCCAATTGGTCTGTTCCTTCTTACAGCGCCGGCGGTGTGACTTTCCCCCACAACAGAATTTTCAAGATCGTGCACTGGTGCAGGTGGGTTTTCAGACCGGGCATTGGCTTTCGAGGGTGCTGCTCGTCGTAGATGTGTCGACGGGGCTTGCGACATATCATTTTCCTTTTGCAAGTTCGATGAAGGTATCTCTGGTCTCCCCTGAATCCCTGGTTGGTCTACAGGTGATTGATCTGCCCTTCCGCTGTTCAAGAATTCCCTGCACATTGTGCTTATTATAGATCTTAAGTCACCAATGGTTGTGTGCACTGGAATGTTATTTTGTGGAACCGCCGGTGGCACCTCCGGTTGTTGTTGTGCGGCGCGTGATAAATTATCAGGTTCATTATTGACAGAATTTTGTGCTCCCCCTGCTTGGGAAGGCTCTCCTCTAATATATGTATTTCTCCTCGTAGTAGGCATATTTCGATCTAATACTCAAATAAGTGCCCCTCGGTGGGCGCCAATTGATCTTACGTGGTTTCGTCGGTAGGATCAAGGGTGTGGATGCGTCACAATAATCACAAGCAAAGCAAAGTGAAGATTCAAATGTAATCGTATTCGAATTAAATGAGCACAAATACAAATATATCTAGGGTCCTATCCGAGCATTATAGGATGCTGTACAAGCTAGAGGGTGAAAATACATATGATTGATCTAGAGCTATAATCCCGAGCTGCTTTGAACTGTAGCTTCGAGGAGAGAGCCCCTGGGAAGTCCCCCAATATCATAAATGCAGGGGGTATTTATAGCTGAAAATGGGGTCTAGGTGGTCTACCTACAGACATGTAATTCTTCGGCCCATAAGTTTGATTCAGAGCTCGGCCCAACAGTAACTTTGGATCCTGGGCTTGTTTACTTTTACTGCAAAACCACCGTCAGACTCGAACTCGATTCTTCGAGGTAAGTACCGCTCGATCTCGTATAATTGTAAGAGAAGTAGGATCCAGAATGCCCCTTATCAGAAGGCATGCAAGTTTAAACCGTTGTAAAAAGGATACTTGCTCGCCTAAAGATAAAAGACCAAACCTTCCACCATACGAGGGTCGTCACTGCCTCATACATCATATGGTGAACTATTAATTTAGCCATACAAGAACTCCATTGGAGTCCAAGAAATCTGACGTCGGTACTGGGACGATAAATACCACCACGCCAGACTACACTATCGTCACTGCCTAATTTTCCAAAGAATTGCTGAAGGAGGTCTGAGCAGGCCAGATCTGGCTAATAATTCTACGTTTTCCAATTCCTCCCATATCAAAGAAATGATATAATGATACACTGGTTGAGGAACATATTGTTCACAGTTAATGCAGAGAAACATAAAATTTAGGAAGATACTGAAAGGGATATCTTCCCTTAGTCCTATGAAAAGAAAAGCAGAGTTCAACAGAAGGAATAATAGCCTCCTTATATACGATATATATCACAAAAGGACAAACTTACAAAGCACGGATTGAACATCGACCAAAACTCTGAGCGTTCCTTAACAGCTATTCAATCGATTATCGATACGAATGACCTACTACCTACATTTTGATGTACAACGTGATTTTGGATATAATCCAAGGGACTATACTAGGTTGTTCAACAAGAAATTTGATTTGCAGAGCAAACATTATATCATTCAGTTACTTAAATAGTGACCGAGAAAGATTAAGCTACCTTTTCTCTATTCTGAATATTCTCCGCAAAGATCAATATCAGATAAGTACGCTAATCTATGCTGATTATTTCATGATGATATATTTATGCATAACAGCAAACTGTGCATGACAAAATGTATCTACAGAATAAAATTGATCAAGGCAAGAATCTGCCTACAAAAGATCATAATTTCCAATTTAGTCGTTCTCCCAATACAAAAAATTCAGCCCAAGCAACTACACAAAAAGTTGGGCACCAAAAAAAAAAAAAAAAAAAAAAAGGGGGTCCAAGGACTGCCAGGTCGAACAAATCACTGAGAAGGGTTGTTATCAACATACCGACAAGCAGAAACAGTCCTCCGAGGAGTCAAGTTACCAGCAAACGCCATCAACTCCTCTTGACGCTTTAGATAACCGGCGTCATAACCTTCCTCATAGGACCGTCGTCGAGACTCCTCTGCTAGGGCAGCAGCCTGAACTAAGTCACTTTTCTCCTTCTCCCAGACAGACTTTTCTTCTTGCAATTTTTTCAAATCATCATTGGCAAGCTGCAGTTGGAGACTCTGCCCTCTGACCTTGGCCTACTCCGATTCCAAAAGACGTTGATAAGCATTTCTGCTTATCCACAGATCGCCATTTTGCACACCCAGCTGGAGTGCAAAGTACTTAGCCTGGAAAGAGAAAACACTCCTTATGTAACAAGGCAATCAAAATGAAAGCAAGAAAAATAATGAAAAGATAGGTCTACCTGCTCGCACAACTTCACTAGCGACTGAACAAGGCGCACATTGGAAGTATTCTCAAGCTTCCTCAATTCACCGGGCAAAATAGTGCTCAAGCCCAAATCCCAGGACAAAGCATCAGGCTCAACAGAGCCCGGCAGTTCACTAAAGAGGGACATTGTCAGGGCAGGGACTCACTGACCGCAAAATATCCTTAACCTGCTCAAGGATGCAACGATCGTCTAACGGACGAGGAGATTCCCTCTCGTTAGGACTAACTGAGGTTTCCTTCCCCGAAGCAGAAATAACAGTTCGGCAACCAGACCTTGACTCAAACCGACCTCCAGAAGGTCCTCCAGATTCGAAAGAAGTAGTCATCACAATAGTATCATTAAACAGATAATCAGGACAATCCTGGAAAATAGATTGTGTGACGGAGGGATTAACAAAGGAGCCCTCATCAACTCGGCCTCCGTTGACGACAGGGGCACTAGAGGTAGAAAAAGGAAGGGAATTAACAAAATCCCCTCCATGAAAACCATGTTCAAAAGAAGAAACGCCTGAAGAAACAGGTGGTATGTCAAAAGTCTGCTCCACGTTCGACGAATCACCAAAAGCCATCCGACCAGGGGAAGGCCTACTTCCTACTTCAGTAGAAGAAGAAAAATTTGGTTGTACAAAAGACGAACTAATTACGGAAAAGTGTTCAGAAGGGATAACAGGAGTGTCGATCACCGACCTAGTCATTGAAGACGAACGAGGAGGCTCTATCGAGGGCCCCTCTCTTCGAGATTTTTTAGGTCTGGTATCCCTAGCGCCCTCACGGGAAGGTCGCTTCGAAGTATTGCCAAAAAGATTACCCATGATCGGATTGTTGAAAAGTACAAAGTAAATATCGAGAAAGTTTATCGACTAGCCAAGAAAAAAGTATTCTATTAGAAGAGATGAGTATAACGGTAAATATCAAGTCAAGTTTTTACCTTTTATGTTTCTACTACACGAAAAGACGCGACAGACCTAAAGAAAGAGCGCGAAATACTGAAGATAGCCTTGGAATAAACAATAGAATTTGAAACGACATACGCATAATGATTACGGCGAAGTTAATGACTTGTCTGAATTATTACAAAAGAACACGAAAGGACGCGACTGTCAGAATACGAAACGTTTATTTCAAAGGGATGAAAGGATAAATTTACAATTAAACCTACGGGTAAATAATTACAAACATTATTTCAAAAGATCGATATATCATATAGCTTGGTCGCTATCCGGAATTTTCTGTTCGCTACCGACGTCCTTTTCCTCTGATATGCCAATATCTTCTTCTTCTTCTTCATCATCTGGATCGATGAAGGTGTTATCGAGCTCATCATTGATATCTGAAGGAGGAATCGGCAATGGTTTTCCGAACTCTTTGACGAGGTGTGCCAAAGGAAAATTTTGATATACTACATCTGGAAGCTCGGAATGAGAGTATACTTCGCCGTAGCGGTTCAACCGAATATGTGCCGCTTTAAAATATTCCTTTCGACGATCATCTGTAATACCCCGCATTTTTTTAAATAAGAGTAAAATGAAGTTCAAATTAAATTTTAAATTGATCAAGAAAAATTAATTTATTAAGTTTGGATAGTAGTAGATCTAGTTGGACTTCAGTAATTTCGTTGAGAGATCGTAGAGCTCATTAAATTCTTTTGGGGTCAATTAAATAGATCATTAATAATGAGGGTTAATTTGATGTTTCGATAAAATGAAGGACCTAATCTGATTTTAGTAATAAACAATAATATATGTCTTGTGTCTTTCTATTTTATGTCTCTAAATTATAACTATGATAATTTGTCTTAAAAAATTTATAATTCATCTCAAATTATGGCCAAACACTCGGCAACTTAAGAGAAGAAAGGGTGACTCTTATTCTAACTAGGCACGTGTCATTTTAGTAGATTCATAACATACTCAACAATTGATTTTAGGAGAATTAAGTTGAAACTTTGGAGTTAAGGAAAGGTGACTAACCAACTAGTTTATACAAAGCTAGGCATAGCATAGCTACGTGTTTAGCTATCCAAATTTTACTACTTTCCTATCAATTATCCTTTAAACTCAATAAGCTTTATAGTCTTATTGATAGAAGATTCATCACAATCAATTAATGGAAATAAATACTGAAACATGGAAGAAGAAAGTTTAGAAAATAAGATGATGACTCTCACTACTAGAATAAGTGAAAATTTCCACCGAAATATTCCCACCGAAAATAATTGGTGGAAATATTTCAAGAATTCCCACCGAATTTACTTTCGGTGGGGATATTCCCACCGATGTAAAAGTCGGTGGGAATATTTCCCACCGATGTAAAAGTCGGTGGGAATATTTTTTATTCCCACCGACTTTTCAATCGGTGGGAATATTTCCACCGATTTTGAAGTCGGTGGGAATTAAATTTCCACCGAATTTTACATCGGTGGGAATTTTATTATCCAAAAAATTACTTGTAAATTATATGATTAGATTATATATTTGTAAATATGGTCGTGATTTATAAAATGAATTATGTCGAAGTCTTAAATTATATTATTTAAGAAAAAATGATTGATCATAAGGATTAACTTAAAATTGTATAAACAACCCTATACTTTTAGGATATTATTAAAAAAAATAGTCATGTAATATTACAAATTTAAATTTCAAGAGCTAATTAGCGCAACTATTTTGTAAACTGTTATAAGGCATTACCCTTCATTTTCTTTTCGAGCAATCATGATGGGTGTTTACATACTGCAAGAATAAAAAAAAAATTAATGGATCAAATATATTGAAGTCAAATCTTAGTTTTTAATCAAATTATAAATGTGTGTGATATAGATATTCATTAGACTCATATATTATTCCTTTATTTTAAATTGTTCAAACTAACAATATCTATATATATATATATATATATATAATGCAAAATAGTATTTTTAATGAAACATATAAAATCAAGCGAAACAAATATGTACGAGGTACATGATAATACATTTAATTCTTAATTAACTAGTACCAGTTGTTTTATTATTTCACCTTATTCTAGCTAGTATAGTGTTAATTTAGCCATGTACAAGTATATACAGAATAGAAACCAAAGCAGGTTACGATCGAGACTTCAATAAAAAAGTTTCAAAGTTAATATATAAAGCCGACCCTGAGACTTCAACTTAAATAATTTTTACATATTATTTAAATAAGAAACAATATTAATTGATAAAAAAACATTAATAATACGATACATAATTTTATGAAATAAAAAAATAATTACATTCATGAATATATCATAAAACTTAAACTCTTAATAAAAATACTACTATTACTTAAATATTACTCATTTAACATTTTTTCAGCAAAATTAATAATTCAATTATCATTCCCACCGCTAGTAAATTCGGTGGGAATGTTCCCACCGAATTTACAAGCGCTGGGAATAACTCTTTTAATTCCATATATATCTGCCTATAATCTCTCTCTCCCCGAAGCCCTTATTTTTTGAAAAACAAACTCCAACCATGTATACCTAACAGCCGATCGCGACACCGTACCAGATCTGGCCCCGACCTCGTGCGACACCTCCAGCCAAACACCACCCAGCCTTCTCACTCAGCTTCACCGCCGTACACCACCAGCCGCCCCTAATTAACAGCCTATCATATCCGATCCCCAATTTCCCAACCTACAAATTAAACCCTAAACTCATTCGCTATTTGAATCGTGAAGCAGCCAGGAGCCCAAGCAAATCAGAAGGACTCGCCGCCGATTGTCCCCCGCCGGCTCCACACCTCCGGTATCACCCTTTGCCGGTGAGCTTATTCTAGTCCAAATTCTCCTTTTATCGCACCAAAGATTTTCAAGGCATTGTACTGGTCTTGTGATTAATTTAATTAAGTCGATTTTGGGCTAGAGTTTTTTGTGTTATATGTAAAGACTCAGGATGCAATTTTGTAATTTTATTGTAACTGTTGCTAATTTTGTAATGATAATTGCAGAACTTAAAGAGAATTGAGGTGAACAAGAAATAATAGCAGAGAAAATAAGAAAGAAGGAGGCAAGAATGAGTAACTTTTTCAGGATAAAAAACAATGATTCAACTTATCACACTTATATAGTGTGTTACATGCGTTTAATTAACCCTAATTATAATTTAGGAAACAAAGTAAATAAATAATATAAAATATTGGCTCTTAACATTAGCCTAATTGTACTCTTCAAATAATGCCACGTAATCTTCAAATTATAACTCCAGAGAATGTTTCCCACTTCCTGTTTCTTCAACTAAATCCCCAATTACTTTTGCAATTCCCAGTTTCCTAAAGCCTCCATTTTTACCCATTTTTACAGGCAACTCTTCAATTAATTTCAAGATTCCCCCTTTCATCACAAATCCATCATTAATCAACTCCATGGTCATGACATTACCCCCCATCGAACCAGATCCTTGTCCCCAAGGATCAAAACTAGGGTACTTCTTAATCAGCTCATAAAAATCCTCCCAAGTCGCCGAAGCTTCGTCGGAGTCTGACCATTGAATCAACAATTTAGTAACAGCAGCGTTGTTTCTCTTGACCAATCGTTTGTCCAAAACACGTAAAGGCGTCGCTTCCATATGACCGTCAGAATTAGTTAAAGGTAGATGCTGGCAAGGAACATGACGAGCGCTGATTTTTTTCTTCAAGAGAGAAACGTGAAACACTGGATGTATGGTAGAAGTAGCAGGTAAGTTCAATTTGTAAGCAACTTTCCCCACCTTTTCCAAAATCTGATAAGGACCATAATATTTGTTTGCTAGTTTGTTATTCTCCCTGTAAGAAATTGATTTCTGCCGATATGGTTGTAGTTTGAGATATACCTCGTCTCCCACCTCGAAATGCCTCTCAGATCTATGTTTATCAGCAAAAAATTTCATTCGTCCTTGAGCCTGTTTGAGATTATTTTTAATGATGTCTATCATGTGTTCTCTCTGTTGAAGTGTGTCCAAGACATGAGGGTTGTCGGAATCCAAGTAAGGATTTAGGGAGAAATGGTTAGGGGCATAACCATAAAGAGCCTGAAAAGGACTCATCTTGAGAGCAGAGTGATAACTGGTGTTATACCAGTATTCAGCCAACGGGAGCCAATGGATCCACTTCTTCGGATGTGCACTAGTACAACACCGTAAATATGTCTCCAAGCATTGGTTGAGTCTCTCAGTTTGTCCATCAGATTGAGGATGATAGGCCCAGCTCATATCCAATTTAGTTCCCAGTAACCTGAATAATTCACTCCAAAATGAACTTGTAAAAATCTTATCTCTGTCGGTTACCATACTGATAGGCTGACCATGTAATTTGAACACATTATCCAAAAAGATTTTAGCAATAGAAGCTGCTGTAAAAGGGTGTGAAATAGCCAAAAAGTGAGCAAATTTTGTGAATCTATCCACAACTACCAAAATAACAGACTTCCCTTCAGACTTAGGTAAACCCTCAATAAAATCCATAGAAATGTGAGACCAAGCCTGATTTGGTATCTCCAATGGTTCCAGTAAACCAGGGTAAGGATTATTTTCATGTTTGGCCCTCCTGCAAACATCACAAGACTGAACTGATGTAATAACATCAGATTTTGATTTAGGCCAATAAAACACAGACCTAATTCTCTGGTAAGTGCCCTGTATACCCGAGTGACCCCCCATAGCAGAATTATGGCAAGAGTCAACTATTTTGGACCTCAAAGTTGTGGTTTTACCCACCCAAATCTTTCCCTTATATCTATGGATCCCTTTTGTTAAAATATGATTTGGAAAGTCAATACTATTCAAAAGCAGAGCAGCACAAACTTTCTGTATCTCCTCATCCCCATCATAGCTATCTAAAATCTCCTTAACCCAAACTGGCTGCACACAAGAAATGGCCAAAGACTGGCCATAATCCATCCCCACCCTAGAGAGGGCATCGGCAACTTTGTTCTCTGAGCCTTTTTTATACTGGATTTCATAATCCAAACCCAACAACTTAGTAATCCATCTCTGTTGGAGAGCGGAAACAACCTTTTGCTCCAAGATATATTTCAAGCTCTGCTGATCAGTTCTAATAATAAAGTGTTGACCCTGTAGATAGTGCTTCCACTTTTTAATAGCCAATAAAACAGCTAAAAACTCTCGCTCATAAATAGAAAGAGCCTGATTTCTGGGGCACAAAGATTTGCTAATATAAGCAATAGGTCTAGATTCTTGCATTAAAACAACACCCAAGCCCTTAGAACTAGCATCAGTTTCCACTATAAAAGGCTTAGTAAAATCAGGTAGAGCAAGAACAGGAGAACTTGCCATAGCTTCCTTCAATTGATCAAAAGCAGCCAAAGAATCTGGGCCCCAAAAGAAGCAATCCTTCTTCAACATATCAGTCAAAGGTTTACTGATTAAACCATAATTCCTTACAAACTTCCTATAGTAACCGGTAAGGCCCAAAAAACCCCTCAACCCTTTAATACTGTTGGGCTTAGGCCAATCCAACATAGCAGAAATTTTGGTAGGATCAGTAGCCACGCCATCATTGCTAATGATATGGCCCAAGTATTCAATTTGAGACTGAGCAAATTGGCATTTGGACTTCTTCGCAAACAAGGTGTGAGTCCTCAATAATCCCAAAGTTAGCTCTAAATGATCCAAATGTTCATGAAGAGTCTTGCTATATACCAAAATATCATCAAAAAAAACCAAAATAAACTTTCTGAGGTATGGAGCAAAAACCTGATTCATTAAGGATGGAAAAGTGGCAGGGGCATTGCAAAGCCCAAAAGGCATCACCATGAACTCGAAATGACCATGGTGGGTCTTGAAGGCAGTCTTATAAACATCTTCCTCTCTCATTCGAATTTGAAAATAGCCAAATCTCAAATCCATTTTAGTAAACCATTCAGCTCCGCTCAGTTCATCTAGAAGCTCATCTATAACAGGAATAGGATAATCATGCTTAATAGTAAGGCTATTCAAATACCTATAATCCACACACATACGCCATGAGCTATCTTTCTTCCTTACAAGGATCACAGGAGAGGCAAACGAACTCTTACTGTGCCTTATAGTACCATTTTCCAGTAACTCATGAACAATATTCTCAATTTCTCCCTTGTAAGCATGAGAGTACCTATAAGGATATTGTAATTTAGGAGTAGCATCAGGCTTGAGAATGATTTGATGTTCAGTACCCCTTATAGGTGGTAATCCCACAGGCTCACTAAACACATAAGCATATTTGCATAAAAGTGATTCAACTGCAGGACTTGAGACTTCAGTGATAGTAGTATCCTGAATAGAGAAAAGGTGACCAATAGAACCCTGAGGTCCTTCACAAATCATTTTGTATAGAGATTGAGCAGAGATGAGTTTACACTCAGCAATATTAGTCATAGCTTTCAACTGGATTTCAACACCACCCAATTCTAATCCCAGTGTCATGTTCTTATAGTCAAAAGTAACTGGACTAGTCCCCCTCAACCAATCTCCACCCAGAACCATATGGAATCCTCCAAGCTTCAAAAATCGAACAGGGAAAGTGAAAACATAATTTTGCACAGTCCAAGTGAAATCGGGGACTGTATACTTGTTACTCATCTTACTACCATCAGCCACACTAATAAGCATAGGAGTAGTTTCTTGAACCTTACAACCCAACACAAAGGCCAACTCTTCGTTCAAAAAACTATGAGTACTCCCAGTATCAATTAATATATGAAGTTTATGATTCCCAACATCCCCCTGAAGCTTAATAGTATTGTTGCTAATACTACCAGCTAGAGCATTTAAAGAAACCTGTATATCTTCAGAGATCAATTCTTCCTCAGCAATCTCATTATTTGAGATGGCCAACGTGTAAGTTTCTTCCTCCTCCAAAGACATCAAAACATAGAGTTGTCTTTGTTTACAACGATGTCCCACAGTAAATAGCTCATCACAATTGTAACAGAGACCCTTATCCTTTCTGGCCTTCATTTCAGCTGTCGTAAGTAATTTCCTAGGAGGGAATGAAACTTGTTGATTCTGTGAGAGAGATCTCACCTGTAGATCAGAAGTAGGGGCATGAGGTAACTTCTTATGAAAACTAGAACCACTGGCAAGATTATGCCTAAAAGATCCCTTGGATCTTTTGGAAATAGCCTCAATGGCAGTCTCCTGGTTTCTGATCAGTTGATAAGCATGTTGTAATGTAGTGGGCTCAAAAAGAGCAAAGAAAGCCTGTAAGTCATCTCCCAAGCCACTCACAAAACAGGCAATAAAATAAGCATCATCATAATCCCTAGAATTAAACATTAATAACATGGCTTTTAACTCCTCAAAGTTCTCAATGTAATCATCAATAGAGCCCTGGACCCTGAGTTTATTGAACTCAGCAATAACCTTAGCTTCTCTAAGCTCCTCAAATCTAGCAGAGACCAAATCCAAAAACTGAGACTAAGATAGGTGCACGTTACTTTGTGCAACATTCTGAAACCAAACCGCAGCCTTACCATCAAAATGTAAAGACGCAAAAGTGACCTTCTGATGATCAGGAATAGAAGGGTATAACTGAAAATAATTATGGCACCTAAGCATCCATAACCTAGGGCTACTACCATCAAAACGAGGAAAATCAATTCTAGGAATATGGTGACCCCCAAAATTTAAAGAATTAGAATTACCTCCCTCATTGCGTGATGGAGAAAATCGTGGGGCAGAAAATTCTTGGCCAACATGTTCTGAACTTGGCTGATTAGCAGTACCAATTATTGGTTTGTCTCTGTGGTACACATCTAAACGTTCAACAATAGTAGATAGCTGCAATTGCAGAGCAGTTAAAGTGTTGTTTAATGAATCCTGTTTGGTTGACAAATCCACAGAGAAAGATGAAATCTGCTCTTGGAGGTTCTCCTCTACTGCAGTACGTCGTTCATTTTCCACCAGCAGTGTAGATTCAATCCGTTTTTGAGCATCCTGTAACTCCTTAAGTCTAGTGCCATCCGCCATAGAGAAAAAAAAATGTGATTTTTTTGTATTATGAACCTTGCTCTGAGTACCAAATGTAAGGACTCAGGATGCAATTTTGTAATTTTATTGTAACTATTGCTAATTTTGTAATGATAATTGCAGAACTTAAAGAGAATTGAGGTGAACAAGAAATAATAGCAGAGAAAATAAGAAAGAAGGAGGCAAGAATGAGTAACTTTTTCTGGATAAAAAACAATGATTCAACTTATCACACTTATATAGTGTGTTACATGCGTTTAATTAACCCTAATTATAATTTAGGAAACAAAGTAAATAAATAATATAAAATATTGGCTCTTAACATTAGCCTAATTGTACTCTTCAAATAATGCCACGTAATCTTCAAATTATAACTCTAGAGAATGTTTCCCACTTCCTGTTTCTTCAACTAAATCCCCAATTACTTTTGCAATTCCCAGTTTCCTAAAGCCTCCATTTTTACCCATTTGTACAGGCAACTCTTCAATTAATTTCAAGATTCCCCCTTTCATCACAAATCCATCATTAATCAACTCCATGGTCATGACATTATACAAAAAAAAATGTAATTAAGGCGTTGTTACTCTACAAGAACTAAATCCATCTTCGTCAAATTTTAAGCACGGTGCTTCCTTTAGAGTTATTGGAAAGTACGTATTCTCCCTAATTCTCTGCCCTAATTTTAGCACTTAATGTTTAGTTTGTTTGCTAATCGAATATGAATGTCATGATTTGGTAATTGAGATGGTCCCGTGAGTTTACTGCACTCCATATGAAATTATATGTTCAATTCTGATCCTGAATGCAATTATATGTGTCAAACCTGTCAATTTGTATATTCTAGTTGTGTGAATAGCATCTCCTAAATAATTTTGGCCAAATGACCACAATATTTGCCTGATTAATATTCATTGTTGAAATTACAAGTATCGAATGTTAGTTACGTATTTGATGAATGCACTGTGATTCTTTGAAACTCATGTTAAAGGTTTGAGAAGATTGAATTTTCTATTCTTTATAGGCTGCAAGAATATAATTTGGAGACAGCTGTGGCTACGATTGTTGATGAAGGTGCTAGCTTAAAAGTTGATACGCACACTACAAGAATCATGACTTTTAGCCATGGCTCATAGCCGTGGCCAATAGTAGTGTTGGGGTGGCCAATAGCTATTGGCCTCGACAAAGCCACGGCATCTTTCCGATTTATTAAAGAGGGTATCCAATACATTGGCCACGGCTAATGGTCATGGCCAATGTTATGGCCACCCAAAAAACCGTGGCTAATACTCCCGTGGCATTAATTAAGGATATTAGTTTATGAACTTTGGCCACAACTTTGTGGCCGTGGCTTATAGAATTTTTATTTTTATTTTTTAGGGAATTCTGTTTATTTGGATGATATCCACAATAACATGCATATTGATTTAATAAATAATTACATTTTATAACCCTATTCCAATTCTCTAAATATTTAAACAATATCCCAATTATCAAATGTTCAATTTTCTTCATTCTCCTTCTCAATAACCAAAATATTTGTGCACAACAAAAATTTTCATCAAGTTTAGAATTACCATCATTGCTCAAAATCCAGCAAGTACAAGAGACATAAGTCGTAAAGAAAAAGGAAAACCAAAATTTTCATCAGATTCAAAATAACCCGCAAAACTCCTCTTTTAATTGAAGATCTCAATCCGCTGGCAAATTCCTTACATCCAAGAACTCCAACAAGACCTAGAAAAAAAATGTTCACAATCATAAAGGGCAAATTAGAAAATGTTTGTTTTTCAATCAGAACAAATATGCAAACGAATCATATGAACCAGAAAAGATCTACAATCTTATTATCATCAAGGGAGGAAAAACACAAGGATCCAACAATAATGTTCCAATTAGCAAATTCATGTAAAGAGCCTATAACCAAAACTTTCTATGATAGTACTTTATGATAAAATATTTACATTGCAAAAAGATTTTAAAATGAATAAAACAATATGCACAAAGCTATCCACTAAAATGAATGAATGAATGAATTTCTATTATTAAACTAGTTAGTTATTAACCTACACAAATATCAGTATCAGCCTCTATACACTCACTCTATTCTCCAACACTCTTCATTCATGAACATGCCTTCTATAACAATACCCATCTCACAATCCCAATCCCTAACATTTTAATATCTTAGAGATCATATCAAGTTAAATAATCTGAACAAAGCACAACAAGTTTGAAATCTTAATCAAAATAGGGAGGACTTTTTACTCATTATTATATTTCAAAAAATATTGTACCATTAGTTCTACCCTTGTTGCAAAATTTGAGAGGAAAAATCAATCAGAAAAACAACTTGGGTTTAAAAAGTCAGATCCATTCACATGAAACGAAACTTAGCACAACAAGTAGATGTCCAAATTAACCTATATATAAATACAGAGAACAGTTTCTAATAAGCTCTTAAACTTAGCAACTTAAACTTAGCAACAATGCATCAACTCTTGATCTATAACTATCAAAACAGTTCAACAAACAGAGCAAGCTACCCAGAAAAACACAAAGCATTCCAGATTTGTGCCTATTAAGTCTATTAAGCATGTCACTTCAAAATGCACCTCACTATTTATTGAACAAATGTAATATCTTCATTAATAATATTCTATACTTTAAAAAAATTGTCAAATCTTACCATGATTTGTATCTATAGATCACTTGAATTTCCACTTGCACTTCCTCCATATGTACTGGATTCATGTCTCATATCGAAAGGCTTAAACGAAATATCCATTAGAGTTGATAACAAAAAGATTAAACATATAGCTGAATTTTCATTGTGTATAGATGTTTAAGATAATATATAACGTACCTCCTTCTCTAGTTCAAGGATTGGCATCCGTCCTAACCGGTGATGGAATTTATATTGACTTATGTTCTGAGCATTTCTCCTAGACACCTCCTGAAATATACGAGTGAAGTTCACTATTAACGGTTAACTGTTGGTCTACCATTAAAAGGTATACCATTATGAAGCTCTAAATATAAAACTTGACCAACAGCTCTAAAGTATACCTTATGAAGTGTAAATTTATTTAAGAATAACCCCAGACAGTAATAAGTGTTTCCTTTTTATGGCATAGACATGAATAAAGATGATAATTGAAATAAAAAAAGAAAACTAGTTGAACTTGGAAATAAGGAGTATATATTATACCTCACATAAAAGAATGTCTTCCTCAGGTGACCATCCTCCTTTCTTGAAATCAGAGTTCAAATAAGTGTACCATCTGCATCAGAGCACATTCTCATGAGATAAATCGAAAAGTTGAAACAAGATGCAATTAAAGAAGATTCAATAGACTGTAAATGTAAATAATCTACCAACATTCTTCGACACTGTCTTGTCGTTTTATCCTTGAATTTCGATGCAATAATTGCCCAACTATCACAAAAAAAAGTTAGGTTGATAAGTTTCAATCATCCATCCAGAAATTAAAACATTTACATCTAATGATGATCAAATTAAAAACCACAACCAAAATAAAAACTAAGAAATCAAGAATTTACTTTTCAGTCCCATGTACTCTAATTTGCTCTCTTAGAATATCATCCTCCTGTTAATAGCACTAACCTTTCAATACTTTTTCATAAACATGAGGAAGTTCAGCTAGATTCTTCATCAACATTGTTATCAAGACACTAGAAGTAGAATAGAATACTTGTTTCTTGATTGTTTTGACCATAATGTGAAACTTCAAAAATGGTTTGATCTGAAGCTTTAAACCTGTTCTATCCTATTAATCCTACATTGCAGCTCTAAAGTATACCTTATAGACTTTGACAACTCATGATTTTTCTTCATGGTCTGTCAGCATATAATCAAGTACTAAATATTTGTTACTCATTTTTCTACTTTATTTTAAGAGCACTTCAGTCTATATGTTTATCAAAACCACTCTACCTGTCCAACTATCAGGAAAAGAAAAATGCATAAACAGAAGCAATTAACACTTACTGAATTGCAAACATTTCAAATTATTAAAAGTAAACTAACAAAATAAACGGGAATTGACAGTAAATTAACACTTACTGAATTGCAAACATTTCAAATTATACCTTGAGGGAATTTAACATGAGAGAACCTTGTAGAATAACCGATTCTATACCTTGACAGTAAATTAAGAAGCAATTAACAAAACAATTAATAGAAACATTGACAATTAACAAAACAAAACAAATTATACCTTGAGAGAAACAGAAATTGAGCCGATTCTAGACTAAAATTGAGCTGATTCGAACTGAAATTGAATTGATTTCGAACTGAAATTGAGCTGATTCGAGCTGAAATTGAATCGATTTCGAACTGAAATTGAGCTGATTCGAGCTGAAATTGAGCCGATTCCGATTTTGTTGGTGAAACTGAAATTCTGAAATTGAGAGGATTCCTATTATGTTCGTGAGGAAATGAGAAGAAGGGGAAAGGTTAATACTCCTAATAACATTCACTAATCAAAATTACATTTGATTTAGCTGGTGAAGAAAATAGAGAAGGGATCCAGTCTCTCTAACGGTAAAGTAAAAGAAGGAAATAGAAAAGGAAAAGAGAAGAAAATATAAAAGGGGAAAAATTAATAGAAGGTGGCCTTTGTTAAATTTAGCTGTTGCAAATGGGATTGACCGTGGCATTTGTTAAAATTAGCTGGAGCAAAATGGATGGGCCGTGGCATATAATTACAAAATGTAAAACTCAGCTGCACTTTTTTCTAATCGGCCCAGTACCGATTCAAATGTAAATTGGCCACCACATTTTTTTACCGTAACTAATAAGGGGTGGCCAAAACTCACATTTCTAGTAGTGGCAGTACTTGAAACTCAATCTTCGCGCAGGTTCATTTTATCTGTTCATTGGCAGTTATTGTTTTAGTTCCTTTTTTTAAGAGTTGGTAGTGGTACTAAGTTTCTTTTTCGTTTAATGTTTTTCAAGGTCATTGTCATACATGTAACTAGTATACAACAAGCAGATTAATATCTTTCTGAAACATATTGTCCTCCTCGACCTTGGGGGTTATAATTTTTGTTGTACTAGGTTCAATTGGATTCTGTGTTGCTTTTATGTATCATGTTTTCCAAACATGGAATATGGAAGAAGGGTAATTTAATCTGTGTAGATCTTGCATTACATTTGGATGAGCATTGTGATTCAAATCCTTGTAATTTTGATTTTCCTTTTATATACGTGCATGTTTATATGCCATGTATGCACACGCTGAACACGAGTAGGTTGGACAGGTTTTCTACAGGAAGATTCAACTAGATCCATTCGACACATATTAAAATTGCATATTCAATTTTAAAGATCAGTGTTCTCATTAGCTCAAATCTATAGATTAAATCAGTAAAAATAACCATATAACTTCTTTTGAAAAGTTTGCCCCTTGATCATTTTGCTTTGACTCGACTTGTTAGCTGCACAATTTGATAAAGTATTGTTATTTGGGACTAGGGGTGTAAACGAGCCGAGTAGTATCGAACGATATGTTGTTCAAGCTTGGTTTAAATTTTATCGAGCTTGAAATTTTGTGTTTGAGCTTGGTTTGATTTCTTAACGAACCGAGCTCAAACGAGCTTTTATCGAACGAGCTCGAGCCGAGTATCGAGTAGCTTGATAATTTACATGTGTTTTTTCAATTTTTAGCTTATCGAGTCGAGCTCGAGCCGAGCTTTAAAAGTTATCGAACGAGAAATCTTGTTCAAGCTTGTTTGATTTATTTGACGAACCGAGCTCAAACGAGCTTTTATCGAACGAACTCGAGCCGAGTATCGAGTAGCTAATACTGCATAATTGTATTACTTTATGTGTTGGGATGAAATTTTACATTGTTAGATTGTTGATATTTCAGGTATGGGCACAGACACAGGGAGTGTCGAAAAAGGGGACTGTACTGGGGCTGTCAGGTCCGGCGAATATTGTACGTCCTTCACGTATCGGACGAACGCAAACCAATTACAATGATCCACAACTTTTGCCATAAACCGTTGAAAGAGTTGTAGAATCTCGAATGGCAACAATGCATGAGGAGATGCGTGCGGAGATGCAAACAATCCAATCAAGACATCAATCTGAACATTTTGTAAGAATTGAATGTTTGTAGGATGATTATGAATATTTATGGTTTGTAAGAATTGAATATTTAGGTTTTGCAAGGATTGATTATTTAAGTTTGTAAGAATTGAATATTTTGTTATGAATAGATGGACATTTATGTAATTATTGTCGGGAATCCATGCATATTACAAATTTTAAAAAAATTATTATTGAAAATTTTAAAAATTATTTTCAGAAATTAAAAAAAAATTTAATATATATGAATTCCCACCGAATAATTTTCGGTGGGAAATAATAAATTCCCACCGAATTTTGAACCGGTGGGAATATTCCCACCGACTAGTTATTCCCACCGATTTTGAGTTCGGTGGGAATTTATTTTCCCTCTGAACAATTCGGTGGGAATTGCGGTGGGAAAAATGTCGGTCGGAATTTCGGTGGAAATCCGATTCCGACCCGACTTTTTTCGACCTATTTTTTCGGTGGGAATTTTTATATTTCCACCGATTATGACCAAAATCGGTGGGAATTTCGGTGGGAATTTTAATTAATTCTAGTAGTGTCTTAACAATCCTTACATCATATATAAATCCCTATAATCATATTAATAACCATACAAATCAACTAATACCCACAACACCAAAGTATGCTTATCTTCACATACCCGTACACTTAGTGTGTGATTTTTACACACATTTATAGCGAGAGAGAGTTAGAAGCAAGAGGAAGTGGTGACTGGATAGTTATTAAATGGTGGTGACATATCAAGGTAGGATTATGTTTGGACTATTTATTTTAGTTTATGTTCTCTTAATTAAATATAGTTTCAATGATTATTGGACTTTTAATACTTGGGCATGGACCATACTCAAAACTGTTAAGTAATGAATCTATTAAGTACTAGCTAATTTGTTCTTTGAGTAAAACATATTATAGCTAACTTGGTACTCATGAAAGTAGAAGTGTTAAATTATCAATTAGTTAAGAAATTATTAAATTAAACAGTAACCTACAAATTTCCAAAGTACAATTGATTTCTCTAAAGTAATACGTACAACTGGTTGACTTCATGTTAACTAATCTTGTTTATTTATTTCATGTAGGTGTTATGTTATGTTTTACTAATCACATGAACCACACGTAATTTAATTAATTGTACAGCCTTTCCACGGTTTTATTTATGACCAAAGAATGATCATAATTTATAGTTGTAATTGAAAAAGAATAAAATTTATTCAATATGAGTACAAATTAAACTGTTAAGGACTTCAAGTATAATTATGGCCAGTAAATAAGTTATTTGATTAATTTCTTATACTAATCAAACGGGTTGGTCAAATTAGGAGTAAAGGTTATTTAGCTAGCACTAATCTTTATTTATGATTTGGTTGTATTCGGTCAACTCAAAAGTTCAAATAAATAAAATATCCGACTAAAATGATGGATGGCAGCTGGAATGTTAAGAGTAATAGACTGTAGAACCGTTATTGATATTATTGGAACACCTTGTAGGTGATTCGAGATTTATTGGTATGTGGTTATCCGACTATTGAGTCAAGACGTGAAATGATTCGGTTTGAGGTCATTCCTCTATCAAGCCATGTCAGAAGGTGAATTCGATTACGTGTCATGAGGATCATTTTTTACTGTTGAGAAGCGTACATAGCCTGAGAATGGTGAGCGCCTCAATAAAATGTTTTTAAAACTGAAAGAGTTTCTAAAGAAAATCATATCATATATATGTATTTCTCATTTGAAATGACTACAGTTATTATATCTCTATTTATAATTGTCTGCAATGCTTGTAGCATGTACTACTTCTTCATAGTAGAACTGATAATTCTATACTTGTTTGCATTTCTCGCATCATATGATATTGGTTGAATAATGGGGTGTAGTACTTTATCTCACCTCATATTAATGAACGGTACCAAGGTGTAGTACTTTATCTAACCTAAGTACCAATTGCTTGTACATGATTATTTGCGCGCTCATCTGCTATTGGTTGATGGTATTCTTTGGATAATTCTGGGTAGCTGGGGGCTACAGGACTACCAGAGCTCTGCCATTGACCGGACTCACAAAACCAGGGATTAGAGCCCCTTGGGGAGTGATTCAAATTATTCGGCAAAGACATGTCAAGGCCACTTAAAGGGACGGGTAGCGCCTCAGCCCTTATCTAACCGGAGTACTAACTATTGATCACATCCTGATCTCTCTGTATCCTTTTGAGGCGGAGGAGTTGTTTATCCCGTGTTGACGGGTAATTGATTGTGATATCATCTGTGATATTTGTGTATCTGCTATACTAATCTTAAATATCAATTACTTTGTAAATTAATAGGCAGTACATGAATTTCTAAATCGTTTTCTGCATAAAACTCAATTTCACACCTGCACTGGCCTCACTAAGTTGTTTTTACAACTTACGCTTTCAAATTATTACTCTTTCAGAATCTCATTGAAGGACAAGATGGACCACATGAGACTAAGGGATTTCGGTTGGGCGTCGACCATAGAGTTTCTAGATGTTGTCAGGTGAAGGTCTGGTTTGTAATGAAAGTTTTAAAGTAATAAGTTAATTGGGAGAACCATCCTATTGTAATAGATAGTTAGAGCTCTGAACTGCAATTATTGGAAATTATCAAGGTTATTTTATTATGTATGTATGTCTTAGCAGGCAGGTGCCGGTTTTGGGCTGTTACATCATCTATCATGTCGAAAGCGACCAACTGATGGATTGCCTTCTTGAACGTATTTTCTAAGAGCGGACCGACCATTTGATTTACCAACGCCGTATGAACGGGAGAATTAAGGAATTCACGAATCACTTTTTCATCAGAATTACGACCACAACGATCCCTGAGTCCGCTGAGAGGAATGTCCTTCTCATACTCCTCTAATGAAGCTTGGAGACTTTATACTTGAGATTCTAGCTCACTAATCCGAGCAGTACTCTGAAACTGGAACTCCTCTAACTTTTTAGCCGTTTGATCGGCTTGCTCTTGAGCCGGGAAGTCTCCAGGACCCTGTTCATGATCTCCTGGTCTTCAGTCCCCATAGTCCTAGTCTCTACGACCGGAACGGAAGAAGACGTTGATGGGCCTACCTCTGAACCAGAGGACTTATGGAGTAAAGCTTTGTATTTCTCCTCCAGAAACTCACATTGTTGTTTCCAGAGAGCATTTTCATAAGCATATGAGGCTAAATAAGTCTTAGTCTGAAAAAAGTAAAGGAGTAAAACAAAAAAATAAGTTAGCAAAATAGAAAGACCTTCAAAAGGAAATATCTTATAAAGCAAACTTAAAAAGAGGTTACCTTTTCAGCATACAGAGAAGCTTGCTGAAATTTCTCCAGAGGATCCTTTCGAAGAAGCTTATTAAGATCGCGAGTAAAAACACCGGACAAAAGAACACGAGTCGCCTTATCGACCGCGTTCTCGCTCTCGTCATGGACAAGAGAATCTTTCTCAGAATAACCAGCAGCCCTTTTTCCCTCTAAATAATCCTCAATCATTTCAACCAAAGTAGGTTTTGGATGATTGTCGTCAGGTAAAGAGAGATCGTTACCACAACGACCATAGTAACTCCTCTTTCTCCCCATCGGATTATCGTTAGGATGAGGCATCGACCAGCTGCGACATCCACGAATACCTAAGGATGTCCTAAGCTGAAGGGGGGGATAACCGGATCCAGTCCCTTGACGAATAGGGAAATCTTGCGAAGAATCTGAAGATTCCTCTCCATTCTCCTCGGAGTCATGACTCAACTCTAGCTTTCTCTTTCGAGACGCTCTCTGCTAGATAGGGACGTTCTCAATGGATTTGGAGGATTTGGACAACACCATTTTTCCCTTTGAAGAATGTCGGGAATTTTCTACCATACGAGCTGAAAAAGAAACAAGATGAAAGTCAGTTTCTAGAAGGTATCATCACAACACTAAGCTAAAATGAAGTACTTACCAAGTGATTCAGATGATGAACTGATTGGATAATTATGAGAACTCAATCCCTCTTTACGGAGGAAAGCTTCCCCAATCAGAAGAGCACTCTGATATTTGTTGGCACGCATAGCGGGGATTTCACCGATAAACTGAGCATCATCAGGAATGAATTCACCGGTCGGCAGGCGACCTCCGTAAACCCAATTGGAGCCGTGATCCCACGAGAAGGGTATAGTCGAACCGTCCGCCAAACGAAGATGAGGTGGGGGGCGAACAAAGAAAAAATGAGATTTCCAAAAAGGGTTGCTAGAAACAGGGGAATCGAAGATTGCTCGACTAGGCCTCTGACTAGCGAAGAAATATCCGCGATTGGAAGAACTGGAAATATTGAACCGGAAAAGTTGTGTAAAGTTACGAAAGGAAGGCTTGAACCTTTCGAGATCATTAAGACAGAAAAACAAACTACGAAGGCCACAGAATTAGGAACTAATTGTGTCAAGGACACACTGAATATTTTTAGAATATCAAGTAAGAGGGGAGACAACGGAAGACGCAGACCGCTATTAAAGTGGGCCGTGTAAAAGGCTCGACATCCTTCCGGTGGAGATGTAACTCTATCAGAAGGAGAAGGGAGAATTATCTCAGAACCCTCCGGGAAATATTTGGCATAATTATTCACAACCTCCGGAAAAGTGTCCACCGTATAAGCACAAGCTAGGTCCTCAATTGGTTCAGAAATTTGAGGAGCAGTACCTTTGCCCTTTTTGGCTCGGGCAGTGACATCTGTATCAGAAAGAATTTGTACCTTAAAAGTGTCTTCAACAGGAACGACAAATTCAGGAACTGCATTTTGTTCGCCCAAAAAATTAGAATGCAACTCCTCCTCGTTATTAGGAGCAACATTCTCCCTAGAGGAAAAAGACGATTTTCTTAAAGAAGCCATATTTTCGGATTCTCGGAGGATATAAGTCGTTAAAAGAAAACTTTATATGATGAACGACTAAGCAAGAAAATGACTACGAACTATAAGCAATGAACGACTAAGCAAGAAAATGACTACGAACTATAAGCAAGTATAAAGGAGAAATGACGAACTCACAAGTCACCTATTTATACTGAGAAGAGAAAAGACGTTTCGAACTCGTCACAACTAATCACATTCCCGCCAAAAACGGAAGGAGATCAAAAGCCTCCCGAAAGGACGCGTGGCGATTCGTAATTGGAAAGAGAAAACGACTATCTATGATGCGTAGCACTCTTTTCCTTACTTAAGATTTTTTCCCACAGGGTTTTTTCTTAAGAAAGGTTTTTAACGAGGCACCATTCATAGAAGATAAACAGTCGTATAAAAATATCTACTTCTACGAGCTTCTATTATCTATACGCTCGAAGAAGTGAGGGAGTACTGATGGGGGCTATTTTGCACCCCTTAAAATGTACGGATCGACTGAAGAACATAAGATCGGTTCGACCAAACAAGACAGTTCGGGATCATCTTATCGACCCGGCCGAATACAGCTCTCTTCGACAAGAAGACTACACTCCGGACTCAAGAAGGATATTTGGGCCGAGTCCTATTAGGATTATATTTCCATGTAACACTAGGTTTAGAGAATATAAATACCTAGTCAATCATTGTATTAGACAACTCCTAATCACAAGGCAAATACGCCATTGAATTCTGCATAAACGGCAGAACCTACTATTATTCAATAAAGAAAAGAGTTTTCTCTTCATATTTGTGTTATTCTAACGTTGGTTCCGATATTTACTTGTTGTTCCTACGAAATTGCTCTTCCTTGAGATCGATCCATCCTGAGTAAAGTAACAGAGCCCTATAAATCATACATATTGAGAATCCCCAATATCACAATTTTACTGATACCTTTAATCCGACGAAATCCGGTTAAATTAGGTATAAATTCTAAATAATAGAAGGGAAAGATCAATAATATTTGTATTCGAGATGATTTAGTACAAATTACAAGTATCGAGAGTCCTATTCGAGCATTATTGGATGCCGTACAAGCTAGAGGGTGAAATAGATACAAGCTAACCTATGCTATTATTCCCAAGTGAGTCCGAGCAGCAGTCTCAAATGAAGAGCACCTGGGAAGTTGTGTCGTCGTCATAAATGCTTGGGGTATTTATAGCTGAGACCTGGAACCAGATGAACCACCCACAGGTGTGTATTACTCAGCCCACGGGCCTGGGCCTGAGGTCGGCCCAACAGTGATTTGGACCCTAAGCTTCCGGTGTAGAATCAGCGTAGGATTCCTGTGCTTTGGGCTCGAATTAATGCTCATGAGATCGAAAATGATGAATTTCGACCTCACAAGGCTGTGTTAATGTTTGAGTCCAATTTACCCCTCATCACTCTTGTTGATAAATGGTTCCTAAATAGCTCATTGGCAATTTTTGTCTCTTTTGACTGGCGAACTGCTGTGTCAGTTTGTTGCATAATTCCCGAAAACTGAATATGGAGTTGGCTGGTTGCTTGGTGAACCAGTCCAAGGCTAGTCCTTCTAACGTGGTCACCATCAACTTAGCGGTGAATTCCGCCGAGTGAGCATACAAGCTCATTATGTTTGTGAAACTAAAAATATAATCATCTGGATCAGTGGTTCCGTCGTATCTGGGTAGTCTACCGGGTACCTGTCCAGTCAACTTGATTTAACCGGATTTCGTTAGGTTATTCAATTATCAGTGAATTTGTGATATCGGGGGTTTTCGATATTTATATATATTATTTAGGGCTCTGTTACTTTATTCCGGATGGATCGGTTGCAAAGAAAAGCAATATTCAAGAACAAGAAGTAAAACCACAAAACAAAGCTAAGAAACACACCGATATGAAGGTAAAAAGCTCAGTAATAATATTGAATATTATTAAGTTGTGCTGTTGTAAGCAGTGTTAAATCCTGTATTCTTAGAGTTCAGGAATTTCGTAGTTGTTTCATACAATGATTAACTAGGTATTTATATAATGTTAAACCTAGCGTTACAAGGAAACATAGTCCTAATAGGACTCGGCCCAAATATCCTTTTTGAGTCCGGAGTATAATCTTATATCGAAGCGAGCTGCACTTGGCCGGGTCGGTAAGATGATCCCGATCTGTTTGAATTGGTCGAATCAATCTTATCTTCTTCATTCGATCCGAGTAGTATATAGGGTGCGAAATAGCCCCCATCAGTACTCCCTCACTTCTTCCAGCGTATAGATAATAGAAGCTCGTAGAAGTAGATAAATCTTCACGACTGTTTGTTTTCTATGGATGGAGCCTCGTTAAAAACCTTTCTTAAGAAAAAACCCTGTGGGAAAAAATCTTAAGTAAGGAAAAGAGTGCTTCATATCATAGATAGTCGTTTTCTCTGTCCAATTACGAACCGCCACGCATCTATTCAGGAGGCTTTTCATATCCTTTCGTTTTTGGCGGGAACATGATTAGCTGTAATGAATTCGAAACGTCTTTTCCCATATTATTATAAATAGGTGACCTTCGAATTCGCCATTTTTCCTTTACACCTCCTTATAATTCATAATCATTTTCCTGACTAGTCGTTCATCTCATAAAATTTTTCTTTTATCGATCTTCATCTTCGGGGAACCAGAACATATGGCTTTTGTAAGAAGATCTTCTTCTTCTTCTAGAGAGATCGTCGCCCCTGATAACGATGAGGAGTTGCATTCTAATCCTTTGGGCGAACAAACTCCAGTATCCGACTTGGTCGTCCCTGTAGAAGATACTTTCAAGGTACGAATCCTTTCTGATGCGGATGTAGCTGCCCGAGCCAAAAAGGGCAAAGGTACTGTTCCTCAGATTTCTGAGCCAATTGAGGAGGTAGCTTGCGCATATACGGCGGAAACATTCCCGGAGGTTGTGAATAATTATACCAAATATTTTCCGGAAGGTTCTGAGATAATTCTTCCTTCCTCCACTGATAATGTCACATCTCCCCCGGAGGGATGTCGAGCCTTTTATACGGCTCACTTCAATAGCGGACTGCGCCTTCCTTTGTCTCCCCTCTTTCTCGAAGTTTTGAAAACTTTCAGTGTGTGCTTGACACATCTGGTTCCAAATTCCGTTGCTTTTATGGTTTGTTTTTCCGTTTTGATGATTGCGAAGGGGTTTAAACCTTCTTTTCGTAATTTTACGCAACTTTTCCGCTTCAATATTTCCAGTCCTTCAAATCGCGGATATTTCTTCGCTAGTCAGCGGCCTAGTCGAGCAATCTTTGACGCCCCTGTTTCTAGTAATCCTTCATGGAAATCTCATTTCTTCTTTGTTCGTCCTCCGTCTAATATTTGTTTGGCGGATGGTTCGACCATGCCTTTTTCATGGGATCATGGTTCCAGTTGGATTCCTGGAGGTCGCTTACCGACTGGTGAACTTATTCCTGACGATGTACAGTTTATCACTGAGATCCCCGAAATGCGTGCAAACAAATATCAAAGCGCTCTTCTAATCGGGGAGGCTTTCCTTCGTAAGGCGGGGTTAAGTGTTCATAACTTTCTCATCATTTCATCATCCGATCCTCTTGGTTAGTACTTTATTGTATCTTAGTGCTGTGACTATACTTTTTATACGGAGAAACTAACTTTTATTTTGTTTCTTTTTCAGCCCATATGGTAGAAAACTCTCGACATTCTTCGAAGGGAAAAATGGTGCTGTCGAAATCTTCCAAATTCGCAGAGAATGCCCCCATCGAGCAGAGAGCGTCGCGAAAAAGGAAGCTGGAGTTGGGTCATGAATCTGAGGAGAATAGAGAGGAATCTCCAGATTCTTCTCGTGAGTCCCCTATCCGTCAGGGCACGGGATCTGGTTATCCTCCTCTTCATCTTAGATCCTCTTTGGGTATTCGAGGATGTCGCAGCTGGTCAATGCCTCATCCTACTAATAATCCGGTTGGTAGAAAAAGGAGTTATTATGGACGCTCTGGTGACGACCTTTCTTTACTCGGAGATAAACACCCAAAACCTACTCTGGTCGAAATGATCGAGGATCATTTAGAGGGAAGGAGGGCCGCTGGTTATTCCGAGAAGGATTCTCTTATCCATGATGATAGTGAGAACGCGGTCGATAAGGCGACCCGTGTTCTTTTGTCTGGCGTTTTCACTCGCGATCTTAATAAGCTTCTTCATAAGGATCCTTTGGAGAAATTCCAGCGAGCTTCTCTTTATGCTGAGAAGGTGATATCTTTTTCCTTAAATCATATTGACAGATAATTTTAAGGGTTCTTCTTAATTTACTAAATCCATCTCTTTTTCTTGTTCTCTTTGTTCTTCAGACCAAAACTTGTCTCGCGTCATACGCCTATGAAAATGCACTTTGGAAACAACAGTGCGAGTTTCTGGAAGAGAAGTATAAAGCTTTACTTCATAAATCCTCCGGTTCAGAGGTTGGTCCCTCAACATCTTCTTCCGCTCCCCTCATAGAGACTCGTGCTACCGGGACTGAAGATCAAGAAATGATAGACAGGGTGATGGAGGTTTCTCGTGCTCAAGAGCAGGCCAATCAAATGGCTAGAAAGTTAGAGGAATTGCAGTTACAGAGCACGACTCGAATTAGTGAGCTTGAATCTCAAGTATCAAACCTTGAAACTTCTTTAGAGGAGTACGAAAAGGATGTCCCACTTAGTGAACTTAGGGATCGATACGGTAGGAATCCTGACGAAAGAGTCGTCCGTGAGTTCCTTAATTCTCCCGTTCATACGGCGTTGGTGTATCGGATGGTCGGTCCTCTTCTTGAGAATACTTTTAAGAAGGCGATTCATCAGCTGGTCGCCTTAGAGATGATTGCCGACCGTCGAAAGGAGTACTTTAAGGCGGCGCATATTCGATTGAATCGCTATGGCAAACTTTATTCTTCTTCCGAGGTTCCAGATGTCGTATATCAAGGTTTTCCCCTGGCTCACCTTGTCGAAGAATTTGGAAATCCATTGCCGATTCCTCCTTCTGATGTTAACGATGAGCTCGATGACACTTTTATCGATCCAGAAGATGAAGAAGAAGAAGAAAACGACGTATGCATGACTGAGGACGTCGGTAGCGAACAGAAGATTCCGGATAGCGATCAGGCTTCTTGGAATAGTGATTTATTTTCGAAATAATCTTTGTAATTATTTACTCGTAGGTTTTAATTGTAATTTTAGCTTTCCTTACTCTGTACGCTAAACGTTTCGTATTCAGACAGTCGTGTCTTTTCACAATCGCCGTAATAATTCAGACAAGTCTTTTAATTTGCCGTAATCATTATGTGTGTGTCTTTTCAAATTCCAGCGTTTGCTCCAAGGTCATTTTTCCCGTTTCGCGCCCTTTCTTTAGGTCTGTCGCGTCCTTTCGTGTAGTATAAATACGAAAGGTAAAAACTTGACTTGTTTTTTACTGCTATACTCCTCACTTAACAGAATACTCTTTCTTCAGCTAGTCGATAAACTTTCTCGATATTAATTTGTATTTTTCCATAATCCGATCATGAGTAACCTTTTTGGTAATACTTCGAAGCGACCATCCCGTGAGGGCGTTCGGGATAGTAGATCCAAAAGATCTCGAAGAGATGGGCCGTCGATGGAGCCTCCTCGTTTGTCCCAATCAATTAGGTCGGAGATCGATACTCCTGTTATTGCTTCTGAACCTTTCTCCGTGGTAAATTCGTCGTTTTCAGAACCAATTTTTTCTGCTTCCACTCAGGAAGGAAACATGCCTTCCCCTGGTCGATTACCTTTTGGGGATATGTCCAACGAAGAACCGGCTTATAATATAGCTGTTAGTTCCAATGCTTCTTCCTTTGAGCACGTTTTTCACGGAGGGGATTTTGCTATTTCCCTTCCTTTGTCTGCTTCTACTGCCCTGATTGCCAGTGAAGGGCAAGTTGGCGATGGTTTTTCTGTTAATCCTTCCGTAACGCAATCTATTTTGCAAGATTGTCCTGAATTTTTGTTTCATGATACCACTGTAATGACTACATCCTTTGAATCGGGAGGACCTTCCGGAGGTGGGACCGGTTCCAGGTCTGGTCGTCGAACCGTAATTTCTGCTTCGGGCAAGGAAACCTCAGTTAGCCCCAACGAGAGGGAATCCCCTCGTCCATTAGATGATCGCTGTGTGCTTGTGCAGGTTAATGACATTCTTTTGTCGGAAACTCCACGTTCCGATGGTGTCCCTTTGACTAGTGAACTGCCTGGTTCTGTTGAACCTGATGCTTTGTCCTGGGACTTAGGCATGAGTACTATTTTGCCCGGAGAGTTGAGGAAGCTCGAAGGTACCTCCAATGTTCGCCTTGTTCAATCTCTGGTGAAGATATGTGAGCAGGTAAGCATATCTTGAATATTTTTCCTGTTCTTTGTTTTGAATGCCTTGTTGTATGGCGGTTTTTCTTACTCTTTCTGCTTTTTAGGGCAAGTATTTTGCACTCCAGCTGGGTGTGCAAAATGACGAACTGTGGAATAGTCGGAGAGTTCTTCAAGGTCAGTTGGAGTCAGAAAAGGCTAAAGCCAGGGGTTTGGAGTTGCAGCTGCAACTTGCCAAAGATGATCTCCAAAAATTGGAGGCCGATAAAGTTGTTCTTGAAAAGGAGAAAGGTGACTTAGTTCAGGCTGCTGCCCTTGCAGAGGAGTCTCAACGGCGGTCCTACGAGGAAGGATATGACGCCGGTTATTTAAAGCGTCAAGAGGAGTTGATGGCGTTTGCTGGCAACTTGACTCCTCGGCGGACTGTTTCTAGTAGTCGACCTCCTGACCGTTCTTCTCAGTGATCTTTGTTCGACCTGGCAGTCCTTGGACTATCTATTTTTTTTTTTTTTTTTTTTTTTTGACTGCCCAGCTTTTGTGCATTTGTTTGGGCTGAAATTTTTGTAATGGGAGGAGTAGAAATTTGGAAATTATGACTTTTTTGTAGGCAGATCATTGTCCTGATCAATTTTATTCTGTTTGTATCCTTTGGTAAGTATGATTTCCTGTCATACGTAAATATAACATCATGAAATAACCAGTTATAGGTTTGACAAACTTAGCTGATATCGATCCTTCCGTAGTATACCAAGGATGTAGAATAAGGTAGCTTTAAACTTGCACGGTCACTTTTTAAGTAACCTAATGGTATAATGTTTGCTCTGCAAATCGAATCTTTTGTTGATTAATCCCGGCATGATTCCTTGAAGGATGTCTTCTAACATGTTTTTCGTCCATATGTAAACAATTGGCTCAGTCGTATCGATAGTAGTCTTAAGCATTTTGGTCGATGTTCGATTCATTCCTTGTAAATTTGTCCTTTTATGACATATACCTTATATAAGGAGGCTATTGTTCCTCCTGTTGAACTCTGCTTTCTCTTTTCGTCAGAGGAAAATTTTCCTTTCAATGTCTTTCACAAATCCATATATTCCATCATTATCTTCTAACCATTTGTTCTTTTAGCCAGTATATCGTATCCTTGATATGGGAGGAATTGGAAAATGTAGAAGTCTTGGCCAGATCTGGCCTGTTCAGACCTCCTTAAGCAATTCTTTGGTATGTTAGGCAGTGACGTCCTTGCATTTTCAAACAAAGAGAGCTATTCTCCTGATTTCTATGTCAGATATCTTGGACTCCGAAAGAGTTCTGATATGAGGTAGTTAATGGTCGCTCAAATGATGTATGAGGCAGTGACGTCCCTCGTATGGTGAAGGGTTTGGTCTTTTCTCTTTTATCGAGCAACTGTCTTTTTCGTTGTGATCTTAAAGCTTGTATGGCTTCGTTCGTGGATTCTAGGGTTTTAAGCCATCGATCATGAAGTATGATTGTGCCGGAATGTCTAATCCAAAGCTTTTTTAGATTTGATCATATCGATCTATTGCCTCTTTTGTTATCGACTAGTTGGGGCGATTAGATTGTGCCGTTCCAACTTACTTGCATTTATTGCGGGGAGTCAAGGGGTCGCATATGTGTCCGTTGATCAAATCCTTTTTCAGCCGTTGGATTGTTTGAGTCTATCCCTATAAATAGGGTGGTGGTTTGCATTCTTCCTTTGCAATTTCCCAAAGAGAATGGAGATCTCAACTTCTTTGGATTTCATTCTGCCCTCAGATCCCATAATATTCAAAAAGTCACATTATCGTGATTCACTCTGTAATAACTTGGTATTCATCTACCTTGTACTGACGGGTCCCATGTCAGCCCTTCCTTGTACTAACGGGTCCCATGAGGCCTCAGCTTTAGTCTTCATCAATTAGAGGTCCGTGGTTTCCGTTTGCACATGGGGGGTTCATACTTGCCAGTCACCCTCGCTCTTGGATGTTACTTCTGGATTGATAGACCGCCGGGGTGGCTGATAAACTTACCATTTCACGACGGTCCCGAAGAGATGCTGCTCGAGAGTAAAATGTTTTATAGATAAAGTAAAAGCAGTATCTTCTTACGGGTGAGTGAGCATTGCTAGTTATCTGGCTGGTAATGTTCATTTCATCTGGAAGAACATTTGATCTTCAGAGCCTGGCCACCGAACTAAAGAAGTCGACCATCGTGAGCAGCATGCTTCTTAGGTCGCATATTATAATCGATGAGGTACTAGGGAGGAGATTAGTGTTTCCGTGGACATTGTCGTGAAGATAGTCGATCCCATAGGATCAATTTAAGTAGATCATTGTAACGATCTTTAGGTAGCAAGCAGATCTTTGTAACGTAGTATATTTGTATGTAATTGATTTGATGAATAAAATATTACTTTATTTCTTGAATCTTCTTTGTCGTTGATAACTTTATTTACGAGGAGTATTTTCCGAGCAGATGAATTCATACTTGATTTATCTTTCTAAACTTTAGGAGTATCAGCGGATCTTTTTTAGATCGTTAGGAATATATCGAGGAGTTTTTATTGAGCGGATCAATGTATACTCGACTCGTTTGTAATTATACTTAGGTTTTTAACCCAAAAGTCCTTTAATCATTGAAAACATATCGAGGAGTTTTTATCGAGCTTATCGATGTTTACTCAACTCGTTTTATCTAGACTTAGGTTTTTAATACCAAAAAGTCTTTTATTGTTGAATGGATATCGAGGAGTTTTTATCGAGCGGATCGATGTTTACTTTACTCGTTTTATTTAGACTTAGGTTTTAATACCACAAAGTCTTTTTCTCGTTGTAAATAGTTCGAGGAGTGTTTATCGAGCGGATCGATGTTTACTAGACTCGTTTATTTAGACTTAGGTTTTAATACCACAAAGTCTTTTTCTCGTTGTAAATAGTTCGAGGAGTGTTTATCGAGCGGATCGATGTTTACTCGACTCGTTTATAATTTAGACTTAGGTGTTTAGTACCAAAAAGTCTTTTTCTCGTTGTAAATAGTTCGAGGAGTGTTTATCGAGCGGATCGATGTTTACTCGACTCGTTTATAATTTAGACTTAGGTTTTTAGTACCAAAAAGTCTTTTTCTCGTTGTAAATAGTTCGAGGAGTGTTTATCGAGCGGATCGATGTTTACTCGACTCGTTTATAATTTAGACTTAGGTTTTTAATACCAAAAAGTCTTTTTCTTGTTGTAAGTATGGGCGAGGAGTTTGTATTGAGCGGATCAATGTATACTCGACTCGTTTTTGAATTTATCGAGGAGTTTTTATCGAGCGGATCGATGTTTACTCGACTCTTTTTAATTAGACTTAGGTTTTTAACCCAAAAAGTCTTTTCGATCGTTGAAGATATATCGAGGAGTGTTTATTGAGCGGATCAATGTATACTCGACTCGGTTCGTTCTCAATTTTCATCAATATGATAGTGTAATTCCGAGGAGCGTTAACCGAAATAATCGATGTATATAGAACGCTAAAACTCTTTACTAATTGAACTTGTAGGCTAAGGCCTTTGTTACAAGGATTAAAACTTGATAAAGTAAAATAAAAGAATGCAGTATAATCTGCTAAAATTTATTTACCATAGTATTTCCTAAGGTTGACCGCATTCCAGGTTCTTGGTAAGGCTGTTCCATCCAAGTGTGCAATTTTGTATGAACCTTTCTTTCCTACGCCAATTACGATGTAAGGTCCATCCCAATTTTGTTGTAACTTTCCCACATGCTTGGATACTTCTACCTTTTTCAAGACCAAGTCTCCTTCTTTGAAAGTTCGGATGCGTACTTTTTGATTGTATGCTTTCTCCATATTTGCTTTAGTGACTTGTAGGCGTACAGCAGCTTTATCTCTTAAAGCTTCTGTTAAATCAATGTCATTTTCTCTCGCCTTTTCATTTTCTTGATCATCGAACATCTCTATTCTTGGCGTTGGGATTAAGGTTTCAACAGGAATAACAGCCTCCGACCCATACACCAAGCTGAATGGGGTTTCCCCGGTTGAGCTTCTTACTGTAGTTCGATTAGCCCATAGCACTCCTGGAAGTTCATCGAGCCATTTTCCTTTTGCCGAACCTAATCTTTTTTTCAAAGATTTTATTATTTCTCGGTTCGCTACTTCGGTTTGTCCGTTCGCTCTTGGATGTCCGACCGAAGAGAAATTTTGTTGAATTCCCAGTTTCGAACACCATTCTATTACTTGTTTTCCCGCGAATTGGGTTCCATTATCTGAAATTAGGATCCTCGGGATGCCAAATCGGCAAACTATGAACTTCTATAGGAAGTTGATCACTTGGAATTGAGTTATTCGTGCGAGTGCAATGCATTCTATCCATTTGCTGAAATATTCTACAGCGACCAGGACGTAAGCTTTTTTGGATCTGGCCGCTGGGAAAGGCCCCACAATGTCCATTCCCCATTGATCAAAGGGCCAACATACTGGAATTGGATGCATGTTTTCTGCTGGTCGATGACATATGTTAGCATGGATCTGGCAGTGATGACATTCTTGGACATATAGAGTGGCATATTTATTGATGGTAGGCCAATAGTAACCAGTCCTGAGACATTTTAAGGCCAATGCCCTTGATCCGCTGTGATTTCCTGCGTCTCTTCATGTATTTCTCGCAGTATATCGGCGGTTTGTGATTCAGGGATGCATTTCAGGAGAATTCCTGATACTGACCTTCGGTAGAGTTTTCCTTCTACAAGCATATACTTTGGGGCTCGATATTTTATTTTCCGAGCTGCATTCTGATCAGATGGTAGTTTTCCTTCTCGAAGATAGTCTATCATTGGGGTCATCCAGTTTTCTTCGACTTCATCTATTTCCATTATATCGACTGCCGGTGTTTCATCGATATCGACTGCCGGTGTAGAAGATATCAACCAATTGATCACCCGTTCGGTCTTTCCGTCGTGGGATCCTGTGAACTTAGATAGTTGATCGGCCCATTTGTTTTCCGAACGTGGGATGTTCTGTATGTCGAAATTTTCAAACTTCTCAGCTAGTGTTTTTACTTTGGCGAGGTATTTTACCATATTGAATTCCTTAGCTTCGTATAGGCCTCTTATTTGTCTTTGTACTAACTCTGAGTCGGTTAACACTTTAAGCCTTTTTATGTTAGCTTTGATCGCCATTTCCATTCCTGCGATTAACGCTTCATATTCAGCTTCGTTGTTTGTTACAACGAAGTCCAATGTTATCGCGTAATTCAAATCTTCCTTATTCGGTCCGGTGAAGTTGATTCCGGCGCCTCCTCCTTCTCGGCATGAAGCACCATCGACATGCATTAACCAAGTTTGATCTTCTATGATCAAGACATCGTCGTTGAGGCTGCTCGATGATTCAGTAGTCTGTGTTGGTGTTTCTAATATAAAATCGGCCAACACTTGGGCCTTGATGGCAATCCTTGGTTTGTAGTCTACTTCGAACTGGCTGAGTTCGATGGCCCGTTTGATCAATCTTCCGGAGGCTTCTGGTTTTGCTAGAACTTGCCTTAGCGGCTGATTCGTCAAAACGATGATTTTGTAAGTTAAGAAGTAGGGTCGGAGTTTTCGTGCGGCCACTACTAAGGCCAGCGTGAATTTTTCTATTTCCAAGTAATTCTTCTCCGCCCCTTGTAATAATTTGCTGAGATAATAGACGGGCTTATGCTCGGAGCCCTCTATCTTAATTAGTACTGAACTAATGGCCGTATCGGAGATGGAGATGTAGATGTACAACGGTTCCCCTTCCGTCGGTTTAGCTAACATCGGAGGCGTTGTCAAATATTCTTTGAGTTGTTCGAAGGCTCGTTCACATTCTTCGGTCCAAGCGAATTTTTTCGCTTTTCGAAGTGTTTGGAAAAAGGGCAAGCTTCTGTCCGCAGATTTTGATATGAATCTATTCAATGCTACGATTTTCCCAACTAAGCTTTGTACTTGAGAGATGGTCTTGGGAGGTTTCATTTCAGTTATGGCTCGAATTTTTTCTGGGTTGGCTTCTATACCTCGCTGGTGTACCAAGTATCCTAAAAATTTTCCTGACTTAACACCGAAGGTGCATTTTGCAGGGTTCAACTTCATACGGTATTTTCTTAAGATTTGGAAACATCGATCTAGATGTTTTATGTGATCTGCTTCATTCATACTTTTGACTAGCATGTCGTCTACATAGACTTCCATTATTTCTCCGATTAATTCCCTGAACATTAGGTTTACTAACCTTTGGTAAGTAGCGCCGGCATTCCTCAATCCGAATGGCATTACAATAAAACAGTATACTCCCTGTTCGGTTATGAACGCGGTCTTCTCTTGATCCCGCTCGTCTATGTATATTTGGTAAAACCCTTGGAAGGCGTCCATCATGCTGAATATCGCGAAGCCAGCAGTCGAGTCGACCAATAAGTCAATCCTTGGGAGAGGGTATGGGTCGCGTGGACATAACTTGTTAAGGTCGGTGAAATCATTACACATTCTCCATTTGTTGTCCTTTTTATCCCCTTTTGCTACTAGTACAACATTACATAGCCATTCCGAGAAATGTATTTCTCGGATTTGTTTTGCTTCAAGCAGTCTCTCTACTTCGGCTTTGATAATTTTATCTTTTACTGGTCCATGATTTCTTTTCTTCTGTCTGGCGGGTTTCGCCGAAGGGTCGATTTTTAGGGTATGCTTGATTATACGAGGATCAATTCCTTCAATCTCATTCGCGCTCCAGGCGAAGACGTCAACATTATTTCTTAGGAATTCGATTAACATTATTTCTCCTTCTTTGCTCAATTCTGTACCTATTCTTGTCGTTTTGGACGAGTCGCCTTTTACTAGAATTATATCTTTATGTTCTGGGGGTTTCAAGGATAAGTCTAGCGGTTCTTTCCCCTTTTTATCTAACCGATCAGTAATAGGAATTTCAACCTCATTTCTAATGAGATCGTCTTCGATCTTTCTCTTGCTCGGAGTAATTGACTTAGGGTGTTCTTTCAAAGTTATCGATGTGCTGTAGCAATTCCACGCCATACAGTGGTCGTTCGTTATTTCTCCGATGCCCATATCGGTCGGAAACTTTATCTTCTGATGATAGGTAGAGACTACAGCTCGGAAAAGGTTAAGGGCTGGTCGCCCTAATATAGCGTTATAAGCGAAGGGTGTTTCCACTACTAGGAATTTTACTAACTTCACTGTCCTAAGTGGTTTCTTTCCAAGTGACACACTTAAAGATATTGTTCCGCTGGGGATAATCTCGGACCCTCCAAAGCCTACTAACGGCGTAGCTACTTTTTGTAGGTTTATTTGTCCCAAGTTCATTTGGGCTAAAACCTCCCGGGAGATGATATTTGCTGAGCTTCCATTATCGATTAGGATTCTTCTTACATTATAATTCGCTATCTCTAATGATACTACCATAGGAAAATCGGGGTTATCCTCTTTTGTGTCCCAAATGATGTTTTTAGGTACTTCGCCTTCGTTAAAGCTGATCGGCTGGTGATTTGTCGGCCTGTTTTCCAGAGTCCATATTTCTTTTGGATATTTAGAATTTCGAATTATGGATCGGGCTGTCCTTCGTCGTGCGTTACGACTATCTCCACCCGCGGGTCCCCCGGATATTGTATGGATAGTCCCATTGATCTGGTCCTGATTTAACTCCTGAGTAGGTCGACGTTCAGGCGACCTTCGATGAGAACTTCTCCTTCGATTACCGTTCCGAGGGCTTCTACTTCTTTCCCTTTTGCGATTATCTCGGTCTATGTATTCGTCTAGTTTTCCCTGCTCGATCAGTTTTTCGACTTCTCTCTTAAGGTGAAAACAATTTTCCGTTAGATGCCCATGTGCCCTGTGGTACTTACAGTATTGATCATAGTTTCTAGACCCTGGTCTGGGCTGAGCGATTTTCCTTGCCTCGGGAATCCAGTTATTTCTTTCTAGGACTTCCAATATTTCTTCCATTGGAGCATTTAACCTTGGGTGTTCTACTTGATTCACCCTGCTTCTGATTGGTTGCTCAGGGTTTCTTGGTCTTTGGTAGTAATGAGGTTGTCTTTCTTGATCGGCTTTGCTGTATTCCAGTCGCTGGAAAACGTTACCTCTCCTGGAAGATCGCTCATAGTCTAAGGGTCTTTGAGTAGGAATCTTATCATGCCGCTTGGAGCCTGAAGCTGTGAATTTATTTTTGTTTTTATCCTTAAAAGAATTCATCTCTTCTTGGGTCATATACTTAGACGCCAAGCTCATGATGTCGGCGAACGTTCTTGGTTGTTTTCGACTGAGGGCATTTCCGAACTGCCTGTTTTTAGTGAGATCGAAGAGGATAGAAATTATGTAATCAATATTTGGAGAATCGATTTTGAGTAGTTCTACGTTGAATCTGGCCAACCAGTTTCTTAGGGATTCTCCTTCTTGTTGATGTATGGTTCCTAGGTAGCTCATCGGGAGTTTTTGCTTCTTCTGACTGGCAAACTGCTGCGTCAATTTATTGCATAATTCCCGGAAACTGAATATGGAGTTGGCAGGTTGTTTTGCGAACCAATCCAACGCTAGGCCCTCGAATGTGGTCACCATTAACTTGGCGGTGAATTCGGCAGAGTGGGCATATAAATTCTATGTTAGTGAAGCTAAAAATATAATCATCCGGGTCGGTGGTTCCGTCATATCGGGGTAGTCTACCCGGGACCTGTCCAACGGATTGCGCTTCTTTTATTTCTCTGCAGAAGGGAGAACATGCTGCAAGGCTCTCCTGGAGTTCCGCGGTTCGGGTCCACGGGTTTTGAACAGATCGTAGGCGTTGCTCCAGTCGTTCCTGTACTATTCTCTCGATTTCTCTTTCCGAGAATCGAGTCGCTCGTGGTCGATCTGGGATAGCATCATCTATGTCATCCTCGATAGGGATTATTGTTCGTTCCTTCGATCCGCTGCGATCCGCCTGTGGCCTTCTTCGACCTGGTTTTCTTCGGAGACGGTTATCGGAGGGTTTAGAATTGTCCTGCTGTGGGCTGCGTAACGAGCGTCGCTCACTTGCTGGGCTGTCCGCTTGTTGAGAGGTTTGTTTGTTTGGCCCTGGAATTCCTGGTGCAGGAGTTGTCCTGGGAGCCGTAGCGTTTCGAGGAATTTGGTCTAAAACTAGCAATTCTTCTGGAGAGAGTGATTTGAAGAGCATTGCTATTTGTCTCAGTTTTTCCTGAGCGCCTGGGAGAGGAACGGGTATTTCGGGGACTTCCGGTTCTTCCTGTATTGCACCGGTAAGACCTCCTTGGTGTTCCTGCTGACGAGAACGGGTATCTGGGAGATTTTCATTGGTGTTGGGAATGTTGTTATCGTTGTTGTCTTGTGGATCTTCGGATGTGTTGTGGCCGGTGGTTGTATTACTTCTCGCTCCAATGCGAGCGCTTTTCCTTGGGCGAGCCATGTGTCGATCGAATAATTAACGTAGCCCCTCGGTGGGCGCCAACTGATTTAACCGGATTTCGTTAGGTTATTCAATTATCAGTGAATTTGTGATATCGAATTAATGCTCATGAGATCGAAAATGATGAATTTCGACCTCACAAGGCTGTGTTAATGTTTGAGTCCAATTTACCCCTCATCACTCTTGTTGATAAATGGTTCCTAAATAGCTCATTGGCAATTTTTGTCTCTTTTGACTGGCGAACTGCTGTGTCAGTTTGTTGCATAATTCCCGAAAACTGAATATGGAGTTGGCTGGTTGCTTGGTGAACCAGTCCAAGGCTAGTCCTTCTAACGTGGTCACCATCAACTTAGCGGTGAATTCCGCCGAGTGAGCATACAAGCTCATTATGTTTGTGAAACTAAAAATATAATCATCTGGATCAGTGGTTCCGTCGTATCTGGGTAGTCTACCGGGTACCTGTCCAGTCAACTTGATTTAACCGGATTTCGTTAGGTTATTCAATTATCAGTGAATTTGTGATATCGGGGGTTTTCGATATTTATATATATTATTTAGGGCTCTGTTACTTTATTCCGGATGGATCGGTTGCAAAGAAAAGCAATATTCAAGAACAAGAAGTAAAACCACAAAACAAAGCTAAGAAACACACCGATATGAAGGTAAAAAGCTCAGTAATAATATTGAATATTATTAAGTTGTGCTGTTGTAAGCAGTGTTAAATCCTGTATTCTTAGAGTTCAGGAATTTCGTAGTTGTTTCATACAATGATTAACTAGGTATTTATATAATGTTAAACCTAGCGTTACAAGGAAACATAGTCCTAATAGGACTCGGCCCAAATATCCTTTTTGAGTCCGGAGTATAATCTTATATCGAAGCGAGCTGCACTTGGCCGGGTCGGTAAGATGATCCCGATCTGTTTGAATTGGTCGAATCAATCTTATCTTCTTCATTCGATCCGAGTAGTATATAGGGTGCGAAATAGCCCCCATCACAACTGTGCCTCTTTTATTTCTCTGCAGAAGGGAGAGCAGGCCGCTAAGCTCTCCTGGAGTTTCGTGGTTCTGGCCCACGGGTTTTGAACAGATCGTAAGCGTTGCTCAAGTCATTCCTGTACCATCTTTTCGATTTCTCTTTTCGAGAACCGCATAGTTCGTGGTCGATCAGGGATTGCAATGCCCACGTCATCCTCGATGGGGATTATCGTATGTTCCTTGGACCCACTGCGTCCCGGCTGCGGTATTCTTTGACCCGGTTTTCTCCGGAGATTGTTATCGGAGGGTTTTGAGTTTCCCCCTTGCGGACTGTGTAATGAACGCTGCTCGCTTACCAGGCTATCAGCTTGTTGAGAGATTTGATCATTCTGCCTTGGCGTCATTTGAGCGGGATTAGCCCTAGTACTTCTAGGGTTTCGAGGAACTTGTTCGAGTAAAAGTAATTCCTCTGGGGAAAGTGATTTAAGGAGCATAACAATCTGTCGTAACTTCTCCTAAGCGTCTGATAGGTGAACAGGGATCGCTGGAGCTACAGGATCTTTCGGTATTGTACCGGTAGGAATCCCTTGGTGTTCCTGCTGGTGCTGAAGAGGTCCTTGCAAATTGTCATTGTTTTCAGGGGCGTTATTATCAGTATTGCGCTGTGGATCTTCAGATGTGTTATGAAGATTGCTTGTGTTACTTCTTGCCCCATTACGAGCGCTCTTCCTTGGGCGAACCATATGTCGATCGAATAATTAACCTAGCCCCACAGTGGGCGCCAATTGATTTAACCGAATTTAATCAATATGATTTAAAGGGCTCTGTTACTTTATTCCGGATGGATCAATCTCAAGGAAGAACAATTAGATGGAACAATCAGTAATAAAGACAATCCATGAATATGATAATGTAGCAAAAGTTTTTTTATTGAATAATCTTAGATTATGTTGTTATGCAGGCGTAAGTTGAGTATGTAAAGCGTGTGTAATACAATGATTAACTAGGTATTTATATCACATTAAACCTAGCTTTGCAAGTAAACATAATCCTAATAGGACTCGGCCCAATCGTCCTTCTTAAGTCCGGATTGTAGTCTGCTTGTTGAGGAGAGTCGTATTCTACCGGGTCGATAAGATGATCCTGAACTGACTCGTCTGGTCGAACCGATCTTTTATCCCTTAGTTGATCCGAACATTATAAGGGATGCGAAATAGCCCCCATCAGAGTAGGTGGTTCAATAGAGGATTGAATGCATCGAACGACCCGAACAGAGAAACCCATTGTGGAAGCGCGTGATGCATATCGGTGATGGGATGTTTCTCAAGGCTTATAATAGTGTACGATTTAGTCCTTAGACTTGAGGTGCTAGGGCGAATTCAGTGCACGATTGTGCGTACTTAGATTTAGGTACTGGTCACGTAGCCTGGCCACAAAGTGCCTAAGTTGGGTGCGTACACAACTGTACGCGAGTGGTTAGTACTAAGAAAGGATCTATCGACTCATCCTGATAAGGTGGGAGAATTTCTTGTACGTTCTTCGATAATATGTTCCTAGAAATCCATGGCAATGGTTGGTGACGAATTTGGAAAGGGGTTTCCAAATTTAGCAGTCACACTGGAATTATTATCCAGAATTAGAAAGTGCAGAATCGAGATAATTAGAGGTGCCGATCAATTCACATACCCTAGGTTTCGATCGGGAAATTAGTCTTTAGAAGGACCGTATGTACATGGCAATTATAAGAGGTGAGGTTCACAATTTTCACCTTTAATTGGGCTTCATGGGCTTGTGGCTAGACATCGACCATGAAGTGTGGGTACTCCTGAATTAATAAGGAAATTAATTCTGGAGTGGTCAATCAAAAGTTGTTGATGGGGGTTGTTTTACACCCCTTATAATACTTTCATCGACTCGGGGACATCGGATCGTTTCGACCATACAAGCTCATTCGTGATCATCCATCGACCCGATCAGAGACGATTCACCTCGGCGACCAGACTACAATCCGGACTCTAGAAGGATAGTTATGTCGAGTCCTATTAGGATTATGTTACCTTGTAAAGCTAGGGTTAGTGTCATATAAATACCTAGTTAAACATTGTATTAGCACGTCATGCAATCAGAGCTTACGCCTACATACTTGGGCAATCTAATATCATATTGAATAGAAAAGCTTTTGCTATACTATTTACTCATTCATCGTCTTGCCTACTTATTGTTCTTTACGTAATTGTTCTTCCTTGAGATTGATCAATCCGGAATAAAGTAACAAAGCCCTATTACATATAATTAAATTAACCTCTAATACATACATCATTTATTTAATCTAACCCAACGAAAAATGGTTAAATCAGTTGGCGCACATCGTGGGGCTAGGTTAATTATTCAATCGACATATGGCTCGCCCAAGCAAGAGCGGCCGTAACGGGGCAAGGAGTAACACGACGAACGCTCGTAACACATCTGAAGATCTACAGGACGATACTAACAATAACGTCCCTATAATAAACGACAATCAGCAAGAGAGTGAGCAGCTGCCGAATCAGGAGGAATCACAAGGGATAAATATCCAAAACCCACAAGGACAACAGGGGATCCCCGCCAATACGGTACCTGAAGACCACGTGGCTCCAGCAATCCCTATTCCCTTGTCAAATACTCAGGAGAAGCTGCGACAGTTCGCTATGCTCTTTAAGTCACTTTGCCCAGCGGAATTCCTGGCACCCGAGCAAGTTCCTAGAAACCCTAGAGCGACTAGGGCAAATCCTATTCAAAGGACACCAAGGCAGGTCGATCAGATCTCTCAACAAGCGGACAACCCCGCAAGTAAACTTTCCAATGAACATATCCAAAGACAAACGGGTCGGACAAGGCCGAAAACCTGATGAGGGGTATTTTGGGTTCAGCCTTTCTCCTATCTAGCGAGGTCGGAATTCATGAATCACGATCTCAGAAGCGTAAGTTCGACCCCAAGGCACAAAATCTCTTAGGCCAATCCTACCAAGGAAGCTCAGGGTCCAAAATCACTGTTGGGCCGAGCTCAAGCCCAGGCCTGTGGGCCGAGAAATGCACGTCCGTGGACGGATCACCTACTCCCCGTTCTCTGCTATAAATACCCCCATCATTTATGACGACGACACAACTTCCCAGGTGCTCTTCCTTCGAGACTGCTGCTCGGACATACTTGGGAATAACTGCATAGGCTAGCTTGTATGTATTTCACCCTCTAGCTTGTACGGCATCCAGTAATGCTCGAATAGGACTCTTGATACTTGTAATTTGTACTCAATCATCTCGAATACAAATACTATTGATCTTTTCCTTCTATTTATTGGCATTTATACCGCATCACATACTGTCTTGATCGAACACACGAAAACCCGCGAGATCAATTGGCGCCCACCGAGGGGCCTTATTCTAGTATTAGATCTAAATATGCCTACTACGAGGAGAAATACGTATATCAGAGGAGAGCCTTATCATGCAGCAGGAGCACAAAATAATGTTCCGCAGGATAATGTTCCAATTCACACGACCGTTGGTGACCTAAGGTCCATTATAGGCACGATGTGCAGGGAATTTCTGAACAGCGGAAGGGCTGATCAATCACCTATAGATCAGCCAGCAGTTCACGGGAGACCGAAGATACCATCTTCGAACATCCAAAAGGAGAATAGTGTACTACGATCTATATCACACGCACCAGCATTAAACCCTCCTCGAGCCGTACCATCGAAAATCAATGCTCGGGCAGAAATCCCACCAAAATCGGTACGTGATGTGGAAGATTCAGTAGTTGGGGAGAGCCACCCTTCTGGTGCTGTCAGAGGCCAAAAATCGACCTACAAACGAATTACTGAATCCGAACTGGAAAGGATAGTGCAGGAGAGAGTAGCTAAGAAGTTGGAAGAGGAAGGTACGCTGATAGAGATTCCTCATACCAATCATGCTACCAGGCGAGCGAAAAACATTCCGAGTAGAGAAAATCCACGAGACAGGGAGGTTTCGAACAGTATCATGCGTTGTTCGCCGTTTTGTCAAGAAATACTCGAAGCTCCAAATGTGGAATCAGTACCGACCAGGCTACCACGGTATAACGGGACTACCGACCATGGGGAACACATCAACAGTTTTATTAACGTGTGAACTTATACGGACATTCAGAGGACTTTTGTTGCAAGATCATGGTTACTACCTTCGAATGTATTGCCCTCGATTGGTTCGGAAAGTTGCCGCCCAACTCCATATTTTCCTTCGAGGAATTCTGCGACAAACTGAAACACCAATTTGCTAGAAAAAGGAAACCGAGGTTACCAGCGAATCATTTGGGGACCGTAAAATAGTTGGAAGGAGAAACGTTGAGGCAGTGGTTAGCGAGATTCAGTATCGAACTCCTCTAAGTTGATACCCCGCAGATCGAATATTTATCATCTCTAATGTTCGAACTAACGAAGAGCACTCAGTTCGGAACCTTATGCAGAAAATAACCAAAATTCTTCGAACGAATAATGGAAATTGCCGAGAAATACATGATTCAGGAAGAGATGAATAAGTTAAAAAGTTCGCACACTGTGAACCTTCCTCTCAACAGGAAACAAGATCGGGCACCTATCCCGAAACCTGGTGACTACGGAGGGTCGAACAAAGGGTCTCTCTGGCAAAGAATCAACACTTATAAGCCACATATGCCACCCCAAGGATCGAATTCCTATGGACCTCATTTTGAACGAATTCGACCTCCAAGATCGGGAAAAATTCAGTTTACAGAACTTAACAGTTCAAAGGAAGAAGTGTTAACTGTGTTAGAAGAAGGAAACTTGATTCCCGAGGCTCAAAGGATCACTCAGGCTAGGCCAGGTGCACCGGGTTATGACCAGTACTGTCGATATCACCGGGCTCGGGGGCACGGTACCGAAAATTGTTACCAACTGAAAGTTGAGATAGAAAAGCTAATTGCACAAGGAAAATTAAAAGAATTTGTCAAAGGAGGCAACCATAACAATCGTTATAGGTCAAGAAGCCCACGAAAGTTTAATACTCAGCAAAGGCAGGCTCGAAATCAAACGGAAGAACGGTCGAATTGAGTGATAAACATGATTGTTGGCGGACCAGCAGGAGGAGATAGCAGAAATGCTAGAAAAAGAACGTTGAGGTCGATAAAGGCTGGAGTCTCCGCAAAGAGGGAAATTCTATCCTTGGAGTTTCCCTCCATGGAAAATCAAGTTATAAGCTTCAGTGAGGCCGATCGACCTTCGGATGTTAATTGGGAAACAAGTGAAGACGATCCGGATTTTTCCATGGTATTGACATTGAGAATCGCTAATTTTGAGGTCAAGAGGGTGCTAGTCGATAATAGAAGCTCGGCAAACATTATCTCGTCGGAAGCTCTCACGAGGATGAATCTTTGTCACCCGCGTCTGGATCGAGTAACCACTCCTTTGGTCGGTTTTGGGGGATCGGAGATCGTTCCGCTTGGGACCATTCTCTTGAGCACGACTTTAGGAAGCAAACCAAAAAACGTAACAAGGATGATAAAATTCCTGGTAGTAGACACATCGTTCGCTTATAACGCCATATTAGGGAGACCAGCCCTAAATATCTTCAAGGCAGTTGTATCTACCTACCATCAAAAGATAAAATTCCCAACCGTGGCAGGGGTAGGAGAAATGAGGAACGATCAATACATGGCTTGGGAATGTTATAACTCATCTTTGAGTATTAAAAAGAGATTGGAGCCCGAGCTCCCGGTTAAAAGAAAAATGAGTGAATTGGAGTCTGAATTGAAATTACCAGTTCCCGACTGCGAGAAATTACAAGGAAGGAAAGGGAAAAATGTTGACATGAGCGTGCAAGCGCCCGACCACAAAAAAGTAATTTTAGTTCCAGGATCCCCTGAAAAATTCATTAAATCGGAACGGAGTTAAGTGAGGGCATGGAAACCATTCTCGTTGAATTTTTACAGTAAAATGTGGACGTTTTTGCCTGGAGTTCGGATGATATAGTGGGAATCGACCCACGAGTGATAACACATTCATTAAACATCGATCCAAAGGCCAAACATGTAAGGCAAAAGAAGCGCAATCATGGCCGCGAAAAGGACAAGATAATCAATGCAGAGGTCGAAAGGTTATTAGCGGCAGGTCAGATCAGGGAAATTAAATTCACGGAGTGGTTGTGCAATGTGGTCCTAGTTTCTAAGGGCGAAAATATTGAAAACAAATGGAGAATGTGTAATGACTTTACAGACCTAAACAAATTATGCCCAAGAGACCCTTATCCATTACCACGGATCGATATGCTTGTAGACTCCACCGCAGGGTTTGTGTTATTTAGTATGATGGATGCTTTCCAAGGATTTTATCAGATTTTCATGAACGAAAGAGACCAGGATAAAACAGCATTCATCACCGAGCGGGGAGTATACTGCTTTATTGTCATGCCTTTTGGTCTAAGGAATGCGGGCGCTACCTATCAGAGGTTAGTCAATATGATGTTCAAAGAATTGATAGGGGAAATCATGGAGGTTTATGTAGACGACATGCTCGTAAAGAGTATGACGGAGGAGGAACACATCAACCATCTTGATCGATGTTTTAGAATTTTAAGGAAGTACGGAATGAAGTTGAATCCTGCCAAGTGCACCTTCGGCGTGCAATCGGGAAAGTTCCTCGGATATCTCGTCCACGAAAGAGGAATCGAAGCTAACCCTGAAAAAATTCGAGCAATTACCGATCTACAACCACCGAGAAAGCTCTCAGATGTCCAAAGCCTGATTGGGAAGATTATTTCGTTGAATAGATTTATCTCACGATCTGCTGACAAGAGTTTACCATTCTTCAAACTATTGCGCAAGTATAAGAATTTTGAATGGAATGCAGAATGTGATAAAGCTTTCAAAGACCTGAAAGCGTACTTAACCTCTCCACCAATGTTAGCCAAGCCATCCGATGGGGAACCTCTGTATCTATACATAGCTGTGTCGGAAGAGGCTATTAGCTCGGTTTTGGTAAAACTCGATAAGTCTGAGCATAAACCAGTGTACTATTTGAGTAAGTTATTGCAGGGTGCTGAGAAAAATTACATGGAGATTGAAAAATTCGCGCTTGCCTTGGTGGTAGCTGCATGAAGGTTGAGGCCTTATTTTCAGACATACAAGATCATTGTTTTAACGAATCAACCGATAAGACAGGTCCTATCAAAGCCAGAGGCGTCAGGCAGATTGATAAAGTGGGCAGTCGAGCTGGTCCTATCAACCACGAGTCGCTATAAAGGCCCAGGTATTAGCCGACTTCGTAGTCGAGTCAACAGGTCTATCGAATGTGGAAGAAGGAGCAATCTCCGAGGTAACTATGGTCGAAAAAACCGAAGAACAGGTCTGGCTGATGCACGTGGATGGCTCCTCGACTAGGGAAGGAGGCGGAGCAGGAATCCATTTTCAAGGACCCAATGGTGAAGACTTGAGTTATGCTATCACTTTGGACTTCGTCGTCACAAACAACGAAGCAGAAGATGAAGCCTTGATCGCTGGATTAGAAATGGCCATAAAATCAAAGGTAAAATCAATTGTTGTGCTAACAGATTCTGAACTCGTTCATAGACAGGTGAAAGGTACTTACGAGGCCAGGGAGTTCAATATGATCAAATATTTGAACAAGACAAAAAAGTTGATCTCTGAATTTGACAAGTTCGATATTCAACCTACACCGAGGGAGGAAAATCTAGGGGCAGACCTATTGTCAAAATTCACAGGACTTGTCGATGGGAGGAACGAAAGGATAATCACATGGCTATTATCGAATACGTCTGCTATCGAACTGGATGTAACTCCCTCGATCGACATCATGGAAATAGATGAGCCAGAGATCTCTTGGATCGACCCTCTTACTGCCTATCTCAAAGAAGGAAAGCTTCTAGAAAACTCAAATGAAGCTCGAAGGATCAAATACCGAGCGCCATCGTTCACTCTAGTTGATAATCAACTCTATAAAAGATCCTCATCCGGAATTTTATTAAAATGTATCTTCGAAGGGCACTATAATGCCATTTTAAAAGAAGTCCACGAGGGAGAGGCAGGAAATCATTGCGGTGCTCGGGCGTTAGCTCTTAAATGCTCGAGGTCAGGATATTATTGGCCTACTCTTTTCTCTGATTCTATCGATTATGTGAAGAAATGCCACCATTGTCAAATTCATTCGAATTTAATTCATCAACCGGCCGAACATATGCACTCTATTCCAATCTGTTGGCCTTTTGATAAATGGGGCATTGATATTGTCGGGCCTTTCCCAACAGCAAGAGCTCGAAAGAACTATGTATTGGTTGCAGTAGAATATTTCAGCAAATGGGTTGAATGCGTTGCTCTGACAAAGATCACTCAGTTCCAAGTTATTAATTTCTTATGGAGAAATATTGCCTGCAGGTTCAGGATCCCTAGGATCTTAATATCTGATAACGGAACGCATTTCCCTGGGAAAAGAATCACGGAATGGTGCGAAAAATTCGGAATACAGCAGAATTTCGCATCAGTTGGGCATCCTCAAGCCAATGGACAAACTGAAGTCGTGAATAGAGAGATCGTTCGATCTCTGGAAAAACGTTTATCTGAGGCAAAAGGAAAATGGCTCGACGAACTGCCAGGAGTTTTATGGGCCTATAGAACTACCGTTAAAGCTGCAACAGGATAAACTCCATTTAGTCTGGTTTATGGATCGGAGGCTGTTATTCCAGTCGAGAACCTCGTACCTTCTCCAAGGGTCGAATTTTATGATCCCAAGGAAAATCGATCTCTAAGGGAAGTAGAAGTTGATCACGCAGATGTTCGAAGGGACCGTGCAAAGTTGAAAATTCAATCTACCAAGTCTAGCATGGAAAAATCTTATATTCGAAACGTTCGAATCCGAACATTCAAAGTGGGAGATTTAGTGCTCAAGAAAGTGGAAGTGTCAAAGCATGTTGGAAAACTTCAACCTAATTGGGATGACCCCTTTGTGATCGTTGAGGTTGGAAAGAAAGGTGCCTACAAAATTGCTCATCCTAATTGAGAGGTCCTACCTCGAGCATGGAATGCTGTTAATTTGAGAAGGTATTATGGAAGATGAAGATGGATAGTTAAATTCTAGGCTTCTACTATTTAGTCATCTCGTTCTGTTTCTTTGTTTCTCATGATTAAGAAAACTATGTGTTCAACGAAAGTTTATTTCGACTGAATTATTCAATGAAAGTTCATTTCACAGAAATTCTTAGTTATTCGTCATATCCTGATATTCTCAATTTCTATTCATCTATTATCAATCTCTATTTGCCTCCATCTATTATTAAAAAGGGGTGAAAGCTGTTGCTACGACCCTCGAAGAACGACCAAGGGTGAAAGCCGTTGCTACGCCCCTTGGATCGAGAAAATTAAAAATGGGTGACGTCCCTCGGGCTAAAAATGCTATGAAACGACTAAGGGTGAAAGCCGTTGCTATGCCCCTTAGATCGAAATTATTGAATGGGTGAAAGCTGTTGCTACGACCCTCGGGATAAAAATGCTCTAAAACGACTAAGGGTGAAAGTCGTTGTTATGCCCCTTAGATCGAAATTATTGAATGGGTGAAAGCTGTTGCTACGACCCTCGGGCTAAAAATGCTCTGAAACGACTAAGGGTGAAAGTCGTTGCTATGCCCCTTAGATCGAAATTATTGAATGGGTGAAAGTTGTTGCTACGACCCTCGGGCTAAAAATGCTCTGAAACGACTAAGGGTGAAAGCCGTTACTATGCCCCTTAGATCGAAATTATTGAATGGGTGAAAGCTGTTGCTACGACCCTCGGGCTAAAAATGCTCTGAAACGACTAAGGGTGAAAGCCGTTGCTATGCCCCTTAGATCGAAATTATTGAATGGGTGAAAGTTGTTGCTACGACCACGGAAGACGACTAAGGGTGAAAGGCATCGCTATGCCCCTTAAGTCTAAAAGTATAATCGATATCGACCTAATTCTACTCTTTCTTCACAACTATCTATTCGGCTAAGGAAGATTATTCCATCCAATGTTAAAAGATGCAAATCCGCAATATCTAAGCTATGGGAGATGTCTCATGGAAGGTTTTAATTGCAAAGATCAAAATTCAAATCTATTATGGATTTCAAAATTATATCGCAAGAAATTGCAAATCATGGAGATCGAAATTAAGATCGAAAACAATATGGAAGAAGATTTTTTCCATTCATAAACTTACATGAAATTTTTTTATTTACAACAAAGAAATCGAGATAATCTGAAAATTTAAATCTAGTACGATCCTATTACAAATGATTATTCCTATGGATGCTCAAGGAAGGGAAGTGAGGCTGGTACACTTCTACCCTTCATCCGATGCTTCCTTGCAAATTGGTCCACAAAGGACCAAGTCGAGAGACAGGGAAGCAACTCCAGTCGGAAGTACTCCTAGCAAATTCGAAGACCACATTCTTCAAGAAGCCGCCTCGAAGATATGGAGATCGAGTGTAGAAAAACCCCTCCAGAAGTAGACCCACTATCCCTACTGGATAGAGGACAGAGTACAGGAAGTCGAGCCCGCCTCGAAGACTTGGAATCAAAGAGAGCAGGTCGCCTGCCGGTACCCTAGTCGCAATTCTTTTCGCCTGTCGATACCCTAGTCGAAAGATTTTCATATGGGAATTCCAAGGAAATTGGAAAAGAAGGTGCGAATAAAAATCTCGAACGCTTTAATTACTGACATTAAATGGGACATGGAGTTGATCGACAAAAGCAAAAACACAACCATATTGATTGAATGAAACACTTACGGACAAGTAAAAATATGAAGGTAATTTTGGAGCTATATATAGGGGGAAGAATTCCATATCAACGGTGTAGATCTCTTGAATTGAACGGCCACGATACGAGCATTAAACGCTCTGACTTTTTCACTTCCCAAGAAATAAGGGACGATTTAAAAAAAAAAAAAAAAGTTAGAAGAGGAGACAGAACTTCCTGAAAGACGACACTTGACAATATTACTACAACAAGGTTATGTTACAACAAAAGAAAATCCTAATACAACTAAACGAAATTATTCTCGAAAAGTATTTTTCGAACTTCAGCGCTGCGGTCAGCATATCCGCGAATATAGGCTTCCCTTTCACGAAGCTCGAAGTTTCTTTTCTCACGTTCGTAGATATCTTTGATGGCCCTTAATTCTGAGCTCATTTTCTCCTGAGATAATTTCTCCTTAAAGAATCTATTGGCTTCCAGCGCGCGATCTAGCTCAATCTTCTTCTTGGCTAGCTCAAGAGTAATAGTAGCCCGTTGCTCGATCTCACGTTTCGCCAACGCATGGAGCTTAAAAAAGCATTCACCAGCCTGAAGGAAGACACGTCAAGCCTAAAATAAGAAGATTATAGAGCCAGGATAAAGAGGTTAGCAAGGATTACCTGGGCAAGGAAATCCGACCCGGACTGAAACAAAAACGAAGAGTATTCTCCCTTTGATAAAATCGCCTCGGAAATAGAGATATTGGCTCGAAGTAGGCTATAATCGAATTTCTCGTGCGTTACTATGTCAAAATGAAATATACCTCTTTTAAGCGGGAAGACACCAGAAGGAAATGATAAAGGTTCTCCGGACGGCGAGGAACCGGACCAAGCAGGAAAGGATGCGCGCGCAGAAACATCATCCACAAAGTAAACCTTTTTATTTTTCTTGCTTGAGCTCCTGGTTTTTAGACAGGAGGAAGGGGTAAGACTGGAAGACTCACATCCCTCATGGAAGGTTTGTTCGTCGGGATTAATGGACTTAGTTGGAGCTTGTCTTTTTCTCTTCATGACTTTACCGACATCAGGCTTGGCAAATGGCACAGAAAGAATGAAGGGAATTTTCGGATTATTATTCATCTCTTGAGTGTTCGATAATTGTTTAACAATAATAAATTTCGAACGTTCGAGATTATAAGGAGAGGGATCCCTAGGTGGTTGAAATAAGGGTCTGGAAGATCAAACTTGGATGTATTTCCCAAAGCTCCGACCACTAGCTAGGGTGTTATTATAAAGCGGAATAACATGGCCTTAGTATTTATAAGGGACGCGAAATCATTCAAACCGCAATAATTGATAAATCATCATTCCCAAGGAAAGATTCGATGACGCAACCAAGTATGCTAGGATGACGTAATAAAATTCTACAAGATGATCGAGCCAACATCAAATTAAGAATGGTGCAATGGAAAAGATGCAAAATCAAGGAAAAGAAGGCAATTGATTATAAAAACAGATCTGCTATTACAAGGCTTCGCTAAATAATCCCTATTACATAATAGCTATTAATGACTAGATTCCCTCACACCAGAACCATTATCCGATCTCTTTTTCTCATTCTCTTCACTAGAATCACACTTCGAGCTATCGGAATCGCCGCTACTCGAGCTACTTCCTTCTTTATCATTACTTGGACCACCAGATGTAGATTTACCCGACTCGGAAGATGGGACTCCCTGCTCCCTATGGACGCTGGAATCACCTTCAATATCTACATCTTTATCATCAGATTGTGCTTCGAGCGCATCAGGATTTGGCATCGGCACCCCAAATTCTTCAAGGAAGGGAAAAAACTCGTGGTTCTGGAGATTAGGGATTCTCGGAAGAAGAGAAGAGGGCTTGTAATCCTTTCCGTGCACATTCTTATAAGGATTCATGTACTTAAAATAATCCCCAAGAGCACCGTGAAGTTGCCCAGCCGAGATAAGATGTTGAACCCCTTTGTAATAGAAGGATTGATTGATTTGCCCTGACCGTGATCGAACAAGAGCGTCCAGGAACGGGGACTCCAGGAATTCTCTTATGGCGGGAAGTTTAGCCTCGGATCGACCCCGCTCATAAGATTGGTCGGCAAGTGCTTTGGCTTGGTCGAGCTCCAATTTTAACTTCTCTACCTCACCCTCTAAGGCCCTCTTCTCGTCAAGTTCCTTCTTAACCTCCTTGAGCTCTTTCTCGACCTCAGACAACCTAACCTTGGTGTCCTCTAACTGACCGGCCTTGGCAGCTTCTTCTTGCAGGATATCGCAAAGGGCTTTTTGCGCCGCTTGAGACTCCTCGTTTACTACAGCCAGTCGGAGAGCATAATGAGTGAATAAGTCCCCGGCCTACGAAAGAAACTATGTATTAATGGCAAAAGCAGAAACTTGTAAGGAAAGATGTATATACTCAAAATATCAAGTACCTTCTGGTGAGCGTAGGCGAAATCACCCGCGATCTCAAAGTCGTTCTTAAGAAATAGCTGGGTATTGTCATCCTTAAATCTCCCGGCCATCAATATTCGAAGAGACTTATCCACTGCATGCTCACCATCAGGGCCCACATCAAACTCGGTAGTTCCACTTTCTGGAAACCCAGCAGCCCTAGGTCCTTGGAGGTGATCCTCTATGAAATCCGCTAGATCTGGCTCGGAATGGCCAGTCCGACATTGGATCGGACCCGGTCCTCGACTAAAAGGTTTTACCCTCCTAGAGGACTCGGGAACATTGCAACTACTTTTACGAGCCATTCTCGACTCCAGAATCTCCTGAGCTCGGGCCTCCATGCGGGTATAATAGCTATATCCCGCCTCGTCTTGATTAGAGGAGCCAGTTGCAAAAACAGAATGAAGAGAGCCGAAAGCTCGAAGGTTGGAAGTCCCCTCGATTTTAATATGAAGTCGAGAAGTTCCTTCGCCCGCAGTTCGAGGAAAAATTGCCAAGGCATTCGAAGTCACAATGGAATCGACCGCCGGAGTAGTTTTTGTCACCCTCCGGGAAACCTTCGATGTTTGGCGACGAGGTCGACCTTGACTACCCTTCGAAAAGGAAGCAACGATCGGGCCAGCTTTCGACGTTCGGAACTTATCAACGATCCCAGCTGAGGAAGGGAAAGGAATTAGCTCTAGTTATAAAAAGTAAAATCAAAATAATTTGACGCACCTAATGTAGAGGGAGCGTTAGCAGGGTCGATTGAAGCCTTTCCATATTCGATCTCAGGGGCAGGAAAAGAGCAGGTACTGAGCCCAGCCAATCACAAAACCGCCTCCTGAGTTATCAAAGGAGTCTGGTATGGATCGGTTTGGAGGGATCACAGGAATTCATCCGTGATCTCATGGATCATCTTTCGCCTAAGGCGTCGCTTCCCGTAGATCCAAGATCTTGCCCCAGGCCATTTATGGGGAATCATCTCAGGATTGTCCTCAGAAAGCGGAGAATCTGGGCCACGGACAAAAAAGAATTCCTGTTTCCAGCCTTTCAAATTGCTGCTAACGTTGGTTGATAAGATCGACATTTTCGGTCATTGAGAAAAGTATACGTAACCAGCGTTCGAAGCCGTGGAAGAGCTCATTTGAAAAATCTGCCAAAAGTTTTGGAAGGCAGCCTTTTTCCCTTTGGCTTTCATCAGCACACAGAAGGCTATTATAAGTCCGATCGAATTTGGCAGGATTTGAGAGGGAATCAGCTCAAAAGCCTCCAGAATACTGCGTATCAAAGGAGGAAGAGGAATACGTAGGCCATAGTGAAAATGTTTACTATAAAAAGCTTGACATCCCTCAGGAGGGTCAGTAACCCGTTGTTCGGAGGTCGAAATAATAATCGAGTACCCGGTGCCGATATACTGACCAAATTATGTCTCCAATTGCTCCCGATTTCCCTCAGTATAAGAACAGGCGGTTTCATCTGCCCTCTCCTCGGTCATGTCACACTGGTTGACGGTTCTACCCAGTTGAAAATCCTGACCATGACACTGTCGCCTATGCAATACTTCTTTTGCTCATTCTTCCCCAGAGGAAGATCATCGTCCTCTTCGGTTTCCTCATTGGAGACTGACGTCTCGCTCGAATCATCATCTCCACTGTCCTCTGATACTTTATCCGACCCTCCTCCCTCTTTGTTGAGCTCGGAACTGGGGCTCGGATCTCCTGCATTTTCCATTGCGGTTGGTCGAACTCCCTCAGTCAGCGTCTCCTCAGGATTTTTCTCTCGACTTTCCACCACTTGGGACTTACCTTTCGAATCTATGGACATATTGAATGAATGAAGAATAGTCGAAGAAATTACTAAAACTCACTTATCGATCTGTTCGCTCCGATCTAGGGTTTGTTAGAATTTATGCAAGTCAGCGGCCTACGATCAAGGTATTTATACAGGGACAAAATGGTATATTGCAAACGGGTCCCCGAGTAACAGCAACGGTTGGACTCCTCCAGGGTAAAATCTACATAAAATTTTCGATAATTGCGTTTATGACCCCTATATTCTCCGGAATAACGGACCGAAGACCAACATTTAGAAAATGCTTTTATGGGGTATCATCCACATTATCCCAAAATCAACTAAGGCATCGTAGTAAGCAACAGTAAAAGATCCTAATCTGGAAGTATTATACAAACCATCGACTATAAGGGTATTATTAAGACGACGCCAATATATGGTTTCTGAGATATGCACTCTTTTTCCCTAGCTCGGTTTTTATCCCAAAGGGTTTTTCCGAGTTAGGTTTTTAATGAGGCATATCTGAAACTTATCCCGAAAATGACTCATCTTATACAGTGTTTGAAAGAGCTTATACTTCTTCGAGCTTAAGCTCCACTTTACGCTCGAGAAGTGGGGGAGTATTGATGAGGGATATTTTGGGTTCAGCCTTTCTCCTATCTAGCGGGGTCGGAATTCATGAATCTCGATCTCAGAAGCGTAAGTTCGACCCCAAGGCACAAAATCTCTTAGGCCAATCCTACCAAGGAAGCTCAGGGTCCAAAATCACTGTTGGGCCGAGCTCAAGCCCAGGCCTGTGGGCCGAGAAATGCACGTCCGTGGACGGATCACCTACTCCCCGTTCTCAGCTATAAATACCCCCATCATTTATGACGACGACACAACTTCCCAGGTGCTCTTCCTTCGAGACTGCTGCTCGGACATACTTGGGAATAACTGCATAGGCTAGCTTGTTTGTATTTCACCCTCTAGCTTGTACGGCATCCAGTAATGCTCGAATAGGACTCTTGATACTTGTAATTTGTACTTAATCATCTCGAATACAAATACTATTGATCTTTTCCTTCTATTTATTGGCATTTATACCGTATCACATACTGTCTTGATCGAACACACGAAAACCCGCGAGATCACAACCCATCCACCCCAGATCAAAGGAACATACCATAATTCCTATCGAAGATGATATAATGGGTACAATTCCTGATCGACCACGAACCATGCGATTCTCGGAAAGAGAAATTGAAAAGATGGTACAAGAACGTCTGGAACAACGCCTACGAACTGTTCATAATCCATGGGCCAGAAGTACTGAGATCCAAGAGAGCCTAGCTGCGTGCTCCCCCTTCTGCAAGGAAATAAAAGAAGCACAATCCTCGGGACAAGTTCCGGGATGACTTCCCAGATATGACGGAACGACCGACCTAGATGATTATATATTCAGCTTTACTAACATAATAAATCTATACGCTCACTCGGCTGAATTCACTGCAAAACTAATGGTCACCACATTCGAGGGGCTAGCTTTGGACTGGTTTGCAAAACAACCCACCAATTCCATATTCAGCTTCAGAGAATTATGCAATAAGCTAACTCAGCAGTTCGCTAGTCAGAAGAGACAGAAGTTGCCAATGAGCTACCTAGGGACTATCCATCAGCAAGACGGAGAAACCCTCTGTTCCTGGTTGGCAAGATTCAACGTAGAATTACTTAAAATCGACTCCCCAAATATCGATTACATAATCTCCATTCTTTTCGATCTCACCAAAAATAGGCAATTCGGGAATGCCCTCAGTAGAAAGCAACCTAGAACGTTTGCTGATATTATGACCTTGGCATAAAAGTATATGACCCAAGAGGAGATGAACTCTTTTAAAGACAAGAATAAATATAAAGCTCCCGCCTCCGGCTCCAAGCGGCAAGATAGGATTCCCGCTCAAAAATCCATGGATTACGATCGATCCATTAGGAGGGGCAATATCTTCCAGCGAATAGAATATACCCGAAACGATCAAGACAGACGACATAATGCCTATCAAAGACCTAGATCGGCCGAACCAGCGAATAGGAGCAGAATCAACCAAGTGGAATACCCCAGGCTGACCATTCCAATAGAAGAAATCTTGGCAGTACTTGAGAGGAACAATTGGATCCCGGCTGCAAAGAGAATCGCTCAGCCAAGGCCAGGGGCACGAAACTATGATCTATACTGTAGGTATCACCGCGCACATGGGCATCGCACCGAAGATTGTTTTCACCTTAAAAAAGAAACTGAAAAATTGATCGAACAAGGGAAATTAGATGATTATTTAGAGCGGAACAACCGCAAGAGGGGAAGTCGGAGCCCTCGGAATAATAACAAAAGAAGGAGCTCCCGAAGAAGGTCCCCAAATAATGGTCCCCCACAGGAGTTGAACGATGATCAGGTTAACGGCACCATCCATACGATCTCAGGAGGACCAGCTGGCGGGGACAGTCGCAACGCTCGTCGCAGGACCGCCAGGTCCATAATGGGAAACGCTAGGTACCAGAAAGAAGTATGGACACTAGAAAATAAACCAACAAACAACCAGCTGATCAGTTTCTACGAAAGCGAGGTACCAAAGAACTTTATCTGGGACATGAAAGAGGACAGCCCTGACTTCCCTATGGTGGTATCGCTGGAAATAGCGAACTACAATGTCAAAAGAATCCTGATCGACAATGGAAGCTCAACGAACATCATCTCTAAAGAGGTCCTAGCCCAGATGAACTTAGGACAAATAACATTCCAAAAGGTAGCTACGCCTTTAGTAGGATTTGGAGGTTCCGAGATTGTCCCTAGTGGCACAATAACTTTAAGTGTTTCACTCAAAAAGAAACCACGTAGGACGGTAAAGTTAGTCAAATTCTTAGTAGTAGAAACTACCTTCGCCTAAAATGCGATCCTGGGGCGACCCGCTCTCAATCTATTCCGAGCAGTTGTTTCAACTTACCATTAGAAAATAAAATTTCCAACCGACGCAGGAATCGGAGAAATAGTAAACGATCATTGTATGGCATGGGACTGCTACAACACCTCTTTGACCTTGGGGAACCGCTCCAGAACGTTTACCCCAGCTAAAAGAAAACTTGAAGAGGATGTTGACAGAGTCGAGATTGAGATCCCCAGCACAGATCGAATAGATAAAAAAGGAAAGGAACCGGTCAATTTGGCTTTGAAACCACCAGAACACAAAGATGTTCTACTGGTGGAAGGAGATCCAACGAGAACGACCAGAATAGGAACCGAACTTAGTAAGGAAGGGGTACTAATGTTGGTAAATTTCCTCAGAGAAAACATTGATATCTTCGCTTGGAGTGCGGACGACATTGAATGGATCGATCCCAGAGTAATTAGTCACTCGCTGAAAATCGACCCCATGGCAAAATCTGCTAGACAAAAGAAGAGGAATCATGGACCGATAAAAGATAAGATAATAAATGCAGAAGTAGAAAGGCTACTCAAAGCAAAACAAATTCGAGAAATACACTTCTCGGAATGGCTATGTAACATCGTATTAGTAGCGAAGGGGGATAAGAAGGATAATAAGTGGAGAATGTGCAATGATTTCACCGACCTTAATAAATTATGTCCGCGGGATCCATATCCCCTCCCAAGGATCGACTTATTAGTCGATTCAACCGCTGGTTTTGCGATTTTCAGCATGATGGATGCCTTCCAAGGTTTTTATCAAATATACATGGATGAGCGAGACCAAGAGAAAACTGCCTTCGTAACCGAGCAGGGAGTGTACTGCTTCATAGTTATGCAATTTGGCCTGAGAAACGCAGGGGCCACTTACCAAAGGTTAGTAAACCTGATGTTTAAGGAGTTGATTGGAGAAATAATGGAAGTCTACGTAGACGATATGCTGGTCAAAAGCATGAATGAAGCTGATCATGTAAAACACCTCGATCGATGCTTCCGAATATTGAGAAAATACCGAATGAAGCTGAATCCTGCAAAATGCACCTTCGGAGTAAAATCAGGAAAATTTTTGGGCTATTTGGTGCATCAACGAGGAATTGAGGCCAATCATGAAAAAATTCGAGCCATAACCGAAATGAAACCTCCGAAAACAGTCTCCCAAGTACAGAGCTTGGTAGGAAAAATCGTAGCGTTAAACAGATTCATCTCTAAATCGGCCGACAAAAGTTTCCCGTTCTTTCTAACTCTTCGAAAAGCAAAAACCTTTGTTTGGACTGACGAATGCAACCAGGCCTTCGACCGGCTAAAGGAATATATGAAGACCTCCTCACTATTGGCCAAACCAACCGAGGGAGAACCATTATACATTTACATATCAATCTTCGATGTGGCCATTAGTTCGGTTCTAGTGAAAATAGAAGGCGTGGAACATAAACATGTTTATTACTTAAGTAAGTTACTACAAGGGGCGAAGAAGAACTACATGGAAATAGAAAAATTCGCTTTAGCCTTAGCAGTGGCGGCACGCAAACTCCGACCTTACTTTCTGACCTACAAAATTGTAGTGTTAACCAACCAACCGCTAAGATAGGTCTTAGCGAAGCCAGAAGCCTCTGGAAGGTTGATCAAGTGGGCAATCGAACCGGGTCAGTTCGAAATTGAGTACAAACCAAGAACTAAGATTAAAGCACAAGTACTAGCCGAATTCCTATTAGAAACCCCAACCCAGACAACTGAATCGACCAGCCATGATAATGATATTTTGATGATAGAAAATCAAACCTGGCTAATGCATGTCGACGGTGTTTCGTGCCGGGAAGGAGGAGGAGGCGGAATCAACTTTACCGGACCAAATAAGGAAGATATAAATTATGCAATAACATTGGACTTCGTAGGAACAAACAATGAAGCAGAATATGAAGCGTTAATTGCAGGAATGGAAATGGCAGTCAAGGCCAACATAAAGAGTCTCAAAGTATTAACCGATTCAGAGTTAGTACAAAGACAGATAGAAGGTCCATACGAGGCAAAGGAATTTAACATGATAAAATACCTCGCCAAAGTAAAAGAATTAGCTGAGAAATTCGAAAATTTTGGGATACAGAATATTCCACGATCAGAAAATAAATGGGCCGATCAACTGTCTAGATTCACAGGGTCTCATGACAGTAAAACGGAAAGAATAATCAACTGGTTAATTTCCGATACACCAGCAATTGATATCGACGAGACACAGGTGGCTGAGATGATGGAAATCGAAGAAGCCGAAAGAAACTGGATGACTCCGATGATAGACTATCTTCGAGAAGGAAAATTACCTCTTGACCAAAACGAAGCTCGGAAAATAAAATATCGAGCTCCTAAATACACATTGATAGAAGATAAACTTCACCGAAGATCAGTATCATGAATTCTTCTAAAATCAATCTCCGAATCTCAAACCAACGATGTCCTCCGAGAGGTACATGAAGGAGAAGCAGGTAATCACAGCGGAGCAAGGGCCTTATCCTTAAAATGCCTTAGAACAGGCTATTATTGGCCTACCATCAACAAAGATGCCATGAAATATGTTCAAAAATGCCATCATTGCCAAGTTCATGCTAATATAAGTCATCAACCAGCAGAAAACATGCACTCAATAACAGTATGCTGGCCATTCGATCCATGGGGAATGGACATAGTGGGACCTTTCCCAATGGCCAGGTCTAGGAAAGCATATGTCCTAGTCGCTGTTGAGTATTTTAGTAAATGGATAGAATGCGTCGCCCTTGCTCGATTAACTCAATTCCAAGTAATCAACTTCTTATGGAAATTCATAGTGTGTCGATTTGGTATCCCAAGAATCCTGATCTCTGATAACGGAACCCAATTTGCGGGAAAACAAGTAGTGGAATGGTGTACCAAACTAGGAATTCAACAAAACTTCACTTCAGTCGGGCATCCAAGAGCAAATGGACAAACTGAAGTAGCGAACCGAGAAATAATAAAGTCTTTGGAAAAAAGATTAGGGGCAGCCAAAGGAAGATGGCTGGATGAACTGCCTGGAGTACTTTAGGCTAACCGAACGACAGTCAGAACATCGATCGGGGAGACCCCATTCAGTCTAGTCTATGGCTCGAAAGCTGTGATTCCGATCGAAACACTAATTCCAACACCAAGAATTGAAATGTATGATAATCAGGAAAATGAAAAGGCTGAGAACGAGGTCGACATGGCAGAAGCCTTAAGAGAAAAAGCAGTTGTACGACTGCAAGTCACTAAATCAAACATGGAAAAGGCCTACAATCAAAAGGTACGCATACGAACCTTCAAAGAAGGGGACTTGGTGCTGAAAAAAGTAGAAGTATACAAGCATGTGAGAAAATTACAACAGAATTGGGATGGACCATACATTATCATTAGTGTAGGAAAGAAAGGTTCATACAAAATCGCACACTTGGACGGAACACCCCTACCAAGAACCTGGAATGCAGTCAACCTAAGACGATACTATGGGAAGTGAATCCTAGTAAATTGTTCTGGTTAATTTCTTTTAATTTAGTATGTTTTATTTTATTATTCGTTGTAATAAAGGCCTTGGCCTGAGTTTCCCACTCAAAGAATTTTATCAATGATTACGATTTTAAACACCAAATCTAAGGTTCATTTGAGTTAAAGGCAACGTATCCAAGCGAGTTGAGTATATATCGATCCGCTCGATGAACGCTCCTCGACCTCCAAAAACAACGACGACAAAAATGAGTTGAGTATAAATCGATCCGCTCGAGAAACGCTCCTCGACCTCCAAAAACAACGACGACAAAAATGAGTTGAGTATAAATCGATCCGCTCGATAAACGCTCCTCGACCTCCATAACAACGACGACAAAAACGAGTTGAGTATAAATAGATCCGCTCGATAAACGCTTCTCGATCTCCATAAACGACGATAAAAAAAACCCGTCTCCAAACGAGTCGAGTAAAATTGATTCGCTCAATAAACGCTCCTCGATCTTATATTTAACGATCAAAAAATGTTATAAAACCTGAGTATTAAAAAGAGTTGAGTATAAATTGATCCGCTCAATAAACGCTCCTCGATCTTATATTTAACGATCAAAATAGGTTATAAAACCTGAGTATTAAAAAAGAGTTGAGTATAAATTGATCCGCTCAATAAACGCTCCTCAATCTTATATTTAACGATAAAAAAAGGTTATAAAAACCTGAGTATTAAAAAGAGTTGAGTATAAATTGATCCGCTCAATAAACACTCCTGGATCTTATATCTAATGATAAAAAAAAAGGTTATAAAACCTAAGTATTAAAAAATAGTTGAGTAAAATTGATTCGCTCAATAAACACTCCTCGACCAACATAAAAGGGTTATAAAACCTGAGTATTAAAAAGAGTTGAGTATAAATTGATCCGCTCAATAAACGCTCCTCGATCTTATATCTGATGATCAAAAAGATTTTGGTATAAAAACCTAAGTCTTAAAAATAAGTTGAGTATAAATCGATCCGCTCGATAAACACTCCTAGATCTACACATTAACGACAAAATAGGTTACAGATTAAGAATAAATCAACAACAAGGAATATTAAGGTAAATAATACTAAAGTTTTATTCATTCGAGTTCTGAGAACAAGTCTCAAATTACATACGAAGTTTCGATCAGATCACAAGAACTTTCTACACATTGCTACAATTGTCTAGATAAATTAATCCTATTCTATGGATTGGTGCTCTTCACGACAATGTCCACGGAAACATCAATCTCCTCCCTAGTGCCTCGATAGTTATGATTGACCACCTAAGAAACATGCTGCTCAGGATGGTCGACTTTTTTAGTTCGATGGCCGGACTCTGAAGATCAAATGTTCTTCCAGACGAAATGACCATTACCGGCCAGATAACCGGCAATACTCATTCACCCACAACGAGATACTGCTTGCATAATATGGTTGATATTTTACTCTTAAGCAGCATCTCGTGAGGACCGTCGCAAAGTGAAAAATTACCAGCACACCCCGACGGCCTATCACACCGGAGGTAACATCGAAGAGCCGGGGTGACTGGTAAATATGAACCCTCCATGTGTAAACAGAAACCACGGACCTCAAACCCGTAAAGACAAAGGTTGAGGCCTCATGGGACCCGTCAGTACAAGGTAGGGTGTCAATGGGACCTGTCAGTACAAGGCAAATGACATTTGAGTTATTACGACAAAATGAATCACGATAAAGTGACTTTTTGAATGTTATGGGATCAGTGGGCAAGGTGTAACTAAAGGAAACTGATAGCTCCATTCTTTTAAAGAATTATAAATGAGATATGGAAACTGCGTACCTATTTATAGGCACCGATAAAAATGATCCAACGGTTGGAGGAAGATCTAAGAGAAAAAGAACCTCAACCGTTTGACTTCCACCCTTAAATGCGAGTAAGTTGGAACGGCTCCTCTATGGTCGAATTGCCTTTTTGATTGCAAAAGAGAATCCAGATCGAAGCGATCAACACAAAAATAAAAGCGGATCTAAAAGAGCTCCAAACTAGAAAAACTTGCACACTTACATATGCTAGTCGCTTGATAAAGAGCGAGAGGTCCTCGACATTGCAACAAGTACTAGCTCGTTTAGAGGAATAAGATCTCATACTCCGGCGTACGAGGTCGTAACTACCTCATATATCACATGGAAAAAAATTTAACTAACCATATTAGACCTCTACTGGAATCCAAGAAATCCGACATGAAAATCAGGAGAATAGTCGTCATTATTCCAGACTACAAAAAAAGCCACTGCCTAACATTCCAAAGAATTGCTAAAGGAGGTCTGAATAAGCTATCTAAGTACTAATTCTACATTTTCCAATTCCTCCCATATCAAAGAATTGACATGTTGATACGCTGGTTGCTTTATTTGAGGAGCATGAAACTCACAATCAGTGCAAAGAAACATGGATTTTCAGAAGATGAATATATTCTTTCTACGAGCTTAAAACTTTAAATAGTGAAGCAATGCTCAACAAAGGAAATGACAACGTCTTATATAAGATGTCCGTGGCAAGTGGACTATTCTACAAAACATTGATCGATCATCGACCAGAGCGCTAAGCATTATTTCGCAATTATTCAATAAATTATCTACATGGACGACCTACGATCCACATTCTAATGTCTAAAATGACTTCAGAACAACCCTAACGGACCATGCTTGGTCGATCATCATACTGACACTTGATTAAAAGTTTGATTTGCAGGCGAAATACTACTTCGATCACCTATTCAAGACTGATCAAGCCAGAACAAGCTACTTTCTGAAAAGAAAAATGATCTCCCAGGAACATAATGTCAGATAAGTCTGCTAAAGTCTCATGCCTTCTTTTTTACTATTCATAACGATAAAATTGTGCAAGACATAATTTATCAAAATATATCTATCATAGCATAAATCTGGTTATACAGATCACAATTGTCATTAATTTTGCTTTACATTCAAAAATTCAGCCACGACAACCACGTAAAGGTTGGGGCCAACAAAAAAAAAAAAAAAAGGGGGGGAACATTCCAACTATAACAGCTAAGTCAGAACAGGTCATTGAGAAGGATTGCCATCACCAGGCCGACCAGCTGAAGCACCCCTCCGAGGAGTTGCATTACCTACAAACGCCATCAATTCCTCCTGACGCTTTAGATAACCGGCATCATAACCTTGTTCATAGGCCTACCGTCGAGACTCCTCTGCAAGGGCGAGAGCCTGAACCAAGTCACTTTTCTCCTTCTTAAGGACAGACTTCTCTTCTTGTAATTTCTGAAGGTCATCATTGACAAGCTGCAGCCGGAGGGTCTGCCCTGCGACCTTCGCCGACTCCGAGTCCAAGCGACGTTTCTCGGCATCCCTACTGATCCACAGAGCATCATTTTTCACACCCAGCTAGAGCGCAAAATACTTGGCCTGAAAACAGAAAAAAAAAAAAAAAAAAAAGCTCATATGTAACAAGGCAATCAAGATAAAGCAAGAAAAATAGTCAGAAATATGATTACCTGCTCACATAACTTGACCAGCGACTGAACAAGGCGAACATTGGAAGTACCTTCGTGCTTCCTCAACTCGCCGGGCAAAATATTGCTTAGGCCCAAGTCCCAGGACAAAGCATCGGGCTCAACAGAGCCGGGCAGTTCATTATCGAGAGGAACACGGTCAGGCCGAGGAGTCACCGAGTGCATTATATCCTTAACTTGCTCAAGGATGCAACGGTCGTCTAACATACGAGGGCAATCCCTCTCGTTAGGACTCACCGAAGTCTCCTTGCCCGAAGCAGAGATAACGGTCCGCCGACCGGACCAAGAGCCTGTCTGACCTCCGGAAGGCCCGCCGGCCTCAAAGAAATAGACACCACAGTAGTATCATTAAATAAAAAGTCAGTAAAATCTTGGGAAATGGATTTGTTATGGATGGATTCAAAAAGGAACCTCCGCTAATTGCCCCCGCAGCAACGCCCACTTGGATTCCGCTAACAACCAGAGCAGTAGAAGTAGAGGAAGGAACGGAATTATCAGGAACATGCTCATTTAAGCCATGTTCAAAAGAGGAAACACCTGTAAAAACGGGTACATTAAAAGTTTGCTCCACGTAGGACAAATCGCTGAAGGCCACCCGACTAGGGGAAGGCCTCCTTTCTACCTCACCAGAACTGGGAAAATTTTGTTGAATATAACATGAACTAATTACAGGAAAAGCTTCAGAAGGAATAATGGGAGGCTCGATCTCTGACCTTCTAATTGAGGATGAACGAGGAGGATCTACCGAGGGCCCCTCTGTACGAGACCTTTTGGGTCTAATATTTCTATTCCCTTCGCGGGACGGACGCTTCGAAGTGTTGCCAAAAAGATTACTCATGTTGGAAGATAGAAAAGGAAATTTAATTATCGAGAAAACTTATCGACCTCCAAATGAGAGAATATTCTGTTGAAATTAAGTTAAAGCAGTAAATAGCGAGTAAAAGATTTACCGTATCTATTTATACTATACGAAAAGACGCGACAGACCCTAAGAGCGGGCGCGAAACGGAGAGCCTGACCTATGAATAGCCGCAGGAATTCGAAAAGACATAAACACATTGATTACGCAAAAGTTAATAACTTGTCTAAATTGTTATTATCCATGAAGAAATGGAAAAGACGTAATTCTCAGAATACGAATCGTCTATCGTACAAGAGGATAAAAAGGTAATATTACAAGCCGTGTTATGTTAACTATCATAAGGGTTGTTTCCTAGATCGATGGATCACTCCCTCTTCACACAACCCCGTCGCCATTTGGAACTCCCTGTTCGCCAGCGGCCTGTTCTTCGTTCACTCCTTCGTTAATTGCCTCAACGATCTCCTCCTCTTCCTTTGGAACGATAAAATTATTGTTGACCTCATCATTGATATCCGAGGGAGGAATCGACAACGGTTTCCCAAATTCTTCGACAAGACGAGCCAATGGAAATTGTTTATACATGACATCCGGCAGCTCAGAAGGAGAGTACTCCTCACCGTAAGGATTTAGGTTGACGTGTGCCGCCTTGAAATATTCCATTCGACGATCCTCAATTAATTCCATAGCAACAAGCTGATGAATCGCCTTCTTAAAAGTAATCTCTAAGAGCGGATCAACCATCCGATACACCAAAGCTGTATGAACAGGAGAATTAAGGAATTCACGAATAACTCTTTCATCAAGATTCCGGCCGTAGCGATCTTTGAGTGCACTAAGAGGAATGTCCTTATCATATTCCTCCAAAGAGGCTTGAAGACTTAACACCTGAGATTCCAACTCGCTAATTCGAGTAGTACTCTGAAGTTGATGATCTTCCAACTTTTTAGACAATTGATCGACTTGATCTTGAGCGCGGGAAGTCTCTAAAACTTTATCTATAACCTCCTGGTCATCAGTCCCTGTAGCCTGAGTTTCTATGATCGGAAGCGGAACAGAAGAAGATGTCGAGGGGCCAACCCCTGAACCAGAAGTCTTGTGAAATAAAGCCTTATATTTCTCATCCAGAAATTCACATTGTTGTTTCCAGAGAGCAGCTTCGTAGGCATACGATGCCAAACAAGTTTTGGTCTGAAAAGGAAAATAGTAAATGTAATGAATTTGTGAGCTAAAGTATTCGTTAAGTAACTTGCCGAAACGAGCATACATAAAAGGAAATTACCTTTTCAGCATAAAGAGAAGCTCGCTGAAATTTCTCCAAAGGATCCTTCCAGAGGAGCTTATTCATGTCGCGAGTAAATACGCCGCATAAAAGAACACGAGTTGCCTTGTCAACTGCATTCTCGCTCTCGTCATGAACTAAAGAATCATTCTTGGGATAACCGGCGGCTCTCTTCCCCTGCAGATGGTATTCGATCATCTCGACAAGAGTGGGCTCCGGATGATTCTCACAAAGTAAAGACAGGTCCTCGCCAGAGCGACCATAGTAACACCTTTTTTCTCTCCACTGGCTTATCATTAGGATGGGGCATCGACCAGCTGCGACACCCACGAATACCTAGAGAGGTTCTAAGATGAAATGGAGGATAACCGGATCCGGTCCCCTTACGAACAGGAGATTCTTGGGAAGAATCCGGAGATTCCTCTCTGTTTTCCTCAGAATCGTGGCCCAATTCCAATTTCCTTTTTCGGGACGCTCGCTGCTCGATAGGAAGGTTCTCTATGGTTTTTGTGGATTTGGATAAAACCTTTTTTCCCTTAGAAGAGCGCCGGAAGTTTTCTACCATGAGAACTAAAATGAAACAAAGTCAAAATTAGACATAATGTTAAAGAGGGATTATAACGATTCGATGCGAAAGAAAAATACTTACCTAACGATTGAGAATGGGAAGAAATGGAAAAAGTATGAGAACTCAGTCCCGCCATGCGAAAATAGGCCTCGCCAATAAGAAGAGCACTTTGGTACTTGTCGGCGCGCATTCCCTGGATTTCACTAATCAATTGAGGGTCGTCAGGGATAAGATCGCCTGATTTAGCCGAATTTCGTCGCGTAAAATTATATCAGTAAATAGGTGATAATAGGGATTCACAATCAATATGATTTAAAGGGCTCTGCTACTTTATTCCGGGTGAATCAATTTCAAGGAAGAACAATTAGATGGAACAATCAGTAATAAAGACAATCAATGAATATGATAGTATATCAGGAGCCTTTCTATTCAATAATCTTATTATTCTTTCTGTATGCAGGCGTAAGTTGAGTATGTAAAGCGTGTGTAATACAATGTTTAACTAGGTATTTATATCCCATTAAACCTAGCTTTACAAGGAAACATAATCCTAATAGGACTCGGCCCAATCGTCCTTCTTGAGTCCGGATTGTAGTCTGCTTGTTGAGGAGAGTCGTATTCTACCGGGTCGATAAGATGATCCCGTCTGGTCGAACCGATCTTTTATCTCTTAGTCGATCCGAACATTATAAGGGGTACGAAATAGCCCCCATCAGTACTCCCTCACTTCTTCGAGTGTATACGTAGTAAAAGCTTGTAGAAGTAGATGGTTTCTTACGACTGTTATTTTCTGTGAGTCGTGCCTCGTTAAAACCTTACTTAAGAAAAAACCCTGTGGGAAAAAATCCTAAGTAAGGAAAAGAGTGCTACGCATCATAGATAGTCGTTTTCTCTTCCCAATTATGAACCGCTAAGCGTCCCTTCGGGGAGGCCCTTCATTTTTTCCCGTTTCGACGGGAACGTGATTAGTTGTGAGGAGTTCGAAACGTCTTTTCACTTTTCACTATAAATAGGTGACTATTAAGTTTGTCATATTTACTTTAAACTTCCTTTCACTTTGTAGTCATTTTCTTGCTCAGTCGTTCATCATTTAAAGTTTTCCTTTTATCGACTTATATCCTCCGAGGATCCCAAAAAATGGCTTCTATAAGAAAATCTTCTTCCTCCTTTAAGGAGAATGTCACTCCCATTATCGAGGAAGCGTTGCATTCTAATCCTTCGAGCGAGCAAATTGGAGTTTCAGAATTCATTGTCCTTGCTGAGGATACCTTTAAAATACAAATTCTTTCTGATATGGACGTCGCTGCCCGAACCAAGAAAGGCAAAGGCACAGCTCCTCAAATTTCTGAACCGATTGAGGATCTAGCTTGTGCTTACACTGTGGATACTTTCTCTGAGGTTGTGAACAATTATGCCAAATATTTCCCGGAGGGTACCGAGATAGTTCTCCCTTTTCCTTCTGATAGGGTTACTTCACCGCCGGAAGGATGTCGAGCCTTTTACACGGCCCATTTTAATAGTGGTCTGTGTCTTCCGTTGTCTGCCCTCTTTCTTGATATTTTAAATATATTCAGTGTGTCCTTGACTCAATTAGTCCCTAATTCCGTGGCCTTTGTGGTTTGTTTTTCTGTTTTGATGATAGCGAAAGGATTCCAACCCTCCTTTCGTAATTTTACGCAATTGTTTCGCTTTAACATTGCTAGTTCCACCAATCGCGGATATTTCTTCGCTAGCCAGAAGCCTAGTCGCGCAATCTTTCACTCCCAGTTTCTAGCAACCCTTCTTGGAAATCTCATTTTTTCTTTGTTCGTCCACCATCTGATCTTCATTTGGCGGATGGCTCGACTACGCCCTTTTCGTGGGATCATGACTCCAAGTAGGTTTATGGAGGTCGTCTGCCGACTGGTGAACTTATTCCTGACGATCCTCAGTTTATTGGTGAAATCCAGGCTATGCGTGCCAATAAATATCAGAGTGCTCTTCTTATTGGAGAAGTTTTCCTTCGCAAAGCGGGATTGAGTACTCATGTTTTTCCAATCACTTCGTCATCTGAATCACTTGGTAAGTATTTATTTCAGCATAGCGTTGTGATGATCTCTTTTCTGCAGAGGGTCTGACTTTGACCGTGTTTCTTTTTCAGCTCATATGGTAGAAAATTCCCGACATTCTTCAAAGGGAAAAATGGTCTTGTCCATATCCACCAAAACCATAGAGAATGTTCCTATCGAGCAGAGAGCGTCTCGGAAGAGAAAATTGGAGTTGAGTCATGAGTCTGAGGAGAATAGAGAGGAATCTCCAGATTCTTCTCAAGAATCCCCTATTCGTCAGGGGACAGGATCCGGTTATCCCCCTCTCCAGCTTAGGACATCTTTGGGTATACGTGGATGTCACAGCTGGTCGATGCCTCATCCCAATGACAATCCGGTGGGGAGAAAGAAGAGTTATTATGGTCGTTCTGGTAATGATCTTTCTTTACTCGGCGATAATCATCCAAAACCTACCTTGGTTGAAATGATCGAGGATCATTTAGAGGGAAAAAGAGCCACTGGCTATCTTGAGAATGATTCTTTAGTTCACGACGAGAGCGAAAATGCAGTGGATAAGGCCACTCGTGTACTTTTGTCCGGCGTTTTTACTCGTGACATGAATAAGCTTCTTCGGAAGGATCCTTTGGAGAAATTTCAGCGAGCTTCTCTTTATGGTGAAAAGGTGATCTGTGCTTATAGGGTAATTTTCTTCGAGGATCACTTTCATTTGCTAATTCATTTCTTTTTACCCCTTTTCTTTTTCTCAGACTAAGAATTGTTTGGCATCATATGCCTATGAAACTGCTCTCTGGAGACAACAATGTGAGTTTCTGGATGAGAAATATAAAACTTTACTTCATAAGTCTTCTGATTCGGAGGTTGGTCCCTCAATGACTTCTTCCGTTCCGGTCGTAGAGACTCGGGCTACGGGGACTGATGACCAGGAGATTATCGACAGGGTTCTGGAGACTTCCAGCACTGGTATATCAAATGGTCGGTCCGCTCCTAGAAAGTACGTTCAAGAAGGCGGTTCATCAGTTGGTCGCTTTTGAAATGATAGATGATCGTCGAAAGGAATATTTCAAAACCGCGCACATTCGGTTGAACCGTTATGGCGAAGTATATTCTCCTTCCGAGCTTTCGGACGTCGTTTATCAAAAATTTCCTTTGGCTCACCTCGTCAAAGAGTTTGGAAAACTGATCTTACGTGAATTCGTTTGTTCGATAAGAGGGGTGTAAAATGCCGTGCTAATGTATGTAAATGAAGATAAAAGATCAATAGTATTATATTCAGAATGATCGAGTACAGATTACAAGAATTGGGAGTCCTATCCGAGCATTATTGGATGACGTACAAGCTAGAGAGTGAAATACATATATAAGAAAGCCTATGCTATATTTCCTATGTAATTCCGAGCAGTAGCCTCGGAGAAAGAGCACCTGGGAAGTTGTGTTATCGTCATAAATGCTTGGGGTTTATAGCGGAGACCTGGAGCCATGTGAACCAACCACAGGTGTGTATTGCTCAGCCCATGGGCCTGGTCCTAAGCTTGGCCCAACAGTGATTTGGACCCTAAGCTTCCTTAGTTGAGTCAGCGCAGGATTCCTGAGCTGTGAGCTCGAATTTATGCTCATGAGACCGAGAATGATGAATTTCGAACTCTCTAGGCTGCAGTTGCGCTGAGTCGAAGTTACCCCTCATCAATACTCCCCCACTTCTCGAGTGTAAAGAGGAGCTTAAGCTCGAAGAAGTATAATCGAATGCTGGAGTGAGACGAGCCATTTTTAGATGAGCTTCGGGTATGCCTCATTAAAAACCTGATTCGGAAAAACCCTTTGGGATAAAACCGAGTCAGGGAAAAAGAGTGCATATGTCAGAAACCCTGTAATGGCATCGTCATTATATTGCTCTTGTCATCTAATGTTTGTATTAGGATTTCCATGTTAGGATCTCCTCACTGTCTCTTATTGTGATGCTTTAGTCGATTCTTAATAATATCTCCTCATTCCTTTGACTTTGATATGATAGACCGGTGGCAGAATGCGGAATCTACGCCCCATAAACGTATTTTTCACAATGTTGGTCTTCAATTTTTTTTTTCCAGAAAGTATAGGGGTCATAAGTGCAATTAATGGAAATATGACTTCAAGTTCACCCTGGAGGAGTTCAACCGTCGCTGTTACTCGGGGACCGATTTGCAATTTCCCATTTTGTCCCTATATATATATGCTGGTCGCGGCCGCTGACCTGCGTAAGTTCTAAGAAAACCCTAGATCGGAGCGAACAGATCGATAGAAGAATCTTTGCAATTTCTTCGACCAGCTTCCCTAAATTCGATATGTCTGGCACCGTAGATCCGAAAGGCAAGTCACAAGTAGTGGAAAACCGAGAGTGTTGTCCTGAGGAGAGGTAATCCGAGGAAACTCGACCGCCCTTAGCGGAGGATCCAAGCCCCCATTCCGATTCCAACAGGGAGGGAGGAGAATCGGATAACAAATCAGAGGCTAGCGGGGATGATAGTTCGAGTGAGACGACAGTTTCTCACGAGGAAGTCGATGAGGATGACGACCTTCCTTTGGGGAAGAATGAGCAAATGAAGTACTGCATAGGCGGTAGGGTCGTGGTTACGATTTTTAACTGGGAAGAGCCGTTGATCAGTATGAGACTGAATATGACCGAGGATAGGGCAGATGAAACCGTTTGCCGTTATATTGAAGGAGACCGAGAGGGATTGGAGGTAGAATTTGGCAAATATATTGGCAACGGGTATTCGATTGTTATTCCGACCCCCGAGCAGCGAGTCACCGATCCTCCTGAAGGGTGTCAAGCTTTTTATATTAATCAGTTCCATTACGGTTTACGTATTCCTTTTCCATCCTTGATATGCAGTATTTTGGAGGCTTTCAAACTTACTCCCTCTCAAATCTTGCTGAACTCGATTGGACTCATAACAGCCTTTTGCGTCTTGATGAAGGCTAAAGGAAAGAAAGCAGCTTTCCAAAATTTCTGGCGAATTTTCCAAATCAGCTCTTCTACGGCTTGGAATGCTGGTTATGTGTACTTTTCCCAGAGACCGAATATATCAATCTTGTCGACCAACGTTAGCTGCAATTCAAAAGGTTGGAAACGAAAATTCTTTTTCGTTTGTGGCCCAGGCTCTCCGCCTTCTGCAGATAATCCCGAGCCTATTCCCCACCAATGGCCCTGGACGAAGTCATGGATCTATGGCAAGCGACGCCTTAGGGGAAGTATGAGCCACGAGATCTCAGATGAGTTCCTGCAATCCCTTCGAGCCGACCTTCATCATCAGACTCCTCTGATGACTCAAGAGGCGGTTTCGCGTTTGGCTGGGCTCAGCTCGTGCTCTTTTCCTGCACCTGAGATTGATTACGGAAAAGCTCAGATCACCCCAGATAATAATTCAGCCGAACAATCTGGAAGAGTTGAAGGAGAGGTTAACCCTGCTGCTCCCTCCAGTTTAGATGCGTCAAATTATCATATACATCCCGGTTTATCTTTCTATGACCAAAGCTAACCTCCTTGTATTTCACAGCGGGAATCGTTGATAGGTTCCGTACGTCGATAGCTGGTTCGGTAGTTGTTTCGTTTTCGAAGGGCAACCAAGGTCGACCTCGTCATAAAAAATCAAAGGTCTCGCGAAAGGTTGCAAAATCCACTCCTGGGGTCGATATCACTGTGGCTCCGAATGCTATGGTGAGTTTTTCCCAACCTGCTATTGCGGAGATTTCCCAAGCTCCTACTGCGATCAAGGGAACTTCCCAATCTCGAAGCTTCGCCCTTTTGTCCGTTTTTCCAATCGGTTCAGCCGATCCGAATGAGGCAGGACTTAGCCGTTATACCTTAAAAGAAATCCGAGCTCAGGAGATACTGGAAGCGAGAATGGCTCGTAAGAGACGTAGTGATGCCCCCGAGTCTTCTAGAAAGGTGAAGCCTTTTGGTCGAGGATCGGGTCCGATCCGATGTCGGGCAGGTCGTTCCGAACCAGGCCTGGCTGATTTCATAGAGGACCATCTCCAAGGACCGAGAGGCCGCTGGACTCCCGGAAGATGGAACCATCGAGTCTGATTTGGGCCTCGAAGGGGAACATGCGGTGGACAAGTCTTTTCAGATGTTCATGGCAGGAAGATTTAAGGATGATAATACTGCGCTGTTTCTTAAAAGCGACTTCGAGCTCGCGGGTGATTATGCCTATGCTCTGCAAAAGGTATATAAGTTTTTCACAAATACTAACTTTTCCTTAAAATCTTTTGCTTCGCCTTTAATGTTTAAATTTTCTTCTAGGTCGGAGACTTGTTCAGTCATCAAGCTTACCGACTGGCCACCTTAAATGAGGAATCTCAGATGGCCCAGAGTGCCCTTCACAATGTCCTTACGGCGGAGGCTACCAAGGCTTACCAGTTGAGGGATACTACGATCAAGTTATCTGAGGTCGAAAAGGAGCTCGAGGAAGTTAAGAAGGGCCTTGATGGAAAGAGGGCCCTCGAGGAAGAGGTGACCAAATTGAGATCGGATCTTGAGCAGGCTAAGGCATTATCCGAACAGGCCTATGCTCGAGGCCGAGAAGAGGGCAGACTTCCCGCCATAAGAGAATTTTTAGAGTCACCCTTTCTTGACGCCTTAGTTCGCTTGCGGTCGGGTGAAATTAATCATGCCTTGTATTACAAAGGAATTCAGCATCTCCTCTCAGCTGGAAGGATTCAAGGCGCCCTTGACGATTATCTTCCTTACATGGATCCTTACAAGGACAATTTCGGGAAAGATTATATGGCTTCCTCGCTTCTTCCCAAGCTTGAAGACTTAGCCGACCACGAGTTCGCTCCATTTTTTGACGAATTTGGAGTGTCGATGCCAAATCCTGATGTGCTCGAAGCTCAATCTGAAGATAAAGATGTGGATATTGAAGGGGAATCCCGTGATCAGGGAGAGCGAGGCACTCCGTCTTCTAATTCGAGTAAGTCTGAAGCTGTCATGCAAGGTAAAGATGAAGAAAGGAGCAACTCGAGTAGTGACGATTCTGATAGCTCGGAAAGCGATTCTAGCGAAGGGAAAGACCAAGAGAGATCAGACCATGATTCTGGTGTGAAGGAATCCAGCCGTTAACGATTATCATGTAATAGGATTTACTTAGCGAACTACTGTAATTGTAAATTTGTTTTCATAGTCTCCTGCTTTTTTCTATCTGGTGGATGCTCGAATTTACATCTTTCCCTTAGTGCCATGCTTAATTTATTGCCTGTTTTACCAATTTGTTAAACTTTATAACGTCATTCTTGCATACTTGGTTGCGTCATCGAATCTTTCTTGGGAGTGGTGACTTACCAATTATTGTAATTCGCATGATGTCGTATCTCTTATAAATACTAAGGCCATTTTACCTTGTTTTTACGATAACATCATACACAGTGATCGGAGCTTTGGGGAATTGTCACGGTCGAATAATTATCCGAAAACCGGAGATGAATGATAATTCGAACGTTTCTGTAATTCCTTCCGTGCCTTTCCCCAAACCCAATGATAGTAGAAACACAATGAGAAAGAGACAAGCTCCTGTTAAGTCCATTACTCCCGACGAGCAGACCTTCCATGGAGGAAATAAATCTTCGACTGTCGCCCTTTCTTCGTGCTTGAAGGTCAAAGGCTCAAACAAGAAAATTAAAAAGGTTTCTTTTGAAGAGGATATATCTGCGCGCGCATCTTTTCCTGTTCGGTCCGTGCCTTCGAAAGCTGCTGAGTCTTTCAATTTATTGTTTTCTTCTGGCGCTTCTCGCTTTAAGAGGGATATAATTCATTTCGACAAAGTTCCACACGAGAAATCCGCTCTGGGCCTTCTTCGGGCCAATATTTCTATCTCCGAGGCAATTCTATCGAACATTGAATATTCTTCTTATTGTTTCAGTCTGGGTGGGATTTTCTTACCCAGGTAATTCTTGCTAATTTCCTTATCCTGATTTTCTAGTTTCTTTATTTTTAGCCCTGATATGTCTTCTCATAAGTTCAGGCTGGCGAAGAGTTCTCTGGTCTCTATGCGTTGGCAAAGCGTGAGATCGAACAACGAGCTATCATTACTCTCGAGCTGGCCAGGAAGAAGGTTGAGCTGGATCACGCACTGGAGACTAATAGATTTCTTAAGGAGAAACTGTCTCGGAATGAGTTGAGCTCGGAATTAGAGAGACTCAAAGTTATTTACGAATCTGAGAAGAAAAGCTCCGAGCTTCGGGAGAGGGAAGCTTATACCCGCGGGTATGCTGACCGTAGTGCTGAAGTTCAAAAAATCCTTTCCGAGAATAATTTCGTTTAGTTGTATCAAGATTCTCCTCCGCTGTAACATAAGCTTGTTGTAACGGTAATGCTAAGATTTTTCTTTGTTGTAACATAAGCTTGTTGTGACGATAATTTTGTCGAACTGTCGTTCTTTCATTCATCTTCTCTCTCCTCTCTTTTTTTTTTTTTTTTTTTTTTGGGAAGTGGGACGGGCAGAGCGTTTAATGCTCGTATTGTGGCCATTCATCCCACCAGATCTACACGGTTGATGCTAAATTCCTCCCCCTATATATAGTTCCAAAATTACCTTCATATTTTACTTGTCTGTAAATGTTTTGTTCGATTGGCATGGTTGTGTTTTTACTCCCATCAATCAACTTCATGTTCCGTTTGATTTCTGCGATTAAGGTGTTCGAGATTCGAATTCGAACTTTCTTTCTCGACCTCCTCAGGGTCCTTATATGGGAAACATTTTCGACTAGGGTATCGACAGGCGAAAAGGATTGCGACTAGGGTACCGGCAGGCGACCTGCTTCTTTGGATTCATCTCTCTTGAGACGGGTTAGAGTTTCGATACCCTATCGTTTCATCCGGTCAGTTAGTGGACTAGATATGCATCCATCTTTCCTTGACCGGATAATAGTCTTGGAGAGCTAGCGGGGATCCGGTAGCAAGAATGCTGGAAAACTGTTTTCTCGCCGCTGGTTTATTGGACGGAGGTCTCAGATTTACCACGATTCCGGGAGGCAAGCTGCGACTTGTTCCCCTGTTTTTTCTTATTTTGCTTCGAAGACTTCCAGCTTATTTGTAGCATTTGTAGTAGAATAGGAACGAATGTAACATTTTCGAATTCGAGCCTTCTTTGTTGTATCTCTATCCTCGTACTTCGATGAATCATTTGTAATTGTTCAAACAACTTATAAATGCAATTGTCTATCTTTATAATTCTCTTTTTCTTTCTTTATTTAAACGGATAGTGATTTCGTTCCTCTGCAATTTTGTCGTTCCATGATCTTGTTAGCTTATGATGCAAATCGAAAACTTTTAACAGAAAAGAACTTTTAACATAATTCTTGTAATCTAATGATTCATGGTCTTGTAGTTTCATAAAACAGCTTTCAACAGATACTCTTTTTGTTGAACATAGAATTCTTGGGGATTCCCCAAGTTAGAAGAAATATTTTTCTTCGCTCGAGTAATATTTTTGACCTTTAAATCAGCAATTACGCAGAAGAGATGTGATAGAATTTCAATCGATCTTGATTATAATTTTCGATCTAAGGAGCGTAGCAACGTCTTTCACTTATTTAACAATTTCGATCTTAGGGGCATAGCAACAACTTTCACCCTTAGTCATTTCAGAGCATTTTTAGCCCGAGGGTCGTAGCAACGGCTTTCACCCATTTAATAATTTCGATCTAAGGGGCATAGCAACGGCTTTCACCCTTAGTCGTTTCAGAGCATTTTTAGCCCGAGGGTCGTAGCAACAGCTTTCACCCATTTAATAATTTCGATCTAAGGGGCATAGCAACGGCTTTCACCCTTAGTTGTTTCAGAGCATTTTTAGCCCGAGGGTCGTAGCAACGGCTTTCACCAATTTAATAATTTCGATCTAAGAGGCATAGCAACGGCTTTCACCCTTAGTCGTTTCAGAGCATTTTTAGCCCGAGGGTCGTAGCAACAGCTTTCACCCATTTAATAATTTCGATCTAAGGGGCATAGCAACGGCTTTCACCCTTAGTCGTTTCAGAGCATTTTTAGCCCGAGGGTCGTAGCAACAGCTTTCACCCATTTAATAATTTCGATCTGAGGGGCATAGCAACGGCTTTCACCCTTAGTCGTTTCAGAGCATTTTTAGCCCGAGGGTCGTAGCAACAGCTTTCACCCATTTAATAATTTCGATCTAAGAGGCATAGCAACGGCTTTCACCCTTAGTCGTTTTAGAGCATTTTTAGCCCGAGGGTCGTAGCAACGGCTTTCACCCATTTAATAATTTCAATCTAAGGGGCATAGCAACGGCTTTCACCCTTAGTCGTTTCAGAGCATTTTTAGCCCGAGGGTCGTAGCAACAACTTTCACCGATTTAATAATTTCGATCTAAGGGGCATAGCAACGGCTTTCACCCTTAGTCGTTTCAGAGCATTTTTAGCCCGAGGGTCGTAGCAACGACTTTCACCAATTTAATAATTTCGATCTAAGGGGCATAGCAACGGCTTTCACCCTTAGTCGTTTCAGAACATTTTTAGCCCGAGGGTCGTAGCAACGGCTTTCACCCATTTAATAATTTCGATCTAAGGGGCATAGCAACGGCTTTCACCCTTAGTCGTTTCAGAGCATTTTTAGCCCGAGGGTCGTAGCAACAGCTTTCACCCATTTAATAATTTCGATCTAAGGGGCATAGCAACGGCTTTCACCCTTAGTCGTTTCAGAGCATTTTTAGCCCGAGGGTCGTAGCAACGGCTTTCACCAATTTAATAATTTCGATCTAAGGGGCATAGCAACGGCTTTCACCCTTAGTCGTTTCAGAGCATTTTTAGCCCGAGGGTCGTAGCAACGGCTTTCACCCATTTAATAATTTCGATCTAAGGGGCATAGCAACGGCTTTCACCCTTAGTCGTTTCAGAGCATTTTTAGCCCGAGGTTCATAGCAACGGCTTTCACCCATTTAATAATTTCGATCTAAGGGGCATAGCAACTGCTTTCACCCTTAGTCGTTTCAGAGCATTTTTAGCCCGAGGGTCGTAGCAACAGCTTTCACCCATTTAATAGTTGATGGAGAACAATAGAGATTGATAATAGATGAATGAAGATCGAGAACATCCAGAATATGACGAATAAATGATTATTTTGACGAGATGAATTTCCATTGAATAAACAACTTAATTCGAAATAAACTTTCATTGATTATATAGTTTTCTTAATTGCGAGAAACAATGAAACAGAACGAGATGCCTAAATAGTAATAGCCTAGAATATTAACTATTTATCTTCATCTCCCATAATATCTCCTCAAATTAACGGCGTTCCAGGCTCGAGGTAGGACCTCTCCATTAGGATGAGCAATTTTGTAAGAACCTTTCTTTCCAACCTCAACGACCACGAAGGGGCCATCCCAATTGGGTTGAAGTTTTCCAACATGCTTTGAAACTTCTACCTTCTTGAGCACTAAATCTCCCACTTTGAATGTTCGGATTCGAACGTTTCGATTATAGGATTTTTCCATTCTAGACTTGGTGGATTGAATTTTTATCCTTGCTTGGTCCCTGCGACCATCTGCGTGATCAACTTCCATTTCCCTTGGAGATTGGTTTTCCTTGGGATCATAAATTCGACCCTGGGAGAAGGTACGAGGTTCTCGACTGGAATAATGGCTTCCGATCCATACACCAGACTGACTGGAGTTTCTCCTGTTGCAGCTTTAACTGTAGTCCTATTGGCCCACAATACCCCTGGCAGTTCGTCGAGCCATTTTCCTTTTGCCTCAGATAGACGTTTTTCCAGAGATTGAACGATCTCTCTGTTCACGACTTCAGTTTGTCCATTAGCTTGAGGATGCCCTACTGATGCGAAATTCCGCTGTATTCCGAATTTCTCGCACCACTCTGTGATCCTTTTTCCGGCGAACTGCGTTCCGTTATCAGATATCAAAATCCTGGGAATTCCGAACCTACAGACGATATTTTTCCATAAGAAATTTATAACTTGGAACTGAGTAATCTTTGTCAGGGCAACGCATTCGACCCATTTGCTGAAATATTCTACTGCAACCAATACGTAATTTTTCCGGGCTCTTGCTGTTGGAAAGGGCCCCATAATATCGATGCCCCATTTATCAAAAGGCCAACAGATCGGAATTGAGTGCATATGTTCGGCAGGTTGATGGATCAAATTCGAATGAATTTGATAATGGTGACATTTCTTCACATAATCAACAGAATCAGGAAAAAGAGTAGGCCAATAATATCCTGACCTCGAACATTTAAGAGCTAATGCTTGAGCACTGCAATGATTTCCTGCCTCTCCCTCGTGAACTTCTTTTAAAATAGCATTATAGTGCATTTCGGAAATACATTTCAATAAAATTCCAGAAGAAGATCTTTTATAGAGTTGATTGTCAGCTAAAGTGAACGATGGCGCTCGGTATTTGATCCTTCGAGCTTCGTTTGAGTTTTTTGGAAGCTCCCCTTCTCTGAGATAAGCAATAAGAGGGTCGATCCGGGAAATCCTAGGCTCATCGATTTCCATGATGTCAACGGAGGGAATCACATCTAGTTCGATAGCAGATGCATTCGATAATAACCATGTGATTATCCTCTCATTCTTCCCATCAGCAAGTCCAAAGAACTTTGATAATAGGTCTGCCTAAATATTTTCCTCCCTTGGTATGGGCTGAATATCAAACTTGTCGAACTCAGAGATCAACTTTTTTGTTTTGTTCAAATATTTGATCATATTGAACACCCTAGCCTCGTAAGTGCCTTTCACCTGCCTATGAATGAGTTCAGAATCTGTTAATACAACAATTGATTTTACCTTTGCCTTTATGGCCATTTCCAATCCAGCGATTAGTGCTTCATACTCTGCTTCGTTGTTTGTAACGACGAAGTCCAAAGTGATAGCGTAACTCAAGTCCTCACCGTTGGGTCCTTGAAAATGAATTCTTGCTCCACCTCCTTCCCTGGTTGAGGAACCATCCACGTGCATCAGCCAAACCTGATCTTCTGCTTTCTCGACCATTCTTACCTCGGAGATCGCCCCTTCTTCCGCATTCAATATGCCTGTTGACTCGACTATGAAGTCAGCCAATACCTGTGCCTTTATCGCAACTCGTGGTTCATATTCAATCTCAAACTGACCCAGCTCGACCACCCACTTTATCAATCTGCCGGATGCTTCAGGCTTTGATAGGACCTGTCTTAGAGGCTGATTCGTTAAGACGATGATCTTGTATGTTTGAAAATAAGGCCTTAACCTTCGCGCAGCTACCACCAAGGCGAGCGCGAATTTCTCAATCTCCAAGTAATTCTTCTCCGCACCCTGCAATAACTTGCTCAAATAGTACACCGGCTTATGCTCAGATTTATCGAGCTTTACCAAGACCGAGCTAATAGCCTCTTCCGACACTGCTATGTATAAGTATAGAGGTTCTCCATCAGATGGCTTGGCCAACATTGGTGGTGAGGTTAAGTATGCTTTCAGATCTTCGAAAGACTTATCGCATTCTTCGTTCCACTCGAAGTTCATAGATTTACTCAACAGTTTGAAGAATGGTAAACTCTTGTCAGCAGATCGTGAAATGAATCTATTCAATCTTCCCAATCAAGCTTTTAACATCTGATAGCTTTCTTGGTGGATGTAGATCGGTAATTGCTCGAATTTTTTCGGGATTGGCTTCAATGCCTCTTTCATGGATGAGATATCCGAGGAACTTTCCCGATCGCACTCCGAAAGTGCACTTGGCGGGATTCAACTTCATTCCATACTTCCTTGGAATTCCAAAACATCGATCGAGATGATTGATGTGGTCCTCCTCGGTCATACTCTTTACGAGCATGTCATCTACATAAACTTCCATGATTTGTCCTATCAAATCTTTAAACATCATATTGACTAACCTTTGATAGGTTGCGCCCGCATTCCTTAAGCCAAAAGGCATGACGATGAAGCAGTATACTCCCCGCTCGGTGATGAATGCTATTTTATCCTGGTCTCTTTCGTTCATGAAAATCTGATAAAATCCTTGGAAAGCATCCATCATACTAAATAACACAAACCCTGCGGTGGAATCTACTAGCATATCGATCCGCGGTAATGGATAAGGGTCCCTTGGGCATAATTTGTTTAGGTCTGTAAAGTCATTACACATTCTCCATTTGTTTTCAGTCTTTTCGCCCTTAGAAACTAGGACCACATTACACAGCCACTCCGTGAATTTAATTTCCCTGATCTGACCTGCCGCTAATAACCTATCGACCTCTGCATTAATTATCTTGTCCTTTTCGCGGCCATGATTGCGCTTCTTTTGCCTTATAGGTTTGGCCTTTGGATCGATGTTTAATGAATGTGTTATCACTCGTGGGTCGATCCCCACTATATCATCCGAATTCCAGGCAAAAACGTCCACATTTTTCTGTAAAAATTCAATGAGCATGGTTTCCATGCCCTCACTTAACTTCGTTCCGATTTTTGTGAATTTTTCAGGGGATCCTGGAACTAAAGTTACTTTTTTGTGGTCGGGCGCTTGCACGCTCATGTCGACATTTTTTCCTTTCCTTCCTTGTAATTTCTCGCAGTCGGGAATTGGTGATTTTAATCCAGACTCCAATTCACTAATTTTCCTTTTAACCGGGAGCCCGGGCTCCACTTTCTTTTTAATACTCAAAGATGAGTTATAACATTCCCATGCCATATATTGATCGTTCCTCATTTCTCCGACCCCTGCCACGGTAGGGAATTTTATCTTTTGATGGTAGGTAGATACAACTGCCTTGAACATATTTAGGGCTGGTCTCCCTAATATGGCGTTGTAAGCGAACAATGTGTCTACTACCAGGAATTTGATCATCCTTGTTACGTTCTTTGGCTTAATTCCTAGAGTCGTACTCAAGAGAATGGTCCCAAGTGGAACGATCTCCGATCCCCCGAAAACGACCAAAGGAGTGGTCACTCTATCCAGATGCGGGTGACAAAGATTCATCCTTGTGAGAGCTTCCGATGAGATAATGTTTGCCGAGCTTCCATTATCGACTAGCACTCTTTTGACCTCAAAATTAGCAATCTTCAATGTCAACACCATGGCAAAATCTGGATCGTCTTCACTTGTGTCCCAATTAACATCCGAAGGTCGATCGGCCTCACTGAAGCTTATAACTTGATTGTCCATGGAGGGAAACTCCAAAGAAAGAATTTCTCTCTTTGTGGAGACTCCAGCCTTTATCGACCTCAACGTTCTTTTTCTAGCATTTCTGCTATCTCCTCCTGCTGGTCCGCCAGCGATCATGTTTATTACCCCATTCGACCGTTCTTCTGTTTGATTTTGAGTCTGCCTTTGCTGAGTATTAAACTTCCGCGGGCTTCTGGACCTAAACGATTGTTATGGTTGGTTCTTTTGACAAATTCTTTTAACTTTCCTTGTGCAATTAGCTTTTCTATCTTAACTTTCACTTGGTAACAATTTTCGGTGCTGTGCCCCCTAGCCCGCTGATATCGACAATACTTGTTGGTCCCAAGTGGTCAGATGAGGTCTAGAGGGGGGGTGAATAGACCTCTGAAAATTTTTGAACTTAAAAACTTTTCAGTCTTCTGTCAGCAGACTAAGATGATGAAGAACAGTAAGCAGACTAAGCTGATCGTGAACAAATCTTTGATCAGCAGACTGACCACTCTTCTTACAATGACTTAGCTGTTTTTTCAGCAAAACAGTTTTCAAAGAGTATACTTGCAGCGGATTATTTGAAAGTGTTTTTCATAAGAAAACTAAGTTCTAAAAGATTTTATCCCCAGTTAGAAACTCCTTATAAAATCTTTTGATTGATTCAAAGTGTTTAAAATGCAAACCTTTTAAATTATGCAAGAAAACTTTAAATGCAAGATAACACAAAGAATTTTTATAGTGGTTATATGGATAAAAATCCTTTAGTCCACTCTTCCAGATCACTTAGATTCTGGGTTATACTATAATCACACAGATTACAATATTTCTCCACTTACACCTAAACAACAAATGTAAAGGCTATAAGCTCACAATAGGAAGTCACTCAGAAATCCTATCCTCTAAAGTAGAATCACTCACAAAGATGGATTCTCACTTCGCACAACACTCAGCTATTACAAAATCACTCAGATAATGTTTTTCTGTTTTCTTCAACTGGGTTTCTGTCAACAGATGACTTCCACCAGACGAGTGAGCTGTTCGAGCTTTTGAGACTTAGAAAAATTCTGCTTCAAAATCGAAATCTCTGATTGTTGTTGTTGTTGCTCGATTTAAATTCAGCTCTATTTATACATGGAGATGAAAATATGACCGTTGAAGGCAAATCACAATTCACATCCATCCTTCAGCTCTTTTGAAACGGCTCCCTGCAGCAATCCGTACAGTGTACAGTACTTTCTGTCCATCACATTTAATGCTGCATTAAATGCACTCTGCTGATACGAGGATATCTTCAATCATTTGCCATTACTACCCTTCTCTTTCAGCATTTATTACACCAAGTGCATTTATTACCGTTGAACTGATCTCATGATCTCTTCCACTCTGCTGATCGAAGCAACCCTTCTGATAGGTACTCTGCTGATCAAATACTGAACTAATCTGATTTGACTCGGCTGATGACCTACCCTTCTGTTTGTTGTTTCAGCAAGAGATCACTAGTCTTCTAGTCTTTGAACTCTTCTGATATCTTCTTTACTTGTTCAAAGATCCTTCTAAGGGAACTAAGCTTTCCATATGATTTTACGTGGTTTCGTTAGTTCGATCAAGGGTAGAATATATGACAATAATAACAATAAATAAAGTAAAATAGAGATCAAATGTAATTGTATTCGAATTAATTGAGTACAAGTACAAATATTTAGGGTCCTACTCGAGCATTATTGGATGCCGTACAAGCTAGAGGGCGAAATCATAATAGATCTAAAGCCTATACTTCCAATTGTTTCCGAGCAGTAGCTTCGAGGAGGGAGCACCTGGAAAATCGTGTCCAGCATCATAAATGCACGGGGTATTTATAGCTGAAATTGGGGTTCAGGTGGTCCACCCACAGACATGCAATTCTTCGGCCCAGAAGTTTGGATCAAAGCTTGGCCCAACAGTAACTTTGGATACTGGGCTGCCGCGTATATACGGTATTCGGGCTTCGAGGTCGGGAACGACTTTCCGAGATAAACACTGCTCGATCTCGTGTAATTGTATAGACAGGGCGGACGCCCGAGATATCCCTCATCAATACTCCCCCACTTCTCGAGCGCAAAGTGGAACTTAAGCTCGAAGAAGTATGCATAACCATTGATAAAGGAGTAGGATAAATCGATCTCGGCTTATTGTTTCGGGTATGCCTCATTAAAAACCTGACTCGGAAAAACCCTTTTGGGATAAAAACCGGTTCAGGGAAAAAGAGTGCATACTTGAACGATTTCTTAGTGGCGCAGTCTTAACATCATCCTCGTTGTTTGTGATGTGCATCTTTAACTCAGAAATTCCGGAAAGTATAGGGGCTGTAATTGCAATTTCTGAAAATGCGACTCCAAATTTACCTTAAGAGAGTTCAATCGTCGCGGTTACTCGGGGACTGATTTGCAATTTCCCATTTTGTCCCTGTATATATAGTTATACAGAGGGTCGCTGTTCCTTACAAATACTGAGGAGAGAAATTTAGATCGGAGCAGACGGGTCGATACATAAGTTTCATTAGCCATTTTTGAACAGTCATCTTATATTTATTATGTCGAGCCCAGTAAATTTGAAAGGAAAGTCTCCCTTAGAGGAGAATGAGGTCGACAACCGCAAGGGGAAAAATGTTGTGGAGAGTCGATCATCTGAAAACGAGAATCCGCAAAGCTCGGGTTCCGCTTCGGATTCCAGCGGAGAGGAGCGGGAGTCGAGCTCTGAAAGTGGAGATAGTGAAGACGAAAATTCCAATGAGGCGACAGTTTCTTAACGGGAAAAGATAGAGGATGGGGAGCTTCCTTTGGGTAACAACGAGCAGCATAAATACAAATTGAACCGTAACGTAGTGATTACGATCTATAATTGGGAAGAGCCCTCGACTAGCGCAGCTCTAAATATGACAGAGGAGAGGGCAGATGAGATCGTCTGTTCCTATAAGGAGACAGACTTGGCGCAGTTGCAAGAAGAATTCGGTCGATATCTAGGCGCCGGTTTTTCGATTGTGCTTCCCTCTCCCGACCAGCGAGTTACCGATCCTCCTGCCGGTTGCCAAGCCTTTTATTCCAAACACTTCCACTACGGCTTACGCATCCCCTTCCCTCCTTTGCTAGAAAACCTTCTGGATGCTTTCAAGTTGGCTCCTTGCCAGATTTTACCAAATTCGATCGGCCTGATCATGGCTTTTTGCGTGTTGATGAAGGCTAAGGGGAAAAAGGCAACGTTTCAGAATTTTTGGCGGATATTCCAGATAAGCGCTTCCACCTCTTCAAACGCAAGTTACGTATACTTTTCTCAGAGGCCGAAGATTTCTATCTTATCGACCAACGTGAGTAGTAATCTGAAGGGATGGAAGCATGAGTTCTTCTTTGTCCGGGGGCCAGAGTTTCCGTCTTCTGAAGAAAATCCCGAGCCTACTCCCTTCGAGTGGCCTGGAGCCAAGGAGTGGATATATGGAAAACGCCGTCTCATGGGGAATATGAAAAATGAGATAACAGATAAATTTCTGCAATCTCTTCGTGCTGATCCTCATCAGACCGCTCTAATGACTCAAGAAGCAGTCTTGCGATTGGCCGAGCTCAGCAATTGCACTTTTCCTGCCGATCCGATCGAATACGGGAAAGCTCAGGTCGATCCTGCTAACCCCCTTTCCACGTTGGCTGATATCGTTGACAAATTCCGTACATCGGTAGCTGGCCCGCACGTTGCTTCCTTTTCGAAAGGTAGTAAGGGTCGACCCCGTCCTCAAATGTCAACGAATCCTCGAAAAGCAAAAAAGTCCAAAGACGCGGTGGGGATCGCATCGACCTCGAGTGCTTTAGTGACTGTTCCCCCGATTACCCAAGCAGGAACCTCTCGGTGTAGGGCCGAGACGGCGGGGGTCTCCGATTTCCAGGGTTCCGGGATCCTTCGATCCGTTTTTCCGAACGTATCCTCCAATCCGAACGATGAGGGATTCAGTAATTATACTCTCCTGGAGAATCGTGCCAGAGAGATTTTGCAGGCCAGGATGAATCGTAAGAGAAGTAGTAATGTTCCTGAGTCCTCCAGGAGAGTCAAGCCTTTTGCTCGAGGGCCAGACCCTATACCATGTCGGGCTGGTCATTCCGAGCCAGATTTGGCAGATTTTATCGAGAATCATTTGCACGGACCGAGGGCGGCCGGATATCCAGACCATGGGACCATCGAATCTGATTTGGGCTCCGAGGGTGAGCATACGGTGGACAAGTCTCTCCGGATGTTCCTGGCCAGTAGATTCAGAGATGATACTATCCAATCTTTCGCTAAGAACTATTTCGAGATACTTGGCGATTATGCCCATGCTCAACAAATGGTACTGTCTAATTCCGAAAGTTTCTAGCTTTTTTCCCTACAATCTTTATCTTGTGCTTTTACGTATCTTTTCCTTTACAGGCCGGAGACCTATTTATTCAAACTGCTCTTCGACTGTCCGTATTGAGCGAAGAGTCTCAGGCGGTACAGAAGGCCTTATACAATGTTCTGGAGGATGAGGCTGCGAAGACCAGTCAGCTAGAGGATGCCAAGAATAAGTTGTCCGAAATCGAGATTGAGCTTGAGAGGACTAAGAAAGAGTTGGAAGCAAAGAAAGCCTTAGAGGAGGAGGTGGAGAAATTAAAGCAGGAGCTTGAGCGAACCAAAGTGTCTGCCGAACAGTCCTATGAACGGGGTCGAAACGAAGCCAGGCTTCCCGCCATAAGAGAGTTCCTAAATTCTCCGATCCTCGATGCCTTAGTTCGGTTACGGTCGAGAGAAATCAATCAAGCCTTCTATTTCAAAGGAGCACAGCATCTCCTTACAGTTGCTAAGGTTGAAGGCTCCCTTGATGACTTCCTTCCTAAGATGAATCCTTACAAGAATATCTTTGGTAAAGATTACAAAGCGTCTTCCCTTCCTCCTAAGCTCGAGGAATTTGCCACTCACGAGTTTGCTCCATTTCTTGAGGAATTTGGTGCACCGATGCCTAATCCTGATGAGCTCGAAGCCCAATCCGAAAGCGAAGATGTGGATATTGAAGGGGATTCCCGTGATCGGAGTGAACAAGGCACCCCCTCTTCTGGTTCGAGTGGATCTGCGTCTGACGTACAAAGTCATGATGGAGGAGGTAGCAGCTCAGGCAAAGATGACTCTGACGGCTCGGGAAGCGGTAGTAGCGAATCAGAGAAAGAAGATAGATCGGACCGTGGTTCGGGCGTGAAAGAGTCCAACCAATAACGTTTGCTGTGTAATAGGACTAACTTAGCGAATCAATGTACTTGCTTACTTGTAATCTTTTCCTGTTGCCTATTTAGTGGGCACTTGAATATGAATCTATTTTCTTTATGCTATTTTTAGACCATGGCCTTTGATCTTTTACAACGTCACTCTTGCGTATTTAGCTGCGTCATTGGATCTTTTTTGGAAGTAGTGCTTTACCAATCATTGCGATTTTGCCTGATGTTGTTTCTCTTATAAGTAGCAAGGGCACTTTCGTTGCTTTCGCATTGATATCGTTCATAGTGTTCGGAGCTTTCTTAAAAATCAGTTCGGTTGGATTTTTACTCGAAGGTTGAGAGATGGATAAAAATTCGAACGCTCTTGTGATTTCTTCCATGCCTTTTTCCAGGCCAAGTGTTAGTAGAAAATCAAGAAAAAGAGATCGATCATCAATTACATCCACTAATTCTGACCAGCAAAACTTCCATGAGGGGAATAAACACTCGACCGTTGCCCTTCCTTCGTGCTTGAAAACTAGGGGCTCCAATAAGGGAATAAAAAAGGTTTCTTTTGCGGAAGATGTCACTGGGCACGTCCTTTCTCAATCCGTACCTTCAATGGTCAATGGATCTTTGTTTAAAAAGGACATAGCTCCTTTTGACAAGGTGTCTCACGAGAAAACCAACCTGACCCTTCTTCGATCCCGCGTTTCTGTCTCCGAGGGTGACTCTTCGACTGGAGAATATTCCTCGTTCCTGTTTTATTCTGGGTTGGAAACTCTTGCCCAAGTAATTCTTTCTCACCCCTTTGTCATGACTGTTTAATCTCTTTATTTCTGTTATAACATATTTTCTTGTAAGTTCAGGCTAGGGTGGTCTTTTCTAAGCTTTATACATTGGCCAAACATGAGTTCGAGCAGCGGGTTTCTATTTCGCTTGAGCTTATCGGGAAGAAGATCGAGCTGGAACGTGCATTGGAAGCTAATCGATTTTTCAAGGAAAAGATATCTCAGGACAAGTTAAGTTCAGAATTGGAGAAACTCAAAGGTATTTACGAACGTGAGAAGAGACACTCTGAGCTTCGTGAGAAGGAGGCTTACATCCGCGGGTATACTGATCGTAGTGCTGAAGTTCGAAAGATCCTTTCCGAAAATAATTTCGTTTAGTAACTCCGTGGTTTTCCTCCATATCATGAGTTAAGACTTCTCGTTGTAACACCACCCTTGTTGTAATGGTTTTCCTTTCTTGTTGTAGTATAACCCTTGTTGTAATGATATAATATTTGCTGTAATAATATTCTCCGTCTCTTTCTTTCTTTTTTTTTTTTTTTTTTTTTTTTTTTTTTTTTTTTTTTTTTTTTAATATCGAACTTCTCGGGAAGTGAAACGGTCAGAGCTTTAAATGCTCGTATCGTGGCCATTCATCCTGAGATATATGTATCGTTGATGCCGAATTCTTTCCCCTATATATAGCTTTCCACGTTATTCTTGTTTTTACTCTTCTGTAAACATTTTATTCGATCGATATGGTTGTGTTTTTACCTCTGTCGATCGGCTCCCCGTTCCATTCATTGTCAGTAATTGAAATGTTCGAAGTTTTCATTCGAACCTTCTTTCCTCGTTTTGTTGGCAATCCTATTTGACAAATCTCTCGGCTAGGGTATCGACAGGCGAAAATAATTGCGACTAGGGTACCGGCAGGCGACCTGCTCTCTCTGATTCCAAATCCTTGAGGCGGGCTCGACTTCCTATATCCTGTTCTCCATCCAGTCGGGATAGTGGGTCCATAGCTGGAGAGGTTTTCCTATGTTCGATCTTCATGTCTTCGAGGCGACTTCCTGAAGGGTGTGGTCTTCGAACTTACTAGGAATGTCTCCAACTGGAGTTGCTTCCCTGTTTCTCGACTTGGATCCTTATCAACCGACTTGCTGTGAAGCGTTGGATGAAGGGTAGAAGTGTAGCAGGCTTACTTTCCTTCTTCGGGCGTTCATAGGAATAAACATATGTAATAGGGTTGAACTATATGTAAAATATTCCGATTAGTTCGGTTTCTTGAATGTAAATAAGAGTTCGTATGTAATTTGTCCGAAAGTTTATGAATGAGAATTTTCGTTTATTTTGCTGCCAAATCTTTCGTTGAATATCTCATAGTTTTGATCCTTTTCAGCACCATAGTCTTCGTTGGAGAGATAGTATGATAAAATTTAAATCGATCTCGAAAGTATTCTTGATTTAGGGGGTAATATCTTTTATTTATTTGATAATTTCGAGCTAAGGGGCGTAGCAGAGGCTTTCAACCTTAGTCGCATCTGGAGCATTTTTAGTCCTAGGGTCGTAGCAGAGGCTTTCACCCATTAATAATTTCGATCTAAGGGGCATAGCAGAGGCTTTCACCCTTAGTCATTTTCAGAGCAATTCTAGCTCGAGGGTCATAGCAGAGGCTTTCACCCATTCAATATTTTCGATCTAAGGGGCATAGCAGAGGCTTTCACCCTTAGTCGTTTTCAGAGCAATTTTAGCTCGAGGGTCATAGTAGAGGCTTTCACCCATTCAATATTTTCGATCTAAGGGGCATAGCAGAGGCTTTCACCCTTAGTCGTTTTCAGAGCAATTTTAGCTCGAGGGTCATAGCAGAGGCTTTCACCCATTCAATATTTTCGATCTAAGGGGCATAGCAGAGGCTTTCACCCTTAGTCATTTTCAGAGCAATTTTAGCTCGAGGGTCATAGCAGAGGCTTTCACCCTTAGTCGTTTTCAGAGCAATTTTAGCTCGAGGGTCATAGCAGAGGCTTTCACCCATTCAATATTTTCGATCTAAGGGGCATAGCAGAGGCTTTCACCCTTAGTCGTTTTCAGAGCAATTTTAGCTCGAGGGTCATAGCAGAGGCTTTCACCCATTCAATATTTTCGATCTAAGGGGCATAGCAGAGGCTTTCACCCTTAGTCATTTTCAGAGCAATTTTAGCTCGAGGGTCATAGCAGAGGCTTTCACCCATTCAATAGTTGGTGGAGAAAAACAGAGATTGATAAATATGAATATAGACCGAGAATATCGGGAATATAACGAATAAGTAAGAATGTAGATGAAACAAGCTTTCATTGAATAAGTATTCCGAATAACATTCCTCAAATAACTCAATTCTTCATTGAACACATATAGCTTGCCAAATAGTTATAGTGAGAGAAAACAGAACAAGAAAACTAAAAAGTAGAGGCCTAAACTGTAACTATCTTCCATAATATCTTCTTAAATTGACCGCATTCCAAGCTCGAGGCAGTATCTCCCCGTTAGGGCGAGCAATCTTGTAAGAACCTTTTCTTCCAACCTCTACGATCACGAAAGGACCCTCCCAATTGGGCTGTAGTTTGCCGACGTGCTTTGATACTTCCACTTTTTTGAGCACTAGATCCCCTACTTTGAAGGATCGAATCCTCACATTTCGATTATAAGCCTTTTCCATTTTGGCCTTGGCGGCTTGAATTTTCAACTTCGCGCGGTCCCTTCGAGCATCCGCGTGATCAACTTCCACTTGCCTCAGCGATTGGTTTTCTTTAGGATTATAGAATTCGACCCTGGGAGAAGGTATAAGGTTCTCGACTGGGATAACAGCCTCCGACCCATAAACCAAACTGAATGGAGTTTCTCCAGTTGCGGCTTTTACTGTTGTCCTGTTGGCCCATAATACTCCTGGTAGTTCATCCAGCCATTTTCCCTTTGCCTCCGATAAGCGCTTCTCCAGAGATCGAACAATTTCCCGGTTCACTACTTCAGTTTGCCCATTAGCTTGAGGGTGGCCAACAGATGCAAAGTTCTGTTGTATTCCGAATCTTTCACACCAATCTGTTACCCTTTTTCCTGCAAACTGTGTTCCGTTGTCTGATATCAAAACCCTGGGGATTCCAAACCTGCATACTATATTTTTCCATAAAAAATTAATAACTTGAAATTGAGTGATTTTGGTCAAGGCAACACATTCGACCCACTTGCTGAAATATTCCACTGCCACTAGTACATAATTTTTTCTGGCTCGCGCAGTTGGGAAAGGCCCCACAATATCGATGCCCCATTTGTCGAAGGGCCAACAAATAGGAATCGAATGCATATGTTCGGCCGGTTGGTGTATCAAATTCGAATGAATTTGGCAGTGATGGCATTTTTTCACATACTCGACAGAATCAGAAAAAAGTGTAGGCCAATAATATCCAGATCTTGAGCATTTTAGAGCTAACGCTCGAGCGCCACAATGACTTCCTGCTTCCCCTTCATGAACTTCCCTTAATATGGCATTGTAGTGTGATTCGCGGATACATTTTAAGAGAATTCCCGAAGAGGACCGCTTATAGAGTTGATTCTCCATCAAAGTAAATGATGGCGCTCTATATTTAATTCTCCGAGCCTCATTTGCATCCTCCGGCAATTTTCCGTCCCTAAGATAGGCGATAAGAGGGTCGCTCCATGACTCGCTCGGTTCTTCAATTTCCATAACATCAACGGGAGGGGCTGCATCTAGCTCGATGGCAGACATATTCGATAGCAGCCAAGTAATTGTTCTTTCAGTCTTTCCGTCGGCCAGTCCTGTAAATTTCGACAATATATCGGCCCAGAGATTCTCTTCTCTTGGTATCGGTTGAATATCAAATTTATCAAACTCTGAGATTAACTTCTTCACTTTGTTCAGATATTTAATCATGTTGAATTCTCTGGCTTCGTAAGTGCCTTTCACTTGTCTGTGAACAAGTTCCGAATCTGTTAGCACGACAATTGATTTTACCTTTGCCTTAATGGCCATCTCCAATCCGGCTATCAATGCTTCATATTCGGCCTCATTGTTGGTGATGACAAAATCCAAAGTTATCGCATAGCTCAGGTCTTCAGCATTGGGCCCTTGGAAGTGAATCCCAGCTCCACCACCTTCTTTGGTTGAAGATCCGTCCACGTGCATCAGCCAAACTTGATTGTTTGCTTCTTCCACCATACCTAATTCCGAGGTCGTTCCTTGTTTCCCGTTTGATATGTTGGTTGATTCAAGCATGAAATCGGCTAGCACTTGCGCCTTAACAGCGACTCGTGGTCGGTATTCAATTTCGAATTGGCTGAGCTCGACCGCCCACTTTATTAACCTACCTGAAGCTTCTGGTTTGGACAGAACCTGTCTTAAAGGCTGGTTAGTTAAAACAATGATTTTATACGTTTGAAAATAGGGCCCTAACCTCCGGGCTGCCACAATTAGGGCAAGTGCAAATTTTTCAATCTCCATATAGTTCTTTTCGGCACCCTGCAACAACTTACTCAAATAGTAAACTGGTTTGTGCTCAGCTTTATCTAGTTTGACCAGAACCGAGCTAATGGCTTCTTCTGACACAGCTATGTACAGATATAGGGGTTCCCCTTCAGATGGTTTTGCTAGCATGGGTGTCGAGGTTAAGTATGCTTTCAGTTCTTCGAAAGCCTTATCACATTCAGCGTTCCACTCGAAGTTCTTAGATTTACGCAATAGTTTGAAGAAAGGTAAGCTCTTGTCCGCGGATCTGGAGATGAATCTATTCAACGAGATAATTTTTCCGATCAAACTTTGAACGTCTGAAAGTTTCCTTGGTGGATGGAGATCAGTTATTGCTCGGATTTTTTCTGGATTAGCTTCGATCCCCCTCTCATGAACTAAATACCCAAGAAACTTTCCTGATCGCACCCCGAATGTGCATTTCGCTGGATTTAACTTCATCCCATACTTCCTCAAAATTTCGAAGCACCTACCAAGATGTTTAATATGATCCTCTTCGGACATACTTTTTACGAGCATGTCATCTACATACACTTCCATGATTTCTCCTTTTAATTCTTTGAACATCATATTGACCAATCTCTGATACGTTGCGCCGGCGTTCCTTAAACCAAAAGGCATAACGATGAAGCAGTACACTCCCCGTTCGGTGATGAATGCCGTTTTATCCTGATCTCTTTCGTTCATGAAGATCTGATAAAATCCTTGAAATGCGTCCATCATGCTAAACAACACAAATCCCGCAGTGGAGTCTACGAGCATGTCAATCCGAGGTAAGGGGTAAGGGTCCCTGGGACATAACTTGTTCAAATCGGTGAAATCGTTGCACATTCTCCATTTATTTTCGACCTTTTCCCCCTTAGAGACTAGGACCACATTACATAACCATTCGGTGAACTTTATCTCTTTTATCTGTCCTGCTGCTAACAATCTATCGACCTCCGCATTAATTATTTTGTCTTTCTCTCGCCCGTGATTACGCTTCTTCTGCCTTACTGGTTTAGCCCTCGGGTCAATATTTAAAGAATGCGTTATCACACGCGGGTCAATTCCCACTATGTCGTCCGAACTCCATGCGAAAACATCAACATTTTCCTGTAAGAATCCGACGAGCTTCGCTTCCATGTCATTACTTAGCTCCGTTCCTATTTTTGTGAATTTTTCTGGAGATCCAGGTACCAAATTCACTTTTTTGTGACCAGGTGCTTGCATACTCATGTCAATAATTCTTCCTTTCTTTCCATCCAGTCTTTCATAATCGGGAATCGGAGTTCCGGAGTTAGAGGTTAATTCGTTTATTTTCCTTTTGTTAGGGAGCTCGGGCTCCACCTTTTCTTTGATAGTTAAGGATGAACTGTAACATTCCCAAGCCATGTACTGGTCATTCCTCATTTCTCCGACTCCTCTCTCAGTTGGGAACTTTATTTTTTGATGGTAGGTAGATACAATAGCCTTAAAGGCATTCAGTGCAGGTCTTCCTAGAATGGCATTGTAAGCAAATGGCGTGTCCACGACTAGAAACTTGATCATTCTCGTGACATTCTTTGGTTTGAGCCCTAGAGTGGTGCTCAGAAGTATGGTCCCGAGCGGAATGATCTCCGATCCCCCGAAACCGACCAAGGGAGTAGTTACCTTATCCAAGTGTGGATGACAGAGATTCATTCTTGCCAGAGCTTCCGATGAAATTATGTTTGCCGAGCTCCCGTTGTCGACCAGCACTCTTTTGACCTCGAAGTTTGCAATTCTTAATGTTAATACCATGGAGAAATCTGGATCATCTTCATTCGTATCCCAACTAACGTCTGCGGGTCGATCCGCTTCGCTAAAGCTGATGACTTGATTCTCCATTGATGGAAATTCCAAAGATAGAACCTCCCTTTTTGCGGATACTCCTGCCCTGATTGATCTTAAAGTCCTTTTTCTGGCATTCCTACTATCTCCGCCTGCCGGTCCGCCTGCAATCATGTTGATCACACCGTTCGATTGTTCTTCTGCCTGATTCTGAATTTGCCTCTGCCGAGAGTTAAGTTTTCTTGGACTACGGGATCTGTAGCGATTGTTATAGTTGCCATTCTTAACAAATTCTTTGAGTTTTCCTTGGTTGATTAATTTTTCGATCTCGACCTTCAATTGGTAACAATTTTCCGTACTGTGGCCTCTAGCTCGATGATATCGACAGTATTGGTCGTATCCGGGCGCACCCGGCCTCGCCTGTGTGATTCTTTGGGCTTTCGGAATTAAATTCCCTTCTTCCAATACAGTCAACACCTCCTCCTTTGAACTGTTGAGCTCAGTAAACTGGATTTTACCCGGCCTTGGGGCTCGATTTCGATCATAAGGAGGTCCGTATGAGTGCGGTCCTTGGGGTGGCATATGCGGCTTAAAAGTGTTGATTCGCTGCCAAACGGATCCTTTACTCGGCCCTCCATAATCACTTGGTTTTGGGATCGGAGTCCGATCTTGTTTTTTGTTGAGATGAGACTTATCTAGATGTGAACTCTTCAATTTGTTCATCTCTTCCTGTACCATATACTTTTCAGCAATTTCCATTATCCGTTCGAAGGATTTTGGTTGCTTTCTGCATAACGCATTCCCAAACTGTGTACTCCTAGTCAGCTCGAACATCAACAAGGACAGATATTCAATCTGCGGGGTATCCACTTTCAAGAGCTCAATACTGAATCTTGCCAGCCATTGCCTCAACGTCTCTCCTTCCAATTGTTTCACAGTGCCCAGATGATTTGCTGGCAGTCTTGGCTTCCTTTGGCTAGCGAATTGATGCTTCAGCTTATCGCAAAATTCTTCGAAAGAAAAAATGGAGTTCGGCGGTAACTTTCCGAACCAATCGAGGGCAATCCCTTCAAAAGTGGTGACCATAATCTTGCAACAGAAATTGTCCGAGTGTCCATACAGGTTCATAACATTAACGAAGCTGTTAATGTGTTCACCGGGGTCGGTAGTCCCGTTATACCGAGGGAGCCTGGTTGGCACTGTTTCTGTGTTTCGAGCTTCGCGTATTTCTCTACAAAAGGGTGAACATCGCATGATATTGTTCGAGACCTCCCTCTCTCGTAGGTTTCTTCTAGTCAGGATATCCCCCGCTTGCCTGACAGCTTGATTAGTGAAAGGAATCTCTATCATAGCATCATGTTCTTCCAATTTTTTAGCTACCCTTTCCTGTACTATCACCTCCAATTCAGATTCTGTAATTCTCTTATAAGTTGGTTTATCTCTTCTTGCAGCGCCGGCGGTGTGACTTTCCCCCATAACAGAATTCTCCAGATCGTGCACTCGTGCAGGAGGATTTTCTGATCGAGCATTGACTTTCGAGGGCGCAGTCCTTTGTGGACGCATTGATGGGGCAAGTGACATATCATTTTCCTTCTGTAAGTTCGATGAAGGTATTTCAGGTCTTCCCTGATTCCCCGGTTGATCGACGGGTGATTGATCTGCTCTTCCACTGTTCATGAATTCCCTGCACATGGTGCCTATTATAGACCTCAGATCTCCAATGGTCGTATGTATTGGGATGTTATCTTGCGGAACCGTCGGCGGTGCCTCTGGTTGTTGTTGAGCCGCGCGCGATAAGTTATCAGGTTCATTGTTGACAGAATTTTGTGCCCCTGCTGCTTGGGAAGGCTCTCCTCTAACGTATGTATTTCTCCTCGTAGTAGGCATATTTCGATCAAATACTCGAATAGGGCCCCACGGTGGGCGCCAATTGATTTTACGTGGTTTCGTTAGTTCGATCAAGGGTAGAATATATGACAATAATAACAATAAATAAAGTAAAATAGAGATCAAATGTAATTGTATTCGAATTAATTGAGTACAAGTACAAATATTTAGGGTCCTACTCGAGCATTATTGGATGCCGTACAAGCTAGAGGGCGAAATCATAATAGATCTAAAGCCTATACTTCCAATTGTTTCCGAGCAGTAGCTTCGAGGAGGGAGCACCTGGAAAATCGTGTCCAGCATCATAAATGCACGGGGTATTTATAGCTGAAATTGGGGTTCAGGTGGTCCACCTACAGACATGCAATTCTTCGGCCCAGAAGTTTGGATCAAAGCTTGGCCCAACAGTAACTTTGGATACTGGGCTGCCGCGTATATACGGTATTCGGGCTTCGAGGTCGGGAACGACTTTCCGAGATAAACACTGCTCGATCTCGTGTAATTGTATAGACAGGGCGGACGCCCGAGATATCCCTCATCACCATACTTAGCTGATTATGATGTTTCGGAAATCATCAAAACCTTCCCTTAAATCTGACTTCTTTCATCTTCATCTTCATCCAACAATTTCCCCCTTTTTGATGATGACAAAACTCCAGCTAAGTACCTGTACCTAAACTAAAGTTTTGATCCTCAAAAATTTCTGAGATAGAAATAGTATGTTGGATTTAAACATGCAATTTTATAGATGATTGAACTGATTTCAGATTACAAGTTTTGAAGAATGAAAAGTGCAAAGTACTTTTAAAAAGATTACAAGGATTTTAAGATAAAAGGAAATCTAGCCTAAACCAGTCTTCTTCCTTCTTCTCTTCTTCTGAAGTTTTCTTCTCTTCTTCAGCTTCCTTGTCCTCTTTATCAGATTCTTCATCAGATAACTTAGAAGTCTCAGCTTCCAGCTCTTCAAAGAACCTTTTTCTTAGCAACTCTATCTTTTTATATTTTACATCAGGGTCAAGCTGTTCTTCAGCTGAATCTTTGGCAGCAGCTAGTTCCTTATCAGACTTGGCTTTTGCTTCAGATTCTTCAAATTCAGCTTGCTCTTCTTCTGTAATTCTCTCATTTGTTGGTCTGCTTGATTCTTCCATAATTCTTTCAGTGTCACCAGCAGATTTTTCCAACACTTCAGTTGCTTCAGCTTGGTTATCTTCTTCCTTTTCAAGAGAAGGACCAACTTTCTTCTGTCCAAATACCCTTTCTTCCCCCTTTTTGTCATCATCAGCAGGGTTGATTGGATATTGTGGCACAACTGGTGTAATTAGATGTGAATCACAGAGAAGCTTGATGTTCTCTTCCATAGCATTGATCTGAGCTTGCTGTCTGAGTTGATTGGCCTTGAAATTTCTCACTTCCTTGAGCAGATCTTCTCCTTGATCACCTAATTGAATTTGAGTTCCCAAAATCCAATTTGATGAAGCAGTGAAGTCTTTCATCATATTTTCCATGACTTCATCTTCTGCTCGGAGGGCCGTTTCAACTGTTTGTTCAATCTGTTTCCAACCTTCAGTAGTGCTCTGAGTCTGTCTTCTAAGTATATCCATATCTTGACAGATGGATTTAACATTCTGAGCAGTGTCTTCTATCAGATCGGTTGGGACAGCAGCAGCTTTCTGAATTGGTTGTTTGACAGCAGCTAACACTTCTGCAGCTAATTCTTCCTTCATATCCTTCAAAGAGTTGGTGATCATTTGTTGGATGGAGTCCAACAGATTTGTCTGAGCACTTTGAGAAGTTGAAGGCATCTTTGTTGTAGCAGGAAGTGTTTCTTTGATAAGTTGCTCTGTTGGTTGAGTTATTAATGCAAGAGACTGATCTGCTGGACTACCAGCATGGCTTGGAGTGCTTTCCTTCTCCTTAGCTTGATCATCTCCTTCAGCAGCAACTTCTTTGTCCTTGATCTGATCTGCTGGGATTGCTTCTTCTTTCATTGAATCATCAGCAGCATCAGACTTATCACCCTGTGCTTTGTTCTGATCAGATGGGTCTGATGTACCCTCTTTTTGCTCTGGTTGATCAGAAGACTCTGTTGGATAAGGATGAAGATGAAGGCACTAAAGAAAGTATGATAAGGGAGGTTTTGATGCATTCCAAAACTTCATAAATTGGCTAAGTATGGAGTAACTTAGCTGATAAACTTATCAAGGAATTTTGACTAAGTAATGAAGACATCAGAAGAGTCAAAGTTTCAAGGTCCAAGACTTCTGATCTGCTGAAGTAAAGTTATCAGACTAGTGAAGATCAGCCGACTCAAATCAGATTTGTTCAAGTTTGAGATCAGCCGAGTTCACCATCAGACTTGTACTTTTGTCAGCCAAGTGAAGAAGATCATGAAGTGTTCCCAACGGTAATAAATGCCCCTTGGTGTAATAAATGCTGAAGTACGAGGATATTTAAGACAAATGATTGAAGAAAAGCTTCGCATCAGCCGAGTGCATTTAATGCTGCCTGCAGAAAGTACTGTTCATAGTACGGACAGACTGCAAAAGAGCCGTTCGCGGATTTTAAGGACCAGTACTCGAGGAATTTGAAACATGTCTTCCTTCAACGGACATTTTTCTATCCTCAAGTATAAATAGCTGAAAGAGACGAAGAAGATACAAGCAACACACTTTCTGAGAGAAATTTCCGAAGCAAAATTCTTTAAGTCTCAAGAACAGCTCACTCATCAGCTGAGTCATTTGTTGACGAAAGCAGAGTTGAAGAATCAAGAAAAATACATCTTCTGAGTGATTTTTGTAAACAAGAGTGTTGTGCGGAGTTGTGATCCATCTTAGTGAGTGATCAAACTTCAGAGAATAGGTTTTCTGTGTGATTTCCTATTGCGAACTTGTGGTCGTTTCATTTGTTGTTCGACACAAGCAGAGTATACTGTAAACTTTGTGATTATAGTATAACCCAAGATCTGAGTGACTTGGAAGAGTGGACTAAAGGATATTCAAATCCATATAACCACTATAAAAATTACTTGTGTTTTTACATTGTTTTCAAATCTGCATATCTTCTGTTTGCATAAAAACACATTAAGTTAACTGTTTGAAAAAGAGATAAAAAGGAGTTTATAAAACTGGGGAAGCATTTTTCAAACTGCTAAGATTACTTGTGAAAAACACTTTGAAAATCCGCTGCAAGTACTCTAAGTATTAAAACTGATTTCTGCAAAATCAGCTAAGTAACTATCAGACAAGTGGTCAACAAGACTGTTCCAAGATTTGTTCGCGAACAGAATTGTAACTTACTAATCTGATCAGCTTAGTCTGTTCAGTGAGAGTAAAGTTTTAAAGTTAAATTTGAAGAAAAATTTAAAAGAGGTTTATTCACCCCCCCCCTCTAAACCTCTTATGACCACTTGGGACCAACAAGTGGTATCAGAGCCAGGTTGTTCATTAGAATCAGCTGCCTGATCAACGAGCTTGATCCAAGTGTTTTTCAAAGGTTTTCAAAACTTTTCAAAAGAGCATCTTTTTGAAAAATCAAAACTTTTTGAAAAATGGATTGTATCAGCCATGTTCCCCACATTGCTGGTATGTCTTTTGAAGACTGGAAGATTAGAATGGAAATCTTTCTAGCAGCCTACAATGACAACATGTACACATGTATCATTAAAGGTCCATTCAGATTCACAAAGACCATAAAAATCAATGAAGTAGATACGGTTGTGGAGAAAGACCTTCACGAGATGACTCCAGAGGAAATCAAGCTTTACAATCTAGATAAAGATGGGAGATTCATCATGACTAAAGCCCTGGATAATGATCGGTTTAACAAGGTCAAACATTGCAAAACTGCAAAGGAGATGTGGGACAAAGTCAGAGATATGAGCGAATGCAATGATGCTATTAAAGAGCATCAGCTCAGTGTTGCCTTGGAGAAGCTGGACAACTTCAAAATGAAGTCTGGAGAAACCATTGATCAAATGGACACCAGATTCACCAGAACTCTGAATGAAGTTTTGAAGCTGGGAAAAACTTTCACTGACAAAGAGATCACCGTCAGAGTACTGAAGGCTCTACCTTCCAAGTTCAACATGAAGGTGACAGCAATGGAAGAATCAAGAGATCTGGGCAAGATTTCTCTTACAGAGCTGTTCTCCGTACTCAAGGCTTATGAGTATAAACTGCCAAGAATGGGAATTGAAGAAACCTCAACTTCAGGACCCACAGCTGCACTGGTTGCTGCTGAAAACCAAAGAAGACCAGCTCAAAGAAATGCTGAAGTGGACTCATCTGATGAAGCCACTCTACTCAACAAGAAGGAGTACACTGCTGGAGATGTTGCACTGTTGATGAACAACTTCAAGAAGTTCTACAAGAGAAAGATGAAGAACAATTACAACAATGCTTCTTCTTCTAAACCTAACTTTTCCTCTCAAGAAAAAGATGATTATAAATCAAAACTAATGTGTTACAACTGCAGGAAATTGGGACACTTCATTAAAGACTGCCCATATCCAAAAGCAGAGAAGTACACTGAGGATGAGAAGAAAATGAGAAAAGAAAGAAAGCATCAGAGCGGCAAAGCAATGATGGCTGAAGCAGAAAAGCTGACCGCTGTCTACTCATCTGATTCAGATTCAGACACGTCTGATGAAGAATCGTCTGATGAAGAAAAACCTGCTCTCCTGTGCCTGATGGCAAAGGACTCTGATGACTCTGAGGATGAGGTAACTCCTCAAGAAAATGAATTGTTTAATTCTCTAGAGCAAATGATGTTGAATAATACTACTATTGCTGGAGAATTTGTTAAGCTTAAGGAAGAGATGAACTTGCTAAAAGAGCAAAATAATTCACTGAAACTTCTAGCTGAAAAGCCAAAAGAATCAGCTGAATATAAACAGCTTGAGCAAGAGCATGAATCTCTGAAAGCTGAATGTGAGGTCTATAAAGGAAAAATCATGGAACTTGAGAAAATCATTGAGTCTCATGATAAGTCAACTGTTGCATCCATGCATACATCTAGTAAACAGGAGACACCTTTAGAAAAGGATAAACTAGAATTGAATCATACTGAAAAATTTATTTCAGCTGACAATAGTAAGGTCATTCTGTATGTTCAAACTTCTAAACCTACCTCATCTGAGAAAGTGGTAAAGGAGAAGAAATCTCCTAAGGCTAAAAAGAGCAAAGAGCAAAGAGCCTAGTGTAGGAAATCAAACTAGTAAGACCAAACAGCAGAGCCCTAAGAAGTCTGCTGATAAAGCTAAAGTCAATCAGAATAATGGTAAAACTAAGTCAAAATCAAATGAGCAAGCAACTAGTAAACCAAAGAAGCATAAAAACAAGAAAAATCAAAATGCTTGGTATGGAAATGAGTCATATTATGTGCAACCTGCTGCATATCATCCTATGTATCATGCACCTCAATTTCCTAGTTACTATGCACCTTACCCTGCTCATCCAATGCATGCATATCCTGCATATCATGCACCTTACCCTGCTTATGAACATTATTCTTATCATACTGATCATCAACATGACTTATCTGATAACTATGATAAAAATGAAACTGTTCATGCTCCTAAAACTCAGAAGCCTAAGAAGCCTAAGACTTCAACATCTTGGGTTGTCAAAGGTGGAACTAATCCTTCAGGACCCTCTCAATAAGGGTACCTAAAACAATTTTATTTTTGTTTTGTAGGTTAGGATTAGGAGTAGGAGTAAAGTAGAGAAGATTTGGTACTTGGACAGTGGATGTTCAAGGCACATGTGTGGAAACATACATGAGTTGACTGATGCAGTTGTTGTGGATGGTCCAAAAGTTACTTTTGGAGACAGCAAAGAAGGCAAGATTAAAGCTAAAGGAAGATTAATCAAGGGAAACATAGAGATATCTGACGTCTCCTATGTTAAAGGCCTAAAGTATAATCTGCTGAGCATAAGTCAATTTTGTGACAAAGGATATTCAGTCATCTTCTCAACAGATAAGTGCTACGTTGAACAGATTGGTACAAAGAAGGTAATTTTATCTGGAAGACGACAAGGAAATATCTATATAGTTGACTGGAATTCTGTTGACAAGAATTCAAGTGTTTGTTTGGTGGCATCTGCACCAAGTGAAGTCAGTTGGCTATGGCACAAGAGAATGAATCATTTAAACTTCAAGACCATAAACAGATTAATCAAGAATGATTTGGTAGAAGGGATTCCAAAAGCAGTCATGAGCAAAGACAAGCTCTGTGACGCATGTCAGAAGGGTAAACAAATCAAGTCATCTTTCAAAATCAAGAAGCATCAATCTTCTGAAAGAATATTGGAGCTACTACACATGGACTTATTTGGACCCATTGATCCAGTCAGCAATGGTGGAAAGAAATACTGCCTAGCTGTTGTGGATGATTATTCAAGATATACTTGGGTGATTTTCATGAAGAAGAAAAGTGAAACCAAGGAACATCTTACAAATCTGATGGAACTGATCCAGAATGAGAAGAGTATCAAAATATTGAAGATCAGATCAGATAGAGGGACAGAGTTTACAAACTCTACTGTTGAAGAGTGTTGTAATATCAAAGGAATACATCATGAGTATTCTGCTGCAAGAACCCCTCAACAAAATGGTGTTGCTGAAAGGAGAAACATAACACTAAAAGAAGCTGTCAGAACCATGATAGCTGAAGCTAAGCTGCCACAAAGATTTTGGGCAGAAGCAACAAATACAGCATGCTTTACCCAAAACAGATGCATGATCAACAAAAATCAGAACAAGACTCCATATGAAGTTTGGAACAACAGAAAACCAAACATTCATTACTTTAAGATTTTTGGTTGTAAATGTTTTGTATTGAATAATGGGAAAAATCACCTTACTGCATTTGTAGAAAAGGCTGATGAAGCTGTCTTTCTAGGATACTCATCTGTTAGTAAGGCTTATAGAGTTTTCAATAAAAGAACATTACTAATAGAAGAATCTATCCATGTAGTATTTGATGAGCCAAGTCAATCTTCTGAAAAGAATCAAAGTTCTAATCAAGATCTGTCTACTGATTTACAGAAGTTAGACGTTGGAAGAAATGAAGAATATGTTCCCATCATACTACCTAATCTAAGTTCAGCTGCTAACTCATGTGCTGTTCAAAATCACAGTGCTGATTGTCTAACAGACGAGTCGCCAACAGCTGACAGACCAGAGATTGTTCAACAGGCTACTACTGGAACTCCAACAGTAGTGTTGCAAGATCAAGACAGAGGACAACATCCTGATTTGCAACCTGATCTCATATGGCTCAAGAATCACCCTCCTGAATTAGTCATTGGTGATCTTTTAGATAGAGTGAAAACAAGAAGAGCTGCTGCACAAGATGCCATGTTTGTCACATTTCTATCTCAAATAGAGCCCAAGCAAATTGAAGAAGCTCTCAATGATTCCTTCTGGATAGAAGCTATGCAAGAAGAGTTGAATCAATTTGAAAGGAATGAAGTCTGGTACCTAGTTCCTAGACCAAGTCATCAAAGGGTAATTGGCACTAAGTGGGTTTTCAGAAATAAGATGAATGAAGATGGTGTTGTCACCAGAAACAAAGCAAGACTAGTGGCCAAAGGTTATTGTCAAGAAGAAGGAATTGACTTTGATGAAACTTTTGCACCAGTAGCAAGACTTGAAGCAATCAGACTGTTTCTAGCCTATGCTGCTTACAAGAACTTCACTGTCTATCAGATGGATGTGAAGTCCGCTTTTCTCAATGGAGAATTGCAAGAAGAAGTGTATGTTGAACAACCTCCTGGATTTGAAGTCTATCAAGAAGAGGACAAAGTATATCGTCTAAAGAAAGCTCTCTATGGACTGAAATAGGCTCCAAAAGCATGGTATGATACCCTATCTGATTTTCTTTTAATTAAAGGATTTCGAAAAGGTAAGGTAGATAAAACCTTGTTCACAATTGAATGAGAAAATCATATATTACTTGTGCAAATATATGTGGACGATATTATTTTTGGTTCAACTAACCAACAGATGTGTGATAAGTTCTCCAAGCTGATGCAGAATAAGTTTGAAATGAGCATGATGGGTGAACTTAATTATTTTCTTGGATTGCAAGTTAGACAGTTGCCTGATGGAATATTCATCAGCCAAGCAAAATACACAAGAGATCTGTTCAAGAAATTTGGTATGGAAACTAGCTCATCAGCTACCATTCCTATGTCTACAAATCTTCGTTTGGATAAAGATGAAGATGGCAAATCAGTGGACATAACCAAATACAGAGGCATTATAGGTTCATTGTTGTATCTAACAGCAAGCAGACCTGACATAATGTACTCAGTTGGAGTCTGTGCAAGATTCCAATCAAACCCCAAAGAATCTCATCTCTTAGCTGCCAAGAGGATATTGAAGTATGTTAAAGGCACTCAAGAATTGGGATTATGGTATCCTAGAGAATCTGGATTTGAACTTATTGGTTATTCAGATTCAGACCTTGCTGGCTGCAAGATTGACAGAAACAGCACAACAGGTGCCTGTCAGTTCTTAGGCAGTCGTCTGATCTCATGGATGAGTAAGAAGCAAACCTCAGTCTCTATATCTACTGCTGAAGCTGAATATATAGCTGCTGGAGCTTGCTGTGCACAAATACTTTGGTTGAAACATCAACTAGAAGACTACAACATCAAGATCAGTGGGATTCCAATCTACTGTGACAATACAAGTGCAATCTCTCTTACTCAGAATACTACAAGTCATTCAAGGACTAAGCATATTGAGATCAAGCATCATTTCATTAGAGATCATGTGGAAAAAGGCAATGTTTTGATTGAGTATGTTCATACTGATAATCAGATTACTGATATCTTCACCAAACCTCTAAGTGAAGCAAGGTTCTCAACTCTAAGAGCTGAGTTAGGACTACTTAATTTGGAAGCCTAAGCTGAGGGGGAACTCATCAGAAGACTGGAGTTCAACAGCTTAGTAATTCGTTATTATCTTCAAGGATTAACTCTCAACAGACTAGTTAACTTATGAATTCTTAAACTCAGGGGGAACGTGTAAGACTAGCGGTACTTCTGAATTAAAGATGAAATTTGTTAATGACAGTTAGTTGAAGTTATGTTTTCATCAGAAGACTCAACTATCGAAGATTGAAGTTATTTTATCTAGCTGGATTGACAAACAGCTAAGGAAGGTTATCAGCTATTGGCATTCTCTGATAACAACTATGTCATCAGGACAGTAGTCCATCAGATAAGTATTTATGTTACTCATCTGATTACTTTAATAAAAGCAGAACTATTTAAAACGTTTTATTCAAAACACGCTTTTATAAGTAACTGCTGGGCGGTACATATTCCCGCTCTTCATTAAATATCTTTTGAATTTGAAAAGTCGTAACTGACGCCGCACGATCAGTACTGACAGAAAAACGGATCTAACGGTTGGCGGATATCACGGAAACCAACATACCCCAACTCTATAAATCCCCATCTGATCAGTCGAGTCGCTCTTTACGCACTCTAAACATTCAAAAGTACTTGTGAGAAATTTATCTGCAATTTTCTGCACACTTCTCTTTGTTTTTCTAACCTTAAACAGATCAACAATGGCCGCTGAAGGTATGTTTCTCGTCTATGATTCCTACTACCAATCCGGTACGGATCTGATGAAAGAACTGCTCGAAAAGTTCAAAGCTGCTTCGCTGGTAAACTTCATGGAATACCACGAAGGAATTATCTGGACTGACCAAGTGATGGAGTACTACAACACTGCGAAAGCTGACTATAACTCACTAGCGATTAAGGCTACTGTGGGAGGCAAATCTATCACTATCACTCCTGCTGTTCTTCACGAGACGTTTGGGCTTCCTAACAGTGGACGACATGACGTCACTGTGCTGACAGAGGACAAACACCAACAGTTCTGGGCGATCTGCGCCAAAGAGGGAGAAACGTTGTCTGGAAATATAAGGAAGAAGCAACTGAAGGATGAATATCAGCGGATGGCTGATATGGTGTCCAAGCTGATTGAGAACTGCACATTCTCACTGGATGCTGTTACCATGAAGAGGTTCAGCATCATGGCTGCCATATACTATGGACTGGAGATCAACTGGTCAATCATAGTCTGGTACATATTAGCTGACTTTCTTGATGATAAGAAAGGAAAAGGCCCCACCACCAACCACAGAATCACTCTCAGCTATCTGCTGTCAAAGCTGGGTTGTGATATGAAAAATGGAAAAGAGATCCATAAATCTAAGGCAGTATCAAAGTACTTGCCTGTTCAAAAGAGGAAGGCTGGTGAGCCTGAGGAAGCTGATGTTGAGGAACCAAAGGAGGTTCCTGCCAAAAGGCAGAGAAAACTGGTCAAGACTGCTGACTTAGCTGCTGAGACCAAAAAGAAGAAGGCTGCTGACAAACCTAAGGAAAAGATTCCTAAGCAGATGGAGAAAGTGACTTCTGCTGCTGAAGCCATTAAGATTGTTGAAAACATAATTGCTGATGTAAGGACTGGATCCCCTGCATCACCATCAAGAACTCCATCAGCAGAGAGGCCTGCTGAAGGTATCTCTAAACGAACAAGAAGTCAACAGAGAGATACTACTACAACCATTTACCGTGAAGGGAGAACCAAGAAATCTGCCAGAAAACAGATGACATTTATAGAAGAACCAACGGACTTGGAAAATGTAGCAAGGGAAGACCCTGAAGCTGCTGAAAGGCCTGCTGAAACAATTAAGAATGTTGAGACTGACAAAGCTGATGAGCAACAGCCAAGTCAAGTCACATCAACAGCTGAGGTTACTCAACCTCAAGAAGATCCAGATGTCCAAATCATCTATCCTATTGCTGCTGCTCCCATATCATCTGCTGGACCAGCCCCTGCTGATAAAGGCAAGAGAAAAATAGTGCTAAGGAAAAAGAAAGTTTCCAAAGCTGACAAGAAGGCAAGGGAGGAGGCTGAACAAAGAAAACAGGATGAGTTGGAGGAGAAGAAAGCAATTGAGCTAAGCAAAGCTCAAGAAGCAAAGGATGAAGCCAGAAGACGCATGTCTGAAGCAGAGAGGAAAGCTGCTGAGGATGCTGAAATGGCTGTGGTATTGGAATTGAGTAAAGTTGATGCCTATGGACCTGTCCATGGAGGTGGCATCAAGATTGGAGAAGGCAAGAATGATGAAGAAGACAAGAAGAAGATATTACTGCCTGCCCCCAAACTCAAGTCAAAAGATAAGTTTGAAGTCAGAAAAGCTTTTGAGATAGTATATGCTGACAAGGAGCTTTTCAAGAAATTTGAGAAGTCTCTGGCATACTATGATCAGAAACTTATGTTGAGGACTCTGTTCAACCAAGAAAAGCCAAGGTATATCAGTTGGAGAGACAACAGGCTGAACAAGTCAATAACAGAACTTCAAAGCATGAAGGAGTTAGCTGATGAAGAACAATGGGTTCTAACTTGGCTGAAAACAAACTCCATCCAAAAGGCCCTTGATCCCAGCTATGTAAGAGATGTCATGCATAGTTATGCAAAAGGCTTTGCATTGGAGGAGGCCAAGAAAATCAAAAGCACCTTGCCTGACAAGAAAAAGAAGTCTGAAGATGCTGAAGAAAGAGCAATTAAGTTTGCTGTTATGACTGCTCTGAAGAGATGGGCTAAAAAGTCAAAATATCAGCAAGGATGTTCAAGCGACTTGCCACTGCTGCCAAGTATTCAACAAATTATTTTTGGCAAGGAAGTACAACCGTACTATGAAGTCCCTAAGGGAAACAATGCTCCTGTTAACCCTTGGATTATTGTAAGGCAGATTAGACAGACAACATGCTTCAATGATGATGGAACCATTACTAATCTGTTCTACGATGATGTCACTGATGAGCACAAATCTGCTGATAAGTCCTTAGCTATTGAGCTACCAGCTAAGACTTCTGAAGACCATCAGTTGACAGACTTGGAGGAAGTCCCTGTTCAACAGGCGACTGAGGAAAAGGAAGCTGATGCTGATGCTTCTACTTCATCAGCTGATCAACACTCATCACTGATGGAAGCAATCCTGATGCTGATGGAAAACCAACTTAAGGACCTTGAAGACAAGCACAAGCAACAGCTATTGAAGGTTAAGGATGAGCTGAAAGCAGAGTTGGCAGAATCCAACAGACTTCAGCTGGAAACTGTTCAAGGATCAACAGAAGAAATCATCAAGAAGGAGATCAACAGTATTCCAATTCCTCAAGACAATTCACTGCAGTTAGTGCACAGCTTAAGAGAACTGAACCAGAATATAGAAGATGTGAAGGGTGATGTAAATCATCTTCACACTGCTTTAAAATCAGCTGAGCACAAGATTGCTGATCTGACTGCAACCTTCATTAAAGTCAGTCATGAGGAGAAAGAAATCAATCTGGGGATGTTGCAAGAAGTGGCAAAGGCTTCACAGGAAGTTCAAAATGAAATTGCAACTATCAACCTCAACATTGACTACTTCAATGATAAGACTGATGTCATCAGCACTGACATTCATCATCTAACAGCTAGTCATGACGTTGTCAATCAGAATCTAAAGGCCTTATGTGCTGGAGTAAAGATTCCAACAGTTGCTCTCAACCCTGCTGTTGAACCTTCTGCTGTCATCAGAGTTGATGATGACAAAAAGGGGGAAGATAAAAGGGAAGAACCAGCTAAGGAAACTGCTGTTGAAGAACCAGCAAAGGAGTTTGCTGCTGAAGAACCAACTAAGGAAGAAACTGCTGCTGCAACTGAAGCCAAGGAAACTGAAGAAACAGCTGACAAGACTGAAAAGCTTGGAACGGTAGAAGAAGAAGAAAAGACTGAAAAAGAAGATACCAAGTACAAGAATACAGAATCTGCCAGGAAGGCCATGGAAGCTTTGAAAGCTCTTCAAGAACAAGAACTTAAGGAAAAGATGGAAGCTGCCAAAGCAATCTTGGAAGAAGAAGCTGATGATGAAGAAGATGATGAAGAATCATCTTATGAATATGAAGAAGTGCTGGAAGGATCAGATGAAGAAGCTGATAGTTAAAACTTGCAAATTCCTTGTAATCAGTTTACTTTATCTATTTCTTCAGAAATCTCATCTGATGAACTTGTACTATATAACTCTTTCTCAATATTAATGAAAAGTCAAGTTCAATCCAATAAACTTTTTCTATCTCAGAAAATTTTGAGGATTACAATCTTTAGTTTAGGTATTCAACAGGTACTTAGCTGAAGTTTTGTCATCATCAAAAAGGGGGAAATTGTTGGATAAGGATGAAGATGAAGGCACTAAAGAAAGTATGATAAGGGAGGTTTTGATGCATTCCAAAACTTCATAAATTGGCTAAGTATGGAGTAACTTAGCTGATAAACTTATCAAGGAATTTTTACTAAGTAATGAAGACATCAGAAGAGTCAAAGTTTCAAGGTCCAAGACTTCTGATCTGCTGAAGTAAAGTTATCAGACTAGTGAAGATCAGCCGACTCAAATCAGATTTGTTCAAGTTTGAGATCAGCCGAGTTCACCATCAGACTTGTACTTTTGTCAGCCAAGTGAAGAAGATCATGAAGTGTTCCCAACGGTAATAAATGCCCCTTGGTGTAATAAATGCTGAAGTACGAGGATATTTAAGACAAATGATTGAAGAAAAGCTTCGCATCAGCCGAGTGCATTTAATGCTGCATTTAATGCTGCCTGCAGAAAGTACTGTTCATAGTACGGACAGACTGCAAAAGAGCCGTTCGCGGATTTTAAGGACCAGTACTCGAGGAATTTGAAACCTGTCTTCCTTCAACGGACATTTTTCTATCCTCAAGTATAAATTGCTGAAAGAGACGAAGAAGAAACAAGCAACACACTTTCTGAGAGAAATTTCCGAACCATCTTAGTGAGTGATCAAACTTCAGAGAATAGGTTTTCTGTGTGATTTCCTATTGCGAACTTGTGGTCGTTTCATTTGTTGTTCGACACAAGCAGAGTATACTGTAAACTTTGTGATTATAGTATAACCCAAGATCTGAGTGACTTGGAAGAGTGGACTAAAGGATATTCAAATCCATATAACCACTATAAAAATTACTTGTGTTTTTACATTGTTTTCAAATCTGCATATCTTCTGTTTGCATAAAAACACATTAAGTTAACTGTTTGAAAAAGAGATAAAAAGGAGTTTATAAAACTGGGGAAGCATTTTTCAAACTGCTAAGATTACTTGTGAAAAACACTTTGAAAATCCGCTGCAAGTACTCTAATTATTAAAACTGATTTCTGCAAAATCAGCTAAGTAACTATCAGACAAGTGGTCAACAAGACTGTTCCAAGATTTGTTCGCGAACAGAATTGTAACTTACTAATCTGATCAGCTTAGTCTGTTCAGTGAGAGTAAAGTTTTAAAGTTAAATTTGAAGAAAAATTTTAAAGAGGTTTATTCACCCCCCCCCCCCTCTAAACCTCTTCTGACCACTTGGGACCAACAGACTCTGCTTTTTCTTTATCAGCAGGGGATATAATCTTCTTGACAGTCTCAACTGTCTTCATCATTCCTTCATTGTCCACAGCTGACCTGTTGGAAATCCAAGTAAAATTATCAAGAGGAATAAAAGTGGATGAAGGTTCCTCAGGCAGCTCTTCATAAGGTTTGATATTTGGCCCGTAGACAATGTGTTTGATGTTTGGAAGAGGGACCATTGAGCTTGGTTGTCCCCTTAACTTCCTTGATTTCTTTGCCCAAAGCTCCATTGCTTGAGCAACAGCCAACTTTATAGATCTGTCCTTGAGGTCTTCAGATTCCTCATAGTCTTCAGGAATTGATTGGAAGATCTTCTTGGCTTCAGCCTTTACTATGTGACTTATCTTTAGCCTCAACTTGTCCAGAAAGAATTCTGAATCAAGTGCTTGAATTAGAGAACCTGTCTCAAGCCACTTCAGTACCCATGCTTCTTCAGCATTAAAGGCTTTCCATTTTATCATTTCAGCTGGACTCTTTGTCAGTCTGAATTCCCTCCACCTGTTGTATCTAATCTTTTCAGCATTGAACTGTGTCAGGCGGTTTATCCTTTCATTTTCAGCATCAAGCCTTCTGAGAAATTCTTCAAAAATTGCAGGATCATCCCTGACAATTTCAAGAGATAGTCTGACTTCTTCTCTTCTCTTTGGCTTTAATTTTGGTGCAGGCATAGCTGGTATTGGTTTGTTTGGATCTCTTTGTCCACCAATAACTATCCCACCACTATGCTGATGACCATGAGCATCTTTGGTGCTTGCTTCAATGGCAGCAGCCAACTCTGCTGCCTCAACAGCATCCCTCTGCTCTTGAGTCATTTTACTGGCTTCTTCCTCCAGCCTCTTAAGCTCTAAGCTTTTCTGCCTTTCTTCTTCTGCTTTCTCAGCAGCTATCCTCTGCTTTTCAGCAGCATCTTGTCTTTTCTTTTCTGCAGCAGTTAAGTAAGTGGCAATCTTGTCAGTCCTCTTTCTTCTGGATTCAGGACTCTCAACTGCTTGAATAGGGGTTGCAGCAACTGGAGTAGGGTCTAGCAACAGTGTATCTCCTTCTTGTGTTGTACTAGTCTGCTGTGCTTCTTCAACTTCAGCAGATAGTGCAGCAGACGAGTTTTCTGTTGACATTCCAACTTCAGAAACAACTTCAGCTTCAGCAGCATCAATCTTAGCAGCTTGGACAGAAGGTTCTTCAATTGTTACAGGTCTTTCTGCTTCTGCTGTTGTTTCTCTAACAGTTGCAACAGGCTCTTCAGAGAAGGTGACCTTTCTCTTAGCCTTTGACTTTGCAATCCTTTTGGCAGGGGGGTTGGCAGTAGGAGGTCCCCTTGCCTCACTCTTTGTTCTCATCCTCTTCAACCTTTGAAGAGGAATTTCTTCCTCAAACTCTGTCCTTTCAGGAGAAGAGTCAGTCCTCATCTGCTCAATCTCCTTAGTAAAATCTTCAATTTCTTTCTCTGGGACTTCATCCTCAGGAAGTGCTGAATCAGCCTCAACAGCAGACTGTGCTGTTGGCTCAGCAACTTGGCTTTTCTGTCCCTCCTTTTTGCTCTTCTTAGAGGGGCCCTTCTTGGATTTGGCAGGGGCTTTTCTTTTAGGTTCTTCCACTATTCTTCTCACTGGTTCGTAAAGTTTGAACTCTTTGCTACCATGAGTAGTCTTCCCTGGTCCTAAGGGGCATTGCAGAGATGCAAACAGATTACTGAGTAAAATGGCATGAGAAAACCTCTTATCACTCAGTAGCTCATAAACATGAGCAACCCAGTCAACCTTTAAACCGTAGTAGATACGCACCATTGTGTAGTATCTTCTCCTTGGAAGCCCATCCAAAGAACTTGTACTGCAGTCCAGCACCTTGGCTATAATATCAGCAAATCTCTGATATTCATCCTTCAGCTGGGTCTTCATCAAAGTCCCAGTCATCTTTTCTCCTTTCTTAGCACAAATAGCCCAGAACTCCTCTTCTTTTTCAGACCCAAGGTCTGTCACATCCCCTCCTTTGTTCGTCAATTTGTAGATCTCACTAAGAACGGCAGACGAGATAGCAATCTTCTTTCCACTAATTACAGCAGACATAACAGTGTCATTTTTGGAGAATTTCCTGGTCTGATAGAAGTGTTCAACATCCTCCATGTAGACCATGTCTTCATGAGCCTCTAAAACAGGAACCAACGATGCCTCTTTGATCTTTTCCAGTAACGAGCGCATCAGATCAGTGCCAGAGAAATGGAATTTGTTGTAGTTAAAGTATCTTCCTTCGATAATCTTCTCCATTTCTGAATTTTAGAGAGTATAAATCTACAAAAAAACAGTTAACTTTCGCAACAGAAGGGTTGAGAGTTAGAGAGTTTGAGAATATTTAGGTGCGTAAGACGACTATACTGTTTCAGATCGGATTTTATAGGTTTTCTTTTGATTAGGTTTTCGTGATTTATCAGAACCGTTGATCTAATCTGACAGTTTTTTAATCGTGTGGATAGGAAAAGCGGATTTCAATTTTATTATTTTAATGTCAGATGGGCGGAAAACTCTATCGACACTAATCTGTTACTTATAAAAGCGCGTTTCTAATAATACGTTTTATGACCATGCTTATATAAGGTATCAGATGAGTAGAGTTAAACTTATCTGACAGACGAGTGATCTGTTATCTGATATTACTAGAGAATGCCAATAGCTAGTAATCTTCCTCTGCTGTTTGTCAATCCAGCAAGATAAAATAATCTTCAATCTTCAAGAATTAAGAATACATCTTCATGATAACCTAACTTCAACTAACTGTCATTAACAGATTTCATCTTTCAGAACAGAAGTACCGCTAGTCTTACACGTTCCCCCTGACTTTAAGAATTCATAAGTTAACTAGTCTGTTGAAGGTTAATCCTTGAATAAAATAGTGAATGACTAAGCTGTTGAACTTCAGTCTTCTTATGAGTTCCCCCTCAGCTTATGCATTGTTGGATGAAGATGAAGATGAAAGAAGACAAGTAATTAAGGGAAGGTTTTGATGATTTCCAAAACATCATAATCAGCTAAGTATGGTAAGCTTAGTTCCCTTAGAAGAATTTTGAACAAGTAAAAGAAGACATCAGAAGAGTTCAAAGTTCAAAGCTCAGAAGACTAGTGATCTCTTGCTGGATCAGCGAACAGAAGGGTAGATCATCAGCCGAGTCAAATCAGATGAGTTCAGTATTTGATCAGCAGAGTATCTATCAGCAGAGTCGTTTTGATCAGCAGAGTAGAAGAGGTCAAGAGATTAGTCCAACGGTAATAAATGCACTTGGTGTAATAAATGCTGTAAGAGAAGGGTAGTAATGGCAAATGATTGAAGATATCCTCGGATCAGCAGAGTGCATTAAATGCAGCATTAAATGCGATGGACAGAAAGGTACTGTACACAGTACGAAATGCTGCAGGGAGCCGTTTCAAAAAGAGCTGAAGGATGGATTTGATTTGTGACTTGCCTTCAACGGTCATAATTTCATCTCCATGTATAAATAGAGCTGAATTTCAAATCGAGCAATACACAACAACAATCAGAGATCGAAATTTCGAAGCCGAATTTCTCTAAGTCTCAAAAGCTCGAACAGCTCACTCGTCTGGTGGAAGTCATCTGTTGACAGAAACCCAGTTGAAGAAATCAGAAAAACATTATCTGAGTGATTTTGTAATAGCTGAGTGTTGTGCGAAGTGAGAATCCATCTGTGTGAGTGATTCTACTTTAGAGGATAGGTTTTCTTTGTGAATTCCTATTGTGAGCTTACAGCCTTCTCATTAGTTGTTTAGGTGTAAGTGGAGAAATATTGTAATCTTTGAGATTATAGTATAACCCAGAATCTGTGTGATCTGGAAGAGTGGACTAAAGGATTTTTATCCATATAACCACTATAAAAATTCTTTGTGTTATCTTGCATTTAAAGTTTTCTTGCATATTTTAAAGTTTGCATTTTAATCACTTTGAATCAAACAAAAGATTTTATAAGGAGTTTGAAAACTGGGGATAAAATCTTTTGGAACTTAGTTTACTTGTGAAAAACACTTTCAAACAATCCGCTGCAAGTATACTCTTGGAAAACTGTTTTGCTGATAAAACAGCTAAGTCATTGTAAGAAGAGTGGTCAGTCGTCTGTTCAAGATTTGTTCACGATCAGACTAGTCTGCTTACTGTTCTTCATCAGCTTAGTCTGCTGACAGAAGACTGAAAAGTTTTTAAGTTCAAAAATTTTCAGAGGTCTATTCACCCCCCCCCCTCTAGACCTCATCTGACCACTTGGGACCAACAAGTGGTATCAGAGCAGGTGGTTCATTAGAATCAGCTGCCTGATCAACGAGCTTGATCCGAGTGTTTTTCAAAGGTTTTCAAAACTTTTCAAAAGAGCATCTTTTTGAAAAATAAAAACTTTTTGAAAAATGGATTGTATCAGTCATGTTCCCCACATTGCTGGTATGTCCTTTGAGGACTGGAAAATCAGAATGGAGATTTTCCTTGCTGCCTATAATGACAACATGCATACATGTATCATTAAAGGTCCATTTAGATTCACAAAGACCATAAAAATAAATGAAGTAGATACGGTTGTGGAGAAAGACCTTCATGAGATGACTCCAGAAGAGATAAAGCTTTACAATCTAGATAAAGTTGGGAGATTCATCATGACCAAAGCCCTGGATAATGATCGGTTTGACAAAGTCAAACATTGCAAAACTGCAAAGGAGATGTGGGATAAGGTCAGAGACATGAGTGAAGGAAATGATGCTATTAAAGAGCATCAGCTCAGTGTTGCATTGGAAAAGCTGGACAACTTCAAGATGAAGTCTGGAGAAACCATTGATCAGATGGATACCAGATTTACCAGAACTCTGAACGAAGTTTTGAAGCTGGGAAAGACTTTCACTGACAAAGAAATCTCTGTCAGAGTACTGAAGGCTCTACCATCCAAGTTCAACATGAAGGTGACAGCAATGGAAGAATCAAGAGATCTGGGCAAGATTTCTCTAACAGAGCTGTTCTCCGCACTCAAGGCTTATGAGTATAAACTGCCAAGGATGGGAATTGAAGAAACCTCAACTTCAGGACCCACAGCTGCACTTGTTGCTGCTGAAAACACCAGAAGACCAGCCCAGAAAAGCAAAGAAGTGGACTCATCTGATGAAGCCACTCTACTCAACAAAAAGGAGTACACTGCTGGAGATGTAGCATTATTGATGAACAACTTCAAGAAGTTCTATAAGAGAAAGATGAAAAACAAATACAATCATGCTGCTTCTACTTCTAAACCTAACTTTTCTTCTCAAGATAAAGAGGATTATAAATCAAAACTGATGTGTTACAACTGCAGGAAATTGGGACACTTCATAAGAGACTGTCCATATCCAAAAGCAGAGAAGTACACTGAGGAAGAGAAGAAAATGAGAAAAGAAAGAAAGCATCAGAGAGGCAAGGCAATGATGGCTGAAGCAGAAAAGCCAGCTGCTGTCTACTCATCTGATTCAGACTCAGACTCGTCTGATGAAGAATCTTCTGATGAAGAAAAACCTGCTCTCCTGTGCCTGATGGCAAAGGACTCTGATGACTCTGAGGATGAGGTAACTCCTCTTAATGATGAATTATTTAATTCATTTGAACAAATGATGCTTAACAATACTGGTATTGCTGAAGCATATAAAAAGCTTAAGGAAGAGATGATCCTGCTAAAAGAGCAAAATAGTTCACTGAAACTTTTAGCTGAGAAGCCAAAAGAATCAGCTGAATATAAACAGCTTGAGCAAGAACATGAATCTCTGAAAGCTGAGTGTGAGGTTTATAAAGGAAAAATCATGGAACTTGAGAAAATTATTGAGTCTCATGATAAGTCTACTGTTGCATCCACGCATACATCTAAGAAACAGGAGACACCTTTAGTAAAGGATAAGCTAGAATTGAATCATACTGAAAAATTTATTTCTGCTGACAATAGTAAGGTCATTCTGTATGTTCAAACCTCTAGATCTACCTCAACTGAGAAAGTGGTAAAGGAGAAGAAATCTCCTAAGGCTAAAAAGAGCAAAGAGCCTAGTGTAGGAAATCAGACTAGTAAGACCAAACAGCAGAGTCCTAAAAAGTCTGCTGATAAAGCTAAATTGAACCAGTCTGTTGGTAAAGCTAAGTCTAAACAAGTTGAGCAAGCACCTAGTAAACCAAAGAAGCATAAGAATAAGAAAAATCAAAATGCTTGGTATGGAAATGAGTCATATTATGTGCATCCTGCTGCATATCATCCTATGTATCATGCACCTCAGTTTCCTAATTACTATGCACCTTACCCTGCTCATCCAATGCATGCATACCCTGCTTATCATGCACCTTACCCTGCTTATGAACATTATTCATATCATACTGATCATCAACATGACTTATCTGATAACTATGATAAAAATGAAACTGTTCATGCTCCTAAAACTCAGAAACCTAAGAAGCCTAAGACTTCAACATCTTGGGTTGTCAAGGGTGGAACTAATCCTTCAGGACCCTCTCAATAAGGGTACCTAAAACAATTTTATTTTTGTTTTGTAGGTTAGGATTAGGAGTCGGAGTAAAGTAGAGAAGATTTGGTACTTGGACAGTGGATGTTCAAGGCACATGTGTGGAAACATACATGAGTTGACTGATGCAGTTGCTGTGGATGGTCCAAAAGTCACTTTTGGAGACAGCAAAGAAGGCAAGATTAAAGCTAAAGGAAGATTAATCAAGGGAAACATAGAGATATCTGACGTCTCCTATGTTAAAGGCCTAAAATATAATCTGCTGAGCATAAGTCAATTTTGTGACAAGGGATATTCAGTCATCTTCTCAACAGATAAGTGCTACGTTGAACAAATTGGTACAAAGAAGGTAATTTTATCTGGAAGACGACAAGGAAATATCTACATAGTTGACTGGAATTCTGTTGACAAGAATTCAAGTGTTTGTTTGGTGGCATCTGCACCAAGTGAAGTCAGTTGGCTATGGCACAAGAGGATGAATCATTTAAACTTCAAGACCATAAACAGATTAATCAAGAATGATTTGGTAGAAGGGATTCCAAAAGCAGTCATGAGCAAAGACAAGCTCTGTGATGCATGTCAGAAGGGTAAACAAATCAAGTCATCATTCAAAGAAAAGAAGCACCAATCTTCTGGAAGAATATTGGAGCTGTTGCATATGGACTTATTTGGACCCATTGATCCAGTCAGCAATGGTGGAAAGAAATACTGCCTAGCTGTTGTGGATGATTATTCAAGATATACTTGGGTGATTTTCATGAAGAAGAAAAGTGAAACCAAGGAACATCTTACCAATCTGATGGAACTGATCCAGAATGAAAAGAGTATTAAGATATTGAAGATCAGATCAGATAGAGGGACAGAGTTTACAAACTCTACTGTTGAAGAGTACTGTAACTTGAAGGGAATACATCATGAGTATTCTGCTGCAAGAACCCCTCAACAGAATGGTGTTGCTGAAAGGAGAAACAGAACACTAAAAGAAGCTGTCAGAACCATGATAGCTGAAGCTAAGCTGCCTCAAAGATTTTGGGCAGAAGCAACAAACACAGCATGCTTCACCCAAAACAGATGTATGATCAACAAAAATCAGAACAAGACTCCATATGAAGTTTGGAACAATAGAAAACCAAACATTCATTACTTTAAGATTTTTGGTTGTAAATGTTTTGTATTGAATAATGGGAAAAATCACCTTACTGCATTTGCAGAAAAGGCTGATGAAGCTGTCTTTGTAGGATACTCATCTGTTAGTAAGGCTTATAGAGTTTTTAACAAAAGAACATTACTAATAGAAGAATCTATCCATATAGTATTTGATGAGCCAAGTCAATCTTCTGAAAAGAATCAAAGTGTAAATCAAGATCTGTCTGCTGATTTACAGAAGTTAGACGTTGGAAGAAATGAAGAATATGTTCCCATCATACTACCTAATCTAAGTTCAGCTGCTAACTCAAGTGCTGTTCATAATCACAGTGCTGATTGTCTAACAGACGAGTTGCAAACAGCTGACAGACCAGAGACTGTTCAACAGACGGCAAATGTTCAACAGACTACTACTAGAACTCCAACAGTAGTGTTGCAAGATCAAGACAGAGGACAACATCCTGATTTGCAACCTGATCTCAGATGGCTCAAGAATCACCCCCCTGAGTTAGTCATTGGTGATCCTTTAGATAGAGTGAAAACAAGAAGAGCAGCTGCACAAGATGCTATGTTTGTCACATTCCTATCTCAAATAGAGCCTAAACAAATTGAAGAAGCTCTAAATGACTCCTTCTGGATAGAAGCTATGCAAGAAGAGTTGAATCAATTTGAAAGGAATGAAGTCTGGTACTTAGTTCCTAGACCAAGTCATCAAAGAGTAATTGGCACTAAGTGGGTTTTCAGAAATAAAATGAATGAAGATGGTGTTGTCACCAGAAACAAAGCAAGACTAGTGGCCAAGGGTTATTGTCAAGAAGAAGGAATTGACTTTGATGAAACTTTTGCACCAGTAGCAAGACTTGAAGCAATCAGACTGTTTCTTGCCTATGCTGCTCACAAGAACTTCACTGTCTATCAGATGGATGTGAAGTCTGCTTTTCTCAATGGAGAATTGCAAGAAGAAGTGTATGTTGAACAACCTCCAGGATTTGAAGTCTATCAAGAAGAAGACAAAGTATATCGTCTGAAGAAAGCCTTATATGGACTGAAACAGGCTCCAAGAGCATGGTATGATACCCTATCTGATTTTCTTTTAATTAAAGGATTTCGTAAAGGTAAGGTAGATAAAACCTTGTTTACAATTGAATGGGAAAATCATATATTACTTGTGCAAAAATATGTGGACGATATTATTTTTGGTTCAACTAACCAACAGATGTGTGATAAGTTCTCCAAGCTAATGCAGAATAAGTTTGAAATGAGCATGATGGGTGAACTTAACTATTTTCTTGGATTGCAAGTTAGACAGTTGCCTGATGGGATATTCATCAGCCAAGCAAAATACACAAGAGATCTGTTCAAGAAATTTGGTATGGAAACTAGCTCAACAGCTACCATTCCTATGTCTACAAGTCTTCGTTTGGATAAAGATGAAGATGGCAAATCAGTGGACATAACCAAATATAGAGGCATTATTGGTTCATTGTTGTATCTAACAGCAAGCAGACCTGATATAATGTACTCAGTTGGAGTCTGTGCAAGATTTCAATCAAACCCCAAAGAATCTCATCTCTTAGCTGCCAAGAGGATATTGAAGTATGTTAAAGGCACTCAAGAATTGGGATTGTGGTATCCTAGAGAATCTGGATTTGAACTAATTGGCTATTCAGATTCAGACCTTGCTGGCTGCAAGATTGACAGAAAGAGCACAACAGGTGCCTGTCAGTTCTTAGGCAGTCGTCTGATCTCATGGATGAGTAAGAAGCAAACCTCAGTTTCTATATCTACTGCTGAAGCTGAATATATAGCCGCTGGAGCTTGCTGTGCACAGATACTTTGGTTGAAGCATCAACTAGAAGACTACAACATCAAGATCAGTGGAATTCCAATCTACTGTGACAATACAAGTGCAATCTCACTTACTCAGAACACTACAAGTCATTCAAGGACTAAACATATTGAGATTAAACATCATTTCATTAGAGATCATGTTGAAAAAGGCAATGTTTTGATTGAGTATGTTCATACTGATAATCAGATTGCTGACATCTTCACCAAACCTCTTAGTGAAGCAAGGTTCTCAACTCTAAGAGCTGAGTTAGGATTACTTAACCTGGATGCATAAGCTGAGGGGGAACTCATCAGAAGACTGGAGTTCAACAGCTTAGTCATCAGATTATTTCATTCAAGAATTAACTCTCAACAGACTAGTTAACTTATGAATTCTTAAAGACAGGGGGAACGTGTAAGACTAGCGGTACTTCTGCTCTAAAAGATGAAATCTGTTAATGACAGTTAGTTGAAGTTATGTTATCATGAAGATGTGTTCTTAATTCTTGAAGATTGAAGATTACTTTATCTTGCTGGATTGACAAACAGCAGAGGAAGATTACTAGCTATTGGCATTCTCTAGTAATATCAGATAACAGATCACTCGTCTGTCAGATAAGTTAAACTCTACTCATCTGATTTATTATATAAGCATGGTCATAAATCGCACTTTAAAAACGCGCTTTTATAAGTAAACAGATTAGTGTCGATAGAGTTTCCCGCCCATCTGACATTAAAATAATAAAATTGAAATCCGCGACTCTCATCCGCACGATTTAAAACTGTCAGATTAGATCAACGGTTTAGATAAATCACGAAAACCAAATCAAAAGGAAACCTATAAAATCCGATCTGAACAGAATAGTCATCTTACGCACTCAAAAACTCTCAAACTCTCTAACTCTCAAACCCTACTGCTTCGAAAGTTCACTGTTCTTTTGCAGAATCTACTCTCAAATCTCTGAAAATGGACAAGATTGTTGAGGGAAGATACTTCAACTACAGCAAATTTCATTTCTCTGGCACCGATTTGATGCGCTCTCTACTGGTAAAGATCAAAGAAGCATCATTGGTTCCTGTTTTGGAGGCTCACGAAGATAGAGTCTACTTAGAGGATGTCTACCACTTCTACCTGACCAGAAAATTCAACGATGATGACACTGTTATGACTGCTGTCATTGGTGGTAAGAAAATCGCTGTATCTGCTGCTGTTCTTAATGAAGTTTATAAGTTGACAGACAAGGGAGGAGATGTGACCTCGTTAGGGTCAGAAAAAGAAGAGGAATTTTGGAGTATTTGTGCTAAGAAGGGAGAGAAGATGACTGGGACTTTGATGAAGACCCAGCTGAAGGATGAATACCAAAGATTTGCTGATATCATAGCAAAGGTTCTAGATTGTGCTACGGGTTCTTTGGATGGGTTGCCAAGGAAAAGACTCTACACCATGATATGCATCTACTATGGGATGAAAGTGAACTGGGCTGCTCATGTTTATGAGCTGTTAAGTGACAAAAGGCATTCTCATGCCATTCTGCTGAGTAACTTGTTTGCTTCTCTGCAATGCCCTATGGGTGGAGGAAAGCAAACCCATGGAAGCAAAGAATTCAAACTCTACGAACCAGTGAGGCAACTGGTGGAAAAACCAAAGAGAAAAGCCCCCAAACAGTCTAAGAAGACTCCTTCTAAGAAGAGCAAGAAGGAAGGTCAGACTAGTCAGTCTGCTGAGCCAACAGCACAGTCTGCTGTTGTGGCTGGATCAGCAGAACCCGAAATTAAAGTCTCTAAGAAGGTGGTAGATGACTTCACTGTTGAAATTGAAAATATGAAGACAGGGTCATCCTCTGAAGAAACTGAATCTGAAGAGGAAATTCCACTTCAAAGATTGAAGAGACTAAGGACTAGGAGTGAAGCAAGGGGACCTCCTACTGCCAACCCCCCTGCTGTCAAGAAAATTCCTAAGTCAAAGGCTAAGAGAAAGGTCACCTTCTCTGAAGAGCCTGTTGAAACTGTAAGAAAGACAACAACTGACGCAGAAAGGCCATTAAATGTTGAAGAACCAGTTGTTGAAGCTACTAAGGCTGCTACTGCTGAGCCTGAAAGTGTTCCTACAGTTGAAGTGACAACAGAAGCCTCAACTGCTGCACTATCTGCTGATAAAGAAAAGGAACAGCAGACTAGTACATCACTAGAGGGAAAAATTCTGTTGCTGCATCCTAATCCAGTTGCTGCAACACCTATCCAAGCAGTTGAGAGCCCTGAATCTAGAAGAAAGAGGATTGGCAAAACCTCAACTTATGTGACTGTTGCAGAGAAGATGAGACTGGACGCTGCTGAAAAGCAAAGGATTGCTGCTGAGAAAGCAGAAGAAGATAGGCTGAAAAGCCTAGAGTTAAAAAGGCTGGAAGAAGAAGCCAGCAAGATGACTCAAGAGCAGAGAGATGCTTTTGAGGCAGCAGAGTTGGCTGCTGTCATTGAAGCAAGCATCAAGGATGCTCATGGTCCTCAGCGTACTGGTGGGATAGTTATTGGTGAGCAAAGAGATCCAAATAAACCAATACCAGCTATGCCTGCACCTAAGATTAAGGAAAAGAGAAGAGAAGAAATAAGATTATCTCTTGAAATTGTCAGGGAAGACCCTGCAATTTTTGAAGAATTTCTCAGAAGACTAGACGCTGAAAATGAAAGAGTCAACCGTCTGACACTCTTCCATTCTGAAAAGATTAAATACAACAGATGGAGAGAATTCAGATTAACTAAGAGTCCTGCTGAAATGGCCAAGTGGAAAGAATTCAAGGCTACAGAAGATTGGGTATTGAAATGGCTTGAGACAAATTCACTTATTCAAGCACTTGATTCAGAATTCTTTCTGGACAGGTTAAGGATGAGGATATGTCACATAGTCAAGGAAGAGGCCAAGAAGATCTTTGCATCCATTTCTGAGGATTTTGATGACTCAGTAGATCTCAAAGAAAGATCTATTAAGCTGGCTATTGCTCAAGCAATGGAGCTTTGGGCCAAGAAAGCAAGGAAGTTAAGGGGACAACCAAGCTCACTGGTCCCACTTCCTAACATCAAGCACATTGTCTATGGACCAAACATCAAACCCTATGAAGAGCTGCCAGAGGAACCAACAACTACTTTTATTCATCTTGACAACTTTACTTGGATTTGTAACAGGTCTGCAGTGGACAATGAAGGACTGATGCAGACAGTTGAAACTGTCAAGAAGATAATATCACCTGCTAATGAAGAAAAAGACAAGTCTTCTGATCAACCAAAGCAAATTGAGGGTACTTCAGACCCATCTGATCAAGACAAGGTGCAGGATGATAAGTCTGATGCTGCTGATGAATCAAAGAAGGAAGAAGAAACTCCAGCAGATCAGTTAAAGGAGAAAGAAGTTGCTGATAAAGGAGATGATCAGGCTAAGGAGAAGGAAAGCACTCCAAGCCTTGCTGATAGCTCAGCAGATCAGTCTCTTGCACTGACAATTCAACCAACAGAGCAACTTACCAAAGAAACACCTGTTGCTACAACAGAGACAAATCTGTTAGACTCCATTCATCAAATGTTTACCAAATCCATGAAGGAGATGAAAGAAGAGTTAAAAGCAGAAGTGTTAGCTGCTGTTCATCAACCTATTCAGAAGGTTGTTGCTGCTGTTCCTACTGATTTAATGAAAGATACTGCTCAGAATGTACAATCTATATGTCAGGATATGGATATACTAAGGAGAAGGACACAAAGCACTACTGAAGGTTGGAAAAACATTGAACAGACTGTTGAATTGGCACTCCAAGCAGAAGATGAAGTCATGGGCAACATGATGAACGACTTCAAAGCTTCATCAAATTGGATTCTGGGAACTCAAATCCAATTAGGTGATCAAGGAGAAGATCTGCTCAAGGAGATGAGAGCATTCAAAGCCAATCAACTTAAACAGCAAGCTCAGATCAATGCAATGGAGGAGAACATCAAACTTCTATGTGATTCTCTTCTAATTACACCAGTTGCACCACAATATCCACCTGTCCCTGCTGATGATGACAAAAAGGGGGAAGAAAGGATATTTGGACAGATGAGAGTTGGAACTTCCTATGAAAGAGTCAGAAGATCTGTTGAAGAGGAAGAAGACAACCAAGATGAAGCAACTGAAGTGTTAGAAGAATCTGCTGGTGAGACTGCTAAAAATATGGAAGAATCAAGCAGACCAACAGATAAGAGAATAACAAAAGAAGAAGACCAAGCTGAAGAGGAAGAATCTGAAGCAAAAGCCTAGTCAGACAAAGAACTAGCTGCTGCCAAAGATTCAGCTGAAGAACAGCTTGATCCAGATGTCAAGAAAAGGAAGTTAGAGCTGCTGAAGAAAAGATTCATTGAAAATTTGGAAGCTGAGACTTCTAAATTATCTGAAGAAGAATCTGAGAAAGAAGACAAGGAAGAAAAGAAGACAGAAGACTAGCCTTGGCTAGATTTTCTTTATATTAAAAATCCTTGTAATCTTTTAAAGTATTTTGTACTTTTCATCTTTCAACTTGTAAAATGTAATCAGTTCATTATCTATAAAATTGCAAGTTTGACTCCAACACATCATTTCTATCTCAGAAATTTTTGAGGATCAAAACTTTAGTTTAGGTACAGGTACTTAGCTGGAGTTTTGTCATCATCAAAAAGGGGGAAATTGTTGGATGAAGATGAAGATGAAAGAAGACAAGTAATTAAGGGAAGGTTTTGATGATTTCCAAAACATCATAATCAGCTAAGTATGGTAAGCTTAGTTCCCTTAGAAGAATTTTGAACAAGTAAAAGAAGACATCAGAAGAGTTCAAAGTTCAAAGCTCAGAAGACTAGTGATCTCTTGCTGGATCAGCGAACAGAAGGGTAGATCATCAGCCGAGTCAAATCAGATGAGTTCAGTATTTGATCAGCAGAGTATCTATCAGCAGAGTCGTTTTGATCAGCAGAGTAGAAGAGGTCAAGAGATTAGTCCAACGGTAATAAATGCACTTGGTGTAATAAATGCTGTAAGAGAAGGGTAGTAATGGCAAATGATTGAAGATATCCTCGGATCAGCAGAGTGCATTAAATGCAGCATTAAATGCGATGGATAGAAAGGTACTGTACACAGTACGAAATGCTGCAGGGAGCCGTTTCAAAAAGAGCTGAAGGATGGATTTGATTTGTGACTTGCCTTCAACGGTCATAATTTCATCTCCATGTATAAATAGAGCTGAATTTCAAATCGAGCAATACACAACAACAATCAGAGATCGAAATTTCGAAGCAGAATTTCTCTAAGTCTCAAAAGCTCGAACAGCTCACTCGTCTGGTGGAAGTCATCTGTTGACAGAAACCCAGTTGAAGAAATCAGAAAAACATTATCTGAGTGATTTTGTAATAGCTGAGTGTTGTGCGAAGTGAGAATCCATCTGTGTGAGTGATTCTACTTTAGAGGATAGGTTTTCTTTGTGAATTCCTATTGTGAGCTTACAGCCTTCTCATTAGTTGTTTAGGTGTAAGTGGAGAAATATTGTAATCTTTGAGATTATAGTATAACCCAGAATCTGTGTGATCTGGAAGAGTGGACTAAAGGATTTTTATCCATATAACCACTATAAAAATTCTTTGTGTTATCTTGCATTTAAAGTTTTCTTGCATATTTTAAAGTTTGCATTTTAATCACTTTGAATCAAACAAAAGATTTTATAAGGAGTTTGAAAACTGGGGATAAAATCTTTTGGAACTTAGTTTACTTGTGAAAAACACTTTCAAACAATCCGCTGCAAGTATACTCTTGGAAAACTGTTTTGCTGATAAAACAGCTAAGTCATTGTAAGAAGAGTGGTCAGTCGTCTGTTCAAGATTTGTTCACGATCAGACTAGTCTGCTTACTGTTCTTCATCAGCTTAGTCTGCTGACAGAAGACTGAAAAGTTTTTAAGTTCAAAAAATTTCAGAGGTCTATTCACCCCCCCCCCTCTAGACCTCATCTGACCACTTGGGACCAACATGCATCCAAATTAAGTAGTCCTAACTCAGCTCTTAGAGTTGAGAACCTTGCTTCACTTAGAGGTTTAGTGAAGATATCAGCAATCTGATTATCAGTATGAACATACTCAATCACAACATTGCCTTTTTCCACATGATCTCTAATGAAATGATGTTTGATCTCAATATGTTTAGTCCTTGAATGACTTGTAGTGTTCTGAGTAAGTGAAATTGCACTTGTATTATCACAGTAGATTGGAATTCCACTAATCTTGATGTTGTAGTCTTCTAGTTGATGTTTCAACCAAAGTATATGTGCACAGCAAGCTCCAGCAGCTATATATTCAGCTTCAGCAGTAGATATAGAAACTGAGGTCTGTTTCTTACTCATCCATGAGATCAGACGACTACCTAAGAACTGACAGGCACCTGTTGTGCTCTTTCTGTCAATCTTGCAGCCAGCAAGGTCTGAGTCTGAATAACCAATAAGCTCAAATCCAGATTCTCTAGGATACCATAATCCCAATTCTTGAGTGCCTTTAACATATTTCAATATCCTCTTGGCAGCTAAGAGATGAGATTCTTTGGGGTTTGATTGAAATCTTGCACAGACTCCAACTGAGTACATTATGTCAGGTCTGCTTGCTGTTAGATACAACAATGAACCAATAATGCCTCTATATTTGGTTATGTCCACTGATTTGCCATCTTCATCTTTATCCAACCGAAGACTTGTAGACATAGGAATTGTAGCAGTAGAGCTAGTTTCCATACCAAACTTCTTGAACAGATCTCTTGTGTATTTTGCTTGGCTGATGAATATTCCATCAGGCAACTGTCTAACTTGCAATCCAAGAAAATAATTAAGTTCACCCATCATGCTCATTTCAAACTTATTCTGCATCAGCTTGGAGAACTTATCACACATCTGTTGATTAGTTGAACCAAAAATAATATCGTCCACATATATTTGCACAAGTAATATATGATTTTCCCATTCAATTGTGAACAAGGTTTTATCTACCTTACCTTTTCGAAATCCTTTAATTAAAAGAAAATCAGATAGGGTATCATACCATGCTCTTGGAGCCTGTTTCAGTCCATAGAGGGCTTTCTTCAGACGATATACTTTGTCCTCTTCTTGATAGACTTCAAATCCAGGAGGTTGCTCAACATACACTTCTTCTTGCAGTTCTCCATTGAGAAAAGCAGACTTCACATCCATTTGATAGACAGTGAAGTTCTTGTAAGCAGCATAGGCAAGAAACAGTCTGATTGCTTCAAGTCTTGCTACTGGTGCAAATGTCTCATCAAAGTCAATTCCTTCTTCTTGACAATAACCTTTGGCCACTAGTCTTGCTTTGTTTCTGGTGACAACACCATCTTCATTCATCTTATTTCTGAATACCCACTTAGTGCCAATTACTCTTTGATGACTTGGTCTAGGAACTAAGTACCAGACTTCATTCCTTTCAAATTGATTCAACTCTTCTTGCATAGCTTCTATCCAGAAGGAATCATTGAGAGCTTCTTCAATTTGCTTAGGCTTTATTTGAGATAGAAATGTGACAAACATGGCATCTTGTGCAGCAGCTCTTCTTGTTTTCACTCTATCTAAAGGATCACCAATGACTAACTCAGGTGGGTGATTCTTGAGCCATCTGAGATCAGGTTGTAGATCAGGATGTTGTCCTCTGTCTTGATCTTGCAACACTACTGTTGGAGTTCCAGTAGTAGTCTGTTGAACATTTGCAGTCTGTTGAACAGTCTCTGGTCTGTCAGCTGTTTGCAACTCGTCTGTTAGACAATCAGCACTGTGATTTTGAACAGCACTTGAGTTAGCAGCTGAACCAAGATTAGGTAGTATGATGGGAACATATTCTTCATTTCTTCCAATGTCTAACTTCTGTAAATCAGTAGACAGTTCTTGATTAACACTTTGATTCTTTTCAGAAGATTGACTTGGCTCATCAAATACTACATGGATAGATTCTTCTATTAGTAATGTTCTTTTGTTAAAAACTCTGTAAGCCTTACTAACAGATGAGTATCCTACAAAGACAGCTTCATCAGCCTTTTCTGCAAATGCAGTAAGGTGATTTTTCCCATTATTCAATACAAAACATTTACAACCAAAAATCTTAAAGTAATGAATGTTTGGTTTTCTGTTGTTCCAAACTTCATATGGAGTCTTGTTCTGATTTTTGTTGATCATACATCTGTTTTGGGTAAAGCATGCTGTGTTTGTTGCTTCTGCCCAAAATCTTTGTGGCAGCTTAGCTTCAGCTATCATGGTCCTGACAGCTTCTTTTAGTGTTCTGTTTCTCCTTTCAGCAACACCATTCTGTTGAGGGGTTCTAGCAGCTGAATACTCATGATGTATTCCTTTGATATTATAATACTCTTCAACAGTAGAGTTTGTAAACTCTGTCCCTCTATCTGATCTGATCTTTAATATTTTGATACTCTTCTCATTCTGGATCAGTTCCATCAGATTTGTAAGATGTTCCTTGGTTTCACTTTTCTTCTTCATGAAAATCACCCAAGTATATCTTGAATAATCATCCACCACAGCTAGGCAGTATTTCTTTCCACCATTGCTGACTGGATCAATGGGTCCAAATAAGTCCATATGTAGCAGCTCCAATATTCTTCCAGAAGATTGGTGCTTCTTGCCTTTAAATGATGACTTGATTTGTTTACCATTCTGACATGCGTCACATAGCTTGTCCTTGTTCATGACAGCTTTTGGAATCCCTTCTACCAAATCATTCTTGATTAATCTGTTTATGGTCTTGAAGTTTAAATGATTCATTCTCTTGTGCCATAGCCAACTCACTTCACTTGGTGCAGATGCCACCAAACAAATACTTGAATTCTTATCAGCAGAATTCCAGTCGACTATGTATATATTTCCCTGTCTTCTTCCAGATAAAATTACCTTCTTTGTACCAATCTGTTCAACATAACACTTATCTGTTGAGAAGATGACTGAATATCCTTTGTCACAAAATTGACTTAGGCTCAGCAGATTATATTTGAGGCCTTTAACATAAGAGACGTCAGATATCTCAATGTTTCCTCTGATCAGTTTCCCTTTAGCTTTAATCTTGCCTTCTTTGCTATCTCCAAAAGTTACTTTTGGACCATCCACAGCAACTGCATCAGACAGCTCATGTATGTTTCCACACATGTGTCTTGAACATCCACTGTCCAAGTACCAGATCTTCTCTACTTTACTCCTACTCCTAATCCTATCCTACAAAACAAAATAAAAATTGTTTTAGGTACCCTTATTGAGAGGGTCCTGAAGGATTAGTTTCACCTTTGACAACCCAAGATGTTGATGTCTTAGGCTTCTTAGGCTTCTGAGTTTTGACAGGAGCATGAACAGCTTCATTTTTATCATAGTTATCAGAAAAGTCATATAGATGATCAGTATGATAAGGAAAGTGTTCATAAGCAGGGTTAGGTGCATGATAAGTAGGGTATGCATGCATTGGATGAGCAGTGTAAGGTGCATAGTAACCTGGAAATTGAGGTGCATGATACATAGGATGATATGCAGCAGGTTGCACATAATATGACTCATTTCCATACCAAGCATTTTGATTTTTCTTGTTTTTATGCTTCTTTGGCTTACTAGATGCTTGCTCAGTTTGTTTTGACTTAGTTTTACCAACAGATTGATTCAATTTAGCTTTATCAGCAGACTTCTTAGGACTCTGCTGTTTGGTCTTACTAGTCTGATTTCCTACACTAGGCTCTTTGCTCTTTTTAGCCTTAGGAGATTTCTTCTCCTTTAATTCTTTCTCAGGTGAAGCAGGTTTAGTTGTCTGAACATAAAGAATGACCTTACTATTGTCAGCTGATATAAATTTTTCAGTATGTTTCAGTTCAATCTTATCCTGTTCTAAAGGTATCTTCTGTTTACTAGATGTATGCGTGGATGCAACAGATGATTTCTCATGAGACTCGATAATCTTTTCAAGTTCCATGATTTTTCCTTTATAGACTTCACATTCAGCTTTCAGAGATTCATGTTCTTGCTCAAGCTGTTTATATTCAGCTGATTCCCTTGGCTTTTCAGCTAAGAGTTTCAGTGAACTATTTTGCTCTTTTAGCAGGATCATCTCTTCCTTAAGCTTTTTATATGCTTCAGCAATACCAGTATTGTTAAGCATCATTTGTTCAAATGAATTAAATAATTCATCATTAAGAGGAGTTACCTCATCCTCAGAGTCATCAGAGTCCTTTGCCATCAGGCACAGGAGAGCAGGTTTTTCTTCATCAGAAGATTCTTCATCAGACGAGTCTGAATCTGAATCAGATGAGTAGACAGCAGTCAGCTTTTCTGCTTCAGCCATCATTGCTTTTCCTCTCTGATGCTTTCTTTCTTTTCTCACTTTCTTCTCCTCTTCAGTGTACTTTTCTGCTTTTGGATATGGGCAGTCTTTGATGAAGTGTCCCAATTTCCTGCAGTTGTAACACATTAGTTTTGATTTATAATCATCTTTATCTTGAGAAGAAAAGTTAGGTTTAGAAGTAGAAGCATTGTTGTATTTGTTCTTCATTTTTCTTTTGTAGAACTTCTTGAAATTATTCATCAACAGTGCAACATCTCCAGCTGCGTACTCCTTTTTGTTGAGTAGAGTGGCTTCATCAGATGATTCCACTTCTTTGCTTTTCTGTGCTGGTCTTCTAGTATTTTCAGCAGCAACCAGTGCAGCTGTGGGTCCTGAAGTTGAGGTTTCTTCAATTCCCATTCTAGGCAGTTTATACTCGAATGCCTTGAGTACAGAAAACAGCTCAGTAAGAGAGATTTTTCCCAAATCCCTTGATTCTTCCATTGCTGTAACTTTCATGTTGAACTTTGGGGGCAGGGCCTTTAGTACTCTGACAGTGATCTCTTTGTCAGTGAAGGTCTTTCCCAACTTTAAAACTTCATTCAGAGTCCTGGTGAATCTGGTATCCATCTGATCAATGGTTTCTCCAGACTTCTTCTTGAAGTTGTCAAGTTTCTCCAAGGCAACAGTGAGCTGATGCTCTTTAATAGCATCATTGCCTTCGCTCATATCTCTGACTTTGTCCCACATCTCCTTTGCAGTTTTGCAATGTTTGACCTTGTCAAACCGATCATTATCCAGGGCTTTAGTCATGATGAATCTCCCAACTTTATCTAGATTGTAAAGCTTTATTTCCTCTGGAGTCATCTCATGAAGGTCTTTTTCCACAACCGTATCCACTTCATTGATCTTTAAGGTCTTTGTGAATCTGAATGGACCTTTAATGATACATGTGTACATGTTATCATTATAAGCAGCAAGGAAAATCTCCATTCAGATTTTCCAGTCCTCAAAGGACATACCAGCAATGTGGGGAACATGGCTGATACAATCCATTTTTCAAAAAGTTTTGATTTTTCAAAAAGATGCTCTTTTGAAAAGTTTTGAAAACCTTTGAAAAACACTTGGATCAAGCTCGTTGATCAGGCAGCTGATTCTAATGAACCACCTGCTCTGATACTACTTGTTGGTCCCAAGTGGTCAGATGAGGTCTAGAGGGGGGGTGAATAGACCTCTGAAAATTTTTGAACTTAAAAACTTTTCAGTCTTCTGTCAGCAGACTAAGATGATGAAGAACAGTAAGCAGACTAAGCTGATCGTGAACAAATCTTTGATCAGCAGACTGACCACTCTTCTTACAATGACTTAGCTGTTTTTTCAGCAAAACAGTTTTCAAAGAGTATACTTGCAGCGGATTATTTGAAAGTGTTTTTCACAAGAAAACTAAGTTCTAAAAGATTTTATCCCCAGTTAGAAACTCCTTATAAAATCTTTTGATTGATTCAAAGTGTTTAAAATGCAAACCTTTTAAATTATGCAAGAAAACTTTAAATGCAAGATAACACAAAGAATTTTTATAGTGGTTATATGGATAAAAATCCTTTAGTCCACTCTTCCAGATCACTTAGATTCTGGGTTATACTATAATCACACAGATTACAATATTTCTCCACTTACACCTAAACAACAAATGTAAAGGCTATAAGCTCACAATAGGAAGTCACTCAGAAATCCTATCCTCTAAAGTAGAATCACTCACAAAGATGGATTCTCACTTCGCACAACACTCAGCTATTACAAAATCACTCAGATAATGTTTTTCTGTTTTCTTCAACTGGGTTTCTGTCAACAGATGACTTCCACCAGACGAGTGAGCTGTTCGAGCTTTTGAGACTTAGAAAAATTCTGCTTCAAAATCGAAATCTCTGATTGTTGTTGTTGTTGCTCGATTTAAATTCAGCTCTATTTATACATGGAGATGAAAATATGACCGTTGAAGGCAAATCACAATTCACATCCATCCTTCAGCTCTTTTGAAACGGCTCCCTGCAGCAATCCGTACAGTGTACAGTACTTTCTGTCCATCACATTTAATGCTGCATTAAATGCACTCTGCTGATACGAGGATATCTTCAATCATTTGCCATTACTACCCTTCTCTTTCAGCATTTATTACACCAAGTGCATTTATTACCGTTGAACTGATCTCATGATCTCTTCCACTCTGCTGATCGAAGCAACCCTTCTGATAGGTACTCTGCTGATCAAATACTGAACTAATCTGATTTGACTCGGCTGATGACCTACCCTTCTGTTTGTTGTTTCAGCAAGAGATCACTAGTCTTCTGGTCTTTGAACTCTTATGATATCTTCTTTACTTGTTCAAAGATCCTTCTAAGGGAACTAAGCTTTCCATACTTAGCTGATTATGATGTTTTGGAAATCATCAAAACCTTCCCTTAAATTCTGACTTCTTTCATCTTCATCTTCATCCAACAAAAATACTGGTTGTATCCAGGTGTACCTGGCCTAGCCTGAGTGATCCTTTGAGCTTCGAGAATCACGTTTCCTTCTTCTAACACAGTTAACACTTCTTCCTTTGAACTGTTAAGTTCGGTAAACTGAATTTTTCCCGCTCTAGGAGGTCGAGCTCGTTCATAGGTAAGTCCATAGGAATTCGACCCTTGGGGCGGCATATGTGGTTTATAGGTGTTGATTCGCTGCCAAACAGACCCTCTGCTCGATCCTCCGTAATCACCGGGTTCTGGGATAGGAGCTCGATCATGTTTCTTGTTTAGAGGAAGTTTCACAGTATGTGAGCTTTTCAGCTTATTCATCTCTTCCTGAATCATGTATTTCTCAGCAATTTCCATAATTCGCTCAAAGGATTTCGGCTGTTTTCTACACAAGGCGTTTCCGAACTGAGTGCTTTTTGTTAGTTCGAACATCAATGAGGACAAATATTCAATCTGCGGGGTGTCAACTTTAAGAAGTTCGATACTGAACCTAGCTAACCATTGTCTCAAAGTTTCTCCTTCCAATTGTTTTACGGTTCCCAAATGATTTGCGGGTAACCTCGGTTTCCTTTGACTAGCAAATTGATGTTTTAATTTATCGCAAAATTCCTCGAAGGAAAATATGGAGTTAGGTGGCAAATTTCCGAACCAGTCGAGGGCAATTCCCTCAAAGGTAGTAACCATGATCTTGCAACAAAAGTCCTCAGAATGTCCGTACAAGTTCATCACATTAATAAAGCTGTTAATGTGTTCCCCGGGGTCGGTAGTCCCGTTATACCGTGGCAGCCTGGTCGGTACAGTTTTTGCGTTTCGAGCTTCGCGTATTTCTTGACAAAACGGCGAGCAACGCATGATACTGTTTGAAACCTCCCTGCCTCGCAGACTCTCCCTATTCGGAACATTTCCCGCTCGTCTGCCAGCACAATTGCCACGAGGAATTCCTATCAATGAACCTTCCTTCTCCAACTCCTTAGCTAATCTCTCTTGTACTATTTTTTCCAGTTCAAAATCAGTAACCCTTTTGTAGGTCGATTTTTTGTTTCTGACAGCACCAGAAGGGTGGCTCTCCCCTACAATTGAATCTTCCACATCATGTACTGATTCCGGCGGAATTTCTGATCGAGCATTGATTCTTGATGGCATACCCCGAGGAAGGTTTGTTGCTGGCGCATGCGATATAGATCGCAGCACACTGTTCTCCTTATGGATGTTCGAAGATGGTATTTCAGGTCTCCCGTGAACTGCTGGCTGATCTACAGGTGATTGATCAGCCCTTCCCCCGTTCAGAAACTCCCTGCACATCGTGCCTATGATGGACCTTAGATCTCCAAATGTCGTGTGAATTGGAACATTATCCTGTGGTATAACCGGTGGAACCTCAGGTTGCTGAGCCGCACGCGACAGATTATCGGGCTCATTATTGACCGAATTCTGTGCTCCTGCTGCATGGGAGGGTTCACCTCGGTTATACGTATTCCTCCTCGTAGTAGGCATATTTCGATCTAATACTCGAATAAGGCCCCACGGTGGGCGCCAATTGATCTTACGTGAATTCGTTTGATCGATAAGAGGGGTGTAAAATGCCGTGCTAATGTATGTAAATGAAGATAAAAGATCAATAGTATTATATTCAGAATGATCGAGTACAGATTACAAGAATTGGGAGTCCTATCAGAGCATTATTGGATGCCGTACAAGCTAGAGGGTGAAATACATATATAAGAAAGCCTATGCTATATTTCCTATGTAATCGAGCAGTAGCCTCGGAGAAAGAGCACCTGGGAAGTTGTGTTATCGTCATAAATGCTTGGGGTATTTATAGCGGAGACCTGGAGCCAGGTGAACCAACCACAGGTGTGTATTGCTCAGCCCATGGGCCTGGTCCTAAGCTTGGCCCAACAGTGATTTGGACCCTAAGCTTCCTTAGTTGAGTCAGCGCAGGATTCCTAAGCTGTGAGCTCGAATTTATGCTCATGAGACCGAGAATGATGAATTTCGAACTCTCTAGGCTGCAGTTGCGTTGAGTCCAAGTTACCCCTCATCAAAAACCATTGCCGATTCCTCCTTCAGATATTAATGACGAGGTCGATGACCATTTTATCGATCCAGAGGAAGAGGAAAACGATATCGAGTCAGCAAAACAAGGAGACGTCGCTGGCGAACAGAAGATTCTGGACGACGACCAAGCTGTGTGATACATTGTTCTCTGAAATAACCTTTGTAACTATTTACCATAGGTTTAATTATAATATTACTTTTTTATCCCTTTGTAAGATAAACGTTTCATATTCTGACAGTCACGTCCTTTCGTCTTCTTTGTAATAATTCAGACAAGTCATTAACTTTGCCGTAATCATTATGCGTATGTCTTTTCAAATTCTAGTGTTTATTCCAAGGCCAGTTTCTGTATTTCACGCCCTTTCTTTGGGTCTATCGCGTCTTTTCGTATAGTATAAATATAAAAGGTAAAAACTTGACTCGCTATTTACCGCTTTACTCATTTCTTAACAGAATACTTCTTTCTTCAGCAGGTCGATAAGCTTTCTCGATATTTTAATTTTACTTTTTGAATTCCAATCATGAGTAATCTTTTTGGTAACACATCGAAGCGTCCTTCCCGTGAGAACGCTAAAAATATCAGACTGAAGAAGTCTCGAACACAGGGGCCCTCGATGGAACCTCCTCGTTCGTCTTCCGTTAGTAGGTCGGCGACTGATAATCCTGTCATCCCTTCTGAACCTTTTTCCGTAGTCAGTTCGTCTTTCACACAACAAAACTTTTCCTCTTCTGGTGTGGTAGGAAGGAGGCCTTCCCCTGGTCGGGTGGCCTTTGGCGATTCGTCATTTATGGAGCAAGCTTTTGACGTACCCTTTTCTTCAAGCACTTCTTCTTTCGAACATGGCACATATGAACATGTTCCTGTTAATTCTCTTCCTTTTTCTACTTCTGTTGCCCTGGTTGTCAGCGGAGGCCAAGTTGGTGTTGTCTCAGAGGTGATTAATCAGGGTTCCTTTGTAAATCCCTCCACAACACAACCTATTTCTCAAGATTTCCCTGATTACTTGTTTAATGATACTACTGTGATGACTACTTCTTTTGAATCTGGCAGGCCTTCTGGAGGTCGGGCCGGATCAAGGTTCGGTCGGCGGACCGTTATTTCTGCTTCGGGTAAGGAGACCTCGGTTAGTCCCAACGAGAGGGAATCCCCCTGTCCGTTAGATGACCGTTGCATCCTCGAGCAAGTTACGGATATTATGCAGTCGGTAACTCAACGTCCTGACGGTGTACCTTCCGTTAGTGAACTGCCTGGCTCTGTTGAGCCTGACGCTCTGTCGTGGGATCTGGGCCTGAGCACTATCTTGCCTGGCGAGTTGAGGAAGCTGGAGGGTACCCCCAACGTTAGCCTTGTTCAGTCGCTGGTGAAGATATGTGAGCAGGTAAATATATTTTTGATTATTTTTCCCGCTTTTATTTTGATTGCCTTGTTATGTAAGGGCTTTCTTTTTCTTTTATTTTCTAGGCTAAATATTTTGCACTCCAGCTGGGTGTGCAAAATGATGATCTGTTGATCGGTAAGGATGCCTATCAACGTCGTTTGGAGTCAGAGACGGCGAAGGCCGCAGGGCAGACCCTCCAACTGCAGCTTGCTAATCATGATCTCAAAAAATTACAAGAAGAGAAGTCTGTCTGGGAGAAGGAGAAAAGTGATTTGGTTCAGGCTGCTGCCCTAGCAGAGGAGTCTCGACGGCAGGCCTATGAAGAAGGTTACGATGCCGGTTATCTAAAGTGTCAGGAGGAGTTGATGGCGTTTGTAGGTAACTTGACTCCTCGGAGGACTGTTTCTGCTAGTCGGCCTGTTGATAACAACCCTTCTCGGTGACCTGTTCGACCCGGCTGTTATTTTGAGTTTCTTCTCATTTTTTTTTTGTAGTGCCCAAACTTTTTGTGTAGTTGCTTGGGCTGAAGTTTTTGTACGGGGAGAATGATTTAATTAAAGCAATGATCTTTTAAGGGCAGATCCATGTATTTCAATCCGTAGATATATTTTGTTATGCATATTTTGCTGTTATGCATAAATATAACTTCTTGAAATAATCAGGAGAGATTAGCTTGCTTATTTGATATTGGTCTTCTGGGAGGATATCAGTTTTCGGAAAAAAGTAGCTTAGTCTTGCTCGATCAGTTTTTAAGTAACTGAATGATATAACGTTTGTTCTGCAAATCAAACTTTTAAATCAAGTATAAGAATGATGATCAACCAAGCATGATCCCTTATGATTGTCCAGAAGTCGTGTTAGACATAAAAATGTGGACTGCAGGCCATCCATGTAGATAGTTGATTGAATACTTGTTAAGGAACGCTCAGCGTTGTCGTCGCTGTTCGACCAGTCCCTTGTAAATTTGTCCTTTTGCCAAGGATATCTTATTTAAGGACGCTGTCATTTCCACTTTTGAGCTCTGCTTTTATCATAGGTTTAAGTTCGCTGAACCTTGTGAAAAGATATCGTTCTAGGTATCTTCTTAAAATCCATATTTCTTGGTACTGATTGTGAGTTCCATGTTCCTCAAATAAAGCAACCAGTTTATCAAATATGTCAAAAAAATTTGATATGGGAAGAATTGGAAAATGTAGACTAATTAGTTAGATCTAGTCTGTTTGGACCCCCTTCAGCAATTCTTTGGTATGTTAGGCAGCGGCGATAGTGCAGTCTGGAACGATGGTAATTATTGCCTTAATATCGGTGTCAGGCTTCTTGGACTCCAGTTGAGTTCTTGTATACCCAATTATTAATTTTCCATATAATATATGAGGCAGTGACTGTTGGGATAGTGGTTGGGTTGCCTCGATTGTCAGAACAACGAAAGTGCGGAATTTAAAAAAAATTTCGAGGCACCCAAGGTCCCATATAAGATTCTCCATATTATTTATACGCAAGCAAGAAACAAAAACGCACAGAGTAATTAAACAAGGGGGTTTTCGCAATTTACCTCACCACAGGCAAGGTGGTGGCAATCTTCAGTTCTGATTGTGAATTTGGATCTGGATCTAGTTCACAGAAGTGATCCAAGCGTCTCACCTCCAAAGTTAGTCCACACCAACTGGATTCTGGCAACACCTCCTAGTCTCAGGCTCAGAACTAGATCTAGGAGATTCGTCGAAGCAGGACTGTGCAGATCTACTTGCCAATGCAAGATCTAACACGGTGGAACAAGGGAGAGGCGGAGGCGGCGGCGCTAGGGCAGCTCACGGCAGCGGGTGGCGGCGGCTCTAGGTTGGCGGCGCAAAGGAGAGGGGGCGGCGCTAGCTTGAGAAGAGAGGCTAGGGTTTTTCTTAGGGTGTTCACTTTTTGAGCTCAAGTAGAACCCTATTTATAGACTCCCTCTTGACCTAGGTTTTGCAAGACTCCTTATGGGCTTTTAATTAAAGGCCCATGTCTTGCAAGCCTATCATTTAATTAATTACTTAATTAAATGACCAATCCAATTAAATTATTATTTCTTTTATATAATTAATTAGCAACTCAATTAAGTATTTAATTAATTAATCTCCCACTTGAATTAAATATTTTAATTCATTTAATTGATTTAATTACCTTTAAATCAATTAATTCCTTTCATGTCCTTTTTCAACAGTCACCGTCCAATTATATTGTGTGTGACCCTCTGGGTTCACCATCAATTAGCAGCAGGCCCACGAATTCCTCGTGATTTAATTTACGAACAATAAATTGCTCCGGTCAATTAAACAACCTTTAATTGACCACTCCTAGAATCAAATCCTCTATTAACTCAGGAGTACCTACACTTCATGGTCGATGTCTAGCCACAAGCCCATGAAGCCCAACTTCAGGTGAATTGATACTTGTGAACCTCGTCTCATATAATTACCATGTACATACGGTCCTTCTATCGACTAATATTCCCGATCAAGACTTAGGGTGCGTGAATTGATCGGCACCTCTAAATTTGTCTCGATAACTATACTTTCTAATTCAGGATAATATTCCAGTGTGACCTTCTAAATTTGAAAACCCCTTTCCAAATCCGTCACCGACCACGGCCGTGGATTCCTCGGATATATTATCTAAGAATCGTATAGGAAATTCTCTCACCCATCACAGTGAGTCAATAGATTCCATATTGGTACTAACCACCCGCGTACATGTCCATACGCACCCAACCTAGGCATGTTATGATCAAGCTAAATGACCTATACCTAGATCTAAGTACGCACTTTCATGCACCGAATTCGCCCTAGCACCTCAAGTCAAAGGACTAAATCGTACACTATTATAATCCTTGAGAAACATCCCATCACCGATATGCGACATGCGCTTCCACAATGGGTTTCTCTGTTAGGGTCGTTCGATGCATTCAATCCTCCATTGAATCACCTACTCATATGCACTGGCCTCAAATGCCTTGCTCATGAAACGCTACAATTCACTCCGTGTGAATCATGCATACTTGTACAAGTCTTGGTGATTCCTACAATACCCCGTCTCGTTCGGAATCTATGACTTGGAACAGTTTTAAGATTACGACCTTTGAGACTGTTTCATGATTGCACTCAGTACTGAAGTGAATCGTCCCATAGTCTAATGTAATCTAAGGGTTTCAACCAATCGCTTAAATGTATTCGCGAGAGATGAAGTTGGCCATTGTTTATCCTTATACTCGTATAAATAAACGTGCGTATTATTACATTTATACTAAAGAAAGATAATGATAGTTCCAATACAAGCTAAATATATTGGCTTGCAGGGCACTATTCCATCAATCTCCCACTTGCCCTAAAGTCAATCACAAACGTTTCTAGGACCCATCCTTTTAAAGATGTTCTTTGAACTCATTTCATGATATAGCCTCCTTTTAGTGGATCCGCTAAGTTGTCTTCTGAGTCGACGCGATCCATTACGCGCGTTAACTCTACCAATGATTTTTCTAATCAAATGGTACTTTTCTTTCAATTGTGTTTAGATTTCTGGTAAGATCTCGAATGCTTTGCTTTAGCAATAGCTCCAATGTTATCATAGAAGATAATTATGAGCTTCGCAATGCCAGGCACTACATCCAATCATAGGATGAAGTTTTATATCCAAACGCTTTCTTAAGCCGCATTTAATGCTACATTTAAATGCTGCAATATATCTTGCTTCAGTGGTTTAGGGGGTTACGGTGATTTGCTTGGAACCCTTTCAAATTTACCGTTACCCTATTGATGCAGGAAATGTATCCAAAAATGGATGTATTTAATTCATCCACATCAGACTGAAAATTCGAATCAGTGAATCCTTCGAATTTTAATTCTCCACTACCACCGTAGACCAAGATCAAATCCTTAGTCTTTGTCAAGAGCTTAAGGATATCCTTTTACGGTGGTCCAGTACTTCTTCACTGGAGTTTGAAGCAACTGCTCCCGACATTTTGAGCATGTTCTACGTCTGGTCTAGTACATAGTAAAGCATGCCACATGCAACCTTTTGTTTGAAACACAAGGTATTTGAGACATTCTCCTTTGTTCTCATTTGATGTAGGGCACATCGATTTTGGAATAAGGGATACAGTGTCTCACTGGAAGCAATCCTTTCTTGGATCCTTCATACTGAATATTTCCAGTATTGAGTCTATGTACTTAGATTTAGAGAGTGTCAGCATCTTTTTCGGATCTATTCTATAGATACGTATCCCAATACGCAAGATGCTTCTCCTAAATCTTTCATGGAGAATTGCATGGACAACCATGCTTTCGTCTGTGCTAACATTCCGATATCATCCCAGATAGCCAGAACATTATCGACATATAAAATATGAGCTTCATCGCGCTCCCACTAATCCTTTTGTACACTCATGGTTCATACTCATTTTGATGAAGTCAAATGTCTTGACTATCTCATCAGAACAAATGTGAATCTAAATGGATTCAGACATTGCTAATGGATAAAAGGTTTCATCAAAGTCTGTTCCAGAACATTGTGAATATCCTTTTTACCACTAGTCAATTCTTAGAGGCAATACCTCTCCATTCATTCCAAGTTAGAAGATCCATTTACAACTTATAACCAACTTATAGGGATAAATCCCTCGGGTGGATCAATCAAGGTTTATACCTTGTTGGAATGGATGGGATCCATTTCGGGGTGCATGGCTTCGAGCCACGCATCCGAATCTATGTCTGACATCGCTTCTTGATAAGTCTTTGGATCACTTACCACATTCTCGTTTTCGTGAATGAAACCAAATCGCTCTGGCTCCTTACGAATTCGATCAGACCTTTGTAGAGTAGGTGTACTAGTAGATTCAATAAATTCTAGATTAACTCCCACTGTTTACGGGGATGGGTCCAAATCTTGGACTTCATCAAGTTCCATGACGTTTCCATCTCCTTTGACGAGAGATTCATCAACAGAGGAACGGGTATCTAGGAGAAACGAGTGTTTCTCATTGTCGTGGAACAGGTATCCAATGGATTTCGTTGGATACCCCACAATTATATACAAATTGGATCTACTAGCCAATTTATCTCCTTTCTCGTTTCTACTATCGGCAGGAGATCTCCATACTCAGAGGTAAGAGCACAGAGGTATTTTGCCATACCTTTCTTGGTAAAGCTTTGTAGGCACTTACTTTTGAAGGTACTTTGCTCAGTATCTTCGATGCAGTCAGGAGGACTAACTCCTAGAATGCATAAGGAAGCTTAACAAAACTCAATATGGATCGAACAATGCCTAACAATGTTAGATTCCATCTCTTTAGACACTTCAATAAGTTGAGGCGTCTTAGGAGGAGTTTGTTGTATGAGAATCTCATTCTCATTTAGATAATTGAGGAATCCTTGACAAGTATTTGCTATCTTGATTAGATCGAATAATTCTATGTCTTTGTTGATTCTCTACTTCGCATTGAAATACCTTTCTTGGTTTTTCAGATTTGCATCTCACTAGATTCATTTTTCACTAAAGACCAAGGTTATTAGCAAAAAGTACGAAATATGAGTAATCTCCTCTCACAGTAACTTTTAGTGATCCATATTCATGGATTAAATCCAGATTTTGTTTGGTTCGCTCTGGATTCCCTGTGACGGGAGATCTGGTCATATCTCCTTTGAGACATGATTCGTAGGTTGGAAGTTCATCCAAGTTCTATTTTTCAAGAAGCTTAGGTGAAACCAACTTTTGAATCCTACTCTTGGAGATGTGTCCAAGTCTAGCGTACCAAAGTTATGGATTATTATCTTTGTATTAATTTGAACTTCACACATTAATTCAATGAAATTGAGTTAATCGTTTAATTCAATTAATTTACTTCCTTTCAATTAACTTCTTTAATTGCTTCCCTTTTCCTTTTCAATTAACCCTTTAATTGAAACGTTGCTTAATTAATTAGATCATCTAATCAATTAAACATATCAGTGCCTTTCTAGATGCAGTGGGATAATTCGACTTTTAGGCTACTTGCGTTCTTTTTTACTACCTTTATGGTCGAATTAGAAGAGAATAAATTCTTCTTCATTTTACTCTTCTTTGACTTCGCAGTCCATGAAGTGTAAACGATCATTACAGGTTTATCCTATTTGCCTTTAACCAGTACTTTGGTTGATTCATGAAATGTGATCAACTTATCAAATAAGATCAGTGTATTTCAAGAGTCATTTGAATGAGCGGGAGGAGAATTTAGGAGGAAGTTAATGTTAAGATCACTTGCAGGCCTACGATTAATCGATCCAGTTTTCAACTAGATTGATAAAACAAAGACAGTGATCCTTGACACTAGTTCCTTCATTTATTCTCGAGTTTTGAAACAATTCCTTAGAAGTCTCGAATCATATCGATTCAAAACTACTCCTCAAAACAAGCCTTTTGAGGTGGAGGTTTGTTTCAGAAGACTGGTCCTCAAAACGGGCCTTTTGAGGTGGAAGCTTCAGACATGCTTCTCATGTTGCTTCCATAGCTCGTTCAATCTTGATGCTTATTTGAGGAAACGATCATTAAGATTCCCATACTTCATAGGTGATTCGTTTAACTTTTGAGATTCATCTTTATATGAGGAAACGATCATTAATATTCCCATACTCTACGGGTGATTCATTTTTTTATATATTGACTTATCTCGGAAGCGCATAAGGCATAGGCTCGTCGTTTAAGAACATCATTCCCACTTCTGGAATTTAAGACAATTCTCAAGTTTCTTGCCAAGTCGATATTTTGATCCAGTTATTTTATTAGTCGAGGATAAATAAAAATGGATAATTACAGATATCTCAGTATCTAAAGAGAAGACAAACATTTAGTGGACTTAGTTAATGAATAATACTTATAATCTACGAAGGTTGGACTTTCTATCGTAGAAGTTCTCCCACTATTTTATCGAAACAATTACCCCTTCAATTGTTCGGGAAATTCTATTTCCTAGTAGGTCTTGACGTCCTAGCGGCAATTAATTGCACCCACGACTCGTGGCCATACAACCAATTCCCCAGGTAGGCATACTTATTGCCAATTGTGTCACTCCACAACCTTCAAGCTATTTTGCCTCGGTTTTCGCACTTATCTAGCACTGCTACATCATAAGTGTTACTAATCGTTAAGTCTAACCCATCAATCATGATAAGCAACGGGCCCGGTCGTGAGTTCTCCGTAACTAGTTATCGGTCGATCCTCACATCCCGACCAGTCCTCACCCTTGTCGAGTTTAGTTAAAAACAGGAGTCAAGGAATTTCGAGCATTGTCCCTTTCTTCGACTCGGGAGCCAGACTCTGGATCACCTCTATCGATAAGTAGACAACATACGCTAGTCCCTATTGATGAAAGACTTTGATTTATATAAATACTTCATTTTATTTTAATCCAATATGACTTAATATATAATTCGAGAGGGGAATTTCTGGTTTGAAAGTTATACTAACTCTCCTCGAGATCTCACCGATTCAGTTATGCTTTATCTTTTATTACGATTTCTAGCGCGCATCTCATACAAGCTAAATATAAATCGACAAAATAAATAAAAGCCATAAAAGCCTAGCATGCATACTACCACAATATGTTTTCGATCGGGAGCCTCCTATGCAGGCCATCATCGAGCCAATGATGTTGGCCCTATTGGTCAATCTAAAAAGTTCTTATGAAGCCCTTTGCTATTACACAATGTACCATGCATACATGGCCTTCATATCTTCTTGGGTTCCCACCTTGCTTGTAAACGGGCCTCCATCCTAAACTAGGAAAGCAGTAAAGCCCTATTCTATTACAAAGGCTCAAAATGGCCCAAAAACATAATAGGCTCGCAGGCCCAATAAAAACCAAACAATAAATTAAACCAATCACATCTAACCTAAGGTCAAGGCTCGGCTCGATCGAAAACCACGTAAACAATTCACATAGAGCAAGAAACAAGCAAACATCCTTTACCTATTTCTTTCTTAATTTTAAAACTACCTTTTAAAACTAACTTTCTATGATTCTTACTTTTTAGTCACTACTAATTATGACAAAATGAATATTCGGGTAAACAAAAATAAATTTTCTGCTCAAATTCAGATTTTGTTTTTCAACTTTTGAAAATTACATTTTCGCCCCTCAACTTTCGAAAATTGCACTTTGACCCCAAAAATTTTAAAAAGTTACAAAAACACCCCAGAGCAGATCCGGGCAGCAGACCAGAAAATAAAATTTTGAATTTTGAAAATTTTTTTTTTCCCTGAATTTTCGGTAATTACAAAACAGCCCCAAAGATTTCGGAAATTACAAATTGACCCCAAAACCCGTGCGACCAGATTTGCAAAAACAGTCCAGAATTTTGAAATTTCCAGATTTCAAAAATTCGAATTTTTTAGCCCACAAAAACCCTATATGCGATTTTTAGTTCAAAAAGTCCTGGAGTTTTCAAAAACTATAAAATCGGCACAGATCTGAAAAAGCAGTTTTACCAAATCATAGATCCAGTCATAACAAGCAAGAATCAATTTACAGAACATAATTATCACGTGTTTACATATACATAATTAAACATATACGATGAAAACACATTATGTTCAAGCTTTTCGTATAATAATGATGGAGTTGGCTCTGATACCACTGTTGGGATAGTGGTTGGGTTGCCTCGATTGTCAGAACAACGAAAGTGCGGAATTTAAAAAAAATTTCAAAGCACCCAAGGTCCCATATAAGATTCTCCATATTATTTATATGCAAGCAAGAAACAAAAACGCACAGAGTAATTAAACAAGGGGGTTTTTGCAATTTACCTCACCACAGGCAAGGTGGTGGCAATCTTCCGTTCTGATTGTGAATTTGGATCTGGATCTAGTTCACAGAAGTGATCCAAGGGTCTCACCTCCAAAGTTAGTCCACACCAACTGGATTCTGGCAACACCTCCTAGTCTTAGTCTCAGAACTAGATCTAGGAGATTCGTCGAAGCAGGACTGTGCAGATCTACTTGCCAATGCAAGATCTAACACGGTGGAACAAGGGAGAGGCGGCGGCGGCGGAGCTAGGGCAGCTCACGGCAGCGGGTGGCGGCGGCTCTAGGTTGGCGGCGCAAAGGAGAGGGGGCGGCGCTAGGTTGAGAAGAGAGGCTAGGGTTTTTCTTAGGGTGTTCACTTTTTGAGCTTAAGTAGAACCCTATTTATAGACTCCCTCTTGACCTAGGTTTTGCAAGACTCCTTATGGGCTTTTAATTAAAGGCCCATGTCTTGCAAGCCTATCATTTAATTAATTACTTAATTAAATGCCTAATTCAATTAAATCATTATTTCTTTAATATAATTAATTAGCAACTCAATTAAGTATTTAATTAATTAAGTCAGCCAATTAATTAATCTCCCACTTGAATTAAATATTTTAATTCATTTAATTGATTTAATTACCTTTAAATCAATTAATTCCTTTCATGTCCTTTTTCAACAGTCACCGTCCAATTGTATTGTGTGTGACCCTCTGGGTTCACCATCAATTGGCAGCAGGCCCACGAATTCCTCGTGATTTAATTTATGAACAATAAATTGCTCCGGTCAATTAAACAATCTTTAATTGACCACTCCTAGAATCAAATCCTCTATTAACTCAGGAGTACCTACACTTCATGGTCGATGTCTAGCCACAAGCCCATGAAGCCCAACTTCAGGTGAATTGATACTTGTGAACCTCGTCTCATATAATTACCATGTACATACGGTCCTTCTATCGACTAATATTCCCGATCAAGACTTAGGGTGTGTGAATTGATCGGAACCTCTAAATTTGTCTCGATAACTATACTTTCTAATTCAGGATAATATTCCAGTGTGACCTTCTAAATTTGGAAACCCCTTCCCAAATCCGTCACCGACCACGGCCGTGGATTCCTCGGATATATTATCTAAGAATCGTATAGGAAATTCTCTCACCCATTACAGTGAGTCAATAGATTCCATATTGGTACTAACCACCCACGTACATGTCCATACGCACCCAACCTAGGCATGTTATGATCAAGCTAAGTGACCTATACCTAGATCTAAGTACGCACTTTCATGCACCGAATTCGCCCTAGCACCTCAAGTCAAAGGACTAAATTGTACACTATTATAATCCTTGAGAAACATCCCATCACCGATATGCGACACGCGCTTCCACAATGGGTTTCTCTGTTCGGGTCGTTCGATGCATTCAATCCTCCATTGAATCACCTACTCATATGCACTGGCCTCAAATGCCTTGCTCATGAAACGCTACAAATTTATTCCATGTGAATCATGCATACTTGTACAAGTCTTTGCGACTCCTACGATACCCCGTCTCGTTCGGAATCTATGACTTGGAACAGTTTTAAGATTACGACCTTTGAGACTGTTTCATGATTGCACTCAGTACTGAAGTGAATCATCCCATAGTCTAATGTAATCTAAGGGTTTCAACCAATCGCTTAAATGTATTCGCGAGAGATGAAGTTGGCCATTGTTTATCCTTATACTCGTATAAATAAACGTGCATATTATTACATTTATACTAAAGAAAGATAATGATAGTTCAATACAAGCTAAATATATTGGCTTGCAGGGCACTATTCCATCAGTGACGACCCTCATATGCTGGAGGGTTAGATCTTACACTTCTAAGTGAACCAGTAACGTTTCATAATGGTGTAAACTTGCATGCCTTTGTTGAGGAATTTAAGCTATTCCTCGAGCGACTAACATATGTGAGCGTGCAAACTTTTCTATTCTGGAGCTCTTTTAGATCTGCTTTTATTGCGCATTGATCGCTTCGATCCGGATTTTCTATTGTCATCGATTCGTTGAGTCGATCAGAGAGGTACCGCTCCAACTTACTCGCATTAATTACGGGAAGTCCAAAGGTCGTATTTCCGTCCCTTGATCAAATCTCCATCCAGCCGTAGGATTAATCAGATCTATCCATATAAATAGGGATGTGGTTTCCATATTTTAATTGTAACTCTCGAAAAGGATGGAGGTCTCAGTTTCCTTAAATTTCATTTTGCCTTCTGATCCCATAATGTTCAAAAAGTCACATTATCGTGATTTATATCATAATATCTCAAATTTCTTCTGTCTTGTACTGACGGGTCCCATGGAAGCCCTAACTTGTACTGACGGGTCCCATGAGGCCTCAACCTTTGTCTTCACAGGTTTGAGGTCCGTGGTTTCTGTTTGCACATGGAGGGTTCATACTTACCAGGCACCGCCGCGTTTGGATGTTACCTCCGGATTGATAGACCACCGGGGTGTGCTTGTAAACTTCTTCTCCTGCGACGGTCGTGAAGAGATGTTGCTTTAGAGTAAAATTCAACCCCATCATACCAGCAGTATCTCCTTTTGGGCGAGCGGCTGTTACCGGGCAGCAGGCTGGTAATGGTCATTTCGTCTGGAAGAACATTTGATCTTCTGATCCTGACCATCGAACCAAAGAAGTCGATCATCCTGAGCAGCATGCTTCTTAGGTGGTTAATTCCGATCGTCGAGGTACCAGGGGGGAGATTGATGTTTCCGTGGACATTGTCGTGAAGATCGCAGATCTATAGAATATGATTATTTTTTCTAAACAGTTGTGATGATATGTAGATCGAGCAAAGTTATTTGTATTCTTCGTATGTAACTTGAGATCTGTTCTCAGAACTTCAGATGAATAATACTTTTAATGTTATTATCCTCATATTTCTTGTTGTTGATTTCTCTCTAATTGTAACTTACTTTTATTGCATAGATTGAGGAGCCTTTATTTGAGCGGATCAATTTATACTCAACTTTTTTTAATATCTAGGTTTTATATCAAAAACCATTTTCTTTGTTTAAAAATAGATCGAGGAGCGTTTATTGAGCGGATCAATTTATACTCGACTCGTTTTTAGACTTAGGTATTTTTTCCCAAATCTTTTTGATCGATAAATATAGATCGAGGAGCGTTTATTGAGCGGATCAATTTATACTCGACTCGTTTTTTAGACTTAGGTATTTTTTCCCAAATCTTTTTGATCGATAAATATAGATCGAGGAGCGTTTATTGAGCGGATCAATTTATACTCGACTCGTTTTTTAGACTTGGGTATTTTTTCCAAAATCTTTTTGATCAATAAATATAGATCGAGGAGTGTTTATTGAGCGGATCAATTTACACTCGACTCGTTTTTTAGACTTAGGTATTTTTTTCCCAAATCTTTTTTATCGATAAATATAGATCGAGGAGCGTTTATTGAGCGGATCAATTTATACTCGACTCATTTTTTAGACTTAGGTATTTTTTCCCAAATCTTTTTGATCGATAAATATAGATCGAGGAGTGTTTATTGAGCGGATCAATTTACACTCGACTCATTTTTTAGACTTAGGTATTTTTTTTCCAAAATCTTTTTGATCGATAAATATAGATCAAGGAGCGTTTATTGAGCGGATCAATTTATACTCGACTCGTTTTTTAGACTTAGGTATTTTTTCCCAAATCTTTTTGATCGATAAATATAGATCGAGGAGCGTTTATTGAGCGGATCAATTTATACTCGACTCATTTTTTAGATTTAGGTATTTTGTCCCAAATCTTTTTTATCGATAAATATAGATCGAGGAGCGTTTATTGAGCGGATCAATTTATACTCGACTCGTTTTTTAGACTTAGGTATTTTTCCCAAATCTTTTTGATCGATAAATATAGATCAAGGAATGTTTATTGAGCGGATCAATTTACAGTCGACTCGTTTTTTAGACTTAGGTATTTTTTTTCCCAAATCTTTTTGATCGATAAATATAGATCAAGGAGCGTTTATTGAGCGGATCAATTTATACTCGACTCGTTTTTTAGACTTAGGTATTTTTTCCCAAATCTTTTTTGATCGATAAATATAAATCGAGGAGTGTTTATTGAGCGGATCAATTTACACTCGACTTGTTTTTTATACTTAGGTATTTTTTCCCAAATCTTTTTTTGATCGATAAATATAGATCGAGGAGCGTTTATTGAGCGGATCAATTTATACTCGACTAGTTTTTAGATTTAGATTTAGGTTTTAATTACCAAAAGCCTTTTCTTTGTTAAGATAAATCGAGGAGCATTTATTGAGCGGATCAATTTATGCTCAACTCTTTTTCATTTAGACTTCGGTTTTAATACCAAAAGCCTTTTAATCATTATAAATAGATCGAGGAGTGTTTATTGAGTGGATCAATGTATACTCAACTCTTTTTCATTTAGACTTAGGTTTTAATACCAAAAGCCTTTTAATCGTTATAAATAGATCGAGGAGTGTTTATTGAGCGGATCAATGTATACTCAACTCCTTTTCATTTAGACTTAGGTTTTAATACCAAAAGCCTTTTAATCGTTATAAATAGATCGAGGAGTGTTTATTGAGCGGATCAATTTATACTCGACTCGATTTCTGGTTGGATCGAGGAGCGTTTATTGAGCGGATCAATTTATACTCGACTAGTTGTTTGGTTGGATCGAGGAGCGTTTATTGAGCTGATCAATTTATACTCGACTCGTTGTATCTTGATCTCAACCAATACGATTATAGAATTCTGAGGAGTGTTCACCGAATCAATCGATTTATACTCAATCTTGATTTAATATTTAAAATTGCTAACAGGTATATTAAAAATCGAACCGTAGGCTATGGCCTTTATTATAATGAATAAAACTTACTAAAAAAATAAAACAGCATGATCTACTATAATTTATTTACCATAGTATTTTCTAAGGTTGACTGCATTCCAGGTTCTTGGTATGGCTATTCCGTCCAAGTGTGCAATTTTGTATGAGCCTTTCTTTCCTACACCAATGACAACGTATGGTCCATCCCAATTTTGTTGTAACTTTCCCACATGTTTGGATACTTCTACCTTTTTCAAGACCTGGTCCCCTTCTTTGAAGGTTCGGATGCGTACCTTTTGATTATACGCCCTTTCCATATTTGATTTAGTGACTTGCAAACGTACGGCCGCTTTTTCTCTTAAAGCTTCTGTTAAATCGATATCATTTTCTCTTGTCTTCATTTTCCTGATCGTCATACATTTCAATTCTCGGTGTTGGAATTAGTGTTTCGATCGGAATAACAGCTTCGGAGCCATATACTAGGCTGAATGGGGTTTCCCCGGTTGAGGTCCTGACTGTGGTTCGATTAGCCCAAAGTACTCCTGGGAGTTCATCTAGCCATTTTCCTTTGGCTGCCCCTAATTTTTCTCCAAAGATTTGATTATTTCTCGGTTTGCTACTTCAGTTTGTCCATTTGCTCTAGGATGCCCAACCGAGGTGAAATTTTGCTGAATTCCTAATTTTGCACACCATTCTAGGACCTGCTTTCCCGCAAATTGGGTTCCATTATCAGAGATTAGGATTCTAGGGATTCCGAATCGACATACTATGAATTTCCATAAGAAATTGATCACTTGGAATTGGGTTATTCGAGCAAGGGCAATGCATTCTATTCACTTACTGAAATACTCTACAGCGACTAAAACATATGCTTTTTTGGATTTTGCTGCTGGAAAGGTCCCACAATGTCCATTCCCCATTGATCGAATGGCCAACATACTGGTATGGGGTGCAGGTTTTCGGCTGGTTGATGACTTACATTAGCATGTATTTGACAATGGTGACATTTTTGGACATATTTGGTTGCATCCTTGTTGATGGTAGGCCAATAATATCCAGTTCTAAGGCATTTTAAAGCCAAGGCCCTTGCTCCGCTGTGATTTCCTGCTTCTCCTTCATGTACTTCTCGGAGTATATCATCGGTTTGAGATTCGAAAATGCATCTTAGTAGAATTCCCGATACTGATCTTCGGTAAAGTTTTTCTTCTATTAATGTATACTTTGGAGCTCGATATTTTATTTTACGAGCTTCGTTTTGGTCCAGGGGTAATTTTCCTTCTCGAAGGTACTCTATCATTGGAGTCATCCAGTTTGCTTCGGCTTCTTCGATTTCCATTACTTGAGTGATCGGTGTTTCATCGATATCAATCGCTGGTGTATTAGAAACTAACCAATTGATTACTCTCTCAGTCTTTTCGTCTTCAGATCCAGTAAATCTGGAGAGTTGATCGGCCCATCTATTTTCTGATCGTGGCATGTTCTGTATCCCAAAACTTTCGAATTTTTCAGCCAATTTTTTTTACTTTGGCAAGATATTTGATCATGTTAAATTCCATTGCCTCATATAGGCCCTCTATTTGTCTTTGTACTAACTCCGAATCGGTTAATACATTAAGATTCTTTACGTCGGCCTTGATTGCCATTTCCATTCCTGCGATCAATGCTTCATATTCTGCTTCGTTGTTTGTCACGACGAAGTCTAGTGTTATTGCGTAATTGATATCCTCCTTGTTTGGCCTGGTAAAATTGATTCCAGAACCTCCTCCCTCTCGGCATGAAGCGCCGTCGACGTGCATTAACCAGGTTTGATTTTCTACAATCATGATATCATTGGCATGGCTGGTTGATTCAGGATGTTCAACTGCCTGGCTCGGAGTTTCTAATAGAAAATCGGCTAAGACTTGGGCTTTAATTGCAATTCTAGGTTTGTACTCGATATCGAACTGACCGAGTTCGATCGCCTATTTGATCAGTCTTCCAGAGGCTTCTGGTTTTGCTAAGACCTGTCTTAATGGTTGGTTGGTCAATACCACAACTTTATAGGTTAGAAAGTATGGTCGGAGTTTTCTTGATGCCACTACTAAGGCCAAGGCGAATTTCTCTATTTCCAAGTAGTTTTTCTCGGCCCCCTGCAGTAGTTTGCTTAAGTAATAAAAAGGCTTGTGTTCTAGGCCATCCACTTTAACTAATACCGAACTGATGGCCACTTCGGAGATCGATATGTATAAATATAATGGTTCTCCTTCTGTTGGTTTGGCCAATAGCGGGGACGTCGTTAGGTATTCTTTTAATCGATCAAAGGCCTGGTCGCAATCTTCGGTCCAAGCAAAGTTTTTCGCTTTTCGAAGGGTTTGGAAAAACGGCAAACTTCTGTCAGCCGACTTGGATATGAATCTGTTTAATGCCACGATTTTACCTACCAAGCTCTGTACTTGGGAGATCGTCTTTGGAGGCTTCATTTCAGTTATGGCTCAAATTTTTTCTGGGTTGGCCTCGATTCCCCGTTGATGTACCAGATATCCAAAAAAAATTTCGGATTTAACCCCGAAAGTGCATTTTCCAGGGTTTAGTTTCATTCGATACTTTCTCAATATTTGGAAGCATCGATCGAGGTGCTTCACATGATCGACTTCATTCATGCTTTTGACCAGCATATCGTCTACGTATACTTCCATTATTTCTCCAATTAATTCTTTAAACATCAGGTTAACTAACCTTTGGTAAGTGGCCCCGACGTTCTTCAAGCCAAAGGGCATCACTATAAAGCAATATACTCCCTACTCGGTTATGAACGCAGTTTTCTCTTGGTCCCGCTCATCTATGTATATTTGATAGAAACCTTGGAAAGCATCCATCATACTGAAAATTGCAAAGCCAGCGGTTGAGTCGACTAATAAGTCGATCCTTGGGAGAGGACATGGATCCTGCGGGCATAATTTATTAAGGTCGGTGAAATCGTTGCACATTCTCCATTTGTTATCCTTTTTGTCTCCCTTTGCTACTAGCACAACATTACATAGCCATTCCGAGAAGTGTATTTCTCGAATTTGTTTTGCCTTGAGTAGCCTTTCTACTTCTGCCTTAATTATTTTATCCTTTATTGGCCCTTGATTCCTCTTCTTTTGTCTAGCAGGTTTTGCCAAAGGGTCGATTTTTAGTGAATGACTGATTACCCGGGGGTCAATCTCTTCAATGTCGTTCGCGCTCCAGGCGAAGATGTCTACATTATTTCTGAGAAAGTTGACCAACATTACTTCCCCTTCTTTGCTTAATTTGGTTCCTATTCTTGTTGTTTTTGTTGGGTCCCCTTGTACCTATAGGACATCTTTATGTTCCGGTGGTTTTAAAGCTAAATCCACTGGTTCCTTTCCCTTCTTATCTATTCGGTCGGTGCTAGGGATATCGACTCCGATTCTATCATCGTCGTCTTCAAGTTTTCTTTTGCTTGGGGTAGTCGATCTTGGGCAATTTCCCAGGGTTAGTGATGTGTTGTAGCAGTCCCATGCCATGCAATGTTCATTCACTATTTCTCCGATCCCTGCGTCAGTGGGAAATTTTATCTTCTGATGGTATGTTGAAACTACAGCTTGGAATAGATTGAGTGTTGGTCGCCCTAGGATCGCATTGTAGGCAAAGGGAGTTTCTACTACTAAAAATTTTACTAGCTTCACCGTCCGATATGGTTTCTTCCCGAGTGAGACACTCAAAGTTATTGTGCCAATGGGGACAATCTCTGATCCCCCGAATCCTACTAAAGGTGTGGCTACTTTTTGGAATGTTATTTGTCCCAAGTTCATCTGGGCTAGGACCTCTTTAGAGATGGTTATCGCTGAGCTTCCATTATCGATTAGGATTCTTTTAACGTTGTAATTCGCTATTTCTAGCGATACCACCATTGGGAAGTCGGGGCTATCCTCTTTTGTGTCCCAAATAAGGTTTTTGGGTACTTCACCCTCGTTGAAACTAATTAGCTGGTGGGTCGTTGCTTTGTTTTCAAGGGTCCATACTTCTTTCGGGTACTTTAAGCTTCCGATTATGGATCTAGCAGTCCTTCACCGAGCATTACGACTGTCTCCGCCTGCGGGTCCCCCTGAGATCGTGTGGATGGTACCGTTAATCTGGTCGTTATTTAATTCTTGTGGGGGACCATCATTAGGGGACCTTCTACGGGAATTTCTTCTTTCGTTGTTATACCGAGGACTCCTGCTTCTTCCTCGCTTGCGGTTATCCCGCTCCAAATAGTCATTTAGTTTTCCTTTTTCGATCAGCTTTTCTATCTCTTTTTAAGGTGAAAACAATCTTCAGTGCGGTGCCCGTGTGCCCGGTGATATTTGCAGTATAAGTCATAGTTTCGTCCACCTGGTCTGGGCTGAGCGATTTTCTTCGCTTCTGGGATCCAATTATTCCTTTCTAGTACAGCCAAGATTTCTTCTATAGGAACAGTTAGCCTCGGGTGCTCTACTTGATTGACCCTGCTCCGGATTGCTGGCTCAGCGGTTCTAGGTCTTTGATAGATATTAGGTCGTCTGTCCTGGTCGTTTTTATTGTATTCTAATTGCTGGAAGACGTTGCCTTTTCTAAAAGATCGTTCGTAGTCCATGGATCTTTGGGCAGAAATTCTATCTTGTCGTTTGGAACCTGAGGCCGTAACTTTGTTTTTGTTCTTATCTTTAAAAGAATTCATCTCTTCCTGGGTCATATACTTAGATGCCAAACTCATGATGTCAGCGAATGTTCTTGGTTGCTTTCGGCTTAGGGTATTTCCGAACTGCCTATTCTTTGTGAGGTCGAAGAGAATGGAGATTATGTAATCGATATTGGGGGATTCGATTTTGAGCAATTCGACATTAAATATTGCCAACCAGTTCCTTAGGGATTCGCCATCTGGTTGATAAATGGTTCCTAAATAGCTCATTGGCAATTTTTGTCTCTTTTGACTGGCGAACTGCTGTGTCAGTTTGTTGCATAATTCCCGAAAACTGAATATGGAGTTGGCTGGTTGCTTGGCGAACCAGTCCAAGGCTAGTCCTTCTAACATGGTCACCATCAACTTAGCGGTGAATTCCGCCGAGTGAGCATACAAGTTCATTATGTTTGTGAAGCTAAAAATATAATCATCTGGATCAGTGGTTCCGTCGTATCTGGGAAGTCTACCGGGTACCTGTCCAGTTGATTATGCCTCTTTTATTTCTTTGCAGAAGGGAGAGCAAGCCGCTAAGCTCTCCTGGAGTTCCGTGGTTCTGGCCCACGGGTTTTGAACAGATCGTAAGCGTTGCTCAAGTCGTTCCTGTATCATCTTTTCGTTTTCTCTTTCCGAGAACCGCATAGTTCGTGGTCGATCAGGGATTGCATTGCCCACATCATCCTCGATGGGGATTATCGTATGTTCCTTGGACCCGCTGCGTCCCGGCTGCGGTCTTCTTTGACCCAGTTTTCTCCGGAGATTGTTATCGGAGGGTTTTGAGTTTCTCCCTTGCGGACTGTGTAATGAACGCTGCTCGCTTACCGGGCTATCAGCTTATTGAGAGATTTGATCATTCTGCCTTGGCGTCCTTTGAGCGGGATTAGCCCTAGTAGTTCTAGGGTTTCGAGGAACTTGTTCGAGTATAAGTAATTCCTCTGGGGAACGTGATTTAAGGAGCATAGCAATCTGTCGTAACTTCTCCTGAGAGTCTGATAAGGGAATAGGGATCGCTGGAGCTACAGGTTCTTCCGGTATTGTACCGGTAGGAATCCCTTGGTGTTCCTGCTGGTGTTGAAGAGGTCCTTGCAAATTGTCGTTGTTCTCAGGGGCATTATTATCAGTATTGCCCTGTGGATCTTCAGATGTGTTATGAAGATTGCTTGTGTTACTTCTTGCCCCATTACGAGCGCTCTTTCTTGGGCGAACAATATGTCGATCGAATAATTAACCTAGCCCCACGGTGGGCGCCAACTGATTTAGCCGAATTTCGTCGGGTAAGATTATATCAGTAAATAGGTGATATTAGGGATTCACAATCAATATGATTTAAAGGGCTCTGTTACTTTTTTCCGGATGGATCAATTTCAAGGAAGAACAATTAGATGGAACAATCAGTAATAAAGACAATCAATGAATATGATAGTTTATCAGGAGCCTTTCTATTCAATAATCTTATTATTCTTTCTGTATGCAGGCGTAAGTTGAGTATGTAAAGCGTGTGTAATACAATGATTAACTAGGTATTTATATCACATTAAACCTAGCTTTACAAGGAAACATAATCCTAATAGGACTCGGCCCAATCGTCCTTCTTGAGTCCGAATTGTAGTCTGCTTGTTGAGGAGAGTCATATTCAACCGGGTCGATAAGATGATCCCGAACTGACTCGTCTGGTCGAACCGATCTTTTATCTCTTAGTCGATCCGAACATTATAAGGTGTGCGAAATAGCCTCCATCATCGCCAGTAGCCAAACGACCACCATAAATCCATTTGAAATTGTGGTCCCACGAGAAAACCTCAATTGAACCATCTGCCAAACGAGGATGAGAAGGTGGTCATACGAAGAAAAAATCCAGCAAGGATTGCTAGAAACAGGGGAGTCGAAGATAGAGCGACTAGTCTTCTGGCTGGCAAAGAAATAACCACGATTGGAAGAACTAGAAACATTAAAACGGAACAATTGCGTAAAATTACGAAAAGAAGGCTGGAATCCTTTTGCTATCATCAAAACGGAAAGGACCACCACAAAGGCCACCGAATTTGAGACTAATTTCGTCAAGGATACGCTAAATATTTTTAAAATGTCAAGAAATAAAGCAGACAAGGGAAGACGTAAACCATAATTGAAATGAACAGTGTAGAAAGCTCGACAACCCTCCGGCGGGGAAGTAACCCTATCAGAAGGAGAAGGTAGAATAATCTTAGAACCTTCCGGAAAATATTTCGCGTAATTCTCCACGACCTCGTGAAAAGTCTCCTCGGTATAAGCGCAAGCAAGCTCCTCGATTGGTTCAGAAATTTGAGGAACGGTACCCTTGCCCTTCTTGGCCCTGGCAGCAACGTCCGTATCAGATATAATTTGCACGTTAAAAGTATCCTCATCCGGAACAGTGAATTCAGACACTCTGGTCTGCTCAGTTTGGGGGCTCGGGATTACCTCCTCCTCGACATTAGGAGTAACACTTTCCCTGGTTGACGAAGAAGATTTTCTTGAAATTGAAGCCATTTTTGGGATCCTCGAAAAATGCGAGTTGATAAAAGCAAATGGCAAAAGAAATGAGCGAATAAGAAAATGACTACGGAATATGGGAAGTAGAAAGTAAAAGATGACTGAAATAACGATCACCTATTTATAAAGAGAGTTGAAAAGACGTTTCGAACTTCTCACGGCTGATCAAATTCCCGCCAAACGGCGAAAGTCGAAACGTTTTCTCAATAGACACGTAGTGGTTCAAGATTGGAACGACAAAACGACTATCTATGAGGCATAGCACTCTTTTCCTTACTTAGGATTTTTTCCCACAGGGTTTTTTCCTAAGTAAGGTTTTTAACGAGGCACAATTCATAGAAAATACAGTCGTAATCGACCATCTACTTCTACGAGCTTCTACTACATATGCGCTCGAAGAAGTGAGGGAGTACTGATGGGGGCTGTTTTACACCCCTTATAATACTCGCATCGACTCGGGGACATCGGATCGTTCGACCATACAAGCTCATTCGGGATCATCCATCGACCCGATCAGAGACGATTCACCTCGGCGACCAGACTACAATCCGGACTCTAGAAGGACAGTTATGTCGAGTCCTATTAGGATTATGTTTCCTTGTAAAGCTAGGGTTAGTGTCATATAAATACCTAGTTAAACATTGTATTCACACACCCTAGGTTTCGATCGGGAAATTAGTCTTTAGAAGGACCGTATGTACATGGCAATTATAAGAGGTGAGGTTCACAATTATCAATTCACCTTTAATTGGGCTTCATGGGCTTGTGGCTAGACATCGACCATGAAGTGTGGGTACTCGTGAATTAATAAGGAAATTAATTCTGGAGTGGTCAATAAAAAGTTGTTTAATTGATCGGAGCATTTAATTGCTCGTTAATTAAATCACGAAAGTCGTGGGCCTGCTGCCAATTGATGGTGAACCCAGAGGGTCACATACAATACAATTAGACAGTGACAGTCATAAAGAACGCAAATGATTTAAAGTTGTTAAATCAAAGTAATTGAATTAAGGTATTAATTCAATGGGAAGAACATTAATTTGATATCTAATTGATTAATGTTTAATTAATTAATCAGAGTTATCTGTTTAATTATAAAATTAATTAAAGTAGTTAATTAATGATGTTGGAAGATTAAATAATTACCCAGTTTTAGTATTGAATAATTATGTGGGTTGATTTGTAATAATCATAAAATGGGAGATAAAGGGGGCGATTTTTTTAAGATAAGGAAAAGAGTTTTTAATATTGGAGAACAAGCAAGAAGAGATCTATCAAATCTTGCATTCCTAAGTTGATAAGGAATGGGGATTTGACAGATAAGGGAAGAAGATATCTTCTAAGAGAATGTCTCTCCTCTTATAAATACTTCTTCTCTTCTCTTCATTCACACTAAAAAAACCCTGAGAGAAAAATATTTGAGAGAACAAAAATTACTCTGCTAAAGTAAAAGTGAGAAGCCTATTTTTTCCTAAGAAAGAAATCTGATTTTTGCACAATAATTTTTATTTACAAAATCGCCCCACATACTTTCGCCCAAAACCCTAGTCGCCCAAACAAGCTCGGCCGAACCTGTTCTAGCCGATCCTGACCTGGCCGAAACTTGATCTGATCACATAAGCCCTATGATTAGTCTTCTTCCATTGGATCTCCCAATCCAGATCCAGATCTAAGTCCTGATCGAGATCTGCAGAGTTCTTTGCTGACAAACCTTCAAGATCCAGCTCGTAGCCTAAGACTTGGAGGTGTCACTATAATCCAGTTGGTGTGGATCAACTTTGGAGGTGAGACACATGGATCACTCATACTGTGGATTGAATGAAATGCCTGGAGGTAACCACCACCGAGCTGTGGTGAGGTTGATAGAATAGTGCCCAGCAAGCCAGTTCAATTAGCTTGTAATAGGTCTATTCTGTAAGAGTCGATCTTTTGATTTTATAATAATACGCACGTTTATTTATATGTGTATAAGGATAAACAATGGCCAACTTCATCTCTCGCGAATACATTTAAGCGATTGGTTGAAACCCATAGATTACATTAGAATATGGGACGATTCACTTCAGTACTGAGTGCAATCATGAAACAGTCTCAAAGTTCGTAATCTTAAAACTGTTCCAAGTCATAGATTCCGAACGAGACTGGGTATCGTAGGAATCGCCAAGACTTGTACAAGTATGCATGATTCACATGGAGTGAATTTGTAGCGTTTCATGAGCAAGGCATTTGAGGCCAGTGCATAAGAGTAGGTGGTTCAATGGAGGATTGAATGCATCGAATGACCCGAACAGAGAAACCCATTGTGGAAGCGCATGACGCATATCGGTGATGGGATGTTTCTCAAGGATTATAATAGTGTACGATTTAGTCCTTTGACTTGAGGTACTAGGGCGAATTCAGTGCATGGAAGTGCGTACTTAGATCTAGGTATAGGCCACGTAGCTTGGTCATAACATGCCTAGGTTGGGTGCGTATGGACATGTACGCGAGTGGTTAGTACCGATATGGAATCTATTGACTCACTGTAATGGGTGAGAGAATTTCCTATACGATTTTTAGATAATATATCCAAGGAATCTGCGGCCGCAGTCGGTGACGGATTTGGAAAGGGGGTTTCCAAATTTAGAAGGTCACAATGGAATATTATCCTGAATTAGAAAGTATAGTTATCTAGACAAATTTAGAGGTGCCGATCAATTCACACACACTAAGTCTTGATCGGGAATATTAGTCGATAGAAGGACCGTATGTACATGGTAATTATATGAGACGAGGTTCACAAGTATCAATTCACCTGAAGTTGGGCTTCATGGGCTTGTGGCTAGACATCGACCATGAAGTGTAGGTACTCCTGAGTTAATAGAAGAATTGATTCTATGAGTGGTCAATTAAAGGTTGTTTAATTGACCGGAGCAATTTATTATTCATAAATTAAATCACGAGGAATTCGTGGGCCTGCTGCCAATTGATGGTGAACCCAGAGGGTCACACACAATACAATTGGACCGTGACTGTTGAAAAGGATATAAAAGGAATTAATTGATTTAAAGGTAATTAAATCAATTAAATGAATTAAAAGTATTTAATTCAAGTGGGAGATTAATTAATTGGCTAACTTGATTAATTAAATACTTAACTGAGTTGCTAATTAATTATATAAAAGAAATAATGATTTAATTGGACTGGGTATTTAATTAAGTAATTAATTAAATGAAAAGGCTTGCAAGTCATGGGCCTTTAATTAAAAGCCCATAAGAAGTCTTGCAAAACCTAGGTCAAGAGGGAGTCTATAAAAGGGGTTCTACTTGAGCTCAAAAAGCTAACACCCTAAGAAGAAAACCCTAGCCTCTCCTCTCAACCCTAGCCGCCGCCCCCTTGTGCTAGAAACCCTAGCCGCCGCCGCCACCTGCTGCCGTGGGCTGCTCTAGTGCCCCCACCCCTCTCCTTTTGTTCCTCTGTGTTAGATCTTGACCTGTCAAGAGAATCTACACAATTCTGCTTCGACAAACCTCCTGAATCCAGTTCTGAGCCTAAGATCTTGAGGTGTTGCCAGAATCTGATTGGTGTGGACTAACTTTGGAGGTGAGACGCTTGGATCACTTCTGTGAACCAGATCCAAATCAAATCCAGAACTGAAGGTTTCCACCACCTTGCCTGTGGTGAGGTATATCGCAAAAACCCCCTTTGTTTAATCACTATGTGTGTTTTTGTTCTTGTTACGTATAATTAATATGGAGAATCAATATGGGACCTTGGGTGCTTCGAAAAATTTTAAATTCCGCACTGTCGTTGTTCTGACAATCGAGGCATCCCAACCACTATCCCAACAGAGGTAAATGATAGGATAGTGCCCAGCAACCCAATATTAATTAGCTTGTTGAAGTACTATTTTCTTATGATTTATAATTAATACGCCCGTTCATTCATAGTACGTGAAATTGAACAATGGCCAACTTCATCTCTCGCGAACTTATCTAAGCGATTGGATGAAATCCTAAGGTCACAATAGACTATGGGACGATTCACTTCAGTACTGAGTGCAATCATGAAACAGTCATAAAGGTCGTGATCTTAAAACCGTTCCAAGTCATAGATTCCAAACGAGACGGGGTATCGTAGGAATCGCCAAGACTTGTACAAGTATGCATGATTCACATGGAGTGAATTTGTAGCGTTTCATGAGCAAGGCATTTGAGGCCAGTGCATATGAGTAGGTGGTTCAATGGAAGATTGAATGCATCGAACGACCCGAACAGAAAAACCCATTGTGGAAGCGCATGACGCATATCGGTGATGGGATGTTTCTCAAGGATTATAATAGTGTACGATTTAGTCCATAGACTTGAGGTGCTAGGGCGAATTCGGTGCACGAGTGTGCGTACTTAGATTTAGGTACTGGTCACGTAGCCTGGCCGCAAAGTGCCGAAGTTGGGTGCGTACACAACTGTACGCGAATGGTTAGTACTAAAAAAGGATCTATCGACTCACCCTGATAAGGTGAGAGAATTTCCTGTACGTTCTTCGATAATATGTTCCTAGAAATCCATGGCCATGGTTGGTGACAAATTTGGAAAGGGGTTTCCGAATTTAGCAGTCACACTGGAATTATTATCCAGAATTAGAAAGTACCGAATCGAGATAATTAGAGGTGCCGATCAATTCACACACCCTAGTCTCGATCGGGAAATCATCGTGGAAGGACCGTATGTACATGGCAGTTATAAGAGGTGAGGTTCACAATTATCAATTCACCTTTGATTGGGCTTCATGGGCTTGTGGCTAGACATCGACCATGAAGTGTGGGTACTCCTAAATTAATAGGGAAATTAATTCTAGGAGTGGTCAATTAAAAGTTGTTTAATCTATCGGAGCATTTAATTGCTCGTTAATTAAATCACGAAAGTCGTGGGCCTGCTGCCAGTTGATGGTGAACCCAGAGGGTCACACACAATACAATTGGACGGTGACTGTCTTAAAGGAAAGCATATGATTTAAAGTTGTTAAATCAAAGTAATTGAATTATGGTATTAATTCAATAGGAGAATATTGATTAGATATCTAATTGATTAATGTTCAATTAATTAATTAGAGTTATCTGATTAATTATGAAATTAATTAAAGTAGTTAATTAATTGGAAGAATAAATAATTAACCAATTTTAGGATTGCATAATTATGGGTTGATTTTGCAATTATCTTAAAAAGGGGTAGGGGGCGATTTTTGTTAAATAAAGAAAAGGAGTTTTTTCTTGGAGAGCAAGCTTGAAGAGATCTACCAAATCTCACATTCCTAAGTTGATAAGGAATGAAGATTTGATAGATAAGGGAAGGAGATATCTTTTAGAGAAGGTTTCTTCTCTTATAAATACTCCTTCTCTTCTCTTCATTAAGAGAGAATTTTTTTGAGAGAGGCACAAACCCTGAAAAACATTTGAGAGAACAAAATATCTTTGCTGAAAATTGAGAGAGAAATCGATTTTGCATAAAAGAGAAAATTAGATTTTTGCACAAGAATTATTATTTACAAATTCGCCCCATAACCTTCGCCCCGAACCCAAGTCGCCTGAACCCGAACTCGGCCGAACCTGAGCTGGCCGAACCCAACCTGGCCGAGCCCTGTTCGAATCACACAAGTCCTGTGATTCGATTCTTCCATCTGTATCTCGTAATCCTGATCCAGATCTTAAGTTCATATCCAGATCTAAAATCCTTTGCTGACAAACCTACGAGATCCAGTTCGTAGCCTAAGACTTGTATGTGTCACTACAATCCAGTTGGTGTGGACTATCTTTGGAGGTGAGACACATAGATCACTCAAGCTGTGGATCGAACCAAACACCTGGAGGAAACCACCACAAAACCGTGGTGAGGTAAATTGCGAAAAACCCCCTTTGTGTTTAATTAATTGTTTGATTCAACCTTTTCGTATAATTAACTGTGGAGAAAGATTTATGGGACTATTAGGGAGCTCGAAAAATTTTAAATTCCGCACTTTGTTGTATTGACAATCGAGCCCCGTACTAGAATATCCCAACAGTGGTATCAGAGCCAACTCCATACGTTTTTATACGAAAAGGCCTGAACATAATGTGTTTTCACTTTATATGCTTGACTGTATGTATGAGAACGCTTGATAATTATGTTCTTTTAATTGATTCTTGCTTGTTATGACTGGATCTATGATTGGGTAAAATTGCCTTTTAAGATCTGTGGCGAATTTATATTTCGAAAAATCAGGACTCTTTGTGCAATTAATCGCAAATCTCAAAATTATGGGCTGAAAATTAATTTTTTTGTTTCTGGAAAATTTTGTAAAATCTGGACTGTTTCTGAAAATTCAATCGCAGGGGTTTTCGGGCTGTTTTGCAATTTCCGAAAATTCAAGGACTGTTTTGTAATTTCCAAAAGTTCAGGGGACAGTTTGTAAATTCGAAAATTTTCTGGATTTCAAAATTTTATTTTCTGGTCCTTCTGTCCGAAAACTGTTTTGGGGGTAATTTGTAACTTTTCAAAAGTTTTGGGGTCAAAAGTGCAATTTCCAAAAGTATAGGGGCTGAATTGCAATTTTCAAAAGTTGAAAAATCAGAATCTTTATTTGAGGCAGAAAACTTGTTTTTATTTATCCGAGAATTTATTTGTCATAATTAGTGGTGACTAAAAAGCAAGAATCATAGGGAGTTAGTTTTAAAAGGTAGTTTTAAAATTAAGAAAGAAATACGTAAAAGTTTTTTGCATGTTTCTTGCTCTACGTGAACTGTTTACGTGGTTTTTTATCGCGCCGAGCCTTGACCTTAGGTAAGATGTGATTGGTTTAATTTAATGCATGTTTTTTATTGTGCCTGCGAGCCTGTTATTATTTTTGGGCCACTTTGAGCCTTTGTAATAGAATAGGGATTTACTGCTTTCCTAGTCTAGGATGGAGGCTCGTTTACAAGCAAGGTGGGAGCCCAAGAAGAATTGAAGGCCATGTATGCATGGTACATTGTGTAATAGCATAGGTCCTTTGAGAACCCTTTAGATTGACCAATTGGGCCAACATCATTGGCTCGATGATGGCCTGCGTAGGAGGCTCCCGATCGAAAACATATTGTGGTAGCATGCATGCTAGGCTTGTATGGCTTTTATTTATTAATCGATTTATGATTGCTTGTGTGTTTTCGCGGTAGAATCTAGATCGTAAATAAAAGATAAAGCATAATTGAAGCGGTGAGATCTCGAGGAGAGTTTCCTTAAACTTTCAAAACCGAAAATTCCCCTCTAGAATAAATATTAAGTCATATTGGGTTAAATATAAAATGAAGTTTTATAAATCCAAGCCTTCCATTAATAGGGACTAGTGTATGTTGTCTACTTATCGATAGAGGTGATCCAGAGTCTGGCACCCGAGTCGAAGAAAGGGGCAATACACGAAATTCCTTGATTCTAGTTTAATAAAACTTGACAAGGGTAGGGACTGGTCGGGACGTGAAGATCGACCGATAACTAGTTACGGAGAATTCATGATCGGGCCCGTTGCTTATCATGATTAATGGGTTAGACTTAACGAGTAGTAACATTTATGATGTAGCAGTGCTAGATAAATGCGAAAAACGAGGCAAAATAGCTTGAAGGTTGTGTAGTAGACACAATTAGTAAAATGTTTACCTACCTAGGGAATTAATTGTATGGCCACGAGTCGTGGGTGCAACTAATTGCTGCTGGGACGTCAAGACCTACTAGGAAATAGATTTTTCCCTAAACTAGAAGGGGTTATTGTTTCGATAAAATAGTGGGAGAACTTTTTCGATAAAAAGTCCAAATTTCGTTAATTATAAGTATTAATATTAAACATGTCTGCTTATAGTTGTCTGTTTTATGTTAGCCACTTACCATCCACTGTTCCGTTCAAACGAGTATTAATGAACATTAGAAGCGAAAATACTTTGGGGGCTATGATGGCCTATTATCTTCAAGAAAAGACCATGGCTAAGTTTAATCATGTCAAAGAATATTGTTGTTACTTAACCAAGATGTTCAAACGACTCAAAAGGCTTGGAGCCCGATTGATTCTCGAAGATGAGATAGAAATTACCACACATGGTCTTTCTGACATCTTCACTCATTTCATGCAACATTGTGATATTCCGCCTGATGGAATTAAAACAAAACAATTGCATTAGTTGTTAGACAAATATGAAGAAGCTCATCTAAAAGGTCTTGGACTATATGAAGAAAATTGCCCACTATGTAAGCACGAAAAGAAAATAGGAAAGCTTACTGAAAAGGAATTCCTGGATAGACTTAACTACGGTACGATTTTTTAAATTATACATTTCTTAAATCTTTTTGATGTAAGACATCTGATAAAACTTTCATTTCTGTAAAAGAGTTTACAGCGGATGAAACTATTCCCTCTCCACCTACAAGGAGGAAATTCCTTGAAAGGAAGATGCAAGCAGTGTAGAGAGAGTTGAGGGAAAACGAATTCAGGGACTGGGTCAAGGAAGAACTGAACCTAGACATTTCTTTTTGGAAGAAGTTTTACTTAGTTTTTCGTATTAGCATGAGTTTTTAGTTTTAGTTTGTTTTGAGTATTATTTCAAATTTTGTACAAGACATTATTGCTTTACCTTTGAGAATGGAATCTATTTAATTAGAGCGATTTAACTTTGTACAAATATTGATGTTTTGAAACATAGAAATAAACAATGATAAATGAATCAAAACTTCGAAGGTTGTATGCTCAATCGAAAAACTGGATAATCGTCCGCGCTTGAAATGTTTATTTTGGACATTCTTCCTAAAGAAAGATTCGAAAGGAAAGTTTTTGTCTACTGTTCTTGAAATAAGGAACTTGGATAAAACTCTGAACTTTCAAATCTTGTCTTAAAGGAATAATAACCGAAATAAAGGATTGCTAGTGTTGGGATTCGGTAAGATAAACAGCCCTAGGCACAGCGGAATATAATTTTTAGGACCTCTTACGGAATCTTGCCAGGATACTACTCTAGTTGTATATATATGAACGTAAATAAAATGATAGTATAAATAGTTGCAGTTATACCTATCTCCTTGCAAATCCATAGCTAGCAAAACGGACTCTGATTTCTGCTCCAGCAAAATCGATCCAGGCTTTTCAAGGAGCGCTCCACGTGTTGCGCCTCTACGAGTTGATACACCACAATATCACAAAAATAATATATCTTGATCGACTAGAACACAAGATATATTAAGATCTTGGAATTATGAACGATTTGGAATAATCGAAGACAAAAATTCTTCCAAAAGGAAGGCAGGGTTCGGTCGACTTTTACTGGGAGAGGGGAGAGAGAATTTTTGCTCTTGCTCAAATTTTGCTTGTTGAGTTGTGTGAAAAATAACTACAAGAAAGCTACTTATAGTTATCTCCCTAACCTAGTCCTAATAGGACTAGGTTTCCTCTCTCCTACATGGGCCATGGCCCTCTTTAATTAGAAGACCAAGTCTTCTAATTAATTCATGGCCCAGTTATTTAATTTGACCAAGCTTTATTTAATCTCCCAATTAAATAGCCCAATTAATTAACTTAATCTTCCATTTAATTAAATCAGACTCTAAGTCCATTTAATTAAAATCCCTTCTAATTAATTAAATTCGACTTAATTAATTAATCCACAAATTAAATTCCAATTTAATTTATGATCCTGATCCAATTCCAATTGGATCCCATTTTGTTCCAATTGGGTCGACCTAGTTGACCCAACCATCATAATCGACCTAGTCGATTATTCACCAAGTCGACCCAGTCGACTCGGTCGTTCTCATTTCCTCGCTTTCGCTTCATGTGTATTGTGTATGCCCCCGTAGGTTCACCACATAATTGGCCGTGGGTTATAATTAAATATTATTTAATTATTCGAGTAAGACTTACTCTAAATCAATCGAACACACTGTCGATTGATCATTCCAAAATTAGCACCCCTGCCAATTTGGGAATTCTCCCACACTCCACGGTCGATGTCCAGCCACAAGCCCATGGAGCCCAATCACTGGTGAATTAATTCAGTGAACCTTTTAACTCATTTACAATTTCCGTATACGCCATAATCTCTCCATCGATCAATCTCTCAGTCGAGACTTAAGGGTATGGTCTTTCATCGGTCTCCCTTTTCTTTTGTCTTGACCTTATGCATTCTGGTCTCGAAATAATTCTCTTTGACTTAACCTTTATGAGCTACTTACATAAAGCCGTAAGATACCTCGGTCGAGGATTTTACCAGAATTAATTTCTCACAGAAATCCATAGGAGAATTTCCCAACCTATCAAGTCAGGTCAATGGATCATTTGTTGATGATATGAATCTGCATACGAGTTCCTCTATACCCAATATGAGTCCACAGAGACTTTCTGGCGATCTCCAGTCAGTCGGGACTCATATCAAAGCATAGACGTTCTCGCACCAGATAAACCTTATCATCTCAAGTAGTTAGGGATCGTTCCTCGTATACTATTGTAAATTGGAATAACTTCATCCCCGGTATGCGACTACCGCTTCCATGGTGAGTTATTTCCTAGTTGGGGTATTCAGTGCGCTTGCCATCCCAGCAAACCACCCACTTATGTGTATCGACTATCCCAGTCACGCTCGTGGACCCCAGCGTTCTCCAGTTCATCGGAGTATACACAGCAGTGAGAGTCTAACCGAATCCAACGATGTCCTATCTCGATTGGATTCTACGACTCTTGAATATGTTCTAGATCACGGCCTTGGAGATCAGTCCACGGGTTGTCCCATAGCCCTGTGATCTAAGGACTTCTATCCTTATGCGTAGATAATTATTACATAAGATAAAGATGACCATATAATAATAAAAAAATGCATTTATTAATCCAATTGAATGGTCCTTTAAATGCAGCTAAATTGTTGGTTTGCAGGACACTGTTCTATCAATCTCCCACTTGTACTAAAGCCAACTTTTCATACTTCTGATTCCCATCTTAGACAGATGTTTTCGGATGCCTTTGAGGCAATGGCTTAGACAGCGGGTCCATCGTATTATCCCTTGAGGTGACACGTTCCATCTTTATGTCTCCTCTACCAATGATATAACATATCAAATGGTATCGTCTTAGTTCGTGCTTGGATTCTGATGAGATCTCGACTCCTTCGCTTGCGAGATAGCTCCATTATTATCACAGAAGATAGTAATGGCTTGACAATGCTAGGTATCACATCCAATTCCTGGATGAAGTTTTTCATCCAAACACCTTCCTTTGCTGCTTCACTCGCGGCAATGTATTCTGTCTCGGTGGTTGAATCTGCGGTAGTGTTTTGCTTGGAGCTCTTCCAGCTTACCGCACCACTATTGAGGCAGACTACGTATCCAGATGTCGACTTGAAGTCGTCTACATTACATTGGAAGCTAGAATTAGTATAGCCTTCCAATTTCAATTCTCCTCCACCCTATACCAAGAACAATTCCTTAGTCCTTCTCAGGTACTTCAGAATTGCCTTTACGGCTATCCAGTGCTGCTCACCTGGATCAGACTTGTAACGCTTAAAGCGTATGCTACGTCTGGTCTCGTACATAACATACCATTCATTATGCTTCCTATTGTAGATGCATATGGTACTCGAGACATATTGCTTCTCTCATCAGGCGTCTTTGGGGCCATAGACTTAGAGAGTGCAATTCCATGTCTCATTGGAAGCAATCATCTCTTGGATTCTTCCATTTTAAATCTCTTCAAGATTTTCCATGTACTGCGATTTGGGAGAGGCCCAACAGTCCTTTTGATCTATCTCGGTAGATCCTTATACCTAGTACAAAGGATGCTTCTCCCAAATCCTTCATTCAGAATTGTGTAGATAACCATGCTTTAGTTTCGGACAACACCTTTACATTGTTTCCAATGAGAAGAATGTCGTCAACGTAAAGCACCAAAAATTCAATTGTACTCCCACTGACCCTTTTGTACACACAAGGTTCGAACACGTTTTAGATTAATCCAAAAGTTTGGATTGTTTCATTGAAACGAATGTTCCAACTTCGGGAAGCTTGCTTCAGTCCATAAATGGACCTCTGGAGTTTGCACACCTTGTGTTCATCTCCTTTGGATGCATATCCTTTTGGTTGCTCCATGTAGATCTCCTTATCAATGTCCCCATTGAGAAAGGCAGTCTTTACATCTATCTTCCATATCTCGTAGTTATACCATGCAGCTATGGCCAGCAAGATTCGAATGGATTTAGGCATTGCGACGGGCGAGAAGGTCTCCTCAAAGTCGATGCTTGGCCTTTGAGTGTATCCTTTTGCCACTAGTCGCGCCTTGTAGGTTATTACCTCTTCGTTCACTCCAAGCTTTCGCTTATATATCCACTTACAACCCACGGGAGCTACTCCCACTGGTGGATCTACCAAGGCCCAGACCTTGTTCGAGTGCATGGAGTCCAATTCGAATTGCATGGCTTCACGCCACTTTCCCGAGTCTATGCCTAGCATAGCCTCTTCGTAAGTCTTTGGGTCGGTTAGAGACTGTCTAGTCTCACGCAGCTGACCGTAGTACCTCTCGGGTTCTCTACGTTATCTTTCTGACTTACGAAGTACCGGTGTACTTTCTGGTGCACTTTCATGCTCATGTTCTCCCACTGCCTGTGGTGATGGGTCGGCTTGATTGACCTCTTCGGCCTTTTCAGCTTCAGTGACCTCATCTAGTTCTACGTTGTGTTCCTTCTTGCCTAGCAAGAAATCCTTCTCCAAGAAGTGTGCGTTCCTTGAGACAAACGTAGTTTATCTTGTAGGATCGTAGAACTTGTATCCTATAGAGTTTTCTGGATACCCCACGAATTGCATAAGATGGACTTTACGTCCAACTTATCTCCCACCAGCTTATTCGCATAAGCGGGAGACCCCATATGCGCATGAATGCATATGAAAGTACAATACCAAAACTCATATCACGTGATATATTTTTGGAACTGGCTTCAGAGATACTTAGCTCAGTATCTTCTATTTTCTCGATCAAGTTTTATTTGTTTGAATAAGGAATTTCATGTAAGATTTCTAAATGGACATTTACATGTCCAGAATGCTTGACAACATACAACGTTTCGAGCGGGTCTTACATTTCGAGAATCTAATTCTCTATTAAATAATCAATGGCATACTGCCAATGCATGTTCGATTTTGAATCGATCCAAATCTCTCACATGCTTTCATTGATTAGGCTCTCTTCTTTATTCCAAAAGTAATTTGGAATTGTACATCACAACGTACTTTTACCCATGAGGGTACTAGAGACGCCTTATCTCCCACTAATGCTTTAGTGTTTCTACACACTTTTAATGGATTAAATCCATTGCAATTGTTTATGCCTCTTGGTTGCCTAGAACCCAACTACTAAATCTAATTTCCATTAAGCAAGATTCGAAAGTCGCTTACTATGTACAGCATCCCAGTCGAGCTCAGTCTTTGAATCTTTTAATTCGGAAATATGTTTCAGTATTCGTGTATCACCTTTCGGATTTTACAACGACTCAAGTGTGTGAAATCTTGATTATTTATATTTTATTGACTATGCATATTATATTTAGTCGATATATGAGTATCCATACTCATTTGCTTATGTACACCTTTTGCGTATAAATCTTATAGTGCAATCAGTTCCAACCATTATGGAACTATCACATCCCTTAAGACAAGGGATGGTATAAGCAAATTCTAATGATCTAAATAATTCATGGCTTTAGATGCATTGAATGCATCAATGAGTGCTTCATCGGGCATCCAATACCCTTATGCATTACTTTAACCATAAGGTTAAGTTCAATAAAATTCAATCATCCCTTATGGGATGAATAGGTTCAATTCCCTCTTTCCCTTGATCTCAATCCATGGAAGAACCATTTTGATTGACTTTACAACTTATCATCCTTACAAAAAAACCTCTAAGGTTATTTACCTTCAGAGAGGATTCATTCCTCTTCTTCCATCTCTCGAGCCTTTTGAGGCCTTTTAACAAGATGTTACTTCCCATTTATGGGAGATTTCATGTTTGCCTTCAAGAAAATTTGGGCTTGAGAAATATCCTCAACCCTCTGGTGAAACTTATCACCTTTCTTATTTGAAGAGAAACTTCGAAAAAGGCAGCCTGGTGAAACCTATCACCATTCCAATCGAAGTGTAACTTCGAAAGGAAACACAATGAAATCTTTGTAAGGAGATTAGTCCTTGCTTGGACTTGAGAATAATTTCTCAAGTTTTGAAGTCATTCAAAATTCATTTGGGTTCAGTCAGTTTATTTGATTCAAGTATGATGGTAAATATTCATGGATACATAACTTATGAAAAACTATCATAAACATGACGATAAATACGCGGCAGAATAATATCAATGCATAATTTACAAACATGGTTTTCATTTGTAAATTACTCCCACTATTTTTGTCGAATACTTATGCCCCCACATAAGGTTCGGGAAATAAAAATTTCCTAATGGGCTCAAGGCCCAAATGCAATCGCTCAGTACCCACGACTCGTTGGCCAAACCAATTGATCCACTTGGTGGGCGATCACGTCGCCGGTTAACCATCCCAGCTAACCCTTGAGTTCATTTAGCCTCGGTTTTCGTTATGGAACCACGACTCGTGAGACAGCGCCTAGAACCTTGCTATCCCCTCCCTTGGCACTAAACTGTGCATCGAGGCAATAGACATATCATCTTCCTATAGCTCGACCCACGACTCGTGAGACATCGAGATATATTTGTACAATATGCCTAAGACCTAGTAATTGGATAGGCTCGGACCATAGACACCATTCATATGCACCCGTTATTCGATTTAATATTCTAATTGAATTTTAAGTTCAATTGGAGGTTTTAAGTTTTCTTGTGCGAGGTCTCATCAGTTTATGCTTTATCTTGTTTACGTTTTTCTATCCTAAGCATGCATCTCATACATCAAAGAATAATTACGAAAAAGTAAACATTCATCACCTAGCATGATATGATTGATCGATTGCCCATCCTATGCGATCCATCACGAGCCTTGTGATGGATCAATTGGTCAGTCTAGGGTGGAAATTAAATGTCCTAACTATTACAATTTTCTAACCCATACATCATGGGCCTTCTTGTAATATCCAGCTTGATTGGGCCTCCATGTAATGAATTGGGCCTCCATGTCCTCCAAGGTTATGGGCCTTCATGTGGATCTCCAAGTCTTCATGAGGTCTTCTTGGCTCCAAGCCTAATCTAAGCCTAGCTTACAAATTTAAATGGCCCTATTCTATTACATTCGTTTGCGCAAGCAAGGGCACCAATCAGACCCATTTAATTACAACCCTTAAAATAAATAAACCAAAACTACACAGGGCTTAAGGGCAAAATCGACCAATCCACATATTCACTCAAGAACATGCATAAATTCACATAAGGGCATAAATGTAAATTTATCGGCTCCTTTAATTTTAATTCACAAATATTATCCAAGTTAATTTAATTTCTAATTAACAATTAATCTCTAAGATTAATTTACTATTACTTGAGTTCTAAGTAATCTACAACTCTTATCTTGATAAAGTTGGTTAATTAAGATAGTTACAAATCTTCCAAGATTACTATCTTATCCAAAACTCTAAGTTTCCCAATTTTACAAATCTCCAAGATTCTCAAGATAATCCTATTTTGATTAGATTAGTTAATTAAAGTAGTGTCCAAATCCACCAAGATTTCTACCTTATCCAAAACTCCAAGTTTCCTAATTTAATAAGATCTCTAAGATCTTTAATCTTGGTAACTTACTAGAAGAGATTAATTTTAATTAAATCTCTTATCACAATTGAAACTTTAAGTTTCCTTGTTTAATAAGATCTCTAAGATCTTTAATCTTAGTAACTTACTAGAAGACATTAATTTTAATTAAATGTCTTATTACAAATGAAGCTCTAAGTTTCCTTTGTTAATTAGATATCTAAGATCAATCCAAGATTTACCAAGATTCCATAACAACCAAATCTCCAAGATTTTGTCCAAGATTATCCAAAATTCTGCCACGAAAATTTTGAAGCACCATGTCATTGCCGTGGTACGTTCGGCTTCAAGTTGACTAAAAATCAACATTTTTGCAATTTATAAAATCAATTGCAATACATGATGTTGCTTCAATATCTTACGTCACATTTGCCAAATTAAAACAACATGCATGCCATGACACACATGGTCACGTGAACAAAGGGAAAAAAAAAATTGTGTCTCACCAAGAGAATAAAGTGCCGATGCATTAATTTTGTTTTCCTTTTGCATTGTTTTAATTTGTGTTTGATTACATGTTGATTTAATTAGAAACCAATCCAGTTTAATTAAATCCCAATCCAAAATAAAAATTAACACGATAAAATTTTGAATCTTGTCAGGATACTACTCTAGATCTATGTCCTAAAACATATACAGTTAAAGAACTAGCCATACATAAATCAAACATATGATTTATAACACAGAATTTGCAAATTCATATATATACAAAGCCTAGAGTTGGCTCTGATACCACTGTTGGGATTCGGTAAGATAAACAGCCCTAGGCACAGCGGAATATAAAATTTTTAGGACCTCTTACGGAATCTTGTCAGGATACTACTCTAGTTATATATATATGAACGTAAATAAAACGATAGTATAAACAGTTGTAGTTATACTTATCTCCTTGCAAATCCTTAGCTAGCAAAACGGACTCTGATTTATGCTCCAATCGATCCAGGCTTTTCAACGAGCGCCCCACGTGTTGCGCCTCTACGAGTTGATACACCACAATATCACGAAAATAATATATCTTGATCGACTAGAACACAAGATATATTAAGATCTAGGAATTAGGAACGATTTGGAATAATCGAAGACAAAAATTCTTCCAAAAGAAAGACAGGGTTCGGTCGACTTTTACTGGGAGAGGGGAGAGAGAATTTTTGCTCTTGCTCAAATTTTGCTTGTTGAGTTGTGTGAAAAATAACTACATGAAAGCTACTTATAGTTATCTCCCTAACCTAGTCCTATTCCTCTCTCCTACATGGGCTATGACCCTCTTTAATTAGAAGACCAAGTCTTCTAATTAATTCATGGGCCAGTTATTTAATTTGACCAGGCTTTATTTAATCTCCCAATTAAATAGCCCAATTAATTAACTTAATCTCTCATTTAATTAAATCAGACTCTAAGTCCATTTAATTAAAATCTCTTCTAATTAATTAAATCCAACTTAATTAATTAATCCACAAATTAAATTCCAATTTAATTTATGATCCTGATCCAATTCCAATTGGATCCCATTTTGTTCCAATTGGGTCGACCCAGTCGACCCACCCATCATAATCGACCTAGTCGATTATTCACCCAGTCGACCCAGTCGACTCGGTCGTTCTCATTTCCTCGCTTTCGCTTCATGTGTATTGTGTATGCCCCCGTAGGTTCACCACATAATTGGCCGTGGGTTATAATTAAATATTATTTAATTATCCGAGTAAGATTTACTCTAAATCAATCGAACACTCTGTCGATTGATCATTCCAAAATTAGCACCCCTGCCAATTTGGGAATTCTCCCACACTCCACGGTCGATGTCCAGCCACAAGCCCATGGAGCCCAATCACTGGTGAATTAATTCAGTGAACCTTTTAACTCATTTACAATTTCCGTATACGCCATAATCTCTCCATCGATCAATCTCTCAGTCGAGACTTAAGGGTATGGTCTTTCATCGGTCTCCATTTTCTTTTGTCTTGACCTTATGCATTTTGGTCTCGAAATAATTCTCTTTGACTTAACCTTTATGAGCTACTTACATAAAGCCGTCAGATAACTCGGCCGAGGATTTTACCAGAATTAATTTCTCATAGAAATCCATAGGAGAATTTCCCAACCTATCAAGTCGGGTCAATGGATCCTTTGTTGATGATATGAATCTGCATACGAGTTCCTCTATACCCAATATGAGTCCACAGAGACTTTCTGGCGATCTCCAATCAATCGGGACTCATATCAAAGCATAGACGTTCTCGCACCAGATAAACCCTATCATCTCAAGTAGTTAGGGATCGTTCCTCGTATACTATTGTAAATTGGAATAACTTCATCCCCGATATGCGACTACCACTTCCATGGTGAGTTATTTCCTAGTTGGGGTATTCAGTGCGCTTGCCATCCCAGCAAACCACCCACTTATGTGTATCGACTATCCCAGTCACGCTCGTGGACCCCAGCGTCCTCCAGTTCATCGGAGTATACACAACAATGAGAGTCTAATCGAATCCAACGATGTCCTATCTCGATTGGATTCTACGACTCTTGAATATGTTCTAGATCACGGCCTTGGAGATCAGTCCACGGGTTGTCCCATAGCCCTGTGATCTAAGGACTTCTATCCTTATGCATGGATAATTATTACATAAGATAAAGATGACCATATAATAATAATAAAATGCATTTATTAATCCAATTGAATGATCCTTTAAATGCAGCCAAATAGTTGGCTTGCAGGACACTATTCTATCAGCTAGGTATTCCAAACATTTCAAATCAATTAGAACTAAAAGCTCTAGTTCAAAAGGATTCTACTTCATATATACTCGCGATTTTCAATCGTTAAAGTATATTTGCACATTGTAGAAAGTACAATTCTAAAACTGTTGAAGTAACTCAATAGACGTTTTGGAAATGAAGTAACTAGATGCATTATGTCAAAAGCAATTTGATCTAATCAAACTTGCTAAAACATAAGCAACTAATTCCTCGATTATCTAAAGGAGAATGGAATTCTAAACAAAGCAAATCAAAGAAGAAGATCGAGCTTTGATGAAATTTGGTTCGACTCTCGACTGTGATCTTGCTAAATTCCTATATTCACATTAGGGGATATCCTCCCCTGACTCTTCAGAAGTACTTGGTCTAGTATTTTGAAGTAAGTCCTTACACCGCCATGTCATCTAAGACATAGCAACACACCCTTATATGAGAAATTAGATGGTAGATCTGATTCATATAATGTTTTGTGGGGTATCCAACGAAATCCATTGGATACCTATTCTACGACAAAGAGAAACGAAAGTATCTCGTAAGAAGCATGTTCCTCTGTTGACGAAACTCTTGTCAAAAGAAATAAGGAATGTCATAGAACTTGATGAAGTCCAAGGAACTTGACCCATCCCCACAAACAGTGGGAGTAAACCCTGAAACCCGCTGAACCGATCCATGCACAAATATTTAGTAATCTAATCAAATTCGTAAGGAACTCAAAATTCAATTTTACGAAATTGAGAAATTGGATTCTAATCAAAGATTACAAAGAGACTAAGGGATATGGCATGAAGCCATAAGATTCAAAGTGGAAAGATTGACTCACCTAATGGTGATAGGTCATTCTTCAAAAGTCCCTCAAGGACCAATGAAAATACCTTCTCCGTTTGCTACGTCAAAATCCATTTCGAAACTATTAGCCATAGAAAGGTGGTTTTCACTGCCGAAGAATGACTGTTGGATATGAATCCTGCATCTCACAATTGAAAATTGAAGAGAAGATCTCTATTCAAATCAAAGGTCAATCTATGACTTTTTCCAGAACTTGGAACAAGCAACTTGATAAGTCAATCAAGAATGTTGAAGTTCTCAAAAGGCATATGGATTCCAATTGTGCAAAAGGATCAGTGGGAGCATAGTTAAATTCGCAACGCAACGAGATGTTGATCTACACATCAAGTACGATATTAAAATATCAGAGAATCACAGACGAAAGCGTGTTATTCACGCAATTCTCCATGATAAGATTTGGGAATTACATCTCACGTACTAGCAATACGTATTTATAGAGATAAAAACGAAGTAGATGTTACAATTCACTGAATCTAAGTACAAAGACTATATATTGATTAAATTCAATATGGAAGAATCCAAGAAAGGATTGTTTCCAAAGAGACAAGATTCCTCTTACTTATTTAATGAGCCCTACATATAAATAAGTAAAGGAGAAACTGTCTCAAGAGGCCTTATGCTTTAGCATTTGGATTGCATGTAGCATGCAAAGTCTTGTACTAGACCTGACCCATCAAAATGCTCTGATCATTCAAGAGCTACTGATAGTTGAACACCAGTAAAGGACACTGGACTACCATTAAAGCAATCCTCAAAGATAATTAAAGGATATAATGCTGGTCTGTGGTAGTAATGGAGAATTGATAACTCGAAGGATTTAGAATTTCGAGATTTCCAGTCTTAAGTGGATGATTTATTCTGTCTCGATGGAGCGAAGGTAAATTGGAAGAAATTCCAATAGTATACCATTGCCAATTCAATCAGAATAATCGCACCATTATGATGCTGCACAAGAGAAAGTGTTTAGATAAGAAACATTCGTCCAATGATTGGATGAATTACCTAGCATGGCAAAAACCTGTCATAATCTTAACCGATTTAAACAAGACAATTGCTCAATGAAAGGGAAACGAGATCTCACCGATGATCTGAACACAATATCATATGATTGAACAAGTCATAGATAACTGAGACGCGTAAAAGTACTACGTTATCTCAAAAAGACAAACTTAGCAGATCCACTAATTAAGCTCTTTCACAAATGGGTTCGAGGGACATCTTGGTATAGATGGGTCTTAGAAATGTTGTGATTGGCTTTAGGGCAAGTGGGAGATTGATAGGATAGTGCCCAGCAAGCCAATATTAATTAGCTTGTTGAAGTACTATTTTCTTATGGTTTATAATTAATACGCCCGTTCATTCATAGTACGTGAAATTGAACAATGGCCAACTTCATCTCTCGCGAACTTATCTAAGCGATTGGATGAAATCCTAAGGTCACAATAGATTATGGGACGATTCACTTCAGTACTGAGTGCAATCATGAAACAGTCTCAAAGGTCATGATCTTAAAACCATTCCAAGTCATAGATTCCGAACGAGACGGGGTATCGTAGGAATCGCCAAGACTTGTACAAGTATGCATGATTCACATGGATTAAATTTGTAGCGTTTCATGAGCAAGGCATTTGAGGCCAGTGCATATGAGTAGGTGGTTCAATGGAGGATTGAATGCATCGAACGACCCGAACAGAGAAACCCATTGTGGAAGCGCATGACGCATATCGGTGAAGGGATGTTTTTCAAGGCTTATAATAGTGTACGATTTAGTCCTTAGACTTGAGGTGCTAAGGCGAATTCGGTGCACGAGTGTGCGTACTTAGATTTAGGTACTGGTCACGTAGCCTGGCCGCAAAGTGCCTAAGTCGAGTGCGTACACAACTGTACGCGAATGGTTAGTACTAAGAAAGGATCTATCGACTCACCCTGATAAGGTGAGAGAGTTTCCTGTACGTTCTTCGATAATATGTTCCTAGAAATCCATGGCCATGATTGGTGACAAATTTGGAAAGGGGTTTCCAAATTTAGCGGTCACACTGGAATTATTATCCAGAATTAGAAAGTACAGAATCGAGATAATTAGAGGTGCCGATCAATTCACACACCCTATGTCTCGATCGGGAAATCATCGTGGAAGGACCGTATGTACATGGCAGTTATAAGAGGTGAGGTTCACAATTATCAATTCACCTTTTATTGGGCTTCATGGGCTTGTGGCTAAACATCGACCATGAAGTGTGGGTACTCCTAAATTAAAAGGGAAATTAATTCTAGGAGTGGTCAATTAAAAGTTGTTTAATTGGTCGTAGCATTTAATTGCTCGTTAATTAAATCACGAAAGTCGTGGGCCTGCTGCCAGTTGACGGTAAACCCAGAGGGTCACACACAATACAATTGGACGGTGACTGTCTTAAAGGAAAGCATATGATTTAAAGTTGTTAAATCAAAGTAATTGAATTATGGTATTAATTCAATAGGAGAATATTGATTAAATATCTAATCGATTAATGTTCAATTAATTAATTAGAGTTATCTGATTAATTATGAAATTAATTAAAGTAGTTAATTAATTGGAAGAATAAATAATTAACCAATTTTAGGATTGGATAATTATGGGTGATTTTGCAATTATCTTAAAAAGAGGTAGGGGCGATTTTTGTTAAATAAAGAAAAGGAGTTTTTTCTTGGAGAGCAAGCTAGAAGAGATCTACCAAATCTCACATTCCTAAGTTGATAAGGAATGAAGATTTGAAAGATAAGGGATGGAGATATCTTTTAGAGAAGGTTTCTTCTCTTATAAATACTCCTTCTCTTCTCTTAATTAAGAGAGAATTTTTTTGAGAGAGGCACAAACCCTAAAAAACTTTTGAGAGAACAAAATATCTTTGCTGAAAATTGAGAGAGAAATCGATTTTGCATAAGAGAGAAAATCAGATTTTTGCACAAGAATTATTATTTACAAATTCGACCCATAACCTTCGCCCCGAACCCAAGTCGCCCGAACCCGAAATCGGCCGAACCTGAGCTGGCCGAACCCAACCTGGCCGAGCCCTGTTCGAATCACACAAGTCCTGTGATTCGATTATTCCATCCGTATCTCGTATCCTGATCCAGATCTTAAGTCCATATCCAGATCTGAAATCCTTTGATGACAAACCTACGAGATCCAGATCGTAGCCTAAGACTTGTAGGTGTCACTACAATCCAGTTGGTGTGGACTAACTTTTGAGGTGAGACACATGGATCACTCAAGCTGTGGATCGAACCAAACACCTGGAGGAAACCACCACAAAATCGTGGTGAGGTTAATTGCGAAAAACCCCCTTTGTGTTTAATTAATTGTTTGATTCAACCTTTTCGTATAATTAACTGTGGAGAAAGATTTATGGGACTATTAGGGAACTCGAAAAATTTTAAATTCCGCACTTTGTTGTATTGACAATCGAGCCCCGTACTAGAATATCCCAACAGTAAATTGCAAAACCCCCCTTTGTTTATGTTTGATTCAAGCTTTTCGTATAATTAACTGTGGAGAAAGATTTATGGGACTAATAGGGACCTCGAAAAATTTTAAATTCCGCACTTTGTTGTATTGACAATCGAGCCCCTTAGTAGAATATCCCAACATAGGTACTTCCCTTTAAAGCCTAGACTGCAAAGACTCTTTATGTCATCTAAAACAGCATCATTTATGAGATGGCACAAGGAAGAATGTACCAAAGATGGTTGTATGAGACATCCTAGAGATTCTCCTCTTTGGCATAGTTTTGACCATCAACACCGTGATTTTTGCAAGAGATTCCAGAAACGTAAGGCTTGGCCTAGCAGCGGATGGATTTAGTCCATTTAGAACTATGAGTGTTGCTCATAGTACTTGGCCAGTCATATTGACCACATACAACATGCTGCCATGGATGTGTATGAAAGAGCCGTTTTTCTTTTTAACCTTACTCATTCCTGGTCCATCGGCCCCTGGAAATAACATTGATGATTACTTGCAACCCTTAATAGAAGAACTGAAAGAATTGTGGGACGGGATTGACACCTATGATGCATCCAAAAAACAAAACTTTAATATGCGTGCAGCTGTATTGTGGACTATTAATGATTTTCCAGCATATGCAAATTTATTTGGTTAGAGCACGAAAGGAGAGTTTGCTTGTCCCTCATGTCATAAGGACACATGATCCAAATACTTGTACAAAAGCCACAAATATTCTTATATGGGCCATCGTAGGTTTTTGAATCGATATCACCCTTATTGAAAAGATAAAAAATCTTTTGATGGCAATGAAGAACATCGTAGACCACCTACAGCATTGACAGGAGATATGGTGCTAGAGGAATTAGATGGGCTCAATGAAAAATTTGGAAAGAAAGTTAATGACAATCCATCTCTTCCTCGCAATTGGAAAAAGAGAAGCATATTCTTCGATTTGCCATATTGGAAAGATAACATATTGCGTCACAATTTGGATGTAATGCACATTGAAAAGAATATATGTGATAGTGTGATTGGAACTTTATTGAATTTGGAAGGGAAGACAAAAGATCATGAAAACTGTCTTCTTGATTTGGAAGCTATGGGCATAAGGCATGCACTTCACCCCATTACTCTTGAGTCTGGAAAAAAATATTTGCCAGCTGCATGTTTTTCAATGAGTAAAAAAGAGAAAGAAATATTTTTTGAAATCCTCAAGAATGTAAAAGTTCCGGATGGATATGCTTCAAATATTTCCAGGCGCGTACAAGTTAAGACAAATAAAATTTCAGGTTTAAAGAGTCATGACAATCACATTTTAATGCAACAATTGCTTCCAATAGCTTTAGGTAAAGTGTTACCAAAGCATGTTAGAACCCCTTTGATTAAGTTATGCACTTTTTTCAGAGAACTTTGTTCCAAAGTTCTTAATCCTGGCGACTTGATTTGTTTGGAAGAAGAGATTGTCAAGATCCTTTGTGAATTGGAGAAAATATTTCCTCCATCTTTCTTTGATATCATGGTTCATCTATCTAGTCATTTGGCATATGAGGCTCGGATTGCGGGGCCTGTACAATACCGTTGGATGTATCCAATTGAAAGGTATTGCTAGTTTTGTTATAATTGTTACTATGGTTCATTTTATAAATTTACATTAAGATTTTAATATTAATGAATCAATTGCCAGGTATTTGTCTACATTGAAATCATATGTGCGTAATCGGAGTCGTCCAGAAGGTTCCATTGCAGAAGCATACTTGGTAAAGGAATGCTTAACATTTTGCTCTAGATACTTAGACGATGTGGAGACTAAATTCAACAAGGTTGGAAGAAATGATGATAGGGGTGGGAAGTCACCAATAATTTTCCCGTATTCTTTAATCTAGGGCGTCATATTGGGAGGGAGGACTCTATAGTTCTTGACAAAGAAAAAATTACCAAGGCACACCAATATGTGTTATTCAATTGCAATTCAATTCAGCCTTTCATCGAGTAAGAATTTCTTATATTCAGTTTTTTTCATTCATCTTATTTTACATGATGGAATACACTTATGTTTAATGTTCAAATTGTATGTAGAGAACACAAAGCAGAGGTTAAACATGAAAATCCTCGCCTTAGTAAGAAGAATGTTGAACAAGTCCTTAGTGAAACATTTGCCAAGTGGTTTGATAAACAGGTATGCAAGTTTATCGCTTAACACTATTCATATTTATTTTTAGTTTTATTCATATATTTATTTTCCAATATTTTTAAATTAACAACCGTATGTATATGACAGGTTGAAGATTAACATCTTACTGGAAATCAAATGTCAGAAGAACTTAGAGCCTTAGCTCGAGGCCCTAATCCAGTAGGAAAGAGATATAGGGGGTTTATAGTCAATGGATACCGTTTTCACGTGAAGGATTACGAAATTCGAAGAAAAACTCAAAATAGTGGACTGGTTGTTATTGCTCAAACCAGCAGTTTTGCAAGTAGAAATGATAATAACCCAATCGTAGGTGATGTCACTTACTATGGTGTATTAAAAGACATAATTGAACTTGAGTACTTTGTGTTGGGATTCGGTAAGAAAAACAGCCCTAGGCACAGCGGAATATAAAAAATTTCTAGGGCCTCTTAAAGAATCTTGCCAGGATATTCTCTGGTTGTATATATATGAATATAATTAAACGACAGTATTAGTTTTCTCGTTTATACCTGTCTCCTTGCAAATCCTTGGCTAGCAAGATGAGCTCTGAATTCTGACCCCGGTTGATCGACCCACACCTTTTGGTAGCGCCCCACGTGTTGCGCCTCTACGAGTTGATACACCACAATATCACGAAAATTAATATATCCTAATCAACTGGAACATAGGGTATATTAATATCTAGGTTTTAGAACGACTTTGAAACGAAAAACAAAGACGAAAAATTCTTCCAAAGTGGAAGAGCAGTTCGGCCGATCACAGGGAGAGGGAGAGAGAATTTTTGCTTTTCTTGATTTTGCTTGAGGAGTTGTGTGTGAGATATGAGACCTAGTCTCTTATTTATAGATATCTCCCATACCCTAATCCTTCTAGGATTAGGATACTAATTCTCCTACATGGGCCATGGCCCTTTTAATTAGAAGACTAAGTCTTCTAATTAATTCATGGCCCACTTTAATTAATCTTTCAAGACTTTATTTAATCTCCCAATTAAATAGCCCAATTAATTAAATCATCTCCCAATTAATTAATTAAACTCCAAGTCTAATTAAATTAATTATTCCATTAATTAATTAAATCATAATTAATTAATTTAATCATAAATTAAATTCCAATTTAATTTATAATCTTGATCCAATTCCAATTGGATCCAATTTCGTTCCACATGGGTCGACCCAGTCGACCCACCCATTTAATCGACCCAGTCGATTTTGACCCAGTCGACCCAGTCGACTGGTTCGTTCTTGTTTCCTCGCTTTCGCTTCATGTGTATTGTGTATGCCCCCGTAGGTTCACCACATAATTGGCCGCGGGTTGTAATTAAATATTATTTAATTACTCGAGCAATTAATACTCTAAATTAATCGAACACTCTGTCGATCAATCATTCCAAAATTAGCACCCCTGCTAATTTGGGAATTCTCCCACACTCCACGGTCGATGTCCAGTCACAAGCCCATGGAGCCCAATCACTGGTGAATTAATTCAGTGAACCTTTTATCATTTACAATTTCCATATACGACACAATCTCTCCATCGATCAATCTCCCAGTCGAGACTTAAGGGTATGGTCTTTCATCGGATTCCCTTATCTTTTGTCTTGACCTTATGTTCTCTGATCTCGAAATAAATTCTCTCTGACTTGTTCTTTATGAGCTACTTACATAAAGTCGTCAGTTACCTTGGCCAAGGATTTTATCAGAATTAATTTCTCACAGAAATCCATAAGAGAATTTCTCGACCTATCAAGTCGAGTCAATGGATCCTTTGTTGATGATATGAATCTGCATACGAGTTCCTCTATACCCAACATGAGTCCACAGAGACTTTCTGGCGATCCCCAGTCAGTCGGAACTCATATCAAAGTATAGACGTTCTCGTACCAGATAAACCCTATCATCTCAAGTTGTTAGGGATCGTTCCTCGTATACTATTGTAAATTGGAATAACTTCAACCCCGATATGCGACTACCGCTTCCATGGTGAGTTATTTCCTAATTGGGGTATTCAGTGCGCTTGCCATCCCAGCAAGCCACCCACTTATGTGTATCGACTATCCCAGTCACGCTCGTGGACCCCAGCGTCCTCCAGTTCATCGGAGTATACACAATAGTGAGAGTCTAACCGAATCCAACGATGTCCTATCTCGATTGGATTCTACGACTCTTGAATATATTCTAGATCACGGCCTTAGAGATCAGTCCACGGGTTGTCCCATAGCCCTGTGATCTAAGGACTTCTATCCTTATGCGTAGACAAATATTACATAAGATAAAGTTGACCATTTAATAAAAGTGCATTTATTAATCTAAATTGAATAGTTCCTCATTAATTACAATTAATGCTAGCCATACAGCTGGCTTGCAGGACACTATTTCTATCAATCTCCCACTTGTCCTAAAGCCAGTCATTTATGTTCTTGAGTCCCATCTTATGCAGATGTTTCTCAAATGCCTTTTGAGGCAGAGGCTTCGTTAGTGGGTCCGCCGTATTATCTTCTGAGTCGACACGTTCCATCTTAATGTCTCCTCTACCAATGATATCTCTTATCACATGGTATCATCCTTGTACGTGCTTGGATTTCTGATGAGATATCGGCTCCTTTGCTTGCGCTATTGCCCCATTATTATCGCAGAAGATAGTAACGGGCTCAGCAATGCTAGGTATCACATCCAATTCCTGGATGAAGTTCCTCATCCAAACACCTTCCTTTGCTGCGTCACTCGCGGCAATGTATTCTGCTTCAGTGGTTGAATCCGCGGTTGTTTCCTGCTTGGAGCTCTTCCAGCTAACCGCACCACCATTGAGGCAGAAAACATATCCTTATGTCGACTTGAAATCGTCTACATCACATTGGAAGCTCGAGTCTGTATAGCCTTCCAATTTCAATTCTCCTCCACCGTATACCAAGAACAATTCCTTAGTCCTTCTCAGGTACTTCAGAATTGCCTTTACGGCTATCCAGTGCTGCTCACCTGGATCAGACTGGTAGCGACTTGTAACGCTTAGAGCGTACGCTACGCCTGGTCTCGTACACAGCATACCATACATTATGCTTCCTATCGCGGATGCATACGGTACTCGAGACATATTGCTTCTCTCCTCTGTCGTCTTTGGGGCCATAGACTTGGAGAGTGCAATTCCATGTCTCATTGGAAGCAATCCTCTCTTGGATTCTTCCATACTAAATCTTTTCAAGATTTTGTCTATGTACTGGGATTGGGAGAGGCCCAGCAGTCCTTTTGATCTATCTCGGTAGATCCTTATACCTAGTACAAAGGATGCTTCTCCCATATCCTTCATTGAGAATTGTGTAGACAACCATGCTTTAGTTTCAGACAATGCTTTTACATTGTTTCCAATGAGAAGAATGTCGTCAACGTAAAGCACCAAAAATTCAACTGTACTCCCACTGATCTTTTGTACACGCAAGGTTCGAACATGTTCTTGATGAATCCAAAAGTTTGGATTGTCTCATCAAAACGAATATTCCAACTTCGGGAAGCTTGCTTCAGTCCATAAATGGACCTTTGGAGTTTGCACACCTTGTGTTCATCTCCTTTGGATGCATATCCTTTTGGTTGCTCCATGTAGATCTCCTTATCAATGTCTCCATTGAGAAAGGCAGTCTTTACATCCATCTGCCATATCTCGTAGTTATACCACGCAGCTATGGCCAGCAAGATCCGAATGGATTTGGGCATTGCGACGGGCGAGAAGGTCTCCTCAAAGTCGATACCTGGTCTTTGAGTGTATCCTTTTGCCACTAGTCGCGCCTTGTAGGTAATCACCTCTCCGTTCACTCCAAGCTTTCGCTTATAGATCCACTTGCAACCCACGGGAGCCACTCCCACTGGTGGATCTACCAAGGCCCAGACCTTGTTTGAGTGCATGGAGTCCAGTTCGGATTCCATGGCTTCGCGCCACTTTCCCGAGTCTATGTCTAGCATAGCCTCTTCGTAAGTCCTTGGGTCGGTTAGAGACTGTCCAGTCTCATGCAGCAGACCGTAGTACCTCTCGGGTTCTCTACGTTGTCTTTCTGACCTACGAAGTATCGGTGTACTTTCTGGTGCACTTTCATGCTCTTGTTCTCCCACTGCCTGTGGTGAAGGGTCAGCTCGATCGACCTCTAAGGTCTTTTCAGCTTCAGTGACCTCATCTAGTTCTACGTTATTTTCTTTCTTGTCCACCAAGAAATCCTTCTCTAAGAAGTGAGCGTTCCTTGAGACAAACGTTGTTTGTCTTGTAGGATCGTAGAACTCGTATCCTACTGAGTTTTCCGGATACCCCACGAATTTGCACAAAGTGGATTTAGTTTCCAATTTATCTCCCACTAGCTTTTTAACGTAAGCGGGAGATCCCCATATGCGCATGAATGCGTATGAGGGTGCCTTGCCAAACCATAGTTCGTATGGTGTCTTTTCTACGGATTTCGAAGGTACCATATTCAGTATCCTTGTTGCCGTGAGGAGGGCATGTCCCCAAAATGAAAGAGGTAAGTCAGTGGCACTCATCATGGATCGAACCATGTCCATCAAGGTTCGATTCCTTCTCTCTGCTACTCCATTTAACTGGGGTGTTGCAGGAGGAGTCCACTGCGATAGTATTCCATGCTCTACAAGATAATTCAGAAATTCGTTACTAAGAAATTCTCCACCTCGGTCAGAACGAAGAGCCTTTATCGTATGACCAAGTTGATTCTCTACTTCCATCTTGAATTCTTTGAATCGCTCAAAGGCTTCAGACTTGTGTTTCAACAAGAACACATATCCATAACGACTAAAGTCGTCAGTGAAAGTGATGAAGTAGTCATAGCCACCTCGGGCGCTTTTTCTTAGTGGTCCACATACGTCAGTATGTATTAAGTCCAATGTTTGCTTGGCTCGCTCAGGGTTTCCCTTAAACGGCAACTTAGCCATTTTACCCTTTAAACATGGTTCACATGTCGGCATTTCATCAATGCGATTGATTTCAATCGCGCCAGATGATGCTAACTTTAGATATATGTCCAAGTCTAGCGTGCCATAATTGGGCAGATATTTCATTATCTTGTTTCCTTTTGTTTTGTTGTACGTGCATGACTAACTTAGGTGGTTTTATAATGTAAAGTCAATAATTTAATGTACCAAATGAAAAACAAAAACAGGAGCTTTTATTTAAAATCAACATTATTCATTAACATGAATAAAAAGGTTTTTCATTAAAAACTAGGTACATAAATGAAAGTTTTCCTAATGACTTTATCAAACCACCTAAATCTACTTTTGCCTACGGCCTTGGTAGCAGCTCCAGCTCCATTGCCTTTATTCAAGGATCCAATCCTCAGGCTCCAGTTTCCTTAATGCTCCCATCACCTACAAGGATGAGAACTCCAGTCAGTGTCTAACACCAAAAATGCACAGTTAATTGTAAAATTAAATTCAACAAGGAATATACCTGTTCGAACTCTCCATAGGTTCGAATTTAATCCTTTCCCTTGACCTTGTGCAGTAAGGAGCTCTGGTTTCCATTTGCTTTGGTTTTGAACGCTGCCCAGTCCTTTCGCCAACCCTTGCTTTCTTTCCAAAAGAAGCTTCGTGTTCCTCGAGCATTTGTCGCAGGACATGCACAGTGATCTCTCGCCTCTGGAGATTCAAGTCCGCGATAAATCGGTCATATGATCTAGGAAGAGATTGTAGAATAATATCCACTCGGAAATCATTGTCCATCACGACACCCATATCATCGAGTTCAGATAGAGGTCGAATCATCTTGTGTACGTGGATTCCGACAGGAGTTTCCCTTCTCTTTCTTGCTTGCAAGAGTTCCCTCGTGATCGCGAATCTGCGACGACCATCTCTAATCCCATAAAGGAATTTGAGATTCGAGAGAACCTCTTTCGCGGATGCCATATGCTCATGTTGCAAACGCAGATCAAGTGACATATATTCCAACATGTATTCACGAGCTAAGCCATCATCCAGTTTCCACTTGGTGATGCTTTTACGGAGCTCATCAGGAACGTCATGTGAAATAGTAATGGGTGGTGGCACAGACAAAACATAAGAGATGTTTTCAGCTTCAAATAATCCATTCAAATGATGCGTCCAGAAATGCAAGTTGGGTCCAGTTAAAATATTACGTTCAAGTGATGAGATGGACAAATCTCTAAGTGCTCTAAGCTCTTTTGACATCATATCTATAAAATGACGATAGAAGAAATAAATACGCGAAAGATTAATTTAAAATGCACAATTCACAAACATGGATTTTATTTGCAAATTACTCCCACTATTTTAATCAAAATCTTATGCCCCCACATAAGTTTCGGGAATTTAAAATATCCTAGCGGGCTTAAGGCCCAAATGCAATCTCCTAGTACCCACGACTCGTTGGCCATACTATTTGATCCACTTGGTGGTCGACTATGTCAACGGTTAACCATCGCAGCTAACCCTTAAGTTCATTTAGCCTCGTTTTTCGATATGGACCCACGACTCGTGAGACATCCATACTTACTAGCGTTAAATCATGTCCAATACTCGTGAAGAGAAATAGTTCAATCCTAGACGCCCCACGACTCGTGAGACAGCGCCTAAAACCTTGCTATCCCCTCCCTTGGCACTAAACTCGTGCATCGAGGCAATAGACATATTATCTTCCTATAGCTCGACCCACGACTCGTGAGACATCGAGATATATTCGTACAATATGCCCAAGACCTAGTAATTGGATAGGCTCGGACCATAGATACTATTCATATGCGCCCGTTATTCGATTTAATATTCTAATTGAATTTTAAGTTCAATTGGAGGTTTCTAAGTGTGCGAGGTCTCATCAGATTATGCTTATCTTGTTTACGTTTTCTATCCTAAGCATGCATCTCATACATCAAAGAATAATTTGCGAAAAAGTAAACATTCATCACCTAGCAAGATATGATTGGTCGATTGCCCATCCTATGCGATCCATCACGAGCCACGTGATGAATCAATTGGTCAGTCTAGGGTGAAAATTAAATGTCCTAACTATTACAATATTTAAACCCATACATCATGGGCCTTCTTGTAATATCCAGCTTGATTGGGCCTCCATGTAATGAATTGGGCCTCCATGTCCTCCAAGGTAAATGGGCCTCCATGTGGATCTCCAAGTCTTCATGAGGTCTTCTCGGCTCCAAGCCTAATCTAAGCCTAGCTTACATAATTTAAATGGTCCTATTCTATTACATTTGTTTGCGAAAGCAAGGGCACCAATCAGGCCCATTTAATTACAACCCAAAATTAAATAAACCAAAAACAACACAGGGCTTAAGGGCAAAATCGACCAATCCACATATTCACTCAAGAACATGCATAAATTCACATAAGGGCAATCATGTAAATTTACCGGCTTCATTAATTTTAATTCGCAAAAATTCATCCAAGTTAATTAATTTTGAATTAACAATTAACCTCTAAGATTAATTAGCTCTTACTTGAGCTCTAAGTAATCTACAATTCTTATCTTGATTAAATTGGTTAATTAAGGTAATCTAAATCTCTAAGATTCTTACCTTATCCAAAACTCTAAGTTTCCCAAAATTCCCAAATCTCCAAGATTCTCAAGATAATCCTATTTTGACTAGATTAGTTAATTAAGGTAGTGTTTAAGTTTAACAAAGTAACTACCTTATCCAAAAACTCCAAGTTTCCTAATCTTCCAAAATTCTCCAAGATTTTCAGGACTTTCAAAATAGGCAGAATTAGAGTCCAACCAGAAATCAACCAGACGAGGCCAATCACGGACTGCCACGTAGGACAGCCCACGCGCGACCACCAAGGCGGCGCGTGAGCTGCCTGCGGCAGCAGCCGCTGCACGCGGCTGCGTGCGGCAGCGAGCAGCCGCGCACAGCATCGCGTAAACAGCAGCCCGAAGGCTGCTGCTGCGCGCAGCGTGTGCGGCTAGCGTGCTGCCAGCACGCTGCCGTTGGCAGCAGCTTGCGGTGGCCGCCTAGCCGCGGTGCGCTGCCGCGCACCGCCGCGTGCCACCGCGAGTCGGATCCAATAAAAAAATTTTTTTTTTTTGTTTCTTCGATTACTTATGATTTAATTTAAACAAACCCAGTCAATTAAATCTCAATCCAAAAATAAAACTAACGTGATAAAATTTTTCGAATCCAAAATCAAACATTAACTCTAAGTTAATTAAACATACGTCCTATAACATGCAAAGTTAAAGAACTAGCCACATAAATCAAACATATGATTTAATAAACACAGAATTTGCAAATTCATATATATACAAAGCCTAGAGTTGGCTCTGATACCACTGTTGGGATTCGGTAAGAAAAACAGCCCTAGGCACAGCGGAATATAAAAAATTTCTAGGGCCTCTTAAAGAATCTTGCCAGGATATTCTCTGGTTGTATATATATGAATATAATTAAACGACAGTATTAGTTTTCTCGTTTATACCTGTCTCCTTGCAAATCCTTGGCTAGCAAGATGAGCTCTGAATTCTGACCCCGGTTGATCGACCCACACCTTTTGGTAGCGCCCCACGTGTTGCGCCTCTATGAGTTGATACACCACAATATCACGAAAATTAATATATCCTAATCAACTGGAACATAGGTCATATTAATATCTAGGTTTTAGAACGACTTTGAAACGAAAAACAAAGACGAAAAATTCTTCCAAAGTGGAAGAGCAGTTCGGCCGATCACAGGGAGAGGGAGAGAGAATTTTTGCTTTTCTTGATTTTGCTTGAGGAGTTGTGTGTGAGATATGAGATCTAGTCTCTTATTTATAGATATCTCCCATACCCTAATCCTTCTAGGATTAGGATACTAATTCTCCTACATGGGCCATGGCCCTTTTAATTAGAAGACTAAGTCTTCTAATTAATTCATGGCCCACTTTAATTAATCTTTCAGGACTTTATTTAATCTCCCAATTAAATAGCCCAATTAATTAAATCATCTCCCAATTAATTAATTAAACTTCAAGTCTAATTAAATTAATTATTCCATTAATTAATTAAATCATAATTAATTAATTTACTCATAAATTAAATTCCAATTTAATTTATAATCTTGATCCAATTCCAATTGGATCCAATTTCGTTCCACATGGGTCGACCCAGTCGACCCACCCATTTAATCGACCCAGTCGATTTTGACCCAGTCGACCCAGTCGACTGGTTCGTTCTTGTTTCCTCGCTTTCGCTTCATGTGTATTGTGTATGCCCCCGTAGGTTCACCACATAATTGGCCGCGGGTTGTAATTAAATATTATTTAATTACTCGAGCAATTAATACTCTAAATTAATCGAACACTCTGTCGATCAATCATTCCAAAATTAGCACCCCTGCTAATTTGGGAATTCTCCCACACTCCACGGTCGATGTCCAGTCACAAGCCCATGGAGCCCAATCACTGGTGAATTAATTCAGTGAACCTTTTATCATTTACAATTTCCATATACGACACAATCTCTCCATCGATCAATCTCCCAGTCGAGACTTAAGGGTATGGTCTTTCATCGGATTCCCTTATCTTTTGTCTTGACCTTATGTTCTCTGATCTCGAAATAAATTCTCTCTGACTTGTTCTTTATGAGCTACTTACATAAAGTCGTCAGTTACCTTGGCCAAGGATTTTATCAGAATTAATTTCTCACAGAAATCCATAGGAGAATTTCTCGACCTATCAAGTCAAGTCAATGGATCCTTTGTTGATGATATGAATCTGCATACGAGTTCCTCTATACCCAACATGAGTCCACAGAGACTTGCTGGCGATCCCCAGTCAGTCGGAACTCATATCAAAGTATAGACGTTCTCGTACCAGATAAACCCTATCATCTCAAGTTGTTAGGGATCGTTCCTCGTATACTATTGTAAATTGGAATAACTTCAACCCCGATATGCGACTACCGCTTCCATGGTGAGTTATTTCCTAATTGGGGTATTCAGTGCGCTTGCCATCCCAGCAAGCCACCCACTTATGTGTATCGACTATCCCAGTCACGCTCGTGGACCCCAGCGTCCTCCAGTTCATCGGAGTATACACAATAGTGAGAGTCTAACCGAATCCAACGATGTCCTATCTCGATTGGATTCTACGACTCTTGAATATATTCTAGATCACGGCCTTAGAGATCAGTCCACGGGTTGTCCCATAGCCCTGTGATCTAAGGACTTCTATCCTTATGCGTAGACAAATATTACATAAGATAAAGTTGACCATTTAATAAAAGTGCATTTATTAATCTAAATTGAATAGTTCCTCATTAATTACAATTAATGCTAGCCATACAGCTGGCTTGCAGGACACTATTTCTATCACTTTGATGGGAGGAAAGTAGTGATGTTTGATTGTGATTGGGTGTCAGCAGGGAATGCTCAAAAGTGAGATGAATATGGCTGGACCTTAGTCAGTTTATTTCGATTGAGGCCACATAATGAGCCTTTCGTCTTAGCCTCTCAAGCACAACAAGTTTTTTATGTAGAAGACCCTGTTGAGAAGGGTTGGCATGTTGCTGTGAAAACTAAAGCCAGAGATTCATTTGATATGGATCCAATTTTGACATTAGATGCTGATGCACTTCACCAAAATGTTGATGTACATTTAGAGGAAGAAGATGAACAACTAAATTGGGTTAGAGAAGATGTGGAGGGAACTATAGTTTGAGCATTAAAAATGAATTTGAACAATTAATTAGTGCATCGAGTCATGTTGTTTTTATTACTAGATTATGGATTAACTTCTGAATCAATCTTCAAGGCAGCAATTCTTGTTGTCCTTGCAACTACCCAAATTTATGAAGGTTTAGTTAAAAATCTAAAAAATAATTATTAAATATATATAGAAGGTTGAATATGGATTCTTATTGTGTTTTCCTTTTCTTTTTTCTAGATGTTAAGCACGGATACAATTTGTGAAGAAGGCCAGGATTCTACCTTCTTCAACACAATCTACCTTCAAGGTAACTAATTTAAGATCAACAAAAGTTCTTGAAGTGTAGTATTATTTTTTGAGATCTTGTTTTAGGAGTGATTATAGGAAGACCGGTAGTATGAAAGTATGCTCGTGTAAAAGTGATGGCTTAAATCATGGCATCTTGTGTAAATGAATGAATTGTCTTGATGGTATTCTGCTGTTCTAATCATCATGAAGAGCAAGATAAGAATTACTGATTGCTAAACTATTTTTTCAATTAAAAAAAAAAAGTGCTGCTCATTTTTGTAAAGGAAGTTTGCTACCTAAATAATTTCCAGTAACATAAAGGCTATAGAATAAACTTGCAATGAAATAATAGGCATAAAAACCCCTAAAACATACTCATGAGCTACATGAATACAAGGTTTGTGGATTTCAATATGAAAATTGGTGTGAGTAGGTGTTGACTGACTTCTATAAGTTCCTTATGCATGTTGTTTATAAAGGTATTTTGATGTATAAGGTGTTTAGTACTTTTGTCCAAAAAATGATTATCATTCCAGGTTTTCTATATCTTGATTTTTTTATGGCATTTAATTTGTTTGAAAGAGGGAAATAACTTGTATTCCTTGAATAGGTTGCTTGGGAAGAAGATGGAAATTGATGTCAATTGTACGTAGTCGAAGATATGAATCATTATCTCCATTTTACTTGTTTTTTGGGAACCTCTTATGTAATTTGTTGTCTTGAAAAGTTAATTACAATGTTAGCCTGCTACTACTATTTCACAAACTTTGTACTTTCGTGATAAATGTTTGAATTGTTTAATTAATTGAATGTTTATGTTAGATAAGTAATTTAAATTGTTATATATATATATATATATATATATATATATATATTATGCTGTTGTGTAGGAATTTTAAAAAATGATGATTTGGGACATTTATTAGTGTCATGTGCTTGGGACATTTATATATGTTGTATGAAACTAGTTTTAGGACATTTAGAACTGTCTTAAGAAATTGTTATAGGGACACTTTTATAAGTGTTCTAATAATGCCTTGGGACACATATAAATGGGGTGAGGATTTCCTATCCCACAATGGTGTACCACACTTGTGTCACACTCATAATAAAATGGCATGTGTCAATCTCCAGTACACCGCATCACATATGATTATCCTTACCTTCTTCTCCATCTTAATTATTGCATATATATACATGCTCTTCAAAGCAAAATATTAACGTTGTAAACCAAAATATACTATCGTTCTTTCCGTTTCAAATAGCGGATAGATTAGAGATCAAATTTATACAAATAAATATCTTGGATCTGAAGATATAAAACAGGACACGAAAATTAGAATATTGATTGTACCGCCACCACTATCAGTCGAAAATTACATTGGCGTTTATTGTACTAAACCACAAAACTGTAGTAATCGACTTCTAATTATTTCTTCATTGAGTTTATCTTTATTTGAACTGCAAATTTTAATCGAATAACTCTAATTGAAACAGGAAAGTAGTTAATTAAAAAAGTGATTAAGTACAACAATATTTCAATAAAATAATCGACGGAACAACAAGGATCTAAGGATCCAAAAATCAATTCAGTTTTTTGAGTTGTTATACAATCTTTCTAATTTTTGATTGATCACTGATATTACTACAATAGAATAATTTTTTTTTTCTAGTTTCTAAATTCATATCCAAAAGATCAGTTTGTAAGAATTGATTTATATCCAGAATGCTAATTAAGGTTGTAAAATGGCGGAGTGATTTCTAGCGTCTTAGCTTTATTGTTATAGTGGCAGATCTGTATGAGGAGATGGTGTGTTAGAAAATGTAGAAGACGATACTGCGAAAATAATCATGTGCGGTCCATAGAAGTTAAGTTTGACACATGTCATTTAAATATTGGTGTGACATAAGTGTGGTACATCATTGTGGGACAGAACTCATATAAATGTCCTAATTTAGGGACACATAAAAAGTGTTGTATCAGTTAATACGACACACCGTTATGTGACACTTTTTATAAATGTCCCGAACCATGTAAGTGTCCCAAGATGTTCATCTAGGGACACTTTTCTGTGTCTCCTAACATGATTTTTATTGTAGTGTCTTTTTTCGACATTTAAAAGATAAGTTAAAATTAACAAATATAAAAAGGACTTAGTTAATGCTCGTTTAAACTCAATTCATTTAACAATCAAACAAGTTCAAATAAAATTTCAATCTTAATAAACATTGCAAATCAATATGTTATTCAATACTATTTGAATCATTTACACCCTCACGATGTTAAATGCAATACATCCCGTTCTTTTCTTTCCAATATCATTATTATAAAAAACAAAAACAAAAAAAAAAGTTTAAACAATAATGGATTAATGCAACACCGAAATTCTACGTACAAAACCCCAATTACATGGATTATTTGGTGCTTTAACTAAAGTTGTAAATGAAATCAAACCGCCAAATTTTTCATGTTGTGTGTGGTCACACTATAATATTGTGAATGTGGCAACTCACTTAACTTCCCTAATGTTTTCTCATAGTAATCAACACGCTCCAACCTGCAGGTAATTAATAAATTAAAATCAACCTCTCAAAATGATAATTATTATGTTCAATAAATAATATACTTCCTCCGTTCCAATTTTTTTTAATCTTAAGTACAGTTGAGCAGTCAACTTGACTAAATTTATAAAAATTATAATAAATAATTTAGTTAATATATTTCATTAATAAGTTAACAATATCATATGACACCACATACATTTATATTTAAAAGGTTTAATACTCCACAAATGTGAATAATTTAATATGATAATTTAAAATGTAGCAAAGGGAGCAAAATAAATGGGACGGAGAGAGTACTATTTAATTAATTAAAAATGGTAATTTCAAAATAAATTAATTACCAGTATACCAAACATTGATATGGTGCGTATTTGTCATAAATTTGTGCAACAATATTTTCCATGTTTTTCTTGTTCACGTTCGTCTTTCCATGTACCTGAAATTAATTAATATTGTGTTTTATTAATAATACAACTAGCTAGCTAATTCAAATAAGCAGAATACATACCTCTTCCAAATGTTTAATGGTTTCAGTATCGACAGGAATATAATGGTAAAACCCAATGCACATCATAATATTTGCAACGGTGAAGGGGCCAAAACCTTTAATATTGGTTAATTTTCGAAAAATAATATCTGATGTTAATTCTGCTTTATCGAATTCCTCTAGATTAATGGTACCCTTTTCAATGACTCTTGCTATTTGTAGAATAATGGATGCTCTATATCCCATGTTGCAGTGTTTATTTAATGTCTCCACGTCTAGAGAAGCTAATTCTTTTGAACTCGGAAAGTTTCCCGAAATAGTCGATGCACATTTTGGTGATCGTTTTCGCTTATAAGGACGACTACACAATTTCAGCTGAAGATCACAAAGAGATTGAGCCATTTCTAAAGACCTCACCCATCTAAACATCAAAAAAAAAAAAAAAAAAAAAAAAAAAAAAAAAAAAAAAAAATTAATTCCATAATTAGTATATACTTATCAAAATTCCCAAAATAATTAAGATTTCAATTCATGCATACATGTGAGTAAGTATATGTAAAGGCAAATTAAGGTAGCAATTATATATATATGTATATTCTTGCACCTTATATTTATATACTAATATAAAATTCCTTACTTAATTAAACTTCAATATATTGAAAGATTTTAATTTCCAAGTCAACCACGCTTCATATATATATATATATATATATATATATATTGAGATTAGATATGATGTCATAATTTTCATATATATGGAATTGGTAAAATTGCAAAAATCGTTTCAAACTAATCACGGATTTCGGATTTTTGTCCCAAACTATTTAACTTGGCCAATTTTGTCCCATAATTTAATATTTTTTTGGAATATCGTCCCACCGTTAATTATAAGACGGAAATTGAGCATTTGTCGTTAAATTAACGCATGGCTGCTTACGTGTCATGACGTCATAAATTTTAACATGAATAATTATATAATATTGCATAATTCGTCCCAAACTAATTAAAGGTTGAACCGTCATTTTCATTAAATTAGAAATTTAATATTGGGACTAAATTCATACAAAATGGTAAATTATGGGACGAAATTCGGAGATTTGATATAGTTTGGGACGAAAAATCAAAATTAGTAATTAGCTTGGGACGATATTTCAAACAAACATTAAATTACGGGATGAAATTCGGTGAGGTAAAATAGTTTGGGACGAAAATCCAAAATCACTAATTAATTTGGGATGTTTTCTGTAATTTTACTTATGGAATATATATTCTTCCTAGATCAACAAAAAATTATAAGTAATCGGTAAACCAATGGATTAAATTCACTGGAGTAGGAGAGATTAAGGACATACTGACAATTGCAGAGGAGAATAGACTTAATAATATCTTCGAATAGGGTGGGTGAACGAAAAAGACGACCAAATCCATTCATCTTTGCTTCTGGATGTATCTTGTGAAACTCTTTAACATGCATTTCGTCTCTGACAGAAACTCGCAGCATTCGTGCAACCTGATCCTGCATACATGTACATCATGAATTTAATTAATGATCAACAAATTAATTAATAAATACATGTACGTCATGCTAGGTACTTACGCGAATTGCTTGGCGTAGTTGAGGAGACTCAAATGGTTGATGATTACTAGTAGTAGTAATTGGTTGAATTAGAAGAATTTTGTTGGAAGGTTGAGAAATGGATACAGTTACATGATTCGACATCGTTTCAGATGATGATATTCGGAGTGGACGAACTAGGGTTTTGTTGGAAGGCATCCAGAGATTTGGAGCCATCATGAAGAATCCATGATTGCAAACAACTTTCTCTAGTTTAAAATTGCCTTCTCCCACCAATGGCAACACTATTAATTTTATATCTTCCATTTTAACTTTTTATTATCAAACAAACAAAAATTAATATACGAATAGGTAGTATTTTATTATAAGGTGCAAGGTTTATATAAGTCCTAATGGACCTCTTTTTCTTTCCTTCGCCTCAAAAAAGAGAGGAAAAAAAAAAGCAAGCGGATCTCCTTTGATACTAATATTAATAATATATGTATATTTAAATGGATTGACCTAATAAACGTAATATAGACGTGTCCTAATCATTCTCATAAAAATATTGGCATATACTAGTTTTGCATAAAGATCGAACAAATATCTCATTAAGTATCTTTTATTTTAATGGAAACTACTTCTATAACTAATTTAGGAATAAATTTGTAACTAACTTTTTTGGTAATTTTGACCTCTAGATACCAATTATTATGGTTTTCTTAGAAAAAATTTACGAAGTTAACTAGTTAGTTATTTTAACTTTTAACGCAATAAAATTTATCAGTATTACAGAATTGATTAAATTAAGGGATTATTGTACTTTTAGTGTCACAACTATAATTCACTTGCGTTTTTACCCAATAACTTTTCGGGCTGACATATTTGGCGTCACAACTTCAACATTAGTGATAATTTTGATACCAATTAAGGCCGAATTTCAAAATTGGCCTTTAATGCCTCAATATGCGGGCCATGTGACATGTGACATGAGAATTGAGGATATATTTTATCCATTCAAATTCCTTTCATTAAAAAAAATATTTTTATCCACCTAGCTAGAACTAGGTTACTTTAATATTTTTATTTGGGAAAGGAGTTAGGGAAGAAGAAGAAGGCGGATAACAATTTAATAGGTTAAGAGAATGTTTGGTGAATTATATATAAAAAGTTAGGATTTTGAATTTTGGTATTCTTTTATAATGAAAAAAGCATCGAATGGTCAAAAATTCCATTTTTACCTGAACCCGCACATGAGAAAATTTCGAGCCATTTTAAAATTGGGCCTCAATTGGCGCCAAAATTGCAATTTAATTATGTTAGAATTATGGCACTAATTGTGTCAGTCCAAAAAGTTACAGGTAGAAACGTCAGAGGGCTATAATTGTGATATTAAAAATACAATAATCCCTTTACATTAATGTTCTTAAATAAATTTTATTTTAATTAACTTATAGTTACTGGTGTCAGAGTAAATGGTTGTAAATCCGTCAATTTAATATTAATACATATAAAACATTCATTAATTTTTGCAATAATATTTTGTATATCTCGGGCGTAGAAACTTTCCGTATTGGAATTATATGTCCCCTTAGACCATCTCCAACCCAATTGGGGGTGGGTGGAGATGGCCCAAAAGTACAACCCTGGATGATCTCCAACCATCCAGGGTTGTGTATATGCACATCCCAGGGTTGTGGGTTGGGCTATTGAAAGCCCAGGCCACAACCCTGAAAATGGGACGCGATGTTAGCGCATCCCTTCCCATCTTGCACCAGGTGACGCCACTTGGCGCCACCTGGTGCATTTACTTTATTTTTTTATTAAATTAAAAAATAATTATTAATAAAAAAATTTAAAAGTTAAGAAAATTAACTATGAATTTAGCAATACCTTGTTTAATTTAATTAACTAAAAATAAAAGTTACATTTAATTATAAAAGTTGTTGTAGGTTTAATAACAATTTATTTTAAATTAAAGATGTAAGATTATTAGATATATAAATTTGCCTATGAAAGTAAAATTAAACAACATTATAGTATATTAAAATTCCTTTCTGTTGGATGAAGATGAAGATGAAAGAAGACAAGTAATTAAGGGAAGGTTTTGATGATTTCCAAAACATCATAATCAGCTAAGTATGGAAAGCTTAGTTCCCTTAGAAGAATTTTGAACTGGTAAAAGAAGACATCAGAAGAGTTCAAAGTTCAAAGCTCAGAAGACTAGTGATCTCTTGCTGGATCAGCGAACAGAAGGGTAGATCATCAGCCGAGTCAAATCAGATGAGTTCAGTATTTGATCAGCAGAGTGTCTATCAGCAGAGTCGTTTTGATCAGCAGAGTAAAAGAGGTCAAGAGATTAGTCCAACGGTAATAAATGCACTTGGTGTAATAAATGCTGTAAGAGAAGGGTAGTAATGGCAAATGATTGAAGATATCCTCGGATCAGCAGAGTGCATTAAATGCAGCATTAAATGCGATGGACAGAAAGGTACTGTACACAGTACGGAATGCTGCAGGGAGCCGTTTCAAAAAGAGCTGAAGGATGGATTTGAATTGTGACTTGCCTTCAACGGTCATAATTTCATCTCCATGTATAAATAGAGCTGAATTTCAAATCGAGCAAAAACACAACAACAATCAGAGATCGAAATTTTGAAGCAGAATTTCTCTAAGTCTCAAAAGCTCGAACAGCTCACTCGTCTGGTGGAAGTCATCTGTTGACAGAAACCCAGTTGAAGAAATCAGAAAAACATTATCTGAGTGATTTTGTAATAGCTGAGTGTTGTGCGAAGTGAGAATCCATCTGTGTGAGTGATTCTACTTTAGAGGATAGGTTTTCTTTGTGAATCCCTATTGCGAGCTTACAGCCTTCTCATTAGTTGTTTAGGTGTAAGTGGAGAAATATTGTAATCTTTGTGATTATAGTATAACCCAGAATCTGTGTGATCTGGAAGAGTGGACTAAAGGATTTTTATCCATATAACCACTATAAAAATTCTTTGTGTTATCTTGCATTTAAAGTTTTCTTGCATATTTTAAAGTTTGCATTTTAAACACTTTGAATCAAACAAAAGATTTTATAAGGAGTTTGAAAACTGGGGATAAAATCTTTTTAGAACTTAGTTTACTTGTGAAAAACACTTTAAACAATCCGCTGCAAGTATACTCTTGGAAAACTGTTTTGCTGAAAAACAGCTAAGTCATTGTAAGAAGAGTGGTCAGTCGTCTGTTCAAGATTTGTTCACGATCAGACTAGTCTGCTTACTGTTCTTCATCAGCTTAGTCTGCTGACAGAAGACTGAAAAGTTTTTAAGTTCAAAAATTTTCAGAGGTCTATTCACCCCCCCCCCTCTAGACCTCATCTGACCACTTGGGACCAACAAGTGGTATCAGAGCGGGTGGTTCATTAGAATCAGCTGCCTGATCAACGAGCTTGATCCGAGTGTTTTTCAAAGGTTTTCAAAAGCTTTTCAAAAGAGCATCTTTTTGAAAAACAAAAACTTTTTGAAAAATGGATTGTATCAGCCATGTTCCCCACATTGCTGGTATGTCTTTTGAGGACTGGAAAATCAGAATGGAGATTTTCCTTGCTGCCTATAATGACAACATGCATACATGTATCATTAAAGGTCCATTCAAATTCACCAAGACCATCATCGTAGATGAAGCTCAAATAGTGGTGGAAAAAGACTTAACAGAAATGACAGCAGAAGAAATAAAGCTGTTCAACCTGGACAAAGTCGGAAGATTCATCATGACCAAAGCCCTGGATAATGATCGGTTTGACAAAGTCAAGCATTGCAAAACTGCAAAGGAGATGTGGGATAAGGTTCGTGACATGAGTGAAGGCAATGATGCTATTAAAGAGCATCAGCTCAGTGTTGCCTTGGAGAAGCTGGACAACTTCAAGATGAAGTCTGGAGAAACCATTGATCAGATGGACATCAGATTCACCAGAACTCTGAACGAAGTTTTGAAGCTGGGAAAGACTTTCACTGACAAAGAGATTTCTGTCAGAGTACTGAAGGCTCTACCTCCCAAGTTCAACATGAAGGTGACAGCAATGGAAGAATCAAGAGATCTGGGCAAGATTTCTCTAACAGAGCTGTTCTCCGCACTCAAGGCTTATGAGTATAAACTGCCAAGGATGGGAATTGAAGAAACCTCAACTTCAGGACCCACAGCTGCACTTGTTGCTGCTGAAAATACCAGAAGACCAGCACAGAAAAGCAAAGAAGTGGACTCATCTGATGAAGCCACTCTACTCAACAAAAAGGAGTACACTGCTGGAGATGTAGCATTATTGATGAACAACTTCAAGAAGTTCTATAAGAGAAAGATGAAAAACAAATACAATCATGCTGCTTCTACTTCTAAACCTAATTTTTCTTCTCAGGATAAAGAAGATTATAAATCAAAACTGATGTGTTACAACTGCAGGAAATTGGGACACTTCATAAGAGACTGCCCATATCCAAAAGCAGAGAAGTACACTGAGGAAGAGAAGAAAATGAGAAAAGAAAGAAAGCATCAGAGAGGCAAGGCAATGATGGCTGAAGCAGAAAAGCCAGCTGCTGTCTACTCATCTGATTCAGACTCAGACTCGTCTGATGAAGAATCGTCTGATGAAGAAAAACCTGCTCTCCTGTGCCTGATGGCAAAGGAATCTGATGACTCTGAGGATGAGGTAACTCCTCAAGAAAATGAACTGTTTAATTCTCTAGAGCAAATGATGTTGAATAATACTACTATTGCTGGAGAGTTTGTTAAGCTTAAGGAAGAGATGAACTTGCTAAAAGAGCAAAATAGTTCACTGAAACTTTTAGCTGAAAAGCCAAAAGAATCAGCTGAATATAAACAGCTTGAGCAAGAGCATGAATCTCTGAAAGCTGAATGTGAGGTTTATAAAGGAAAAATCATGGAACTTGAGAAAATCATTGAGTCTCATGATAAGTCTACTGTTGCATCCATGCATACATCTAGTAAACAGGAGACACCTTTAGAAAAGAAAAAATTAGAGTTGAACCATACTGAAAAATTTGTATCAGCTGACAATAGTAAGGTCATTCTGTATGTTCAAACCTCTAGACCTACCTCAACTGAGAAAGTGGTAAAGGAGAAGAAATCTCCTAAGGCTAAAAAGAGCAAAGAGCCTAGTGTAGGAAATCAGACTAGTAAGACCAAACAGCAGAGTCCTAAGAAGTCTGCTGATAAAGCTAAATTAAATCAATCTGTTGGTAAAACTAAGTCAAAATCAAATGAGCAAGCATCTAGTAAACCAAAGAAGCATAAGAATAAGAAAAATCAAAATGCTTGGTATGGAAATGAGTCATATTATGTGCAACCTGCTGCATATCATCCTATGTATCATGCACCTCAATTTCCTAGTTACTATGCACCTTACCCTGCTCATCCAATGCATGCATATCCTGCATATCATGCACCTTACCCTGCTTATGAACATTATTCATATCATACTGATCATCAACATGACTTATCTGATAACTATGATAAAAATGAAACTGTTCATGCTCCTAAAACTCAGAAACCTAAGAAGCCTAAGACTTCAACATCTTGGGTTGTCAAGGGTGGAACTAATCCTTCAGGACCCTCTCAATAAGGGTACCTAAAACAATTTTATTTTTTGTTTTGTAGGTTAGGATTAGGAGTAGGAATAAAGTAGAGAAGATTTGGTACTTGGACAGTGGATGTTCAAGGCACATGTGTGGAAACATACATGAGTTGACTGATGCAGTTGCTGTGGATGGTCCAAAAGTCACTTTTGGAGACAGCAAAGAAGGCAAGATTAAAGCTAAAGGAAGATTAATCAAGGGAAACATAGAGATATCTGACGTCTCATATGTTAAAGGCCTAAAGTATAATCTGCTGAGCATAAGTCAATTTTGTGACAAGGGATATTCAGTCATCTTCTCAACAGATAAGTGCTACGTTGAACAGATTGGTACAAAGAAGGTAATTTTATCTGGAAGACGACAAGGAAATATCTACATAGTTGACTGGAATTCTGTTGACAAGAATTCAAGTGTTTGTTTGGTGGCATCTGCACCAAGTGAAGTCAGTTGGCTATGGCACAAGAGGATGAATCATTTAAACTTCAAGACCATAAACAGATTAATCAAGAATGATTTGGTTGAAGGGATTCCAAAAGCTGTCATGAGCAAAGATAAGCTCTGTGACGCCTGTCAGAAGGGTAAACAAATCAAGTCATCATTCAAAGAAAAGAAGCACCAATCTTCTGGAAGAATATTGGAGCTGTTGCATATGGACTTATTTGGACCCATTGATCCAGTCAGCAATGGTGGAAAGAAATACTGCCTAGCTGTTGTGGATGATTATTCAAGATATACTTGGGTGATTTTCATGAAGAAGAAAAGTGAAACCAAGGAACATCTCACAAATCTGATGGAACTGATCCAGAATGAGAAGAGTATCAAGATATTGAAGATCAGATCAGATAGAGGGACAGAGTTTACAAACTCTACTGTTGAAGAGTATTGTAACATGAAAGGAATACATCATGAGTATTCTGCTGCTAGAACCCCTCAACAGAATGGTGTTGCTGAAAGGAGAAACAGAACACTAAAGGAAGCTGTCAGAACCATGATAGCTGAAGCTAAACTGCCTCAAAGATTTTGGGCAGAAGCAACAAATACAGCATGCTTTACCCAGAACAGATGTATGATCAACAAAAATCAGAACAAGACTCCATATGAAGTTTGGAACAACAGAAAACCAAACATTCATTACTTTAAGATTTTTGGTTGTAAATGTTTTGTATTGAATAATGGGAAAAATCACCTTACTGCATTTGCAGAAAAGGCTGATGAAGCTGTCTTTGTAGGATACTCATCTGTTAGTAAGGCTTATAGAGTTTTTAACAAAAGAACATTACTAATAGAAGAATCTATTCATGTAGTATTTGATGAGCCAAGTCAATCTTCTGAAAAGAATCAAAGTGTAAATCAAGATCTGTCTGCTGATTTACAGAAGTTAGACGTTGGAAGAAATGAAGAATATGTTCCCATCATACTACCTAATCTAAGTTCAGCTGCTAACTCAAGTGCTGTTCATAATCACAGTGCTGATTGTCTAACAGACGAGTTGCTAACAGCTGACAGACCAGAGACTGTTCAACAGACGACACGTGTTCAACAGACTACTACTGGAACTCCAACAGTAGTGTTGCAAGATCATAACAGAGGACAACATCCTGATTTGCAACCTGATCTCAGATGGCTCAAGAATCACCCACCTGAACTAGTTATTGGTGATCCTTTAGATAGAGTGAAAACAAGAAGAGCTGCTGCACAAGATGCTATGTTTGTCACATTTCTATCTCAAATAGAGCCTAAACAAATTGAAGAAGCTCTAAATGACTCCTTCTGGATAGAAGCTATGCAAGAAGAGTTGAATCAATTTGAAAGGAATGAAGTCTGGCACTTAGTTCCTAGACCAAGTCATCAAAGAGTAATTGGCACTAAGTGGGTTTTCAGAAATAAGATGAATGAAGATGGTGTTGTCACCAGAAACAAAGCAAGACTAGTGGCCAAGGGTTATTGTCAAGAAGAAGGAATTGACTTTGATGAAACTTTTGCACCAGTAGCAAGACTTGAAGCAATCAGACTGTTTCTTGCCTATGCTGCTCACAAGAACTTCACTGTCTATCAGATGGATGTGAAGTCTGCTTTTCTCAATGGAGAATTGCAAGAAGAAGTTTATGTTGAACAACCTCCAGGATTTGAAGTCTATCAAGAAGAGGACAAAGTATATCGTCTGAAGAAAGCCCTTTATGGACTAAAACAAGCTCCAAGAGCATGGTATGATACCCTATCTGATTTTCTTTTAATTAAAGGATTTCGTAAAGGTAAGGTAGATAAAACCTTGTTCACTATTGAATGGGAAAATCATATATTACTTGTGCAAATATATGTGGACGATATTATTTTTGGTTCAACTAACCAACAGATGTGTGATAAGTTCTCCAAGCTGATGCAGAATAAGTTTGAAATGAGCATGATGGGTGAACTTAATTATTTTCTTGGATTGCAAGTTAGACAGTTGCCTGATGGAATATTCATCAGCCAAGCAAAATACACAAGAGATCTGTTTAAAAAGTTTGGTATGGAAACTAGCTCTACTGCTACAATTCCTATGTCTACAAGTCTTCGTTTGGATAAAGATGAAGATGGCAAATCAGTGGACATAACCAAATATAGAGGCATTATTGGTTCATTGTTGTATCTAACAGCAAGCAGACCTGACATAATGTACTCAGTTGGAGTCTGTGCAAGATTTCAATCAAACCCCAAAGAATCTCATCTCTTAGCTGCCAAGAGAATATTGAAGTATGTTAAAGGCACTCAAGAATTGGGATTGTGGTATCCTAGAGAATCTGGATTTGAACTCATTGGTTACTCAGATTCAGACCTTGCTGGCTGCAAGATTGACAGAAAGAGCACAACAGGTGCCTGTCAGTTCTTAGGTAGTCGTCTGATCTCATGGATGAGTAAGAAGCAAACCTCAGTTTCTATATCTACTGCTGAAGCTGAATATATAGCTGCTGGAGCTTGCTGTGCACAGATACTTTGGTTGAAGCATCAACTAGAAGACTACAACATTAAGATCAGTGGAATTCCAATCTACTGTGACAATACAAGTGCAATCTCACTTACTCAGAACACTACAAGTCATTCAAGGACTAAACATATTGAGATTAAACATCATTTCATTAGAGATCATGTTGAAAAAGGCAATGTTTTGATTGAGTATGTTCATACTGATAATCAAATTGCTGATATCTTCACCAAACCTCTAAGTGAAGCAAGGTTCTCAACTCTAAGAGCTGAGTTAGGATTACTTAACCTGGATGCATAAGCTGAGGGGGAACTCATCAGAAGACTGGAGTTCAACAGCTTAGTCATCAGTTATTTATTTCAAGAATTAACTCTCAACAGACTAGTTAACTTATGAATTCTTAAAGACAGGGGGAACGTGTAAGACTAGCGGTACTTCTGTTCTAAAGATGAAATCTGTTAATGACAGTTAGTTGAAGTTATGTTACCAAGAAGATGTGTTCTTAATTCTTGAAGATTGAAGATTATTTTATCTTGCTGGATTGACAAACAGCAGAGGAAGATTACTAGCTATTGGCATTCTCTAGTAATATCAGATAACAGATCACTCGTCTGTCAGATAAGTTTAACTCTACTCATCTGATACCTTATATAAGCATGGTCATAAAACGCATTATTAGTAACACGCTTTTATAAGTAAACAGATTAGTGTCGATAGAGTTTCCCGCCCATCTGACATTAAAATAATAAAATTGAAATCCGCGACTCTCATCCGCACGATTAAAAACTGTCAGATTAGATCAACGGTTTAGATAAATCACGAAAACCAAATCAAAAGGAAACCTATAAAATCCGATCTGAACAGCATAGTCGTCTTATGCACTCAAAAATTCTCAAACTTTCTATCTCTCAAACCCTCTTGTTGCGAAAGTTCACTATTTTGCAGAATTTACTCACAAATCTCAGAAATGGACAAAGTTATTGAGGGAAGATACTTCAACTACAGCAAATTCCATTTCTCTGGCACCGATTTGATGCGCGCTTTACTGGAAAAGATCAAGGAAGCATCTTTGGTCCCAGTCTTGGAAGCACACGAAGATAGGGTTTATCTTGAAGATGTATACCACTTCTACACTTCCAGGGAGTTCAACGATGATGACACCGTTATGACTGCTGTCATAGGTGGTAAGAAAATCGCTGTATCTGCTGCTGTTTTACATGAACTTTATGAGCTGACAGACAAGGGAGGAGATGTGACCGCGTTAGGGTCAGAAAAAGAAGAGGAATTTTGGAAAATTTGTGCTAAGAAGGGAGAGGAGATGACTGGGACTTTAATGAAGACCCAGCTGAAGGATGAATACCAAAGATTTGCTGATATCATAGCAAAGGTTATGGATTGTGCTACGGGTTCTCTGGATGGCCTACCCAGAAGAAGGCTTCACACTATGATTTGTATTTACTATGGGATGAAAGTGAACTGGGCTGCTCATGTTTATGAGCTGTTAAGTGATAAAAGGCATTCTCATGCCATTCTGCTGAGTAACTTGTTTGCTTCTCTACAATGCCCTATGGGTGGAGGAAAGCAAACCCATGGAAGCAAAGAGTTCAAACTCTACGAACCAGTAAGGCAACTGGTGGAAAAACCAAAGAGAAAAGCCTCCAAACAATCCAAGAAGACCCCTTCTAAGAAGAGCAAGAAGGAAGGTCAGACTAGTCAGTCTGCTGAGCCAACAGCACAGTCTGCTGTTGTAGCTGGATCAGCAGAGCCTGAAATTGAAGTCTCTAAGAAGGTGGTAGATGACTTCACTGTTGAAATTGAGAACATGAAGACAGGGTCATCCTCTGAAGGAACTGAATCTGAAGAGGAAATTCCACTTCAAAGACTGAAGAGACTAAGGACTAGGAGTGAAGCAAGGGGACCTCCTACTGCCAACCCCCCTGCTATCAAGAAGATTCCTAAGTCAAAGGCCAAGAGAAAGGTCACTTTCCCTGAAGAGCCTGCTGTAACTGTGAGGAAAACAACAACTGAGGCAGAAAGGCCATTAAATGTTGAAGAACCAGTTGTTGAAGCTACTAAGGCTGCTACTGCTGAGCCTGAGAGTAGTCCTACAGTTGATATGACAACAGAAGCCTCAACTGCTGCACTATCTGCTGATGTGGAAAAGAAACAGCAGACTAGTACACCAATAGAGGGAGAAATTCTGTTAATACATCCTACTCCAGTTGCTGCAACACCTATCCAAGCAGTTGAAAGCCCTGAATCAAGAAGAAAGAGGTTAGGCAAAACCTCAACTTATGTGACTGCTGCAGAGAAGATGAAACTGGATGCGGCTGAAAAGCAAAGGATTGCTGCTGAGAAAGCAGAAGAAGATAGGCTGAAAAGCCTAGAATTAAAAAGGCTGGAAGAAGAAGCCAGCAAAATGACTCAGGAGCAGAGAGATGCTTTTGAGGCAGCAGAGTTGGCTGCTGTCATTGAAGCTAGCATGAAGGATGCTCATGGTCATCAGCATAGTGGTGGGATAGTTATTGGTGAGCAAAGAGATCCAAATAAACCAATACCAGCTATGCCTGCACCCAAGATTAAGGAAAAGAGAAGAGAAGAAGTCAAATTATCTCTTGAAATTGTCAGGGAAGACCCTGCAATTTTTGAAGAATTCCTTAGAAGACTGGATGCTGAAAATGAAAGAGTCAACCGTCTGACACTCTTCCATTCTGAAAAGATCAAATACAATAGATGGAGAGAATTCAGATTAACAAAAAGTCCTGCTGAAATGGCTAAGTGGAAAGAATTCAAGGCTACAGAAGATTGGGTATTGAAGTGGCTTGAGACAAGTTCACTCATTCAAGCACTTGATTCAGAATTCTTTCTGGACAGGTTGAGGATGAGAATATGCCATGTAGTCAAAGAAGAAGCCAAGAAGATCTTTGCATCCATTCCTGAGGATTTTGATGACTCAGTAGATCTCAAAGAAAGATCTATCAAGTTGGCTATTGCTCAAGCAATGGAGCTTTGGGCCAAGAAAGCAAGGAAGTTAAGGGGACAACCAAGCTCACTGGTCCCACTTCCTAACATCAAACATATTGTCTATGGACCAAACATCAGACCCTATGAAGAGCTGCCAGAGGAACCAACAACTACTTTTATTCCTCTTGACAACTTTACTTGGATTTGTAACAGGTCTGCAGTGGACAATGAAGGTTTGATAAGGACAGTTGAAACTGTCAAGAAGATTACATCACCTGCTGATAAAGAAGGAGCAGAGTCCTCTGATCAACCAAAGCAAATTGAGGGTACTTCAGACCCATCTGATCAAGACAAAATGCAGGATGATAAGTCTGATGCTGCTGATAAATCAAAGAAGGAAGAAGAAATTCCAGCAGATCAGTTAAAGGAGAAAGAAGTTGCTGCTGAAGAAAATGATCAGGCTAAGGAGAAGGAAAGCACTCCAAGCCATGCTGGTGAACCAGCAGATCAGTCCCTTGCAATGATAACTCAACCATCAGAGCAACATCTCAAGGAAACCGTCTCTGCTACTCCATCAGAAGATCCTTCAATATCTCAGAGTTCTCAAACCAATCTGTTGGATTCCATCCAACAATTGATTATCAAATCAATGAAGGAAATGAAGGAGGAGATAAAAGCAGAAGTGATAGCTGCTGTTCATCAACCTATTCAGAAGGTTGCTGCTGCTGTTCCTACTGATTTAATGAAAGATACTGCTCAGAATGTACAATCTATATGTCAGGATATGGATATACTCAGGAGAAGGACACAAAGCACCACTGAAGGTTGGAAGCAGATTGAACAGACTGTTGAATTGGCTCTCCAAGCAGAAGATGAAGTCATGGGCAACATGATGAAAGACTTCACTGCTTCATCAAATTGGATTTTGGGAACTCAAATTCAATTGGGTGATCAAGGAGAAGACTTGCTCAAGGAAGTCAAGACTGTTAAAGCCAATCAACTTAACCAACAGGCTCAGATCAATGCTATGGAAGAAAACATCAAGCTTCTATGTGATTCACTTCTAATCACACCAGTTGTGCCACAATACCCATCTGTCCCTGCTGATGATGACAAAAAGGGGGAAGAAAGGATATTTGGACAGCAAAGGGTTGATTTCCAAAGGGAAGGAAATCAAAATGCTGAAGAAACAGAAGTGTTAGAAGAATCTGAAGAGTCTGCTAATAATAGGAATGAAGCAGCAAATGAAGACACAAGCAGATTAGCAGATGAGAAGATCACAGAAGAAGAAGACCAAGCTGATGAGGAAGAATCTGAAGCAAAAGCCAAGTCAGACAAAGAACTAGCTGCTGCCAAAGATTCAGTTGAAGAACAGCTTGATCCTGATGTTAAAAAGAAGAAGCTAGAGCTGCTGATGCAGAAATTGGAAGTTGGAACCTCCAAGTCTGCTGAAGAAGAAAAGAAGACAGAAGACTAGCTTGGCTAGATTTTCTTTAAAAATTCTTGTAATCTTTTAAAGTATTTTGTACTTCTCATATTTCAACTTGTAAAATGTAATCAGTTCTATATCTATAAAATTGCAAGTTTGACTCCAACATATCATTTCTATCTCAGAAATTTTTGAGGATCAAAACTTTAGTTTAGGTACAGGTACTTAGCTGGAGTTTTGTCATCATCAAAAAGGGGGAAATTGTTGGATGAAGATGAAGATGAAAGAAGACAAGTAATTAAGGGAAGGTTTTGATGATTTCCAAAACATCATAATCAGCTAAGTATGGAAAGCTTAGTTCCCTTAGAAGAATTTTGAACTGGTAAAAGAAGACATCAGAAGAGTTCAAAGTTCAAAGCTCAGAAGACTAGTGATCTCTTGCTGGATCAGCGAACAGAAGGGTAGATCATCAGCCGAGTCAAATCAGATGAGTTCAGTATTTGATCAGCAGAGTGTCTATCAGCAGAGTCGTTTTGATCAGCAGAGTAAAAGAGGTCAAGAGATTAGTCCAACGGTAATAAATGCACTTGGTGTAATAAATGCTGTAAGAGAAGGGTAGTAATGGCAAATGATTGAAGATATCCTCGGATCAGCAGAGTGCATTAAATGCAGCATTAAATGCGATGGACAGAAAGGTACTGTACACAGTACGGAATGCTGCAGGGAGCCGTTTCAAAAAGAGCTGAAGGATGGATTTGAATTGTGACTTGCCTTCAACGGTCATAATTTCATCTCCATGTATAAATAGAGCTGAATTTCAAATCGAGCAAAAACACAACAACAATCAGAGATCGAAATTTTGAAGCAGAATTTCTCTAAGTCTCAAAAGCTCGAACAGCTCACTCGTCTGGTGGAAGTCATCTGTTGACAGAAACCCAGTTGAAGAAATCAGAAAAACATTATCTGAGTGATTTTGTAATAGCTGAGTGTTGTGCGAAGTGAGAATCCATCTGTGTGAGTGATTCTACTTTAGAGGATAGGTTTTCTTTGTGAATCCCTATTGCGAGCTTACAGCCTTCTCATTAGTTGTTTAGGTGTAAGTGGAGAAATATTGTAATCTTTGTGATTATAGTATAACCCAGAATCTGTGTGATCTGGAAGAGTGGACTAAAGGATTTTTATCCATATAACCACTATAAAAATTCTTTGTGTTATCTTGCATTTAAAGTTTTCTTGCATATTTTAAAGTTTGCATTTTAAACACTTTGAATCAAACAAAAGATTTTATAAGGAGTTTGAAAACTGGGGATAAAATCTTTTTAGAACTTAGTTTACTTGTGAAAAACACTTTAAACAATCCGCTGCAAGTATACTCTTGGAAAACTGTTTTGCTGAAAAACAGCTAAGTCATTGTAAGAAGAGTGGTCAGTCGTCTGTTCAAGATTTGTTCACGATCAGACTAGTCTGCTTACTGTTCTTCATCAGCTTAGTCTGCTGACAGAAGACTGAAAAGTTTTTAAGTTCAAAAATTTTCAGAGGTCTATTCACCCCCCCCCTCTAGACCTCATCTGACCACTTGGGACCAACACTTTCCATTATTAATTTTGAAATTATATATTTGTCTACAAAAGAATAATTTATTTAACCACGTTTAAATTTGATTTGAAATATTTAATTTTATTTAAACTCTAATATAGCATAAATGTTAAATGTACAATTGGGACAAAATGTAGAAAATACAATTTTGCATTAAATTACGCCAATACTGGTACACTTACATTGATATTACTTAATTTTAAAATTTATTCTTGTTTTGTACGTTGTTGTATTGTTGCATTTTCGATGTTGTCTTTATCTTTGCAATTTCGTTGTAGTTTTCGTGTAATCGTTGTTATTTTTCTTGTGTCCGATGTAATATTATTATGCTTAATTTTATTATTATTGTCTCTAAAATTATTATTATGCATTTTCATATTTATTATTAATATAACTTATTTTTAAAATTATTATTATTATTATTATTATTATTATTATTATTATTATTATTATTATTATTATAGATAATATAGGTGAGAGTGGGAAAGTTTTTTTTTAATTAATTGGATGAGATAGCCTTATGGATTGGAGACGATAATCAGGGGGGTGCAGATTCACCCCGGTGGAGATTGACACCCCTGGACTCTGGACTGTGAAAAGCTCTCCAGGTTGGAGATGGCCTTAGATTGACTACAAAGTTCGCTCTCTAAATGGAAAGGACTAATCATTCTTCTTATAATCCTTAATTTTGCTGGTTAAATAAAGAATTTTAAATTTAAGAAAAGTTGTATTTCAAGATATATTTTCGCTGTATACTGGAGATCTCCTAAAAATATTCTAGGATTTCATCTCAATCTAAAAACATGGAGCAATTTATTCTAGTCTAAGATCATAAAATCAAACACATGTTAAGAAGATTTTGGTTTTGATTTTATATGAATCTTAAATTCTATAAATTAATTATTGGGTAAATTACTAATACCCCTGAGGCAAGACCTAATTACAAAAATCTTCGTCATGTATTATTACGAAATCCATATGTGGTTCGTCACCATCTAACAATTGGCCCCTTACACCTGAAAAATTCCAACTTTGTCCCTAGGAGGTTTTTTGTAATGTTTGTGATATTTTAAAAAAATAAAACTTGGATGCTAATTGTAATATCACATAAATTATAATATTTGATAAATATATATTTAATACAATATTTTTTATAAATTTTATAAATTCCCATAAATTTCAAAAAAAAATATTTGTTTACATAATTATTAACAATTTAATTTTTGTAATTTAATATATATACGAAATTTATTTACACATTTAATTGAATATTTTTTTATGTTAATAATAATAATTTAATAAAATTTAATATTATAAACATAATAAGCGAACTATAATATTATGTAAATTTTCTTATTATTTTTAAAATATTTAAATTTATTAAAACAGTATAAAAATAATTAATTTAGTAAAATGTCTAAATAAACTTATTTTAAATATAAAATATTATTAATGTAAGATTTTTAATTTATTATTTTAAATATTAAATTGCTAATAAATATGTAAAAATAAGGTTTTTTTAATATTTTTGGAAAATTTATGTGCAATTATATAATTTTTTTCAATTTTTGGTTGTAAATATATAATTATCAATTTTCTAATTTCTGAGATATTACTTAGGGCACAAGCTTTAATTTTTTAAGATATTACAAACATAACAAATAACTCCCTAGGATCAAAGTTGAAACTTTTCAATGGAAGGGGATTAATTGTAAGATGGTTACAAACCTCATGGTGAGCTTTCGTAATATCCAATATACCAACGGGGAAATTCATTAAACCTTACCTCAAGAGTGTATTCGTAATTTACCCTTAATTATATTATACTACTTAAAACAGAATGTTAAATTTTAAATTTACCTAAAAAACATATTATACAGTATAAAATTAAATTCACTATTAGAATAATAATTCCTTTTCTTAATTAAGTTATTGCAGTTAAGTAAATATCATAATGGAAACATATTATTCCTTTCCTGAAAGAAAATCTAGGTCAATCGGGTCACTATCCACGCCCAGTGATCAATTAAAAGTACCCTATGTGAAAAGAAAAAGAAACCTAGTTGCTTAATGTATGTAATAACATAAACCATTTTTATATGTCTTGAAAATTGCTCCGAATTAATTAAAATTCAACTAAAATTTAGAGTTAGTATGTGTAGAATATATACCGCCTCTCCATAGCAAATAACTTTTGTCACAAGAAGAGAGGGCCAATATTCAATCTTTTCTGCAAGAATGGTGTTCTGGGGTAAGTTTCATTATGTTAATGTTTTAGATTCAACTTTTAAACCTTCTATAAAATGGGTTTGATATAAAATGTTGAATCAAAGGATTAATATATCTTTAATTAATTAATTAATTAATTGATCTGATGCAAAAGTTGGCAAGATCTAGAGATCATACGTGTTAGAATTCGTGGCTCTGGGTAGTCACCATCTGTCAGATTAGCTCACTTATAGAGACATTTTTACATAAAAAGTGTCCCTGAAATCCCCATAACAGGACGGATGATGGCTACCTCATAGGGTAGCCAATATTTTAGTCATACTTATATTAGCAATTTTGTTAAGATTCTTTTTTATTTTCTTTGTTTAATGTTTATATAAGTATATTATGCATTTTTCCATGGTTAACTAATATTTTTTTTTGTATTATGTTATTGGCTGCAGGTGAGGTGAGACACATTCGTTAAGGCCAGTAACTTGTTATCCTTTCTAGTTTAAAGAAAAACTCCGAAATCACACGGGTAATTAAATATGTTTATAATTATAACTATTTTTAGATTTGCCATTAATAATTGCTATAAGATCTCCTAGATAGATACATGTTTCCTTTAGTATATATAGAGCTCAAGTTATAAATAATTCGCACTATAAAATTAATTATTTTATACCATAAATTTATTGCTCTTAATTCATTGCGACGTTTGAATTTGTGAGCTTGCCTACCCACTTTTAAAATAAAAAAGACATAAAACATATAAAATTTGTTTAGAGAATCTTATACAAATTCTAAGAAAAAGACAAAAATGGTATCATAATCAAAACGTTTTGGCGAAATTCTCACATGATTTCAAGTGTGCAATTTTATCCCACAATTTTACAAATATAAAGCAATTTCAGTCTCAATTGGATTCAATAGCAAAATTAGCCTAAACTAGCATTATGTGCGGGCCAAAATATAAATTAGGCTTCTTGTGAGTTTATTCGTGTATATACAATATTTTGTTCATTTCCAGGTACCTTCTTATTTCTAATTTATATAAAAGGTTAACATTATCAATTTCAAGCTCTTAAATCTTGATAGATAGTAGATAAAATATATTTAAAAATTATTATATTTATATAACTCATAAGTTAAATAACTACTATAATTATGTGCATAACATGGATTTCAAGCTAGCTCAATTTTTTTTAGAATAAATTCATTTCATCAATCATTACATCATAAATTATTTCAATAACTATAAAACAGAATACAAAGAGTTATAAATAATAAGTAACTACAAAAATTTAGTAATGAACTAAAACAAATACTCACATTATTGAAAGTTGAACTCAAGACCAAGAAGTCCTGAGACCTCATATTTGCCAGCTGCCACTAGGCTACAATATCATTGACAAGCTAGTTCAAATTATATGTAAAACCACATCAAACTTCAATTTTCACATTTAACCCTCTGAATTTTGATTAGGAGTTGCACTTTTCTTTCTGTCAACATCTAACAAAGTTTCTAATGGCACAAATGTGATTATAAAGTAATAGAAACTTTTGGGGGTCATGTGCAAATATTTAAATCTCCATCGTGTATTGCTTAATTTCTTTAAAGGTTTAAATAGCAAAAAAGGAAAGAATAAAAAAAGCAATGTATTTACTATTCACATTGCTCAACTTTTACAATTTGGTTCGATTTAGTATAATATCTATTGTTTGCATATTCATGAATTTAGTGTGCTCATTTATATATTTAACGCTCTAAAACCCCCAAAGTTATACTTTTCCCCTTTTAAAACATACAAAATGGTGGTTGGGGGGTAAACTATAACAGTTAAGTGCGAAAATCATACTTAGTGCAAAAATCAAAAGATTTGGGGGTTAAAATGTGAATTGTCCTTGTAAGAATCCTTCTACGAAAACCCTATCCCCAATTTGCCCGTTGATAAGACTGAGGTCCTTAATCAGAATGTTTGGGTTCAATTTCCACTGATGTCTTCTAGTTTAATACTAGTGTTTGTTTATTGATTTCCTTTGTAATTTGATTGTAATTTAATAGATTTTTGATTGAATGCTGATAATGTAACGATATTTCAAAAATATAAAAAAAAATAGGGTCAATTCATATATTCCTCTGGCATTTTATTGAAATCCTTATTTAAATTGTTAGTTTGACGACTAATAGAATTTTTCGGAAAAATTGAAAAGTGAAAATATGGGGAGACAGGAGAAGTGCGAACCAAGGAGATTGGAAAACAATAAGCGCAACGAACAAAGGTTTTACTTTTTCTCTTGTCAATTTTTTTTTCTTTTTATTGTCATTTTTGTTTCACAAATGTAAGTAGAACTTCTCCGGTTGTAAAATTTTGGCGTGATTATTTTTGTTTTTTGAGAGAATTTTTGTGTGTGAAGTAATAATCTATATTGTATGATTTTACCCTCGGTTAATTATTGATTGTAACCTCAATAGAATTTTGAAATTACAGTTCACCAACAAGAAATTTCTGGAAATAAGAATTTAAATAGAATTATTGACTGAAAATCTACAAGTTAAAAACACTTTTGAAACCAAAGTTTAATTCGAAAAATATGTTTGGTATAAGCTTTTCGAAAAAACACATTTTATACCATAATTCACACCCTCTTGACACATTTTCTTTTGCCGTCAATTTTCGGACGAAATTCGACACGGTCATTCACGTGCCCCGTTAAGTTAACAATGACGGGTCTTTAAACCCGTGCTTGTTTTCACTCGCATTGTCAACTTAAGCGGCACGTGCTGAATTATGTCCTAAAATTGGCGGTAAAACTAAATATGTTAGCTAGTAACTCATTCAGGATTTACAATGTGGCAGCGATAAGAGCACTTCTTCTAAACAAAGTCCAATAAAGAAGCCTAGAACTGAAACTCCGGTGGTGGGTTTACGTAGGTCTCTAAGGACTCGTGGTCTCAGTGATGACATAAAGTCCCCGCGTAAACAAGGTCCCCTTCAAATGAAAGATGCATACTCTAATGATGATGAGTCAGGCCACCGAAAACTCGTTCAAACTATGAGTGAGTTTGATACTATTGATATCGAAAGCATGTATAAAAATGAAGTATTTGAAGCCGGAAAAAGGGTATGCGGAACTGTTGATGTGGATGAATTGCAGTTGAAACGCGAGAACGTAGCAAGGTTGGTCCCAGGGAGGATTATGAATGTCAGGTTTTTCCCAACATTGGATCTGTCAATGGTTGTTGCTGGGAACATATTTGGTAATATCGGGTTTTGGAATGTTAATGCCGAGAAAGAGGATGGTGATGGGATATACTTGTATCGCCCACATCCAGGCCCTATTTCGGGAATTGTCATAGATCCATTTTCCATTTCAAAGGTAAGAAATGAATTACTTCCTTCTGATAAGATTTATGTAGAATGTATAAGTACTATTTTACTAAACATTAGTTCAAAAAATGCATTTGCTACCAAACTTTTTCAAAAAACACATTTACACAATTTTGACGCATTTAATTTTACAGTCAATTTTTGGACGAAATTAAGCACGTGCCGCTCATGTATCCGTTAAATTGACAATGGGAGGGAAACTATGCACAAATTTTGAAAACCCACAATTGACGGCACTTGCAGAATTTCGTCCAAAAATTGACGAAAAAAGTAAATGCGTCAAGATGGTGTGAATCATGGTATGAAATGTATTTTTTCAAAAAGTCTGATATCAAATATATTTTCTAGATTAAAAGTTGATATCAAAATTGTTTTTCCCTCATTTTACTCAAGGGTGGAGGTATATGGGGTGCAGGTGGAGGCGACTAAAATTTCCTGATTTTACTGATGCCAAGTAATGATTGTTAATGCAGGTGTATACTTGTTGTTATGATGGGTTCATCAGGTTGATGGATGTGGAGAAGGAGATATTTGATATGGTATACTATAGTGAGGATAGTATATACTCTATATCTCTAAAAAATCCAAATGACACAAAATCTTTATGTTTTAGTGAGGGAATGGGAGTAGTGAGTATGTGGGATTTGAGAGCTGGAAAATCCTCCTTCTCGTGTAATTTACATGATGAAAGGGTCAACACCTTAGACTTTAACTCGGAAAATAATAACCTCATGGCTACAAGTTCCAAAGACGGGACTGCTTGCATTTGGGATTTGAGACACCTTTCAAAATCATTCAAGATTGTTGATCATAAAGCAAAAGTGCATTCTGCTTACTTTTCACCCACCGGGAAGTTTCTCGTCACAACAAGGTATGTATAATGTTCAATTTACCGTCTATGATTTGAGAAATAGCATTTTATTCCTTATAATGTAATAAAAATTTCACTCTGCGTCTTAAATATTTTTAAATTTAAAATACAATACGAATTGACAAAACTACTCTTTTTATATACTATACTATGACTTTGTCAACTTATAAATGTGGCACGTTACCCTTTGATGTTATTATAAAATTTTTATTTTACCCCGTGTGTTATAAATTTGGTATTTTACTCTTGTGTTTTGATGTTCATTCTTAATTTTGACAAGTATTTTATACTCTCCGTTGTAAAGGCCTATCCACCAAGCAAGGTCAAATCACTCTTTAAAGTCTGTTATAGTGTTTTCATATCTGCATCAAAAAAATTTACTCAGCAATAATCATTAAAAATTGGAGCATCTTTTTGAATTAATTTATATTTAATTTATTTAAATTAGGTTAAATTCAAATTAAATTAAAGCATACTTAAAAGTAAAGAAAATTAAATTAAATTATCTTAAATATTCGTACATTGCGTTAGATTATCCGGATAAGATTTGTGACAATATTTTGATCTACATGTAAGTTGTATGATTCAATGTTGAGATATTTGATAAGATTTTTATCTCTTTATTTTAATTTTTATAAATGTGGCAACTTGTGATTCAACGTTAGATATCTGATAAGGATTTTTTATGATTAAGATTTTTTTATCCATGTGTGAATTTGGAATTCAACATTGAGATATATGCTTTTGATTCTTATCGATTTTATTTTTTTTATCAAAAATTAACTTTCTAATTTTTTATTTTACTCCCGAGTGTTTAACTAATTTCGAGGCAAAAAGTAATGCCCCTTACCTGTGCATTACTTTTGATGCGAAAAAGTATTGAACTTAAATTTATTCTACTGATAGTGCCTCTACTCAAGCTGATTTTGGCATTATTTTGACAAATAAGGCATTAGATTGACTTTGGTTCCATTGTTGGGGTTGCTCTAAGGAGCTAAATTGTTCCCCTAAAATTTTCACAGGGGTAAAATATTATTTTTCAAATTTCAGGAAAAAAAATTGAACATAATTAATATCACGGGCTAAATTGGCATTAACCCTTTGTTTAAGTAAAGATTCTTTAAGCATTTCTCCTTGGAAATTTTTGGAATATTAGTTAGTTGAGAAGATGACATATTTTTCATCTATTATATTATGAAGTGATGACAAAGTTGGGTTATTGAGTGGTGAAAATTACGAGGATACATCCATGATACACCAAAATAACAAGACGCCTAGATGGATTTCCCCCTTCAGGTATGTGTATTGTTTTTCTCTATGTATGATACATTCTGATCTTATGACATGAAAACTAGGCCAAGAATAAGGATTCAAAATGTCCAGCCTTTGTTTGGTTTTGAAGGTTTAAATTATCTTTATTGTGTTGTGTGGTTTATTAATAAATTAAAATGGATCCATGATGTTCGTGAAATTTCGCAAAATCTGTGCTAAGTAGTAATATTAATAATCCAATTGGCTAAATCACACATACGGTCCTCCATATATATAAAGTATTTTACATTTGTATCCCTCTTATAAAAAAAATTATACTTTTCTTTCAGAATCAATGTCAAGAATGTCATATAATGTCATAAGATTCAAAAACTATAATGTCAAAAATGTGCGAGGAAGTAAAGAAGAAAAAACTAAAACCTATAGAAGCAATATAAAAACATGTAAAGCTTACATTTAAGTACCTCATATATAACATGTGTTACACCCAATCAATTTTTCGGTACTTTTTTGGCAAAAATGCAATCACATAAATTTTATTAAAGGTATTTTGGGGTTTCTTTATATGTTATGATAACCTTAATAACAGTCACGTGACTTGCACGTGATAACCTTAATAAAAGTCACATGACTTGAACGTAATTGCATTTTTGCTGAAAAATTGCCGAAAAATGACTGTAACATATATTTTATATAGGTTGGATTAAGTACAAATTATTTGACAAGAGGAATATGTGTAACACACTATATACTTTGGGCCATAACTATGATTTAGCCAAGGTTTAAATTATCTAAAATATTGTGTAAGTTTTATAAAAAGAATTGCACTTGTGGTATAAAACTCTATACCGATTTTCATTTGTGGTCAAAAATTGAGGCCAACACATTTGGTATCGCAATTTTAGAAATCGAATCACTTGTCACCATCTTTTAAAATAGAGATTAAATGATGAAGTGGCAGTTAAGTGTTATTGTAAAATTGATACAATTGGATGTTGATTGACAATTTTACTCCATAACATTTCAGGTTGTCAAAATAATTTCAATTCTTCAAATTTACTAATAATTTTAGTCCACATTGTTGTCCAATTTTAAAATTGACTCGAATAAGACAAATGCGAACCAATTAGAAGATTTTATTTATTATATTTACATATTTATTTAATTAATTTGGTTTTATGAATAATAATATACTAAACAATATTTTAATATAAATTCGAGAATATATTAAAAATAAAATATTTTTTTATAATAAAAAATTTATATAGTGATATTAATATATTTAATATAAAGTATAAAGATAAAGTTATATTTATTAACAAAATAATTATAAAATTTTAAAAATACTAAAATTCATCCCTACCCCAACCCAAATCCAAGCCGTTTGGGGCTTGGGATCGCCCGTCCCTGCACTCGGTGGCCTGGGATCGCCAAATTTAACATGATACACATTGATACTTTTCCTCTTATTTTCCTCTCCTCCATTAAATTTCCCATCAACTTTCAGTCCGAAATTGAATTTTTCGTCCAAAAATTGACGGAAGTACCAAATGTATCGAGGACAGTTAACATGTGGTACCAATTATGTATAGTTTTAAAGTTATGGTACCGTAACATTAAAGTAAAGTTATTTATGATACCAAAAGTAAAATTCTCTCATACTTTAAATACTTTCCAACATAATTATTTGACGTTGGTAACTTTGAAATTAACTACTATTTTTCTTTTTTTTTTTACGAGATTTGAAGTTAACTACTAAATGCACTTCATTCTTGGTTTATTTCTGAGTTTTTATTTTGAAAACAGAGGTATATGGGGTTGGGATGATTCATCCATCTTCATTGGTAATATGAAGAGAGGAATTGATGTCATATCCGTTGTTGGGAAGAAAACAAATGTGGCTACTTTACAAAGCGATTTCATGTCCGCTATTCCATGCCGCTTCGATGCACATCCGTACAAAGTTGGTATGCTTGCTGGGGCCACAAGTGGAGGTCAAGTTTATATTTGGACTTTATAATGAACGAGATCAGATGTTATTGGTTAATTATTATTTTTCGACTGAGGTAGTGACAATTTATCCTCATATAATATGAAAAATATTCAATTTTTTCCTTCTATTTTAATATATATATATATATATATATATATATACAAAAGTCAAAGCGTTCAAGAAACAGTTCAACACAATTTACTTTTGCATTTTTTTTAAATCGGTTTAATCATAAAACGGCGGTGTTTCTTTATTTTCCGGAATTATTTGCTCTTGCTTGAATATCTTTCCTCTTTTCATTTAATACTTTCATTTACCGTCTGCTTGCGACCTGTGGGCCCGACAGAAGAGTTCAAGTCGTGAGATTCCAACACAATATACTTTTGGTTTTTTTTTTAAAACGGTATAATCATAAAACGGCGCCGTTTCTTTCTGGAATCATTTCTCTTGGTTGAATTTCGTTTATCTTTTCGTTTAATACTTTCATTTAGAGTAGGGGATTTCGATCTCGAATTTCGATCTTGCTTTACTGCTTTAATTTTGTTTGCGATCTCGATTTTCGATCTTGCTTTACTGCTTTAGTTTTGTTTCCTGCTCTATAAATAATTTATTACATGCTAATTTATTGCTTTAATGATGCATTGTAATATTAATTAACTGTGTATTTTTTTCTTTCTGTATTTTATATTTGAACAATTTTTTTGTTTATTTTGTCTTTTTAACTCGATTTTCATTTATTTTTCGGTCCAGGACAAAAAAAAAATCCGACTATAGCGGTCAAGAAACACTCCAATACAATTTACTTTTTCTTTTTTATAAATCTATTTAATCATAAAACGGCAGCGTTTCTTTATTTTAAGAAATTATTTGCTCTTGCTTGAATTTCTTCCCTCTTTTCATTTAATACTTTCCGGAGGAGATTAAGTCGTCAGATTCCAACACAATATACTTTTGGCTTATTTTTTTTAAAACGGTATAATCATAGGCGCCGTTTCTTTCCGGAATTATTTGCTCTTTGTTGAATTTCGTTTCTCTTTTCATTTAATACTTTCATTTAGAGTATAATTTCGATCTCGGTTTTCAATCTAGCTTTACTGCCTAATGCGTTTTATTATTTGTCGGCTCTACAAATAATTTATTACATGCTAATTTATTGCTTTAATGATGCTTTCTATTATTAATTAACTGCGTGTTTTTTTTTTGAGTATTTTATATTTGAACAATTTTTTTTGTTTGTCTTTTAACTCAATTTTCATTTATTTTTCGGTCCAGGAAATTATTTTTCCCGACTATAATATATACAGTCTAATGATAGTCGTTTATCCGCATGTTGCTCAATATTATATTTTCCTGTCTGTGATTCAACGCAACAAAATATTTCTCCCTGATCATTACACTGTACATATTTTAGTCGATGTTTAGGTCGACATATTTAATTTCGACTAAACAGATTTACCATTCTAATGTACATTATGATCGATATTTAGATCGGCGTATATAATTTCGACCAGTCCTATGTATGTTTTACTGCCGAGAAATATACTTATCTTTTACAGAGGTAATATGTCATCCTCCTTATCGACCAATGTCGTCTATTGTTCGTCGACCTAGATGCAATATTTAACTATTATTGTTTTGCGTACTTACAGTCCAGTCCAATTTACTTTTGCTTTTTTTAGCGCGGTTTAATTATAAAACGGTACTGTTACATGTGGGTCCGCCAGAATAGTTTATTTTGTGAGATTTTGCTTTATCAAATTCTTTAATTTCGATTGCTAACTAATATATTTAATTATGCGTTTTATTATTGGTCGCCTTAGTTGTTTATTTATATGTGTACAACTAATTTATTATATGCTAATTTATTACTTTAATGATGCGTTTTATTTATTCTTTTTTTATTTGTCGATTCTCATTTTTGTTATTATTTTTAGTTGCTTTGCTATTGTATATTTCCTTATTAATTTTTTATTGTTGTTAACGTTAACTATGCGTTTTATACATTATCATTTTAGTTGTCTATTTCATGATTTTTTATTTTTTTTCTATATTGTATTATTCAATCCAACAATGTAGGCCTTAAGATTGATATATGTAACATCGACCTAATGTCGATATGTTCCGCTATCTCTATTTGGACCAATCTCGTCTACTGCTCGCCGACCGAGAAAAAATATTTAAATATTTTTTTTGGTTAAATTTTTTTTGTTTTGTGTACTTTCATCGATTAAATGCTTTTCGACCAACATATTAAGTGGTACATTGAATAGTTACTAAATATTAAGATATTTCTAGGCATCACATCATTCTTGCTTGTTAGCTTAATTAAAATATTTTATTAATTGTAATTCTATATGGCGGTTGTTTTGTTTTTTATGCTTTCCTCTTGTTTTAGTTTTTAGATATTTCTTATATTGGAAGTTGCGTCTTACATACTGCCATGCCTAATCTATATTCTTTTTAAACTTCACGTACACTCCATTTATTTTATTCGTATTAACCTTTTAGAATTAATTTTGTTCTTTGTGCTCTGTTTTTTATGTTTTGAAGTTTTTGTGTTGATCTTTCATTATTCGGTACGTTGTTGGTTTCTGTGTATTATTAGCTGTTAATCCTTCAATAATTTAGTTGATATGACTTTGCATGATGTTTGATTTATTTGTAGTTATGGGTTGTTTTCAGTTTACGATATTCTTGCATATTATATAATATAATTATTTTGATTTGAAGCTTACTTTCATGCATATCTTCATTTAAGTTGATAATCTTTCAATAATTTAGTTGATCTGATTTTGCATGATGTTTGATCGATTTCAATGTAAAATATGTATGATATGCGTCCATTTCCACCCCCCCCCCCCCCCAATATAGTGGGGTTTTTTTTAGATTTATATTTTATTATTAAGCTTGGCTACGTTGTGGATCTAAGTGGCTGTTTTTTTATGCTTTTATGAGCTGACTGGCTCAATGTAATTTTGTTGTTATTGGTAATATTAGATTTTTTTTTATTCCAATATACTGAATTAATTTTATTTATTGTTTTAGGTGATAATTTGTTTCTCTAAAATTGAATGATATTGCTTCTATTTGGTTGTTTGTTCAACCTTTTCTATGCTATCTTTTTTTTTTATTATTCTTGATTAATATCTTTTGTCTGGTTTTTTTTAACAGGTTATGGATTTCAGTGGAGGTAATGTTAGATTGGATGATGATACTGTTGATCTTTTTTCCATTTCTGGTGCTGTGTATGGCCCTGCTCCCTTTCTGTGGATCATTCTTGTGTGTAACTTAAATTCTCTAGTATAATATTTATACTTAAGTCATAGTCTTTAATAGACTTGGAATTTTCTGATGTTTATATTATGCATTAAATGCATAATCGAAATGATTATATGAAAAATTAATTTCAAATTTATTTATTTATTTCAATTAAAGAATGTCAAATACATGCTTTAAGAGCATCATGCCTAACATGTATGGCCCTCTTAGGAGTTTCGCGCAAGGAATGCTTAGGAGCGTTGGAAAAAAATATTAGCCTTCATCTTTGGAAAAGTGTTATAAAAGATAGAAAATCGAGCTTATACTCCGACCTGCACTAGAGAATTTAATATATCAAGTGGGGACGCGCGGTAAAACTTTGAAGATTTTACCCTTATATATAGGTAAAGAATTGACAAAAGAACCCATGAACAAAGAGGCGAAATTTGAATTCATAGAGGTGGCCTGATTATTTGGTTTACCTTGAGATCGTATCTTCTTCTTCCTTTGAGTAAGGTGTGAGTGTGAGAAAAAGAAGAGACAGGACAAAGTTCTATTTACAGAAGGATAGGTTTTGGAATGGCCTTCAATTATGACAAAGAGTAAATGTGTGAGTGTGAGAAAAGGAAGAGATGGGAGAAAGTTTTATTTAAAAAAGGAAAGATTTTGGAATGACCTTCAACTATAAGGTCATCTCCAATAGCTCTGTTAAATTTTATTCTTTTATATTAAAATATAACTAATGAACAATTTTATACACTTCCGCTTTTAACTCTGCACTTCAACAGCTACTTTATATTTTAAGATATACTTTTTAACAACCTTACAATTTCACTACAATATCTAGTTTATATTTAAAAAATTATTTTTAATTATTATTTTATATAAATAATAATAATGTATTTATAATACTAATTGATATAATATCGTGATAAAAAAGGGTTTTTTTTTTGAAAAATAATAATTTTTATTATTTGAAAAAAAAAATCCGAATTCTAAATTCCAACATGCACTACAAAAAATTATTTTTTTTGGATAATATATTGAATTATAAGGACAAACTTATCACTTTTTATTTTGTCAAGAATAATTTATTGTTTTGCAGAAAAGTACATGTACTTTCCTTCAAATAATTGCAAATAACAATTTGCATTTCACCATGGGTATTTGGCCATCCAAATTTATAAATTTTAGCAACACATAAATTATACATATGCTATTGGAGAACAATTTTAGTAATAATTTTAATAAAACTCTTATAATTTAACTTATACATGTGCTTTTGGAGATGGCCTAAGGCCCTAAGAAATCCTATATATGTTGTAACTTTATATGTAATGTATAATAAGGGTAAACACCACTTTTGGTCCCTCTTATCATTAACTTTTTACAGAGTGGTCCCTCTTATATTTTTTTACCCACTTTAGTCCATACTATGAATTATTTGTTTCACTTTAGTCCTTTTCAAGTGGTCCAAGGCGATTCCGATAACATTTCAATATGTCATATGCTAATGAGGGAAATTTTGTCATTTCAAGTAAACTAACAGGGATATTTTCGTCTTTCTAATTATTTAAGAAAAACTAAATATATAATCTCTTCCTAACGAGGCTTTCATTAATTCCAATCCAACTTAATCGTACATTTTGTTTCAAACTAAAGTTTTTTCCTAAAAAAAATTTCAAACACCAAAATTGCTCACCAATTAAACAATATCTCAAATAGTCTCAATAGTGAACGGAAGAAAATGCCCTAAAAAATATCCATATGCATGTCACATGTTATCGGAACCACCTGATAAGGACTAAAGTGAAACACATAATTCATAGTAGGGACTAAAGCGAAACAAATAATTCATAGTAGGGACTAAAGTGGGAAAAAAACATAAGAGGAACCACTCTGTAAAAAGTTAATGATAAGAGGGACAAAAAGTGGTATTTACCCGTATAATAAATATTCATAAGTTTGCATTGGATACTGCAAAATTACAATAATCATCCGAGATTCTTGGAAACTCCAAAGCATTGCGCCTTTTCATATTGTTTCTTCTGAATTATTGTATAGAAATTTTTTTGAAAAATAAAAATTTGCTACCTAAAATATTCTTAAGTTTGTAAAATGGTATATTTTATAACTAAATTTGCTGTACGTGGTCATATTTGTTTTGAATGCACCCAAATGATAAAGTATTTATCCAGCATAATATTCTTAATTTATTTAAATATAATTTAATTACTCTAACCCCAATATCCGTATCCATTTAATTCAAGAACTATAAATTTTAAAATAAAATCAAAGAAAATAAATTTCAATTTCTTCTTCTGCTAGGTCTTTCTTTTTTCGACATTTAAAAAATAAGTTAAAATTAACAAATATAAATAAGGCTTAGTTAATGCTCGTTTAAACTCAATTCATTTAACAATCAAACAAGTTCAAATAAAATTTCAATTTTAATAAACATTGCGAATCAAGCTTTAACAATATGTTGCTCAATACTATTTGAATCATTTACACCCTCACGATGTCAAATGCAATACATCCCGTTCTTTTCTTTCCAATATCATTATTAAAAAAAACAAAAAAAAAAGTTTAGACAATAATGGATTAATGCAACACCGAAATTCTACAAAACCCCAATTACATGGATTATTTGGTGCTTTAATTAAAGATGTAAATGAAATCAAACCGCCAAATTTTTCATGTTGTGTGTGGTGACACTATAATATTGTGAATGTGGCAACTCACTTAACTTCCCTAATGTTTTCTCATAGTAATCAACACGCTCCAACCTGCAGGTAATTAATAAGTTAAAATCAACCTCTCAAAATGATAATTATTATGTTCAATAAATAATATACTTCCTCCATTCCAATTTTTTTAATCCTAAGTACAGTTGAGCAGTCAACTTGACTAAATTTTATAAAAATTATAATAAATAATTTAATTAATATATTTCATTAATAAGTTAACAATATCACATGACACCACATATATTTATATTTAAAAGGTTTAATACTCCACAAATGTGAATAATTTAATATGTAACAAAGAGAGCAAAATAAATGGGACGGAGAGAGTACTATTTAATTAATTAAAAATGATAATTTCAAAATAAATTAATTACCAGTATACCAAACATTGATATGGTGCGTATTTGTCATAAATTTGTGCAACAATATTTTCCATGTTTTTCTTGTTCACGTTTGTCTTTCCATATACCTGAAATCAATAAAACTGTTTTATTAATAATACAACTAGCTAGCTAATTCAAATAAGCAGAATACATACCTCTTCCAAATGTTTAATGGTTTCAGTATCGACAGGAATATAATGGTAAAACCCAATGCACATCATAATATTTGCAACGGTGAAGGGGCCAAAACCTTTAATATTGGTTAATTTTCGAAAAATAATATCTGATGTTAATTCTGCTTTATCGAATTCCTCTAGATTAATGGTACCCTTTTCAATGCCTCTTGCTATTTGTAGAATAATGGATGCTCTATATCCCATGTTGCAGTGTTTATTTAATGTCTCCACGGCTAGAGAAGCTAATTCTTTTGAACTCGGAAAGTTTCCCGAAATAGTCTATGCACATTTTGGTGATTGTTTTCGCTTATAAGGACGACTACACAATTTCAGCTGAAGATCACAAAGAGATTGAGCCATTTCTAAAGACCTCACCCATCTGAACATCAAAAAAAAAAAAAAAAAAAATTATTCCATAATTAGTATATACTGATCAAAATTCCAAAAATAATTAAGATTTCAATTCATGCATACATGTGAGCAAGTATATGTAAAGGCAAATTAAGGTAGCAATTATATATGTATATTCTTGCACCTTATATTTATATACTAATATAAAATTCCTTACTTAATTAAACTTCAATATATTGAAAGCTTTTAATTTCCAAGTCAACCACGCTTCATATATATATATATATATATATATATATATATATATATATACATATATTGAGATTAGATATGATGTCATAATTTTCATATATATGGAATTGGTAAAATTGCAAAAATCGTTTCAAACTAATTACTGATTTCGGATTTTTGTCCCAAACTATTTAACTTGGCCAATTTTGTCCCATAATTTAATATTTTTTTGGAATATCGTCCCACCATTAATTATAAGATGAAAATTGAGCATTTGTCGTTAAATTATCGCATGGCTGCATACGCGCGTGTCATGACGTGATAAATTTTAACATGAATAATTATATAATATTGCATAATTCGTCCCAAACTAATTAAAGGTTGAACCGTCATTTTCATTAAATTAGAAATTTAATATTGGGACTAAATTCATACAAAATGGTAAATTATGGGACGAAATTCGGAGATTTGATATAGTTTGGGACGAAAAATCAAAATTAGTAATTAGCTTGAGACGATATTTCAAACAAACATTAAATTACGGGATGAAATTCGGTGAGGTAATATAGTTTGGGACGAAAATCTAAAATCACTAATTAATTTGGGATGTTTTCTGTAATTTTACCTATGGAATATATATTCTTCCTAGATCAACAAAAAATGATAAGTAATCGGTAAACCAATGGATTAAATTCACTGGGGTAGGAGAGATTAAGGACATACTGACAATTGCAGAGGAGAATAGACTTAATAATATCTTCGAATAGGGTGGGTGAACGAAAAAGACGACCAAATCCATTCATCTTTGCTTCTGGATGTATCTTGTGAAACTCTTTAACATGCATTTCGTCTCTGACAGAAACTCGCAGCATTCGTGCAACCTGATCCTGCATACATGTACATCATGAATTTAATTAATGATCAACAAATTAATTAATAAATACATGTACGTCATCCTAGGTACTTACGCGAATTGCTTGGCGTAGTTGAGGAGACTCAAATGGTTGATGATTACTATTTACTAGTAGTAGTAATTGGTTGAATTAGAAGAATTTTGTTGGAAGGTTGAGGTATGGATACAGTTACATGATTCGACATCGTTTCAGATGATGATATTCGGAGTGGACGAACTAGGGTTTTGTTGGAAGGCATCCAGAGATTTGGAGCCATCATGAAGAATCCATGATTGCAAACAACTTTCTCTAGTTTAAAATTGCCTTCTCCCACCAATGGCAACACTATTAATTTTATATCTTCCATTTTAACTTTTTATTATCAAACAAACAAAAATTAATATACGAATAGGTAGTATTTTATTATTTATAAGGTGCAAGGTTTATATAAGTCCTAATGGACCTTTTTTTCTTTCCTTCGCCTCAAAAAAGAGAGAGAAAAAAAAAAAAGCAAGCTTGGATCTCCTTTGATACTTATATTAATAATATATGTATATTTAAATGGATTGACCTAATAAACTTAATATAGACGTGTCCTAATCATTCCCATAAAGAATATTGGCATATATTAGTTTTGCATAAAGATCGAACAAATATCTCATTAAGTATCTTTTATTTTAATGGAAACTACTTCTATAACTAATTTAGGAATAAATTTGTAACTAACTTTTTTGGTAATTTTGACCTCTAGATACCAATTATTATGGTTTTCTTAAAAAAAATTTACGAAGTTAACTAGTTAGTTATTTTAATTTTTAACGCAATAAAATTTATCAGCAATACAGAATTGATTAAATTAAGGGATTATTGCATGTATTTTTAGTACCACAACTATAATTCACTTGCGTTTTTACCCACTAGCTTTTCGGGCTGACATATTTGGTGTCACAACTTCAACATCAGTGATAATTTTAATACCAATTAAGGCCGAATTTCAAAATTGGCCCTTAATGCCACAATATGCGGGCCATGTGACACGAGAATTGAGGATATATTTTATCCATTCAAATCCTTTTCATTAAAAAAAAATATTTTCATCCACCTAGAACTAGGTTACTTTGATATTTTTATTTGGGAAAGGAGTTAGGGAAGAAGAAGAAGGCGGATAACAATTTAATAGGTTAAGAGAATGTTTGGTGAAATATATATAAAAAGTTAGGATTTTGAATTTTGGTATTCTTTTTTAATGAAAAAAGCATCGAATGGTCAAAAATTCCATTTTTACATGAACCCGCACATGAGAAAATTTCGAGCCATTTTAAAATTGGGCCTCAATTGGCACCAAAATTGCCACTTATGTTAGAATTGTGGCACCAATTGTGTCAGTCCAAAAAGTTACAGGTAGAAACTGATGCAGGATTTATAAACGCAAGTATACGCAATCGCAACAAGTAATATAATGATAAGTAGAGTATCGTCTCCACAGGGAATTAATGAGCTAAACTAACTAATTACTAAATGATCACTCTTTTTCTTATCCAAATTAAACGAATCTTTGATTTCTGATTATTATAACTAAGCAACAATAAAAGTAAAACTAAATTTTAAACTTACAAGATTAACTGTGATGATTAAAGCCTAGGAGTACAACTTCCTTCAATGTTAAACTAATTGCTTTTATTTTCCCAATAATTCTATTTCAATTAAGATTTATTGTTAGTCTAGGGCATTTAAGTTTTTACAATTTCTTTCCAGAATATTGTAAAACTAATTTAACCTAATCAAAGAGCTTTATTCCTATGCCAATGAAGTTAGGCCAAATTAAATCAAGAACAAGCCCTAATTGTGACTACCTAAGGCAATTAAGTATATTCCTATCTTCATTGCTAAACAAATTACCCAATTCGATGTGGGTGCAATTTGTACAAAGGTTACCCAATCTTTAACCTAAAACCTAATTTCCTCTCCCGATTCAATTAGATTTGTGAAACAATATATAGTTGATCAGGCTATTGAAATTTAAGAACAAGAATGGTTAAACAATAAATATCAGTAAAGTAGAATAAGGAAAAATAAACAACAATCAATTTAAACAGAGAATTCCATTGCAATCCTAGAAAAGTAAATTTAGTTCATAGCTTAAACAGAAATAAACTTAAGAATAATCAAAGTCATGAGTATAAGAACACAAAAGAGAAAAGAAAATTGCAAAGGATGAGAAAAGAGAAGTAGATATGTTTCTTCAATCTTCAAGAATTCAGTTCTCCGATGTTTTTCATGCTCTTGAATGATCTTTTTTTGTTCTTGGCCTCCCTCTTGTCAAAAAGTGTTCCAAGAAGTCTTTTCTCTCTCTTCCTCCACTTAAATATAAGTTTCCAAGTGAAATTAGGGCACTAAAAGTAAAAATCGCGGAAATCTTGTGCCCCAGCGGAAAATTAGTTTCGCCATAGCGGAAGTCTGCTTTGTGATTTCGCTCCAGCGGAGATATTTTCCGCCCCAGCGAAGAGGCTTCTGTTTGCACATCCAAAAATCAAGAGAAAAAATCTGAAAAATTCACAAGAAAATACCAAAATAAGTACGTGACTCACCAACGAGATAAACCAAGCTAAACCGAATGAAAACGATCTAAGAACTCTAGAAACTAATACCATTCCCCGCAAAAATACATAGAAATTAACTCTATTTTGTAGAGTTAACATAAACGTCAGAGGGCTATAATTGTGATATTAAAAATACAATAATCCCATTACATTAATGTTCTTAAATAAATTTTATTTTAATTAACTTATAGTTACTGGTGTCAGAGTAAATAGTTGTAAATCCGTCAATTTAATATTAATACATATAAAACTTTCATTAATTTTTGCAATAATATTTTGTATATCTCGGGCGTAGAAACTTTCCGTATTGGAATTATATGTCCCCTTAGGCCATCTTCAACCCAATTGGGGGTGGATGGAGATGGCCCAAAAGTACAGCCCTGGATGGTCTCCAACCATCCAGGGTTGTGTATATGCACAACCCAAGATTGTGGGTTGGGCTATTGAAAGCCCAGACCACGGCCCTGAAAATGGGACGCGATGTTAGCGCATCCCTTCCCATCTTGCACCACCTGGTGCATTTACTTTATTTTTTTATTAAATTAAAAAATAATTATTAATAAAAAAAGTTAAAAATTAAAAAAATTAACTATGAATTTAGCAATACCTTGTTTAATTTAATTAACTAAAAATAAAAGTTACATTTAGTTATAAAAGTTGTTGTAGGTTTAATAACAATTTATTTTAAATTAAAGATGTAACATTATTAGATATATAAATTTGCCTATGAAAGTAAAATTAAACAACATTATAGTATTTTAAAATTCTTTTCCATTATTAATTTTGAAATTATATATTTGTCTACAAAAGAATAATTTATTTAACCACGTTTAAATTTGATTTGAAATATTTAAATTTTATTTAAACTCTAATATAGCATAAATGTTAAATGTACAATTGGGACAAAATGTAGAAAATACAATTTTGCATTAAATTACGCTAATACTGGTACACTTACATTGATATTACCTAATTTTAAAATTTATTCTTGTTTTTTACGTTGTTGTATTGTTGCATTTTCTATGTTGTCTTTATCTTTGCAATTTCGTTGTAGTTTCCGTGTAATCATTGTTATTTTTCTTGTGCTCGATGTAATATTATTATGCTTAATTTTATTATTATTGTCTCTAAAATTATTATTATGCATTTTCATATTTATTATTAATATTACTTATTTTAAAATTATTATTATTATTATTATTATTATTATTATTATTATTATTATTATTATTATTATTATTATTATTATTATTATTGTTATTATTACTATTATTATTATTATTATTACTATTATTATTATAGATAATATATGTGAGAGTGGGAAAGTTTTTTTTTTTAATTAATTGGATGAGATAGCCTTATGGATTGGAGACGATAATCATGATAGAAATAGTGTCCTGCAAGCCAGCTGTATGGCTAGCATTAATTGTAATTAATGAGGAACTATTCAATTTAGATTAATAAATACACTTTATTTAAATGGTCATCTTTATCTTATGTAATAATTATCTGCGCATAAGGATAGAAGTCCTTAGATCACAGGGCTATGGGACAACCCGTGGACTGATCTCCAAGGTCGTGATCTAGAACATATTCAAGAGTCGTAGAATTCAATCGAGATAGGACATCGTTGGATTCGGTTAGACTCTCACTATTGTGTGTACTCCGATGAACTGGAGGACGCTGGGGTCCACGAGCGTGACTGGGATAGTCGACACACATAAGTGGGTGGCTTGCTCGGATGGCAAGCGCACTGAATACCCCAATTAGGAAATAACTCACCATGGAAGCGGTAGTCGCATATCGGGGTTGAAGTTATTCCAATTTATAATAGTATACGAGGAACGATCCCTAACTACTTGAGGTGATAGGGTTTATCTGGTACGAGAACGTCTATACTTTGATATGAGTTCCGACTGACTGGGGACAGCCAGAAAGTCTCTGAGGATTCATATTGGGTATAGAGGAACTCGTGTGCAGATTCATATCATCAACAAAGGATCCATTGACTCGACTTGATAGGTCGAGAAATTCTCCTATGGATTTCTGTGAGAAATTAATTCTGATGAAATCCTTGGCCAAGGTAACTGACGACTTTATGTAAGTAGCTCATAAAGAATAAGTCAAAGAGAATTTATTTCGAGATCAGAATGCATATAGTCGAGACGAAACAAAAGGGAATCCGATGAAAGACCATACCCTTAAGTCTCGACTGGGAGATTGATGAATGGAGAGATTATGTCGTATATGGAAATTATAAATGATAAAAGGTTCACTGAATTAATTCACCAGTGATTGGGCTCCATGGGCTTGTGGCTGGACATCGACCGTGGAGTGTGGGAGAATTCCTAAATTAGCAGGGGTGCTAATTTTGGAATGATTAATCGACGGAGTGTTCGATTAATTTAGAGCATTAATTGCTCGAGTAATTAAATAATATTTAATTATAACCCACGGCCAATTATGTGGTGAACCTACGGGGGCATACACAATACACATGAAGCGAAAGCGAGGAATTAAGAAACGAACGAGTCGACTGGGTCGACTGAGTCAAAATCGACTGGGTCGATTAAATGGGTGGGTCGACTGGGTCGACCCATGAGGAACGAAATTGGATCCAATTGGAATTGGATCAAGATTATAAATTAAATTGGAATTTAATTTATGAATAAATTAATTGATTAGGATTTAATTAATTAATGGAATAATTAATTAATTAGACTTGGAGTTTAATTAATTAATTGGGAGATGATTTAATTAATTGGAAGATTAAATAAAGCCCTGAAAGATTAATTAATATGGGCCATGAATTAATTGGAAGACTTAGTCTTCTAATTAAAAGGGGCCATGGCCCATGTAGGAGAATTAGTATCCTAATCCTTGTAGGATTAGGTTATGAGAGATATCTATAAATAAGAGACTAGGTCTCACATCTCAAAAACACAACTCTTCAAGCAAAACAAGAAAAACAAAATTCTCTCTCCCCTCCCAAGTGTGATCGGCCGAACCCTGTGCAAAATAAGGAAGAATTTTTGGTTTTGATCTTTTAGTTCCCAAAGTCGTTCTTAAAGTCCTGAATTAATATAGCCTATGTTCTAGTCGATTAGGTTATATTATTTTCGTGATATTGTGGTGTATCAACTCGTAGAGGCGCAACACGTGGGGCGCTATTCAAAGAGCTTGGACCGACTTTTCTGTGGGAGAATTCAGAGTTCGTCTAGCCAACTTGGATTTGCAAGGAGATAGGTATAAACGAGAAAACTTATACTATCGTTTTATTAATTATATTCATATATATACAACTAGAGAATATTCTGGCAAGATTCTTTAAGAGGCCCTAAAAGTTTTTAATATTCCGCTGTGCCTAGGGCTGTTTTTCTTATCGAATCCCAACAGTGGTATCAGAGCCAACTCTAGGCTTTGTATATATATGAATTTGCGAATTCTGTGTTTATTAAATCATATGTTTGATTTATGTGGCTAGTTCTTTAACTATGAATGTTTTAGGACTTTATAATTAACTTAGAGTTAATGGGTAATTTTAGATTCGTATTTTTATCATGTTATTTTAATTTTGGATTGTGATTTAATTGGGACTGTTTTTAATTAAATCATAAAAGTAATCAAAACAAAAAAAAAATTTTTGGACCCAACCCTGCGGTGGCACGCGGCGGTGCGCGGCAGCGCACCACGGCTGGGCGGCCACCGCAAGCCGCGGCATGTGTTGGTCCCAAGTGGTCAGATGAGGTCTAGAGGGGGGGGGGGTGAATAGACCTCTGAAAATTTTTGAACTTAAAAACTTTTCAGTCTTCTGTCAGCAGACTAAGCTGATGAAGAACAGTAAGCAGACTAGTCTGATCGTGAACAAATCTTGAACAGACGACTGACCACTCTTCTTACAATGACTTAGCTGTTTTTCAGCAAACAGTTTTTCAAGAGTATACTTGCAGCGGATTGTTTGAAAGTGTTTTTCACAAGTAAACTAAGTTCTAAAAAGATTTTATCCCCTGTTTAAAACTCCTTATAAAATCTTTTTGATTGATTCAAAGTGTTTAAAATGCAAACTTTAAAATATGCAAGAAAACTTTAAATGCAAGATAACACAAAGAATTTTTATAGTGGTTATATGGATAAAAATCCTTTAGTCCACTCTTCCAGATCACACAGATTCTGGGTTATACTATAATCACAAAGATTACAATATTTCTCCACTTACACCTAAACAACTAATGAGAAGGCTGTAAGCTCGCAATAGGAATTCACAAAGAAAACCTATCCTCTAAAGTAGAATCACTCACACAGATGGATTCTCACTTCGCACAACACTCAGCTATTACAAAATCACTCAGATAATGTTTTTCTGATTTCTTCAACTGGGTTTCTGTCAACAGATGACTTCCACCAGACGAGTGAGCTGTTCGAGCTTTTGAGACTTAGAGAAATTTTGCTTCAAAATTTCGATCTCTGATTGTTGTTGTGTTCTGCTCGATTTGAAATTCAGCTCTATTTATACATGGAGATGAAATTATGACCGTTGAAGGCAAGTCACAATTCAAATCCATCCTTCAGCTCTTTTTGAAACGGCTCCCTGCAGCATTCCGTACTGTGTACAGTACCTTTCTGTCCATCGCATTTAATGCTGCATTTAATGCACTCTGCTGATCCGAGGATATCTTCAATCATTTGTCATTACTACCCTTCTCTTACAGCATTTATTACACCAAGTGCATTTATTACCGTTGGACTAATCTCTTGACCTCTTCTACTCTGCTGATCAAAACGACTCTGCTGATAGATACTCTGCTGATCAAATACTGAATTCATCTGATTTGACTCGGCTGATGATCTACCCTTCTGTTCGCTGATCCAGCAAGAGATCACTAGTCTTTTGAGCTTTGAACTTTGAACTCTTCTGATGTCTTCTTTTACCAGTTCAAAATTCTTCTAAGGGAACTAAGCTTTCCATACTTAGCTGATTATGATGTTTTGGAAATCATCAAAACCTTCCCTTAATTACTTGTCTTCTTTCATCTTCATCTTCATCCAACAATTTCCCCCTTTTTGATGATGACAAAACTCCAGCTAAGTACCTGTACCTAAACTAAAGTTTTGATCCTCAAAAATTTCTGAGATAGAAATGATATGTTGGAGTCAAACTTGCAATTTTATAGATATTGAACTGATTACATTTTACAAGTTGAAAGATGAAAAGTACAAAATACTCTAAAAGATTACAAGAATTTTAATATAAAGAAAATCTAGCCAAGCTAGTCTTCTGTCTTCTTTTCTTCTTCAGCAGACTTGGAGGTTCCAACTTCCAATTTCTGCATCAACAGCTCTAGCTTCTTCTTTTTAACATCAGGATCAAGCTGTTCTTCAACTGAATCTTTGGCAGCAGCTAGTTCTTTGTCTGACTTGGCTTTTGCTTCAGATTCTTCCTTATCAGCTTGGTCTTCTTCTTCTGTGATCTTCTCATCTGCTAATCTGCTTGTGCCTTCATTTGCTGCTTCATTCCTATTATTAGCAGACTCTTCAGATTCTTCTAACACTTCTGTTTCTTCAGCATTTTGATTTCCTTCCCTTTGGAAATCAACCCTTTGCTGTCCAAATATCCTTTCTTCCCCCTTTTTGTCATCATCAGCAGGGACAGATGGATATTGTGGCACAACTGGTGTGATTAGAAGTGAATCACATAGAAGCTTGATGTTTTCTTCCATAGCATTGATCTGAGCTTGCTGGTTAAGTTGATTGGCTTTAACAGTCTTGACTTCCTTGAGCAAGTCTTCTCCTTGATCACCCAACTGGATTTGAGTTCCTAAAATCCAATTTGATGAAGCATTGAAGTCTTTCATCATGTTGCCCATGACTTCATCTTCTGCTTGGAGAGCCAATTCAACAGTCTGTTCAATCTGCTTCCAACCTTCAGTGGTGCTTTGTGTCCTTCTCCTGAGTATATCCATATCCTGACATATAGATTGTACATTCTGAGCAGTATCTTTCATTAAGTCAGTAGGAACAGCAGCAGCAACCTTCTGAATGGGTTGATGAACAGCAGCTATCACTTCTGCTTTTATCTCCTCCTTCATTTCCTTCATTGATTTGATAATCAATTGTTGGATGGAATCCAACAGATTGGTTTGAGAACTCTGAGATATTGAAGGATCTTCTGATGGAGTAGCAGAGACGGTTTCCTTGAGATGTTGCTCTGATGGTTGAGTTATCATTGCAAGGGACTGATCTGCTGGTTCACCAGCATGGCTTGGAGTGCTTTCCTTCTCCTTAGCCTGATCATCTTCTTCAGCAGCAACTTCTTTCTCCTTTAACTGATCTGCTGGAATTTCTTCTTCCTTCTTTGATTCATCAGCAGCATCAGACTTATCATCCTGCACTTTGTCTTGATCAGATGGGTCTGAAGTACCCTCAATTTGCTTTGGTTGATCAGAGGACTCTGCTCCTTCTTTATCAGCAGGTGATATAATCTTCTTGACAGTTTCAACTGTCCTCATCAAACCTTCATTGTCCACTGCTGACCTGTTACAAATCCATGTAAAGTTGTCAAGAGGAATAAAAATAGTTGTTGGTTCCTCTGGCAGCTCTTCATAGGGTTTGATGTTTGGTCCATAGACAATATGCTTGATGTTAGGAAGTGGGACCAGTGAGCTTGGTTGTCCCCTTAACTTCCTTGCTTTCTTGGCCCAAAGCTCCATTGCTTGAGCAATAGCCAACTTAATAGATCTTTCTTTGAGATCTACTGAGTCATCAAAATCCTCAGGAATGGATGCAAAGATCTTCTTGGCCTCTTCCTTGACTACATGACATATTCTCATCCTCAACCTGTCCAGAAAGAACTCTGAATCAAGTGCTTGAATGGTTGAATTTGTCTCAAGCCATTTAAGTAACCAGTCTTCTGTAGCCTTGAATTCTTTCCACTTAGCCATTTCAGCAGGACTCTTTGTTAATCTGTATTCTCTCCATCTATTGTATTTGATCTTTTCAGAATGGAAGAGTGTCAGACGGTTGACTCTTTCATTTTCAGCATCCAGTCTTCTAAGGAATTCTTCAAAAATTGCAGGGTCTTCCCTGACAATTTCAAGAGACAGTTTGACTTCTTCTCTTCTCTTTTCCTTAATCTTGGGTGCAGGCATAGCTGGTATTGGTTTATTTGGATCTCTTTGCTCACCAATAACTATCCCACCACTATGCTGATGACCATGAGCATCCTTGATGCTAGCTTCAATGACAGCAGCCAACTCTGCTGCCTCAAAAGCATTTCTCTGCTCTTGAGTCATTTTGCTGGCTTCTTCTTCCAGCCTTTTTAACTCTAGGCTTTTCAGCCTATCTTCTTCTGCTTTCTCAGCAGCAATCCTTTGCTTTTCAGCAGCATCCAGTTTCATCTTCTCTGCAGCAGTTACATAGGTTGAGGTTTTGCCTAACCTCTTTCTTCTTGATTCAGGGCTTTCAACTGCTTGGATAGGTGTTGCAGCAACTGGAGTAGGATGTATTAACAGAATTTCTCCCTCCAGTGGTGTACTAGTCTGCTGTTCCTTTTCTACATCAGCAGATAGTGCAGCAGTTGAGGCTTCTGTTGTCATTTCAACTGTAGGACCACTTTCAGGCTCAGCAGTAGCAGCCTTAGTAGCTTCAACAACTGGTTCTTCAACATTTAATGGCCTTTCTGCTTCAGTTGTTGTTTTCCTCACAGTTACAGCAGGCTCTTCAGGGAAAGTGACCTTTCTCTTGGCCTTTGACTTAGGAATTTTCTTGACAGCAGGGGGGTTGGCAGTAGGAGGTCCCCTTGCTTCACTCCTAGTCCTTAGTCTCTTCAGCCTTTGAAGTGGAATTTCCTCTTCAGATTCAGTTTCTTCAGAGGATGACCCTGTCTTCATATTTTCAATTTCAACAGTGAAGTCATCTACCACCTTCTTAGAGACTTCAATTTCAGGCTCTGCTGATCCAGCCACAACAGCAGACTGTGCTGTTGGCTCAGCAGACTGACTAGTCTGACCTTCCTTCTTGCTCTTCTTAGAAGGAGTCTTCTTAGACTGTTTGGGTGCTTTTCTCTTTGGTTTTTCCACCAGTTGCCTTACTGGTTCGTAGAGTTTGAACTCTTTGCTTCCATGGGTTTGCTTTCCTCCACCCATAGGGCATTGTAGAGAAGCAAACAAATTACTCAGCAGAATGGCATGAGAATGCCTTTTGTCACTTAACAGCTCATAAACATGAGCAGCCCAGTTCACTTTCATCCCATAGTAGATGCAAATCATGGTGTAGAGCCTTCTTCTGGGTAAACCATCCAGAGAACCCGTAGCACAATCCATAACCTTTGCTATGATATCAGCAAATCTTTGGTATTCATCCTTCAGCTGGGTCTTCATCAAAGTCCCAGTCATTTTCTCTCCCTTCTTAGCACAAATTTCCCAAAATTCCTCTTCTTTTTCTGACCCTAACGAGGTCACATCTCCTCCCTTGTCTGACAACTTGTAAACTTCACTAAGAACAGCAGCAGATACAGCGATTTTCTTACCACCAATGACAGCAGTCATAACAGTGTCATCATCGTTGAATTTTCTGGTCAGGTAGAAGTGGTAGACATCCTCTAAGTAGACTCTTTCTTCGTGAGCCTCCAAAACAGGAACCAATGATGCTTCTTTGATCTTTACCAGTAGAGAACGCATCAAATCGGTGCCAGAGAAATGAAATTTGCTGTAGTTGAAGTATCTTCCCTCAACAATCTTGTCCATTTTCAGAGATTAGAGAGTAGATTCTGCAAAAGAACAGTGAACTTTCGAAGCAGTAGGGTTTGAGAGTTAGAGAGTTTGAGAGTTTTTGAGTGCGTAAGATGACTATGCTGTTGAGATCGGATTTTATAGGTTTCCTTTTGGTTAGGTTTCCGTGAATTATCTGAACCGTTGATCTAATCTGACAGTTTTTAATCATGTGGGTGAGAGTCGCGGATTTCAATTTTATTATTTTATTGTCAGATGGGCGGGAAACTCTATCGACACTAATCTGTTACTTATAAAAGCGCGTTTCTTATGATACGATTTATGACCATGCTTATATAAGATATCAGATGAGTAGAGTTTAACTTATCTGACAGACGAGTGATCTGTTATCTGATATTACTAGAGAATGCCAATAGCTAGTAATCTTCCTCTGCTGTTTGTCAATCCAGCAAGATAAAATAGTCTTCAATCTTCAAGAATTAAGAACACATCTTCTTGGTAACAAAACTTCAACTAACTGTCATTAACAGATTTCATCTTTAGAACAGAAGTACCGCTAGTCTTACACGTTCCCCCTGTCTTTAAGAATTCATAAGTTAACTAGTCTGTTGAGAGTTAATTCTTGAATGAAATAACTGATGACTAAGCTGTTGAACTCCAGTCTTCTGATGAGTTCCCCCTCAGCTTATGCATCCAAGTTAAGTAATCCTAACTCTGCTCTTAGAGTTGAGAACCTTGCTTCACTTAGAGGTTTGGTGAAGATATCAGCAATCTGATTATCAGTATGAACATACTCAATCAAAACATTGCCTTTTTCAACATGATCTCTAATGAAATGATGTTTAATCTCAATATGTTTAGTCCTTGAATGACTTGTAGTGTTCTGAGTAAGTGAAATTGCACTTGTATTGTCACAGTAGATTGGAATTCCACTGATCTTAATGTTGTAGTCTTCTAGTTGATGCTTCAACCAAAGTATCTGTGCACAACAAGCTCCAGCAGCTATATATTCAGCTTCAGCAGTAGATATAGAAACTGAGGTTTGCTTCTTACTCATCCATGAGATCAGACGACTGCCTAAGAACTGACAGGCACCTGTTGTGCTCTTTCTGTCAATCTTGCAGCCAGCAAGGTCTGAATCTGAATAACCAATGAGTTCAAATCCAGATTCTCTAGGATACCACAATCCCAATTCTTGAGTGCCTTTAACATACTTCAATATCCTCTTGGCAGCTAAGAGATGAGATTCTTTGGGGTTTGATTGGAATCTTGCACAGACTCCAACTGAGTACATTATATCAGGTCTGCTTGCTGTTAGATACAACAATGAACCAATAATGCCTCTATATTTGGTTATGTCCACTGATTTGCCATCTTCATCTTTATCCAAACGAAGACTTGTAGACATAGGAATGGTAGCTGTTGAGCTAGTTTCCATACCAAATTTCTTGAACAGATCTCTTGTGTACTTTGCTTGGCTGATGAATATTCCATCAGGCAACTGTCTAACTTGCAATCCAAGAAAGTAATTAAGTTCACCCATCATGCTCATTTCAAACTTATTCTGCATCAGCTTGGAGAACTTATCACACATCTGTTGGTTAGTTGAACCGAAAATAATATCGTCCACATATATTTGCACAAGTAATATATGATTTTCCCATTCAATTGTGAACAAGGTTTTATCTACCTTACCTTTACGAAATCCTTTAATTAAAAGAAAATCAGATAGGGTATCATACCATGCTCTTGGAGCCTGTTTCAGTCCATAAAGGGCTTTCTTCAGACGATATACTTTGTCCTCTTCTTGATAGACTTCAAATCCTGGAGGTTGCTCAACATACACTTCTTCTTGCAGTTCTCCATTGAGAAAAGCAGACTTCACATCCATCTGATAGACAGTGAAGTTCTTGTGAGCAGCATAGGCAAGAAACAGTCTGATTGCTTCAAGTCTTGCTACTGGTGCAAAAGTTTCATCAAAGTCAATTCCTTCTTCTTGACAATAACCCTTGGCCACTAGTCTTGCTTTGTTTCTGGTGACAACACCATCTTCATTCATTTTATTTCTGAATACCCACTTAGTGCCAATTACTCTTTGATGACTTGGTCTAGGAACTAAGTGCCAGACTTCATTCCTTTCAAATTGATTCAACTCTTCTTGCATAGCTTCTATCCAGAAGGAGTCATTTAGAGCTTCTTCAATTTGTTTGGGCTCTATTTGAGATAGGAATGTAACAAACATAGCATCTTGTGCAGCAGCTCTTCTTGTTTTCACTCTATCTAAAGGATCACCAATGACTAATTCAGGAGGGTGATTCTTGAGCCATCTGAGATCAGGTTGCAAATCAGGATGTTGTCCTCTGTTATGATCTTGCAACACTACTGTTGGAGTTCCAGTAGTAGTCTGTTGAACATTCGTGGTCTGTCGAACAGTCTCTGGTCTGTCAGCTGTTAGCAACTCGTCTGTTAGACAATCAGCACTGTGATTTTGAACAGCACTTGAGTTAGCAGCTGAACTTAGATTAGGTAGTATGATGGGAACATATTCTTCATTTCTTCCAACGTCTAACTTCTGTAAATCAGCAGACAGATCTTGATTTACACTTTGATTCTTTTCAGAAGATTGACTTGGCTCATCAAATACTACATGGATAGATTCTTCTATTAGCAATGTTCTTTTATTGAAAACTCTATAAGCCTTACTAACAGATGAGTATCCTACAAAGACAGCTTCATCAGCCTTTTCTGCAAATGCAGTAAGGTGATTTTTCCCATTATTCAATACAAAACATTTACAACCAAAAATCTTAAAGTAATGAATGTTTGGTTTTCTATTGTTCCAAACTTCATATGGAGTCTTATTCTGATTTTTGTTGATCATACATCTGTTTTGGGTAAAGCATGCTGTATTTGTTGCTTCTGCCCAAAATCTTTGAGGCAGTTTAGCTTCAGCTATCATGGTTCTGACAGCTTCTTTTAGTGTTCTGTTTCTCCTTTCAGCAACACCATTCTGTTGAGGGGTTCTGGCAGCAGAATACTCATGATGTATTCCCTTCATGTTACAGTATTCTTCAACAGTAGAGTTTGTAAACTCTGTCCCTCTATCTGATCTGATCTTCAATATTTTGATACTCTTTTCATTCTGGATCAGTTCCATCAGATTGGTAAGATGTTCCTTGGTTTCACTTTTCTTCTTCATGAAGATCACCCAAGTATATCTTGAATAGTCATCCACAACAGCTAGGCAGTATTTCTTTCCACCATTGCTGACTGGATCAATGGGTCCAAATAAGTCCATATGCAACAGCTCCAATATTCTTCCAGAAGATTGGTGCTTCTTTTCTTTAAAAGATGACTTGATTTGTTTACCCTTCTGACATGCATCACAGAGCTTGTCTTTGCTCATGACTGCTTTTGGAATCCCTTCTACCAAATCATTCTTGATTAATCTGTTTATGGTCTTGAAGTTTAAATGATTCATCCTCTTGTGCCATAGCCAACTGACTTCACTTGGTGCAGATGCCACCAAACAAACACTTGAATTCTTGTCAACAGAATTCCAGTCAACTATGTAGATATTTCCTTGTCGTCTTCCAGATAAAATTACCTTCTTTGTACCAATTTGTTCAACGTAGCACTTATCTGTTGAGAAGATGACTGAATATCCCTTGTCACAAAATTGACTTATGCTCAGCAGATTATATTTTAGGCCTTTAACATAGGAGACGTCAGATATCTCTATGTTTCCCTTGATTAATCTTCCTTTAGCTTTAATCTTGCCTTCTTTGCTGTCTCCAAAAGTGACTTTTGGACCATCCACAGCAACTGCATCAGTCAACTCATGTATGTTTCCACACATGTGCCTTGAACAACCACTGTCCAAGTACCAAATCTTCTCTACTTTACTCCTACTCCTAATCCTAACCTACAAAACAAAAATAAAATTGTTTTAGGTACCCTTATTGAGAGGGTCCTGAAGGATTAGTTCCACCCTTGACAACCCAAGATGTTGAAGTCTTAGGCTTCTTAGGTTTCTGAGTTTTAGGAGCATGAACAGTTTCATTTTTATCATAGTTATCAGATAAGTCATGTTGATGATCAGTATGATATGAATAATGTTCATAAGCAGGGTAAGGTGCATGATATGCAGAATATGCATGCATTGGATGAGCAGGGTAAGGTGCATAGTAATTAGGAAACTGAGGTGCATGATACATAGGATGATATGCAGCAGATTGCACATAATATGACTCATTTCCATACCAAGCATTTTGATTTTTCTTATTCTTATGCTTCTTTGGTTTACTAGGTGCTTGCTCAACTTGTTTAGACTTAGCTTTACCAACAGACTGGTTCAATTTAGCTTTATCAGCAGACTTCTTAGGACTCTGCTGTTTGGTCTTACTAGTCTGATTTCCTACACTAGGCTCTTTGCTCTTTTTAGCCTTAGGAGATTTCTTCTCCTTTACCACTTTCTCAGATGAGATAGGTCTAGAGGTTTGAACATACAGAATGACCTTACTATTGTCAGCAGAAATAAATTTTTCAGTATGATTCAATTCTAGATTATCCTTTTCCAAAGGTGTCTCCTGTTTCTTAGATGTATGCATGGATGCAACAGTAGACTTATCATGAGACTCAATAATTTTCTCAAGTTCCATGATTTTTCCTTTATAAACCTCACATTCAGCTTTCAGAGATTCATGCTCTTGCTCAAGCTGTTTATATTCAGCTGATTCTTTTGGCTTTTCAGCTAAAAGTTTCAGTGAACTATTTTGCTCTTTTAGCAAGTTCATCTCTTCCTTAAGCTTAACAAACTCTCCAGCAATAGTAGTATTATTCAACATCATTTGCTCTAGAGAATTAAACAGTTCATTTTCTTGAGGAGTTACCTCATCCTCAGAGTCATCAGATTCCTTTGCCATCAGGCACAGGAGAGCAGGTTTTTCTTCATCAGATGATTCTTCATCAGACGAGTCTGAGTCTGAATCAGATGAGTAGACAGCAGCTGGCTTTTCTGCTTCAGCCATCATTGCCTTGGCTCTCTGATGCTTTCTTTCTTTTCTCATTTTCTTCTCTTCCTCAGTGTACTTCTCTGCTTTTGGATATGGGCAGTCTCTTATGAAGTGTCCCAATTTCCTGCAGTTGTAACACATCAGTTTTGATTTATAATCTTCTTTATCCTGAGAAGAAAAGTTAGGTTTAGAAGTAGAAGCAGCATGATTGTATTTGTTTTTCATCTTTCTCTTATAGAACTTCTTGAAGTTGTTCATCAATAATGCTACATCTCCAGCAGTGTACTCCTTTTTGTTGAGTAGAGTGGCTTCATCAGATGAGTCCACTTCTTTGCTTTTCTGTGCTGGTCTTCTGGTGTTTTCAGCAGCAACAAGTGCAGCTGTGGGTCCTGAAGTTGAGGTTTCTTCAATTCCCATTCTTGGCAGTTTATACTCATAAGCCTTGAGTGCGGAGAACAGCTCTGTTAGAGAAATCTTGCCCAGATCTCTTGATTCTTCCATTGCTGTCACCTTCATGTTGAACTTGGAAGGTAGAGCCTTCAGTACTCTGACAGAAATCTCTTTGTCAGTGAAAGTCTTTCCCAGCTTCAAAACTTCGTTCAGAGTTCTGGTGAATCTGGTATCCATCTGATCAATGGTTTCTCCAGACTTCATCTTGAAGTTGTCCAGCTTTTCCAATGCAACACTGAGCTGATGCTCTTTAATAGCATCATTGCCTTCGCTCATATCTCTGACTTTGTCCCACATCTCCTTTGCGGTTTTGCAATGTTTGACCTTGTCAAACCGATCATTATCCAGGGCTTTAGTCATGATGAATCTCCCAACTTTATCTAGATTGTAAAGCTTTATCTCTTCTGGAGTCATCTCATGAAGGTCTTTCTCCACAACCGTATCTACTTCATTTATTTTTATGGTCTTTGTGAATCTGAATGGACCTTTAATGATACATGTGTGCATGTTGTCATTATAGGCAGCAAGGAAAATCTCCATTCTGATTTTCCAATCCTCAAAGGACATACCAGCAATGTGGGGAACATGGCTGATACAATCCATTTTTCAAAAAGTTTTTGTTTTTCAAAAAGATGCTCTTTTGAAAAGTTTTGAAAACCTTTTGAAAAACACTCGGATCAAGCTCGTTGATCAGGCAGCTGATTCTAATGAACCACCTGCTCTGATACCACTTGTTGGTCCCAAGTGGTCAGATGAGGTCTAGAGGGGGGGGGGGTGAATAGACCTCTGAAAATTTTTGAACTTAAAAACTTTTCAGTCTTCTGTCAGCAGACTAAGCTGATGAAGAACAGTAAGCAGACTAGTCTGATCGTGAACAAATCTTGAACAGACGACTGACCACTCTTCTTACAATGACTTAGCTGTTTTTCAGCAAACAGTTTTTCAAGAGTATACTTGCAGCGGATTGTTTGAAAGTGTTTTTCACAAGTAAACTAAGTTCTAAAAAGATTTTATCCCCTGTTTAAAACTCCTTATAAAATCTTTTTGATTGATTCAAAGTGTTTAAAATGCAAACTTTAAAATATGCAAGAAAACTTTAAATGCAAGATAACACAAAGAATTTTTATAGTGGTTATATGGATAAAAATCCTTTAGTCCACTCTTCCAGATCACACAGATTCTGGGTTATACTATAATCACAAAGATTACAATATTTCTCCACTTACACCTAAACAACTAATGAGAAGGCTGTAAGCTCGCAATAGGAATTCACAAAAAAACCTATCCTCTAAAGTAGAATCACTCACACAGATGGATTCTCACTTCGCACAACACTCAGCTATTACAAAATCACTCAGATAATGTTTTTCTGATTTCTTCAACTGGGTTTCTGTCAACAGATGACTTCCACCAGACGAGTGAGCTGTTCGAGCTTTTGAGACTTAGAGAAATTTTGCTTCAAAATTTCGATCTCTGATTGTTGTTGTGTTCTGCTCGATTTGAAATTCAGCTCTATTTATACATGGAGATGAAATTATGACCGTTGAAGGCAAGTCACAATTCAAATCCATCCTTCAGCTCTTTTTGAAACGGCTCCCTGCAGCATTCCGTACTGTGTACAGTACCTTTCTGTCCATCGCATTTAATGCTGCATTTAATGCACTCTGCTGATCCGAGGATATCTTCAATCATTTGTCATTACTACCCTTCTCTTACAGCATTTATTACACCAAGTGCATTTATTACCGTTGGACTAATCTCTTGACCTCTTCTACTCTGCTGATCAAAACGACTCTGCTGATAGATACTCTGCTGATCAAATACTGAACTCATCTGATTTGACTCGGCTGATGATCTACCCTTCTGTTCGCTGATCCAGCAAGAGATCACTAGTCTTTTGAGCTTTGAACTTTGAACTCTTCTGATGTCTTCTTTTACCAGTTCAAAATTCTTCTAAGGGAACTAAGCTTTCCATACTTAGCTGATTATGATGTTTTGGAAATCATCAAAACCTTCCCTTAATTACTTGTCTTCTTTCATCTTCATCTTCATCCAACAGCATGCGGCAGCGTGCGGACAGCACGCTGTCCGCGCACGCTGCGCACGGCAGCAGCTCAAGGGATGCTGTCCGCGCGCTGCTGTGCGCGGTAGCAGGCTGCCGCGTACTGTCACGCGCCGCGGCTGCTGCCCGTGGCAGCTCACGCGCTCCTGCGGGTCGCGCGTGGGTTGTCCACGTGGCAGCTCCTGATTGGTTTCGACTGGTCAAATTTTGGTTGGACTCTAATTCTGCCTATTTTGAAAATTCTGGAAATTTAGAATTTTGGGAAGATTAGGAAACTTGGAGTTTTGGGATAAGGTAGTTATCTTGTTTGATTTGAACACTACCTTAATTAAACTAATCTAAACAAAATAGGATTATCTTGAGAATCTTGGAGATTTGGGAATATTGGGAAACTTAGAGTTTTGGATAAGGTAAGAATCTTAGAGATTTAGATTACCTTAATTAACCAATCTTAATCAAGATAGGATTTGTTGATTACTTGGAGCTCAAGTAAGAGCTAATTAATCTTAGAGGTTAATTGTTAATTCAAAATTAATTGACTTGGATAAATTTTATGAATTAAAATTAAAGGAGCCGGTAAATTTACATTTTTGCCCTTATGTGAATTTATGCATGTTCTTGAGTGAATATGTGGATTGGTCGTTTTTGCCCTTAAGCCCTGTGTTGTTTTTGGTTTATTTAATTTATGGGTTGTAATTAAATGGGCCTGATTGGTGCCCTTGCTTGCGCAAACGAATGTAATAGAATAGGGCCATTTATTTTTATAAGTTAGACTTAGATTAGGCTTGAAGCCAAGAAGACCTCATGAAGACTTGGAGATCCGCATGGAGGCCCATTACCTTGGAGGACATGGAGGCCCAATTCATTACATGGAGGCCCAATCAAGCTGACAATTACAAGAAGGCCCATGATGTATGGGTTTGAAAATTGTAATAGTTAGGACATTTATTTTCCACCCTAGACTGACCAATTGATTCATCACATGGCTCGTGATGAATCGCATAGGATGGGCAATCGACCAATCATATCTTGCTAGGTGATGAATGTTTACTTTTTCGCAAATTATTCTTTGATGTATGAGATGCATGCTTAGGATAGAAAACGTAAACAAGATAAGCATAATCTGATGAGACCTCACACAAGAGAAACTTAAAACCTCCAATTGAACTTAAAATTCAATTATAATATTAAATCGAATAAACGGGCGCATATGAATGGAGTATATGGTCCGAGCCTATCCAATTACTAGGTCTTAGGCATATTATACGAATATATCTCGATGTCTCACGAGTCGTGGGTCGAGCTATAGGAAGATGATATGTCTATTGCCTCGATGCACGAGAAAGTGCCAAGGGAGGGGATAGCAAGGTTTTAGGCGCTGTCTCACGAGTCGTGGGGCGTCTAGGATTGAACTATTTCTCTCCACGAGTATTGGACATGATTTAACGCTAGTAAGTATGGATGTCTCACGAGTCGTGGGTCCATATCGAAAAACGAGGCTAAATGAACTTAAGGGTTAGCTGCGATGGTTAACCGTTGACGTAGTCGACCACCAAGTGAATCAAATAGTATGGTCAACGAGTCGTGGGTACTAGGAGATTGCATTTGGGCCTTAAGCCCGCTAGGATATTTTAAATTCCCGAAACTTATGTGGGGGCATAAGATTTTGATTAAAATAGTGGGAGTAATTTGCAAATAAAATCCATGTTTGTGAATTGTGCATTTTAAATTAATCTTTCACATATTTATTTCTTCTATCGTCGTTTTGTAGATATAATGTCTAAGAATCCGATTTCCATCATACTTGAACATAACAAATTAACTGGACCAAACTTCCATGACTGGGTCAGGAACCTTAAGATCATTCTCGCTTCTGAAAAGCGAGGTTTTGTCCTTGATGGGCCCCCTCCCGAACTTGCTAAGGATGCCGACGACACTGAGAAAGAAGCTGTTGATTTATGGCTTGACGATGACTTGAAGTCACGTTGTCTCATGTTGGCATCCATGTCGAATGAGCTTCAAAAGCAGCACGAGCATATAAAGTCTTCTTTTGAAATTTACATGCACCTGAATGGTCTATTTGGGGTGCAAAGTAGATATGAGCGGTATGAAACTGCTAAGACTTTGCAACAAACGAGGATGGCTGAAGGTGCTGATGTTCGATCTCACTGCGTCAAGATGATTGGGCTTATTGAAAAGCTTGGTCACCTTGACGTAAAGATGGACAAGACCTACTGCCAGGATATAATCCTCCAGTCGTTGCCAAGATCATTCGAGCAATTCGTAGTGAACTACAACATGCACAAGATGGATGTTGAACTTCACGAGTTGGCTAATATGCTCGCCACTGCCGAGGCTTCCATGAAAAGAGAGAAGCCAGTGATGGTTGCTACCTCAACCCAATCCAAGTCCAAAAGGACAAAGAAAGGAAAAGGGAAAGGAAATGCTTCTTCAAGCAAAGGCAAAGCACCATCTGGGCCCATAGGGAAGGGAAAGAAGCGTAAAGCTTCGTCTGGTGAACAGAAATGTTTCTACTGCAAGAAACCTGGACACTGGAAGAGGAACTGCAAAGAGTTCTTGGAGAGCTCGAAAGGTATATTCCTTGTTGAAGTTAATTTATCAATTAACTGTGCATCATGGGTGCTAGACACTGCTTGTGGTTCTCATCTTTGTAATGATTTACAGGTGATGGGAGCAACAAGGCCACTTAGGCCAGGGGATTGGATCCTAAGATTTGGCAATGGAGCTAGAGCTGCTGCCGAGGCCATTGGCCAAGTGGAGTTAGATTTAGGTGGTAATAAGCTAGTCCTTAGGAACGTTCTTTATGTACCTGGTTTAGTGAAAAACATTGTTTCCATTCCTGTTTTGGATAATGAAGGTTTTAATTTTGCAATTAATAAAGGTTCCTTTTCGTTATTCATGAATGACAATTTGTTTTTCACTGGTACATTGAAAGATGGACTATATACCATTGAACCACCTAAGTTAGTTATGCACGTACAACAAAACAAAAGGAAACAAGATAATGAAATTTCTGCCCAATTGTGGCACGCTCGACTTGGACATATATCCAAGTCAAGGATTCAAAAGTTAGCATCTTCTGGCGCGATTGAAATCAATCGCATTGATGAAATGCCAACGTGTGAACCATGTCTAAAGGGTAAAATGGCTAAGTTGCCATTTAAGGGAAACCCTGAGCGAGCCAAGCAAACATTGGACTTAATACATACTGACGTATGTGGACCACTAAGAAAAAGCGCCCGAGGTGGCTATGATTACTTCATCACTTTCACTGACGACTATAGTCGTTATGGATATGTGTTCTTGTTGAAACACAAGTCTGAAGCCTTTGGGCGATTCAAAGAATTCAAGATGGAAGTAGAGAATCAACTTGGTCATACGATAAAGGCTCTTCGTTCTGACCGAGGTGGAGAATTTCTTAGTAACGAATTTCTAAATTATCTTGTAGAGCATGGAATACTATCGCAGTGGACTCCTCCTGCAACACCCCAATTAAATGGAGTAGCAGAGAGAAGGAATCGAACCTTGATGGACATGGTTCGATCCATGATGAGTGCCACTGATCTTCCTCTTTCTTTTTGGGGACATGCCCTCCTCACGGCAACGAAGATACTAAACATAGTGCCTTCTAAATCCGTAGAAAAGACACCATACGAATTATGGTTTGGCAAGGCACCCTCATACGCCTTCATGCGCATATGGGGATCTCCCGCTTACGTTAAAAAGCTAGTGGGAGTTAAATTGGAAACTAAATCCACTTTGTGCAAATTCGTGGGGTATCCGGAAAACTCAATAGGATACGAGTTCTATGATCATACAAGACAAACAACGTTTGTCTCAAGGAACGCTCACTTCTTGGAGAAGGATTTCTTGGTTGACAAGAAAGAAAATAACATAGAACTAGATGAGGTCACTGAAGCTGAAAAGGCCGAAGAGGTCGATCAAGCTGACCCGTCACCACAGGCAGTGGGAGAACATGAGCATGAAAGTACACCAGAAAGTACACCGGTTCTTCGTAGGTCAGAAAGACAACGTAGAGAACCCGAGAGGTACTACGGTCTGCTGCATGAGACTGGACAGTCTCTAACCGATCCAAGAACTTACGAAGAGGCTATGCTAGACATAGACTCGGGAAAGTGGCACGAAGCCATGGAATCCGAACTGGACTCCATGCACTCAAACAAGGTCTGGGCCTTGGTAGATCCACCAGTGGGAGTGGCTCCCGTGGGTTGCAAGTGGATCTATAAGAGAAAGCTTGGAGTGAACGGAGAGGTAATAACCTACAAGGCGCGACTAGTGGCAAAAGGATACACTCAAAGACCAGGTATCGACTTTGAGGAGACCTTCTCGCCCGTCGCAATGCCTAAATCCATTCGGATCTTGCTGGCCATAGCTGCGTGGTATAACTACGAGATATGGCAGATGGATGTAAAGACTGCCTTTCTCAATGGTGACATTGATAAGGAAATCTACATGGAGCAACCAAAAGGGTATACATCCAAAGGAGACGAACACAAGGTGTGCAAACTCCAGAGGTCCATTTATGGACTGAAGCAAGCTTCCCGAAGTTGGAACATACGTTTTGATGATACAATCCAAACTTTTGGATTCGTCAAAAACGTGTTCGAACCTTGCGTGTACAAGAAGATCAGTGGGAGTTCAGTTGAATTTTTGGTACTTTACGTTGACGACATTCTTCTCATTGGAAACAATGTAAAAGCATTGTCTGAAACTAAAGCATGGTTGTCTACACAATTCTCAATGAAGGATATGGGAGAAGCATCCTTTGTACTAGGTATAAGGATCTACTGAGATAGATCAAAAGGACTGCTGGGCCTCTCCCAATCCCAGTACATAGATAAAATCTTGAAAAGATTTAGTATGGAAGAATCCAAGAGAGGATTGCTTCCAATGAGACATGGGATTGCGCTCTCTAAGTCTATGGCCCCAAAGACATCTGAAGAGAGAAGCAAAATGTCTCGAATACCATATGCATCCGCGATTGGAAGCATAATGTATGGTATGTTATGTACTAGACCAGACGTAGCGTACGCTCTAAGCGTTACAAGTCGTTACCAGTCTGATCCAGGTGAGCAGCACTGGATAGCCGTAAAGGCAATTCTGAAGTACCTGAGAAGGACTAAGGAATTGTTCTTGGTATACGGTGGAGGAGAATTGAAATTGGAAGGCTATACAGACTCGAGCTTCCAATGTGATATAGACGATTTCAAGTCGACATCAGGATACGTGTTCTGTCTCAATGGTGGTGCGGTTAGCTGGAAAAGCTCCAAGCAAGAAACAACCGCAGATTCAACCACCGAAGCAGAATACATTGCCGCAAGTGACGCAGCAAAGGAATGTGTTTGGATGAGGAACTTCATCCAGGAATTGGATGTGATACCTAGCATCGCTGAGCCCATTACTATCTTCTGCGATAATAATGGGGCAATAGCGCAAGCAAAGGAGCCGAGATCTCATCAGAAATCCAAGCACGTACAAAGACGATACCACGTGATAAGAGATATCATTGGTAGAGGAGACATTAAGATGGAACGTGTCGACTCTGAGGATAATACTGCGGACCCACTAACGAAGCCTCTGCCTCAAAAGGCATTTGAGAAACATCTGCTGAAGATGGGACTCAAGAACATAAAAGACTGGCTTTAGGATAAGTGGGAGATTGATAGAAATAGTGTCCTGCAAGCCAGCTGTATGGCTAGCATTAATTGTAATTAATGAGGAACTATTCAATTTAGATTAATAAATGCACTTTATTTAAATGGTCATCTTTATCTTATGTAATAATTATCTGCGCATAAGGATAGAAGTCCTTAGATCACAGGGCTATGGGACAACCCGTGGACTGATCTCCAAGGCCGTGATCTAGAACATATTCAAGAGTCGTAGAATCCAATCGAGATAGGACATCGTTGGATTCGGTTAGGCTCTCACTATTGTGTGTACTCCGATGAACTGGAGGACGCTAGGGTCCACGAGCGTGACTGGGATAGTCGACACACATAAGTGGGTGGCTTGCTCGGATGGCAAGCGCACTGAATACCCCAATTAGGAAATAACTCACCATGGAAGCGGTAGTCGCATATCGGGGTTGAAGTTATTCCAATTTATAATAGTATACAAGGAACGATCCCTAACTACTTGAGGTGATAGGGTTTATCTGGTACGAGAACGTCTATACTTTGATATGAGTTCCGACTGACTGGGGACAGCCAGAAAGTCTCTGAGGATTCATATTGGGTATAGAGGAACTCGTGTGCAGATTTATATCATCAACAAAGGATCCATTGACTCGACTTGATAGGTCGAGAAATTCTCCTATGGATTTCTATGAGAAATTAATTCTGATGAAATCCTTGGCCAAGGTAACTGACGACTTTATGTAAGTAGCTCATAAAGAATAAGTCAAAGAGAATTTATTTCGAGATCAGAATGCATATAGTCGAGATGAAACATAAGGGAATCCGATGAAAGACCATACCCTTAAGTCTCGACTGGGAGATTGATGAATGGAGAGATTATGTCGTATATGGAAATTATAAATGATAAAAGGTTCACTGAATTAATTCACCAGTGATTGGGCTCCATGGGCTTGTGGCTGGACATCGACCGTGGAGTGTGGGAGAATTCCTAAATTAGCAGGGGTGCTAATTTTGGAATGATTAATCGACGGAGTGTTCGATTAATTTAGAGCATTAATTGCTCGAGTAATTAAATAATATTTAATTATAACCCACGGCCAATTATGTGGTGAACCTACGGGGGCATACACAATACACATGAAGCGAAAGCGAGGAATTAAGAAACGAACGAGTCGACTGGGTCGACTGAGTCAAAATCGACTGGGTCGATTAAATGGGTGGGTCGACTGGGTCGACCCATGAGGAACGAAATTGGATCCAATTGGAATTGGATCAAGATTATAAATTAAATTGGAATTTAATTTATGAATAAATTAATTGATTAGGATTTAATTAATTAATGGAATAATTAATTAATTAGACTTGGAGTGTAATTAATTAATTGGGAGATGATTTAATTAATTGGGAGATTAAATAAAGCCCTGAAAGATTAGTTAATATGGGCCATGAATTAATTGGAAGACTTAGTCTTCTAATTAAAAGGGGCCATGGCCCATGTAGGAGAATTAGTATCCTAATCCTTGTAGGATTAGGTTATGAGAGATATCTATAAATAAGAGACTAGGTCTCACATCTCAAAAACACAACTCTTCAAGCAAAACAAGAAAAACAAAATTCTCTCTCCCCTCCCAAGTGTGATCGGCCGAACCCTGTGCAAAATAAGGAAGAATTTTCGGTTTTGATATTTTAGTTCCCAAAGTCGTTCTTAAAGTCCTGAATTAATATAGCCTATGTTCTAGTCGATTAGGTTATATTATTTTCGTGATATTGTGGTGTATCAACTCGTAGAGGCGCAACACGTGGGGCGCTATTCAAAGAGCTTGGATCGACTTTTCTGTGGGAGAATTCAGAGTTCGTCTAGCCAACTTGGATTTGCAAGGAGATAGGTATAAACGAGAAAACTTATACTATCGTTTTATTAATTATATTCATATATATACAACTAGAGAATATCCTGGCAAGATTCTTTAAGAGGCCCTAAAAGTTTTTAATATTCCGCTGTGCCTAGGGCTGTTTTTCTTATCGAATCCCAACAAATCAGGGGGGTGCAGATTCACCCGGGTGGAGATTGACACCCCTGGGCTGTGAAAAGCCCTCCAGGTTGGAGATGGCCTTAGATTGACTACAAAGTTCGCTCTCTAAATGGAAAGGACTAATCATTCTTCTTATAATAATCCTTAATTTTGCTGGTTAAATAAAGAATTTTAAATTTAAGAAAAGTTGTATTTCAAGATATATTTTCGCTGTATACTGGATATCTCCTAAAAATATTCTAGGATTTCATCTCAATCTAAAAACATGGAGCAATTTATTATAGTCTAAGATCATAAAATCAAACACATGTTAAGAAAATTTTGGTTTTGATTTTTCATGAATCTTAAATTCTATAAATTAATTATTGGGTAAATTACTAATACCCCTGAGGCAAGACCTAATTATGAAAATCTTCATCACGTATTGGTATTACGAAATCCCTATGTGGTTCGTCACTATCTAACAATTGACCCCTTACACCTGAAAAATTCCAACTTTGTCCCTATGAGGTTTTTTGTAATGTTTGTGATATTTTAAAAAAATAAAAGTTGGATGCTAATTGTAATATCTCATAAATTATAATATTTGATAAATATATATTTAATACAATATTTTTTATAAATTTTATAAATTCCCATAAATTTAAAAAAAAATATGTTTACGTAATTATTAACAATTTAATTTTTGTAATTTAATATATATATAAGAAATTTATTTACACATTTAATTGAATATTTTTTTATGTTAATAATAATAATTTAATAAAATTTAATATTGTAAACATAATAAGCGAACTATAATATTATGTAAATTTTCTTATTATTTCTAAAATATTTAAATTTATTAAAACAGTATAAAAATAATTAATTTAGTAAAATTTCTAAAGAAATTTATTTTAATTATAAAATATTATTAATGTAATATTTTTTAATTTATTATTTTAAATATTAAATTGCTGATAAATATGTAAAAATAAGGTTTTTTAATATTTTTGGAAAATTTATGTGCAATTATGTATTTTTTTCAATTTTTGGTTGTAAATATATAATTATCAATTTTATAATTTCTGAGATATTACAATTAGGGCACAAGCTTTAATTTTTTAAGATATTACAAACATAACAAATAACTCCCTAGGATCAAAGTTGGAACTTTTCAATGGAAGGGGGTTAATCGTAAGATGGTTACAAACCTCATGGTGAGCTTTCGTAATATCCAATATACCAAAGGGGAAATTCATTAAACCTTACCTCAAGAGTGTATTCGTAATTTACCTTTAATTATTTTATACTACTTAAAACAGAATGTTAAATTTCAAATTTACCTAAAAAACATATTATACAGTATAAAATTAAATTCACTATTTAGAATAATAATTCCTTTTCTTAATTAAGTTATTGCAGTTAAGTAAATATCATAATGGAAACATAATTTGCTTTTTTAAGTAAAAGAAAATCTAGGTAAATCGGGTCACTATCCACGCCCAGTGATCAATTAAAAGTACCCTATGTGAAAAGAAAAAGAAACCTAGTTGCTTAATATATGTAATAACATAAACCATTTTTATATGTCTTGAAAATTGCTCCGAATTAATTAAAATTCAACTAAAATTTAGAGTTAGTATGTGTAGAATATATACCGCCTCTCCATAGCAAATAACTTTTATCACAAGAAGAGAGGGCCAATATTCAATCTTTTCTGCAAGAATGGTGTTCTGGGGTAAGTTTCATTATGTTAATGTTTTAGATTCAACTTTTTAACCTTCTATAAAATGGATTTGATATAAAATGTTGGATCAAAGGATTAATATATCTTTAATTAATTAATTAATTAATTGATCTGATGCAAAAGTTGGCAAGATCTAGAGACCGTACGTGTTAGAATTCGTGGCTCTGGGTAGTCACCATCTGTCAGATTAGCTCACTTATATTTACATAAAAAGTGTCCCTGAAATCCCCCTAACAGGACGGATGATGGCTACCTCATAGGGTAGCCAATATTTTAGTCATACTTATATTAGCAATTTTGTTAAGATTCTTCTTTATTTTCTTTGTTTAATGTTTATATAAGTATATTATGCATTTTTCCATGGTTAACTAATTTTTTTTTTTGTATTATGTTATTGGCTGCAGGTGAGGTGAGACACATTCCTTAAGGCCAGTAACTTGTTATCCTTTCTAGTTCAAAGAAAAACTCCGAAATCACACGGGTAATTAAATATGTTTATAATTATAACTATTTTTAGATTTGCCATTAATAATTGCTATAAGATCTCCTAGATAGATACATGTTTCCTTTAGTATATATAGAGCTCAAGTTATAAATAATTCGCATTATAAAATTAAATATTTTATACCATAAATTTTTTGCACTGAATTCATTGCGACGTTTGAATTTGTGAGCTTGTCTACCCACTTTTAAAATAAAAAAGACATAAAACATATAAAATTTGTTTAGAGAATCTTATACAAATTCTAAGAAAAAGACAAAAATGGTATCATAATCAAAACGTTTTGGCGAAATTCTCACATGATTTCAAGTGTGCAATTTTATCCCACAATTTTACAAATATAAACCAATTTCAGTCTCAATTGGATTCAATAGCAAAATTAGCCTAAACTAGCATTATGTGCGGGCCAAATTATGAATTAGGCTTCTTGTGAGTTTATTCGTGTATATACAATATTTTGTTCATTTCCAGGTACCTTCTTATTTCTAATTTATATAAAAGGTTAACATTATCAATTTCAAGCTCTTAAATCTTGATAGATAGTAGATAAAATATATTTAAAAATTATTATATTTATATAACTCATAAGTTAAATAACTACTATAATTATGTGCATAACATGGATTTCAAGCTAGCTCATTTTTTTTGAGAATAAATTCATTTCATCAATCATTACATCATAAATTATTTCGATAACTATAAAAAAGAATACAAATAGTTATAAATAATAAGTAACTACAAAAATTTAGTAATGAACTAAAACAAATACTCACATTACTGAAAGTTGAACTCAATACCAAGAAGTCCTGAGACCTCATTTTTGTAGCTGCCACTAGGCTACAACATCATTGACAAGCTAGTTCAAATTATATGTAAAACCCCATCAAACTACAATTTTCACATTTAACCCTCTGAATTTTGATTAGGAGTTGCACTTTTCTTTCTGTCAACATCTAACAAAGTTTCTAATGGCACAAATGTGATTATAAAGTAATAGAAACTTTTGGGGGTCATGTGCAAATATTTAAATCTAGTATTGCTTAATTTCTTTAAAGGTTTAAATAGCAAAAAAGGAAAGAATAAAAAAAGCAATGTATTTACTATTCACATTGCTCAACTTTTACAATTTGGTTCGATTTAGTATAATATCTATTGTTTGCATATTCATGAATTTAGTGTGCTCCTTTAGATATTTAACGCTCTAAAACCCCCAAAGTTATACTTTTGCCCTTTTAAAACATACAAAATGGTGGTTGGGGGTAAACTATAACAGTTAAGTGCGAAAATCATACTTAGTGCAAAAATCAAAAGATTTGGGGGTTAAAATGTGAATTGTCCTTGTAAGAATCCTTCTACGAAAACTCTATCCCCAATTTGCCCGTTGATAAGACTGAGGTCCTTAATCAGAATGTTTGGGTTCAATTTTCACTGATGTCTTCTAGTTTAATACTAGTGTTTGTTTATTGATTTTCTTTGTAATTTGATTGTAATTTAATAGATTTTTGATTGAATGCTGATAATGTAACGATATTTAAAAAATATAAAAAAAAATGGGGTCAATTCATATATTCCTCTGGCGTTTTATTGAAATCCTTATTTAAATTGTTAGTTTGACGACTAATAGAATTTTTCGAAAAAATCGAAAAGTGAAAATATGGGGAGACAGGAGAAGTGCGAACCAAGGAGATTGGAAAACATAAAGCGCAACGAACAAAGGTTTTACTTTTTCTCTTGTCAATTTTTTTTTCTTTTTATTGTCATTTTTGTTTCACAAATGTAAGTAGAACTTCTCCGGTTTTAAAATTTTGGCGTGATTATTTTTGTTTTTTGAGAGAATTTTTGTGTGTGAAGTAATAATCTATATTGTATGATTTTACCCTCGGTTAATTATTGATTGTAACCTCAATAGAATTTTGAAATTACAGTTCACCAACAAGAAATTTCAGGAAATAAGAATTTAAATAGAATTATTGACTGAAAATCTACAAGTTAAAAACACTTTTGAAACCAAAGTTTAATTCGAAAAATATGTTTGGTATAATCTTTTCGAAAAAACACATTTTATACCATAATTCACACCCTCTTGACACATTTTCTTTTGCCGTCAATTTTCGAACGAAATTCAACACGGTCATTCACGTGCCCGTTAAGTTAACAATGACGGGTCTTTAAACCCGTGCTTGTTTTCACTCGCATTGTCAACTTAAGCGGCACGTGCTGAATTCTGTCCTAAAATTGGCGGTAAAACTAAATATGTTAGCTAGTAACTCATTCAGGATTTACAATGTGGCAGCGATAAGAGCACTTCTTCTAAACAAAGTCCAATAAAGAAGCCTAGAACTGAAACTCCGGTGGTGGGTTTACGTAGGTCTCTAAGGACTCGTGGTCTCAGTGATGACATAAAGTCCTCGCGTAAACAAGGTCCCCTTCAAATGAAAGATGCATACTCTAATGATGATGAGTCAGGCCACCGAAAACTCGTTCAAACTATGAGTGAGTTTGATACTATTGATATCGAAAGCATGTATAAAAATGAAGGATTTGAAGCCGGAAAAAGGGTATGCGGAACTGTTGATGTGGATGAATTGCAGTTGAAACGCGAGAACGTAGCAAGGTTGGTCCCAGGGAGGATTATGAATGTCAGGTTTTTCCCAACATTGGATATGTCAATGGTTGTTGCTGGGAACATATTTGGTAATATCGGGTTTTGGAATGTTAATGCCGAGAAAGAGGATGGTGATGGGATATACTTGTATCGCCCACATCCAGGCCCTATTTCGGGAATTGTCATAGATCCATTTTCCATTTCAAAGGTAAGAAATGAATTACTTCCTTCTGATAAGATTTATGTAGAATGTATAAGTACTATTTTACTAAACATTAGTTCAAAAAATGCATTTGCTACCAAACTTTTTCAAAAAACACATTTAAACAATCTTGACGCATTTAATTTTACAGTCAATTTTTGGACGAAATTAAGCACGTGCCGCTCATGTATCCGTTAAATTGACAATGGGAGGGAAAATATGCACAAATTTTAAAAACCCACAATTGACGGCACTTGCTGAATTTCATCCAAAAATTGACGAAAAAAGTAAATGCGTCAAGATGGTGTGAATCATGGTATGAAATGTGTTTTTTCAAAAAGTCTGATATCAAATGTATTTTCTAGATTAAAATTTGATATCAAAATTGTTTTTCCCTCATTTTACTCAAGGGTGGAGGTATATGGGGTGCAGGTGGAGGCGACTAAAATTTCCTGATTTTACTGATGCCAAGTATTGATTGTTAATGCAGGTGTATACTTGTTGTTATGATGGGTTCATCAGGTTGATGGATGTGGAGGAGGAGATATTTGATATGGTATACTATAGTGAGGATAGTATATACTCTATATCTCTAAAAAATCCAAATGACACAAAATCTTTATGTTTTAGTGAGGGAATGGGAGTAGTGAGTATGTGGGATTTGAGAGCTGGAAAATCCTCCTTCTCGTGTAATTTACATGATGAAAGGGTCAACACCTTAGACTTTAACTCGGAAAATAATAACCTCATGGCTACAAGTTCCAAAGACGGGACTGCTTGCATTTGGGATTTGAGACACCTTTCAAAATCATTCAAGACTGTTGATCATAAAGCAAAAGTGCATTCTGCTTACTTTTCACCCACCGGGAAGTTTCTCGTCACAACAAGGTATGTATAATGTTCAATTTACCGTCTATGATTTGAGAAATAGCATTTTATTCCTTATAATGTAATAAAAATTTCACTCTGCCTCTTAAATATTTTTAAATTTAAAATACAATACGAATTGACAAAACTACTCTTTTTATATACTATACTATGACTTTGTCAACTTATAAATGTGGCACGTTACCCTTTGATGTTATTATAAAATTTTCATTTTACCCCGTGTGTTATAAATTTGGTATTTTACTCTTGTGTTTTGATGTTCATTCTTAATTTTGACAAGTATTTTATACTCTCCGTTGTAAAGGCCTATCCACCAAACAAGGTCAAATCACTCTTTAATGTCTGTTATAGTGTTTTCATATCTGCATCAAAAAAATTTACTCCAGCAATAATCATTAAAAATTGGAGCATCTTTTTGAATTAATTTATATTTAATTTATTTAAATTAGGTTAAATTCAAATTAAATTAAAGCATACTTAAAAGTAAAGAAAATTAAATTAAATTATCTTAAATATTCGTACATTGCGTTAGATTATCCGGATAAGATTTGTGACAATATTTTGATCTACATGTAAGTTGTATGATTCAATGTTGAGATATTTGATAAGATTTTTATCTCTTTAATTATTTTAATTTTTATAAATGTGGCAACTTGTGATTCAACGTTAGATATCTGATAAGGATTTTTTATGATTAAGATTTTTTTATCCATGTGTGAATTTGGAATTCAACATTGAGATATATGCTTATGATTCTTATCGATTTTTTTTTTTATCAAAAATTAACTTTCTAATTTTTTATTTTACTCCCGAGTGTTTAACTAATTTCAAGGCAAAAAGTAATGCCCCTTACCTGGGCATTACTTTTGATGCGAAAAAGTATTGAACTTAAATTTATTCTACTGATAGTGCCTCTACTCAAGCTGATTTTGGCATTATTTTGACAAATAAGGCATTAGATTGACTTTGGTTCCATTGTTGGGGTTGCTCTAAGGAGCTAAATTGTTCCCCTAAAATTTTCACAGGGGGTAAAATATTATTTTTCAAATTTCAGGAAAAAAAATTGAACATAATTAATATCACGGGCTAAATTGGCATTAACCCTTTGTTTAAGTAAAGATTCTTTAAGCATTTCTCCTTGGAAATTTTTGGAATATTAGTTAGTTGAGAAGATGACATATTTTTCATCTATTATATTATGAAGTGATGACAAAGTTGGGTTATTGAGTGGTGAAAATTACGAGGATACATCCATGATACACCAAAATAACAAGACGCCTAGATGGATTTCCCCCTTCAGGTATGTGTATTGTTTTTCTCTATGTATGATACATTCTGATCTTCTGACATGAAAACTAGGCCAAGAATAAGGATTCAAAATGTCCAGCCTTTGTTTGGTTTTGAAGGTTTAAATTATCTTTATTGTGTTGTGTGGTTTATTAATAAATTAAAATGGATCCATGATGTTCGTGAAATTTCGCAAAATCTGTGCTAAGTAGTAATATTAATAATCCAATTGGCTAAATCACACTTACGGTCCTCCATATATATAAAGTATTTTACATTTGTATCCCTCTTATAAAAAAAATTACACTTTTCTTTCAGAATCAATGTCAAGAATGTCATATAATGTCATAAGATTCAAAAACTATAATGTCAAGAATGTGCGAGGAAGTAAAGAATGTGCGAGGAAGTAAAGAAGAAAAAACTAAAACCTATTGAAGCAATATAAAAACATAAATTTTATTAAAGATATTTTGGGGTTTCTTTATATGTTATGATAACCTTAATAACAGTCACGTGACTTGCACGTGATAACCTTAATAAAAGTCACGTGACTTGAACGTAATTGCATTTTTGCTGAAAAATTGCCGAAAAATGACTATAACATATATTTTATATAGGTTGGATTAAGTACAAATTATTTGACAAGAGGAATATGTGTAACACACTATATACTTTGGGCCATAACTATGATTTAGCCAAGGTTTAAATTATCTAAAATATTTTGTAAGTTTTATAGAAAGAATTGCACTTGTGGTATAAAACTCTATACCGATTTTCATTTGTGGTTAAAAATTGAGGCCAACACATTTGGTATCGCAATTTTAGAAATCGAATCACTTGTCACCATCTTTTAAAATAGAGGTTAAATGATGAAGTGACAGTTAAGTGTTATTGTAAAATTGATACAATTGGATGTTGATTGACAATTTTACCCCATAACATTTCAGGTTGTCAAAATAATTTCAATTCTTCAAATTTACTAATAATTTTAGTCCACATTGTTGTCCAAATTTAAAATTGACTCGAATATGACAAATGCGGACCAATTAGAAGATTTTATTTATTATATTTACATATTTATTTAATTAATTTGGTTTTATGAATAATAATATACTAAACAATATTTTAATATAAATTCGAGAATATATTAAAAATAAAATATTTTTTTATAATAAAAAATTTATATAATGATATTAATATATTTAATATAAAGTATAAAGATAAAGTTATATTTATTAACAAAATAATTATAAAATTTTAAAAATACTAAAATTCATCCCTACCCCAACCCAAATCCAAGCCGTTTGGGGCTTGGGATCGCCCGTCCCTGCACTCGGTGGCCTGGGATCGCCAAATTTAACATGATACACATTGATACTTTTCCTCTTATTTTCCTCTCCTCCATTAAATTTCCCATCAACTTTCAGTCCGAAATTGAATTTTTCGTCCAAAAATTGACGGAAGTACCAAATCTATCGAGGACAGTTAACATGTGGTACCAATTGTGTATAGTTTTAAAGTTATGGTACCGTAACATTAAAGTAAAGTTATTTATGATACCAAAAGTGAAATTCTCTCGTACTTTAAATACTTTCCAACATAATTATTTGACGTTGCTAACTTTGAAATTAACTATATTTTTCTTTTTTTTTACGAGATTTGAAGTTAACTACTAAATGCACTTCATTCTTGGTTTATTTCTGAGTTTTTATTTTGAAAACAGAGGTATATGGGGTTGGGATGATTCGTCCATCTTCATTGGTAATATGAAGAGAGGAATTGATGTCATATCCGTTGTTGGGAAGAAAACAAATGTGGCTACTTTACAAAGCGATTTCATGTCCGCTATTCCATGCCGCTTCGATGCACATCCGTACAAAGTTGGTATGCTTGCTGGGGCCACAAGTGGAGGTCAAGTTTATATTTGGACTTTATAATGAACGAGATCAGATGTTATTGGTTAATTATTATTTTTCGACTGAAGTAGTGACAATTTATCCTCATATAATATGAAAAATATTCAATTTTTTCCTTCTACTTTAATATATATATATATATATACAAAAGTCAAAGCGTTCAAGAAACAGTCCAACACAATTTACTTTTGCATTTTTTTTTTTAAATCGGTTTAATCATAAAACGGCGGCGTTTCTTTATTTTCCGAAATTATTTGCTCTTGCTTGCATATCTTTCCTCTTTTCATTTAATACTTTCATTTACCGTCTGCTTGCGACCTGTGGGCCCGACAGAAGAGTACAAGTCGTGAGATTCCAACACAATATACTTTTGGTTTTTTTTTTTAAAACGGTATAATCATAAAACGGCGCCGTTTCTTTCTGGAATCATTTGCTCTTGGTTGAATTTCGTTTATCTTTTCGTTTAATACTTTCATTTAGAGTAGGGGATTTCGATCTCGAATTTCGATCTTGCTTTACTGCTTTAGTTTTGTTTGCGATCTCGATTTTCGATCTTGCTTTACTGCTTTAGTTTTGTTTCCTGCTCTATAAATAATTTATTACATGCTAATTTATTGCTTTAATGATGCTTTCTAATATTAATTAACTGTGTGTTTTTTTCTTTCTGTATTTTATATTTGAACAATTTTTTTGTTTATTTTGTCTTTTTAACTCGATTTTCATTTATTTTTCGGTCCAGGACAAAAAAAAAAATCCGACTATAGCGGAAAAGAAACACTCCAATACAATTTACTTTTGCTTTTTTATAACTCGATTTAATCATAAAACCGCGGCGTTTCTTTATTTTAAGAAATTATTTGCTCTTGCTTGAATTTCTTCCCTCTTTTCATTTAATACTTTCCGGAGGAGTTTAAGTCGTCAGATTCTAACACAATATACTTTTGGCTTATTTTTTTTAAAACGGTATAATCATAGGCGCCGTTTCTTTCCGGAATTATTTGCTCTTTGTTGAATTTCGTTTCTCTTTTCATTTAATACTTTCATTTAGAGTATAATTTCGATCTCGGTTTTCAATCTAGCTTTACTGCCTAATGCATTTTATTATTTGTCGGCTCTATAAATAATTTATTACATGCTAATTTATTGCTTTAATGATGCTTTCTATTATTAATTAACTGCGTGTTTTTTTTTGTGTATTTTATATTTGAAAAACTTTTTTTTGTTTGTCTTTTAACTCGATTTCCATTTATTTTTCGGTCCAGGAAATTATTTTTCCCGACTATAATATATATAGTCTAATGATAGTCGTTTATCCGCATGTTGCTCAATATTATATTTTCCTGTCTGTGATTCAACGCAACAAAATATTTCTCCCTGATCATTACACTGTACATATTTTAGTCGATGTTTAGGTCGACATATTTAATTTCGACCAAACCGATTTACCATTCTAATGTACATTATGATCGATATTTAGATCGGCGTATATAATTTCGACCAGTCCTATGTATGTTTTACTGCCGAGAAATATACTTATCTTTTACAGAGGTAATATGTCATCCTCCTTATCGACCAATGTCATCTATTGTTCGTCGACCTAGATGAAATATTTAACTATTATTGTTTTGCGTACTTACAGTCCAGTCCAATTTAATTTTGCTTTTTATAGCGCGGTTTAATTATAAAACGGTACTGTTACATGTGGGTCCGCCAGAATAGTTTATTTTGTGAGATTTTGTTTTATCAAATTCTTTAATTTCGATTGCTAACTAATATATTTAATTATGCGTTTTATTATTGGTCGCCTTAGTTGTTTATTTATATGTGTACAACTAATTTATTATATGCTAATTTATTACTTTAATGATGCGTTTTATTTATTCTTTTTTTTATTTGTCGATTCTCATTTTTGTTATTATTTTTAGTTACTTTGCTATTGTATATTTCCTTATTAATTTTTTATTGTTGTTAACGTTAACTATGCGTTTTATACATTATCATTTTAGTTGTCTATTTCATGTATTTTTATTTTTTTTCTATATTGTATTATTCAATCCAACAATGTAGGCCTTAAGATTGATATATGTAACATCGACCTAATGTCGATATGTTCCGCTATCTCTATTTGGACCAATCTCGTCTACTGCTCGTCGACCGAGAAAAAATATTTAAATATTTTTTTTGGTTAAATTTTTTTTTGTGTACTTTCATCGATTAAATGCTTTTCGACCAACATATTAAGTGGTACATTGAATAGTTACTAAATATTAAGATATTTCTAAGCATCACATCATTCTTGCTTCTTAGCTTAATTAAAATATTTTATTAATTGTAATTCTATATGGCGGTTGTTTTATTTTTTATGCTTTCCTCTTGTATTAGTTTTTAGATATTTCTTATATTGGCAGTTGCGTCTTACATACTGCCATGCCTAATCTATATTCTTTTTAAACTTCACGTACACTCCATTTATTTTATTCGTATTAACCTTTTAGAATTAATTTTGTTCTTGTGCTCTGTTTTCTGTTTTGAAGTTTTCTTGTTGATCTTTCATTATTCGGTACGTTGTTGGTTTCTGTGTATTATTAGTTGTTAATCCTTCAATAATTTAGTTGATATGACTTTGCATGATGTTTGATTTATTTGTAGTTATGGGTTGTTTTCAGTTTACGATATTCTTGCATGTTATATAATATAATTATTTTGGTTTGAAGCTTACTTTCATGCATATCTTCATTTAAGTTGATAATCTTTCAATAATTTAGTTGATCTGATTTTGCATGATGTTTGATCGATTTCAATGTAAATATGTATGATATGCGTCCATTTCCAACCCCCCCCCCCCCCCGCCCCCAATATAGTGGGGTTTTTTTTAGATTTATATTTTATTATTAAGCTTGGCTACGTTGTGGATCTAAGTGGCTGTTTTTTTATGCTTTTATGAGCTGACTGGCTCAATGTAATTTTGTTGTTATTGGTAATATTAGACTTTTTTTATTCTAATATACTGAATTAATTTTATTTATTGTTTTAGGTGATAATTTGTTTCTAAAATTGAATGATATTGCTTCTATTTGGTTGTTTGTTCAACCTTTTCTATGCTATCTTTTTTTTTTTTTTTTATTCTTGATTAATATCTTTTGTCTGGTTTTTTTTAACAGGTTATGGATTTCAGTGGAGGTAATGTTAGATTGGATGATGATACTGTTGATCTTTTTTCCATTTCTGGTGCTGTGTATGGCCCTGCTCCCTTTTCTGTGGATCATTCTAGTGTGTAACTTAAATTCTCTAGTATAATATTTATACTTAGGTCATAGTCTTTAATAGACTTGGAATTTTCTGATGTTTATATTATGCATTAAATGCATAATCGAAATGATTATAGAAAAATTAATTTATTTATTTCAATTAAAGAATGTCAAATACATGCTTTAAGAGCATCATGCCTAACATATATAGCCCTCTTAGGAGTTTCGCGCAAGGAATGCTTAGGAGCGTTGGAAAAAAATATTAGCCTTCATCTTTGGAAAAGTGTTATAAAAGATAGATAATCGAGCTTATACTCCGACTTGCACTAGAGAATTTAATATATCAAGTGGGGACGCGCGGTAAAACTTTGAAGATTTTACCCTTATATATAGGTAAAGAATTGACAAAAGAACCCCTGAACAAAGAGGCAAAATTTGAATTCATAGAGGTGGCCTGATTATTTGGTTTACCTTGAGATCGTAGCTTCTTCTTCCTTTGAGTAAGGTGTGAGTGTGAGAAAAAGAAGAGACAGGACAAAGTTCTATTTACAGAAGGATTGGTTTTGGAATGGCCTTCAATTATGACAAAGAGTAAATGTGTGAGTGTGAGAAAAGGAAGAGATGGGAGAATGTTTTACTTAAAAAAGGAAAGATTTTGGAATGACCTTCAACTATAAGGCCATCTCCAATAGCTCTGTTAAATTTTATTCTTTTATATTAAAATATAACTAATGAACAATTTTATACACTTCCGCTTTTAACTCTGCACTTCAACAGCTACTTTATATTTTAAGATATACTTTTTAACAACCTTACAATTTCACTACAATATCTAGTTTATATTTAACAAATTATTTTTAATTATTATTTTATATAAATAATAATAATGTATTTATAATACTAATTGATATAATCTCGTGATAAAAAAGGGTTTTTTTTTTTTGAAAAATAATAATTTTTATTATTTGAAAAAAAAAATCCGAATTCTAAATTCCAACATGCACTACAAAAAATTATTTTTTTTGGATAATATATTGAATTATAAGGACAAACTTATCACTTTTTTTTGTCAAGAATAATTTATTGTTTTGCAGAAAAGTACATGTACTTTCCTTTAAATAATTGCAAATAACAATTTGCATTTCACCATGGGTATTTGGCCATCCAAATTTATAAATTTTAGCAACACATAAATTATACATATGCTATTGGAGAACAATTTTAGTAATAATTTTAATAAAACTTTTATAATTTAACTTATACATGTGCTTTTGGAGATGGCCTAAGGCCCTAAGAAATCCTATATATGTTGTAACTTTATATGTAATGTATAATAAGGGTAAACACCACTTTTGGGAGAGAATTTCACTTTTGATACCATAACTCAACCTACTTTAGGGATTTGATACCACAACTTTTTCTTTCGACACATTTGATACCATAACTCAAATCAACTCGACACATTTGATACTTCCGTCAAATTGGAAACGAAATTGTCACGTGATTGTCACGTGGCCGTTAAAACTTTGCACATTTGATACCATAACTTATGTTGACTGATAATTTTACCCCATAACATTTTAGGTTACCAAAAAAGCCCCACATCTCCAAATTTAGTGCCGATTTTAGTCCACATTGTTGCAAAATTTCCAAATTGACTCGAATAAGACCACGTGCTGACCAATTTAGAACTTTACACATTTGATACCATTACTTATGTTGACTGATAATTTTACTCCATAACATTTCAGGTTACCAAAAAAGCCCCACATCTCCAAATTTAGTGACGATTTTAGTCCACATTGTAGTCAAATTTCCAAATTGACTCGAATAAGACCACGTGCTGACCAATTTATAAAATTTTACTTATTTTATTTAAATAACTAATTTAATTTATAAACAGTATTAATAAATTAAATAATACATTAACTTAACTATCACCAAAATTAAGAAAACATATCCTTTTTAAAAATAAAATTTATATAATAGAATTAATCTATTTAATATTTATTAAAATAATAAATTATATAATTAAAAATTATTTAATAGTTATTAAAATATTAAATAATAAATAATTATAATTTAATAAAAAAAATCCCCACCCCACCCACCCAACCCAACCCACCCCTCCCCCAACCACCAGATTCTCAGGCCGCCGCCGGCCTGGGTCTTCTGTCTGAAGACCCAGGCCACCGCCGGCCTGGGACCGAAGATCCCAGGCTAGCAGTGTCCAGGGATCGAAGAACCCAGGCCGACGGTGGCCTGAGACAGAAGACCCAGGCCGTCGGCGGCCTGGGAATCGGGGGGTAGGGGGAAGGGTGGGGTGGGGATTTTTTTTTTAAATTAAAATTATTTATTATTTATTATTTTAATAAATATTAAATAGTTTTAAATTATATAATTTATTATTTTAATAAATATTAAATATATTAATTCTATTATATAAATTTTATATTTAAAATATTTTCTTAATTTTGCTGATATTTATGTTAATGTATTATTTAATTTATTAATATTATTTATAAATTAAATTAGTTATTTAAATAAAATAAGTAAAATTTTCTAAATTGGTCAGCACGTGGTCTTATTCAAGTCAATTTGGAAATTTGGCAACAATGTGGACTAAAATCGTCACTAAATTTGGAGATGTGGGGCTTTTTTGGTAACCTGAAATATTATGGGGTAAAATTATCAGTCAACATAAGTAATGGTATCAAATGTGTAAAGTTCTAAATTGGTCAGCACGTGGTCTTATTTGAGTCAATTTGGAAATTTTGCAACAATGTGGACTAAAATCGTCATTAAATTTGGAGATGTGGGGCTTTTTTGGTAACCTGAAATGTTATGGGGTAAAATTATCAGTCATAAGTTATGGTATCAAATGTGCAAAGTTTTAACGGCCACATGACAATCACGTGACAATTCCGTTTCCAATTTGACGGAAGTATCAAATGTGTCGAGTTGATTTGAGTTATGGTATCAAATGTGTCGGGAGAAAAAATTGTGGTATCAAATCCCTAAAGTAGGTTGAGTTATGGTATCGAAAGTGAAATTCTCTCCCACTTTTGGTCCCTCTTATCATTAACTTTTTACAGAGTGGTCCCTCTTATGTTTTTTTTTCCCACTTTAGTCCCTACTATGAATTATTTGTTTCACTTTAGTCCTTTTCAAGTGGTCCAAGGCGATTCCGATAACATTTCATTAGGACTGTCAATCGGGCCTTGTGAGCCGAGCTTTAAATAGCTCAAACTCAAATACCATCGGGCTTCATAGTTATAGGCTCAAGCTCGGCTAATAAATTTTTTAATTGTTTCGTCTTAAACTCAGCTCATGTAATGTTTCGGGCTTCGGGTTTATATCGGGCTTATGTCGGGTTTATTAATACTAGCAAATGTTACACCATAAATAAAAAAGTTATGCACTAATATGAATAAACCACTCTTACTTTATACACACGAGACAAGAATATGTAAATTACACACTTGTTCTTCATAATATTAAACATTAAATAAAATTTAAATTAAAGATCAAGTCACAGATGTTATAATATACCTATCAAAATCTATTTTTTTCGACAAGTACCCATATTACATAAAAAGTAATATCTTTTAATGAAAAGTTTTCTGATGATTGATTAAATTGTATTACTGTATTAGATAAAAACTTTTTATCTTTCTAAAAATAGAATTATTGATATGTGTTTTTTCTTACTCCAGGTAAGTAGAATTTTGGTATTCCAAGACTTTCAAATTCCCAATCTTGATCACTTTCTTTTATCTTTTTCCTTTTCTTTTTCCTTTATGTTTTCCATTTGGCTTGTACAATTGTATGTAATTGTTTTGATATTTGGTACATAATAATTTTGATATAAATAATTAATAGTAGTATTCGGTCGGGCTTTATTCGGGCTGAGCCTTATTAGGCTCAAACTCGGCTCATAAATTGATCGAGTTTAATATAATGGCTCAAAATCGGCCCGACTCACAATTATTCGGGTTCGGATCATATTTAATCGGGCTGAGCCATCGGGCTTCGGGTAGGCCCGGCTCAATTGACAGTCCTACATGTCATATGCTAATGAGGGAAATTTTGTCATTTCAAGTAAACTAACAGGGATATTTTCGTCTTTCTAATTATTTAAGAAAAACTAGATATATAATCTCTTCCTAACGAGGCTTTCATTCCAATCCAACTTAATCGTACATTTCGTTTCAAACTAAAGTTTTTTCCTAAATTTTTTTTCAAACACCAAAATTGCTCACCAATTAAACAATATCTCAAATAGTCTCAATAGTGAACGGAAGAAAATGCCCTAAAAAATATCCATATGCATGTCACCTGTTATCGGAACCACCTGATAAGGACTAAAGTGAAACACATAATTCATAGTAGGGACTAAAGCGAAACAAATAATTCATAGTAGGGACTAAAGTGGGAAAAAAACATAAGAGGAACCACTCTGTAAAAAGTTAATGATAAGAGGGACAAAAAGTGGTATTTACCCGTATAATAAGTATTCACAAGTTTGCATTGGATACTGCAAAATTACAATAATCATCCGAGATTCTTGGAAACTCCAAAGCATTGCGCCTTTTCATATTGTTTCTTCTGAATTATTGTATAGAAATTTTTTTGAAAAATAAAAATTTGCTACCTAAAATATTCTTAAGTTTGTAAAATGGTATATTTTATAACTAAATTTGCTGTACGTGGTCATATTTGTTTTGAATGCACCCAAATGATAAAGTATTTATCCAGCATAATATTCTTTATTTAAATATAATTTAATTACTCTAACCCCAAATTTAAAATGAATGCAAGCATCAATATCCGTATCCATTTAATTCAAGAACTATAAATTTTAAAATAAAATCAAAGAAAATAAATTTCAATTTCTTCTTCTGCAAGGTCTTTCTTTTTTCGACATTTAAAAGATAAGTTAAAATTAACAAATATAAATAAGGCTTAGTTAATGCTCGTTTAAACTCAATTCATTTAACAATCAAACAAGTTCATATAAAATTTCAATTTTAATAAACATTGCGAATCAAGCTTTAACAATATGTTGTTCAATACTATTTGAATCATTTACACCCTCACGATGTCAAATGCAATACATCCCGTTCTTTTCTTTCCAATATCATTATTAAAAAAAACAAAAAAAAAGTTTAGACAATAATGGATTAATGCAACACCGAAATTCTACAAAACCCCAATTACATGGATTATTTGGTGCTTTAATTAAAGATGTAAATGAAATCAAACCGCCAAATTTTTCATGTTGTGTGTGGTCACACTATAATATTGTGAATGTGGCAACTCACTTAACTTCCCTAATGTTTTCTCATAGTAATCAACACGCTCCAACCTGCAGGTAATTAATAAATTAAAATCAACCTCTCAAAATGATAATTATTATGTTCAATAAATAATATACTTTCTCCATTCCAATTTTTTTAATCCTAAGTACAGTTGAGCAGTCAACTTGACTAAATTTTATAAAAATTATATTAAATAATTTAATTAATATATTTCATTAATAAGTTAACAATATCATATGACACCACATATATTTATATTTAAAAGGTTTAATACTCCACAAATGTGAATAATTTAATATGATAATTTAATATGTAGCAAAGAGAGCAAAATAAATGGGACGGAGAGAGTACTATTTAATTAATTAAAAATGATAATTTCAGAATAAATTAATTACCAGTATACCAAACATTGATATGGTGCGTATTTGTCATAAATTTGTGCAACAATATTTTCCATGTTTTTCTTGTTCACGTTTGTCTTTCCATATACCTGAAATCAATAAAACTGTTTTATTAATAATACAACTAGCTAGCTAATTCAAATAAGCAGAATACATACCTCTTCCAAATGTTTAATGGTTTCAGTATCGACAGGAATATAATGGTAAAACCCAATGCACATCATAATATTTGCAACGGTGAAGGGGCCAAAACCTTTAATATTGGTTAATTTTCGAAAAATAATATCTGATGTTAATTCTGCTTTATCGAATTCCTCTAGATTAATGGTACCCTTTTCAATGCCTCTTGCTATTTGTAGAATAATGGATGCTCTATATCCCATGTTGCAGTGTTTATTTAATGTCTCCACGTCTAGAGAAGCTAATTCTTTAGAACTCGGAAAGTTTCCCGAAATAGTCGATGCACATTTTGGTGATCGTTTTCGCTTATAAGGACGACTACACAATTTCAGCTGAAGATCACAAAGAGATTGAGCCATTTCTAAAGACATCTAATCATCAAATAAAAAAAAAAAAATTCCATAACTAGTATATACTGATCAAAATTCCCAAAATAATTAAGATTTCAATTCATGCATACATGTGAGCAAGTATATGTAAGGGATATTTGGCTGAATGGCCTTCCAACAAAAGCCATTTGCAAAAATGGCTTTTTCCCTTTTTTTCTTTTTTTTTTTATTTAATTATAATTAAAACTAATTAAACTCAATTAAATTTAATTATTCAACTAACCCAAAATTAAAAACATATACAACCCAACCTCTAAACTTTCAAATATCATTTTAACACCCCACTCTCAAAAACACAAAATTCTCTCTAAAACAACACAAAAAAATTCATCTCAAAAATCAAAATTCAACAATGGAATCCGGAAATCGGGAGTTGGCATTAGCATCTGACGAACCGGAATCATCTACTCGATGCAGCCGGACTGAAAACGAAAGACAATCGGTGAGTTTTAAGATTTTGCAAAAAAAAAATTGTAGATCGTCGCCGCCGCCGGCCGCTTGGGCCTCCAAGCGGCAGGCGACATTCAAATCTTCAAATGTCGCCTGCCGCTTGGGCCTCCAAGTGGCCGGCGACATTTGAAGATTTGAACCTCGACATTTGAATATTCAAGTCTTCAAATGTCGCCTGCCGCTTGGACCTCCAAGCGGCAGGCGACATTTGAAGATTCTAATGTCGCCCTCGACACGCACGCTGGCTGTGTCCGCTCGGCCAAGCGGACACGAGCCAGCGTGTGTGCCGTGGGCGACCCCTACACGCACACTGTCACCGGGCCGCTTGGAGCCAAGCGGCTGGGCGGCACCGTGCCAGGGCATCCTTGACACGCACGTTGGCTATGTCCGCTCGGCCGAGCGGATACGAGCCAGTGTGCGTGCCATGGAGGCCCTGGCACGGTCCCGCCCAGCCGCTTGACTCCAAGCGGCCGGGCTGCACAGTGCCAGGGCATCCCTGACACGCACGTTGGCTATGTCCGCTTGGCCGAGCGGACATAGGCAACGTGCGTGCCATGGGCATCCATGGCACGGTGTCACCCGGCCGCTTGTATCCAAGCGGCCGGGCGGCACTGTGCCATGGATGCTCGTGGCACGCGGTGCCGCCCGGCCGCTTGGATACAAGCGGCCGGGCGACAATTCCAGTGAACATTTAAATTTTTTTATTTTTTATTTTCCGATTACTCAATTTATTGACTTTTATTTATGTTTCTGTAGGGTCAATCTCATAGAATAATGTATACGGATGAATTGCCGGAGTTTCCTGACCTTCATTTTGGGAGGATAATCAATGAAGGGAAACTTACTGTAAGAGGATGTTGGAACAAACTACAAATGTGGGCAAGTTACTTAACGGATCGCAATCGTTTACAGGCATCACATTACCCTCAATTGGGAAATTTTCTGAAGGTTGAAGTCACAGGAAAATTCAAGGGGATGATGTATCATCAGGTTTGGGTCCGACTTCTGAAACATCCGAATGCCAACAACTTGTACGAGTTATGGTTTTTGATAAATGAAAAACCAGTGAGGTTCAGTGCGATCGAATTCACATTGATTTCCGGGCTGCGATTTAGATCCAAGATTACTGACTCCGAGAAGGCAAAATTGGAGGAGTCTACTTTGAAAAGTAGATACTTTGGTGATAAGGGCGAAAATATGGTCACCATAGCGGACGTTGAGAATCTGCTTTCTTTGCTACAAGAACAAAATATTCAAACCACTAACAGGCTTAAGTTAGTGTTTGTTCTGATCGTATCAGGTGTCTTGCTGCCAACCCGAAACGGGCATATTGACGACGAGACCTTCAAGGTAAATTTGTGTAATGTGTTATGTATACAAATTTTTGAATTTTATCGATAATCTGAAAATTGGTATGTGTTAATGGGTTATTTATATATGTTTGCGATTATTTATTATTTAATGTTGTTTTGATATGAATTATATTGTGTTAATGAGTTATTTATACATGTTTGCAATTATTTACTTTTTAATGTTGTTTTGAGGTGAATTATATTGTGTTAATGTGCAATTATTTAGTTTTTTATTCTGTTTTGAGATGAATTATATTGAGTTAATGTGTTATTTATACAGGTGTGCTATAATTTAGATATTTGTGAAAAATACGATTGGGGACAGTGGTGTTGGCACAAATCATATTACAACATTGTGAATAAAGTCGATAAACATGTCCATAACGATAGAGGACAATTGGAAAATTGGGAATCACCCGGTTGCCCATGGTTTCAATTGGTATTTATTTCTAAACTATATTAACTTGTTGTAGAACACCTAAATGACAATTTCTATAATTTTGTAACGACTATAAATTTTTCTTATGCAGTATTGGATGCTCGAAGCAATACCAGGCATGGACAAGGCAATGCATTCCAAACGTATTGATGATAGTTCTAATGTCTACCCGAGAATGTTGTGGTGGAAATTGGGTTCAAAATCCCCAAACAATGCTTATAGTGCAGAATTCCTTAATAAAGTAAAAGTAAGTGTTTATTCGAATTGTTAGCAATTAAATTTTGGATGAATTCGTCGATTTATTATTTGAGAACTATTATTTTTCTTCAGGTTGTGATCCCGCAACTCAAGGCGGACAGATTGGAACGGGAGATGCAGTATATGAAAAAAATTGCTAACTTCATGACTAAGGAAAATGAAGAAGATGAATCGTATGCAAACTTGAGGAATGCCGTGAAAAATAAGGAAATCCATGATAGAGTTGCTGAGCATGAAAACGTTGCCGAGCCTGCGAACATTGATACCGGTCATCCGTCTACCTCTCATATACCTTCAACATCAAATGTTGAAGATATGCCTCCTTGGGCTGTCCAATTCGACCGGAGGTTTACGACATTTGAGGAAAAATAAATGGTTGAGGCACAGTTGGCTATGCAATGGCGTCAAGAGTACGACCAGAGGTTTCAGGAGTTTGAGAATAAGCAAGCGGCTGAGTTCCAGTTGGCCAAACAATGGCGTAAATCAGTTGATGACAGGCTAGCTGCTGAGGCCCAATTGTCCGTGCAGAGGCATTCACAGATCATGCAGGCGATTCAGCAAAGTGCCACGGCGGATAGAGAATATGAGGTAAAAATATGATTTTAGTTTTGTGCCTTAGGAATGTATTTGTTGTTAAATATATGTTGCTTATTTGGGTTTAATGTATATATTGGTATATTTTAGGTAAAACTATGATTTAATATTGGTTCGATGTACATATGGCTTATTTTTTAGGTGATTTCTACAAATTTTGGTCAAGCTGTTGATCTAGAAGTCGCCGAGGAAGTCGAGGACAACCGTTTGAGGAATTTGTTACACCGATCTCCCTATCAACTCCGAGCAAAAACCAAGAAAAAACCTACTCGCGCCACCACTAATATTCGAAGCAATAATTTAAAAAACTCCACTATTCATTCTATCAAACAAATATTCCAATGAAATATTAAATCAAACATGATTAGAATATTACAATAATCATTTCCTAAATAATAACCTAACATTTCTACGATTCATCGCGTCTAGGGCAAGTCTTTTTGTTGTGATCTATACTTGTACAAATCGAACATTTGTACTTTCTTTTCGACGTTTCTCCTTGAGAAGGAATACGAGATACTTTTGGTCTTCCTGGAGTCCTGTTCACATCTGGAGGTAACACTTCTCTTGTCGCAACATCGTCCGGTATATTCCTCCATTGATCTTTGGATGGAACGGGCATGATGACTTCACTTTATGCAAGAACCATGTATGGAATAGAGAAGTACGGTGAACAAAGTTCATATGCATACGTGCCGCCATCCGGTCGCATTCCCAAACAGGCTGCTATTGCATGCTCGCACGGTATAAAGTCGGTTTGAAATACGCCGCACGCACAACTTCTTGCATTCAAGTCCACAACTCCAGACCATTCCGTGGACCACACTTTCCATATCCATGTACTCAATCTATTTTTAGCCCACCTTCCCGAATTATTGAATCGTCCACATATGATTTTCTCCCTTTTCGGAGTAAGTTGCCCCGGAAACTTATCTGCCGCCTTACGCCGTTCCATAAACCACTTCTCCATCTTATCAATGATGATATCCAACCGGGCACAAATAGGCTCCTTTCTTGCATCCACCAAAATGGCATTTAAGCATTCAACAGTGTTGGAAGTCATCACCTCGTACCTGTTTACACGATGGTGCGCCCTCGCCCATTTTTCAAACGTGATATCATTCTCTAACCACCTTGCACATCCTATACTCTTGGCTTTCAACTCGGCAAAATACATTTCAAAATCCATAATATTGTATGCGGAAGCGGCTCGTTCAAAAATATTTAATAAACCCTTAACATTTGTGTATCTTTTCTTGATGTTTCCCATGATGTGCCAATAACATGCTCCGTGTTCTGCCAACGGGTAAACAGCTGCTACTGCATTCTTAATCGCTAAGCCTCTATCTGATACAATAACCAAATCTTCTTTATCTGGTATCAACTCACGCAGACACTGGAGGAACCAAGTGCAGCACTCCGAGTTCTCAGAGTCACCTAGCCCCCATGCAAGCGGGTAACTATGGCGTTCACTGTCTGTCGCAGATACAATTATGAGGGCTCCGTTGTACTTGTGCTTTATGAAGCACGCATCAATTACAATTATATCTCGTAAGAACTCAAATCCCCGAATAGCCTGTCTGTTGGATAAAGATGAAGATGAAGGCACTGAAGATAAATTGATAAGGGAGGTTTTGATGAAATTCCAAAACTTCAAATTGGCTAAGTATGGAGTAACTCAGCTGATTTCCTTATCAAGGAATTTTGACTAAGTAAAGAAGACATCAGAAGAGTCAAAATTTCAAGGTCCAAGACTTCTGATCTGCTGAAGGAAAGTTATCAGATCAGCCGACACAAATCAGATTTGTTCAAATTTGATATCAGCTCTGTTCGCCATCAGACGCGTACTTTTATCAGCCAAGTGAAGAAGATCATAAAGTGTTCCCAACGGTAATAAATGCCCCTTGGAGTAATAAATGCTGAAGTACGAGGTTATTAAAGACAAATGATTGAAGATTTGCTTCGCATCAGCTGGGTGCATTTAATGCTGCCTGCAGAATAGTACTGTTCACAGTACGGACAGACTGCAAAAGAGCCGTTCGCGGAAATTAAGGACCAGTACTCGAGGAATTTGAATCCTGTCTCTCTTCAACGGACACTTTTCAAATCTCAAGTATAAATAGCTGAAAGAGACGAAGAGAAGATAAGCAACACAATCTCTGAGAAATTTTCGAAGCAGAATTCTTTAAGTCTCAAGAACAGCTCACTCATCAGCTTAGTCATTTGTTGACAAAAGCAGAGTTGAAGAATCAAGCCAAATACATCTTCTGAGTGAATTTGTAAACATTGAGTGTTGTGAGAAGTAGATATCCGTCTAAGTGAGTGATATTACTTCAGAGAAGTAGGATTTCTTTGTGATTTCTTACTGCGAACTTACGGCCTGTTCATTTGTTGTAAGGCGTAAGCAGAGTATACTGATTACTGTGTGTTTTTAGTATAACCCAAGATCTTTGTGACTTGGAAGAGTGGACTAAAGGATATTCAAATCCATATAACCACTATAAAAATTGCTCGTGTTTTTATTTGCATTTTACTTGCATATTTTCAGTTGCATAAAACACATTAAGTTAATTGTTTGAAAAAGGATTTAAAAAGAGGTTTTACAAATCTGGGGAAACATTTTTCAAACTGCTAAGATTACTTGTGAAAAACACTTTGAAAATCCGCTGCAAGTACTCTAAGTATTAAGACTGATTTTAACAAAATCAGCTAAGTGATAATCAGACGTGTGGTCAGCAGACCTGTTCAAAGATTTGTTTGCGAACAGATTTGAAACTAACTACTCTGATCATCTTAGTCTGTTCATAGTTAAAGTAAAGTTTTAAAGTTAAAATTGAGAAAGAATTTTAAAGAGGTCTATTCACCCCCCCCCCCTCTAGACCTCATCTGACCACTTGGGACCAACACTGTCCCAAAGCCACAAATAAGTACTTGAACCTATTATCCGAGTCGGTATGGATGCATGTGCGTGTGCCATCATTCATTTGTTCCAACATGTAACAATACGAGGGGAGATTGGCAAAATTATCTTCAAAACTGCCTCGCTGGAGTTCTTGCGCAATCTTGGCCCCCCTCCAAGCTTTTCAATAGTTAATGGGCACTTGTTCTTCTTCCCGGAAAAAGTTTATCACTACTTCTGGGGTGGGTTGTTTATTGGCTTTCAAGAATAGTCCTTGCACCCGTTGGCCAATCATGCGACTAGTTGCTGCTTCATGTCCGTCACCTCGTCCCACCAACGAACAAGTGTGCACGTTACAATATGTAGCAATGACAAAAGCATCACTAGATATCTCCTTCGTGACTCGCATTTGCCATGGACAATTATTTCCTTTACACTTAACAACCTTTAATTGCGGGTTGGACCTATCAACTCTAAATCGAAATTTAGTGGTACATGCAAATTTTCTAAGTTGATATTCGAATTTATCTTTATTTATAAAGCGGGAACCGACTTCAAAGCTTGATCCATCGATCCTCCCCTCACTGTTGCTTGATTCCAGACAAATTCTTAGCAACTCGCCACCATGCCCGACACCTATTCCGTCAACCTCGTCATTACATGTTTCGTGTTCAACCCCTACATCACTACGTGGCTCATTGGGTGTTTCTTGTTCAACCCCTACATCACTACGTGGCTCATTAGGTGTTTCTTGTTCAACCCCTACATCACTACGTGGCTCATTAGGTGTTTCTTGTTCAACCCCTTGCACAAATTCTTGCAAATTCAAAGGGATAGGTTCTTCAGATATAGGCCTAAGAGCACCATCAATATGTTTACATAAACTTGACATTGATGAATTTGGATTGGAGTCTATGAACTCCACAGTTGGCCATATTGGAATCTCACTTCCTCCTAAATCATATCCATCTTCATTATCCGGATTACTGGCTCGGTCTTGAACTTGCTTTCCACCCCGTATCAAAAGTTTTTCTACTTTTCGTGGAGTATAAGTCACGTACAATATAATTTCATCTCTCTTTCTATGAATGTACATAGCACCCGCCAAAGATACGTCATTTTTTAAGCGCAAGGGAGGCAACTCTTCCATGCTTTTGCGTGTGATCACAATGTCATTGGTATACCTATCAATACCAATGGTTTCACAAATTGCATCCAATAATTCCTCATACTTAATCGTCCTATCAACAAACAAGGTTTCCACATCGCCACCAACCCATTTCCACTTATCGTTGTCTTCCACCGACTCCCACTCACGATTGTATCGAACATATATAACAATTTGACCATCCATATCTACAAATAAATAACTCAAATTAAAACAGAAATTAATTACTAAACCATAAATTTAATAAACAACCCGTGTCACTTGTCACTTGGAGTTCCAAGTGACAAGTGACAAATTTTGTCACTTGGAGTGTAAAAATTTGTCACTTGTCACTTGGAGTCTCAGGTGACAAGTGACAACTTCGTCTCTTGTCACTTGGAGTTCCAAGTGACAAGTGACAAATTTTGTTACTTGGAGTGTAAAAATTTGTCACTTGTCACTTGGAGTCTCATGTGACAAGTGACAAATTTTGTCACTTGGAGTGTAAAAATTTGTCACATGTCACTTGGAGTCTCATGTGACAAGTGACAACTTCGTCTCTTGTCACTTGGTTTCCAATTGACAAGTGATTTTGTCATTTGCCAGATTTTGTCAATTGTCACTTGGGACTCCAAGTGACAAGAAACAAAGTTGTCACTTGTCACTTGGAGCCCCAAGTGACAAGTGACAAAATCTGGCAAACTTTATTTTTTATGTTTCTCACTAATCAAATACAATGAAGTTCATATACTAACCGTAAATGTTGATCTTCTTGGTTTTTCTTGATTTCCTTAAAGTGAATTTGGGAGAGTTTTTACTAGAGAGAGAATTTTTTTTTGTTAGAATAGAAGAATAAGTTTGATTCTTGAGTTCTAGTATTTAGTGGGGTTTGATTATAAATTTTAAAATTTAATGGGATAGGGTTTAGTTTTAATTTTATCAAGTTTATTGGGTTTTTTTTGCAATTTCCCATTTAATTAAAACACTAACTAATAAGATAATTAAATGAAAGGCTAGTTTTCCAAACTCAACATTCATAAAGCTAGTTTTAAAAATTAAAAAAGCCATAAGGCTATTTTTGCAAATGACTCTATATGTAAAGGCAAATTAAGGTAGCAATTATATATGTAGATTCTTGCACCTTATATTTATATTAATATAAAATTCCCTACTTAATTAAACTTCAATATATTGAAAGCTTTTAATTTCCATGTCAACGACCTTTCATATATATATATATATATTGAGATTAGATATGATGTCATAATTTTCATATATATGGAATTGGTAAAATTGCAAGAATCGTTCCAAACTAATCACTGATTTCGGATTTTTGTCCCAAACTATTTAACTTGACCAATTTCGTTCCATAATTTAATATTTGTTTGGAATATCGTCCCACCGTTAATTATAAGACGGAAATTGAGCATTTGTCGCTAAATTACCGCATGGTTGCTTACGTATGATGACATGATAAATTTGAACATGAATAATTATATAATATTGCGTAATTCGTCCCAAATTAATTAAAGGTTGAACCGTCATTTTCATTAAATTAGAAATTTAATATTGGGACTAAATTCATACAAAATGGTAAATTTATGGAACGAAATTCGGAGATTTGATATAGTTTGAGACGAAAAATTAAAATTAGTAATTAGCTTGGGACGATATTTCAAACAAACATTAAATTACGGGATGAAATTCGTTGAGGTAATATAGTTTGGGACGAAAATCCAAAATCACTAATTAATTTGGGACGTTTTCTGCAATTTTACCTATGGAATATATATTCTTCCTAGATCAACAAAAAAGGATAAGTAATCAGTAAACCAATGGATTAAATTCACTGGGGTAGGAGAGATTGAGGACATACTGACAATTGCAGAGGAGAATAGACTTAATAATATCTTCGAATAGGGTGGGTGAACGAAAAAGACGACCAAATCCATTCATCTTTGCTTCTGGATGTATCTTGTGAAACTCTTTAATATGCATTTCGTCTCTGACAGAAACTCGCAGCATTCGTGCAACCTGATCCTGCATACATGTACATCACGAATTTAATTAATGATCAACAAATTAATTAATAAATACATGTACGTCATGCTAGGTACTTACGCGAATTGCTTGGCTTAGTTGAGGAGACTCAAATGGTTGATGATTACTAGTAGTAGTAATTGGTTGAATTAGAAGAATTTTGTTGGAAGGTTGAGAAATGGATACAGTTACATGATTCGACATCGTTTCAGATGATGATATTCGGAGTGGACGAACTAGGGTTTTGTTGGAAGGCATCCAGAGATTTGGAGCCATCATGAAGAATCCATGATTGCAAACAACTTTCTCTAGTTTAAAATTGCCTTCTCCCACCAATGGCAACACTATTAATTTTATATCTTCCATTTTAACTTTTTATTATCAAACAAACAAAAATAAATATACGAATAGGTAGTGTTTTATTATAAGGTGCAAGGTTTATATAAGTCCTAATGGACAGTGGCGTAGCCATAAAAAAAATTCACTGGGGTCACTACAATACTAGAGACTATGCTAAATTTCAATTCATTCTTAATGTAACAAAATTTACTCAAGAAAATTTTCAAATAGAAGAATAAAAATTGAATAAAGTTTATCAAACTTAAAGATTAATTAGCTAACTAGATCGGGATTTACAAGTTTTTCTCAGGTGTTCATGTCGGATGATCATAGATTAAAATCGTTTGATAATTGAATCATTCGAGACGGTATCAAATACAACAATATATATATATATATATATATATATATATATATATATATATATATATATATATATATATATATATATATATATATATATATTGGAAGAAAGTTTTTTAGTACCCTAATTTTTTTTAATTTGTCCGTGAATATGATTTTAAAAAAATGGTGGAACTCAAGGCTCACTTTGTAGCCTTTGACTTAGTTTTCTTAAATACATGAATGATGATGATTTTGTCCCATATCTACTCTATATTTGAAGATAATATCATAAATATAATTTATTAATAAGTTTTAAGTGAATAGAAGAAGAATTAATCAAATGTTCATTCAATCAAAAACATGGACCCCGTGCTATCTAATTTTTAACATTATTCAGTGGGGTCCATTAATAACCATTTCAAAATAATACAAAATTATACAAAGATTTTAAACATATTGCTATACAAAGAATAAAATTTCAGGGGGGTCATTGCACCCCCTAACTTTAATGTAGCTACGCCCATGCTAATGGACCTTTATTTCTTTCCTTCGCCTCAAAAAAGAGAGAGAAAAAAAAAAGCAAGCTTGGATCTCCTTTGATACTAATATTAATAATATATGTATATTTAAATGGATTGACCTAATAAACTTAATATAGACGTGTCCTACTCATTCCCATAAAGAATATTGGCATATACTAGTTTTGCATAAAGATCGAACAAAAATCTCAATAAGTATCTTTTATTTTAATGGAAACTACTTCTATAACTAATTAAGGAATAAATTTGTAACTAACTTTTTTGGTAATTTTGACCTCTAGATACCAATTATTATGGTTTTCTTAGAAAAAATTTACGAAGTAATCTAGTTAGTTATTTTAATTTTTAACGCAATAAAATTTATCAGTATTACAGAATTGATTAAATTAAGGGATTATTGTACTTTTAGTGCCACAACTATAGTTCACTTGCGTTTTTACCCACTAATTTTTCGGGCTGACATATTTAGTGTCACAACTTCAACATCAGTGATAATTTTAATACCAATTAAGGCCGAATTTCAAAATTGGCCCTTAATGCCTCAATGGGCCATGTGACATGAGAATTGAGGATATATTTTATCCATTCAAATCCTTTTCATTAAAAAAAATATTTTCATCCACCTAGAACTAGGTTACTTTGATATTTTTATTTGGGAAAGGAGTTAGGGAAGATGATGGGGGCTATTTGGCACCCTCTACAATATTCGATTCGACTAAGAAATATCGGATCGGTTCGGCCATATAAACCTGTTCGGGATCTTCTATCGACCCGATTAAAGACGACTTACCTCGGCGACCAAACTACAGTCCGACACAAGAAGGACTAATGGGCCGAGTCCTATAGGGATTATATTTCCTTGTAACGCTAGGTTTAGTATGATATAAATACCTAGTTAATCATTGTATTACACACATTCAATTTTACGGAGTTTATGCTTACTTAACCGCATAATCCCAAATAATACAAGAAGAATCACTGATTCGCCATATTCATACTGTCTTTCGTGTTGATTGTCTTTACCACCTATTGTTCCTTTCGTATAGTTCTTCCTGGGATTGATCCATCCTGAATAAAGTAATAGAGCCCTTTTAATTCAAATAAATTGAGAATCCCCAACATCACAATTTTACTGATATAATTAACCCTACGAAATCCGGTTAAATCAGTTGGCGCCCACCGTGGGGCTAGGTTAATTATTCGATCGACATATGGCTCGCCCAAGGAAGAGCGCTCGCAACGGAACAAGAAGTAACACGACCAATCAACATGACGCGTCTGAGGAAATACAAGGCAACACCGACAATAACGCCCGGGTATCCAACGACGACCGGCCACAGAATGAGCATCATCAGAATCAGGAGGAACCACAAAGGACCCCTACTGGCGGGATACCGGAAGAACATGTGGCTCCAACGATCCTAGTTCCCCTGACAGAGGTTCAGGAGAAGTGGCGACAGATTGCTATGCTCGTTAAATCACTCTCCCCCAGAGGAATTACTCGTACTTGAACAAATTCCTAGAAATAATAGGACTGCTAGGGCAAATCCTGCTCAAAGAGCGCCAAGGCAAAACGAGCAAACATCTCAACAAGCTGACAACCCGGCGAATGAGCGACACTCGCTAAACAGTCCACAACAGGACCATTCAAAACCCTCTGGTAAACATCCCCGAAGGAATTCAGGACAAAGAAAACCACAGCCAGGACGAAGTGGGTCGAAGGAACGTACGATAATCCCTAGCGAGGATGACATAGATGATGTGATTCCAGATCGACCGCGAACAAAGCGATTCTCGGAAAGAGAAATCGAAAGGATGGTTCAGGAACGACTCGAACAACGACTACGATCTGTTCAAAACCCGTGGGCCCGAACCACAAAACTTCAGGAAAGCCTAGCGGCATGCTCCCCCTTCTGCAGGGAAATAAAAGAAGCACAGTCGACCGGACAGGTTCCTGGTAGACTACCCAGATACGACGGAACCACCGATCTTGATTTAACCGTTTTTCGTCGGGTTAATTTAATATCAGTGAATTTGTGATATCGGGGGTTTGGATATTGAATTATTCAGTATATTGGGTTCTGTTACTTTCACTACAAGAAATATCGACTTTAGTGACGCTGAACATTGGTTGCTAAATGTATAAAATTGGTCACTAAAACACACAGTGACCAGAACAATGTTGGCCACAGTAGTATGGCGACTAAAGCTACGCAGTGACGAACATTTTATTTGGATGCTTAAAGTGTATGTTCAGTAGCCATTCACTGATGATCGCTATAGAATGCCATCATTAGCAACATATTTTTTGGTCGCAAATGTGCATATAGATTGTCGCTGCATCGTTGCATGGTAGCTAATAGCGTATTTACAGCAATCAAAAGTTATATTTTTAGTAGCCAATCAGTGATGGTCGTTAAAAAGCAGACATGAGCAACAATTATTTTGTTCACTAAAGCAGGGATAGTTGGTCGCTCCATCATCACATGGTCGCTGATGTTATTTGTACACCAACCAAATTTCATATTTAGTGTCTGACAATGAATGGTATCTAAAAGAAATATACATGAGCGACAATATGCATGGTCACTAATGGTTGAAATCGATGGTTGCTGCAACTTGACATGGTTGCTCATGGTATGCACACAACCACCAAAATGTTTGTTAAGGGACCAACCATCAGTGGTCTCTAAAAGGCATGACCATGAGCAACAAATTTTGTAGTCGCTAAAGTAGAAATCGGTGGTTGCTTAATCATTAAATGGTTGCTTATATAGTGTGTACAACAACCAAATTTCATTTGTAGTGACCAGTCAGAAGTCGTCTCTGATTGACATTGCATATGCAACAATTCATGTAGTCGCTGAAGTTAAGATATATGGTGATTATAGCATTACATGGTCGCAAATTTGATTCACATAGCAATCAAAATTCAAGTTTTATGACCAATAGTCAGTGGTCTTTAAAGGTGCAGCCATAAGCAACTAACATATTTCCTCGCTATTGTGGAACTTCGCGGTTACTGTAACATTGTGTTTGTATGATATAATTTTACATGTAGCAGCCAATTTTTTTGGTTGATAAATGTCTTTTACCAACCATGTCATTTGTTGTAAAAAGGCATTTATCATTGTTTCTAAAGTTATTACTTCGAATTATTTAGTGACCAAATTATGGTTTTCAAATATATTTAAGCAACCAAATTTTAATTACAATCAATGTTAATATAGCCGCAAAGCTTTTATCACATTATTTGATTTAATATTATTAATTAAAAATATAACACCAATACAATATCACCATCACACGAAATAATAATAATATTATAGAAAACAAGCTCAAAATATTAAGCAAAAAGGCTTATGCATAAGCTAAACTTTCAAACAAAATTAACTAGGTGAAAATTCAATGCTCAAACAGTAATTATAAAAACTTAAGAAATACGCTCAAACAGTGAGCAACCATTTACATTGGCTTGCAAGTTAATGCCTATTTGAAGCTAAATCTTATGTAAAATTGGATACAACCTGAGAAGATCAATTCAAAATTGAATTGCAATCCACGTCCAAGAATCCTTACGCTTTCCAATATGAAATCATCCTTAGACAACAAATAACTCAACCGAAAAAACTTCATGACATGCACTCGCTCAAATTAATAAACACCAGCAAACTCGATCGTTTGCACAGCTACATTTGAATCCTTCAAGTCAAATTAAAGCTACACCATAAAAAATCGAAAGTGCAAAGATAATTATAATCCATGTTAGTAAGGTAAACAATGATAGAGCCACACAAATTTAGAATACGTAAATCCATGCTGGTAAGGTAAATGAACATAATGAACACATAAATCTTTCCTACAAGTAATAATATGCACATATAGAATGATAAACAAAAGAGAGATAAGAGAATCAATAAACTGCATTATTCAATGACTTGTAACTAATTTAAAATATAAAGCTCATCATTCATACCTAAATCACTCGTGTTCATTGTCACTATCCACATAAGCTTGAGACGTCTCTTCATCATCACTGTTACAATATTCTTCACCTAAGGCGTCTTCTTCTTCCTCGTATTCTTCCCTATCATATTCATTATTGGTGCGTGGATTAATTATCCTTTCAACGATTTCAACCTCTAATGGAGGTTCATCATTACGAACTACCGAGCATATCTCGTTATTCTCTTCTACTAGTATGCAAGCACAATTCTCTTGTTGATATGCATCATTCACATCAAGTTCTTCTCCATCACTAGACTTAAAAAGACACGGATCAAACAAATGTCTATGTTGCGAAATTTGAACCACTTTCCAGTCTCCACCTAATTTTGTATCGCTAACATAGAAAACCTGAGTTACTTGATTTGCTAGCACATATGGATCACTTGTGTACCATAGTTTGCTGACATTTATGCTTGTAAAATCATTATCTATCTTGATTGGCTTATGTCGCTGTAAATCAAACCATTTACAACTAAATAACACACATCGAAAATTATCAACATAGCTCAACTCAATGACATCTTCTAATACTCCATAAAACTTCATAGTTTTGCCCTTATGTAAAGATTCTGTGCTTACTCCACTATTTTGAGTCGAGCGTCGACTATCCCTTTCTCTAGTTAGATATTTAACTCCTTCTACTATGCACCCACTACATCTGCTTATTTGAAAATGAGGACCTGATGCAAGTGCAAGAAGTTCATCGCTAACTTCTTGTGATCTTGTACGTCGTAGTTCCTTAATCTAGTAACAAATAGTAATTTGAGTTTGCATATGTCTGTATAAAAGTTATCAATTCTTTCCAACCAAATAATTTTAATAACATAACTGTAAATTCTTACTCGATTTTGAAACCATAAGGCGAACTCTTTCTTTTGTCTTGTCTCCCAATCAGTAGAATTTTCCTGCTTAAGTTCCTCTTCATGTTCCCTAAACAATAACAAAATTATTATAATATCAAATGATGTTTAATATGTCAATTAGTATAAAAAAACCAAAAAAACACTAATTACCTCAAATATTGTTCAATCTCCGGACAATTATTCAAGACGAACCAATGTAATGCACTACGTTCTTCACGATTAAGTTGGGCATACTGTGTTTCTCCAAAGACTCGAGTTTTACTTTTAAATACCGAAAGTGTTGCTTTTGGATGCTCCTCACCATCAGGATTACGTTCGACTCTGTTGTATATTGTCTCAGTTCCATGAAGATACATTGAACAAAAATTCAAACACTCTTTCACAATGTAGGCCTCGGCAATTGAACCTTCTGGTCGAGCACGATTTCGAACCATCCCTTTTAAACCACCAAGAGATCTACACTTGGATTAAAAAACAAAGCAAATAGAACCACATGTTATAACAAAAAAAAAAAAGATGTTAAGTATAAGCAATTCTCATCAAAATAAAATAAAAAAATGCATTTTTTACCTCTCTATAGGATACATCCATCTATAGTGCACAGGTCCTCCAAGCTTAGCCTCTGTCGCCAAATGAAGTGATAGATGAACCATAACATCAAAGAATGCGGGTGGAAATATCATTTCCAGCTTACACAATATCACAGGTATCTTTTTCTCCAAATCGTCAAGGACTTCCAATTTTAGAGTCCTAGAACAGAGTTGTCTAAAGAAACTTGACAACTCACTAATGGCATTAAGAACGTCTTTATTAAGGAAACCACGCATCCCAACTGGAAGCAAACGTTGCAGTAAAACATGACAATCATGACTTTTCAAACCAGTTATTTTACCATCTTTGATGCTCACACGTGTAGAGATATTTGCAGCGTATCCATCCGGGAATTTCACATCTTTCAAGAATTTACAAAAACCTTGTCTCTCCTTCTGGGATAGAGTATAAATTGCACGGGGTTTTAATAATCTAACTTTACCATCTTTGTTAGCTTTGGCTCCTTCTAATGTTTTCAAGTGTAACTCACTTCTTATACCCATATCCTTCAAATCTAAACGAGCTTTCTCGGTATCTTTTGATTTACCATCAACATCAAGTATAGTTCCAATTATATTGTCACATATGTTTTTCTCAATATGCATTACATCTAAATTATGCCGCAACTTAAGTTTTGACCAATATGGCAACTCAAATAATATGCTTTTTTTGTTCCAACATGATTGTTGCGACGAACGTTTTCGTTTAGTATTTCCAGAATGCTTGCCAAGCTTCACATTTTCTACTTCTTTTAGTTGTGCCAAAATCTCATCAACAGTAAACTCTTTTGGCTTAGAATTGTATTCGACCTTCCCATTAAATTTTAGGCTTTTTCGATAAGGATGATATCGGGGCAAATACCGCCTATTGTCTAGATAACCAATTTTACTTCTCAATCTTCGTGAAGGAGTATTCATGCTACATCTAGGGCAAGCACAATATCCTTTTGTTCGATGTCCAGATATATCACTATAAGCAGGGAGATCATTTATTGTCCATAAAATTGCTGCATGCAGCCGAAAACATTCTCCACTTGCTGCGTCTCGTGTGATCACTCCAACCCATAATTCCTTTAGCTCATCAATTAGAGGCCTAAGATATACGTCGATGTCTTTCCCCGGTGACCGAGGACCAGGAATTAAAAGAGACAACATCAAATATGGTTCTTTCATACATTGCCAAGGTGGTAAATTATAAACCGTTAAAATTACTGGCCATATACTATAAGAATTACTCATATTACCAAAAGGATTAAACCCATCAGTAGCAAATCCAAGACGTATGTTACGAGGATCTTGACCAAACCAAGGGTATTGTTTATCAAAATCTTTCCAAGCTACGGAATCTGAAGGATGGATCATTGTATCATCTGATTCAACTTTTTTATCTGCATGCCACCTCATATCTAAAGCTGTTTTTTTTGACATGTACAACCGTTGTAACCTAGGTTTTAGAGGAAAATAGCGTAGTATTTTATGTGGGACCTTTTTTCTTTTGGCATCATTGACTTTCCATCTAGACTCTTTGCACACGGGACAATTATCTAATGACTCGTGTTCTTTCCAAAAGAGAATGCAATCATTTCTGCATGCATGGATAAGTTCATACCCCAAACCGATGCCTGTCAAAACCTTCCTAGCTTCATAAAATGAAGGGGGAATGATGTCACCGTCTGGTAAATATTCTTTGAACAGTGAAATGATCATATCATAACATTTATTGGTCATTCGATTCAAAACTTTTATGTTAAGTAATTTCACAAGAAATGATAGCAATGACTGTGAGCAACCAGGGTATAATTTACGTTGTGTATCTCTTAGTAACTTCTGAAACTTGTCCATTTCTTCATCAGGTACGAGCTCTGGCGTACCATTCAAATTATCATAACGATGGTCAGTATTTTCATGATCGTCGTTGTCAAAGTTATGCCTAACCGAATTCAAATCTTCCAACAGTTGTTCCTCCTCAAATGTCTCATTACTATGACCATGAATGTTATGATTTTCAGCGTGCATATCAAAGGTCTCACCGTGATGTGTCCATTCACTATAAGTAACATCTATACCATGCGTGAGTAAATGCAATTTGACTAAGCTAGGTGGATATAAAGTCTGGTTCAAACACTTTCCACAAGGACAAAGCCATTTATCTTTATCGGGCATATGTATATAAGAAAATCTCATGAAACTTCTAACTCCATTGACATACTCATCTGACGTGAAGTCATCAAGTTTGATCCAGCTCCTATCCATTTATCTTTATGCAAGATAGAAATTATATATAAATAAAACTATATTTCAACAAATATTGATCCAAAAAACAATGAGAATATAGCAATAAGAATAGTTTAAATCAAACTAGTTTTCAAAAATGCAAAGACAACTAGTTTTCTTTATAAAAAGCACAACTTAAAGCATTTTGAGTTAAATATGTTCGAAAATAATATGAATAGAGAATATTACATGTTTCCTGAATCTTCATCATGGATTTGATTTCCATCTACAAACCTTACTAGGAACAAAAAAAAATGATTGGATTTGAAGACCAGCGTTTAAAATTAGGTGCCAAATAGGTTTACTGAATTGATATCATCTGTATGCTCAATTGAAATCTGAATAAAAGAGTATATGTCCACAAAGTTAGTGGTTACTGCCTTACTGGTTAGGTGAACAGACAAGCTTTTCTGACTAGCATTATAAGGTTTATGCAAATGGAATTACCTTAAAAGCTAAAGCATAAATTAGATACGTTTTAATTCCTTCTCTTCAGGAACTAGGTGATTTCTTAGATTTTTTTTTTTCAATCATGTGTTGCCAGTCCTTAGCAAAGACACCACCCTTAGCAATGTCACTGATGCAACTTTTAGTCCCTATCCAACCTCTAAGCACAACTTAGAGCATTCTGAGTATAATATGTTCGAAAATCTAAGTTCTACTCAATATCTTCAATTCTAAATTCTGCTATCATATATAAGCAACATAAATTTGCAAGGGATAATTGAAATATGAAAATTCTTCTTTAGCTTTACTTAGGTAAAAAAAAACCTAAAATCAGTCCCTATCCCACCTCTAAGCACAACTTAGAGCATTCTGAGTCAAATATGTTGGAAAATATATTCAAATTCTATTCAATATCTTCAATTCTAAATCCTACTATCATATATAAGCAACATAAATTTGCAAGGAATAATTCAGGAAAAGATAAAGAAAACTAGCCTCATAAATACAAGGAAAGTTGAACGATTCAATTATAAAATTATAATTACTAGAATAATAAATTATGATTGAAGTAACACAACAAGGATACCTGCCTTTGTTATTGCGGGGCAAACGATCTATTAGAATATAGCATCTACTCCAATTTCAATAATCAACTACAATAATACTTTGCGATCTACTTTTGAATGTGCTTCCACTTTTCGATTCTCTTCACGATTGGATTGAAACTAGGAATGGGTTGATTGATTCTCGTGACCGATTGAAATTAGGGCTAGGTTGATCGATTCTCTTCACGTTCAAAAAGTTATTGAAATAGAAGGAAAATAAAGTTGGGAATTAAGTTGGGAATTAGGGATGGTTTTTAGAAGAGGAAATTAATTGGTAATGAACTAGGGATTGCGCCTCTGTACTTTTCGAAGTCAACGATGGGGTAATGAACCAAGGTAGAGTACATAGAGCTAAATTGAAATCCTAATTTAGTTTATACATTTTGTTTTATTAAAATTATTAATGTTTCTATTTATAATATTATAGAATTATTGCATCTTACTAAAAAAAAATTATTTTTATTTTATTTCAAATTTTGTGTTATTTTTTTAAATCTATATATACAGGGGCGGATCCAGGAATTTGGTCCTGTGGGGGCTAAAGATCTATGCTAAATAATCGAAATACAAAAAAATATTCTGACCAAATAATCAAACTTAAAACTCATATTTCATTCATCAGAAAATATATGAGAATATTCAAAAAAAGGAGGTGAAGTTTGAGAAAAATAACCTTCACAAATTACTTTAATCACATATTATATCCCGTTATGACCCCAAAAGAACCTAATACATCTATGTATCTTAATTACAAGTTTAAATTACCCCAGTTATATTAATAATTGACCGCATCAATTTCTTTATTTTTGAAATCAGTCCATAATAGACGATACGGAGCTAGATCAATATTTTTTGGGGGTGGAGGGGGATAGGGATGAGGCAAATATTTGTACTATAGTGTATTAAATAAAAAACTAATATGAAGAAACCGTATTACAAAAAATAATTTGAATTCTTTTGATAGTTATTAAGAAATAAATCAAATTAAAAAAAATATATTAAGAAAGAAAATAATAAAAGCAAAATTATCAAGGAAAAAAAGAAATTGAAAGAAGAATTGTTATGGAAAAAGACTAAAATTGTAATGGAATAATATAGAATAAGTCACATTTTTGAAAAATAAATCTCTTAGGCTCTCTGGTTGGGCCAGTATGTGAAGAAGTGGGAGGCTTGGGATCGAATACCTTATGCAACAACATTGTTTTAATTTTCAAAATAAAAGACGTTACTCCGCCGAGTTTCGAACCCAGGTCCTATAAAAACCTTACAAGTACCTAACCATTAAGCCAATGAGCAAGTTTTGCAAAGATATTTAATCGTTTCATAAATATATATATTTGAGTGGGGGCTGTAGACCCCACTAGCCCTTACCTAGGTCCGCCCCTATATATATATATATATATATATATATATATATATATGGGCGATTTATGATCAGACCATGAGGTTTAGTCATTTTACAAAAATATATATATCACAGGGAATTTTCAATAATTATGCTTCAAGAGGGTTTGAATGTAAATCAGCCGTTGTAAGGATCAATATAACTCGATGAAAAGATATGTTTTGAATTCGACCTAATAAAATCAAATAAAAAAAATATAATTAAATAAAGTCGTTCGTTTGAGTTCAATGTATAGCCAGAAAAATATATCAAGTGCATCTATATAAAATTAAGGGTAATTTATATAGACGCCCATTGCTATTATACTAATTACAAGAACTTACCATTTTGTTTCAAATACAACAAAAATGCCCCCTCAGTCAAAAACTGGATATGAAAATGCAAATTTGATATCACATAATAGGTTTTCATTGCAACTTTGGTACCAAACCGAATTTTTCTCCAAAATAAATTGCAAGTTACCCCTTATGAAATACATAATGTTCAATTATTTATCCCCTATAATTTGAAAAAATCAATTTACCCCTATAAAAAAATTAATAAAATAATTTACTCCTTTCAGCTGGAGAGTGTAACTCACATACCAAAATTTTCATAATAAAAGGAGATAAAGTGCTCTATTTTAAATAACAAGGGATTCCAAAGTTGCAATGAAAACATTTACTGTAATAGTAAATTTGCATTTTTGTATTCAATGGTACCAAAGTTGCAAGTTGGCCTATTCTCTTGTTAAAAAAAACTAATTTCTCCATTTTATTTTTACAGGAAAATTGCTTTTTTGGTACCATAGGATAGGCTGACTTGCATTTTTGGTACCGTTGGATATGAAAATGCAAATTTGGTACCATATATAGGATAGGTTTTCATTGCAACTTTGGTACCAAACCCAATTTTTCTACAAAGTTAATGGCAATTTACCCCCTAATAAATGCATAATGTTCAATTTAACCCCCCGTGGTTTAAAAAAGAGCATTTTACCCCTTGAAATTTTGTAAAAATTTCACATCGCCTCTCCCTGATATTTTTATAGGCGGCACTTAATCCACTTTTATTATGATAATGTGATTTTTTACCCATTGTATTATGATAAATGTGGCAATTTATCCTTTAAAGTTAAATAAAATAGTTTGCATGCATACTCTCAATTTCGGCAAATGAGTTACAATCTCCGGCGGAAGGGGTAAATTACTTCATTAAAATTTTACAGGGGGTAAATTGAATTTTTTTCAAATTATAGAGGGATAAATTGAACATTATGCATTTCATAGGGGGTAAATTTCCATGAACTTTGTAGAAAAATTGGGTTTGGTACCAAAATTGCAATGAAAACATACCTTATGGTACCAACTTTGCATTTTTATATCCAATGGTAAAAAAATTGCAAGTCAGCCTATCCTATGGTACCAAAAAAAATTATTTTCCGTTATTTTTACATATTAAATTTGTCATATAAGCTATTTTTATTTTCAATATTTACCGAACAAATTAATTAAAGTGAGCCCCTGTTCAGTCATGACCCTAAATTATCTCTCCATCATCGCCCCCATTCATCAGCTCAAGAGATTTTACATTCCCAAAATTATTTGTCCCTGTATTCTGATTACTCATTATTTGGGATAAAAGAATGACTTTTGGGCTATTTAGAGATGAATTCACAGTTATTTTGGATGATTGCTGCAGATTTTTGGATAATAATTGATTCCTCTTACCGGCAATGAACTACGGTACATAGTTTAATTTTTTTTCCCTTTTTCTTCAGTATTTAAGTATACATAAGTTGTGATCCCCAAAAAAAAAAGTATAATAAGTTGTTAATTAATTATGATACAAGTTTATTATTGAAAATTTTAGAGTTAAAAGAACATTATAAACTTTTACTGTATCTACATTTTTTTGGCGCCCTTCACTCTAAAACTCACCCGCCAAAATCAGAGAAAATCAGGAAAGATTATATCAAATCATTGAAGATTTTTCTCTATGCTTATCTAATCAAAATTATTCAGAATTGCCTATAAAAGAACATTGGCTTTCATCCCTTTTACCCCATGAATTTTTACACGACTTCATCCCTTCTCTGCACCTCATAATTTTGCACTAATTAATTGGTAAATCAGTTCTTAAGCCTTTACTTTAATTTATTTTTATGTTCATTAATGCTCTTTTTATCTCCTTATTGTATCAAAGCCTGTCTTGACGTAATATGTGTTCTAGTATTGGCCATATGCAATTTATTATTTCAATCTATTGTATCTTTAACTTTATGTTTGTTACCATAGTCTGTTATGCTCATAGATTTACCATTAACTTTTTACTTATAAGATTTGAATCAAAATTATATTTTCATCGTAGGTTGCTTTATGAGTTTTGAAAATTTTCAATTGATTATTTTTTGTCAGAGCATGATGAGACAAGGATTCTTTTTTACTCTTATACATTATGAATTCAGATCTGATTTTTTGTTCAATTAGGCTAAATTAAATGTTGTATGTGTATAATGTTTGTCTATTACACGATATTTGACGGAGATTACTGGAGGGGATTTAAATCAAAACATGATTTGGGATTAATTTTGATTTAAATGCGTGTTTATTATGATTATTAATTGTGCATAACCTACTCAGTTTCTATTGGATTAGGTCCGAAAATGAATGCTCTTTTGAACCGTAAAAAGGAATTGTCAAGTGCAATGGCTGCAGCAAATAAAACACAAGATCTTAAGCGTAAGGCAATGTTGTCAAGTGCCCTGGCTGCAGCTGATCCTATGGCTAATAGCACAATCGAACCTTCTTTGCCACGAAATTCGACTGGTAATTCTTTTAATCTCATCTCAGTTAGATTCAATTGTCTGTAAAGTTGTTAACTATTGGTACTTTTCATTTTTTTTTCATTCTCATAGCTTTAAATAAAAATAAAAGGATAACTTTTACTTCGACCAAGACTTTTGGCAACTCAAACAACACAAATACATCGGCTAGACATGTTGCAATGAATATTGACATTTTGAATGAGTCTCATAGGCAGAGGGGTTCAGATGAGCACATAAGTTCTAATGTTAGAGGTAATATTGATTAAATCATGCTTCTTTTTTGTATTTAAAAATTCATTTTTATAAACTAAAGGAAATTTTCTTCGTAGAATCTGTGGAAGAAATCATTGATACATCTGAAGGCACCCAAGGTACATTCTAGAAGTCATTTAGCATTTTTCTGATTTTTTTTAAGTCAATTTTTTTCTATATAAGAATCATTTTCCTTTGATAGAAGGACAAATGAATGTGAAGAGGAAGATGACTAAGCGTGGCCCTACTAAAGGGTGGAATACCCAACTGCATACAAGAAAATATGGGGAGAAGCCAAAGATTGATATTCCTGAGGGACTCGACAAGCCAGTAGGTGAGCACAGCTCAAAGCATGCTTCACAAATCGGGATTCTCGTTAAGCTTGAGGCACCTATGCAAGTTGAAGGTTGGGCAAAAATTCCAGAAGACACGAAGGAACATCTTTTCAAAAAATTGTTTGTAAGGGATCATCTTAATTTTTTTCTTTTTTTTTATCTCTTTTAATGCACTTCTATAATATAAACATCATTTGATGATAACTGATTAATTTGTAGGATAAGCTCAACTATGAACATGAAAAGAAGCATGTAATGAAGTGTATTGAGAGGTCATTCGCAAAACAGTATTCTACCTTCCGCTCGAATGTTCATAAACATTACAAGAAGTGGAGAGACGAAGTTGGTGTGGAACTAGCCAAAGAACACATTTATGAAAAACTTGCTAATCGTTCTGAAGATTGGCTATGGCTTTGTGACTTTTTTGAGACAGAAAATTTCAAGGTAAATGTGCTAAATGTCAAAATTCAACATGAGTACTAGGCTTAATTAATATGCTAGTTAACTTATTGTTAAACCATTTTTTTCTTAATTTGCAGAAAATTTCAGAAACACAATCTAAAAATAGATCCAAGTTGAAGACCCAACACAAACTTGGGACAAAATCTCGTGCAGCTCATCAGTATGAGAAAGTAAGTTTTGATAATTTATATGATTTAGAATACAATATTGTAAATATAAACTGACATTTACAAATTTCACGAAATAGACGTTGGATGACATTGACATGTACAAGACTGAATATTATAACTCCAAGAATGGATGGGCTGACGAAGTAGTTGAGGCTAATCATGTATGTATAAATTAATATTTTCTTTTTAAGTTCATGGGCTATTCAATAGTTTTGTTCTATGTTCATAGGAACTAATATATTAATTTAATTATTTGAATATTTGTATAGGCACAAATGAAAGAATTACAAGAACAACAAAGTTCTCTACCTGAAGGAGCTCCTCGTATGAGTTCGGAACAAATCTGCATTGAGGTCCTCGGAGAGACCGCGTCATACGTCAAATCAAAAGTTGTAAAGCGCAGAAAACTAGTTGGGGAGCACATTCCAGTTTCTGAATCATTTGAGTATCAAAAACGGTTGGAAGAAGAGCTATCAACAACAAAAGCTACTATGAAAACTCTCGTACAATGTTTAGAGAAGATGAGTGGAAAAAGCATGTCTGAAATACTTAATCTAGAGGAGTGGTAAGTAACACTTTGCAAAATTCTTAAATTATATATATATATATATATATATATATATATATATATATATATATATATATATATATATATATATATATATATATTAAGTTCTTATTTTACATTAAAGCTCTACTAATTTTCTATTTTTTTCTTTAATGCAGATATGGATCTTGGAATAGAAGGAGATTTATTATGTCATAGTGAATACTCTGTCAATTTTAATTTAGGATTATGAGTTTTAATATTGCTATTTTAATTAGGAGCTTGAAGAATAAATTTTTTATTGGGAATTATGCATTTTTTAATATGATATCTTCAGTTAGTTTGGTTTTATAATCAATAGTTTTGTGCTAATATTTTGTTTTATAGAAATGATGCATATTGGATGATGAAATTGTTATGATTGTTAGTTGGTTTTAGTTTGAATTTGAAGTTTTGCTTGAGTTTGGTATGATTGTTAATTTTATTGAACTCGTATGGAGCACTAATCAAGTCTAATGTGAGTCTAACTTGAAGGTATTGGTATGTTTTTGGTTAAATCATAACAATCTCTAATTAATTTGATGTAAAGAAAAAGTTCTATATTTACATATGAAAATTAATACTAAGATATATTAAAAATCAAGTAAGATTTACTAGATTTATACAAAATTTGTTGCTATACTATATTTACATCGATTATATTAAACTTGTTGTATTTATTAATATAATTTTTATGTTCATTAATGCTCTTTTTATCTCCTTATTGTATCAAGGCCACGTAATATGAGTTGTAGTATTGGCCATATGCTATTTATTATTTCAATCTATTGTATCTTTAACTACATGTTTGTTACCATAGTCTGTTATGCTCGTAGATTTTCCATTAACTTTTGACTTATAAGATTTGAATCAAAATTATATTTTCATTGCATAGGTTGCTTTATGAGTTTTGAAAATTTTCAATTGATTTTTTTGTCATAGCATGATGAGACAAGAATTCTTTTTTACTCTAATGCATTATGAATTAAGATCTGATTTTTTGTTAAATTAAGCTAAATTAAATGTTTTATGTGTATAATGTTTGTCCATTAGTTGACTTAAAATTATATTTATTAATATAATTTTAACTATCATCTTAAACTCGTTGTTGTAGAATTACACTTAACTATATTAATTGGGTTTTGATATAACTCTAAGAGCCATTATCAACCATCATATATTGGTTGCTAGGAATTTAACTTTAGAGACCATAAAGTTTGTTGCTGCGAATTTACACTCAGTGACCGAAGTTGATGGTTGTTGACTGCCCAGTAGAGTAGGCTAGTTGCGACCATCTTAAATTTGTTGCTGTGAATATAATTATAGCTGCCATCTAAAACTCGTTGCTATGAATTTACTCTTAGTGACTATAGTTCTTGGTTGTTGACATATAAATCAAGAGTGCAAGTAGCGACCATCTCAAAATTGTTGCTCTTAATAAATTTTAGCAACCGTCTTAAACTCGTTGTTAGGTACTCGCATAGAGCGACCATCATAAATTTGTTGCAAAATATTTATGCTTAGCGACAATAAAAATTGGTCGGTGAATTCTTATCAGTAGAGTGTATAGCGACTACTTTACACTTGTTGCTATCAATATAAATTTACTGACCAAGTCTCACTTGTTGCTGGGGAATTCGCACTTAGCGACCATAATAATTGGTTACTAACATCCAACTCGGGAAACGGGTGCAACCATTCAAAATATTCATTGCTAAATATGGTCACTGTAGATGTTTGGCAACGTCGACCATGAAATTCCTCGCTATATGAACTAGACATGGTCACTGTACTTGTGTCAGATCTTTAGTGACCTTCCACAACCACCGATTGTTCGTTGGTCACAGAAAAATTGGAACAAACAGATTTTAGTGACCGATTGATTTCTAGTTGCAAAATACGGGTATATAGCAACCATTTCAACTTCGTTGCTGAGAATTTGGTCGCTAAACCAAATATTTGTTGTAGTGAAAATTCTGGATGGATCGTTTACAAAGAAAAGCAATAATCAAAGGCAAGAAGTAAAACCATTAACGAAATTAAGAACGCAATGATATGGAGGTAAAGTTCTGCAACAATAATGGATATTATTGAGTTCTATTGTTATCAATGTATTCTTGTGTAATCTCAGAATTAAGAGAATTCGTAGTTGTCTTATACAACGAATAACTAGGTATTTATATTATGCTAAACCTAGTATTACAAGGAATCATAGTCCTAGTTGGACTCGGCCCAACCTATCCTTCCTGGGTCCGGAGTGTAATCTTTACTCGGAGCGAGCGGCATCAGGCAGGGTCAGTAAGAAGATCCCGATCCTTTGTAATTGGTCGAACCGGTCTTATAATCTCTGTTCGATCTGATCAGTATGTAGGGTGCGAAATAGCCCCCATCAGTACTCCCTCACTTCTTCGAGCGTATAGATAATAGGAGCTCGTAGAAGTAGATAAATCTGATCGACTGTTTCTTTTCTATGAACGGAGCCTCGTTAAAAACCTTACTTAAGAAAAAACCCAGTGGGAAAAAATCTTAAGTAAGGAAAAGAGTGCTACGTATCATAGATAGTCGTTTCTTCTGTCTAATCGTGGATCGCCACGCGTCTATTCAGGAGGCTTTTTGTATCCTTCCGTTTTTGGCGGGAATTTGAGTAGCTGTGATAAGTTCGAAACGTCTTTTCTCATTTCCTTATAAATAGGTGACTTTCGAGTTTGCCATTTCTCTTTTATATTTGCTTTTAGATCGCAGTCATTTTCTAGTTTGGTCGTTCGTCGTATAAAATTTTCCTTTCATCGACCTTCTTCTTCCGAGAACTAGAATATAGATGGCTTCCGTTAGAAGATCTTCTTCTTCTCCTAGAGAGATCATTGCCCCCGATAACGAGGAGGAGTTACATTCTAATCCTCTGGGTGAACAGACTACGGTATCTGACCTTGTTATCCCTGTAGAAGATACTTACAAGGTACGAATCCTTTCCGATGCGGATGTAGCCGCCCGAGCCAAAAAGGGCAAAGGTACTGTTCCTCAGATTTCTGAACCAATTGAGGATGTAGCTTGCGCATATACAGAGGAAACGTTCCCTGAAGTCGTGAATAACTATACCAAATATTTTCCGGAAGGTTCTGAAATGATTCTTCCATCCCCTACTGATAGGGTCACTTCTCCACCGGAGGGATGTCGAGCCTTTTACACGGCTCACTTTAATAGCGGACTGCGTCTTCCTTTATCTCCCCTTTTTCTGGAAGTTCTAAAAACTTTCAGCGTGTGCTTGACACAACTGGTTCCAAATTCTGTTGCTTTTGTGGTTTGTTTTTCCGTTCTGATGATTGCAAAGGGATTTAAACCTTCTTTCCGTAATTTTACGCAACTTTTTCGTTTTAATATTTCTAGTTCTTCAAACCGTGGATACTTCTTCGCTAGTCAGCGGCCCAGCCGAGCAATCTTTGATGCTCCGGTTTCTAGTAATCCTTCTTGGAAATCTCATTTCTTCTTTGTTCGTCCTCCGCCTAATCTCCGTTTGGCGGATGGTTCGATCACGCCTTTCTCGTGGGATCATGGTTCCAGGTGGATTCCCGGAGGTCGCTCACCGACTGGTGAACTTGTTCCTGACGATGTACAGTTTATCACTGAGATTCCCGAGATGCGTACAAACAAATATCAAAGCGCTCTTCTGATTGGGGAATCTTTTCTTCGTAAAGCGGGGTTAAGCGTCCATAATTTTCCCATCAGTTCATCATCTGAGCCTCTAGGTTAGCATTTTATTTGATCTTTAGTATTGTCACTATACTTTTTATATGGAGAAACTAACTTTATTTTGTTTCTTTCTCAGCTCATATGGTAGAAAGCTCCCGACACTCTTCGAAGGGAAAAATGGTGCTGTCGAAATCTTCCAAGTCAGTGGAGAATAATCCTATCGAGCAGAGGGCGTCTCGAAAGAGGAAATTGGAATTGGGTCACGAATCCGAGGAGAATAGAGAGGAATCTCCGGATTCTCCACGCGAGTCCCCTATTCGTCAGGGCATGGGATCCGGTTATCCTCCGCTTCATCTTAGAACATCTTTGGGTATTCGAGGATGTCGTAGCTGGTCGATGCCTCATCCCACTAATAATCCAGTTGATAGAAAGAGGAGTTACTATGGACGTTCTGGTGACGACCTTTCTTTACTCGGGGATAAACATCCAAATCCTACTCTGGTCGAAATGATCGAGGATCATTTAGAGGGAAGGAGGGCCGCTGGTTATTCCGAGAAGGATTCTCTTATTCATGATAATAACGAGAATGCGGTCGATAAGGCGACCCGTATTCTTTTATCTGGCGTTCATACTCGCGATCTTAATAAGCTTCTTCATAAGGATCCTTTGGAGAAATTCCAGCGAGCTTCTCTCTATGCTGAAAAGGTGAGATCCTTTTTCTTTCTATTATTTTGATGAAGTGATCTTTTAAGATTTTCTCAATTTGCTAACTTGTTTCTTTCTGACCCTTTCGTTATTTCAGGTCAACACCTGTCTGACATCATACGCCTATGAAAATTCTCTTTGGAAACAACAGTGCGATTTCCTTGAAGAGAAGTATAAAGCTTTACTTCACAAGTCTTCTGGTTCAGAAGTTGGTCCCTCAACATCTTCCTCTATTCCTGTCGTAGAGACTCGTGCTGCCGGGACCAAAGACCAAGAAATGCTAGATAGAGCGATAGAGGTTTCTCGCGCTCAGGAACAAACCAATCAAATGGCAAGAAAATTAGAAGAATTGCAGTTGCAGAGCACGACTCGGATTAGTGAGCTTGAATCTCAAGTGTCAAGCCTTGAAGCTTCTTTAGAGGACTATGAAAACGACGTCCCACTTAGGCAAAGAGATCGATATGTTAGGAAATCCGACGAACAAGTAGTTCGAGAATTCCTCAACTCTCCTGTTCATATGGCGTTGGTGTACCGGATGGTCGGTCCTCTTCTTGAGAATACCTTTAAAAAATCGATTCATCAACTGGTCGCTTTGGAGATGATCGAGGATCGTCGGAAGGAGTATTTTAAGGCAGCTCATATCCGGTTGAACCGTTATGGCGAGCTTTATTCTTCTTCTGAGGTTCCAGATGTCGAATATCAAGGTTTTCCTCTGGCTCATCTTGTCGAGGAATTTGGAAATCCATTGCCGATTCCTCCTTCTGATGTTAACGATGAGCTCGATAATACTTTCATCGATCCAGTAGATGAAGAAGAAGACGAAGACGATATAGGCATGACTGAGGTCGTCAATAGTGAGCAGAAGATTTCGGATAGCGACCAGGCTTCTTAAAGTAGTGATTTATTTTTGAAATAATCTTTGTAATTATCCGCTTGTAGGTTAAATTGTAGCTTAGCTTTCCCTACTTTGTACACTAAACGTTTCTTATTCAGACAGTCGTGTCCTTTCACATTCGCTGTAATGATTCAGACAAGTCATTTAATTTGCCGTAATCATTATGTATGTGTCTTTTCAAATTCTAGCGTTTGCTCCAAGGTCAGTTTTCCTGTTTCGCGCCCTTTCTTCGGGTTAGTCGCGTCTTTTCGTGCAGTATAAATACGAGAGGTAAAATTTGACTTGTCTTTTTTACTGCTATACTCCTCTCTTAACATAATACTCTTTCTTGAGCTAGTCGATAAACTTCCTCGATATTAATTTATATTTTTCCGTAATCCGATCATGAGTAACCTTTTCGGTAATACTTCGAAGCGACCTTCTCGTGAGGGCGCTAGGGATAATAGATCGAAGAAATTTCGAAGAGAAGGGCCTTCGATGGAGCCTCCTCGTTCGTCCTCAGTTAGTAGCTCGATGATCGATACTCCTATTACCACGTCCCAACCTTTATCAGAAGTTAGTTCGTCGCTCCTCCAACCAAACTTTTCTTCTACCCCCGCGGGAGGTAATAGGTCTTCCCCAGGTCGATTAGCTTTCGGAGATCCATCCAACATGGAACCGGTTTACGACATACCTGTTTCTTCAGGTTTTTCTTCTTACGAGTATGGATCTCATGGAGGGGATTTTGTTAGTTCCCTTCCTTTTTCTACTTCTACTGCCCTGCTAGTTAGTGAAGGGCAAGTCGGTGATGGTTTTTCTGTCAATCCTTCCATAACGCAGTCTATTTCGCAATATGGTCCTGAATATCTATTTCATGATACCACTGTAACGACTGCTTCTTTTGAGTCTGGGGGACCTTCTGGGGGTCGATCTGGGTCGAGGTCAGGTCGTCGGACCGTTATATCTGCTTCCGGCAAAGAGACCTCTGTTAGTCCCAACGAGCGGGATTCCCCTCGTCCGTTAGATGATCGCTGTGTGCTTATGCAGGTTAATGACATTCTTTTGTCGGAGACTCCACGTTCCGACGGTGTCCCTTTGACAAGCGAGCTGCCTGGTTCTGTTGAACCTGATGCTTTGTCTTGGGACTTAGGTATGAGTACTATTTTGCCCGGCGAATTGAGGAAGCTCGAAGGTACTTCCAATGTTCGCCTTGTTCAATCTTTGGTGAAGATATGTGAGCAGGTAGACATTTTTGTTCTTTGTTTTGAATTCTTTGTTGTACAGTGGTTTTTCTTACTCTTTCTGTTTTTAGGGCAAGTATTTTGCACTCCAGCTGGGTGTGCAAAATGATGAACTGTGGAATAGTCGGAGAGCTCTTCAAGGTCAGCTGGAGTCGGAGAAAGCTAAAACCAGGGGTTTGGAGCTGCAGCTGCAACTTGCTAAAGATGATCTCCAAAAGTTAGAGGCTGACAAAGTTATTCTTGAGAAAGAGAAAGGCGACCTAGTTCAGGCTGCCGCGTCGGCAGAGGGATCTCGTCAACAGGCATATGATGATGGTTATGATGCCGGTTATCTTAAGCGCCAGGAGGAGTTGATGGCGTTTGCTGGCAACTTGACTCCTCGGAGGACTGTTTCTGGTAGTCGACTTGCTGATCGTTCTTCTTAGCGACTTTAGTTTGACCTGGCAGGCCTTGGACTGTCTATTTTTTTTGTGCAGTTATTTGGGCTGAAATTTTTGTAATAGAAGGAGTAGAAATTTGAAAACGATGATCTTTTGTAGGCAGATTCTTGCCTGATCAAATGTCTCCTGTATATATACTTTGTTATGCTCGTTCTTCCCTTGTGCATGGATATAGTCATCATGAAATAATCATTATGGAGTAGCATACTCGCGTTTCTAGATAGAGAAAAGATAGCTTGTCCTTGTTTTATCACTGTTTTAGTAACTGATTTTGCTTTTGCCAATCACAACTTTTGTCGATCAAACTTTGTATACTCCATTCTGGTCGATGTTCGATCCGTGCTTTGTAAATTTGTCCCTTTATGACATATTTCTTATATAAGGAGGTTATTGTTCCACCTGTTTGAACTTCGCTTTTCTTCTCATCAAAGGGAAATTTCCCTCTCCGTGCTTTTCATAAATCCATGTCTTTCATCATTAACTTTTTAACTATACTTTTCTCTAGCCAGTATATCATACTCTTGATATGGGAGGAATTGGAAAATGTAATAATTCTGGCCAGATCTGACCCGTTCAGACCTCCTTCAGCAATTCTTTGGAAAATTAGGCAGTGACGGCCTTATAGTTTCGAATAGGGAGGGCTATTCTCCTGATTTCGATGTCAGATTTCTTGGATTCTAAGTGGAATTCTTGTATGGCCAACTTAGTAGTCCCCCAATGATGTATGAGGCAGTTACGACCCCCGTATGGTGGAGGCTCTGGTCGTTTTTAGGCAATTATTCTCTTTCAACGGTTCAACTTTGCATGCCTTCGTTGAGGAGTTCTTAATATTTTCTATTAGGCGACCCTCATATATGATCGTGCAGATCGTTTTGGTCTTTGAACTTCTTTAAGTTTTCTTGGATTATTTTGTTGATCGCTTCGATCTGTAGATTTGTTTCTCCCCGATCAGTTGAATCGATCAGACGGGCGCCGTTCCAACTTACTTGCATTTATTTCGGGAAGTCAAAGGGTCGCGTTCTCGTCCCTTGATTAAACTCCTATCGTCCGTAGGATCATTCTCACGGGCGCCTATAAATAAGTAGGCAGTTTCCTTATTTTCCATTCATAACAATGGATATCTCGGTTTCCTTAGATTTCATTTTGCCTTCAGATCCCATAATGTTTAAGAAGTCACATTATCGTGATTTGTTCGTTCGCAGTAAAGGAATTGTCCCCAGTCTTGTATTGACGGGTCCCATGTCAGCCCTTCCTTGTATCGACGGATCCCATGAGATCTCCGCTTTAGTCTTCATCACTTTAGAGGTCCGTGGTTTCCGTCTGCACATGGGGGGTTCATACTTGCCAGTCACCCTCGCTCTTGGATGTGACTTCCGGAGTGATAGATCGCCGGGGTGGCTGGTAAACTTACCGTTTCACGACGGTCCCGAAGAGATGCTGCTCTAGAGTAAAATGTTTTATAGATAAAGTAAAAGCAGTATCTTCTTCTGGGTGAGTGAGCATTGCTAGCTTATCTGGCTGGTAGTGTTCATTTCATCTGGAATCACATACGATCTTCAGAGCCCTGCCATCGAACCAAAGAAGTCGACCATCCTGAGCAGCATGCTTCTTAGGTGGTTTATTATGATCGATGAGGTACTAGGGAGGAGATTGGTGTTTCCGTGGACATTGTCGTGAAGATAGTCGATCCCGTAGGATCAATTTAACTAGATCATTGTAACGATCTTTAGATAGCAAGCAGATTTTTGTAACGTAGAATATTTGTATGTAATTGATTTGATGAATAAAATATTATTTATTTCTTGCATTTTCTTTGTCGTTTGATAATTTTATTTACGAGGAGTAATTTCCGAGCAGATGAATTCATACTTGATTTACCTTTCAAAACTTTAGGAGTATCAGCGGATCTTATTTAGATCGTTAGGAGTAGATCGAGGAGTTTTTATTGAGCGTATCAATGTGTACTCAATCTTGCTATAATTTAGACTTAGGATTTCATAACAAAATCCTTCTTTGTCGTTGTAATTAATCGAGGAGTTTTTATTGAGCGGATCAATATTTACTCAACTCGTTTCGTTTAGACTTAGGTTTTTAACCCAAAAATCTCTTTGATCGTTGAACATATATCGAGGAGTTTTTATCGAGCGGATCGATGTTTACTCAACTCGTTTTGTTTAGACTTAGGTTTTTAGTACCTGAAGTCTTTTAATCATTATAGATATATCGAGGAGTTTTTATCGAGCGGATCGATGTTTACTCAACTCGTTTTGTTTGGACTTAGGTTTTAATACCTGAAGTCTTTTAATCATCATAGATATATCGAGGAGTTTTTATCGAGCGGATCGATGTTTACTCAACTCGTTTTGTTCAGACTTAGGTTTTTAATACCTGAAGTCTTTTAATCATTATAGATATATCGAGGAGTTTTTATCGAGCGGATCGATGTTTACTCAACTCGTTTTGTTCAGACTTAGGTTTTTAATACCTGAAGTCTTTTAATCATTATAGATATATCGAGGAGTTTTTATCGAGCGGATCGATGTTTACTCAACTCATTTTGTTTAGACTTAGGTTTTTCGCACCTGAAGTCTTTTAATCATTATAGATATATCGAGGAGTTTTTATCGAGCGGATCGATGTTTACTCAACTCGTTTTGTTCAGACTTAGGTTTTTAGTACCTGAAGTTTTTTCGTTAATAAAATTGAACGAGGAGTTTTTATTGAGCGGATCAATGTATACTTCGACTCGTTTTAATTTAGACTTAGGTTTTTCGTACCAAAAGTCTTTTTGATCGTTGAATATATTTGTCGAGGAGTTTTTGTCGAGCGGATCGATGTTTACTCAACTCGTTTTGTTTTAGACTTAGGTTTTTCGTACCAAAAGTCTTTTTGATCATTAAATATATACGTCGAGGAGTTTTTATCGAGCGGATCGATGTTTACTCAACTCGTTTTGTTTTAGACTTAGGTTTTTCGTACCAAAAGTCTTTTTCGTTAATAAAATTGAACGAGGAGTTTTTATTGAGCGGATCAATGTATACTCGACTCGTTTTAATTTAGACTTGGGTTTTTCGTACCAAAAGTCTTTTTGATCGTTGAATATATTTGTCGAGGAGTTTTTATCGAGCGGATCGATGTTTACTCAACTCGTTTTTGTCGTCAGGATGAGGAGTGTTTATTGAGCGGATCAATGTATACTCGACTCATTTATAATTCAGACTTAGGTTTATCACCAAAAAGTCTTTGTTGCTGTTGATATAGATCGAGGAGTGTTTATTGAGCGGATCAATGTATACTCGACTCGTTTCGTTCTAATATTTATCAATATGCTAGTGTAATTCCACAGAGCGTTAATCGAAATAATTGATGTATAGAAAATGCTAAAATTTTTACTATTTGAACTCTAGGCTAGGGCCTTCGTTACAAGGATTAAAACTTGATAAAGTAAAAATAAAACAATGCAGTATAATCTGCTAAAATTTATTTACCATAGTATTTCCTAAGGTTGACTGCGTTCCAGGTTCTTGGTAAGGCTGTCCCATCCATGTGTGCAATTTTGTATGAACCTTTCTTTCCTACGCCAATGACGATGTAAGGTCCATCCCAATTTTGTTGTAACTTTCCCACATGCTTGGATACTTCTACCTTTTTCAAAACCAAGTCTCCTTCTTTGAAGGTTCGGACGCGTACTTTTTGATTGTATGCTTTCTCCATATTTGCCTTAGTGGTTTGTAGGCGTACAGCAGCTTTATCTCTTAAGGCTTCTGTTAAATCAACGTCATTTTCCCTCGCCTTTTCATTTTCTTCTTTATTGAACATCTCTATTCTTGGAGTTGGAATTAAAGTTTCCACAGGGATAACAGCTTCCGACCCATACATCAAGCTGAATGGGGTTTCCCCAGTTGAATTTCTTACCGTAGTTCGATTAGCCCACAAAACTCCTGGTAGCTCATCGAGCCATTTTCCTTTGGCGGCTCCTAACCTTTTTTCCAAAGATTTTATTATCTCTCGGTTTGCTACTTCAGTTTGTCCATTTGCTCGAGGATGTCCTACCGAGGTAAAATTTTGTTGAATTCCGAGTCTTGTACACCATTCTATTATCTGTTTTCCCGCGAATTGAGTTCCATTATCGGAGATAAGGACCCTTGGGATGCCGAATCGACATACTATGAATTTCCAGAGGAAGTTAATAACTTGGAATTGGGTTATTCGTGCGAGGGCGACGCATTCTATCCATTTGCTAAAGTATTCTACAGCGACCAGGACATAGGATTTCTTTGATCTAGCTGTTGGGAAAGGTCCCACGATGTCCATTCCCCATTGATCGAATGGCCAACAAATCGGGATAGGGTGCATATTTTCTGCTGGTCGATGGCATATGTTAGCATGAATCTGGCAGTGATGACATTCTTGGACATATTGAGCGGCATCTTTATTGATGGTTGGCCAATAGTAACCTGTTCTGAGACATTTTAAGGCCAATGCCCTCGATCCACTGTGATTTCCTGCGTCTCCTTCATGTATTTCTCGCAGTATATCCATGGTTTGTGATTCAGGGATGCATCTCAGGAGAATTCCCGATACTGATCGTCTGTAGAGTTTTCCTTCTATAAGTGTATACTTTGGGGCTCGATATTTTATTTTCCGAGCTTCATTCTGATCAGATGGTAGTTTTCCATCTTGAAGATAGTCTTTCATTGGGTTCATCCAGTTTTCTTCGGCTTCTTCGATTTCCATTATATCGATTATCGGTATTTCATCGATATCGATTGCTGGTGTATTAGATATCAACCAGTTAATCACCCGTTCGGTCTTTCCGTCATGGGATCCTGTGAATTTTGATAGCTGATCGGCCCATTTATTTTCCGAACGTGGGATGTTCTGGATACTGAAGCTTTCAAATTTCCCAGCTAGAGATTTCACTTTGGCGAGGTATTTGATCATATTGAACTCTTTAGCCTCGTATAGGCCTTCTATTTGTCTTTGTACTAATTCCGAATCAGTTAGTACCTTAAGACTCTTTATGTTGGCTTTTATCGCCATCTCCATTCCTGCGATTAACGCTTCATATTCGGCTTCATTGTTTGTTACGACGAAGTCCAATGTTATCGCGTAATTCAAATCTTCCTTATTTGGTCCAGTGAAGTTAATTCCGGCGCCTCCCCCTTCTCGGTATGAAGCACCGTCGACATGCATTAACCAAGTTTGATCCTCGATCATCAAAACATCGTTGTTGTGGCATCTCGACGATTCAGTGGCCTGCGTCGGTGTTTCTAGTATAAAATCGGCCAACACCTGGGCCTTGATGGCAATCCTCGGTTTGTAGTCTACCTCGAACTGGCTGAGTTCGATGGCCCATTTGATTAGTCGTCCGGAGGCTTCTGGTTTTGCTAGGATTTGTCTTAACGGTTGATTCGTCAAAACGATGATTTTGTAGGTTAAGAAGTAGGGTCGGAGTTTTCGTGCAGCCACTACTAAGGCCAGCGTGAATTTTTCTATTTCCAAGTAATTCTTCTCCGCCCCTTGTAATAACTTGCTGAGATAATAGACAGGCTTATGCTCTGAACCCTCTATCTTAATTAGGACTGAGCTAACGGCCGTATCGGAGATGGAGATGTATAAGTACAATGGTTCTCCTTCTGTCGGTTTGGCCAACATCGGAGGGGATGTTAAATATTCTTTGAGTTGTTCGAAAGCTCGTTCACATTCTTCGGTCCAAACGAAGTTTTTCGCTTTTCGAAGTGTTTGGAAAAAGGGCAAGCTTCTATCCGCCGATTTAGATATAAATCTATTCAACGCTACGATTTTCCCAACCAAGCTTTGCACTTGAGAGATGGTCTTGGGAGGTTTCATTTCAGTTATGGCTCGAATTTTTTCTGGGTTGGCTTCTATTCCTCGCTGGTGTACCAAATATCCCAAAAATTTTCCTGACTTAACACCGAAGGTGCATTTTGCGGGGTTCAACTTCATACGATATTTTCTTAAGATTTGGAAACATCGATCTAGATGTTTTACGTGATCTGCTTCATTCATACTTTTAACTAACATGTCGTCTACATAGACCTCCATTATTTCTCCGATTAACTCCCTGAACATTAGGTTTACCAATCTTTGGTATGTAGCCCCAGCGTTCCTTAATCCGAACGGCATTACTATAAAGCAGTATACTCCCTGTTCGGTTATGAATGCGGTCTTCTCTTGGTCGCGCTCGTCCATGTATATTTGGTAAAAGCCTTGGAAGGCGTCCATCATGCTGAACAGCGCAAAGCCAGCAGTCGAGTCGACCAATAAGTCGATTCTTGGGAGGGGGTAAGGGTCGCGTGGACATAACTTGTTAAGGTCGGTGAAATCATTACACATCCTCCATTTGTTGTCCTTTTTATCCCCCTTTGCTACTAGTACAACATTACATAGCCACTCCGAGAAATGTATTTCTCGGATTTGTTTTGCTTCCATCAGTCTTTCAACTTCGGCTTTAATGATTTTATCTTTCACTGGTCCATGATTTCTTTTCTTCTGTCTGGCGGGTTTCGCCGAAGGGTCAATTTTTAGGGTATGCTTGATTACTCGAGGATCGATCCCTTCGATGTCATTTGCACTCCAAGCGAAAACGTCCACGTTATTTCTTAGAAATTCGATTAACATTACTTCTCCTTCTTTGCTCAATTCTGTACCAATTCTTGTCCTTTTGGACGAGTCGCCTTCTACTAGAATTATATCTTTATGTTCTGGGGGTTGCAAGGATAAATCTAGTGGTTCTTTCCCCTTTTTATCTAATCGATCAGTAATAGGAATTTCGTCCTCATTTCTAATTGGATCGTCTTCGATCTTTCTCTTGCTCGGAGTAATAGGGTTAGGATGTTCTCTCAAGGTCAGCGACGTGCTGTAGCAATCCCACGCCATACAGTGGTCATTCGTTATTTCTCCAATGCCGCTATCGGTCGGAAATTTTATTTTCTGGTGATAGGTAGAGACCACAGCTCGAAAAAGGTTAAGGGCTGGTCGCCCTAATATAGCGTTATAAGCGAAGGGTGTTTCTACCACTAGGAATTTTACCAGCTTCACTGTTCGAAGTGGCTTCTTTCCGAGCGATACACTCAAAGATATTGTTCCGCTGGGGATGATCTCGGACCCTCCAAAGCCTACTAACGGTGTGGCTACCTTTTGTAGGTTTATTTGTCCGAGGTTCATTTGTGCTAAAACCTCCCTGGAGATGATATTTGCTGAGCTTCCATTATCGATTAGGATTCTTTTCACATTGTAATTCGCTATTTCTAACGACACTACCATAGGGAAATCTGGGTTATCTTCTTTCGTATCCCAAGTAATGTTTTTAGGTACTTCGCCTTCGTTAAAGCTAATCGGCTCGTGATTTGTTGGCCTATTTTCTAACGTCCATATTTCATTTGGATATTTAGAACTTGCAATTAAGGATCTGGCCATTCTTCGTCGAGCATTGCGACTATCTCCACCCGCAGGCCCCCCGGATATAGTGTGGATAGTTCCATTGATCTGGTCGTGATTCAACTCCTGAGTAGGTCGATGTTCTGGTGACCTTCGATGAGAACTTCTCCTTTGAGTTCCGTTCCGGGGGCTTCTGCTTCTTTCCCTTTTGCGATTATCTCGTTCTATGTATTCGTCTAGTTTTCCTTGCTCGATCAGTTTTTCAACTTCTCTCTTAAGGTGAAAACAATTTTCCGTTCGATGCCCATGTGCCCTATGGTACTTACAGTATTGATCATAGTTTCTAGACCCTGGTCTGGGCTGAGCGATTTTCCTCGCCTCAGGAATCCAATTATTCCTTTCTAGAACTTCCAAGATTTCTTCGATTGGAGCATTTAATCTTGGGTGTTCTACTTGATTCACTCTGCTTCTGATTGGTGGTTCAGGGTTTCTTGGTCTTTGGTAGAAATTAGGTTGCCTTTCTCGGTCGGCTCCGCTGTATTCCAGTCGCTGGAAAACGTTACCTCTCTTGGAAGATCGCTCGTAATCCAAGGATCTTTGGGCGGGAATCCTATCATGCCGCTTAGACCCTGTAGCCGTAACTTTGTTTTTGTTTTTATCCTTAAAGGAATTCATCTCTTCTTGAGTCATATACTTAGATGCTAGGCTCATGATGTCGGCGAACGTTCTTGGTTGTTTTCGGCTGAGGGCGTTTCCAAACTGCCTGTTTTTAGTGAGGTCGAAGAGGATAGAAATTATGTAATCGATATTCGGAGAGTCGATTTTGAGTAACTCTACGTTGAATCTTGCCAACCAATTTCTTAGGGATTCCCCCTCTTGTTGGTATATTGTTCCTAGGTAACTCATCGGCAGTTTTTGTCTCTTCAGACTGGCAAATTGCTGTGTTAGTTTATTGCATAATTCTCGGAAACTGAATATGGAATTGGCCGGCTGTTTGGCAAACCAATCCAACGCGAGTCCTTCGAATGTTGTCACCATTAGCTTGGCAGTGTATTCGGCGGAGTGGGCATATAGATTCATAATGTTCGTAAAGCTAAAAATATAATCATCCGGGTCAGTGGTTCCATCGTAGCGAGGTAGTCTGCCCGGGACTTGTCCGATTGATTGTGCCTCTTTTATTTCCCTGCAGAAGGGAGAACAGGCCGCAAGGCTTTCCTGGAGTTCCGTGGTTCGGGCCCACGGATTTTGAATAGTCCGTAAGCGTTGTTCAAGTCGGTCCTGCACCATCCTTTCAATTTCTCTTTCCGTCAGTCGAGCCGTTCGTGGTCGATCAGGGATTGTATCATCTATATCATCCTCAATAGGGATAATTGTTCGTTCCCTGGATCTACTACGCCTCGCCGGGGTTTTTCTGTGACCTCGTTTCCTTCGAGGATTGTTGTCGGAGGGTTTCGAATTGTCCTGTTGTGGACTGTGTAGCGAGCGGTGCTCGCTTGGTGGGCTATCAGCTTGTTGAGATACATGATCGTTTTGTCCGGGCGTTCTCCGAGCAGGAATTGTCCTGGCAGCCCTAGGGTTTTGCGGAATTTGATCAAGCACAAGTAATTCTTCCGGGGAGAGTGATTTAAAGAGCATCGCTATTTGTCGTAATTTCTCCTGAGCACCCGGGAGAGGAGCAGGGATCTCGGGGACTTCCGGCTCTTCCTGTATCGTGCCGGGAGGACCTCCTAGGGGTTCATGATCTCGGGGATGGGTATTCTGTAAATTCTCGTCGGTGTTGGGAACGTTATTATTGTCGTTCTCCTGTGGATCTTCAGATGTGTCATGACCGGTGGTTGTGTTACTTCTTGCTCAGATACGAGCGCTTTTCCTTGGGCGAGCCATATGTCGATCGAATAATTAACCTAGCCCCTCGGTGGGCGCCAACTGATTTAACCGTTTTTCGTCGGGTTAATTTAATATCAGTGAATTTGTGATATCGGGGGTTTGGATATTGAATTATTCAGTATATTGGGTTCTGTTACTTTATTCTGGATGGATCGTTTACAAAGAAAAGCAATAATCAAAGGCAAGAAGTAAAACCATTAACGAAATTAAGAACGCAATGATATGGAGGTAAAGTTCTGCAACAATAATGGATATTATTGAGTTCTATTGTTATCAATGTATTCTTGTGTAATCTCAGAATTAAGAGAATTCGTAGTTGTCTTATACAACGAATAACTAGGTATTTATATTATGCTAAACCTAGTATTACAAGGAATCATAGTCCTAGTTGGACTCGGCCCAACCTATCCTTCCTGGGTCCGGAGTGTAATCTTTACTCGGAGCGAGCGGCATCAGGCAGGGTCAGTAAGAAGATCCCGATCCTTTGTAATTGGTCGAACCGGTCTTATAATCTCTGTTCGATCTGATCAGTATGTAGGGTGCGAAATAGCCCCCATCAGATCTATATGATTATATCTTTAGTTTCACAAATATTATGAATTTGTATTCTCACTCGGCGGAGTTCACCGCTAAGCTGATGGTAACTACCCTAGAGGGATTAGCTTTGGACTGGTTCGCCAAACAACCAGCCAACTCCATATTCAGTTTTCGAGAACTGTGCAACAAACTAACGCAGCAATTCGCCAGTCAAAAAAGACAAAAGTTACCGATGAGCTATTTAGGGACCATCTATCAACAAGAAGGTGAATCCTTAAGGAACTGGTTGGCAAGATTTAATGTCGAATTACTCAAAATCGACTCCCCCAATATTGATTACATAATCTCGATCCTCTTCGACCTCACGAAGAATAGGCAGTTCGGGAATGCCCTCAGCCGAAAACAACCAAGAACGTTCGCCGACATCATGAGCTTGGCATCCACATATATGACCCAAGAAGAGATGAATTCCTTCAAAGATAAAAACAAAAACAAAGTCACAACCTTAGGATCCAAACGACAAGATAGGATTCCCGCCCAAAGACACATGGAGTACGAACGATCTTTTAGGAAAAGCAATGTTTTCCAGCGGTTGGAATACAATAAAACCGACCAAGACAGACAGCCTAATCTCTATCAAAGATCGAGAAATCCCGAACTAGTGATCAGAGGAAGGGTTAATCAAGTAGAACACGCAAGGCTAAATGTTCCAATAGAAGAATTATTGGAAGTACTAGAAAGAAATAATTGGATCCCTGAACCGAGGAAAATCGCTCAGCCCAGACCTGGATCACGAAACTATGAATTATACTACAAATACCATCGGGCACATGGACATCGAACTGAAAATTGTTTTCATCTTAAAAAAGAAATTGAAAAACTAATCGAACAAGGGAAACTAGATGACTATCTGGAGCGAGATAACCGCAAGAGGGGAAGAAGTCGAAGCCCTCGGAATCATAATCAAAGAAGGAGTTCCCGTCGAAAGACACCCGAACACGGTCCTACACAGGAATTGAACCATGATCAGATCAATGGTACAATCCATACAATTTCCGGGGGACCCGCAGGCGGAGATAGTCGTAACGCCCGACGAAGGACCACTAGATCCATAATTGGAAGCTTAAAATACCCAAAAGAAGTATGGACTCTAGAAAACAAATCGACAAACGATCAGCTGATCAGCTTTAACGAGGGAGAAGTACCCAAAAACATTGTTTGGGACGCAAAAGAAGATAACCCCGATTTCCCGATGGTAGTGTCACTAGAAATAGCGAACTACAACGTCAAAAGAATCCTGATCGATAACGGAAGCTCTGCCAATATCATTTCTAGAGAGGTCTTAGCCCAGATGAACTTGGGGCGACTAACACTACAAAAAGTAGCTACACCATTGGTGGGGTTCGGAGGATCCGAAATTGTTCCCAGTGGAACAATAACTTTGAGTGTCTCACTCGGAAAGAAACCATATCGAACAGTAAAACTAGTAAAATTTTTAGTAGTAGAAACTCCATTCGCCTACAACGCAATTCTAGGGCGACCTGCCCTCAACCTATTTCGAGCGGTTGTCTCGACATATCATCAAAAAATAAAGTTTCCCACCGAAGCAGGTATCGGGGAAATAGTAAATGACCATTGTATGGCATGGGACTGCTACATCACGTCGTTAACTTTGAGAAACCCCCCTAAAGCAATTACCCCGAGCAAAAGAAAGCTCGAAGACGCTGTTGGTGGAGACGAGGTTGAAATCCCTAACACTGACCGAATAGATAAAAAGGGAAAGGAGCCGCTGGATTTAACCTTAAAACCACCAGAACATAAGGACGTCATTCTGGTACAGGGGGACTCATCAAAGACAACAAGAATAGGTACAGAATTAAGCAAGGAAAGGGAAGTAATGTTGATCAACTTCCTCAGAAGTAATGTGGACATCTTCGCTTGGAGCGCGAATGACATCGAAGGAATTGACCCACGAGTATTCAACCATTCGCTGAAAATCGACCCTTTAGCTAAACCAGCTAGACAAAAGAAGAGAAATCACGGGCCGGTGAAAGATAAAATCATCAAAGCAGAAGTAGAAAAACTACTCAAAGCAAAACAAATCCGAGAAATACACTTCTCGTAATGGTTATGTAATGTTTTCCTAGTAGCAAAAGGGGATAAGAAAGATAACAAGTGGAGAATGTGCAACGATTTTATCGACCTCAACAAACTGTGTCCCCGAGACCCGTATCCGCTCCCAAGGATCGACTTACTAGTCGACTCAACCGCTGGCTTTGCAATCTTCAGCATGATGGACGCCTTCCAAGGTTTTTATCAAATATACATGAATGAGCAAGATCAGGAAAAAACTGCATTCATAACCGAGCAAGGAGTATATTGCTTCATAGTTATGCCGTTTGGGTTAAGGAACGCCGGGGCCACTTACCAAAGGTTAGTGAACCTAATGTTTAAAGAATTAATTGGAGAAATAATGGAAGTTTACGTGGATGAAATGCTAGTGAAAAGCATGAACGAAGCTGATCACATAAGGCATCTTGATCGATGCTTCCAAATATTGAGGAAATACCGCATGAAGCTAAATCCCGCAAAATGCACCTTCGGTGTTAAATCGGGAAAATTCTTGGGCTATTTGGTACATCAACGAGGAATTGAGGCCAACCCAGAAAAAATTCAAGCAATAACTGAAATGAAACCACCCAAAACCATCTCCCAAGTACAAAGCTTAGTTGGGAAGATCGTAGCATTGAACAGATTCATATCCAAGTCGGCTGACATAAGTTTGCCTTTCTTCCAAACCCTTCTTAAGGCGAAAAACTTTGTTTGGACAGAAGAATGCGATCGAGCTTTCGACCAGCTAAAAGAATATCTGACGACATCCCCCTTGTTGGCCAAACCAACAGAAGGCGAACCGTTATATATCTACATCTCTGATTTAACCTGATTTCGTCGGGTTAAATGAATATCAGTGAATTTGTGATATCGGGGGATTTTCGATATTTGTATATTTATTATATAGGGCTCTGTTACTTTATTCCGGATGGATCGGTTACAAAGAAAAGTGATGGGGGCTATTTCGCACCCTACATACTGATCAGATCGAACAAAGATTATAAGATCGATTCGACCAATTATAAAGGATCGGGATCTTCTTACAGACCCTGCCAAATGCCGCTCTCTCCGAGTAAAGATTATATTCCGGACCGAAGAAGGATAGTTGGGCCGAGTCCAAGCAGGACTATGATTCCTTGTAATACTAGGTTTAGCGTAATATATATACCTAGTTATTCTTTGTATGAGAGGGGACGAATTCTCTTAATTCTGAGATTACACAAGAATACATTAATAGAACTCAATAATATCCATTATTATTGCAGAATTCTACATTCATATTGGAGTATTCTTAATTTTGTTAATGGTTTTACTTCTTGCCTTTGATTATTGCTTTTCTTTGTAAACGATCCATCCAGAATAAAGTAACAGAGCCCAATATACTGAATAATTCAATATCCAAACCCCCGATATCACAAATTCACTGATATTAAATTAACCTGACGAAAAACGGTTAAATCAGTTGGCGCCCACCGAGGGGCTAGGTTAATTATTCGATCGACATATGGCTCGCCCAAGGAAAAGCGCCCGTGTCGGAGCAAGAAGTAACACAACCACCGGTCATAACACATCTGAAGATCCACAGGAGAACGACAATAATAACGTTCCCAACACCGACGAGAATTTGCAGAATACCCATCCCCGACATCAGGAACCCCTAGAAGGTCCTCCCGGTACGATACAGGAAGAGCCGGAAGTCCCCGAGATCCCCGTTCCTCTCCCGGGTGCTCAGGAGAAATTACGACAAATAGCGATGCTCGTTAAATCGCTCTCCCCAGAAGAATTACTTGTGCTTGATCAAATTCCGCGAAACCCTAGGGCTGCCAGGACAATTCCTGCTCGGAGAACGCCCGGACAAAACGATCAAGTATCTCAACAAGCTGATAGCCCACCAAGCGAGCACCGCTCACTACACAGTCCACAACAGGACAATTCAAAACCCTCCGACAATAATCCTCGAAGAAAACCATGTCACAGAAAAACCCAGGCGAAGCGCAGTGGATCCAGGGAACGTACAATTATCCCTATTGATGATGACATAGATGATACAATCCCTGATCGACCACGAACGGCTCGACTGACGGAAAGAGAAATTGAAAGGATGGTGCAGGACCGACTCGAACAACGCTTACGATCTATTCAAAATCCGTGGGCCCGAACCACGGAACTCCAGGAGAGCCTTGCGGCCTGTTCTCCCTTCTGCAGGGAAATAAAAGAGGCATAATCGATCGGACAAGTCCCGGGTAGACTACCTCGCTATGATGGAACCACTGACCCGGATGATTATATTTTTAGCTTTACGAATATAATGAATTTATATGCCCACTCTGCCGAATTCACTGCCAAATTAATGGTAACTACATTCGAAGGACTCGCATTGGACTGGTTCGCGAAACAACCTGCCAACTCCATATTCAGCTTTAGGGAACTCTGTAACAAATTGACGCAGCAGTTTGCCAGTCAGAAGAGACAAAAACTTCCGATGAGCTACCTTGGAACTATATATCAACAAGAAGGAGAATCCCTAAGGAATTGGTTGGCCAGATTCAACGTAGAATTACTTAAAATCGATTCCCCAAATATCGATTACATAATATCTATCCTCTTCGATCTCACTAAAAACAGGCAGTTCGGAAATGCCCTCAGTCGAAAACAACCAAGAACGTTCGCCGACATCATGAGCCTGGCGTCTAAGTATATGACCCAAGAAGAGATGAATTCCTTTAAGGATAAGAACAAAAACAAAGTCGCGGCTACAGGGTCTAAGCGGCATGACAAGATTCCCGCCCAAAGATCCTTGGATTACGAGCGATCTTCCAGGAGAGGTAACGTTTTCCAGCGACTGGAATACAGCAGAGCCGACCAAGAAAGGCAACCTAATTTCTACCAAAGACCAAGAAACCCTGAACAACCAATCAGAAGCAGAGTGAATCAAGTAGAACACCCAAGATTAAATGCTCCAATGGAAGAAATCTTGGAAGTTCTAGAAAGGAATAATTGGATTCCCGAGGCGAGGAAAATCGCTCAGCCCAGATCAGGGTCTAGAAACTATGATCAATACTGTAAGTACCATAGGGCACATGGGCATCGAACGGAAAATTGTTTTCACCTTAAGAGAGAAGTTGAAAAACTGATCGAGCAAGGAAAACTAGACGAATACATAGAACGAGATAATCGCAAAAGGGAAAGAAGCAGAAGCCCCCGGAACGGAACTCAAAGGAGAAGTTCTCATCGAAGATCACCTGAACGTCGGCCTACTCAGGAATTGAATCACGACCAGGTCAATGGGACTATCCACACTATATCCGGGGGGCCTGCGGGTGGAGATAGTCGTAATGCTAGACGAAGAACGACCAGATCCATAATTGCAAATTCTAAATATCCAAAAGAAATATGGACATTAGAAAACAGGCCAACAAATCACCAGCCGATCAGCTTTAACGAAGGTGAAGTACCTAAAAACATCATTTGGGATACAAAAGAGGATAACCCAGATTTCCCTATGGTAGTGTCGTTAGAAATAGCAAATTATAATGTGAGAAGAATCCTAATCGATAATGGAAGCTCAGCAAACATCATCTCAAGAGAGGTCTTAGCACAAATGAACCTCGGGCAAATAAACCTACAAAGGGTAGCAACGCCGTTAGTAGGCTTTGGAGGCTCCGAGATCATCCCCAGCGGAACGATATCTTTAAGTGTATCGCTCGGAAAGAAACCACTTCGGACCGTGAAGTTGGTAAAATTCCTAGTGGTAGATACACCCTTCGCTTATAACGCTATATTAGGGCGACCAGCCCTTAACCTTTTTCGAGCTGTAGTCTCTACCTATCATCAGAAAATAAAATTTCCAACCGACAGCGGCATTGGAGAAATAACGAACGACCACTGTATGGCATGGGACTGCTACAGCACATCATTAACGTTGAAAGAACACCCCAAGTCAATTACTCCGAGCAAGAGAAAGATCGTAGACGATCTCACTAGAAACGAGGTCGAAATTCCTATTACTGATCGATTAGATAAAAAGGGGAAAGAACCACTAGACTTATCCTTGCAACCCCCAGAACATAAAGATATAATTCGGGTAGAAGGCGACTCGTCCAAAAAGACAAGAATTGGTACAGAATTGAGCAAAGAAGGAGAAGTAATGTTAATCGAATTTCTAAGAAATAACGTGGACGTCTTCGCCTGGAGTGCAAATGACATCGAAGGGATCGATCCTCGGGTAATCAAGCATACCCTAAAAATTGACCCTTCAGCGAAACCCGCCAGACAGAAGAAAAGAAATCATGGACCAGTAAAAGATAAAATTATCAAAGCCGAGGTTGAAAGACTGCTGGAAGCAAAACAAATCCGAGAAATACATTTCTCGGAATGGCTATGTAATGTTGTACTAGTAGCAAAAGGGGATAAAAAGGACAACAAATGGAGGATGTGTAATGATTTCACCGACCTTAACAAGTTATGTCCACGCGACCCTTACCCCCTCCCAAGAATTGATTTATTGGTCGACTCGACCGCTGGCTTCGCGCTGTTCAGCATGATGGACGCCTTCCAAGGTTTTTACCAAATATACATGGACGAGCGGGATCAAGAGAAGACCGCATTCATAACCGAACAGGGAGTATACTGCTTTATAGTAATGCCGTTCGGATTAAGGAACGCCGGGGCTACATACCAAAGATTGGTAAACCTAATGTTCAGGGAGTTAATCGGAGAAATAATGGAGGTCTATGTAGACGACATGTTAGTAAAAAGTATGAATGAAGCGGATCACGTAAGACATCTAGATCGATGTTTCCGAATCCTAAGAAAATACCGTATGAAGTTGAACCCTGCAAAATGCACCTTCGGTGTTAAGTCAGGAAAATTTTTGGGATATTTGGTACACCAGCGAGGAATAGAAGCCAACCCAGAAAAAATTCGAGCCATAACTGAAATAAAACCTCCCAAGACCATCTCTCAAGTGCAAAGCTTGGTTGGGAAGATCGTAGCATTGAATAGATTCATATCTAAATCTGCGGACAGAAGCTTGCCCTTTTTCCAAACGCTTCGAAAAGCAAAAAACTTCGTTTGGACCGAAGAATGTGAACGAGCCTTCGAACAACTCAAAGAATATTTGACATCCCCTCCGATGTTGGCCAAACCAACAGAAGGGGAACCATTGTACATATACATCTCCATCTCCGATACGGCCATTAGCTCAGTACTAATTAAGATAGAGGGTTCAGAGCATAAGCCTGTCTATTATCTCAGCAAGTTATTACAAGGGGCGGAGAAGAATTAGTTGGAAATAGAAAAATTAACGCTGGCCTTAGTAGTGGCTGCTCGAAAACTCCGACCCTACTTCTTAACCTACAAAATCATCGTTTTGACGAACCAACCGCTTAGGCAGATCCTAGCAAAACCAGAAGCCTCCGGAAGACTAATCAAATGGGCCATCGAACTCAGCCAATTCGATATCGACTACAAACCAAGGGTCGCCATCAAGGCCCAAGTATTGGCTGATTTTTTATTGGAAACACCAACACAATCATCAAACACCCTCCATGAGGATATATTGATCATAGAAGATCAAACCTGGTTAATGCATGTAGATGGTGCTTCGAGCCGGGAAGGAGGAGGCGCCGGAATCAACTTCACCGGACCTAATAAAGAAGATTTGAATTATGCTATTACATTGGACTTTCTCGTAACAAATAACGAAGCAGAGTATGAGGCGTTAATCGCAGGAATGGAAATGGCAATCAAAGCCAACATAAAGAGGCTAAAAGTATTAACCGACTCAGAGTTAGTACAAAGGCAAATAGAAGGCTTATACGAGGCTAAGGAATTCAACATGATCAAATACCTCGCCAAAGTAAAAGCACTGGCCGAGAAGTTTGAAGATTTCGACATACAAAACATTCCACGTTCGGAAAATAAATGGGCCGATCAACTATCTAAGTTTATAGGATCCCAAGACGGAAAGACCGAACGAGTGATCAACTGGCTGATCTCTTCTACACCGGCTGTCGACATCGATGAGACACCGATAGTCGATATAATGGAAATCGAAGAAGTCGAAGATAATTGGATGACACCAATGATAGACTATCTTCGTGAAGGAAAACTACCATCTGATCAGAATGAAGCTCGAAAAATAAAATATCGAGCCCCAAAATATACACTCGTAGAAGGAAAACTCTACCGAAGGTCAGTATCAGGAATTCTCCTGAGATGCGTCTCTGAATCCCAAACCGCTGAAATACTGCGAGAAATACATGAAGGAGACGCGGGAAATCACAGCGGATCGAGGGCATTGGCTTTAAAATGCCTCAGAACAGGTTACTATTGGCCTACTGTCAATAAGGACGCCGCAAATTACGTCCGAGAATGTCATCATTGCCAAGTACATGCCAACGTATGTCATCAACCAGCAGAAAATATGCACCCGATTCCAATTTGTTGGCCTTTCGATCAATGGGGAATGGACATCGTGGGGCCTTTCCCAGCGGCCAGATCAAAGAAAGCTTACGTCCTGGTCGCTGTAGAGTATTTCAGCAAATGCATAGAGTGCATCGCCTTAGCGCGAATAACTCAATTCCAAGTGATCAACTTCCTTTGGAAGTTCATAGTCTGTCGATTTGGCATCCCTAGGATCCTAATTTCCGATAATGGAACCCAATTCGCTGGAAAACAAGTGATAGAATGGTGTTCGAAACTGGGAATTCAACAAAATTTCACTTCAGTCGGGCATCCAAGAGCGAACGGACAAACCGAAGTAGCAAACCGAGAGATAATAAAATCTTTGGAAAAAAGATTAGGATCAGCCAAAGGAAAATGGCTCGATGAACTACCAGGAGTATTGTGGGCTAATCGAACCACGGTAAGAAACTCAACTGGGGAAACCCCATTCAGCTTGGTATATGGGTCGGAAGCTGTTATTCCTGTGGAAACTTTAATTCCAACGCCAAGAATAGAGATGTTTGATGAACAAGAAAATGAAAAGGCAAGAGAAAATGACGTCGATCTAACAGAAGCCTTAACGGATAAAGCTGCCGTACGCCTACAAGCCACTAAGGCAAATATGGAGAAAGCATACAATCAAAAAGTACGCGTCCGAACCTTCAAAGAAGGAGACTTGGTTTTGAAAAAGGTAGAAGTATCCATGCATGTGGGAAAGTTACAACAAAATTGGGATGGACCTTACATCGTCATTGGCGTAGGAAAGAAAGGTTCATACAAAATTGCACACATGGATGGGACAGCCTTACCAAGAACCTGGAACGCAGTCAACCTTAGGAAATACTATGGTAAATAAATTTTAGCAGATTATACTGCATTGTTTTATTTTACTTTACTTTATCAAGTTTTAATCCTTGTAACAAAGGCCTCAGCCTAGAGTTCAATTAGTAAAAATTTTAGCATTTTCTATACATCGATTATTTCGATTAACGCTCTGTGGAATTACACTAGCATATTGATAAATATCAGAACGAAGCGAGTCGAGTATACATTGATCCGCTCAATAAACACTCCTCGATTTATGTCAACGGCAAAAAGGACTTTTTGGTGACAAACCTAAGTCTAAATTATAATGAGTCGAGTATACATTGATCCGCTCAATAAACACTCCTCATTCCGACCACAAAAACAAAACGAGTCGAGTAAACATTGATCCGCTCAATAAAAACTCCTCGATCGAACACAACAAACATAAAGACTTATTGGTGCGAAAAACCTAAGTCCAAACAAAACGAGTTGAGTAAACATCGATCCGCTCGATAAAAACTCCTCGATATATATTCAACGATCAAAAAGACTTTCAGGTACTAAAAACCTAAGTCTAAACAAAACGAGTTGAGTAAACATCGATCCGCTCGATAAAAACTCCTCGATATATCTACAATGATTGAAAGACTTCAGGTACTAAAAACCTAAGTCTAAACAAAACGAGTTGAGTAAACATCGATCCGCTCGATAAAAACTCCTCGATATATATTCAACGATCAAAAAGACTTTCAGGTACTAAAAACCTAAGTCTAAACAAAACGAGTTGAGTAAACATCGATCCGCTCGATAAAAACTCCTCGATATATCTACAATGATTGAAAGACTTCAGGTACTAAAAACCTAAGTCTAAACAAAACGAGTTGAGTAAACATCGATCCGCTCGATAAAAACTCCTCGATATATATTCAACGATCAAAAAGACTTTCAGGTACTAAACACCTAAGTCTAAACAAAACGAGTTGAGTAAACATCGATCCGCTCGATAAAAACTCCTCGATATATCTACAATGATTGAAAGACTTCAGGTATTAAAAACCTAAGTCTAAACAAAACGAGTTGAGTAAACATCGATCCGCTCGATAAAAACTCCTCAACATATATATTCAACGATCAAAAAGACTTTTGGTATTAAAAACCTAAGTCTAAATAAAACGAGTAGAGTAAACATCGATCCGCTCGATATACACTCCTCGAACTATTTACAACGAGAAAAAGACTTTTTGGTATTAAAAACCTAAGTCTAAATAAAACGAGTAGAGTAAACATGGATCCGCTCGATATACACTCCTCGAACTATTTACAACGAGAAAAAGACTTTTTGGTATTAAAACCTAAGTCTAGATAAAACGAGTTGAGTAAACATCGATCCGCTCGATAAAAACTCCTCGATATGTTTTCAATGATTAAAAGACTTTTGGGTTAAAAACCTAAGTATAATTACAAACGAGTCGAGTATACATTGATCCGCTCAATAAAAACTCCTCGATCTACTCCTAACGATCTAAAATAGATCCGCTGATACTCCTAAAGTTTTGAAAGATAAATCAAGTATGAATTCATCTGCTCGGAAATTACTCCTCGTAAATAAAATTATCAAACGACAAAGAAGATGCAAGAAATAAAATAATATTTTATTCATCAAATCAATTACATACAAATATCCTACGTTACAAAAATCTGCTTGCTACCTAAAGATCGTTACAATGATCTAGTTAAATTGATCCTATGGGATCGACTATCTTCACGACAATGTCCACGGAAACACCAATCTCCTCCCTAGTACCTCATCGATCATAATAAACCACCTAAGAAGCATGCTGCTCAGGATGGTCGACTTCTTTGGTTCGATGGCCAGGCTCTGAAGATCAAATGTTGTTCCAGATGAAATGAACACTACCAGCCAGATAAGCTAGCAATGCTCACTCACCCAGAAGAAGATACTGCTTTTACTTTATCTATAAAACATTTTACTCTCGAGCAGCATCTCTTCAGGACCGTCGTGAAACGGTAAGTTTACCAGCCACCCCGATGGTCTATCACTCCGGAGGTAACATCGAAGAGCGGAGGCGGCTGGCAAGTATGAACCCCCCATGTGCAGACGGAAACCACGGACCTCTAAGGTGATGAAGACTAAAGCAGAGATCTCATGGGATCCGTCGATACAAGGAAGGGCTGACATGGGACCCGTCAATACAAGACTGGGGACAATTCCTTTACTGCGAACGAACAAATCACGATAATGTGACTTCTTGAACATTATGGGGTCCGAAGGCAAAATGAAATCTAAGGAAACAGAGATCTTCATTGTTATGAATGGAAAATAAGGAAACTACCTACTTATTTATAGGCGCCCGTGAGAATGATCCTACGGATAATAGGAGTTTAATCAAGGGACGAAAACGCGACCCTTTGACTTCCCGAATTAAATGCAAGTAAGTTGGAACGGCGCCCGTCTGATCGACTCAACTGATCGATGACAAACAAATCTACAGATCGAAGCGATCAACAAAATAATCCAAGAAAACTTAAAGAAGTTCAAAGACCAAAACGATCTGCACGATCATATATGAGGGTCGCCTAATAGAAAATATTAAGAACTCCTCAACGAAGGCATGCAAAGTTGAACCGTTGAAAGAGGATAATTGCTTAAAAACGACCAGAGCCTCCACCATACGGGGGTCGTAACTGCCTCATACATCATTGGGGGACTACTAAGTTGGCCATACAAGAATTCCATTTAGAATCCAAGAAATCTGACATCGAAATCAGGAGAATAGCCCTCCCTATTCGAAACTATAAGGCCGTCACTGCCTAATTTTCCAAAGAATTGCTGAAGGAGGTCTGAACGGGTCAGATCTGGCCAGGACTGTTACATTTTCCAATTCCTCCCATATCAAGAGTATGATATACTGGCTAGAGAAATGTATAATTGAAAAGCTAATGATGGAAGACATGGATAGGTGAAAAGCACCTAAAGGAAAATTTCCCTTTGAGGAAAAGAAAAACTGAAATTCAACAGGAGGAACAATAACCTCCTTATATAAGATATATGTCATATAAGGACAAATTTATAAGGCATGAATCGAGCATCGACCAGACAGCTAAGGGTTTACACAACGACGATCGGCTGGATTGATCAACAAAGATTAAATATGCGAAGCAAATATTATACCGTTCAGTTATCTTACAAGCGACCAAAGCAAGATCAAGCTTACTTTCTCCGTACTTAAATCTCTCCGCAGAAATAAAATTCAGATAAGTAAACTAATCTTTGTCAATTACTACATGATGGTATATTTGTGCGTAGCAATAACATATATGAACAAGATATATCATTAGAATCAAGGCAAGAATCTGCCTACAGAAGAGATCATAATTTCCATTCTAATCTCCCAATACAAAAACCTCTGCCCGGACAACTACACAAAAGCTGGGCATCATCATAAAAAAAAAAAAAAAAAAAAAAAAAAAAAAAAAAAAAAAAGAGACAGTCCAAGGTCTGCCAGATTGAATAAAGATCATTGAGAAGAATTGCCAGAGGGGCGACCAGCAGAAACAGGCCTCCGAGGAGTTAGGTTACCAGCAAACGCCATCAACTCCTCCTGACGCTTAAGATAACCGGCATCATAACCATCATCATATGCCTGTTGACGAGATCCCTCTGCCGACGCGGCAGCCTGAACTAGGTCGCCTTTCTCTTTCTCAAGAATAACTTGGTCAGCCTCTAACTTTTGGAGATCATCTTTAGCAAGTTGCAGCTGCAGCTCCAAACCCCTGGTTTTAGCTTTCTCCGACTCCAGCTGACCTTGAAGAGCTCTCCGACTATTCCACAGTTCATCATTTTGCACACCCAGCTGGAGTGCAAAATACTTGCCCTAAAAACAGAAAGAGTAAGAAAAAACCGCCGTACAACAAAGAATTCAAAACAAAGAACAGGAAAAATGTTCGAAATATGTTTACCTGTTCACATATCTTCACCAGAGATTGAACAAGGCGAACATTGGAAGTACCTTCGAGCTTCCTCAATTCGCCGGGCAAAATAGTACTCATGCCTAAGTCCCAAGACAAAGCATCAGGTTCAACAGAACCAGGCAGTTCGCTTGTCAAAGGGACACCGTCGGAACGTGGAGTCTCCGACAAAAGAATGTCATTAACCTGCATAAGCACACAGCGATCATCTAACGGACGAGGGGAGTCCCTCTCGTCGGGACTAACAGAGGTCTCTTTGCCGGAAGCAGATATAACGGTCCGACGACCAGACCTCGACCCAGATCGACCCCCAGAAGGTCCCCCAGACTCAAAAGAAGCAGTCGTTACAGTGGTATCATGAAACAGATATTCAGGACCATATTGCGAAATAGACTGCGTTATGGAAGGATTGACAGAAAAACCATCACCGACTTGCCCTTCACTAACTAGCAGGGCAGTAGAAGTAGAAAAAGGAAGGGAACTAACAAAATCCCCTCCATGAGATCCATACTCGTAAGAAGAAAAACCTGAAGAAACAGGTATGTCGTAAACCTGTTCCATGTTGGATGGATCTCCGAAAGCTAATCGACCTGGGGAAGACCTATTACCTCCCGCGGGGGTAGAAGAAAAGTTTGGTTGGAGGAGCGACGAACTAACTTCTGATAAAGGTTGGAACGTGGTAATAGGAGTATCGATCATCGAACTACTAACTGAGGACGAACGAGGAGGCTCCATCGAAGGCCCTTCTCTTCGAAATTTCTTCGATCTATTATCCCTAGCGCCCTCACGAGAAGGTCGCTTCGAAGTATTACGGAAAAGGTTACTCATGATCGGATTACGGAAAAATATAAATTAATATCGAGGAAGTTTATCGACTAGCTCAAGAAAGAGTATTATGTTAAGAGAGGAGTATAGCAGTAAAAAAGACAAGTCAAATTTTATCTCTCGTATTTATACTACACGAAAAGACGCGACTGACCCGAAGAAAGGGCGCGAAACAGGAAAACTGACCTTGGAGCAAACGCTAGAATTTGAAAAGACACATACATAATGATTATGGCAAATTAAATGACTTGTCTGAATCATTACAGCGAATGTGAAAGGACACGACTGTCAGAATAAGAAACGTTTAGTGTACAAAGTAGGGAAAGCTAAGCTACAATTAAACCTACAAGCGGATAATTACAAAGATTATTTCAAAAATAAATCACTATTTCAAGAAGCCTGGTCGCTTTCCGGAATCTTCTGCTCACTATTGACGACCTCAGTCATGCCTATATCGTCTTCTTCTTCCTCTTCGTCTACTGGATCGATGAAAGTATTATCGAGCTCATCGTTAACATCAGAAGGAGGAATCGGCAATGGATTTCCAAATTCCTCGACAAGATTAGCCAGAGGAAAACCTTGATATTCGACATCTGGAACCTCGGAAGAAGAATAAAGCTCGCCATAACGGTTCAACCGGATATGAGCTGCCTTAAAATACTCCTTCCGACGATCGTCGATCATCTCCAAAGCGACCAGTTGATGAATCGATTTTTTAAAAGTATTCTCAAGAAGAGGGCCGACCATCCGGTACACCAACGCCGTATGAACAGGAGAGTTGAGGAATTCACGAACAACTTGTTCGTCAGATTTCCTAACATATCGATCTCTTTGCCTAAGTGGGACATCATTTTCATACTCCTCTAAAGAAGCTTCAAGGCGTGATACTTGAGATTCAAGCTCACTAATGCGAGTCGTGCTTTTTAACTGCAATTCTTCTAATTTTCTAGCCATTTGATTGGCTTGTTCTTGAACACGAGAAACCTCTATCACCCTATCTATCATTTCTTGATCTTCGGCCCCGGCAGCACGAGTCTCTACGACAGGAACAGAGGAAGATGTCGAGGGACCAACTTCTGAACCGGAAGATTTGTGAAGTAAAGCTTTATACTTCTCTTCAAGAAAATCGCACTGTTGTTTCCAGAGAGAATTTTCATAGGCGTACGATGTCAGACAGGTGTTAACCTGAAATAACGAAGGGGTCAGAAAGAAACGAATTAGCGAATTAAGAAAATCCTAAAAGATCACTTCATCAGAATAATAGAAAGAAAAAGATCTCACCTTTTCAGCGTAAAGAGAAGCTCGCTGAAATTTCTCCAAAGGATCCTTATGAAGAAGCTTATTAAGATCGCGAGTAAGAACGCCAGACAAAAGAATACGGGTCGCCTTATCGACCGCATTCTCGTTATTATCATGAATAAGAGAATCCTTCTCGGAATAACCAGTGGCCCTCCTTCCCTCTAAATGATCCTCGATCATTTCGACCAGAGTAGGATTTGGATGTTTATCCCCGAGTAAAGAAAGGTCGTCACCAGAACGTCCATAGTAGCTCCTCTTCCTGTTAGCTGGATTATTAGATGGATGAGGCATTGACCAGCTGCGACATCCTCGAATACCCAAAGAGGTTCTAAGATGAAGCGGAGGGTAACCGGGTCCCATGCCCTGACGAATAGGGGACTCACGTGAAGAATCCGGAGATTCCTCTCTATTCTCCTCGGATTCGTGACCCAACTCCAATTTCCTTTTTCGAGACGCCCTCTGCTCGATAGGATTATTCTCCACTGACTTGGAAGATTTCGACAGCACCATTTTTCCCTTCGAAGAATGTCGGGAGTTTTCTACCATATGAGCTGAAAAAGAAACAAAATAAAGTTAATTTCTCCATATAAAAAGTATAGTGACAATACTAAAGATCAAATAAAATGCTAACCTAGAGGTTCAGATGATGAACTGATGGGAAAATTATGGACACTTAACCCCGCCTTACGAAGAAAAGATTCCCCAATCAGAAGAGCGCTTTGATATTTGTTTGTACGCATCTCGGGAATCTCAGTGATAAACTGTACATCGTCAGGAACAAGTTCACCAGTCGGTGAGCGACCTCCAGGAATCCAACTGGAACCATGATCCCACGAGAAAGGCGTGGTCGAACCATCCGCCAAACGGAGATTAGACGGAGGACGAACAAAGAAGAAATGAGATTTCCATGAGGGATTACTAGAAACCGGAGCATCAAAGATTGCTCGGCTAGGCCGCTGACTAGCGAAGAAATATCCACGGTTTGAAGAACTAGAAATATTAAAACGAAAAAGTTGCGTAAAGTTACGGAAAGAAGGTTTAAATCCCTTTGCAATCATCAGAACGGAAAAACAAACCACGAAAGCAACAGAATTTGGAACCAGTTGTGTCAAGCACACGCTGAAAGTTTTTAGAACTTCCAGAAAAAGGGGAGACAAAGGAAGACGCAGTCCGCTATTAAAGTGAGCCGTATAAAAGGCTCGACATCCCTCCGGTGGAGAAGTGACCCTATCAGTAGGGGAAGGAAGAATTATTTCAGAACCTTCCGGAAAATATTTGGTATAGTTATTCACGACTTCAGGGAATGTTTCCTCTGTATATGCGCAAGCTACATCCTCAATTGGTTCAGAAATCTGAGGAACAGTACCTTTGCCCTTTTTGGCTCGGGCAGCTACATCCGCATCGGAAAGGATTCGTACCTTGTAAGTATCTTCTACAGGGATAACAAGGTCAGATACCGTAGTTTGTTCACCCAGAGGATTAGAATGTAACTCCTCCTCGTTATCAGGGGCGATGATCTCTCTAGGAGAAGAAGAAGATCTTCTTACGGAAGCCATCTATATTCTAGTTCTCGGAAGAAGAAGGTCGATGAAAGGAAAATTTTATACGACGAACGACCAAACTAGAAAATGACTGCGATCTAAAAGCAAATATAAAAGAGAAATGGCAAACTCGAAAGTCACCTATTTATAAGGAAATGAGAAAAGACGTTTCGAACTCATCGCAGCTACTCAAATTCCCGCCAAAAACGGAAGGATACAAAAAGCCTCCTGAATAGACGCGTGGCGATCCATAATTAGACAGAAGAAATGACTATCTATGATACGTAGCACTCTTTTCCTTACTTAAGATTTTTTCCCACTGGGTTTTTTCTTAAGTAAGGTTTTTAACGAGGCTCCGTTCATAGAAAAGAAACAGTCGACCAGATTTATCTACTTCTACGAGCTCCTATTATCTATACGCTCGAAGAAGTGAGGGAGTACTGATGGGGGCTATTTCGCACCCTACATACTGATCAGATCGAACAAAGATTATAAGATCGATTCGACCAATTATAAAGGATCGGGATCTTCTTACAGACCCTGCCAAATGCCGCTCGCTCCGAGTAAAGATTATATTCCGGACCCAAGAAGGATAGTTGGGCCGAGTCCAAGCAGGACTATGATTCCTTGTAATACTAGGTTTAGCGTAATATATATACCTAGTTATTCTTTGTATGAGAGGGGACGAATTCTCTTAATTCTGAGATTACACAAGAATACATTAATAGAACTCAATAATATCCATTATTATTGCAGAATTCTACATTCATATTGGAGTATTCTTAATTTTGTTAATGGTTTTACTTCTTGCCTTTGATTATTGCTTTTCTTTGTAAACGATCCATCCAGAATAAAGTAACAGAGCCCAATATACTGAATAATTCAATATCCAAACCCCCGATATCACAAATTCACTGATATTAAATTAACCTGACGAAAAACGGTTAAATCAAAAAGCAATATTCAAGAACAAGAAGTAAAACCATAAAACAAAGCTAAGAGCACACTGATATGAAGGTAAAAAGCTCTTCAATAATATTAAGTATTCTCCAGTTCTGCTGTCGTAAGCAGTATTTTATCATGTATTCTTAGAATTTAGGGATTTCGTAGTTGTCTCATACAATGATTTAACTAGGTATTTATATAAAGTTAAACCTAGCGTTACAAGGAAACATAGTTCTAATAGAACTCGGCCCAAATATCCTTCTTGAGTCCGGAGTATAAACTTCTATCGAAGCGAGCTGCACTTGGCCGGGTCTGTAAGATGATCCCGATCTGTTTGAATTGGTCGAATCGATCTTATCTTCATCATTCGATCCGGGTAGTATGTTGGGTGCGAAATAGCCCCCATCAGTACTCCCTCACTTCTTCGAGCGTATAGATAATAGAAGCTCGTAGAAGTAGATAAATCTTTACGACTGTTTCTTTTCTACGAATGGAGCCTCGTTAAAAACCTTACTTAAGAAAAAACCTGTGGGAAAAAAAACTTAAGTAAGGAAAAGAGTGCTACATATCATAGATAGTCGTTTTCTCTGTCCGATTACGGATCGCCACGCGTCTATTCAGGAGGCTTTTGGTATCCTTCCGTTTTTGGCGGGAATATGAATAGCTGCGATGAAACGTCTTTTCTCATCTTGTTATAAATAGGTGACTTTTGAGTTCGCTATTTATCTCTTATACTTCCTTATAACTCGTAATCATTTTCCTGATTAGTCGTTCATCACATAAAATTTTTCCTTTTATCGACCTTCTTCTTCCGAGAACTAGAATATATGGCTTCTATAAGAAGATCTTCTTCTTCTTCTAGAGAGATCGTCGCCCCTGATAACGAGGAGGAGTTGCATTCTAATCCTTTGGGCGAACAGACTACGGTATCTGACCTCGTCGTCCCTGTAGAAGATACTTACAAGGTACGAATCCTTTCCGATGCGGACGTAGCTGCCCGAGCCAAAAAGGGCAAAGGTACTGTTCCTCAGATTTCTGAGCCAATTGAGGACGTAGCTTGTGCATATACGGTGGAAACATTCCCGGAGGTTGTGAATAACTATACCAAATATTTTCCGGAAGGTTCTGAGATAATTCTTCCTTCCCCTACTGATAGGGTCACATCTCCCCCGGAGGGATGTCGAGCCTTTTATACGGCTCACTTCAATAGCGGACTGCGTCTTCCTTTGTCTCCCCTCTTTCTCGAAGTTTTGAAAACTTTCAGTGTGTGCTTGACACAGCTGGTTCCAAATTCCGTTGCTTTTGTGGTTTGTTTTTCCGTTTTGATGATCGCGAAGGGGTTTAAACCTTCTTTTCGTAATTTTACGCAACTTTTCCGCTTTAATATTTCTAGTTCTTCAAATCGTGGATATTTCTTCGCTAGTCAGCGGCCTAGCCGAGCAATCTTTGATGCCCCCGTTTCTAGTAATCCTTCATGGAAATCTCATTTCTTCTTTGTTCGTCCTCCGTCTAATCTTTGTTTGGCGGATGGTTCAACCACGCCTTTTTCATGGGATCATGGTTCTAGTTGGATTCCTGGAGGTCGCTCACCGACTGGTGAACTTGTTCCTGACGATGTACAGTTTATCACTGAGATTCCCGAAATGCGTGCAAACAAATACCAAAGCGCTCTTCTGATTGGGGAAGCTTTCCTTCGTAAGGCGGGGTTAAGTGTTCATAACTTTCCCATCGGTTCATCACCTGAACCTCTTGGTTGGTACTTTATTTGATCTTAGTGTTGTGATTATACCTTTTATACAGAGAAATTAACTTTTATTTTGTTTTTCTTTTAGCCCATATGGTAGAAAACTCTCGACATTCTTCGAAGGGAAAGATGGTGCTGTCGAAATCTTCCAAATCTGTAGAGAACACCCCCATCGAGCAGAGGGCGTCACGAAAAAGGAAGCTGGAGTTGGGTCATGAATCTGAGGAGAATAGAGAGGAATCTCCGGATTCTTCTGGTGAGTCCCCTATTCGTCAGGGCACGGGATCTGGTTATCCTCCTCTTCATCTTAGAACCTCCTTGGGTATTCGAGGATGTCGTAGCTGGTCGATGCCTCATCCTACCTGGTTGAAATGATCGAGGATCATTTAGAGGGAAGGAGGGCCACTGGTTACTCCGAGAAGGATTCTCTTATTCATGATGATAGTGAGAACGCGGTCGATAAGGCAACCCGTGTTCTTTTGTCTGGTGTTTTTACTCGCGATCTTAATAAGCTTCTTCATAAGGATCCTCTGGAGAAATTCCAGCGAGCTTCTCTTTATGCTGAGAAGGTGATATCTTTTTCCTTCGATCATATTAACAGATAATTTTAAGGGTCTTTCTTAATTTATTAATCCATCTCTTTTTCTTGCTCTCTTTGTTTTTCCAGACTAAAACTTGTCTTGCGTCATACGCCTATGAAAATGCACTTTGGAAACAACAGTGCGAGTTCCTGGAAGAGAAGTATAAAGCTTTACTTCATAAATCCTCCGGTTCAGAGGCTGGTCCCTCAACATCTTCTTCCGTTCCCATCGTAGAGACTCGTGCTACCGGGACCGAAGATCAAGAAATGATAGACAGGGTGATAGAGGTTTCTCGTGCTCAAGAGCAGGCCAATCAAATGGCTAGAAAGTTAGAGGAATTACAGTTACAGAGCACGACTCGAATTAGTGAGCTTGAATCTCAAGTATCAAGCCTCGAAGCTTCTTTAGAGGAGTACGAAAAGGATGTCCCATTTAGCGGGCTTAGGGATCGATATGGTAGGAATTCTGACGAAAGAGTTGTTCGTGAATTCCTCAATTCTCCTGTTCATAGGGCGTTGGTGTATCGGATGGTCGGTCCTCTTCTTGAAAATACTTTTAAGAAAGCGATTCATCAGCTGGTCGCTTTGGAGATGATCGACGACCGTCGAAAGGAGTATTTTAAGGCGGCACATATTCGGTTGAATCGTTATGGCGAACTATATTCTTCTTCCGAGGTTCCAGATGTCGTATATCAAGGTTTTCCTCTGGCTCACCTTGTCGAAGAATTTGGAAATCCATTGCCGATTCCTCCTTCTGATGTTAACGATGAGCTCGATAATACTTTTATCGATCCAGAAGACGAAGAAGAAGAAGATGATATAGGCATGACTGAGGACGTCGGTGGTGATCAGAAGATTCCGGATAGCGACCAGGCTTCTTAAAATAGTGATTTATTTTTGAAATAATCTTTGTAATTATTTACCCGCAGGTTTAATTGTAACTTTAGCTTTCCTTACTTTGTACGCTAAACGTTTCGTATTCTAACAGTCGTGTCTTTTCACATTCGCCGTAATAATTCAGACAAGTCATTTAATTCGCCGTAATCATTATGTGTGTGTCTTTTCGAATTCTAGCGTTTGCTCCAAGGTCATTTTTCCTGTTTCGCGCCCTTTCTTTAGGTCTGTCGCGTCCTTTCGTGTAGGGATGAGGAAGCTCGAAGGTACCTCCAACGTTCGCCTTGTTCAATCTCTGGTGAAGGTATGTGAGCAGGTAAACATATTCTGAATATTTTTCCTGTTTTTTGTTTTGAATGCCTTGTTGTGTGGCGGTTTTTCTTACTTTTTCTGCTTTTTAGGGCAAGTATTTTGCACTCCAGCTGGGTGTGCAAAATGACGAACTGTGGACGAGTAAGCGTATTCATCAACGCCAGTTGGAGTCGGAAAAAGCTAAAGCTGCAGGGCTGACGTTGCAACTTCAGCTTGCCAGAGATGATCTCCAAAGATTGGAGGCTGATAAAGTTGTCCTTGAAAAAGAGAAACATGATTTAGTTCAGGCTGCCACCCTTGCGGAGGAGTCTCAACGGCGGTCCTACGAGGAAGGATATGATGCTGGTTATCTAAAGCGTCAAGAGGAATTGCTGGCTTTTGCAGGCAACTTGACTCCTCGGAGGCCTGTTTCTGCTAGTCGCCCTGCTGGAGATACTTCTCAGTGATTTTATTCGTCCTGTCAGGCCTTGGACTGTCTTTCTTTTTTTTTTTTTTTTTTTTTTTTAGGTGCCCATCTTTTGGTGTAGTTGTTTTGGGCTGAACTTTTGTACTGGGAGGACAATGATCTTTTGTAGGCAGATTCTTGCCTTGATTAATTACATTCTAGAGATATATCTTGTTTATATAAGTTATCGTTATGCACAAATATGCCATCATGTAGTAATCAACAAAGATTAGCTTACTTATCTGAATTTGATTTCTGCGGAGAGAATTGAGTATAGAGAAAGGTAGCTTGATCTTGCTCGGTCACTTTTTAAGTTACTAAATGGTATAATGTTTGCTCTGCAAATCGAATCTTTTCTTGATTAACCCAGTGTGATTCCTTGAAGGATGTCTACTAACATGTTTTTCGTCAAGATGTAAACAATTGAATCAGTCGTATCGATAATAGTCTTTAGCATTTTGGTCGATGTTCGATCCATTCCTTGTAAATTTGTCCTTTTATGACATATGTCTTATATAAGGAGGCTATTGTTCCTCCTGTTGAACTCCGCTTTTTCTTTTCGTCAGAGGAAAAATTTCCTTTCAATATCTTTCACAAATCCATATATTCCATCATTATCTTCTAACCATTCGTTCTTTTAGCCAGTATATCGTATCCTTGATATGGGAGGAATTGGAAAATGTAGAAGTCTTGGCCAGATCCGGCCTGTTAAGACCTCCTTAAGCAATTCTTCGGTATGTTAGGCAGTGATGTCCTTGCATTTTCAAATAAAGAGGGCTATTCTCCTGATTTCTATGTCAGATATCTTGGACTCCGAAAGAGTTCTGATATGAGGTAGTTAATGGTCGCTCATATGACATGTGAGGCAGTGACGGACCTCGCGTGGTGGAGGTTTCCATCTTTTATCTTTTATCGAGCAAGTAAACTTTTCACGACGATCTCAAACTTCGTAATCAATCGACCATCATGTATGTTTGTGCCGGTCTGTCCGATCCAAAGCTTTTTAGGTTTTATCGTTTCGATCTACGACCTCTTCTGTTATCGACTAGTTGAGGCGATTAGTTAGTGCCGTTCCAACTTACTTGCATTTATTGCGGGGAGTCAAGGGGTCGCATCTGTGTCCGTTGATCAAATGCTTTTTCAGCCGTTGGATTGTTTGAGTCTATCCCTATAAATAGGGTGGTGGTTTGCATTCTTCCTTTACAATTTCCCAAAGAGAATGGAGATCTCAACTTCTTTGGATTTCATTCTGCCTTCAGATCCAATAATATTCAAAAAGTCACATTATCGTGATTCATTTTGTAATAACTTGATGTTCATCTACCTTGTACTGACGGGTCCCATGCCAGCCCTTCCTTGTACTAACGGGTCCCATGAGGCCTCAGTTTTTGTCTTCATCAATTAGAGGTCCGTGGTTTCCGTTTGCACATGGAGGGTTCATACTTGCCAGCCACCTCCGCTCTTGGATGTTACCTCCGGAGTGATAGACCACCGGGGTGGCTGGTAAATCTACCGTTTCACGATGGTCCCGAAGAGATGCTGCTCTAGAGTAAAATGTTTTATAGATAATGTAAAAGCAGTATCTTTTTGTGGGTGAGTGAGCATTGCTAGCTATCTGGCTGGTAATGTTCATTTCATCTGGAAGAACATTTGATCTTCAGAGCCTAGCCACCGAACTAAAGAAGTCGACCATCCTGAGCAGCATGCTTCTTAGGTGGTTTATTATAATCGACGAGGTACTAGGGAGGAGATTGGTGTTTCCGTGGACATTGTCGTGAAGATAGTCGATCCCATAGGATCAATTTAACTAGATCATTGTAACGATCTTTAGGTAGCAAGCAGATCTTTGTAACGTAGGATATTTGTATGTAATTGATTTGATGAATAAAATATTACTTTTATATCTTGCATCTTCTTTGTCGTTGATTCTGTCATAATTTTATTTACGAGGAGGAATTTCCGAGCAGATGAACTCATACTTGATTTATCTTCAAAACTTTAGGAGTATCAGCGGATCTTTTAGATCGTTAGGAATAGATCGAGGAGTGTTTATTGAGCGGATCAATGTATACTCGACTCGTTTGTAATTATACTTAGGTTTTTAACCAAAAAGTCTTTTAATCATTGAAAATATATCGAGGAGTTTTTATCGAGCGGATCGATGTTTACTCAACTCGTTTTACTTAGACTTAGGATTCCAATACCAAAAAGTCTTCATGATTGTTGAATATATATCGAGGAGTTTTTATCGAGCGGATCGATGTTTACTCAACTCGTTTTATTTAGACTTAGGTTTTTAATACCAAAAAGTCTTTTATGATTGTTGAATATATATCGAGGAGTTTTTATCGAGCGGATCGATGTATACTCTACTCGTTTTAGACTTAGGTTTTTAATACCAAAAAGTTTTTTATGATTGTTGAATAGATATCGAGGAGTTTTTATCGAACGGATCGATGTTTACTCTACTCGTTTTATTTAGACTTAGGTTTTAATACCAAAAAGTCTTCATGATTGTTGAATATATATCGAGGAGTTTTTATCGAGCGGATCGATGTTTACTCAACTCGTTTTATTTAGACTTAGGTTTTTAATACCAAAAAGTCTTTAATCGTTGCTGATGATTATGGGCGAGGAGTTTTTATTGAGCGGATCAATGTATACTCGACTCTCTTTCGAATATATCAAGGAGTTTTTATCGAACGGATCGATGTTTACTCAACTCATCTGTAATTTAGACTTAGGTTTTTCTTAACACCAAAAGTCTTTCTGGTTGTTGAATTATGGGCGAGGAGTTTTTATTGAGCGGATCAATGTATACTCGACTTGGTTTTGTGGTCGGAATGAGGAGTGTTTATTGAGCGGATCAATGTATACTCGACTCATTATAATTTAGACTTAGGTTTATCACCAAAAAGTCCTTTTTGCCGTTGATATAAATCGAGGAGTGTTTATTGAGCGGATCAATGTATACTCGACTCGTTTCGTTCGAATTTTCATCAATATGATAGCGTAATCCCAATGAGCGTTACCCGAAATAATCGATGTATAGAAAATGCTAAAAATCTTTACTAATTGAACTCTAGGCTAAGGCCTTTGTTACAAGGATTAAAACTTGATAAAGTAAAATAAAACAATGCAGTATAATCTGCTAAAATTTATTTACCATAGTATTTCCTAAGGTTGACCGCATTCCAGGTTCTTGGTAAGGCTGTTCCATCCAAGTGTGCAATTTTGTATGAACCTTTTCCTACGCCAATGACGATGTAAGGTCCATCCCAATTTTGTTGTAACTTTCCCACATGCTTGGATACTTCTACCTTTTTCAAAACCAAGTCTCCTTCTTGGAAGGTTCGGACGCGTACTTTTTGATTGTATGCTTTCTCCATATTTGCTTTAGTGGCTTGTAGGCGTACTGCAGCTTTATCTCTTAAAGCTTCTGTTAAATCAATGTCATTTTCTCTCGCCTTTTCATTTTCTCGATCATCGAACATCTCTATTCTTGGCGTTGGGATTAAGGTTTCAACGGGAATAACAGCCTCCGACCCATATACCAAGCTAAATGGGGTTTCCCCGGTTGAGCTCCTTACCGTGGTTCGATTAGCCCATAGTACTCCTGGGAGTTCATCGAGCCATTTTCCTTTGGCCGATCCTAATCTTTTTTCCAAAGATTTTATTATTTCTCGGTTTGCTACTTCGGTTTGTCCGTTTGCTCTTGGATGCCCGACCGAAGTGAAATTTTGTTGAATTCCCAGTTTCGAACACCATTCTATTACTTGTTTTCCCGCGAATTGGGTTCCATTATCGGAAATTAGGATCCTTGGGATGCCAAATCGACAAACTATGAACTTCCAAAGGAAGTTGATTACTTGGAATTGGGTTATTCGTGCGAGGGCGATGCATTCTATCCATTTGCTGAAATATTCTACAGCGACCAGAACGTAAGCTTTCTTGGATCTGGCCGCTGGGAACGGCCCCACGATGTCCATTCCCCATTGATCGAAAGGCCAACAAATCGGAATTGGGTGCATGTTTTCTGCTGGTTGATGACATATATTGGCATGTACTTGGCAATGATGACATTCTCGGACGTATTGAGTGGCGTCCTTATTGATGGTAGGCCAATAGTAACCTGTTCTGAGACATTTCAAGGCCAATGCCCTTGATCCGCTGTGATTTCCCGCGTCTCCTTCATGTATTTCTCGCAGTATGTCAGCCGTTTGTGATTTAGGGATGCATTTCAGGAGAATTCCTGATACTGACCTTCGGTAGAGTTTTCCTTCTACAAGCGTATATTTTGGGGCTCGATATTTTATTTTCCGAGCTCCATTCTGATCAGATGGTAGTTTTCCTTCTCGAAGATAGTCTATCATTGGGGTCATCCAATTTTCTTCGACCTCTTGGACTTCCATTATATCGACTACCGGCGTTTCATCGATATCGACTGCTGGCGTATTGGAGATCAACCAGTTGATTATCCGTTCGGTTTTTCCGTCAGGGGATCCTGTGAACTTGGATAGCTGATCGGCCCATTTATTTTCCGAACGCGGAATGTTCTGTATGCTGAAGTTTTCAAACTTCTCAGCTAGTGCTTTTACTTTGGCGAGGTATTTGACCATATTGAATTCCTTAGCCTCGTATAGGCCTTCTATTTGTCTTTGTACTAACTCTGAGTCGGTTAATACTTTAAGCCTCTTTATGTTGGCTTTGATCGCCATTTCCATTCCTGCGATTAACGCTTCATATTCTGCTTCATTATTTGTTACGACAAAGTTCAATGTAATAGCATAATTCAAATCTTCTTTATTAGGTCCGGTGAAGTTGATTCCGGCGCCTCCTCCTTCCCGGCATGAAGCACCATCTACATGCATTAACCAAGTTTGATCTTCTAGGATCAATACACCGTCATGGAGGTTGTTCGATGATTCAGTAGTCTGTGTTGGTGTTTCCAATAGAAAATCAGCCAATACTTGGGCCTTGATGGCAATCCTTGGTTTGTAGTCGACTTCGAATTGGCTGAGTTCGATGGCCCATTTGATTAGTCTTCCGGAGGCTTCTGGTTTTGCTAAGACTTGTCTTAACGGTTGATTCGTCAAAACGATGATTTTGTAGGTTAAGAAGTAGGGTCGGAGTTTTCGTGCAGCCACTACTAAGGCCAGCGTGAATTTTTCTATTTCCAAGTAATTCTTCTCCGCCCCCTGCAATAACTTGCTGAGATAATAGACAGGCTTATGCTCTTAGCCCTCTATCTTAATTAGTACTGAACTAATGGCCGTATCGGAGATGGAGATGTAGATATACAACGGTTCCCCTTCCGTCGGTTTGGCTAACATCGGAGGTGTTGTCAAATATTCTTTGAGTTGTTCGAAGGCTCGTTCACATTCTTCGGTCCAAGCGAAGTTTTTCGCTTTTCGAAGCGTTTGGAAAAAGGGCAAGCTTCTGTCCGCAGATTTTGATATGAATCTATTCAATGCTACGATTTTCCCAACCAAGCTTTGTACTTGAGAGATGGTCTTGGGAGGTTTCATTTCCGTTATGGCTCGAATTTTCTCTGGGTTGGCTTCTATTCCTCGCTGGTGTACCAAGTATCCCAAAAATTTTCCTGACTTAACACCGAAGGTGCATTTCGCAGGGTTCAACTTCATACTGTATTTTCTTATGATTTGGAAACATCGATCTAGATGTTTTACGTGATCCGCTTCATTCATACTTTTGATTAACATGTCGTCTACATAGACTTCCATTATTTCTCCGAATAATTCTCTGAACATTAGGTTTACTAACCTTTGGTAAGTAGCCCCGGCATTCCTCAATCCGAATGGCATTACTATAAAGCAGTATACTCCCTGCTCGGTTATGAATGCGGTCTTCTCTTGATCCCGCTCGTCCATGTATATTTGGTAAAACCCTTGGAAGGCGTCCATCATGCTGAATAACGCGAAACCAGCGGTCGAGTCGACCAATAAGTCAATCCTTGGGAGAGGGTATGGGTCGCGTGGACATAACTTGTTAAGGTCGGTGAAATCATTACACATCCTCCATTTGTTGTCTTTTTTATCCCCTTTTGCTACTAGTACAACATTACATAGCCAGTCTGAGAAATGTATTTCTCGGATTTGTTTTGCCTCGAGTAGTCTTTCTACCTCGGCTTTGATAATCTTATCTTTCACTGGCCCATGATTTCTCTTCTTCTGTCTGGCGGGTTTCGCCAAAGGATCAATTTTTAGGGAATGTTTGATTATTCGAGGATCAATTTCTTCAATGTCATTTGCGCTCCATGCGAAAACGTCGGCATTATTTCTGAGGAAGTCGATTAACATTATTTCCCCTTCTTTGCTCAATTTTGTACCTATTCTTGTTGTTTTGCATGAGTCCCCTTGTACTAGAATTATATCTTTATGTTCTGGAGGTTTCAAGGATAAATCTAGCGGTTCTTTTCCCTTTTTATCCATTCGATCGGTACTAGGGATTTCGATTTTATCTCTAATAAGATCATCTTCGATCTTTCTCTTGCTCGGAATAATAGACTTTGGGTGTTCTTTCAAAGTTAACGATGTGCTGTAGCAATCCCACGCCATACAGTGGTCGTTCGTTATTTCTCCGATGCCCCTATCGGTCGGAAACTTTATCTTCTGATGATAGGTAGAGACTACAGCTCGGAAAAGGTTAAGGGCTGGTCGCCCTAATATAGCGTTATAAGCGAAGTGTGTTTCTACCACTAGGAATTTTACCAACTTCACTGTCCGAAGTGGCTTCTTCCCTAGCGACACACTTAAAGATATCGTTCCGCTGGGGATGATCTCGGACCCTCCAAATCCTACTAACGGCGTAGCTACTTTTTGTAGGTTTATTTGTCCGAGGTTCATTTGTGCTAAGACCTCCCTGGAGATGATATTTGCTGAGCTCCCATTATCGATTAGGATTCTTCTTACATTGTAATTCGCTATCTCTAACGACACTACCATAGGGAAATCGGGGTTATCCTCTTTTGTATCCCAAATGATGTTTTTAGGTACTTCGCCTTCGTTAAAGCTGATCGGCTGGTGATTTGTCGGCCTGTTTTCCAGAGTCCATATTTCTTTTGGATATTTAGAATTTCCAATTATGGATCTGGCCGTTCTTCGTCGAGCATTACGACTATCACCACCCGCAGGCCCCCCGGATATCGTATGGATAGTCCCATTGATCTGGTCGTGATTCAACTCCTGAGTAGGTCGACGTTCAGGTGACCTTCGATGAGAACTTCTCCTTTGATTACCGTTCCGAGGGCTTCTACTTCTTTCCCTTTTTTGATTATCTCGTTCTATGTATTCGTCTAGTTTTCCTTGCTCGATCAGTTTTTCAACTTCTCTCTTAAGGTGAAAACAATTTTCCGTTCGATGCCCATGTGCCCTATGGTACTTACAGTATTGATCATAGTTTCTAGACCCTGGTCTGGGCTGAGCGATTTTCCTTGCCTCGGGAATCCAGTTATTTCTTTCTAGAACTTCCAATATTTCTTCCATTGGAGCATTTAACCTTGGGTGTTCTACTTGATTCACCCTGCTTCTGATTGGTTGTTCAGGGTTTCTTGGTCTTTGGTAGAAATTAGGTTGCCTTTCTTGGTCGGCTTTGCTGTATTCCAGTCGCTGGAAAACGTTGCCTCTCCTGGAAGATCGCTCATAATCTATGGATCTTTGGGCATGAATCTTGTCATGCCGCTTGGAGCCTGAAGCTGTGAATTTGTTTTTGTTTTTATCCTTAAAGGAATTCATCTCTTCTTGGGTCATATACTTAGACGCCAAGCTCATGATGTCGGCGAACGTTCTTGGTTGTTTTCGACTGAGGGCATTTCCGAACTGCCTGTTTTTAGTGAGATCGAAGAGGATAGAAATTATGTAATCGATATTTGGAGAATCGATTTTGAGTAGTTCTACGTTGAATCTGGCCAACCAGTTCCTTAGGGATTCTCCTTCTTGTTGATGTATGGTTCCTAGGTAGCTCATCGGGAGTTTTTGTCTTTTCTGACTGGCAAACTGCTGCGTCAATTTGTTACAAAGTTCCCTAAAGCTAAATATGGAGTTGGCAGGTTGTTTCGTGAACCAGTCCAATGCGAGTCCTTCGAATGTGGTTACCATTAATTTGGCGGTGAATTCGGCAGAGTGGGCATATAAATTCATTATGTTCGTAAAGCTAAAAATATAATCATCCGGGTCAGTGGTTCCATCATAGCGAGGTAGTCTACCCGGGACTTGTCCGATTGACTGTGCCTCTTTTATTTCCCTGAAGAAGGGAGAACAGGCCGCAAGGCTCTCCTGGAGTTCCGTGGTTCGGGCCCAAGGATTTTGAATAGATCGTAGGCGTTGTTCGAGTCGCTCCTGCACCATCCTTTCAATTTCTCTTTCCGTCAGTCGAGTCGTTCGTGGTCGATCTGGGATTGTATCATCTATGTCGTCCTCAATAGGGATAATTGTGCGTTCCCTGGAGCCACTGCGCTTCGCCTGGGTTTTTCTGTGACCTGGTTTTCTCCGGGGATGGTTGTCTGAGGGTTTTGAATTATCCTGTTGTGGACTATGTAGTGAGCGGTGCTCGCTTGGTGGGCTGTCAGCTTGTTGAGAGACTTGATCGTTTTGTCCGGGCGTTCTTTGTGCAGGAATTGTCCTGGCGGCCCTAGGGTTTCGCGGAATTTGATCAAGTACAAGTAATTCTTCTGGGGAGAGTGATTTAAATAGCATCGCTATTTGTCGTAGTTTCTCCTGAGCACCCGGGAGAGGAACGGGGATCTCGGGAACTTTCGGTTCTTCCTGTATCGTACCGGGAGGACACCCTAGCGGTTCCTGCTGACGGGGATGGTTATCCCGCAAATTCTCGTCGGTGTTTGGAACGTTATTATCATTGTTCTCCTGTAGATCTTCAGATGTGTTATGACCGGTCGTTGTGTTACTTCTTGCTCCGACACGGGCGCTTTTCCTTGGGCGAGCCATATGTCGATCGAATAATTAACCTAGCCCCACGGTGGGCGCCAACTGATTTAACCTGATTTCGTTGGGTTAAATGAATATCAGTGAATTTGTGATATCGGGGGATTTTCGATATTTGTATATTTATTATATAGGGCTCTGTTACTTTATTCCGGATGGATCGATTACAAAGAAAAGCAATATTCAAGAACAAGAAGTAAAACCATAAAACAAAGCTAAGAGCACACTGATATGAAGGTAAAAAGCTCTTCAATAATATTAAGTATTCTCCAGTTCTGCTGTCGTAAGCAGTATTTTATCATGTATTCTTAGAATTTAGGGATTTCGTAGTTGTCTCATACAATGATTTAACTAGGTATTTATATAAAGTTAAACCTAGCGTTACAAGGAAACATAGTTCTAATAGAACTCGGCCCAAATATCCTTCTTGAGTCCGGAGTATAAACTTCTATCGAAGCGAGCTGCACTTGGCCGGGTCTGTAAGATGATCCCGATCTGTTTGAATTGGTCGAATCGATCTTATCTTCATCATTCGATCCGGGTAGTATGTTGGGTGCGAAATAGCCCCCATCAATCTCGATCTCTGACGCGGCCGTTAGCTCAGTCTTGGTCAAAATAGAAGGTTTGGAACATAAGCCTGTCTATTACTTAAGTAAGTTATTACAAGGGGCAGAGAAGAACTACTTGGAGATTGAAAAGTTCGCTTTAGCCTTAGTAGTAGCGGCACGAAAACTCCGACCTTACTTTTTGACGTACAAGATAGTGGTCTTAACAAACCAACCGCTAAGGCAGGTCTTAGCAAAACCAGAAGCCTCTGGAAGACTGATCAAATGGGCAATCGAACTTGGTCAATTCGAAATTGAGTACAAACCAAGAATCGCAATTAAAGCCCAAGTATTAGCCGACTTCCTACTAGAAACTCCGACACAAGTGACCGAACCAATAAAAAGCCTTGAAGACGATGTTTTGATCATAGAAAACCAGTCTTGGTTAATGCATGTTGACGGCGCTTCGTGCCGAGAGGGAGGAGGTGCCGAAATCAACTTCACAGGACCAAATAAAGAGGACATAAATTATGCAATAACATTGGATTTCGTTGTAACAAACAATGAAGTGGAATATGAAGCACTGATCGCAGGGATGGAGATGGCAATAAAAGCCAACATTAAAAACCTCAAAGTTTTAACCGATTCAGAGTTGTTACAAAGACAAATAGAAGGCCTATATGAGGCTAAGGAGTTTAACATGGTAAAATACCTCGCCAAAGTTAAAGGATTGGCTGAAAAGTTCGAAAGTTTCAGTATACAGAACATTCCCCGATCGGAAAATAAATGGGCTGATCAACTTTCCAGGTTCACTGGATCCCATGACGGAAAAACCGAAAGGGTGATTAACAGGTTAATCTTCAACGCTCCAGCGATCGATATCGATGAGACACAGGCCGTCGAAATAATGGAAATCGAAGAAGCTGAAGAAAATTGGATGACTCCGATGATAGACTATCTTCGAGGAGGAAAACTACCACTTGAACAAAATGAAGCTCGGAAAATAAAATGTCGGGCTCCAAAATATACATTGGTAGAGGGAAAACTTTACCGAAGATCGGTATCAGGAATCCTCTTAAAATGCATCCCCGAGTCGCAAACCGCCGACATCCTTCGAGAGGTACATGAAGGAGATGCAAGAAATCACAGCGGAGCAAGGGCATTAGCTTTAAAATGCCTCCAAACAGGTTATTACTGGCCCACCATCAACAACGATGCCATCCAATATGTCCAAAAATGTCATCATTTTCTGGTCCATGCTAATATATGTCATCAACCGGCTGAAAACATGCACCCAATACCGATATGTTGGCCTTTCGACCAATGGGGCATGGACATTGTAGGACCATTCCCAGCAGCCAGATCCAAGAAAGCTTACGTCCTGGTCACTGTTGAATACTTCAGCAAATGGATAGAATGTATTGCCGTTGCCCGGATAACTCAGTTCCAAGTGATTAACTTTCTTTGGAAATTCATAGTGTGTCGATTTGGCATCCCGAGAATTTTGATTTCTGACAATGGAACCCAATTCGCGGGAAAACAAGTAATTGAATGGTGTTCGAACTTAGGAATTCAGCAAAATTTTACCTCGGTCGGGCATCCTAGAGCGAACGGACAGACCGAGGTAGCAAATCGAGAAATAATAAAGTCTTTGGAAAAAAGATTAGGAGCAGCCAAAGGAAAATGGCTCGACGAACTCCCAGGAGTACTTTGGGCCAATCGAACCACGGTCAGAACTTCAACAGGAGAGACACCATTCAGTTTAGTATATGGCTCAGAAGCTGTTATTCCTGTTGAAACGTTAATCCCAACACCAAGGATTGAAATGTACAACGACCAGGAAAACGAAAAAATGAGAGAAAATGATATTGATTTGGCCGAAGCTCTGAGAGAAAAAGCAGCCGTACGTTTGCAAGCCACTAAATCAAATATGGAAAAAGCTTACAATCAAAAGGTACGCATTCGGACCTTCAAAGAAGGCGATTTGGTTTTGAAAAAGTTAGAAGTATCCAAGCATGTGGGAAAGTTACAACAAAATTGGGATGCACCTTACATCATCATTGGTGTTGGAAAGAAAGGTTCATACAAAATTGCACACATGGACGGAACAACCTTACCAAGAACCTGGAATGCCGTCAACCTTAGAAAATACTATGGTAAATAAATTTTAATAGATCACACTGTTTTACTTTGTTTTATTTCAGTAAAGTTTTTTGTAATAAATGGCTTTAGCCTACAACTCGATTATCAAAAAGATTTTTAGCAATATTAAATACAAATCGATTGATTCGGTAAACACTCCTTGCGATTCTACGATAAGTGTTGGTTAAAGTCAGAATACAAACGAGTTGAGTATACATTGATCCGCTCAATAAACACTCCTCGATCCATTTACGACGATTAAAAGACTTCTGGTATTAAAAACCTAAGTCTCAATATAACGAGTCGAGTATACATTGATCCGCTCAATAAACACTCCTCGATCCAATTACGACGATTAAAAGACTTCTGGTATTAAAAACCTAAGTCTCAATATAAAGAGTCGAGTATACATTGATTAGCTCAATAAACACTCCTCGATCCATTTACGACGATTAAAAGACTTCTGGTATTAAAAACCTAAGTCTCAATATAACGAGTCGAGTATACATTGATCCGCTCAATAAACACTCCTCGATCCTTTTACGACGATTAAAAGACTTCTGGTATTAAAAACCTAAGTCTCAATATAACGAGTCGAGTATACATTGATCCGCTCAATAAACACTCCTCGATCCATTTACGACGATTAAGAGACTTCTGGTATTAAAAACCTAAGTCTCAAAATAACGAGTCGAGTATACATTGATCCGCTCAATAAACACTCCTCGACAAGTTTCAACGATCAACAGACTTCTGGTATTAAAAAAACCTAAGTCCCAATAAAACGAGTCGAGTATACATTGATCTGCTCAATAAACACTCCTCGGTTATATTTCTACGAGAAAAAGACTTTTGGTATAAAACCTAAGTCTCAAATAATGACGAGTCGAGTATACATTGATCCGCTCAATAAACACTCCTCGATCAATTTTAACGACGAAAAGACTTTTGGTAAGAAAACCTAAGTCTAAATCATAACGAGTCGAGTATACATTGATCCGCTCAATAAACACTCCTCGATAAATTTTAACGAAAAAAGGACTTTTGGTATAAAAAACCTAAGTCTAAATCATAACGAGTCGAGTATACGTTGACCCGCTCAATAAACACCCCTCGATCGATTTTAACAACCACAAAAGGACTCTGGGTATGAAAAACCTAAGTCTAAACAAAAACGAGTCGAGTATACATTGATCCGCTCAATAAACACTCCTCGATTATATTTCTACGATCAAAAGACTTTTGGTATGAAAAACCTAAGTCTAAACTATAACGAGTCGAGTATACATTGATCCGCTCAATAAACACTCCTCGATTATATTTCTACGATCAGAAGACTTTTGGTATGAAAAACCTAAGTCTAAACTATAACGAGTCGAGTATACATTGATCGGCTCAATAAACACTCCTCGGTTATATTTCTACGAGAAAAAGACTTTTGGTATAAAACCTAAGTCTCAAATAATGACGAGTCAAGTATACATTGATCCGCTCAATAAATACTCCTCGATCAATTTTAACGACGAAAAGACTTTTGGTAAGAAAAACTAAGTCTAAATCATAACGAGTCGAGTATACATTGATCCGCTCAATAAACACTCCTCAATAAATTTTAACGAAAAAAGGACTTTTGGTATAAAAAACCTAAGTCTAAATCATAACGAGTCGAGTATACGTTGACCCGCTCAATAAACACTCCTCGATCGATTTTAACAACCACAAAAGGACTCTGGGTATGAAAAACCTAAGTCTAAACAAAAACGAGTCGAGTATACATTGATCCGCTCAATAAACACTCCTCGATTATATTTCTACGATCAAAAGACTTTTGGTATGAAAAACCTAAGTCTAAACTATAACGAGTCGAGTATACATTGATCCGCTCAATAAACACTCCTCGATTATATTTCTACGATCAGAAGACTTTTGGTATGAAAAACCTAAGTCTAAACTATAACGAGTTGAGTATACATTGATCCGCTCAATAAACACTCCTCGATTATATTTCTACGATCAAAAGACTTTTGGTATGAAAAACCTAAGTCTAAACTATAACGAGTCGAGTATACATTGATCCGCTCGATAAACACTCCTCGATCTATTTACTACGATTAAAAGACTTTTGGTATGAAAACCTAAGTCTAAACAAATAACGAGTCGAGTATACATTGATCCGCTCAATAAACACTCCTCGATTATATTTCTATGATCAAAAGATTTTTTGCATAAAAACCTAAAGTCTAAATAAATAAAGAGTTGAGTATACATTGAGTATGAATCCATCTGCTCGGAAAACGCTCCTCTTAAACAAATTATGACAAAATCAACAAAAAGGAGAATGTAAAGGATAAAAGTAATATTTTATTCATCAATTACATACAAACGTCCTAAATTACAGAGGTATACATACTGCTTAAGCATCGTTACAAAGGTTTGGATAAAATGATCCTATTGATCAGCGATCATCACGACAATGTCTACGGAAACACCAATCTCCTCCCTAGTACCTCGACGATTATGAACAACCACCTAAGAAGCATGCTGCTCAGGATGGTCGACTTCTTTGGTTAGATGGCCAAGCTCTGAAGATCAAATGTTCCTCCAAGCGAAATGAGCATTACCAGCCAGATAACCGGCAATACTCATTCACCCACAACAAGATACTGCTTTTACTTTAAAGGTAAAACATTATACTCTAGAGCAGCATCTCTTCGGGGCGGTCGTGAAACAGTAAACTTACCAGCACACCCCAGTAGTCTATCACTCCTGAGGTAACATCCAAGAGCGAGGGTGACTGGCAAGTATGAACCCTCCATGTGCAAACAGAAACCACGGACCTCAAACCCGTGTATACGATGTTCGAGGTCTCATGGGACCCGTTAGTACAAGGTAGGGCTTCCATGGGACCCGTCAGTACAAGGCAAGTGAAATTTAAGCCATTGTGATATAGATCACGATAATGTGACTTTTTGAATATTATGGGATCAGAAGGCAAAATGAAATCTAAAGAAACTGAGATCTCCATCTGTTCTGAATAAAAGATAAGGAAACTGCCTACTTATTTATAGGCGCTCGTGAAAATGATCCTACGGCTGATAGAAATTTGATCAAGGGAGGAAAATGCGACCTTTTGACTCCCCGTAATAAATGCAAGCAAGTTGGAACGGCACCCGTCTGATCAACTCAACCAGTCGATAACAAAAGAATCCGCAGATCGAAGCGATCAACGAAGTAATCCAAGAAGGCTTAAAGAAGCTCCGGACCAGAAAGGTCTGCACGATCACATATGATAGTCGCTTCACAGAAAAATTTAAAGATCCTCAACAAAAGCATGCAAGTTTAAACCATTGAAGAAAGAATACTTGCTCGCTTAGAGATAAAGGACCAAACCTTCCACCATACGAGGGTCGTCACTGCCTCATACATCATATGGGGAACTACTAAATTAGCCATACAAGAATTCCATTTGGAATACAAGAAATCTCACGTGGAAATCAGGAGAATAGCCGTCATTACTCAAGATTCCAAAATAGTCACTGCCTAATATTCCAAAGAATTGCTGAAGGGGGTCTCAACAAGATAGATCTGGATAATATTTCTACATTTTCCAATTCCTCCCATATCAAAGCAATGATATATTGATACACTGGTTGCTTTATTTGAGGAATAAGGAACGCACAAACACTACAGAGAAACATGAATCTTGAGAGATTATCTAGAGCAATTTTGCAATTTCAGATAAAAGAAAGAAGAGCAGAGATCTACAAAAAGACAACGTCTCTAAATAAGATGTCTTCAACTAAAAGACAAATTTGTAAGGAACTGATCGGACAACGGCGACAAAATTGAGAATTTCTTTGTTTCGATTACATATCTACGTGGATGCTCCACTATTAACACGACTTCTAGGAGACCATAAGGAACCTTGCTCGATTGATCATCGTTCTTATATTTCATTTTAAAGGATTCAATTTGCAGTCCCAAACACTATATCATTCAGTTACTTATATAGTGACCCATCAAGATTAAGCTACATTTTTCTCTATTCTCAGTATCCTCCGCAAGGATCAATATCAGATAAGTACGCTAATCTATGCTGATTATTTCATGATGTTATGTTTATGCACAACTGCAAAATGTGCATAACAAAATATATCTACAGAATAAAAATTGATCAAGGAAAGAATCTGCCTAGAAAAGATCATAATTTCCAATTTTGTCGTTCTCCCAATACAAAAACTTAAGCCCAAACAACTACACAAAAGTTGGGCACAAAAAAAAAAAAAAAAAGAGACAGTCCAAAGCCTGCCAGGTTGAACAAAGATCACTGAGAAGAATTGCCAGCAGGACGACTAGCAGAAACAGTCCTCCGAGGAGTCAAGTTGCCAGCAAACGCCATCAACTCCTCCTGACGCTTGAGATAGCCTGCATCATAACCTTCTTCATAGGCCTGCCTACGAGACTCCTCCACCAAGACAACGGCCTGAACTAAATCATTTTTCTCTTTTTCAAGAACAACTTTATCAGCCTCTAATTTTTGGAGATCATCTTTAGCAAGCTGCAGTTGCAACGTCAACCCTGCGGCTTTAGCTTTCTCTGACTCCAACTGACGTTGATGAGCACACTTACTATTCCACAGCTTGTCATTTTGCACACCCAGCTGGAGCGCAAAATATTTGGCCTAGAAAGGAGAAAGAGTAAGAAAAATCGCCACACAACAAGGCATTCAAGATAAAAGCGGGAAAAATAATCAAAAAATGTTTACCTGCTCACATAGCTTCACCAAAGATTGAACAAGGCGAATATTGGGGGTACCCTCTAGTTTCCTCAACTCGCCAGGCAAAATAGTACTCATGCCTAAGTCCCAGGACAAAGCATCAGATTCAACAGAGCCAGGCAGATCGCTAGTCAAAGGGACACCATCGGAACGTGGATTCTCCGACAAAAGAATATCCTTGACCTGCTCAAGGACACAACAATCATCTAATGGACGAGGGGATTCCCTCTCGTCGGGACTAACTGAGGTCTCCTTGCCCGAAGCAGAAATAATGGTTCGACGACCAGACCTCGACCCGATCTGACCTCCAGAAGGTCCACCAGATTCAAAAGAAGTAGTCGTCACAGTAGTATCATGAAATAGATAGTCAGGACAATCTTGCAAAATAGATTGTGTTGTGGAAGGATTGACAAAAGAGCCCTCACCAACTTGGACTTCGCTGACAAGCGGGGCGGTAGAGGTAGAAAAAGAAAGGGAACTAACAAAATCCCCTCCCTGAAAAACATGCTCAAAGGAAGAAACAGGCATATCAAAAGTCTGCTCCACGTTGGATGAATCACCGAAAGCCATAAGACCAGGGGAAGGCCTACTCCCTACTTCAGAAGAAGAAGAAAAATTTGGTTGTACAAAAGACGAACTAATTACGGAAAAAGGTGTGGAAGAAACGATAGGAGAGTCGATCATCGACCTAGAAATAGAAGATGAACGAGGAGGATTCATCGAGGACGCCTCTGTTCGAGACCTTTTTGGTCTGGTATCCCTGGCGCCCTCTCGAGAAGGTCGTTTCGAAATATTACCAAAAAGATTACTCATGGTCGGATTGTTGAAAAGTATAAATTAAATATCGAGGAAGCTTATCGATCTTCTGATGAAAGAATATTCTGATTACAGCAAAAAGAATAACGGTAAAAAGCAAGTAAAGTATTTACTCTTTGTATTTATACTCGACGAAAAGACGCGATAGACCAAAAGAAAGGGCGCGAAATACAGAGATTGCTTGGGAATAATCACTAGAATTTGAAACGACATACGCATAATGATTACGGCCAAGTTAATGACTTGTCTGAATTATTACAGAGAAGACGAAAGGACGTGACTGACAGAATACCAAACGTTTATTACAAAGGGATAAAAATGTAAAATTACACATAGCCCTATAATAGATAATTACAAATACATTTTATGGATCAACGTATCATGCAGTCTGATCGTTCTTCGGAATCTCCTATTCGTTAACGACGTCTCCTTCTTTGGCTGGATCGACAACCTCTTCCTCTTCCTCTCGATCGATAAAATTATCATCGAGCTCATCATTAACATCGGAAGGAGGAATTGGCAATGGATTTCCGAACTCTTTTACAAGATGGGCCAAAGGAAAATTTTGATATTCAATGTCTGGAAGCTCGGAAGGAGAATATACTTCGCCATAACGGTTTAACCTAATATGCGCCTTTCTAAAATATTCTTCTCGACGATCCTCAATCATCTCAAAAGCAACCAACTGATGAACCGCCTTCCTGAAAGTATTTTCTAGAAGCGGACCTACCATTTGGTGCACCAACGCCGTATGGACAGGAGAATTAAGGAACTCCCGGATCACTCTTTCATCACGATTTCTGCCATAGCGATCCCTAAGTCCACTAAGAGGAGTATCCTCCTCGTACTCATCTAAAGAAGCTTGAAGATTCGATACTTGAGATTCTAACTCACTAATCCGAGCAGTACTCTGAAATTGGAACTCCTCCAACTTTTTGGCCATTTGATTAGCTTGTTCTTGAGCACGGGAAACTTCTAGGATCCTGTTTACAATCTCTTGGTCTTCAGTTCCCGTAGCCCTAGTCTCTATGGCCAGAACGGAAAAAGACGTTGATGGACCTGCCCCTGGACCAGAAAACCTATGAAGTAAAGCTTTGTTTTTCTCTTCCAGGAACTCACACTGCTGTTTCCACAGAGCAGTCTCATAGGCATATGAGGCTAAACAAGTCTTAGTCTGAAAAGGTAAAGGGATAAAACAAGAAATAATTGAGCGAACTAAAAGGATCTGTGAAGAAAAATATTCTATAAAGCAAAATTAAAAGGAGGTTACCTTTTCGGCATAAAGAGAAGCCCGTTGAAATTTCTCCAGAGGATCCTTGTGCAGAAGCTTATTCAGATCACGAGTAAAAACACCGGACAAAAGAACACGGGTCGCCTTATCGACCGCGTTCTCACTATCATCATGAACATGTGAATCCTTTTCGGAGTAACCAGCGGCCCTCTTTCCTTCTAAATGATCCTCGATCATTTCGACCAAAGTAGGTTTTGGATGATTATCTCCGAGTAAAGAAAGATCGTTACCAGAGCGATCATAGTAGCTCCTCTTTCTATCGACTGGATTACTAGCAGGATGAGGCATCGACCAGCTACGACACCCACGAATACCCAAAGATGTTCTAAGCCGAATAGGGGGATAACTGGATCCTGTCCCCTGACGAATAGGGGATTCTCGAGAAGAGTCTGGAGATTCCTCTCCATTATCCTCGGACTCATTACTCAACTCCAGTTTCCTCTTCCGTGACGCTCTCTGCTCGATAGGAACGTTCTCTACGGATTTGGAAGATTTGGACAGCACCATTTTTCCCTTCGAAGAATGTCGGGAGTTTTCTACCATATGGGCTGAAGAAGAAACAAGATTAAAAATAAATTCTCAGTAAAAAAGATATCACCACATCATTAAGCTGTACTAAAAGTGCTTACCAAGTGATTCAGATGAAGAACTGTTCGGAAAATTATGAGCGCTTAATCCCGCTTTACGAAGGAAAGTTTCCCCGATATTTGTTGGCACGCATATGATAGAAATAGTGTCCTGCAAGCCAGCTGTATGGCTAGTATTTATTGTAATAAATGCGTAACTATTCAATTTAGATTAATAAATGCATTTAATTAAATGGCCAACTTTATCTTATGTAATAATTATCTACGCATAAGGATAGAAGTCCTTAGATCACAGGGCTATGAGACAACCCGTGGACTGATCTCCAAGGCCGTGATCTCGAATATATTCAAGAGTCGTAGAATCCAAATCGAGATAGGAAATCGTTGGATTCGGTTAGACTCTCACTATCGTGTATACTCCGATGAACTGGAGGACGCTGGGGTCCACGAGCGTGACTGGGATAGTCGATACACATAAGTGGGTGGCTTGCTGGGATGGCAAGCGCACTGAATACCCCAATTAGGAAATAACTCACCATGGAAGCGGTAGTCGCATATCGGGGTTGAAGTTATTCCAATTTGCGATAGTATACGAGGAACGATCCCTAACAACTTGAGATGATGGGGTTTATCTGGTGCGAAAACGTCTATGCTTTGATGTGAGTTCCGACTGACTGGGGATCACCAGAAAGTCTCTGTGGACCCACATTGGGTTTAGAGGAACTCGTATGCAGATTCATATCATCAACAAAGGATCCGTTGACCCGACTTGATAGGTTGGGAAATTCTCCTATGAATTTCTGTGAGAAATTAATTCTGGTAAAATCCTTGGCCAAGGTATCTGACGACTTTATGTAAGTAGCTCATAAAGATTAAATTCAAAGAGAATTTATTTCAAGATCAGAATACATAAGGTCGAAACGAAATAAAAGGGAATCCGATGAAAGACCATGCCCTTAAGTCTCGACTGGGAGATTGATCAATGGAGAGATTATGTCGTATATGAAAATTGTAAATGATAAAAGGTTCACTGAATTAATTCACCAGTGATTGGGCTCCATGGGCTTGTGGTTGGACATCGACCGTGGAGTGTGGGAGAATTCCCAAATTAGCAGGGGTGCTAATTTTGGAATGATTAATCGACAGAGTGTTCGATTAATTTAGAGCGTTAATTGCTCGAGTAATTAAATAATATTTAATTATAACCCACGGCCAATTATGTGGTGAACCTACAGGGGCATACACAATACACATGAAGCGAAAGCGAGGAAATAAGAACGAACCAGTCGACTGGGTCGACTGAGTCAAAATCGACTGGGTCGATTAAATGGGTGGGTCGACTGGGTCGACCCATGTGGAACGAAATTGGATCCAATTGGAATTGGATCAAGATTGTAAATTAAATTGGAATTTAATTTATGAGTAAATTAATTAATTAGGATTTAATTAATTAATGGAATAATTAATTAATTTAACTTGGAGTTTAAATTAATTAATTGGGAGATGATTTAATTAATTGGGCTATTTAATTGGGAAATTAAATAAAGCCCTGAAAGATTAATTAATATGGGCCATGAATTAATTAGAAGACTTAGTCATCTAATTAAAGAGGGCCATGACCCATGTAGGAGAGTTAGTATCCTAAACCTAATAGGATTAGGATATGAGAGATGTCTATAAATAAGAGACTAGGTCTCATATCTCAAAAACACAACTCTACAAGAAAATTAAGAAGAGCAAAAATTCTCTCCCTCTCCCTCACTAGATCGGCCGAACCATACTTCCTCTTTGGAAGAATTTTTCGTTTTCGATTTTCGTTCCAAAGTTGTTCTAAATCCTAGATATTAATATACCCTATGTTCTAGTCGATTAGGATATATTAATTTTCGTGATATTGTGGTGTATCAACTCGTAGAGGCGCAACACGTGGGGCGCTACTCAAAGGTGTGGGTCGATCTTACCGGGGCAGAATTCAGAGCTCGTCTTGCTAGCCGAGGATTTGCAAGGAGATAGGTATAAACGAGAAAACTTATACTATCGTTCAATTATATTCATATATATACAACTAGAGAATATCCTGGCAAGATTCTTTAAGAGGCCCTAAAATTTTTTATATTCCGCTGTGCCTAGGGCTGTTTTTCTTACCGAATCCCAACAGTGGTATCAGAGCCAACTCTAGGCTTTGTATATATATGAATTTGCAAATTCTGTGTTTATTAAATCATATGTTTGATTTATGTGGCTAGTTCTTTAACTTTGCATGTTTTAGGACGTATGTTTAGTTAACTTGGTGTTAATGTTTAATTTAGGATTCGAAAAATTTTATCATGTTGTTTTTAATTTTGGATTAGGATTTAATTGACTGGGTTTGTTGAATTAAATCTATAAGTAATCGAAACAAAAAAATTTTTTTTTTTTTGGTTTTTGAGTTCAACCGCGGTGGCACGCGGCGGTGCGCGGCAGCGCACCGCGGCTGGGCGGCCACCGCATGCTGCCGCGAGCAGCAGCGCGCGGTCTGCGCGTGCAGCACACGGCAGCTGCCTTCGGGCAGTCTGCCGCATGCTTGCAACGCGCAGCAGCACGCTGCTGCTAATAGGATAGTGCCCTGCAAGCCAGTTCAATTAGCTTGTAATAGATCTATCTTGTATATAACAATCTTTGATTTTATAATAATACGCATGTTTATTTATATATGTATAAGGATAAACAATGGCCAAACTTCATCTCTCGCGAATACATTTATGCGATTGGTTGAAACCCTGAGATCACTCATGACTATGGGACTATACACTTCAGTACTGAGTGCACTTATCATGAAACAGTCTCAAAGGTCGTGATCTCGAAAATGTTCCAAGTCATAGATTCATATCGAGACGGGGTATCGAGTGAATCGTCAAGACTTGTACGATTATGCATGATTCACACGGAGTGAATTTGTTGTAGTTTCATGAACAAGGCATTTGAGGCCAGTGCATATGACTAGGTGATTCGATGGAGGATCGAATGCATCGAACGACCCGAACAGAGAAACCCATTGTGGAAGCGCATGACGCATATCGGTGATGGGATGTTTCTCAAAGGATTATAATAGTGTACGATTTAGTCCTATGACTTGAGGTGCTAGGGCGAATTCGGTGCATGAAAGTGCGTACTTAGATCTAGGTATAGGCCACTTAGCTTGGTCATAAAAATGCCTAGGTTGGGTGCGTATGGACATGTACGCGAGTGGTTAGTACCAAGATGGAATCTGTTGACTCATCGTAATGGATGAGAATATTTCCTATACGATTCTTAGATAATGTTTCCAATGAATCTACGGCCGTAGTCGGTGACGGATTTGGAAAGGGGTTTCCAAATTAGGCAGTCACACTGGAACATTATCCTGAATTAGAAAGTATAGTTATCGAGACAAATTTAGAGGTGCCGATCAATTCACACACCCTAAGTCTTGATCGGGAAATTGGTCGACAGAAGGACCGTATGTACATGGTAATTATATGAGGTGAGGTTCACTAAATATCAATTCACCTGATGTTGGGATTCATGGGCTTGTGGCTAGACATCGACCATGAAGTGTGGGTACTCCTGAATTAGTAGAGGAATTGATTCTAGGAGTGGTCAATTAAAGGTAGTTTAATTGATCGGAGCAATTTATTGTTCATAAATTAAATCACGAGGTTTCGTGAGCCTGCTGCCAATTGATGGTTAACCCAGAGGGTCACACACAATACAATTGGACGGTGACTGTTCTGTAGGAATATAAAAGGAATTAATTGATTTAAAAGTAATTAAATCAATTAAGTGAATTAAAGTGTTAATTCAAGTGGGAGATAAATTAATTAATTGATTTAATTGATTTAAATGACAATTGATTAATTAAACTAAATATTAATTAAGTAATTAATTAATATGGGCTAGATATTTAATTAAGTAATTAATTAAATTAAGGTGGGCTTGCAAGAGATGGACTCCTAAGCCCATTAGGAATCTTGTAACCCTAGGTCTTGAGGAGTGCTTATAAATAGAGCTCTGACAGAACTCAGAGAACTAACACCTAAGCAAAAACCCTAGTCTTCTCTTGCCCTAAGATATCCGCCCCACCCTGCGCCGCCCAAGCCCTAGCGCCGCCGCCGTGTGCTGCCGTAACACCGCCGCACCGCCGCCGTGAAAGCCCTAGCGCCGTCGCCGCATATCTTCTCCCTCATTCCTTTTGTGCAGAATTTTGATCTGTCAAATAGATCTGCACAATCCTTCATCAACAAACCTCTTAGATCTAGTTCTGAGCCTAAGACTAAGAGGTGTCATCATAATCCAGTTGGTGTGGACTTTTCTCTGGAGGTGAGACGCTTGGATCACTCCAGTGAACCAGAACCTTAATCATAGTTCAGAATCAGAGTTGGAGGTTTCCACCACCTTGCCTGTGGTGAGGTAAAAAATCGAAAACCCCCTTTGTTAGATTATTTCTGTGCTTTGTTTTGTGTCTTTCGTATATATAACTTGGAGATATTATTATGGGACCTGTGGGTGTGCCTTGAAAAATTTTAATTTCCGCACTTTGTTGTATTGACAATCGAGGCATATCCCAACAGCTGCGTGCTGTTACGCGCGGCAGCAGCCGCTGCGTGCGGCACACGCGCGGCCTTCGTGGCCGCGTGCGTGCTGCCACGTGGCGGTGTCCTATTCGTCACTACTTGGCTGAATTTTGGTTGATCTCAAACACGCCTATTTTGGATGTCCTGAAAATCTTGGAGAATTTTGGAAGATTAGGAAACTTAGAGTTTTTGGATAAGGTAGTTATCTTGTTAGATGTGAACACTACCTTAATTAAACTAATCTAGTCAAAATAGGATTATCTTGAAAATCTTGAAGATTTGGAATTTTGGGAAACTTAGAGTTTTGGATAAGGTAAGAATCTTAGAGATTTAGATTACCTTAATTAACCAATTTAATCAAGATAAGAATTGTAGATTACTTAGAGCTCAAGTAAGAGCTAATTAATCTTAGAGATTAATTGTTAATTCAAAATTAATTAACTTGGATGAATTTTTGCGAATTAAAATTAATGAAGCCGGTAAATTTACATTATTGCCCTTATGTGAATTTATGCATGTTCTTGAGTGAATATGTGGATTGGTCGATTTTGCCCTTTAAGCCCTGTGTAGTTTTTGGTTTATTTATTTTATGGGTTGTAATTAAATGGGCCTGATTGGTGCCCTTGCTTGCGCAAATGAATGTAATAGAATAGGCCATTTATTTTCATAAGTTAGACTTAGTTTAGGCTTGGAGCCGAGAAGACCTCATGAAGACTTGGAGATCCACATGGAGGCCCATTTACCTTGGAGGACATGGAGGCCCAATCAAGCTGGATATTGCAAGAAGGCCCATGATGTATGGGTTTGAAAATTGTAATAGTTAGGACATTTAATTTTCACCATAGACTGACCAATTGATTCATCACGTGGCTCGTGATGGATCGCATAGGATGGGCAATCGACCAATCATATCTTGCTAGGTGATGAATGTTTACTTTTTCGCAAATTATTCTTTGATGGCTCGTGGTGTGGACTTTTCTCTGGAGGTGAGACGCTTGGATCACTCCAGTGAACCAGAACCTTAATCAGAGTTCAGAATCAGAGTTGGAGGTTTCCACCACCTTGCCTGTGGTGAGGTAAAAAATCGAAAACCCCCTTTGTTAGATTATTTCTGTGCTTTGTTTTGTGTCTTTCGTATATATAACTTGGAGATATTATTATGGGACCTGTGGGTGTGCCTTGAAAAATTTTAATTTCCGCACTTTGTTGTATTGACAATCGAGGCATATCCCAACAGTGGTATCAAAGCCAACTCCATGATTATTATACGAAAGGCTTGAACATAATATGTGTTTATATTATATGTTTAATTATGTATATTAAAACGCATGATAATTATGTTCTGTCGATTGATTCTTACTTGTTATGACTAGATCTACAATTGGGTAAAACTGTTTTTTAGATCTATAGCGTTTTCATAGTTTTTGAAAACTTCAGGACTTTTTGGGCAAAAATCGCAAATTAGGGTTTTAAAGAGCTAAAAATTCGAAATTTTAGAATCTGGATATTTCAAAAATTCTGGACTGTTTTCGCAAACTGGTCGCACGCTTTTTGGGGTCATTTTGTAATTTCCGAAAGTTTAGGGACTGTTTTGCAATTACCGAAACTTCAAGGATCTGTTTGGAAAAATCAAAAAATTTTCAGAATTCAAAATTTATTTTCTGGAATGCTGGCCGAAACTGCTTTGGGTGCTTTTGTAACTTTTTAAAAGTTTTGGGGTCAAAGTGCAATTTTCGAAAATTGAGGGGCCGAAAATGCAATTTTCAAAAGTTGAAAAACAGAATCTGATTTTCAGCAGGAAAATTTATTTTGTTTACCCGAAAGTTTATTTTGTCATAATTAGTAGTGACTAAAAGTAAGAATCAATGTAAGTTAGTTTTAAAAGGATGTTTTAAAATTAAAGAAAGGAGAAAGTAAAATGTTGTTTACATGTTTCTTGCTCTACGTGAACTGTTTACGTGATTTTCGATCGAGCCGAGCCTTGACCTTAGGGTAGATGTGATTGGTTTAATTTAATGTTTGGTTTTTATTAGGGCCTGCGAGCCTTTTATGTTTTTGGGCCAACTTTGAGCCTTTGTAATAGAATAGGGCTTTAATGCTTTCCTAGTCTAGGATGGAGGCCCGTTACAAGCAAGATAGGAGCCCAAGGAGATATGAAGGCCATGTATGCATGGTGATTAATGTAATAGCATAGGCCTGTTTGAGAACCCTTTAGATTGACCAATAGGACCAACATCATGGCTCGATGATGGTCCACATAGGAGGCTCCCGATCGAAAACATATTGTGGTAGAATGCATGCTAGGCTTGTATGGTTTTTAATTTATTTGTCGATTTATATTTAGCTTGTATGTGATGCGCGCTAGAATCTAGATCGTAATAAAAGAATAAAGCATAACTTACACGGTGAGATCTCAAGGAGAGTTAGTATAACTTTCAAACCAGAAATACCCCTCTCGAAATAAAATATTAAGTCATATTGGGTAAACTATAAAATGAAGTTTTATAGATCCAAGCCTTCCATCAATAGGGACTAGTGTATGTTGTCTACTTATCGATAGAGGTGATCCAGAGTCTGGCACCCGAGTCGAAGAAAGGGACAATACACGAAATTCCTCGATTCTTGTTTTTAACTAAACAAGACAAGGGTGGGAACTTGTCGGGATGTGAAAATCGACCGATAACTAGTTACGGGGATTTCATGACCGGGCCTGTTGCTCATCAAGATTGACTGGGTCAGACTTAAACGAGGAGTAACATCTATGATGTAGCAGTGCTAGATAGGTGCGAAAATCGAGGCAAAATAGCTTGAAGGTTGTGGAGTAACACAATTGGTAAAAGTATACCTACCTGGAGAATTACTTGTATGGCCACGAGTCGTGGGTGCAATTAATTGCTGCTGGGACGTCAAGACCTACTAGGAAATAGAATTTCCCGAGCAATCAAAGGGGTGATTGTTTCGACAAAATAGTGGGAGAACTTTTTCGAAACTAAGTCCAACTTCGATAATTATAAGTATTAGACATAAGATCAGTTAGCTTAATGTTGTCTTCTTTCCTATTGTAGATATTAATTACAATGTCTAAGAATCCATTATCTGTTATCCTCGACGCAAACAAATTGAATGGTTCAAACTTTGTCGACTGGCTGAGAAATCTGAGGATAGTCCTAGACTCCGAACGTCGCAGTTATGTACTCGACACACCCATGCCTGCTGCACCCGCAGCACGAGCTACTGAGGAACAACGAACCGCCCATGTTAAAAGGGTTGATGATGATCTTCAGGTTCGATGTCTCATGTTAGCTTCGATGTCAAACGAACTGCAGAAACAGCATGCTGCTATGCCGCTTGCTAGAGATATGCTTCTCCATCTCCAGCAGATGTTTGGGGAAAGGTCTCGCGCTGAAAGATTCGCGACCTCTAAAGAGTTGTTTAATCTCAAGATGGCTGAGGGAAGCAGTGTAAAAGATCACTGTCTGCGTTTCATCAACTTGGTTGAAAAACTGGGGCGATTGGACGTGGATTTGCACGCTGATCTTAGCACTGACCTCCTTCTCCATACGCTGCCCCGTTCATTTGACCAGTTCGTGTTGAACTTCAATATGGAGGATAGAAACCTCGCTCTTCACGAACTGACCAATTTATTGGTAACGGCAGAATCGACTCTCAAGAAAGAGAAACCTGTAATGATTGCACACCAATCGAAGGCTGCAAAGCCTAAGAAAGGTAAGAAAAAGAAGAAGGTATTTTCTTCAAAGGCAGTCACCAAGGTGGTCGAGAAAAAGCGCAAAAGCCCAGAAGACGAATGTTTCCACTGCAAGAAAGCAGGGCACTGGAAAAGGAACTGCCCAGACTACCTGAAGATGAAATTGGTAGCCAAAGGTATTTTTCTAGTTGAAGTTAATATTTCTATTAACTGTGCATCGTGGGTGTTAGACACCGCAGCAGGTTCTCATATCTGCAATGATTTGCAGGTGATGGGAGCAATAAGAACCCTGAAGCCCGGGGATAGAATCATGCGTTTTGGAAACGGAGCTAGGATCGCCGCCGAGGCTATAGGAGACGTGGAATTAGTCTTAGGGAATTTTACTTTAATTTTAAGGGATTGTCTGTACGTACCAAACGTTATTAAAAACATCATTTCTATTCCTATGTTAGACATTGATGGTTTTAATTTTTCCATTCAAAATGGATCTTTTTGCATATTTAAAGGTGATTTAATGTATGCTCGTGGTACTTTGATAGATGGTCTATATTCCCTAGAACCTATAAATTCCAACGTCATGCACATTCAATCTAGAAAAAGGAAATATGATAATCAAACTCCACAACTTTGGCACGCTAGACTTGGACATATTTCCAAGAGTAGGATTCAAAAGTTGGTTTCCTCTAAGGCTCTTGAAATAAAGAACTTAGATGAACTCCCGACTTGCGAATCTTGTCTCAAAGGAAAGATGACAAAATCACCCTTCACCGGGAATCCCGAGCGAACCAAACAGACATTGGATCTTATCCATACTGACGTTTGTGGACCATTGAGTGTCAATGCGAGAGGTGGATTCTCTTACTTCGTAACATTCACCGACGATTTTAGTCGTTATGGATATGTGTATCTTATGACACACAAATCCGAAACCTTTGAGAAATTCAAAGAGTTTCGAATGGAAGTAGAGAACCAACTTGGACATAGTATTAAAGCACTTCGTTCTGATAGAGGTGGTGAGTATTTAAGCCAAGAATTCCTTGATTATCTAAAAGAGAATGGAATTCTCGCACAGCGAACTCCCCCTAGGACACCTCAACTCAATGGAGTGTCTGAGCGGAGGAACCGGACTTTGTTAGACATGGTTCGTTCCATGATGAGCTTTGCTGACCTTCCCTTTTCGTTTTGGGGCTTAGCCCTATTAACTGCTTCGAAGATACTAAACATAGTACCTTCAAAGTCAGTGCCAACAACGCCGCACCAAGTATGGTATGGTAAAGCACCCGTGTATTCGTTCTTACGAGTATGGGGATCTCCTGCGTATGTAAAGAACAAGAAGGGAGATAAGCTAGATAGTAGATCTAGTTTGTGCAAGTTTGTGGGTTATCCAAAGGACTCTATTGGATACCTGTTCTTCGATCCTAAAGAACGTAATACGTTCGTATCTAGGAACGCCCACTTCTTGGAAGAGGATTTCCTCACCAACCGAAATGGGACAATCATAGAACTTGATGAAGTCCAAGAATCGGACCCATCCCCACAAACAGTGGGAGCTGAACCAGAATTTACTGAACCTACTAGTACACCTATGCTTCGAAGGTCTAATCGAATTCGTAAGGAGCCAGAGCGATTTGGTCTCATTCACGAAAACGAGAAAGTTGATGCTGATCCAAGGACCTATCAAGAAGCGATGTCTGACATAGATTCGGGTGCGTGGCTCGAAGCCATGCAATCCGAAATGGATTCCATGCATTCCAACAAGGTTTGGACCTTGGTCGATCCACCTGAGGGAACTATCCCTGTAGGATGTAAATGGATCTTCAAGCGTAAGCTTGGAATGAATGGAGAGGTAATTACTCATAAAGCACGCTTAGTGGCGAAGGGGTATTCTCAAAGGCCTGGAATAGACTATGAGGAAACTTTCTCTCCCGTGGCGATGTCAAAATCCATTCGGATATTACTTGCTATAGCCGTGTGGCATGACTACGAAATATGGCAAATGGACGTAAAGACCGCCTTTCTCAATGGAGACATTGATAAGGAGATCTTTATGCAACAACCTGAAGGTTTTGCGTCCAAAGGAAGTGAGCACAAACTGTGTAAGCTTCAAAGGTCAATCTATGGCCTCAAACAGGCGTCCCGAACCTGGAACATACGATTTGATGAGACAGTCAAAGCTTTTGGCTTTATCAAAAACGTATATGAACCTTGTGTGTACAAAAGGAATAGTGGGAGCTCAATACAATTCATTGTTTTGTACGTCGATGACATTTTGTTAATCGGAGATGATATCAAGATGTTAGCGCAGACTAAAGCGTGGTTATCCGCGCAGTTCTCTATGAAAGATATGGGAGACGCATCTTACGTATTGGGAATACGTATCTATAGGGATAGATCGAAGAAGATGATAGGACTCTCCCAATCTCAGTACATCAACACGATCTTGAAGAGATTTAGTATGGAAGAATCTAAGAAAGGATTTGTTCCAATGAGACATGGTATCTCTCTTTCTAAGTCTATGTGCCCTACAACCGACGAAGAAAAGACGAGAATGTCTATCATACCTTATGCCTCTGCTATAGGGAGTATAATGTATGCAATGTTGTGTACTCGACCAGACGTAGCACACGCTCTAAGTGTAACGAGCCGCTATCAGTCAAATCCAGGCGAGAAGCACTGGACTGCCGTAAAAGCAATCCTAAAGTACCTGCGAAGGACTAAGGATATGTTTTTGGTCTACGGTGGTAGTGGAGAACTGAAACTTGAAGGATTCACTGATTCGAGTTTCCAGTCTGACGTGGATGATTTCAAATCCAACTCTGGATACATATTCCGCCTCAATGGAGGAGCGGTCAGTTGGAAAAGCTGTAAACAGTCTACCACTGCCGACTCAACCACAGAAGCAGAATATATCGCAGCATCAGATGCAGCAAAAGAAAGTGTATGGATGAGAAACTTCGTCCAGGAATTGGATGTTGTTCCTAGCATTGCTGAACCTGTAGTCGTCTTTTGTGACAACAACGGGGCAATAGCTCAAGCAAAGGAGCCGAGATCACACCATCAATCCAAACACGTACTTAGGAAGTACCACGTGATCAGAGAGATCATTGGTAGAGGAGATATGCATATGGAGTATGTCAAATCAGAAGACAACATAGCTGACCCACTAACTAAGCCACTTTCGCAAAAGGTGTTCGAGGGACATCTAGATAAGATGGGTCTAAGAAACGTTTGTGAATGGCTTTAGGGCAAGTGGGAGATTGATAGGATAGTGCCCTGCAAGCCAGTTCAATTAGCTTGTAATAGATCTATCTTGTATATAACAATCTTTGATTTTATAATAATACGCATGTTTATTTATATATGTATAAGGATAAACAATGGCCAAACTTCATCTCTCGCGAATACATTTAAGCGATTGGTTGAAACCCTGAGATCACTCATGACTATGGGACTATACACTTCAGTACTGAGTGCACTTATCATGAAACAGTCTCAAAGGTCGTGATCTCGAAAATGTTCCAAGTCATAGATTCATATCGAGACGGGGTATCGAGTGAATCGTCAAGACTTGTACGATTATGCATGATTCACACGGAGTGAATTTGTTGTAGTTTCATGAACAAGGCATTTGAGGCCAGTGCATATGACTAGGTGATTCGATGGAGGATCGAATGCATCGAACGACCCGAACAGAGAAACCCATTGTGGAAGCGCATGACGCATATCGGTGATGGGATGTTTCTCAAAGGATTATAATAGTGTACGATTTAGTCCTATGACTTGAGGTGCTAGGGCGAATTCGGTGCATGAAAGTGCGTACTTAGATCTAGGTATAGGCCACTTAGCTTGGTCATAAAAATGCCTAGGTTGGGTGCGTATGGACATGTACGCGAGTGGTTAGTACCAAGATGGAATCTGTTGACTCATCGTAATGGATGAGAATATTTCCTATACGATTCTTAGATAATGTTTCCAATGAATCTACGGCCGTAGTCGGTGACGGATTTGGAAAGGGGTTTCCAAATTAGGCAGTCACACTGGAACATTATCCTGAATTAGAAAGTATAGTTATCGAGACAAATTTAGAGGTGCCGATCAATTCACACACCCTAAGTCTTGATCGGGAAATTGGTCGACAGAAGGACCGTATGTACATGGTAATTATATGAGGTGAGGTTCACTAAATATCAATTCACATGATGTTGGGCTTCATGGGCTTGTGGCTAGACATCGACCATGAAGTGTGGGTACTCCTGAATTAGTAGAGGAATTGATTCTAGGAGTGGTCAATTAAAGGTAGTTTAATTGATCGGAGCAATTTATTGTTCATAAATTAAATCACGAGGTTTCGTGAGCCTGCTGCCAATTGATGGTGAACCCAGAGGGTCACACACAATACAATTGGACGGTGACTGTTCTGTAGGAATATAAAAGGAATTAATTGATTTAAAAGTAATTAAATCAATTAAGTGAATTAAAGTGTTAATTCAAGTGGGAGATAAATTAATTAATTGATTTAATTGATTTAAATGACAATTGATTAATTAAACTAAATATTAATTAAGTAATTAATTAATATGGGCTAGATATTTAATTAAGTAATTAATTAAATTAAGGTGGGCTTGCAAGAGATGGACTCCTAAGCCCATTAGGAATCTTGTAACCCTAGGTCTTGAGGAGTGCTTATAAATAGAGCTCTGACAGAACTCAGAGAACTAACACCTAAGCAAAAACCCTAGTCTTCTCTTGCCCTAAGAAATCCGCCCCACCCTGCGCCGCCCAAGCCCTAGCGCCGCCGCCGTGTGCTGCCGTAACACCGCCGCACCGCCGCCGTGAAAGCCCTAGCGCCGTCGCCGCATATCTTCTCCCTCATTCCTTTTGTGCAGAATTTTGATCTGTCAAATAGATCTGCACAATCCTTCATCAACAAACCTCTTAGATCTAGTTCTGAGCCTAAGACTAAGAGGTGTCATCATAATCCAGTTGGTGTGGACTTTTCTCTGGAGGTGAGACGCTTGGATCACTCCAGTGAACCAGAACCTTAATCATAGTTCAGAATCAGAGTTGGAGGTTTCCACCACCTTGCCTGTGGTGAGGTAAAAAATCGAAAACCCCCTTTGTTAGATTATTTCTGTGCTTTGTTTTGTGTCTTTCGTATATATAACTTGGAGATATTATTATGGGACCTGTGGGTGTGCCTTGAAAAATTTTAATTTCCGCACTTTGTTGTATTGACAATCGAGGCATATCCCAACAGCTGCGTGCTGTTACGCGCGGCCTTCGTGGCCGCGTGCGTGCTGCCACGTGGCGGTGTCCTATTCGTCACTACTTGGCTGAATTTTGGTTGATCTCAAACACGCCTATTTTGGATGTCCTGAAAATCTTGGAGAATTTTGGAAGATTAGGAAACTTAGAGTTTTTGGATAAGGTAGTTATCTTGTTAGATGTGAACACTACCTTAATTAAACTAATCTAGTCAAAATAGGATTATCTTGAAAATCTTGGAGATTTGGAATTTTGGGAAACTTAGAGTTTTGGATAAGGTAAGAATCTTAGAGATTTAGATTACCTTAATTAACCAATTTAATCAAGATAAGAATTGTAGATTACTTAGAGCTCAAGTAAGAGCTAATTAATCTTAGAGATTAATTGTTAATTCAAAATTAATTAACTTGGATGAATTTTTGCGAATTAAAATTAATGAAGCCGGTAAATTTACATTATTGCCCTTATGTGAATTTATGCATGTTCTTGAGTGAATATGTGGATTGGTCGATTTTGCCCTTTAAGCCCTGTGTAGTTTTTGGTTTATTTATTTTATGGGTTGTAATTAAATGGGCCTGATTGGTGCCCTTGCTTGCGCAAATGAATGTAATAGAATAGGCCATTTATTTTCATAAGTTAGACTTAGTTTAGGCTTGGAGCCGAGAAGACCTCATGAAGACTTGGAGATCCACATGGAGGCCCATTTACCTTGGAGGACATGGAGGCCCAATCAAGCTGGATATTGCAAGAAGGCCCATGATGTATGGGTTTGAAAATTGTAATAGTTAGGACATTTAATTTTCACCATAGACTGACCAATTGATTCATCACGTGGCTCGTGATGGATCGCATAGGATGGGCAATCGACCAATCATATCTTGCTAGGTGATGAATGTTTACTTTTTCGCAAATTATTCTTTGATGTATGAGATGCATGCTTAGGATAGAAAACGTAAACAAGATAAGCATAATCTGATGAGACCTCGCACACTTGGAAACCTCCAATTGAACTTAAAATTCAATTAGAATATTAAATCGAATAACGGGCGCATATGAATAGTGTCTATGGTCCGAGCCCATCCAATTACTAGGTCTTAGGCATATTGTACGAATATATCTCGATGTCTCACGAGTCGTGGGTCGAGCTATAGGAAGATAATATGTCTATTGCCTCGATGCACGAGAAAGTGCCAAGGAAGGGGATAGCAAGGTTTTAGACGCTGTCTCACGAGTCGTGGGGCGTCTAGGATTGAACTATTTCTCTTCACGAGTATTGGACATGATTTAACACTAGTAAATATGGATGTCTCACGAGTCGTGGGTCCATATCGAAAAACGAGGCTAAATGAACTTAAGGGTTAGCTGCGATGGTTAACCGTCGACGTAATCGACCACCAAGTGGATCAAATAGTATGGCCAACGAGTCGTGGGTACTAGGAGATTGCATTTGGGCCTTAAGCCCGCTAGGATATTTTAAAATCCCGAAACTTATGTGGGGGCATAAGATTTTGATTAAAATAGTGGGAGTAATTTACAAATAAAAACCATGTTTGTAAATTGTGCATTTTAAATTAATCTTTCGCATATTTATTTCTTCTCTCGTCATTTTGTAGATATAATGTCTAAGAATCCTATTTCCATCATACTTGAACAAAACAAATTGACTGGACCCAACTTCCATGACTGGGTCAGGAATCTAAAGATCATTCTCGCTTCTGAAAAGCGAGGTTTTGTCCTTGATGGGCCCCCTCCCGAACTTGCTAAGGATGCCGATGATACTGAGAAAGAAGCCGTGGACTTATGGCTTGACGATGACTTGCAGTCACGTTGTCTCATGTTGGCATCCATGACGAATGAGCTTCAAAAGCAGCACGAGCATATGAAGTCTTCTTTTGAAATCTACACGCACCTGAATGGACGATTTGGGGTGCAAAGTAGATATGAGCGGTATGAAACTGCCAAGACTTTGCAACAAACGAGGATGGCTGAAGGTGCTGATGTTCGATCTCACTGCATCAAGATGATTGGGCTTATTGAAAAGCTTGGTCATCTTGACGTAAAGATGGACAAGACCTACTGCCAGGATATAATCCTCCAGTCGTTGCCAAGATCATTCGAGCAATTCTTAGTGAACTACAACATGCACAAGATGGATGTTGAACTTCACGACTTGGCTAATATGCTCGCCACTGCCGAGGCTTCCATGAAAAGAGAGAAGCCAGTGATGGTTGCTACCTCAACCCAATCCAAGTCCAAAAGGACAAAGAAAGGGAAGGGGAAGACAAATGCTTCTTCAAGCAAAGGAAAAGCGCCATCTAGGCCCATAGGGAAGGGAAAGAAGCGTAAAGCTTCGTCTGGTGAACATAAATGTTTCTACTGCAAGAAACCTGGACACTGGAAGAGGAACTGCAAAGAGTTCTTGGAGAGCTCGAAAGGTATATTCCTTGTTGAAGTTAATTTATCAATTAACTGTGCATCATGGGTGCTAGACACTGCTTGTGGTTCTCATCTTTGTAATGATTTACAGGTGATGGGAGCAACAAGGCCACTTAGGCCAGGGGATTGGATCCTAAGATTTGGCAATGGAGCTAGAGCTGCTGCCGAGACCATTGGCCAAGTGGAGTTAGATTTAGGTGGTAATAAATTAGTCCTTAGGAACGTTCTTTATGTACCTGGTTTAGTGAAAAACATTATTTCCATTCCTGTTTTGGATAATGAAGGTTTTAATTTTGCAATTAATAAAGGTTCCTTTTCGTTATTCATGAATGACAATTTGTTTTTCACTGGTACATTGAAAGATGGACTATATACCATTGAACCACCTAAGTTAGTTATGCACGTACAACAAAACAAAAGGAAACAAGATAATGAAATATCTGCCCAATTGTGGCACGCTCGACTTGGACATATATCCAAGTCAAGGATTCAAAAGTTGGCATCTTCTGGCGCGATCGAAATCAATCGCATTGAAGAAATGCCAACATGTGAACCATGTCTAAAGGGTAAAATGGCTAAGTTGCCATTTAAGGGAAACCCTGAGCGAGCCAAGCAAACATTGGACTTAATACATACTGACGTATGTGGACCACTAAGAAAAAGCGCCCGAGGTGGCTATGACTACTTCATCACTTTCACTGACGACTGTAGTCGTTATGGTTATGTGTTCTTGTAGAAACATAAGTCTGAAGCCTTTGAGCGATTCAAAGAATTCAAGATGGAAGTAGAGAATCAACTTGGTCATACGATAAAGGCTCTTCGTTTTGACCGAGGTGGAGAATTTCTTAGTAACGAATTTCTAAATTATCTTGTAGAGCATGGAATACTATCGCAGTGGACTCCTCCTGCAACACCCCAATTAAATGGAGTAGCAGAGAGAAGGAATCGAACCTTGATGGATATGGTTCGATCCATGATGAGTGCCACTGACCTTCCTCTTTCATTTTGGGGACATGCCCTCCTCACGGCAACGAAGATACTGAATATGGTACCTTTAAAATCCGTAGAAAAGACACCATACGAATTATGGTTTGGCAAGGCACCCTCATACGCATTCATGCGCATATGGGGATCTCCCGCTTATGTTAAAAAGCTAGTGCGAGATAAATTGGAAACTAAATCCACTTTGTGCAAATTCGTGGGGTATCCGGAAAACTCAATAGGATACGAGTTCTATGATCCTACAAGACAAACTACGTTTGTCTCGAGGAACGCTCACTTCTTGGAGAAGGATTTCTTGGTTGACAAGAAGGAAAATAACGTAGAACTGGATGAGGTCACTGAAGCTGAAAAGGCCGAAGAGGTCGATCGAGCTGACCCATCGCCACAGGCAGTGGGAGAACATGAGCATGAAAGTGCACCAGAAAGTACACCGATACTTCGTAGGTCAGAAAGACAACGTAGAGAACCCGAGAGGTACTACGGTCTGCTGCATGAGACTGGACAGTCTCTAACCGACCCAAGGACTTACGAAGAGGCTATGTTAGACGTAGACTCGGGAAAGTGGCGCGAAGCCATGAAATTCGAATTGGACTCCATGCACTCAAACAAGGTTTGGGCCTTGGTAGATCCACCAGTGGGAGTGACTCCCGTGGGTTGCAAGTGGATCTATAAGCGAAAGCTTGGAGTGAACGGAGAGGTTATTACCTACAAGGCGCGACTAGTGGCAAAAGGATACACTCAAAGACCTGGAATTGACTTTGAGGAGACCTTCTCGCCCGTTGCAATGCCTAAATCCTTTCGGATCTTGCTGGCCATAGCTGCGTGGTATAACTACGAGATATGGCAGATGGATGTGAAGACTGCCTTTCTCAATGGGGACATTGACAAGGAGATCTACATGGAGCAACCAAAAGGGTATACATCCAAAGGAGACGAACACAAGGTGTGCAAACTCCAGAGGTCCATTTATGGACTGATGCAAGCTTCCCGAAGTTGGAACATTCGTTTCGATGAGACAATCCAAACTTTTGGATTCATCAAAAACATGTTCGAACCTTGCGTGTACAAGAAGATCAGTGGGAGTACAGTTGAATTTTTGGTGCTTTACGTTGATGACATTCTTCTCATTGGAAACAATGTGAAAGCGTTGTCCGAAACTAAAGCATGGTTATCTACACAATTCTCAATGAAGGATATGGGAGAAGCGTCCTTTGTACTAGGTATAAGGATCTACCGAGATAGATCAAAAGGACTGCTGGGCCTCTCCCAATCCCAGTACATAGACAAAATCTTGAAAAGATTTAATATGGAAGAATCCAAGAGAGGATTGCTTCCAATGAGACATGGAATTGCGCTCTCTAAGTCTATGGCCCCAAAGACGCCTGAAGAGAGAAGCAATATGTCTCGAGTACCATATGCATCCGCGATAGGAAGCATAATGTATGGTATGCTATGTACGAGACCAGACGTAGCGTACGCCCTGAGCGTTACAAGTCACTACCAGTCTGATCCAGGTGAGCAGCACTGGATAGCCGTAAAGACAATTCTGAAGTACCTGAGAAGGACTAAGGAATTGTTCTTGGTATACGGTGGAGGAGAATTGAAATTGGAAGGCTATACATACTCGAGCTTCCAATGTGATGTAGACGACTTCAAGTCGACATCAGGATACGTTTTCTGCCTCAATGGTGGTGCGGTTAGCTGGAAGAGCTCCAAGCAGGAAACAACCGCAGATTCAACCACCGAAGCAGAATACATTGCCACGAGTGACGCAGCAAAGGAAGGTGTTTGGATGAGGAACTTCATCTAGGAATTGGATGTGATACCTAGCATTGCTGAGATACCTAGCATCGCTGAGCCCATCACTATCTTCTGTGATAACAATGGGGCTATAGCGCAAGCAAAGGAGCCGAGATCTCATCAGAAATCCAAGCACGTACTGAGACGATACCACGTGATAAGAGATATCATTGGTAGAGGAGACATTAAGATGGAACGTGTCGACTCGGAAGATAATACTGCGGACCCGCTAACGAAGCCTCTGCCTCAAAAGGCATTTGAGAAACATCTGCAAAAGATGAGACTCAAGAACATAAAAGACTGGCTTTAGGACAAGTGGGAGATTGATAGAAATAGTGTCCTGCAAGCCAGCTGTATGGCTAGTATTTATTGTAATAAATGCGGAACTATTCAATTTAGATTAATAAATGCATTTAATTAAATGGTCAACTTTATCTTATGTAATAATTATCTACGCATAAGGATAGAAGTCCTTAGATCACAGGGCTATGAGACAACCCGTGGACTGATCTCCAAGGCCGTGATCTAGAATATATTCAAGAGTCGTAGAATCCAAATCGAGATAGGACATCGTTGGATTCGGTTAGACTCTCACTATTGTGTATACTCCGATGAACTGGAGGACGCTGGGGTCCACGAGCGTGACTGGGATAGTCGATACACATAAGTGGGTGGCTTGCTGGGATGGCAAGCCCACTGAATACCCCAATTAGGAAATAACTCACCATGGAAGCGGTAGTCGCATATCGGGGTTGAAGTTATTCCAATTTGCGATAGTATACGAGGAACGATCCTTAACAACTTGAGATGATAGGGTTTATCTGGTGCGAGAACGTCTATGCTTTGATGTGAGTTCCGACTGACTGGGGATCACCAGAAAGTCTCTGTGGACCCACATTGGGTTTAGAGGAACTCGTATGTAGATTCATATCATCAACAAAGGATCCGTTGACCCGACTTGATAGGTTGGGAAATTCTCCTATGAATTTCTGTGAGAAATTAATTCTGGGAAAATCCTTGGCCAAGGTATCTGACGACTTTATGTAAGTAGCTCATAAAGATTAAAGTCAAAGAGAATTTATTTCAAGATCAGAATACATAAGGTCGAAACGAAATAAAAGGGAATCCGATGAAAGACCATGCCCTTAAGTCTCGACTGGGAGATTGATCAATGGAGAGATTATGTCGTATATGAAAATTGTAAATGATAAAAGGTTCACTGAATTAATTCACCAGTGATTGGGCTCCATGGGCTTGTGGCTGGACATCGACCGTGGAGTGTGGGAGAATTCCCAAATTAGCAGGGGTGCTAATTTTGGAATGATTAATCGACAGAGTGTTCGATTAATTTAGAGCGTTAATTGCTCGAGTAATTAAATAATATTTAATTATAACCCACGGCCAATTATGTGGTGAACCTACGGGGGCATACACAATACACATGAAGCGAAAGCGAGGAAATAAGAACGAACCAGTCGACTGGGTCGACGGAGTCAAAATCGACTGGGTCGATTAAATGGGTGGGTCGACCCATGTGGAACGAAATTGGATCCAATTGGAATTGGATCAAGATTGTAAATTAAATTGGAATTTAATTTATGAGTAAATTAATTAATTAGGATTTAATTAATTAATGGAATAATTAATTAATTAAACTTGGAGTTTAAATTAATTAATTGGGAGATGATTTAATTAATTGGGCTATTTAATTGGGAAATTAAATAAAGCCCTGAAAGATTAATTAATATGGGCCATGGCCCATGTAGGAGAGTTAGTATCCTAAACCTAATAGGATTAGGATATGAGAGATGTCTATAAATAAGAGACTAGGTCTCATATCTCAAAAACACAACTCTACAAGAAAATTAAGAAGAGCAAAAATTCTCTCCCTCTCCCTCACTAGATCGGCCGAACCATACTTCCTCTTTGGAAGAATTTTTCGTTTTCGATTTTCGTTCCAAAGTTGTTCTAAAACCTAGATATTAATATACCCTATGTTCTAGTCGATTAGGATATATTAATTTTCGTGATATTGTGGTGTATCAACTCGTAGAGGCGCAACTCGTAGAGGCGCAACACGTGGGGCGCTACTCAAAGGTGTGGGTCGATCTTACCGGGGCAGAATTCAGAGCTCGTCTTGCTAGCCGAGGATTTGCAAGGATATAGGTATAAACGAGAAAACTTATACTATCGTTCAATTATATTCATATATATACAACTAGAGAATATCCTGGCAAGATTCTTTAAGAGGCCCTAAATTTTTTTTATATTCCGCTGTGCCTAGGGCTATTTTTCTTACCGAATCCCAACAGCACAACGGGGATTTCACCAATAAACTGAGCATCATCTGGAATGAGTTCACCGGTCGGTAAGCGACCTCCGGGAACCCAACTGAAACCATGATCCCATGAGAAGGGCATGGTAGACCCATCCGCCGAACGAATATTAGGTGGGGGGCGAACAAAAAAGAAGTGAGATTTCCAAGAAGGATTGCTGGAAACTGGGGAATCAAAGATTGCACGACTAGGCCTCTGACTAGCAAAGAAATATCCACGATTTGAAGAACTAGAAATATTGAAACGAAACAATTGTGTAAAATTGCGAAACAAAGGTTTGAACCCTTTCGCGATCATTAAGACCGAAAAACAAACCACGAAGGCCACAGAGTTTGGAACTAATTATGTCAAGGACACACTAAATACTCTTAAAATTTCAAGAAAAAGGGGAGACAACGGAAGACGCAGGCCACTATTAAAATGGGCCGTGTAAAAGGCTCGGCATCCTTCCGGCGGAGATGTAACTCTATCGGAAGGAGAAGGGAGAATTATCTCAGTACCCTCCGGAAAATATTTGTCATAATTATTCACAACCTCTGGAAAAGTGTCCGCAGTATAAGCACAAGCTAGATCCTCAATTGGTTCAGAAATTTGAGGAGCGGTACCTTTGCCCTTTTTGGCTCGGGCAGCAACGTCCATATCCGAAAGAATTTGAACATTAAAAGTATCTTCAACCGGAACCACAAATTCAAAGGCTCCAGTTTGCTCGCTTGAAGGATTAGAATGTAACTCTTCCTCGTTAACGGGAGCGACATTTTCTCTAGAAGAGGAAGAAGGTTTTCTTAAAGAGGCCATGATTTTTGAATCTCGGAGGATATAGGTCGATAAAAAGAAAGCTCTATATGATGAACGACTAAACAAGAAAATGACTACAAACTGTAAAGAAGTATAAAGGAGAAATGAGAAACTCAGAAGTCATCTATTTATACTAAGAAAAGGAAAGACGTTTGATCTTACGCGTTTTCGTTGGCTCGATCAAGGTGTATTGCAATGTAGTATGAGTGCTAACAAAATGGAAGTAAAAGATCAATAATGTTGTATTCAGAATTATCGAGTACAGATTACAAGTATTCGGAGTCCTATTCGAGCATTATTGGATGCCGTACAAGCTAGAGGGCGAAATACATATAAGCAAAACTATACTATTATTCCCAAATGAGTCCGAGTTGCGGTCTCGAAGGAAGAGCACCTGGGAAGTTGTGTCGTCGTCATAAATGCTTGGGGAATTTATAGCTGAGATCTGGGACCAGATGAACCATCCGTAGGTGCGTATTACTCAGCCCATAGGCCTGGGCCGGAGGTCGGCCCAACAGTAACTTTGGACTCAGAATTTCCATAGTGTAGTCAGCGTAGGATTCCCTTGCCTCGGGCTCGAATTTACGCTCATGAGATCGAAAATGACGAAGTTCGACCTCACTAGGCCGTAGTAATGTCTGAATCCAATTTACCCCTCATCAATACTCCCCCACTTCTCGAGCGTAAAGAGAAGCTTAAGCTCGAAGAAGTATAAACCGGACGCTGGGTGGACGAGCCATTTTTGGATAAGTTTCGGATATGCCTCATTAAAAACCTAATTCGGAAAAAACCCTATGGGATAAAAACCGAGCTAGGGAAAAAGAGTGCATAACTTGAAAACTATGTAATGGTGTCACCGTAATATTACCCTTGTCATTTAGTGTTGGTATAGGATTTTCAGGTTAGGATCTTCTCGCTGCTACCTATTGTGTAGCTATAGTCAATTTTTAACAATATCTCTATATTCCTTTGATTTTGATAGGGTAGAAGGGTGGCAGAAAGCGGAATCGACCCCTCCCATAAATACTTTTTTCGCCATGTTGGTCCTCAATTTTGTGATTTTTAGAAAATATCGAGGTCATAAGTGCAACTATCGGAAATATGACTTCAAGTTCAACCTTGAGGAGTTCAACCATCGCGGTTACTCGGGGACCGGTTTGCAATTTCCAATTTTGTCCCTGTATATATACCTTGATTGAGGGCCGCTGTTCATTAAAGATTCTGAGGAGAAAAACCCTAGATCGGAGCGAATAGATCGATAAGTGAGTTCTAACAATCTTTTCCGAGTACTCATTATATATTCATCATGTCCAATCCAGTAGATTTGAAGGGAAAATCCCCTGTAGTGGAAAATCGAGAAAATGATCAAGAGGAGAGGCAGGTCGTAGATGTTCGACTATCCGTGGGGGAGAACCCGAGAGATTCGAGTCCCACTTCCGAATCTAATGGGGAGGAGAGAGAATCGTGTTCCGGGTCGGAAGATAATGGTGAAGACAATTCGAGCGAAGCCACGGTCTCCGAGGAGGAAATTGCAGAGGATGGCGACCTACCCTTAGGGAAAAATGAACAGAAGAAGTATAGACTGGGCGGCAATGTCGTGGTTATGATCTTCAACTGGGAGGAGCCATCGACTAGCGCAGGACTGAACATGACCGAGGATAGGGCGGACGAGATCGTTTGTTCCTATGTGGAAGCAGATCTGGGAAAATTGTAGGCAGACTTTGGTCAATATCTAGGTGCCGGATTCTCGATTGTTCTTCCTACTCCCGAGCAACGAGTTACTGACCCTACCACTGGATGTCAAGCCTTTTATTCTAAGCATTTCCATTATGGCTTACGTATCCATTTTCCTCCTTTGATAGAGAGTATTTTGGAAGCTTTCGAGTTAACACCCTCCCAGATTCTACCAAATTCGATCAGGCTTATTATAGCCTTTTGTGTGCTGATGAAAGCCAAAGGGAAAAAGGCTGTTTTTCAGAATTTCTGGCGAATATTTCAAATGAGTGCTTCCACGTCTTCGAACGCTGGTTATGTTTATTTTTCTCAGAGACCGAAAATCTCAATCTTATCAGCCAACGTTAGCAGCAACTTGAAAGGCTGGAAACATGAGTTCTTTTTTGTTCGTGGACCAGATTCTCCATCCTCCGAAGATAACTCTGAACCCACTCCGTATGTGTGGCCTGGTGCAAGATCATGTATCTATGGTAAACGCCGCCTTAGAGGAAAAATGAATAATGAAATCTCGGACGAATTCCTGCAATCCCTTCGAGCTGACCCTCATCAGACAGCTTTGATGACTCAGGAGGCAGTTTTGCGGTTGGCTGGGCTCAGCGCGTGTTCTTTCCCCGCTCTTCCAATCGAGTATGGGAAAGCTACAATCAATCCTGCCAATGCCCCCTCCACTTTAGGTGCGTTGAATCATTTCGATTTATCTTTTTACGGCAATACCTAATTTTCTCTTATCTTTCAGCTGGGATCGTTGACAAGTTCCGAACATCGATAGCTGGTCCGGTTGTTGCTTCCTTCTCGAAGGGTATCCAAGGTCGACCTCGCCCCCAAACATCGAAGGTCTCCCGTAAGGTAGTAAAGTCCGCCCCTGGGGTCGATACCGCAGCGGCTCCGAACGCTATGGTGACTTTTTCCCAAACCGCCATTGCGGGAACTTCTCATCCTCATTCCGCGGCCGAGGAGGCTTCTCAACCTCGAATCCTCGATCTCCGGTCCATTTTTCCAACCGGCTCCTCTAACCCGAACGAGGAAGGACTCAGCCATTATTCCCTACAGGAGGTCCGAGCTCAAAAGATACTAGAAGCGAGAATGGCTCGCAAGAGAAGTAGTGATATTCTTGAGTCTTCTAGAAGGGTGAAGCCTTTTGGTCGAGGACCGGGTCCTATCAAGTGTCGGGCGGGCCATTCTGAGCCAGACCTGGTTGATTTCATAGAGGATCATTTCCAAGGACCAAGGGCAGCTGGTTTCCCGAAGGATGGAACCATCGAGTCCGACTTGGGTCCAAACGGGGAACATACAATGGATAAGTCTCTTCGGATGTTCATGGCCGGGAGATTTAAGGATGACAATACAACGCTATTCCTTAAAAGCGACTTCGAGCTCGCGGGTGATTTTGCCTATGCTCTTCAAAAGGTATACAAGTTCTTTCACGAGTACTGATTTATCCTCAAAGTTTGTGCTTCGCCTTTAATGTTTAATTTCTTCTCTAGGTCGGGGACTTGTACAATCATCAAGCTTACCGACAGGCCACCTTAAACGTGGAATCTCAGATGGCTCATAGTGCCCTTCACAACGTCCTTAAGGCGGAATCCACCAAGGCTGATCAGTTGAAGGATACTATGGCCAAGTTATCTGAGGTTAGAGAGGAGCTCGAGGAAATCAAGAAGAGTCTTGACGGAAAGAGGGCGCTCGAGGAAGAGGTAACCAAATTGAGATCGGATCTCGAGCATGCCAAGGCATTATCTGAACAGGCCTATGCTCGGGGTCGAGAAGAGGGCAGAATTCTTGCCATAAGGGAATTTCTAGGGTCACCCTTTCTTGATGCATTAGTTCGCTTGCGGTCAGGTGGAATTAATCAAGCCTTCTACTATAAAGGAGCTCAGCACCTCCTCACAGCCGCAAAGGTCGAAGGCGCCCTTGATGACTACCTTCCTTACATGGATCCTTATAAGAATATTTTCGGGAAAGATTATAAGGCTTCTTCCCTTCCTCCCAAGCTCGAGGACTTGGCCGCCCATGAGTTCGCTCCTTTTCTTGAGGAATTTGGAGTGCCAATGCCAAATCCTGACGCGCTCGAAGCTCAATCTGAGGATGGAGATGTGGATATTGAAGGGGATTCCCGCGATCAGGGGGAGCAAGGCACTCCTTCTTCCGATTCGAGTAAATCTGCAGTTGATGTGCAAAGTAATGATGGAGAAGAGAGAAGCTCGAGTAGTGATGATTCTGATAGCTCGGAAAGCGATTCTAGCGAGAAGAAGGAACAAGAGCGATCGGACCATGGTTCTGGCGTGAAGGAATCCAGCCAGTAATGATTATTATGTAATAGGATTTAGCGAACCATTGTAATTGTAAATTTGTTTTATAATCTCCTGCTTTTCTCTATTTTGTGGATGCTCTAATCTAATTTTTCCTTAATGCCATGCTTAACCTATTGCCTGTTTGACCATCTTGTTGAATTTTGTAACGTCATTCTTGCATACTCAGTTGCGTCATCGAATCTTTCTTGGGAGTGGTGACTTACCAATTATTGTAATTTGTATGATGTCGCGTCTATTATAAATATCAAGGCCATTTTACGTTGCTTTCACAATAACGTTGCTCACGGTGATCGGAGCTTTTAGAAAATTATTTCGATCGAATCCTTATCCGGACATCAAGAGATGAATGAAAATTCGAACGCTTTTGTGATTTCTTCCGCGCCTTTTTCCAAACCAAATGACGGTAGAAATATAAGGAAAAGGAGCCAAACTTCTGATAAGCTAACCTTTCATGAAGGAAATAAATCTTCGACTGTTGCCCCTTCATGCTTGAAATCCAGGGGCTCGAACAAGAGAATTAAAAAGGTTTCTTTTGTGGAGGATGTATCTGGGCGCACTCCTTTCCAATCCGTGCCTTCGTTGGTCGGAGAATCTTTTGATTTGTTGTTTCCTTCTAGTGTCTTTCCATTTAAGAGAGACATAATTCCTTTTGACAAAGTGTCACATGAAAAATCCGACCTGACCCTTCTTCGGGCCAATGTCTCTATCTCCGAGGCGATTCTATCGACTGGAGAATATTCCTCGTTCCTATTTCAGTCTGGGTTGGAATCCCTCGCCCAGGTAACTCCTTCTAACCCCTTTATCATGATTCTCTAATTTCTTTATTTTCGCCATGACATATCTTTTATAAGTTCAGGCTGGCAAAGACTTTTCTAGGCTTTATGCGTTGGCCAAGCATGAGATCGAACAACGGGCTTCTATTTCACTTGAGCTGATCAGGAAAAAGATTGAGCTGGAACGCGCACTGGAAGCTAATAGATTTTTTAAGGAGAGATTGTCTCATGATAAGTTAAGTTCGGAATTAGAGAGACTCAAAGATATCCACGAACGTGAGAAGAGAAACTCCGAGCTTCGTGAGAGGGAAGCTTACATCCGCGGGTACGCTGATCGTAGTGTTGAAGTCCTTTTTGAAAACAATTTCGTTTAGTAATACTGTGATTCTCCTTTGTAACATGAGCTTGCTAAGATTTTCCTTTGTTGTAACACCATACTTGTTGTAACGATTTTCCTTTCTTGTTGTAACACAATCTTTGTTGTAATGATAATATTGCTGGAATGATGTTCTCCTTCTCTCTTTTTTTTTTTTTTTTTTGAATCATCCCTCATTTCTCGGGAAGTGAAACGGTCAGAGCTTTTAATGCTCATATCGTGGCCATTCAGTCCAAGAGATCAATACCGTTGATATGGAATTCCTTCCCCTATATATAGCTCCGAAACTACCTTCATATTTTTATTTATCTGTAAATATTTTGCCTCGAAACGATATGGTTGTGTTTTTACTTTCGTCGATCAACTACATGTTCCATTTATCGTCAGTAATTAAAGCGTTCGAGATTTTTCTTCGAACCTTCTTTTCCAACTTTCTTGGAATTCCACTATGAAAGTCTTTCGGCTAGGGTATCGACAGGCGAAAATAATTGCGACTAGGGTACCGTCAGGCGACCTGCTCTCTCTGATTCCAAGTCTTTGAGGCGGGCTCGACTTCCTGTACTCTGTCCTCCATTCAGTCGGGATAGTGGGTCTACTGCTGGAGGGGTTTTTCTACGCTCGATCTCCACGTCTTCGAGGCAGCTTCTTGAAGGATGTGGTCTTCGAATTTGCTAGGAGTACTTCCAACTGGAGTTGCTTCCCTGTCTCTCGACTTGGTCTTTTGCGGACCATTTCTCAAGGAAATATCGGATGAAGGGTAGAAGTGTTCCAGCCTCACCTTTCTTCTTTGGGCATCCATAGGAATAGCTATTTGTAATAGGATCGTACCCGGTGTAATATTTTCGGATTAGCTTGATTTGTTGATTGTAACCAATAGTTCTCATGTAATTTATTTGAAATTTGATGAATGAAAAATTTTCTTTATATATTATTGTCGATCGGATTTGAAGTTCGATATTTGCAACATCTGAATCTTACGTGAGATATCTTCCATAGTTTAGGTTCTTCTCGGAATCAATAGTCGTCGTGGAGAAATAATATGATAGAATTTAGATCGATCTTGAATATACCCTTGACTTAAGGGGCATAGCAACGGCTTTCGCCCTTAGTTGTTTCAGAGCACTTTTAGCCCGAAGGTCGTAGCAACGGCTTTCGCCCTTAGTTGTTTCAGAGCACTTTTAGCCCGAAGGTCGTAGCAACGGCTTTCACCCATTTGATAATTTCGATCTAAGGGGCGTAGCAACGGCTTTCACCCTTAGTCGTTTCAGAGCATTTTTAGCCCAAGGGTCGTAGCAACGGCTTTCACCCATTTAATAATTTCGATCTAAGGGGCATAGCAGCGGCTTTCACCCTTAGTCGTTTCAGAGCATTTTTAGCCCAAGGGTCGTAGCAACGACTTTCACCCATTTGATAATTTCGATCTAAGGGGCATAGCAACGGCTTTCACCCTTAGTCGTTTCAGAGCATTTTTAGCCCAAGGGTCGTAGCAACGGCTTTCACCCATTTGATAATTTCGATCTAAGGGGCATAGCAACGGCTTTCACCCTTAGTCGTTTCAGAGCATTTTTAGCCCAAGGGTCGTAGCAACGGCTTTCACCCATTTAATAATTTCGATCTAAGGGGCATAGCAACGGCTTTCACCCTTAGTCGTTTCAGAGCATTTTTAGCCCAAGGGTCGTAGCAACGGCTTTCACCCATTTGATAATTTCGATCTAAGGGGCATAGCAACGGCTTTCACCCTTAGTCGTTTCAGAGCATTTTTAGCCCAAGGGTCGTCACCCATTTATTCCGATCCAAGGGGCGTAGCAACGGCTTTCACCCTTGGTCGATTTTTGACGGTCATAGCAACAGCTTTCACCCGTTAATAGTTGATGGAGAAAAATAGAGATCGATAATAGATGAATATAGATCGAGAATATCCAGAATATGACGAATAAATAAGAATTTAGGCGAAATAAACTTTCATTGAATAAATACTCAGTCGTAATAAACATTCCTCGAACAACTTCAGTCGAAATAAACCTTCATTGAACACGTAATTTACTAAATCACTAGAAACAAAGAAAACAGAACAAGATGACTAAATAGTAGAAGCCTTGAATGCAACTATCTTCGATAATATCTTCTTAAATTAACCGCATTCCATGCCCGAGGTAGTATCTCTCCGTTAGGGTGAGCAATCTTGTAAGAACCTTTTCTTCCAACTTCCACGATCACAAAGGGGCCCTCCCAATTAGGTTGGAGTTTTCCCACGTGCTTCGACACTTCCACTTTCTTGAGCACCAAATCCCCCACTTTGAATGTTCGAATTCGAACGTTTCGATTATAAGATTTTTCCATGCTAGACTTTGTGGATTGAATTTTCAACTTCGCACGGTCCCTCCGACTATCCGCGTGATCAATTTCCACTTCCCTTAGAGATTGGTTTTTCTCGGGATCGTAAAATTTGACCCTGGGGGAAGGTACGAGGTTCTCTACTGGGATAACGGCCTCTGACCCATAAACCAGACTAAATGGAGTTTCTCCCGTTGCAGCTTTAACAGTAGTTCTATTGGCCCATAAAACCCCTGAAGTTCATCGAGCCATTTTCCTTTTGCCTCAGATAGGTGTTTTTCCAAGGATCGAACGATTTCCCTGTTCACTACTTCCGTTTGCCCATTAGCTTGGGGATGCCCTACAGATGCGAAATTCTGTTGTATTCCGAACTTTTCGCACCATTCCGTGATTCTTTTTCCGGCGAACTGCGTTCCGTTATCTGATATTAAGATCCTAGGAATTCCAAATCTGCAGATAATATTTTTCCATAAGAAATTAATAACTTGGAACTGAGTGATCTTTGTCAGAGCAACGCATTCCACCCATTTGCTGAAATATTCGACTGCAACAAGTACATAATTTTTTCGAGCCCTTGCTGTTGGAAAAGGCCCGACAATATCAATTCCCCATTTATCAAAAGGCCAACAGATAGGAATAGAATGCATATGCTCAGCCGGTTGATGAATCAAGTTCGAATGAATTTGACAATGGTGGCATTTTTTCACATAATCAACAGAATCAGAGAACAAAGTAGGCCAATAATATCCAGACCTCGAGCATTTAAGCGCTAAGGCCCGAGCACCACAATGGTTTCCCGCTTCCCCCTCATGAACTTCTTTTAAAATAGCATTGTAGTGAATTTCAGGGATATATTTTAATAGAATTCTTGAGGAGGATCGTTTATAGAGTTGATTACCGATCAGAGTAAACGATGGCGCTCTGTATTTGATCCTCCGAGCCTCGTTTGGATTTTCCGGAAGTTTTCCTTCCTTGAGATAGGCAATAAGAGGGTTGCTCCATGAGTTGCTCGCTTCATCGATCTCCATGATATCGATTGCGGGGGCCGCATCCAGTTCGATAGCAGATGTATTCGATAGCAGCCACGTGATTATCCTCTTATTCTTTCCGTCGGCCAAACCTGAGAATTTTGACAATGTATCTGCCCATAAATTTTCCTCTCTCGGCACAGGTTGAATATCGAACTTGTCAAATTGAGAGATCAATTTCTTCGTTCTGCTCAAGTATTTGATCATATTGAACTCCCTGGCCTCGTACATGCCTTTCACCTGTCTATGAACAAGCTCTGAATCTGTTAATACAACAATTGATTTTACCTTTGCTTTAAGAGCCATCTCTAGCCCTGCGATCAATGCTTCATACTCGGCCTCGTTATTGGTCACGACGAAATCCAAAGTTATAGCATAACTCAAGTCCTCACCATTGGGTCCTTGGAAATGAATTCCTGCTCCACCTCCATCCTTGGTTGAAGATCCATCCGCATGCATCAGCCAGATTTGATTTTTGGCTTCTTCGACCATACTCAGCTCGGAGATTGTTCCTTCTTCCATGTTCGATAAGCCTGTTGATTCGAGCACGAAGTCAGCTAATACCTGGGCTTTTATGGCGACCCGTGGTTGATACTCGATTTCGAACTGACCAAGCTCGACCGCCCATTTGATCAACCTGCCTGATGCTTCTGGTTTTGATAGGACCTGTCTTAAAGGTTGATTTGTTAGAACAATGATCTTGTATGTTTGAAAGTAAGGCCTTAGCCTTCGGGCAGCTACCACCAACGCCAGTGCGAATTTTTCGATCTCCATGTAGTTTTTCTCAGCACCTTGCAATAACTTACTTAAATAATAAACTGGTTTATGCTCAGTTTTATCAAGTTTCACCAAAACCGAACTAATGGCCTCTTCCGATACAACTATGTATAAATATAGAGGTTCTCCTTAAGATGGTTTGGCCAGCATGGGTGGTGAGGTCAGGTACGCTTTCAGTTCTTCGAAGGCCTTATCACATTCTGCACTCCATTCAAAGTTCTTAGATTTTCGCAGAAGCTTGAAGAATGGTAAACTTTTGTCGGCAGATCGGGAGATGAATCTATTCAATGAAATAATTTTTCCAATCAAACTTTGGACGTCTGAGAGCTTCCGTGGAGGCTGGAGATCGGTGATTGCTCGAATTTTTTCCGGGTTTGCTTCGATTCCTCTTTCGTGGACTAGATACCCGAGGAATTTTCCCGATCGCACACCAAAAGTACACTTGGCTGGGTTCAGCTTCATCCCATATTTTCTCAAGATTTCGAAACATCTGTCCAGATGGTCAATGTGATCCTCCTCCGTCATACTCTTTACGAGCATGTCGTCTACATAGACTTCCATTATTTCGCCTATCAGTTCTTTAAACATCATGTTAACTAGTCTCTGATAGGTTGCACCTGCATTCCTTAAGCCAAAAGACATAACAATGAAGCAGTACACTCCCCGCTCAGTGATGAATGCTGTTTTATCCTGGTCTCTTTCATTCATGTAAATCTGGTAGAAACCTTGGAAAGCGTCCATCATACTAAACAACACAAACCCTGCGGTGGAATCTACTAGCATATCGATCCGAGGTAATAGATAAGGGTCTCTCGGGCATAATTTGTTTAGGTCGGTAAAGTCATTACACATCCTCCATTTGTTTTCGACCTTTTCGCCTTTAGAGACCAGGACCACATTACATAGCCATTCCGTGAACTTTATCTCCCTGATCTGACCTGCTGCTAATAATTTATCGACCTCTGCATTGATTATCTTATCCTTTTCGCGACCATGGTTGCGCTTCTTCTGCCTTACAGATTTGGCTTTCGGATCGATGTTTAATGAATGTGTTATCACTCGTGGGTCGATTCCTATGATATCATCCGAACTCCAGGCAAAAACGTCCACGTTTTTCTGTAAAAATTCAATGAGCATGGTTTCCATGCCCTCGCTTAACTCCGTTCCAATTTTAGTGAACTTTTCAGGGGATCCTGGCACTAAAGTTACTTTTTTGTGATCTGACGCTTGTACGCTCATATCGATGTTTTTCCCTTTCTTTCCTTGAAATTTTTCGCAGTCGGGAATTGGTGTTTTTAATTCAGACCCTAAATCACTTATCTTCCTCTTAACCGGGAGTTCGGGCTCCACTTTCTTTTTAATACTTAAAGAGGAGTTATAACACTCCCATGCCATGTATTGGTCGTTTCTCATCTCTCCCACTCCTCCCACGGTCGGGAACTTTATCTTTTGATGATAGGTAGATACGACTGCCTTGAAGATATTTAGGGCTGGTCTCCCTAATATGGCGTTATAAGCGAACGATGTATCTACTACCAGAAATTTGATCATCCTGGTTACATTTCTTGGTTTGCTTCCTAGAGTCGTGATTAAAAGAATGGTTCCAAGAGGAACAATCTCTGATCCACCAAATCCGACCAAAGGAGTGGTTACTTTATCTAGGCGTGGGTGACAAAGATTCATCCTTGTGAGAGCTTCTGACGAAATAATGTTTGCCGAGCTTCCATTATCGACTAGCACCCTCTTGACCTCAAAATTAGCAATTCTCAATGTCAACACCATGGAAAAATCTGGATCGTCCTCACTTGTGTCCAAACTAACATCCGAGGGTCGATCGGCCTCACTAAAGCTTATAACTTGATTTTCCATGGAGGGAGATTCTAAGGACAGAATCTCCTTCTTAGCAGAGACTCCCGCCTTTATCGATCTCATAGTTCTCTTTCTAGCATTTCTGCTATCACCTCCCGCTGGTCCGCCTGCAATCATGTCTATCACTCCATTCGACCGCTCTTCCGCTTGGCTTCGAATTTGCCTTTGCTGATTGTTAAATATCCGCGGACTTCGGGATCTATAACGACTTGTTGGGATTCGTTAAGAAAAACAGCCCTAGGCACAGCGGAATATAAAAAAAATTTAAAGGCCTCTTAAAGAATCTTGCCAGGATATTCTCTAGTTGTATATATATGAATATAATTAAATCGATAGTATAAGTTTTCTTGTTTATACCTATCTCCTTGCAAATCCAAGTTGGCTAGACGAACTCTGAATTCTCCCACAGAAAAGTCGATCCAAGCTCTTTGAATAGCGCCCCAGGTGTTGCGCCTCTACGAGTTGATACACCACAATACCACGAAAATAATATAACCTAATCGACTAGAACATAGGCTGTATTAATATCTAGGATTTTAGAACGACTTTGGAACAATAATCGAAAACGAAAAATTCTTCCAAGAGGAAGAGAGGGTTCGGCCGATCACTAGGAGAGGGAGGGAGAATTTTTGCTTTTCTTATTTTGCTTGAAGAGTTGTGTGTGAGATATGAGACCTAGTCTCTTATTTATATATATCTCTCATAACCTAATCCTACTAGGATTAGGATACTAATTCTCCTACATGGGCCATGGCCCTCTTTAATTAGAAGACTAAGTCTTCTAATTAATTCATGGCCCATATTAATTAATCTTTCAGGGCTTTATTTAATCTCCCAATTAAATAGCCCTATTAATTAAATCATCTCTCAATTAATTAATTAAACTCCAAGTATAATTAATTAATTATTCCATTAATTAATTAAATCCTAATTAATTAATTTACTCATAAATTAAATTCCAATTTAATTTATAATCTTGATCCAATTCCAATTGAATCCATTTTCGTTCCACATGGGTCGACCCACCCATTTAATCGACCCAGTTGACCCAGTCGACTCGATCGTTCTTATTTCCTCGCTTTCGCTTCATGTGTATTGTGTATGCCCCCGTAGGTTCACCACATAATTGGCCGTGGGTTATAATTAAATATTATTTAATTACTTGAGCAATTAATACTCTAAATTAATCGAACACTCTTTCGATTAATCATTCCAAAATTAGCACCCCTGCTAATTTGGGAATTCTTCCACACTCCATGGTCGATGTCCAGCCACAAGCCCATGGAGCTCAATCACTGGTGAATTAATTAAGTGAACCTTTTATCATTTATAATTTCCATATACGACATAATCTCTCCATTTATCAATCTCCCAGTCGAGACTTAAAGGTATGGTCTTTCATCGGTTTCCCTTTTGTCTCGTCTCGACTATATGTATTCTGATCTCGAAATAAATTCTCTTTGACTTATTCTTTATGAGCTACTTACATAAAGTCGTCAGTTACCTTGGCCAAGGATTTCATCAGAATTAATTTCTCACAGAAATCCATAGGAGAATTTCTCGACCTATCAAGTCGAGTCAATGGATCCTTTGTTGATGATATGAATCTGCACACGAGTTCCTCTATACCCAATATGAATTCTCAGAGACTTTCTGGCTATCCCCAGTCAGTCGGAACTCATATCAAAGTATAGACGTTCTCGTACCAGATAAACCCTATCACCTCAAGTAGTTAGGGATTGTTCCTCGTATACTATTATAAATTTGGAATAACTTCAACCCCGATATGCGACTACCGCTTCCATGGTGAGTTATTTCCTAATTGGGGTATTCAGTGCGCTTGCCATCCCAGCAAGCCACCCACTTATGTGTGTCGACTATCCCAGTCACGCTCGTGGACCCCGACGTCCTCCAGTTCATCGGAGTACACACAATAGTGAGAGTCTAACCGAATCCAACGATGTCCTATCTCGATTGGATTCTACGACTCTTGAATATGTTCTAGATCACGACCTTGGAGATCAGTCCACGGGTTGTCCCATAGCCCTGTGATCTAAGGACTTCTATCCTTATGCGCAGATAATTATTACATAAGATAAAGATGACCATTTAAATAAAAATGCATTTATTAATCCAAATTGAATAGTTCCTCATTAATTACAATTAATGCTAGCCATACGGCTGGCTTGCAGGACAATATTTCTATCAATCTCCCACTTGTCCTAAAGCCAGTCTTTTATGTTCTTTTGTCCCATCTTCAACAGATGTTTCTCAAATGCCTTTTGAGGCAGAGACTTCGTTAGCGGGTCCGCAGTATTATCCTCAGAGTCGACACGTTCCATCTTAATGTCTCCTCTACCAATGATATCTCTTATCACGTGGTATCGTCTTTGTACGTGCTTGGATTTCTGATGAGATCTCGGCTCCTTTCCTTGCGGTATTGCCCCATTATTATCGCAGAAGATAGTAATGGGCTCAGCGATGCTAGGTAGCACATCCAATTCCTGGATGAAGTTCCTCATCCAATCACCTTCCTTTGCTGCGTCACTCGCGGCAATGTATTCTGCTTCGGTGGTTGAATCTGCGGTTGTTTCTTGCTTGGAGCTTTTCCAGCTAACCGCACCACCATTGAGACAGAACACGTATCCTGATGTCGACTTGAAATCGTCTACATCACATTGGAAGCTCGAGTCTGTATAGCCTTCCAATTTCAATTCTCCTCCACCGTATACCAAGAACAATTCCTTAGTCCTTCTCAGGTACTTCAGAATTGCCTTTACGGCTATCCAGTGCTGCTCACCTGGATCAGACTGGTAGCGACTTGTAATGCTTAGAGCGTATGCTACGTCTGGTCTAGTACATAACATACCATACATTATGCTTCCAATCGCGGATGCATATGGTATTCGAGACATTTTACCTCTCTCTTCAGTTGTCTTTGGGGCCATAGACTTACAGAGTGCAATCCCATGTCTCATTGGAAGCAATCCTCTCTTGGATTCTTCCATACTAAATCTTTTCAAGATTTTATCTATGTACTGGGATTGGGAGAGGCCCAGCAGTCCTTTTGATCTATCTCGGTAGATCCTTATACCTAGTACAAAGGATGCTTCTCCCATATCCTTCATTGAGAATTGTGTAGACAACCATGCCTTAGTTTCCGACAATGCTTTTACATTGTTTCCAATGAGAAGAATGTCGTCAACGTAAAGCACCAAAAATTCAACTGAACTCCCACTGATCTTCTTGTACACGCAAGGTTCGAACACGTTCTTGACGAATCCAAAAGTTTTGATTGTCTCATCAAAACGTATGTTCCAACTTCGGGAAGCTTGCTTCAGTTTATAAATGGACCTCTGGAGTTTGCACACCTTGTGTTCGTCTCCTTTGGATGTATACCCTTTTGGTTGCTCCATGTAGATTTCCTTATCAATGTCTCCATTGAGAAAGGCAGTCTTTATATCCATCTGCCATATCTCGTAGTTATACCACGCAGCTATGGCCAGCAAGATCCGAATGGATTTAGGCATTGCGACGGGCGAGAAGGTCTCCTCAAAGTCAATTCCAGGTCTTTGAGTATATCCTTTTGCCACTAGTCGCGCCTTGTAGGTTATTACCTCTCCGTTCACTCCAAGCTTTCGCTTATAGATCCACTTGCAACCCACGGGAGTCACTCCCACTGGTGGATCTACCAAGGCCCAGACCTTGTTTGAGTGCATGGAGTCCAATTCGGATTCCATGGCTTCGCGCCACTTTCCCGAGTCTATGTCCAACATAGCTTCTTTGTAAGTCCTTGGGTCGGTTAGAGACTGTTCAGTCTCATGCAGCAGACCGTAGTACCTTTCGGGTTCTCTACGTTGTCTTTCTGACCTACGAAGTAAAGGTGTACTCTCTGGTGCACTTTCATGCTCATGTTCTCCCTCTGCCTGTGGCGATGGGTCAGCTTGATCAACCTCTTCGGTCTTTTCAGTTTCAGTGACCTCATCTAGTTCTACGTTGTTTTCTTTCTTGTCGACCAAGAAATCCTTCTCTAAGAAGTGCGCGTTCCTTGAGACAAACGTAGTTTGTCTTGTAGGATCGTAGAACTCGTATCCTATTGAGTTTTCCGGATACCCCACGAATTTGCACAAAGTGGATTTAGTTTCCAATTTATCTCCCACTAGCTTTTTAACGTAAGCGGGAGATCCCCATATGCGCATGAATGCGTACGAGGGTGCCTTGCCAAACCACAATTCGTATGGTGTCTTTTCTACGGATTTAGAAGGTACCATGTTTAGTATCTTCGTTGCCGTGAGGAGGGCATGTCCCCAAAAAGAAAGAGGAAGATCAGTGGCACTCATCATGGATCGAACCATGTCCATCAAGGTTCGATTCCTTCTCTCTGCTACTCTATTTAATTGGGGTGTTGCAGGAGGAGTCCACTGCGATAGTATTCCATGCTCTACAAGATAATTTAGAAATTAGTTACTAAGAAATTCTCCACCTCGGTCAAAACGAAGAGCCTTTATCGTATGACCAAGTTGATTCTATACTTCCATCTTGAATTCTTTGAATCGCTCAAAGGCTTCAGACTTGTGTTTCAACAAGAACACATATCCATAACGACTATAGTCGTCAGTGAAAGTGATGAAGTAATCATAGCCACCTCGGGCGCTTTTTCTTAGTGGTCCACATACGTCAGTATGTATCAAGTCCAATGTTTCCTTGGCTTGCTCAGGGTTTCCCTTAAATGGCAACTTAGCCATTTTACCCTTTAGACATGGTTCACATGTTGGCATTTCTTTAATGCGATTCATTTCAATCGCGCCAGAAGATGCTAACTTTTGAATCCTTGACTTAGATATATGTCCAAGTCTAGCGCGCCATAATTGGGCAGATATTTCATTATCTTGTTTCCTTTTGTTTTGTTGTACGTGCATAACTTAAATGGTTTTTATGATGTAAAGTCAATATTTTCAATGTACCAAAATGGAAAAACGAAAACAGGAGCTTTTATTAAAAATCAACATTATCCAAAAAACATGAATAATTGTTTTTCACTAAAAACAGGTACATGAATGAAAATTTCCTAATGACTTTTATCAAAACCATCTAAATCTACTTTTGCCTACGGCCTTGGCAGCAGCTCCAGCTCCATTGCCTTATCCAAGGATTCAATCCTAAGGCTCCAGTTTCCTTCACGTTCCCATCACCTACAAAGATGAGAACTCCAGTCAGTGTCCAACACTAAAAATGCACAGTTAATTTAAAAAATTAACAACAACAAGGAATATACCTGTCCGAACTCTCCATAGGTTCGAACTTAATCCTTTCTTTTGACCTTGCGCAGTAAGGAGCTCTGGTTTCCATTTGCTTTGACCTTGAATGCCGCCCAGTCTTTCCGCCAACCCTTGCTTTCTTTTCAAAAGAAGCTTCGTGTTCCTCGAGCATTTGTCGCAGGACATGTACAGTAATCTCTCGCCTTTGGAGATTCAAGTCCGCGATAAATCGGTCATATGATCTTGGAAGAGATTGCAGAATGATATCTACTCGGAAATCATTGTCCATCACGACACCCATATCATCGAGTTCAGAAAGAAGTCGAATCATTTTGTGTACGTGGATTCCGACAGGAGTTTCCCTTCTCTTCTTTGCTTGCAAGAGTTCCCTCGTGATCGCGAATCTACGACGACCATCTCTAATCCCATAAAGGAATTTGAGATTCGAGAGAATCTCTTTTGCGGATGCCATATGCTCATGTTGCAAACGCAGATCAAGTGACATATATTCCAACATGTATCCACGAGCTAAGCCATCATCCAGTTTCCATTTGATGATGCTTTTTCGGAGCTCATCAGGAATATCATGTGAAATAGTAATGGGTGGTGGCACAGACAAAACATATGAGATGTTTTCAGCTTCAAATAGTCCATTCAAATGATGCGTCCAGAAATGCAAGTTGGGTCCAGTTAAAATATTGCGTTCAAGTGATGAGATGGATAAATCTCTAAGTGCTCTAATCTCTTTAGACATCATATCTATAAAACGGCGATAGAAGAAATAAATATGCGAAAGATTAATTTAAAATGCACAATTCACAAACATGGATTTTATTTGCAAATTACTCCCACTATTTTAATCAAAATCTTATGCCCCCACATAAGTTTCGGGAAATTAAAATATCCTAGCGGGCTTAAGGCCCAAATGCAATCTCCTAGTACCCACGACTCGTTGGCCATACTATTTGATTCACTTGGTGGTCGACTACGTCAACGGTTAACCATCGCAGCTAACCCTTAAGTTCATTTAGCCTCGTTTTTTGATATGGACCCACGACTCGTGAGACATCCATACTTACTAGCGTTAAATCATGTCCAATACTCGTGGAGAGAAATAGTTCAATCATAGACGCCCCACGACTCGTGAGACAGCGCCTAAAACCTTGCTATCCCCTCCCTTGGCACTAATCTCGTGCATCGAGGCAATAAACATATCATCTTCCTATAGCTCGACCCACGACTCGTGAGACATCGAGATATATTCGTATAATATGCCTAAGTCCTAGTAATTGGATAGGCTCGGACCATAGACTCCATTCATATGCGCCCGTTTATTCGATTAATATTATAATTGAATTTTAAGTTCAATTGGAGGTTTTAAGTTTTCTTGTGCGAGGTCTCATCAGATTATGTTTATCTTGTTTACGTGATCTATTCTAAGCATGCAAGATATACATCAAAGAATATAAGTAAACATACATCACCTAGCAAGATATGATTGGTCGATTGCCCATCCTATGCGATTCATCACGAGCCATGTGATGAATCAATTGGTCAGCCTAGGGTGGAAATTAAATGTCCTAACTATTACAATTTTCAAACCCATACATCATGGGCCTTCTTGTAATATCCAGCTTGATTGGGCCTCCATGTAATGAATTTGGGCCTCCATGTCCTCCAAGGTAATGGGCCTCCATGCGGATCTCCAAGTCTTCATGAGGTCTTCTTGGCTCCAAGCCTAATCTAAGTCTAACTTATAAAAATAAATGGCCCTATTCTATTACATTCGTTTGCGCAAGCAAGGGCACCAATCAGGCCCATTTAATTACAACCCAAAAATAAATAAACCAAAAACAACACAGGGCTTAAGGGCAAAAATGTAAATTTACCGGCTCCTTTAATTTTAATTCATAAAATTTATCCAAGTTAATTAATTTTGAATTAACAATTAACCTCTAAGATTAATTAGCTCTTACTTGAGCTCCAAGTAATCTACAAATCCTATCTTGATTAAGATTGGTTAATTAAGGTAATCTAAATCTCTTAGATTCTTACCTTATCCAAAACTCGAAGTTTCCCAATATTCCCAAATCTCCAAGATTCTCAAGATAATCCTATTTTGTTTAGATTAGTTTAATTAAGGTAGTGTTCAAATCTAACAAGATAACTACCTTATCCCAAAACTCCAAGTTTCCTAATCTTCCCAAAATTCTAAATTTCCAGAATTTTCAAAATAGGCAGAATTAGAGTCCAACCAAAAATTGACCAGATAAAACCAATCAGGAGCTGCCACGTGGACAACCCACGCGCGACCCCGCAGGAGCGCGTGAGCTGCCACGGGCAGAAGCCGCGGCGCGTGACAGCGCGCGGACAGCGTGCTGTCCACACGCTACCGCATGCCGCGGCTTGCGGTGGGCGCCAAGCCGCGCACCGCCGCGTGCCACTGCAGGGTTGGGTCCAAAAAAAATTTTTTGTTTTGTTTTGATTACTTTTATGATTTAATTAAAAACAGTCCCAATTAAATCACAATCCAAAATTAAAATAACATAATAAAAATACGAATCTAAAATTACCCATTAACTCTAAGTTAACAATAAAGTCCTAAAACATTCATAGTTAAAGAACTAGCCACATAAATCAAACATATGATTTAATAAACACAGAATTCGCAAATTCATATATATACAAAGCCTAGAGTTGGCTTTGATACCACTGTTGGGATTCGTTAAGAAAAACAGCCCTAGGCACAGCGGAATATAAAAAAAATTTAAAGGCCTCTTAAAGAATCTTGCCAGGATATTCTCTAGTTGTATATATATGAATATAATTAAATCGATAGTATAAGTTTTCTTGTTTATACCTATCTCCTTGCAAATCCAAGTTGGCTAGACGAACTCTGAATTCTCCCACAGAAAAGTCGATCCAAGCTCTTTGAATAGCACCTCACGTGTTGCGCCTCTACGAGTCGATACACCACAATATCACGAAAATAATATAACCTAATCGACTAGAACATAGGCTATATTAATATCTAGGATTTTAGAACGACTCTGGAACAATAATCGAAAACAAAAAATTCTTCCAAGAGGAAGAGAGGGTTCAGCCGATCACTAGGAGAGGGAGGGAGAATTTTTGCTTTTCTTCTTTTGCTTGAAGAGTTGTGTGTGAGATATGAGACCGAGTCTCTTATTCTCCTAGGATTAGGATTAGGATTAGGATTAGGATACTAATTCTCCTACATGGGCCATGGCCCTCTTTAATTAGAAGACTAAGTCTTCTAATTAATTCATGGCCCATATTAATTAATCTTTCAGGGCTTTATTTAATCTTCCAATTAAATAGCCCAATTAATTAAATCATCTCCCAATTAATTAATTAAACTCCAAGTCTAATTAATTAATTATTCCATTAATTAATTAAATCCTAATTAATTAATTTACTCATAAATTAAATTCAAATTTAATTTATAATCTTGATCCAATTCCAATTGAATCCATTTTCGTTCCACATGGGTCGACCCACTCGACCCACCCATTTAATCGACCCAGTCGATTTTGACTCAGTCGACCCAGTCGACTCGATCGTTCTTATTTCCTCGCTTTCGCTTCATGTGTATTGTGTATGCCCCCGTAGGTTCACCACATAATTGGCCGTGGGTTATAATTAAATATTATTTAATTATTCGAGCAATTAATACTCTAAATTAATCGAACACTCTCTCGATTAATCATTCCAAAATTAGCACCCCTGCTAATTTGGGAATTCTTCCACACTCCATGGTCGATGTCCAGCCACAAGCCCATGGAGCCCAATCACTGGGGAATTAATTAAGTGAACCTTTTATCATTTATAATTTCCATATACGACATAATCTCTCCATTTATCAATCTCCCAGTCGAGACTTAAGGGTATGGTCTTTCATCGGTTTCCCTTTTGTCTCGTCTCGACTATATGTATTCTGATCTCGAAATAAATTCTCTTTGACTTATTCTTTATGAGCTACTTACATAAAGTCGTCAGTTACCTTGGCCAAGGATTTCATCAGAATTAATTTCTCACAGAAATCCATAGGAGAATTTCTCGACCTATCAAGTCGAGTAAATGGATCCTTTGTTGATGATATGAATCTGCACACGAGTTTCTCTATACCCAATATGAATCCTCAGAGACTTTCTGGCTATCCCCAGTCAGTCGGAACTCATATCAAAGTATAGACGTTCTCGTACCAGATAAACCCTATCACCTCAAGTAGTTAGGGATTGTTCCTCGTATACTATTATAAATTTGGAATAACTTCAACCCCGATATGCGACTACCGCTTCCATGGTGAGTTATTTCCTAATTGGGGTATTCAGTGCGCTTGCCATCCCAGCAAGCCACCCACTTATGTGTGTCGACTATCCCAGTCACGCTCGTGGACCCCGGCGTCCTCCAGTTCATCGGAGTACACACAATAGTGAGAGTCTAACCGAATCCAACGATGTCCTATCTCGATTGGATTCTACGACTCTTGAATATGTTCTAGATCACGGCCTTGGAGATCAGTCCACGGGTTGTCCCATAGCCCTGTGATCTAAGGACTTCTATCCTTATGCGCAGATAATTATCACATAAGATAAAGATGACCATTTAAATAAAAATGCATTTATTAATCTAAATTGAATAGTTCCTCATTAATTACAATTAATGCTAGCCATACGGCTGGCTTGCAGGACACTATTTCTATCACGACTGTTATAGTTGCCGTTTTTGACAAATTCTTTTAATTTTCCTTGGGCAATCAATTTTTCTATCTCGACCTTCAATTGGTAGCAGTTTTCAGTACTATGTCCCCGAGCTCGGTGATATAGACAATATTGTTCATAACCAGGTGCACCTGCTCTAGCCTGGGTGATCCTTTGAGCTTCAGGGATCAAATTCCCTTCTTCCAACACGGTTAGCACTTCTTCCTTTGAGGTGTTAAGTTCAGTAAACTGGACTTTACCCGGTCTCGGAGCTCGATTCCGATCGTAAGCAGGTCCATATGAATTTGGACCTTGGGGCGGCACATGCGGCTTATAAGTATTAATTCATTGCCAAACAGATCCTTTGTTCGATCCCCCATAATCACCAGGTTTCGGGATAGGAGCCCGATCTTGTTTCTTGTTGAGGGAAGATTTGATAGCATGCGAGTTTTTCAATTTGTTCATCTCTTCCTGAATCATATACTTTTCAGCAATCTTCATTATTCGTTCGAAAGACTTTGGTTGTTTCCTGCATAATGCGTTTCCGAACTGGGTGCTCCTAGTCTGTTCGAACATTAGGGAGGACAAATATTCGATCTGCGGGGTATCAACTTTCAAGAGTTCAATACTAAACCTTGCTAGCCACTGCCTCAGCGTCTCTCCTTCCAGTTGTTTTACAGTTCCTAGGTGATTTTCCGGTAACCTTGGCTTCCTCTGGCTAGCGAATTGATGTTTTAGTTTATCGCAGAATTCTTCGAAGGAAAATATGGAGTTGGGCGGTAATTTTCCGAACCAATCGAGAGCGATTCCTTCAAAGGTGGTAACCATGATCTTGCAACAGAAGTCCTCTGAATGTCCGCATAAGTTCATCACATTAACAAAGCTGTTGATGTGTTCCCCGGGGTCGGTAGTCCCGTTATACCGCGGTAGCCTTGTTGGCACCGTTTTCGAGTTTCGAGCTTCTCGTATCTCTAGATAAAATGGCGAGCAGCGCATGATACTGTTCGAAACCTCCCTATCTCGTAGGTTCCCTCTAGTTAGAGTGTTTTCCCCTCGCCTGGCGGCCTGATTGTTACGGGGAATCTCTATCATCGTATCTTCCTTTTCCAATTCCTTAGCTACTCTCTCCCGTACTATCTTTTCCAACTCTGATTCAGTAATTCCTTTGTAGGTCGGTTTTCTGCCTCCAACAGCGCCAGCAGTGTGGCTCTCTCCTACCACTTAATCCTCCAAATTATGTACCGATCTTGGTGGGATTTCCGATCGGGCGTTGATTTGCGAGGGCATAGCTCGAGGAGGGTTTATTGCTGGGGCATGCGATATAGATCGCAGTATACTGTTTTCCTTTTGGATGTTTGAAGAAGGTATTTCAGGTCTGCCGTGAGTTCCTGGTTGGTCTACGGGTGATTGATCGGCCCTTCCACTGTTCAGGAATTCCCTGCACATTGTGCCTATGATGGATCTTAGATCACCAACGGTTGTGTGGATTGGAACATTATCCTGAGGAACTGCTGGTGGAATTTCTGGTTGTTGAGCTGCGCGTGATAGGGCAAATGACGAAGTTCGACCTCACTAGGCCGTAGTAATGTCTGAATCCAATTTACCCCTCATCAACGTTGTGAACTCCTCGCGACCTATCACATTCCCGCCAAATAAGAAAAAGAGGAACGGCTCCCCAAAGGAACACGTAGCGGTTCACAATTGGAACACGAATACGACTGTCTATGAGGCGTAGTACACTTTTCCTTATTTAAGATTTTTTCCCACAGGGTTTTTTCTTAAATAAGGTTTTTAACGAGGCACAATTCATAGAAATCACAGTCGAAAATAACCTTCTACTTCTACGAGCTTCTACTACATATACGCTCGAAGAAGTGAGGGAGTACTGATGGGGGCTATTTCGCACCCTCTACAATATTCGATTCGACTAAGAAATATCGGATCGGTTCGGCCATATAAACCTGTTCGGGATCTTCTATCGACCCGATTAAAGACGACTTACCTCGGCGACCAGACTACAGTCCGGACACAAGAAGGACTAATGGGCCCAGTCCTATAGGGATTATATTTCCTTGTAACGCTAGGTTTAGTATGATATAAATACCTAGTTAATCATTGTATTACACACATTCAATTTTACGGAGTTTATGCTTACTTAACCGCATAATCCCAAATAATACAAGAAGAATCACTGATTCGCCATATTCATACTGTCTTTCGTGTTGATTGTCTTTACCACCTATTGTTCCTTTCGTATAATTCTTCCTGGGATTGATCCATCCTGAATAAAGTAACAGAGCCCTTTTAATTCAAATAAATTGAGAATCCCCAACATCACAATTTTACTGATATAATTAACCCTACGAAATCCGGTTAAATCAGAAGAAGAAGAAGGCGGATAACAATTTATTAGGTTAAGAGAATGTTTGGTGAAATATATATAAAAGTTAGGATTTTGAATTTTGGTATTCTTTTTTAATGAAAAAAGCATAGAATGGTCAAAAATTCCATTTTTACATGAACCCGCACATGAGAAAATTTCGAGCCATTTTAAAATTGGGCCTCAATTGACACCAAAATTGGCACTTATGTTAGAATTGTGGCACCAATTGTGTCAGTCCAAAAAGTTACAGGTAGAAACTGATGCAGGATTTATAAACGCAAGTATACGCAATCGCAACAAGTAATATAATGATAAGTAGAGTATCATCTCCACAGGGAATTAATGAGCTAAACTAACTAATTACTAAATGATCACTCTTTTTCTTATCCAAATTAAACGAATCTTTGATTTCTTATTATTATAACTAAGCAACAATAAAAGTAAAACTAAATTCTAAACTGACAAGATTAACTGTGATGATTAAAGCCTAGGATTACAACTTCCTTCAATGATAAACTAATTGCTTTTATTTTCCCAATAATTCTATTTCAATTAAGATTTATTGCAAGTCTAGGGCACTTAAGTTTTTACAATTTCTTTCCAGAATATTGTAAAACTAATCTAACCTAATCAAAGAGCTATATACCTATGCCAATGAAGTTAGGCCAAATTGAATCAAGAACAAGCCCTAATTGTGACTACATAAGGCAATTAAGTATATTCCTATCTTAATTGCTAAACAAATTACCCAATTCGATGTGGGTGCAATTTGTACAAAGGTTACCCAATCTTTAACCTAAAACCTAATTTTCTCTCCCGATTCAATTAGATTTGTGAAACAATAGTTGATCAGGCTATTGAAATTTAAGAACAAGAATGGGTAAACAATAAATCTCAATAAAGTAGAATAAGGAAAAATAAACAACAATCAATTTAAACAAAGAATTCCATTGCAATCCTAGAAAAGTAAATTTAGTTCATAGCTAAAACGGAAATAAACTTAAGAATAATCAAAGTCATGAGTATAAGAACACAAAAGAGAAAAGAAAATTGCAAAGGATGAGAAAAGAGAAGTAGATCTGTTTCTTCAATCTTCAAGAATTCAGTTCTCCGATGTTTTTCATGCTCTTGAATGATCTTTTTTGTTCTTGGCCTCCCTCTTGTCAAAAAGTGTTCCAAGATGTCTTTTCTCTCTCTCCCTCCACTTAAATAAGTTTCCAAGTGAAATTAGGGCACTAAAAGTAAAAATCGCGAAAATCTTGTGCCCCAGCGAAAAATTAGTTTCGCCCCAGCGAAAGTATGCTTTGTGATTTCGCTCCAGCGGTGATATTTTTCGCCCCAGCAAAGAGGCTTCTGTTTGCACATCCAAAAAACAAGAGAAAAAATCTGAAAAATTCACAAGAAAATAACAAAATAAGTACGTGACTCACCAACGAGATAAACCAAGCTAAACCGAATGAAAACGATCTAAGAACTCTAGAAACTAATACCATTCCCCGCAAAAATACATAGAAATTAACTCTATTTTGTAGAGTTAACACACCCCCAAACTTACTATTTTGCTAGTCCCGAGCAAAAGACAAAAAAAAATGACCACAAGAACTGGACACGACCAAAACAAAGGACAACAACTCTAACATTTACAATCATGCATTCCAAGTCAGACTAGTAACCATCACTTTCAAAACGTTATGCATTGTATCATGTTATTCCTGCGTGTGTGTGTGTATACATAATATGAGAATGTCGGAATCACCCAGGTCACTATAGCTTCAAAATCATTGAGCCTAATTGCATGAATTCTTAAATTGCCAAGCCTATTCTCTATTTTCTCAGGTCATTAAACTCATCACTAAGTTCTAACAATGCTTTCAGTCGAAGTTATGGAATTCTTTAAGTTTGAACTTTCACTTAGCTTTTTTATTCATTATTTAGCATAACTAAAGTATATTTAGCACCACTCGCACTCATAACCTGTTCTAAAGAAGCAGTCAACATAGAGGAGTGCAGATTAATTAAGTCAATGCACCCATATGTCGTTCATCTTATCGCAGTCAATTTAGAGGAGTACAAGTATAAGTCTCAAGCGACGAGATTTTTCAGGTCTCATACAAGTGAGGGTATTTTCTTTTAATTCAACTTAAAGCTTTTCCGTACTTTGCTTCATTTGGTTCTTATTAAAGTCATCCTTATCCCCGGACTTAAGCAAAACTATCACTTAGATTCTAAGTTCTCTAATCCTCGAATCTAGAGATTAGGTAGGCAAGATAAAATTTCTTAAGCTCTATTCTAGACTATAATTCACTAACTTGATCCTAAATCCTCGATTATGCATTCGTGCTTCGAATTTTTGCAGGAAAAACAATTAACAACACATAAAATTTTAAAAATCTGATCAAAATTCGACCTAGCATGCACGACGTAAATGCAATCACCCCCAAACTTAAGAAAGACATTGTCCCCAATGATGAAACTAATGGAAATAAGAGATAGAAGAATAAATTTGAAGACAAAGATGAAATAAAGTAACAAAAGAACGTCCCTGATTTCAGCTTGATTTCATTCTTCGTCATGTATCTCCTCTTGGTGGCCAATGGAGCAGCGATGGCGGTTGACGTAGCGGCGGCACGACATTGCTTAAAGGAAAAGTAGGGGAAAGTGATTGAAGAGGAGAGGTGTTTGGCATTTTATGAAATTATGGTTTGGGACTTTTGCTGGGGCGGAGTATTTTTGTGCTGGGGCGAAGTGAGTTCTGAAAATTAGCTATAGATTACAGTGGGAACTTTGCGGGGGCGGTACTACTTCTCCGCCCCAGCGAAGTGTGTTCTGAAAATTAGTTCAAAATTCTGATCAATTTTCGCTGGGGCGATAAATTCTTTCTGCGGAGGCAGATCATGTTCTGTCCACTTCTCTCTCTCATTTTTTTTTTATATACGTGGGTTGCCTCCCAACAAGCGCCTTATTTATAGTCATGGCTTGACTTTGTCCGTCTTATTTCGGATCGCCCAGAGTGATGGTGGCGATTTGACGATCAATGTTGCCCCCCAAATAATTCTTTAGTCTTTGTCCATTTACCTTGAAAGTTCTCCCACTTTGTTCATCTTGTACTTCCACAGATCCATAGGGAAAAACCTCCGTAACAAGAAAAGGGCCAGACCACCTTGATTTGAGATTTCCCGGAAATAATTTAAGGCGAGGGTTATACAATATCACCCATTGTCAAGGCTCAAATTCTTGACGGATGATCTTTTCATCGTGTATCTTCTTAATTTTCTTCTTGTAAAGCATGACACTTCCATTTTCTGGCGGCCTAATTTCTTCCAGTTTATTGACATGTAAAAGTTGTTTTTCATGTCTTCTAGACTTATTGCCAACCCTTTTTGCATGAGTTCTCTCTTCATTGAAATACCCACCATAAGGCCACAAATGATGGTGATGTAAGATACTTTCAGTTTTCACTTCAACAAACTGTTTGAGCTCAAAATCTGAGGGTTCTTCAATTAACGACTTCTTAGAATTTGCAAGCTTTACCAGCCTTTCCATCATCTCACTTTTCAAGGTTGGTTTGGTAAATCTTTGAGTAAGATCAAGAGTTTTCACACAATCGACCAACTTGTCACCTTTTTCATCCTCTTTTGAAATTAATGGAGTTTTAAACAAATCATGAGTACCACCTTGATTGAGAAACAATCTTCCTTTTTCTGATGGTGCTTTAACGATGAATAAATATTGAAGGTTACTTCTTGATCTTGAACTCTCATCTTGAGTTCTCCTTTTTCAACATCAATCAAGGCTCGACAGGTAGCTAGAAAAGGCCTTCCAAGTATGATTGGCATATCTCGATCTTCCTCCATATCCAGAACTATGAAGTCTGCCGGGAATATAAATTTGTCCACTTTAACCAAGATGTTTTCTATTATTCCTCTCGGATAACTAAGAGTTCGATCAGCCATTTGCAATGTAACAGAAGTGGACTTTGCTTCCCCCAAACCAAGCTTTCTAAAGATCGACAATGGCATCAAATTTACACTTGCACCTAAATCGCATAATGCCTTATTGATCAACTTATTTCCAATCGTGCACGGAATAGTGAAACTGCCAGGATCTTTGAATTTCGGTGGAAGCTTTCTCTGAATAAGGGCACTACACTCCTCAGTAAGTGCTACAGTTTCATAGTCTCCCAACCTTCTTTTCCTCGATAAGATGTCTTTCATGAATTTCGCATAACTGGGCATCTGCTCAAGGGCTTCAACAAAGGGAATGTTGATGGATAACTTCTTGAAGATTTCAAGAAATTTTTGAAACTGTTTATCCAACTTTTGTTTTTGTAATATCTGGGGGAATGGAGGTGGTGGATATTTTTGAACTTTCGGTTTCTCCTGTTTTTCTTCATATTCCTTGGATTTCTTTTCCACATCATCTCCATTATTTTGCTCACCCTCTATTAATTCACTCGGTGGCTTCACTTCTTCTTGCTCAAGCTTTCTAGTGTTACCCTCGATCTCCTTTCCACTTCTGAGAGTTATAGCTTTGCATTGCTGCATATTATCATTTCTTGAGTTGATTTCAGTATCTGCCGGCAAAGCTCCATGAGATCGGGCATTAAGAATATTGGTCAGTTGACCAATTTGCGTCTCCAAAGCACGGATAGAAGCGTTCTGGTTTTGAATTACGACATTCTGGTTTTGAATTATGGCATCTGTCTTCTGCATTATGGCATCTGTCTTCTGCATGTATTGGAGCAATAATTCTTCTGTAGATGGTTTTTGTACTTGTGTTGGTGCATGAGCTTGTTGAAAACCCGGAGGTGAAATTGGTCCTTGAGTTTTAATATGTGATGTTTTACTGGAGCTTGTTTCTCCTTTTTAGTCTCTCCGCCCTTGGAGGTTTTGGGAGAAGATGCAGCCTTGGAAGGTTTATTCTCTTTGCTCGATTTTTGATCTTTGGAGGGGCCTTTACTCTTGGTACCACCCAATAACGATTTGGGGTCGATGGGGTTACCCAATATTTGATCCATAGTGAGCAAAAAAGTAAGTTTGAAAGTTTGAAAATTGATACTGAGCGTGAAGCTCCGATCTTAGTAATTAACGGTCTTATACAAATGATTTGACACAGACGTGATATTTATAGAAGCAACATCCTATTTTTATAATAATTGAACCGTCGCAACTATTGATAAGTCAAAAGGGGAACGATAAAGGTTCAATCGGCAACGAGAAAATAAAAAATGATAATTCATACAAAATGAGGAGGATATACATATTATGAAAGGAAAATTTGGGAGAAGGACCCTATTATGAAAAGTACTACTCCTATTACATAGCTATTATAAACGGTCAATTTCCGATTATCGAACCATAAAATTGGTTCCGGACAAGGAATTGGATTCGTTGCCTAAAACTACTGTGGTCCTTGCCAAATGTCGTACTTAACTGCAAGATTAGTCGTTATGCTCATCATCTGATGAGCCTCCTAAAGTAGATTCGGGGTCATGATCGGACAGCTCAAGAACATCAGGGTTAGGCATTGGGAAGCCAAACTCCTCGACAAAGGGGGCAAAACGGTGATCCTGCCAATTCATGTTTGTCTGCGGCAAAGATGAAGCTTTATAGTCCTTCCCTTCTGCATTTTTATAAGGGTTCATATATTGAAAATATTCGTACAACTTGTCTGGAATTCTCTTGGCCGAAACTAGCTGTCGAACCCCTTTATAGAAGATTGTTTGAAGAATCCCCGCCCCCCATTCTCCTTTGAATTAAGGGATCTAGGACAGGGGACTTTCAAAATTCTCGTATGGCTGGAATCACAGCCTCTTCTCGGCCCTGGGCATATGCTCTCTCGGAATCTTGCTTTGCTTGCTCAAGTTCGATCTTCACCTTCTTAAGCTCTTCCTCGAGGGCACTTTTCTCTTTAACGGTTGATAACAAATCCTCTTCCACAGATGAGGTATGTTTCTTATTAGCGGTCTCCAACTCCCTTTTCGTTTTCGACAATTCTCGATGACTGGTCGATAATTTACTCGTAACGTCATCTAATTGAGCTCGAAGAGCCTTATTTTCGGTCGAGGCCTGCGCGAGCGCGTTATGAGCTTCTTGGGATTCGTGTTCCAGCAACGACAAGCGATAGGTCTGAAGCGCAAAATAATCTCCGGCCTATGATGAAAAAACGGTATCAGCATAATACCTAAGGATTGAGACGTACGAAATACTGAAGTGTAAAACAATTATTACCTCCTGGTACGTTCGAGAAAAGTTACTCAGGACTTCAAAATCGCCTTTAATGGTATGATGAAGCAGATCCTGTTTAAAACGTCCAGCCATAAAAATTCTGGTAGCTTGATCAAACTCATTTTCACCATCTGGTCTGATATCGGACAAAATCGTCCCTTCTTCCGGATAGCCAGCCGCTCTAGGACCGCGAAAATGTTCATTCATAAAATCTGCTACATCCGATTCCGATCTTCCTGGTCAGCAAGGGACCGAGTCAGAGCTCTTGTCGAATGGTTTTATTTTCCTCGAAGGCTCCGGGTGTTCAGCATAGCGTTTTCGATGCATACGCTTTTCGTGTTCTTGTGTGCCTAAAATTCAGGTCAAGGAATATTGGCTATAACCAGCGGAGGATGGGTTAGAAGTATCAATCGTGAATACGCTACGCAAGGGACCAGCTACAGCGGGATTCGATGAACTCGATCTACCAACCCCCCTCAAAGCTGGGTATACTTCTGGATTGTCGATCGGGTTGACGATCAGATCGTCTGCTCCCGTTCCTTGTTCCACATTATTTTTCTTCACTAGTTGCTGGGGTTGACTTTGGATGCCCGTGGAACGAGTATTCCCGATCGACGTAACAACAGATAGTCGAAACTCCTCAACGAATTGATCTGCAAAGAAAATGCAATACTTTCAAAAAGCTAAGAGAGCAGGTCAGATCTACCTCGCATTCAAGTTAAGAAGAATAATAACATACTTAAAGAGAGTGGCGCACGAGGCAAAGTGGATGATTCGGACGTCCGTCTGAAAGATCGAGTAGATCCGCCAAGGGATTGAGAGGGCAAGGGGAGAGAAAATTCGACCGTCGGAGCAGGATAATCGCATTTGCTTAGGCCCGCCAGCCTCAAAATCCTTTCTTGGACTAGAAGCATAGTCTGAAAGGGGTCGGATTGAAGCTGGTTCAAAAACTCGTCAGAAAGGTGAGGATTAATCTTTTCCTTGATCTTGCGACGACCGTACATCCAAGGTCCTTCACCATCCCACCGATAAGGTCTAGTTTTTGAACTACCTTCAGAGCGAATGTCGGGACCTTTCACAAAGAAGAACCTCCTTTTCCAGCTTTTAGCCTTGTCCATAGCCACATTCGAAAGGATAGGCCGGCTCGATCGTTGCGAAAAAGATACGAACCCCACATTAGAACCTCTAGACATACTCATTTGGAATACTTGCCAAAAATTCCGAAAAGAAGCCTCCTCGCCTTTGGCCTCCATAAGAACACTAAACGCCACAATGTACGCTATAGAATTCGGAAGAATTTGAGCAGGGGTAAGAGAAAAAGAGGATAAGATATTTCTAAGTAAGGGAATAAACAGAATGCGCAATCCATGTGAAAATTGCTTCTCGTAAAAAGCCTGGCACCCGGGTGGAGGATCAGTTGCACGTTGGCGATAAGATGGGATGACGATCGAAAACCCACCAGGAAGAAATTTTCCGAACTCTTTGTCCAAAAAAGTGCGGTCTTCTTGGACAAAAATGCAAGAAGTTTGATTTGCGCCAAGCTCGGCCCGATTATGACCAGTTGATCCAGAAGGAGCTTCGAATTTATATATCCTGACAAAGACATTGTCACCAATATTACGTTTCTCTACCACGTTTTCTTCGAGATCTTCGACCTGATTCACATCCTCTTGTTCGGGATGAAATTCTCCCTCTTCAATGTCATCGATGAGCCTAAGGTCAGGATCGGAATCAGGATCCTCTCTAACTTTGCCCTTACCCCTCGAATTTCTGGAACTGGACATTATTAAATATAAAGTTGTATGAAAAAGGACAGCTTACACGATCTCAACGCTCCGATCTAAAGTAAAAAGTCACTCTGAAAATAGTTTTTAACTAGGCAACGTATATATAAGGTGAATTGCGAGTCGTACCCTGAACAGGCGCAACGGTTAAGCTCCCTCAGGGTAAATTCAAAACCATCTTCCAGATATTTGCATTATAGGCCCCTATACTGTATGGAATTGAGAGTACCTCGGTAATCGATGCGAAGAGACACTTTAGTTGAAAGTTCATTACGAAAGCGAAGCAGAAACTCTTTAACGTCGAGATTTATACTAAGACAAAATCGTCATATTGTTTCCAAGATATGCACTCTTTTTCCCTGATTCGGTTTTTATCCCAATGGGTTTTTCCGAGTAAGGTTTTTAACGAGGCATATCCGGAACACATCGAAAAAATAATTAGTTCATCACAACACTCGGAATAACATAAACTTCTTCGAGCTTGAGCTTCACTTGGTGCTCGAGAAGTGGGGGAGTATTGATGGGGGGCATTTTGGACTCTACTGTTTGGAGCTAAGGTACGATCGGAAATTCAGAACCACGACCCCAAAGGCTTAGAATCAAGCTCGGATTGCAGTGCAGTCAACTCGATCTTCTAGAAGCAGCTCAGGCTCGAAATATACTGTTGGGCCGATCTCAGGCCCAGGCCTATGGGCCTATCTCCGTTTTCAGCTATAAATACCCCAATCATTTATGACGCAAGACACGCTTTCCCAGGTGCACTCAGTTCGAAGCTGCTGCTCGGAAGGATTGTTTAGGCCATTTTATGTGTATTCCGCACTCTAGCTTGTACGGCATCCTATAATGCTCGAATAGGACCCCCAATATTTGTAATCTACACTTACGATTGCAATATACTCTTATTGATCTACTCTACATTTAATTCAATTGTGTTTACATTGTTTATACTTTAGTATCGATCATACCACAAAACCGTGTAAGATCACGCTGTGCCTAGGGCTGTTTATCTTACCGAATCCCAACAGCAATAGCATCAACTTCTATAACTCCGGCTATCTTGTTCTGCTCCGTGCGTCTTGATGACAACTATTGAATATTTGATGCCATTTCCTCAATAATATCTCTGGCTTCATCAGAAGATTTTCCCACAAGAGCACCATTAGCTGCAGCATCGAGGTTTCCTTTTATGATATATGTAAGCCCATTATAAAAAGATTGAATTTGTAACCAATCTGGAATCTGATGGTGAGGACACTTTTTTAGCATATCCTTAAACCTCTCCCAGTCTTCATCTAAAGTTTCATCTTTATATTGCAGAAAATCAGTGAGTCATTCCTCATCCGAGCAGTTTTTGCAGGTGGAAAATACTTAGCTAAAAACTTATCCACTAACTGATTTCACGTTGTAATAGACTCATCTGACAGAGCTTCATACCAATCTGCAGCCTTCCCAGTCAAAGAGAATGGGAACAATCTTAGTCTGACAGCATCTGATGATACTCCATTGAATTTGAATGTATCACACATCCTCAAAAATAGTTTCAAGTGTTTGTTCGGATCCTCATGAGCATGCCCGAAGAATTTTTTCGACTCAAGTATATGTATGACTGCTGGCTTGATCTCAAAATTATTGGCCTCAACAGTTGGCCTAGCAATACTCGACCTTAGTCCTTCAAGATGAGGGACTGCATAATCTCTAATAGAGCGATTCGCAGCTGCTGCTGCTTCTCCATTGACTTGTTCGCCCATAGTCTGACCTTGAGACTCGGAATTTATTTTCAGCCTTTTTAATCTTCGAATTGTGCGCTCGATTTCAAGATCTAAAGCAATAAGTTCTTAATTTTGATCGCTGCGCATGCAAAGAATAAATGTCCTGAAAATAAAGAAAGAGACAACAAATAAAAATTTGATCTACGAAAAGAATGATTGATATTAATATTAGCAGAATAGCGCAAATAATTCCCCGGCAACGGCGCCAAAACTTGATGCATGATTTATAAACGCAAGTATACGCAATCGCAACAAGTAATATAATGATAAGTAGAGTATCGTCTCCACAGGGAATTAATGAGCTAAACTAACTAATTACTAAAGGGTCACTATTTTTCTTATCCAAATTAAACGAACCTTTGATTTCTGATTATTATAACTAAGCAACAATAAAAGTTAAACTAAATTCTAAAGTGACAAGATTAACTGTGATGATTAAAGCCCAGGATTACAACTTTCTTCAATGTCAAACTAATTGCTTTTATTTTCCCAACAATTCTATTTCAATTAAGGTTTATTGCTAGTCTAGGGCACTTAAGTTCTTACAATTTCTTTCCAGAATATTGTAAAACTAAACTAACCTAATCAAAGAGCTATATTCATATGCCAATGAAGTTATTGTTTGAATACTTTAGAATTGAAACATAAACTTATTTGAAGGTAATAACTTAACTTTAAATCTTTAATTAAACATTTTAAAACTCAATTAGAACGGTTTTGTTCTAGTTTAACTTTCTCGTGGCTATGTTTACCACACTTTACGAATGAACTATAGAACCTTTAGATTGGACGTAAATGTCCAAGTTTTGATCGTGGTTTTGTTATTGAACAACCACGATTCAATTGTTTGCTCGACTAAAGCGTTGCTTTAGTCAATCTAGAATCATTGTGGAGTAATTAGATTCTAAGATCATTACATAAACGTGTACAGGAACTGAAGACACTACTTTTTCGCATTTCCTCGAGGAGCGTAAGCTACACAGGTGAGTGTTGTGTGTTACTTGTGTGTCAGTCCGGATGTGCTAGTAGGTCGAGTCATAACTGCAACTTAGTCCCTAAACGAACGAGCATGCGACGTATGATACAATGAAAAACTCGACTGTTAGGACAAACTATACACCTTGAATTATTATGATAATGCCTATGTACTTACTAGTCCTTGCTATCATATATTGAACCAATTTAATGATTGTTATTGAGTTGGTTGCTGATTCATGTTACTCGATTGTTATTGTACTGTACAGTTTGTTATTATTATGTGGGCCCTATTTTGGTGTGCGGAATCGTGGATAACCCGAAAGGTTAGGGCAGGAGGGTTACCTCGATCCACCGTAGACCCGCTTCACGAGCCAAGTGTGGAGGTTACACTTGGGGAGTGAATGTCAAACTCCTGGCATGAGACGTCTATGCGCACAGTTAGTAAGGTAGCTCCTTAATTGGATTTAATTGAAAGGACCATTTAATTGAAAGGATTTATATGATAGAATAGTGTCCTGCAAGCCAACTATTTGGCTGCATTTAATTGAAAGGACCATTCAATTGGATTAATAAATGCATTTTATGGTCAACTTTTTCTTATGTAATAATTATCTACGCATAAGGATAGAAGTCCATAGATCACAGGGCTATGGGACAACCCGTGGACTGATCTCCAAGGTCGTGATCTAGAACATATTCAAGAGTCGTAGAATCCAATCGAGATAGGACATCGTTGGATTCGGTTAGACTCTCACTATTGTGTATACTCCGATGAACTGGAGAACGCTGGGGTCCACGAGCGTGACTAGGATGGTCGATACACATAAGTGGGTGGCTTGCTGGGATGGCAAGCGCACTGAATACCCCAATAAGGAAATAACTCACCATGGAAGCGGTAGTCGCATATCGGGGTTGAAGTTATTCCAAATTTATAATAGTATACGAGGAACGATCCCTAACTACTTGAGGTGATAGGGTTTATCTGGTGCGAGAACGTCTATGCTTTGATATGAGTTCCGACTGACTGGGGATCGCCAGAAAGTCTCTTTGGACTCATGTTGGGTATAGAGGAACTCGTATGCAGATTCATATCATCAAACAAAAGATCCATTGACCCGACTTGATAGGTTGGGAAATTCTCCTATGGATTTCTGTGAGAAATTAATTCTGGTAAAATCCTTGGCCAAGGTAACTGACGACTTTATGTAAGTGGCTCATAAAGATTAAGTCAAAGAGAATTTATTTCGAGATCAGAGTACATAAGGTCAAGATAAAAGAAAAGGGAATCCGATGAAAGACCATACCCTTAAGTCTCGACTGGGAGATTGATCAATGGAGAGATTATGTCGTATATGGAAATTATAAATGATAAAAGGTTCACTGAATTAATTCACCAGTGATTGGGCTCCATGGGCTTGTGGCTGGACATCGACCGTGGAGTGTGGGAGAATTCCCAAATTGGCAGGGGTGCTAATTTTGGAATGGTCAATCGACAGAGTGTTCGATTGATTAAGAGTAAGTCTTACTCGAATAATTAAATAATATTTAATTATAACCCACGGCCAATTATGTGGTAAACCTACGGGGGCATACACAATACACATGAAGCGAAAGCGAGGAAATAAGAACGACCGAGTCGACTGGGTCGACTGGGTGAATAATCGACTGGGTCGATTATTATGGATGGGTCGACTGGGTCGACCCAATTGGAACAAATTGGGATCCAATTGGAATTGGATCAGGATCATAAATTAAATTGGAATTTAATTTTTGGATTAATTAATTAAGTTGGATTTAATTATTTAGAAGGGATTTTAATTAAATAGACTTAGAGTCTTATTTAATCAAATTGGGAGACTAGTTAATTAATTGGGCTATTTAATTGGGAGATTAAAAAAAGTCTGGTCAAAATTAATTAACTGGGCCATGAATTAATTAGAAGACTTGGTCTTCTAATTAAAGAGGGTCATGGCCCATGTAGGAGAGAAGAACCCTAGTCCTAATAGGACTAGGTTAGGGAGATAACTATAAGTAGCTATCTTGTAGTTATTTTTCATACAACTCCATAAGCAAAAATTGAGCAAGAGCAAAATTCTTTCTCCCTCTCCCACACAGCAATAGCCGAACTCATTCTTCCCTGTGGAAGAATTTTTCGTTTTCGACTTTGTTCCAAGATCGTTCCTAAATCCTAGATCATAATATATCGTGTGTTCTAGCTGATCAAGATTTATTATTTTCGTGATATTGTGGTGTATCAACTCGTAGAGGCGCAACACGTGGGGCGCTACTCAAAAGGCTTGGATCGATTTTCACTGTAGGAGAAATCAGAGTTCGTTTGCTAGCTAAAGGATTTGCAAGGAGATAGGTATAATGTGAAAACTTATACTATCGTTTTTATTTATATTCATATATATACAACTAGAGAATATCCTGACAAGATTCCGTAAGAGGTCCTAAAATTTTTATATTCCGCTGTTCCTAGGGCTGTTTATCTTACCGAATCCCAACAGTGGTATCAGAGCCAACTCTAGGCTTTGTATATATATGAATTTGCAAGTTCTGTGTAATAAATCATATGTTTGATTTATGTATGGCCAGTTCTTTAACTGTATATGTTTTAGAACATAGATCTGTTAACTTAGAGTTAATGTAAAATTTTAATTCTAAAATTTTATCGTGTTAATTTTTATTTCGGATTAAATTAATTAAAATTGTTGATTTTAATTAATTAAGGAATCAAATACAAATTTAAGCAAAACAAAAGGAAAACAAAGTAATTAGATCGACAATTTGTTCTCTTGGTGAGAATTATTGTCGACATTAGTGCTCGGCACAACTTTTGATTTTCTTTTGTAAACATAATTCACATGACCATATGTGTAATTGCATGAATGTTGTTTTAATTTGGCATATGCTACGTAAATTTTGAAACAATATCATGTATTGCAATTTGATTTTGTAAATTGCAAAATGTTGGATTTTAGACAACATGAAGCCAAACATAGTACGGTCATGATATGGTGGTTCAAAATTTTCGGTGCAGAATTTTGGATAATCTTGAACAAAATCTTGGAGATTTGGTTGTTATGGAATCTTGGTGAATCTTGGATTGATCTTAGAGATCTAATTAAACAAGGAAACTTAGAGTTTCATTTAATATAAGACATATAATTAAAATTAATGTCTTGTAGTTAATTACCAAGATTAAAGATTAAAGATCTTATTAAACAAGGAAACTTAGAGTTTCATTTGTGATAAGACATTTAATTAAAATTAATGTCTTCTAGTAAGTTACCAAGATTAAAGATCTTAGAGATCTTATTAAATTAAGAAACTTGGAGTTTTGGATAAGGTATAAATCTTGGTGGATTTGGACACTACCTTAGTTAACTAATCTAGACAAAATAAGATTATCTTGAGAATCTTAGAGATTTGTGAAATTGGGAAACTTAGAGTTTTGGATAAGATAGTAATCTTGGTAGATTTGTAACTATCTTAATTAACCAACTTTATCAAGATAAGAATTGTTGATTACTTAGAACTCAAGTAAGAGTTAATTAATCTTAGAGGTTAATTGTTAATTCAAAATTAAATTAACATAGGATAATCTTTGTGAATTCAAATTAAAGGAGCCGATAAATTTACATTTATGCCCTTATGTGAATTTATGCATGTTCTTGAGTGAATATGTGGATTGGTCGATTTTACCCTTAAACCCTGTGTAATTTTGGTTTATTTATTTTATGGGTTGTAATTAAATGGGCCTGATTGGTGCCCTTGCTTGCGCAAACGAATGTAATAGAATAGGGCCTTCATTTTTTATTAAGCTAGGCTTAGATTAGGCTTGGAGCCGAGAGGACCTCATGAAGGCTTGGAGATCTACATGGAGGCCCATAACCTTGGAGGACATGGAGGCCCAATTCATTACATGGAGGCCCAATCAAGGTGGACATTACAAGAAGGCCCATGATGTATGTGTTTGAAAATTGTAATAGTCAGGACATTTAATTTTCAGCCTAGACTGACCAATTGATCCATCACATGGCTCGTGATGGATCGCATAGGATGGGCAATCGATCAATCATATCTTGCTAGGTGATGAATGTTTACATTTTCGTAATTATTCTTTGATGTATGAGATGCATGCTTAGGATAGAAAAACGTAAACAAGATAAAGCATAATCTGATGAGACCTCGCACAAGGAAAACTTAAAACCTCCAATTGAACTTAAAAATCAATTAGAATATTAAATCGAATAACGGGTGCATATGAATGGTGTCTATGGTCCGAGCCTATCCAATTACTAGGTCTTAGGCATATTGTACGAATATATCTCGATGTCTCACGAGTCGTGGGTCGAGCTATAGGAAGATGATATGTCTATTGCCTCGATGCACAGTTTAGTGCCAAGGGAGGGGATATCAAGGTTCTAGGCGCTGTCTCACGAGTCGTGGGGCATCTAGGATTGAACTATTTCTCTTCACGAGTATTGGACATGATTTAACGCAAGTAAGTATGGATGTCTCACGAGTCGTGGGTCCATAACGAAAATCGAGGCTAAATGAACTCAAGGGTTAGCTGGGATGGTTAACCGGTGACGTGATCGCCCACCAAATGGATCAATTGGTATGGCCAACGAGTCGTGGGTACTGAGCGATTGCATTTGGGCCTTGAGCCCATTAGGAAATTCTTATTTCCCGAAGCTTATGTGGGGGCATAAGTATTCGATAAAATAGTGGGAGTAATTTACAAACGAAAACCATGTTTGTAAATTATGCATTGATATTAATCTGTCGCGTATTTACCGTCATGTTTATGATATTTTTCATAAATGATGTATCCTTGAATATTTTACCATCATACTTGAATCAAATAAATTGACTGAACTCAAATGAATTTTGAATGACTTCAAAACTTGAGAAACTATTCTCGAGTCCAAGCAAGGACTAATCTCCTTACAAAGATTTCATTGTTTTTCCTTTCGAAGTTACCCTTCGACAGGAATGGTGATAGGTTTCACCAAGCTGCCTTTTTTTTTTCGAAGTTACTCTTCAAATAAGAAAGGTGATAAGTTTCACCAGAGGGTTGAGGATGGTTCTCAAAGCCCAAATTTTCTTGAAGGCAAACATGAAGTCTCCCATAAATGGGAAGTAACATCTCGTTGAAAAGCTCAAAAGACTTACGAGATGGAAGAAGAGGAATGAATCCTCTTTGAAGGGAAATAACCTTAGAGGTCTTTCTGTAAGGATGATAAGTTGTAAAGTCAATCAAAATGGTTCTTCCATGGATTAAGATCAAGGGAAATAAGGAATTGAACCTATTCATCCCATAAGGGATGATTAAATTTTATTGAACTTAACCTTATGGTCAAGTAATGCATAAGGGTGTTAGATGCCCGATGAAGTACTCATTGATGCATTGAATGCATCTAAAGCCATGAAATATTTAGATCATTAGAATTTGCTTATACCATCCTTTGTCTTAAGGGATGCGATAGTTCCATAATTGTTGGAACTGATTGCGCTATAAGATTTATACGCAAAAGGTGTATATAAGCAAATGAGTATGAATACTCATATAACGTCTAAATATAATATGCATAGTCAATAAAATATAAATAATCAAGATTTCACACACTTGAGTCGTTGTAAAAACCGAAAGGCAATACACGAATACTAAAACATATTTCCAAATTAAAAGATTCAAAGACTGAGCTCGACTGGGATGCTATACATAGTAACCGACTTTCGAATCTTGCTTAATGGAAATTAGATTTAGTGGTTGGTTGCTAGGCAACCAAGAGGCATAAACAATTGCAATGGATTTAATCCATTTAAAAGTGTGTAGAAACACTAAAGCATTAGTGGGAGATAAGGCGTCTCTAGTACCCTCATGGGTAAAAGTACGTTGTGATGTACAAATCCAAATTACTTTTGGAATAAAAGAAGAGAGCCTAATCAATGAAAGCATGTAAGCGATTTGGATCGATTCAAAATCAAACATGCATAGGCAGTAAGCCATTAATTATTTAATAGAGAATTAGATTCTCGAAATGTAAGACCTGCTCGAAACGTTAAATGTTGTCAAGCATTCTGGACATGTAAATGTCCATTAAGAAATCTTACATGAAATTCCTTATTCAAACAAATAAAACTTGATCGAGAAAATCGAAGATACTGAGCTAAGTATCTCTGAAGCCACTTCCAAAACATATCAAGTGATATGAGTTTTGGTATTGTACCTTCATATGCATTCATGCGCATATGGGGTCTCCCGCTTATGTGAATAAGCTAGTAGGAGATAAGCTGGACGTAAAGTCCATCTTATACAAAATCGTGGGGTATCCAGAAAACTCAATAGGATACGAGTTCTACGATCCTACAAGACAAACTACGTTTGTCTCGAGGAACGCACACTTCTTGGAGAAGGATTTCTTGGTGGACAAGAAGGAAAATAACGTAGAACTGGATGAGGTCACTGAAACTGAAAAGGCCGAAGAGGTCGATCAAGCTGACCCGTCGCCACAGGCAGTGGGAGAACATGAGCATGAAAGTGCACCAGAAAGTACACCAATACTTCGTAGGTCAGAAAGACAACGTAGAGAACCCGAAAGGTACTACGGTCTGCTGCATGAGACTGGACAGTCTCTAACCGACCCAAGGACTTACGAAGAGGCTATGCTAGACATAGACTCGGGAAAGTGGCGCGAAGCCATGGAATCCGAACTGGACTCCATGCACTCAAACAAGGTGTGGGCCTAGGTAGATCCACCAGTGGGAGTGGCTCCTGTGGGTTGCAAGTGGATCTATAAGCGAAAGTTTGGAGTGAACGGAGATGTAATTACCTACAAGGCGCGACTAGTGGCAAAAGGATACACTCAAAGACCTGGAATTGACTTTGAGGAGACCTTCTCACCCGTCGCAATGCCTAAATCCATTTGGATCTTGCTGGCCATAGCTGCGTGGTATAACTACGAGATATGGCAGATGGATGTAAAGACTGCCTTTCTCAATGGGGACATTGATAAGGAGATCTACATGGAGCAACCAAAAGGATATGCATCCAAAGGAGATGAACACAAGGTGTGCAAACTCCAGAGGTCCATTTATGGACTGAAGCAAGCTTCCCGAAGTTGGAACATTCCTTTCGATGAGACAATCCAAACCTTTGGATTCATCAAAAACATGTTCGAACCTTGCGTGTACAAGAAGATCGGTGGGAGTACAGTTGAATTTTTCGTGCTTTACGTTGACGACATTCTTCACATTGGAAACAATGTGAAAGCGTTGTCCGAAACTAAAGCATGGTTATCTACACAATTCTCAATGAAGGATATGGGAGAAGCATCCTTTGTACTAGGTATAAGGATCTACCGAGATAGATCAAAAGGACTCTTGGGCCTCTCCTAATCCCAGTACATAGATAAAATCTTGAAAAGATTTAATATGGAAGAATCCAAGAGAGGATTGTTTCCAATGAGACATGGGATTGCGCTCTCTAAGTCTATGGCCCCAAAGACGTCTGAAGAGAGAAGCAATATGTCTCAAGTACCATATGCATCCGCGATAGGAAGCATAATGTATGATATGTTATGTACTAGACCAGACGTAGCATACGCTCTAAGCATTACAAGTCGCTACCAGTCTGATCCAGGTGAGCAGCACTGGATAGACGTAAAGGCAATTCTGAAGTACCTGAGAAGTACTAAGGAATTGTTCTTGGTATACGGTGAAGGAGAATTGAAATTGGAAGGCTATACAGACTCGAGCTTCAAATGTGATGTAGACGACTTCAAGTCGACATCAGGATACGTTTTCTGCCTCAATGGTGGTGCGGTTAGCTGGAAGAGCTCCAAGTAGAAAACAACCGCGGATTCAACCACCGAAGCAGAATACATTGCCGCGAGTGACGCAGCAAAGGAAGGTATTTGGATGAAAAACTTCATCCAGGAATTGGATGTGATACCTAGCATTGTCGAGCCATTACTATCTTCTGTGATAATAATGGAGCTATCTCGCAAGCGAAGGAGTCGAGATCTCATCAGAATCCAAGCACGAACTAAGACGATACCATTTGATATGTTATATCATTGGTAGAGAAGACATAAAGATGGAACGTGTCACCTCAAGGGATAATACGACGGACCCGCTGTCTAAGCCATTGCCTCAAAGGCATCCGAAAACATCTGTCTAAGATGGGAATCAGAAGTATGAAAAGTTGGCTTTAGTACAAGTGGGAGATTGATAGAATAGTGTCCTGCCAGCCAACTATTTGGCTGCATTTAATTGAAAGGACCATTCAATTGGATTAATAATAAATGCATTTTATGGTCAACTTTATCTTATGTAATAATTATCTACGCATAAGGATAGAAGTCCTTAGATCACAGGGCTATGGGACAACCCGTGGACTGATCTCCAAGGCCGTGATCTTGAACATATTCAAGAGTCGTAGAATCCAATCGAGATAGGACATCGTTGGATTCGGTTAGACTCTCACTATTGTGTATACTCCGATGAACTGGAGAACGCTGGGATCCACGAGCGTGACTGTGATGGTCGATACACATAAGTGTGTGGCTTGCTGGGATGGCAAGCGCACTGAATACCCCAATAAGGAAATAACTCACCATGGAAGCGGTAGTCGCATATTGGGGTTGAAGTTATTCCAAATTTATAATAGTATACGAGGAACGATCCCTCTACTTGAGGTGATAGGGTTTATCTGGTGCGAGAACGTCTATGCTTTAATATGAGTTCCGACTGACTGGGGATCGCCAGAAAGTCTCTGTGGACTCATGTTGGGTATAGAGGAACTCGTATGCAGATTCATATCATCAAACAAAGGATCCATTGACCCGACTTGATAGGTTGGGAAATTCTCCTATAGATTTCTGTGAGAAATTATTTCTGGTAAAATTCTTGGCCAAGGTAACTGACGACTTTATGTAAGTGGCTCATAAAGATTAAGTCAAAGAGAATTTATTTCGAGATCAGAGTACATAAGGTCAAGATAAAAGAAAAGGGAATCCGATGAAAGACCATACTCTTAAGTCTCGACTGGGAGATTGATCAATGGAGAGATTATGTCGTATATGGAAATTATAAATGATAAAAGGTTGACTGAATTAATTCACTAGTGATTGGGCTCCATGGGCTTGTGGCTGGACATCGACCGTGGAGTGTGGGAGAATTCCCAAATTGGCAGGGGTGCTAATTATGAAATGGTCAATCGACAGAGTGTTCGATTGATTTAGAGTAAGTCTTACTCGAATAATTAAATAATATTTAATTATAACCCACGGCCAATTATGTGGTGAACCTACGGGGGCATACACAATACACATGAAGCAAAAGCGAGGAAATAAGAACGACCGAGTCGACTGGGTCGACTGGGTGAATAATCGACTGGGTCGATTATTATGGGTGGGTCGACTGGGTCGACCCAATTGGAACAAATTGGGATCCAATTGGAATTGGATCAGGATCATAAATTAAATTGGAATTTAATTTGTGGATTAATTAATTAAGTTGGATTTAATTAATTAGAAGGGATTTTAATTAAATAGACTTAGAGTCTTATTTAATTAAATTGGGAGACTAGTTAATTAATTGGGCTATTTAATTGGGAGATTAAATAAAGTCTGGTCAAAATTAACTGGGCCATGAATTAATTAGAAGACTTGGTCTTCTAATTAAAGAGGGCCATTTTGGAATTGGATCAGGATCATAAATTAAATTGGAATTTAATTTGTGGATTAATTAATTTAATTAAGTTTGATTTAATTAATTAGAAGGGATTTTAATTAAATAGACTTAGAGTCTTATTTAATTAAATTGGGAGACTAGTTAATTAATTGGGCTATTTAATTGGGAGATTAAATAAAGCCTGGTCAAAATTAATTAACTGGGCCATGAATTAATTAGAAGACTTGGTCTTCTAATTAAAGAGGGCCATGGCCCATGTAGGAGAGAAGAACCCTAGTCCTAATAGGACTAGGTTAGGGAGATAACTATAAGTAGCTATCTTGTAGTTATTTTTCTTACAACTCTATAAGCAAAAATTGAGCAAGAGCAAAATTCTCTCTCCCTCTCCCACACAGCAATAGCCGAACCCATTCTTCCCTGTGGAAGAATTTTTCGTTTTCGACTTTGTTCCAAGATCGTTCCTAAATCCTAGATCATAATATATCTTGTGTTCTAGCTGATCAAGATTTATTATTTTCTTGATATTGTGGTGTATCAACTCGTAGAGGCGCAACACGTGGGGCGCTACTCAAAAGGCTTGGATCGATTTTCACTGTAGGAGAAATCAGAGTTCGTTTGCTAGCTAAAGGATTTGCAAGGAGATAGGTATAACGTGAAAACTTATACTATCGTTTTTATTTATATTCATATATATACAACTAGAGAATATCCTGGCAAGATTCCGTAAGAAGTCCTAAAATTTTTATATTCCGCTGTGCCTAGGGCTGTTTATCTTATCGAATCCCAACATTATAACGCAAGTATACGCAATCGCAACAAGTAATATAATGATAAGTAGAGTAGCGTCTCCACAAGGAATTAATGAGTTAAACTAACTAATTACTAAATGATCACTCTTTTTCTTATCCAAATTAAACGAATCTTTGATTTCTGATTATTATAACTAAGTAACAATAAAAGTAAAAGTAAATTCTAAACTGACAAGATTAACTGTGATGATTAAAGCCTAGGATTACAACTTCCTTCAATGTTAAACTAATTGCTTTTATTTTCCCAATAATTCTATTTCAATTAAGATTTATTGCTAGTTTAGGGCACTTAAGTTTTTACAATTTCTTTCCAGAATATTGTAAAACTAATCTAACATAATCAAAGAGCTATATTCCTATGCCAATGAAGTTAGGCCAAATTGAATCAAGAACAAGCCCGAATTGTGACTACCTAAGGCAATTAAGTATATTCCTATCTTAATTGCTAAACAAATTACCCAATTCGATGTGGGTGCAATTTGTACAAAGGTTACCCAATCTTTAACCTAAAACCTAATTTCCTCTCCCGATTCAATTAGATTTGTGAAACAATAGTTGATTAGGCTATTGAAATTTAAGAACAAGAATGGGTAAACAATAAATCCCAATAAAATAGAATAAGGAAAAATAAACAACAATCAATTTAAACAAAGAATTCCATTGCAATCCTAGAAAACTAAATTTAGTTCATAGCTAAAACGAAAATAAACTTAAGAATAATCAAAGTCATGAGTATAAGAACACAAAAGAGAAAAGAAATTGCAAAGGATGAGAAAAGAGAAGTAGATCTGTTTCTTCAATCTTCAAGAATTCAGTTCTCCGATGTTTTTCATGCTCTTGAATGATCTTTTTTTGTTCTTGGCCTCTTGTCAAAAAGTGTTCCAAGATGTCTTTTCTCTCTCTTCCTCCACTTAAATATAAGTTTCCAAGTGAAATTAGGGCACTAAAAGTAAAAAACGCGGAAATCTTGTGCCCCAGCAGAAAATTAGTTTCGCCCCAGCGGAAGTCTGCTTTGTGATTTCGCTCCAGCGGAGATATTTTCCGCCCCAACGAAGAGGCTTCTGTTTGCACATCCAAAAATCAAGAGAAAAAATCTGAAAAATTCACAAGAAAATACCAAAATAAGTACGTGACTCACCAACGAGATAAACCAAGCTAAACCGAATGAAAACGATCTAAGACTCTAGAAACTAATACCATTCCCCGCAAAAATACATAGAAATTAACTCTATTTTGTAGAGTTAACAGAAACGTCAGAGGGCTATAATTGTGATATTAAAAATACAATAATCCCATTACATTAATGTTCTTAAATAAATTTTATTTTAATTAACTTATAGTTACTGGTGTCAGAATAAATGGTTGTAAATCCGTCAATTTAATATTAATACATATAAAACTTTCATTAATTTTTGCAATAATATTTTGTATATCTCGGGCGTAGAAACTTTCCCTATTGGAATTATATGTCCCCTTAGGCCATCTTCAACCCAATTGGGGGTGGATGGAGATGGCCCAAGAGTACAGTCCTGGATGGTCTCCAACCATCTAGGGTTGTGTATATGCACAACTCAGGATTGTGGGCTGGGCTATTGAAAGCCCAGACCACAGCCCTGAAAATGGGACGAGATGTTAGCGCATCCCTTCCCATCTTGCACCACCTGGTGCATTTACTTTATTTTTTTATTAAATTAAAATATAATTATTAATAAAAAAAGTTAAAAATTAAAAAAATTAACTACGAATTTAGCAATACCTTGTTTAATTTAATTAACTAAAAATAAAAGTTATATTTAATTATAAAAGTTGTTGTAGGTTTAATAACAATTTATTTTAAATTAAAGATGTAACATTATTAGATATATAAATTTGCCTATGAAAGTAAAATTAAACAACATTATAGTATATTAAAATTCTTTTCCATTATTAATTTTGAAATTATATATTTGTCTACAAAAGAATTATTTATTTAACCACGTTTAAATTTGATTTGAAATATTTAAATTTTATTTAAACTCTAATATAGCATAAATGTTAAATGTACAATTGGGACAAAATGTAGAAAATACAATTTTGTATTAAATTACGCTAATACTGGTACACTTACATTGATATTACTTAATTTTAAAATTTATTCTTGTTTTTTACGTTGTTGTATTGTTGCATTTTCTATGTTGTCTTTATCTTTGCAATTTCGTTGTAGTTTCCGTGTAATCGTTGTTATTTTTCTTGTGCCCGATGTAATATTATTATGCTTAATTTTATTATTATTGTCTCTAAAATTATTATTATGCATTTTCATATTTATTATTAATATTACTTATTTTAAAATTATTATTATTATTATTATTATTATTATTATTATTATTACTATTACTATTATTATTACTATTATTATTATAGATAATATAGGTGAGAGTGGGAAAGTTTTTTTTTAATTAATTGGATGAGATAGCCTTATGTATTGGAGACGATAATCAGGGGGTGCAGATTCACCCAGGTGGAGATTGACACCCCTGGACTGTGAAAAGCCCTCCAAGTTGGAGATGGCCTTAGATTGACTACAAAGTTCGCTCTCTAAATGGAAAGGACTAATCATTCTTCTTATAATCCTTAATTTTGCTGGTTAAATAAAAAAAATTTAAATTTAAGAAAAGTTGTATTTCAAGATATATTTTCGCTGTATACTGGAGATCTCCTAAAAATATTCTAGGATTTCATCTCAATCTAAAAACATGGAGCAATTTATTATAGTCTAAGATCATAAAATCAAACACATGTTAAGAAAATTTTGGTTTTGATTTTATATGAATCTTAAATTCTATAAATTAATTATTGGGTAAATTACTAATACCCCTGAGGCAAGACCTAATTACGAAAATCTTCGTCACGTATTGGTATTACGAAATCCCTATGTGGTTCGTCACCATCTAACAATTGACCCCTTACACCTGGAAAATTCCAACTTTGTCTCTAGGAGGTTTTCTGTAATGTTTGTGATATTTTAAGAAAATAAAAGTTGGATGCTAATTGTAATATCTCATAAATTATAATATTTGATAAATATATATTTAATACAATATTTTTTTATAAATTTTATAAATTCCCATAAATTTAAAAAAAATATATGTTTACATAATTATTAGCAATTTAATTTTTGTAATTTAATATATATAAGAATTTTATTTACACATTTAATTGAATATTTTTTAATGTTAATAATAATAATTTAATAAAATTTAATATTATAAACATAATAAGCGAACTATAATATTATGTAAAATTTCTTATTATTTTTAAAATATTTAAATTTATTAAAACAGTAAAAAAATAATTAAGTAAAATGTCTAAATAAATTTATTTTAATTATAAAATATTATTAATGTAATATTTTTTAATTTATTATTTTAAATAATAAATTGCTAATAAATATGTAAAAATAAGGTTTTTTTAATATTTTTGGAAAATTTATGTGCAATTATATATTTTTTTTCAATTTTTGGTTGTAAATATATAATTATCAATTTTATAATTTCTGAGATATTACAATTAGGGCACAAGCTTTAATTTTTTAAGATATTACAAACATAACAAATAACTCCCTAGGATCAAAGTTGGAACTTTTCAATGGAAGGGGGTTAATCGTAAGATGGTTACAAACCTCATGGTGAGCTTTCGTAATATCCAATATACCAAAGGGAAAATTCATTAAACCTTACCTCAAGAGTGTATTCGTAATTTTCCTTTAATTATTTTATACTACTTAAAACAGAATGTTAAATTTTAAATTTACCTAAAAAACATATTATACAGTATAAAATTAAATTCACTATTTAGAATAATAATTCCTTTTCTTAATTAAGTTATTGCAGTTAAGTAAATATCATAATGGAAACATAATTTGCTTTTTTAATTAAAAGAAAATCTAGGTCAATCGGGTCACTATCCACGCCCAGTGATCAATTAAAAGTACCCTATGTGAAAAGAAAAAGAAACCTAGTTGCTTAATGTATGTAATAACATAAACCATTTTTATATGTCTTGAAAATTGCTCCGAATTAATTAAAATTCAACTAAAATTTAGAGTTAGTATGTGTAGAATATATACCGCCTCTCGATAGCAAATAACTTTTGTCACAAGAAGAGAGGGCTAATATTCAATCTTTTCTGCAAGAATGGTGTTCTGGGGTAAGTTTCATTATGTTAATGTTTTAGATTCAACTTTTTAACCTTCTATAAAATGGATTTGATATAAAATGTTGGATCAAAGGATTAATATATCTTTAATTAATTAATTAATTAATTGATCTGATGCAAAAGTTGGCAAGATCTAGAGACCATACGTGTTAGAATTCATGGCTCTGGTAGTCACCATTTGTCAGATTAGCTCACTTATAGAGACATTTTTACATAAAAAATATCCCTGAAATCCCCCTAACAGGACGGATGATGGCTACCTCATAGGGTAGCCAATATTTTAGTCATACTTATATTAGCAATTTTGTTAAGATTCTTCTTTATTTTCTATTTTCCTTGTTTAATGTTTATATAAGTATATTATGCATTTTTCCATGGTTGACTAATTTTTTTTTTTTTTTTTGTATTATGTTATTGGCTGCAGGTGAGGTGAGACACATTCCTTAAGGCCAGTAACTTGTTATCCTTTCTAGTTCAAAGAAAAACTCCGAAATCACACGGGTAATTAAATATGTTTATAATTATAACTATTTTTAGATTTGCCATTAATAATTGCTATAAGATCTCCTAGATGGATACATGTTTCCTTTAGTATATATAGAGCTCAAGTTATAAATAATTCGCATTATAAAATTAAATATTTTATACCATAAATTTATTGCTCTTAATTCATTGCGACGTTTGAATTTGTGAGCTTGTCTACCCACTTTTAAAATAAAAAAGACATAAAACATATAAAATTTGTTTAGAGAATCTTATACAAATTCTAAGAAAAAGACAAAAATGGTATCATAATCAAAACGTTTTGGCGAAATTCTCACATGATTTCAAGTGTGCAATTTTACCCCACAATTTTACAAATATAAAGCAATTTCAGTCTCAATTGGATTCAATAGCAAAATTAGCCTAAACTAGCAGTATGTGCGGGCCAAATTATGAATTAGGCTTCTTGTGAGTTTATTCGTGTATATACAATATTTTGTTCACTTCCAGGTACCTTCTTATTTCTAATTTATATAAAAGGTTAACATTATCAATTTCAAGCTCTTAAATCTTGATAGATAGTAGATAAAATATATTTAAAAATTATTATATTTATATAACTCATAAGTTAAATAACTACTACAATTATGTGCATAACATGGATTTCAAGCTAGCTCAATTTTTTTGAGAATAAATTCATTTCATCAATCATTACATCATAAATTATTTCAATAACTATAAAAAAAATACAAAGAGTTATAAATAATAAGTAACTACAAAAATTTAGTAATGAACTAAAACAAATACTCACATTACTGAAAGTTGAACTCAAGACCAAGAAGTCCTGAGACCTCATATTTGTCAGCTGCCACTAGGCTACAACATCATTGACAAGCTAGTTCAAATTATATGTAAAACCCCATCAAACTACAATTTTCACATTTAACCCTCTGAATTTTGATTAGGAGTTGCACTTTTCTTTCTGTCAACATCTAACAAAGTTTCTAATGGCACAAATGTGATTATAAAGTAATAGAAACTTTTGGGGGTCATGTGCAAATATTTAAATCTCCATCGTGTATTGCTTAATTTCTTTAAAGGTCAAGTTTTACAATTTGGTTCGATTTAGTATAATATCTATTGTTTGCATATTCATGAATTTAGTGTGCTCCTTTATATATTTAACGCTCTAAAACCCCCAAAGTTATACATTTCCCCTTTTAAAACATACAAAATGGTGGTTGGGGGTAAACTATAACAGTTAAGTGCGAAAATCATACTTAGTGTAGAAATCAAAAGATTTGGGGGTTAAAATGTGAATTGTCCTTGTAAGAATCCTTCTAGGAAAACCCTATCCCCAATTTGCCCGTTGATAAGACTGAGGTCCTTAATCAGAATGTTTGGGTTCAATTTCCACTGATGTCTTCTAGTTTAATACTAGTGTTTGTTTATTGATTTTCTTTGTAATTTAATAGATTTTTGATTGAATGCTGATAATGTAATGATATTTCAAAAATATAAAAAAAAATGGGGTCAATTCATATATTCCTCTGGCGTTTTATTGAAATCCTTATTTAAATTGTTAGTTTGACGACTAATAGAATTTTTCGAAAAAATCGAAAAGTGAAAATATGGGGAGACAGGAGAAGTGCGAACCAAGGAGATTGGAAAACATAAAGCGCAACGAACAAAGGTTTTACTTTTTCTCTTGTCAATTTTTTTTTTCTTTTTATTGTCATTTTTGTTTCACAAATGTAAGTAGAACTTCTCCGGTTGTAAAATTTTGGCGTGATTATTTTTGTTTTTTGAGATAATTTTTGTGTGTGAAGTAATAATCTATATTGTATGATTTTACCCTCGGTTAATTATTGATTGTAACCTCAATAGAATTTTTATATTACAGTTCACCAACAAGAAATTTCAGGAAATAGGAATTTAAATAGAATTATTGACTGAAAAACTACAAGTTAAAAACACTTTTGAAACCAAAGTTTAATTCGAAAAATATGTTTGGTATAAGCTTTTCGAAAAAACACATTTTATACCATAATTCACACCCTCTTGACACATTTTCTTTTGCCGTCAATTTTCGGACGAAATTCAATACGATCATTCACGTGCCCGTTAAGTTAACAATGACGGGTCTTTAAACCCGTGCTTGTTTTCACTCGCATTGTCAACTTAAGCGGCACGTGCTGAATTCTGTCCTAAAATTGGCGGTAAAACTAAATATGTTAGCTAGTAACTCATTCAGGATTTACAATGTACGTGGCAGCTATAAGAGCACTTCTTCTAAACAAAGTCCAATAAAGAAGCCTAGAACTGAAACTCCGGTGGTGGGTTTACGTAGGTCTCTAAGGACTCGTGGTCTCAGTGATGACATAAAGTCCCCGCGTAAACAAGGTCCCCTTCAAATGAAAGATGCATACTCTAATGATGATGAGTCAGGCCACCGAAAACTCGTTCAAACTATGAGTGAGTTTGATAATATTGATATCGAAAGCATGTATAAAAATGAAGGATTTGAAGCCGGAAAAAGGGTATGCGGAACTGTTGATGTGGATGAATTGCAGTTGAAACGCGAGAACGTAGCAAGGTTGGTCCCAGGGAGGATTATGAATGTCAGGTTTTTCCCAACATTGGATATGTCAATGGTTGTTGCTGGGAACATATTTGGTAATATCGGGTTTTGGAATGTTAATGCCGAGAAAGAGGATGGTGATGGGATATACTTGTATCGCCCACATCCAGGCCCTATTTCGGGAATTGTCATAGATCCATTTTCCATTTCAAAGGTAAGAAATGAATTACTTCCTTCTGATAAGAATTATGTAGAATGTATAAGTACTATTTTACTAAACATTAGTTCAAAAAATGCATTTGCTACCAAATTTTTTCAAAAAACACATTTACACAATCTTGACGCATTTAATTTTACAGTCAATTTTTGGACGAAATTAAGCACGTGCCGCTCATGTATCCGTTAAATTGACAATGGGAGGGAAAATATGCACAAATTTTAAAAACCCACAATTGACGGCACTTGCTGAATTTCGTCCAAAAATTGACAAAAAAAGTAAATGCGTCAAGATGGTGTGAATCATGGTATGAAATGTGTTTTTTCAAAAAGTCTGATATCAAATGTATTTTCTAGATTAAAATTTGATATCAAAATTGTTTTTCCCTCATTTTACTCAAGGGTGGAGGTATATGGGGTGCAGGTGGAGGCGACTAAAATTTCCTGATTTTACTGATGCCAAGTATTGATTGTTAATGCAGGTGTATACTTGTTGTTATGATGGGTTCATCAGGTTGATGGATGTGGAGAAAGAGATATTTGATATGGTATACTATAGTGAGGATAGTATATACTCTATATCTCTAAAAAATCCAAATGACACAAAATCTTTATGTTTTAGTGAGGGAATGGGAGTAGTGAGTATGTGGGATTTGAGAGCTGGAAAATCCTTCTTCTCGTGTAATTTACATGATGAAAGGGTCAACACCTTAGACTTTAACTCGGAAAATAATAACCTCATGGCTACAAGTTCCAAAGACGGGACTGCTTGCATTTGGGATTTGAGACACCTTTCAAAATCATTCAAGACTGTTGATCATAAAGCAAAAGTGCATTCTGCTTACTTTTCACCCACCGGGAAGTTTCTCGTCACAACAAGGTATGTATAATGTTCAATTTACCGTCTATGATTTGAGAAATAGCATTTTATGTAAATTATGGCCCATTATGACTGACCCATTAGGGTTAGGCCCATAGATTAAGAATCCCTAAGTAGTGGGGATTAGGGTTCTGCATCTATATTAATGAGGAAACTGGTCCTCTCTCTACACGCTTCCAGAGCTGTTAAGTTCCCTCATAACTTAACGCATTATTAGAAACTCGAAACTGTGGCAAGAGAGAGAAATCAGTCTTCCATTCAATCAGTAATTCCGCTACCGATTGTCCAGGTATCTCTAAACCTAATTTATGATTAAGCAATTAGCATGATTATAGTCGATCAATTATCGTACATGCTTATGTGAATAATTGCTAACATTTTATTCCTTATAATGTAATAAAAATTTCACTCTGCCTCTTAAATATTTTTAAATTTAAAATACAATACGAATTGACAAAACTACTCTTTTTATATACTATACTATGACTTTGTCAACTTATAAATGTGGCACGTTACCCTTTGATGTTATTATAAAATTTTCATTTTACCCCGTGTGTTATAAATTTGGTATTTTACTCTTGTGTTTTGATGTTCATTCTTAATTTTGACAAGTATTTTATACTCTCCGTTGTAAAGGCCTATCCACCAAACAAGGTCAAATCACTCTTTAATGTCTGTTATAGTGTTTTCATATCTACATCAAAAAAATTTACTCCAGCAATAATCATTAAAAATTGGAGCATCTTTTTGAATTAATTTATATTTAATTTATTTAAATTAGGTTAAATTCAAATTAAATTAAAGCATACTTAAAAGTAAAGAAAATTAAATTAAATTATCTTAAATATTCGTACATTGCGTTAGATTATCCAGATAAGATTTGTGACAATATTTTGATCTACATGTAAGTTGTATGATTCAATGTTGAGATATTTGATAAGATTTTTATCTCTTTATTTTAATTTTTATAAATGTGGCAACTTGTGATTCAACGTTAGATATCTGATAAGGATTTTTTATGATTAAGATTTTTTTATCCATGTGTGAATTTGGAATTCAACATTGAGATATATGCTTATGATTCTTATCGATTTTATTTTTTTTTAATCAAAAATTAACTTTCTAATTTTTTATTTTACTCCCGAGTGTTTAACTAATTTCAAGGCAAAAAGTAATGCCCCTTACCTGGGCATTACTTTTGATGCGAAAAAGTATTGAACTTAAATTTATTCTACTGATAGTGCCTCTACTCAAGCTTTTGGCATTATTTTGACAATTAAGGCATTAGATTGACTTTGGTTCCATTGTTGGGGTTGCTCTAAGGAGCTAAATTGTTCCCCTAAAATTTTCACAGGGGGTAAAATATTATTTTTCAAATTTCAGGAAAAAAAATTGAACATAATTAATATCACGGGCTAAATTGGCATTAACCCTTTGTTTAAGTAAAGATTCTTTAAGCATTTCTCCTTGGAAATTTTTGGAATATTAGTTAGTTGAAAAGATGACATATTTTTCATCTATTATATTATGAAGTGATGACAAAGTTGGGTTATTGAGTGGTGAAAATTACGAGGATACATCCATGATACACCAAAATAACAAGACGCCTAGATGGATTTCCCCCTTCAGGTATGTGTATTGTTTTTCTCTATGTATGATACATTCTGATCTTATGACATGAAAACTAGGCCAAGAATAAGGATTCAAAATGTCCAGCCTTTGTTTGGTTTTGAAGGTTTAAATTATCTTTATTGTGTTGTGTGGTTTATTAATAAATTAAAATGGATCCATGATGTTCGTGAAATATCGCAAAATCTGTGCTAAGTAGTAATATTAATAATCCAATTGGCCAAATCACACTTACGGTCCTCCATATATATAAAGTATTTTACATTTGTATCCCTCTTTCAAAAAAAATTACACTTTTCTTGCAGAATCAATGGAGCTTTTATAATATCATAAGATTCAAAAACTATAATGTCAAGAATGTGCGAGGAAGTAAAGAAGAAAAAACTAAAACCTATAGAAGCAATATAAAAACATGTAAAGCTTACATTTAAGTACCTCATATATAACATGTGTTACACCCGATCAATTTTTCGGCACTTTTTTGGCAAAAATGCAATCACATAAATTTTATTAAAGATATTTTGGGGTTTCTTTATATGTTATGATAACCTTAATAACAGTCACGTGACTTGCACGTGATAGCCTTAATAAAAGTCACGTGACTTGAATGTAATTGCATTTTTGCTGAAAAATTGCCCAAAAATGACTGTAACATATATTTTATATAGGTTGGATTAAGTACAAGTTATTGTTGTTAAATATGTTTAAAACAATCTGTGTATATAAAATATTATAGAATATTTTATATTTCTAAGTACTATAGTGAATTATAAAATATTATAAAATACTTTATATTATAAAACTATAGTAAATTATTCCAACAGAATAATTATTTATAATTAACTCTAATTATAAATCTTAGTATAGTTTATTCTCGCAGAACAAACAAAATCAGAATTTAGTAACAGTGTACTTACTGTAATAATTCTGAACCGTAAAATCGACCGAGGCTTGCAAATGCAATATCCTTAAGACAATATTTCTGGGCTGTCAAGGTGCAACAGTTCGTCCCAGTGGTCTCCCAAGATTCAACGGTCGGATACTTGTTTCTTTGCACTAAGAACAAGTCCACAGCGAACTTTAACAAATAGAATATTTAATTTGAGAGGAGAAAAATATAGAGAAGAATAGATGATTTTCTGCTTTGATTGCTTGAAAATGGGATGAGAGAATTGGCCAGATTCTCCCCCTATTTATAGCAGCAGAAGGGTTGTGTTGGAAGGTCACAACTATTCGGATTTAAACCAAACAGTGGTTTGGTCCGAACGGGTGCCACCCGTTCGGTTCAAAATCCGACCTACACACCCTTTTATTCAAAAATTGGGCGGGCGAACGGATCCTTCTCAGACCTTCTAGAAGTGGGTCTCGCGGATCCTATTCGGATCACATGCGGATCCTATTCGGATCACACGTGGATCCTAACTGGATCACATGCGGATCCTAATTGGATCACATGTGGATCCTAATCGGATCACCAAGGATCTTTATTAAAAATTTTAGACTTTAATAATTATTGGGCCCAGATATTACTCTAGGCCCACTCCCACAAAAAGCCTTTCAACTCAAAAGCTAGGTGCCCTTTTTATAACAATTGTGTAGCTCAATTTTCTTCTTCTTTTCCATGTGGGATAGAGACACTCAACTTCTCTTCTCATTTTATTCATTTAAGGTGTAATAATTAATATGGCTAACTCAATTTAATTAACTATAACTAATTTAATTACACCAACAATCCCCCACAAATGAATGAAATTATTTTTCATATCTCGCGTTAAATATTCTTTAGGAATAGTACTGCATCGGGATAGGTGAAATATTCCATCTTGAACCTTCCCTAGTTAGAATTTATCGGATTTACTTAGCCAATCAGTGAAATATTTCATCTTGAACTGTCGGCTGTTTATGTAAACCAAAACAATAAACTTAACACAGCACTAAACCTATTTGTTAAGAGTTCTCGGTTGTGTTCGTTTTGGCCCTGAACATTCTTGGGTTCTGCGAGTGCTTTAGAGGATTCCAGCCTTATAAGAATTCTCAACGAGCCGACCCAGCTCACACTTACATAGGTGACCGCATCTATTAAGAGTATCCTACTATACTCCACTTGTTCTTGACAAGATATAGACGTCATTAAAAGCATAAGCTTAGCCTAATCAAACGCTGTAGGTTGCACTTTTTGCATCATAGGAATGAGCTAGAGTTGGACTCTAAAGTGCTCCATTTTTTTTTAAGTTAACCAAGACTGGTTGTCCTATTGAACCTGGTCCGTGGGATCTCCAGTCGCCAAGTTAGGTTTCCGTACAAGGTAACTTAGTTATATTTTAGGCTTTTAAGCCCATTCCCCTCGACGCACATTCTACTCTCTCACCAGATAAACCTTTAGTAAACGGATCCGCGAGGTTATCTTTTGATTTCACAAAATCAATGGAAATTATTCCATTTGAGAGTAAATGTCTCACGGTATTATGTCGACGACGAATGTGTCGTGATTTACCATTATACATAAAGTTATGAGCTCTATGTAATGCCGCCTGATTATCACCATGAATACATATAGCCGACACAGGTTTTGGCCATAGTGGAATATCTTCCAGAAAGTTATGAAGCCACTCAGCTTCTTCTCCAGCTTTATCCAAAGCTATAAACTCTGATTCCATAGTGGATCGAGCTATACATGTTTGTTTGGAAGATTTCCAAGAAATAGCGGCTCCCCCCAGAGTAAATACATATCCGCTTGTGGATTTTGATTCCTCTGAATCAGAAATCCAATTTGCATCACTATATCCCTCAAGGACAGCTGGATATTTTCCATAGTGTAATGCATATTTTGATGTATTTTTTAGGTATCCAAGCACTCTCTTCAGAGCGTTCCAATGTTCTTTGCTTGGATTGCTCGTGTACCTACTCAATTTATTGACTGAGTAAGCGATGTCTGGTCTCGTGCAATTCATGATATACATGAGACATCCAATGATACGAGCATACTCGTTTTGTGATACACTATCACCTTTATTCTTGTGTAAAACAAGAGATGGAATAAATGGGTTATTTGTTCCCTTAATTCCATAGTTTTTAAATCTCTCAAGCACTTTATCTACATAGTGTGACTGAGATAATTTAATCCCATCCGGTGATCTTGTTATTTTAATTCCCAAAATAACATCCGCTTCACCGAGATCCTTCATATCGAAGTGTTTTGTTAATATTTTCTTTGCGGACTTAATGACCTCCATATTAGTCCCAAGTATTAACATATCGTCTACATATAAACATATTATGACAGTTGCTTGTCCAAATTGTTTAATATAGACACACTTGTCGCATTCATTGATTTGAAAACCATTTTTAATCATGACACTATCAAATTTTTCGTGCCATTGTTTAGGAGCTTGTTTAAGGCCATAAAGAGATCGAACAAGTTTACATACTTTATTCTCTTTGCCTTTAACAACAAAACCCTCGGGTTGCTCCATATATATTTCCTCATTCAATTCTCCATTGAGGAAAGCGGTTTTAACATCCATTTGATGTATCTCTAGATTATATATAGCTGCTAAAGCTATTAATGTTCTAATGGATGTTATCCTAGTCACTGGTGAATAGGTGTCAAAGAAATCTATTCCCTCCTTTTGACTATAACCTTTGGCTACTAATCTAGCCTTATATTTATCAATTGAGCCATCGGGTTTTAGTTTCTTTTTGAATACCCATTTACATCCAATTGGCTTACTTCCCTTAGGAAGATCAGCCAACTCCCAAGTATTATTACTTAGAATGGACTGTAATTCACTGTCTATTGCCTCTTTCCAATAAGAGGAATCAGGAATAGACATGGCTTCGGTATATGTTTTGGGATCATCCTCTAACATATAAGTTAAGAAATCTGGTCCGAATGATTTAGCAATTTTAGCTCGCTTGCTTCTTCGGGGCTCGTCAGATTCTTCAGCAATCTCTTTATTGATTTGAGAATCATTTTCTTTAGAAATTGATTTATTTGACCAATGATCAACAACCTCATTGCTGTTTAGAGAATTATCTTCCTTAGAAATTAATTCATATGGTCTTTTATGAGAAGTAACATCCGAGTTCTTCTTATGTGGGAATACATTCTCGAAGAATGTAGCATCACGTGATTCAATTATAGTATTCACGTGTATGTTGCTTACTTCAGATTTGAACACTAGAAATCTGTAAGCGCTACTATTTTCTGCATGACCTATATAGTAGCAATCCACGGTTTTTGGTCCAATTTTTGGTCCAACCTTTTCTTTCATAGGTTTTGGTACAGCTACCTTTGCCAAGCACCCCCACACTTTGAGGTATTTATAACTTGGTTGTCTACCTTTCCATAACTCATACGGAATGGTATCATTTTTCTTGTGCGGAACTCTATTTAATATATGATTAGCCATAAATAAAGCTTCCCCCCACAAGTTCCTAGGTAAACCCGAATTCAAAAGTAATACATTGATCATGTCCCTTAAGGTTCGGTTTTTCCTTTCGGCTATTCCATTTGATTGAGGTGAGTATGGTGCCGTTGTTTGGTGAATTATTCCCGAGTCGGCACACAACTGTGCGAAGGGATATTCATATTCACCACCTCTATCAGATCTAAGAATTTTTATTTTCTTATTTAACTGATTTTCTACTTCAGCCTTGTATCTTACAAAGGCATTTATTGCTTCCTTTTTCTTATTCAATAAGTAAACATAGCAATATCTTGTACAGTCATCAATAAATGTGATGAAGTACTTTTTCCCTCCTCGAGTTGGAGTTGACTTGAGATTGCACAAGTCTGTGTGAATTAGCTCTAATGGTTGTGAGCTCCTTTCCACTGAAGGGAAAGGTTGTTTCGCAAACTTTGCCTCAATGCAAATTTCACACTTATAAGATTTATCAATATCAAATTTAGGAATTAATCCTAAGTTTGATAATTTTTTCATTTTTCTAAAATTAATATGACCTAATCTATCATGCCAAAGTAAAGTCGACTCAAGCAAGTAAGCAGAAGAATTATTATTATTAATAAATTTGTTGTTTTTGCCAATAACGGCTACATTAGCCTTAAATAGGCCATCACATACATAACCCTTGCCTACATACATACCCCCTTTGGTCAGTATAAATTTATCTGACTCAAAGGCTAATCTAAAACCTTTCTTAGATAGGACAGATCCAGAAATTAAATTCTTCCTAATGTCTGGGACATGAAGAACTTCATTGAGAGTAACATCTTTTCCTGAGGTGAATTTGAGAACCACTGTGCCTTGTCCCTCCACCACGGAGTGAGCATTATTTCCCATGTACAGCTTCTCTTCATGATCAAACTTCTTGTATGAAGTGAACATGTTTATGTCAGAGCAAATGTGACGGGTAGCTCCAGTATCCACCCACCAGCCTTTCGAATCACTTGTCAGGAATGCTTCAGCAACTGCAGATAAATGCATGTTATCTATGTCAGATGGAGCTAGGTTGATGCTAACATTTGCTTCATCCTTTGGCTGAGCACGGTTACGACAATCCTTTGCAAGGTGTCCATTTTTTCCACATGTGAAGCAAGCTCCATTGAACTTTCGCTTCTTGTTACCCTTTTGTCCTTTGTTGGAGGTATTGGTCTTACGCTTCTTGCTTTTCTTTGAGCCTTCTACGACATGAACCTTAGCTCCTCCGAGCTGAGGCATAGCCACATAGTTACTGCTGCCCTTGTCAGTATACCGATTGTTTTCTTCGGTTTTCAGATATTCTGTGAGATCTTGCAAATTCCACTTTGCAACAGATTTCTTGTGCCTCAAGTGATGCTTGAACCCCGTCCAACCAGGAGGAAGCTTGCCAATGATACAAGCAACCAGGTAAGACTCGCTAAGCTCATGTCCTTCGGCCAAGATGTCGTGAATCATATTCTGGAGTTCTTCGACTTGCTCATTCACAGTTTTACTGTCAACCATTCGATAAAATTGGAATTTATCCACCACGAATTTTCTGTAGCCCGCATCTTCAGTCTTAAACTTTTTGATTAAACCTTCCCACAAGAGTTTACTAGTCTTAAATTGACTATAAATCTTGTACAAAGATTCATCCAAATAGCTAAGAATGTAGTTTCGGCACATAAAATCCGAGTTATTCCAAGCTTTTAACACTAGTGCCATTTCTTCAAGTTCCTCCGGACTGGCTCCCTCCTTTGGCTTAGGTACCTCCTCGGTGAGAAATCTAGCCATGCTCAAGGATGTGATGTAAAAGTACATCTTATTTTGCCACGTTCCAAAGTCAGTTCCTTTGAACTTGAATGGAGGTATTGCCGGCGGAGCAGCAACTTTTGGCGTTTCAACAATTTCAGTGTTTGTTGCCATCTACACAGATGAATTAAACAGATTAAATTTATTGTCTTAAGATTGTTGTTAAATATGTTTAAAACAATCTGTGTATATAAAATATTATAGAATATTTTATATTTCTAAGTACTATAGTGAATTATAAAATATTATAAAATACTTTATATTATAAAACTATAGTAAATTATTCCAACAGAATAATTATTTATAATTAACTCTAATTATAAATCTTAGTATAGTTTATTCTCGCAGAACAAACAAAATCAGAATTTAGTAACAGTGTACTTACTGTAATAATTCTGAACCGTAAAATCGACCGAGGCTTGCAAATGCAATATCCTTAAGACAATATTTCTGGGCTGTCAAGGTGCAACAGTTCGTCCCAGTGGTCTCCCAAGATTCAACGGTCGGATACTTGTTTCTTTGCACTAAGAACAAGTCCACAGCGAACTTTAACAAATAGAATATTTAATTTGAGAGGAGAAAAATATAGAGAAGAATAGATGATTTTCTGCTTTGATTGCTTGAAAATGGGATGAGAGAATTGGCCAGATTCTCCCCCTATTTATAGCAGCAGAAGGGTTGTGTTGGAAGGTCACAACTATTCGGATTTAAACCAAACAGTGGTTTGGTCCGAACGGGTGCCACCCGTTCGGTTCAAAATCCGACCTACACACCCTTTTATTCAAAAATTGGGCGGGCGAACGGATCCTTCTCAGACCTTCTAGAAGTGGGTCTCGCGGATCCTATTCGGATCACATGCGGATCCTATTCGGATCACACGTGGATCCTAACTGGATCACATGCGGATCCTAATTGGATCACATGTGGATCCTAATCGGATCACCAAGGATCTTTATTAAAAATTTTAGACTTTAATAATTATTGGGCCCAGATATTACTCTAGGCCCACTCCCACAAAAAGCCTTTCAACTCAAAAGCTAGGTGCCCTTTTTATAACAATTGTGTAGCTCAATTTTCTTCTTCTTTTCCATGTGGGATAGAGACACTCAACTTCTCTTCTCATTTTATTCATTTAAGGTGTAATAATTAATATGGCTAACTCAATTTAATTAACTATAACTAATTTAATTACACCAACAGTTATTTGACAAGAGGAATATGTGTAACACACTATATACTTTGGGCCATAACTATGATTTAGCCAAGGTTTAAATTATCTAAAATATTGTGTAAGTTTTATAGAAAGAATTGTACTTGTAGTATAACTATACCGATTCTCATTTGTGGTACTATAAAAATTGAGGCCAACACATTTGGTATCGCAATTTTAGAAATCGAATCACTTATCACCATCTTTTAAAATAGAGGTTAAATGATGAAGTGGCAGTTAAGTGTTATTGTAAAATTGATACAATTGGATGTTGATTGACAATTTTACCCCATAACATTTCAGGTTGTCAAAATAATTTCAATTCTTCAAATTTACTAATAATTTTAGTCCACATTGTTGTCCAATTTTAAAATTGACTCAAATAAGACAAATGCGGACCAATTAGAAGATTTCATTTATTATATTTACATATTTATTTAACTAATTTGGTTTTATGAATAATAATATACTAAACAATATTTTAATATAAATTCGATAATATATTAAAAATAAAATATTTTTTTATAATAAAAAATTTATATAATGATATTAATATATTTAATGTAAAGTATAAAGATAAAGTTATATTTATTAACAAAATAATTATAAAATTTTAAAAATACTAAAATTCATCCCTACCCCAACCCAAATCCAAGCCGTTTGGGGCTTGGGATCGCCCGTCCCTGCACTCGGTGGCCTGGGATCACCAAATTTAACATGATACACATTGATACTTTTCCTCTTATTTTCCTCTCCTCCATCAAATTTCCCATCAGCTTTCAGTCCGAAATTGAATTTTTCGTCCAAAAATTGACGGAAGTACCAAATGTATCGAGGACAGTTAACATGTGGTACCAATTGTGTATAGTTTTAAAGTTATGGTACCGTAACATTAAAGTAAAGTTATTTATGATACCAAAAGTGAAATTCTCTCATACTTTAAATACTTTCCAACATAATTATTTGAAGTTGGTAACTTTGAAATTAACTACTATTTTTCTTTTTTTTTTTACGAGATTTGAAGTTAACTACTAAATGCACTTCATTCTTGGTTTATTTCTGAGTTTTTATTTTGGAAACAGAGGTATATGGGGTTGGGATGATTCATCCATCTTCATTGGTAATATGAAGAGAGGAATTGATGTCATATCCGTTGTTGGGAAGAAAACAAATGTGGCTACTTTACAAAGCGATTTCATGTCCGCTATTCCATGCCGCTTCGATGCACATCAGTACAAAGTTGGTATGCTTGCTGGGGCCACAAGTTGAGGTCAAGTTTATATTTGGACTTTATAATGAACGAGATCAGATGTTATTGGTTAATTTTTTTTTTTTGACTGAGGTAGTGACAATTTATCCTCATATAATATGAAAAATATTCAATTTTTTTCTTCTACTTTAATATATATATATATATATATATATATATATATATAAAAGAGCCGAAGCGGTCAAGAAATTGTCCAACACAATTTACTTTTGCTTTTTTTTTTTTTTTAAATCGGTTTAATCATAAAACGGCGGCGTTTCTTTATTTTCCGGAATTATTTGCTCTTGCTTGAATATCTTTCCTCTTTTCATTTAATACTTTCATTTACCGTCTGCTTGCGACCTGTGGGCCCGGCGGAAGAGTTCAAGCTACGTTGCACGGATACGGACTCGGCGACTCGGACTCGACACGATTCGGATTCGGCGACTCATTTTTGAAAAAAAATTTAAGATACGACACGGCATGGATACGTATATTTTAATAAAATAAATTTATATAGTTATATATATAAAAAAAATACCTTAGCATCAAATTTATTGAATAAACACTCATTCTAATATTCATAACACAAAATCAAAAGAAAATAATAATGTATGAGATCAAAGCAGTTATTTTATTTTTTATTTTATAGACTATGGTAATAATTTGAATAAAATTTGGTCTCAGTTTCCTAAGAACGGAGCTAGGCTAGGAGTGGCAGTGTAGAGTCCGAAGCAGAGGAGACAGGAGTAGTCAAAATCAATCCCCTACAGCTTTATTCCATATACAATGCAATCCATCATCACCTTTGCTGATCTTAAATTTCACATTTCACATTTCAAATTCAAACAAACCTTCAAACACCCAAATCATTTACTACCTCCTCACCAGTAGCACTCTCAATCCATACAAAACCCCCCTCCAAAAAAAACTTCATCGCCTCACTCATGGAAGCCACGTCATCACTCCGCAGCACACCTTCCTTCAAAGAAGACACCTACCTCATCTCCCACCTCAAAAACTCCGTAAAGCGAGCCCTCATAGACCTCAGACACAAGCTCTCCTCCGCCGCCCTTCACGGTGGGGAACGTGAGGAAGTCGCTGAGATCAGCCGTGACTCTCCGCTGAACCACCCTCTTCATCTGTCTCCCGAGTCCTTGACCGTGTCGACTCAGCAGTTGACCGAGTCGGATTCGAGTATCCGATTTTTTTTTCTTGGACTCGCCACGTGGCGAGTCCGACGCGTATCCCAGCCGAGTCGCACGCGTATCCATGTCCCCGGAGAGTCCGACTCTGCATTTTGTTATTTTTTGAAGTATCCGTGCTTCATAGAGTTCAAGTCATGAGATTCCAACACAATATACTTTTGCCTTTTTTTTTTAAAACGGTATAATCATAAAACGACGCCGTTTCTTTCTTAGATCATTTGCTCTTGGTTGAATTTCGTTTATCTTTTCGTTTAATACTTTCATTTAGAGTAGGATTTCGATCTTGCTTTACTGCTTTAGTTTTGTTTGCGATCTCGATTTTCGATCTTGCTTTACTGCTTTAGTTTTGTTTCATGCTCTATAAATAAAATTTATTACATGCTAATTTATTGCTTTAATGATGCTTTTTATTATTAAATGATAATTTATTGCTTTAATGATGCTTTCTATTATTAATTAACTGTGTGTTTTTTTTCTATATTTTATATTTGAACAATTTTTTTTTTGTCTTTTTAACTCGATTTCAATTTATTTTTCGGTCCAGGACAAAATTTTTTTTTTCCGACTATAGCGGTCAAGAAACACTCCAACACAATTTACTTTTGCTTTTTTAAATCGATTTAATCATAAAACGGCGGCGTTTCTTTATTTCCGAAATTATTTGCTCTTGCTTGAATTTCTTTCCTCTTTTCATTTAATACTTTCCGGAGGAGTTTAAGTCGTCAGATTCCAAAAAAATATACTTTTGGCTTATTTTTTTTTTAAAACGGTATAATCATAAAACGGCGCCGTTTCTTTCCGGAATTATTTGCTCTTTGTTGAATTTCGTTTCTCTTTTCATTTAATACTTTCATTTAGAGTATAATTATGATCTCGATTTTTGATCTAGCTTTACTGCCTAATGCGTCTTATTATTGGTCGGCTCTATAAATAATTTATTACATGCTAATTTATTGCTTTAATGGTGCTTTCTATTATTAATTAACTGTGTGTTTTTTTTGTGTATTTTATATTTGAACAATTTTTTTTGTTTGTCTTTTAACTCGATTTTCATTTATTTTCGGTCCAAGAAATTTTTTTTCCGACTATAATATATACAGCCTAATGATAGTCGTTTATCCGCATGTTGCTCAATATTATTTTTCTTGTCTGTTATTCAAGACAACAAAATATTTCTCCCTGATCATTACATTGTACATATTTTAGTCGATGTTTAGGTCGACATATTTAATTTCGACTAAACCGATTTACCATTCTAATGTACATATTATAATCGATATTTAGATCGGTGTATATAATTTTGACCATTCCTATGTATGTTTTACTGCCGAGAAGTATACTTATCTTTTACAGAGGTAATATGTCATCCTCCTAATCGACCAATATCGTATATTGTTCGTCGTGTTGGAATACCTCGATTGTCAGAACAACAAAGAGTGCGGAATTTTAAAAATTTTCAAGGCACCCACAGTCCCATAATTCTGTCTCCATATTATGTATACGAAAAGGTTGAATCAGAAACGCAAACAGTACTTTAAAAAGGGGGTTTTCGATTTTTAACTCACCACAGGCAAGGTGGTGGCAACCTCCAATGTAGTTTTCGATTCACAGCTAGTGATCCAAGTGTCTCACCTCGAGAGTTGATCCACACCAGTTGGATTATGGCAACACCTTCTAGTCTTAGGCTACGAACTGGATCTAGAAGGTTTGTTATTAAAAGATTGTCTAGATCTACTTGCAGAGCAAGATCTAGCACAAGGTGAGTAGGAGAGGAGCAGCGACGGCACAGGGGCAGCTCACGGCCAAGGGTGGCGGCGGCTAGCTAGTGGCGGCGCAGGGAGGGGGTGCGGCTAGGTCAAGGGGGCGGCCAGGGTTTTTGTGCTAGGGTGTTCACCTTTTGAGTTCATGTAGAACTCTATTTATAAGCCTCCCTCAAGACCTAGGTTTGCAAGACTTCTTATGGGCTTTTAATTAAAAGGCCCATGTCTTACAAGCCCCTTTTAATTAACTACTTTAATTAAACCCACTCCATATTAATTAATATATTAATATCTCTCTTTAATTAATTAATTAACACTTTAATTAATTATTTTAATTAATTAGATCAACTAATTAATTAATCTCCCACTTGAATTAATACTTTAATTCATTAATTGATTTAATTACCTTTAAATCAATTATTTCCTTTTATATCCTTTATAACTGTCACCGTCCAACTGTATTGTGTGTGACCCTCTAGTTTCACCATCAATTGGCAGCAGGCCCACGAATTTCTCGTGATTTAATTAAAGAACAATAAATTGCTCCGATCAATTAAACTACCTTTATTGACCACTCCTAGAATCAATCTCCCTTATCAACTCAGGAGTACCCACACTTCATGGTCGATGTCTAGCCACAACCCCATGAAGCCCAACTTCAAGTGAATTGATATTTGTGAACCTCACCTCTTATAAATGCCATGTACATACGGTCCTTCTATCGACTAATTTTCCCGATCAAGACTTGGGGTGTGTGAATTGATCGGCAACTCTAAATTTGTCTCGATAACTATACTTTCTAATTCGGGATAATATTCCAGTGTGACTGCTAAATTTGGAAACCCCTTTCCAAATCCGTCACCGACTGCGGCTGCAGATTCCTCGGATATATTATCTAAGAATCGTATAGAAAATTCTCTCATCCATTACAATGAGTCGGTAGATTCCATATTGGTACTAACACGCACCCAACCTAGGCTTGTTATGATCAAGCTAAGTGATCTATACCTAGATCTAAGTACGCACACTCATGCACCGAATTCGCCCTAGCACCTAAAATCAAAGGACTAAATCGTAAACTATTATAAGTCTTCAGAAACATCCCATCACCGATATGCGTCATGCGCTTCCACAATGGGTTTCTCTGTTCGGGTCGTTCGATGCGTTCGATCCTCTATCGAACCACCTACTCATATGCACTGGCCTCAAATGCCTTGCTCATGAAACACTACAAATTCACTCTATGTGAATCAGTCATACTTGTACAAGTCTTGGCGATTCCTACGATACCTGTCTCGTTTTGGAATCTATGACTTGGAACGTGTTTTAAAATTATGACCTTAGAGACTGTTTCATGATTGCACTCAATATCAAAGTGAATCGTCCCATAGTCAAATGTAATCTAAGGATTTCATCCAATCGCTTAAATGTATTCGCGAGAGATGAAGTTGGCCATTGTTTATTCTATACAGATATAAATAAACGCGCATATTAATTATAGAATCAAAGATTGTTATTTACAAAATAGACCTATTACAAGCTAAATGAATTGGCTTGCTGGGCACTATTCTATCAATCTCCTACTTGCTCTAAATCCATTCACAGATGTTTCTAAGACCCATCTTATCTAGATGTCCCTCGAATGCCTTTTTTGAGAGTGGCTTAGTTAGTGGGTCAGCTATGTTGTCTTCTGAGTTGACACGTTCCATATGTATGTCTCCTTGATATAATTAAGAGTTCAGGACTAGTAATAATTATAGGGCTCTGTTACTTTATTCTGGATGGATCAATCTCAAGGAAGAACAATTAGATGGAACAATCAGTAAATCAGACAATCAATGAATAAAATAGTATAGCCAAAGCTTTTCTATTCAATATGGTCTTCTCTTCTAGCCCAATTAAGTAGGCGTATGTTGAGTATCTTAAGCGTGTGTAATACAATGATAAACTAGGTATTTATATCACATTAAACCTAGCTTTACATGGAAACATAATTCTAATAGGACTCGGCCCAATTGTCTCTCTTGAGTCCGGATTGCAGTCTGCTTGTTGAGGAGAGTCGTATACTACTAGGTCGATAGATGATCCCGAATGGACTCGTCTGGTCGGATCGATCATATATCCCTTAGTCGATCCGGACATTATGAGGAGTGCGAAATAGCCCCCATCAGTACTCCCTCACTTCTTCGAGCGTATATGTAGTAGAAGCTCGAAGAAGTAGATGGTTAATTACGACCGTATTTTCTATGAGTAGTGCCTCGTTAAAAACCTTATCTAGGAAAAAACCCTTTGGGAAAAAATCCTAAATAAAGAAAAGAGTGCTACTCCTCATAGATAGTCGTTTCTTGTTCCTCAGATCCCGATTCGGTACGTGGCTCTTCGGGGAAGCGTTTCGTTTTCTTCGCTGTTTTGGCGGGAATGCGACCAGTCGTGAGAAGTTTTAAACGTTCTTTTATTCTTCTCTATAAATAAGTCATTGTTCCTTCAGTCAATTCTTTCTTTCTACTTCCCCTATCTCTGCAGTCGTTTTCTCACTTGATTATTTCATTCTCAAGTTGCTTTTATCGATTCGTATTCTTCGAGGGTTCAGCAGAATGGCTTCGATTCCAAGAAATTCTTCCTCGTCTTCAAGGGAAAAGATCACTCCTAATATCGAGGAGGCAATTCCCCCGAGTCCTTCGAATTAGCAGGTTGGAGCATCAGAATTTACCATTCCGACTGAGGACACTTTTAAGGTGCGAATCATATTTGATATGGAAGTCGCTGCCAGAGCTAAGAAAGGCAAGGGTACTGCCCCTCAAATTTCTGAACCTATCGAGGATCTTGCTTGTGCTTACACCGAAGACACTTTTCCTGAGATCGTGAGTAATTATGCTAAATATTTTCTGGACGGTTCGGAGATCATTCTCCCTTCTCTTTTTGATAGGGTTACATCACCGCCGGAGGGATGTCGAGCTTTCTATACAGCCCATTATAACTGCGGTCTGCGTCTCCCCTTGTCTGCCCTGTTTCTGGATATTTTGAAAAATTTTAGTGTGTCCTTGACTCAATTAGTTCCTAATTCCGTGGCCTTCGTGGTCTGTTTTTCCGTTTTAATGATAGCGAAAGGATTCCAACCCTCATTTCGTAATTTTACACAACTGTTTCGTTTTAACGTTTCAAGTACCTCCAATCGCGGATATTTCTTCGCTAGCCAAAAAACTAGTCGCGCAATCTTCGATTCTCCGGTTTCTAGCAATCCTTCCTGGAAATCTCATTTTTTCTTTGTTCGTCCGCCCTCTTACCTACGTTTGGCGGACGGCTCGAATGTGTCATTCACATGGGATCAGGATTCCAAATGGATTTATGGTGGTCGCCTGCCGACATGAGAGCTTATCCTTGACGATCCCCAGTTCCTTGGTGAAATCCAGGCTATGCGTGTCAACAAATATCAGAGTGCTCTTCTTATTGGCGAAGTTTTTCTTCGCAAGGCAGGATTAAGTACTCATGTTTTTCCAATTTCTTCTTCTTCTAATTCATTGGGTAAGTACCTATTCTAATATTGTATTGTCATAACTCTTTTTAGTACTAAGTCTGATTCTGATTTTGCTTTCTCCTCAGCTCTCATGGTAGAAAACTCCCGACGCTCTACAAAGGGAAAAATGGTGCTGTCTAAATCCACCAAAACCATAGAGAATGTTCCTATCGAGCAGAGAGCGTCTCGGAAGAGAAAACTGGAATTGAGTCATGATTCCGAGGAGAACAGAGAGGAATCTCCAGATTCTTTTCAAGATTCTCCTGTTCGCCTGGGGACAGGATCGGGCTATCCTCCTTTCCAACATAGGACATCTTTAGGTATACGTGGATGTCGCAGCTGGTCGATGCCTCATCCTAATGATAATTCGGTGGAGAGAAAAATGATTTATTATGGTCGTTCTGGTAACGATCTTTCTCTACTCGGTGAGAATCATCCAAAACCTACTTTGGTAGAGATGATCGAGGATCATTTACAGGGAAAAAGAGCCGCCGGCTATCCCGAGAATGATTCTTTAGTTCATGACGAGAGCGAAAATGCAGTGGATAAGGCAACTCGCGTTCTTCTGTCTGGCGTTTTTACTCGTGATATGAATAAGCTCCTTAGGAGGGATCCTTTGGAGAAATTCCAGAGAGCTGCCCTTTATGCTGAGAAGGTAATAGGCTACTGTGAATGTTTCTTTCTTTAAAGAATTTCTATGTCTCAGAAAATTCATTTATATTGTTTTTTTCTCTTAGACCAAAACTTGCTTGGCGTCGTACGCTTATGAGACCACTCTCTGGAGACAACAATGTGAATTTCTGGAGGAGAAATATAAGACCTTACTTAGCAGGACTTCTGATTCGATGGTTAGTCCCTCAACGACTTCTTCTCTTCCGGTCGTAGAGACTCGGGCTGTAGACAGGGTTCTGGAGACTTCTCGTGCTCAAGATCAAGCTAATCAATTTGCTAAAAAGTTGGAAGAGTATCAGTTTCAAAATACTGCTCGAATTAGCGAGTTGGAATCTCAAGTATCGAGTCTTCAGGCTTCTTTAGATGAGTATAAGAGGGATATTCCTCTTAGTGGACTCAGGGATCGTTATGGCCGGAATCCTGATGAGGAAGTTATCCGTGAATTCCTTAGTTCCCCTGTTCATACGGCGTTGGTATATCAAATGGTCGGTCCGCTCCTGGAGAGTACGTTCAAGAAGGCGATTCATCAGTTAGTTGCCTTTGAACTGATAGATGATCGTCGAAAGGAATATTTTAAAGCGGCACACATTCGGTTGAACGGTTATGGCGAAGTATATTCTTCTTCTGAGCTGCCGGACATCATTTATCAAAAGTTTCCTTTTGGCTCATCTTGTCAAAGAGTTCGGTAGGCCATTGCCGATTCCTCCTTCAGATATCAATGACGAGGTCGATAACAATTTTATCGATCCAGAGGAAGAGGAGGAAAATATTGAAGTAGCGAACGAAGGAGATGTCGCTGGCGAACAGGAAATTCCAAACGGCGACCAAGTTGTATGATATGTTGATCTGTGAAATAACCTTTGTAACTGTTGTCGTAAGTTGAATTATAATCTTACTCTCTCACCCTTTTATAAAATAGACGATTCATATTCTGACAGTTACGTCTTTTCGTCTTCTCTGTAATAATTTAGACAAGTTATTAACTTTGCCGTAATCATTATGCGTACGTCTTTTCGAATTCTTGCGCCTATTCCTAGACTAGTTTCTGTGTTACGCGCCCATTCTTTGAGTCTCTCGCGTCTTTTCGTATAGTATAAATACGAAAGGTAAAAACTTTACTCGCTATTTACCGCTTTTACTCACTTCTCAACGGAATACTCTTTCATTAGCAGGTCGATAAACTTTCTCGATAATTTAATTTTCTTTTTTGAATTTCGATCATGAGTAATCTTTTCGGTAACACTTCAAAGCGTCCTTCACGCGAGAGTGCTAGAAATATTAGACCAAAGAAGTCTCGAACAGAGGGACCCTCGATAGAACCTTCTCGTTCGTCTTCCATTAGTAGGTCGACGATCGATACTCTTGTCTTTCCTTCTGAACCTTTTCCCGTTGTTAGTTCGTCTTTCATACAACAAAACTTTTCCTCTTCTGGTGAAGCAGGGAGGAGGCCTTCCCCTGGTCGGGTTGCCTTTGGCAATTCGTCATTTTTGGAGCATCCTTTCGACGTACCTAGGGCTGAAAATCAAACCAAACTACTCGATACTCGGATCGAGTTCGTTCGATAAAAGCTCGTTTGAGCTCGGTTCGTCAAATAAATCAAACAAGCTTGAACAAGATTTCTCGTTCGATAACTTTTAAAGCTCGGCTCGAGCTCGACTCGATAAGCTAAAAATTGAAAAAACACATGTAAAATATCAAGCTACTCGATACTCGGCTCGAGCTCGTTCGATAAAAGCTCGTTTGAGCTCGGTTCGTTAAGAAATCAAACCAAGCTCAAACACAAAATTCCAAGCTCGATAAAATTCAAACCAAGCTTGAACAACGTGTCGTTCGATACTACTCGGCTCGTTTACACCCCTAGACGTACCCTTTTCTTCCGGCATTTCTTCTTTTGAACATGGCCCATATAAGCATGTTGCTGTTAATTCCCTTCCCTTTTCTACTTCTGCTGCCCCCCCTGTCAGCGAAGGCCAAGTGGGTGTTGTCTCGGAGGTGATTAATGAGGGTTCCTTTGTAAATCCCTCCATAACACAATCTATTAATCAGGATTTCCCTGATTACTTATTTAATGATACCACAGTCGTGACTACTTCTTTTGAATCCGGCGGGCCCTCTGGAGGTCGGACCGTATCAAGATCCGGTCGGCGGACTGTTATCTCTGCTTCGGGCAAGGAGACCTCGGTTAGTCCTAACGAGAGGGAATCCCCTCGTATGTTAGATGACCGTTGCATCCTCGAGCAAGTTAAGGATATTATGCAGTCGGTGACTCCATGCCCTGGCAATGTTCCTTTTGGTAGTGAACTGCCTGGCTCTGTTGAGCCTGATGCTTTGTCCTGGGACATGGGCTTAAGCACTATTTTCCTGGCGAGTTGAGGAATCTTGAGGGTACCTCCAATGTTCGCCTTGTTCAGTCGCTGGTGAAGATATGCGAGCAGGTAAACATATTTTTGATTATTTTTTCCGCTTTTATTTTGTATGCCATGTTATGTAAGAGCTTTTCTTTTTTCTTTTCTTTTCCAGGCCAAATATTTTGCACTCCAGCTGGGTGTGCAAAATGATGACCTTTGGATTGGTAAGGATGCCTATCAACGTCGTTTGGAGTCGGAGACGGCGAAGGCCGCAGGGCAGACCCTCTAGCTGCAGCTTGCCAAAGATGACCTTCGAAAATTACAAGAAGAGAAATCTCTCCTGGAGAAGGAAAAAAGTGATTTGGTTCAGGCTGCTGCCCTAGCAGAGGAGTCTCGACGGCAGGCCTATGAAGAAGGTTATGATACCGGTTATCTAAAGCATCAGGAGGAGTTGATGGCATTTACGGGTAACTTGACTCCTCGGAGGAGTGCTTCTGCTAGTCGGCCTGGTGATAGCAACCCTTCTCAATGATTTTTTTTTTGTATGGGGAGAATGAACTAATGATAACGATGATCTTTTTTGAGCAGATCCATACTTTGATAAATATTAATCAGTAGATATCTTTTGTCATTCATATTTTGCTGCTGTGAATAAGTATAACTTCTCGAAATAATCAGGAGAGATCAGCTTACTTATCTGATATTAATGTTTTTTCAAATCAAGTATAAGAATAATTGATTTAACCGTTTTTCGTCGGGTTAATTTAATATCAGTGAATTTGTGATATCGGGGGTTTGGGTATTGAATTATTCAGTATATTGGGTTCTGTTACTTTATTCTGGATGGATCGTTTATAAAGAAAAGCAATAATCAAAGGCAAGAAATAAAACCAGTAACGAAATTAAGAACGCAATGATATGGAGGTAAAGTTCTGCAATAATAATGGATATTATTGAGTTCTATTGTTATCAACGTATTCTTGCGTAATCCCTGAATTAAGAGAATTCGTAGTTGTCTTATACAATGAATAACTAGGTATTTATATTACGCTAAACCTAGTATTACAAGGAATCATAGTCCTAGTTGGACTCGGCCCAACCTATCCTTCTTTGGTCCGGAGTGTACTCTTTACTCGGAGCGAGCGGCATCGGGCTGGGTCAGTAAGAAGATCTCGATCCGTTAGAATTGGTCGAATCGATCTTGTAATCTTTGTTCGATCAGACTAGTATGTAGGGTGCGAAATAGCCCCCATCAGTACTCCCTCACTTCTTCGAGCGTATAGATAATAGGAGCTCGTAGAAGTAGATAAAACTAGTCGACTGTTTCTTTTCTATGAACGGAGCCTCGTTAAAAACCTTACTTAAGAAAAAACCCAGTGGGAAAAAATCTTAAGTAAGGAAAAGAGTGCTACGTATCATAGATAGTCGTTTCTTCCGCCTAATGATGAATCGCCACGCGTCTATTCAGGAGGCTTTTGGTATCCTTCCATTTTTGGCGGGAATTTGAGTAGCTGCTATAAGTTCGAAACGTCTTTTCTCATTTCCTTATAAATAGGTGACTTTCGAGTTTGCCATTTCTCTTTTATATTTGCTTTTAGTTCGCAGTCATTTTCTAGTTTGGTCGTTCGTCGTATAAAATTTTCCTTTCATCGACCCTCTTCTTCAAGAACTAGAATACAGATGGCTTCCGTAAGAAGATCTTCTTCTTCTCCTAGAGAGATCATCGCCCCTGATAACGAGGAGGAGTTACATTCTAATCCTCTGGGTGAACAAACTACGGTCTCTGACCTTGTTATCCCTGTAGAAGATACTTACAAAGTACGAATCCTTTCCGATGCGGACGTAGCCGCCCGAGCCAAAAAGGGCAAAGGTACTGTTCCTCAGATTTCTGAACCAATTGAGGATCTAGCTTGCGTATATACAGAGGAAACATTCCCCGAAGTCGTGAATAGCTATACCAAATATTTTCCGGAGGGTTCTGAGATAATTCTCCCTTCACCTACTGATAGGGTTACTACCCCGCCGGAGGGATGTCGAGCCTTTTATACGGCTCATTTTAATAGCGGACTGCGTCTTCCTTTGTCTCCCCTTTTCCTGGAAGTTCTGAAAACTTTCAGCGTGTGCTTGACACAACTGGTTCCAAATTCTGTTGCTTTCGTGGTTTGTTTTTCCGTTCTGATGATTGCAAAGGGGTTTAAACCTTCTTTCCGCAATTTTACGCAACTTTTCCGTTTTAATATTTCTAGTTCTTCAAATCGTGGATATTTCTTTGCTAGTTAGCGACCTAGCCGAGCAATTTTTGATGCTCCGGTCTCTAGTAATCCTTCATGGAAATCCCATTTCTTCTTTGTTCGTCCTCCGTCTAATCTCCGTTCGGTGGACGGTTCGACCATACCTTTTTCATGGGATCATGGCTCTAGTTGGATTCCTGGAGGTCGCTCATCAACTGGCGAACTTGTTCCCGACGATGTGCAATTTATAACTGAGATTCCCGAGATGCGCACAAACAAATATCAAAGTGCTCTTCTGATTGGGGAAGCTTTTCTTCGTAAGGCGGGGTTAAGTGTCCACAATTTCCCCATCAGTTCATCACCTGAACCTCTTGGTTAGCATTTTATTTGACCTTTATTATTGTCGCTATACTTTTTATACGGAGAAATTAACTTTATTTTGTTACTTTTTCAGCTCATATGGTAGAAAACTCCCGACATTCTTTGAAGGGAAAAATGGTGCTGTCGAAATCCTCCAAGTCAGTAGAGAATAATCCTATTGAGCAGAGGGCATCTCGAAAAAGGAAACTGGAGTCGGGCCACGAGTCTGAGGATAACAGAGGGGAATCTCCAGATTCTTCTCGTGAGTCCCCCATTCGTCAGGGGACGGGATCTGGTTATCCTCCTCTTCACCTTAGAACATCTTTGGGTATTCGAGGATGTCGTAGCTGGTCGATGCCTCATCCTACTAATAATCCAGTTGATAGAAAAAGGAGTTACTATGGACGTTCTGGTGACGACCTTTCTTTACTTGGAGATAAACATCCAAAGCCTACTCTGGTCGAAATGATCGAGGATCATTTAGAGGGAAAGAGGGCTGCTGGTTATTCCGAGAAGGATTCTCTTATTCATGATAATAATGAGAATGCGGTTGATAAGGCGACCCGTATTCTTTTGTCTGGCGTTCTTACTCGTGATCTTAATAAGCTTCTTCATAAGGATCCTTTGGAGAAATTCCAGCGAGCTTCTCTTTATGCTGAAAAGGTGAGACCTTTTTCTTTCTATTATTCTGATGAAGTGATCTTTTAAGATTTTCTTATTTTGCTAATTCGTTTCTTTCTGACCCCTTCGTTATTTCAGGTTAACACCTGTCTGACATCATACGCCTATGAAAATTCTCTTTGGAAACAACAGTGCGAATTCCTTGAAGAGAAAATTAAAGTTTTACTTCACAAATCTTCCGGTTCAGAAGTTGGTCCCTCGACATCTTCCTCTGTTCCTGTCGTAGAGACTCGTGCTGCCGGGACCGAAGATCAAGAAATGATAGATAGGGTAATAGAGGTTTCTCGTGCTCAAGAACAAGCCAATCAAATGGCAAGAAAATTAGAGGAATTGCAGTTGCAGAGTACGACTCGAATTAGTGAGCTTGAATCTCAAGTATCAAGCCTTGAAGCTTCTTTAGAGGAGTATGAAAATGACGTCCCCCTTAGGCAAAGAGATCGATATGTTAGGAAATCTGACGAACAAGTTGTTCGTGAATTCCTCAATTCTCCTGTTCATACGGCGTTGGTGTACCGGATGGTCGGTCCTCTTCTTGAGAATACTTTTAAAAAGTCGATTCATCAACTGGTCGCTTTGGAGATGATCGAGGATCGTCGGAAGGAGTATTTTAAGGCAGCTCATATCCGGTTGAATCGTTATGGCGAGCTTTACTCTTCCTCTGAAGTTCCAGATGTCGTATATCAAGGTCTTCCTTTAGCTCACCTTGTCGGAGAGTACGGAAATCCATTGCCAATTCCTCCTTCAGATGTTAACGATGAGCTCGATGATACATTTATCGATCCGGAAGATGAAGAAGAAGAAGAAGACGACATGGACGTCGGTGGCGAACAGAAGATTCCCGATAGCGACCAGGCTTCTTAGAATAGTGGTTTTATTTTTGAAATAATTTTTGTAATTATCCACTCGTAGGTTTAATTGTAACTTAGCTTTCCTACTTTGTACACCAAACGTTTCGTATTCTGACAGTCGTGTCTTTTCATATCCGCTGTAATAATTCAGACAAGTCATTTAATTTGCCGTAATCATTATGTATGCGTCTTTTCAAATTCTAGCGTTTGCTCCAAGGTCAGTTTTCCTGTTTCGCGCCCTTTCTCCAGGTCTGTCGTGTCCTTTCGTGTAGTATAAATACGAGAGGTAAAATTTTACTTGTCTTTTTACTGCTACACTTTTCTCTTAACAGAATACTCTTTCTTGAGCTAGTCGATAAACTTCCTCGATATTAATATATATTTTTCCGTAATCCGATCATGAGTAACCTTTTCGGTAATACTTCGAGGCGACCATCTCGCGAGGGCGCTAGAGAAAATAGATCTAAAAGATTACGAAGAGAGGGGCCGTCGATCGAGCCTCCTCATTCGTCTCAACCAATTAGGTCGGAGATTGATTCTCATATTATTACTTCTGAACCTCTTTCCTTGGTAACCTCGTCGTTCTCCGAACCAGTCTTTTCTGCTCCCATTCAGGAAAGAAACATGCCTTCCCCTGGTCGATTAGCTTTTGGGGACATATCCAACGAAGAAACGGCTTATAATATAGCTGTTAGTTCCAATGCTTCTTCCTTTGAGCATGTTTTTCATGGAGAGGACTTTACTGTTTCTCTTCCTTTATCTGTTTCTACTGCCCCAATCACTAATGAAGGGCAAGCTGGTGATGGCTTTTTTGTCAATCCTTCTACGACGCAATCTATTGTGCAGGATTGTCCTGATTATTTGTTTCACGATACTACCGTGATGACTACTTCTTTTGAATCTGGAGGACCTTCTCAAGGTCGGACCGGCTCGCGGTCTGGTCGTAGAACCATAATTTCTGCTTCGGGCAAGGAAACCTCCGTTAGTCCTGACGGGAGAGAGTCTCCTCGTCAACTGGATGAGCGATGTATCAATGAGCAAGTTAATGACATCCTCTTGTCGGAGACTCCACGTTCTGACGGTGTCCCTTTAACTAGCGAATTGCCGGGTTCTGTTGAACCTGATGCCTTGTCCTGGGATTTAGGCATGAGTACCATTTTGCCGGGTGAGTTGAGGAAACTCGAAGGCGCCTCCAATGTTCGCCTTGTTCAATCTTTGGTGAAGATATGTGAGCAGGTAGACATTTTTGTTCTTTGTTTTGAATTCTTTGTTGTACGGTGGTTTTTCTCATTCTTTCTGTTTTTAGGGCAAATATTTCGCACTCCAGCTGGGTGTGCAAAATGACGAGCTGTGGAACAGTCGGAGAGCTCTTCGGGGTCAGTTGGAGTCCGAAAAAGCTAAAAGCAAGGGTTTGGAGCTGCAGCTGCAAGTTGATAAAGATGCTCTCCAAAGATTGGAGGCCGAAAAAGTTGTGCTTGAAAAAGAGAAAAATGATTTAACTCAGGCTGCTGCCCTTGCAGAGGAGTCTCGACTGCGGTCCTATGAGGAGGGATATGACGCCGGTTATCTAAAGCGTCAAGATGAGTTGATGGCTTTTGCTGGCAACTTGACTCCTCGGAGGACTGTTTCTGGTAGTCGAACTGCTGATCGTTCTTCTTAGCGACTTTAGTTTGACCTGGCAGGCCTTGGACTGTCTATTTTTTTTTTTTTTTTTTTTTTTTTATCGCCCAATCTTTTGTGCAGTTATTTGGGCTGAAATTTTTGTAATAGAAGGAGTAGAAATTTGAAAACGATGATCTTTTGTAGGCAGATTCTTGCCTGATCAAATGTCTCCTGTATATATATTTTGTTATGCTCGTTCTTCCCTTGTGCATGGATATAGTCATCATGAAATAATCATTATGGAGTAGCATACTCGCGTTTCTAGATAGAGAAAAGATAGCTTGTCCTTGTTTTATTACTGTTTTAGTAACTGATTTTGCTTTTGCCAATCACAACTTTTGTCGATCAAACTTTGTATACTCCATTCTGGTCGATGTTTGATCCGTGCTTTGTAAATTTGTCCCTTTATGATATATTTCTTATATAAGGAGGTTATTGTTCCACCTGTTTGAACTTCGCTTTTCTTCTCATCAAAGGGAAATTTCCCTCTCCGTGCTTTTCATAACTCCATGTCTTTCATCATTAACTTTTTAACTATACTTTTCTCTAGCCAGTATATCATACTATTGATATGGGAGGAATTGGAAAATGTAACAGTCCTGGCCAGATCTGACCCGTTCAGACCTCCTTCAGCAATTCTTTGGAAAATTAGGCAGTGACGGCCTTATAGTTTCGAATAGGGAGGGCTATTCTCCTGATTTCGATGTCAGATTTCTTGGATTCCAAATGGAATTCTTGTATGGCCAACTTAGTAGTCCCCCAATGATGTATGAGGCAGTTACGACCCCCGTATGGTGGAGGCTCTGGTCGTTTTTAAGCAATTATCTTCTTTCAACGGTCCAACTTTGCATGCCTTCGTTGAGGAGTTCTTAATATTTTCTATTAGGCGACCTTCATATATGATCGTGCAGATCGTTTTGGTCTTTGAACTTCTTTAAGTTTTCTTGGATTATTTTGTTGATCGCTTCGATCTGTAGATTTGTTTGTCATCGATCAGTTGAGTCGATCAGACGGGCGCCGTTCCAACTTACTTGCATTTATTTCGGGAAGTCAAAGGGTCGCGTTTTCGTCCCTTGATTAAACTCCTATTATCCGTAGGATCATTCTCACGGGCGCCTATAAATAAGTAGATAGTTTCCTTATTTTCTATTCATAACAATGAAGATCTCTGTTTCTTTAGATTTCATTTTGCCTTCGGACCCCATAATGTTCAAGAAGTCACATTATCGTGATTTGTTCGTTCGCAGCAAAGGAATTGTCCCCAGTCTTGTATTGACGGGTCCCATGTCAGCCCTTCCTTGTATCGACGGATCCCATGAGATCTCCACTTTATTCTTCATCACTTTAGAGGTCCGTGGTTTCCGTCTGCACATGGGGGGGTTCATACTTGCCAGTCACCCTTGCTCTTGGATGTGACTTCCGGAGTGATAGATCGCCGGGGTGGCTGGTAAGTTTTACCGTTTCACGACGGTCCCGAAGAGATGCTGCTCCAGAGTAAAATGTTTTATAGATAAAGTAAAAGCAGTATCTTCTTCTGGGTGAGTGAGCATTGCTAGCTTATCTGGCTGGTAGTGTTCATTTCATCTGGAATCACATACGATCTTCAGAGCCCTGCCATCGAACCAAAGAAGTCGACCATCCTGAGCAGCATGCTTCTTAGGTGGTTTATTATGATCGATGAGGTACTAGGGAGGAGATTGGTGTTTCCGTGGACATTGTCGTGAAGATAGTCGATCCCATAGGATCAATTTAACTAGATCATTGTAACGATCTTTAGATAGCAAGCAGATAGAATATTTGTATGTAATTGATTTGATGAATAAAATATTATTTTATTCCTTGCATCTTCTTTGTCGTTTGATAATTTTATTTACGAGGAGTAATTTCCGAGCAGATGAATTCATACTTGATTTATCTTTCAAAACTTTTAGGAGTATCAGCGGATCTTTTTTAGATCGTTAGGAGTAGATCGAGGAGTTTTTATTGAGCGTATCAATGTGTACTCAATCTTGTTATAATTTAGACTTAGGATTTCATAACAAAATCCTTCTTTGTCGTTGTAATTAATCGAGGAGTTTTTATTGAGCGGATCAATGTTTACTCGACTCGTTTTGTTAATGAGGAGTGTTTATTGAGCGGATCAATGTATACTCGACTCATTTATAATTCAGACTTAGGTTTATCACCAAAAAGTCTTTTTTGCTGTTGAATATATATATGTCGAGGAGTTTTTATCGAGCGGATCGATGTTTACTCAACTCGTTTTGTTTAGACTTAGGTTTTCTATACCTGAAGTCCCCCTTTTTTTTTTGTTAATAAAATTGAACGAGGAGTTTTTATTGAGCGGATCAATGTATACTCGACTCGTTTTAATTTAGACTTAGGTTTTTCGTGCCAAAAGTCCTTTTGATCGTTGAATATATTTGTCGAGGAGTTTTTATCGAGCGGATCGATGTTTACTCAACTCGTTTTTGTCGTCGGAATGAGGAGTGTTTATTGAGCGAATCAATGTATACTCGACTCATTTATAATTCAGACTTAGGTTTATCACCAAAAAGTCTTTTTGATCGTTGAATATATTTGTCGAGGAGTTTTTATCGAGCGGATCGATGTTTACTCAACTCGTTTTTGTCGTCGGAATGAGGAGTGTTTATTGAGCGGATCAATGTATACTCGACTCATTTATAATTCAGACTTAGGTTTATCACCAAAAAGTCTTTTTGATCGTTGAATATATTTGTCGAGGAGTTTTTATCGAGCGGATCGATGTTTACTCAACTCGTTTTTGTCGTCGGAATGAGGAGTGTTTATTGAGCGGATCAATGTATACTCGACTCATTTATAATTCAGACTTAGGTTTATCACCAAAAAGTCTTTGTTGCTGTTGATATAGATCGAGGAGTGTTTATTGAGCGGATCAATGTATACTCGACTCGTTTCGTTCTAATATTTATCAATATGCTAGTGTAATTCCACAGAGCGTTAATCGAAATAATCGATGTATAGAAAATGCTAAAATTTTTACTATTTGAACTCTAGGCTAGGGCCTTTGTTACAAGGATTAAAACTTTGATAAAGTAAAAATAAAACAATGCAGTATAATCTGCTAAAATTTATTTACCATAGTACTTCCTAAGGTTGACTGCGTTCCAGGTTCTTGGTAAGGCTGTCCCATCCATGTGTGCAATTTTGTATGAACCTTTCTTTCCTACGCCAATGACGATGTAAGGTCCATCCCAATTTTGTTGTAACTTTCCCACATGCTTGGATACTTCTACCTTTTTCAAAACCAAGTCCCCTTCTTTGAAGGTTCGGACGCGTACTTTTTGATTGTATGCTTTCTCCATATTTGCCTTAGTGGCTTGTAGGCGTACAGCAGCTTTATCTCTTAAGGCTTCTGTTAAATCAACGTCATTTTCTCTCGCCTTTTCATTTTCTTCTTTATTGAACATCTCTATTCTTGGAGTTGGAATTAAAGTTTCCACAGGGATAACAGCTTCCGACCCATATATCAAGCTGAATGGGGTTTCCCCAGTTGAATTTCTTACCGTAGTTCGATTAGCCCACAAAACTCCTGGTAGCTCATCGAGCCATTTTCCTTTGGCAGCTCCTAACCTTTTTTCCAAAGATTTTATTATCTCTCGGTTTGCTACTTCAGTTTGTCCATTTGCTCGAGGATGTCCTACCGAGGTAAAATTTTGTTGAATTCCGAGTCTTGTACACCATTCTATTATCTGTTTTCCCGCGAATTGAGTTCCATTATCGGAGATAAGGATCCTTGGGATGCCGAATCGACAGACTATGAATTTCCAGAGGAAGTTAATAACTTGGAATTGGGTTATTCGTGCGAGGGCGACGCATTCTATCCATTTGCTGAAGTATTCTACAGCGACCAGGACATAGGATTTCTTTGATCTAGCTGTTGGGAAAGGTCCCACGATGTCCATTCCCCATTGATCGAATGGCCAACAAATCGGGATAGGGTGCATATTTTCTGCTGGTCGATGACATATGTTAGCATGGATCTGGCAGTGATGACATTCTTGGACATATTGAGCGGCATCTTTATTGATGGTTGGCCAATAGTAACCTGTTCTGAGACATTTTAAGGCCAATGCCCTCGATCCACTGTGATTTCCTGCGTCTCCTTCATGTATTTCTCGCAGTATATCCATGGTTTGTGATTCAGGGATGCATCTCAGGAGAATTCCCGATACTGATCGTCTGTAGAGTTTTCCTTCTACAAGTGTATACTTTGGGGCTCGATATTTTATTTTTCGAGCTTCATTCTGATCAGATGGTAGTTTTCCATCTTGAAGATAGTCTTTCATTGGGTTCATCCAGTTTTCTTCGGCTTCTTCGATTTCCATTATATCGATTATCGGTATTTCATCAATGTCGATTGCTGGTGTATTAGATATTAACCAGTTAATCACCCGTTCGGTTTTTCCGTCATGGGATCCTGTGAATTTTGATAGCTGATCGGCCCATTTGTTTTCCGAACGTGGGATGTTCTGGATACTGAAGCTTTCAAATTTCCCAGCTAGAGATTTCACTTTGGCGAGGTATTTGATCATATTGAACTCTTTAGCCTCGTATAGGCCTTCTATTTGTCTTTGTACTAATTCCGAATCAGTCAGTACCTTAAGACTCTTTATGTTGGCTTTTATCGCCATCTCCATTCCTGCGATTAACGCTTCATATTCGGCTTCATTGTTTGTTACGATGAAGTCCAATGTTATCGCGTAATTCAAATCTTCCTTATTTGGTCCAGTGAAGTTGATTCCGGCGCCTCCCCCTTCTCGGCATGAAGCACCGTCGACATGCATTAACCAAGTTTGATCCTCGATCATCAAGACATCGTTGCTGCGACAGTTCGACGATTCAGTGGCCTGCGTCGGTGTTTCTAGTATAAAATCAGCCAACACCTGGGCCTTGATGGCAATCCTTGGTTTGTAGTCTACCTCGAACTGGCTGAGTTCGATGGCCCATTTGATTAGTCGTCCGGAGGCTTCTGGTTTCGCTAGGATTTGCCTTAGCGGTTGATTCGTCAAAACGATGATTTTGTAGGTTAAGAAGTAGGGTCGGAGTTTTCGTGCAGCCACTACTAAAGCCAGCGTGAATTTTTCTATTTCCAAGTAATTCTTCTCCGCCCCTTGTAATAACTTGCTGAGATAATAGACAGGCTTATGCTCTGAACCCTCTATCTTAATTAGGACTGAGCTAACGGCCGTATCGGAGATGGAGATGTATAAGTACAATGGTTCCCCTTCTGTCGGTTTGGCCAACATCGGAGGGGATGTTAAATATTCTTTGAGTTGTTCGAAAGCTCGTTCACATTCTTCGGTCCAAACAAAGTTTTTCGCTTTTCGAAGTGTTTGGAAAAAGGGCAAGCTTCTATCCGCCGATTTAGATATAAATCTATTCAACGCTACGATCTTCCCAACCAAGCTTTGCACTTGAGAGATGGTCTTGGGAGGTTTCATTTCAGTTATGGCTCGAATTTTTTCTGGGTTGGCTTCTATTCCTCGCTGGTGTACCAAATATCCCAAAAATTTTCCTGACTTAACACCGAAGGTGCATTTTGCGGGGTTCAACTTCATACGATATTTTCTTAAGATTTGGAAACATCGATCTAGATGTTTTACGTGATCTGCTTCATTCATACTTTTAACTAACATGTCGTCTACATAGACCTCCATTATTTCTCCGATTAACTCCCTGAACATTAGGTTTACCAATCTTTGGTATGTAGCCCCAGCGTTCCTTAATCCGAACGGCATTACTATAAAGCAGTATACTCCCTGTTCGGTTATGAATGCGGTCTTCTCTTGGTCGCGCTCGTCCATGTATATTTGGTAAAAGCCTTGGAAGGCGTCCATCATGCTGAACAGCGCAAAGCCAGCAGTCGAGTCGACCAATAAGTCGATTCTTGGGAGGGGGTAAGGGTCGCGTGGACATAACTTGTTAAGGTCGGTGAAATCATTACACATCCTCCATTTGTTATCCTTTTTATCCCCCTTTGATACTAGTACAACATTACATAGCCACTCCGAGAAATGTATTTCTCGGATTTGTTTTGCTTCCATCAGTCTTTCAACTTCGGCTTTAATGATTTTATCTTTCACTGGTCCATGATTTCTTTTCTTCTGTCTGGCGGGTTTCGCCGAAGGGTCAATTTTTAGGGTATGCTTGATTACTCGAGGATCGATCCCTTCGATGTCATTTGCACTCCAAGCGAAAACGTCCACGTTATTTCTTAGAAATTCGATTAACATTACTTCTCCTTCTTTGCTCAATTCTGTACCAATTCTTGTCCTTTTGGACGAGTCGCCTTCTACTAGAATTATATCTTTATGTTCTGGGGGTTGCAAGGATAAATCTAGTGGTTCTTTTCCCTTTTTATCTAATCGATCAGTAATAGGAATTTCGACCTCATTTCTAATTGGATCGTCTTCGATCTTTCTCTTGCTCGGAGTAATAGGGTTAGGATGTTCTCTCAAGGTCAGCGACGTGCTGTAGCAATCCCACGCCATACAGTGGTCATTCGTTATTTCTCCAATGCCGCTATCGGTCGGAAATTTTATTTTCTGGTGATAGGTAGAGACCACAGCTCGAAAAAGGTTAAGGGCTGGTCGCCCTAATATAGCGTTATAAGCGAAGGGTGTTTCTACCACTAGGAATTTTACCAGCTTCACTGTTCGAAGCGGCTTCTTTCCGAGCGATACACTCAAAGATATCGTTCCGCTGGGGATGATCTCGGACCCTCCAAAGCCTACTAACGGTGTGGCTACCTTTTGTAAGTTTATTTGTCCGAGGTTCATTTGTGCTAGAACCTCCCTGGAGATGATATTTGCTGAGCTTCCATTATCGATTAGGATTCTTTTTACATTGTAATTCGCTATTTCTAACGACACTACCATAGGGAAATCTGGGTTATCTTCTTTCGTATCCCAAGTAATGTTTTTAGGTACTTCGCCTTCGTTAAAGCTAATCGGCTCGTGATTTGTGGGCCTATTTTCTAACGTCCATACTTCTTTTGGATATTTAGAACTTGCAATTAGGGATCTGGCCATTCTTCGTCGAGCATTGCGACTATCTCCACCCGCAGGCCCCCCGGATATAGTGTGGATAGTTCCATTGATCTGGTCGTGATTCAACTCCTGAGCAGGTCGATGTTCTGGTGACCTTCGATGAGAACTTCTCCTTTGAGTTCCGTTCCGGGGGCTTCTGCTTCTTTCCCTTTTGCGATTATCTCGTTCTATGTATTCGTCTAGTTTTCCTTGCTCGATCAGTTTTTCAACTTCTCTCTTAAGGTGAAAACAATTTTCCGTTCGATGCCCATGTGCCCTATGGTACTTACAGTATTGATCATAGTTTCTAGACCCTGGTCTGGGCTGAGCGATTTTCCTCGCCTCAGGAATCCGATTATTCCTTTCTAGAACTTCCAAGATTTCTTCGATTGGAGCATTTAATCTTGGGTGTTCTACTTGATTCACTCTGCTTCTGATTGGTGGTTCAGGGTTTCTTGGTCTTTGGTAGAAATTAGGTTGCCTTTCTCGGTCGGCTCCGCTGTATTCCAGTCGCTGGAAAACGTTACCTCTCTTGGAAGATCGCTCGTAATCCAAGGATCTTTGGGCGGGAATCCTATCATGCCGCTTAGACCCTGTAGCCGTAACTTTGTTTTTGTTTTTATCCTTAAAGGAATTCATCTCTTCTTGGGTCATATACTTAGATGCTAGGCTCATGATGTCGGCGAACGTTCTTGGTTGCTTTCGACTGAGGGCATTTCCGAACTGCCTGTTTTTAGTGAGATCGAAGAGGATAGATATTATGTAGTCAATATTTGGGGAATCGATTTTAAGCAATTCTACGTTGAATCTGGCCAACCAATTCCTTAGGGATTCTCCTTCTTGTTGATATATAGTTCCAAGGTAGCTCATTGGAAGTTTTTGTCTCTTTTGGCTGGCGAACTGCTGTGTCAATTTGTTACAGAGTTCCCTAAAGCTGAATATGGAGTTGGCAGGTTGTTTCGCGAACCAGTCCAACGCGAGTCCTTCGAATGTGGTTACCATTAATTTGGCAGTGAATTCAGCAGAGTGGGCATATAAATTCATTATATTTGTAAAGCTAAAAATATAATCATCCGGGTCAGTGGTTCCATCGTAGCGAGGTAGTCTGCCCGGGACTTGTCCGATCGATTGTGCCTCTTTTATTTCCCTGCAAAAGGGAGAACAGGCCGCAAGGCTTTCCTGGAGTTCCGTGGTTCGGGCCCACGGATTTTGAATAGACCGTAAGCGTTGTTCAAGTCGGTCCTGCACCATCCTTTCAATTTCTCTTTCCGTCAATCGAGCCGTTCGTGGTCGATGAGGGATTGTATCATCTATATCATCCTCAATAGGGATAATTGTTCGTTCCCTGGATCTACTGCGCCTCGCCGGGGTTTTTCTGTGACCTCGTTTCCTTCGAGGATTGTTGTCGGAGGGTTTCGAATTGTCCTGTTGTGGACTGTGTAGCGAGCGGTGCTCGCTTGGTGGGCTATCAGCTTGTTGAGATACATGATCGTTTTGTCCGGGCGTTCTCCGAGCAGGAATTGTCCTGGCAGCCCTAGGATTTTGCGGAATTTGATCAAGCACAAGTAATTCTTCCGGGGAGAGTGATTTAAAGAGCATCGCTATTTGTCGTAATTTCTCCTGAGCACCCGGGAGAGGAGCAGGGATCTCGGGGACTTCCGGCTCTTCCTGTATCGTGCCGGGAGGACCTCCTAGGGGTTCATGATCTCGGGGATGGGTATTCTGTAAATTCTCGTCGGTGTTGGGAACGTTATTATTGTCGTTCTCCTGTGGATCTTCAGATGTGTCATGACCGGTGGTTGTGTTACTTCTTGCTCCGATACGAGCGCTTTTCCTTGGGCGAGCCATATGTCGATCGAATAATTAACCTAGCCCCACGGTGGGCGCCAACTGATTTAACCGTTTTTCGTCGGGTTAATTTAATATCAGTGAATTTGTGATATCGGGGGTTTGGGTATTGAATTATTCAGTATATTGGGTTCTGTTACTTTATTCTGGATGGATCGTTTATAAAGAAAAGCAATAATCAAAGGCAAGAAATAAAACCAGTAACGAAATTAAGAACGCAATGATATGGAGGTAAAGTTCTGCAATAATAATGGATATTATTGAGTTCTATTGTTATCAACGTATTCTTGCGTAATCCCTGAATTAAGAGAATTCGTAGTTGTCTTATACAATGAATAACTAGGTATTTATATTACGCTAAACCTAGTATTACAAGGAATCATAGTCCTAGTTGGACTCGGCCCAACCTATCCTTCTTTGGTCCGGAGTGTACTCTTTACTCGGAGCGAGCGGCATCGGGCTGGGTCAGTAAGAAGATCTCGATCCGTTAGAATTGGTCGAATCGATCTTGTAATCTTTGTTCGATCAGACTAGTATGTAGGGTGCGAAATAGCCCCCATCAATAATGATCGATAAAGCGTGGTCCCTTAGGATCGTTCCAAAGTCACGTTAGACGTTTAAAATGTGGACAGCAGGCCGTCCATGTAGATAGTTGATTGAATAATTCTTAAAGAAGGCTCAGTATCGTTGTCGATGTTCGACCAGCCCCTTGTAAATTTGTCCTTTTGTTATATATATCTTATATAAGGAGGCTATGATTCCTTCTGTTGAGCTCTGCTTTTCTTGTCATAGGTCTAAGTTTGCAGAGAAGATATCGTTCTACGTATCTTCTTAAAATCCATGTTTCTCTGTACTGATTGTGAGCTCCATGTTACTAAAATAAAACAACCAGTGTATCAGACATGTCAATTCTTTGATATGGGAGGAATTGGAAAATGTAGACTTATTAGTTAGATCCAGTCTGTTCAGACCTCCTTTAGCAATTCTTTGGAATGTTAGGCAGTGACTATTTTGTAGTCTTGAATAATGACGACTATTCTCCTGATTTCCATGTCAGATTTCTTGGATTCCAATAGAGGTCTAAACATGGTTAGGTAATAATTATTTTATGTGACATATGAGGCAGTTACGGCCTCATGGGTCGAACTACAAAATCCTTATTCCTCTAGTCGAGCTAATACCTTGGTGTAATGTCGGGGATCTCTCGCTCTTTATCAAGCGACTAGCATATGTGAGCGTGTAAACTTTTCTGGTTTGGAGCTCTTCTAGATCTACATTTATTGTGCATTGATTGCTTCGATCTTCTTTCTCTTTTATCATTGATTCGTTGAATCGATCAGAGAGGTGCCGTTCCAACTTACTCGCATTAATTACGGGAAGTCAAAAGGTCGCATTTCCGTCCCTTGATCAAATCTCTATCCAGCCGTAGGATCACTTTCATAAGTGCCTATAAATAAGTAGGTAGTTTCCATAATTTGTTTATGTTTTCTCAAAAAATATGGAGATCTCAGTTTCCTTGAATTTAATTTTGCCCTCTGATCCCATAATATTCAAAAAATCAAATTATCGTGATTCGTTTTGCCATAATAACTCAAATGTCATCTGCCTTGTACTGACAGGTCCCATTAACACCCTACCTAGTACTGACGGGTCCCATGTGGCCTCAACTTTAGTCTTCATGGGGTTGGGGTCCATGGTATTTTGTTAGCACATGGAGGGTTCATATGCGTCCAGCCGGTCCGATTTTTAGGTGTTACCTCCGGAGTGATTGACACATCGGGCCGTGCTGGTAAATTTTAACTTTTGTGGAGGTCCGGACGAGATGCTGCTTTAGAGTAAACGTCAACCCCATCATATAAGCAGGATTTCGTCTTGGTTGAACGATCACTACAAATTATCTGGCTGGTTGTGATCATCTCGACCAGCGAAGAGTCGATCTTCAGAGCCTGACCATCGAACTAAAGAAGTCGACCATCCTGAGCAGCATGCTTCTTAGGCGTTTGAAGAAGGAGGTCGAGGCACTAGGAAGGAGCTTGATGTTTCCGTGGACATTGTCGTGGAAGAGGATGCCATTAGATAGGGTTTTTCCTTCTTTGTATCTATAAAAAGATGTAAATCGATGCTGTTCTTTGTACTTAGAAAAATAAAACTTTTATTACTATTATTCCTTGCATACTTCTTGTTGTTGATTTCGTCTCAATCTTATTCGTTATCATCGAGGAGCGTTCATCGAGCGAATCATTTTATACTCAACTCATTTCATTTAGACTTAGGTTTTTATACCAAAAGCCTTTTTAATCGTTAAAAATTGATCGAGGAGCGTTTATTGAGCGGATCAATTTATACTCAACTCATTTCATTTAGACTTAGGTTTTTATCCCAAAAGCCTTTTTAATCGTTAAAAATTGATCGAGGAGCGTTTATTGAGCGGATCAATTTATACTCAACTCATTTCATTTAGACTTAGGTTTTTATACCAAAAGCCTTTTTAATCGTTAAAAATTGATCGAGGAGCGTTTATTGAGCGGATCAATTTATACTCAAATCATTTCAATTAGACTTAGGTTTTTATACCAAAAGCCTTTTTAATCGTTAAAAATTGATCGAGGAGCGTTTATTGAGCGGATCAATTTATACTCAACTCATTTCATTTAGACTTAGGTTTTTATCCCAAAAGCCTTTTTAAACGTTAAAAATTGATCGAGGAGCGTTTATTGAGCGGATCAATTTATACTCAACTCTTTTTTATCTTGATCGAGGAGCGTTTATTGAGCGGATCAACTTATACTCAACTCGTCATAACTTTAGATCAACTTATTGGATCTTGCAGAAATCTGAGGAGCGTTTATCGAATCAGTCGATTTATACTCAACTCGTTGTATTTTTAGATCGAGGAGCGTTTATTGAGCGGATCAATTTATACTCGACTCGTCATATCTTTAGATCAACTTATTGGATCTTAATCAAGATGATTGTAGAATTCTGAGGAGCATTTATCGAATCAGTCGATTTATACTCAACTCATTTTGATATTTTTCCATAGGCGATCTTTTATTTGATATTTAAAATTGCTAAAATCTTTATAAATCGAACTGTAGGCCAAGGCCTTTATTACAAAAGAATAAAACTTACTAAAAAGAAATAATGCCGCATAATCTACTATTATTCATTTACCATAGTATTTTCTAAGGTTGACTGCGTTCCAGGTTCTCGGTAGGGCTGTTCCGTCCAAGTTTGCAATCTTGTATGAACCTTTCTTTCCTACACCGATGATAATGTATGGTCCATCCCAATTCTGTTGTAACTTTCCCACATGCTTGGATACCTCTACCTTTTTTAAGACCAGGTCTCCTTCTTTGAAGGTTCGGACGCGTACTTTTTGATTGTAGGCCTTTTCCATATTTGATTTAGTGACTTGCAAAGGTACGGCTGCTTTTTCTCTTAAAGCCTCTGTTAAATCAATATCATTTTCTCTTGTCTTTCCATTTTCCTGGTCGTCATACATTTCAATTCTTGGTGTCGGAATTAGCGTTTCAACTGGAATAACAGCTTCCGAGCCATGTACTAGACTAAATGGGGTCTCCCCTGTTGAAGTTCTGACCGTGGTTCGATTAGCCCATTTGATCAATCTTCTAGAGGCTTCTGGCTTCGCTAAGACCTATCTTAGTGGTTGGTTTGTTAAGACCACAATTTTGTAAGTTAGGAAATAAGGTCGGAGTTTTCGTGCTGCTACCACTAAGGCCAAAGCAAATTTCTCTATTTCCAAGTAGTTCTTCTCGGCCCCTTGTAGTAATTTGCTTAAGTAATAAACAGGCTTATGTTCTAAGCCATCCATTTTAACTAAAACCGAACTGATGGCCACGTCGGAGATTGATTTGTAGACATATAATGGTTCTCCTTCGGTTGGTTTGGCCAATAGCGGGGCTCTCGTTAGACATTCTTTTAACCTTTCAATGGTCTGGTCGCTTTCTTCGGTCCAAGCAAAGTTTTTTGCTTTTCGAAGGGTTTGGAAGAACGGCAAACTTCTGTCAGCCAATTTGGATATGAACCTATTTAACGCCATAATTTTGCCTACCAGGCTCTGTACTTGGGAGATCGTTTTGGGAGGCTTCATTTCAGTTATGGCTCGAATTTTCTCTGGGTTGGCCTCGATTCCTCGTTGATGTACCAAATATCCCAAAAATTTTCCCGACTTAACATCGAAAGTGCATTTTGCAGGATTTAGCTTCATTCGATACTTTCTCAATATTTGGAAGCATCGATCGAGATGCTTTACATGATCAGCTTCATTCATGCTTTTGACCAGCATATCATCTACATATACTTCCATTATTTCTCCAATTAATTCTCTGAACATCATATTAACTAACCTCTGGTAGGTGGCCCCGACATTTCTCAACCTGAACGGCATGACTATGAAGCAATAGACTCCTTGCTATGTTATGAAAGCAGTTTTCTCTTGGTCTCGCTCGTCCATGTATATTTGATAGAAACCTTGAAAATCATCCATCATGCTGAAAATAGCAAAACCAGCGGTCGAGTCGACTAATAAGTCGATCCTTGGGAGAGGGTATGGATCGCGCAGGCATAATTTATTGAGGTCGGTGAAATCGTTGCACATCCTCCATTTGTTATCCTTTTTGTCACCCTTTGCTACTGGAACAACATTACATAGCCAATCCGAGAAGTGTATTTCTCGAATTTGTTTTGCTTTGAGTAGCCTTTCTACTTCTGCCTTGATTATTTTATCCTTTATTGGCCCATGGTTCCTCTTCTTTTGTCTAGCAGGTTTTGCCATGGGGTCGATTTTTAGCGAATGACTGATTACTCGGGGTCAATCCCTTCAATGTCGTTCGCGCTCCAGGCGAAGACATCTACATTATTTCTGAGAAAGTTGATCAACATTACTTTAAGACCAAGTCTCCTTCTTTGAAGGTCCGTATGCGTACTTTTTGATTGTAGGGTTTCTCCATGTTTGATTTAGTGACTTGCAATCGTACATCCGCTTTTTCTCTTAAGGCTTCTATTAAATCGATATCACTTTCTCTTGCCTTTCCATTTTCCTGGTCGTCAAACATTTCAATTCTTGGTGTCGAAATTAGTGTTTCGACTGGAAAAATAGTTTCCGAGCCATATACTAGACTGAATGGGGTCTCCCCGGTTGAAGTTCTGACCGTAGTTCGATTAGCCCAAAGTACTCCAGGGAGTTCATCTAGCCATCTTCCTTTGGCTGCTCCTAATCTTTTCTCCAAAGATTTTATTATTTCTCGGTTTGCTACTTCAGTTTGTCCATTCGCTCTTGGATGCCCAACTGAAGTGAAATTTTGCTGAATTCCTATCCTTACACACCATTCCATTACCTGTTTTCCCGCAAATTGGGTTCCGTTATCAGAGATCAAAGTTCTTGGGATGCCAAATCGACATACTATGAATTTCCATAAGAAATTGATCACTTGGAATTGAGTTATTCGAGCAAGGGCGATGCATTCTATCCATTTGCTGAAGTATTCAACAGCGACTAGAACATATGCTTTCTTGGATCTAGCTGTTGGGAAAGGTCCCACAATGTCCATTCCCCATTGATCGAACGGCCAACATACTGGTATTGGGTGCATTTTTTCGGCTGGTTGATGACTTTTATTAGCATGGACTTGGCAATGATGACATTTTTGGACATATGGACGTCATCATTGTTGATGGTAGGCCAATAATAACCTGCTCGAAGGCATTTTAAAGCCAAGGCCCTTGCTCCGCTGTGATTCCCTGCATCTCCTTCATGTACCTCCCGGAGGATATCGTTGGTTTGAGATTCGGAGATGCATCTTAGAAGAATTCCTGGTACTGATCTTCGGTAAAGTTTTTCTTCTATCAATGTATATTTTGGAGCCCGATATTTTAATTTTCGAGCTTCGTTTTGGTCAAGCGGCAATTTTCCTTCTCGAAGATAGTCTATCATCGGACGTCCAGTTTCCTTTAGCTTATTCAATTTCCATCATATCGGCGACCGGTCTCTCATCGACCAATTGATCACCCTTTCAGTTTTTTCGTCGTGAAATCCTGTGAACCTAGACAGTTGATCGGCCTATTTATTTTCCGACCGTGGAATGTTCTGTATTCCAAAACATTCGAATTTTTCAGCCAATTTTTTCACTTTGGCGAGGTATTTGACCATATTAAATTCCTTTGCCTCATACAGACCTTCTATCTGTCTCTGCATTAACTCTGAATCGGTTAATACCTTAAGACTTCTAATGTTGGCCTTGATTGCCATTTCCATTCCTGCGATCAGTGCTTCATATTTTGCTTCGTTGTTTGGTACGACGAAGTCCAACGTTATCGCATAATTTATATCCTCCTTATTTGGTCCGGTAAAGTTGATTCCGGCACCTCCTCCCTCTCGGCATGAAGCACTGTCGACGTGCATCAACCAGGTTTGATTTTCTAGGATCAAGATATCGTTGTTATGACTAGTTGATTCGGTACGTTCGGTTGCCTGGGTTGGAGTTTCTAATAGGAAATCGGCTAAGACTTGGGCTTTTATCGCAATTCTTGGTTTGTACTCGATTCCGAATTGAGTTATTCGAGCAAGGGCGATGCATTCTATCCATTTGCTGAAGTATTCAACAGCGACTAGAACATATGCTTTCTTGGATCTAGCTGTTGGGAAAGGTCCCACAATGTCCATTCCCCATTGATCGAACGGCCAACATACTGGTATTGGGTGCATTTTTTCGGCTGGTTGATGACTTTTATTAGCATGGACTTGGCAATGATGACATTTTTGGACATATGGACGTCATCATTGTTGATGGTAGGCCAATAATAACCTGCTCGAAGGCATTTTAAAGCCAAGGCCCTTGCTCCGCTGTGATTCCCTGCATCTCCTTCATGTACCTCCCGGAGGATATCGTTGGTTTGAGATTCGGAGATGCATTTTAGAAGAATTCCTGGTACTGATCTTCGGTAAAGTTTTTCTTCTATCAATGTATATTTTGGAGCCCGATATTTTAATTTTCGAGCTTCGTTTTGGTCAAGCGGCAATTTTCCTTCTCGAAGATAGTCTATCATCGGACGTCCAGTTTCCTTTAGCTTATTCAATTTCCATCATATCGGCGACCGGTCTCTCATCGACCAATTGATCACCCTTTCAGTTTTTTCGTCGTGAAATCCTGTGAACCTAGACAGTTGATCGGCCTATTTATTTTCCGACCGTGGAATGTTCTGTATTCCAAAACATTCGAATTTTTCAGCCAATTTTTTCACTTTGGCGAGGTATTTGACCATATTAAATTCCTTTGCCTCATACAGACCTTCTATCTGTCTCTGCATTAACTCTGAATCGGTTAATACCTTAAGACTTCTAATGTTGGCCTTGATTGCCATTTCCATTCCTGCGATCAGTGCTTCATATTTTGCTTCGTTGTTTGGTACGACGAAGTCCAACGTTATCGCATAATTTATATCCTCCTTATTTGGTCCGGTAAAGTTGATTCCGGCACCTCCTCCCTCTCGGCATGAAGCACTGTCGACGTGCATCAACCAGGTTTGATTTTCTAGGATGAAGATATCGTTGTTATGACTAGTTGATTCGGTACGTTCGGTTGCCTGGGTTGGAGTTTCTAATAGGAAATCGGCTAAGACTTGGGCTTTTATCGCAATTCTTGGTTTGTACTCGATTTCGAACTGACCGAGTTCGATCGCCCATTTGATCAATCTTCCAGAGGCTTCTGGCTTCGATAGGACTTGTCTTAGTGGTTGGTTCGTTAAGACCACAATTTTGTAAGTTAGAAAATAAGGTCGGAGTTTTCGTGCTGCTACCACTAAGGCCAAGGCGAATTTTTCTATTTCCAAGTAGTTCTTCTCGGCCCCTTGTAGTAACTTGCTTAAGTAATAAACAGGCTTATGTTCTAAACCTTCCACTTTAACCAAAACTGAACTAATGGCCACGTCGGAGACTGATATGTAGACGTATAATGGTTCCCCTTCTGTTGGTTTGGCCAATAATGGGGATGTCGTCAGATATTCCTTTAACTGGTCGAAGGCCCGGTCGCATTCTTCGTTCCAAACAAAGTTCTTTGCTTTTCGAAGAGTTTGGAAGAAAGGCAAACTTCTGTCAGCCGACTTGGATATGAATCTATTCAATGCTACGATCTTTCCTACCAAACTCTGTACTTGGGAGATCGTTTTGGGAGGCTTCATTTCGATTATTGCTCGAATTTTTTCTGGATTGGCCTCAATTCCTCGTTGATGTACCAAATATCACAAAAATTTTCCCGACTTAACATCGAAAGTGCATTTTGCAGTATTTAACTTCATTCGGTACTTTCTCAGTATTTGGAAGCATCGATCGAGATGCCTTACATGATCAGCTTCATTCATACTTTTGACCAGCATATCGTCTACTTAGACTTCGATTATTTCTCCGATCAATTCTTTGAACATCAGGTTTACTAACCTTTGGTAAGTGGCCCTCGCGTTCCTTAGTCCAAATGGCATAACTATGAAGCAGTATACTCCCTGCTCGGTTACGAAGGCAGTTTTCTCTTGTTCTCGTTCATCCATGTATATTTGATAAAAACCTTGGAAGGCGTCCATCATGCTAAAAATTGCGAAACCAGCGGTTGAGTCGACTAATAAGTCGATCCTTGGGAGGGGATAGGGATCGCGCAGACATAATTTATTAAGGTCGGTGAAGTCATTGCACATTCTCCACTTGTTATCCTTTTTATCCCCTTTTGCTACTAGCACAACATTGCATAGCCATTCCGAGAAGTGTATTTCTCGAATTTGTTTGGCCTTAAGTAGCCTTTCTACTTCCGCCTTAATTATTTTATCCTTTATTGGCCCATGATTCCTCTTCTTTTGTCTAGCTGGTTTTGCCATGGGGTCGATCTTTAGCGAGTGACTGATTATTCGAGGGTCGATCCATTCGATGTCATTTGCGCTCCAGGCGAAGATATCTATGTTTTCTCTGAGAAAGTTGATCAACATTACTTCCCCTTCCTGGCTCAGTTCGGTCCCTATTCTGGTTGTTTTTGTTGGGTCCCCTTGTACCAGTAGGACATCTTTATGTTCCGGTGGTTTCAAGGCCAAATCTATCGGTTTATTTCCTCTTTTATCTATTCGATCGGTGCTTGGAATTTCCACTTCGATTCTGTCAACGTCGTCTTCCAGCTTCCTTTTGCTTGGGGTAATCGGTTTATAGCGGTTCTCCAAAGTTAAGGAGGTGTTGTAGCAGTCCCATGCCATGCAATGATCGTTCACTATTTCTGCGATTCCCATGTCAATTGGAAATTTTATCTTCTGATGGTAGGTTGAAACAACAGCTCGGAATAAGTTGAGGGCGGGTCGCCCTAGGATTACATTGTAGGCAAATGGAGTTTCTACTACTAAGAATTTGACTAGCTTCACCGTCTGACGCGGTTTTTTTTCGAGCGAGACGCTTAAAGTTATTGTGCCACAGGGGACAATTTCGGAACCTCCAAATCCTACTAAAGGTGTAGCTACCTTTTGGAATGTTATTTGTCCCAAGTTCATCTGGGCTAGGACCTCTTTAGAAATGATGTTCGCTGAGCTTCCATTGTAAATCAGGATTCTTTTGACGTTGTAGTTCGCTATTTCTAGCGATACCACCATTGGGAAGTCGGGGTTGTCCTCCTTTACGTCCCAAACATGGTTCTTCGGTACTTCGCCCTCGTTGAAACTGATCAGTTGGTCGTTTGTTGGTTTACTTTCTAGAGTCCATACTTCTTTCGGGTATTTTAAGCTTCCGATTATGGATCTGGCGGTCCTGCGACGAGCATTACGACTGTCCCCGCCAGCGGGTCCTCCTGAGATTGTATGGATGGTTCCATTAATCTGATCATTGTTCAACTCCTGCGGGGGACCATCATTAGGGGACCTTCTACGGGAATCCCTTCTTTGGTTATTGTTCCGAGGACTCTTACTTCTTCCTCTCTTGCGGTTATTCCGCTCTAAATAGTCATCTAATTTTCCTTGTTCAATTAGTTTTTCAATTTCTCTTTTAAGGTGAAAACAATTTTCAGTGCGATGCCCATGTGCTCGGTGATACTTGCAGTATAATTCATAGTTTCGTGCTCCTGGTCTGGGTTGAGCGATTCTCTTGGCTTCCGAGATCCAATTATTCCTTTCTACTACTCCCAAGATTTCTTCTATTGGAACAGTCAGCCTTGGGTGTTCTACTTGGTTAATTCTGCTCTTGATCGCCGGATCGGCCGATCTATGTCTTTGATAGGCATTAGGTCGTCTGTCTTGATTGTTTCGATTGTATTCCAATCGCTGGAAGACATTGCCTTTTTCCAAAAGATCGTTCATAATCCATGGATTTCTGGACAAGAATTCTTTCTTGCCGCTTGGAGCCTGAGGCAGGAGCTTTATTCTTGTTCTTATCTTTAAAAGAGTTCATCTCTTCCTGGGTCATATACTTTGACGCCAAGCTCATAATATCGGCAAACGTTCTTGGTTGTTTTTGTTGGGATTCGGTAAGAAAAACAGCCCTAGGCACAGCGGAATATAAAAAATTTTCTAGGGCCTCTTAAAGAATCTTGCCAGGATATTCTCTAGTTGTATATATATAAATATAATTAAACGACAGTATAAGTTTTCTCGTTTATACCTGTCTCCTTGCAAATCCAAGTTGGCTAGACGAACTCTGAATTCTCTCACAGAAAAATCGATCCAAGCTTTTTGTATAGCGCCCCACGTGTTGCGCCTCTACGAGTTGATACACCACAATATCACGAAAATAATATAACCTAATCGACTAGAACATAGGCTATATTAATTCAGGACTTTAAGAACGATTTTGGAACAAAGATCGAACACGAAAAATTCTTCCAAAGTGGAAGTAGGTTCGGCCGATCACACTTGGGAGAGGGAGAGAGATTTTTGCTTTGCTCAATTTTTGCTTTTTGAGTTGTGTGAAAAATAACTAGAAGAAAGCTATTTATAGTTTTCTTCCTATCCTAGTCCTATTAGGACTAGGTCTTCTCTCTCCTACATGGGCCATGGCCTTCTTTAATTAGAAGACTAAGTCTTCTAATTAATTCATGGCCCATATTAATTAATCTTTCAGGGCTTTATTTAATCTTCCAATTAAATAGCCCAATTAATTAAATCATCTCCCAATTAATTAATTAAACTCCAAGTCTAATTAAATTAATTATTCCATTAATTAATTAAATCCTAATTAATTAATTTACTCATAAATTAAATTCCAATTTAATTTATAATCTTGATCCACTTCCAATTGGATCCATTTTCGTTCCATATGGGTCGACCCAGTCGACCCACCCATTTAATCGACCCAGTCGATTTTGACCCAGTCGACCCAGTCGACTGGTTCGTTCCTGTTTCCTCGCTTTCGCTACTTGTGTATTGTGTATGCCCCCGTAGGTTCACCACATAATTGGCCGTGGGTTGTAATTAAATATTATTTAATTACTTGAGCAATTAATGCTCTAAATTAATCGAACACTCTGTCGATTAATCATTCCAAAATTAGCACCCCTGCTAATTTGGGAATTCTCCCACACTCCACGGTCGATGTCCAGTCACAAGCCCATGGAGCCCAATCACTGGTGAATTAATTCAGTGAACCTTTTATCATTTACAATTTCCATATACGACACAATCTCTCCATCGATCAATCTCCCAGTCGAGACTTAAGGGTATGGTCTTTCATCGGATTCCCTTATCTTTTGTCTTGACCTTATGTTCTCTGATCTCGAAATAAATTCTTTCTGACTTGTTCTTTATGAGCTACTTACATAAAGTCGTCAGTTACCTTGGCCAAGGATTTCATCAGAATTAATTTCTCACAGAAATCCATAGGAGAATTTCTCGACCTATCAAGTCGAGTCAATGGATCCTTTGTTGATGATATGAATCTGCATACGAGTTCCTCTATACCCAACATGAGTCCACAGAGACTTTCTGGTAATCCCCAGTCAGTCGGAACTCATATCAAAGTATAGACGTTCTCGTACCAGATAAACCCTATCATCTCAAGTAGTTAGGGATCGTTCCTCGTATACTATCGTAAATTGGAATAACTTCAACCCCGATATGCGACTACCGCTTCCATGGTGAGTTATTTCCTAATTGGGGTATTCAGTGCGCTTGCCATCCCAGCAAGCCACCCACTTATGTGTATCGACTATCCCAGTCACGCTCGTGGACCCCAGCGTCCTCCAGTTCATCGGAGTATACACAATAGTGAGAGTCTAACCGAATCCAACGATGTCCTATCTCGATTGGATTCTACGACTCTTGAATATATTCTAGATCACGGCCTTAGAGATCAGTCCACGGGTTGTCCCATAGCCCTGTGAACTAAGGACTTCTATCCTTATGCGTAGACAAATATTACATAAGATAAAGTTGACCATTTAATAAAAGTGCATTTATTAATCTAAATTGAATAGTTCCTCATTAATTGCAATTAATGCTAGCCATACAGCTGGCTTGCAGGACACTATTTCTATCAATCTCCCACTTGTCCTAAAGCCAGTCTTTTATGTTCTTGAGTCCCATCTTATGCAGATGTTTCTCAAATGCCTTTTGAGGCAGAGGCTTCGTTAGCGGGTCCGCCGTATTATCTTCCGAGTCGACACGTTCCATCTTAATGTCTCCTCTACCAATGATATCTCTTATCACATGGTATCGTCTCTGTACGTGCTTGGATTTCTGATGAGATCTCGGCTCCTTTGCTTGCGCTATTGCCCCATTATTATCGCAGAAGATAGTAATGGGCTCAGCAATGCTAGGTATTACATCCAATTCCTGGATGAAGTTCCTCATCCAAACACCTTCCTTTGCTGCGTCACTCGCGGCAATGTATTCTGCTTCAGTGGTTGAATCCGCGGTTGTTTCCTGCTTGGAGCTCTTCCAGCTAACCGCACCACCATTGAGGCAGAAAACATATCCTGATGTCGACTTGAAGTCGTCTACATCACATTGGAAGCTTGAGTCTGTATAGCCTTCCAATTTCAATTCTCCTCCACCGTATACCAAGAACAATTCCTTAGTCCTTCTCAGGTACTTCAGAATTGCCTTTACGGCTATCCAGTGCTGCTCACCTGGATCAGACTGGTAGCGACTTGTAACGCTTAGAGCGTACGCTACGTCTGGTCTCGTACACAGCATACCATACATTATGCTTCCTATCGCGGATGCATACGGTATTCGAGACATATTGCTTCTCTCCTCTGGCGTCTTTGGGGCCATAGACTTGGAGAGTGCAATTCCATGTCTCATTGGAAGCAATCCTCTCTTGGATTCTTCCATACTAAATCTTTTCAAGATTTTGTCTATGTACTGGGATTGGGAGAGGCCCAGCAGTCCTTTTGATCTATCTCGGTAGATCCTTATACCTAGTACAAAGGATGCTTCTCCCATATCCTTCATTGAGAATTGTGTAGACAACCATGCTTTAGTTTCAGACAATGCTTTTACATTGTTTCCAATGAGAAGAATGTCGTCAACGTAAAGCACCAAAAATTCAACTGTACTCCCACTGATCTTCTTGTACACGCAAGGTTCGAACATGTTCTTGATGAATCCAAAAGTTTGGATTGTCTCATCAAAACGAATGTTCCAACTTCGGGAAGCTTGCTTCAGTCCATAAATGGACCTCTGGAGTTTGCACACCTTGTGTTCATCTCCTTTGGATGCATATCCTTTTGGTTGCTCCATGTAGATCTCCTTATCAATGTCTCCATTGAGAAAGGCAGTCTTTACATCCATCTGCCATATCTCGTAGTTATACCACGCAGCTATGGCCAGCAAGATCCGAATGGATTTGGGCATTGCGACGGGCGAGAAAGTCTCCTCAAAGTCGATACCTGGTTTTTGAGTGTATCCTTTTGCCACTAGTCGCGCCTTGTAGGTAATCACCTCTCCATTCACTCCAAGCTTTCGCTTATAGATCCACTTGCAACCCACGGGAGCCACTCCCACTGGTGGATCTACCAAGGCCCAGACCTTGTTTGAGTGCATGGAGTCCAGTTCGGATTCCATGGCTTCGCGCCACTTTCCCGAGTCTATGTCTAGCATAGCCTCTTCGTAAGTCCTTGGGTCGGTTAGAGACTGTCCAGTCTCATGCAGCAGACCGTAGTACCTCTCGGGTTCTCTACGTTGTCTTTCTGACCTACGAAGTATCGGTGTACTTTCTGGTGCACTTTCATGCTCTTGTTCTCCCACTGCCTGTGGTGACGGGTCAGCTTGATCGACCTCTAAGGTCTTTTCAGCTTCAGTGACCTCATCTAGTTCTACGTTATTTTCTTTCTTGTCCACCAAGAAATCCTTCTCCAAGAAGTGTGCGTTCCTCGAGACAAACGTTGTTTGTCTTGTAGGATCGTAGAACTCGTATCCTATTGAGTTTTCTGGATACCCCACGAATTTGCACAAAGTGGATTTTGTTTCCAATTTATCTCCCACTAGCTTTTTAACGTAAGCGGGAGATCCCCATATGCGCATGAATGTGTATGAGGGTGCCTTGCCAAACCATAGTTCGTATGGTGTCTTTTCTACGGATTTCGAAGGTACCATATTCAGTATCTTCGTTGCCGTGAGGAGGGCATGTCCCCAAAATGAAAGAGGTAAGTCAGTGGCACTCATCATGGATCGAACCATGTCCATCAATGTTCGATTCCTTCTCTCTGCTACTCCATTTAACTGGGGTGTTGCAGGAGGAGTCCACTGCGATAGTATTCCATGCTCTACAAGATAATTCAGAAATTCGTTACTAAGAAATTCTCCACCTCGGTCAGAACGAAGAGCCTTTATCGTATGACCAAGTTGATTCTCTACTTCCATCTTGAATTCTTTGAATCGCTCAAAGGCTTCAGACTTGTGTTTCAACAAGAACACATATCCATAACGACTAAAGTCGTCAGTGAAAGTGATGAAGTAGTCATAGCCTCCTCGGGCGCTTTTTCTTAGTGGTCCACATACGTCAGTATGTATTAAGTCCAATGTTTGCTTGGCTCGCTCAGGGTTTCCCTTAAATGGCAACTTAGCCATTTTACCCTTTAAACATGGTTCACATGTTGGCATTTCATCAATGCGATTGATTTCAATCGCGCCAGAAGATGCTAACTTTTGAATCCTTGACTTAGATATATGTCCAAGTCGAGCGTGCCACAATTGGGCAGATATTTCATTATCTTGTTTCCTTTTGTTTTGTTGTACGTGCATGACTAACTTAGGTGGTTTCATAATGTAAAGTCAATAATTTAATGTACCAAATGAAAAACAAAAATAGGAGCTTTTATTAAAATCAACATTATTCAATAACATGAATAAAAAGTTTTTCATTAATAACTAGGTACATAAATGAAAGTTTCCTAATGACTTTATCAAACCACCTAAATCTACTTTTGCCTATGGCCTTGGTAGCAGCTCCAGCTCCATTGCCTTATTCAAGGATCCAATCCTCAGGCTCCAGTTTCTTTAATGCTCCCATCACCTACAAGGATGAGAACTCCAGTCAGTGTCTAACACCAAAAATGCACAGTTAATTGTAAAATTAACTTTAACAAGGAATATACCTGTTCGAACTCTCCATAGGTTCGAATTTAATCCTTTCCTTTGACCTTGTGCAGTAAGGAGCTCTGGTTTCCATTTGTCTTGGTTTTGAACGCCGCCCAGTCTTTTCGCCAACCCTTGCTTTCTTTCCAAAAGAAGCCTCGTGTTCCTCGAGCATTTGTCGCAGGACATGTACAGTGATCTCTCGCCTCTGGAGATTCAAGTCCGCGATAAATCGGTCATATGATCTAGGAAGAGATTGTAGAATAATATCCACTCGGAAATCATTGTCCATCACGACACCCATATCATCGAGTTCAGATAGAAGTCGAATCATCTTGTGTACGTGGATTCCGACAGGAGTTTCCCTTCTCTTTCTTGCTTGCAAGAGTTCCCTCGTGATCGCGAATCTGCGACGACCATCTCTAATCCCATAAAGGAATTTGAGATTCGAGAGAACCTCTTTCGCGGATGCCATATGCTCATGTTGCAAACGCAGATCAAGTGACATATATTCCAACATGTATTCACGAGCTAAGCCATCATCCAGTTTCCACTTGGTGATGCTTTTACGGAGCTCATCAGGAACGTCATGTGAAATAGTAATGGGTGGTGGCACAGACAAAACATAAGATATGTTTTCAGCTTCAAATAATCCATTCAAATGATGCGTCCAGAAATGCAAGTTGGGTCCAGTTAAAATATTACGTTCAAGTGATGAGATGGACAAATCTCTAAGTGCTCTAAGCTCTTTTGACATCATATCTATAAAATGACGATAGAAGAAATAAATACGCGATAGATTAATTTAAAATGCACAATTCACAAACATGGATTTCATTTGCAAATTACTCCCACTATTTTAATCAAAATCTTATGCCCCCACATAAGTTTCGGGAATTTAAAATATCCTAGCGGGCTTAAGGCCCAAATGCAATCTCCTAGTACCCACGACTCGTTGGCCATACTATTTGATCCACTTCGTGGTCGACTATGTCAACGGTTAACCATCGCAGCTAACCCTTAAGTTCATTTAGCCTCGTTTTTCGATATGGACCCACGACTCGTGAGACATCCATACTTACTAGCGTTAAATCATGTCCAATACTCGTGAAGAGAAATAGTTCAATCCTAGACGCCCCACGACTCGTGAGACAGCGCCTAAAACCTTGCTATCCCCTCCCTTGGCACTTAACTCGTGCATCGAGGCAGTAGACATATTATCTTCCTATAGCTCGACCCACGACTCGTGAGACATCGAGATATATTTGTACAATATGCCTAAGACCTAGTAATTGGATAGGCTCGGACCATAGACACTATTCATATGCGCCCGTTATTCGATTTAATATTCTAATTGAATTTTAAGTTCAATTGGAGGTTTCTAAGTGTGCGAGGTCTCATCAGATTATGCTTATCTTGTTTACGTTTTCTATCCTAAGCATGCATCTCATACATCAAAGAATAATGTGCGAAAAAGTAAACATTCATCACCTAGCAAGATATGATTGGTCGATTGCCCATCCTATGCGATCCATCACGAGCCACGTGATGAATCAATTGGTCAGTCTAGGGTGAAAATTAAATGTCCTAACTATTACAATTTTTAAACCCATACATCATGGGCCTTCTTGTAATATCCAGCTTGATTGGGCCTCCATGTAATGAATTGGGCCTCCATGTCCTCCAAGGTAAATGGGCCTCCATGTGGATCTCCAAGTCTTCATGAGGTCTTCTCGGCTCCAAGCCTAATCTAAGCCTAGCTTACATAATTTAAATGGTCCTATTCTATTACATTTGTTTGCGCAAGCAAGGGCACCAATCAGGCCCATTTAATTACAACCCATAAAATAAATAAACCAAAACTACACAGGGCTTAAGGGCAAAATCGACCAATCCACATATTCACTCAAGAACATGCATAAATTCACATAAGGGCAAAAATGTAAATTTACCGGCTCCTTTAATTTTAATTCATAAAATTTATCCAAGTTAATTAATTTTGAATTAATAATTAACCTCTAAGATTAATTAGCTCTTACTTGAGCTTCAAGTAATCTACAAATCCTATCTTGATTAAGATTGGTTAATTAAGGTAATCTAAATCTCTAAGATTCTTACCTTATCCAAAACTCTAAGTTTCCCAATATTCCCAAATCTCCAAGATTCTCAAGATAATCCTATTTTGTTTAGATTAGTTTAATTAAGGTAGTATTTAATTCTAACAAGATAACTACCTTATCCCAAAACTCCAAGTTTCCTAATCTTCCCAAAATTCTAAATTTCCAGAATTTCCAAAATAGGCAGAATTAGAGTCCAACCCAAACATGACCAGTCGAAGCTAATCAGGAGCTGCCACGCGGACAACCCGCGCGCGATCCCGCAGGGGCGCGTGAGCTGCCACGGGCAGCAGCCGCGGCGCGTGACAGCGCGCGGCAGCAGGCTGCCGCGCACAGCCACGCGCAGACAACAGCCCGTGGGCTGCTGCTGTGCGCAGCGTGCGCGGACAGCATGCTGTCCGCATGCTGCCGCATGCCGCGGCTTGCGGTGGTCGCCCAGCCGCGGTGCGCTGCCGCGCACCGCCGCGTGCCACCGCAGGGTTGGATCTAAAATTTTCTTTTTTTTTTTTTTGTTTTTGATTACTTTTATGATTTAATTAAAACAGTCCCAATTAAATCTCAATCCAAAATTAAAATAACATGATAAAAATACGAATCTAAAATTTCCCATTAACTCTAAGTTAACAATAAAGTCCTAAAACATTCATAGTTAAAGAACTAGCCACATAAATCAAACATATGATTTAATAAACACAGAATTCGCAAATTCATATATATACAAAGCCTAGAGTTGGCTCTGATACCACTGTTGGGATTCGGTAAGAAAAACAGCCCTAGGCACAGCGGAATATAAAAAATTTTCTAGGGCCTCTTAAAGAATCTTGCCAGGATATTCTCTAGTTGTATATATATAAATATAATTAAACGACAGTATAAGTTTTCTCGTTTATACCTGTCTCCTTGCAAATCCAAGTTGGCTAGACGAACTCTGAATTCTCTCACAGAAAAATCGATCCAAGCTTTTTGTATAGCGCCCCACGTGTTGCGCCTCTACGAGTTGATACACCACAATATCACGAAAATAATATAACCTAATCGACTAGAACATAGGCTATATTAATTCAGGACTTTAAGAACGATTTTGGAACAAAGATCGAACACGAAAAACTCTTCCAAAGTGGAAGTAGGTTCGGCCGATCACACTTGGGAGAGGGAGAGAGATTTTTGCTTTGCTCAATTTTTGCTTTTTGAGTTGTGTGAAAAATAACTAGAAGAAAGCTATTTATAGTTTTCTTCCTATCCTAGTCCTATTAGGACTAGGTCTTCTCTCTCCTACATGGGCCATGGCCTTCTTTAATTAGAAGACTAAGTCTTCTAATTAATTCATGGCCCATATTAATTAATCTTTCAGGGCTTTATTTAATCTTCCAATTAAATAGCCCAATTAATTAAATCATCTCCCAATTAATTAATTAAACTCCAAGTCTAATTAAATTAATTATTCCATTAATTAATTAAATCCTAATTAATTAATTTACTCATAAATTAAATTCCAATTTAATTTATAATCTTGATCCACTTCCAATTGGATCCATTTTCGTTCCATATGGGTCGACCCAGTCGACCCACCCATTTAATCGACCCAGTCGATTTTGACCCAGTCGACTGGTTCGTTCCTGTTTCCTCGCTTTCGCTACTTGTGTATTGTGTATGCCCCCGTAGGTTCACCACATAATTGGCCGTGGGTTGTAATTAAATATTATTTAATTACTTGAGCAATTAATGCTCTAAATTAATCGAACACTCTGTCGATTAATCATTCCAAAATTAGCACCCCTGCTAATTTGGGAATTCTCCCACACTCCACGGTCGATGTCCAGTCACAAGCCCATGGAGCCCAATCACTGGTGAATTAATTCAGTGAACCTTTTATCATTTACAATTTCCATATACGACACAATCTCTCCATCGATCAATCTCCCAGTCGAGACTTAAGGGTATGGTCTTTCATCGGATTCCCTTATCTTTTGTCTTGACCTTATGTTCTCTGATCTCGAAATAAATTCTTTCTGACTTGTTCTTTATGAGCTACTTAGATAAAGTCGTCAGTTACCTTGGCCAAGGATTTCATCAGAATTAATTTCTCACAGAAATCCATAGGAGAATTTCTCGACCTATCAAGTCGAGTCAATGGATCCTTTGTTGATGATATGAATCTGCATACGAGTTCCTCTATACCCAACATGAGTCCACAGAGACTTTCTGGTAATCCCCAGTCAGTCGGAACTCATATCAAAGTATAGACGTTCTCGTACCAGATAAACCCTATCATCTCAAGTAGTTAGGGATCGTTCCTCGTATACTATCGTAAATTGGAATAACTTCAACCCCGATATGCGACTACCGCTTCCATGGTGAGTTATTTCCTAATTGGGGTATTCAGTGCGCTTGCCATCCCAGCAAGCCACCCACTTATGTGTATCGACTATCCCAGTCACGCTCGTGGACCCCAGCGTCCTCCAGTTCATCGGAGTATACACAATAGTGAGAGTCTAACCGAATCCAACGATGTCCTATCTCGATTGGATTCTATGACTCTTGAATATATTCTAGATCACGGCCTTAGAGATCAGTCCACGGGTTGTCCCATAGCCCTGTGATCTAAGGACTTCTATCCTTATGCGTAGACAAATATTACATAAGATAAAGTTGACCATTTAATAAAAGTGCATTTATTAATCTAAATTGAATAGTTCCTCATTAATTGCAATTAATGCTAGCCATACAGCTGGCTTGCAGGACACTATTTCTATCAGTTTTCTACTGAGGGCATTTCCAAACTGCCTATTCTTGGTGAGGTCAAAGAGAATGGAGATTATATAATCGATATTTGGGGAATCGATCTTAAGTAATTCCACATTAAACCTTGCCAACCAGTTCCTTAGGGTTTCACCATCTTGTTGATAAATGGTTCCTAAATAACTCATTGGTAGTTTCTGCCTCTTCTGACTGGCGAACTGCTGTGTCAGCTTGTTGCATAATTCCCAGAAACTGAATATGGAGTTAGTGGGTTGCTTGGCAAACCAATCCAAGGCAAGTCCTTCGAACGTGGTCACCATTAATTTAGTTGTGAATTCTGCCGAATGAGCATATAAGTTCATTATGTTTGTGAAGCTAAATATATAGTCATCTGGATCAGTAGTTCCATCATATCTGGGTAGTCGCCCAGGAACTTGTCCCGATGACTGTGCTTCTTTGATTTCTTTACAGCAGGGAGAGCACGCCGCTAGGCTCTCCTGAAGTTCCGTGGTTTTGGCCCATGGGTTTTGAACGGTTCGTAAACGTTGCTCAAGTCGTTCATGTACCATCTTTTCTATTTCTCTTTTCGAGAATTGCATAGTCCGTGGTTGATTGTGGATCGCATCGCCTACATCATCCTCGATGGGGATTATGGTATGTTCTTTAGACCCGGTGCATCCTGGTTGCGGTCTTCTTCGATCAGCTTTTCTTCGGACGTTCTCATCGAAGGGTTTCGAAATTCCCTTTTGCGGACTATGCAGCGATCGTTGTTCGCTTGCGGGGCTGTCAGCTTGTTGAGAGATTTGATTGACCTGCCTCGGCATCCTTTGAATGGGATTTGCCCTAGTAGTTCTAGGGTTTCAAGGAAATTGCTCGGGTATGAGTAATTCCTCTGGGCAGAGTGATTTAAAGAGCATAGCAATCTATCGTAGCTTCTCCTGAGTGTCTGACAGGGGAACTGGGATTGCTGGAGCTGCATGTTCTTCTGGTATCGCACTAGCAGGGATTCCTTATGGTTCCTCTTGATTCTGAAGATGTTCGTTCTCTTGTTGATTGTCGTTGGTTATTGGGGCGTTATTATCAGTATTGCCATGTGGACCCTCAGATGTGTTATTCGGGTTGGTCGTGTTACTTCTTGCTCCGTTACGGGGGCTCTTCCATGGGCGAGCCATATGTCGATTGAATAATTAACCTAGCCCCTCGGTGGGCGCCAACTGATTTAACCGTTTTTCGTTGGGTAAGATTAAATCAATAATATGTAATTAGGAGGTCAGGTTTAGTACGAATTATAGGGCTTTGTTACTTTATTCTGGATGGATCAATCTCAAGGAAGAACAATTATGTAAAAGAACAAAAGGTAAACGAGACAATCAATGAGAGGGAATCCCCGCGTGTGTTGGACGATCGTTGTATCCTTGAACAAGTTAGGGATATAACGGAGTCAGAAACTCCTCGTCATGATAAGATCCCCCTTAATAGTCAACTGCCTGATTCTTGTGAACCTGATGCTTTGTCTTGGGATTTGGGTCTCAGTACCATTTTGCCCGGTGAGTTGAAAAAGCATGAGTGTATTTCCAATGTTAGCCTCGTTTAGTCCCTTGTCAAACTATTTGACCAGGTATCTATCTTTCTGAATTTATTCTTGTATTACCTTTGATTACTTTGTTACATACGAGTTCTCTCTTTTTCAGGGAAAATATTATGCTCTTCAACTGGGTGTTCAAGGCAATGAATTATGGTTCAATAAAGAGAACATGAAGCTTCGCTTGGACTCGAAGACCGCGAAGGTCGAGGGGCAGACTCTCCAAATTAGGCTACTTAATGATGATCTTCAGAAATTACATGAAGAAAAGTTAGCTCTTGTGAAGGAGAGGGATGATCTGACCTAGTTGAACTCCCATTTAGAGGAGTCTCGTCGGCATGCATATGAACAAGGTTATGATGCCGGTTATCAGAAGCGTCAGGAGGAGCTGATGGCGTTTCTGGATACTGCTACTCCTCAGAGGGGTGCTTCTTCTAGCAATCAGTCTTGATGACCTGTCTAAATGTCCTGCTTCTTCAATTTTTTTTTTCAGAGTATGTTGGCTGGAACCAATATGTTATTTGCCTAAATATTATGATGTATAAATTTAATGACAATTTCACTTTTTGTTCAGTAAATTGCCTTGATTATCTTAGCAAGTAGATGAGTTTAGACTTAATATATCTTTAACTCAATACCGTTATAATTAAATACAATCTCTTCAGTAAGTAGGTGATTCGAATTTAGAAATCGATAGGGACTTATCTGATATTGACTTGAGGGCGATCAGCTTTGTCTGAAAGAGTAGTTTATGGCTGCCGACCAGCCGCGAGTATTTTCAAAATGTAAGTAGATAAGCAAGTAATAAGTTCATTGATTGACTATGCACAATCCTTAGTCAATTCCTTTAGTCGCCTTGGACATCAGAAATTGTTGATTGTTCGAAAAGGAATATTTCTCTATACTTCTTTCTTGTATTCAGCTTTCAAAGAACTGTAAGCTTATCACGCTTGTCGATGATCGATCAGTCACCGTTGTCAGATATAATTTTTGTCTGTTATGAAGTTCTATATAAGGGCTTCATTACTACCCTCTTTTAATCATAGCTTTCCTCTTTAGACTTGAATTTCCTGGAAAAGATTGTATTCTACCCTTTTGAACTCCATGTTTTTGTGTACTGGTTGTAAGCTTCATTTTCCTCAAATAAAACAACCATCCATCCTTGAAGTCCTATGCTTGGTATGAGAGGAATTGGAAAATGTCAAACCATTAAGTAGAACCAGCCTGTTCAGACCTCCTTAAGCAATTCTTTGGAATGTGAGGCAGTGACAAGTCCGGATGCTCTAGCAAGGATAATTGCCTCTGTTATTATTCTGTCAGATCTCTTGGACTCTGAAAGGAAAGCTGGATTTTATGTTGTCAGGCTTTTATTTGTTGTCAAAGCGATCAACTATTTTGTCTTCCCGCTTATAGATCATTCATGTTTGGTATAAGTAATAATCCACTGGAATGTATATGAAATTTCCATTCTGGTCGTTTCGACCTTGATACTTCATTCTCATCGAGCAGCTTTATCGACAATCCTAGCGTCGTTCCAACTTACTCGCATTAAATTTGGGAAGTCAAAAGTCGCAAATTCGCCCCTTGATCAAATTTCAATCCAATCGTAGGATTAACATAATAATTCCCTATAAATAGACATTCATTTTCTTCCCATATCTATTCATAGCATAGAAAATGGAGATATCAGTTTCGTTGGGTTTTATTTTGCCCAGTGATCCCATAATTTTCAGAAAGTCACATTATCGTTGTGGCGGCCCGGCACCGCGGGTCCGTCGGATAACGGTTGAAAACTTATTATTATTTTGAAAATGCGTTAAAATATCGAAATTTTTTTTTGACGAAGAATAAAATAGGTTTAAAGCGGAAGCGGTTTAAAACGAAATGAGAACAATTTAAATTACTAATTTTTTTCTTTTTGAAAAAAAAATCATCTTTAACAAATCAAACACTCTAAACAAGGTTTTAATCAAAATCGAAAAGAGCATAATTCAATCACAAAATATTACTACTCTCCCGAATACTAGGGTGGGACCGCAACCGTGATGACCTAACCGCAACCCGACTTTTATTTCCAAAACACCTGAAACTGAAAAGTGTGAAACATAGACGCATAAGTTGATCGTCCAACTTAGTGAGGCTATGTGCGAATTTGCATGGTGATGTGTGAATGCAACATATTATATAACATAAGCATGTCATCAAGCAAATAAACATATATTCAAGACGGAAGAAACACGGAATTCACATAACCAAGAATTTGCTGATGCCGTCCTCCACTTACCCTCCATCCTCAGTCTGATGTCCATCCAAACTCACCAAGTAAGGAGCGACCTTACTATCTGAAATGCATCGACATGTCTTTGCCGGAGTTCGTCCTTACTCCCCAAGTGTTCCTCCCCACTTGGATTGTAAGGCCAGGCCTACGGGTAACCGTGACAATCCTGCCGGCCCTTGCCGGCCAGGTTGGCATCGGGTCCATATACCAATCAAAAGGGGGCCCACACAAAAATCGGAAACAAACGGAAACATATAGTCGGAAACAAACGGAACATAACATATCAAACATATTAACATATTATCAACATTTAATAACTTATCAAATGAAATTTTGGGTATCATGATAATTTCGAAAAATATATTCGCAACTAGTAGATTCGGATGTAGCATGTATTTGGATAATCATGTTGAAATGCTAAGTGATTTCATGCGAGTAATGTTGACCTAATAAGTCAACCTATTCGTGACGACATGCAAGAAAAGTTAGAATAAAATTCATGCATTGATTATTAAGAGCCTAAGTGCATGTTTGGACTCGATCTACAAGCACATCGGACCGACATACAAATTAAACACACAGCGCTCACCTTTGTCGCTTAGTATAGCGACTAAAATTCCAGAAATGAAGCGTATCCGAAACCTGAGCAAGTACGTATACGACTTAGAATGTATCTAACAACCTTACTAAAGCGTAACTAATGAAAATCCTACACTAGGATTTCATAAACTAACACATCGCACAAAAGTGTTTAAAATTTACGACATCAACTCCACTTAAAAGTTATTATTTTCAAAACTGAAAATTCTAATTTCATAAAACAGCGCCAAAACAGCAAACTTTTCCCTTTATTTTCCAGATTTACAAAACAACCCCTAAACTTTTATAAACACCCATTTTTCCAAAAATTTGCAACAACTTTAAATCAAAAGATTTTTTAACTATACCCATATTTAAACTCAAATAAAAACATAGTTTTAAGTATCTTGTTATTTCAAAAATCAGAGCTTAACAAGTTTAAAACTTTTCAAAATACCCTCATAGTTTTGAAAACTTAAGAAAATCAACTTTCTTGAAATATAATTCAAGATCCAAGCATCTAAGTAATATTTAAAAATAATTAAACATAATTTCACTATATAAGAGATTAAAAACAAGTTTTAATAACTTTCCACCAAACTAACAATGAGAAACAAAAAGTTTTTTAATCATAAACTTTCTTCGTAAAAATTATAAATTTTCAATCTTAAAACAAAAGCGAACAAAACACTACATCAAATTAATTAATCAAAAATTAATAAAAGTTACTGTGTAAAAACAGTGACAAAAAAGCACCTTTGCCCCCTTATTTTTAGATTTACAAAAATAACCCCAAATGTTTCAAAAACTCTCATTTTTTGCAAAATATCGAAACAAACTTTAAAACAAATGCTTTTCAAGTAATCAAATATCAAACAAAAATATGTATTTTCAGTCCACTATTCTCCCAAAATTTTTGCATCCCTAACCCTTGAACTTTTAAAATCTTTCAAAAATACCCCCCAAAGTTTCGAAAATTATGAACAATAACCTTTTTAGAAAAATAAATCAAGATCCAAACATATAAGCAATATTTAAACAAAATCTAAGCAAGCGACATTAAATATGAACTCAACAACTTATCTGATGGGGGCTATTTCGCACCCCTTATAATATTCGGATCGACTAAGAGATATCAGATCGGTTCGACCATATAAGCTCGTCGGGATCTTCTATCGACCCAATTAAAGACGACTCACCTTGGCGAACGGACTATAGTCCGGACTCAAGAAGGACTAATGGGCCGAGTCCTATTAGAATTATGTTTCCTTGTAACGCTAGGTTTAGTATGATATAAATACCTAGTTAATCATTGTATTAGACACATTCAATTTTACGGAGTTTATGCCTGCATAATAGCATAATCCCAAATAATACAAGAAGAATCACTGATTCACCAGATTCATACTGTCCTTTTTGTGTTGATTGTTGATTGTCTATATTGCTAATTGCTTCCTTTACATAGTTCTTCCAAGGGACCGATCCATCCTGAATAAAGTAACAGAGCCCTATAAAATCACTTATTGAGAATCCCCAACATCACAATTTTACTGATATAATTAACCCTACGAAATCCGGTTAAATCAGTTGGCGCCCACCGTGGGGCTAGGTTAATTATTCGATCGACATATGGCTCGCCCAAGGAAGAGCGCCCGTAACGGAGCAAGAAGTAACACGACCAATCAACAGGACGCGTCTGAGGAATTACAAGGCAATACCGGCAATAACGCCCACGTATCCAACGACGACCGGCCACAGAATGAGCGTCATCAAAATCAGGAGGAACCACAAAGGACCCCTACTGGCGGAATACCGGAAGAACACGTGGTTCCAACGATCCCAGTTCCCCTGACAGAGGTTCAGGAGAAGTGGCGACAGATTGCTATGCTCGTTAAATCGCTCGCCCCAGAGGAACTACTCGTACTTGAACAAATTCCTAGAAATAGGACTGCTAGGGCAAATCCTGCTCAAAGAGCGCCAAGGCAAAACGAGCAAACTTCTCAACAAGCTGACAGCCCGGCGAATGAGCGGCACTCGCTAAACAGTCCGCAGCAGGAAAATTCAAAACCCTCTGATAAACATCCCCGAAGGAATCCAGGACAGAGAAAACCACAACCGGGACACAGCGGGTCGAAGGAATGTACAATAATCCCTATCGAGGATGATATAGACGATTCGATTCCAGATCGACCACGAACAAAGTGATTCTCGGAAAGAGAAATCGAAAGGATGGTACAGGAACGACTCGAACAACGACTACGATCTGTCCAAAATCCGTGGGCCCGAACCACAGAACTTCAGGAAAGCCTAGCGGCATGCTCCCCCTTCTGCAGGGAAATAAAAGAAGCACAGTCGACCGGACAGGCTCCGGGTAGATTACCCAGATACGACAGAACCACCGATCCGGATGACTATATCTTTAGTTTCACCAATATTATGAATTTGTATTCTCACTCCGCAGAGTTCACCGCTAAGCTGATGGTAACTACCCTAGAGGGATTAGCTTTGGACTGGTTCACCAAACAACCAGCCAACTCCATATTCAGTTTTCGAGAATTATGCAACAAGCTAACGCAACAATTTGCTAGTCAAAAAAGATAAAAATTTCCGATGAGCTACTTAGGGACCATATATCAACAAGAAGGTGAATCCTTAAGGAACTGGTTGGCAAGATTTAATGTCGAATTACTCAAGATCGATTCCCCCAATATTGACTATATAATCTCGATCCTCTTCGACCTCACGAAGAATAGGCAGTTTGGAAATGCCCTCAGTCGAAAGCAACCAAGAACGTTTGCCGACATCATGAGCTTGGCATCAAAACACATGACCCAAGAAGAGATGAATTCCTTCAAAGATAAAAACAAAAACAAAGTCACAGCCTCAGGGGCCAAACGACAAGATAGGATTCATTCCCAAAGACCCATGGAGTATGAGCGATCTTTTAGAAAAAGCAACGTTTTTCAGCGGTTGGAATACAATAAAACCGACCAAGAAAGACATTCTAATCTCTATCAAAGACCGAGAAACCCCGAGCTAGCGATCAGAGGAAGGATTAATCAAGTAGAACACCCAAGACTAAATATTCCAATAGAAGAATTATTGGAGGTACTAGAAAGAAATAATTGGATCCCTGAACCGAGGAAAATCGCTCAGCCCAGACCGGGATCTCGAAACTACGAATTATACTGCAAGTACCATCGGACACAAGGACATCGAACTGAAAATTGTTTTCATCTTAAAAAAGAAATTGAAAAACTAATCGAACAAGGGAAACTAGATGATTATCTAGAACGAGATAACCGCAAGAGGGGAAGAAGTCGAAGCCCTCGGAATCATATTCAGAGAAGGAGTTCCCGTCGGAAGACACCCGAACGCGGTCCTACACAAGAATTGAACCACAAGCAAATCAATGGTTCAATCCATACAATTTCCGGGGGACCCGCTGGCGGAGATAGTCGTAACGCCCGACGAAGAACCACTAGATCCATAATTGGAAGCTTAAAATACCCGAAAGAAGTATGGACTCTAGAAAACAAACCGACAAACGATCAGCTGATCAGCTTTAACGAGGGAGAAGTACCCAAAAACATTGTTTGGGACGCAAGAGAAGATAACCCTGATTTCCCGATGGTAGTGTCACTAGAAATAGCGAACTACAACGTCAAAAGAATCCTGATCGATAACGGAAGCTCTGCCAATATCATTTCTAGAGAGGTCTTAGCCCAGATGAACTTGGGGCGACTAGCACTACAAGAAGTAGCAACACCATTGGTGGGGTTCGGAGGATCCGAAATTGTTCCAAGTGGAACAATAACTCTGAGTGTCTCTCTCGGAAAGAAACCATGTCGAACAGTAAAACTAGTAAAATTTTTAGTAGTAGAAACTCCATTCGCCTACAACGCAATTCTAAGGCGACCTGCCCTCAACCTATTTCGAGCAGTTGTCTCGACATATCACCAGAAGATAAAGTTTCCCACCGACGCAGGCATTGGGGAAATAGTAAATGATCATTGTATGGCATGGGATTGCTACAGCACATCGTTAACCTTGAGAAACCCCCCTAAAGCAATTACCCCAAGTAAAAGAAAGCTCGAAGAAGCTGTTGGTGGAGACAAGGCTGAAATCCCTAACACTGACCGAATAGATAGAAAGGGAAAGGAGCCGCTGGATTTAGCTTTAAAACCACCAGAACATAAGGACATCATTCTGGTACAGGGGGACTCATCGAAAACTACAAGGATAGGTACAGAATTAAGCGAAGAAGGGGAAGTAATGTTGATCGACTTCCTCCGAAATAATGTGGACATCTTCGCTTGGAGCGCGAATGACATCGAAGGGATTGACCCGCGAGTGATCAACCATTCGCTGAAAATCGACCCTCTAGCTAAACCAGCTAGACAAAAGAAGAGAAATCACGGGCCGGTGAAAGATAAAATCATCAAAGCAGAAGTAGAAAGACTACTCAAAGCCAAACAAATTCGAGAAATACACTTCTCGGAATGGTTATGTAATGTTGTACTGGTAGCAAAAGGGGATAAGAAAGATAACAAGTGGAGGATGTGCAATGACTTTACCGACCTCAATAAATTGTGCCCCCGAGACCCGTATCCGCTTCCAAGGATCGATTTGTTAGTCGACTCGACTGCCGGCTTTGCAATCTTCAGTATGATGGATGCTTTCCAAGGTTTTTATCAAATATACATGAATGAACAAGATCAGGAGAAAACTGCATTCATAACCGAGCAAGGAGTATATTGCTTCATAGTTATGCCATTCGGATTAAGGAATGCCGGGGCCACATACTAAAGGTTAGTAAACTTAATGTTTAAAGAATTAATCGGGGAAATAATGGAAGTTTATGTGGATGACATGCTAGTGAAAAGCATGGACGAAGCCGATCACATAAAGCATCTTGATCGATGCTTCCAAATATTGAGGAAATACCGCATGAAGCTAAATCCCGCAAAGTGCACTTTCGGTGTTAGATCGGGAAAATTCTTGGGCTATTTGGTACATCAACGAGGAATTGAGGCCAACCCAGAAAAAATTCGAGCAATTACTAAAATGAAACCACCAAAAACCATCTCCCAAGTACAAAGCTTAGTTGGGAAAATCGTAGTATTGAACAGATTCATATCCAAATCGGCTGACAGAAGTCTGCCTTTCTTCCAAATCCTTCGAAAGGCAAAAATTTTTGTTTGGACCGAAGAATGCGATCGAGCTTTCGACCAGCTAAAAGAATATCTGACGACATCCCCGTTGTTGGCCAAACCAACAGAAGGAGAACCATTATATATCTACATCTCGATCTCCGATGCGGCCGTTAGCTCGGTTTTGGTCAAAATAGAAGGTTTAGAACACAAGCCTATCTATTACTTAAGCAAACTATTACAAGGAGCGGAGAAGAACTACTTGGAGATTGAAAAATTCGCTTTAGCCTTAGTAGTAGCAGCACGAAAACTCCGACCTTACTTTTTGACGTACAAGATAGTGGTTTTGACAAACCAACCACTGAGGCAAATCCTAGCAAAACCGGAAGCCTCTGGAAGACTGATCAAATGGGCAATCGAACTTGGTCAATTCGAAATCGAGTACAAACCAAGACTTGCAATTAAAGCCCAAGTATTAGCCGACTTCTTACTAGAAACCCCGACACAAGTGACCGAACCAACCCTTGGCGATGATGTTTTAATCATAGAAAGCCAGCCTTGGCTAATGCATGTCGACGGTGCTTCGTGCCGAGAGGGAGGAGGTGCCGGAATCAACTTCACCGGACCAAATCAAGAGGACATAAATTATGCGATAACATTGGATTTCGTTGTAACAAACAACGAAGCGGAATATGAAGCGCTGATCGCAGGGATGAAGATGGCAGTAAAAGCCAACATTAAAAACCTCAAAGTATTGACCGATTCGGAGTTGGTACAAAGACAGATAGAAGGCCTATATGAGGCTAAGGAGTTTAACATGGTAAAATACCTCTCCAAAGTTAAAGGGTTGGCTGAAAAGTTCGAAAGTTTCAGCATACAGAACATTCCCCGATCGGAAAATAAATGGGCTGATCAACATTCCAGGTTCACTGGATCCCATGACGGAAAAATCGAAAGGGTGATTAACTGGTTAGTCTTCAACGCTCCAGCAATCGATATCGATGAGACACAGACCGTTGAAATAATGGAAATCGAAGAAGCTGAAGAAAATTGGATGACTCCAATGATAGACTATCTTCGAGAAGGAAAACTACCACTTGAACAAAATGAAGCTCGAAAAATTAAATATCGGGCTCCAAAGTATACATTGGTAGAAGGAAAACTTTACCGAAGATCGGTATCAGGAATCCTCTTAAAGTGCATCTCCGAGTCGCAAACAGCCGACATCCTTCGAGAGGTACACGAAGGAGACGCAGGAAATCACAGCGGAGCAAGGGCGCTAGCATTAAAATGACTCCGAACAGGTTATTATTGGCCCACCATCAACGACGATGCCATCCAATATGTCCAAAAATGTCATCATTGTCAGGTCCACGTGATGGGGGCTATTTCGCACCCTACATACTGATCAGATCGAACAAAGATTATAAGATCGATTCGACCAATTATAAAGGATCGGGATCTTCTTACAGACCCTGCCAAATGCCGCTCGCTCCGAGTAAAGATTATACTCCAGACCCAAGAAGGACAGTTGGGCCGAGTCCAGGCAGGACTATGATTCCTTGTAATACTAGGTTTAGCGTAATATATATACCTAGTTATTCATTGTATGAAAGGGGGGGGACGAATTCTCTTAATTCTGAGATTACACAAGAATACATTAATAGAACTCAATAATATCCATTATTATTGCAGAATTCTACATTCATATTGGAGTATTCTTAATTTTGTTAATGGTTTTACTTCTTGCCTTTGATTATTGCTTTTCTTTGTAAACGATCCATCCAGAATAAAGTAACAGAGCCCAATATACTGAATAATTCAATATCCAAACCCCCGATATCACAAATTCACTGATATTAAATTAACCTGACGAAAAACGGTTAAATCAGTTGGCGCCCACCGTGGGGCTAGGTTAATTATTCGATCGACATATGGCTCGCCCAAGGAAAAGCGCCCGTGTCGGAGCAAGAAGTAACACAACCACCGGTCATAACACATCTGAAGATCCACAGGAGAACGACAATAATAACGTTCCCAACACCGACGAGAATTTGCAGAATACCCATCCCCGACATCAGGAACCCCTAGAAGGTCCTCCCGGTACGATACAGGAAGAGCCGGAAGTCCCCGAGATCCCCGTTCCTCTCCCGGGTGCTCAGGAGAAATTACGACAAATAGCGATGCTCGTTAAATCGCTCTCCCCAGAAGAATTACTTGTGCTTGATCAAATTCCGCGAAACCCTAGGGCTGCCAGGACAATTCCTGCTCGGAGAACGCCCGGACAAAACGATCAAGTATCTCAACAAGCTGATAGCCCACCAAGCGAGCACCGCTCACTACACAGTCCACAACAGGACAATTCAAAACCCTCCGACAATAATCCTCGAAGAAAACCAGGTCACAGAAAAACCCAGGCGAAGCGCAGTGGATCCAGGGAACGTACAATTATCCCTATTGATGATGACATAGATGATACAATCCCTGATCGACCACGAACGGCTCGACTGACGGAAAGAGAAATTGAAAGGATGGTGCAGGACCGACTCGAACAACGCTTACGATCTATTCAAAATCCGTGGGCCCGAACCACGGAACTCCAGGAGAGCCTTGCGGCCTGTTCTCCCTTCTGCAGGGAAATAAAAGAGGCACAATCGATCGGACAAGTCCCGGGTAGACTACCTCGCTATGATGGAACCACTGACCCGGATGATTATATTTTTAGCTTTACGAATATAATGAATTTATATGCCCACTCTGCCGAATTCACTGCCAAATTAATGGTAACTACATTCGAAGGACTCGCATTGGACTGGTTCGCGAAACAACCTGCCAACTCCATACTCAGCTTTAGGGAACTCTGTAACAAATTGACGCAGCAGTTTGCCAGTCAGAAGAGACAAAAACTTCCGATGAGCTACCTTGGAACTATATATCAACAAGAAGGAGAATCCCTAAGGAATTGGTTGGCCAGATTCAACGTAGAATTACTTAAAATCGATTCCCCAAATATCGATTACATAATATCTATCCTCTTCGATCTCACTAAAAACAGGCAGTTCGGAAATGCCCTCAGTCGAAAACAACCAAGAACGTTCGCCGACATCATGAGCCTGGCGTCTAAGTATATGACCCAAGAAGAGATGAATTCCTTTAAGGATAAGAACAAAAACAAAGTCGCGGCTACAGGGTCTAAGCGGCATGACAAGATTCCCGCCCAAAGATCCTTGGATTACGAGCGATCTTCCAGGAGAGGTAACGTTTTCCAGCGACTGGAATACAGCAGAGCCGACCAAGAAAGGCAACCTAATTTCTACCAAAGACCAAGAAACCCTGAACAACCAATCAGAAGCAGAGTGAATCAAGTAGAACACCCAAGATTAAATGCTCCAATGGAAGAAATCTTGGAAGTTCTAGAAAGGAATAATTGGATTCCCGAGGCGAGGAAAATCGCTCAGCCCAGATCAGGGTCTAGAAACTATGATCAATACTGTAAGTACCATAGGGCACATGGGCATCGAACGGAAAATTGTTTTCACCTTAAGAGAGAAGTTGAAAAACTGATCGAGCAAGGAAAACTAGACGAATACATAGAACGAGATAATCGCAAAAGGGAAAGAAGCAGAAGCCCCCGGAACGGAACTCAAAGGAGAAGTTCTCATCGAAGATCACCTGAACGTCGGCCTACTCAGGAATTGAATCACGACCAGGTCAATGGGACTATCCACACTATATCCGGGGGGCCTGCGGGTGGAGATAGTCGTAATGCTAGACGAAGAACGACCAGATCCATAATTGCAAATTCTAAATATCCAAAAGAAATATGGACATTAGAAAACAGGCCAACAAATCACCAGCCGATCAGCTTTAACGAAGGTGAAGTACCTAAAAACATCACTTGGGATACAAAAGAGGATAACCCAGATTTCCCTATGGTAGTGTCGTTAGAAATAGCAAATTATAATGTGAGAAGAATCCTAATCGATAATGGAAGCTCAGCAAACATCATCTCCAGAGAGGTCTTAGCACAAATGAACCTCGGGCAAATAAACCTACAAAGGGTAGCAACGCCGTTAGTAGGCTTTGGAGGCTCCGAGATCATCCCCAGCGGAACGATATCTTTAAGTGTATCGCTCGGAAAGAAACCACTTCGGACCGTGAAGTTGGTAAAATTCCTAGTGGTAGATACACCCTTCGCTTATAACGCTATATTAGGGCGACCAGCCCTTAACCTTTTTCGAGCTGTAGTCTCTACCTATCATCAGAAAATAAAATTTCCAACCGACAGCGGCATTGGAGAAATAACGAACGACCACTGTATGGCATGGGACTGCTACAGCACATCATTAACGTTGAAAGAACACCCCAAGTCAATTACTCCGAGCAAGAGAAAGATCGTAGACGATCTCACTAGAAACGAGGTCGAAATTCCTATTACTGATCGATTAGATAAAAAGGGGAAAGAACCACTAGACTTATCCTTGCAACCCCCAGAACATAAAGATATAATTCTGGTAGAAGGCGACTCGTCCAAAAAGACAAGAATTGGTACAGAATTGAGCAAAGAAGGAGAAGTAATGTTAATCGAATTTCTAAGAAATAACGTGGACGTCTTCGCCTGGAGTGCAAATGACATCGAAGGGATCGATCCTCGGGTAATCAAGCATACCCTAAAAATTGACCCTTCAGCGAAACCCGCCAGACAGAAGAAAAGAAATCATGGACCAGTAAAAGATAAAATTATCAAAGCCGAGGTTGAAAGACTGCTGGAAGCAAAACAAATCCGAGAAATACATTTCTCGGAATGGCTATGTAATGTTGTACTAGTAGCAAAAGGGGATAATAAGGACAACAAATGGAGGATGTGTAATGATTTCACCGACCTTAACAAGTTATGTCCACGCGACCCTTACCCCCTCCCAAGAATTGATTTATTGGTCGACTCGACCGCTGGCTTCGCGCTGTTCAGCATGATGGACGCCTTCCAAGGTTTTTACCAAATATACATGGACGAGCGGGATCAAGAGAAGACCGCATTCATAACCGAACAGGGAGTATACTGCTTTATAGTAATGCCGTTCGGATTAAGGAACGCCGGGGCTACATACCAAAGATTGGTAAACCTAATGTTCAGGGAGTTAATCGGAGAAATAATGGAGGTCTATGTAGACGACATGTTAGTAAAAAGTATGAATGAAGCGGATCACGTAAGACATCTAGATCGATGTTTCCGAATCCTAAGAAAATACCGTATGAAGTTGAACCCTGCAAAATGCACCTTCGGTGTTAAGTCAGGAAAATTTTTGGGATATTTGGTACACCAGCGAGGAATAGAAGCCAACCCAGAAAAAATTCGAGCCATAACTGAAATAAAACCTCCCAAAACCATCTCTCAAGTGCAAAGCTTGGTTGGGAAGATCGTAGCATTGAATAGATTCATATCTAAATCTGCGGACAGAAGCTTGCCCTTTTTCCAAACGCTTCGAAAAGCGAAAAACTTCGTTTGGACCGAAGAATGTGAACGAGCCTTCGAACAACTCAAAGAATATTTGACATCCCCTCCGATGTTGGCCAAACCAACAGAAGGGGAACCATTGTACATATACATCTCCATCTCCGATACGGCCATTAGCTCAGTACTAATTAAGATAGAGGGTTCAGAGCATAAGCCTGTCTATTATCTCAGCAAGTTATTACAAGGGGCGGAGAAGAATTACTTGGAAATAGAAAAATTCACGCTGGCCTTAGTAGTGGCTGCTCGAAAACTCCGACCCTACTTCTTAACCTACAAAATCATCGTTTTGACGAACCAACCGCTTAGGCAGATCCTAGCAAAACCAGAAGCCTCCGGAAGACTAATCAAATGGGCCATCGAACTCAGCCAATTCGATATCGACTACAAACCAAGGGTCGCCATCAAGGCCCAAGTATTGGCTGATTTTTTATTGGAAACACCAACACAATCATCAAACACCCTCCATGAGGATATATTGATCATAGAAGATCAAACCTGGTTAATGCATGTAGATGGTGCTTCGAGCCGGGAAGGAGGAGGCGCCGGAATCAACTTCACCGGACCTAATAAAGAAGATTAGAATTATGCTATTACATTGGACTTTCTCGTAACAAATAACGAAGCAGAGTATGAGGCGTTAATCGCAGGAATGGAAATGGCAATCAAAGCCAACATAAAGAGGCTAAAAGTATTAACCGACTCAGAGTTAGTACAAAGGCAAATAGAAGGCTTATACGAGGCTAAGGAATTCAACATGATCAAATACCTCGCCAAAGTAAAAGCACTGGCCGAGAAGTTTGAAGATTTCGACATACAAAACATTCCACGTTCGGAAAATAAATGGGCCGATCAACTATCTAAGTTTACAGGATCCCAAGACGGAAAGACCGAACGAGTGATCAACTGGCTGATCTCTTCTACACCGGCTGTCGACATCGATGAGACACCGATAGTCGATATAATGGAAATCGAAGAAGTCGAAGATAATTGGATGACACCAATGATAGACTATCTTCGTGAAGGAAAACTACCATCTGATCAGAATGAAGCTCGAAAAATAAAATATCGAGCCCCAAAATATACACTCGTAGAAGGAAAACTCTACCGAAGGTCAGTATCAGGAATTCTCCTGAGATGCGTCTCTGAATCCCAAACCGCTGAAATACTGCGAGAAATACATGAAGGAGACGCGGGAAATCACAGCGGATCGAGGGCATTGGCTTTAAAATGCCTCAGAACAGGTTACTATTGGCCTACTGTCAATAAGGACGCCGCAAATTACGTCCGAGAATGTCATCATTGCCAAGTACATGCCAACGTATGTCATCAACCAGCAGAAAATATGCACCCGATTCCAATTTGTTGGCCTTTCGATCAATGGGGAATGGACATCGTGGGGCCTTTCCCAGCGGCCAGATCAAAGAAAGCTTACGTCCTGGTCGCTGTAGAGTATTTCAGCAAATGGATAGAGTGCATCGCCTTAGCGCGAATAACTCAATTCCAAGTGATCAACTTCCTTTGGAAGTTCATAGTCTGTCGATTTGGCATCCCTAGGATCCTAATTTCCGATAATGGAACCCAATTCGCTGGAAAACAAGTGATAGAATGGTGTTCGAAACTGGGAATTCAACAAAATTTCACTTCAGTCGGGCATCCAAGAGCGAACGGACAAACCGAAGTAGCAAACCGAGAGATAATAAAATCTTTGGAAAAAAGATTAGGATCAGCCAAAGGAAAATGGCTCGATGAACTACCAGGAGTATTGTGGGCTAATCGAACCACGGTAAGAAACTCAACTGGGGAAACCCCATTCAGCTTGGTATATGGGTCGGAAGCTGTTATTCCTGTGGAAACTTTAATTCCAACGCCAAGAATAGAGATGTTTGATGAACAAGAAAATGAAAAGGCAAGAGAAAATGACGTCGATCTAACAGAAGCCTTAAGGGATAAAGCTGCCGTACGCCTACAAGCCACTAAGGCAAATATGGAGAAAGCATACAATCAAAAAGTACGCGTCCGAACCTTCAAAGAAGGAGACTTGGTTTTGAAAAAGGTAGAAGTATCCAAGCATGTGGGAAAGTTACAACAAAATTGGGATGGACCTTACATCGTCATTGGCGTAGGAAAGAAAGGTTCATACAAAATTGCACACATGGATGGGACAGCCTTACCAAGAACCTGGAACGCAGTCAACCTTAGGAAATACTATGGTAAATAAATTTTAGCAGATTATACTGCATTGTTTTATTTTACTTTACTTTATCAAGTTTTAATCCTTGTAACAAAGGCCTCAGCCTAGAGTTCAATTAGTAAAAATTTTAGCATTTTCTATACATCGATTATTTCGATTAACGCTCTGTGGAATTACACTAGCATATTGATAAATATCAGAACGAAGCGAGTCGAGTATACATTGATCCGCTCAATAAACACTCCTCGATTTATGTCAACGGCAAAAAGGACTTTTTGGTGACAAACCTAAGTCTAAATTATAATGAGTCGAGTATACATTGATCCGCTCAATAAACACTCCTCATTCCGACCACAAAAACAAAACGAGTCGAGTAAACATTGATCCGCTCAATAAAAACTCCTCGATCGAACACAACAAACATAAAGACTTATTGGTGCGAAAAACCTAAGTCCAAACAAAACGAGTTGAGTAAACATCGATCCGCTCGATAAAAACTCCTCGATATATATTCAACGATCAAAAAGACTTTCAGGTACTAAAAACCTAAGTCTAAACAAAACGAGTTGAGTAAACATCGATCCGCTCGATAAAAACTCCTCGATATATCTACAATGATTGAAAGACTTCAGGTACTAAAAACCTAAGTCTAAACAAAACGAGTTGAGTAAACATCGATCCGCTCGATAAAAACTCCTCGATATATATTCAACGATCAAAAAGACTTTCAGGTACTAAAAACCTAAGTCTAAACAAAACGAGTTGAGTAAACATCGATCCGTTCGATAAAAACTCCTCGATATATCTACAATGATTGAAAGACTTCAGGTACTAAAAACCTAAGTCTAAACAAAACGAGTTGAGTAAACATCGATCCGCTCGATAAAAACTCCTCGATATATATTCAACGATCAAAAAGACTTTCAGGTACTAAACACCTAAGTCTAAACAAAACGAGTTGAGTAAACATCGATCCGCTCGATAAAAACTCCTCGATATATCTACAATGATTGAAAGACTTCAGGTATTAAAAACCTAAGTCTAAACAAAACGAGTTGAGTAAACATCGATCCGCTCGATAAAAACTCCTCAACATATATATTCAACGATCAAAAAGACTTTTGGTATTAAAAACCTAAGTCTAAATAAAACGGGTAGAGTAAACATCGATCCGCTCGATATACATTCCTCGAACTATTTACAACGAGAAAAAGACTTTTTGGTATTAAAAACCTAAGTCTAAATAAAACGAGTAGAGTAAACATGGATCCGCTCGATATACACTCCTCGAACTATTTACAACGAGAAAAAGACTTTTTGGTATTAAAACCTAAGTCTAGATAAAACGAGTTGAGTAAACATCGATCCGCTCGATAAAAATTCCTCGATATGTTTTCAATGATTAAAAGACTTTTGGGTTAAAAACCTAAGTATAATTACAAACGAGTCGAGTATACATTGATCCGCTCAATAAAAACTCCTCGATCTACTCCTAACGATCTAAAAAAGATCCGCTGATACTCCTAAAGTTTTGAAAGATAAATCAAGTATGAATTCATCTGCTCGGAAATTACTCCTCGTAAATAAAATTATCAAACGACAAAGAAGATGCAAGAAATAAAATAATATTTTATTCATCAAATCAATTACATACAAATATCCTACGTTACAAAAATCTGCTTGCTACCTAAAGATTGTTACAATGATCTAGTTAAATTGATCCTATGGGATCGACTATCTTCACGACAATGTCCACGGAAACACCAATCTCCTCCCTAGTACCTCATCGATCATAATAAACCACCTAAGAAGCATGCTGCTCAGGATGGTCGACTTCTTTGGTTCGATGGCCAGGCTCTGAAGATCAAATGTTGTTCCAGATGAAATGAACACTACCAGCCAGATAAGCTAGCAATGCTCACTCACCCAGAAGAAGATACTGCTTTTACTTTATCTATAAAACATTTTACTCTCGAGCAGCATCTCTTCAGGACCGTCGTGAAACGGTAAGTTTACCAGCCACCCCGATGGTCTATCACTCCGAAGGTAACATCGAAGAGCGGAGGCGGCTGGCAAGTATGAACCCCCCATGTGCAGACGGAAACCACGGACCTCTAAGGTGATGAAGACTAAAGCAGAGATCTCATGGGATCCGTCGATACAAGGAAGGGCTGACATGGGACCCGTCAATACAAGACTGGGGACAATTCCTTTACTGCGAACGAACAAATCACGATAATGTGACTTCTTGAACATTATGGGGTCCGAAGGCAAAATGAAATCTAAGGAAACAGAGATCTTCATTGTTATGAATGGAAAATAAGGAAACTACCTACTTATTTATAGGCGCCCGTGAGAATGATCCTACGGATAATAGGAGTTTAATCAAGGGACGAAAACGCGACCCTTTGACTTCCCGAATTAAATGCAAGTAAGTTGGAACGGCGCCCGTCTGATCGACTCAACTGATCGATGACAAACAAATCTACAGATCGAAGCGATCAACAAAATAATCCAAGAAAACTTAAAGAAGTTCAAAGACCAAAACGATCTGCACGATCATATATGAGGGTCGCCTAATAGAAAATATTAAGAACTCCTCAACGAAGGCATGCAAAGTTGAACCGTTGAAAGAGGATAATTGCTTAAAAACGACCAGAGCCTCCACCATACGGGGGTCGTAACTGCCTCATACATCATTGGGGGACTACTAAGTTGGCCATACAAGAATTCCATTTAGAATCCAAGAAATCTGACATCGAAATCAGGAGAATAGCCCTCCCTATTCGAAACTATAAGGCCGTCACTGCCTAATTTTCCAAAGAATTGCTGAAGGAGGTCTGAACGGGTCATATCTGGCCAGGACTGTTACATTTTCCAATTCCTCCCATATCAAGAGTATGATATACTGGCTAGAGAAATGTATGATTGAAAAGCTAATGATGGAAGACATGGATAGGTGAAAAGCACCTAAAGGAAAATTTCCCTTTGAGGAAAAGAAAAACTGAAATTCAACAGGAGGAACAATAACCTCCTTATATAAGATATATGTCATATAAGGACAAATTTATAAGGCATGAATCGAGCATCGACCAGACAGCTAAGGGTTTACACAACGACGATCGGCTGGATTGATCAACAAAGATTAAATATGCGAAGCAAATATTATACCGTTCAGTTATCTTACAAGCGACCAAAGCAAGATCAAGCTTACTTTCTCCGTACTTAAATCTCTCCGCAGAAATAAAATTCAGATAAGTAAACTAATCTTTGTCAATTACTACATGATGGTATATTTGTGCGTAGCAATAACATATATGAACAAGATATATCATTAGAATCAAGGCAAGAATCTGCCTACAGAAGAGATCATAATTTCCAATCTAATCTCCCAATACAAAAACCTCTGCCCGGACAACTACACAAAAGCTGGGCATCATCATCAAAAAAAAAAAAAAAAAAAAAAAAAAAAGAGACAGTCCAAGGTCTGCCAGATTGAATAAAGATCATTGAGAAGAATCGCCAGAGGGGCGACCAGCAGAAACAGGCCTCCGAGGAGTTAGGTTACCAGCAAACGCCATCAACTCCTCCTGACGCTTAAGATAACCGGCATCATAACCATCATCATATGCCTGTTGACGAGATCCCTCTGCCGACGCGGCAGCCTGAACTAGGTCGCCTTTCTCTTTCTCAAGAATAACTTGGTCAGCCTCTAACTTTTGGAGATCATCTTTAGCAAGTTGCAGCTGCAGCTCCAAACCCCTGGTTTTAGCTTTCTCCGACTCCAGCTGACCTTGAAGAGCTCTCCGACTATTCCACAGTTCATCATTTTGCACACCCAGCTGGAGTGCAAAATACTTGCCCTAAAAACAGAAAGAGTAAGAAAAAACCGCCGTACAACAAAGAATTCAAAACAAAGAACAGGAAAAATGTTCGAAATATGTTTACCTGTTCACATATCTTCACCAGAGATTGAACAAGGCGAACATTGGAAGTACCTTCGAGCTTCCTCAATTCGCCGGGCAAAATAGTACTCATGCCTAAGTCCCAAGACAAAGCATCAGGTTCAACAGAACCAGGCAGTTCGCTTGTCAAAGGGACACCGTCGGAACGTGGAGTCTCCGACAAAAGAATGTCATTAACCTGCATAAGCACACAGCGATCATCTAACGGACGAGGGGAGTCCCTCTCGTCGGGACTAACAGAGGTCTCTTTGCCGGAAGCAGATATAACGGTCCGACGACCAGACCTCGACCCAGATCGACCCCCAGAAGGTCCCCCAGACTCAAAAGAAGCAGTCGTTACAGTGGTATCATGAAACAGATATTCAGGACCATATTGCGAAATAGACTGCGTTATGGAAGGATTGACAGAAAAACCATCACCGACTTGCCCTTCACTAACTAGCAGGGCAGTAGAAGTAGAAAAAGGAAGGGAACTAACAAAATCCCCTCCATGAGATCCATACTCGTAAGAAGAAAAACCTGAAGAAACAGGTATGTCGTAAACCTGTTCCATGTTGGATGGATCTCCGAAAGCTAATCGACCTGGGGAAGACCTATTACCTCCCGCGGGGGTAGAAGAAAAGTTTGGTTGGAGGAGCGACGAACTAACTTCTGATAAAGGTTGGAACGTGGTAATAGGAGTATCGATCATCGAACTACTAACTGAGGACGAACGAGGAGGCTCCATCGAAGGCCCTTCTCTTCGAAATTTCTTCGATCTATTATCCCTAGCGCCCTCACGAGAAGGTCGCTTCGAAGTATTACCGAAAAGGTTACTCATGATCGGATTACGGAAAAATATAAATTAATATCGAGGAAGTTTATCGACTAGCTCAAGAAAGAGTATTATGTTAAGAGAAGAGTATAGCAGTAAAAAAGACAAGTCAAATTTTATCTCTCGTATTTATACTACACGAAAAGACGCGACTGACCCGAAGAAAGGGCGCGAAACAGGAAAACTGACCTTGGAGCAAACGCTAGAATTTGAAAAGACACATACATAATGATTATGGCAAATTAAATGACTTGTCTGAATCATTACAGCGAATGTGAAAGGACACGACTGTCAGAATAAGAAACGTTTAGTGTACAAAGTAGGGAAAGCTAAGCTACAATTAAACCTACAAGCGGATAATTACAAAGATTATTTCAAAAATAAATCACTATTTCAAGAAGCCTGGTCGCTTTCCGGAATCTTCTGCTCACTATTGACGACCTCAGTCATGCCTATATCGTCTTCTTCTTCCTCTTCGTCTACTGGATCGATGAAAGTATTATCGAGCTCATCGTTAACATCAGAAGGAGGAATCGGCAATGGATTTCCAAATTCCTCGACAAGATTAGCCAGAGGAAAACCTTGATATTCGACATCTGGAACCTCGGAAGAAGAATAAAGCTCGCCATAACGGTTCAACCGGATATGAGCTGCCTTAAAATACTCCTTCCGACGATCGTCGATCATCTCCAAAGCGACCAGTTGATGAATCGATTTTTTAAAAGTATTCTCAAGAAGAGGGCCGACCATCCGGTACACCAACGCCGTATGAACAGGAGAGTTGAGGAATTCACGAACAACTTGTTCGTCAGATTTCCTAACATATCGATCTCTTTGCCTAAGTGGGACATCATTTTCATACTCCTCTAAAGAAGCTTCAAGGCGTGATACTTGAGATTCAAGCTCACTAATGCGAGTCGTGCTTTTTAACTGCAATTCTTCTAATTTTCTAGCCATTTGATTGGCTTGTTCTTGAACACGAGAAACCTCTATCACCCTATCTATCATTTCTTGATCTTCGGTCCCGGCAGCACGAGTCTCTACGACAGGAACAGAGGAAGATGTCGAGGGACCAACTTCTGAACCGGAAGATTTGTGAAGTAAAGCTTTATACTTCTCTTCAAGAAAATCGCACTGTTGTTTCCAGAGAGAATTTTCATAGGCGTACGATGTCAGACAGGTGTTAACCTGAAATAACGTGTGACGTCCCGCTCCCGGGTTGGGTCCAACGTGGCCCAACCCTGAGTTTGGGATCGCCCGGCGCGGGATAACCCATCAGAGTTGCTGAGCTTTTTTTTTTTTTGAAACATGATGACGAAAATAAAGCATGCGATAAATCCAATTTAAATTTAAAAGGCCCACTAGCTCCGTTATATACGGAGAAGGCCAAATATACGGTCATACGGGTAACCCCGCAAGCCTACGGAAAACATAAACACAATATTCAAAATACATCATTCAACCTTATAACAAGGTGACAACAAAAGTAGTAGAGTTGCGAAAGCAAGGTAAACAAAAGGGAGGACAATCACTCAATGACTGACTGGATCCCGGGAACTGACTCAACCATTATAACTTGAGACTCCTGCATCTGAAAAGATTAATAAAAGAAACGCGTAAGTTGATCGTCCAACTTAGTGAGGCTGTGGTGCATTGTGCTTGAGACACATGGATGCAACATAATATATATCGTGAGCATATAAACGAATTTAGCATATATCACATTCTTAAAATCAAAGCATAGAGTTCAAACAACCAAGAGTTGTTGATGCCGTTCTCCACTTACCCTCCATCCTCATTCTGATGTCCATCCAAACTCACCGAGTAAGGAGCGACCTTACTATCTGAAATGCATCGACATGTCTTTGCCGGAGTTCGTCCTTAGTCCCCAAGTGTTCCTCCCAACTTGGGTTGTAAGGCCAGGCCTACGGGTAACCGTGACAATCCTGCCGGCCCTTGCCGGCCAAGTTGCCATCGGGTCCATATACCAAACAAATAGGGCCCACACAAAATCGAAAACAAACGGAAACATATAGTTGGAAACAAACGGAACATAACATATCAAACATATTAACATATTATCAACATTTAACGATTCACCGAAAGCAATTCAAACATATAGCTGGGTGAACATATTCGCAACTAAGTAGATCTAGATTCGGTGTAACATGTATTAGAATAATCATGTTGATCTGATAAGTGATTCATACAAGTCAGCCTATTACTAACATACATAAGGTAACTAGCATAGCACGTGATGTTCTAGTTATTTACAACCTAGTTACATGCTTAGACTCGACCTACTAGTATATCGGACTAACACACGAATGAACACAGCGCTCACCTGTTCTGCTTACGGTTCTCGAAAGTTTCTCGGTAGAACGGCGATTCCAGGTCCTGTACATATTTACGTAACGTTTAAGGATCTAAACTCGAACAAGAACTTATGATTGACTAAAGAAATACTTTAGTCGCAATTATAGTCGGGTCATGGACGAAATGAGACCATGATCCAACTTAAACTAGTTAACCCGATTTAGGGGTTCATAGAGCTACGTTGTATGGAAAGCCCCGAATAAGGATTTAAAAAAATCCAAGAAAATTCTTTAATAATAGGCATTCATTTAATTTGAGTAAATCAAAGTTTATTTTAAAATTACTTTTTTTTTTAAATTTTGAAAACTTTATTTATTTATTAATTTTATTTTCGGATTAATTAAATTTAGAAAATCATTTAATCAAAACTATTTTGTTTTATTTTCAAATTATTTATTTCCCGAAAATTATTATTCAAAATTATTTTATTTTATTTTTCCAAATTATGGATTATTTTTAATTAAGAATTAAAGTTTCCATGAAATTATTTCATTTTATTTAACCTTCTTTTCTTTTTCAAAATTATCCAAGTAATATATTTATTTTCAAAAATATATTTATTATTTAAATTAAATAAATATCTATTTTCCAAAAAAAAATTTGATTTATATTTATATCTTAGAAAATAATTAATTAAAATTATTTAATTTTTTTTTTCGAATTTTTTTTTTTCAAAATTTAATGTTAAATAATTATTAAAAAAATTATTTTCATATTTACAAATTTATTTTTAAATTTAGTTATTAATTTTCAAAATTATTTCTAAGTTTATTTTATTATCTAGAATTTTATTCTATTTAATTTTCAGAAATACATATTTCTAAATACTTATTATTAAATATATTTCAAACTCTTTTCATTTTAAAATAATTCTTCTTATTAAAAAAAATTTAATATTTTCAGAATATATACTTAAAAATCATTTCAATAATTTCTATATTTATTTTATAATTTTATTATGTAGTATTATTATTTTCAAGATTAAATGTTAAATCATTATTAAATTATTTTTAATAATTATAAATTTTATTTTTAGAATTCATTTATAAATTTACAAAATTATTTTTTTGATTTATTAAATTCTTATTTTCTCAAATTTATTCTATTCTATTTTAAGAATTTAGTATTAAAAGATAGGTTTCAAAATATTTTATTTATGTAAATAATTTTTCTATTTTTCAATTAATAATAATGATTATTTAGGAAAGTATTAAAACTATTTTTTCAATTTATGAATTTATTTTCGGAATTTAATTATATATAAAAATATATTTTCTTTCCTTTTCTTTTCTTTTCTTTTCTTTTTTTCTTCTTTTTTTTTTCTAATGTGGACTGGCCCTAGTGGGCCAGCCCACAAACAGGCCCTAGTGGCCTGTTGCTGTAAAAGCAACAGGCCAGGGTCTGTTGCTTGTGCAACAGGCCCAAAAGTGGGTCTGTTGCACATGCAACAGACCCGTGCATGGGCTGCAACCGGGTGCAGCGGCCGGAGGTGGGGTGGCTCCGGCCACCCCATCGGAAAAATGCATATACACCTCATATTTTTTAGATTTACATAAATAGCCCCAAACAAATAATAAAACTTTCTAACACCCAAAAATTTCACAAATTTCAATTCTTTCACAAGAATCTTATAGATCTATAATATGACATATTCTTTTAAAATTTAACACAAGTAATCTTTGAGAATAAAATACCTTTTGTTTTTAAAATATCCAAATATTATTTTCATGGAGAAAGAATAGATCTATAAAAATCTCAACAAAATCAACTATCAAACTTCATATAAATATAAACCTTTTTTTAAACCCAAATTACAATCATCAATAAATCTGAAAATTAAAGTTATTATATAAACTAAAGTTTTATAAAGTGTTTCAAAATCATTCTCATTAACATAGGAGTTAGGGTTTTCTAACAAAAATAAAATTACACTTATAAAAGAGTTTTGAGGTTACCCACTCCTTGCAAGAGGTTCCGGTGTCGGGTGGGTGGCGGTCCGACGTCGGTGGTTCGGCAGCGATGGTGGTGGTCCGGTGGCGGTGCTACGGCAGCGATGGTGAGGTCCGGTGGCGGTGCTACGGCGGCGGCAGTGAGGTCCGGTGGCGGTGGTGGTTTCTCCTTCCACTTCCTTCACTTTCTCACACTAACTTTCACTCTTCTCACACACTCTCTTTTCTCTCTAATCTAACTTAACTATGAAAACTAAAGTGCAAATAGGGTGAAGAAAATCTGAAAATGAGTGTTTAAAGGTGTTTAAATACACCTTGAGAAGATATGAGACATAATTAGTCTTCAAAAACCAATCAATGCATGTATACCTTGGGTAGAGAAATTTCTCTACCCAAGGGGCATGCTTGGCCACCCTAGGAAGCTATAAAGGCTATCCTAGCAGTTGCAATCAAGTGTGGGCGAAATTTGCACTTTGCCCCCTGAAGTTTCGGTAAAGTGTATTTTTGCCCCAAAATTTATTTATTTTGCACAATTAAGTCCAAATATTTTTCAAAAGAGGTATACTATTATTTTAAAGTATTTTTATGTTTCCAAATCATTTCAAAGTTAATAAGGTCATATGAGATAATTTAATTTCCCATTTTTACACAAAGTCACTTAATTTTTCGAAATAAGATATAACACATAAAATTGCATTAAAAAATTATCCAATAAAATATGATGAAAAATGTATTAAATTAACGGGGCGTTACAATCCTCCCTCCTTAAAAGAATTTGGTCCCCAAATTCGATTGTGGAATTCAGAATGTCTGGGTTAGAAAGCGTCACTTTCAAATGACAACATTCTAATCGGGGCAGAATAGATGGACAATGAGTCCGTACTTAGAATCACATCAAAACCTAGGGCCAGAAATGTGTTTAGATCTGCAAAAATAACTTTTTCCTAATCTTGACCTTGCATACCTTGAGAACCAAACTCGGTATAAATGAGGTTTCTAACGAAGTATGAGCCTTCAACTCATAGGGTAAATTTCCTACCATACTTTATTGGAACTATACTATAATACTACGGATGAATGAGATGCTCCAACATCAAATAAAACTCTACATGGTTGCCCAGGAATATAAATTTTACCTTCCACTGCGACATACCCATTTGGCTCATAAAGCTCCTCTCCAGTCATAGCAAAAGCTTTTCCGGGCAGCCCTGACTTTGGTGCTTTTGCATCCTGGGATGAACCTCCACTTCCCGAAGCTGATGTAACAGATGCTTTTGGGCAATTCTTAATGAAGTGGTCCAAACTTCCACACCTCAGACATTTTCCAGCCTTTCTATAACACTTAGGCTCCCCATGCCCCTTCGAGCCACAATAAGTGCAAGCTCCATTCGGTGTATTTCCCGAATTGTTCTGTTGCCAGTTATTCTGTTGAGGACCTTTCGAATTTCCTGAGTTCAAATCTCCTGTCCTTGGTACCTTCCCTGCGTTCTTCCCCAACTGCCAATTCTCCTGAGGAGACCTCGACTTCTTCTCCGAAAACTGAATATCATTGAGCTCAATCAACCCGTTCTCAACTCGTGTGGCTCTCTCCACCGCCTCAACGTACGATACCATGTTGTGAGAGAGAAGGGCTCGCTGGAGCTCTGGCCTCAAGCATTTTATGAATCTGCGAGTGCGACGGGGTTCATCTGTCATGAAGTGGGGAGCATAACGGACTAGTCTGGAGAAAACAGCCTCAAATTGCGGCACCCTCATACTTCCTTGCCTTAGAGCGTTGAATTGCTCCTCACGTTGTTCCCGAACAACAGGCGGAACATACTTGTCGTTGAACTCCTTCACAAAGTTCACCCAGGTCCTTTCTATTTGGTCCCGCTCCCAAACTATCTCCATCGTCTGCCACCAAGATCTAGCGGCATCCTCAAAGCGATAGGTGGCCAATGAAATTTTCAACGTGTCCGAATAGTCCAGGGCTCGGAAAATGTTTTCGATCTCAGCTAGCCAGGCTTCAGCCTTACGATCATCTGGCTCTCCAAGAAACTTGGGTGGTTGGAACCGTAGAAAACGCTCCAAAGTTTGGTCCAAGGCGGGTGGTGTTGGGGTTGGAGGCACGGCCCGTGCAGTGCCTTGCAGAGCTTGGGTGAATTTGACCAAAGCGGCAATGATGCGCTCAGCCTGATCAACGGGTGTTGTCACTGGTGGGACTACCGGTGCCCCCTCAGAAGGGTCAGAGGTAACCCGTCGGCTAGTACGACTATCAGCTCGATTGCCTGCCATCTGATCATGATAATGGCTCAGTAGCTAATCGAGACTCAACCCCAAAACCCCATGAAGTAACTAAATATAATCGAACCAAACTAAACATACGTCGCGTATTTTATTAACATGCCAAAATGTCAAGAACGATCTTAATACGAAACCCTATCAAACACTTAAGGCAAAAACAAAACAAATTCACATAATATATTATGCATGATGACCCAAAAGACTTAGAAAATGACTCAACATACGACTTCCGAGGATCCATGGCTCAATTTTAAAAACCAAAAGCTCTGATACCATCTGTGACGTCCCGCTCCCGGGTTGGGTCCAACGTGGCCCAACCCTGAGTTTGGGATCGCCCGGCGCGGGATAACCCATCAGAGTTGCTGAGCTTTTTTTTTTTTTGAAACATGATGACGAAAATAAAGCATGCGATAAATCCAATTTAAATTTAAAAGGCCCACTAGCTCCGTTATATACGGAGAAGGCCAAATATACGGTCATACGGGTAACCCCGCAAGCCTACGGAAAACATAAACACAATATTCAAAATACATCATTCAACCTTATAACAAGGTGACAACAAAAGTAGTAGAGTTGCGAAAGCAAGGTAAACAAAAGGGAGGACAATCCCTCAATGACTGACTGGATCCCGGGAACTGACTCAACCATTATAACTTGAGACTCCTGCATCTGAAAAGATTAATAAAAGAAACGCGTAAGTTGATCGTCCAACTTAGTGAGGCTGTGGTGCATTGTGCTTGAGACACATGGATGCAACATAATATATATCGTGAGCATATAAACGAATTTGGCATATATCACATTCTTAAAATCAAAGCATAGAGTTCAAACAACCAAGAGTTGTTGATGCCGTTCTCCACTTACCGTCCATCCTCATTCTGATGTCCATCCAAACTCACCGAGTAAGGAGCGACCTTACTATCTGAAATGCATCGACATGTCTTTGCCGGAGTTCGTCCTTACTCCCCAAGTGTTCCTCCCAACTTGGGTTGTAAGGCCAGGCCTACGGGTAACCGTGACAATCCTGCCGGCCCTTGCCGGCCAAGTTGCCATCGGGTCCATATACCAAACAAATAGGGCCCACACAAAATCGAAAACAAACGGAAACATATAGTCGGAAACAAACGGAACATAACATATCAAACATATTAACATATTATCAACATTTAACGATTCACCGAAAGCAATTCAAACATATAGCTGGGTGAACATATTCGCAACTAAGTAGATCTAGATTCGGTGTAACATGTATTAGAATAATCATGTTGATCTGATAAGTGATTCATACAAGTCAGCCTATTACTAACATACATAAGGTAACTAGCATAGCACGTGATGTTCTAGTTATTTACAACCTAGTTACATGCTTAGACTCGACCTACTAGTATATCGGACTAACACACGAATGAACACAGCGCTCACCTGTTCTGCTTACGGTTCTCGAAAGTTTCTCGGTAGAACGGCGATTCCAGGTCCTGTACATATTTACGTAACGTTTAAGGATCTAAACTCGAACAAGAACTTATGATTGACTAAAGAAATACTTTAGTCGCAATTATAGTCGGGTCATGGACGAAATGAGACCATGATCCAACTTAAACTAGTTAACCCGATTTAGGGGTTCATAGAGCTACGTTGTATGGAAAGCCCCGAATAAGGATTTATAAAAATCCAAGAAAATTCTTTAATAATAGGCATTCATTTAATTTGAGTAAATCAAAGTTTATTTTAAAATTACTTTTTTTTTTTAAATTTTGAAAACTTTATTTATTTATTAATTTTATTTTCGGATTAATTAAATTTAGAAAATCATTTAATCAAAACTATTTTGTTTTATTTTCAAATTATTTATTTCCCGAAAATTATTATTCAAAATTATTTTATTTTATTTTTCCAAATTATGGATTATTTTTAATTAAGAATTAAAGTTCCCATGAAATTATTTCATTTTATTTAACCTTCTTTTCTTTTTCAAAATTATCCAAGTAATATATTTATTTTCAAAAATATATTTATTATTTAAATTAAATAAATATCTATTTTCCAAAAAAAAATTTGATTTATATTTATATCTTAGAAAATAATTAATTAAAATTATTTAATTTTTTTTTCAAAATTTAATGTTAAATAATTATTAAAAAAATTATTTTCATATTTACAAATTTATTTTTAAATTTAGTTATTAATTTTCAAAATTATTTCTAAGTTTATTTTATTATCTAGAATTTTATTCTATTTAATTTTCAGAAATACATATTTCTAAATACTTATTATTAAATATATTTCAAACTCTTTTCATTTTAAAATAATTCTTCTTATTAAAAAAAATTTAATATTTTCAGAATATATACTTAAAAATCATTTCAATAATTTCTATATTTATTTTATAATTTTATTATGTAGTATTATTATTTTCAAGATTAAATGTTAAATCATTATTAAATTATTTTTAATAATTATAAATTTTATTTTTAGAATTCATTTATAAATTTACAAAATTATTTTTTTGATTTATTAAATTCTTATTTTCTCAAATTTATTCTATTCTATTTTAAGAATTTAGTATTAAAAGATAGGTTTCAAAATATTTTATTTATGTAAATAATTTTTCTATTTTTCAATTAATAATAATGATTATTTAGGAAAGTATTAAAACTATTTTTTCAATTTATGAATTTATTTTCGGAATTTAATTATATATAAAAATATATTTTCTTTCTTTTTCTTTTCTTTTCTTTTCTTTTTTTTTTCTTTTTTTTTTCTAATGTGGACTGGCCCTAGTGGGCCAGCCCACAAACAGGCCCTAGTGGCCTGTTGCTGTAAAAGCAACAGGCCAGGGTCTGTTGCTTGTGCAACAGGCCCAAAAGTGGGTCTGTTGCACATGCAACAGACCCGTGCATGGGCTGCAACCGGGTGCAGCGGCCGGAGGTGGGGTGGCTCCGGCCACCCCATCGGAAAAATGCATATACACCTCATATTTTTTAGATTTACATAAATAGCCCCAAACAAATAATAAAACTTTCTAACACCCAAAAATTTCACAAATTTCAATTCTTTCACAAGAATCTTATAGATCTATAATATGACATATTCTTTTAAAATTTAACACAAGTAATCTTTGAGAATAAAATACCTTTTGTTTTTAAAATATCCAAATATTATTTTCATGGAGAAAGAATAGATCTATAAAAATCTCAACAAAATCAACTATCAAACTTCATATAAATATAAACCTTTTTTTAAACCCAAATTACAATCATCAATAAATCTGAAAATTAAAGTTATTATATAAACTAAAGTTTTATAAAGTGTTTCAAAATCATTCTCATTAACATAGGAGTTAGGGTTTTCTAACAAAAATAAAATTACACTTATAAAAGAGTTTTGAGGTTACCCACTCCTTGCAAGAGGTTCCGGTGGCGGGTGGGTGGCGGTCCGACGTCGGTGGTTCGGCAGCGATGGTGGTGGTCCGGTGGCGGTGCTACGGCAGCGATGGTGAGGTCCGGTGGCGGTGCTACGGCGGCGGCAGTGAGGTCCGGTGGCGGTGGTGGTTTCTCCTTCCACTTCCTTCACTTTCTCACACTAACTTTCACTCTTCTCACACACTCTCTTTTCTCTCTAATCTAACTTAACTATGAAAACTAAAGTGCAAATAGGGTGAAGAAAATCTGAAAATGAGTGTTTAAAGGTGTTTAAATACACCTTGAGAAGATATGAGACATAATTAGTCTTCAAAAACCAATCAATGCATGTATACCTTGGGTAGAGAAATTTCTCTACCCAAGGGGCATGCTTGGCCACCCTAGGAAGCTATAAAGGCTATCCTAGCAGTTGCAATCAAGTGTGGGCGAAATTTGCACTTTGCCCCCTGAAGTTTCGGTAAAGTGTATTTTTGCCCCAAAATTTATTTATTTTGCACAATTAAGTCCAAATATTTTTCAAAAGAGGTATACTATTATTTTAAAGTATTTTTATGTTTCCAAATCATTTCAAAGTTAATAAGGTCATATGAGATAATTTAATTTCCCATTTTTACACAAAGTCACTTAATTTTTCGAAATAAGATATAACACATAAAATTGCATTAAAAAATTATCCAATAAAATATGATGAAAAATGTATTAAATTAACGGGGCGTTACATAACGAAGGGGTCAGAAAGAAACGAATTAGCGAATTAAGAAAATCCTAAAAGATCACTTCATCAGAATAATAGAAAGAAAAAGATCTCACCTTTTCAGCGTAAAGAGAAGCTCGCTGAAATTTCTCCAAAGGATCCTTATGAAGAAGCTTATTAAGATCGCGAGTAAGAACGCCAGACAAAAGAATACGGGTCGCCTTATCGACCGCATTCTCGTTATTATCATGAATAAGAGAATCCTTCTCGGAATAACCAGCGGCCCTCCTTCCCTCTAAATGATCCTCGATCATTTCGACCAGAGTAGGATTTGGATGTTTATCCCCGAGTAAAGAAAGGTCGTCACCAGAACGTCCATAGTAGCTCATCTTCCTGTTAGCTGGATTATTAGATGGATGAGGCATTGACCAGCTGCGACATCCTCGAATACCCAAAGAGGTTCTAAGATGAAGCGGAGGGTAACCGGGTCCCATGCCCTGACGAATAGGGGACTCACGTGAAGAATCCGGAGATTCCTCTCTATTCTCCTCGGATTCGTGACCCAACTCCAATTTCCTTTTTCGAGACGCCCTCTGCTCGATAGGATTATTCTCCACTGGCTTGGAAGATTTCGACAGCACCATTTTTCCCTTCGAAGAATGTCGGGAGTTTTCTACCATATGAGCTGAAAAAGAAACAAAATAAAGTTAATTTCTCCATATAAAAAGTATAGTGACAATACTAAAGATCAAATAAAATGCTAACCTAGAGGTTCAGATGATGAACTGATGGGAAAATTATGGACACTTAACCCCGCCTTACGAAGAAAAGATTCCCCAATCAGAAGAGCGCTTTGATATTTGTTTGTACGCATCTCGGGAATCTCAGTGATAAACTGTACATCGTCAGGAACAAGTTCACCAGTCGGTGAGCGACCTCCAGGAATCCAACTGGAACCATGATCCCACGAGAAAGGCGTGGTCGAACCATCCGCCAAACGGAGATTAGACGGAGGACGAACAAAGAAGAAATGAGATTTCCATGAGGGATTACTAGTAACCGGAGCATCAAAGATTGCTCGGCTAGGCCGCTGACTAGCGAAGAAATATCCACGGTTTGAAGAACTAGAAATATTAAAACGAAAAAGTTGCGTAAAGTTACGGAAAGAAGGTTTAAATCCCTTTGCAATCATCAGAACGGAAAAACAAACCACGAAAGCAACAGAATTTGGAACCAGTTGTGTCAAGCACACGCTGAAAGTTTTTAGAACTTCCAGAAAAAGGGGAGACAAAGGAAGACGCAGTCCGCTATTAAAGTGAGCCGTATAAAAGGCTCGACATCCCTCCGGTGGAGAAGTGACCCTATCAGTAGGGGAAGGAAGAATTATTTCAGAACCTTCCGGAAAATATTTGGTATAGTTATTCACGACTTCAGGGAATGTTTCCTCTGTATATGCGCAAGCTACATCCTCAATTGGTTCAGAAATCTGAGGAACAGTACCTTTGCCCTTTTTGGCTCGGGCAGCTACATCCGCATCGGAAAGGATTCGTACCTTGTAAGTATCTTCTACAGGGATAACAAGGTCAGATACCGTAGTTTGTTCACCCAGAGGATTAGAATGTAACTCCTCCTCGTTATCAGGGGCGATGATCTCTCTAGGAGAAGAAGAAGATCTTCTTACGGAAGCCATCTATATTCTAGTTCTCGGAAGAAGAAGGTCGATGAAAGGAAAATTTTATACGACGAACGACCAAACTAGAAAATGACTGCGATCTAAAAGCAAATATAAAAGAGAAATGGCAAACTCGAAAGTCACCTATTTATAAGGAAATGAGAAAAGACGTTTCGAACTCATCGCAGCTACTCAAATTCCCGCCAAAAACGGAAGGATACAAAAAGCCTCCTGAATAGACGCGTGGCGATCCATAATTAGACAGAAGAAACGACTATCTATGATACGTAGCACTCTTTTCCTTACTTAAGATTTTTTCCCACTGGGTTTTTTCTTAAGTAAGGTTTTTAACGAGGCTCCGTTCATAGAAAAGAAACAGTCGACCAGATTTATCTACTTCTACGAGCTCCTATTATCTATACGCTCGAAGAAGTGAGGGAGTACTGATGGGGGCTATTTCGCACCCTACATACTGATCAGATCGAACAAAGATTATAAGATCGATTCGACCAATTATAAAGGATCGGGATCTTCTTACAGACCCTGCCAAATGCCGCTCGCTCCGAGTAAAGATTATACTCCGGACCCAAGAAGGACAGTTGGGCCGAGTCCAAGCAGGACTATGATTCCTTGTAATACTAGGTTTAGCGTAATATATATACCTAGTTATTCATTGTATGAAAGGGGGGGGGGGACGAATTCTCTTAATTCTGAGATTACACAAGAATACATTAATAGAACTCAATAATATCCATTATTATTGCAGAATTCTACATTCATATTGGAGTATTCTTAATTTTGTTAATGGTTTTACTTCTTGCCTTTGATTATTGCTTTTCTTTGTAAACGATCCATCCAGAATAAAGTAACAGAGCCCAATATACTGAATAATTCAATATCCAAAACCCCGATATCACAAATTCACTGATATTAAATTAACCTGACGAAAAACGGTTAAATCACCACGCTAATATATGCCACCAACCGGCTGAAAACATGCACCCAATACCGATATGTTGGCCTTTCGACCAATGGGGCATGGACATTGTAGGACCATTTCCAACAGCCAGATCCAAGAAAGCTTACGTCCTGGTCGCTGTTGAATACTTCAGCAAATGGATAGAATGTATTGCCCTTGCCCGGATAACTCAGTTCCAAGTGATTAACTTTCTTTGGAAATTCATAGTGTGTCGATTCGGCATCCCGAGAATTTTGATTTCTGACAATGGAACCCAATTCGCGGGAAAACAAGTAATTGAATGGTGTTCGAACTTAGGAATTCAGCAAAACTTTACCTCGGTCGGGCATCCTAGAGCGAACGGACAAACCGAGGTAGCAAATCGAGAAATAATAAAGTCTTTGGAAAAAAGATTAGGAGCAGCCAAAGGAAAATGGCTCGACGAACTCCCAGGAGTACTTTGGGCCAATCGAACCACGATCAGAACTTCAACAGGGGAGACACCATTCAGTCTAGTGTATAGCTCAGAAGCCGTTATTCCTGTTGAAACATTAATCCCAACACCGAGGATTGAAATGTACAATGACCAGGAAAACAAAAAAACGAGAGAAAATGATAATGATTTAACCGAAGCACTGAGAGAAAAAGCAGCAATACATTTGCAAGCCACTAAATCAAATATGGAAAAGGCTTACAATCAAAAGGTACGCATTCGGACCTTCAAAGAAGGGGATTTGGTTTTGAAAAAGGTAGAAGTATCCAAGCATGTGGGAAAGTTACAACAGAATTGGGATGGACCTTACATTGTCATTGGTGTCGGAAAGAAAGGTTCATACAAAATTGCACACATGGACGGAACAGCCTTACCAAGAACCTGGAATGCAGTCAACCTTAGAAAATACTATGGTAAATAAGTTTAATAGATCATGCTGTTTTACTTTGTTTTATTTCATAAGTTTTATTCTTTGTAATAAATGGCTTTAGCCTACAATCTGAATATCAACAAAGATTTTTTAGCAAAACTAAGTAAAGATTGAGAATAAATCGATTTGATTCGGTAAACACTCCTTGCATTTCTACGATAAGTATTGGTTAAATTCAGAATACGAACGAGTTGAGTATACATTGATCCGCTCAATAAACACTCCTCGATTCATTTACGACGATTTAAAGACTTTTGGTATTAAAAACCTAAGTCCCAATAAAACGAGTCGAGTATACATTGATCCGCTCAATAAACACTCCTCGATTATATTTCTACGAGAAAAAGACTTTTGGTATTAAAAACCTAAGTCCCAATAAAATGAGTCGAGTATACATTGATCCGCTCAATAAACACTCCTCGATTATATTTCTACGAGAAAAAGACTTTTGGTATTAAAAACCTAAGTCCCAATAAAACGAGTCGAGTATACATTGATCCGCTCAATAAACACTCCTCGATTATATTTCTACGAGAAAAACACTTTTGGTATTAAAAACCTAAGTCCCAATAAAACGAGTCGAGTATACATTGATCCGCTCAATAAACACTCCTCGATTATATTTCTACAAGACAAAGACTTATTGGTAAGAAAACCTATGTCTAAATAAAAACGAGTCGAGTATACATTGATCCGCTCAATAAACACTCCTCGATAATTTCTAACGACAAAAAAGACTTTTGGTAAGAAAACCTAAGTCTAAACAGATAACGAGTCGAGTATACATTGATCCGCTCAATAAACACTCCTCGATAAGTTTCGACGATCAACAGACTTCTGGTATTAAAAACCTAAGTCTAAACAAATAACGAGTCGATTATACATTGATCCGCTCAAGAAACACTCCTCGATCATTTCTAACGACAAAAAGACTTTTTGGTATAAAAACCTAATTCTAAACAAATAACGAGTCGAGTATACATTGATCCGCTCAATAAACACTCCTCGATCATTTCTAACGACGAACAGACTTCTGGTATTAAAAACCTAAGTCTAAAACAAATAACGAGTCGAGTATACATTGATCCGCTCAATAAACACTCCTCGATCATTTCTAACGACGAACAGACTTCTGGTATTAAAAAACTAAGTCTAAACAAATAATGAGTCGAGTACACATTGATCCGCTCAATAAACACTCCTCGATAGATTTTAACGAAAAAAGGACTTTTGGTATGAAAAACCTAAGTCTGAACTAAAGGAGTTAAGTAAACATTGATCCGCTCAATAAACACTCCTAAATGACAATCACAAATAAGATTTAATATAACAACACGAAGAATGCAAGGAATATAATTTTATTGATCTTTTTACGTGTAAAAGAGTTACAAAAGCTTGATTACAAAAGCCTATTTACGATTACATTTGTCTATATAAATGGCTTTAGCCTACAATTTGAATATCAACAAAGATTTTTTAGCAAAATTAAGTAAAGATTGAGTATAAATCGATTTGATTCGGTAAACACTCCTTGCATTTCTACGATAAGTATTGGTTAAATTCAGAATACGAACGAGTTGAGTATACATTGATCAGCTCAATAAACACTCCTCGATTCATTTACGACGATTTAAAGACTTTTGGTATTAAAAACCTAAGTCCCAATAAAACGAGTCGAGTATACATTGATCCGTTCAATAAACACTCCTCGATTATATTTCTACGAGAAAAAGACTTTTGGTATTAAAAACCTAAGTCCCAATAAAACGAGTCGAGTATACATTGATCCGCTCAATAAACACTCCTCGATTATATTTCTACGAGAAAAAGACTTTTGGTATTAAAAACCTAAGTCCCAATAAAACGCGTCGAGTATACATTGATCCGCTCAATAAACACTCCTCGATTATATTTCTACAAGACAGAGACTTATTGGTAAGAAAACCTAAGTCTAAATAAAAACGAGTCGAGTATACATTGATCCGCTCAATAAATACTCCTCGATCATATTTCTACGAGAAAAAGACTTTTGGTATTAAAAACCTAAGTCCCAATAAAACGAGTCGAGTATACATTGATCCGCTCAATAAACACTCCTCGATTATATTTCTACGAGAAAAAGACTTTTGGTATTAAAAACCTAAGTCCCAATAAAACGCGTCGAGTATACATTGATCCGCTCAATAAACACTCCTCGATTATATTTCTACAAGACAGAGACTTATTGGTAAGAAAACCTAAGTCTAAATAAAAACGAGTCGAGTATACATTGATCCGCTCAATAAATACTCCTCGATCATATTTCTACGAGAAAAAGACTTTTGGTATTAAAAACCTAAGTCCCAATAAAACGAGTCGAGTATACATTGATCCGCTCAATAAACACTCCTCGATTATATTTCTACGAGAAAAAGACTTTTGGTATTAAAAACCTAAGTCCCAATAAAACGCGTCGAGTATACATTGATCCGCTCAATAAACACTCCTCGATTATATTTCTACAAGACAGAGACTTATTGGTAAGAAAACCTAAGTCTAAATAAAAACGAGTCGAGTATACATTGATCCGCTCAATAAATACTCCTCGATCATATTTCTACGAGAAAAAGACTTTTGGTATTAAAAACCTAAGTCCCAATAAAACGAGTCGAGTATACATTGATCCGCTTAATAAACACTCCTCGATTATATTTCTACAAGACAAAGACTTATTGGTAAGAAAACCTAAGTCTAAATAAAAACGAGTCGAGTATACATTGATCCGCTCAATAAACACTCCTCGATAATTTCTAACGACAAAAAAGACTTTTGGTAAGAAAACCTAAGTCTAAACAGATAACGAGTCGAGTATACATTGATCCGCTCAATAAACACTCCTCGATAAGTTTCGACGATCAACAGACTTCTGGTATTAAAAACCTAAGTCTAAACAAATAACGAGTCGATTATACATTGATCCGCTCAAGAAACACTCCTCGATCATTTCTAACGACAAAAAGACTTTTTGGTATAAAAACCTAATTCTAAACAAATAACGAGTCGAGTATACATTGATCCGCTCAATAAACACTCCTCGATCATTTCTAACGACGAACAGACTTCTGGTATTAAAAACCTAAGTCTAAAACAAATAACGAGTCGAGTATACATTGATCCGCTCAATAAACACTCCTCGATCATTTCTAACGACGAACAGACTTCTGGTATTAAAAAACTAAGTCTAAACAAATAATGAGTCGAGTACACATTGATCCGCTCAATAAACACTCCTCGATAGATTTTAACGAAAAAAGGACTTTTGGTATGAAAAACCTAAGTCTGAAGTAAAGGAGTTAAGTAAACATTGATCCGCTCAATAAACACTCCTAAATGACAATCACAAATAAGATTTAATATAACAACAGGAAGAATGCAAGGAATATAATTTTATTGATCTTTTTACGTGTAAAAGAGTTACAAAAGCTTGATTACAAAAGCCTATTTACGATTACATTTGTCTATATAAATGGCTTTAGCCTACAATTTGAATATCAACAAAGATTTTTTAGCAAAATTAAGTAAGGATTGAGTATAAATCGATTTGATTCGGTAAACACTCCTTGCATTTCTACGATAAGTATTGGTTAAATTCAGAATACGAACGAGTTGAGTATACATTGATCAGCTCAATAAACACTCATCGATTCATTTACGACGATTTAAAGACTTTTGGTATTAAAAACCTAAGTCCCAATAAAACGAGTCGAGTATACATTGATCCGTTCAATAAACACTCCTCGATTATATTTCTACGAGAAAAAGACTTTTGGTATTAAAAACCTAAGTCCCAATAAAACGAGTCGAGTATACATTGATCCGCTCAATAAACACTCCTCGATTATATTTCTACGAGAAAAAGACTTTTGGTATTAAAAACCTAAGTCCCAATAAAACGCGTCGAGTATACATTGATCCGCTCAATAAACACTCCTCGATTATATTTCTACAAGACAGAGACTTATTGGTAAGAAAACCTAAGTCTAAATAAAAACGAGTCGAGTATACATTGATCCGCTCAATAAATACTCCTCGATCATATTTCTACGAGAAAAAGACTTTTGGTATTAAAAACCTAAGTCCCAATAAAACGAGTCGAGTATACATTGATCCGCTCAATAAACACTCCTCGATTATATTTCTACGAGAAAAAGACTTTTGGTATTAAAAACCTAAGTCCCAATAAAACGCGTCGAGTATACATTGATCCGCTCAATAAACACTCCTCGATTATATTTCTACAAGACAGAGACTTATTGGTAAGAAAACCTAAGTCTAAATAAAAACGAGTCGAGTATACATTGATCCGCTCAATAAATACTCCTCGATCATATTTCTACGAGAAAAAGACTTTTGGTATTAAAAACCTAAGTCCCAATAAAACGAGTCGAGTATACATTGATCCGCTCAATAAACACTCCTCGATTATATTTCTACGAGAAAAAGACTTTTGGTATTAAAAACCTAAGTCCCAATAAAACGAGTCGAGTATACATTGATCCGCTTAATAAACACTCCTCGATTATATTTCTACAAGACAAAGACTTATTGGTAAGAAAACCTAAGTCTAAATAAAAACGAGTCGAGTATACATTGATCCGCTCAATAAACACTCCTCGATAATTTCTAACGACAAAAAGACTTTTGGTAAGAAAACCTAAGTCTAAACAGATAACGAGTCGAGTATACATTGATCCGCTCAATAAACACTCCTCGATAAGTTTCGACGATCAACAGACTTCTGGTATTAAAAACCTAAGTCTAAACAAATAACGAGTCGAGTATACATTGATCCGCTCAATAAACACTCCTCGATCATTTCTAACGACAAAAAGACTTTTTGGTATAAAAACCTAAGTCTAAACAAATAACGAGTCGAGTATACATTGATCCGCTCAATAAACACTCCTCGATCATTTCTAACGACGAACAGACTTCTGGTATTAAAAACCTAAGTTTAAAACAAATAACGAGTCGAGTATACATTGATCCGCTCAATAAACACTCCTCGATCATTTCTAACGACGAACAGACTTCTGGTATTAAAAACCTAAGTCTAAAACAAATAATGAGTCGAGTATACATTGATCCGCTCAATAAACATTCCTCGATCATTTCTAACGACGAACAGACTTCTGGTATTAAAAACCTAAGTCTAAACAAATAACGAGTCGAGTACACATTGATCCGCTCAATAAACACTCCTCGATAGATTTTAACGAAAAAAGGACTTTTGGTATGAAAAACCTAAGTCTGAACTAAAGGAGTTAAGTAAACATTGATCCGCTCAATAAACACTCCTAAATGACAATCACAAATAAGATTTAATATAACAACATGAAGAATGCAAGGAATATAATTTTATTGATCTTTTTACGTGTAAAAGAGTTACAAAAGCTTGATAACAAAGCCTATTTACGATTACATTTGTCTATATAAAATGATCCTACACTATGGACCAGCAATCTTCACGACAATGTCCAAGGAAACATCAATCTCCTCCCTAGTACCTCGACGATTATGAACGACCACCTAAGAAGCATGCTGCTCAGGATGGTCGACTTCTTTAGTTCGATGGCCAGGCTCTGAAGATCGAATGTTCTTCCATATGAAATGAGCATTACCAGCCAGATAACAGGCAATACTCATTCACCCACAACAAGATACTGCTTTTACTTTAAAGGTAAAACATTTTACTCTAGAGCAGCATCTCTTCGGGGCGGTCGCGAAACAGTAAACTTACCAGCGCACCCCAGTAGTCTATCACTCCTGAGGTAACATCCAAGAGCGAGGGTGACTGGCAAGCATGAACCCTCCATGTGCAAATAGAAACCACGGACCTCAAATCTGTGAAAACAACATTTGAGGCCTCATGGGACCCGTTAGTACAAGGTAGGGCTTCCATGGGACCCGTCAGTACAAGGCAAGTGAAATTTAAGCCATTGTGATATAAATCACGATAATGTGATTTTTTGAATATTATGGGATCAGAAGGCAAAATGAAATCTAAGGAAACTAAGATCTCCATCTGTTCTGAATACAAGATAAGGAAACTGCCTACTTATTTATAGGCACTCGTGAAAAAATCCTACGGCTGATAGGAATTTGATCAAGGGACGAAAATGCGACCCTTTGACTCCCCGAAATAAATGCAAGTAAGTTGGAACGGCACCCGTCTGATCAACCCAACCAGTCGATAACAGAAGAATCTGCAGATCGAAGCGATCAATATAATGATCCAAGAAGGCTTAAAGTAGCCCCGGATCAGAAAGGTCTGCACGATCAATATGATGGTCGCTCGACAGAAAAATTTAAAAATCCTCAACAAAGGTATGAAAGTTTAAACCGTTGAAGAAAGGATACTTGCTCGACTGGAGATAAGAAGACAAAATCTTCCACCATACAAGGGTCGTCACTGCCTCATACATCCTATGGGGATTACTAAGTTAGCCATACAAGAAATCCATTTGGAATACAAGAAATCTGACATGGAAATCAGGAGAATAGCCGTTATTTCTCAAGATTCCAAAATAGTCACTACCTAATGTTCCAAAGAATTGCTGAAGGAGGTCTGAACAAGATGGATCTGGATAATAATTCTACGATTTTCAATTCCTCCCATATCAAAGCAATGATATATTGATACACTGGTTGCTTTATTTGAAAAACAAGAAACGGACAAACACTGAAGAGAAACATGAATCTTGAGAGATTATCTAGAGCAATTTTGCAGTTTCAGAAAAAAGAAGAGCAGAGCTCAACAAAAGGACGTCTTTAAATAAGATGTCTTTAACTAAAAGACAAATTTGTAAAGAACTGATCGAACAGCGACGACAAAATTGAGAATTTATTTATTTCGATTAGATATCTACACGACTTCTGGGAGACCATAAGGAACCTTGCTCGATTGATCATCGTTCTTACACTTCATTTTGAAAGGATTTGATTTGCAGTCCAAAACGTTGTAACATTCAGTTACTTAAACGTCGCTCAAAGCTACATTTTCAAAGACTAGACGTCCTCCCAGAAGACCAACATGAGATAAGTATACTAATCTATATCTCTTACTTCAAGGAAAGTTATATTCATACATAAACAACAAAATATGCATAACAAAATATATCTACGGATTAAAATAGATCAAGGCATTGATCTAACTATTCATAAATTTCGGGCACATCATTTTCGCCCAAAAGACTTCACAAAAAAAGTTGGGCACTAAAAAAAAAAAAAAAAAAAGAAACAGTCCAAGGCCTGTCAGGTCGAACTGATCACTACGAAGAGCCGTCAACAGGCCGACTAGCAGAAACAGTCTTCCGAGGAGTCAAGTTACCGGCAAACGCCATCAACTCCTCCTGACGCTTGAGATAGCCTGCATCATAACCTTCTTCATAGGCCTGCCTGCGAGACTCCTCTGCTAAGACGACAGCCTGAACTAAATCACTTTTTTCTTTTTCAAGAACAACTTTGTCAGCCTCTAATTTTTGGAGATCATCTTGGGCAAGCTGCAGTTGTAACGACAACCCTGCGGCTTTAGCTTTCTCTGACTCCAACTGACTTTGATGAGCTCCCTTACTATTCCACAGTTCGTCATTCTGCACACCCAGCTGAAGTGCAAAATATTTGGCCTAGAAAGAAAAAAGAGTAAGAAAAACCGCCATACAACAAGGCATTCAAGGTAAAAGCAGGAAAAGTAATCAAAATATGTTTACCTGCTCACATATCTTCACCAGAGATTGAACAAGGCGAATATTGGGGGTACCCTCTAATTTCCTCAACTCGCCAGGCAAAATAGTGCTCATGCCTAAGTCCCAGGATAAAGCATCAGGTTCAACAGAACCAGGAAATTCGCAAGTCAAAGAAATACCGTCGGAACGAGGATTCTCCGACAAAAGAATGTCCTTAACTTGCTCAAGGACACAACGATCATCTAATAGACAAGGAGATTCCCTCTCGTCGGGACTAACTGATCTCTCCTTGCCCGAAGCAGAAATAGTGGTTCGACGACCAGACCTCGACCCTATCCGACCTCCAGAAGGTCCACCAGATTCGAAAGAAGTAGTCACCACAGTAGTATCATTAAACAGATAATCAGGGCAATCCTGCAAAATAGATTGTGTTGTGGAAGGATTGACAAAAGAGCCCTCACCAACTTGGCTTTCGCCGACGAGCGGGGCAGTAGAAGTAGAAAAAGGAAGGGAATTAACAAAATCACCTCCCTGAAAAACATGGTCAAAGGAAGAAACAGGCATATCAAAATTCTGGTCCACGTTGGATGAATCACCGAAAGCCATCCGACCAGGGGAAGGCCTACTCCCTACTTCAGTAGAAGAAGAAAAAATTGGGTGTACAAAAGACGAACTAATTACGGAAAAGGTGTGGAAGAAACGATAGGAGAGTCAATCATCGACCTCGAAGTAGAAGATGAACGAGGAGGATTCATCGAGGACACCTCTGTTCGAGACCTTTTTGGTCTGGCATCCCTAGCGCCCTCGCGAGAAGGTCGCTTCGAAGTATTACCGAAAAGGTTACTCATGGTCGGATTGTTGAAAATTATAAATTAGATATCGAGAAAGCTTATCGACCTTCTGATGAAAGAATATTCTGATTATAGCAAAATGGATAGCGGTAAAAAGCAAGTGAAGTATTTACCCTTTGTATTTATACTCTACGAAAAGACGCGATAGACCAAAAGAAAGGGCGCTAGACACAGAGATTGCTTGGGAATAACCACTAGAATTTGAAACGACATACGCATAATGATTACGACCGAGTTAATGACTTGTCTGAATTATTACAGAGAACACGAAAGGACGTGACTGACAGAATACCAAACGTTTATTACAAAGGGATAAAAGTGTAAAATTAAACATAGTCCTATAATAGATAATTACAAAAACATTTTATAGATCAACATATCATGCAGTCTGATCGTTCTTCGGAATCTCCTGTTCGCTAACGGCGTCTCCTTCTTCGGCTGGATCAGGAACCTCTTCCTCTTCCTCTCGGTCGATAAAATTGTCGTCAAGCTCATCATTAACATCAGAAGGAGAAATCGGCAATGGATTCCCGAACTCTTTTACAAGGTGAGCCAAAGGAAATTTTTGATATTCGACGTCTGGAAGCTCGGAAGGAGAGTATACTTCGCCATAATGATTTAACCTAATATGTGCCCTTTTAAAATATTCTTCTCGACGATCCTCGATCATCTCAAAAGCAACCAACTGATGAACCGACTTCCTGAAAGTAGTTTCTAGAAGCGGACCTACCATTTGGTGCACCAACGCCGTATGAACGGGAGAATTAAGGAATTCCCGAATCACTCTTTCATCACGACTTTTGCCATATCGATCTCTAAGTCCACTAAGAGGAGTATCCTTCTCGTACTCAACCAAAGAAGCTTGAAGTCCCGATACTTGGGATTCTAACTCGCTAATTCGAGCAGCACTCTGAAATTGAAGCTCCTCTAACTTTTTGGCCATTTGATTAGCTTGTTCTTGAGCATGGGAAACCTCTAGAATCCTGTTTACAATCTCTTAGTCTTCGGTCCCCGTAGCCCTAGTCTCTATGGCCGGAACGGAAACAGACATTGATGGACCCACCTCTGAACCAGAATACTTATGAAGCAAGACTTTGTTTTTCTCTTCCAGGAATTCACACTGTTGCTTCCAGAGAGCAGTTTCATAGGCATACGAGGCTAAACAAGTCTTAGTCTGAAGAAGTAAAAGATAAGACAAAAGATAAGTTAGTAAGCTAAGAAGATCTGTGAAGGAAGATATTCTATAAGGTAAGCTTAAAAGTGGGTTACCTTTTCGGCATAAAGAGAAGCTCGCTGAAATTTCTCCAGAGGATCCTTATGAAGAAGCTTATTCAAATCACGAGTAAAAACACTGGACAAAAGAACACGGGTTGCCTTATCGACCGCGTTCTCACTATCATCATGAACAAGTGAATCCTTTTCGGAGTAACCAGCGGCCCTCTTTCCTTCTAAATGATCCTCGATCATTTCAACCAAAGTAGATTTCGGATGATTGTCTCCGAGTAAAGAAAGATCGTTACCAGAACGATCATAGTAACTCCTCTTTCTATTAACTGGATTAGTAGCAGGATGAGGCATCGACCAGCTACGACATCCACAAATACCCAAAGAGGTTCTAAGCTGAAGAGGGGGATAACCGGATCCTGTCCCCTGACGAATAGGAGATCCTCGAGAAGAGTCTGGAGATTCCTCTCCATTCCCCTCAGACTCATTACTCAACTCCAGCTTCCTATTCCATGACGCCCTCTGCTCGATAGGAACGTTTTCTATGGATTTGGAAGATTTGGACAGCACCATCTTTCCCTTCGAAGAATGTCGGGAATTTTCTACCATATGGGCTGAGGAAGAAACAAGATTAAAAACAGATTCTCGGTAAAAAAGATATCACCACATCATTAAGCTGTACTAAAAATGCTTACCAAGTGATTCAGATGAAGAACTGATCGGAAAATTATGAGCGCTTAATCCCGCTTTACGTAGGAAAGTTTCCCCGATCAGAAGGGCACTCTGATACTTGGTGGCACGCATAACGGGGATTTCACCAACAAACTGAGCATCATCTGGAATGAGTTCACCGGTCGGTAAGCGACCTCCGGGAACCCAACTAGAACCATGATCCCATGAGAAGGGCATGGTCGAACCTTCCGCCGAACGAATAGAAGGTGGGGACGAACAAAAAAGAAGTGAGATTTCCAAGAAGGATTGCTAGAAACTGGGGAATCAAAAATTGCACGACTGGGCCTCTGACTAGCAAAGAAATATCCACGGTTTGAAGAACTAGAAATATTGAAACGAAATAATTGTGTGAAATTGCGAAAAGAAGGTTTGAACCCTTTCGCGATCATCAAGACAGAAAAACAAACCACGAAGGCCACATAATTTGGAACTAATTGTGTCAAGGAAACACTATATACTTTTAAAATTTCAAGAAAAAGGGGAGACAAAGGAAGACGCAGACCACTATTAAAATGGGCCGTGTAAAAGGCTCGACATCCTTCCGGTGGAGATGTAACTCTATCAGAAGGAGAAGGGAGAATTATTTCAGACCCCTCTGGAAAATATTTGGCATAATTATTCACGACCTCCGGAAAGGTGTCCGCCGTATAAGCGCAAGCTAGATCCTCAATTGGTTCAGAAATTTGAGGAGCAGTACCTTTGCCCTTTTTGGCTCGGGCAGCGACATCTGTATCGGAAAGAATTTGTACATTAAAGGTATCCTCAACAGGAACCGTAAATTCAAAAGCTCCAGTTTGCTCGCTTGAAGGATTAGAATGCAATTCTTCCTCGATAGAGGGAGCGACATTTTCTCTAGAAGTGGAAGAAGATCTTCTTAAAGAGGCCATGATTTTTGAATATCGGAGGATATAGGTCGATAAAAAGAAAGCTTTATATGATGAACGACTAAACAAGAAAATGACTACAAGCTATAAGGAAGTATAAAGGAAAAATGAGAAACTCAAAGGTCATCTATTTATACTGAGAGAGAAAAGACGTTTTGAACTCCTCACGGCCTATCACATTCCCGCCAAATAAGAAAAAGTGAAACGCCTCCCCCAAGGGGACACGTAGCGGTTCACAATTGGAACACAAGAACGACTATCTATGAGGCGTAGCACTCTTTTCCTTATTTAAGATTTTTTCCCACAGGGTTTTTTCTTAATTAAGGTTTTTAACGAGGCACAATTCATAGAAATCACAGTCGAAATTGACCTTCTACTTCTACGAGCTTCTACTACATATACGCTCGAAGAAGTGAGGGAGTACTGATGGGGGCTATTTCACACCCCTTATAATATTCGGATCGACTAAGAGATATCAGATCGGTTCGACCTTATAAGCTCGTTCGGGATCTTCTATCGACCCAATTAAAGACGACTCACCTTGGCGAACGAACTACAGTCCGGACTCAAGAAGGACTAATGGGCCGAGTCCTATTAGAATTATGTTTCCTTGTAACGCTAGGTTTAGTATGATATAAATACCTAGTTAATCATTGTATTAGACACATTCAATTTTACGGAGTTTATGCCTGCATAATAGCATAATCCCAAATAATACAAGAAGAATCACTGATTCACCAGATTCATACTGTCCTTTTTGTGTTGATTGTTGATTGTCTATATTGCTAATTACTTCCTTTGCATAGTTCTTCCAAGGGACCGATCCATCCTGAATAAAGTAACAGAGCCCTATAAAATCACTTATTGAGAATCCCCAACATCACAATTTTACTGATATAATTAACCCTACGAAATCTGGTTAAATCATTATCACAAAAGCTACAAGGATAAAATAAACTTCTTCAATATATACTTTAAAGAGAAGAAAGTAATATCACAAAGAATAATGAACACATGCATATATGTCTTTTTACCCAAAGCAACGAAGGGGGTGAAAATCTCTTCATTTCCAGACCTCCGAAGGTTGTGGTGGCAGCTCCGGTGGCAGTGGTGGCGGCTCCGGTGGTGGTTCATAACAAAAACCCTCAAATTCTTACTTTTCTCCAACTTCTAATGACTGCCGATTCACTCTAGGAGATCCAATCGATGATCCGAACGGTCAATATGTAGCCCCATGTGTGTAGACCCTCCACACAAAATTTAGGCATGATCCAACAGTGGACAAAGGCGGAATGACCGGAAAACCGAAGCTGTGTAGTGAGAATCCGAAAATTCTCTTTCTAGTGTGTTGTCTCTTCTCTCTCTCTTATTCTCTATAATGTGTATGTAAAAGAGATACTTGAGAGGATAAAAATCTGATCTTAAGTGTATATGACAAGTATATACACATTGGGAATAGAGGGAGATATAATCTTTAATAATTTTTTAATCCACCAATGCATGTCAACCTTGGTAGTAGAGTTTACTCTACCCAAGGGCATGCCTTAGCAGCCCTAGGAGTGTGCAAGGAGAGAAAATAATTACTCTCCTGCAAAAATCTGCAACTTGGGGCAAATTTGCACTTTGCCCCCCAAAGTTTTGAAAACTTACATTTTGTCCCCAAAAACAAAATTTTTGTGCATCCAAGCCCGAAAATTTTCAAAAAGGTCTTAATCTTATTTAATGTAACTTTTATTATTATGAATTATTTCAAAGTTCATAAGATCACAAAATTTAATTAATTTGTATATTTTGGTTCAAATTAATGCTTAACTTTGAAAATAAAATGTAGCACTTAAATTTTGATTAAAATCCAATCGAAAGCGCTCGAAATTTTGGGGGCGTTACAATCGTGATCCGTTATGTCGTAATAACTCAGGCATCATTTGCCTTGTACTGACAGGTCCCATTGATGCCCTACCTAGTACTGACGGGTCCCATGTGGCCTCTACCTTAGTTTTCATGGGGTTGGGGTCCATGGTATTTTGTTAGCACATGGAGGGTTCATACTTACCAGGCATCCCCGTTCTTAGATGTTACTTCCGGAGTGATTGACTGCCGGGGTGTGCTGGTAAATTTTTTACTTTCGCGATGGTCCTCGCGAGATCCTAGTTTAGAGTAAAAGTCAACCCCATCTTTTAAGCAGGAGCTCGTTTTGGTCGAATGACTGCTACGAGCTATTTGGTTTGTAGTGGCCGTTCCAAACTAAAGGGAGGACCGATCTTCAGAGCTTAGCCATCGAACTAAAGAAGTCGATCATCTCTAGCAACATGCTTCTTAGGTGGTCGAAGTGAAACGTCGAGGTACCAGGAAGGAGATTGATGTTTCCGTGGACATTGTCGTGAAAGACTTCCGATCTATTAGACGGAAATTTTCATTTTTGTATTTTGTAACGATATGTATTTTGAAAAAATGTTCTTTGTATTCAGATGAATAAAACTTCATATGTAAATCAGGAGATGTTCTTCGTACTCATATGAATAAAACTTTATTTTTCTTAATATTTCTCATCTTCATTTGTTTTTGATCTGTTGGCTTTTTTTTTTACCAAATTTTTGGTTTTAACCTATTTAGTTATCGTCGGTATGGAGATCGAGGAGCGTTTATCGAGCGAATCAATTTTACTCAACTCTTTAGGACTTAGGTTTTTTTACCAAATTTTTGGTTTTAACCTATTTAGTCATCGTCGGTATGGAGATCGAGGAGCGATTATCGAGCAAATCGATTTTACTCAACTCTTTAGGACCTAGGTTTTTTTACCAAAGTTTTGGCTTTAACCTATTTAATCGTCGTTATGGAGATCGAGGATTGTCTATCGAGCGGATCGATTTTACTCAACTCTTTAGGACTTAGGTTTTTTACCAAATTTTTGGTTTTAACCTATTTAGTCATCGTCGGTATGGAGATCGAGGAGCGTTTATCGAGCAAATCGATTTTACTCAACTCTTTAGGACTTAGGTTTTTTTACCAAATTTCTTGCTTTAACCTATTTAATCATCGTTATGGAGATCGAGGAGTGTCTATCGAGCGGATCGATTTTACTAAACTCTTTAGGACTTAGATTTTTTACCAAATTTTTGGTTTTAACCTATTTAGTCATCGTTGGTATGGAGATCGAGGAGCGTTTATCGAGCGAATCGATTTTTACTCAACTCTTTAGGACTTAGGTTTTTTACCAAATTTCTGGCTTTAACCTATTTAATCGTCGTTATGGAGATCGAGGAGTGTCTATCGAGCGGATCGATTTTACTCAACTCGTTAGGACTTAGGTTTTTTACCAAATTTTTGGTTTTAACCTATTTAGTCATCGTCGGTATGGAGATCAAGGAGCATTTATCAAGCGAATCGATTTTACTCAACTCTTTAGGATTTAGGTTTTTTACCAATTTTTTGGCTTTGACCTATTTAATCGTCGTTATGGAGATCGAGAAGTGTCTATCGAGCGGATCGATTTTACTCAACTCTTTAGGACTTAGGTTTTTTACCAAATTTTTGTTTTTAACCTATTTAGTCATCGTTGGTATGGAGATCGAGGAGCATTTATCGAGCGAATCGATTTTTACTCAACTCTTTAGGACATAGGTTTTTTACCAAATTTGTGGCTTTAACCTATTTAATCGTCGTTATGGAGATCGAGGAGTGTCTATCGAGCGGATCGATTTTACTCAACTCTTTAGGACTTAGGTTTTTTTACCAAATTTTTGGTTTTAACCTATTTCGTCATCGTTGTTATGGAGATCGAGGAGCGTTTATCGAGCGGATCAATTTTTACTCGACTTTGTGAGTTTGGTTGTTTACCAAATATTGGTTTAACCTTTTGAATCTCTGATTCAGCTAATAACTCATTAATTATATTTCAGAAGAAACCTTAAGCCAAAGCCTTTATTAAAACAGATAGCACGAAAAAGTTAAAATAAACAAAAGTTAAAAATATTAATAAGGATAGCCACGAGGATTCATTTTCCATAGTATCTTCTCAGGTTGACCGCATTCCATGTCCTCGGTAGGGGTGTTCTGTCCAAGTGTGCAATTTTGTATGAACTTTTCTTTCCTACACCAATGACGATGTATGGTCCATCCCAATTCTGTTGCAATTTTCCTACATGCTTGGACACCTCTACTTTTTTCAATACTATGTCCTCCTCTTTGAAGGTTCGTACGCGCACCTTTTGATTGTAGGCCTTCTCCATATTCGATTTAACGACCTGCAGTTGTATGGCAGCTTTTTCTCTTAAGGCTTCGGTCAGGTCGACATTATTTTCTCTAGCTTTTCATTTTCCTGGCTATCATACATCTCGATCCTCGAGGTCGGGACTAGTGTTTCGACTGGAATTACAGCCTCCGAGCCGTATACCAAATTGAATGGGGTCTCTCCTGTTGAGGTCTTGACTGTTGTCCGATTTGCCCAAAGTACTCCGAGGAGTTCATCCAGCCATCTTCCTTTGGCTGCCCCTAATATTTTCTCCAAAGACTTTATTATTTCAGGGTTTGGTACTTCAGTTTGTCCGTTTGCTCCCGGATGTCCTACTGAAGAGAAGTTTTGTTGAATTCCCAATTTAGTGCACCATTCCAATACTTGTTTTCCCGCGAATTGAGTTCCATTATCAGAGATTAGGATTCGCGGCATGCCAAATCGACATACTATGAACTTCCATAGGAAATTAATTACTTGAAATTGAGTTATCCGAGCAAGAGCGATGCATTCTATCCATTTACTGAAATACTCGACAGCGACTAGAACATACGCTTTCTTAGACCTGGCTATTGGAAAAGGTCCCACTATGTCCATTCCTCATTGATCAAACGACTGGCACACAGGTATCGGGTGCATGTTTTCGGCTGGTTGATGGCTTATATTTGCATGAACTTGGCAATGATGACATTTTCGCACATATTGAACGGCATCCTTATTTATGGTAGGCCAATAGTAACCTATTCGGAGGCATTTCAAGGCTAAAGCCCTAGCTCCATTGTGATTCCCTGCCTCCCTTTCGTGTATTTCTCGAAGTATATCACTGGTTTGTGGTTCGGAAATGCACTTTAGTAGAACTCCGGATACCGATCTTCTATAGAGTTTTCCTTCTATCACTGGTTTGTGGCTCGATACTTTATTTTTCGAGCCTCATTTAGGTCAAGTGGCAGGTTTCCTTTGCTGAGGTTATCTATCAACGGAGTCATCCAGCTCCTTTCAGCTTCTTCGATTTCCATTATTTCAGCGACTGGTGTTTCGTCGATGTCGATTGCTGGTGTATTGGAGATTAACCAGTTGATCAGCCCATTTGTTTTCCAGCACTGGTCGAGTCGTTGGGTTCTTGTATCGAGGTCGGAGTTTCCAATAGGAAGTCGGACAAAACTTGAGCCTTAATAGCGATTCGCAGTTTATATTCAATTTCGAACTGTCCCAGTTCGACGGTCCACTTAATCAATCTACCTGAAGCCTCTGGCTTTGCCAGTACTTGTCTTAGCGGTTGATTCGTAAGTACTATAATTTTGTAGGTTAAAAAGTATGGTCGGAGTTTGCGTGCTGCCACCACTAAGGCCAAAGCAAATTTCTCTATCTCCAAGTAATTATTCTCCACCCCTTGTAGTAACTTACTTAGGTAGTAAACAGGCTTATGCTCCGTGCCTTCTATCTTTACCAAAACCGAACTGATGGCTACCGCGGAGATAGATATGTAGATGTATAACAGTTCTTCTTCAGTTGGTTTGGCTAATAGTGGAGAAGAGGTTAGGTAATCCTTTAGTTGGTTGAAAGCCTGATCGCATTCTTCAGTCCAAACAATGTTTTTCGACTTCCGTAGAGTTTGAAAGAAAGGTAAACTTCTGTTGACCGACTTGGAGATGAATCTGTTCAATGCCACAATTTTTCCTACTAAACTTTGTACTTGAGAGATCGTCTTAGGTGGTCTCATTTCGGTTATAGCTCGAATCTTTTTGGAATTTGCTTTAATTCCTCGTTGATGGACCATATATCCTAAAAACTTCCCTGATTTTACCCCAAAAGTACATTTTGCAGGATTTAACTTCATTCGGTATTTTCTCAATATCTGAAAACAACGATCGAGATGCTTTACGTGGTCGGCTTCATTCATACTTTTGATCAACATATCATCCACGTACACTTCCATTATCTCTCCGATTAGCTCCCTAAACATTAGGTTAACCAATCTCTGGTAAGTGGCACCACCATTCCTTAGGCCGAATGGCATAACAATGAAGCAATATACACCCTGCTCTGTTACGAAAGCAGTTTTCTCCTGGTCTCTCTCATCCATGTAAATTTGATAGAAACCTTGGAAAGCGTCCATCATGCTGAAAATAGCAAAACCTGCAGTTGAGTCTACCGACAAATCAATCCTCGGGAGAGGGTAAGGATCACGTGGACATAGCTTATTAAGGTCGGTGAAATCGTTACACATCCTCCATTTATTATCCTTTTTATCCCCTTTAGCCACTAAGACAACATTGCATAGCCATTTCGAGAAGTGTATTTCCCGAATATTTTTAGCTTTGAGCAGCCTCTCGACTTCTGCTTTGATTATCTTGTCTTTTATTGGCCCATGATTCCTCTTCTTTTGTCTTGCTGGTTTCGCCATTGGATCAATTTTTAGCGAATGAGTAATTACCCTTGGGTCAATGCCCTCGATGTCGTTCGCACTCCAAGCGAAGATGTCGACATTATTCTTGAGAAAGTTTACTAACATTACTTCCCCTTCCGAACTGAGTTTGGTTCCAATCCTGGTCGTTTTCGAAGTGTCTCCTTGTACGAGCATAATATCCTTATGTTCTAGCGGCTTTATGGTTAAGTCGACCGGCTCCTTTGTGGACTGTGCAAGGATTGCTCTTCGCTCACAAGACTATATGCTTGCTCGGACATTTGATCAACCAGCCATGGAGCTCTCCGAACAGGATTTTCCCTAGTAGTTCCAGGGTCTCTGGGCACCTGCTCGGGGACCAGTATTTCCCCTGGATACAGTGAGTTGAATAGCATAGCGATCTGTCTTAGTTTCTCCTGTGTATCCGACAGAGGAACAGGGATTGTTGGAGCCACGGGGGCTTCCGGTATCACATTGGCGGCAATCTCTTGTTGTCCTTGAGAGTTTTGAACATGGATCCCTTGACGTTCCTCCTAGTTCGGTAGTTGATCACTTGCTCTTTGATTATTTTCATCGTTGACGATTGGAACGTTATTATTCGTATCGTTCTGTAAGTCATCAGACGTGATATGTGGATGCGTCGTGTTACTTCTTGCCTCGTTACGAGCGTTCTTCCTTGGGCGAGCCATATGTCTATCGAATAATTAACTCAGCCCCTCGGTGGGCACCAACTGATTTAACCATTTTTCGTATGACTTGATTAAATCAATGATGAGTTTTACGGGGTTAGATTATATGTATTATAGGGCCTAGTTACTTTATTCCGGATGGATCAAACTCAAGAAAGAACAATATGTAAAGAGCAAATAAGAACACAAGACGATGAATATTGAATATAGTATAGCAAAAGCTTTTCTATAAATTTATTATTAGATTGTCCAAGTATGGAGGCGTAAGTTCTGAATTGTAGTTGTTTAAATACAATGTTTAACTAGGTATTTATATGTTATCAACCCTAGCTATACAAGGAAACATAATCCTAATAGGACTTGGTATAATAATCCTCCAGGAACTCGGACTTCAGGCTTGATCGCTACGGATAGATACCTCTGATCGGACCACGTGGCTCGTTAGCGAAACAGTTTTCCTGATCGAGTCGATCAAGTATTGTCTAGTCGTTCCGAGTGTTATAAGGAGTGTAAACTAGACCTCATCACTATCCCCAGGCTTCAGGTATCTTACCAATCCCATCACCTGCAAATCATTGCAGATATGAGAACCTGCTGCAGTGTCTAACACCCACGATGCACAGTTAATTGACATATTAACTTTAACCAAGAAAATACCTTTGGCTACCAGTTTCATTGTTAGGTAGTCTGGGCAGTTCCTTTTCTAGTGCCCTGCTTTCTTGCAGTGGAAGCATTCGTCTTCTGAGCTTTTGCGCTTCTTTTCGACCACCTTGGTGACTGCTTTGGAAGAGAACACTTTCTTCTTCTTCTTCTTATCTCTCTTGGGCTTTGCAGCCTTTGATTGGTGTGCAATCATCACGGGTTTCTCTTTCTTGAGAGTTGATTCTGCCGTTACCAACAGATTGGTCAGTTCATGAAGAGCGAGGTTTCTATCCTCCATGTTGAAGTTCAACACGAACTGGTCAAAGCAACGAGGCAGCGTATGGAGAAGGAGGTCAGTGCTAAGATCAGCATGCAATTCTACGTCCAATCGCCCCAGTTTTTCAACTAGGGTGATAAAACACAGACAGTGATCCTTGACACTGCTTCCCTCAGCCATCTTGAGATTAAACAACTCCTTAGTGGCCGCGAACCTTTCGGTACGAGACCTTTCTCCAAACATCTACTGGAGGTGGAGAAGTATATCTCTAGCAAGCGTCATTGCAGCATGTTGTTTCTGCAGTTCATTCGACATCGAGGCTAGCATGAGGCAGCGAACCTGAAGATCATCATCAACCCTTTTAGCATGGGCGGTTCGTTGTTCCTCAGTAGCCCGTGCTACGTGTGCAGCAGGCATAGGTGTGTCGAGCACATAGCTTCGTCGCTCGGAGTCGAGGACAATTCTAAGATTTCTTAGCCAGTCGACAAAGTTTGAGCCATTCAGTTTGTTTGCCTCGAGGATAACTGATCTTACGTGGTTTCGTATATTATCAAAGAAGTGAAGAAATTAGCTAAGGACACAATTAAATGAAGGAAAGATCAGTAATATATATTTTCCGAATGTGCGAATACATATTACAATCAATGGGGTCCTATTTGAGCATTATAGGATGCCGTACAAGCTAGAGGAATGATACATAATAAGTGACCTATGCTAACTTTCCAAGATGGCTCCGAGCAGCAGCTCCGAGTAGAGAACACCTGGGAAAGCGTGTAAGCCCCCCCGCTTCATAAATGCTCGTGGTATTTATAGTTGGAATGGGGGGCTACCTAGTCCATCCGTAGGAATATATTTCTCGGCCCACAGGCCTGGGCCTGAGGTCGATCCAACAGTATCCTTCGACTATGAGCTCTCTCTCAGATAGATCGAATAAGTTGAATTGTGACCTGGGCTCGATTTTATGCCTTCAGGGTCGGGATCCATAACCTTCGATCTTGCCTGGGCTCCAAAAAGTAGAGTCCAGAATATCCCTCATCAATACTCCCCCACTTCTTGAGCGCAAAGTGAAGCTTAAGCTAGAAGAAGTATGGACTGCCTCGAATATTGAAATGAGAAAACCATCTAAAATGTGCTTCGGATATGTCTCGTTAAAAACCTAACTCGGAAAAACCCATTGGGATAAAAACCGAATCAGGGAAAAAGAGTGCACACCTTGGAAACAATTTAATGGCTTTACTGTGATGGTATAAATTTTGACATTAACAATCTTCGTCTGGCTTTTTAAATTGAATCCCGATCAAAATATCCTTCCGCATTGGCTACCGTACAGCCGTAATTGACTCCTTATTAATACTTCCCTATTTCTCCGACCGTAGGATAAAGTAAAGCGTTGGGCAATAAATATATATATAGCGATAGGGCGTATCTTTTTATGTTTTGGTTCTCGGCCCCTAATTGCGGATAGTATAGGGGTCTAAAATGCAATTACCAGAAAGATAGTTTTGAATTTTCCCTGAGGGAGTTCAACCGTCGCGGTTACTCGGGGACCGGTTTGCAATTTACCTTTTTAACCTTATATATATATGCTGATCGTTTTGGGCTCACATGCACAAGATTCTCAAAAAAAAACCCTAGATCGGAGCAAAGAGATCGATAAGAAAACTTAAAAATACGTTCGACCATCCTTCTCGTATTTACAATGTCTAGCCCAATAGATCCAAGAGGCAAAGCCAAAGTAGCGGAAGAACAAGAGAGCGGTCCTGATGAGATGCAGGCTGAAACTACCCGATCGCCAGTGGCGGAAAATTTAGGGAGCTCGAGCTCTGATTCCGACCCTGAAAGAGAAGAATGAGAGCCCAACTCTGACAAAGAGGATGATGAAGACGACAGTTTGAATGAGGCGACTGATGAAGAAACTGCAGAAGACGATAGCCTTATATTGGCAGACGATGAGCAGATGAAATACAGAATAGGTACCAAGGTTATCATTACAATTTTTAAATGGGTGGATCCGTTGACCAGCGTAAGGCTTAATAAAATCGAGCGCAGGGCTGATCAAATTGCTTGTCGTTATACTGAAAAACATCGAGAATATTTGGAAGATAAGTTCGGTAAGTATATTTTGGACAAATACTCGATCGTTATATCGACTCCCGAGCAACGTGTTACTAATCCACCAGAGGGTTACCAAGCTTTCTATACCAGGCAATTCTTTTACGGTCTACGCATTCCTTTCGTCCCTTTGATTCGTAGTATTCTAGAGGCTTTCTCTCTTAGCCCCTCTCAGATTCTTCCGAACTCAATTGGGTATATAGTCGCATTCTCCGTGCTAATGAAGACAAAAGGAAGAAAGGCGACCTTCCAAAATTTCTGGCGAGTCTTCCAGATGAGTTCGTCCATATCTTTGAATGCTGGTTATGTATATTTTTCGCAAAGATCGAATCGATCAATATTGTCGAAGAATGTCTCAAGCAACCTAAAAGGTTGGAAGGAAGAGTTCTTCTTCGTTCGTGGGCCTGATACCACGCCTTCTGTAGAAGTTCCTGAACCGACCCCCTATAAGTGGGCAGGGGAGCAGTCTTGGATCTACGGTAGGCGGGGCCTTAAAGGAAGAATGAATCATGGGCTCCCGGATGAGTTTTTGCGGACCCTTCGACCCGACCTCTATCAAACAGCTCTAATGACCCAAGAGGGGGTCTTGAGAATGGCTGGGCTCAGCAAATGTCCTTATCCTGCCCCCGCGATCACATTTGGTCATCTTTCTTCGACGCCAACCGATATCCAAACCAATCAAGTTGTAAGGACTGATGGGGAGGCTGACGCCGTTGTTGCTCCTCTTACTCTAGGTATGCTTATTTGTTTCTTATAATTCAACGCTCTGATTTTCCTTTGGTCGGAATTAACATTTTTTAGTTCTCAGCTGAGGTCGTTGAGAGATTTCGAACCTCTATAGCTGGCTCGAACGTTGCTTCTTTTTCAAAAGGGACCCAAGGCCAGCCCCACGAACAAAAGAAATCAAGGGCTACTTTGAAGATCGGAGGAGCCATTCCCAGCACTGATACCACTGCGGTTCCGGACCTAGCTGTGAGTTTTCCTCAAATTGCTGCCGAGGGAACTTCACAATCCCGAGCTGTCGGGCCTCTACAATTGGTATTCTCGATTGACACGTCTGATCCGAACACAGCTGGATACAGCTATTACACGTCCAAGGGTATCCAAGCCCAACCGATATTTGAAACTAGAACGGCTCGGAAAAGAAACAGCGAAGAACCTGAGTCCTCAAGAAGGGTAAGGCCCTTTGGTCAGAAACCAGGCCTAATCCAATGTCGTCCCGGCCGGACCGAACTAGATTTGGTAGATTTCATAGAGGACCATCTTCGAGGACCATGGGCCGCTGGATTTTCAGAGAGTGGGACAATCGAGTCTGACTTTGGCCCCAATGGCGAACACGCTGTGGACAAGTCATTTAGAATTCTGATGGCTGGAAGATTCAAGGATGATCATACCGAGCTCTTCCATAAAGATGGCTCTCAAATCATGGTTGATTATGCTTATGCACATAAGAGGGTATACGCTTTTTCGTACGTACTAATTTTCTCGAAACTCCTCATTGCTGATACCTTATTTTCTTCAGGCCGGAGATTTGTTCGTTCATCAATCTCATCGACTGGCTATTTTAGAGGAAGAGTCGCGACTAGGTCATAATGCTCTACACGACATTCTGAAGGAGGATGTTGTTACTGCTGCTCGGTTGAATCAGACTACTGCGAAGCTATTCGAGGTCGAAAAGGAGCTCGCGGAGGCTAGGAAAGAGCTTGAAGCAAAAAGGACATTTGAGGAAGAGGTCTAGAAGTTAAGGTCGGATCTTGAGCAAGCTAAGATGCTTTCCGATCAGGCATACGCTAGGGGTCGCGAAGAGGGCAGACTTCCAGCTATAAAGGAATTTTTGGAATCCCCTTTCCTTGACGCCTTGGTTCGCCTATGATCGGGCTCGATTAACGAAGCCTTTTTCTATAAAGGAGTTCAGCAGCTCATCGTGGCCGGAAGGATTCAAGGCGCTCTCAACGACTATCTTCCCCATATGAACCCTTATAAAAACATTTTTGGGGAAAACTACAAGGCTTCCTCTCTTCCTCCCGAAATTGTTGGTCTTCAAGGTCATGAATACGCCCAATTCCTCACTGAATTCGGGGTTCCCATGCCCAATCCTGACATGCTCGAAGCGGCAGATACGGTGGAAGAGAGCAAGGAGGTGAATATTGATGGTGATTCTAATGATCGGGGAGAAGAAAACATCTCTTCTCCTAGAGCAAGTAGTTCTTCCACTGATGACCAAAGTAGCGATGAAGGGGATGATAGCTCGAGTAGCGATGATAGCGATAGCTCGGAAGGTGATTCTGACGAAGAAGATGAAAAGGCGGAGGAGGGTCTCGATTCTGGTGCTGAAGAACCCGATCATTGATAAATACTATGTAATAGGACTTTCTTTATTAACTTTTCTTTTGTAATTTATGAATTTGTGTACTTCTTGCCTTCTCGTATATACTTTGCATTCCTTAACCCACACTGTTATCATCTTAGCGAGAACTCTGGTTACATTATATCGAATCTTTTCTGTGGGTGATGACCGTTCCATTATTGTGATAACAAGATGCTATCCTTGCTATATATACCGAGATCGGAGCTCCTAAAAATATATAAATTCCAAAGCCTCTGCAAGAACTTCCATACCTTCCCCCAAAATCTCATAAGGTTAGCGATGGAAAGAAAGAAAAATGGGTTTCGATTAAACCTGCTAACTCTGGCAAAAAGACCTCTTTAGGGGAAGATGCCGTTGAGCGCGCATCCTTTTTTATTTCATCAGAGCCTTTTAAGGTCGAAAAACCTTTCGATCCAATGCCTGTCTCTTTTTTTTTATTGATATTTTACATAACTTGATGTTCAGACTTTTGCCAACTGAGGCGAATTCCAATTTCCGAGTGTTGAACGGACTGACTTAGCGGTTGTCTTTCCTCTATAGTGATCTACGTGATTTTTCCACCAAATATTTCCTTATTCCTCGGGAAACTAAACCGTCATTAAATCTTGATCGCACAACCTATTACATTTCAACCGTTGGATAAAGTTGAGGTGCGTCTATAAATGGGGCTTTTCTTTAGTTTTTTAGATAAAAAAAATCTCTTCCTTTTTTGTAGATTTTCTTCGATCATGTTGCTCAAGAAATATCGTCCTTTGACCCAATATTTCGAAATCCGAGGTAGGACTTATTTTTCAAGTTGTATAATGTTGATTACCTTGATTTCGACTAGAATATCTGCAGACGAAGAACTATTCGATCTTGAAGGCCAACAAGCCTCATCGCTGACCATCCACGGCCCCAATAATTCCCTCGACCTGGTAAAGTGTTGGAAGGGTTCAAGCATAAAGTTTTCAAGGATGTTTAGCGATGAGTCATTACTCCTCTGGCACGGTTCTCATACTGAGGGACCTGTTGCCACAATGTTTTTCGAGGATGTGAAAAGGGTGCGGCGTCAGCGAATGAAGTGGCGTTCGATATGGGTTACTAGATCCTCGAACTAGGGCTTTTAATTCCTTATCCCAATAATCAACCAACACCCAATATTCACTATCCTTGTAAATCTTTTGAGTAAGGACATTATCGTCCGTTTGTGCTTATAGTGCTAATTGTAGTAGGATCGAAACATAATAGGATCGAACTAGGTTGTAGCTTTGACAAATACTGGTGTAATAGGATTGAGATATAGCTCTGTATTATTTCACTTATTCAGAAATATTTGTGAATAATACTTCATAATGTTCTTGCTTTGTTTGATCTAATAATCTCTGCTTGATTGTTGCATATGTAATCCGGACGTTAATGAGTTTAAATGAGCTATCTACTGTAGCCAAACATTTCCTAATTCATCGGGAATCCCAACGGTCGTTAAATCTTGTCCGTTTAATTAACAAATTATTGCCGTTAGATCCATCCCATCCCCTACTATAAAAGATGGTGTTGTATCCTTGAGACTATCTCTCTCATCCTACTGGTTCTTTATCTGTCCGATTATGACGATCAAAACCATTACTCTATCAACTCAAATTTTTGAGTTCAGACTTCGAACAATCTTTGTGAGAAACAAGATTGCTTCGAACTCGCTTAGAACATCGTCAGGCAAATATATTCTCAATCTGGAAGGCCAATAAGCCAAATCCAGAAAACCCATGAGCTACCGATCCTTGCCCGTATTGAACCGTGTTGGATTGGAGCAATCCATGATTTCTATGGAGCCAAAAATCCTTCATTCGGGCCCTCATTTCATTGAGTAGATCTTCAATCACTTGGACCCAAATTTTCGCATCTTGAGCACAAGTTCTTACAAGTGATGCAACCCGAGAGTACCGATCAGGGTACCCAACTCATGCACTACACTATTGGGATAGTCAACCCTTGATCGACGACCTCCAAGTCGCACATGATCAGGGGAGGGTGGATAGACCCGACGAGGTCGAGAACGTTGACTAACCGAGCGACGAGGGGGAGAATCATTACGAGTTGGGGCAGCATTGGCCCAGTGAGGCCCCAACTCAACCTCAAAAATCATGTCTCTCTCTCTTGCGCTTGAAAACAATTATCTTGGCTCGACATGCTATCGCACTCACAATATACGAAACAAATACATAACATATAATAATTACACAAAAGGACTCGAAATTAAAGATAGTTAAGACACGACACAACAGACGACTTCCGAGGATCCTTGACCTGACTTATAAGCCTAAGCTCTGATACCACCTGTGACGGCCCGAGCCCCCTGGGTCGGTTCCTACGTGGATCCACCCCCGAGTCCGGGTCCGTATTCGGTGAACACAACCAAATTTTGAGTAATTTTTTTTTTCAAAACAAAACAACAAACGACTCATTAACATTAATTCGAATCATAGTTCAATCATGAAAGCATAAAAACCCGAAACCCTGCCATGTGCAGGAGCGGGCACAATATTTAAAACTAGCGCAAACCGCACGATAGCAAGTTTTCACAATAAACACTCTTAAGTACTAATCATGCCAGATACATCGACAACCGAATCACAACAACATAATAAAAGCAAAAGATAACAACGAGGATGACCCTCGATGATCGACATACAGGATCTCGGAGACGAACAACACCAACGCTAGACATCAGACCATAGGATATCTGTATCTGAAAAAGAAGTAAACACGAATGCGTAAGTTGATCGTCCAACTTAGTGAGGCTGTAGTGCACATGTGCGTGTGATGAATGGATGCAACATATTGTACATGAACATATATAATATTACAGTAAATAAACACATGTGATGACAATTCAAGCACATTGAACAAGTAACCAGCAGTTGCTGATGCCGTCCTCCAGTCCATATATGACGCCCCCACCGAACGCTCCAAGTAAGGAGCTACCTTACTAACTGTGCGCATAGACGTCTCATGCCAGGAGTTTGACATTCACTCCCCAAGTGTAACCTCCACACTTGGCTCGTGAAGTGGGTTTACGGTGGATCGAGGTAACCTCCGGCCCTAACCTTCCGGGTTATCCACGATTCCGCACACCAAAATAGGGCTCACATAATAATAACAAACAGTACAGTACATTAACAATACAGTACAATAACAATCGAGCAACATGAATCAGCAACCAACTCAATAACAATCATTAAATTGGTTCAATATATGATAGCAAGGACTAGTAAGTACATAGGCATTATCATAATAATTCAAGGTGTATAGTTTGTCCTAACAGTCGAGTTTTTCATTGTATCATACGTCGCATGCTCGTTCGTTTAGGGACTAAGTTGCAGTTATGACTCGACCTACTAGCACATCCGGACTGGCACACAAGTAACACACAACACTCACCTGTGTAGCTTACGCTCCTCGAGGAAATGCGGAAAAGTAGTGTGTTCAGTTCCTGTACACGTTTATGTAATGATCTTAGAATCTAATTACTCCACAATGATTCTAGATTGACTAAAGCAACGCTTTAGTCGAGCAAACAATTGAATCGTGGTTGTTCAATAACGAAACCACGATCAAAACTTGGACAATTACGTCCAATCTAAAGGTTCTATAGTTCATTCGTAAAGCGTGGTAAACATAGCCACGAGAAAGTTAAACTAGAACAAAACCGTTCTAATTTAGTTTTAAAATGTTTAATTAAAGATTTAAAGTTAAGTTATTACCTTCAAATAAGTTTATGTTTCAATTCTAAAGTTTTCAAACAATAACTTATTTTCAAATTTATAATTTTAATTTTATTAGAAACATTTTATTATCAAAAATTAAACTTTATTTATATTATCTTTTCAAAATATTAATTTCTTTATCAGTTTTATTTGAAAAATAATTGATTTTTGTTTATTCTTTTTATTTGGATAAATAATTAAATTCCTTCTCCTTGATTATGTTTTTTTTTTTCTTGAAAAACATTTTTATCTTTATTTTTAGACTTATTCAATTATAATTTATTTTTGAAATTACTTAATTCAGAAAAATTATTTTCCAAAATTATTTAATTTTTTTTTTGAAATGATTTATTTCTAGAAAATATTAATCAAATTATTTATGAATTTTCTTTATGAATATTAATATTCCAGATTAATTAAAATTATTTAATATTTAAAAATTTTATTTTCGAATTTATTAAATTCAGAAAAATTATTTAATCAAAATATTTTATTTTCCAAAATTATGAATTAATTTATTTTATTTAATTAAGAATTAATGTACCCTTGAAATTATTATCTTTTCAAAAATATTATTTAATCATGATCTTATTCGAAAAATAATTTATTATTATTTAATCTTCTTCCCTTATTTTTTTTGGAAATTATTTAAGTAATATATTTATTTTCGAAAATTTAACCAAAACTATCTTTTTTTTCAGAAAATAAATAACACCATTTGTTATAAATTTTATTTTCAAAAGTTTATTTATATGTATCATTAAAAATAAGGGTTATTCAAAATTATTTAAACTAATTAAATTATATTTTTTTGAAATTAATTTTGAATAAATATTCAAGTATAAATATCAAAATTTATATTAAACTTTACAAACTTTAATTTCAAATTTATTATTTTCAATTTTATTATTTTAAGAATTATTTATTGTTATCATTTTTTTTTTCAATTTTTTTTGAGTTTTAATAATTAAATTTGATTCATAAATTCATTTCTTTTGAATTTCATTAATTTCAGAAAATAAATTTTAAGTTTTTCTTATTATTTTTCATCTTTCTTTCTTTTTTTTTTTGTTTTTCAAAATTTGTTTAAGTAAAATATTTATTTTTGAAGCATATATATTGAATACTTTATTATTCGAAAATATAATTATTTTATTTTATTTTCTAAAATAATTATTTTCATATGGATCTCTTTATTATAAAGTACTTTTTGTTAACCCATAAATAGTTAAACATTTACTCTATTTAAAGTTATCATAATTTATTTATATTATTTTATAAAATTATTACATTCAAAAAGTTTATTTTAGTCTTGAATGAAAGTATTGTTACTTAATTTAATTAAATCACCATTTTCAAAATTTAATATTAAAAAGCAATATACCAATTATTTTTCTTTAATACAAAGTATTTATTTATAAAATTTATCTACTTTATTATTTTAAAAGTAAATTACTTTAAATGATACTTAACAAATTTGTGTTTAATGGTTTCTCCATATTTTTTCTTTTTAACTTTTATTTAAAACTAATTTTATTTATTAATACTTTTATTTTATTAAATCTAATATTTTAATAATAAATTTTTTTTTTTATATATATATATGGGCTAGATGGCCTGTTGCATTGCAACAGACCACAACAGGCCCAATTGTGTGGTCTGTTGCAAATGCAACAGACCTGGGCCTGTTGCAAGACAACAGGCCCAATGGCACAGCAGCGATCAAGGCTGGCTGGCATTTAGCCGGTCGGCTTCCTGCCGACGGTGGGGTGGCTCCGGCCACCCACCGAAAAATTGCACACCACCCCCTCTAACTTTTGTATATAGAAACATATATATAGTTATATTTATTTTTCATATGAACATGCTTTTAATACTCAATCAAAACTTTGAAAAATTAATTTACAAATCAAACTTACAAAATGAAATTCAACATATTTTTATAAAGATCATATTTTAACTATAGATGAAAAACTTAAACATTTTATTTCAATAAAATTCCAAGATTTTGAAATTTTCATTTTTAACCACAAAACTTTTTTAAACTTAAAATAAAAGTATTATTCTTTCATAACCCAACCATATTCATCACAATAATTTTAAGAACAATCTCAAATCATCATTCACAACTAAAACATTAAACTTTCATTACATTTTACAAAATGTGAATTTTTAAACAAAACATTCAACTCAAACATAGATCTTTAATAAAATCATAAAACTAAATTTTTTTTTTTTTAATTTTGCATAAAAAAATAAAACTCAAAACCTAAATCCGAAATTCAAAACTCTTGATATTAGGATTCAAGAAGTTTAAAATGGGTAAACAAGATTTTTGTAGTATTTTCTACATAAACTAATTTCTTAAAACTAATAACAAAAACACCAAAAAGGGGGTAGAAATGGTTTATACCTAAACCTTGAATAGTTGATTTCCTTCCCCAAGTTCACTACCCTTGACTCCGGTGGTGGCGGCGGCGGCGGATTCCGACGGTGGCGGCAGCACAGTGGCAGTCCGGCGGTGGTGATGGTGGTGGTAGTTCTTTCTCCTTCCAAAATAAATCACTCACTTCTCACTTTATTTTTCTAACTCCCTTTCTATCTCTCTTTTTCTCTCTTGAATTATTTTTCTTACTAGTTTAAGTATGGAGTAAAAATGGTAGAGTGTGAGGGAGACTCTATATATATATATTTAAGCTTAATTTTCAGATTATAGATGTATATACATCTATACATATTACATGGGAAAGGAAAATACAATCATTTCCATATCCCATCAATGTTTAGGTTTCTTGTTTGGTGAAGAAAACTTCACCCAAGAGAGAAAATGACAATTTCCAAGGTAGGGAACATCATCACTTGCTGCAGAATTGAAAAGATTGGGGCAATTTTGCACTTTGAACCCTGGAGTTTTGGGAAAGTGCAATTTCGCCCCAAAATATTTTTTTTTGTACAATTAAGTCCAAAAAAATTATAAAACAACCCCTTTTATTTTATAAACTTTTTCAAAACATTCATAAGGTTTTTATTACCTTCCAAATCACTTTCAAGTTTTATTTTTTTGGTGCTCGAAAAATTTAATTGTACGTTTAAGCTTAAGAAATACTCCCTCCGTCCCAATTATCTTGCTCCTATTTCTATTTTGGGACGTCCCAAAATATGGCTCCCTTTCTCTCACAAAAAAAGTCAAAAGTTCACTTTTTTAACAAATTATCTAAAACTCCGTGCCAAACATAAAGGGAGCAAGATTATTGGGACGGAGGGAGTACTAAATTTCATTGAAATAAAATTCGTCAAACAAAAATCAAATTAGAAATTCAATAATTTCATTTTGAAATATTTTAAATTTACGGGGTGTTACACCAAAGCAGATCCCCTCATCAGTGGCACTCTTTTCTTCATATTGCTTTATCACTCCACCAGCAGGCATCACCTTGTTTTCTTGATCAGATCATCTAATTTTTTCCAGTTTTCTGGTAATATCCTCTCCCTTCTCATCTGTTTCCTTCTTATTTTTCTGCAATTCCCCCAGATCCTCTCATCAAACCATTTCAATACCAATCAAGAAATCTTCTTCCTTCCCCTTTCTTGTCACTATACCTTCACCAGAACCACCCACACACATTACTCCTGTCAAGAAACCTAATTCTCTACCCAAGAACCTTCATTCCTCTCATCCATGGACACCAACAGTTATACAACAGATTCAGTTTCCCCTGCCATCACATCCACACGTACCAGATCTGATTTAGCCGAATTTTGTCGGGCACGATTGAATCAGTGAAGAGTGTGATTAAGAGTTCAGAATTAATAATAATTATAGGGCTCTGTTACTTTATTCTGGATGGATCAATCTCAAGGAAGAACAATTAGATGGAACAATCAGTAAATCAGACAATCTATGAATAAAATAGTATTTCTATTCAATATGATCTTTTCTTCTAGCCAAATTAAGTAGGCGTATGTTGAGTATCTTTAGCCTGTGTAATACAATGATAAACTAGGTATTTATACTACATTAAACCTAGCTTTACATGGAAACGTAATTCTAATAGGACTCGGCCCAATTGTCTTTCTTGAGTCCAGATTGCAGTCTGCTTGTTGGGGAGAGTCGTATACTACTGGGTCGATAGATGATCCCGAACGGACTCGTCTGGTCGAATCGATCATATATCCCTTAGTCGATCCGGACATTATGAGGAGTGCAAAATAGCCCCCATCAGTACTCCCTCACTTCTTCGAGCGTATATGTAGTAGAAGCTCGTAGAAGTAGATGGTTAATTACGACCGTATTTTCTATGAGTAGTGCCTCGTTAAAAACCTTATCTAGGAAAAAACCCTTTGGGAAAAAATCCTAAATAAGGAAAAGAGTGCTACTCCTCATAGATAGTCGTTTCTTGTTCCTCAGATCCCGATTCGGTATGTGGCTCTTTGGGAAAGCGTTTCGTTTTCTTCGCTGTTTTGGCGGGAATGCGATCAGTCGTGAGAAGTTCGAAACTTTCTTTTATTCCTCTATAAATAAGTCATTGTTCCTTCAGTCAATTCTTTCTTTCTACTTTCCCTATCTTTGCAGTCGTTTTCTCACTCGATTATTTCATTCTCAAGTTGCTTTTATCGATTCGTATTCTTCGAGGGTTCAGCAGAATGGCTTCGATTCCAAGAAAATCTTCCTCGTCTTCAAGGGAAAGAATCACTCCTATTATCGAGGAGGCAATTCCCCCGAGTCCTTCGAATGAGCAGGCTGGAGCATCAGAATTTACCATTCCGACTGAGGACACTTCTAAGTTGCGAATCATATCTGATATGGACGTCGCTGCCAGAGCTAAGAAAGGCAAGGGTACGGCTCCTCAAATTTCTGAACCTATCGAGGATCTTGCTTGTGCTTACTCCGAAGACACTTTTCCTGAGGTCGTGAGTAACTATGCTAAATATTTTCCGGACGGTTCGGAGATCATTCTCCCTTCTCGGTTTGATAGGGTTACATCACTGCCGGAGGGATGTCGAGCTTTCTATACAGCCCATTTTAACTGCGGTCTGCGTCTCCCCTTGTCTGCCCTCTTTCTGGACATTTTGAAAATATTTAGTGTGTCCTTGACTCAATTAGTTCCTAATTCCGTGGCCTTCGTGGTCTGTTTTTCAGTTTTAATGATAGCGAAAGGATTCCAACCCTCATTTCGTAATTTTACACAACTGTTTCGTTTTAACATTTCTAGTTCCTCCAATCTCGGATATTTCTTCGCTAGCTAAAAAACTGGTCGCGCAATCTTCGATTCTCCTATTTCTAGCAATCCTTCCTGGAAATCTCATTTTTTCTTTGTTCGTCCGCCCTCTCACCTACGTTTGGCGGACGGCTCGAATGTGCCCTTCACATGGGATCATGATTCCAAATGGATTTATGGTGGTCGCCTGCCGACAGGGGAGCTTATCCCTGACGACCCCCAGTTCCTTGGTGAAATCCAGGCTATGCGTGTCAACAAATATCAGAGTGCTCTTCTTATTGGCGAAGTTTTTCTTCGCAAAGCGGGATTAAGTTCTCATATTTTTCCAATTTCTTCTTCTTCTGAATCATTGGGTAAGTACCTATTCGGATATTGCATTGTCATAACTCTTTTAGTACTAAGTCTGATTCTGATTTTGCTTTCTCCTCAGCTCTTATGGTAGAAAGCTCCCGACGCTCTTCAAAGGGAAAAATGGTGCTGTCTAAATCCACCAAAACCATAGAGAATGTTCCTATCAAGCAGAGAGCGTCTCGAAAGAGAAAACTGGAATTGAGTCATGATTCCGAGGAGAACAAAGAGGAATCTCCAGATTCTTCTCAAGAATCTCCTGTTCGCCTGGGGACAGGATCGGGCTATCCTCCTTTCCAACTTAGGACATCTTTAGGTATACGTGGATGTCGCAGCTGGTCGATGCCTCATCCTAATGATAATCCGGTGGAGAGAAAAAGGAGTTATTATGGTCGTTCTGGTAACGATCTTTCTCTACTCGGTGAGAATCATCCAAAGCCCACTTTGGTCGAGATGATTGAGGATCATTTAGAGGGAAAAAGAGCCGCCGGCTATCCCGAGAATGATTCTTTAGTTCATGACGAGAGCAAAAATGCAGTGGATAAGGCAACTCGCGTTCTTCTGTCTGGCATTTTTACTCTCGATATGAATAAGCTCCTTAGGAAGGATCCTTTGGAGAAATTCCAGAGAGCTGCCCTTTATGCTGAGAAGGTAATAGGCTACTGTGAATGTTTCTTTCTTTAAAGAATTTCTATGGCTCAGAAAATTCATTTATATTATTTTTCCTCTTAGACCAAAACTTGCTTGGCGTCGTACGCTTATGAGACCGCTCTCTGGAGACAACAATGTGAATTTCTGGAGGAGAAATATAAGACCTTACTTAGCAGGACTTCTGATTCGATGGTTGGTCCCTCAACGACTTCTTCTCGTCCGGTCGTAGAGACTCGAGCAACGGGGACCGATGACCAGGACATTATAGACAGGGTTCTGGAGACTTCTCGTGCTCAAGATCAAGCTAATCAATTTGCTAAAAAGTTGGAAGAGTATCAGTTTCAGAGTACTGCTCGAATTAGCGAGTTGGAATCTCAAGTATCGAGTCTTCAGGCTTCTTTAGATAAGTATGAGAGGGACATTCCTCTTAGTGGACTCAGGGATCGTTATGGCCGAAATCCTGATGAGGAAGTTATCCGTGAATTCCTTAGTTCCCCTGTTCATACGGCGTTGGTATATCAAATGGTCAGTCCGCTCCTGGAGAGTACGTTCAAGAAGGCGATTCATCAGTTAGTTGCCTTTGAACTGATAGATGATCGTCGAAAGGAATATTATAAAGCGGTGCACATTCGGTTGAACCGTTATGGTGAAGTATATTCTTCTTCCGAGCTGTCGGACGTCATTTATCAAAAGTTTCCTTTGGCTCATCTTGTCAAAGAGTTCGGTAGGCCATTGCCGATTCCTCCTTCAGATATCAATGACGAGGTCGATAACAATTTTATCGATCCAGAGGAAGAGGAGGAAAATATTGAAGCAGCAAACGAAGGAGATGTCGCTGGCGAACAGGAAATTCCAAACGGCGACCAAGTTGTATGATATGTTGATCTGTGAAATAACCTTTGTAACTGTTGTCGTATGTTGAATTATAATATTACTCTCTTACCCTTTTATAAAATAGACGATTCATATTCTGACAGTTACGTCTTTTCATCTTCTCTGAAATAATTTAGACAAGTTATTAACTTTGCCGTAATCATTATGCGTACGTCTTTTCGAATTCTTGCACCTATTCCTAGACTAGTTTCTGTGTTACGCGCCCATTCTTTGAGTCTCTCGCGTCTTTTCGTATAGTATAAATATGAAAGGTAAAAACTTTACTCGCTATTTACCGTTTTTACTCACTTCTCAACGGAATACTCTTTCATTAGCAGGTCGATAAGCTTTCTCGATAATTTAATTTTCTTTTTTGAATTCCGATCATGAGTAATCTTTTCGGTAACACTTCAAAGCGTCCTTCACGCGAGAGTGCTAGAAATATTAGACCAAAGAAGTCTCGAACAGAGGGGCCCTCGATAGAACCTCCTCGTTCGTCTTCCATTAGTAGGTCGACGATCGATACTCTTGTCGTTCCTTCTGAACCTTTCTCCGTAGTTAGTTCGTCTTTCATACAACAAAACTTTTCCTCATCTGGTGAAGCAGGGAGGAGGCCTTCCCCTGGTCGGGTTGCCTTTGGCGACTCGTTGTTTTTGGAGCATCCTTTCGACGTACCCTTTTCTTCCGGCATTTCTTATTTTGAACATGGCCCATATGAGCGTGTTGCTGTTAATTCCCTTCCCTTTTCTACTTCTGCTGCCCCCCCTGTCAGCGAAGGCCAAGTGGGTGTTATCTCGAAGGTGATTAATGAGGGTTCCTTTGTAAATCCCCCCGCAACACAATCTATTAATCATGATTTCCCTGATTACTTATTCAATGATACCACTGTCGTGACTACTTCTTTTGAATCCGGCGGGCCCTCTGGAGGTCGGAACGTATCAAGATCCGATCGACGGACTGTTATCTTTGCTTCGGGCAAGGAGACCTCGGTTAGTCCTAGCGAGAGGGAATCCTCTCGTATGTTAGATGACCATTGCATCCTCGAGCAAGTTAAGGATATTATGCAGTCGGTGACTCCACGTCCTGGCAATGTTCCTTTTGGTAGTGAACTGCCTGGCTCTGTTGAGCCTGATGCTTTGTCCTGGGACCTGGGCTTAAGCACTATTTTGCCTGGCGAGTTGAGGAAGCTTGAGGGTACCTCCAATGTTCGCCTTGTTCAGTCGCTGGTGAAGATATGCGAGCAGGTAAACATATTTTTGATTATTTTTTCCACTTTTATTTTGTATGCCATGTTATGTAAGAGCTTTTCTTTTTTCTTTTCTTTTCAAGGACAAATATTTTGCACTCCAGCTGGGTGTGCAAAATGATGACCATTAATTGGTAAGGATGCCTATCAACGTCGTTTGGAGTCGGAGACGGCGAAGGCCACAGGGTAGACCCTCCAGGTACAGCTTGCCAAAGATGACCTTCAAAAATTACAAGAAGAGAAATCTCTCCTGGAGAAGGAAAAAAGTGATTTGGTTCAGGCTGCTGCCCTAGCAGAGGAATCTCGACGGCAAGCCTATGAAGAAGGTTATGATGCCGGTTATCTAAAGCGTCAGGAGGAGTTGATGGCGTTTGCGGGTAACTTGACTCCTCGGAGGAGTGCTTCTGCTAGTCGGCCTGGCGATAGCAACCCTTCTCAATGATTTTCTTTTTTTGAGCAGATCCATACTTTGATCAATATTAATCAGTAGATATCTTTTGTCATGCATATTTTGCTGATGTGAATAAGTTTAACTTCTCGAAATAATCAGGAGAGATTAGCTTACTTATCTGATATTGATCTTTTTTCAAATCAAGTATAAGAATGATGATCGATAAAGCGTGGTCCCTTAGGCTCGTTCCAAAGTCACGCTAGACATTTAAAATGTGGACAGCAGGCCGTCCATGTAGATAGTTGATTGAATAATTCTTAAAGAAGGCTCAGCATCGTCGTCGATGTTCGACCAGCCCCTTGTAAATTTGTCATTTTGTTTTATATATCTTATATAAGGAGGCTATGATTCCTTCTGTTGAACTCTACTTTTCTTGTCATAGGTCTAAGTTTGCAGAGAAGATATCGTTCTACGTATCTTCTTAAAATCCATGTTTCTCTGTACTGATTGTGAGTTCCATGTTCCTCGAATAAAGTAACCAATGTATCAAATATGTTAAATATTTTGATATGGGAGGAATTGGAAAATGTAGACTTGTTAGTTAGATCCAGTTTGTTCAGACCTCCTTTAGCAATTTTTTGGAATGTTAGGCAGTGACTTTTTTGTAGTCTTGAATAATGACGACTATTCTCCTGATTTCCATGTCAGATTTCTTGGATTCCAATAGAGGTCTAAACATGGTTAGGTAATAATTATTTTATGTGACATATGAGGCAGTTATGGCCTCATAGGTCGGACTACAAAATCCTTATTCCTCTAGTCGAGCTAATATCTTGGTGTAATGTCGGGGATCTCTCGCTCTTTATCAAGCGACTAGCATATGTGAGCGTGTAAACTTTTCTGGTTTGGAGCTCTTCTAGATTTGCATTTATTGTGCATTGATCGCTTCGATCTTCTTTCTCTTTTATCATTGATTCGTTGAGTCGATCAGAGAGGTGCCGTTCCAACTTACTCGCATTAATTACGGGAAGTCAAAAGGTCGCATTTTCGTCCCTTGATCAAATCTCTATCCAGCCGTAGGATCACTTTCATAAGTGCCTATAAATAAGTAGGTAGTTTCCATAATTTGTTTATGTTTTCTCAGAAAAGATGGAGATCTCGGTTTCCTTGAATTTCATTTTGCCCTCTGATCCCATAATATTCAAAAAATCACATTAACGTGATTCGTTTTGCCATAATAACTCAAATGTGATCTGCCTTGTACTGACAGGTCCCATTAACACCCTACCTAGTACTGACGGGTCCCATGTGGCCTCAGCCTTAGTCCTCATGGGGTTGGGGTCCATGGTATTTTGTTAGCACATGGAGGGTTCATAAGTGTCCAGCCGGTCCGATTTTTAGGTGTTACCTCCGGGAGTGATTGACACATCGGGCCGTGCTGGTAAATTTTCACTTTTGCGAAGGTCCGGACGAGATGCTGCTTTAGAGTAAACGTCAACCCCATCATATAAGCAGGATTTCATCTTGGTTGAACGATCACTACAAATTATCTGGCTGGTAGTGATAATCTCGACCAGCGGAGAGTCAATCTTCAGAGCCTGACCATCGAACTAAAGAAGTCGACCATCCTGAGCAGCATGCTTCTTAGGCCGTCGAAGTAGGAGGTCGAGGCACTAGGGAGGAGCTTTATGTTTCCGTGGACATTGTCGTGGAAGAGGATGCCATTAGATAGGGTTTTTCATTCTTTGTATCTTTAAAAAGATGTAAATCGATGACTGTTCTTTGTACTTAGAAAAATAAAACTTTTACTACTATTATTCCTTGCATACTTCTTGTTGTTGATTTCGTCTCAATCTTATTCATTATCATCGAGGAGCGTTTATCGAGCGAATCATTTTATACTCAACTCATTTCATTTAGACTTAGGTTTTTATACCAAAAGCCTTTTTAATCATTAAAAATCGATCGAGGAGCGTTTATTGAGCGGATCAATTTATACTCAACTCATTTTATTTAGACTTAGGTTTTTATACCAAAAGCCATTTTTAATCGTTAAAAGTTGATCGAGGAGCGTTTATTGAGCGGATCAATTTATACTCAACTCATTTCATTTAGACTTAGGTTTTTATACCAAAAGCCTTTTTAATCGTTAAAAATTGATCGAGGAGCGTTTACTGAGCGGATCAATTTATACAAAACTCATTTTATTTAGACTTAGGTTTTTATACCAAAAGCCTTTTTAATCGTTAAAAATTGATCGAGGAGCGTTTATTGAGCGGATCAATTTATACTCAACTCATTTTATTTAGACTTAGGTTTTTATACCAAAAGCCTTTTTAATCATTAAAAATTGATCGAGGAGCGTTTATTGAGCAGATTAATTTATACTCAACTCGTCATAACTTTAGATTAACTCGTTCGATCTTAACCAAGATGATCGCAGAATTCCGAGGAGCGTTTATCGAATCAATCGATTTATGCTCAACTCGTTGTATTTTTAGATCGAGGAGCGTTTATTGAGCTGATCAATTTATACTCGACTCGTCATATCTTTAGATCAACTTTATTAGATCTTGTAGAATTCTGAGGAGCGTTTATCGAATCAGTCGATTTATACTCAACTCATTTTGATATTTTAGATCGAGGAGCGTTTATTGAGCGGATCAATTTATACTCGACTCATCATATCTTTAGATCAACTTATTGGATCTTAATCAAGATGATGTAGAATTCTGAGGAGCGTTTATCGAATCAGTCGATTTATACTCAACTCATTTTGATATTTCAGATCGAGGAGCATTTATTGAGCGGATCAATTTATACTCGACTCGTCATATCTTTAGATCAACTTATTGGATCTTAATCAAGTTGATTGTCGAATTCTGAGGAGCGTTATCGAATCAGTCGATTTATACTCAACTCATTTTGATATTTTTCCTTAGGCGATCTTTTATTTGATATTTAAAATTGCTAAAATCTTTATAAATCGAGTTGTAGCCCAAGGCCTTTATTACAAAAGAATAAAACTTACTAAAAAGAAATAATGCCGCATAATCTACTATTATTTATTTACCATAGTATTTTCTAAGGTTGACTGCGTTCCAGGTTCTCGGTAGGGCTATTCCGTCCAAGTGTGCAATCTTGTATGAACCTTTCTTTCCTACACCGATGATAATGTATGGTCCATCCCAATTCTGTTGTAACTTTCCCACATGCTTGGATACCTCTACCTATTTTAAGACCAGGTCTCCTTCTTTGAAGGTTTGGACGCGTACTTTTTGATTGTAGGCCTTTTCCATATTTGATTTAGTGACTTGCAAACGTACGGCTGCTTTTTCTCTTAAAGCTTCTGTTAAATCAATATCATTTTCTCTTATCTTTCCATTTTCCTGGTCGTCATACATTTCAATTCTTGGTGTCGGAATTAGCGTTTCGACTGGAATAACAGCTTTCGAGCCATATACTAGACTGAATGGGGTCTCCCCTGTTGAAGTTCTGACCGTGGTTCGATTAGCCCATAGTACTCCTGGGAGTTCATCTAGCCATTTCCCTTTGGCTGCCCCTAATCTTTTCTCCAAAGATTTTATTATTTCTCGGTTCGCTACCTCAGTCTGTCCGTTCGCTCTAGGGTGCCCAACTGAAGTGAAATTTTGCCGAATTCCTAGCTTTGTACACCATTCCATTACCTGTTTTCCCGCAAATTGGATTCCATTATCAGAGATCAGAATTCTCGGGATGCCAAATCGACATACTATGAATTTCCATAAGAAATTGATCACTTGGAATTGATTTATTCGGGCAATGGCGATGCTTTCTATCCATTTGCTGAAGTATTCAACATCGACTAGAACATATGCTTTCTTGGATCTAGCCGCTGGGAAAGGTCCCACAATGTCCATTCCCCATTGATCGCACGGCCAACATACTGGTATTGGGTGCATGTTTTCGGCTGGTTAATGACATATATTAGCATGGATTTGGCAATGATGACATTTTTGGACATATTGGACGGCATCCTTGTTGACGGCAGGCTAATAATAACCTGTTCGAAGGCACTCAAAAGCCAAGGCCCTTTCTCCGCTGTGATTCCCTGCATCTCCTTCATGTACCTCCCGGAGGATGTCGTTGGTTTGAGATTCGGAGACACACTTCAGAAGAATTCCTGATACTGATCTTCAGTAAATATTTCCTTCTATCAATGTGTAATTTAAAGCCCGATATTTTATTTTCCGAGCTTCGTTTTGGTCAAGCGGCAATTTTCTTCTCGAAGATAGACAATCATTGGAGTCATCCAGTTTTCTTCAGCTTCTTTGATTTCCATCATTTCGGCGACCGGTGTCTCATCGATATCGATTGCCGGCACATTGGAGATTAACCAGTTGATCACTCTTTCGGTTTTTCCTTCATGGGATCCTGTGAACCTAGACAGTTGATCGGCCCATTTATATTCCGAGCGTGGAATGTTCTGTATACAGAAACTTTCGAAATTTTCAGCCACTTTTTTCACTTTGGCAAGGTATCTGACCATATTGAATTCCTTAGCCTCATACAGACCTTTTATCTGTCTCTGTACTAACTCTGAATCGGTTAATACCTTAAGGATTTTTATGTTGGCCTTGATCGCCATTTCCATTCCTGCGATCAACGCTTCGTATTCTGCTTCGTTGTTTGTTACAACGAAATCCAACGTTATCGCATAATTTATATACTCCTTATTTGATCCGGTAAAATTGATTCCGGCACCTCCTCCTTCTCGGCATGAAGCACCGTCGACATGCATCAACCATGATTGATTTCCTACGATCAAGATATCGTTGTTATGGCTGGTTGATTCGGTATGTTCGGTTGTCTGGGTTGGAGTTTCTAGCAAGAAATCGGCTAATACTTGGGCTTTAATTGTAATTCTTGGTTTATACTCAATTTCGAACTGACCGAGTTCGATAGCCCACTTGATCAATCTTCCAGAGGCTTCTGGCTTTGCTAAGACCTGTCTTAGTGGTTGGTTTGTTAAGACCACAATTTTGTAAGCTAGGAAATAAGGTCGGAGTTTTCTTGCTGCTACCACTAAGGCCAAAGCAAATTTCTCTATTTCCAAGTAGTTCTTCTCGGCCCCTTGTAGTAATTTGCTTAAGTAATAAACAGGCTTATGTTCTAAGCCATCCATTTTAACTAAAACCGAACTGATGGCCACATCGGAGATTGATATGTAGACATATAATGGTTCTCCTTCGGTTGGTTTGGCCGATAGCGGGGCTCTCGTTAGATATTCTTTTAACCTTTCAAAGGCCTGATCGTTTTCTTCGGTCCAAGCAAAGTTTTTCGCTTTTCGAAGGGTTTGGAAGAACGGCAAACTTCTGTCAGCCGATTTGGATATGAACCTATTTAACGCCACGATTTTGCCTACCAGGCTCTGTACTTGGGAGATCATTTTGGGATATTTCATTTCAGTTATGGCTCGAATTTTCTCTGGGTTGGCCTCGATTCCTCGTTGATGTACCAAATATCCCAAAAATTTTCCCGACTTAACAACGAAAGTGCATTTTGCAGGATTTAGCTTCATTCGATACCTTCTCAGTATTTGGAAGCATCGATCGAGATGCTTTACATGATCAGCTTCATTCATGCTTTCGAGCAGCATATCATCTACATATACTTCTATTATTTCTCCAATTAATTCTCTGAACATCATATTAACTAACCTCTGGTAGGTGGCCCCGACATTTCTCAACCCGAACGGCATGACTATGAAGCAATAGACTCCCTGCTCTGTTATAAATGCAGTTTTCTCTTGGTCTTGCTCGTCCATGTATATTTGATAGAAACCTTGGAAAGCATACATCATGCTGAAAATAGCAAAACCAGCGGTCGAGTCGATTAATAAGTCGATCCTTGGGAGAGGATATGGATTGCGCGGGCATAATTTATTGAGGTCGGTGAAATCGTTGCACATCCTTCATTTGTTATCCTTTTTGTCACCCTTTGCTACTAGAACGACATTACATAGCCAATCCGAGAAGTGTATTTCTCGAATTTGTTTTGCTTTGAGTAGCATCTCTACTTCTGCCTTGATTATTTTATCTTTTATTGGCCCATGGTTCCTCTTGTTTTGTCTAGCAGGTTTTGCCATGGGGTCGATTTTTAGCGAATGACTGATTACTCGGGGGTCAATCCCTTCAATGTCGTTCGCTCTCCAGGCGAAGACATCTACATTATTTCTGAGAAAGTTGATCAACATTACTTCCCCTTCCCTGCTTAATTCTGTGCCTATTCTTGTTGTCTTTATTGGGTCCCCTCATACCAGTATGACATCCTTATGTTCCGGTGGTTTTAAAGTTAAATTCACTTGTTCTTTTCCCTTTTTATCTATCCGGTCAGTGCTAGGGATTTCAACTTCGTTTCTATGAACGTCGACTTCAAGTTTTCTTTTGCTCGGGGTGATTGGTTTTGGGCGATTTCCCAAGGTTAGTGACGTGTTATAGCAGTCCCATGCCATACAATGATCGTTTACTATTTCTCCGATCCCTGCGTCGGTTGGAAATTTTATTTTCTGATGGTATGTTGAAACAACAGCTCGGAATAAGTTGAGTGCAGGTCGCCCTAGAATCGGATTGTAGGCAAAGGGCATTTCTACTACTAGAAATTTTACTAGCTTCACCGTCCGATATGGTTTCTTCCTGAGTGAGACACTCAAAGTTATCGTCCCATTGGGGACAATCTCGGATCCCCCAAATCCTACTAAAGGCGTGGTGACTTTTTGGAATGTTATTTGTCCCAAGTTCATCTGGGTTAGGACCTCTTTAGAGATGATATTCGCTGAGCTTCCATTATCGATTAGGATTCTTTTGACTTTGTAATTCGCTATTTCTAGCGATACCACCATTGGGAAGTTGGGGCTATCCTCTTTCGTATCCCAAATAAGGTTTTTGGGTACCTCGCCCTCGTTGAAACTAATTAGCTGGTTGTTTATCGGCTTACTTTCTAGAGTTCATACTTCTTTCGTGTATTTTAAGCTTCCGATTATGGATCTACCGGTCCTTCGACGAGCATTACGACTGTCCCCGCCTGCGGGCCCTCCGGAGATTGTATGGATGGTACCGTTAATCTGGTCATTGTTTAATTATTGTGGGGGACCATCATTAGGGGACCTTCTACGTGAACTTCTTCTTTGATTGTTAACCCGAGGACTCCTACTTCTTCCTCGCTTGCGATTATTCCGCTCTAAATAGTCATCTAGTTTTCCTTGTTCGATTAGTTTTTTAATTTCTCTTTTAAGGTGAAAGCAATCTTCAGTGCGATGCCCATGTGCCCGGTGGTATTTGCAGTATAACTCATAGTTTCGCGCACCTAGTCTGGGCTGAGCGATTCTTTTTGCTTCCGGGATCCAATTATTCCTTTCTAGTACAGCCAAAATTTTCTCTATCGGAACAGTTAGCCTTGGGTGTTCTACTTGATTAACCCTGCTCCGAATTGCTGGCTCGGCGGTTCTCGGTCTTTGATATATGTTAGGTCATCTGTCCTGGTCGTTTTTATTGTATTCTAATCGCTGGAAGACGTTGCCTTTTCTAAAAGACCGTTCATAATCCATGGATCTTTGGGCAGGAATTCTATCTTGCCGTTTTGAGCCTGAGGCCATAATTTTGTTCTTATCTTTAAAAGAATTCATCTCTTCTTGGGTCATATATTTAGATGTCAAGCTCATGATGTCAGCGAACGTTCTTGGTTGTTTTCGGCTGAGGGCATTTCCGAACTGCCTATTCTTCGTGAGGTCGAAGAGAATGGAGATTATGTAATCGATATTTGGGGAATCGATTTTTAGCAATTCCACATTAAATCTTGCCAACCAGTTCCTTAGGGATTCTCCCTCTTGTTGATAGATAGTTCCTAAGTAGCTCATTGGAAGTTTTTGTCTCTTCTGACTGGCGAACTGCTGTGTCAGCTTGTTGCATAATTCCCGAAAACTGAATATGGAGTTTGGTAGCTTGGCAAACCAGTCCAAAGCAAGTCATTCTAACGTGGTTACCAATAATCTAGCGGTGAATTCCGCCGAGACAGCATATAAGTTCATTATGTTTGTGAAGCTAAAAATATAGCCATCTGGATCAGTGGTTCCGTAGTATTTGGGTAGTCTACCTGGAACCTGTCCAGTCGACTGTGCCTCTTTTATTTCTCTGCAGAAGGGAGAGCACGCTGCTAGGCTCTCCTGGAGTTCTGTGGTTCTGGCCCATGGGTTTTGAACGGATCGTAAGCGTTGCTCAAGTCATTCTTGTACCATCTTTTTGATTTCTCTTTCCGAGAATCTCATAGTTTGTGGTCGATTTGGGATTGCGTGATCTACGTTATCCTCAATGGGGATTATGGTATGTTCCTTGGATTCGTTGCGTTGCTGTCTCCTTCGATCCACTTTTCTTCGGATGTTGTCATTGGAAGGTTTTGAATTGCCTTGATGTGGACTGTGTAGCGAGCACTGCTCGCTTGCCGGACTGTTAGCTTGTTAAGAGATTTGATCGTTCTGCCTCGGCATCTTTTGAGCGGGATTTGCCCTAGTAGTTCTAGGGTTTCGAGGAACCTGTTCGAGTATGAGTAATTCCTCGGGGAGAGTGATTTAAGGAGCATAGCAATCTGTCGTAACTTCTCCTAAGCGTCTGATAAGGGAACCGGGATCGCTGGAGCCGCACGTTCTTCTGGTACCGCACCAGTAGGGATCCCTTGTGGTTCCTCCTGGTTCTGGTGACGCTCGTTATGTTGCTGATTGTCGTTGGATATAGGGGCGTTATTATCGGTATTGCCCTGCAGATCCTCAGACGTAGTATGCTGGTTGGTTGTATTACTTCTTGCTCCGTTACGAGTGCTCTTCCTTGGGCGAGCCATATATCGATCGAATAATTAACCTAGCCCCTCGGTGGGCGCCAACTGATTTAGCCGAATTTCATCGGGCACGATTGAATCAGTGAAGAGTGTGATTAAGAGTTCAGGATTAATAATAATTATAGGGCTCTGTTACTTTATTCTGGATGGATCAATCTCAAGGAAGAACAATTAGATGGAACAATCAGTAAATCAGACAATCAATGAATAAAATAGTATAGCAAAAGCTTTTCTATTCAATATGATCTTTTCTTCTAGCCAAATTAGGTAGGCGTATGTTGAGTATCTTTAGCCTGTGTAATACAATGATAAACTAGGTATTTATATCACATTAAACCTAGCTTTACATGGAAACGTAATTCTAATAGGACTCGGCCCAATTGTCTCTCTTGAGTCCGAATTGCAGTCTGCTTGTTGAGGAGAGTCATATACTACTGGGTCGATAGATGATCCCGAACGGACTCGTCTGGTCGGATCGATCATATATCCCTTAGTCGATCCGGACATTATGAGGAGTGCGAAATAGCCCCCATCAAGATCCCTCATTGAAGATCCCACCAGTCCTTATTACTTGCATCCTGCAGATGGACCAAGTATTTCTTTAGTTTCAGAAAAAACTCACAGAACATAATTATCAAACATGGAGCATAGCTATGGAATTATCTTTAGATGTTAAAAACAAATTAGGATATGTTAATGGCGCACTTCTACCACCTACTGAAGATCCGGTCCTACACAATTATTGGACCATAAACAACAAACTGGTCATTACTTGGTTATTAAATTCCCTTTCCAAAGAAATTCATCATACCATCCTTTACCATACTTCTGCAAGGGACATTTGGCTTGAACTTAAACAAAGATTTCAACAGGCATCGGGCCCTAGAATGTATCAATTGAAAAGAGATCTAATGGCTATTCAACAACAGAATCTTTCTGTTACTACATATTTTTCCAAATTAAAAGTCCTATGGGATGAAATCACAAACTTTAGACCCAAACCCAAATGTACTTGTGGCCTACTAGATGAATATTTTGAAAAAGAATACCTTCTTTACTTTCTTATGGGTTTACAAGACTCCCTGGCTCCTACTAGAAGCCAGATTCTCCTAATGGATCCTCTACCCTCTGTTCCCAAGGCTTATGTCCTAGTCACCCAAAAAGAAACCCAAAGATCAGTTCAATCCTATCACACTCCTACAGACTCACTTGCCTTTTATGCTAGAACTGGTCCTACATACCTGATGAGGGGTAATTCGGATCCCCTGTTTTTCGAGCCTCAATACGGTTCGAATAGCACCGAACCCTGTCGCCAGGGACCAAAAGCCGAACCAAAGCATGAAGATGATTGTTTCGAGCACATCAGAGAACCATAAATCAAAGGACACTGTTGGGCCAAGCCCAGGCCCATACCCTCAAATTTGGCTATAAATACTCCATGCATTTATTATACTGAACGACTTCCCAGGTGCTCTCTTCTCGAAGCTACAGTTCATAGCAGCTCGGGATTATAGCTCTAGATCGAACATATGTATTTCACCCTCTAGCTTGTACGGCATCCAATAATGCTCGAATAGGACCCCTAATATTTGTACTTGTACTCAATTTACTCGAATACAATTACATTTGGTCCTTATTTTCCTTTTAACATTATTGTCATCGTGTTACTTCCCCACCCTTGATCGAACCAGCGAAACCACGTAAGATCAATTGGCGCCCACCGAGGGGCCCTTATTCGAGTATTAGATCGAAATATGCCTAATACGAGGAGAAAAATGTATGCCAGAAAAGCTTAAGGATAATGGCCAAGCCTATGGTCGCACAACTCTTTTATTTCTTCAACGAATTTATTTTTAGGAGCGATTAAGAAGTTCAGCAAGTATCATCGAAGGCTTAGAAGATTTATAAAATGGCAGCTTGTCAATTGACGATCGGAATTTATTTTTCCGATCTTCGCGTTTATTAACTCCAATGACAAGTTCTTTCGAATCGGTTATTTAGAAGACCATTTACGAAATCTCTATGTACTATTGGTCGACTGTGGTGTTTTTTCTCAAAATTAATCGGGATAAGTTGATTGATTGAATATCTGCAATCGATTAGATAAATTCTCGAACTAATGGACGGAATATTGGCTATCATTTCGACCAATAACGGAATTCAAGTAATAAAATTCAATCAGAAATGAAGCTTTATTATTCAAATTCTTCAGATAAATTACAAAGAAAAGCCTCGAAATCAATTCCGAGCTCAAAGATATAGTACAATCACTCCTACACTATTACAAGTTCTGCGAGTAAGTCTATCCTAATACATATTCGGTCATCGTCCCTATTAGACAGCTCCAGATGCAGAACTCGGCAGTGATTCTTCATGATCATCACTAGCCACGTGTCGCACATCCATCTTCGTACAGGATGAAAGTCGAATCGGAACTCTCCTCCGGGGTTCAGACCGACCTTAGGTCTTCATCTGTAAATAATGATTGAAATCCTCAATCTTTATTTACAGGATAATCCGAACAGATGCAGCAGAGGGTTATCCCAGCAGAGGCGCTCCAAAGGAACTCGAAGAACCTATCTCGTAAGAAAGCCCTCGAGGAAGCTGGTGCCTCAGATTTAAAGAACTCCTCTCGGAGTAACCAACTGCCCGATCGGGTATTGCACCAGAAGACCGGAATTCTAACCCGTCACAGACAAGATATGTCTGGGAAAACAGGTTGCCTGCCGGTATTCTAGGCGCAATTTCTTTTGCCTGTCGATATTCTAAGCGAAAAGCTTTTACAAAAGGAAACAAGATCGGAAAACAAAGTTCGAACTCTAATCTCAAACTCTTTTATCTGGGAGAAAATACGAATCAAATCTGAAATTCGACCCATGGTGATCGGAGGAGCATAAGGAAAAAAGCAAGAAGTGCTGTATACACGAAGGAACCTATTTATAATGGTGAAGGATTTTTAATCAACGGCCCAGATAACAGGCTACGAACGGTTTGATGTCCGTAATTAATGGAAGGACCGTTACGTTTCCCGAGAAATAGGGCCCTGTTTGGTAGTGAAGGACACCTAATTCAATGGGGAGTATAGAAGAATTACGACATTCTAAATATCGAACAGTCACGACCCGTTCATAACATTATATTGACGGATGGCATGTCGGATTCGTATTCGGTTTATTTAGATATTTTTACACTCAAGTATTTATTGTTATGCTTTTACATTATCAACTGAGAAGAAATATAATCGGTTTAGTCGAACAGAATTCTCGACCTGGGAATTATACAATTATGGAAGTTCAGCAGTGCAACTGGTATCCGATTATTTCTCTATCGATATTAGAAGATCAAAATGGAGTTACGAAAGATAAACGCTATTCTATTTATATTTGATGTAATCAACAAAACAAAGAGGAAGTGTATTTATATTATCTTGGAAAATACAAAAGCTGGGAAATACATATCGAGCATAGATCAAACATTCATATTACATCAAGAATACTATTACTCCCTACAATCCTATGAAATTTTCGGTCTCTTCTCCTACCGTCTATTAGGGGTGACTTAGCTCCGACCATGGAATCTCCTTCGGATCCGCAGGCTCTTAACTTTATTTACGATTCTCCAAAGATGAAGACTCCAGGGTGCGATTCATCGAGTAAGCAAGCTCTGCAAAACTCCCACCCCTGTACGTCTTCCTAAATGCATTGTGGCAATAGGTCCCTAATCGAAGACCTATGCCATAACCTGCAAGCTCCATAAATCTGGCTTATTGGCCTTCTAGATGGAGATTATATTTGCCTGCCGATACTCTAAGAGAAGGTTGAAATGATATTCTCTCTGCTCGGATATCCCTCCACTTAAAAATTGTTCGAAATCTGACCTCGAATAAGCGAGTTATTGAAATAATAATCTTAGTCGCCATGAGGGGACGGAAGAGATGCCAATACAATGAATAAGATGACTTCTAAGGAATGACAGCTTTTTATAGGAAAAATAAGTGGAATCTAACGGCAGAGATTTCACGTCACGAAGGAACCAGATCTAAGAACTGTTGCGTTTCCCGATAAAGGTGGGACCGTTTGGAAAAGGTCAACGCTTATTAAAGAATTGGAAAAATTTGGAACAGTAAAGAGTATTAATTCGAACAAGTTCGCGAAGAACATTTTCTATTAAGACGGAAGAATTACTCATTAAGTCTTGGACCTGTTTGTGATCTATCGTTCGTCTACCGGTTTCCTATCTATTATTTCAACCACGGGAAACTATCATTTCTTTAGGAGTATTTCGATCGAAATCATGGTTATTGGAAATTTATTTCCTAAGTATGCCCACCTGCTCAGGATCAGCATTTATCTCTATTTAGCAATTATTCTGGTACTCGAGATCAGCATTTATCTAATATCGATCTCAATTATTTTCGAAATTTTCAAAGGGTGAAAGCCTCTGCTATGCCCCTTAGATCGAAATTATTGAATGGGTGAAAGCCTCTGCTATGACCCAAGGACTAAAAATGCTCTGAAAACGACTAAGGGTGAAAGCCTCTGCTATGCCCCTTAGATCGAAATTATTGAATGGGTGAAAGCCTCTGCTATGACCCAAGGGCTAAAAATGCTCTGAAAACGACTAAGGGTGAAAGCCTCTGCTATGCCCCTTAGATCGAAATTATTGAATGGGTGAAAGCCTCTGCTATGACCCAAGGGCTAAAAATGCTCTGAAAACGACTAAGGGTGAAAGCCTCTGCTATGCCCCTTAGATCGAAATTATTGAATGGGTGAAAGCCTCTGCTATGACCCAAGGGCTAAAAATGCTCTGAAAACGACTAAGGGTGAAAGCCTCTGCTATGCCCCTTAGATCGAAATTATTGAATGGGTGAAAGCCTCTGCTATGACCCAAGGGCTAAAAATGCTCTGAAAACGACTAAGGGTGAAAGCCTCTGCTATGCCCCTTAGATCGAAATTATTGAATGGGTGAAAGCCTCTGCTATGACCCAAGGGCTAAAAATGCTCTGAAAACGACTAAGGGTGAAAGCCTCTGCTATGCCCCTTAGATCGATTTAGATCGAAATTATTTTCATCGATCAATCAAGATCAACCAGCATTTCTATTCTTTTCTCTCCATAACTATTCATTCGTCTAAGGCTAACAGCCATCCTCGCGACGCTTATATCAAAATTATTATTCAAGATCGGTCAAAACTCTTTTTCGATTATTACTTCGCGATTATTTGTCTGACTGGGGGATTTGGCCCCTCGGATTAAATTTGTTACCCAAGGATCATCTCGGGATTCTTCTATTCGATCTCTTAATTTTTATGTATTTGATGGGGGTACAAAGATCTCCGACAGAATAAATTCAAAATCGAGGAATGTCGGGTGTCATCCATCGTCTGAATATTTGTCAAAGTTTTTAAAGATAGCTCTTATTCGTATTCTTGAGACAGAGAGATGGATGCTCGACAACAGTATACAAATGCAATTCTATAAGATAACAAGTAAGGATGATGAGAGAAATAAATATCTCATTCATGACATTACAAACGGTTACAAAAGAGTTCGAAATTACAATGATAAATCGAGCAAAAACTTTACATTCAATGTAACCCTATTACAAAACAACCCTACGCTAGAATATTCTCGTAACTGAAGACGGAAGGCGAGGCTGGGATAACACTTCTACCCTTAATCCATCGCTTCCTCAATAATCGCTCCGTGCTGGAGCAGGCCGAAAGACAGGGAGGCAATCCCTGGAGAAATTATTCCACGCAATCTCGAAGGCAACATTCTTCAAGGAATATCTTGAAGAAGTAGAGATCGAGTGCAGGAAAACTCCTCCAGCAGTTGACCCACTATCCGACCGGGTGGATTGACAGGATACAGGAGATCGAACCTGCCTCAAAGACTTGAAATCAAAGAGAGCTGGTCGCCTGCCGGTACCCCAGTCGCATTAATTTTCGCCTGTCGATACCCTAGTCGAAATGAGTAGCCATCAGGAGATAGCGAAATTTATAAATAGTTCGGAGGAAAACCTCGAACAGCTCAATCGGGGATAGCAAACAGAACATGGTGGCTAGAAAGAGTAAAATCTCAATCATAGAGCCGATCAGAAATATTGCTGAAATGAAAAGTTTGAAGGAAACTACGGAACTATATATAGCGAAAGGAAAAGGCAACTAATGACTCAGATTTGATGGTACTAACGGCTGAGATATAAGCAGTAAATGCAGCGACCGTTCCACTTCCCGAAAATTCGGGAACCGTGCGGATAAATGAAGAAACGGTAAAATTCAACAATGCTCGAAATAATTATAGTTTAATTCCCGATTGTTAAAGAAAGTCACAAAGAAAAAGTCGGACTATAACTGATCAAGGAACCATTATCAAGAACTCGTCCGAGGATGGACCAAGATCGGTAAAGAGCTTTATCTAAGTAGATAAGAACGAATGTAAGAAATTAATCAAGAAATTATTATTTCCAGAGTTCGATACATTGAAAAGTTACAAGTTACAAAGATATCAACTCCTGTTACATTTTATAATTCTACAAACACCTAAAAAGCTTCCTACGAAATTTTCGGCGAACGATAATGTCCTTACTCGGATTGGAGGAGCCTGTCGAGCCAACAGGCTTTTATCTTTATTCATGATTCCTCAAAGAGGAGAAGGGTAAGGAATCCTTTTCTAGGTGTAACGTGAATACTTTATTGAGGGCCTCGACCCTCGAAGCTCCACCCCATACATCCTCGACGAAGAAACGAGCAAACCGTTGGAGACCCCTAAAAGATTTGACGCTTGAACTTCTCCTAAACCACGGAGGGTCGTGGGGAGTGCCCGGGTCGTGAGTGGTCAGCAATAAAGCTGACCGGACTCCAAGGTCGGAATAAAGTTCGCCTACAGATACCCTAGTCGAGGTCGAAGTACCAGTTAGTCTATGACATGCAGAATAGGTCCTAACTCGAAATTTAAAATATTGCGCCATACAACAAGATCGTTTAACCAGCATGGTTGAAGGAGTTTGCTTTAAAGATAATTTTATAAGGATATAAATTGAAGAACCCTATTTATAAGTACAAATTCTAAAAATCCAACGGCTAGCGAAAAAAGGAACGGTCAAGATCAAAAAACTGTTGCGCTTCCCGAGGATTCCACCAGGAGAGAAAGTGATACTACTTTTGGAAAATAAGCGGAATTACTACGCCAAAGGTCGAAAAATTGAGAAGGCAAACTAAAGCGCGATCAAAGAAAGAGCACATAGGGAGAACATGCGATACGAAAAAGAAGAGTAAGGTATTACAAGCCAGGAGAAATAAAATATCTGAAAATTATTCATGATTGCACAAAGAAAAACAATACGGAAATGTTACAAGCCCGAGCTAATTAGAAACGACATCTAAACAAGTTTATTATCAGAAAGAATCTTTCGAAGCTCAGCGCTACGAGCCTCATATCCTGCTGCGAACCCACGATCATAAGCCTCCTTCTCTTGACGTATGAAATCTTGCTTCTCCTGCTCATGAAGATTCTTCAGCTTCTCGATTTTCTCGTTCAACTGATTATGGATCTCTTCTCCACGTTCGGTAGCAGTCTTCTCCCTCTCTAAAGCAAGCTTCTCTGCGAGGACGCGGTCGAGCTCGACTTTCTTCTCCTCCAGCTCGAGAGAAATAGCAGCACGCTGGCTGGTCTCCCGCTCAGCAAATGTTTTAAGCTCAATAAAATCTTGTCCGGCCTGTTAAAAGGATCAGCAGCGTTAAAAAAAAAAAAAAAAAAAAAAAAAAGAGAGTACACCTGAAAAAGGAAATGCTGCCCGGACTCGAACAATTCTTCTATGTCTCTCTCTTTGGACATGTTCCTTTCCTTGGGTATGTCAGTCTCTGAAGAAGTAAAGGTAGCTTGCAACAAGTTACCCATGGGATCAACCTTAGAAGGAGATCCATTTTTCAACTCCTCGTGCAGGGAAGAAACAACCTTTTGAGGAGTGGAATCGGCAAAAGGTCGAGGAGGATTATCGATTCCTAAAGCTTCAGCAGAGGCCCCCCCACCAGTCTCAGTATCTAAATGCTGCCCGGACTCGAACAATTCTTCTATGTCTCTCTCTTTGGACATGTTCCTTTCCTTGGGTATGTCAGTCTCTGAAGAAGTAAAGGTAGCTTGCAACAAGTTACCCATGGGATCAACCTTAGAAGGAGATCCATTTTTCAACTCCTCGTGCAGGGAAGAAACAACCTTTTGAGGAGTGGAATCGGCAAAAGGTCGAGGAGGATTATCGATTCCTAAAGCTTCAGCAGAGGCCCCCCCACCAGTCTCAGTATCTAACTTGGATTTTTTGCTAGGATTCCCTGAGGGAGGAACGATCGAAGTATCGGACGGTGACTTGTTACCAATAACAAGATTTTGCAAAGCCTCAATCGGTGTAACCCCATCAGAATAAGGCCTCTTATTCGAAGAAGGAACAGGAATCTTTTCTTGGGCAGGATTCTCACTTTTAGAATCAATCACCTTCGGGGAGGAACCTCTGAGCTCAGCCTCGAGCTTTTCATCACCCTTGTTTGGTTTCGAGGAGGCGCTTTTCTCTTTCTTATCTTCTCCCCCTTCAGGAGCTTTCGGGGAAGACACAGTTGTCTTAGAAGAAGATCTGGAGGGTTTGACCTCCTTGTCAGCTTTTCGCTCTTTGTTCGATTTCTTATTCTTCGAACCACCAAATATCGATCGAGGATCGATAGCTTTGCCTAAAACATTCTCCATAATAAGTGAATATGGGGTCGATTAGATAGGATATTTACTTTTCGAGGAATTCAGAAATTGCAGAAAATAAGGGGAGAGCTCCGATCTCTGTGAGGGAGGATATCGTATGAATAATGAAAAGAAATCCTAATATTTATAGACGCTGCGCACTACGATTGTGATAGTGAATCGACGCGACCATGGAGAAAAATCCCACTCGGATAAACAAAGTTCGACCAGAAAGTGTGAAAAATCATCGATATTTATAAAGTTAGAATTCACAAATTACACAAATCAGATCAAGAAATATAAAGTCAACTCGTTTACAAAATGGGGTTACACAAGTAAATACAATTGATTTTCCTAACTAGAGAACCTCGAATCGCCCCCCCGGCTTACTCAATAACTCGCAAAACTGAAGATCAAACGATATATACATATTTAAAGCTGGATAATTACCCAGCTTGGTCGAAAGATCGACCGTCTCCCTTATCCGGGGCATTGCCTATACGGACATTTTTATTTTCCTCTCCGGGCACATTAGAAGAATCGTCGCAAGAGTACTCGAGCACATCAGGGTTAGGCATTGGAATGCCATACTCCTCGACTAAGGGGGCAAAGCGATGTCCCTGCCAGTTAGTATTCTCCTTGGGAAGAGAGGAAGCTTTGTAATCCTTCCCTTCAGCATTCTTAAAAGGGTCCATATACTTGAAATATTCTTCCATATTATCTGGAATCTTCTTGGCTGCGACCAACTGTTGAACCCCTTTATAAAAGATCGTCTGAAGGATTTCCCCCGTTTTCCTTTGAACTAAGGGGTCTATGACAGGGGATTCCAGGAACTCTCGAATGGCAGGGATCTCGGCTTCTTCCCGACCTTGGGCATATGCACGCTCGGAATCTTGCTTCGCCAGCTCCAGTTCCATTTTTACCTTCTTCAGCTCTTCCTCAAGAGCACTTCTATCTTTAACGGACACCAGCAGATCTTCCTCCATGGATGAGGAATGTTTCATAGTAGCCTTTTCGAGCTCCTTCTTCGTTTTAGATAATTCCCGTTGGTTTTCTGCTAACTGAGCTCGAAGACTTTGGTTATCAACGAGAATTTGAGCACACGCATCATGAGCATCCTGCGATTCTTGTTCCAGCAAGGCCAAGCGGTAAGTTTGGATAGCAAATAAGTCCCCGATCTGCGGAGTAAGTAAAACATGTTAGCAAAATATCAAGAACACCGAAAAAAGAAAAGATAATCGTTTACCTCATGATACGTTCGGGAAAAATCACTCAGAACCTCGAAGTCACCTTTGACGGTTTGAAGCAAGATATCCCGCTTAAACCGACCGGCCAAATAAATTCTAGTGGCTTTGTCGAACTCATTTTCGCCACCTGAATCCAGATCAGTTAGAATGGTACCATCTTCAGGGTACCCAGCAGCCCTGCCACCCCGAAGGTGCTCATCCATGAAATCAGCCACATCAGGTTCCGATCTGCCTTCTCGGCATGGAACGGAATCGGAACTCACACCAAAAGGCTTTACACTCCTAGATGGTCCAGGAATGTTGACTATAACCGACCGACGAAAGAGCAGAAGTATCAGGCGAAAACAAAGCTCGCAGTGGCCCAGCAGAGGCGGAGTTTAAGGAACTCATAGTGCCAACGCCTCTCAGGTCGGGAATCGTGAGCGGAACAATAACGGGATTTCCGCCCAGGGTACTTGTACCTGTTCTATTTCCGACAGTATGAGATAACGGGTCAAAGTAAAATGGTTTAACTTCGGTTAGACCGGCGGCAGACACTCGAAATTTCTCAACGACTTGACCTGCAGGAATACCGACATTGGGGCATATGATCTAAACTATTCAATAAAACCTTAAAACAGAAAAGAGGATAGACATACCTAAGGAAGGAGTGGCAAAGGACGGAACGCTAGGGATTGGAAGGTCATCGACCTGCTGAAACGATCCTTTGGAAGTTCGACTGGGATATTTAATCACGGGGGCAGGATAGACACAGTGGCTCAATCCAGCTAATCGCAAAACGCCTTCCTGAACTAAGAACCTGGTATGGTAAGGATTGGACCTCAGCTGCTCGAGAAATTCATCAGAAAGACGTTGTCTGAGCTTTTCTCTGATCTTACGAGATCCATACGACCAAGAGTCTGCACCATCCCATCGATACGGTCTAGTCTTCGAACTACCTTCCGACACAGGAACATCAGGACCCTTCACGAAGAAAAATCTTCTTTTCCAACCTATACTCTTCTTTGTTGTTATCTTTGTGAGAAAAGGCCGTTTGGACCGCGGAAGGACGGAGAAAAACCCCATGTTCGAACCCTTGCAGGGGTCCATTCGAAAAATCTGCCAAAAGTTACTGAAGGAAGCATCTTCCCCCTTGCTCTCCATAAGAACGCAAAACGCAAGTATGTATGCAATGGAGTGTGGGAGAAGCTGAGCCGGGGAAAGCGAAAAGAAATTCAGGATGTTTCTGATAAGAGGAACGAACGGGATACGCAAGCCACAGGAAAATTGTCCCTCGTAAAAAGCTTGACATCCAGCGGGGGGCCCAGTGGCACGCTCGGTATAAGAAGGAACGATAATCGAAAAACCTTTGGGAAGAAATTTCCCAAAATCCGCCTCGAGGCGAGCATAATCTTTTTTCGAAAAGCAACATGAAGTTTCATTAGCGGGAAGCTCTGACTTACCCGAAATTACGGCTTGTGGGGCCTGCGTATGTTGAAAGATCCTTACAAAAGCTCCTTCGCCGATACTATGCTTGTCGACCTCATTCTCTTCGAGATCCTCGCTCGGATCGTCGTCTTCACCGTCTTGACGAAATTCCCCTTCTTCGAAATCATCTACAAGCTTAAACAAGGGATAAGATTCTTGACTCTCTTCGACCTTATTCATGCCCTTTGAAATTCTAGAACTTGACATTATGAATTCGGAGATGAATATACTAAGTAACTACCTCTTCGATTAAAACACTTCGAGCTCAAGAGAAAATATAACATGGAAGTAATTTTTCAACGGGTCAACATATATATACGGGGTTAAAAAGGTAAATTGCAAAGAGGTCCCCGAGTAACCGCGACGGTTGAACTTACCAAGGGTAAAAACTTCGGGTTATTCTACTAAAAACAGCCTTTTTGGTCCTTTACTTTCTAGAATTGCAGAATTTGTCTTTACGGTTCATCCCTAAAGACCTCAGAGGCCCTGCTTATTATAACCGGATATTCGGGAAAACATATTGGGATCGAACGACACATCTTGGAACCAAAAACGATATTATTACTTCAACATCCTCTGACAAGAGCAACCACAGAACACGTCGGTGCATGCTTTCTTGAATATGCACTCTTTTTCCCTAGCTCGGTTTTTATCCCAATGGGTTTTTCCAAGTTAGGTTTTTAACGAGGCATATTCTCAAGATATCCGAACGGTTCGTTTCACGGTAGCTTGGAGACGTATTCTATACTTCTTCGAGCGCTTGCTTCGCTTTACACTCGAGAAGTGGGGGAGTATTGATGAGGGGTAATTTGGATCCCCTGTTTTTCGAGCCTCAATACGGTTCGAATAGCACCGAACCCTGTCGCCAGGGACCAAAAGCCGAACCAAAGCATGAAGATGATTGTTTCGAGCACATCAGAGAACCATAAATCAAAGGACACTGTTGGGCCAAGCCCAGGCCCATACCCTCAAATTTGGCTATAAATACTCCATGCATTTATTATACTGAACGACTTCCCAGGTGCTCTCTTCTCGAAGCTACAGTTCATAGCAGCTCGGGATTATAGCTCTAGATCGAACATATGTATTTCACCCTCTAGCTTGTACGGCATCCAATAATGCTCGAATAGGACCCCTAATATTTGTACTTGTACTCAATTTACTCGAATACAATTACATTTGGTCCTTATTTTCCTTTTAACATTATTGTCATCGTGTTACTTCCCCACCCTTGATCGAACCAGCGAAACAACGTAAGATCAATACCCTTCCCCTAGACCTCCTTTTAACCCAACCCAAAACTTTACTCCAACCAGACCACCCAGACCCAAATTCAGAAATCCTTTCAACACAAATTACAGAAGGCCAAATAGGCACTTTTGCACTCATTGCCAGATGCCTGGCCACACATCTGAGACCTGTTTTAAGCTAAATGGGTACCCCCCAGGGTACAGACCACCATCTACGAATTTCGGACCACCTCAACAAAATCCATCAAAAGTTAACTCCATACAATCAGACACACATAATGAAGATTCAACAAAGACCAACCTGCAAGAATTCATGCAACAACTTTCACCAGATCAGATTCATCATCTATCTCATCTATTCTCAAATCAGTTTAGTGGTTCTTCTCCCTCTCCTCAATCAGACACTTCCACATCCAGCACCTACAATCTTACTACAAATACAGGTATGTCTACTTATATTAATCTCACTAACAACTCTACTTTTACTTATCACTGGATTCTTGATTCAGGTGCTACAATTCACATTTGTAACAATATAAAACTTTTTCACACATTATCTCCTATCACTCATACATCCATTACTTTACCTAACAACTCTATCATTGCAGTTCATTTCAAAGGTTCTATCATTTTAAATACACACATTACCATCACTGATGTTCTGTTTGTTCCCAATTTTAGATTTAACTTGCTTTATGTTCCTGCACTTCTTAATTCAATTCCTTTAAGTATCACTTTTTCACTTACATCTTTTATTATTCAGGAGCTGAAGTCTAAGAGGATGATTGGCAAGGGTGATCTGTCTCATGGACTCTATATTTTTCAACCTTGCCCTCCTTCTAGTTCTACTTTTAATTGTAATATTGTTACTATGGATATTTGGCATAATAGATTAGAACAACATTTCTCTTGATAGACTGCTTTCCTTACAATTTGTCCTAGGTTTTAAATATGTACCTACTAGCAATAAAGTACATTGTGATATCTGCCTTAAGGCAAAACTAAAAACATTACCTTATACTATCAATACTTCTACTTCTTCTGCTAGTTTTGATCTTGTCCACTGTGATATATGGGGGCCCTATAGGGTTACTCCTCATAATGGATTCAAATATTTCTTAACATTAGTAGATGATTATAGTAGGTTCACTTGGGTATATCTTCTCAAACATAAATCTGATATCTCAACTATTTTACCTAAATTCATTTCTATGATCAATAATCAGTTCAATTCATACGTAGAATGTAAGAAAAATTCAAATGTTATAACTCAAGTACGTCAGGAAGGTCTTTAGGAGTGGCAATGCACCAGAACTTCTATTTACTGATTTGTTTGCAAAATTAGGAATTATACATCATTTTTCTTGTGTTGAAACACCACAACAAAATACTGGAATGAATTTTTCGATCCAAATTACCTACTAAATACTGGAATGAATGTATCCTAACTGCAGTTTTTATTATGAACAGAATACCTTCCCCAATTATTCAAAATCACTCACCTTACTTCAAGTTATTTAACACTGATTTTGATTATCATTTTTTGAAAGTTTTTGGTTGTCAAGCCTTTGTTTCCACACTAAAGAACCATAGTTCTAAATTTGATTCAAGAGCTAGGAAATGTGTGTTTATTGGTTATTCACCTGGCTAAAAGGATATAATTTTTAGATGTTCACAATTTTGAAATTTTTATGTCTAGAAATGCTGTTTTTCATGAACACATATTTCCTTTACATGACCCTACTATTCATCAACATTTTAATAGAGACACTTCCATTGTCTCCCCTATATCTCATTTTTCCCCTTTCATTTTGATGATATCAATCCCCCTTCTCCTATCCCCCTCCCCCCCTACCTCACCTTCTGTCAGTTTACCAAATAACCTCTCCCCCCCCCCCTTCATCTAACCCAACTATACTAAGGAAATCAACTAGACAAACCAAACCTCCCTCATACTTACAAGATTACCACTGCAACACAGAACTGACTCATACCACCTCTAGATACCCTATTTCTGATGTTCTGGATTATTCCTTAGTCTCTAAACCCCACCACACATTCATTTACAATCTCACCAATTTTTCTGAACCAACTAGTTATAAACAAGCAATTAAGAGTCCTGATTAGGTAGAAGCTATAAACACAAAATTACAAGCAATGGAACATAATAAAAAATGGGACATTGTTACACTGCCACCTAACAAGAACCCTATTGGCTGCAAATGGATATTTAAGATTAAAAGGAACTTAGATGATACTGTTGAACGTTTTAAAGCTAGGCTAGTGGCACAAGGATTTACACAACAAGAAGGGATAGACTACAGTGCTACTTTCTCCCTTGTAGCCAAATTAATCACTGTTAGGATCTTATTAGCATTAGCTATGGCTAAATCATGGGATTTGCATCAATTAGATATAACTAATGCCTTTTTAAATGGGGACTTACATGAAGAAGTGTATATGCAACTACCTAAACGATTAAATATCAGTTCACATTCACACACATCTAATACAGGCACTCTAGTTTGCAAACTAAAGAAGTCCATATATGGACTTAAACAAGCAAGCAGACAATGGAACAACAAATTGACAGAAGTCCTAGCTAAAATGGGATTCAATCAATCCACGTCTGATTATTCTCTTTTTACTTCTGGTACAGGTATGGCTTTCATTGCTATCCTAGTTTATGTTGATGACATAATTGTGGCTGGCCCTAACACTGATTTAATTTGTTCTATCAAAAGAAAGTTAATAGACAAATTTTTTCCGACCCAATCGGTTTTACTCAATCTTTTTATTTAGTACTTATGTTTTTTGACCAATTTTTTTATTTTAACCTTTGTAGATCGATATTTAGGTGATCGAGGAGTTTATATCGACCCAATCGGTTTTACTCAATCTTTTTATTTATTACTTAGGTTTTTTCCAATATTTTGGTTTGAACATTTGTAGATCGATACGCAAATCATTTTTTTGAGTAGATAATCATGACATAATGGAAAAATATAAGCAACAACTTTTATTGTACTTGAACTAAGTGAATCTTGAATTGAATGAAAGAAATAAATCCTTACAAAGAAATTAATAGTAAATAAAATAGCTAAATAGTTATCCAGAATTTATTCCTAGCGACCATAGTAACGTCTTAGGTTAACGACATTCCAAGGGTTTAGGGTTTAGGAAGAGGTGTTCCATCCAAATGTGCAATTTTGTAGGATCCCTTTTTCACCGACAGCTATCACAACATAAGGAGCTTCCCAGTTATGTTGCTGTTTTCCCACATGTTTTGATACCTCAACCTTCTTTAGTACAAGGTCACCTTCTTTAAAAAATTGGATCCGCACTCCTGGATTGTATGTTTTTTCCATGTTTGACTTGGTAGCTTGTAATCGAACTGCTTCCTTATCTCTTGCTAAGTCCACGTTCTCCCCTCTTCTCTGAACATTATCTTCCTCGTTAAATAGTTCAATCCTAGGACTAGGGACTACTGTTTCAACAGGAACGCCGACTTCTAAGCTAAATACCAAACTGAAAGGGGTCTTTTCGGTCTAGGCTTTTACTGTAGTTCGATTAGCCCATATTACGTCAGGGAGCTCGTCTAACCATTTTCCCTAGGCCTCATCCAATCTCTTTTCCAAAGACTTGATTATTTCTCTATTAGCGACCTCAGTTTCACCGTTTGCTTGGGGATGCCCAACAGATGTAAAATTTTGTTTTATACCAAACTTCAACCACCATTCTAAGACCTGTTTTCCAACAAACTGAGTTCCGCTATCAGAAATTAGCAACCTTGGAATCTCGAACCGGCCAACTATGTATTTCCAGAGGAAATTTATGTCTTGATATTGAGTGATCCGAGCTAATGCAATATATTCATTCCATTTACTAAATTATTCAACAACAACTAGCACATAACTCTTCTTCGATCTAGCCATCATGAATGGTCCTACTATATCAATTCCCCATTGATCAAAGGGCTAACCGATTGGAATTGAATGCATCTTCTCTGCCGGTTGGTAATTACATTCGAGTGAACTTGGCAGTAATGACAACTTTTTACATATTCAATTGCAACTTGGTTTATTGTCGACCAGTAGTATCCTGTTCAGACATTTCAGAGCAAGGGCTTGAGCTCCACAATGATTACCAGCTTCTCCCTCGTGAATCTCCTTAAGGATATCCTTAACTTGTAGTTCTGAGATGCATTTCAAAAGTATTCCTGATACGGATCGCTCATAAAGCTTCCCTTCCACGATTGCATACTTAGGAGCACGATATCTAATTCTCCAAGCCTCATTTTGGTCGGTCGGGAGGGTTCCATCGACCAAATATTTCAAGAGTGGGGTCATCCAACTCTCCTTGTCCGAGTCGATATTCATTATTTCCGTATTAGGAACATAATCTAAATCTATTGCAGGAGTATTAGAAATTAGCAAAGTTATTACCCTTTCTGTTCTACCTTGATCCGGTAAATCGAGAAAGTTGATCGGCCCATTTGTTTTTCGACCGTGGAATGTTCTGACTGAACCACAACCAATCAAAAAGAAGAAAAAAGAAGTGAAAAGGGTACTGAAGATTGTGAAGAGTGGCCCTGCTATTTTTGCTAAGTTTGAGGCTGAGCTGGAGAAGTACAACAAACTGCTGCAAGCCAAGACTACCTTTCTAGCTGAAAAGATAAGATACAATCACTGGAGGGAGGACAAGCTGACTAAATTAGAAGCTGAAATCCAGGCATGGAAAGAGTTTGCTGATGGAGGATGATGGGTTCTAAATTGGCTGCAAATAAATTCCATCAGTCAAGCCCTGGACTCTGATTTCTTCCATGCTAGGGCGCATGAGTATGCAAAACTCATTGTAAGTCAAGAATCCACTGCTCCTAGAAACACAATGCCAAATAAGTCAAGTCCAAATGATGACTTATTTGAAAGAGCTGTGAAGGTTGCAGTTTGTGTCACTGTGGACAGATGGGAGAAAGATCAAGATGCAGCAAAGGAACATCCAGTGATCTTCCCAGTCTTCCAAGTCTGCAACACATTGCGTTTGGTTCAGAGGTCAGTAAATACCAAGAGCTACTCAAAATACCTCAGATGACTTCATCGTTCTTACCTGCTGATTTTATTAATCAGAAAACAATTGTGTCTACTGATGGTATTGATGTTATTCATATTACAGATGAGGCTACTGATCTGAAATAGAAAACAAAAGACAACTCATCAGTGGAGCTACTCACTGAATATTCTTCAGTTCCACTGAATGATGCGCTGACTAAAAATAACCCTTTAGCTATCACATGGAAAGCTGAAGCTACTCCTGAACAACAGACGAGTGTTGAACCTTCCACTTCCACTGAGAATGTTCAGTCCTCAATCATGGGTACAATGAAGGCCCTGATTGAGAATGCTATGAAGGAGATGGAGGAGAAGAACAAAGAGCTGCTGAGTAAATTTGAAGAAACTACTGCAAGACTTGTTCAAAGCACCGTAGAAAGTATTCCCCAACTAACAGACAACAACAGGCTATTGAAAGAAGGCTTACTTGCCTTAAATCGTCAAGTTGAAGATGTGAAGGTTGATGTTAATCATCTGCATGCCACTCCTCAGAGACATGAAGTGGATTGGACGAATGTTGGTAAAGCCTTTCATGATGCTACTAAAGTTGAAGCACAAAAGAATACCTACTTACTTCAGAGCTTCGCTGATCATGCTGCTCAGTGATAGGATATTGCCCAATAAGCCATTCTAAATTAACTTGTAAGAGGACTATCTTCTTATGGTTTAATAATTAATACGCCCATTTATATATAGTACTTAAATTAACCAATGACCATCTTCATCTCTCACAAATGTATCTAAGCGATTGGATGAAATTCAAACATCACATTCGACTATCGGACGATTCACTTCGGTTTGAGTGCAATCATGAAATAGTTTCTAAGGTCGTGATCTTAAATCATGTTCCAAGTGATAGATTTCGAACGAGACAGGGTATCGAAGGATCGCTAAGACTTGTACGAATATGCATGATTCACACGGAGTGAATTTGTAGAGCTTCATGAACAAGGCATTTGATGCTAGTGCATATGACTAGGTGTTCGATAGGGGATCGAACCCATCAAACAACCCGAACAGAGAAACCTATTGTGGAAGCGCGTGTCGCATATCTATGATGGGACGTTTCTCAAGGCTTATAGTCCTTGGACATGAGGTGCTAGGGCGAATTCGATGCATGGTTGTACGTACTTTGATCTACGTGTCGGTCACTCAGCCTGACCATTGTGTGTCTATCCTTGGACATGAGGTGCTAGGGCGAATTAGACGTTACTCCAAACGTCGATATTATGGAGATTGATGAGCAGAAACCTTCCTGGGTCGATCCTTTCCTCGAATATTTGAAAGAGGGAAAACATCCTGAAGATACAAATGAAGCTCAGAGGCTTAAATATCAAGTGCCATCCTTCGCCCTGGTGGAAGGTCAACTCTATAAAAGATCCTCCTCGGGAATTTTACTGAAATGTATCCCCGAAGGTTAATATGATACAATTCTGAGAGAAATCCACGAAGGGGAAGCTAGGAATCACTGTGGCACTCGGACATTGTCTCTAAAATGTTCGAGGGCAGGGTATTATTGGCATACTCTTATTTCCGACTCGATTGATTATGTATAGAAATGCCATCGCTGTCAAATTCATTCGAATTTGATCCACCAACCAGCAGAGGAGATGCATTATATTCCTATTTGTTGGCCCTTCGATAAATGGGGTATTGATATCGTTGGTCCTTTCCCGACTGCAAGAGCGAGAAAGAATTATGTGTTGGTTGCCGTTGAATACTTCAACAAGTGGGTAGAGTGCGTGGCCCTAACTAAGATCACCCAATTCCAAGTTATAAATTTCTTTTAGAAGAATATTATCTGCAGGTTCGGAATTCCAAGAGTAGTGATCTCAGATAATGGAACTCAGTTCGCTGGAGAGAAGATCTTAGAATGGTGTGAGAAGTTCGGTATACAACAGAATTTCACATCTGTTGGACATCCACAAGCGAATGGACAAATTGAGGTCGTAAACAGAGAGATCGTCCAATCTTTGGAAAAACGCTTAGCCGAGGTAAAGGGAAAATGGCTTGACTAACTTCCTGGAGTCATATGGACCTATAGAACAACTGTGAAAGCTGCTATGGGCGAAACTCCTTTTAGTCTGGTTTACGGATCGAAGGCTGTTATTCCGGTCGAAACTCTTATTCCTTCTCCTAGAGTCAAATTCTATAATCCTGAGGACAATCGATCGTTGAGGGAGATGGAGGTAGATCATGCTGATAGCAAAAAAGATCAGGCTAAGTTGAAAATTCAAGCGGCGAAATCCAACATGGAAAAGGCATACAATCAGAAAGTCAGGATCCGAACCTTCTAGGTTGGCGACTTGGTGCTACAGAAAGTCGAGGTTCCGAAATATGTTGGGAAACTACAACCTAAGGGACGGCCCTTATGTTGTTGTCAAGGTCGGAAAGAAAGGTTCCTATAAGATTGCTTATCCAAATGGAGAAGTTCTTCCTCGAACATTGAATGCGTTTAACTAAAGGAAATACTATGGAAATTGAAGGCTTTGTAATGAATCTCACATTATCTATCTTTGTTGTTCTTTGTTCAGCTTTGTTATTTCTCCTATTATTGAAGAATTCAATGAAATTTTGGTATTTTCGGATGATCTCATCGATTCAGTGCAACTCTATAAATTGTCTATTATATTCAAGATCGGTATTCGACCTCAGCTTGAAATTGACTAAGGGTGAAAGCCGATGTTACGTCCCTTAGATCAAAATAAAAAAAATGGGTGAAAGTTGTTGCTACGACCCTCGAAATGGACTAAGGGTGAAAGCCATTGCTACGCCCCTTAGATCAAAATTAAAAAAATGGGTGAAAGATATTGCTACGACCCTCGAAATTGACGAAGGGTGAAAGCCGTTGCTATGCCTCTTAGATCAAAATAAAAAAATGGGTGAAAGTTGTTGCTACGACCCTCGGAATTGACTAAGGGTGACAGTCGTTGCTACGCCCCTTAGATAAAAATTAAAAAAAGGGTGAAAGTTGTTGCTACGACCCTCGAAATTGACTAAGGGTGAAAGCCGTTGCTACGCCCCTCAGATCAAAATTAAAAAAATGCGTGAAAGCTGTTGCTGCGACCCTCGAAATTGACTAAGGGTAAAAGCCGTTGCTACGCCACTTAGATCAAAATAAAAAAAATGGGTGAAAGCTGTTGCTACGACCCTCAAAATTGACTAAGGATGAAAGCCGTTGCTACGCCCCTTAGATCAAAATTTGATTAACAGAAGATCGTTATTTATGAATCGGAATATTAGAAGTATATGCCATATCGTCCATTTTGGCGTATTATGTGATAGAGCGTTTTTAATCGGTTAATGGCATTTCTCCAAATGAAGGCTGAACGTTCAGGATAAAATTATTAAAGATATATAATGGGCAAGTTTAATTCGTTCTCGATTTCTTAGCAACATTTTATCCGATCAAATAATTCGAGCCACAATTCAGTTGATACATGGTTAAGACATGGAAAGAAGATCGCAAAAAGTGTAAGGTCGAATAAAGTTTTATTTATGAACTGTTACAAGCAATTACAAATAACTATTATAATCGTGGAATTCGAAATCAAAAGAAAAATTACAATTTTGAGGATCAACCTATTACAATTTCTAAGGCCTACGCTAAGGATCTCTGAGCGACCAGCAGAGCAGATGAGAGCTAGTTCGAAATCTACCCTTCATCCAAGAATGCAAGACTCGGACTCGTCATCGATCAGCCAGCACCTTACCTTGAAGTAAGGCAGTATGAATTACAGAATGAGACTATGTAAAATCATAACTGTCCTTTTCCCGCTGGCACCTCCTGCTGTTCCTTTTACACCTTATTTTCGATCAAGAGGGACAGGAATCAACTCTGGCCGGAATTGACCCCCTATCGCCTGAACGGAACGTTGGAATACGGCAATGCAAACCCTTCTCAAATTGGATATATCCAAGAAGTTAGGTTGTCTGTCGATATTCCAAGCGCCAGGTTTTTTGTCTGTCGGTATTCTAAGCGAAAGTATTCTTGTTAGGGAAAATTGAACGACCGGAAGAAAGACTGCAAATCCTAATCTCGAACATCTTTATGGGTGATATGAAGTCCTTTATTTTGATCGAAGGAAGTAAAATTTCAAATAAGGAGATCGGACAAAACATTTACGGAGGAGTAAAAAGTGAGATGGTAATTTAGGGGATATTTATAGCAAACACAAGGTGGACTCAACGGCGCAGATTACCTGGCTTGAACGGTCACGATACGGGCGAGAAATGCGCGGACCGTTCCGATTCCCAAAGAATAGGGGATCGTTTGGATAGGTGGTGAAAATCTTCTCATCCCAAGCTCGGGAACCTCCACAAGCTAACATCCCAAGCTCGGGAATTGAATTCTAAATCAACATATCAAACTTACGTCGCAAAATGAGTCTCCAATTTCCCCGATAATTCAACTATTGTTTTTTCCGATCATAGTGCTTACCGATCATGAAAGATACAAACTTATAATTCTAAGTTATGAGAAAACTCAGCAGATCTATGCATTTAATGTCAAATTATCCTACTTGATCAATAATTGTTTCAAAAGGTTCTGGCGAGGTAAGTTAATAACTCTACGCTCGATGGGGTTATTTGATGATCGAATTCATTGTCCAATGGACGATCAAATTTGTTCAATATTAATTGATTGACAAGGGTTCAAATTTAAATGAATTAACTTTTAATATGGTTCCAAATTCAAATATGCTTTTACGTTTTAATTAACTAGATTAACTAAATGAATTAACTAATCTAAATACTTGGATTGAATTCGAATAATGAGAAGAGAAACCTAGGGTTATAATCCACTATGTTATCTAGCGATTGCTCAATTGAGATTTTCGTAATTATTGTGGTGACAAGAGTGCTACCCGAGGATTTAAGTATATTCCTATGTATCTTCCGAATTACGTAAGAACCTAATGTATTATACAAATCGATCCTATTCCTATGTGATTCATAAATAACACAAAGCATTCAACACGAACCTCATGTAACGGGTATAAACGCCTTAAGTATATTCCTATACTAAGAGTCGTTTACTATTCAATTTCCTATCTAATCCTAATCTCCCTTTTCCATGTTCGAAAAGAATATTAAATCTAACAACTAGGTGATCAGTCAAGTTGCAAACATAGAGAACGAAATTAAATCAAACACAAGAATTGCCCTAACTACGAATAATCCAATAAAAATAATCAAAGTAACATAGTTTCATAAAAACCCTACATCCTAAAGAATTAGTTCATGATAAATATAAGAAGAAAAATAATAAAGGAAAACAAATCTGAGTTCATGTGGTTTTATAGACAAAACAATGAATCCAAGATAAAGATCTTCGATATTGCGTTCTTCTTGCTTGGATGATCTTCAGGACTTCTCTCTTTTCTTCTTCAATCCTTCTCCAAGTAGATCTTTCATGTTGTAGGTGTATTCTATGAAAGAATGATGTTTAGAGCTGATCAAAGATGTGTAATTTCGTGACCTAGAAGTTCTTAAATAGATCTACCAAGTTGAGTCAAAGTAGGAGACTTTGGGCCCAAGAATTCTCATAAAAGCACGTTGAAAATCGCGTCAGCTTTGCGCGACAGTTTTGCAAGTGTCATAACTCTCAGATCCGAACTCCAAATAAAGATCCGTAAAATCTGTGGTGTAGCTAACTCATTCCTATACATCATAGTCGAAATTAAACTTCATTGGAGCTTCCTTGAAAGAGTTATGGTCCTCGGAGTGCATAATAACATTTCTGACAGCTTCTTCGTTCTTGCACTACTTGACTTCATTTGTTCTTTAATTCGTCGTTCTTCACTTCCAATCATGTCTTTAGATCCAAAATAGCTTAGGACTACAAATATGAACACAATTTATAAGAAATTATCTCAATTCATGCACAAAACAATCAAACCAATGACTCGAGCGACAAAACACAAAACTAACTAAAATTGCCTAAGATTCTACCAAAACTCTAATAAAAGTAATCGAATGAGTAAAGGAAATAGACTTGATAACACAGTTTTCACAGAGTTATCAATCGATTAGAGAATTTATTTCGTCCGTTAACAAGCCAAACATCAGATTTGTTTATCAAGATTAACTACATGATATTTGAGTTCGATTTATTCATCCAGTTGATTGGTTCGAGTTCAAATTTATTATTGATCGAGATAAGAAGACGAAGAGAAGTGCAAGTACAATTAACAAAAGATAACTTTTCATTTATGTGTTCTTCAAACAGTTACAAGTGATTCATCAATTACAATAAGGAAATTCGAGCTCAAAAGGAAAATTACATTCACTCATATCCTAATACAAATTTTACAAACTATGCTAAGGGGCCTTCGAGCGATCAACTGAGCAATGAAGAGCAGGGTCGAGGCCTATCTCCAGGACTTTTAACAGATCTAAGATCATCATCTGTAAACAATGACAATTCGATCTTGAGGCCAGGCGCTCCCATCGAAAACGGCTAAGGCTTTTCCAGCATTCTTGCTACCACCTCCCTGCTGGTTCATTCACACCCTTATCCGATCTAGGATAGCGGAAAGCAACTCCAGTGGTTTTACTCCAAGCAATCTCGAAAGCACCATTCTTCAAGAAACACCTTGAAGAAGCTGGTGCTTGAGATCGAAAGAGCTCCTATTGGAGTCGATCCCCAGTCCGACCGGAAGTGGCGCCAGAACACTGGAATTCTAACCCGTCGCAGATATGGGATATCCAAGAAAACAGGTTGTTTGCTGGTATTCTAAGCGCTAGTTTCTTTGTATGTCGATAATCTAAGCGAATGAAGTTTTTCCCGAGGAAATGAGTGATCAGAAAAAATAGTGCGGGTTCTAATCTCGAACCTTTTTATTTGGGAAATAAGGTGGGACATATTGATCGAAATACGAAAATTTGAAAGTCTAAGTTCGGACAAGGCATTCACGAGAAGGTTAAAAATGTAACGGTAATTTTGGAACTATTTATAGGGGAAGAGGAGTAAAATCGACGGATTAGATTACATGATATGAACGACTATGATACCAGCGATAAATGCGCCGATCGTTCCGCTTCCCGAAAAATAGGGGACCATTTGGTTAAAGGAGAAGAAATCTTCTCACTCATATTCGGAAATCTCCACAGGACGATCGGATTCTAGATCGATCAAGCATTTTGATAAATCAAATCCTACGATGGAATAATATCGACGTTGGACATCGCGTGATTACATTCTTTAAATTTTCGAAGGAATGTTTGAAATGATTGAGTATCGAATTATCTTTCAGTTACTTGATCAAAAAAATTAGTTCAAGTGTTATTATTCGATTAAATATTCTTGTTTGGTCGGCATTGGTCAGATTAAGGAGTTCATTCAACTGCTATTCCTTAGCTTTATCTTTCAGTTACTTGATCAAAAAAATTAGTTCAAGTGTTATTATTCGATTAAATATTCTTGTTTGGTCGGCATTGGTCAGATTAAGGAGTTCATTCAACTGCTATTCCTTAGCTTCCTCGATTGAGCTCGATCATTCCTGGTCAGACTCGATGAAGTAGTTTGATGGAAAGCAAAAGTAAAAGTAATCATATAGAGCTATTGGTCGAACAACATTATTTCGATGTAAAGAGAATTCATAAATTTTATTCCAAACAAGATGGAATTTACATTTCGATCATATTACAATTGTACAAAAACTTCAACAAGTACAAAGATACAAGAGCTATTTCTCGATCCTATTACAAATTGATCTTTCACATATCGATCCTACTACATTCTACAATCCTATGAAATTTTTGGCTTCTTATCCCACCGGTTGATCGATATTGTCCTTGCTCGAGCATGGAATCTTCTTCGGACCCACAGGCTGTTGTCTTTATTTACGGTTTTCCAAAGACGTACGGGCTAAAGCATCTTTTTCTAGGTTGAGACGTCTTTTCCAAGGTGCAACATGAATACTTTATTGCTGACCTCGTCCTACAATGCCGCCCGTATTACATTTTCAAAATGCATTGTGGCTATAGTTCCACCAAGAGGAGGACCGTGCCAGAGGAATGATAAATTGCTACCGACCATCCTTGGAGAACTTGATGCTCGAACTCCACCAACACTTTAGCGGTTCGAGTAGTTCTTTGGATCCCGGGTAGTCAGCAATACCAAGGTATTTTTCTTGACTGACTGGCCCCAGGCAAGGATCGGTAGCTTATCCGTTTTCTAGATTTGGCTTATTGACCTTCTAGATCGGAAATACTTTTGTCTGCAGATAATCCAAGCGAATCAAAATCGCCCATACTTTTGTCAAAAAACGTTCGAAGTCTAATTTCAAAAAGTTGGGTCGAAAAGAGGAGATTTTCGATCACCATATTCGGAGAAAAATGATTTTAAAAAAGGGAGAGTGAACAAAATTATGGAAGTTATGGGAGACCCCTTTTATAGTAACAGATAAGCTCAATCCAGTTGTTACCATGCAGTGAGGTGGACGAACGAGATTCAGTGACTGTTTCGTATCCCGAGGAATAGGGATTGTTTGGCAAAGGAGATCACGGAAATATCAGTTATATTCGCGAAAACAGTTTTTGATTTAACTAACAATATTGCACAGGTTCGAAATCTACATTTTGGCACATGCATGTTCGAGAATTCAACGACTAAAGAATATCAATTTGATAGAAATATGGGGGAACGGAATATTCGGTAGAGTTATTTTCGCATAATTAAGGCTACTATTCACTGTCTGAAAGTTCATACATTATTGGAATGAAGCAGATATTCATCAAAGAGACAAATTTAAGCATCGCAAAATAAAGGATCAAATTAAAACGGCGCGAGGCCTAATACGAGTTCAGAAATTCAAATTGAAACAACAGAGTAAATTATTCAAGGGCATAACAGACTGACAGAATAAAAACTTCAAATAACTTAGAATTACATCTTCGAGCTTTGTCTGAGATCATAAATTTGTTTGAGATCTTCGAGCTCCTTGCCCAGTTGCTGATGGATCTCTTCACCTTTGTCCTTGGCGGCCTTTTCTTTCTCCGAAGCCATCTTCTCCTCGAGCAATTTAGTGGCCTCCAGGGCACGTTCCATCTCGGCATTTTTCTTTTCTAACTCGAGAGTAAGAGTAGCTCGTTGTTCAGCTTCCTGCTCAGCCAGCAACTTGAGTTCGAGAAACTCCTTCTCAGCCTATTATCAAGGAAATCAAATAAGCAATAACAACAAATTTTCGAAATAATAGCAATAAAATTTTCGAACCTGGGCAAGAAAATTCGACCCCAGCTTGAATAATTTCAAGGGATTTTTCCCCTTTGAGGTGCCTATGTCGAAAACAGAAATATGAGCCTGTAGAAGACTCGAGACAACATTTTCCAGCCTCCCCTCAGAATGGGACTCGTCCTTAGATTCCCCAGGCACAGAAGAAGATTTTTTCGGAACCGAGGAAACAGGTGGTGGGTCGGAAGGATTTTCGAGCTTTGATGATTCAGCTGAATTTTTGGTTAAGGGAACTTTAGGCTCAGTGACGCCTTTCTCAGCAGCAGTTACCTTTGCCTTCTTACTTGGCCTCCCACTCTCGGGTTTATTACAAGGGCACCGGTCAGCGGTTTATTCTCATTCACAAGCCTCTGAAGGGTCTCGGTCGGAGTGATCTCTTCATAATGAGGTCTTTTATTCGAAGGCTCAGATGCTTTCTGCCAAAGTAAAGCTCGCTTGGAGTTATCTAGGGGCTTTGTGGGAGAGCCTTCAGGTTCGGCCTCGGACTCTTCGTTCGACATGATGAACTTGCTGGAAATAACCCTAGTGGGTTTTGCGGAAGTATGTTTCTATTTCTTACTTTCTCCACCCTTAGAAATTTTGGGGGAGGGTGCTGAAGACTTCGGGGAGTTTTTAGAAGTTTTCTTATCTTTGGATGGTTTTGTGTCCTTCGAAGGACCCTTATTCTTAGCACCGCCTAGAAGCAATGAAGGGTCGATCGCAGGGCCCAATATTTTGTCCATAATTTTTGTTAAAGGAAAAGTTTTGGTTCGAATTTTACTGCCAACCTATGAGCTCCGATCGTGATATTCTGATATGATAGTGGAATGATTTGAAATGGCCCCTATATTTATAGCGGGAGCAACGCGTCATTTTACTGGAATTGAATAGTAGCAACTCCCGAGAAAATTCGAGCAAATATGAAAATTTCGGTTGTATATATAAAGAAGAAAAGCGTTCAGGAAAAATCTATTATAAGGAAATGATCAATTATCGGGTTTTTCACTCTCATCCTCCTCACACTCTTCTTCATCCTCATCGTCAGAATCGCTCTCACTTGAATCATCATCCTCATTGTCCAAATTGTCACCCTCCACATCGCCCTCTTCATCGGCATCATCATCGACCTTAGCAGTAGGAGGAGTATGTTGCTCTTCATGGACATCGGAGTCACCATCAACGACTACTTCTTCGTCTTCTTCGACCTCATGCTTTGATTGCGGAGAGCCAGAAGTTTCAAGCAAATCTGGGTTCGGCATAGGAATCCCAAACTCATCGAGAAGGGGAGTGAACTCATGGCCTTGTAAATCCCCAAGGTTCGCAGGCAGAGATGAAGCCTTGTAATCTTCTCCAAAAATGTTCTTGTAAGCATTAATGTATGGGATATAATCCGATAGTTGGCCCGAGATCTTTTGATCGGACCGGATCTCAACCGAACCAACGCATCAAGGAAAGGAGACTCCATAAACTCCCTTATGGCCGGAAGCCTGGCTTCTTCTCGACCCTGAGCATACGCGCGTTCGGAATCCCCTTTTACATGTTCCAGCTCTACCTTTAAGCGCTCAACCTCAAGTTCAAGGGCGCACTTCTCTCCGACCACTCCAACCAAATCCTCCTCGACCGCGGTTGTGTACTTGCCACTCTTTGCCTCTTCAAGTCTCTATTAGATGAGCCGCCATTACTTCATCTTCCCTCAAAATACGTTTAAGGGCCAGATGAGCTTGTTGTGACTATTTTTCTAAAATAGCGAGCCGGTGGGATTGATGAACGAACAAGTCTCCGGCCTGCAAAATAACAAAATGCTTGTGTAAGTTTTACGCTTGTTGAGATCGAAAAATATGAAGCAAGGTTAAATATTTACCTCCTGGTATGGCCAAGAGAAATCGCCCATGATTTGAAAGCCATCCTTATCGAACAACTCAGTGTTGTCATCCTTAAATCGCCAGGCCAAGAGGATCTGGAACGACTTGTCCACCGAATGTTCTCCTTCGGGGCCGAAATCTGAATGAATGCTCACATCCTCAGCATAGCCAGTAGCCCTTGGACCACGAAGATGATCTTCTAAGTAATCCGCTAACTCTGGGTGAGTCCTTCCTGGTTGGCAAGGGATCGGGCCTGGATTCTGATCAAATGGTCTTACCCTTCTGGATGACTCTGGGGCATGGCTGTTCCTTTTTCGAGCCAACCTCTCTTCTATCATCTGTCGGGCTTGAATATGCTTGAAGGCATAATAGCTGTATCCAGCCGCATTTGGGTCGGCAGTATTGATCGAAAAGACCGTCCTCAAACGACCAATGCTTTCAGTTTGGGACGTACCCTCGGCTTCGACCCTAGGAATGCTCGAGGAGGGAGGTGGAACCACCATAGCAGAAGAACTGGCACCAACCGCTCCAGTATTCTTACCCGCCTTCAATTTCTTCTATTTTGGAGGCTAGCCCTGAGTCTTTTTCGAAGAAGAAGTGACATTAGAACCTGCTATCGAGGTTCGAAACTTCTCCACAATCTCAGCTGCATAATTCAAAAAAGTGTTGGATTAATACGAAAATAGCAAGGGCGAAATCGAAGCTCGCCTTAAGAAAATAAGTTGGTTACCTAATGAAAGAGCTGCAACAATGGCTTGAGTTTCTGCGGGGGCGGCCACGACAGGTTGATCATTCTGAGGGTTATTTTTGATCTTGGGGACATGTCCGAATTTAATCGCGGGAGAAGGATAAGTCCCATTGCTGAGTCCAGCCAATCTCAAGACCCCCTCTTGGGTTAATAATGTTGTTTGGTAGAGATCGGACTTAAGGGACTCCAAGAATTTTTCCGACGGTATATGCTGGATTTTTTCTTTTAGTTTTCGCTTACCGTACATCCAAGTGTTTTCCCCGACCCAAACATGCGATTTCGGTTAGGAGCCCTCATTCGAAGGAGGAATATTGGGACCACGAACGAAGAAGAATTCTCCTTTCCAGCCTTTAGCGTTGCTGGAAACCATGTTCGAAAGAATTGATCGGTTTGATCATTGTGAGAAGTACACAAAGCCGGCATTAGAGGCTGTGGAGGTACTCATTTGGAGCACTTGCCAAAAATTCTAAAAGGACGCCTCCTTCCCTTTGGCCTTCATAAGAACGCTGAACGCAACGATATATGCAATCGAGTTCGGTAGGATTTGGCAGGCGCAAGCAAGAAAACCTCCAGAACGTCCCTAAGTAATGGAATAAAAGGGATACGCAGTCCAAAGAGGAATTGCCTATTGTAGAACGCTTGGCAGCTTCTAGGAGGATCGATAACTCGTTGTTCGGGAGTCGGGATGACAATCGAGTAATCCTCTGGAATATATTTTCCGAACTCGAGCTCCAGCTTGATACGACGTTCTTCGGTATTATAAGAGCTAGGAGTCTAATCGGCTCTACGTTCTGTTCGATGGTTATTGGCACTGGTCGTGGGATCTACCCATTTAAAGATTGTAACAACCGCCTTACCACCGATCTTATATTTTTGGACATCATTCTCGCCCAATGTTAGAACATTGCCCTCAATCGCTTCACCCTCGGAAGTTTTGTCTTTGGGTTTGTCTTCTTCACCAGAACCTTGGCGAACCTCCCCCTCCTCAGTATCGGAACTAGAGGTACTTCCAGAATTTTTGGATTTTTCCTCATCGGAGGCTTTATAATTGTCAATAAGCAAATCGCGATTGATTTCCAACCCTTCTACTAGTTTCGCCTTCCTTTACGATCTCTTGAGGTAGACATTTTTAATATAAAATTTGGGGTGATCAACTTTCGGGAGTCTTCTGTAAAATTTCGATCAAGACTTTGAGAATCTTTCGTAAATGAATCTTCAACGGTCAACGTATATATATACGGGGTTAAAAAGGTAAATTGCAAATCGGACCCCGAGTAACCGCGATGGTTGAACTCTCTAGCTGTAATTTCAAAACGAGATTTCCAAAAAATTGCACTTTTGGCCCCTATACCCTATAAATTTAGACTACAACATGGCTAACTGAAAAGATGCATCCTCTCGATCTCGGAATAAACCTACTTCTCCGAGCTTCAGCTTCACTTATGCTCGAGAAGTAGGGGAATATTAATGAGGGTTCAAACAAGTCAATCAACCCAACTATTAATCAACTATTAACTAATGGTTCGAAACAGAAAGGTCAATTGGGCTCGAAACAAGAAGCAGGGTCAATTCCATTTTTCAACAAACTCAATCGTTACAGGAAGCAACTTAAAGCAAGAATGTCAATATCATTCACATCACAACGGATAATCATTTCAGAGTTTCCAAGATATGCACTATTTTTCCCTGGTTCGGTTTTAATCCCAATGGGTTTTTCCGAGCTAGGTCTTTAATGAGGCATATCCGAAACACTGAGTAATGATTCGTCTCAATCTTGTGGCAACGTCTACTTCTCCGAGCTCCAGCTTCACTTACGCTCGAGAAGTGGGGGAGTATTGATGAGGGGTACTTTGGATATTCTATTTTAGGAAGGACTTGTACGATCGGAAATCACGGAATCCGACCTCGAAGACGTATCGGCCGATCTCCAATACTATTCAGCCTAGTTCGATCATTGGCAAAGGGGTTCATGCTCGGATCCCACTGTTGGGCCGATCCTAGGCCCAGGCCTTTGGGCCGAGAAATACACCCTTGTGGATGGTTCAGCTAGCACACCGCCTCAACTATAAATACAACAAGCATTTATGATGCCAGACACGATTCCCCAGGTGCTCCTTGCTCGAAGCTATAGCTCAAAGCATCCTCGAAACATAGAATTCGATCAGATTGTATGTATTAGTCTCTAGCTTGTACGACATCCAGTAATGCTCAAATAGGACTCCGATTTGTAATGTTTGTATTCAAGATCGATAATATACATATTTGACCCCATTGTTAGCATTACCGCACTTTTATTGTCTTTACTTTCTATTATTGATCCCGTACGAAACCACATTAGATCAGGATACCTCGGTTGTCAGAACAACGAAAGTGCGCAATTTAAAATTTTTTCCGAGGCACCCATCAGTCCCATAATGATCTTACGTGGTTTCGTATACGATCAAAGAAGTGAAGGAAATAGTTGAGGGCACAATTAAATTAAGGAAATATCAATATTATATATTCCGAAGGTGCGGATACAGATTACAAGCAATGGGGTCCTACTTGAGCATTATAGGATGCCGTACAAGCTAGAGAAGTAATACGTAATAATTGACCTATGCTAACTTTCCAAGATGGCTCCGAGCAGCAGCTTCGAGTAGAGAGCACCTGGGAAAGCGTGTCTGGCGTCATAAATGCTGGTGGTATTTATAGTTGAAACATTGAACTAGCTGGTCCATCCAGAGGGATATATTTCTCGGCCCAAAGGCTTGGGCCTGTGACCGGCCCAACAATAACCTCCGATCATGAGCTCTCTCTGGTTGATCGGATTGCAAAGATTGTGACTTGGGCTCGACTCTACATTTCCAAGATCGGGATTCATGTTCTTCGCTCTTGCCAGGGCTCCTCAATGTAGAGTTCGAAATATCCCTCATCAATACTCCCCCACTTCTCGAGCGCAAAGTGAAGCTTTAGCTCGAAGAAGTATGTACTGCTTCGATCATTCGGATGAACTAACCATCTATAATGTGCTTCGGATATGCCTCGTTAAAAACCTAACTCGGAAAAACCCATTGGGATAAAAACCGAATCAGGGAAAAAGAGTGCATATCATGGAAACAATTTAATGGCTTTATTGCAATGATATAAGTTTTGACATCAATAATCCTCGTCTCGCTTTTCAAATTGGATCACGATTAGAGTATCCTTCCACATTGGTTACCTTACTATTGTAATTGACCCATTAATACTTCCCTATTTCTCCGATTGTAGGATGGTAAAATGCTGGGGCAAATAATATATATATATTGAAGAGGCGTGTCTCTTCATGTCTTGGTTTTCGGCTCCTAATTGCGGAGAGTATAGGGGTCTAAAATGCAATTACCGAAAATATAGTTTTGAATTTGCCCTGAGGGAGTTCAACCATCGCGGTTATTCGGGGTCCGGCTTGCAATTTACCTTTTTAACCTTATATATTGATGGGGGCTATTTCGCATCCTTATAATAATCGGGGCGACTAGTCCATATACGCTCGGACCGACCAGGAGTCTGATTCATTAAAGAAACTGCCAGGTCCGATCTGCATTATCAAACCTCGACGACCAAGAGCAGTGTCCGAGTCCATTAAGGATTATTATGCCTAGTCCAATTAGGATTATGTTTCCTTGTAAAACTAGGGTTAATGTCATATAAATACCTAGTTAAACATTGTATTAGACACGAAATTACATCCAGAGCTTACGCCTACTTACTTCGTCAATCTGATTAATAGAAAAGCTTTTGCTATACTATTTACATATTCATCGTCTTGATTACTGATTGTTCTTTACATAATTGTTCTTCCTTGAGATTGATCCATCCAGAATAAAGTAACAAAGCCCTATTACATATAATTAAATTAACCTCTAATACATACATCATTGATTTAATCTAACCCAATGAAAAACGGTTAAATCAGTTGGCGCCCACCGTGGGGATAGGTTAATTATTCGATCGACATATGGCTCGCCCAAGGAAGAGCGCTCGTAACAGAGCGAGAAGTAACACGACCAAACCGCATAACACATCTGAGGGTCAACAGGGCAATACCTGACAACAATGCCCCTATAATTAATAACAATCAGCAGGAGAGCGAACAGCTGCCGAATCAGGAGGAACCACAAGGGATAAATATCCAAAACCCACAAGGACAACAGGGGATCACCGCCAATATGATACCAGAAGACCATGTGGCTCCAGCAATCCCGGTTCCCCTGTCAGACACTAGGGAGAAGCTACGACAGATCGCTATGCTTTTTAATTCACTCTGCCCAGGAGAATTACTAGTACCCGAGCAAGTTCCTAGAAACCCTAGAGCGACTAGGGCAAATCCTATTCAAAGGACACCGAGGCAGGTCGATCAGATATCGCAACAAGCGGACAACCCTGCAAGTGAGCAACGATCGTTGCACAGTCCGCAAAAGAGCAATTCAAAAGCCTCCGATGAACATATCCGAAGAAAAACGAATCAGACAAGGCCGCAACCTGTCCGCCCCGGATCAAAGGAACATACCATAATCCCCATCAAGGATGACGTAGTCGACGTAATTCCTAATCGACCACGAATCATGAGATTCTCGGAGAGAGAAATTGAAAAGATGGTAGAGGAACGTCTGGAACAACGTCTACGAACTGTTCAAAATCCATGGGCCAGAAGCACATAATTCCAAGAGAGCCTAGTGGCATGCTCCCCCTTCTGCAAGGAAATAAAAGAAGCACAGTCATCAGGACAGGTTCCGGGACGACTACCCAGATATGACGGAACGACCGACCCAGATGATTATATATCCAGCTTTACAAACATAATAAATTTATATGCTCACTCGGCTGAATTCACTGCAAAACTGATGGTCACCACATTTGAGGGGCTAGCTTTGGACTGTTTTGCAAAACAAACCGCCAATTCCATATTCAGCTTTAGTGAATTATACAATAAGCTAACTCAGCAGTTCGCTAGCCAGAAGAGACAGAAACTGCCAATGAGCTACCTAGGGACCATCAACCAACAGGACGCAGAAACCCTCCGTTCCTGGTTGGCAAGATTCAACGTAGAATTGCTTAAAATCGACTCCCCAAATATAGATTACATAATCTCCATTCTCTTCGATCTCACCAAAAACAGGCAATTCAGGAATGCCCTCAGTAGAAAGCAACCTAGAACGTTTGCTGATATTATGACTTTGGCATCAAAATACATGACCCAAGAGGAGATGAACTCCTTTAAAGATATGAATAAATATAAAGCTCCCGCCTCCTGTTCCAAGCGGCAAGATAGAATTCCCGCTCAAAAATCCACGGATTACGATCGATCCATTAGAAGAGGCAATGTCTTCCAGCGATTAGAATATAATCGAAACGACCAAGACATATGACAAAATGTCTATCAAAGACCTAGGTCGGCCGAGCCAGTGAACAGGAGCAGAATCAACCAAGTAGAATACCCCAGGCTAACCATTCCAATAGAAGAAATATTGGTAGTACTCGAGAGGAACAATTGGATCCCGGCAGCGAAGAGAATCGCTCAGCCAAGGCCAGGGGCACGAAATTATAATATATACTATAGATATCACCGCGCACAGGGACATCGCACCGTAGACTGTTTTCACCTTACAAAAGAAATTGAAAAATTGATCGAACAAGGAAAATTAGATGATTATTTAGAACGGAACAACCGCAAGAGGGGAAGAAGTCGGAGCCCTCGGAATAATAACCAAAGAAGGAGCTCCCAAAGAAGGTCCCCTAATAATGGTCCCCCACAGGAGTTGAACAATGATCAGATTAACGGCACCATCCATACGATCTCAGGAAGACCATTCGGCGGGGACAGTCGTAATGCCTGTTGCAGGATTGCCAGGTCCATAGTTGGAAGCTTAAGGTACCCGAAAGAAGTGTGGACGCTAGAAAGCAAACCAACAAATGATCAGCTGATCAGTTTCAACGAGAGCGAGGTACCAAAGAACTTTTTGTGAGACATGAAAGAGGACAGCCCTGACTTCCCAATGGTGGTATCGCTGGAAATAGCGAACTACTGATAGGATAGTGCCCTGCAAGCCAGTTCTGTTTGCTTGTAATAGATCTATCCTGTATGAAACGATCCTTGATTTTATAATAATACGCATGTTTATTTATATATGTATAAGGATAAACAATGGCCAACTTCATCTTTCGCGAATACATTTAAGCGATTAGTTGAAACCCTTAGATTACATTTGACTATGGGACGATTCACTTCAGTATTGAGTGCAATCATGAAACAGTCTCAAAGGTCGTAATCTTAAAAGTGTTCCAAGTCATAGATTCCGAACGAGACGGGGTATCGTAGGAATCGCCAAGACTTGTACAAGTATGCATGATTCACATGGAGTGAATTTGTAGTGTTTCATGAGCAAGGAATTTGAGTCCAGTGCATACGAGTAGGTGGTTCAATGGAGGATTGAACGCATCGAACGACCCGAACAGAGAAACCCATTGTGGAAGCGCATGACGCACATCGGTGATGGGATGTTTCTCAAAGGAATATAATAGTGTACGATTTAGTCCTTTGACTTGAGGTGCTAGGGCGAATTCGGTGCATGGAAGTGCGTACTTAGATCTAGGTATAGGCCACGTAGCTTGGTCATAACATGCCTAGGTTGGGTGCGTATGGACATGTACGCGAGTGGTTAGTACCGATATGGAATCTATTGACTCACTGTAATGAGTGAGAGAATTTCCTATACGATTCTTAGATAATATATCCAAGGAATCTGCGGCCGCAGTCGGTGACTAATTTGGAAAGGGATTTCCAAATTTAGAAAGGTCACAAAGGTATATTATCCTGAATTAGAAAGTATAGCTATCGAGACAAATTTAGAGGTGCCGATTAATTCACACACCCTAAGTCTTGATCGGGAATATTAGTCGATAGAAGGACCGTATGTACATGGTAATTATATGAGACGAGGTTCACAAATATCAATTCACCTGATATTGGGCTTCATGGGCTTGTGGCTAGACATCGACCATGAAGTGTGGGTACTCCTGAATTAATAAAGGATTTAATTCTAGGAGTGGTTAATTAAAGGTTGTTTAATTAACCGGAACAATTTATTGTTCATAAATTAAATCACGAAGGATTCGTGGGCCTGCTGCCAGTTGATGGTGAACCCAGAGGGTCACACACAATACAATTGGACGGTGACTGTTATAAAAGGAAATGAAAGGAACTAATTGATTTAAAGGTAATTAAATCAATTAAATGAATTAAGAGTATTTAATTCAAGTGGGAGAATTAATTAATTGGCTGACTTAATTAATTAAATACTTAATTGAGTTGCTAATTAATTATGCGAAAAGAAATATTGATTTAAATGGACTGGGCATTTAATTAAAGTAGTTTAATTAAATGAAGGATTGCAAGACATGGGCTTCTATTAATTAAAGCCCATAAGGAGTCTTGCAAACCCTAGGTCAGAAGGAGTCTATAAAAGGGGAACTACTTGAGCTAAAAAGCTAACACCCTAAGAGAAAAAACCTAGCCTCCTTCTCTGCAAAAGCGCCGCCCCCTTGTCCTGCAAACCCTAGCCGCCGCCGCCACTAGTAGCCGCCGCCACTGAGCTGCCGTGAGCTTCCTGGTGCCGCCGCCGCCGAGATCTCCTCCTCCATTGTATTAGATCTTGATTTGTCAAGAGATCTCATACAATCCTTTAATAACAAATCTCCTGCATCGAGTTCTGAGCCTAAGATCTTGAGGTGTTGCCAGAATCCAATTGGTGTGGACTATCCCTGGAGGTGAGACACTTGGATCACTCCTGTGAACCGGATCAGAATCAGAATCGAAGACCGGAGGTTTCCACCACCTTGCCTGTGGTGAGGTATATCGCAAAAACCCCCTTTGTTAATTCATTGTGTGCGTTTTTGTTCTTGCTTTTGTATACATAATGTGGAGACATCTTTTATGGGACCATTGGATACCTCGAAAAAATTTTAAATTCCGCACTTTGTTGTCTGACAAATCGAGCTATATCCCAACAGTGGTATCAGAGCCAACTCCATTATTATTATACAAAAGCCTGAACATAATTGTGTTCACCGTATATGTTTAGTTATATGTATGAGAACACGTGATAATTATGTTCTGTAAGTTGATTCTTGCTTGTTATGACTAGATCTATCAATGGGTAAAACTGCTTTTCTAGATCTGTGCCGTTTTTATAGTTTTTGAAAACTTCAGGACTTTTGGGGCAGAAATCGCAAATCAGGGTTTTTGAGGGCTGAAAATTCGAAATTTTTGAAATCTGAAAATCTGAAAATTCTGGACTGTTTTTGCAATTCTGGTCGCACAGTTTTTGGGGTCGTTTTGCAATTTCTGAAAACTTAGGGGCTGTTTTGCAATTACCGAAACTTGAAGGGTCAATTTGAAAAATCAAAAATTTTCAAAATTCAAAATTTTATTTTCTGGAATCTGCCCAAATCTGCCCAGGGGTGTTTTTGTAACTTTTTAAAAGTTTTGGGGTCAAAGTGCAATTTTCGAAAGTTGAGGGGCGAAAATGCAATTTTTCAAAAGTTGAAAAACAGATTCTGAAATTGAGCAGAAAATTAATTTTTGTTTACCCGGATATTTATTTTGTCATAATTAGTAGTGACTAAAAAGCAAGAATCATAGGTATTAGTTTTAAAAGGATGTTTTAAAATTAAGTTAGAAGAAAGTAAAAGATGTTTACGTGTTTCTTGCTCTACGTGAACTGTTTACGTGGTTTTTCGATCGAGACGAGCCTTGACCTTAGGGTAGATGTGATTGGTTTAATTTATTGCTTGGTTTTTATTGGGCCTGCGAGCCTATTATTATTTTTGGGCCACTTTGAGCCTTTGTAATAGATTAGGGCTTTACTGCTTTCCTAGTTTAGGATGGAGGCCCATTTACAAGCAAGGTGGGAGCCCAAGAAGATAAGAAGGCCATGTGTGCATGGTACAATGTGTAATAGCATAGGGCCTGTTTGAGAACCCTTTAGATTGACCAATTGGGCCAACATCATTGGCTCGATGATGGCCCACATAGGAGGCTCCCGATCGAAAACATATTGTGGTAGTATGCATGCTAGGCTTGTATGGCTTTTATTTATTTGTCGATTTATATTTGGCTACGCGCTAGAATCTAGATCGTAATAAAAGATAAAGCATAACTGAATCAGTGAGATCTCGAGGAGAGTTAGTATAAAACTTTCAAAACCAGAAACCCCCTCTCGAATTAAATATTAAGTCATATTGGATTAAAATAAAATGAAGTATTTATATAAATCCAAGCCTTCCATCAATAGGAACTAACGTATGTTGTCTACTTATCGATAGAGGTGATCCAGAGTCTGGCACCCGAGTCGAAGAAAGGGACAATACGTGAAATTCCTTGACTCCTGTTTTTAACTAAACATGACAAGGGTGAGGACTGGTCGGGATGTGAGGATCGACCGATAACTAGTTACGGAGAACTCACGACCGGGCCCGTTGCTCATCACGATTGATGGGTTAGACTTAACGATTAGTAACACTTATGATGTAGCAGTGCTAGATAAGTGCGAAAGCCGAGGCAAAATAAGCTTGAAGGTTGTGGAGTAACACAATTGGTAAAATGTATACCTACCTGGAGAATTGGTTGTATGGCCACGAGTCGTGGGTGCAATTAATTGCTGCTGGGACGTCAAGACCTACTAGGAATTAAAATTCCCGAGCAATCAAAGGGGTGATTGTTTCGATAAAATAGTGGGAGAACTTTTTCGAAAACAAGTCCAAATTCGATAATTATAAGTATTAGACATAAGATCAGTTAGCTAAATGTTGTCTTCTTTCCAATTGTAGATATTAAGTACAATGTCTAAGAATCCATTATCTGTTATCCTCGACGCAAACAAATTGAATGGCTCAAACTTTGTTGACTGGCTGAGAAATCTCAGAATCGTCCTCGACTCCGAGCGACGTAGCTATGTGCTCGACACACCCATGCCTGCTGCACCCGCAGCACGAGCTAGTGAGGAACAACGAACCGCCCATGCTAAAAGGGTTGATGATGATCTTCAGGTTCGATGTCTCATGCTAGCCTCGATGTCGAATGAACTGCAGAAACAGCATGCTGCTATGCCGCTTGCTAGAGAGATACTTCTCCACCTCCAGCAGATGTTTGGAGAGAGGTCTCGTACCGAAAGGTTCGCAACCACTAAGGAGTTGTTTTATCTCAAGATGGCTGAGGGAAGCAGTGTCAAGGATCACTGTCTACGCTTCATCAACCTGGTTGAAAAACTAGGGCGATTGGAAGTAGATTTGCACGCTGATCTTAGCACTGACCTCCTCCTCCATACGCTGCCACGTTCTTTTGACCAGTTCGTGTTGAATTTCAACATGGAGGATAGAACCCTCGCTCTTCACGAACTGACCAATTTGTTGGTAACGGCGGAATCGACTCTCAAGAAAGAGAAGCCGGTAATGATTGCACACCAATCGAAGGCTGCAAAGCCCAAGAGAGGTAAGAAGAAGAAGAAGGTAGTTTCTTCGAAGGCAATCAAAAAGGTGGTTGAAAAGAAGCGCAAGAGCCCAGAAGACGAATGTTTCCACTGCAAGAAAGCAGGGCACTGGAAAAGGAACTGCCCAGACTACCTAAAGATGAAATTGGTAGCCAAAGGTATTTTCTTGGTTGAAGTTAATATTTCTATTAACTGTGCATCGTGGGTGTTAGACACCGCAGCAGGTTCTCATATCTGCAATGATTTGCAGGTGATGGGAGCAGTAAGATACCTGAAGCCCGGGGATAGAATCCTGCGTTTTGGAAACGGTGCTAGGATCGCCGCTGAGGCTATTGGGGACGTCGAATTGGTTTTAGGAAATTTTACTTTGGTTTTAAGGGATTGTCTGTACGTACCAACAATAATTAAGAACATCATTTCTATACCAATGCTAGACATTGATGGTTTTAATTTTTCCATTCAAAATGGATCTTTATGCATATTTAAAGGTGGTTTAATGTATGCTTGTGGTACTTTGATGGATGGTCTTTATTCCCTAGAACCTGTTAAATCCGACGTTATGCACATTCAATCTAGAAAAAGAAAATATGATAATCAAACTCCACAACTTTGGCACGCTAGACTTGGACATATTTCCAAGAGTAGGATCCAAAAGTTGGTTTCCTCTAAGGCTCTTGAAATAAAGAACTTGGATGAACTCCCAACTTGCGAATCTTGTCTCAAAGGAAAGATGACCAAATCACCCTTCACAGGGAATCCTGAGCGAACCAAACAAACATTGGATTTAATCCATACTGACGTTTGTGGACCATTGAGTGTCAATGCGAGAGGAGGATTCTCTTACTTCGTAACATTCACCGACGATTTTAGTCGTTATGGATATGTGTATCTCATGAAACACAATTCCGAAACTTTTGAGAAATTCAAAGAGTTTCGAATGGAAGTTGAGAATCAACTTGGACATAGTATTAAAGCACTTCGGTCTGATAGAGGTGGTGAGTACTTAAGCCAAGAATTCCTTGATTATCTAAAAGAGAATGGAATTCTCGCCCAGCGAACTCCCCCTAGGACGCCACAACTCAATGGAGTGTCCGAGCGGAGGAACCGAACTTTGTTAGACATGGTTCGTTCCATGATGAGCTTCGCTGACCTTCCCTTTTCGTTTTGGGGCTTGGCCCTATTAACTGCATCGAAGATACTGAACATAGTACCTTCGAAGTCAGTGCCGACAACACCGCACCAAGTATGGTATGGTAAGGCACCCGTGTATTCGTATCTACGAGTATGGGGATCTCCTGCGTATGTAAAGAACAAGAAGGGAGATAAGCTAGATAGTAGATCTAGTTTGTGCAAATTTGTGGGGTATCCAAAGGAATCCATTGGATACCTGTTCTTCGATCCTAAAGAACGTAATACGTTCGTATCTAGGAACGCCCACTTCCTGGAAGAGGATTTCCTCTCCAACCGAAATGGGACAATCGTAGAACTTGATGAAGTCCAGGAATCGGACCCATCCTCACAAACAGTGGGAGCTGAACCAGAATTTACTGAACCTACTAGTACACCTACTCTTCGAAGGTCTGATCGAATTCGTAAGGAGCCAGAGCGATTTGGTTTCATTCACGAAAACGAAAGAGGCGATAATGATCCAAGGACCTATCAAGAAGCGATGTCAGACATAGACTCGGGTACGTGGCTCGAAGCCATGCAATCCGAAATGGATTCCATGCATTCCAACAAGGTTTGGACCTTGGTCGATCCACCTGAGGGAACTATCCCTGTAGGATGCAAATGGATCTTCAAGCGTAAGCTTGGAATGAATGGAGAGGTTTTAACTCACAAGGCACGCTTAGTGGCGAAGGGGTATTCTCAAAGGCCTGGAATAGACTATGAGGAAACCTTCTCTCCCGTAGCGATGTCCAAATCCATTCGGATATTGCTTGCCATTGCCGCATGGCATGATTATGAGATATGGCAAATGGACGTAAAGACCGCCTTCCTCAATGGAGACATTGACAAGGAGATCTTTATGCAACAACCTGAAGGTTTTGCGTCCAAAGGAAGTGAGCACAAATTGTGTAAACTTCAAAGGTCGATATATGGCCTCAAACAGGCATCCCGAACCTGGAACATACGATTTGATGAGACAGTCAAGGCATTTGGCTTCATCAAAAATGTATATGAACCTTGTGTGTACAAGAAGAATAGTGGGAGCACAGTACAATTCATTGTTTTGTACGTCGATGACATTTTGTTAATCGGAGACGATATCAAGATGTTAGCGCAGACTAAAGCGTGGTTATCCGCGCAGTTCTCTATGAAAGATATGGGAGACGCATCTTACGTATTGGGAATCCGTATCTATAGGGATAGATCGAAGAAGATGATAGGACTCTCCCAATCTCAGTACATTAACACAATCTTGAAAAGATTCAAGATGGAAGAATCCAAGAGAGGATTGCTTCCAATGAGACATGGTATCTCTCTTTCTAAGTCTATGTGCCCTACAACTGACGAAGAAAAGACGAGAATGTCTCTCATACCTTATGCCTCTGCTATAGGGAGTATAATGTATGCGATGTTATGTACTCGACCAGACGTAGCACACGCTCTAAGTGTAACGAGCCGCTATCAGTCAAATCCAGGCGAAGAGCACTGGACTGCCGTAAAAGCAATCCTAAAGTACCTGCGAAGGACTAAGGATATGTTTTTGGTCTACGGTGGTAGTGGAGAACTGAAACTTGAAGGATTCACTGATGCAAGTTTCCAGTCTGACGTGGATGACTTCAAATCCAACTCTGGATACATATTCCGCATCAATGGTGGAGCAGTCAGTTGGAAGAGCTGTAAACAGTCTACCACTGCTGATTCAACCACAGAAGCAGAATATATCGCAGCATCAGATGCAGCAAAAGAAAGTGTATGGATGAAAAACTTCATTCAAGAATTGGATGTTGTTCCTAGCATTGCTGAACCTGTAGTAGTCTTCTGTGACAACAACGGGGCGATAGCTCAAGCGAAGGAGCCGAGATCACACCATCAATCCAAACACGTACAGAGGAAATACCACGTGATCAGGGAGATCATGGGTAGAGGTGACATGCACATGGAGTATGTCAAATCGGAAGACAACGTAGCTGACCCACTAACTAAGCCACTTTCACAAAAGGCGTTCGATAGTCATCTAGAGAAGATGGGACTTAGAACCGTAGGTGAATGGCTTTAGGGCAAGTGGGAGATTGATAGGATAGTGCCCTGCAAGCCAGTTCTGTTTGCTTGTAATAGATCTATCCTGTATGAAACGATCCTTGATTTTATAATAATACGCATGTTTATTTATATATGTATAAGGATAAACAATGGCCAACTTCATCTTTCGCGAATACATTTAAGCGATTAGTTGAAACCCTTAGATTACATTTGACTATGGGACGATTCACTTCAGTATTGAGTGCAATCATGAAACAGTCTCAAAGGTCGTAATCTTAAAAGTGTTCCAAGTCATAGATTCCGAACGAGACGGGGTATCGTAGGAATCGCCAAGACTTGTACAAGTATGCATGATTCACATGGAGTGAATTTGTAGTGTTTCATGAGCAAGGAATTTGAGTCCAGTGCATACGAGTAGGTGGTTCAATGGAGGATTGAACGCATCGAACGACCCGAACAGAGAAACCCATTGTGGAAGCGCATGACGCACATCGGTGATGGGATGTTTCTCAAAGGAATATAATAGTGTACGATTTAGTCCTTTGACTTGAGGTGCTAGGGCGAATTCGGTGCATGGAAGTGCGTACTTAGATCTAGGTATAGGCCACGTAGCTTGGTCATAACATGCCTAGGTTGGGTGCGTATGGACATGTACGCGAGTGGTTAGTACCGATATGGAATCTATTGACTCACTGTAATGAGTGAGAGAATTTCCTATACGATTCTTAGATAATATATCCAAGGAATCTGCGGCCGCAGTCGGTGACTAATTTGGAAAGGGATTTCCAAATTTAGAAAGGTCACAAAGGTATATTATCCTGAATTAGAAAGTATAGCTATCGAGACAAATTTAGAGGTGCCGATTAATTCACACACCCTAAGTCTTGATCGGGAATATTAGTCGATAGAAGGACCGTATGTACATGGTAATTATATGAGACGAGGTTCACAAATATCAATTCACCTGATATTGGGCTTCATGGGCTTGTGGCTAGACATCGACCATGAAGTGTGGGTACTCCTGAATTAATAAAGGATTTAATTCTAGGAGTGGTTAATTAAAGGTTGTTTAATTAACCGGAACAATTTATTGTTCATAAATTAAATCACGAAGGATTCGTGGGCCTGCTGCCAGTTGATGGTGAACCCAGAGGGTCACACACAATACAATTGGACGGTGACTGTTATAAAAGGAAATGAAAGGAACTAATTGATTTAAAGGTAATTAAATCAATTAAATGAATTAAGAGTATTTAATTCAAGTGGGAGAATTAATTAATTGGCTGACTTAATTAATTAAATACTTAATTGAGTTGCTAATTAATTATGCGAAAAGAAATATTGATTTAAATGGACTGGGCATTTAATTAAAGTAGTTTAATTAAATGAAGGATTGCAAGACATGGGCTTCTATTAATTAAAGCCCATAAGGAGTCTTGCAAACCCTAGGTCAGAAGGAGTCTATAAAAGGGGAACTACTTGAGCTAAAAAGCTAACACCCTAAGAGAAAAAACCTAGCCTCCTTCTCTGCAAAAGCGCCGCCCCCTTGTCCTGCAAACCCTAGCCGCCGCCGCCACTAGTAGCCGCCGCCACTGAGCTGCCGTGAGCTTCCTGGTGCCGCCGCCGCCGAGATCTCCTCCTCCATTGTATTAGATCTTGATTTGTCAAGAGATCTCATACAATCCTTTAATAACAAATCTCCTGCATCGAGTTCTGAGCCTAAGATCTTGAGGTGTTGCCAGAATCCAATTGGTGTGGACTATCCCTGGAGGTGAGACACTTGGATCACTCCTGTGAACCGGATCAGAATCAGAATCGAAGACCGGAGGTTTCCACCACCTTGCCTGTGGTGAGGTATATCGCAAAAACCCCCTTTGTTAATTCATTGTGTGCGTTTTTGTTCTTGCTTTTGTATACATAATGTGGAGACATCTTTTATGGGACCATTGGATACCTCGAAAAAATTTTAAATTCCGCACTTTGTTGTCTGACAAATCGAGCTATATCCCAACAACTACAACGTTAAAAGAATCCTGATCGACAATGGAAGCTCAGCGAACATCATCTCTAAAGAAGTCCTAGCCCAGATGAACTTAAGAAAAATAACATTCCAAAAGGTAGCTACGCCTTTAGTAGGATTTGGAGGTTCCGAGATTGTCCCTAGTGGCACAATAACTTTAAGCGTTTCACTCGGAAAGAAACCACGTCGGACGGTGAAGTTAGTCAAGTTCTTAGTAGTTGAAACGCCCTTTGCCTACAATGCGATCTTGGGGCGACCCGCCCTCAACCTATTCCGAGCTGTTGTTTTAACTTACCATCAGAAAATAAAATTTCCAACTGACCCGGGAATTGGAGAAATAGTAAACAATCATTGTATGGCATGGGACTGCTACAACACCTCTTTAACCTTGGGGAACCGCTCCAGAACGTTTACCCCAGCTAAAAGAAAACTTCAAGAGAATGTTGACAGAGTTGAGATTGAGATCCCCAGCACATACCGAATAGATAAAAAGGGAAAGGAACCGGTCGATTTGGCTTTGAAACTACCAGAACACAAAGATGTCCTACTAATGGAAGGAGATCCAACGAGAACGACCAGAATAGGAACCGAACTCAGTAAGGAAGGGGAAGTAATGCTGGTGAATTTCCTCAGAGAAAACATAGATGTCTTCGCTTGGAGTGCGGACGACAGTGAAGGGATCGATCCCAGAGTAATCAGTCACTCGCTGAAAATCGACCCCATGGCAAAACCCGCTAGACAAAAGAAGAGGAATCATGGGCCGATAAAAGATAAAATAATCAAGGCAGAAGTAGAAAGGCTACTCAAGGCAAAACAAATTCGAGAAATACACTTCTCGGAATGGCTATGTAATGTCGTATTAGTAGCAAAAGGGGATAAGAAGGATAATAAGTGGAGAATGTGTAATGATTTCACTAACCTAAACAAGCTATGTCCGCGCGATCCATATCCCCTCCCGAGGATCGACTTATTGGTCGACTCAACCGCTGGCTTTGCAATTTTCAGCATGATGGACACATTCCAAGGTTTTTATCAAATATACATGAATGAGCAAGATCAAGAAAAAACTGCCTTCATGACCGAGCAGGGTGTTTACTGCTTCATAGTCATGCCTTTTGGCCTGAGAAACGCCGGGGCCACTTACCAGAGGTTAGTAAACCTTATGTTCAAAGAGTTGATTGGAGAAATAATGGAGGTCTACGTGGATAACATGCTGGTTAAAAGCATAAATGAAGCTGACCATGTGAGGCATTTCGATCGATGCTTCCGAATATTGAGAAAATACTGAATGAAGCTGAACCCTGGAAAATGCACCTTCGGAGTTAAGTCGGGAAACTTTTTGGGATATTTGGTACATCAAAGAGGAATTGAGGCCAACCCAGAGAAAATTCGAGCCATAACCGAAATGAAGCTGATGGGGGCTATTTCGCACCCCTTATAATATTCGGATCGACTAAGAGATATCAGATCGGTTCGACCATATAAGCTCGTTCGAGATATTCTATCGACCCAATTAAAGACGACTCACCTTGGCGAACGAACTACAGTCCGGACTCAAGAAGGACTAATGGGCCGAGTCCTATTAGAATTATGTTTCCTTGTAACGCTAGGTTTAGTATGATATAAATACCTAGTTAATCATTGTATTAGACATTAAATTTTACGGAGTTTATGCCTGCATAATAGCATAATCCCAAATAATACAAGAAGAATCACTGATTCATCAGATTCATACTGTCCTTTTTGTGTTGATTGTTGATTGTCTATATTGCTAATTGCTTCATTTGCATAGTTCTTCCAAGGGACCGATCCATCCTGAATAAAGTAACAGAGCCCTATAAAATCACTTATTGAGAATCCCCAACATTCACAATTTTACTGATATAATTAATCTTACGAAATCCGGTTAAACCAGTTGGCGCCCACCGTGGGGCTAGGTTAATTATTCGATTGACATATGGCTCGCCCAAGGAAGAGCGCCCGTAACGGAGCAAGAAGTAACATGACCAATCAACAGGACGCGTCTGAGGAATTACAAGGTAATACCGGCAATAACGCCCACGTATCCAACGACGACCGGCCACAGAATGAGCGTCATCAAAATCAGGAGGAACCACAAAGGACCCCTACTGGCGGAATACCGGAAGAACACGTGGTTCCAACGATCCCAGTTCCCCTGACAGAGGTTCAGGAGAAGTGGCGATAGATTGCTATGCTCGTTAAATCGCTCTCCCCAGAGGAACTACTCGTACTTGAACAAATTCCTAGAAATAGGACTGCTAGGGCAAATCCTGCTCAAAGAGCGCCAAGGCAAAACGAGCAAACTTCTCAACAAGCTGACAGCCCGGCGAATGAGCGGCACTCGCTAAACAGTCCGCAGCAGGAAAATTCAAAACCCTCTGATAAACATCCCCGAAGGATTCCAGGATAGAGAAAACCACAACCGGGACACAGCGGGTCGAAGGAACGTACAATAATCCCTATCGAGGATGATATAGACGATGTGATTCCAGATCGACCACGAACAAAGCGATTCTCGAAAAGAAAAATCGAAAGGATGGTACAGGAACGACTCGAACAACGACTACGATCTGTCCAAAATCCGTGGGCCCGAACCACAGAACTTCAGGAAAGCCTAGCGGCATGCTCCCCCTTCTGCAGGGAAATAAAAGAAGCACAGTCGACCGGACAGGTTCCGGGTAGATTACCCAGATACGACGGAACCACCGATCCGGATGACTATATCTTTAGTTTCACCAATATATTGAATTTGTATTCTCACTCCGCGGAGTTCACCGCTAAGCTGATGGTAACTACCCTAGAGGGATTAGCTTTGGACTGGCTCATCAAACAACCAGCCAACTCCATATTCAGTTTTCGAGAATTATGCAACAAGCTAACGCAGCATTTGCCAGTCAAAAAAGACAAAAATTGCCGATGAGCTACTTAGGGACCATATATCAACAAGAAGGTGAATCCTTAAGGAACTGGTTGGCAAGATTTAATGTCGAATTACTCAAGATCGATTCCCCCAATATTGACTATATAATCTCGATCCTCTTCGACCTCACGAAGAATAGGCAGTTTGGAAATGCCCTCAGTTGAAAGCAACCAAGAACGTTTGCCAACATCATGAGCTTGGCATCAAAATACATGACCCAAGAAGAGATGAATTCCTTCAAAGATAAAAACAAAAACAAAGTCACAGCCTCAGGGGCCAAATGGCAAGATAGGATTCATTCCCAAAGACACATGGAGTATGAGCGATCTTTTAGAAAAATCAACGTTTTTCAGCGGTTGGAATACAATAAAATCGACCAAGAAAGACAACCTAATCTCTATCAAAGACCGAGAAACCCCAAGCTAGCGATCAGAGGAAGGATTAATCAAGTAGAACACCCAAGTCTAAATATTCCAATAGAAGAATTATTGGAGGTACTAGAAAGAAATAATTGGATCCCTGAACCGAGGAAAATCGCTCAGCCCAGACCGGGATCTCGAAACTACGAATTATACTGCAAGTACCATCGGACACAAGGACATCGAACTGAAAATTGTTTTCATCTTAAAAAAGAAATTGAAAAACTAATTGAATAAGGGAAACTAGATGATTATCTAGAACGAGATAACCGCAAGAGGGGAAGAAGTCGAAGCCCTCGGAATCATAATCAGAGAAGGAGTTCCCGTCGGAAGACACCCGAATGAGGTCCTACACAAGAATTGAACCACGAGCAAATCAATGGTACAATCCATACAATTTCTGGGGGGACCCGCTGGCGGAGATAGTCGTAACGCCCGACGAAGAACCACTAGATCCATAATTGGAAGCTTAAAATACCCGAAAGAAGTATGGACTCTAGAAAACAAACCGACAAACGATCAGCTGATCAGCTTTAACGAGGGAGAAGTACCCAAAAACATTGTTTGGGACGCAAGAGAAGATAACCCCGATTTCCCGATGGTAGTGTCACTAGAAATAGCGAACTACAACGTCAAAAGAATCCTGATCGATAACGGAAGCTCTGCCAATATCATTTCTAGAGAGGTCTTAGCCCAGATGAACTTGGGGCGACTAGCACTACAAGAAGTAGCAACACCATTGGTGGGGTTCGGAGGATCCGAAATTGTTCCAAGTGGAACAATAACTCTGAATGTCTCTCTCGGAAAGAAACCATGTCGAACAGTAAAACTAGTAAAATTTTTAGTAGTAGAAACTCCATTCGCCTACAACGCAATTCTAGGGCGACCTGCCCTCAACCTATTTCGAGCAGTTGTCTCGACATATCACCAGAAGATAAAGTTTTCCACCGACGCAGGCATTGGGGAAATAGTAAATGATCATTGTATGGCATGGGACTGCTACAGCACATCGTTAACCTTGAGAAACCCCCCTAAAGCAATTACCCCAAGTAAAAGAAAGCTCGAAGAAGCTGTTGGTGGAGACAAGGCTGAAATCCCTAACACTGACCGAATAGATAGAAAGGGAAAGGAGCCGCTGGATTTAGCTTTAAAACCACCAGAACATAAGGACATCATTCTGGTACAGGGGAACTCATCGAAAACAACAATGATAGGTACAAAATTAAGCGAAGAAGGGGAAGTAATGTTGATCGACTTCCTCCGAAATAATGTGGACATCTTCGCTTGGAGCGCGAATGACATCGAAGGGATTGACCCGCGAGTGATCAACCATTCGCTGAAAATCGACCCTCTAGCTAAATCAGCTAGACAAAAGAAGAGAAATCACGGGCCGGTGAAAGAATCATCAAAGCAAAAGTAGAAAGACTACTCAAAGCCAAACAAATTCGAGAAATATACTTCTCGGAATGGTTATGTAATGTTGTACTGGTAGCAAAAGGGGATAAGAAAGATAACAAGTGGAGGATGTGCAATGACTCTCAATAAATTGTGCCCCCGAGACCCGTATCCGCTTCCAAGGATCGATTTGTTAGTCGACTCGACTGCCGGCTTTGCAATCTTCAGTATGATGGATGCTTTCCAAGGTTTTTATCTGATGGGGGCTATTTCGCACCCTACATACTGATCAGATCGAACAAAGATTATAAGATCGATTCGACCAATTATAAAGGATCGGGATCTTCTTACAGACCCTGCCAAATGCCGCTCGCTCCGAGTAAAGATTATATTCCGGACCCAAGAAGGATAGTTGGGCCGAGTCCAAGCAGGACTATGATTCCTTGTAATACTAGGTTTAGCGTAATATATATACCTAGTTATTCTTTGTATGAGGGAGGACGAATTCTCTTAATTCTGAGATTACACAAGAATACATTAATAGAACTCAATAATATCCATTATTATTGCAGAATTCTACATTCATATTGGAGTATTCTTAATTTTGTTAATGGTTTTACTTCTTGCCTTTGATTATTGCTTTTCTTTGTAAACGATCCATCCAGAATAAAGTAACAGAGCCCAATATACTGAATAATTCAATATCCAAACCCCCGATATCACAAATTCACTGATATTAAATTAACCTGACGAAAAACGGTTAAATCAGTTGGCGCCCACCGTGGGGCTAGGTTAATTATTCGATCGACATATGGCTCGCCCAAGGAAAAGCGCCCGTGTCGGAGCAAGAAGTAACACAACCACCGGTCATAACACATCTGAAGATCCACAGGAGAACGACAATAATAACGTTCCCAACACCGACGAGAATTTGCAGAATACCCATCCCCGACATCAGGAACCCCTAGAAGGTCCTCCCGGTACGATACAGGAAGAGCCGGAAGTCCCCGAGATCCCCGTTCCTCTCCCGGGTGCTCAGGAGAAATTACGACAAATAGCGATGCTCGTTAAATCGCTCTCCCCAGAAGAATTACTTGTGCTTGATCAAATTCCGCGAAACCCTAGGGCTGCCAGGACAATTCCTGCTCGGAGAACGCCCGGACAAAACGATCAAGTATCTCAACAAGCTGATAGCCCACCAAGCGAGCACCGCTCACTACACAGTCCACAACAGGACAATTCAAAACCCTCCGACAATAATCCTCGAAGAAAACCAGGTCACAGAAAAACCCAGGCGAAGTGCAGTGGATCCAGGGAACGTACAATTATCCCTATTGATGATGACATAGATGATACAATCCCTGATCGACCACGAACGGCTCGACTGACGGAAAGAGAAATTGAAAGGATGGTGCAGGACCGACTCGAACAACGCTTACGATCTATTCAAAATCCGTGGGCCCGAACCACGGAACTCCAGGAGAGCCTTGCGGCCTGTTCTCCCTTCTGCAGGGAAATAAAAGAGGCACAATCGATCGGACAAGTCCCGGGTAGACTACCTCGCTATGATGGAACCACTGACCCGGATGATTATATTTTTAGCTTTACGAATATAATGAATTTATATGCCCACTCTGCCGAATTCACTGCCAAATTAATGGTAACTACATTCGAAGGACTCGCATTGGACTGGTTCGCGAAACAACCTGCCAACTCCATACTCAGCTTTAGGGAACTCTGTAACAAATTGACGCAGCAGTTTGCCAGTCAGAAGAGACAAAAACTTCCGATGAGCTACCTTGGAACTATATATCAACAAGAAGGAGAATCCCTAAGGAATTGGTTGGCCAGATTCAACGTAGAATTACTTAAAATCGATTCCCCAAATATCGATTACATAATATCTATCCTCTTCGATCTCACTAAAAACAGGCAGTTCGGAAATGCCCTCAGTCGAAAACAACCAAGAACGTTCGCCGACATCATGAGCCTGGCGTCTAAGTATATGACCCAAGAAGAGATGAATTCCTTTAAGGATAAGAACAAAAACAAAGTCGCGGCTACAGGGTCTAAGAGGCATGACAAGATTCCCGCCCAAAGATCCTTGGATTACGAGCGATCTTCCAGGAGAGGTAACGTTTTCCAGCGACTGGAATACAGCAGAGCCGACCAAGAAAGGCAACCTAATTTCTACCAAAGACCAAGAAACCCTGAACAACCAATCAGAAGCAGAGTGAATCAAGTAGAACACCCAAGATTAAATGCTCCAATGGAAGAAATCTTGGAAGTTCTAGAAAGGAATAATTGGATTCCCGAGGCGAGGAAAATCGCTCAGCCCAGATCAGGGTCTAGAAACTATGATCAATACTGTAAGTACCATAGGGCACATGGGCATCGAACGGAAAATTGTTTTCACCTTAAGAGAGAAGTTGAAAAACTGATCGAGCAAGGAAAACTAGACGAATACATAGAACGAGATAATCGCAAAAGGGAAAGAAGCAGAAGCCCCCGGAACGGAACTCAAAGGAGAAGTTCTCATCGAAGATCACCTGAACGTCGGCCTACTCAGGAATTGAATCACGACCAGGTCAATGGGACTATCCACACTATATCCGGGGGGCCTGCGGGTGGAGATAATCGTAATGCTAGACGAAGAACGACCAGATCCATAATTGCAAATTCTAAATATCCAAAAGAAATATGGACATTAGAAAACAGGCCAACAAATCACCAGCCGATCAGCTTTAACGAAGGTGAAGTACCTAAAAACATCACTTGGGATACAAAAGAGGATAACCCAGATTTCCCTATGGTAGTGTCGTTAGAAATAGCAAATTATAATGTGAGAAGAATCCTAATCGATAATGGAAGCTCAGCAAACATCATCTCCAGAGAGGTCTTAGCACAAATGAACCTCGGGCAAATAAACCTACAAAGGGTAGCAACGCCGTTAGTAGGCTTTGGAGGCTCCGAGATCATCCCCAGCGGAACGATATCTTTAAGTGTATCGCTCGGAAAGAAACCACTTCGGACCGTGAAGTTGGTAAAATTCCTAGTGGTAGATACACCCTTCGCTTATAACGCTATATTAGGGCGACCAGCCCTTAACCTTTTTCGAGCTGTAGTCTCTACCTATCATCAGAAAATAAAATTTCCAACCGACAGCGGCATTGGAGAAATAACGAACGACCACTGTATGGCATGGGACTGCTACAGCACATCATTAACGTTGAAAGAACACCCCAAGTCAATTACTCCGAGCAAGAGAAAGATCGTAGACGATCTCACTAGAAACGAGGTCGAAATTCCTATTACTGATCGATTAGATAAAAAGGGGAAAGAACCACTAGACTTATCCTTGCAACCCCCAGAACATAAAGATATAATTCTGGTAGAAGGCGACTCGTCCAAAAAGACAAGAATTGGTACAGAATTGAGCAAAGAAGGAGAAGTAATGTTAATCGAATTTCTAAGAAATAACGTGGACGTCTTCGCCTGGAGTGCAAATGACATCGAAGGGATCGATCCTCGGGTAATCAAGCATACCCTAAAAATTGACCCTTCAGCGAAACCCGCCAGACAGAAGAAAAGAAATCATGGACCAGTAAAAGATAAAATTATCAAAGCCGAGGTTGAAAGACTGCTGGAAGCAAAACAAATCCGAGAAATACATTTCTCGGAATGGCTATGTAATGTTGTACTAGTAGCAAAAGGGGATAAAAAGGACAACAAATGGAGGATGTGTAATGATTTCACCGACCTTAACAAGTTATGTCCACGCGACCCTTACCCCCTCCCAAGAATTGATTTATTGGTCGACTCGACCGCTGGCTTCGCGCTGTTCAGCATGATGGACGCCTTCCAAGGTTTTTACCAAATATACATGGACGAGCGGGATCAAGAGAAGACCGCATTCATAACCGAACAGGGAGTATACTGCTTTATAGTAATGCCGTTCGGATTAAGGAACGCCGGGGCTACATACCAAAGATTGGTAAACCTAATGTTCAGGGAGTTAATCGGAGAAATAATGGAGGTCTATGTAGACGACATGTTAGTAAAAAGTATGAATGAAGCGGATCACGTAAGACATCTAGATCGATGTTTCCGAATCCTAAGAAAATACCGTATGAAGTTGAACCCTGCAAAATGCACCTTCGGTGTTAAGTCAGGAAAATTTTTGGGATATTTGGTACACCAGCGAGGAATAGAAGCCAACCCAGAAAAAATTCGAGCCATAACTGAAATAAAACCTCCCAAGACCATCTCTCAAGTGCAAAGCTTGGTTGGGAAGATCGTAGCATTGAATAGATTCATATCTAAATCTGCGGACAGAAGCTTGCCCTTTTTCCAAACGCTTCGAAAAGCGAAAAACTTCGTTTGGACCGAAGAATGTGAACGAGCCTTCGAACAACTCAAAGAATATTTGACATCCCCTCCGATGTTGGCCAAACCAACAGAAGGGGAACCATTGTACATATACATCTCCATCTCCGATACGGCCATTAGCTCAGTACTAATTAAGATAGAGGGTTCAGAGCATAAGCCTGTCTATTATCTCAGCAAGTTATTACAAGGGGCGGAGAAGAATTACTTGGAAATAGAAAAATTCACGCTGGCCTTAGTAGTGGCTGCTCGAAAACTCCGACCCTACTTCTTAACCTACAAAATCATCGTTTTGACGAACCAACCGCTTAGGCAGATCCTAGCAAAACCAGAAGCCTCCGGAAGACTAATCAAATGGGCCATCGAACTCAGCCAATTCGATATCGACTACAAACCAAGGGTCGCCATCAAGGCCCAAGTATTGGCTGATTTTTTATTGGAAACACCAACACAATCATCAAACACCCTCCATGAGGATATATTGATCATAGAAGATCAAACCTGGTTAATGCATGTAGATGGTGCTTCGAGCCGGGAAGGAGGAGGCGCCGGAATCAACTTCACCGGACCTAATAAAGAAGATTTGAATTATGCTATTACATTGGACTTTCTCGTAACAAATAACGAAGCAGAGTATGAGGCGTTAATCGCAGGAATGGAAATGGCAATCAAAGCCAACATAAAGAGGCTAAAAGTATTAACCGACTCAGAGTTAGTACAAAGGCAAATAGAAGGCTTATACGAGGCTAAGGAATTCAACATGATCAAATACCTCGCCAAAGTAAAAGCACTGGCCGAGAAGTTTGAAGATTTCGACATACAAAACATTCCACGTTCGGAAAATAAATGGGCCGATCAACTATCTAAGTTTACAGGATCCCAAGACGGAAAGACCGAACGAGTGATCAACTGGCTGATCTCTTCTACACCGGCTGTCGACATCGATGAGACACCGATAGTCGATATAATGGAAATCGAAGAAGTCGAAGATAATTGGATGACACCAATGATAGACTATCTTCGTGAAGGAAAACTACCATCTGATCAGAATGAAGCTCGGAAAATAAAATATCGAGCCCCAAAATATACACTCGTAGAAGGAAAACTCTACCGAAGGTCAGTATCAGGAATTCTCCTGAGATGCGTCTCTGAATCCCAAACCGCTGATATACTGCGAGAAATACATGAAGGAGACGCGGGAAATCACAGCGGATCGAGGGCATTGGCTTTAAAATGCCTCAGAACAGGTTACTATTGGCCTACTGTCAATAAGGACGCCGCAAATTACGTCCGAGAATGTCATCATTGCCAAGTACATGCCAACGTATGTCATCAACCAGCAGAAAATATGCACCCGATTCCAATTTGTTGGCCTTTCGATCAATGGGGAATGGACATCGTGGGGCCTTTCCCAGCGGCCAGATCAAAGAAAGCTTACGTCCTGGTCGCTGTAGAGTATTTCAGCAAATGGATAGAGTGCATCGCCTTAGCGCGAATAACTCAATTCCAAGTGATCAACTTCCTTTGGAAGTTCATAGTCTGTCGATTTGGCATCCCTAGGATCCTAATTTCCGATAATGGAACCCAATTCGCTGGAAAACAAGTGATAGAATGGTGTTCGAAACTGGGAATTCAACAAAATTTCACTTCAGTCGGGCATCCAAGAGCGAACGGACAAACCGAAGTAGCAAACCGAGAGATAATAAAATCTTTGGAAAAAAGATTAGGATCAGCCAAAGGAAAATGGCTCGATGAACTACCAGGAGTATTGTGGGCTAATCGAACCACGGTAAGAAACTCAACTGGGGAAACCCCATTCAGCTTGGTATATGGGTCGGAAGCTGTTATTCCTGTGGAAACTTTAATTCCAACGCCAAGAATAGAGATGTTTGATGAACAAGAAAATGAAAAGGCAAGAGAAAATGACGTCGATCTAACAGAAGCCTTAAGGGATAAAGCTGCCGTACGCCTACAAGCCACTAAGGCAAATATGGAGAAAGCATACAATCAAAAAGTACGCGTCCGAACCTTCAAAGAAGGAGACTTGGTTTTGAAAAAGGTAGAAGTATCCAAGCATGTGGGAAAGTTACAACAAAATTGGGATGGACCTTACATCGTCATTGGCGTAGGAAAGAAAGGTTCATACAAAATTGCACACATGGATGGGACAGCCTTACCAAGAACCTGGAACGCAGTCAACCTTAGGAAATACTATGGTAAATAAATTTTAGCAGATTATACTGCATTGTTTTATTTTACTTTACTTTATCAAGTTTTAATCCTTGTAACAAAGGCCTCAGCCTAGAGTTCAATTAGTAAAAATTTTAGCATTTTCTATACATCGATTATTTCGATTAACGCTCTGTGGAATTACACTAGCATATTGATAAATATCAGAACGAAGCGAGTCGAGTATACATTGATCCGCTCAATAAACACTCCTCGATTTATGTCAACGGCAAAAAGGACTTTTTGGTGACAAACCTAAGTCTAAATTATAATGAGTCGAGTATACATTGATCCGCTCAATAAACACTCCTCATTCCGACCACAAAAACAAAACGAGTCGAGTAAACATTGATCCGCTCAATAAAAACTCCTCGATCGAACACAACAAACATAAAGACTTATTGGTGCGAAAAACCTAAGTCTAAACAAAACGAGTTGAGTAAACATCGATCCGCTCGATAAAAACTCCTCGATATATATTCAACGATCAAAAAGACTTTCAGGTACTAAAAACCTAAGTCTAAACAAAACGAGTTGAGTAAACATCGATCCGCTCGATAAAAACTCCTCGATATATCTACAATGATTGAAAGACTTCAGGTACTAAAAACCTAAGTCTAAACAAAACGAGTTGAGTAAACATCGATCCGCTCGATAAAAACTCCTCGATATATATTCAACGATCAAAAAGACTTTCAGGTACTAAACACCTAAGTCTAAACAAAACGAGTTGAGTAAACATCGATCCGCTCGATAAAAACTCCTCGATATATCTACAATGATTGAAAGACTTCAGGTACTAAAAACCTAAGTCTAAACAAAACGAGTTGAGTAAACATCGATCCGCTCGATAAAAACTCCTCAACATATATATTCAACGATCAAAAAGACTTTTGGTATTAAAAACCTAAGTCTAAATAAAACGAGTAGAGTAAACATCGATCCGCTCGATATACACTCCTCGAACTATTTACAACGAGAAAAAGACTTTTTGGTATTAAAAACCTAAGTCTAAATAAAACGAGTAGAGTAAACATGGATCCGCTCGATATACACTCCTCGAACTATTTACAACGAGAAAAAGACTTTTTGGTATTAAAACCTAAGTCTAGATAAAACGAGTTGAGTAAACATCGATCCGCTCGATAAAAACTCCTCGATATGTTTTCAATGATTAAAAGACTTTTGGGTTAAAAACCTAAGTATAATTACAAACGAGTCGAGTATACATTGATCCGCTCAATAAAAACTCCTCGATCTACTCCTAACGATCTAAAAAAGATCCGCTGATACTCCTAAAGTTTTGAAAGATAAATCAAGTATGAATTCATCTGCTCGGAAATTACTCCTCGTAAATAAAATTATCAAACGACAAAGAAGATGCAAGAAATAAAATAATATTTTATTCATCAAATCAATTACATACAAATATCCTACGTTACAAAAATCTGCTTGCTACCTAAAGATCGTTACAATGATCTAGTTAAATTGATCCTATGGGATCGACTATCTTCAAGACAATGTCCACGGAAACACCAATCTCCTCCCTAGTACCTCATCGATCATAATAAACCACCTAAGAAGCATGCTGCTCAGGATGGTCGACTTCTTTGGTTCGATGGCCAGGCTCTGAAGATCAAATGTTGTTCCAGATGAAATGAACACTACCAGCCAGATAAGCTAGCAATGCTCACTCACCCAGAAGAAGATACTGCTTTTACTTTATCTATAAAACATTTTACTCTCGAGCAGCATCTCTTCAGGACCGTCGTGAAACGGTAAGTTTACCAGCCACCCCGATGGTCTATCACTCCGGAGGTAACATCGAAGAGCGGAGGCGGCTGGCAAGTATGAACCCCCCATGTGCAGACGGAAACCACGGACCTCTAAGGTGATGAAGACTAAAGCAGAGATCTCATGGGATCCGTCGATACAAGGAAGGGCTGACATGGGACCCGTCAATACAAGACTGGGGACAATTCCTTTACTGCGAACGAACAAATCACGATAATGTGACTTCTTGAACATTATGGGGTCCGAAGGCAAAATGAAATCTAAGGAAACAGAGATCTTCATTGTTTAGAATGGAAAATAAGGAAACTACCTACTTATTTATAGGCGCCCGTGAGAATGATCCTACGGATAATAGGAGTTTAATCAAGGGACGAAAACGCGACCCTTTGACTTCCCGAATTAAATGCAAGTAAGTTGGAACGGCGCCCGTCTGATCGACTCAACTGATCGATGACAAACAAATCTACAGATCGAAGCGATCAACAAAATAATCCAAGAAAACATAAAGAAGTTCAAAGACCAAAACGATCTGCACGATCATATATGAGGGTCGCCTAATAGAAAATATTAAGAACTCCTCAACGAAGGCATGCAAAGTTGAACCGTTGAAAGAGGATAATTGCTTAAAAACGACCAGAGCCTCCACCATACGGGGGTCGTAACTGCCTCATACATCATTGGGGGACTACTAAGTTGGCCATACAAGAATTCCATTTAGAATCCAAGAAATCTGACATCGAAATCAGGAGAATAGCCCTCCCTATTCGAAACTATAAGGCCGTCACTGCCTAATTTTCCAAAGAATTGCTGAAGGAGGTCTGAACGGGTCAGATCTGGCCAGGACTGTTACATTTTCCAATTCCTCCCATATCAAGAGTATGATATACTGGCTAGAGAAATGTATAATTGAAAAGCTAATGATGGAAGACATGGATAGGTGAAAAGCACCTAAAGGAAAATTTCCCTTTGAGGAAAAGAAAAACTGAAATTCAACAGGAGGAACAATAACCTCCTTATATAAGATATATGTCATATAAGGACAAATTTATAAGGCATGAATCGAGCATCGACCAGACAGCTAAGGGTTTACACAACGACGATCGGCTGGATTGATCAACAAAGATTAAATATGCGAAGCAAATATTATACCGTTCAGTTATCTTACAAGCGACCAAAGCAAGATCAAGCTTACTTTCTCCGTACTTAAATCTCTCCGCAGAAATAAAATTCAGATAAGTAAACTAATCTTTGTCAATTACTACATGATGGTTTATTTGTGCGTAGCAATAACATATATGAACAAGATATATCATTAGAATCGAGGCAAGAATCTGCCTACAGAAGAGATCATAATTTCCAATCTAATCTCCCAATACAAAAACCTCTGCCCGGACAACTACACAAAAGCTGGGCATCATCATAAAAAAAAAAAAAAAAAAAAAAAAAAAAAAAAAAAAAAAAAAAAAAGAGACAGTCCAAGGTCTGCCAGATTGAATAAAGATCATTGAGAAGAATCGCCAGAGGGGCGACCAGCAGAAACAGGCCTCCGAGGAGTTAGGTTACCAGCAAACGCCATCAACTCCTCCTGACGCTTAAGATAACCGGCATCATAACCATCATCATATGCCTGTTGACGAGATCCCTCTGCCGACGCGGCAGCCTGAACTAGGTCGCCTTTCTCTTTCTCAAGAATAACTTGGTCAGCCTCTAACTTTTGGAGATCATCTTTAGCAAGTTGCAGCTGCAGCTCCAAACCCCTGGTTTTAGCTTTCTCCGACTCCAGCTGACCTTGAAGAGCTCTCCGACTATTCCACAGTTCATCATTTTGCACACCCAGCTGGAGTGCAAAATACTTGCCCTAAAAACAGAAAGAGTAAGAAAAAACCGCCGTACAACAAAGAATTCAAAACAAAGAACAGGAAAAATGTTCGAAATATGTTTACCTGTTCACATATCTTCACCAGAGATTGAACAAGGCGAACATTGGAAGTACCTTCGAGCTTCCTCAATTCGCCGGGCAAAATAGTACTCATGCCTAAGTCCCAAGACAAAGCATCAGGTTCAACAGAACCAGGCAGTTCGCTTGTCAAAGGGACACCGTCGGAACGTGGAGTCTCCGACAAAAGAATGTCATTAACCTGCATAAGCACACAGCGATCATCTAACGGACGAGGGGAGTCCCTCTCGTCGGGACTAACAGAGGTCTCTTTGCCGGAAGCAGATATAACGGTCCGACGACCAGACCTCGACCCAGATCGACCCCCAGAAGGTCCCCCAGACTCAAAAGAAGCAGTCGTTACAGTGGTATCATGAAACAGATATTCAGGACCATATTGCGAAATAGACTGCGTTATGGAAGGATTGACAGAAAAACCATCACCGACTTGCCCTTCACTAACTAGCAGGGCAGTAGAAGTAGAAAAAGGAAGGGAACTAACAAAATCCCCTCCATGAGATCCATACTCGTAAGAAGAAAAACCTGAAGAAACAGGTATGTCGTAAACCTGTTCCATGTTGGATGGATCTCCGAAAGCTAATCGACCTGGGGAAGACCTATTACCTCCCGCGGGGGTAGAAGAAAAGTTTGGTTGGAGGAGCGACGAACTAACTTCTGATAAAGGTTGGAACGTGGTAATAGGAGTATCGATCATCGAACTACTAACTGAGGACGAACGAGGAGGCTCCATCGAAGGCCCTTCTCTTCGAAATTTCTTCGATCTATTATCCCTAGCGCCCTCACGAGAAGGTCGCTTCGAAGTATTACCGAAAAGGTTACTCATGATCGGATTACGGAAAAATATAAATTAATATCGAGGAAGTTTATCGACTAGCTCAAGAAAGAGTATTATGTTAAGAGAGGAGTATAGCAGTAAAAAAGACAAGTCAAATTTTATCTCTCGTATTTATACTACACGAAAAGACGCGACTGACCCGAAGAAAGGGCGCGAAACAGGAAAACTGACCTTGGAGCAAACGCTAGAATTTGAAAAGACACATACATAATGATTATGGCAAATTAAATGACTTGTCTGAATCATTACAGCGAATGTGAAAGGACACGACTGTCAGAATAAGAAACGTTTAGTGTACAAAGTAGGGAAAGCTAAGCTACAATTAAACCTACAAGCGGATAATTACAAAGATTATTTCAAAAATAAATCACTATTTCAAGAAGCCTGGTCGCTTTCCGGAATCTTCTGCTCACTATTGACGACCTCAGTCATGCCTATATCGTCTTCTTCTTCCTCTTCGTCTACTGGATCGATGAAAGTATTATCGAGCTCATCGTTAACATCAGAAGGAGGAATCGGCAATGGATTTCCAAATTCCTCGACAAGATTAGCCAGAGGAAAACCTTGATATTCGACATCTGGAACCTCGGAAGAAGAATAAAGCTCGCCATAACGGTTCAACCGGATATGAGCTGCCTTAAAATACTCCTTCCGACGATCGTCGATCATCTCCAAAGCGACCAGTTGATGAATCGATTTTTTAAAAGTATTCTCAAGAAGAGGGCCGACCATCCGGTACACCAACGCCGTATGAACAGGAGAGTTGAGGAATTCACGAACAACTTGTTCGTCAGATTTCCTAACATATCGATCTCTTTGCCTAAGTGGGACATCATTTTCATACTCCTCTAAAGAAGCTTCAAGGCGTGATACTTGAGATTCAAGCTCACTAATGCGAGTCGTGCTTTTTAACTGCAATTCTTCTAATTTTCTAGCCATTTGATTGGCTTGTTCTTGAACACGAGAAACCTCTATCACCCTATCTATCATTTCTTGATCTTCGGTCCCGGCAGCACGAGTCTCTACGACAGGAACAGAGGAAGATGTCGAGGGACCAACTTCTGAACCGGAAGATTTGTGAAGTAAAGCTTTATACTTCTCTTCAAGGAAATCGCACTGTTGTTTCCAGAGAGAATTTTCATAGGCGTACGATGTCAGACAGGTGTTAACCTGAAATAACGAAGGGGTCAGAAAGAAACGAATTAGCGAATTAAGAAAATCCTAAAAGATCACTTCATCAGAATAATAGAAAGAAAAAGATCTCACCTTTTCAGCGTAAAGAGAAGCTCGCTGAAATTTCTCCAAAGGATCCTTATGAAGAAGCTTATTAAGATCGCGAGTAAGAACGCCAGACAAAAGAATACGGGTCGCCTTATCGACCGCATTCTCGTTATTATCATGAATAAGAGAATCCTTCTCGGAATAACCAGCGGCCCTCCTTCCCTCTAAATGATCCTCGATCATTTCGACCAGAGTAGGATTTGGATGTTTATCCCCGAGTAAAGAAAGGTCGTCACCAGAACGTCCATAGTAGCTCCTCTTCCTGTTAGCTGGATTATTAGATGGATGAGGCATTGACCAGCTGCGACATCCTCGAATACCCAAAGAGGTTCTAAGATGAAGCGGAGGGTAACCGGGTCCCATGCCCTGACGAATAGGGGACTCACGTGAAGAATCCGGAGATTCCTCTCTATTCTCCTCGGATTCGTGACCCAACTCCAATTTCCTTTTTCGAGACGCCCTCTGTTCGATAGGATTATTCTCCACTGACTTGGAAGATTTCGACAGCACCATTTTTCCCTTCGAAGAATGTCGGGAGTTTTCTACCATATGAGCTGAAAAAGAAACAAAATAAAGTTAATTTCTCCATATAAAAAGTATAGTGACAATACTAAAGATCAAATAAAATGCTAACCTAGAGGTTCAGATGATGAACTGATGGGAAAATTATGGACACTTAACCCCGCCTTACGAAGAAAAGATTCCCCAATCAGAAGAGCGCTTTGATATTTGTTTGTACGCATCTCGGGAATCTCAGTGATAAACTGTACATCGTCAGGAACAAGTTCACCAGTCGGTGAGCGACCTCCAGGAATCCAACTGGAACCATGATCCCACGAGAAAGGCGTGGTCGAACCATCCGCCAAACGGAGATTAGACGGAGGACGAACAAAGAAGAAATGAGATTTCCATGAGGGATTACTAGAAACCGGAGCATCAAAGATTGCTCGGCTAGGCCACTGACTAGCGAAGAAATATCCACGGTTTGAAGAACTAGAAATATTAAAACGAAAAAGTTGCGTAAAGTTACGGAAAGAAGGTTTAAATCCCTTTGCAATCATCAGAACGGAAAAACAAACCACGAAAGCAACAGAATTTGGAACCAGTTGTGTCAAGCACACGCTGAAAGTTTTTAGAACTTCCAGAAAAAGGGGAGACAAAGGAAGACGCAGTCCGCTATTAAAGTGAGCCGTATAAAAGGCTCGACATCCCTCCGGTGGAGAAGTGACCCTATCAGTAGGGGAAGGAAGAATTATTTCAGAACCTTCCGGAAAATATTTGGTATAGTTATTCACGACTTCAGGGAATGTTTCCTCTGTATATGCGCAAGCTACATCCTCAATTGGTTCAGAAATCTGAGGAACAGTACCTTTGCCCTTTTTGGCTCGGGCAGCTACATCCGCATCGGAAAGGATTCGTACCTTGTAAGTATCTTCTACAGGGATAACAAGGTCAGATACCGTAGTTTGTTCACCCAGAGGATTAGAATGTAACTCCTCCTCGTTATCAGGGGCGATGATCTCTCTAGGAGAAGAAGAAGATCTTCTTACGGAAGCCATCTATATTCTAGTTCTCGGAAGAAGAAGGTCGATGAAAGGAAAATTTTATACGACGAACGACCAAACTAGAAAATGACTGCGATCTAAAAGCAAATATAAAAGAGAAATGGCAAACTCGAAAGTCACCTATTTATAAGGAAATGAGAAAAGACGTTTCGAACTCATCGCAGCTACTCAAATTCCCGCCAAAAACGGAAGGATACAAAAAGCCTCCTGAATAGACGCGTGGCGATCCATAATTAGACAGAAGAAACGACTATCTATGATACGTAGCACTCTTTTCCTTACTTAAGATTTTTTCCCACTGGGTTTTTTCTTAAGTAAGGTTTTTAACGAGGCTCCGTTCATAGAAAAGAAACAGTCGACCAGATTTATCTACTTCTACGAGCTCCTATTATCTATACGCTCGAAGAAGTGAGGGAGTACTGATGGGGGCTATTTCGCACCCTACATACTGATCAGATCAAACAAAGATTATAAGATCGATTCGACCAATTATAAAGGATCGGGATCTTCTTACAGACCCTGCCAAATGCCGCTCGCTCCGAGTAAAGATTATATTCCGGACCCAAGAAGGATAGTTGGGCCGAGTCCAAGCAGGACTATGATTCCTTGTAATACTAGGTTTAGCGTAATATATATACCTAGTTATTCTTTGTATGAGGGAGGACGAATTCTCTTAATTCTGAGATTACACAAGAATACATTAATAGAACTCAATAATATCCATTATTATTGCAGAATTCTACATTCATATTGGAGTATTCTTAATTTTGTTAATGGTTTTACTTCTTGCCTTTGATTATTGCTTTTCTTTGTAAACGATCCATCCAGAATAAAGTAACAGAGCCCAATATACTGAATAATTCAATATCCAAACCCCCGATATCACAAATTCACTGATATTAAATTAGCCTGACGAAAAACGGTTAAATCATTATCAAATATACATGAATGAACAAGATCAGGAGAAAACTGCATTCATAACCGAGCAAGGAGTATATTGCTTCATAGTTATGCCATTCGGATTAAGGAATGCCGAGGCCACATACCAAAGTTTAGTAAACTTAATGTTTAAAGAATTAATTCTTGGGCTATTTGGTACATCAACGAGGAATTGAGGCCAACCCAGAAAAAATTCGAGCAATTACTGAAATGAAACCACCAAAAATCATCTCCCAAGTACAAAGCTTATTTGGGAAAATCGTAGCATTGAACAGATTCATATCCAAATCGGCTGACAGAAGTCTGCCTTTCTTCCAAATCCTTCGAAAGACAAAAAATTTTTTTTGGACCGAAGAATGCGATCGAGCTTTCGACCAGCTAAAAGAATATCTGACGACATCCCCGTTGTTGGCCAAACCAACAGAACGAGAACCATTATATATCTACATCTCGATCTCCGATGCGGCCGTTAGCTCGGTTTTGGTCAAAATAGAAGGTTTAGAACAAAAGCCTATCTATTACTTAAGCAAACTATTACAAGGAGCGGAGAAGAACTACTTGGAGATTGAAAAATTCGCTTTAGCCTTAGTAGTAGCAGCACGAAAACTCCGACCTTACTTTTTGACGTACAAGATAGTGGTTTTGACAAACCAACCACTGAGGCAAATCCTAGCAAAACCGGAAGCCTCTGGAAGATTGATCAAATGGGCGATCAAACTTGGTCAATTCGAAATCGAGTACAAACCAAGACTTGCAATTAAAGCCCAAGTATTAGCCGACTTCTTACTAGAAACCCCGACACAAGTGACCGAACCAACCCTTGGCGACGATGTTTTAATCATAGAAAGCCAGCCTTGGCTAATGCATGTCGACGGCGCTTCGTGCTGAGAGAGAGGAGGTGCCGGAATCAACTTCACCGGACCAAATCAAGAGGACATAAATTATGCGATAACATTGGATTTCCTTGTAACAAACAACGAAGCGGAATATGAAGCGCTGATCGCAGGGATGAAGATGGCAGTAAAAGCCAACATTAAAAACCTCAAAGTATTGATCGATTCGGAGTTGGTACAAAGACAGATAGAAGGCCTGTATGAGGCTAAGGAGTTTAACATGGTAAAATACCTCTCCAAAGTTAAAGGGTTGGCTGAAAAGTTCGAAAGTTTCAGTATACAGAACATTCCCCGATCGGAAAATAAATGGGCTGATCAACTTTCCAGGTTCACTGGATCCCATGACGGAAAAATCGAAAGGGTGATTAACTGGTTAGTCTTCAACGCTCCAGCAATCGATATCGATGAGACACAGACCGTCGAAATAATGGAAATCGAATAAGCTGAAGAAAATTGGATGACTCCAATGATAGACTATCTTCGAGAAGAAAAACTACCACTTGAACAAAATGAAGCTCGAAAAATAAAATATCGGGCTCCAAAGTATACATTGGTAGAAGGAAAACTTTACCGAAGATCGGTATCAGGAATCCTCTTAAAGTGCATCTCCGAGTCGCAAACAGCCGACATCCTTCGAGAGGTACACAAAGGAGACGCAGGAAATCACAGCGGAGCAAGGGCGCTAGCATTAAAATGCCTCCGAACAGGTTATTATTGGCCCACCATCAACGATGATGCCATCCAATATGTCCAAAAATGTCATCATTGTCAGGTCCACGCTAATATATGCCACCAACCGGCTGAAAATATGCACCCAATACCGATATGTTGGCCTTTCGACCAATGGGGCATGGACATTGTAGGACCATTTCCAACAACCAGATCCAAGAAAGCTTACATCCTGGTCGCTGTTGAATACTTCAGCAAATGGATAGATTGTATTGTCCTTGCCCGGATAACCCAGTTCCAAGTGATTAACTTTCTTTGGAAATTCATAGTGTGTCGATTCGGCATCCCGAGAATTTTGATTTCTGACAATGGAACCCAATTCGCGGAAAACAAGTAATTGAATGGTGTTCGAACTTAGGAATTCAGCAAAACTTTACCTCGGTCAGGCATCCTAGAGCGAACGGACAAACCGAGGTAGCAAATCGAGAAATAATAAAGTCTTTGGAAAAAAAATTAGGAGCAGCCAAAGGAAAATGGCTCGACGAACTCCCATGAGTACTTTGGGCCAATCGAACCACGGTCAGAACTTCAACAGGGGAGACACCATTCAGTCTAGTGTATGGCTCAGAAGCCGTTATTCCTGTGGAAACATTAATCCCAACACCGAGGATTGAAATGTACAATGACCAGGAAAACAAAAAAACGAGAGAAAATGATATTGATTTAACCGAAGCACTGAGAGAAAAAGCAGCAATACGTTTGCAAGCCACTAAATCAAATATGGAAAAGGCTTACAATCAAAAGGTACGCATTCGGACCTTCAAAGAAGGAGATTTGGTTTTGAAAAAGGTAGAAGTATCCAAGCATGTGGGAAAGTTACAACAGAATTGGGATGGACCTTACATTGTCATTGGTGTCGGAAAGAAAGGTTCATACAAAATTGCACACATGGACGGAACAACCTTACCAAGAACCTGGAATGAAGCCAACCTTAGAAAATACTATGGTAAATAAGTTTTAATAGATCATGCTGTTTTACTTTGTTTTATTTCATAAGTTTTATTCTTTGTAATAAATGGCTTTAGCCTACAATCTGAATATCAACAAAGATTTTTTAGCAAAATTAAGTAAAGATTGAGTATAAATCGATTTGATTCGGTAAACACTCCTTGCATTTCTACGATAAGTATTGGTTAAATTCAGAATACGAACGAGTTGAGTATACATTGATCCGCTCAATAAACACTCCTCGATTCATTTACGACGATTTAAAGACTTTTGGTATTAAAAACCTAAGTCCCAATAAAATGAGTCGAGTATACATTGATCCGTTCAATAAACACTCCTCGATTATATTTCTACGAGAAAAAGACTTTTGGTATTAAAAACCTAAGTCCCAATAAAACGAGTCGAGTATACATTGATCCGCTCAATAAACACTCCTCGATTATATTTCTACGAGAAAAAGACTTTTGGTATTAAAAACCTAAGTCCCAATAAAACGCGTCGAGTATACATTGATCCGCTCAATAAACACTCCTCGATTATATTTCTACAAGACAGAGACTTATTGGTAAGAAAACCTAAGTCTAAATAAAAACGAGTCGAGTATACATTGATCCGCTCAATAAATACTCCTCGATTATATTTCTACGAGAAAAAGACTTTTGGTATTAAAAACCTAAGTCCCAATAAAACGAGTCGAGTATACATTGATCCGCTCAATAAACACTCCTCGATTATATTTCTACGAGAAAAAGACTTTTGGTATTAAAAACCTAAGTCCCAATAAAACGAGTCGAGTATACATTGATCCGCTTAATAAACACTCCTCGATTATATTTCTACAAGACAAAGACTTATTGGTAAGAAAACCTAAGTCTAAATAAAAACGAGTCGAGTATACATTGATCCGCTCAATAAACACTCCTCGATAATTTCTAACGACAAAAAGACTTTTGGTAAGAAAACCTAAGTCTAAACAGATAACGAGTCGAGTATACATTGATCCGCTCAATAAACACTCCTCGATAAGTTTCGACGATCAACAGACTTCTGGTATTAAAAACCTAAGTCTAAACAAATAACGAGTCGAGTATACATTGATCCGCTCAATAAACACTCCTCGATTATATTTCTACGAGAAAAAGACTTTTGGTATTAAAAACCTAAGTCCCAATAAAACGAGTCGAGTATACATTGATCCGCTTAATAAACACTCCTCGATTATATTTCTACAAGACAAAGACTTATTGGTAAGAAAACCTAAGTCTAAATAAAAACGAGTCGAGTATACATTGATCCGCTCAATAAACACTCCTCGATAATTTCTAACGACAAAAAGACTTTTGGTAAGAAAACCTAAGTCTAAACAGATAACGAGTCGAGTATACATTGATCCGCTCAATAAACACTCCTCGATAAGTTTCGACGATCAACAGACTTCTGGTATTAAAAACCTAAGTCTAAACAAATAACGAGTCGAGTATACATTGATCCGCTCAATAAACACTCCTCGATCATTTCTAACGACAAAAAGACTTTTTGGTATAAAAACCTAAGTCTAAACAAATAACGAGTCGAGTATACATTGATCCGCTCAATAAACACTCCTCGATCATTTCTAACGACGAACAGACTTCTGGTATTAAAAACCTAAGTTTAAAACAAATAACGAGTCGAGTATACATTGATCCGCTCAATAAACACTCCTCGATCATTTCTAACGACGAACAGACTTCTGGTATTAAAAACCTAAGTCTAAAACAAATAATGAGTCGAGTATACATTGATCCGCTCAATAAACACTCCTCGATCATTTCTAACGACGAATAGACTTCTGGTATTAAAAACCTAAGTCTAAACAAATAACGAGTCGAGTACACATTGATCCGCTCAATAAACACTCCTCGATAGATTTTAACGAAAAAAGGACTTTTGGTATGAAAAACCTAAGTCTGAACTAAAGGAGTTAAGTAAACATTGATCCGCTCAATAAACACTCCTAAATGACAATCACAAATAAGATTTAATATAACAACAGGAAGAATGCAAGGAATATAATTTTATTGATCTTTTTACGTGTAAAAGAGTTACAAAAGCTTGATTACAAAAGCCTATTTACGATTACATTTGTCTATATAAAACGATCCTACACTATGGACCAGCGATCTTCACAACAATGTCCACGGAAACATCAATCTCCTCCCTAGTACCTCGACGATTATGAACGACCACCTAAGAAGCATGCTGCTCAGGATGGTCGACTTCTTTAGTTCGATGGCCAGGCTCTGAAGATCGAATGTTCTTCCATATGAAATGAGCATTACCAGCCAGATAACAGGCAATACTCATTCACCCACAACAAGATACTGCTTTTACTTTAAAGGTAAAACATTTTACTCTAGAGCAGCATCTCTTCGGGGCGGTCGCGAAACAGTAAACTTACCAGCGCACCCCAGTAGTCTATCACTTCTGAGGTAACATCCAAGAGCGAGGGTGACTGGCAAGCATGAACCCTCCATGTGCAAACAGAAACCACGGACCTCAAATATGTGAAAACAACATTTGAGGCCTCATGGGACCCGTTAGTACAAGGAAGGGCTTCCATGGGACCCGTCAGTACAAGGCAAGTGAAATTTAAGCCATTGTGATATAAATCACGATAATGTGATTTTTTGAATATTATGGGATCAGAAGGCAAAATGAAATCTAAGGAAACTAAGATCTCCATCTGTTCTGAATACAAGATAAGGAAACTGCCTACTTATTTATAGGCACTCGTGAAAAAATCCTACGGCCGATAGGAATTTGATCAAGGGACGAAAATGCGACCCTTTGACACCCCGAAATAAATACAAGTAAGTTGGAACGGCACCCGTCTGATCAACCCAACCAGTCGATAACAGAAGAATCTGCAGATCGAAGCGATCAATATAATGATCCAAGAAGGCTTAAAGTAGCCCCGGATCAGAAAGGTCTGCACGATCAATATGATGGTCGCTCGACAAAAAAATTTAAAAATCCTCAACAAAGGTATGAAAGTTTAAACCGTTGAAGAAAGGATACTTGCTCGACTGGAGATAAAAAGACAAAATCTTCCACCATACAAGGTTCGTCACTGCCTCATACATCATATGGGGATTACTAAGTTAGCCATACAAGAAATCCATTTGGAATACAAGAAATCTGACATGGAAATCAGGAGAATAGCCGTTATTTCTCAAGATTCCAAAATAGTCACTACCTAATGTTCCAAAGAATTGCTGAAGGAGGTCTGAACAAGATAGATCTGGATACTAATTCTACGTTTTCCAATTCCTCCCATATCAAAGCAATGATATATTGATACACTGGTTGCTTTATTTGAAAAACAAGAAACGGACAAACACTGAAGAGAAACATGAATCTTGAGAGATTATCTAGAGCAATTTTACAGTTTCAGAAAAAAGAAGAGCAGAGCTCAACAAAAGGACGTCTTTAAATAGGATGTCTTTAACTAAAAGACAAATTTGTAAAGAACTGATTGAACATCGACGACAAAATTGAAAATTTATTTATTTCGATTAGATATCTACACGACTTCTGGGGGACCATAAGGAACCTTGCTCGATTGATCATCGTTCTTACACTTCATTTTGAAAGGATTTGATTTGCAGTCCAAAACGTTGTAACATTCAGTTACTTAAACGTCGCTCAAAGCTACATTTTCAAAGACTAGACGTCCTCCCAGAAGACCAACATGAGATAAGTATACTAATCTATATCTCTTACTTGAAGGAAAGTTATATTCATACATAAAACAGCAAAATATGCATAACAAAATATATCTACGGATTAAAATAGATCAAGGCATTGATCTAACTATTCATAAATTTCGGGCACATCATTTTCGCCCAAAAGACTACACAAAAAAGTTGGGCACTAAAAAAAAAAAAAGAAACAGTCCAAGGCCTGTCAGGTCGAACTGATCACTACGAAGAGCCGTCAACAGGCCGACTAGCAGAAACAGTCTTCCGAGGAGTCAAGTTACCGGCAAACGCCATCAACTCCTCCTGACGCTTGAGATAGCCTGCATCATAACCTTCTTCATAGGCCTGCCTGCGAGACTCCTCTGCCAAGACGGCAGCCTGAACTAAATCACTTTTTTCTTTTTCAAGAACAACTTTGTCAGCCTCTAATTTTTGGAGATCATCTTGGGCAAGCTGCAGTTGCAACGACAGCCCTGCGGCTTTAGCTTTCTCTGACTCCAACTGACTTTGATGAGCTCCCTTACTATTCCACAGTTCGTCATTCTGCACACCCAGCTGAAGTGCAAAATATTTGGCCTAGAAAGAAAAAAGAGTAAGAAAAACCGCCATACAACAAGGCATTCAAGGTAAAAGCAAGAAAAGTAATCAAAATATGTTTACCTGCTCACATATCTTCACCAGAGATTGAACAAGGAGAATATTGGGGGTACCCTCTAATTTCCTCAACTCGCCAGGCAAAATAGTGCTCATGCCTAAGTCCCAGGATAAAGCATCAGGTTCAACAGAACCAGGAAATTCGCTAGTCAAAGAAATACCGTCGGAACGAGGATTCTCCGATAAAAGAATGTCCTTAACTTGCTCAAGGACACAACGATCATCTAATAGACAAGGAGATTCCCTCTCGTCGGGACTAACTGATCTCTCATTGCCCGAAGCAGAAATAGTGGTTCGACGACCAGACCTCGACCCTATCCGACCTCCAGAAGGTCCACCAGATTCGAAAGAAGTAGTCACCACAGTAGTATCATTAAACAGATAATCAGGGCAATCCTGCAAAATAGATTGTGTTGTGGAAGGGTTGACAAAAGAGCCCTCACCAACTTGGCTTTCGCCGACGAGCGGGGCAGTAGAAGTAGAAAAAGGAAGGGAATTAACAAAATCACCTCCCTGAAAAACATGGTCAAAGGAAGAAACATGCATATCAAAAGTCTGGTCCACGTTGGATGAATCACCGAAAGCCATCCGACCAGGGGAAGGCCTATTCCCTACTTCAGTAGAAGAAGAAAAAATTGGTTGTACAAAAGACGAACTAATTACGGAAAAAGGTGTGGAAGAAACGATAGGAGAGTCAATCATCGACCTCGAAGTAGAAGATGAACGAGGAGGATTCATCGAGGACACCTCTGTTCGAGACCTTTTTGGTCTGGCATCCCTAGCGCCCTCGCGAGAAGGTCGCTTCGAAGTATTACCGAAAAGGTTACTCATGGTCGGATTGTTGAAAATTATAAATTAGATATCGAGAAAGCTTATCGACCTTCTGATGAAAGAATATTCTGATTATAGCAAAATGAATAGCGGTAAAAAGCAAGTAAAATATTTACCCTTTGTATTTATACTCTACGAAAAGACGCGATAGACCAAAAGAAAGGGCGCGAAACACAGAGATTGCTTGGGAATAACCACTAGAATTTGAAACGACATACGCATAATGATTACAGCCGAGTTAATGACTTGTCTGAATTATTACAGAGAACATGAAAGGACGTGACTGACAGAATACCAAACGTTTATTACAAAGGGATAAAAGTGTAAAATTACACATAGTCCTATAATAGATAATTACAAAAACATTTTATAGATCAACATATCATGCAGTCTGATCGTTCTTCGGAATCTCCTGCTCGCTAACGGCGTCTCCTTCTTCGGCTGGATCAGGAACCTCTTCCTCTTCCTCTCGATCGATAAAATTATCGTCAAGCTCATCATTAACATCAGAAGGAGGAATCGGCAATGGATTCCCGAACTCTCTTACAAGGTGAGCCAAAGGAAATTTTTGATATTCGACGTCTGGAAGCTCGGAACGAGAGTATACTTCGCCATAACGATTTAACCTAATATGGGCCCTTTTAAAATATTCTTCTCGACGATCCTCGATCATCTCAAAAGCAACCAACTGATGAACCGACTTCCTGAAAGTATTTTCTAGAAGCGGACCTACCATTTGGTGCACCAACGCCGTATGAAAGGGAGAATTAAGGAATTACCGAATCACTCTTTCATCACGACTTTTGCCATATCGATCTCTAAGTCCACTAAGAGGAGTATCCTCCTCGTACTCAACCAAAGAAGCTTGAAGTCTCGATACTTGGGATTGTAACTCGCTAATTCGAGCAGCACTCTGAAATTGAAGCTCCTCTAACTTTTTGGCTATTTGATTAGCTTGTTCTTGAGCATGGGAAACCTCTAGAATCCTGTTTACAATCTCTTGGTCTTCGATCCCCGTAGCCCTAGTCTCTATGGCCGGAACGAAAATAGACATTGATGGACCCACCTCTGAACCAGAATACTTATGAAGCAAGGCTTTGTTTTTCTCTTCTAGGAATTCACACTGTTGCTTCCAGAGAGCAGTTTCATAGGCATACGAGGCTAAACAAGTCTTAGTCTGAAGAAGTAAAAGATAAGACAAAAGATAAGTTAGTAAGCTAAGAAGATCTGTGAAGGAAGATATTCTATAAGGTAAGCTTAAAAGTGGGTTACCTTTTCGGCATAAAGAGAAGCTCGCTGAAATTTCTCCAGAGGATCCTTATGAAGAAGCTTATTCAAATCACGAGTAAAAACACCGGACAAAAGAACACGGGTTGCCTTATCGACCGCGTTCTCACTATCATCATGAACAAGTGAATCCTTTTCGGAGTAACCAGCGGCCCTCTTTCCTTCTAAATGATCCTCGATCATTTCAACCAAAGTAGATTTTGGATGATTGTCTCCGAGTAAAGAAAGATCGTTACCAGATCGATCATAGTAACTCCTCTTTCTATTAACTGGATTAGTAGCAGGATGAGGCACCGACCAGCTACGACATCCACGAATACCCAAAGAGGTTCTAAGCTAAAGAGGGGGATAACCGGATCCTGTCCCCTGATGAATAGGAGATCCTCGAGAAGAGTCTGGAGATTCCTCTCCATTCCCCTCGGACTCATTACTCAACTCCAGCTTCCTCTTCCGTGACGCCCTCTGCTCGATAGGAACGTTTTCTATGGATTTGGAAGATTTGGACAGCACCATCTTTCCCTTCGAAGAATGTCGGGAATTTTCTACCATATGGGCTGAAGAAGAAACAAGATTAAAAACAGATTCTCGGTAAAAAAGATATCACCACATCATTAAGCTGTACTAAAAATGCTTACCAAGTGATTCAGATGAAGAACTGATCGGAAAATTATGAGCGCTTAATCCCGCTTTACGTAGGAAAGTTTCCCCGATCAGAAGGGCACTCTGATACTTGTTGGCACGCATAACGGGGATTTCACCAACAAACTGAGCATCATCTGGAATGAGTTCACCGGTCGGTAAGCGACCTCCGGGAACCCAACTAGAACCGTGATCCCATGAGAAGGGCATGGTCGAACCTTCCGCCGAACGAATACAAGGTGGGGGACGAACAAAAAAGAAGTGAGATTTCCAAGAAGGATTGCTAGAAACTGGGGAATCAAAAATTGCACGACTGGGCCTCTGACTAGCAAAGAAATATCCACGGTTTGAAGAACTAGAAATATTGAAACGAAATAATTGTGTGAAATTGCGAAAACAAGGTTTGAACCCTTTCGCGATCATCAAGATAGAAAAACAAACCACGAAGGCCACAGAATTTGGAACTAATTGTGTCAAGGAAACACTAAATACTTTTAAAATTTCAAGAAAAAGGGGAGACAAAGGAAGACGCAGGCCACTATTAAAATGGGCCGTGTAAAAGGCTCGACATCCTTCCGGTGGAGATGTAACTCTATCAGAAGGAGAAGGGAGAATTATTTCAGACCCCTCTGGAAAATATTTGGCATAATTATTCACGACCTCCGGAAAGGTGTCCGCCGTATAAGCGCAAGCTAGATCCTCAATTGGTTCAGAAATTTGAGGAGCAGTACCTTTGCCCTTTTTGGTTCGGGCACCGACATCTGTATCGGAAAGAATTTGTACATTAAAGGTATCCTCAACAGGAACCGTAAATTTAAAAGCTCCAGTTTGCTCGCTTGAAGGATTAGAATGCAATTCTTCCTCGATAGAGGGAGCGACATTTTCTCTAGAAGTGGAAGAAGATCTTCTTAAAGAGGCCATGATTTTTGAATATCGGAGGATATAGGTCGATAAAAAGAAAGCTTTATATGATGAACGACTAAACAAGAAAATGACTACAAGCTATAAGGAAGTATAAAGGAAAAATGAGAAACTCAAAGGTCATCTATTTATACTGAGAGAGAAAAGACGTTTTGAACTCCTCACGGCCTATCACATTCCCGCCAAATAAGAAAAAGTGAAACGCCTCCCCCAAGGGGACATGTAGCTGTCCACAATTGCAACACAAGAACGACTATCTATGAGGCGTAGCACTCTTTTCCTTATTTAAGATTTTTTCCCACAGGGTTTTTTCTTAAGTAAGGTTTTTAACGAGGCACAATTCATAGAAATCACAGTCGAAATTGACCTTCTACTTCTACGAGCTTCTACTACATATACGCTCAAAGAAGTGAGGGAGTACTGATGGGGGCTATTTCGCACCCCTTATAATATTCGGATGGACTAAGAGATATCAGATCGGTTCGACCATATAAGCTCGTTCGGGATCTTCTATCGACCCAATTAAAGACGACTCACCTTGGCGAACGGACTACAGTCCGGACTCAAGAAGGACTAATGGGCCGAGTCCTATTAGAATTATGTTTCCTTGTAACGCTAGGTTTAGTATGATATAAATACCTAGTTAATCATTGTATTAGACATTCAATTTTACGGAGTTTATGCCTGCATAATAGCATAATCCCAAATAATACAAGAAGAATCACTGATTCATCAGATTCAGACTGTCCTTTTTGTGTTGATTGTTGATTGTCTATAATGCTAATTGCTTACTTTGCATAGTTCTTCCAAGGGACCGATCCATCCTGAATAAAGTAACAGAGCCCTATAAAATCACTTATTGAGAATCCCCAACATTCACAATTTTACTGATATAATTAACCCTACGAAATCCGGTTAAATCAGAAGCCTCCCAAAACTTTCTCCCAAGTACAGAGCTTGGTAGGAAAGATCGTAGCATTAAACAGATTCATCTCCAAGTCGGCTGACAGAAGTTTGCGTTTCTTTCAAACTCTACGAAAAGCAAAAAACTTTGTTTGGACCGAGGAATGCGACCAGGCCTTTGACCGGCTAAAGGAATATCTGACGACCTCCCCACTATTGGCCAAACCAACCGAGGGAGAACCATTATACATTTACATATCAATCTCTGATGTGGCCATTAGTTCGGTTCTAGTGGAGATAGAAGGCGTGGAACATAAACCTTTTTATTACTTAAGTAAGTTACTACAAGGGGCGGAGAAGAACTACTTGGAAATAGAAAAATTCGCTTTAGCCTTAGTAGTGGCGGCACACAAACTCCGACTTTACTTTCTGACCTACAAAATTGTAGTGTTAACCAACCAACAGCTAAGACAGGTCTTAGCGAACCCAGAAGCCTCTGGAAGGTTGATCAAGTGGGCAATCGAACTGGGTCAGTTCAAAATCGAGTACAAACCAAGAACTACGATTAAAGCACAAGTACTAGCCGATTTCCTGTTAGAAACTCCAACCCAGACAACTGAACATAAGGAATCGACCAGCCATGACAATGATATCTTGATCGTGGAAAATCAGACCTGGTTAATGCATGTCTACGGTGCATCATGCAGAGAAGGAGGAGGTGTCGGGATCAACTTTATCGGACCAAATAAGGAGGATATAAAGTATGCTATTACATTGGACTTCGTAGTGACAAACAACGAAGCAGAATATGAAGCGTTAATCGCAGGAATGGAAATGGCGGTTAAAGCCAACATAAAGAATCTTAAAGTTTTAACCGATTCTGAGTTGATACAAAGACATATAGAAGGTCTACACGAGGCAAAGGAATTTAACATGGTCAAATACCTCGCCAAAGTAAAGCAATTGTTTGAAAAATTCAAAAATTTTGGGATACAGAACATCCCACGATCAGAAAATAAATGGGCCGATCAACTTTCTAGATTTACAGGGTCTAACGACGGTAAAACAGAAAGAGTAATCAACTGGTTAATTTCCAATACACCGGCAATTGATATCAACGAAACACCAGTCGTTGAGATTATGGAAATCGAAGAAGCAGAAGGAAATTGGATGACTCAAATGATAGACTATCTTCGAGAAGGAAAGTTACCGCTTGATACAAACAAAGCTCGGAAAAAAAAATATCGAGCTCCAAAATACACACTGATAGACAAAAAACTTTACCGAAGATCGGTATCAGGAATTCTTCTAAAATGTATTTCCGAATCTCAAACCAACGATGTCCTTCGAGAGGTACATGAAGGAGAAGCAAGAAATCACAGCGGAGCAAGGGCCTTAGCCTTAAAATGCCTTAGAACAGGCTATTATTGGCCTACCATCAACAAAGATGCCATGCAATATGTTCAAAAATGCCATCATTGCCAAGTTCATGCTAATATAAGTCATCAACCACCAGAAAACATGCACTCAATACCAGTATGCTGGCCATTCGATCAATGGGGGATGGACATTGTGGGACCTTTCCCAGTAGCCAGGTCTAGGAAAGCATATGTCCTAGTCGTTGTTGAGTATTTCAGTAAATGGATAGAATGCGTCGCCCTCGCTCGAATAACTCAATTCCAAGTGATCAACTTCTTATTGAAATTCATAGTGTGTCGATTTGGTATCCCAAGAATCCTGATCTCTGATAACGGAACCCAATTTGCGGGAAAACAAGTAGTGGAATGGTGTACCAAACTAGGAATTCAGCAAAACTTCACTTCAGTCGGGCATCCAAGAGCAAATGGACAAACTGAAGTAGCGAACCGAGAAATAATAAAGTCTTTGGAGAAAAGGTTAGGGGCAGCCAAAGGAAGATGGCTGGATGAACTGTCAGGAGTACTTTGGGCTAATCGAACGACAGCCAGAACTTCGACCGGGGAGACCCCATTCAGTCTAGTGTATGGCTCGAAAGTTGTGATTCTGGTCGAAACACTAATTCCAACACCAAGAATTGAAATGTATGATGAACAGGAAAACGAAAAGGCAAGAGAGAACGAGGTCGACATGGCAGAAACCTTAAGAGAAAAAGCAGATGTACGATTGCAGGTCACTAAATCAAACATGGAGAAGGCCTACAATCAAAAGGTATGCATATGAACCTTCAAAGAAGGGGACTTGGTGCTGAAAAAAGTAGAGGTGTCCAAACATGTAGGAAAATTACAACAAAATTGGGATGGACCATACGTTGTCATTAACGTAGGAAAGAAAGGTGCATACAAAATCGCACACTTGGATGGAACCCCCCTACCTAGAACCTGGAATGCAGTCAACCTCAGGAGATACTATGGAAAATAAATCCTAGAAATCATCCTTGTTAGTTTCTTTTAAATTTTTGTTTATTTTTATTTCTTTTCTCGTATTTTCCTTTGTAATAAAGGCCTTGGCCTAAGATTCATTCTCAACACTTCTATCAATAATTACGAATCAAAGATTCACATGCATTAGCGCCGAAGACTTAATCGAGTTGAGTAAAATTGATTCGCTCGATAAACGCTCCTCGATCTCCATAAACAACGACGACAAAAATGAGTTGAGTATAAATCGATCCGCTCGATAAATGCTCCTCGACCTCCACAACAACGACGAAAAAAATGAGTTGAGTATAAATCGATCCGCTCGATAAACGCTCCTCGATCTCCATAAACGAAGATAAAAAAGACCTAAGTCTCCAAACGAGTCGAGTAAAAATTGATTCGCTCAATAAACACTCCTCGACCTCCATAAAAGGTTAATAAACCTAAGTCTTCAAACGAGTCGAGTAAAATTGATTCGCTCAATAAACACTCCTCGATCTAAAGTAAAAAGAGTTGAGTATAAATTGATCCGCTCAATAAACGCTCCTGGATCTTATATCTAACGATAAAAAAGATTTTGGTATAAAAACCTATGTCTTAAAAAGAGTTGAGTATAAATTGATCCGCTCAATAAACGCTCCTCGATCTTATATCTAACGATAAAAAAGATTTTGGTATAAAAACCTATGTCTTAAAAAGAGTTGAGTATAAAATGATCCGCTCAATAAACGCTCCTCGATCTTATATCTAACGATCAAAAAGATTTTGGTATAAAAACCTAAGTCTTAAAAAGAGTTGAGTATAAATTGATCCGCTCAATAAACGCTCCTCGATCTTATATCTAACGATCAAAAAGATTTTGGTGTAAAACCTAAGTGTTAAAGAGAGTTGAGTATAAATTGATCCGCTCAATAAACGCTCCTCGATCTTATATCTAACGATCAAAAAGATTTTGGTATAAAAACCTAAGTCTTAAAAAGAGTTGAGTATAAATTGATCCGCTCAATAAACGCTCCTCGACCTTCATTAAAGGTTAATAAAACTAAGTCTTAAGACGAGTTGAGTATAAATTATTGGGATAGTGGTTGGGTTGCCTCGATTGTCAGAACAACGAAAGTGCGGAAATTAAAATTTTTCGAAGCACCCAAGGTCCCATATAAGATTCTCCATATTATATATATATAAGCAAGAAACAAAAACACACATAGTAATTAAACAAGGGGGTTTTGCGATTTACATCACCACAGGCAAGGTGGTGGAAAACTCCAACTCTGAATTTGAACTCGGATCTAGTTCACAGAAGTGATCCAAACGTCTCACCTCCAAAGTTAGTCCACACCAATTGGGTTCTGGCAACACCTCAAGATCTTAGGCTCAGAACTGGATTCAGGAGGATTGTTATTGCAGGGTTGTGTAGATTCTCTTGACAGGTCAAGATCTAACACACATGAATAAAGTGAGAGGGGCGGCGGCACTAGGGCAGCCCACGGCAGCAGGTGGCGGCGGCACTAGGTGGCGGCGACAGCAGGTGTTTCTAGCACAAGGGGGCGGCGGCTACTAGGTCTTAGAGAGGCTAGGGTTTTTCTCAAGGGTGTTAGCTTTTTGAGCTCTAGTAAACCCTATTTATAGATTCCCTCTTGACCTAGGTTTTGCAAGACTCCTTATGGGCTTTTAATTAAAGACCCATGTCTTGCAAGCCTATTCATTTAATTAATTACTTAATTAAATGCCCAATCCAATTAAATCTATATTTCTCTTATATAATTAATTAGCAACTCAATTAAGTATTTAATTAATTAAGTCAGCCAATTAATTAATCTCCCACTTGAATTAAATACTTTTAATTCATTTAATTGATTTAATTACCTTTAAATCAATTAATTCCTTTTGTATCCCCTTTTAACAGTCACCGTCCAATTGTATTGTGTGTGACCCTCTGGGTTCACCATCAATTGGCAGCAGGCCCACGAATTCCTCGTGATTTAATTTATGAACAATAAATTGCTCCGGTCAATTAAACAACCTTTAATTGACCACTCCTAGAATCAAATCCTCTATTAACTCAGGAGTACCTACACTTCATGGTCGATGTCTAGCCACAAGCCCATGAAGCCCAACTTCAGGTGAATTGATACTTGTGAACCTCGTCTCATATAATTACCATGTACATACGGTCCTTCTATCGACTAATATTCCCGATCAAGACTTAGGGTGTGTGAATTGATCGGAACCTCTAAATTTGTCTCGATAGCTATACTTTCTAATTCAGGATAATATTCCATTGTGACCTTCTAAATTTGGAAACCCCTTTCCAAATCCGTCACCGACTACGGCCGTAGATTCCTTGGATATATTATCTAAGAATCGTATAGGAAATTCTCTCACCCATTACAGTGAGTCAATAGATTCCATATCGGTACTAACCATTCGCGTACATGTCCATACGTACCCAACCTAGGCATGTTATGACCAAGCTACGTGGCCTATACCTAGATCTAAGTATGCACTTTCATGCACCGAATTCGCCCTAGCACCTCAAGTCAAAGGACTAAATCGTACACTATTATAATCCTTGAGAAACATCCCATCACCGATGTGCGACATGCGCTTCCACAATGGGTTTCTCTGTTCGGATCGTTCGATGCGTTCAATCCTCCATTGAACCACCTACTCATATGCACTGGCCACAAATGCCTTGCTCATGAAACGCTACAAATTCACTCCATGTGAATCATGCATACTTGTACAAGTCTTGGCGATTCCTACGATACCCCGTCTCGTTCGGAATCTATGACTTGGAACAGTTTTAAGATTACGACCTTTGAGACTGTTTCATGATTGCACTCAGACCAATTGCTTAAATGTATTCGCGAGAGATGAAGTTGACCATTGTTTTTCCTTATGCACATATAAATAAACGTGCGTATTATTATAAAATCAAAAGATTGTTTCTTACAGAATAGACCTATTACAAGCTAATTGAACTGGCTTGCAGGGCACTATCCTATCAATCTCCCACTTGCCCTGATGAGGGGTAATTTAGATCACCTATTTAACTAGTTCAATACAGGTCGATCAGCACAAGTTCCCGTCCTTGGCATCGAAGATCAAGCCAGGGTATGTAGTGATCTTTTCCGAACCAATAAAGAGAATCTGGGGTCGAAGACTATCGTTGGGCCGAGCCCAGGCCCAAGCCAGCAGACCGGGACAGTACTCTTGCAAACATGTCAGAAAGCCCAATATCTCAACTATAAATACCCCAAGCATTTATGACGACGACACAACTTCCCAGGTGCTCTTCCTCTGAGACTGCTGCTCGGACTTGCTTAGGAATATTAGTATAGGCTATCTTACATGTATTTCGCCCTCTAGCTTGTACGGCATCCAGTAATGCTCGAATAGGACCCTAACTGCTTGTAATTCGTACTCAGTTAACTCGAATATAAACACTATTGATCTTTACTTTACATTTATTATCGTTATTTTCGCATTGCAATCCACCCTTGATCGAACACACGAAAACGCGTAAGATCAATTGGCGCCCACCGTGGGGCCTTATTCGAGTATTAGATCGAAATATGCCTACTACGAGGAGAAATACTTATATCAGAGGAGAACCTTCCCATGCAGTGGGAGCGCAAAATTCTATCAACAATGAGCCCGACAGTCTACCGCGTGCGAGTCATTAATCAGTAACTCAGGAGTTTATTTTCCAGGATGTCTTCCGACCAGTGAGGTGTTCGTCAACTTAAGGTCGAAGATAAAATGGGGTAAATTTCCGACCTCTAGATTGGTGATTCTATTCTATGATAATTTAGTTCATTATTTTCTTCTTCGGATTTATTTTCCACAAATGATCAATTCTCTGTTCATAACTGAATAAGAGATTTCAAAGATATCATTCTAAATTTAATACCATCAGCTTGATCATCAGTTAACGACAAAGGGTTATGAGAATCTATGGAATTGCAACTTATTGATGCTTGGAATTTATTTTTCCGACCATCATATTTAGTAATTTCAGAATATGTTATATGGATCAATTATTTCTCAATTAATTACATAATCCATATTCATCGACTATCTGATGCTAGTCTCAATCAGTGGGGATAGAATTGTTTAGTTTCCTTTGCTCGATAAAAGTTTTTTTTTAAGTGAATCTTGCAGTTGGATATTAGTGAACGATCGTTAAAACGACGGCAATAGGTTATATGAGTCCTCGAAGTCGCAACCGAGGATGGACTACAGCTCGATCGCTAAATAGGGATTCATGATCTCGAAGGGATGGGATAAATAATTTCGCGATAACTAAAAGTTCCAACGAGTCTTGCTCATATTCGATCGAAGAAATTGAAGAGACATAAAAGGATAAAATAAAGAAATTCGACCAGAAAACAAAGTTTTATTAATGATATTCTTTAATCAAGTTACAAGAGAAGCCTCGGGTAATATTAAAACTCGAGCTCAAGAGATACATTACAATTGCTCCTACCCTACTACAAGATCTACAAGTGATTCTACCCTATTGTATATTCGATCGGTCATCATTCCCCTTAGATCGCTCCAAATGCAGAACTCAGCAGTGATCCTTCATGGCCATCACTCGCCACGTGTCGCACATCCGTCTTCATACGGGATAAAAGCTGGATCGGAGCTCTTCTTCAGGGCTTAAAAACCGATCTTAGGTCTTCATCTGTAAACAATGATTGTCACACTCAATCATTATCTACAGCCTAATCCGATCCGGTGCAGCGGAGAGTTATCTCAGTGGAGTCGCCCCAAGCCAGCTCGAAGGAACTATACTTCAAGAAAGCCCTCGAGGAAGCTGATGCTCCAGACTTAAAGAACTCCTCTGAGATTAACCAGCTGCCCGATCAGACACTACGCCAGAAAACCGGAGTTCTAACCCACCCCAGACGAAGTATATCTAGGAAGACAGGTTGCCTGCCGGTATTCTAGGCGCAAGCTCTTTTGCCTGTCGATATTCTAAGCGAAGAAGGTTACAACAAAAAGACAAGAGTCGGAAAATAAGGTTCGAATTCTTATCTCAAATCCCTTTATTTTGGAAGTAATACGAATCGAAGGCAAGATTCGACCCATATTGGTCGGACAAAGCATAATGGTAAAAATGAAGAATATCGGATAACCGAAGGGGAACTATTTATAGCAGCGGAGTTTTTGAACCAATGGTCCAGATAACAAATCACGGACGGTTGGGATGTAAGTAATAAATGAACTGACCGTTACGTTTCCCGAGAAATAGGGTCCTGTTTGGTTATGAGGACGCACGATTTAACGGGGCGTATAGGAGAATTGTGACACTCTAAATACCAGACCGATATGACATACTCATAGCATTATTGTTGAATGCTAATTTAAACTCAAGTTCAGTCTGATCAGATATTTTTACAGTCAAGTAACGCTGTTCGACTTGGAAGAACCATAATCAGTCTATTCGAACAGAACTCTCAACCTGAAAAGTTATGCGACTATGGAAATTGGGCACTACCAAAGATCAATTGCAACATATTCCTTATTAATTTTATGTCCACTAAAATATTTATCTATTACTCGATCAAGCAAGTGGTATTTGATTATTTATTTATTAATATTAGAGGATCGAAGTGGAGTTATTGAAGATGAGAATTTATCTAATTATGTTTTATTTTATCAACAAAACGAAGAGGAAATGTATTTATATTATCTCGGAAAATACAAGATGTGGAAAATACATATCGAGCATAGCTCAAGCCTATATATTACATAAGAACGCTATTACTTTCTACAATCCTTTGAAATTTTCGGTCTCTTCTCATATTGCTTATTCGGAATAACTTATCCCCGAGCAATGGAATCTCCTTTGGAGCCGCAGGCTTTTAACTTTATTTACGATTCTCCGAAGGCGAAGGGCTGAGCGCATGGTCTGTCGAATAACTGAATTCTTCATCGTTCCCGCCCTTGTATGTCTTCCTAAATGCATTGTAGCAACATGTCCCTAATCGAAGACCTGTGCTATAACCTGCGGACTCCATGAATCTGGCATATTGGCTTTCAAGATGGAAGTGGTATTTGCCTGTCGATATTCTAAGCGAGCTCGAGATAGTTTTCCTTCTGAATGTAGGATGTTCAGCTCAAAGAATATTCGAAGTTTCAGCTCGAATAGTTGGACTAAGAGAATAATGATCCCGATCACCATGGTCAAAGGAATGAGACGCCAGTTTAACCAATGAAACTATTTCAAGGGCGTAACTACCTTTTCATAGTGGAAATTGAAGAAAATTCAAAGGCAGATAATTCGTAAAACGAATGGTTAAGATCTGCCGACCGTTGCAATCCCCGATAAATGAGGAACCGTTTGGAAAAGATAAAACTTATCAAAAATTGGCAACATATACAAAGGGCGTTAGGTCGAGCAAAACAAGAACCTCACAAGGAATATCCTTATCAAGACAAAGAGATTATAGGGTTATTTACTATTTGCTATCTCGCTATGTTTCATCTATTCTAACGATTTCAGAAGACTATTATTTCGTGAAAGTTTATTTCGATCAGAGTTATATATTCAGTGAAAATTCGTTTCGCCAACAATCATATTTACTCGTCATATTTTATTATCAATCTCTACTCATCTATTATGCCGATAATCTTGATCTATATTCACCTATTATCAATCTCTATCTATCTCCGTCTATTATTAAGGGTGAAAGCTGTTGCTAAGACCTTCGAAGATCGACCAAGGGTGAAAGCCGTTGCTATGCCCCTTAGATCAAAAAAATTAAAATAGGTGACGACCCTCGGGCTAAAAATTCTCTAAAACGACTAAGGGAGAAAGCCGTTTCTATGCCCCTTAGATCGAAATTATTAAATGGGTGAAAGCCGTTGCTATGACCCTCGGGCTAAAAATGCTCTGAAATGACTAAGGGTGAAAGCCGTTGCTATGCCCCTTAGATCGAAATTATTAAATGGGTGAAAGCCGTTGCTACGACCCTCGGGCTAAAAATGCTCTGAAACGACTAAGGGTGAAAGCCGTTGCTATGCCCCTTAGATCGAAATTATTAAATGGGTGAAAGCCGTTGCTACGACCCTCGGGCTAAAAATGCTCTGAAACGACTAAGGGTGAAAGCCGTTGCTATGCCCCTTAGATCGAAATTATTAAATGGGTGAAAGCCGTTGCTACGACCCTCGGGCTAAAAATGCTCTAAAACGACTAAGGGTGAAAGCCGTTGATATGCCCCTTAGATCGAAATTATTAAATGGGTGAAAGCCGTTGCTACGACCCTCGGGCTAAAAATGCTCTGAAACGACTAAGGGTGAAAGCCGTTGCTATGCCCCTTAGATCGAAATTATTAAATAGGTGAAAGCCGTTGCTACGACCTCGGGCTAAAAATGCTCTGAAACGACTAAGGGTGAAAGCCGTTGCTATGCCCCTTAGATCGAAATTATCAAATGGGTGAAAGCCGTTGCTAAGACCCTAAGTGCAAGTTATCGATTATACCGAAAATTCCAATAATATCCTATCGTGGACTACAACAATCAAGATCTGCTAAGCCGCCTGTTATTATTAATCAAGTATTATTAATTTTCGATCACTCTTTCGACAAATGAAATCGGTGAAGAACGTCAATTATCAGTTATCTGAATATCGACGGTCGAAGAGCGTCGATTATCGTTTATTATCTAAATACTTATCGGAGTCGCTGGAAAACAGCGTTTATTTATATTTTTTAGGCGAAGAACTTGATGCTCGGTAGCAATATATAGAAGCAATTCTGCAGATTAGCAAATAGAACTGACAAAGGAAATAAATATTTCATTCATGATCTTTCAAACAGTTACAAGAGGATTCGTGATTACAATAATAAAGAAAATCGAGCAAAGCTGAGACTTTACATTTAATTAAATCCTAGTACAAGAACCGTCTACAAGAATGTACACTTCAAGCTTCATTGTCACTCCCAGTTTATAAACTGTTAATGGTGGAACTCGGAAGCCACCCCTCTTTGGATCCAAAATATGGGTGAGCGAATTATGCTTTGTATCACCAGAATATTTTCGTGATCAAAGGAGGAAGGCGGGGCTAGGACAACACTTCTACCCTTCATCCTTCTCCTCCTCAATGATTGCGCCACGTTGGACCAGGTTGAGAGACAGGGAAGCAATCCTTAGAGAAATTATTCCACGCAATCTCGAAGGCAACATTCTTCAAGAAACATCTAGAAGAAATGGAGATCGAGTGCAGGAAAACTCCTCCAGCAGTTGACCCACTATCCAACCGGGTGGAGCGACAGGATACAGGAGTTCGGACCAGCCTCAAGTGGTTGGAATCAGAGAGAGCTGGTTGCCTGCCGGTACCCCAGTCGCAATTACTTTCGCCTGTCGATACCCTAGTCGAAATTATTTCCCATACAGGGACGCAGAAGAAATAGAGAAAGAAAGTCCGAGTTCGAATCTCGAACGATTTAATCGCTGATACTAAGTGAAATGTGGAGTCGATCAATAGGGATAAAAATACAACCATGTTGATCGGACAAAACACTTACAGATAGATAAAAATACGAAGGTAATTTCGGAACTATATATAGGGGGTGGAATTTCGCATCAATGGTCTAGGTCTCATGGATTGAACGGCCACGATACAAATATTAAGCGATCTGACCGTTTCACTTCCGAGGAATCAGGGACTGTTTGGTTAAAAGAAGATGGGACGTGACAGTAAAAATTCAATCACAAAAATAGGACGTATCTAATGGCTGATATGCGAGCAGTAAATACGCCGACCGTTACGCTTCCCGAAGATTTAGGAACCGTGTGGATAAATGAAGAAAGAGTCAATTTCAATAGTGCTCGAAATGCTTATCAGTAACTCGTCTAAAGTAGAGCGAGATCGGTAGGATACTCTATTTGAGGTGATTGGAACGATTGTTAAGAATTAATTAAAAGGTTGTTATTTCCGAGTTCGATATATTAAGAAATTACAAGTTACAAAGATACCGACTCCTATTACATATCGAGCTAATTTTTAATACCAGTACACTTTACAAATCCTACAAACATACACAAAGACTAATATCTACATCCGAATGAGAAAGGGGCTTCATGGCCACTCAATTCCTATGAAATTTTCGGCGGACGATGATGTCCTTACTCGAATATGGGGAGCCCGTCGAGATAGCAGGCTTTATCCTTTGTTTATGATTCTTCGAATGAGGGAGGATAATACCTCTTTTTCTAGGTGTAATGTGAATACTTTTTGAGGACCTCGATCCTCAAAGCATCACCTCCTCACATCTTCCAGAAGATCCAAGCAAACCGCCGAACATCCTCGCAAAAAATTTGATGCTTAAGTCTCTCCTCGGCCATAGAAGGTCGAGGGAGCTACTGGGGTCGTGGATGGTAAGCAATAAGGCTGTTCGGCCTTCAAGGTCGAAATAGCGTTCGCCTGCAGGTATCCTAATCGATGTAGAAGTACTGATCAAACTACAACCTGCAAAGTAGGTCCTAACTCGGAAATCAAAAAGTTGGATCATGCAACAAGATCTTTTAAATAGCATGATCGAAGGATTCTGCCTTCAAATAGTTTTATAAGGGTACAAGATGAAAAACCCCATTTATAGGTATAACCTTCAAAAATCCAACGGTAAGCAGAAAACAAAAGAAACGGTTGAGATCAGAAGACTGTTGTACTTCCCAAGAAATTGAGCGGGAAAAGGGGATTATCTGATAAGCAAAGTTATTATACCAAGATCGGAAATCAGGAGCCACGACGTTCGGACCTCAAATCCGAAACGAAAAAGGCAGTCTAAAATACGAATGAAAGAGAACACATCAAATTATACAAGACCAGACAAACATGAGAAATAAATAAGTTGTTACAAGCCATAGAAAATGGAAATATCAGAAATTATTCATAATTACATGAAAATGAAACAATACAGCCGAACAGCAAATCTGGGGAAAAGAAAGACAACATCTAGAGGAGCTTATTGTCGGAAAAAATTTTCCGAAGCTCAGCATTACGAGCCTCATATCCCACTTCATATCCATGGTCGTAAGCCTCCTTTTCACGGCGCTCGAAATCTCGTTTCTCCTGCTCGTGAAGACTTTTCAGTTTCTCGAGCTCCTCGTGCATTTTCTTGTGGAGCTCTTCTCCCTGATCTTTAGAAGCTTTCTCTCTCTCTAAAGCAAGCTTCTCCTCAGAAACACGGTCATATTCGATTTTCTTCTTCTCCAGCTCGAGGGAAATAGCAGCATGCCGACCCATTTCCCGCTCGGCAAGTGTTTTAAGTTCGACAAAATCTTGTCCGGCCTGTTAAAGGTTCGCATAAATATAAAAAAAAGGGAGAGAGAGATTATCACCTGAAACAGAAAGTGCGACCCAGATTGGAACAACTCTTCTAAACTTCTCTCCTTGGACATGTCGGTCTCCGAAGTAGTAAAGTCAAGACCCAAAGGGCTATTCACAGGATTCCCAGGAGCAATTTTAGAAATGGACCCGTCTTTCGATTCTTTAGGTGGGGAAGAAATACCCATCGGAGGGACGAAGTTAACTTGGGGTTCGGGAATGGTATCAGTTCTTAAGGATTCAGCAGAGGTTTCTCCACCAATATCCAACTTAGGTTTTTTGCTCAAACCCCCTGTGGGGGGGACAGCCGAAGAATCATTAGACGATGGCTTGTTACCAATGGCAAGCTTCTTCAAAGCCTCGATGGGTGTGACCCCGTCAGGATGAGGCCTTTTGTTCGAAGAGGGAACGGGAATTTTCTGCCCAGATGGTTCGTCACTCGAAGAACCAACAACTTTCGGGGAAGAATCCCCGAGCGTAGCCTCGAGCTCTTCATCTAAAATGGACTTGGTGGAACTGCCCTTAGTTTGCTTTGACGAAGCGCTTTTCTCTTTCTTAATCTCCCCTCCTTTAGGAGCTTTAGGGGAAGACACAGAAGTTTTAGAAGAGGATTTGGAGGGTTTGGCTTCCTTGGCAGGTTTTTGCTCTTTGGACGAGTTTTTATTCTTCAAACCACCCAATAGCTGTTTGGGGTCGATAGCCTTGCCCAATATATTTTCCATAGTGAACGGGGAGTGAGTCGAGAAATTTGAAGAATGCAGTAAATATAGGGAGAGCTCCGATCTCTATGAGCAAAGTTGTCGTGCAAATAATTTGGAGAGAACCTCATATTTATAGACACTAAGCCCTATGATTGTAATAATGGACCGACGCGACCTTCATGTAAGATTCCATCTGTAATAATTAAAAATTCGGGCATAAAATGCAAAAGAGGTCGAACCTTGAAAAGCGAATGATATCTAAATATTTGTAAGATTGGAATTTACAAGTTACACGAGTCAAGTCAAAAGAAGACAAGTCTGTTTACAAAAATGGGTTACATGCGTACATATATTTGACTCCTAAGTACAAGACTATGAATCGCCCCCTCCGGCATGCTCGACCCCAGTATTCAGACCAATGCTATCCTCGCCGCCATTGTCTAATGGATCAGTATGACCGAAGGATCGATCATCTTCCTTATCAGGTACACCATCCATGTTGACATTTTCGCTCTTTTCCCCTGACACAGAAGGAGGATCGTTGTTGGAACGCTCGAGCACATCTGGGTTAGGCATCGGAATACCGAACTCCTCGACTAAAGGGGCATAACGATGACTTTTCCAGTTCACATTTCCTTGGGGTAATGACGAGGCCTTATAGTCCTTTCCTTCGGCATTTTTAAAAGGATTCATATACGGGAGGTACTCTTCCATTTTGTCCGCGATCTTCTTGGCTGAAATCAATTGTTGAACCCCCTTATAAAAGATAGTTTGGAGGAATTCGCCAATCCTCATCCGAACTAGGGGATCGAAAACAGGGGAACCAAGAAATTCCCGTATGGCAGAGATCTCCGCCTCTTTTGCCCCTTGAGAATAGGCGCGAGCTGAATCTTGCTTGGTTTGCTCAAGTTCGATCTTAATTCTCTTGAGTTCATCTTCAAGTGCGCTCTTCTCTGTGACTATAGATAACAATTCTTCCTCCTCAGAGGAGGAACGTTTCGCGCTTGTTTTCTCCAGCTCTTTCTTCACTTGAGACAGTTCTTGTCGACTCTCTGCTAGTTGAGATCGGAGATTCTGATTGTCAACGAAAATCTATGCATATGCGTCGTGAGCATCCTGCGACTCCTGCTCTAGCAGTGCCAAGCGATAGGTTTGAATAGCGAACAAATCCCCGACCTTTGAGATAATTTAAGACATCAGCAAACGTTGGGGACTCTAAAGAAAGAAGAGATAGTCAAAAGACAGATTTTCACCTCATGATATGTTCGAGAAAAATCACTCAAAACCTCAAAGTCACCCTTGACGGTATGAAGCAGCATATCCCGCTTGAATCGACTAGCCAAAAAAACTCTAGCGGCTTTGTCAAATTCATTCTCACCACTCGAGTCCAGGTCAGTTAGAACGCTACCATCTTCAGGGTATCCAGCAGCCCTGCTACCGCGGAGATGCTCGTCAATAAAATCCGCCACATCGGGCTCCGACCTACCTTCTCGACATTGAATCGAGTCAGAATTCACACCAAAAGGTTTTACCCTCCTCGAGGGCCCCGGGTGGTCAGCATTCCTCTTTCGACACAGAAGCTTCTCATACTCCTGAATACCCTGAATCCTGTTCCAGGAATGTTGACTAAAGCCAACGGATGAAAGAGAAGAAGTATCGGGGGAAAACAAAGTTCGAAGAGGTCCAGCAGTGGCGGAGTTCAAGGAACTCATAGTACCAAGGCCTCTCACATCGGGAATTGCAACTGGAATAGTAACTGAGTTTCCGCCTAAGTTACTTGTATCCGCTCTATTTTCGGAAGTATATGGTAATGGGTCGAAATAAAATGGCTTATCTTCAACCAAGCCGGCAGCAGACAGTCGGAACTTCTCAACAATTCGACCTGCAACGGAAGTACAAGGTGTATATGAGTTTAGATTAGTGATCTATCACACCTTAGGATAGGAACAACCGAACAAGCTAAAAACGTACCCAAAGATAGAGGGGCGAGAGGCGGAGCAGCAGAAGCTGGCGAGGTACCAAACTGAGGAAGGGATCCTTCGAAGGATCGATCGGATACAGGATAAGAATATTTGATCATTGGGGTAGGATAATCACACTGGCTCAACCTAGCCAACCGCAAAACACCTTCCTGAATAAGGACCTCGGTTTGGTAAGGGTTGGATCGCAACTGCTCGAGATTTTCGTCGGAAAGGCGGTGGTTGAGTTTCTCTTTAATCCTGCGAGAACCATATGACCAAGAGTTGACACCATCCCACCGATATGGTCTCATTTTCGAGCTACCTTCTGATATAGGAACATCAGGGCCCTTCACAAAAAAGAATCTCCTTTTCCAACCTATACTCTTTTCTGTTGTTATTCTCGTAAGGAAAGGCCGCTTCGACCGCTGGCGGATGGACACAAATCCCACATTTGAACCCTTGCACAAGTCCATTCGGAATATTTGCCAAAAGTTACTAAAAGAGGCCTCTCCCCCCTTGGCCTCCATAAGAGCACTGAACGCTACAATATACGCAACAGAATGCGGGAGAAGCTGAGCAGGGGAAAGCGAAAAGAAAGTCAAAATGTTTCTAATGAGGGGAATGAACGGGATACGCAAACCCCAAGGAAATTGATTCTCGTAGAAGGCTTGACAGCCAGCCGGAGGCTCGGTAGCACGTTCGGTGTAAGAGGGAATAACGATTGAAAACCCCTTGGGAAGAAATTTTCCATACTCCGCCTCGAGATAAACACGATCTTTCTTTGTGAAATAATAGGAAGTTTGATTGGCGGGAAGTTCTAGCCTGTTCGAGGCGGCGGCGTCAGAAGGATGAGTATGTTTAAAAATCCTGACGAAGGCACCTTCGCCGATGCTATTTTTCTCGACCACGTTTTCCTCAAGATCCTCGATCGGGTCGGCATCCTCGTCTTCTTGATGAAATTCTCCATCCTCGTAATCGTCGACAAGCTTTAACAAAGGATCGGGTTCCGGGTTTTCTCCGACCTTATTCTTGCCCCTTGCACTTCTAGAGCTCGACATTATGGATTGAGATACGAGTATACTAAAGCAAGTTCTATTTCGAACTCTAATGCTCCGAGCTCAAGAGAGAATGTGATATATAAGTAATTTTTCAACGAGTCAACATATATACGGGGTTAAAAAAGTAAAATTGCAAACAAGTCCCCGAGTAACCGTGACGGTTGAACTTACTCTGGGTAAAAATTTAAAGTTATCCTTCAAAGAATTGCATTCTTGATCCTTCACTTTACAAAATAATGGAATACGTCCCTTGGAAATCATTCCCGCGGTATTCCATTGATCCTTCGTGATTGCGATCGGAAAAGTTTAGAAAGTGCTCGTTGCCGAATTGAATGAAGCATCGCGGTAATTTATTATCAAGAATATTTCGATTTAGAGGTTCAACGCAAATAATGAACGACAAGGTTATCATCTCGACACGCCAATATATTGTTTCTCAAATATGCTCTCTTTTTCCCTAGCTTGGTTTTTATCCCGATGGGTTTTTCCGAGTTAGGTTTTTAATGAGGCATACCCGAAACATATTCTGAACGGCTCGTTTCACCCCAGCACTCGACATAGCTTAAACTTCTTCGAGCGCAAGCTCCACTTTACGCTCGAGAAGTGGGGGAGTATTGATGAAGGGTAATTTAGATCACCTATTTAACTAGTTCAATACGGGTCGATCAGCACAAGTTCCCGTCCTTGGCATCGCAGATCAAGCCAGGGTATGTAGTGATCTTTTCCGAACCAATAAAGAGAATCTGGGGTCGAAGACTATCGTTGGGCCGAGCCCAGGCCCAAGCCAGCAGACCGGGACAGTACTCTTGCAAACATGTCAGAAAGCCCAATATCTCAACTATAAATACCCCAAGCATTTATGACGACGACACAACTTCCCAGGTGCTCTTCCTCTGAGACTGCTGCTCGGACTTGCTTGGGAATATTAGTATAGGCTATCTTACATGTATTTCGCCCTCTAGCTTGTATGGCATCCAGTAATGCTCGAATAGGACCTTAACTGCTTGTAATTCGTACTCAGTTAACTCGAATATAAACACTATTGATCTTTACTTTACATTTATTATCGTTATTTTCGCATTGCAATCCACCCTTGATCGAACACACGAAAACGCGTAAGATCATGCCCTAAAGCCATTCACCTATGGTTTTAAGACCCATCTTCTCTAGATGACTATCGAACGCCTTTTGTGAAAGTGGCTTAGTTAGTGGGTCAGCTACGTTGTCTTCCGATTTGACATACTCCATGTGCATGTCTCCTCTACCAATGATCTCCCTGATCACATGGTATTTCCTCTGTACGTGTTTGGATTGATGGTGTGATCTCGGCTCCTTTGCTTGAGTTATCACCCCGTTGTTGTCACAAAAGACGACTACAGGTTCAGCTATGCTAGGAACAACATCCAATTCTTGAATGAAGTTTTTCATCCATACACTTTCTTTTGCTGCATCTGATGCTGCGATATATTCTGCTTCTGTGGTTGAGTCGGCAGTGGTAGACTGTTTACAGCTTTTCCAACTGACTGCTCCTCCATTGATGCGGAATATGTATCCAGAGTTGGATTTGAAGTCATCCACGTCAGACTGGAAACTCGAATCAGTGAATCCTTCATGTTTCAGTTCTCCACTACCACCGTAGACAAAAAAGATATCCTTAGTCCTTCGCAGGTACTTTAGGATTGCTTTTACGGCAGTCCAGTGCTCTTCACCTGGATTTGACTGATAGCGGCTCGTTACACTTAGAGCGTGTGTTATGTCTGGTCGAGTACACAACATCGCATACATTATGCTCCCTATAGCAGAGGCATAAGGTATGAGAGACATCCTCGTCTTTTATTCGTCGGTTGTAGGGCACATTGACTTAGAAAGAGAGATACCATGTCTCATTGGAAGCAATCCTCTCTTGGATTCTTCCATTTTGAATCTCTTCAAAATAGTGTTGATGTACTGAGATTGGGAGAGTCCTATCATCTTCTTCGATCTATCCCTATAGATACGTATTCCCAATACGTAAGATGCGTCTCCCATATCTTTCATGGAAAACTGCGCGGATAACCACGCTTTAGTCTGCGCTAACATCTTGATATCGTCTCCGATTAAGAAAATGTCATCGACGTACAAAACAATGAATTGTATCGAGCTCCCACTATTCTTCTTGTACGCACAAGGTTCATATACGTTTTTGATGAAGCCAAATGCTTTGACTGTCTCATCAAATCGTATGTTCCAGGTTCGGGATGCCTGTTTGAGGCCATAGATTGACCTTTGAAGTTCACACAATTTGTGCTCACTTCCTTTGGACGCAAAACCTTCAGGTTGTTGCATAAATATCTCCTTGTCAATGTCTCCATTGAGAAAGGCGGTATTTACGTCCATTTTCCATATTTCGTAGTCATGCCACGCGGCTATGGCAAGTAGTATCCGAATGGATTTTGACATCGCCACAGGAGAGAAGGTTTCCTCATAGTCTATTCCAGGCCTTTGAGAATACCCTTTCGTCACTAAGCGAGCTTTATGAGTTAATACCTCTCCATTCATTCCAAGCTTGTGCTTGAAGATCCATTTGCATCCTACAGGGATAGTTCCCTCAGGTTGATCGACCATGGTCCAAACCTTGTTGGAATGCATGGAATCCATTTCGGATTGCATGGCTTCGAGCCACGCACCCGAGTCTATATCTAACATCGCTTCTTGATAAGTCTTTGGATCACTTTCAGCTTTCTCGTTTCCGTGAATGAAACCAAATCGCTCTGGCTCCTTACGAATTCGATCAGACCTTCGAAGAGTAGGTGTACTAGTAGGTTCAATAAATTCTGGTTCAGCTCCCACAGTTTGTGGGGATGGGTCCGATTCCTGGACTTCATCAAGTTCTACGATTGTCCCATTTCGGTTGGTGAGGAAATCCTCTTCAAAGAAGTGGGCGTTCCTAGATACGAACGTATTACGTTCTTTAGGATCGAAGAACAGGTATCCAATGGATTCCTTTGGATACCCCACAAATTTGAACAAACTAGATCTACTATCTAGCTTATCTCCCTTCTTGTTCTTTACATACGCTGGAGATCCCCATACTCGTAAATACGAATACACGGGTGCTTTACCATACCATACTTGGTGCGGTGTTGTTGGCACTGACTTCGAAGGTACTATGTTTAGTATCTTCGAGGCAGTTAATAGGGCTAAGCCCCAAAACGAAAAGGGAAGATCAGCGAAGCTCATCATGGAACGAACCCTGTCTAACAATGTTCGGTTCCTCCGCTCAGACACTCCATTGAGTTGGGGCGTCCTAGGGGTAGTTTGCTGGGCGAGAATTCCATTCTCTTTTAGATAATCAAGGAATTCTTGGCTTAAGTACTCACCACCTCTATCAGAACGAAGTGCTTTAATACTATGTCCAAGTTGATTCTCAACTTCGATTCGAAACTCTTTGAATTTCTCAAAAGTTTCGGATTTGTGTTTCATAAGATACACATATCCATAACGACTAAAATAGTCGGTGAATGTTACGAAGTAAGAGAATCCTCCTCTCGCATTGACACTCAATGGTCCACAAACGTCAGTATGGATTAAATCCAATGTTTGCTTGGTTCGCTCGGGATTCCCTGTGAAGGGTGATTTGGTCATCTTTCCTTTGAGACAAGACTCGCAAGTTGGGAGTTCATCTAAGTTCCTTATTTCAAGAGCTTTAGATGAAACCAGCTTTTGAATCCTACTCTTGGAAATATGTCCAAGTCTAGCGTGCCAAAGTTGTGGAGTTTGATTATCATATTTTCTTTTTCTAGATTGAATGTGCATGACGTCGGAATTTATAGGTTCTAGGGAATTCAGACCATCTACCAAAGTACCACGAGCATACATTAAACCACCTTTAAATATGCAAAAAGCTCCATTTTCAATGGAAAAATTAAAACCATCCATATCCAACATAGGAATAGGAATGATGTTTTTAATAATGTTTGGTACGTACAGACAATCCCTTAAAACCAAAGTAAAATTTCCTAAAACTAATTCGACGTCCCCAATAGCCTCAGCGGCGATCCTAGCTCCGTTTCCAAAACGCAAGATTCTATCCCCGGGCTTCAGGTATCTTACTGCTCCCATCACCTGCAAATCATTGCAGATATGAGAACCTGCTGCGGTGTCTAACACCCACGATGCACAGTTAATAGAAATATTAACTTCAACCAAGAAAATACCTTTGGCTACCAGTTTCATCTTTAGGTAGTCTGGGCAGTTCCTTTTCCAGTGCCCTGCTTTCTTGCAGTGGAAATGATTTTACGTGCTTTCGTTGGTTCGATCAAGGGTGGGATGTAACACGATAATAATGAAATTGAAAGGAAAAATAAAGACCAAATGTAATTGTATTCGAGTTAATTGAGTACAAAATACATGTATGGGGGTCCTACTCGAGCATCATTGGATGCCGTACAAGCTAGAGGGCGAAATACAATTGATCTAAAGCCTATGCTTCCAAGTGATTCCGAGCAGTGGCTTCGAGGAGGGAGCACCTGGAAAATCGTGTCTAGTATCATAAATGCATGGGGTATTTATAGCTGAAATTGGGGTTCAGGTGGTCTATCCGCAGATATGTAATTCTTCGGCCCATAAGTTTGGGTCAGAGCTTGGCCCAACAGTAACTTTGGATCCTGGGCTGTCTTGTACTTACGGTATTCAAGCGTCGAGGTCGAACTCGATCTTTTGAGATAAATACTGCTCGAGCTCGTGTAATTGTGAAGAAAAGCAAGAACCCAAGATATCCCTCATCAATAACCCAAGATATCCCTCATCAATACTCCCCCACTTCTCGAGCGTAAAGTGGAGCTTAAGCTCGAAGAAGTAAGTATAGCCGAGGACAAAGGAGTAGGATGAATCAACCTTGGCTTATCGTTTCGGGTATGCCTCATTAAAAACCTGACTCGGAAAAACCCTTTTGGGATAAAAACCGGATCAGGGAAAAAGAGTGCATACCTAAGAAACTTCATAACAGCACCGTCTTAACATCATCCTTGTTGTTCGTGGTGTGGATCTTCAATTTAGGAATTGCGGAAAGTACGGGGGCTGTAAGTGCAATTTCTGAAAATATGACTTCAAATTTAGCTCAAGGGAGTTCAACCGTCGCGGTTACTCGGGGACCGATTTGCAATTTCCCATTTTGTCCTTGTATATATAGTTATACGGAGAATCGCTGTTCCTCATAGATTCTGAGGAGAGAACTTTAAGTCGGAGCAGACAAGTCGATAAGAGAGTTTAACAGCCATTTTCGAGCAGTCTTCATATATTTATTATGTCGGGCACAGTAGACTTGAAGGGAAAATCTCCTTTAGAGGAGAATGAGGTCGATAATCGGAAAGGGAAAGAAACTGTAGAGATTCGATCATCTGAGATCGAGAATCCGCAAAGCTCGAGTTCCCCCTCAGATTCCAGCGGAGAGGAGAGGAAGTCGAATTCTGAAACTGAAAATAGCGACGACGAAAATTCGGGCGAAGCAACAGTTTCTGAAAGGGAAGATATAGAGGATGGGGAGCTTTCTTTGGGGAGAAATGAGCAGCAGAAATATAGACTGAATCGTAATGTGGTGGTTACGATCTTTGATTGGGAAGAGCCCTCGACTAGCGCAGCTCTAAACATGACTGAGGAGAGGGCTGATGAGATCGTCTGTTCCTATAAGGAGACAGACTTGACGCAGTTGCAAGAAGAATTCGGTCGATATCTAGGCACCGGTTTTTCGATTGTGCTTCCCTCTCCCGATCAACGAGTTACCGACCCTCCTGTCGGTTGTCAAGCCTTTTACTCCAAACACTTCCATTACGGCTTACGCATCCCCTTCCCTCCTCTGCTAGAAAACCTTCTGGATGCTTTTAAGTTGGCTCCTTGTCAGATCTTACCGAATTCGATCGGTCTAATTGTAGCTTTTTGCGTGTTGATGAAAGCTAAGGGAAAAAAGGCAGCCTTTCAGAATTTTTGGCGGATATTCCAGATGAGTGCTTCCACTTCTTCGAACGCCGGCTATGTATATTTTTCTCAGAGGCCTAAGATTTCGATCTTATCGGCCAATGTTAGCAGCAACTTGAAAGGGTGGAAGCAAGAGTTCTTCTTTGTCCAAGGACCAGAGTCTCCGCCTTCCGAAGATAATTCCGAGCCTACTCCCTTCGAATGGCCTGGAGCAAAGGAGTGGATATACGGTAAACGCCGTCTCGTGGGGGATATGAAAAATGAGATAACAGATAAATTTCTGCAATCTCTTCGTGCTGATCCTCATCAGACCGCTCTAATGACCCAGGAAGCAGTCTTGCGATTGGCCGAGCTCAGCAGTTGCACTTTTCCTGCCGATCCGATCGAATACGGGAGAGCTCAGATCGATCCTGCTAACCCCCCTTCCACGTTAGCTGATATAGTTGACAAATTCCGTACATCGGTAGCTGGCCCGCATGTTGCTTCCTTTTCGAAGGGTAATAAGGGTCGACCTCGTCCTCAAACATCAACGAATCTTCGGAAAACGAAAAGGTCCAAGGCCCTGGCTGGGGTCGCGTCGACCTCAAATGCTTTAGTGATCGTTCCCCCGATTACCCAAGCAGGAACCTCTCGGTCTAGGGCCGAGGCGGAGGGGGCCTCCGATTTCCAGGGTCCCGGAAACCTTCGATCTGTTTTTCCGAACGTCTCCTCCAACCCGAATGACGAGGGGTTTAGTAACTATACTCTCCTAGAGAATCGTGCCAGAGAGATTTTACAAGCCAGGATGAATCGCAAAAGAAGTAGTAATGTTCCTGAGTCCTCAAGGAGAGTCAAGCCTTTTGCTCGAGGGCCGAACCCTATACCATGTCGGGCTGGCCATTCCGAGCCAGATTTGGCAGACTTCATCGAGGATCATCTGCAAGGACCGAGAGCGGCCGGATATCCGGACACTGGGACCGTCGAATCTGATTTGGGCTCCGAGGGTGAGCATACGGTAGATAAGTCTCTCCGGATGTTCCTGGCCGGGAGATTCAAGGATGACACCATCCAATCTTTTGCTAGGAAAGATTTCGAGATATTTGGCGATTATGCCCATGCTCATCAAATGGTACTGTCTAATTTCGAAAGTTTCTAGCTTTTTCCTTATAATCCTTATCTCGTGTTTTTACGTATCTTTCCCTTCATAGGCCGGAGACCTATTTACCCAAACCGCTCTTCGAATGTCCGTAGTGAGCGAAGAGTCTCAGGCGGTACAGAAAGCTTTATACGATGTTCTGAAGGATGAAACCGCGAAGGCCAGTCAGCTAGAGGATACCAAGATCAAGTTATCTGAGGTCGAAATTGAACTCGAGAGAACTAGGAAAGAGTTGGAGACAAAGAGGGCCTTAGAGGATGAAGTGGGGAGATTAAAGCAGGAGCTTGAGCAAACCAAAGTGTCTGCCGAACAATCTTATGAACGGGGTCGAATCGAAGCCAGGCTTCCCGCCATAAGGGAGTTCCTAGAGTCTCCGATCCTCGACGCCTTGGTTCGATTACGGTCGGGAGAAGTTAATCAATCCTTTTACTTTAAAGGAGCTCAGCATCTTTTTACAGCTGCTAAGATCGAAGGCGCCCTTGATGACTTCCTTCCTAATTTGAATCCCTATAAGAATATCTTCGGAAAAGACTACAAAGCGTCTTCCCTTACTCCTAAGCTCGAGGAATTTGCCACTCATGAGTTTGCTCCTTTCCTTGAGGAATTTGGTGCACCTATGCCAAATCCTGATGAGCTCGAAGCCCAACCCGAAAGCGAAGATGTGGACATTGAAGGGGATTCCCGTGATCTGAGTGATCGAGGCACTCCTTCTTCTGGTTCGAGTAAATCCGTGCCTGACGCACAAGGTCAAGATGGAGAAGACAGCAGCTCAAATGAAGATGACTCTGATGATTCGGAAAGCGGTTCTAGTGACTCGGAGAAACAAGATGGATCGGACCACGGTTCGGGCGTGAAAGAGTCTAACCCATAACAATTGCTATGTATTAGGATTGATTTAGCGAATCCATGTACTTGTTTATTTGTAATCTTTTCCTCTTGCCTACTTAGTGGGCGCTTGAATATGAATTTCTTTTCTTTATGCTATTTTTGAGCTATTGCCCGTTTTAACTTTCTGTTGAATTTTATAACGTCACTCTTGCGTATTCATCTGCGTCATTGGATCTTTTTTGGGAGTAGTGATTTACCAATCATTGCGATTTTGCCTGACGTTGTTTCTTTATAAGTAGCAAGAGCACCTTTTGTTGCTTTCGCATTGATATTGCTCATAGTGTTCGGAGCTTCTTTAAACATTATTTTGGTTGGATCTTTACCCGAAAATTGAGAGATGGATAAAAGTTCGAACGGTCTTGTGATTCCTTGCATGCCTTTTTCCAGGCCGAGTGTTAGTAGAAAATTAAGGAAAAGAGATCGATCATCAATTACATCCGCTAACTATGATCAGCAAAACTTTCATGGGGGGAATAAATACTCGACCGTTGCCCTTCCTTCGTGCTTAAAAACTAGGGGCTCCAATAAGAGAATAAAAAAGGTTTCCTTTGCGGAGGATGTCACTGGGCACGTCCCTTCTCAAGCCGTACCTTCGTTGGTCAGTGAATCTTTGTTTAAAAGGGACATAGCTCCTTTTGATAAGGTGTCTCACGAGCAAACCAACCTGACTCTTCTTCGATCCAGTGTTTCTATCTCCGAGGGTGACTCTTCGACTGGAGAACATTCCTCGTTTCTGTTTTATTCTGGGTTGGAAACTCTTGCCCAAGTAATCTTTCCTCACCTCTTTGTTATGACTGTTTAATCTCTTTATTTCTGTTGTAACATACTTTCTTATAAGTTCAGGCTAGGGTGGTCTTTTCTAAGCTTTATGCCTTGGCCAAACATGAGTTCGAGCAGCGGGCTTCTATTTCACTTGAGCTTATCGGGAAGAAGATCGAGTTGGAACGTGCATTAGAAGCTAATAGATCTTTCAAGGAGAGGATATCTCAGGACAAGTTTCGTTCAGAATTAGAGAAACTCAAAGGTATTTACGAACGTGAGAAGAGACACTGTGAACTTCGTGAGAAAGAAGCTTACATTCGCGGGTATACTGATCGTAGTGCTGAAGTTCGAAAGATCTTTTCCGAAAATAATTTCGCTTAGCCTCCGTATTACGAGTTAAGAGTCCTCCTTGTAACACCAGTCTTGTTGTAATGGTTTTCCTTCCTTGTTGTAGTATAACTCTTGTTGTAATGATATAATATTTGCTGTAATAATATTCTCCGTCTCTCTCTCTCCTTTTTTTTTTTTTTTTTTTTTTTTTTTTTTTTTTTTTATAATCCCTCATTTCTCGGGAAGTGAAACGGTCAGAGCCTTAAATGCTCGTATCGTGGCCATTCATCCTGAGATATATAAGCCGTTGATGCCGAATTCTTTCCCCTATATATAGCTTTCCATGTTATTCTCGTTTTTTTACCCTTCTGTAAACGTTTCATTCGATCGATATGGTTGTGTTTTTACCTCTGTCGATCGGCTCCCAGTTCCGCTCATTGTCAGTAATTGAAAAGTTCGAGATTTTCATTCGAACCTTCCTTCCTAGTTTTGTTGGCAATCTTATATGAAAAATCTTTCGGCTAGGGTATCGACAGGCGAAAATAATTGCGACTAGGGTACCGGCAGGCGACCTGCTCTCTCTGATTCCAAATCCTTGAGGCGGGCTCTACTTCCTATATCCTGTCTTCCATCCAGTCGGGATAGTGGGTCCACCACTGGTGAGGTTTCCCTATGTTCGATCTCCATGTCTTCGAGGCGGTTTCCTGAAGGGTGTGGTCTTCGAAGTAACTAGGAATGTCTCCAACTGGAGTTGCTTCCCTGTTTCTCGACTTGGATTCTTATCAACCGATTTGCTGTGAAGCTTTGGATGAAGAGTAGAAGTGTAGTGGTCTAATTTTCTTTCTTCGGGCGTTCACAGGAATAAACATATGTAGTATAGTTGAACTATATGTAATATATTCCGATTAATTCGGTTTCTTGAATGTAAATAAGAGTTCATATGTAATTTATCCGAAAGTTATATGAATGAAAATTTTTGTTTATTTTGCTGTCAAATCTTTCGTTGAATATCTCATAGTTTAGACCTTTTTCAGCATCATCGCCTTCGTGGAGAGATAATATGATAGAAATTATTTGTTAGTTTCGATCTAAGGGGCATAGCAGAGGCTTTCACCCTTAGTCGTTTTCAGAGCATTTTTAGCTCGAGGGTCGTAGCAGAGGCTTTCACCCTTTTAATAATTTCGATCTAAGGGGCATAGCAGAGGCTTTCACCCTTAGTCGTTTTCAGAGCATTTTTAGCTCGAGGGTCATAGCAGAGGCTTTCACCCTTTTAATAATTTCGATCTAAGGGGCATAGCAGAGGCTTTCACCCTTAGTCGTTTTCAGAGCATTTTTAGCTCGAGGGTCATAGCAGAGGCTTTCACCCTTTTAATAATTTCGATCTAAGGGGCATAGCAGAGGCTTTCACCCTTAGTCGTTTTCAGAGCATTTTTAGCTCGAGGGTCATAGCAGAGGCTTTCACCCTTTTAATAATTTCAATCTAAGGGGCATAGCAGAGGCTTTCACCCTTAGTCGTTTTCAGAGCATTTTTAGCTCGAGGGTCCTAGCAGAGGCTTTCACCCTTTTAATAATTTCGATCTAAGGGGCATAGCAGAGGCTTTCACCCTTAGTCGTTTTCAGAGCATTTTTAGCTCGAGGGTCATAGCAGAGGCTTTCACCCTTTTAATAATTTCGATCTAAGGGGCATAGCAGAGGCTTTCACCCTTAGTCGTTTTCAGAGCATTTTTAGCTCGAGGGTCATAGCAGAGGCTTTCACCCTTTTAATAATTTCGATCTAAGGGGCATAGCAGAGGCTTTCACCCTTAGTCGTTTTCAGAGCATTTTTAGCTCGAGGGTCATAGCAGAGGCTTTCACCCTTTTAATAATTTCGATCTAAGGGGCATAGCAGAGGCTTTCACCCTTAGTCGTTTTCAGAGCATTTTTAGCTCGAGGGTCATAGCAGAGGCTTTCACCCTTTTAATAATTGACGGAGAAAAATATAGACCGATATTAGATGAATAGATCGAGAATATCCAGAATATGATGAATAAACAAGAATTTAGGCGAAATAAACTTTCATCGAAATAAAAATTTAGTCTGAATAATCATTCCCCGAATAGGTTAATCGAAATAAATCTTCATCGAATAGGTAATTCACTTAATCACTAGAGATAACGAAAGTAGAACAAGATAACTAAAAAGTAGAGGCTTTAAACGTAACTATCTTCCATAATATCTTCTTAAATTGACCGCGTTCCATGCTCGAGGTAGAATCTCTCCGTTTGGGTGAGCAATCTTATAAGAACCTTTCCTTCCAACTTCTACGATTACGAAGGGGCCCTCCCAATTGGGTTGTAGTTTTCCGACGTGCTTTGATACTTCCACTTTTTTGAGCACTAAATCCCCTAGCTTGAAGGATCGAATCCTCACATTTCGATTATAAGCCTTTTCCATGTTGGCCTTGGCTGCTTGAATTTTCAGCTTTGCGCAGTCCCTTCGAGCATCGGCATGATCAACTTCCACTTGCCTCAGCGATTGGTTTCTTTCGGGATCATAAAATTCGACCCTGGGAGAAGGTATAAGATTCTCGACTGGGATGACAGCCTCCGACCCATAAACCAAACTGAATGGAGTTTCTCCTGTTGCCGCTTTAACTGTTGTCCTGTTGGCCCATAATACTCCTGGTAGTTCATCCAGCCATTTTCCCTTTGCCTCCGATAAGCGTTTCTCCAGAGATCGAACAATTTCCCGATTCACTACTTCAGTTTGTCCATTAGCCTGAGGGTGGCCAACAGACGCAAAGTTCTGTTGTATTCCGAATCTTTCACACCAATCCGTGACCCTTTTTCCTGCAAACTGCGTTCCGTTATCTGATATCAGAACCCTGGGGATTCCGAACCTGCAGACTATATTTTTCCATAAAAAATTGATAACTTGAAATTGGGTGATTTTTGTCAAGGCAACACATTCGACCCACTTGCTGAAATATTCCACAGCCACTAGTACGTAATTTTTTCTGGCTCGCGCTGTTGGGAACGGTCCCACAATATCGATGCCCCATTTGTCAAAGGGCCAACAAATAGGAATCGAATGCATATGTTCGGCCGGTTGGTGTATCAAGTTCGAATGGATTTGACAGTGATGGCATTTCTTCACATAGTCGACTGAATCTGAAAAAAGTGTAGGCCAATAATATCCAGATCTTGAACATTTAAGAGCTAACGCTCGAGCGCCACAATGACTTCCCGCTTCCCCTTCGTGAACCTCCCTTAATATGGCATCGTAGTGCGATTCACGGATACATTTCAATAGAATTCCCGAAGAGGATCGCTTATAGAGTTGATTGCCCATCAAAGTAAATGATGGCGCTCTATATTTGATTCTCCGAGCCTCATTTGCATCTTCCGGCAGTTTTCCGTCCTTAAGGTAGGCGATAAGAGGGTCGCTCCATGACCTACTTGACTCTTCAATTTCCATAACATCAATAGCAGGGGCTGCATCTAACTCGACGGCATACATATTCGATAGCAGCCAAGTGATTGTTCTCTCAGTCTTTCCGTCTGCCAGTCCTGTAAATTTCGACAATATATCGGCCCAGAGATTCTCTTCTCTTGGTATCGGTTGAATGTCAAACTTATCGAACTCCGAAATTAACTTCTTCGTTTTGTTCAGATATTTAATCATGTTGAATTCTCTGGCTTCATAAGTGCCTTTCACCTGTCTATGAACAAGTTCCGAATCTGTTAGCACGACAATCGATTTTACCTTTGCCTTAATGGCCATTTCTAATCCAGCTATCAATGCTTCATATTCGGCCTCATTGTTGGTGACGACAAAATCCAAAGTTATCGCATAGCTCAGATCTTCAGCATTGGGCCCTTGGAAATGAATCCCAGCTCCACCACCTTCTTTGGTCGAAGATCCATCGACATGCATCAGCCAAACTTGATTGTTAGCTTCTTCCACCAAACTTAATTCAGAGGTTGTTCCTTCTTTCTCGTTCGAAATGTTGGTTGATTCAAGCACAAAATCAGCTAGCACTTGCGCCTTAACAGCGACGCGTGGTCGGTATTCAATTTCGAATTGGCTAAGCTCGACCGCCCACTTTATTAACCTGCCTGAAGCTTCTGGTTTGGACAGAACCTGTCTTAAAGGTTGGTTAGTTAAAACAATGATTTTATACGTTTGAAAATAGGGCCTTAATCTCCGGGCGGCCACAATTAAAGCAAGTGCAAATTTTTCAATCTCCATATAGTTCTTTTCGGCACCCTGCAACAATTTACTCAAATAGTAAACTGGTTTGTGTTCCGCTTTATCTATCTTGACCAGAACCGAACTAATGGCTTCTTCTGACACAGCTATATACAAATATAGGGGTTCCCCTTCGGACGGTTTTGCTAGCATGGGTGTCGAGGTTAAGTATGCTTTCAGGTCTTCGAAGGCCTTATCGCATTCAGCGTTCCACTCGAAGTTTTTAGATTTACGCAATAGTTTGAAGAAAGGTAAGCTCTTGTCAGCGGATCTGGAGATGAATCTATTCAATGAGATAATTTTTCCGATCAAACTTTGAACGTCTGAAAGTTTCCTCGGTGGATGGAGGTCAGTGATCGCTCGGATTTTTTCTGGATTAGCTTCGATCCCCCTCTCATGAACTAAATACCCAAGGAACTTTCCCGATCGCACCCCAAATGTGCATTTCGCTGGATTTAATTTCATCCCATACTTTCTCAAAATTTTGAAGCACCTATCAAGATGGTTAATATGATCCTCTTCAGACATGCTTTTTACGAGCATGTCGTCTACATATACTTCCATGATTTCCCCTATTAACTCTTTGAACATCATATTGACCAATCTCTGATATGTTGCCCCGGCGTTCCTTAGACCGAAAGGCATAACGATGAAGCAGTACACCCCTCGTTCAGTGATAAATGCCGTTTTGTCCTGATCTCTTTCGTTCATAAAGATCTGATAAAATCCTTGAAATGCATCCATCATGCTAAACAACACAAATCCCGCAGTAGAATCTACGAGCATATCAATTCGAGGCAAGGGGTAAGGGTCTCTTGGACATAATTTGTTCAAGTCGGTGAAATCGTTGCACATTCTCCATTTGTTCTCGATCTTTTCCCCCTTGGAGACTAGGACCACATTACACAGCCATTCCGTGAATTTTATCTCTTTGATTTGTCCTGCTGCCAACAATCTATCGACCTCTGCGTTAATTATCTTATCTTTTTCTCGTCCGTGATTACGCTTCTTCTGCCTTACCGGCTTGGCCTTTGGGTCAATATTTAAGGAATGCGTTATCACACGCGGGTCGATTCCTACTATGTCGTCCGAACTCCATGCGAAGACATCCACATTTTCCTGCAAGAATCCGATGAGCTTTGCTTCCATACAATTACTTAGCTCCGTTCCTATTTTTGTGAATTTTTCTGGAGATCCAGGTACCAAGTTTACTTTTTTGTGATCAGGTGCCTGCATACTCATGTCAATGATTCTTCCTTTCTTTCCATCTAGTCTTTCATAATCAGGGATCGGAGTTCCGGAGTTAGAGACTAATTCATTTATCTTCCTTTTGTTAGGGAGCTCGGGCTCCACCTTATTCTTGATAGTCAAGGACGAACTATAACACTCCCAAGCCATGTACTGGTCGTTCCTCATTTCTCCTACTCCTCCGTCAGTTGGGAACTTTATCTTTTGATGGTAGGTGGATACGATAGCCTTAAAAGTATTCGGAGCGGGTCTTCCTAAGATGGCATTGTAAGCAAACGGCGTGTCCACCACTAGGAACTTGATCATTCTCGTGACATTCATTGGTTTTGATCCTAGAGTGGTACTCAAAAGTATAGTTCCGAGCGGAGTGATCTCCGATCCCCCGAAACCGACTAAAGGGGTGGTTACCTTATCCAAGTGTGGATGACAGAGTTTCATTCTTGTAAGAGCTTCTGATGAAATTATGTTCGCCGAGCTCCCGTTATCGACCAGCACTCTTTTGACCTCGAAATTTGCAATTCTTAGTGTTAATACCATGGAAAAGTCTGGATCATCTTCATTCGTATCCCAACTAACATCTGCGGGTCGATCTACTTCGCTAAAGCTGATGACCTGATTCTCCATTGATGAGAACTCCAAAGATAGAACTTCCCTTTTTGTGGACACTCCTGTCCTGATTGACCTTAAAATCTTTTTTCTGGCATTCCTACTATCTCCACCCGCCGGTCCTCCTGCAATCATGTTGATCAAACCGTTCGATTGTTCTTCCGCCTGACTTTGAATTTGTCTCTGTCGAGCGATAAGTTTTCTCGGGCTACGGGATCTGTAGCGATTGTTATAGTTGCCATTCTTAACGAATTCTTTGAGTTTTCCCTGGTTGATTAACTTTTCGATCTCGACCTTTAATTGATAACAATTTTCCGTACTGTGGCCTCTCGCTCGATGATATCGACAATATTGGTCATATCCAGGTGCTCCTGGCCTCGCCTGTGTGATCCTTTGGGCTTCCGGAATTAAATTTCCTTCTTCCAATACAGTCAACACTTCTTCTTTAGAACTGTTAAGCTCAGTAAATTGAATTTTACTCGGTCTTGGGGCTCGATTTCGATCATAAGGAGGTTGGTATGAATTCGGTCCTTGGGGTGGCATATGCGGCTTAAAAGTGTTGATTCGCTGCCAAACGGATCCTTTACTTGATCCTCCATAATCACCTGGTTTTGGGATCGGAGTCCGATCTTGTTTTCTGTTGAGATGAGACTTATCTAGGTGTGAACTTTTCAATTTGTTCATCTCTTCCTGTATCATATATTTTTCAGCAATTTCCATTATCCGTTCGAAGGATTTGGGTTGCTTTCTGCATAACGCATTCCCGAACTGGGTGCTTCTAGTCAATTCGAACATCAATGAGGACAGATATTCAATCTGCGGGGTATCTACTTTCAATAGTTCGATACTAAATCTTGCCAGCCATTGCCTCAACGTCTCTCCTTCCAATTGTTTCACAGTGCCCAGATGATTCGCTGGCAGTCTCGGCTTCCTTTGGCTAGCAAACTGATGCTTCAGCTTATCGCAAAATTCTTCAAAAGAAAATATGGAGTTCGGAGGTAACTTTCCGAACCAATCGAGGGCAATCCCTTCAAAAGTGGTGACCATAATCTTGCAACAGAAATTATCCGAGTGTCCGTATAAGTTCATAACATTGACAAAGCTATTAATGTGTTCACCGGGGTCGGTAGTCCCGTTATACCGTGGGAGCCTGGTTGGCACCGTTTCTGTGTTTCGAGCTTCGCGTATTTCTCGACAAAAAGGAGAACATCGCATGATATTATTCGAGACCTCCCTCTCTCGTATGTTTCCTCTAGTTAGGGTATTTCCCGTTTGCATGGCAGCTTGATTAGCGAAGGGAATCTCTATCATAGTATCCTACTCTTCCAGTTTTTTAGCCACCCTTTCCTGTACTATCATCTCCAATTCAGATTCAGTAATCCTCTTGTAAGGCAGTTTATTCCTTCTCGCAGCGCCGGCGGTATGACTTTCCCCCACGACTGAATCCTCTAGATCGTGCACTCGTACAGGTGGGTTTTCAGATCGGGCGTTGATTTTTGAGGGCGCAGTCCTATGTGGACGTGCTGAGGGGGCATGCGACATATCATTTTCCTTCTGTAAGTTCGACGAAGGTATTTCAGGTCTTCCTTGAACCCCAGGTTGGTCGACAGGCGATTGATCTACTCTCCCACTGTTCATGAATTCCCTGCACATGGTGCCTATTATAGACCTTAAATCACCGATGGTCGTGTGTATTGGGATGTTATCTTGCGGAACCACCGGCGGTGCCTCTGGTTGTTGTTGAGCAGCGCGCGATAAGTTGTCAGGTTCATTGTTGACAGAATTTTGTGCTCCCACTGCTTGGGAGGGCTCTCCTCTGATATATGTATTTCTCCTCGTAGTATGCATATTTCGATCAAATACTCGAATAGGGCCCCACGGTGGGCGCCAATTGATTTTACGTGCTTTCGTTGGTTCGATCAAGGGTGGGATGTAACACGATAATAATGAAATTGAAAGGAAAAATAAAGACCAAACGTAATTGTATTCGAGTTAATTGAGTACAAAATACATGTATGGGGGTCCTACTCGAGCATCATTGGATGCCGTACAAGCTAGAGGGCGAAATACAATTGATCTAAAGCCTATGCTTCCAAGTGATTCCGAGCAGTGGCTTCGAGGAGGGAGCACCTGGAAAATCGTGTCTAGTATCATAAATGCATGGGGTATTTATAGCTGAAATTGGGGTTCAGGTGGTCTATCCGCAGATATGCAATTCTTCGGCCCATAAGTTTGGGTCAGAGCTTGGCCCAACAGTAACTTTGGATCCTGGGCTGTCTTGTACTTACGGTATTCAAGCGTCGAGGTCGAACTCGATCTTTCGAGATAAATACTGCTCGAGCTCGTGTAATTGTGAAGAAAAGCAAGAACCCAAGATATCCCTCATCAATAACCCAAGATATCCCTCATCAGGAAACATTCGTCTTCTGGGCTCTTGCGCTTCTTTTCAACCACCTTTGTGACTGCCTTCGAAGAAAATACCTTTTTCTTCTTCTTACCTCTCTTGGGCTTTGCAGCCTTCGATTGGTGTGCAATCATTACCGGCTTCTCTTTCTTGAGAGTCGATTCCGCCGTTACCAACAAATTGGTCAGTTCGTGAAGAGCGAGGGTTCTATCCTCCATTTTGAAGTTCAACACGAACTGGTCAAAAGAACGGGGAAGCGTATGGAGGAGGAGGTCAGTGCTAAGATCAGCGTGCAAATCCACGTCCAATCGTCCTAGTTTTTCAACCAGGTTGATGAAACGCAGACAGTGATCCTTGACACTGCTTCCCTCAGCCATCTTGAGATGAAACAAATCCTTAGTGGTCGAGAACCTTTCGGTGCGAGACCTCTCTCCAAACATCTGCTGGAGATGGAGAAGTATATCTCTAGCAAGCGGTATTTCAGCATGTTGTTTCTGCAGTTCATTCGACATCGAGGCTAGCATGAGACATCGAACCTGAAGATCATCATCAACCCTTTTAGCATGGGCGGTTCGTTGTTCCTCACTAGCTCGTGCTGCGGGTGCAGCAGGCATGGGTGTGTCGAGCACATAGCTTCGTCGCTCGGAGTCGAGGACAATTCTGAGATTTCTCAGCCAGTCAACTAAGTTTGAGCCATTCAATTTGTTTGCGTCGAGGATAACAGATAATGGATTCTTAGACATTGTACTTAATATCTACAAATGGAAAGAAGACAATGTTTTAGCTAACTGATCTTATGTCTAATACTTATAATCATCGAATTTTGGACTTGTTTTCGAAAAAGTTCTCCCACTATTTTATCGAAACAATCACCCCTTTAATTGCTCGGGAATTTTAATTCCTAGTAGGTCTTGACGTCCCAACAGCTATTAATTGCACCCACGACTCGTGGCCATACAACCAATTCTCCAGGTAGGCATACTTATTGCCAATTGTGTTACTCCACAACCTTCAAGCTATTTTGTCTCGGTTTTCGCACTTATCTAGCACTGCTACATCATAAATGTTACTAATCGTTAAGTCTAACCCATCAATCATGATGAGCAACGGGCCCGGTCGTGAGTTCTCCGTAACTAGTTATCTGTCGATCCTCACATCCCGACCAGTCCTCACCCTTGTCGTGTTTAGTTAAAAGCAGTTGTCAAGGAATTTTACGTATTGTCCCTTTCTTCGACTCGGGTGCCAGACTCTGGATCACCTCTATCGATAAGTAGACAACATACGCTAGTCCCTATTGATGGAAGGCTTGGATTTATATAAATACTTCATTTTATTTTAATCCAATATGACTTAATATTTAATTCAAGAGGGGAATTTCTGGTTTGAAAGTTATACTCTCCTCGAGATCTCACTGGTTCAGTTATGCTTTATCTTTTATTACGATCTAGATTCTAGCGCGCATCTCATACAAGCTAAATATAAATCGACAAAATAAATAAAAGCCATACAAGCCTAGCATGCATACTACCACAATATGTTTTCGATCGGGAGCCTCCTATGCAGGCCATCATTGAGCCAATGATGTTGGCCCTATTGGTCAATCTAAAGGGTTTTTATGAAGCCCTATGCTATTACACAATGTACCACGCATACATGGCCTTCATATCTTCTTGGGTTCCCACCTTGCTTGTAAACGGGCCTCCATCCTAAACTAGGAAAGCAGTAAAGCCCTATTCTATTACAAAGGCTCAAAATGGCCCAAAAACATAATAGGCTCGCAGGCCCAATAAAAACCAAACAATAAATTAAACCAATCACATCTAACCTAAGGTCAAGGCTCGGCTCGATCGAAAACCACGTAAACAATTTCACGTAGAGCAAGAAACATGCAAACATCATTTACCTATTTCTTTCTTAATTTTAAAACTACCTTTTAAAACTAACTTCCTATGATTCTTACTTTTTAGTCACTACTAATTATGACAAAATGAATATTAGGGTAAACAAAAATAAATTTTCTGCTCAAATTCAGATTCTGTTTTTCAACTTTTGAAAATTGCATTTTCGCCCCTCAACTTTCGAAAATTGCACTTTGACCCCAAAACTTTTCAAAAGTTACAAAAACACCCCTGGGCAGATTCGGGCAGCTACCAGAAAATAAAATTTTGATTTCTGAAAATTTTTGATTTTTCAAATTGACCCCTCAAGTTTCGGTAATTGCAAAACAACCCCAAAGTTTTCGGAAATTACAAATTAACCACAAAACCCGTGCGACCAGATTTGCAAAAACAGTCCAGAATTTTGAAATTTCCAGATTTCAAAAATTCGAATTTTTCAGCCCACAAAAACCCTATATGCGATTTTTAGTTCAAAAAGTCCTGGAGTTTTCAAAAACTATAAAATCGGTACAGATCTAAAAAAGCAGTTTTACCCAATCATAGATCCAGTCATAACAAGTAAGAATCAATTTACAGAACATAATTATCACGTGTTTATATATACATAATTAAACATACATGATGAAAACACATTATGTTCAGGCTTTTCGTATAATTATGATGGAGTTGGCTCTGATACCACTGTTGGGATAGTGGTTGGGTTGCCTCGATTGTAAGGACAACGAAAGTGCGGAATTTAAAATTTTTCGAAGCACCCAAGGTCCCATATAAGATTCTCCTTATTATATATACGTAAGCAAGAAACAAAAACACACATAGTAATTAAACAAGGGGGTTTTGCAATTTACCTCACCATAGACAAGGTGGTGAAAAACTCCAACTCTGAATCTGAACTCGGATATAGTTCACAGAAGTGATCCAAACGTCTCACCTCCAATGTTAGTCCACACCAATTGGATTCTGGCAACACCTCAAGATCTTAGGCTCAGAACTGGATTCAGGAGGATTGTTATTGCAGGGTTGTGTAGATTCTCTTGACAGGTCAAGATCTAACACACAGGAATAAAGGGAGAGGGGCGGCGGCACTAGGGCAGCCCACGGCAGCAGGTGGCGGCGGCGGCTAGGGTTTCTAGCACAAGGGGGCGGCGGCTACTAGGTCTTAGAGAGGCTAGGGTTTTTCTCTAGGGTGTTAGCTTTTTGAGCTCTAGTAAACCCTATTTATAGATTCCCTCTTGACCTAGGTTTTGCAAGACTCCTTATGGGCTTTTAATTAAAAGCCCATGTCTTGCAAGCCTATTCATTTAATTAATTACTTAATTAAATGCCCAATCCAATTAAATCTATATTTCTCTTATATAATTAATTAGCAACTCAATTAAGTATTTAATTAATTAAGTCAGCCAATTAATTTATCTCCCACTTGAATTAAATACTTTTAATTCATTTAATTCATTTAATTACCTTTAAATCAATTAATTCCTTTTGTATCCCATTTTAACAGTCACCGTCCAATTGTATTGTGTGTGACCCTCTGGGTTCACCATCAATTGGCAGCAGGCCCACGAATTCCTCGTGATTTAATTTATGAACAATAAATTGCTCCGGTCAATTAAACAACCTTTAATTGACCACTCCTAGAATCAAATCCTCTATTAACTCAGGAGTACCTACACTTCATGGTCGATGTCTAGCCACAAGCCCATGAAGCCCAACTTCAGGTGAATTGATACTTGTGAACCTCGTCTCATATAATTACCATGTACATACGGTCCTTCTATCGACTAATATTCCCGATCAAGACTTAGGGTGTGTGAATTGATCGGCACCTCTAAATTTGTCTCGATAGCTATACTTTCTAATTCAGGATAATATTCCATTGTGACCTTCTAAATTTGGAAACCCCTTTCCAAATCCGTCACCGACTACGGCCATAGATTCCTTGGATATATTATCTAAGAATCGTATAGGAAATTCTCTCACCCATTACAGTGAGTCAATAGATTCCATATCGGAACTAACCATTCGCGTACATGTCCATACGTACCCAACCTATGCATGTTATGACCAAGCTACGTGGCCTATACCTAGATCTAAGTATGCACTTTCATGCACCGAATTCGCCCTAGCACCTCAAGTCAAAGGACTAAATCGTACACTATTATAATCCTTGAGAAACATCCCATCACCAATGTGCGACATGCGCTTCCACAATGGGTTTCTCTGTTCGGGTCGTTCGATGCGTTCAATCCTCCATTGAACCACCTACTCATATGCACTGGCCTCAAATGCCTTGCTCATGAAACGCTACAAATTCACTCCATGTGAATCATGCATACTTGTACAAGTCTTGGCAATTCCTACGATACCCCGTCTCGTTCGAAATTTATGACTTGGAACAGTTTTAAGATTACGACCTTTGAGACTGTTTCATGATTGCACTCAGTACTGAAGTGAATCGTCCCATAGTCTAATGTAGTCTAATGGTTTCAACCAATCGCTTAAATGTATTCGCGAGAGATGAAGTTGGCCATTGTTTATCCTTATATACATATAAATAAACGTGCGTATTATTATAAAATCAAAAGGTTGTTTCTTACATAATAGAAATAAGTTACAGGTAGAGAGAAATCAACGACAAGAAGTATGTAAGTAATAATATTAAAGTATTATTCATCTGAGTTCTGAGAACAGGTCTCAAGCTACATACGAAGTTTGATCAGAATACAAAGAACTTTATACAATCTACATATCATCACAACTGTTTAGAAAAAATAATCCTATTCTGTAGATTTGCGGTCTTCACGACAATGTCCACAGAAACATCAATCTACTTCCTGGTACCTCGATGATAGGAATTAACCACCTAAGAAGCATGCTGCTCAGGATGGTCGACTTATTTGGTTCAATGGTTAGGCTCTGAAGATCAAATGTTCTTCCAGACGAAATGACCATTACCGGCCAGATGCCAGATAAGAGCCACTTGCCCAGAACGATATACTGCTTGTATAATGGGGTTGATTTTTACTCTTAAGCAGCATCTCTTCAGGACCGTCGCAAAAGTGAAAATTTACCAGCACACCCCGACGGTCTATCACTCCAGAGGTAACATTGAGAAGCGGCGGTGCCTGGTAAATATGAACCCTCCATGTGCAAACAGAAACCACGGACATCAAACCTGTGAAGACAGAGGATGAGGCCTCATGGGACCCGTCAGTACAAGGTAGGGCATCAATGGGACCTGTCAGTACAAGGCAAATGATATTTGAGTTATTATATGATATTGGTTCATAATAATGCGACTTTTTGAAAGATATGGGATCACTGGGCAGAATGAAATCCAAAGAATATGGTATTTTCATTTCGTACGATATGAATAGATATGGAATGAAACTGAATCCCTATTTATAGGGAAAGCCTGAAGTTAATCCTACGATTAGATAGAGCCCTGATCAAGGGAGGAAAATCCGACCTTTTGACTGCCCGTAATCAATGCGAATAAGTTGGAACGGCTCCTCTATGGTCGAATTGCCTATTCGATTGCAAAAGAGAATCCAGATCGAAGCGATCAACACAAAAATAAAAGCGGATCTAAAAGAGCACCAGACTAGAAAAGCTTGCACACTTACATATGCTAGTCGCTTGATAAAGAGCGAGAGATCCTCGACATTGCAACAAGTACTAGCTCGTTTAGAGGAATAAGATCTCATACTCCGGCGTACGAGGTCGTAACTGCCTCATATATCACATGGAAAAATTATTAACTAACCATACTAGACCTCTACTGGAATCCAAGAAATCTGACATGAAAATCAGGAGACACTACAAGAAAAGCAGGATTTTCCGACGGAAAATTTCCGATGGAATAGAATCCGTCGGAAATTTCCGATGGATTTTCCGATGAACCAAAATCCGTCGGAAATTTCCGATGGATTTTCCGATGAACAAAAATCCGTCGGAAATTTCCGACGAATTTTCCGACGGAAGTTAAATCCGTAGGAAAATGAATTAAAATTTAATTGAAACTAAAATAATTAATTTTCCGATGGATTAAATCCGTGGGAAAATAATTAAAAATAAATAAAAATATGTATTATATATTTCCGACGGATTTTATCCGTCGGAAATGAATTAAAATTTAATAAAAAAATAAAATAATTAATTTTCCCACGGATTTAAACCGTCGGAAAATTATTAAAATAAATAAAAATATTTATTACATATTTCCCACGGATTTTATCCGTGGGAAAATAATTAAAAATAAATAAAATATATAGTATATATTTCCGACGGATTTTATCCGTCGGAAATGAATTAAAATTTAATAAAAAAATCAAATAATTAATTTTCCCACGGATTTAATCCGTGGGAAAATAAATAAAATTATTTATTGAAAACAATTAAAATTAATTAAGAATATATTATATATTTCCAAAAAATAATATAAAAAATAAACAAAAATATTAACTATTTTTCGACGGATTATATCCGTCGAAAAATAAATGAAAAAAAAAATTAATATTTTCCAAATTTTAGAAAATAAAAAAGGAAACCATTCTTCATCGATATAAATTATTTTCGGCTTATTTTTTTTCTTATTTAATCGATATGACCATATCTTACTAATTTAACTCGTATTTTCATAAATTCATCGATTTCAACACTTATAGATTGATTTAACTCGTTATCCACCATGTTTCTAATTTAATCCATTTTTGCAATATTTTGATTAATTTAAACCATTCTTGATCGATTTAACTGGTTTTGCACTAACTCTCTTCGACTTAACCCATTTTTCCTCCAATTTTACCGGTATTTTCACAAATTTCATCAACTTAAACCCTTATTGATTAATTTAACTCGTTTTTCACTAACTTTCTTTGACTTATTACACAAATTTCATCGGCATAAACTCTTATTGATTGATTTAACTCATTTCCCACCATTTGTTCAATTAACGTTAAAAAACCAAAAATCGATCAAACTGATTTTGAATACCCTCAATGTACATAACCCTATGGTCAATAATTTCATTTTTGCTGAATTAATGTTAAAAATCGAGAATCGATCAATCAGATTTCGAATAATCTTAATGTACTTTACCCTATGGTCAATAATTTCGATATTGGTCAATTAACGTTAAAAAACCAAAAATCGATCAAACTGATTTCGAATAACCTCAATGTACATAATCCTATGGTCAATAATTTCATTTTTGCTGAATTAATGTTAAAAATCGAGAATTGATCAATCTGATTTTGAATAACCTTAATGTACTTTACCATATGGTCAATAATTTCGATATTGGTCAATTAACGTTAAAAAACCAAAAATCGATCAAACGGATTTCGAATAACCTCAATGTACATAACCCTATGGTCAATAATTTCATTTTTGCTGAATTAATGTTAAAAATCGAGAATCGATCAATCTGATTTCGAATAACCTTAATGTACTTTACCCTATGGTCAATAATTTCGATATTGGTCAATTAACGTTAAAAAACCAAGAATCGATCAATCTGATTTCGAATAACCTCAATGTATATAACCATATGGTCAATAATTTCACTTTTGGTGAATTAATGTTAAAAATCGAGAATCGATCAATCAGATTTCGAATAACCTCAGTGTACTTAACCCTATGGTCAATAATTTCGATATTGGTCAATTAACGTTAAAAAACCAAGATTTGATCAATCTGATTTCGAATAACCTCAATGTACATAACCATATGTTCAATAATTTCGATTTTGATCAATTAACGTTACGATTTGAGAATCGAGACATCTAATTTCGAATAATCTTCAATGTACATAACCATATGTCTCAATGAATATAACCAAATGGTCAATAATTTCGATTTCGATCAATTAAAGTTACAAATTTTAATTTCGAATAATTTTGAATTAAAATGTAAGAAAATATAACAATTTAAATTATAAATAACATGAATAATAATTTACAAATAAATTTTGAATTTTCCAAAAAAATAAAAAGTTAAATATTTCCGACGAATTTCGAAAAATCCGTCGGAAAATGCATCTTTAACCCTAGATCCGCGCCCAATTCATTTCAGTTCACTCTTTTCCTTTTCATTTCAAAATTAAACCTCCGCCGCCCATCCCTCTCCTCCGCCCCGTCACTATTTCCTCAGCCGCAGCAGCTCCTCCACTTCCCCTCCGGTGCCACCACCACTCCTCCACTTCCCCTTTCTCCTTCTTCCTCTCAACCCGCGACGGAACAGCCTATTTCCTCTCAACCCGCGACTGCACAGCTCCCATCTCCTCTCAACCCGCGACGACCATTCACCACCAGAACCCGCAGCTGCACAGCTCTATTTCCGACTTCTCTCGACCCCAGCCACGGTCATTCACCACCAGAACCTGCGGCGGCAGCCATTCACGCACCACCAGTCCCAGCCACGGCCATCACCACAAAATCAGCAAGAAACACTTCAGGAGCACGTCTTAGAGCTAATTGGTAAGTCCCATTACTTAATTTTTCTTTTGCTTTATAATTTTTGTCTATGACTGTTGAAATTCATATGTATTTGAGGTTGATTTAATGATTTATACTACTTAGAGCAGTGCACTCCATGTGTTTGTGTTTTGGTCTGTTTTTGAAGTTCAACAAATTAGCTTTAATTTCAAGAAAGTGAATCCTATAGCTTTAATTTCAAGAAATGTCAAAGTGAATCCTATAGTTGCCACTAATATGTAGGAATAATGGTTTTTGTGAATACTTTTGGTCTTATATATTTTATTAATGAACTCAAATTAATTATATTTTCTTAAATAAAACATAATGCAATTGTTGAAAAAGTAAACTAACAGTCATTATCCACAAAATTGTGTGCTTAAAATGATCCACTTGCATAAAAGCTTAGACTGATAAAAAGTAACCGTATATATTAAAACAGTACAGCAACTCAAAACCAAGACATGAATTATTTGCATTGTAAAGGAAGTACTGTAAATGAATGCAGCAGATTATGTGAACTGAATTATACATATATCAGTTGGACTTATGTTGATTCGATAACCAAAAAAAAACCAATTTTTCCTTAATTTCGTACTACCAATGCACTCATTAATAGGAATGAGTGATCTGCACATCCTATCTACATTTCTAGCTTATTTGTAATATAAAATATGGGTTAGTCACAGTAGTATTAAATAGTTTGATGCCAACTGTAGCAATTCTAGTTATGGGTGTAATTGGATGATGCTAACCTCTTACTTTACTCTCTCTAGTTCTTTAAGGATCGTCATTACTTGGACAAAGAATGGGGGCACCACTTACAGAATAAATATAAATGATCAAGATATTGATACTTGATAACAGTACTAGGCTCTAAAATTCTAAATAAATGGATATTCTTCGTGCAGGGAGAAGGAACAAAAGTCATTCTGGAGGTATGTTGTTATTCTGATGTTTACCTTGTATCTGAGAACTGGGACTAGTATGAGCATTCGACGAAGTTTCTATTTTCCTACATTACCGAATTATCTCCCATTGTACAATTTTATATTATGCACGTAAGGTCATATTTAAAATTACTTTTATATGGATTGTTTGGTAGATGACCATGGAAATTTATGTTTACCAGGTTGGTTGTGGAGCTGGAAATACTATCTTTCCTTTGCTTGCAACATACCCAGATAGATATCTACATGCTTGTGATTTCTCACCCCGTGCCGTAGATTTGGTCAAGGTTAGATCTCTGTTTCTTTTGTTCTTAGACAATGATAATGCGTCAATAAATTGATCAATAACTCTTCTTATTCCTAAACTCACTCCTTGTAGTTGCAAATGTACTTGTACCACTTACAAGATTCAATTAAGACAATCTTTCATAGTTTGCAACTGTTTAATTTTCAATCTATATTTCATCTATGTCTTCTCCGCACCTTAGTGATTTCACATTGAAGCTAAAATAGAAAGAAGGGTTGTTGATGGTTTTTCCTGTTTGTCATTCTAGAAGCACAAGGACTTCACAGAGGCCAGGGTCAGTGCATTTGTTTGTGATCTAACGAGCGATGATCTATGCAAACATATTGCTCCTTCTTCAGTGGACATTGTGACAATGGTAATAAGGTTGTGCTTATTTCATATTTAATTGCTAAAACAAGTGTTTATATCTTTTTGGTTCAGTTCGGTAATGAATCCCCTTTTTAAAACCAAATCAAAACCAGATTTAGTTTTCTTTCGTATATTAATGTATTCCCCTTGATAAAATGTTGATGTTAATACACGTGGCTGACTTTTTTAAATAGATATTTGTTTTATCTGCAGTATCCCCAGAGAAAATGCCTTTAGTGGTACAAAATATCAGAAAAGTTCTCAAGGTGAGTACTGAATGTATGGCACTATAAGACTATAAGTTTTACTATTGAATTTCTCACACACCTAAATTCCCCTAATTTGACACTTACAATTTTCATTTCCAGCCTAATGGTTGTATGTTGTTTCGGGATTATGCAACTGGTGATCTTGCTCAGGTGGGATTTAATGTGATTACAATAATAGAGATCTAAATCCTTTAATAAGATAATAGAGTTTTAACACAGTATGAGTATTGCAATGTTTTTAATCGCTATATGTAATGTCATATGAACATGAAAGGTTCACTGGCAACGAACAAAAGATCAGTGAAAATTTCTATGTTAGGGACGATGGCACTGTAAGTTACTGTTCACTGAGATTATTATACAATTAGGTCCAGTTTCTTAATGTAAAATATTTTATGATTCTCAATAGATTAAATTTTTTTATTAATTCTGGTTAATTTTGGTTTTTTTTATTTTTTATTTTTTTATTTTTTTAAATTTTTTCCGACGGAATTTTTCCGTCGGAAAATAAAAAATATTTACATTTTCCGACGGAAAATTTCCGTCGGAAATTTTAAAACCATTTTCTTGAATTTTTTTCCGATGAAATATTTCAGTCGGAAAATCCGTCAGATTATGGCTGCCCGTAAATTTCCGACAGATTTTCCGACGGAAGAAATCCGTGGGAAAATCTGCCGGAAATTTTCCCACGCCATTTTTTCCGACGGAATTTCCGACGAGTGAAATCCGTCGGAAAATCCATTTTCCGACGGATTTTGCTCTAAATCCGTGGGAAAATCCGTCGGAAAATCCTGTTTTTCTTGTAGTGAGAATAGTCGTCATTATTCCAGACTACAAAAAAGCCACTGCCTAACATTCCAAAGAATTGCTAAAGGTGGTGTGAATAAGCTAGATCTAAGTACTAATTCTACATTTTCCAATTCCTCCCATATCAGAGAATTGACATGTTGATACGCTGGTTGCTTTATTTGGGTAGCATGGAACTCACAATCAGTGCAAAGAAACATGGATTTTCAGAAGATGAATATATTCTTTCTACGAGCTTAAACTTTAAAAAGTGAAGCGATGCTCAACAAAGGAAATGACAACGTCTTATATAAAATGTCTGTGGCAAGTGGACAATTCTACAAAACATTGATCGATCATCGGCCAGAGCGCTAAGCATTCTTTCACAATTATTCAAAAAATTATCTACATGGACGACCTACGGTCCACATTCTAATGTCTAAAATGACTTCAGAACAAGCCTAAGGGACCATGCTTAGTCGATCATCATACTTATACCCAATTACAAAGTTCGATTCGCTAAGGACACACTGCATTGTTCAGCTATTCAAGACTGATCAGCTTAGAACGAGCTACTTTCAATCAAGTGATGATCGCCCAAGAAATTCATGTCAGCTAAGTCTGCTAAAATTTTCTGCCTTTTTTTTTTTACTTAAATTATGACGATAAATTTGTTTAAGACATAATTTATCAAAATATATATATTGACTGAAATCGATCAAAGCATGAATCTGGTCATAACGAATCATAATTGTCATTAATTTTTGCCTTACATTCAAAAATATTCTGCCACGACAACCACGTAAAGGTTGGGGCCTACACAAAAAAAAAAAGGAAAAGCATTCCAACTACAACAGCTAGGTCAGAACAGGTCACTGAGATGGATTGCTATCACCAGGCTGACTATCAGAAGCACCCCTCCGAGGAGTCGCGTTACCTATAAACACCATCAATTCCTCCTGACGTTTTACATAACCGGCATCATAACCTTGGTCATATGCCTGCCGACGAGATTCCTCTGCAAGGGCGTGAGCCTGAACCAAGTCGCTTTTCTCCTTCTCAAGGACAGACTTCTCTTCTTGTAATTTTTGAAGGTCATCATTAAGAAGCCTGAGTTGGAGGGTCTGCCTTGTGACCTTCGCCGTTTCCAATTCAAAGCGACATTTCTGGCCCTACCTACTGATCCACAGATCATCATTTTGCACACCCAGCTGCAGCGCAAAATACTTGGCCTTAAAAAAAGAAAAAAAAGCTCATACGTAACAAGGCAATCAAGATAAAGCAAGAAATATAGTCAGAAATATGATTACCTGCTCGCATAACTTAACCAGTGACTGAACGAGGCGAACATTGGAAGTGCCCTCGTGCTTCCTCAACTCGCCGGGCAAGATAGTGCTGAGACCCAAATCCCACGACAAAGCATCGGGCTCAACAGAGCCGGGCAGTTCACTATCGCGGGAAACACCATCAGGACGAGGAATCACCGACTCCGTTATATCCCTAACCTGCTCAAGAATACAACGGTCATCTAACAAACGAGGGGATTCCCTCTCGTTTGGACTTATTGAAGTCTCCTTGCCCGAAGCAGAGATAACGGTCCGCCGACAGAACCCAGAGCCTGACCGACCTCCAGAAGGCCCGCCTGCTTCAAAAGAAGTAGTCACAATAGTAGTATCATTAAATAAAATATCAAAAAAATCTTGGGGAACAGATTGTGTCATGGACGAATCCAAAAAAGAATCTCCACCAACTGCTCCTGTGGCATATTCTCTTTGACGACCGCCGGCAAGTAGGACGGTAGAAGTAGAAGAAGGAACGGAGTTATCAGGAACCCGCTCATGTAAGCCAGGCTCAAAAGAAGAAACACCTGAAGAAACAGGTATATTAAAAGTTTGCTCCACGTTGGACATATCACCAAAGGCCACCCGACCAGGGGAGGGTCTCTTCTCGACCTCACCAGATAGAGGAAAATATTGTTGAACAAAAGTCGAACTAATTACGGGGGGAGCTTCAGAAGGAATAACGGGAGTCTCGATCTCCGATCTTCTAGTTAAGGATGAACGAGGTGGATCTATCGAAGGACCCTCTGTACGAGACCTTTTAGGTCTAATATTTCTATTACCTTCGCGAGATGGACGCTTTGAAGTGTTGCCAAAAAGGTTGCTCATGTTCGGAAAAAGAAAAGAAAATTTAAATATCGAGGAAACTTATCGATCTCCTAACGAGAGAGTATTCTGGATAAGTTGAGTAAAAGCGGTAAATAGCAAGTAAAGTTTTACCATATGTATTTATACTATACGAAAAGACGCAGGAGACCCAAAGAATGGGCACGAATTACAAGAACTAACCTATGAACAGCCGCAAGAATTCGAAAAGACATAAGCATAATGATTACGATAAAATTAATAACTTGTCTGAATTATTGACAGAGAAGTCAAAAAGACGTAACCGTCAGAATATGAACCGTCTATTGTACAAAAGGATAAAAAAGTAATATCACAAACAAAGTTATGTTAATTATCATAGGGATTATTTCCTAGATCGATGGATCGCTCCCACATCACACAACCCCGTAGCCATTTGGAACTCCCTGTTCGCCAGCGGCCTGTTCTTCGTTCGCTCCTTCGTTTATTGCCTCCACGATCTCCTCCTCTTCCTCTGGATCGATAAAATTATTGTCGACCTCATCATTGATATCCGAAGGAGGAATTGGCAACGGTTTCCCAAACTCTTCGACAAGATGAGCCAATGGAAATTGTTTATACATGACGACCGGCAGCTCAGAAGGAGAGTACTCCTCACCGTAATGATTCAGGCTGACGTGTGCCGCCTTGAAATATTCCATTCGACGATCCTCAATTAATTCCAGAGTAACCAGCTTGATCTTGCACTATTTCGTGATATGATCGATATTAAAGTACGAACGTTGCAAACATAAACAGAACTAAATAAAGAGTGGATCAATAGAGTATATTGCAATCGAAGGTGTGTAGATTACAAGTATTGGGGGTCCTATTCGAGCATTATAGGATGCCGTACAAGCTAGAGTGCAAAATACATATAAAATGGCCTAAACTATCGTTCCGAGTAGTAGCTTCGAATGGAGTGCACCTGGGAAAACGTGTGTCCATCATTAATGTTCGTAGTATTTATAGCTGAGAAAAATAAGCTTCTTGGACTGTCCGTACGCATATGTTACGAGGTTCTTAAGCCTGGGCCCATGGTCAGCTCAACAGTAATTATAGGTCACTAAACTCCATTTAATAAAGGTTGGGTCGGAGCATCACTGGTCCGAGCTTGGTTTCGCCTTTGAATGGTCGGAGATTGTCAACACTCGACCTCACTTGGGTTTCCAAGGGTAGACTCCCAAAAACCCCATCATCAATACTCCCCCACTTCTCGAGCGCAAAGTGAAGCTTAAGCTCGGAGAAGTATGCGATACGCTGGGGTGGGCGAGTCTTATGATGATGTCTCGGATAAACCTCGTTAAAAACCTAATTCGGAAAAACCCATTGGGATAAAAACCGAACCAGAGAAAAAGAGTGTATATCATGGAAACACCATAATGATTGATGAGATGTATAAATGTTCTCGCCGATACTGATTATCAGGCTTTTCGAAAGCATCTCATCGCTTCATACTTAGTGATGCCGTGATCGACTCCTTGTTATAACTACCTTAATTTCTCCAGCCAAGCTTCTCCGATCGCATAGAAGTAAATGAACACTGAAGTCTAAACGTTGTTTTTCTTCATATGTTGAGCTGCGGCCCATAAATCCATAGAGTATAGGGGTATAATGTGCAGTTAAAGAGAAAGTAGGTTTTAAATTATCCTGCGGGAGTTCAATCGTCGTGACTATTCGAAGATCGGTTTGCAATTTATCATTTTGACATTGTATATATAAGCTGATCGTCGGAGATTCATTTGCACAAGACTCTCAAAGAACCCAAGATCGGAGCGTATAGCTCGATTAGAAAACCCTAATATTCGTCCGATAGTCCTGAGCATAAAATGTCTAGTTCAAAAGATCCCAAAGGCAAAGCCAAGTCATTGGAAGAACAAGATGATGGTTCTTATGAGATGCGGATTGTGGATACTCAATTTTCCGAAGCTGAGATTTCAAGGGTCCCGAGCCCTAGTTCTAGTTCCGACAAGATGAGAGAGGAGTCAAACTTGGGTTCGAAGAGCAGTGAAAGCGATACTTCAAGTGAGGCCACCGACGAAGAGGTCACGGAGGACGATGATCTTCCCTTAGGAAAGAACGAGCAAGCCAGGTACGGAATAGGTAGAAGTGTTGTCTTTACGATTTTTGAGTGGACAGAACCTTCAAACAGTGTACGGCTCAATAAAACCGAGGAAAGGGCCGATCAAATCATTTGCCGTTATACTGAAGAACATCGAGAATATTTGGAGACCAATTTCGGTAAGTACTTAGGTGACGGATTTTCGATCGTCGTTTCGACTTCTGAGGAGCGTGTCACCGATCCTCCTATGGGGTGCCAAGCTTTTTACACTAGACAATTCTTTTACGGCCTACGCATTCCCTTTATTCCTTTAATTCGTAGTGTTTTAGAGGCTTTTCACCTCTCTCCATCCCAAATTCTTCCAAATTCGATCGGGCATATCGTCGCCTTCAGCGCACTAATGAAGGTCAAAGGGAAGAAAGTAGCTTTCCAAAACTTTTGGCGGGTTTTCCAAGTGAGTTCCTCAACATCTTCGAACGCTGGGTACGTATACTTTTCGCAGAGGTCAAATCGATCGATATTATCGAGCAATGTCTCGAGCAACCTGAAAGGTTGGAAAAAGGAGTTCTTTTCGTCTGGGGCCCTGATATTCCCCCATCCGCAGAGACTTTCGAACCGACCCCTTATGACTGGCCTGGAGAAAGGTCTTGGATTTATGGTAGGCGAAAACTCATAGTACGGATGAATCACGAGCTCCCGGATGCATTTTTGCAGACCCTTCATCCTGATCTTTATCAAACCGCTTTATTGACCCAAGAGAGGGTCTTGAGAATGGCAGGGCTCAGCGAATGTTTTTATCCTGCCCCTCCTATCGATTTTGGCAAATCTTAGACTGCGCCCTTTGACGATCCAGCTAACCAAGTTGCTCGGACTGATGAGGAGGACCCTGCTGTAATTGCTCCTCCCACCTTAGGTATACTATTTCTTTTCCTATTATTCAGTTGATTTTTCTTGGCTCAAAATTAAATCCATTCTCGATTTTACAGCTAAGATTGTTGAGAAGTTTCGAACCTCCGTAGCCGGTTCGGTCGTTGCTTCATTTTCTACAGAGTCCCAAGGCCTGCCTCGCAAGCAGAAGAAATCAAGGGCTACTTTGATGATAGGAGGAGCCAATGCCAGAACAGACAATCCTGCAGTTCCGAATGTAGCTACAGGTTTTCTTCAAATTGCTGCCGAGGGAACTTCACAACCTCAAGCTTCTGGCCCATTGCAATCGGTATTCTCAACTGGTACGTCTGATCCGACCGCGGTGGGCTATAGCTATTATACGTTAAAGGGGATCCAATCCCAAGAAATAATTGAAGCTCGAGCGGCCGGGAAAAGGAATAGCGAAGATCCCGAGCCCTCTAGAAGAGTAAGGCCATTTGGCCGGAGTCCAGGCCTGATCCAATGTCGACCAGGTCGTTCGGAACCGGATTTGGTAGATTTTATAGTGGATCACCTTCGGGGACCGAGGGCCGCTGGGTTTCCGGAGGACGGGGCCATCGAGTCCGATCGTGGCCCTAATGGTGAACATACAGTTGACAAGTCCTTTCGAATTCTGATGGCCGGAAGGTTTAAGGATGATAATACCGAGCTTTTCTAGAAAGACGGTTTTTAGATCATGGGCGATTTCGCTTACGCACATCAGAGGGTACATGTTTTCTTCGAATGTATTAACTTTCCTCGAAATTTCGCCTTATTACTGATGTTCTTTTGCAGGCTGGAGATTTATTTACTCATCAATCTTATCGACTAGCCATTTTAGAAGAAGAGTCTCGACAAACTCATAATGCTCTCCACAACATTCTTAAAGAGGAAGTTGTTACGGCCGGTCAATTGAAGGAGACTAATGCCAAGCTTTCTGAGGTCGAGAAGGAGCTCGTGGAGGCTAGGAAGGAGCTCGAAGGAAAGAGGGCCCTTGAGGAAGAGGTAGCACAATTAAAGTCGGATCTCGAGCAGACAAAGGCAACGTCCGATCAGGCATACGCTCGAGGTCGAGAAGAAGGCAAGTTTCCAGCTATAAGGGAGTTTTTAGAGTCGCCCTTTCTTGATGCCTTGGTTCGGGCGCGATCGGGCCCAATTAATCAAGCCTTCTTTTATAAAGGAGTTCAACATCTCATTGTGGCCGGAAGTGTTCAAGGCACTATCGATGAATATCTTCCTTATATGGACCCTTATAAAACATTCTTGGGGAAGATTATAAGGCTTCCTCTCTTCCTCCCAAAATTGAGGATCTAGATGACCATGAGTTCGCTCCGTTCCTTGCTGAATTCGGGGTTCTGATGCCTAACCCGAAGCCAAAAGTTCAGAGGAAAAGGATGAGGACATGGATATCGAGGGTGAATCCGATGATCGGGGAGGAAAAAGTATCAATACCCCTAGGACAAATAACTCCAGTTCTGATGATCAAAGTAGCGGAGAGGAGGACGATAGCTCAAGTAGCTCTTCTGATGATAGTTCGGAAGGTGATTCCGAAGAAGAGGGTGAGAAGGCGGAGGAGGGTCGCAATCCTAGCGCCGAAGAATCCGATCACCGATGAATATTATGTAATAGGACTTTATTCACTCTTATTTTATAGTTTATAGGTCCATGTATTTCTTGCTTTCTCAATTGTACGTACATTTTATCCTTGCATTCCTTAAATCAAATTACCTTATATCGAATCTTTCCTGTGGGCGACGACCATTTTAATATTGTGTTAACAGGATGCCTTCTTTGCTATAAATACTAGGGTCGTCCCACTTTATTTCATCACAATAACCAATACTGGGATCGGGGCTCCCTCAATTATATATAAAATTCGAACTTCTGACTTTTTCTTTTGAATTTTTAATGGATCAAATCTCGGGTAACCCGCTACCTCTGGCAAGTTGAATTTTTCCGATGGGGGTCCCCGCAAAAAGCTAAATTGACCTTTTTAGGTGAAGATATCATCAGGCTTGAAGAATCTCTCATGCCATTAGAACCGTTTAAGATTGAAAAACCATTTTATCCAACTTCTGCCTCTTCATCTGAGGCCCTTTCTATTGAGATCGGGAAATCTGTTCCAAACCCTTCTTTTTTTATTATTTTCAATAACATCTCAGGTCAGTCAAGACTTTTCTTGAGCTCAAGATGCCTGCAGAGCGTGGGATCGAATACCAGGCTGCTATATCCCTCGATTTAGCAAAGAATAAGGTCGAGCTTGGTCACCCACTTGAAGCCAATGGATCCCTTGAGGATAGGCTGGTTCTGGAGAAAGATAAAGCTGCCCGTTAATCGAAGAGAGGAGATCATGGAGAAGCTGAGCAAAGAGCTAGAGGTTTTTTCGGGGTATCTACGAGAAGGAAAAGAAGGATTCCGAGCTTCGTGAGCAAAAAGCCTATGTTCTTGGGTATTGTGATCGTAGCGTTGAGCTTCGAAAGATTTTCTCCGAGCGTAAATTTCTGTAGGCGTAATTTGATTTATTCTGTTGTAATGTAATCTTGGCCGGTAGTGTTTTTAATTTTCTGCCCTAGGCCTTACGATATACCTTGATTAACCAGTTGTTTTCAATATGCAACCAAATCTCTATTGGTATTGCTATGTGTTTTGTCGTTCGAATACTTTGTTGATCGAAACGTTTTTCGAATTTTCGAGCGTATACTGGACTGATTTAGCAATTTCCTTTCCTTCATGATGGTTTTCATAATTCTTTTTTCCAAACGATACCTTATTACTCGGGAAGCTGATCGGTCATTAAATCCTGACTGCATAACCCGTTATATTTCATCCGGTGGATCGCAATAAGCTGCTCCTATAAATGGGCCTTCTCCTATCTTCTTAAACGGATATTCTTCCTTTTAGTAGGGTTTTCTTCGACCATGTTGATCAAGGAATATTCTTTTGCATCCCAATACCTTGAAATTCGAACTAGAACGTATTTTGCGAATCATAAAGTATTGATTATTTTAACATCGATTAGGATATCTGTAGACGAAGAAATATTTGCCCTTGAAGGTCAACATGGTGCATTGCTGACCACCCACGGCCCTAATAACCCCGCTGGCCCTGCGAAAAGTTGGAGGGGTTCGAGCGTGAAGTCTTCCAGGGCGTTAAGGGATAGGTCATTATTCCTCTGGCACGGTTCTCACAACGAGGGACCTGTTGCCACAAAGCTTATCAAGAGTGTGTGGAAGGGTGCGAACTTAACGAATGGAGCGGTGTTTGAATTGAGTTATTCGTTTATAGGCATCGAACCAGCTCTTCAATTTTCCCTTCCTATTATCAACCAACACCCAATATTCACTATCCTTGTGAATCTTTTGAGTAAGGACACTATCGTCCGTTTGTGCTTGTAATCGAAATGAGATAGGATCAAATAGGCCAGTAGCTCCCACTTGTCAAGCCTAAAGTAGAGCCTATTCGATCTCTTGGCCCGGGAGGTAGGATCAGCTGAATATCTTACCGAAAATTTCATAGGACTGTAGAATGCAATAGGATCGGAATGTAATATATTAGCTTGTATCGTACTCGAAATGTAATCTTCTTGCTCTTTCGAATTTTCGGATCTTTGTAATAGGATCACCATTATGATGGGATAGTGCCCTGCAAGCCAATATATTTAGCTTGTATTGGAACTATCATTATCTTTCTTTAGTATAAATGTAATAATACGCACGTTTATTTATATGTGTATAAGGATAAACAATGGCCAACTTCATCTCTCGCGAATACATTTAAGCGATTGGTTGAAACCCTTAGATTACATTAGACTATGGGACGATTCACTTCAGTACTGAGTGCAATCATGAAACAGTCTCAAAGGTCGTAATCTTAAAACTGTTCCAAGTCATAGATTCCGAACGAGACGGGGTATCGTAGGAATCGCCAAGACTTGTACAAGTATGCATGATTCACATGGAGTGAATTTGTAGCGTTTCATGAGCAAGGCATTTGAGGCCAGTGCATATGAGTAGGTGGTTCAATGGAGGATTGAACGCATCGAACGACCCGAACAGAGAAACCCATTGTGGAAGCGCATGACGCATATCGGTGATGGGATGTTTCTCAAGGATTATAATAGTGTACGATTTAGTCCTTTGATTTGAGGTGCTAGGGCGAATTCGGTGCATGAAAGTGCGTACTTAGATCTAGGTATAGGCCACATAGCTTGGTCATAACATGCCTAGGTTGGGTGCGTATGGACATGTACACGAGTGGTTAGTACCGATATGGAATCTATTGACTCACTGTTGATGAGGGGTAATTCGGATTCCCTGTTCTTTAGCCTCAACGCGATTCGAATAATTATGAACCCTGTCGTCAGGAACCAAAGGACGAACCAAAGCATGAAAATGATTGTTTCGAGCTCACATGGTCGACGGACACTGTTGGGCCGAGCCCAGGCCCAAGTCCTCAAAGTTGGCTATAAATACTCCATGCATTTATTACATTGGGGGCGGCCAGGGAAGAGACTCCAAGCTTAAGATCACAGCTCGGATTATTAGGATAGGCCCAATTGTACATGTTTCGCCCTCTAGCTTGTACGGCATCCAATAATGCTCGAATAGGACTCATCCTACTTATACTTTGTATTAAAACTCATTGAATATTGATACTATTGATCTTTCTCCATTTATTCGCATTTTATTTATGTTCGATTAGCACACCACCCCATATAACCCTATCACACGAATACGCGTAAGATCAATTGGCGCCCACCATGGGACCCTATTCGAGTATTTGATCGAAAAATTCCTAATACGAGGAGAAAAATATATGCCAAAAAAGCTTAAGGATAATGGTCAAGCCTATGGTCACACAACTCATTTATTTATGTTCAGCGAGTGTCATCGAAGGCTTAGAAGATCTATAAAATTGCAGCTTATTATTGACGATCGGAATTTATTTTTCCGATCTTCGCGTTTATTAACTTCAAAGACAAGTTCTTTCGAATCGGTTATTTAGAAGACCATTTACGAAATCTCTATATACTATTTATAGACTGTGGTGTTTCTTCTCAAAGTTAATCGGGATAAGTTGATTGATTGAATATCTGCAATCGATTAGATAAAATTCTCGAGCTTATGGACGGAATATTGGCTATCATTTCGACCAATAACGGAATTCAAGTAATAAAATTCAATCAGAAGTGAAGCTTTATCATTCAAATTCTTCAGATAAATTACAAAGAAAAGCCTCGAATCAATTCCGAGCTCAAAAGATATAGTACAATCACTCCTACACTATTACAAGTTCTGCGAGTAAGTCTATCCTAATAAATATTCGGTCATCGTCCCTATCAGACAGCTCCAGATGCAGAACTCAGCAATGATTCTTCGTGATTATCACTAGCCACGTGTCGCACATCCGTCTTCGTACAGGATGGAAGTCGGATCGGAACTCTTCTCCGGGGTTCAGACCGACCTTAGGTCTTCATCTGTAAATAATGATTGAAATCCTCAATCATTATTTACAGGATAATCCGATCAGATGCAGCAGAGGGTTATCCCAGCAGAGGCGCTCAAAAGGAACTCGAAGAACCTATCTCGTAAGAAAGCCCTCGAGGAAGCTGGTGCCTCAGATTTAAAGAACTCCTCTCGGAGTAACCAGCTGCCCGATCAAGTACTACGCCTAGAATCCGGAGCTCTAACCCGCACCAGAGATGATATGTCAGGCAAAACAGGTTGCCTGCCGGTATTCTAGGCGCAATTTCTTTTGCCTGTCGATATTCTAAGCGGAAAAGCTTATGCCAAGAGAAGCAAGGTTGAAAAACAAAGTTCGAACTCTAATCTCGAACTCTTTTATTCGGGACAAAATGCGAATCAAGTCTAAAAATCGACCCATGGTGGTCGGATGGGGCATAAGGAGAAAAGCAAGAAGTGTTGAATACGCGAAGGAACCTATTTATAGGGGTAGGGAATTTAAAATCAACGGCCCAGATAGTATCTTATGAGCGATCTGGATGTCCGCATTAAATGGAAGGACCGTTACATTTCCCGAGAAATAGGGCCCTGTTTGGTAACGAAGGACACGCTATTCAGTAATGGGTGTAGAAGAATCAGGACATTCTATAGAATTTGACGACGTATTAATATCATTATTAGGAGGGAACGGCGTGTCGGATGCATGTTCGATTATTTCGGATATTTTTACACAAGTAATTATTGCTATGTTTTTACGTTGCCAACTGAGAAGGAATATAATCGATTCAGTCGAACAGAATTCTCGACTTGGAAGTTATGCAATCATGAAAATTCAACAGTGATAAAGATTTATGGCATAATTTTTTCCTTGTCAGTCTCAGATCTGCTAAGATATTTATATATTATCCACTCGAGCAAGTGATGATAGATTACTTCTTGATCGATCGATGTTAGAAAAACAAGATAAAATTCTACCTAATTATATTAAGGTTATCAACAAAAGGGAGATGAAATATCTTTATATTATCTCGAAAGATTACAAGAAATGGGAAAATACATCGAGTATAGCATAAGCCTATATATTACATCAATGTGTTATTACAATCCTATGAAATTTTCGGTCTCCCGTCCTATCATTTCCTCCGGACAAGGAATATCCTTAGGACCCGCAGGCTTTTAACTTTATTTGCATTCTTCAGAAGACAGAGGATCGAATGCTATCGACCCAACGTCTTCCTAAATGCATTGGAGCAGCAAGGCCATGAGCCTAGCTTATTGGCTTTCAAGATGGAAGTCGCGTTTGCCTGTCGATATTCTAAGCGTGGTTGCTGTAATTTTTTCCACTCGGCGACTATTCCGCGTAAAGACCGTCCGAAGTCCGAACTCAAACAGTTGAATTAATCGAATAGTTCTCTTGACCGCCATGATCAGATGAAAAAATTCTCGATGCAACGAATGAGATAATTTCAACAATGTGCCAGCCTTTTATAGACAAAAAACAGAAAAGAATCCAACGACGTATAATTCGCAAATTAAATGGACAGGATTTGTCGACCGTTGCAATTCCCGGTAAAACGGGAACCGATTGGAAAAGATCAAACTTATCAGAATTAGGAACCTACGAACAAAGAATTTTCACGACAAAGGCATAAGGATTATTTTCTAGGGCTGTTCACTACTGCCTCTTTCTCCATAATTGCAGAAGACTATTTTCTCTTCAGTATTTATTGCAATCGAAAGTTATATATATATTCAATGGAAACTGATCCCGTCAAAATTCATATTCGTTCATCTCTTCCAGATATTATCGATCTTTGTTATTTGTTCCGTACTTATCTCAGTCTACTATTATCTAAGGGTGAAAGCCTCTGCTATGACCCTTAGATCGAAAATTATTTATCGGGTGAAAGCCTCTGCTATGACCCAAGGGCTAAAATTGCTCTAAAAACGACTAAGGGTGAAAGCCTCTGCTATGACCCTTAGATCGAAAATTATTTATCGGGTGAAAGCCTCTGCTATGACCCAAGGGCTAAAATTGCTCTAAAAACGACTAAGGGTGAAAGCCTCTGCTATGACCCTTAGATCGAAAATTATTTATCGGGTGAAAGCCTCTGCTATGACCCAAGGGCTAAAATTGCTCTAAAAACGACTAAGGGTGAAAGCCTCTGCTATGACCCTTAGATCGAAAATTATTTATCGGGTGAAAGCATCTGCTATGACCCAAGGGCTAAAATTGCTCTAAAAACGACTAAGGGTGAAAGCCTCTGCTATGCCCCTTAGATCGAAAATTATTTATCGGGTGAAAGCCTCTGCTATGACCCAAGGGCTAAAATTGCTCTAAAAACGACTAAGGGTGAAAGCCTCTGCTATGACCCTTAGATCGAAAATTATTTATCGGGTGAAAGCCTCTGCTATGACCCTCGAGCTAAAAATGCTCTGATACGACTGAGGGTGAAAGCTGTTGCTACGCCCCTTAGATCGAAACTATTACCCTCAATCAACCAAGATCAACTGATACTCGATTCTATTATTATTCGATCGTCTAAGGCTAGTAGCCATCTTCACAAACACTTAAATCAAAGATATTATTCGAGATTGAACAAGACCCTGTTCGATTATTACTTCACAATTATTCGTCCAGAGTACAGAATTTGGCCCTTCAAATTAGAATCTGTCGCTCGAAGAACATTTTGTATTGCTCTACCTGAATGTCTTAGATATATGGCGAGAGAATAAAAGCTTCTTTCAAGCTATACTCAAAGTCGAAAGATATCGATTATCATCTATCAACTAAGTATTATTCAAAGTAGATAAAGAATGTCACTTGATCATATTTTGGAAGTATGAAAAATTGACGCTCGATAACAACATACAAAAACAATTCCACAGACAATAAGGAAGGGTGATAAAGAAATGAATATCTTATTCATGTCATTCCAAACAATTACAAAAGAATTCGAAATTACAAGGATAAGAGAAGTCAAGCAAAGACTTTACATTTAATGTAACCCTATTACAAATAAATCCTACACTAGATTTTCTCCGTGGTCGAAGGAGTAAGACTGGGCCAGAACAACGCTTCTACCCTTCATTCATCACTCCCTCAGTACTTGCTCCACACCGGTCCAGATCGAAAAATAGCGAGGCAACCCCTAGAAAAATTATTCCACGCAGTCTCGAAGGTAACATTCTTCAAGAAATATCTTGAAGAAGTAGAGGTCGAGAGCAGGAAAACTCTTCCAGCAGTCGACCCACTATCCGACTGGATGGAGATCAGGGTACCGGAATTCTAACCCGTCTTAGGAGGGATGAATCCAAAGAAGCAGGTCGCCTGCCGGTACCCCAGTCGCAATTATTTTCGCCTGTCGATACCCTAGTCGAATTGGGTTACCATCATGAGAAAGAGGAATTTAAAAATAGTTCGAAGGAGAACTTCGAACAACTTGATCAAAGAAAGGAAACGAGGCATGTTGGCTAGAGAGAATAAATCTTCAGTCATAGGACTGTTCAAAATTGTTACTGAAATATAAAATCTGGGGGTCTCCACGGAACTATATATAGTGAGGAGAAAGAGCAATCAACGACTAAGATTTGATGGTGCTAACGGCTGAGATATGAGCAGTAAATGCGCTGACCGTTACAATTCCCGAAATTGCAGAAACCATTCCGAAAGAGAAATGAAGGAAATGTCAAGACTATTCTACTCGAATTCATTCCTATCCGAATTCATCGAAGTCTCAGTACCTATCATCCAAGAGAAATCATAAAGAGATCTAAATACAGCTTGTAAAGAAAGCGTCATCACATAATGGCCCGAGAATAAGTAAAGCCGTCGAAATATTGATAAAGAGTATTTTCCGAGCTTGGCGTAGGAAGTAATTACAAGATAACAACCCCCGTCACATCTTCGTAACTGACCAACCCAATGAAATTTTCGGCGGACGATAATGTCCTTACTCAACAAGGAGACGCCTATCGAGCCAACAGGTCTCCGACTGTGGTCATACTTCTTCGAAAAGGAGAAGGGCAATACATCTCTTCACCAGGAAAAGAATGTGATATTATTTTTGGGAATTAAGGGGAATTACTACGCCAAGATTGGAAATTCGGGGAAAGCAAACTAAAGAATGATCAAAGAAAGAACACACAAGGGAAGCATACGATTCGAGAAAAAAGTAGATTACTGCAAACCATAGAAAATATAATGTATGGAAATTATTCAGGATTACACAACAGGTAAAAATATTTTAGCTCTACTACAAATCCGAGAAAATAAAAGACAACGCCTAGAGGAGCTTATTGTCAGAAAGAATCTTCCGAAGCTCGGCACTACGAGCCTCATATCCAGCTTTATATCCACGATCAAAAGCTTCTTTTTCTCGACGAATGAATTCCTGCTTATCCTGCTCGTGAAGACTTCTCAGTTTTTCGAGCTCTTCACTCAGCTGCTTATGGACCTCTTCTCCACTTTCTCTAGCAGACTTCTCCCTCTCTAGAGCGAGTTTCTCCGCGAAGACACGATCGAACTCGGTTTTCTTCTCCTCCAGCTGCTGGGAAACAGTTGCACGATAATTGATCTCCCGCTCAGCAAGTGTCTTAAGCTCAATAAAATCTTGCCCGGCCTGCCAAAAAAGTTAGACTTTCTTTCAAATGATCTTCAAAAAAAAAAAAAAAAAAAAAAAAAAAAAAAAAAAAAAAAAAAAAAAAAGGTTATACCTGAAACAGGAAATTCTGCCCGGACTCGAACAGCTCCTCAATATCCCTCTCCTTAGACGCGTTTCTCCCTTTGGGCATGTCAGTCTCCGAAGAAGTAAAGGTAGCTTGCAACAAGTTACCCATAGGGTCAACCTTAGAAGGAGATCCATCTTTCAACTCCTCATGCAGGGAAGAAGCAGTTTTTTGAGGAGAGGAATCGGCAAAAGATCGGGGAGGACTATCAATTCCTAAAGCTTCAGCGGAAGCCCCCACACCAGTCTCTGATTTGGACTTTTTGTTGGGATTCTCTGAGGGAGGAATGGTCGAAGCATCGGAGGATGACTTGCCACCAATAGCAAGATTTTGCAAAGCCTCGATGGGCGTCCCATCAGAATAAGGCCTCTTATTCGAAGAGGGAACTGGAATCTTTTCCCGGACACTATCCTCGCTCTTAGAATCAATCACCTTCGGGGAGGAACCTCCAAGCTCAGCCTCGAGGTCTTCGTCCAGAATGGACTTGCTGGAACTACCCATGTTCTGCTTCGATGAAGTACTTTTCTCTTTCGTTTTTTCCCCACCTTTAGGTGCTTTTGGGGAAGAGGCGGAGGTCTTAGAAGAAGATTTGGAGGGTTTCACCTCCTTATCAGCCTTTTGCTCTTTATTCGACTTCTTATTTTTCGAACCACCAAATAGCGACCTGGGGTCGATAGCTTTGCCTAGCACGTCTTCCATGATGAGTGAATTTGGATTAATTGCTCGGATCACTACCCGCAGGAAGTTCGAAAAATGCAGAAAAATTTTGGAAAAGCTCCGATCTCTATAAGCAAAGATGTCGTGTGAATAATGTTAAGAGATCTTAATATTTATAGACGCTATGCGCTACGATTGAGATAACGAATCGACGCGACCGTGGTAAGAAACCCCACCCAGATAAACGAAGTTCGAGCAAAAAATATGGAAAATCATCGATATTTATGAAGTTAGAATTCATGAGTTACATAAAATAAATCAAGAAATATAAAGTTAAGTCGTTTACAAAATTGGTTTGCATGAGAAAATACAATTGATTCCTAACTGGAAAACCTCGAATCACCCCCTCCGGCTTACTCAGCTTGATTAAAAGATTGACCGTCTCCCTTGTCCGGGGCATTGCCCGTATTGACATCTTTGTCTTCTTCTCCGAACGCATTAGAACGATCGTCGCGGGAGTACTCGAGCACATCAGGGTTAGGCATCGGAATACCATACTCCTCGACTAAGGATGCAAAGCGATGTTCTTGCCAATTAGTATTCGCCTTGGGAAGGGAAGAAGTTTTATAAGCCTTCCCTTCAGCGTTTTTGAAAGGATCCATATACTTAAAATATTCTTCCATGTCATTCGGAATTTTCTCGGCCGCGACCAGCTGTTGAACCCCTTTATAAAAAATCGTCTGAAGAATTTCTCCCGTTTTTCTTTGAACTAAAGGATCTAAGACTGGAGATTCCAAGAATCCTCGTATGGCCGGAATCTCGGCTTCTTCCCGACCTTGGGCATATGCACGCTCGGAATCCCGTTTCGCCAAATCGAGTTCTATCTTTATTTTCTTTAGCTCCTCCTCAAGGACACTTCTCTCCTTAACGGACGCCAGCAAGTCCTCTTCTAATGAGGAAGAATGTTTCGTATTAGCTTTTTCGAGCTCTTTCTTCACTTGGGACAGCTCCCGCTGGTTTTCTACTAACTGAGCTCGAAGAGTTTGGTTATCAACGAGAATCTGAGCACACGCGTCATGAGCATCCTGCGATTCCTGCTCCAATAAAGCTAAGCGATAGGTTTGGACAGCAAATAAATCTCCGATCTGTGAAATAGTCCGAACATATCAGCAAAATGTCAAGGGCACAAAAGAAAGAAAAGAAAATCAAAGATAAACGCTTACCTCGTGATACGATCGGGAAAAGTCACTCAAAACCTCGAAGTCACTTTTAACGGTCTGAAGCAGGATGTCCCGCTTGAACCGACTAGCCAAGTAAATTCTGATGGCTTTGTCGAACTCGTTCTCACCACCTGAATCCAGATCGGTTAAAATGCTACCATCTTCAGAATACCCAGCAGCCCTGCTACCCCGAAGGTGCTCATCCATGAAATCCGCTACATCAGGTTCTGACCTGCCTTCTCGACTTGGAACGGGGCCGGAACTCACACCAAAGGGTTTTACCCTCCTAGAGGGTCCAGGACCTTCAGCATTTCTCTTGCGACTCAAAAGTTTCTCGTACTCCTGGACACCCAGAACTCGATTCCAGGAGTACTGACTATAACCAACTGATGAAAGGGCAGGAGTATCAGGGCAAAATAAGGCTCGGAGTGGCCCAGCAGAGGCAGAGTTCAAGGAACTCAAAGTACCGACACCTCTTAGTTCGGGAATCGTGAGTGGAATAATAACAGGATGTTCGCCCAAATTACTTGTACCAGTTCTATTTCCGGAAGTATGAGACAATGGATCAAAATAAAAGGGTTTATCTTCAATTAATTCGGCAGCAGACACTCGAAATCTCTCAACAACCCGATCTACGAGGATAAAATGAATCGGGACGAGCTTAAATAACAAATTTATTAGATAAACATAAAACCAAACTGAAGGTGAGAAGCATACCCAGAGAAAGAGAAGTAGGGTTCGGACCACTGGAGGTTGCCTGTACATCGGACAGAGGAAGGGGCCCTTCGGAGGACTGACCGGGATATTTAATCGCCGGGGCAGGATAATCGCAGTAGCTCAACCCCGCCAGTCGCAAAACGCCTTCTTGAACTAAGTATCTGGTTTGATAAGGGTTAGACTCCAATCGCCCCAGGAGTTCATCAGAAAGACGATGGCTAAGTTTTTCTTTTATTTTACGAGAACCGTATGTCCAACTATTTGCGCCGTCCCATCGATAAGGTCTCGTTTTCGAACTACCCTCCGAAATAGGAACGTCAGGGCCCTTCACGAAAAAGAATCTCCTCTTCCAACCTAAAGCTTTCTTCGTTGATATTTTCGTAAGAAAAGGCCGTTTAGACCTCGGACGAACGGACACAAAGCCTATGTTCGAACCTTTGCAGGGATCCATTCGAAATATCTGCCAAAAGTTGCTAAAAGAAGCTTCTTCTCCTTTCGCCTCCATGAGAGTGCAAAACGCTATTATATATGCAACGGAGTGCGGGAGAAGCTGAGCCGGGGAAAGCGAAAAGAAATTTAAAATATTTCTGATAAGAGGAGCGAACGGGATACGCAAGCCACAAAGAAATTGTCCCTCATAAAAGGCTTGACATCCAGCGGGAGACTCAGTGGCACGTTCGGTGTAAGAAGGAACGACAATCGAAAAACCTTTCGGAAGAAATTTCCCATAATCCGCCTCAAGGCGAGCCCGATCTCTTTTCGAAAAACAACTGGAAGTTTTACTAGCAGGAAGTTCTGACTTACCCGAGGTGACGGCTTGTGAGGCCTGCGTATGTTCAAAAATCCTAACAAAAGCTCCTTCGCCAATACTACGTTTGTCGACCTCTTTTTCTTCGAGGTCCTCGCTCGGATCGTCGTCTTCATCGTCTCGATGAAATTCCCCGTCTTCAAAGTCATCTACAAGCTTAAACAAAGGATCAGATTCTTGGCTCTCCTCAACCTTCTTCTTGCCTCTCACGCTTATAGAGCTCGACATAATGGACTAAGAAGTATTTATACAGGAGAAAAATGCTATTTTGAGCTCAAACTCTTCGAGTTCAAGAAAGTTGTTATGTGAAAATATTTTTCAAAGAAGTCAATATGTATATATATACATGGTTAAAAAGGTAAAAATTGCAGAGAGGTCCCCGAGTAACCACGACGGTTGAACTTACCAAGGGTAAAAGCTTAGGGTCGTCCCTCTCAAAATTACCTCTTTGATCCTTCATTCCCTAGAATTGCGGAATATGTCCTTGCAATCTATCCTTAAGATTCTCAGAAGCCCTCCCGGTTATAAGTCGGAAATTCTGGAAAGCATTCATCGAGGGATCGAACAACGCAGCACGAAACCGAAAGGGGTATTACTATTTCAACATCCCCCGACGAGGATAATTTCAGAGCGCGCCAAAGTATGTTTCTTATATATGCACTCTTTTTCCCTTACTTGGTTTTTATCCCAATGGGTTTTTCCGAGTCAGGTTTTTAACGAGGCATATTCTGAAAACATACTGAGCGGCTCGTCTAACCATAACATGGAACATACTTTATACTTCTTCGAGCGCTTACTTCGCTTCACACTCGAGAAGTGGGGGAGTATTGATGAGGGGTAATTCGGATTCCCTGTTCTTTAGCCTCAACGCGATTCGAATAATTATGAACCCTGTCGTCAGGAACCAAAGGACGAACCAAAGCATGAAAATGATTGTTTCGAGCTCACATGGTCGACGGACACTGTTGGGCCGAGCCCAGGCCCAAGTCCTCAAAGTTGGCTATAAATACTCCATGCATTTATTACATTGGGGGCGGCCAGGGAAGAGACTCCAAGCTTAAGATCACAGCTCGGATTATTAGGATAGGCCCAATTGTACATGTTTCGCCCTCTAGCTTGTACGGCATCCAATAATGCTCGAATAGGACTCATCCTACTTATACTTTGTATTAAAACTCATTGAATATTGATACTATTGATCTTTCTCCATTTATTCGCATTTTATTTATGTTCGATTAGCACACCACCCCATATAACCCTATCACACGAATACGCGTAAGATCAACTGTAATGGGTGAGAGAATTTCCTATACGATTCTTAGATAATATATCCAAGGAATCTACGGCCGTAGCCGGTGACGGATTTGGAAAGGGGTTTCCAAATTTAGGAGTCACACTAGAATATTATCCTGAATTAGAAAGTATAGTTATCGAGACAAATTTAGAGTTGCCGATCAATTCACACACCCTAAGTCTTGATCGGGAATATTAGTCGATAGAAGGACCGTATGTACATGGTAATTATATGAGACGAGGTTCACAAGTATCAATTCACATGAAGTTGGGCTTCATGGGCTTGTGGCTAGACATCGACCATGAAGTGTAGGTACTCCTGAGTTAATAGAGGATTTGATTCTAGGAGTGGTCAATTAAAGGGTGTTTAATTGACCGGAGCAATTTATTGTTCATAAATTAAATCACGAGAAATTCGTGGGCCTGCTGCCAATTGATGGTGAACCCAGAGGGTCACACACAATACAATTGGACGGTGACTGTTGAAAGGGATACAAAAGGAATTAATTGATTTAAAGGTAATTAAATCAATTAAATGAATTAAAAGTATTTAATTCAAGTGGGAGATTAATTAATTGGCTGACTTGATTAATTAAATACTTAATTGAGTTGCTAATTAATTATATAAAAGAAATATTGATTTAATTGGATTGGGCATTTAATTAAGTAATTAATTAAATGAAAGGCTTGCAAGACATGGGCCTTTAATTAAAAGCCCATAAGGAGTCTTGCAAAACCTAGGTTAAGAGGGAGTCTATAAATAGGGTTCTACTAGAGCTCAAAAAGCTAACACACCTAGAAGAAAACCCTAGCCTCTCCTCTCAACCCTAGCCGCCCCCTCTCCTTTGCGCCGCCAACCTAGAGCCGCCGCCACTTGCTGCCGTGAGCTGCCCTAGCAACCCGCCGCCGCCTCTCCCTTGTTCCACCGTGTTAGATCTTGCATTGGCAAGTATATCTGCACAGTCCTGCTTCAACAAACCTCCCGAATCCAGTTCTGAGCCTAAGATCTTGAGGTGTTGCCAGAATCCAATTGGTGTGGACTAACTTTGGAGGTGAGACTCTTGGATCACTTATGTGAACCAGATCCAGATCCAGACCCAGTTTTAGAACCAGAGCTGAAGGTTGCCACCACCTAGCCTGTGGTGAGGTATATCGCAAAAACCCCCTTTGTTTAATTACTCTGTGTGTTTTTGTTTATTGCTTGCGTATAATTAATATGGAGAATCTAATATGGGACCTTGGGTGCTTCGAAAAATTTTAAATTCCGCACTTTCGTTGTTCTGACAATCGAGGCAACCCAACCCCTATCCCAACACATTATATGTATTCTCTTTCTTAAAATGATTTTATAAAGTTTTTTGTCTTCTCCTTTGTTGGTCGATCGAATAACACTTAGATGTACTCTTTTCTTTGATAGCCAGATAGAACCTGGATACTTTAAATTGATACTTAGGATAATCAAACACCCCTTTTTTGGGTGAGTAAATAGCGAGTAATCCGATAAGTAATCAAATAATCTTCCTTTGGAGAATTTTTTGACCGAATTCTTTAATTCGAAAAGCTTATCGAAGATATATCATCGATAATAATACTTGTATTAATTATTCGGGTTTTATTGTGGATCGAATATGACGATTCGAGGGTGGATATTTTGATCCGATAACCGGTGCTCAAACAAATATATACTTTTGAATGATTTACAATGCCCATCTCTCTGTAAGTGATGGACTGGTACCGAATAGGCCGACCTTAATTTTTGACAACCTGGTGTTCGAACGCGGCTTCTCGGTCATAATAATGCATTGAGTTTTCCAACCCGGTTTTGTATATTGAATAGCATGCGCAGAAGATCGGATTTTTAGACAATCATCTTTGATTTTGGTGTTGCTCTTTAAATAACGATTCTTCTGGACAAGCTCCCCTTTATGTGTCCGTAAGATTATTTCTCCTCCCAACCAAACAGGTCCTATTTCTCGGGAAATGTAACAGTCAGTACATTTATTGTTTAGATCATAACCGTCCGTGATTTGTTATCTGGATCATTAGTTCTAACCCTTCGCTGTTATAAATAGTTCCGATTTTTTCCGTCACATTCTTCACTTATCACTTAATGCCTCGTCCGATCCTCACAGCTCGAGTTTTCAATTTTTGCAAAATGATCCGTATCCCTTCTGAAATAAAAGAGTTTGAAATTAGGACTAGGACCCTGTTTTTCGATCCTAATTCCTTTGGTGTAGCCTCTTTCGCTTAGAATATCGACATGCAAAATAAATTGCGCCTAGAATACCGGCAGGCAACCTACTCTCTTGGATTTAACTCATCTGAGATGGGTTAGAATTCCGATCTTCTGGCGCTACCTCCGGTCGAGCAGTGGGTTAACCTCGGAGGAGTTCCTTAAATCTCGAGTATAGGCTTCTTCAAGGATTTTCTTGAAGTATAGTTCCTTCGAGATTGCTTGGAGTAATTCCGACGGGGTAACTTCCCGCTGTTCTGGATCGGATCAGGGTGTGAATAATGATTGTGCACGACAATAATTATTTACAGATGAAGATCTAAGATCGGTTAAAAGCCCTGGAGGTGGACTCCGATCCATCTTTTTCCCGTTTTGCAGGATGCTCGAGGATGTGCGACACATGGCGAGTGATTGTAATGAAGAATCATTGCTGATTTCTGCATCTGGAGCGGTCGCAGGAATGCGGATCGAACATGTCTAACTTTTTACTCGTAGAATTTGTAGTAGGATAGGAGCGATTGTACTATTCTCTTTGAGCTCGAATTTTACTATTGTACTTGATACTTCATTTGTATTATGCTCGAAGAATTGGAATAAAACTTTGTTTCCTTGGTACTTTTACTGCGTATCTTTTTTGAACTTTGTTGAATGCTTGCTTGCTCTTCTGGGTCGAATAGTATATAAACTATGTGATCGAACAAAAAATGAACTGAGATGATTGTAAATAACTTGTGTAACCATTTCAAAGTTTCTGAATCCGTCCCTCGGAAAAATAAATTCCGATTGTGAGTGATTCGTGTAATTATTCTGAAATTTAATAAACCGGATATTCGGAAGAAGAAATTCCGATTATGAATAGACTGCAACCTTAAGTCTTCATTAAATTCTATCTATATATCAACCGTTCCTCGGCTTGAAATGCCTTGATTAGATGAATAACGGGAACCTTCGACGAATAACGAATCAACTAAATGGAAAATAAATCCAATAATTTTTTATCGATAAGGTATAGAAGGATGATCTTTCTGAGACCCCTCGATTCAACTGCCGATATTCTTTTTTCGAAAGTTCACTCTACGGGTCTTAGCAATAGCTTTCAATTTCATTCCGATCTAAGGGGCATAGCAACGGCTTTCACCCTTAGTCGTTTTGATGGGTCATAGCAACAGCTTTCACCTGAGGGTCTTAGCAACAACTTTCACCCTTTTCATTTATTTCGATCCAAGGGGCATAGCAACGGCTTTCACCCTTAGTCGTTTTGATCGGTCATAGCAACAGCTTTCACCTGAGGGTCTTAGCAACAGCTTTCACCCTTTTCATTTATTTCGATCTAAGGGGCATAGCAACGACTTTCACCTTTAGTCTTTTTGATCGGTCATAGCAACAGCTTTAACCTGAGGGTCTTAGCAACAGCTTTCACCCTTTTCATTTATTTCAATCTAAGGGGCATAGCAACGACTTTCACCCTTAGTCGTTTTCGAGGGTCGTCAACCATTTTGCTGATCCAAGGGGCATAGCAATAACTTTCACCCTTATTCGAAATTTGATTAATAGACATCAAGATTGGCCATAATAACTTCTCGAACACAATGAATTGATAATATCTCTGGCGAATAAGACTTTCATTGGATAGATAATCCTTTACATTATGAAATAAACGAGGACAGGACGAGATAATAAGATAGTAGATAAGCTAGAAATCGGTGAATAATCTTCGTTCTCCATAATAATGCGTTTCCGAACCATGCTCCTTATTAATTTGAATCTTATAGAAGATAAAATAGAGTTCGGCGGTGATCGGTGATGATAATTTTTTGGTAGGAATCCCTTGGAATGATCACATAAATTCATTATAATGATAAGACTGTCGATATCTTTCCCGAGGTCGGCAGTCCCGTTATATGGTGGTAACTTAGCTGGAGCATCGAACGATGCCATTTTCGACCTCAGATCGGCAAGGGCCGTGTGGCTCGGAGCATTGTCCTAGGGAAGGATCGGCAGAACTTCTGGTTGTTGAGCCGCTCTGGATAGATTATCGGGCTCATTGTTAACTGAATTTTGAACCCCCGCAGCATGGGAAGGTTCTCCTCGGTTATATGTATTCCTCCTCGTAGTAGGCATTTTTTGATCTAACACCCAAATAAGACCCCACGGTGGGCGCCAATTGATCTTGCACTATTTCGTGGTATGATCGATATTAAAGTACCAACGTTGCAAACATAAACAGAACTAAATAAAGAGTGGATCAATAGAGTATATTGCAATCGAAGGTGTGTAGATTACAAGTATCGGGGGTCCTATTGGAGCATTATAGGATGCCGTACAAGCTAGAGTGCGAAATACATATAAAATGGCCTAAACTATCCTTCCGAGTAGCAGCTTCGAATGGAGTGCACCTGGGAAAGCGTGTGTCCTTCATTAATGTTCGTGGTATTTATAGCTGAGAAAAATGAGCTTCCTGGACTGTCCGTACGCATATGTTACGAGGTTCTTAGGCCTGGGCCCATGGTCGGCCTGATTTAACCGAATTTCGTGGGGTAAGATTAAATCAGTAAATAGGTGTGATTGGGGATTATCAATCAATAAGAATTAAAGGGATCTGTTACTTTATTCCGGTTGGATCAATCTCAAGGAAGAACAACTGGATGGAACAATCAGTAATAGAGCTTATCAAAAAATACGATAGTATAGCAAAAGCTCTTTTATTCAATAATCTTAGATTATGTTGTTATGCAGGCGTAAACTTTAGTATCTTGTGTGTGTAATACAATGACTAACTAGGTATTTATATCACAATTAACCTAGCGTTACAAGGAAACATAATTCTAATAGGACTCGGCCCATTGGTCCTTCCTGAGTCCGGATTGTAGCCTGCTCGTTGAGGAGGATCGTAACCTACTGGGTCGATAGATGCTCCCGAATGGTTTTGTCTGGTCGAACCGATTCCATAACCCTTAGTCGATCCGGATATTATAAGAGGTGCGAAATAGCCCCCATCAATACTCCCTCACTTCTTCGAGCGTATATGTAGTAGAAGCTCGTAGAAGTAGAAAGTCAATTTCGACTGTATTTTCTATAAATTGTGCCTCGTTAAAAACCTTACTTAAGAAAAAACCCGGTGGGAAAAAAATCTTAAGTAAGGAAAAGGGTACTACGCTTCATAGATAGTCGTTTTCTTGTTCCAATTATGAACCGCTACGTGTCCCTTCGGGGAAGCGTTTCACTTTTTCCGTTTGGGGGGAATGCGATCAGCCGTGAGAAGTTCGAGACGTCTTTTCACTTTTCCCTATAAATAGGTGACTGTTATATTAGTCATTTTTTACTTTATGCTTCCTTTAATCTCGTGGTCATTTTCTTGATCGGTCGTTTGTCTTTTCAAAACTTCCTCTATCGATTCATATCTTCCGAGAATCCCAAGAATGGCTTCAATGAGAAAATTTTCCTCGTCTCCAAGTGAGAGAGTCCCTCCTAATATCGAGGATGTGCTGCATTCTAATACTTCGAGCGAGCAGGTTGGGGTGTCTGAATTCGTTGTTCCTATTGAGGATACCTTTAAGGTGCAAATTATATCCAACTCAGACGTCGCTGCCAGAGCTAAAAAAGGCAAAGGTACAACTCCTCAAATTTCTGAACCGATTGAGGATCTTCCTTGCACCTATACTGTGGATACTTTCTCTGAGGTCGTGAGCAATTATGCCAAATATTTTCCGGAAGGTTCCGAGATAATTCTCCCTTCTCCTACTGATAGGGTTACATCACCGCCGGAGGGATGTCGAGCCTTTTACACAGCTCATTTTAATAGCGGTCTGCGTCTTCCGTTGTCTGCCCTCTTTCTTGATATTTTGAAAATATTCAGTGTCTCCTTGACTCAATTAGTCCCAAATTCCGTGGCCTTTGTGGTTTGTTTTTCTGTTTTGATGATATCGAAAGGATTTCAGCCCTCCTTTCGTAATTTTACGCAATTATTTCATTTTAACATTTCTAGTTCTTCTAATCGCGGATATTTCTTCTCTAATCAGAAACCTAGTCGCGCAATCTTTGACTCCCCTGTTTCTAGCAACCCTTCCTGGAAATCTCATTTTTTCTTCGTTCGTCCACCATCTGATCTTCGTTTGGCGGATGGCTCGACTACACCCTTTTCGTGGGATCATGATTCCAAATGGGTTTACGGAGGTCGCCTTCCGACCGGTGAACTTATTCCTGACTTTGACCGTGCTTGTTTTTCAGCTCATATGGTAGAAAATTCCCGACATTCTTCAAAAGGAAAAATGGTGTTGTCCAAATCTACCAAAACTGTAGAGAATGTTCCTATCGAGCAGAGAGCATCTCGGAAGAGAAAATTGGAGTTGAGTCATGACTCTGAGGAGAATAGAGAGGAATCTCAGATTCTTCTCAAGAATCCCCTGTTCGTCAGGGGACAGGATCTGGTTATCCCCCCCTTCAGCTTAGGACATCTTTGGGTATACGTGGATGTCGGCCTTGATTGCCATTTCCATTCCTGCGATCAGTGCTTCATATTCTGCTTCATTGTTTGTTACGACAAAGTCCAATGTTATCGCATAATTTATATCCTCTTTATTTTGCCCGGTGAAGTTGATTCCGGCGCCTCCTCCATCTCGGCACGAAGCACCATCAACATGCATTAACCAGGTTTGATTCTCTATGATCAAGATATCGTCGTTAAGGTTGTTCGATAGTTCGGTTGCCTCAGTCGGAGTTTCTAACAGGAAATCAGCTAACACTTGGGCCTTAATCGCAATTCTCGATTTGTACTCGATTTCGAATTGACCGAGTTCGATCGCCCATTTGATCAGTCTTCCGGAGGCTTCTGGCTTTGCTAAGACCTGCCTTAGCGGTTGGTTTGTTAAAACTACGATTTTGTAAGTCAAAAAGTAAGGTCGGAGTTTTCGTGCTGCCATCACTAAGGCCAAAGCGAATTTTTCGATTTCCAAGTAGTTCTTCACTGCCCCTTGTAATAATTTGCTTAAGTAATAGATAGGTTTATGTTCTAAACCTTCTATTTTTACCAGAACTGAACTAATGGCCGCATCGGAGATCGAGATGTAGATATATAATGGTTCCCCTTCGGTCGGTTTGGACAGCAACGGGGATGTCGTCAGATATTCTTTTAGCTGGTCGAAGGCCCGATCGCATTCTTCGGTCCAAACAAAGTTCTTTGCCTTTCGAAGGGTTTGGAAGAAAGGCAAACTTCTGTCAGCCGATTTGGATATGAATCTATTCAATGCTAAGATTTTCCCTACCAAGCTTTGTACTTGGGAGATGGTTTTGGGAGGCTTCATTTCCATTATGGCTCGAATTTTTTCTGGGTTGGCCTCAATTCCTCGTTGATGTACCAAATAGCCCAAGAATTTTCCCGATTTAACACCGAAGGTGCATTTTGCTGGATTTAGTTTCATGCGGTACTTTCTCAATATTCGGAAGCATCGATCAAGATGTATTATGTGATCCATTTCATTCATGCTTTTGACTAGCATGTCGTCTACGTAGACCTCCATTATTTCTCCCATTAATTCTTTGAACATTAGGTTTACTAACTGTTGGATGAAGATGAAGATCAAAGTGCAAGGAAGATAAGTAATTAAGGGAAGGTTTTAATGATTTCCAAAACATCATAATCAGCTAAGTATGGAAAGCTTAGTTCTCTTAGAAGAATTTTGAACAAGTAAAGAAGACATCAGAAGTATTCAAAGTTCAAGGCCCAGAAGACTAGTGATCTCATGCTGAAACAGCAAACAGAAGGGTAGACCATCAGCTGACTCAAATCAGATTAGTTCAGAGTTTGATCAGCAGAGTGCCTATCAGATGGGTTGCTTCAATCAGCAGAGTAGAAGGGATCATGAGACTAGTCCAACGGTAATAAATGCACTTGGAGTAATAAATGCTGTAAGAGAAAGGTAGTAATGGCAAATGATTGAAGAAAACCTCGTATCAGCAGAGTGCATTTAATGCAGCTACAGGAAAGTACAGCAGAAAAGGTACTGTAGCAGGTAGCCGTTCTGATTTCGGGCTAAATCTATGGATTTGAAGATTTGATTTGCTTCAACGGTTTTATTTTCAAATTCAAGTATAAAAGGAGCTGATTTCAATTGAGCGAGGCACACAACAACAATCAGAGATTTCGTTCTTGAAGCTGAATCTTTCTAAGTCTCAAAAGCTTAAACAGCTCACTCGTCTGGTGGAAGTCATCTGTTGACAGAAACCCAGTTGAAGAAAACAGAAAATTACGATCTGAGTGATCTTGTAAAAGCTGAGTGTTGTGAGAAGTTGTGATCCATCTTTGTGAGTGATCAAACTTCAGAGAGTAGAATTTCTTAGTGATTTTCTATTGTGAGCTTATAGCCTTTTCATTAGTTGTCTAGGTATAAGTGGAGAAATATTGTAATATGTGTGATTATAGTATAACCCAGAATCTAAGTGATCTGGAAGAGTGGACTAAAGGATTTTTATCCATATAACCACTATAAAAATTCTTTGTGTTATCTTGCATTTAAGTTTTCTTGCATACTTTAAAGATTGCATATTTAAACACTTTGAATTATCAAAAGAATTTATAAGGAGTTTCAAAACTGGGGATAAAATCCTTTTAAGAACTTAGTTTACTTGTGAAAAACACTTTCAAACAATCCGCTGCAAGTATACTCTTTGGAAAACTATTTTGCTGAAAATCAGCTAAGTATTTGTAAGAAGAGTGGTCAGTCTGCTGTTCAAGATTTGTTCACGATCAGCTCAGTCTGCTTACTGTTCTTCATCAGCTTAGTCTGCTGACAGAAGACTGAAAAGTTTTTAAGTTCAAAAAATTTTAGAGGTCTATTCACCCCCCCCCCCCTCTAGACCTCATCTGACCACTTGGGACCAACAATAACCTTGGGTAAGTGGCCCCGGCGTTCCTTAATCCGAATGGGATAACTATGAAGCAATATACTCATTGCTCGGTTATGAATGCAGTTTTCTCTTGGTCTTGCTCATTCATGTATATTTGATAAAAACCTTGGAAAGCATCCATCATGTTGAAGATTGCAAAGCCAGCGGTTGAGTCGACTAATAAGTCGATCCTTGGGAGCGGATACGGAACGCGCGGGCATAATTTTTTAAGGTCGGTGAAATCGTTGCACATTCTCCATTTGTTATCCTTTTTATCCCCTTTTGCCACTAGAACAACATTACATAGCCATTCCGAGAAGTGTATTTCTCGAATTTGTTTTGCTTTGAGTAGCCTTTCTACTTCTGCTTTGATGATTTTATCTTTTACTGGCCCATGATTTCTCTTCTTTTGTCTAGCAGGTTTTGCCAAAGGGTCTATTTTTAGCGAGTGGTTGATCACTCGAGGGTCAATCCATTCTATGTCGTTTGCACTCCAAGAAAAGACATCCATATTATCTCCGAGAAAGCTGATCAACATTACTTCCCCTTCCTTGCTTAATTCAGTACCTATTCTTGTTGTTTATGATGAGTCGCCTTGTACTAGTATGACGTCTTTATGTTCTGGTGGCTTTAGAGCTAAATCTACCGGTTCTTTTCCCTTTTTATCTATTCGGTCAGTGCTAGGGATATCAACCTCGTTTCTACCGACATCGTCTTCGAGCTTTCTCTTGCTCGGGGTTAATTGTTCAGGGGGGTTTTTCAAAGTTAATGATGTGCTGTAGCAATCCCATGCCATACAATGATCATTCACTATTTCCCCGATACCTGAGTTGGTCGGAAATTTTATCTTTTGATGGTAAGTCGAAACAATGGCTCGGAAAAGGTTGAGGGCAGGTCGCCCTAAGATTGCATTGTAGGCAAAAGGAGTTTCTACTACTAAAAATTTTACCAGCTTCACTGTCCTATATGGTTTCTTCCCGAGTGAGACACTTAAAGTTATTGTTCCACTGGGGACAATTTCGGATCCTCCAAATCCCACTAACGGTGTAGCTACCTTTTGAAATATTATTTGTCCCAAGTTCATCTGGGCTAGGACCTCCCTAGAGATGATATTCGCCGAGCTTCCATTATCGATCAGGATCCTTTTGACGTTGTAGTTTGCTATTTCTAGCGACACCACCATCGAGAAATCGGGGCTATCCTCTTTTGTGTCCCAAACTAGATTTTTGGGTACTTCGCCTTCGTTAAAACAGATCAGCTGGTTGTTTGTTGATTTACTTTTTAGCGTCCATACTTCCTTCGAGTATTTTAAGCGTCCGACTAAGGATCCAGCAGTCCTTCGTCGCTCGTTACGACTATCTCCGCCGGCGGGTCCTCCAGAAATTGTATAGATGGTACCATTGATCTGGTCATGGTTCAACTCCTATGCAGGACCATCATCGGGTGACTTTCGACGGGAATTTCTTCTTTGATTATTATTCCGAGGGCTCCTACTTCTTCCTCTCTTGCGGTTATCTCGCTCTAAATAGTCGTCTAGTTTTCCTTGTTCGATTAGTATTTCCATTTCTCTCCTAAGGTGAAAACAATCTTCAGTGCGGTGCCCATGTGCCCTGTGATATTTGCAGTACAACTCATAGTTTCGGGCACCAGGTCTGGGCTGAGCGATTTTCATCGCTTCCGGGATCCAATTATTCCTTTCTAGTACGGGCAGGATTTCTTCTATCGGAACAGTTAGCCTTGAGTGTTCCACTTGATTAAACATGCTCCTGATTACCGGTTCTGCGGTTCTAGGTCTTTGATAGATGTTAGGTCGTCTGTCCTGATCATTTTTACTGTATTCTAACCGCTGAAAAACGTTGCCTTTTCTAAACGTTCGTTCATAGTCCATGGATCTTTGGGCAGGAATTCTATCTTGACGTTTGGAGCTTGAGGCTTTATTTTTGTTCTTATCTTTAAAGGAGTTCATCTCTTCTTTGGTCATATATTTAGACGCCAAGCTCATGATGTCGGCGAACGTTCTTGGTTGTTTTCGGCTGAGGGCATTTCCGAACTGCCTATTCTTTGTGAGGTCGAAAAGAATAGAGATTATGTAATAGATATTTGGGAATCGATTTTGAGCAATTCTACATTAAATCTTGCCAACCAGTTTCTTAGGGATTCTCCCTCTTGTTGATAGATAGTTCCCAAGTAGCTCATTGGAAGTTTTTGCCTTTTCTGACTGGCAAACTGCTGTGTCAATTTGTTGCATAATTCCCAAAAACTGAATATGGAGTTAGATGGTTGCTTGGCGAACCAATCCAAAGCGAGTCCTCCAACGTGGTCACCATTAATTTAGCGGTGAATTCTGCCGAGTGAGCATATAAGTTCATTATGTTCGTGAAGCTAAAAATATAGTCATCTGGATCGGTGGTTCCATCTTATCTGGGTAGTCCACCGGGAACCTGTCCGGTCAACTGTGCCTCTTTTATTTCTCTGCAGAAGGGAGAGCACGCTGCTAGGCTCTCTTGGAGTTCTGTGGTTCTAGTCCATGGGTTTTGAATGGATCGTAAGCGTTGCCCGAGTCGTTCCTGTACCATCTTTTCGATTTTTCTTTCCGAGAATCGCGTTGTTCTCGGTCGATCTGGGATTGCCTCGCCTACGTCATCCTCAATGGGGATTATGGTATTTTCCTTTGATTGGTTGTGTTGTGTTCTCCTTTGATCCATTTTTCTTCGGAAGTTGTCATTGGAGGGTTTTAAATTGCCTTGTCCGGACTGTGTAGCGAGCGCTGCTCGCTCGCCGGGCTGTCAGCTTGTTGAGAGATTTGATCGTTTTGCCTCGGCGTTCTTTGAGTGGGATTTACCCTACTAGTCCTAACATTTCGAGGAACTTGTTCAAGTACGAGTAGTTCCTCTGGGGAGAGTGATTTAAGGAGCATAGCAATCTGTCGTAATTTCCCCTGAGCGTCTGACAGGGGAACCGGGATCATTGGAGCCGCATGTTCTTCCGGTACCGCGCCAGTAGGGATCCCTTGTGGTTCCACCTGATTCTGATGATGCTCGTTCTGTTGTTGGCTGTCGTTGGATATAGGGGCGTTATTATTGGTATTGCCCTGTGGATCATCAGATGTATTATGCTGGTTGGTTGTGTTACTTCTTGCTCCGTTACGAGCGCTCTTCCTTGGGCGAGCCATATGTCGATCGAATAATTAACCTAGCCCCACGGTGGGCGCCAACTGATTTAACCGAATTTCGTGGGGTAAGATTAAATCAGTAAATAGGTGTGACTGGGGATTCTCAATCAATAAGAATTAAAGGGCTCTGTTACTTTATTCCGGATGGATCAATCTCAAGGAAGAACAACTGGATGGAACAATCAGTAATAGAGATTATCAAAAAATACGATAGTATAGCAAAAGCTCTTTTATTCAATAATCTTAGATTTTGTTGTTATGCAGGCGTAAACTTTAGTATCTTGTGTGTGTGTAATACAATGATTAACTAGGTATTTATATCACAATTAACCTAGCGTTACAAGGAAACATAATTCTAATAGGACTCGGCCCATTGGTCCTTCTTGAGTCCGGATTGTAGCCTGCTCGCTGAGGAGGATCGTATCCTACTAGGTCGATAGATGCTCCCGAATGGTTTTGTCTGGTCGAACCGATTCCATAACCCTTAGTCGATCCGGATATTATAAGAGGTGCGAAATAGCCCCCATCAGTACTCCCTCACTTCTTCGAGCGTATATGTAGTCGAAGATCGTAAAAGTAGAAAGTCAATTTCGACTGTATTTTCTATGAATTGTGCCTCGTTAAAAACCTTACTTAAGAAAAAACCCGGTGGGAAAAAATCTTAAGTAAGGAAAAGAGTACTACGCTTCATAGATAGTCGTTTTCTTGTTCCAATTATGAACCGCTACGTGTCCCTTCGGGGAAGCGTTTCACTTTTTCCGTTTGGCGGGAATGCAATCAGCCGTGAGAAGTTCGAGACGTCTTTTCACTTTTCCTTATAAATAGGTGATTGTTATATTAGTCATTTTTTACTTTATGCTTCCTTTAATCTCGCGGTCATTTTCTTGATCGGTCGTTTGTCTTTTCAAAACTTCCTCTATCGATTCATATCTTCCGAGAATCCCAAGAATGGCTTCAATGAGAAAATTTTCCTCGTCTCCAAGTGAGAGAGTCCCTCCTAATATCGAGGATGTGCTGCATTCTAATCCTTCGAGCGAGCAGGTTGGGGTGTCTGAATTCGTTGTTCCTATTGAGGATACCTTTAAGGTGCAAATTACAGCCCATTTTAATAGCGGTCTGCGTCTTCCGTTGTCTGCCCTCTTTCTTGATATTTTGAAAATATTCAGTGTCTCCTTGACTCAATTAGTCCCAAATTCCGTGGCCTTTGTGGTTTGTTTTTCTGTTTTGATGATCCCTTTTTTGCAGAAAATCTGACTTTGACCGTGCTTGTTTTTCAGCTCATATGGTAGAAAATTCCCGACATTCTTCAAAAGGAAAAATGGTGTTGTCCAAATCTACCAAAACTGTAGAGAATGTTCCTATCGAGCAGAGAGCATCTCGGAAGAGAAAATTGGAGTTGAGTCACGACTCTGAGGAGAATAGAGAGGAATCTCAGATTCTTCTCAAGAATCCCCTGTTCGTCAGGGGACAGGATCTGGTTATCCCCCCCTTCAGCTTAGGACATCTTTGGGTATACGTGGATGTCGCAGCTGGTTGATGCCATATCCCAATGACAACCTGGTGGAGAGGAAGAAGAGTTATTAGGGTCGTTCTGGTAACGATCTTTCTTTACTCGGCGATAATCACCCAAACCCTACTTTGGTCGAAATGATCGAGGATCATTTAGAGGGAAAAAGGGCCGCTGGCTATCCTGAGAATGATTCTTTAGTTCATGATGAGAGCGAAAATGCAGTGGATAAGGCCACTCGTGTTCTTTTGTCCGGCGTTTTTACTCGTGACATGAATAAGCTTCTTCGGAAGGATCCATTGGAGAAATTTCAGCGAGCTTCTCTTTATGCTGAAAAGGTGATATCTTTTTGGTTGTGCTTTATAAGGTAATTTTCTTTGAGGATTACTTTAGTTTGCTAATTCATTTCTTTTTACCCCTTTCCTTCTTTCAGACTAAGGGTGAGTTTGGCCCAGCGGTGGGAGCCCTGAAAAACACTTCTAGACATTCATTATGATTTTTGAAGTGTTTGGCCCCAATTATAGAAATTGCTTTTAGTCAATCGTGATTTTAATGGTGTTTGGCCCTCACTATCATAATCACTTTTGGGATCTCCAGAAGCTAAAAATCAACTTATTTTAGAAGTAACTAAAATGTTACTTTTGCAAAGCTATTATCCAAAAGTAATTATTTTATAATTGAATTTTAACATAATCAATTATTGTTAAAATCCATTTTAGTAAAATTAATTCTCCTATAATTGATTTTCGAATCGCTAGGCCAAACTCACCCTAAGACTTGTTTGGCATCATATGCCTATGAAACTGCTCTCTGGAAACAACAATGTGAGTTTCTGGATGAGAAATATAAAACTTTACTCCATAAGGCTTCTGATTCGGAGGTTGGTCCCTCAACGACTTCTTCCCTTCCGGTCGTAGAGACTCGAACTACAGGGATTGATGACAAGGAGATTATAGACAGGGTTCTAGAGACTTCCCGTGCTCAAGAACAAGCCAATCAATTGGCTAAAAAGTTAGAAGAGTTCCAACTTCAGAGTACTTCTCGAATTAGTGAGTTGGAATCTCAAGTATCAAATCTTCAGGATTCTTTAGAGAAGTATGAGAGTGACATTCCCCTTAGTGGACTTAGGGATCGTTATGGCCGGAATCCTGATGAAAAAGTAATTCACGAATTCCTCAGCTCTCCTGTTCATACAGCGTTGGTATATCAGATGGTCGGTCCGCTCCTAGAAATTACGTTCAAGAAAGCGATTCATCAGTTGGTTGCTTTTGAAATGATAGATGATCGTCGAAAGGAATATTTTAAAGCGGCGCACATTCGGTTGAACCGTTATGGCAAAATATATTCTCCTTCCGAGCTTCCGGATGTTGTTTATCAAAATTTTCCTTTGGCTCATCTTGTTAAAGAATTCGGAAAACCATTGCCGATTCCTCCTTCAGATATTAACGACGAGGTCGATAACAATTTTATCGAGCCATAAGAAGGAGAAGAAGATATTGACACAGTAGAGGAAGGAGACATCGGTAGCGAATAGAAAATTCCGGATAGCGACCAAGCTGTATGATATATTGATCTTGTGAAATAATCTTTGTAACTGTTTACCGTAAGTCTAATTGTAATATTACTTTTTTATCCCTTTGGATAAACGTTGTGTATTCTGACAGTCACGTCCTTTCGTGTTCTCTGTAATAATTCAGACAAGTCATTAACTTTGCCGTAATCATTATGCGTATGTCGTTTCATCTTCTAGTGTCTATTCCAAGGATAGTTTCTGTATTTCGCGCCCTTTCTTTGGGTCTATCGCGTCTTTTCGTATAGTATAAATATAAAAGGTAAAAATTTGACTCGCTATTTACCGCTTTACTCATTTCTTTAATCAGAATACTCTTTCTTCGGCAGGTTGATAAGCTTTCTCGATATTTTAATTTTACTTTTTGAATTCTGATCATGAGTAATCTTTTTGGTAACACATCGAAGCGTCCTTCCCGTGAGAACGCTAAAAATGTTAGACTAAAGAAGTCTCGAATAGAGGGGCCCTCGATGGAACCTCCTCGTTTGTCCTCCGTTAGTAGGTCGGCGACCGATACGACTGTCATCCCGTCGGCGACCGATACTCCTGTCATCTCTTCTGAACCTTTTTCCGTAGTTAGTTCATCTTTTGTACAACCAAATTTTTCTTCTTCTGGCGAAGTAGGAGGTAGGCCTTCCCCTGGTCGGGTGGCTTTTGGTGATATGTCTAACATGGAGCAGACTTTTGATATACCTGTGTCTTCAGGCGTCTCTTCTTTTGAGCATGGTTTCCATGGAAGGGATCCTAATAACCCCGTTCCTTCCACTATTTCTACCGCCCAGCTTGTCGGCGGGCTCCAAAGGGGAGATGCCACGGGGGCCGTTGGTGGAGATTCTTTTTTAGACCCGTCCACGACACAATCTGTCTCCCAAGATTTTTCAGACTTTTTGTTTAATGATACAACTGTTGTTACTACTTCCTTCGAATCCGGCGGGCCTTCTGGAGATCGAATTGGGTCAAGCTCCGGTCGTCAGATCGTTATTTTTGCTTTGGGTAAGGAGACCTCAGTTAGTCCCAACGAGAGGGAATCCCCCCGTCCGTTGGATGACCGTTGCATCCTTGAGCAAGTTAAGGATATCATGCAGTCGGCGACTCCACGCCCTGACGGTGTTCCTTCTATTAGTGAGCTGCCTGGCTCTGTTGAGCCAGATGCTTTGTCCTGGGACCTAGGCCTGAGCACTATTTTGCCTGGTGAGTTGAGGAAGCTTGAGGGTACTTCCAATGTTCGCCTTGTTCAGTCGCTAGTGAAGTTATCCGAGCAGGTAGACACATCTTTGATTATTTTTCCCGCTTTTATTTTGATTGCCTTGTTGTGTAGGGGTTTTCCTTATTCTTTTTCTTTTCTAGGCCAAATATTTTGCACTCCAGTTGGGTGTGCAAAATGATGATATGTGGGTCGGTAAGGAAGCTTATCGACGTCGTTTGGAGTCGGAGACGGCGAAGGCGACAGGGCAGACTCTCCAGCTGCAGCTTGCCAATGATGATCTGAAAAGTTTACAAGAAGAGAAATCTATCTTGGAGAAGGAGAAGAGTGACTTGGTTCAGGCTGCTGCCCTTGCAGAGGAGTCTCGACGGCAGGCCTATGAAGAAGGTTACAATGCCGGTTACCTAAAACGTCGGGAGGAATTAATGGCGTTTGCAGGTAACTTGACTCCTCTGAGGAGTGCTTCTGCTAGGCGGTCTGGTGATAGCAACCCTTCTCACTGACCTGTTCGACTTGGATGTTATCTAGAATTTCTCTTTTTTTTTTTTTTTTTTTTTTTTTTTTTTTTTGTAGTGCCCACCCTTTTGTGTGGCTTTTTGGGCTGAATTTTTGTATAGGGAAATTGAACAATTGAAAACGCTGATCCAGTTTAGTCCCCATTCCTGCCTTGATCAATTTCAATCCTATAGATATATTTCATTATGAATGTTTTGCTGTTATGGATAAGTATAACTTCTTGAAATAATCAGTATAGATTAGTATACTTATCTGAAATTGCTCTTCTGGGAGAATATGCTTTGTTTGATAGAGTAGCTTAGTCTGGCTCGGTCAGTTTTTTAAGTAACTGAATGATATAGTCGTTTGTTGTGCAAATCAAACTCTTAAATCCAGTATGGTCCCTAATTATTGTTCCTAAGTCATGTTGGATATTTTAAAATGTGGACAGCAGGCCATCCCTGTAGATAGCTGATTGAATAATTGTTAAAGGACGCTTAGCTTGTCGTCGACGTTCGACCAGATCCGTATAAATTTTTCCTTTTGTTTAAGGATATCTTATATAAGGACGCTGTCATTTCCTCTGTTGAGCTCTGCTCTTCTTTTAAATTTGCTGAACCTAAAAAAACGTTCTAGATAAACTCCTAAGATCCATGCTTCTCTGTAGTGATTGTGAGTTCCTCGTTCCTCGAATAAAGCAACCAGTGTATCGATGTATTATTTCTTTGATATGGGAGGAATTGGAAAATGTAGAATTATTAGCCAAATCTAGCTTGTTCAGACCCCCTTCAGCAATTCTTTGGAATGTTAGGCAATGACTTTTTTGTAATCTTGAGCAATGACGACTATTCTCCTGATTTCCATGTCAGATTTCTTGGATTCCAACTGAGGTCTAAACATGGTTAGGTAATAATTATTTTATGTGACATATGAGGCAGTTACGGCCTCGTAGGTCGGAGTATGAAATCCTTTATTCCTTTAGTCGAGCTAACATCTTGATGTAACATACGGGATCTTTTGGCTTTTATCAAGTGACTAGCAAATGTGAGCGTATAAGCCTTTCTGATTTGGAGCTCTATATTTATTGTGCATTGACCGCTTCGATCTTCTTTTTTTTTTTTTTATCACTGATTCGTTGAGTCGATCAGAGAGGTGTCGTTCCAACTTATTTGCATTAATTACTGGAAGTCAAAAGGTCGCATTTCCGTCCCTTGATCAAATCTCTATTCAACCGTAGGATCACTTTCAGATCTATCCATATAAATAGGGAGGTGGTTTGCATATTTCATTTGTAATTCTCAAAAAGGATGGAGATCTTAGCTTCCTTAAATTTTACATTGCCTTCTGATCCCATAATTTTCAAAAAGTCTCATTATCGTGATTCATATTATAACAACTTAAATTTCTTATGTCTTGTACTGACGGGTCCCATGGAAGCCCTACCTTGTACCGACGGGTCCCATGAGGCCTCGAACTTTGTATTTACGGGTTCGAGGTCCGTGGTTTCCTGTTTGCACATGGAGGGTTCATATTTACCAGGCACCGCCGCTCTTGGATGTTACCTCCGGAGTGATAGACCACCGGGGTGTGCTGGTAAATATTAATGTTCACTACCGCCCCGAAGAGATGCTGCTTTAGAGTAAAATGTTTTAACTTTAAAGTGAAAGCAGTATCTCGCTGTGGGTGAATGAGTATTGCCAGCTATCTGGCTGGTAATGCTCATTTCGTCTGGAAGAACATTTGATCTTCAGAGCCTGGCCATCGAACCAAAGAAGTCGACCATCTTGAGCAGCATGCTTCTTAGGTGGTTAGTTATAATCCTCAAGGCACTAGGGAGGATATCGATGTTTCCGTGGACATTGTCGTGAAGATCACTGATCTATAGTGTAGGATCATTTTTTCTAAACATTTGTAACGATGTAGTATCTAGTCCTTTGTCATCTGATCAGAGCTTTTTGTATGTAATTTATTGCTCGTTCCCTGAAGAGGAATGAATAGAACTTTATTATTATTTCTTGTATACTTCTTTTTGTTGATATCGTCTTAATCTTGTTTATTATTATCACCGAGGAGCGTTCATTGAACGGATCAATTTATACTCAACTCAATGTATTGTTTAGATCGAGGAGCGTTTATTGAGCGAATCAATTTATACTCAACTCAATGTATTGTTTAGATCGAGGAGCGTTTATTGAGCGAATCAATTTATACTCAATTCTTCTTTATTTAGACTTGGGTTTTTATACCAGAAGCCTTTTTAATCGTTGAAAATCGAGCGAGGAGCGTTTATTGAGCGAATCAATGTATACTCAACTCTTTTTTGTTTAGACTTAGGTTTTTATACCAAAAGTCATTTTAATCGTTAAATGTAGATCGAGGAGTGTGTATTGAGCGGATCAATGTATACTCCACTCTTTTTTGTTTAGACTTAGGTTTTTATACCAAAAGTCCTTTTAATCGTTAAATGTAGATCGAGGAGCATGTATTGAGCGGATCAATGTATACTCAACTCTTTTTTGTTTAGACTTAGGTTTTTATACCAAAAGTCCTTTTAATCGTTAAATGTAGATCGAGGAGCGTGTATTGAGCGGATCAATGTATACTCGACTCTTTTAGTTGCTAGATCGAGGAGTGTTTATTGAGCGAATCAATTTTACTCAACTCGTTTTGGTCGTCATTGGATGTAGATCGAGGAGCGTTTATTGAGCGGATCAATGTATACTCGACTATTTTATTTTAGACTTAGGTTTTTATACCAAAAGTCCTTTTAATCGTTAAATGTAGATCGAGGAGCGTGTATTGAGCGGATCAATGTATACTCGACTCTTTTAGTTGCTAGATCGAGGAGTGTTTACTGAGCGAATCAATTTTACTCCACTCATTTTGGTCGTCATTGGATGTAGATCGAGGAGCGTTTATTGAGCGGATCAATGTATACTCGATCTTTTAGTTTGTTTGGTCGAGGAGTTTTGATTTAACCGTTTTTCGTCGGGTTAATTTAATATCAGTGAATTTGTGATATCGGGGGTTTGGATTTTGAATTATTCAGTATATTGGGTTCTGTTACTTTATTCTGGATGGATCGTTTACAAAGAAAAGCAATAATCAAAGGCAAGAAGTAAAACCATTAACGAAATTAAGAACGCAATGATATGGAGGTAAAGTTCTGCAACAATAATGGATATTATTGAGTTCTATTGTTATCAATGTATTCTTGTGTAATCTCAGAATTAAGAGAATTCGTAGTTGTCTTATACAACGAATAACTAGGTATTTATATTATGCTAAACCTAGTATTACAAGGAATCATAGTCCTAGTTGGACTCGGCCCAACCTATCCTTCCTGGGTCCGGAGTGTAATCTTTACTCGGAGCGAGCGGCATCAGGCTGGGTCAGTAAGAAGATCCCGATCCTTTGTAATTGGTCGAACCGGTCTTATAATCTCTGTTCGATCTGATCAGTATGTAGGGTGCGAAATAGCCCCCATCAGTACTCCCTCACTTCTTCGAGCGTATAGATAATAGGAGCTCGTAGAAGTAGATAAATCTGATCGACTGTTTCTTTTCTATGAACGGAGCCTCGTTAAAAACCTTACTTAAGAAAAAACCCAGTGGGAAAAAATCTTAAGTAAGGAAAAGAGTGCTACGTATCATAGATAGTCGTTTCTTCTGTCTAATCGTGGATCGCCACGCGTCTATTCAGGAGGCTTTTTGTATCCTTCCGTTTTTGGCGGGAATTTGAGTAGCTGTGATAAGTTCGAAACGTCTTTTCTCATTTCCTTATAAATAGGTGACTTTCGAGTTTGCCATTTCTCTTTTATATTTGCTTTTAGATCGCAGTCATTTTCTAGTTTGGTCGTTCGTCGTATAAAATTTTCCTTTCATCGACCTTCTTCTTCCGAGAACTAGAATATAGATGGCTTCCGTTAGAAGATCTTCTTCTTCTCCTAGAGAGATCATTGCCCCCGATAACGAGGAGGAGTTACATTCTAATCCTCTGGGTGAACAGACTACGGTATCTGACCTTGTTATCCCTGTAGAAGATACTTACAAGGTACGAATCCTTTCCGATGCGGATGTAGCCGCCCGAGCCAAAAAGGGCAAAGGTACTGTTCCTCAGATTTCTGAACCAATTGAGGATGTAGCTTGCGCATATACAGAGGAAACGTTCCCTGAAGTCGTGAATAACTATACCAAATATTTTCCGGAAGGTTCTGAAATGATTCTACCATCCCCTACTGATAGGGTCACTTCTCCACCGGAGGGATGTCGAGCCTTTTACACGGCTCACTTTAATAGCGGACTGCGTCTTCCTTTGTCTCCCCTTTTTCTGGAAGTTCTAAAAACTTTCAGCGTGTGCTTGACACAACTGGTTCCAAATTCTGTTGCTTTTGTGGTTTGTTTTTCCGTTCTGATGATTGCAAAGGGATTTAAACCTTCTTTCCGTAATTTTACGCAACTTTTTCGTTTTAATATTTCTAGTTCTTCAAACCGTGGATACTTCTTCGCTAGTCAGCGGCCCAGCCGAGCAATCTTTGATGCTCCGGTTTCTAGTAATCCTTCTTGGAAATCTCATTTCTTCTTTGTTCGTCCTCCGCCTAATCTCCGTTTGGCGGATGGTTCGATCACGCCTTTCTCGTGGGATCATGGTTCCAGGTGGATTCCCGGAGGTCGCTCACCGACTGGTGAACTTGTTCCTGACGATGTACAGTTTATCACTGAGACTCCCGAGATGCGTACAAACAAATATCAAAGCGCTCTTCTGATTGGGGAATCTTTTCTTCGTAAAGCGGGGTTAAGCGTCCATAATTTTCCCATCAGTTCATCATCTGAGCCTCTAGGTTAGCATTTTATTTGATCTTTAGTATTGTCACTATACTTTTTATATGGAGAAACTAACTTTATTTTGTTTCTTTCTCAGCTCATATGGTAGAAAGCTCCCGACACTCTTCGAAGGGAAAAATGGTGCTGTCGAAATCTTCCAAGTCAGTGGAGAATAATCCTATCGAGCAGAGGGCGTCTCGAAAGAGGAAATTGGAATTGGGTCACGAATCCGAGGAGAATAGAGAGGAATCTCCGGATTCTCCACGCGAGTCCCCTATTCGTCAGGGCATGGGATCCGGTTATCCTCCGCTTCATCTTAGAACATCTTTGGGTATTCGAGGATGTCGTAGCTGGTCGATGCCTCATCCCACTAATAATCCAGTTGATAGAAAGAGGAGTTACTATGGACGTTCTGGTGACGACCTTTCTTTACTCGGGGATAAACATCCAAATCCTACTCTGGTCGAAATGATCGAGGATCATTTAGAGGGAAGGAGGGCCGCTGGTTATTCCGAGAAGGATTCTCTTATTCATGATAATAACGAGAATGCGGTCGATAAGGCGACCCGTATTCTTTTATCTGGCGTTCATACTCGCGATCTTAATAAGCTTCTTCATAAGGATCCTTTGGAGAAATTCCAGCGAGCTTCTCTCTATGCTGAAAAGGTGAGATCCTTTTTCTTTCTATTATTTTGATGAAGTGATCTTTTAAGATTTTCTCAATTTGCTAACTTGTTTCTTTCTGACCCTTTCGTTATTTCAGGTCAACACCTGTCTGACATCATACGCCTATGAAAATTCTCTTTGGAAACAACAGTGCGATTTCCTTGAAGAAAAGTATAAAGCTTTACTTCACAAGTCTTCTGGTTCAGAAGTTGGTCCCTCAACATCTTCCTCTATTCCTGTCGTAGAGACTCGTGCTGCCGGGACCGAAGACCAAGAAATGCTAGATAGAGCGATAGAGGTTTCTCGCGCTCAGGAACAAACCAATCAAATGGCAAGAAAATTAGAAGAATTGCAGTTGCAGAGCACGACTCGGATTAGTGAGCTTGAATCTCAAGTGTCAAGCCTTGAAGCTTCTTTAGAGGACTATGAAAACGACGTCCCACTTAGGCAAAGAGATCGATATGTTAGGAAATCCGACGAACAAGTAGTTCGAGAATTCCTCAACTCTCCTGTTCATATGGCGTTGGTGTACCGGATGGTCGGTCCTCTTCTTGAGAATACCTTTAAAAAAATCGATTCATCAACTGGTCGCTTTGGAGATGATCGAGGATCGTCGGAAGGAGTATTTTAAGGCAGCTCATATCCGGTTGAACCGTTTATGGCGAGCTTTATTCTTCTTCTGAGGTTCCAGATGTCGAATATCAAGGTTTTCCTCTGGCTCATCTTGTCGAGGAATTTGGAAATCCATTGCCGATTCCTCCTTCTGATGTTAACGATGAGCTCGATAATACTTTCATCGATCCAGTAGATGAAGAAGAAGACGAAGACGATATAGGCATGACTGAGGTCGTCAATAGTGAGCAGAAGATTTCGGATAGCGACCAGGCTTCTTAAAGTAGTGATTTATTTTTGAAATAATCTTTGTAATTATCCGCTTGTAGGTTAAATTGTAGCTTAGCTTTCCCTACTTTGTACACTAAACGTTTCTTATTCAGACAGTCGTGTCCTTTCACATTCGCTGTAATGATTCAGACAAGTCATTTAATTTGCCGTAATCATTATGTATGTGTCTTTTCAAATTCTAGCGTTTGCTCCAAGGTCAGTTTTCCTGTTTCGCGCCCTTTCTTCGGGTTAGTCGCGTCTTTTCGTGCAGTATAAATACGAGAGGTAAAATTTGACTTGTCTTTTTTACTGCTATACTCCTCTCTTAACATAATACTCTTTCTTGAGCTAGTCGATAAACTTCCTCGATATTAATTTATATTTTTCCGTAATCCGATCATGAGTAACCTTTTCGGTAATACTTCGAAGCGACCTTCTCGTGAGGGCGCTAGGGATAATAGATCGAAGAAATTTCGAAGAGAAGGGCCTTCGATGGAGCCTCCTCGTTCGTCCTCAGTTAGTAGCTCGATGATCGATACTCCTATTACCACGTCCCAACCTTTATCAGAAGTTAGTTCGTCGCTCCTCCAACCAAACTTTTCTTCTACCCCCGCGGGAGGTAATAGGTCTTCCCCAGGTCGATTAGCTTTCGGAGATCCATCCAACATGGAACCGGTTTACGACATACCTGTTTCTTCAGGTTTTTCTTCTTACGAGTATGGATCTCATGGAGGGGATTTTGTTAGTTCCCTTCCTTTTTCTACTTCTACTGCCCTGCTAGTTAGTGAAGGGCAAGTCGGTGATGGTTTTTCTGTCAATCCTTCCATAACGCAGTCTATTTCGCAATATGGTCCTGAATATCTATTTCATGATACCACTGTAACGACTGCTTCTTTTGAGTCTGGGGGACCTTCTGGGGGTCGATCTGGGTCGAGGTCAGGTCGTCGGACCGTTATATCTGCTTCCGGCAAAGAGACCTCTGTTAGTCCCAACGAGCGGGATTCCCCTCGTCCGTTAGATGATCGCTGTGTGCTTATGCAGGTTAATGACATTCTTTTGTCGGAGACTCCACGTTCCGACGGTGTCCCTTTGACAAGCGAGCTGCCTGGTTCTGTTGAACCTGATGCTTTGTCTTGGGACTTAGGTATGAGTACTATTTTGCCCGGCGAATTGAGGAAGCTCGAAGGTACTTCCAATGTTCGCCTTGTTCAATCTTTGGTGAAGATATGTGAGCAGGTAGACATTTTTGTTCTTTGTTTTGAATTCTTTGTTGTACAGTGGTTTTTCTTACTCTTTCTGTTTTTAGGGCAAGTATTTTGCACTCCAGCTGGGTGTGCAAAATGATGAACTGTGGAATAGTCGGAGAGCTCTTCAAGGTCAGCTGGAGTCGGAGAAAGCTAAAACCAGGGGTTTGGAGCTGCAGCTGCAACTTGCTAAAGATGATCTCCAAAAGTTAGAGGCTGACAAAGTTATTCTTGAGAAAGAGAAAGGCGACCTAGTTCAGGCTGCCGCGTCGGCAGAGGGATCTCGTCAACAGGCATATGATGATGGTTATGATGCCGGTTATCTTAAGCGCCAGGAGGAGTTGATGGCGTTTGCTGGTAACCTAACTCCTCGGAGGCCTGTTTCTGCTGGTCGCCCCTCTGGCGATTCTTCTCAATGATCTTTATTCGATCTGGCAGACCTTGGACTGTCTCTTTTTTTTTTTTTTTTTTTTTTTTTTTTTTTTTTTTTTTTTTTTTTTTTGTCGCCCAACATTTGCGCATTCGTTTGGGCTGAAATTTTGTAATGGGAGAAGTACTAAAATGGAAATATTATGATCTCTTCTGTAGGCAGATTCTTGCCTTGATTCTAATGATATATCTTTTTCATATATGTAATTGCTACGCACAAATATACCATCATGTAGTAATTGACAAAGATTAGTTTTACTTATCTGAATTTTTATTTCTGCGGAGAGATTTGAGTATGGAGAAAGTAAGCTTGATCTTGCTTTGGTCGCTTGTAAGATAACTGAACGGTATAATATTTGCTTCGCATATTTAATCTTTGTTGATCGATCCAGCCGATCGTCGTTGTGTAAACCCTTAGCTGTCTGGTCGATGCTCGATTCATGCCTTATAAATTTGTCCTTATATGACATATATCTTATATAAGGAGGTTATTGTTCCTCCCGTTGAATTTCAGTTCTTCTTTTCCTCAGAGAAAAATTTTCCTTTAGGTGCTTTTCACCTATCCATGTCTTCCATTATTAGCTTTTCAACTATACATATCCCTAGCCAGTATATCATACTCTTGATATGGGAGGAATTGGAAAATGTAACAGTCCTGGCCAGATCTGACCCGTTCAGACCTCCTTCAGCAATTCTTTGGAAAATTAGGCAGTGACGGCCTTATAGTTTCGAATAGGGAGGGCTATTCTCCTGATTTCGATGTCAGATTTCTTGGATTCTAAATGGAATTCTTGTATAGCCAACTTAGTAGTCCCCCTATGATGTATGAGGCAGTTACGACCCCCATATGGTGGAGGCTCTGGTCGTTTTTAAGCAATTATCCTCTTTCAACGGTCCAACTTTGCATGCCTTCGTTGAGGAGTTCTTAATATTTTCTATTAGGCGACCCTCATATATGATCGTGCAGATCGTTTTGGTCTTTGAACTTCTTTAAGTTTTCTTGGATTATTTTGTTGATCGCTTCGATCTGTAGATTTGTTTGTCGTCGATCAGTTGAGTCGATCAGACGGGCGCCGTTCCAACTTACTTACATTTAATTCGGGAAGTCAAAGGGTCGCGGTCTCATCCCTTGATTAAACTCCTATCGTCCGTAGGATCATTCTCACGGGCGCCTATAAATAAGTAGGCAGTTTCCTTATTTTCCATTCATAACAATGGGTATCTCGGTTTCCTTAGATTTCATTTTGCCTTCAGATCCCATAATGTTCAAGAAGTCACATTATCGTGATTTGTTCGTTCGCAGTAAAGAAATTGTCCCCAGTCTTGTATTGACGGGTCCCATGTCAGCCCTTCCTTGTATCGACGGATCCCATGAGATCTCTGCCTTAGTCTTCATCACATTAGAGGTCCGTGGTTTCCGTCTGCACATGGAGGGTTCGTACCTTGCCGGCCATCCTCGTCCTTGGAGGTTACTTCCGGATTGATAGACCACCGGGGTGGCCGGTAAAGTTACCGTTTCACGGCGGTCCTGAAGAGATGCTGCTTCAGAGTAAAATGTTTTATAGATAATGTAAAAGCAGTATCTTTTGTGGGTGAATTGAGTACTGCTGGTTATCTGGTTGGTAATGCTCATTTCACCTGGAGGAACATACCGATCTTCAGAGCCTGGCCATCGAACCAAAGAAGTCGACCATCCTGAGCAGCATGCTTCTTAGGTGGTTTATTATGATCGATGAGGTACTAGGGAGGAGATTGGTGTTTCCGTGGACATTGTCGTGAAGATAGTCGATCCCGTAGGATCAATTTAACTAGATCATTGTAACGATCTTTAGATAGCAAGCAGATTTTTGTAACGTAGAATATTTGTATGTAATTGATTTGATGAATAAAATATTATTTATTTCTTGCATTTTCTTCGTCGTTTGATAATTTTATTTACGAGGAGTAATTTCCGAGCAGATGAATTCATACTTGATTTACCTTTCAAAACTTTAGGAGTATCAGCGGATCTTATTTAGATCGTTAGGAGTAGATCGAGGAGTTTTTATTGAGCGTATCAATGTGTACTCAATCTTGCTATAATTTAGACTTAGGATTTCATAACAAAATCCTTCTTTGTCGTTGTAATTAATCGAGGAGTTTTTATTGAGCGGATCAATATTTACTCAACTCGTTTTGTTTAGACTTAGGTTTTTAACCCAAAAATCTCTTTGATCGTTGAACATATATCGAGGAGTTTTTATCGAGCGGATCGATGTTTACTCAACTCGTTTTGTTTAGACTTAGGTTTTTAGTACCTGAAGTCTTTTAATCATTATAGATATATCGAGGAGTTTTTATCGAGCGGATCGATGTTTACTCAACTCGTTTTGTTTGGACTTAGGTTTTAATACCTGAAGTCTTTTAATCATCATAGATATATCGAGGAGTTTTTATCGAGCGGATCGATGTTTACTCAACTCGTTTTGTTCAGACTTAGGTTTTTAATACCTGAAGTCTTTTAATCATTATAGATATATCGAGGAGTTTTTATCGAGCGGATCGATGTTTACTCAACTCGTTTTGTTCAGACTTAGGTTTTTAATACCTGAAGTCTTTTAATCATTATAGATATATCGAGGAGTTTTTATCGAGCGGATCGATGTTTACTCAACTCGTTTTGTTCAGACTTAGGTTTTTAATACCTGAAGTCTTTTAATCATTATAGATATATCGAGGAGTTTTTATCGAGCGGATCGATGTTTACTCAACTCGTTTTGTTTAGACTTAGGTTTTTAGTACCTGAAGTCTTTTAATCATTATAGATATATCGAGGAGTTTTTATCGAGCGGATCGATGTTTACTCAACTCGTTTTGTTTGGACTTAGGTTTTAATACCTGAAGTCTTTTAATCATCATAGATATATCGAGGAGTTTTTATCGAGCGGATCGATGTTTACTCAACTCGTTTTGTTCAGACTTAGGTTTTTAATACCTGAAGTCTTTTTCGTTAATAAAATTGAACGAGGAGTTTTTATTGAGCGGATCAATGTATACTCGACTCGTTTTAATTTAGACTTAGGTTTTTCGTACCAAAAGTCTTTTTGATCGTTGAATATATTTGTCGAGGAGTTTTTATCGAGCGGATCGATGTTTACTCAACTCGTTTTTGTCGTCGGGATGAGGAGTGTTTATTGAGCGGATCAATGTATACTCGACTCATTTATAATTCAGACTTAGGTTTATCACCAAAAAGTCTTTGTTGCTGTTGATATAGATCGAGGAGTGTTTATTGAGCGGATCAATGTATACTCGACTCGTTTCGTTCTAATATTTATCAATATGCTAGTGTAATTCCACAGAGCGTTAATCGAAATAATCGATGTATAGAAAATGCTAAAATTTTTACTATTTGAACTCTAGGCTAGGGCCTTCGTTACAAGGATTAAAACTTGATAAAGTAAAAATAAAACAATGCAGTATAATCTGCTAAAATTTATTTACCATAGTATTTCCTAAGGTTGACTGCGTTCCAGGTTCTTGGTAAGGCTGTCCCATCCATGTGTGCAATTTTGTATGAACCTTTCTTTCCTACGCCAATGACGATGTAAGGTCCATCCCAATTTTGTTGTAACTTTCCCACATGCTTGGATACTTCTACCTTTTTCAAAACCAAGTCTCCTTCTTTGAAGGTTCGGACGCGTACTTTTTGATTGTATGCTTTCTCCATATTTGCCTTAGTGGTTTGTAGGCGTACAGCAGCTTTATCTCTTAAGGCTTCTGTTAAATCAACGTCATTTTCCCTCGCCTTTTCATTTTCTTCTTTATTGAACATCTCTATTCTTGGAGTTGGAATTAAAGTTTCCACAGGGATAACAGCTTCCGACCCATACATCAAGCTGAATGGGGTTTCCCCAGTTGAATTTCTTACCGTAGTTCGATTAGCCCACAAAACTCCTGGTAGCTCATCGAGCCATTTTCCTTTGGCGGCTCCTAACCTTTTTTCCAAAGATTTTATTATCTCTCGGTTTGCTACTTCAGTTTGTCCATTTGCTCGAGGATGTCCTACCGAGGTAAAATTTTGTTGAATTCCGAGTCTTGTACACCATTCTATTATCTGTTTTCCCGCGAATTGAGTTCCATTATCGGAGATAAGGACCCTTGGGATGCCGAATCGACATACTATGAATTTCCAGAGGAAGTTAATAACTTGGAATTGGGTTATTCGTGCGAGGGCGACGCATTCTATCCATTTGCTAAAGTATTCTACAGCGACCAGGACATAGGATTTCTTTGATCTAGCTGTTGGGAAAGGTCCCACGATGTCCATTCCCCATTGATCGAATGGCCAACAAATCGGGATAGGGTGCATATTTTCTGCTGGTCGATGGCATATGTTAGCATGAATCTGGCAGTGATGACATTCTTGGACATATTGAGCGGCATCTTTATTGATGGTTGGCCAATAGTAACCTGTTCTGAGACATTTTAAGGCCAATGCCCTCGATCCACTGTGATTTCCTGCGTCTCCTTCATGTATTTCTCGCAGTATATCCATGGTTTGTGATTCAGGGATGCATCTCAGGAGAATTCCCGATACTGATCGTCTGTAGAGTTTTCCTTCTATAAGTGTATACTTTGGGGCTCGATATTTTATTTTCCGAGCTTCATTCTGATCAGATGGTAGTTTTCCATCTTGAAGATAGTCTTTCATTGGGTTCATCCAGTTTTCTTCGGCTTCTTCGATTTCCATTATATCGATTATCGGTATTTCATCGATATCGATTGCTGGTGTATTAGATATCAACCAGTTAATCACCCGTTCGGTCTTTCCGTCATGGGATCCTGTGAATTTTGATAGCTGATCGGCCCATTTATTTTCCGAACGTGGGATGTTCTGGATACTGAAGCTTTCAAATTTCCCAGCTAGAGATTTCACTTTGGCGAGGTATTTGATCATATTGAACTCTTTAGCCTCGTATAGGCCTTCTATTTGTCTTTGTACTAGTTCCGAATCAGTTAGTACCTTAAGACTCTTTATGTTGGCTTTTATCGCCATCTCCATTCCTGCGATTAACGCTTCATATTCGGCTTCATTGTTTGTTACGACGAAGTCCAATGTTATCGCGTAATTCAAATCTTCCTTATTTGGTCCAGTGAAGTTAATTCCGGCGCCTCCCCCTTCTCGGTATGAAGCACCGTCGACATGCATTAACCAAGTTTGATCCTCGATCATCAAAACATCGTTGTTGTGGCATCTCGACGATTCAGTGGCCTGCGTCGGTGTTTCTAGTATAAAATCGGCCAACACCTGGGCCTTGATGGCAATCCTCGGTTTGTAGTCTACCTCTAACTGGCTGAGTTCGATGGCCCATTTGATTAGTCGTCCGGAGGCTTCTGGTTTTGCTAGGATTTGTCTTAACGGTTGATTCGTCAAAACGATGATTTTGTAGGTTAAGAAGTAGGGTCGGAGTTTTCGTGCAGCCACTACTAAGGCCAGCGTGAATTTTTCTATTTCCAAGTAATTCTTCTCCGCCCCTTGTAATAACTTGCTGAGATAATAGACAGGCTTATGCTCTGAACCCTCTATCTTAATTAGGACTGAGCTAACGGCCGTATCGGAGATGGAGATGTATAAGTACAATGGTTCCCCTTCTGTCGGTTTGGCCAACATCGGAGGGGATGTTAAATATTCTTTGAGTTGTTCGAAAGCTCGTTCACATTCTTCGGTCCAAACGAAGTTTTTCGCTTTTCGAAGTGTTTGGAAAAAGGGCAAGCTTCTATCCGCCGATTTAGATATAAATCTATTCAACGCTACGATTTTCCCAACCAAGCTTTGCACTTGAGAGATGGTCTTGGGAGGTTTCATTTCAGTTATGGCTCGAATTTTTTCTGGGTTGGCTTCTATTCCTCGCTGGTGTACCAAATATCCCAAAAATTTTCCTGACTTAACACCGAAGGTGCATTTTGCGGGGTTCAACTTCATACGATATTTTCTTAAGATTTGGAAACATCGATCTAGATGTTTTACGTGATCTGCTTCATTCATACTTTTAACTAACATGTCGTCTACATAGACCTCCATTATTTCTCCGATTAACTCCCTGAACATTAGGTTTACCAATCTTTGGTATGTAGCCCCAGCGTTCCTTAATCCGAACGGCATTACTATAAAGCAGTATACTCCCTGTTCGGTTATGAATGCGGTCTTCTCTTGGTCGCGCTCGTCCATGTATATTTGGTAAAAGCCTTGGAAGGCGTCCATCATGCTGAACAGCGCAAAGCCAGCAGTCGAGTCGACCAATAAGTCGATTCTTGGGAGGGGGTAAGGGTCGCGTGGACATAACTTGTTAAGGTCGGTGAAATCATTACACATCCTCCATTTGTTGTCCTTTTTATCCCCCTTTGCTACTAGTACAACATTACATAGCCACTCCGAGAAATGTATTTCTCGGATTTGTTTTGCTTCCATCAGTCTTTCAACTTCGGCTTTAATGATTTTATCTTTCACTGGTCCATGATTTCTTTTCTTCTGTCTGGCGGGTTTCGCCGAAGGGTCAATTTTTAGGGTATGCTTGATTACTCGAGGATCGATCCCTTCGATGTCATTTGCACTCCAAGCGAAAACGTCCACGTTATTTCTTAGAAATTCGATTAACATTACTTCTCCTTCTTTGCTCAATTCTGTACCAATTCTTGTCCTTTTGGACGAGTCGCCTTCTACTAGAATTATATCTTTATGTTCTGGGGGTTGCAAGGATAAATCTAGTGGTTCTTTCCCCTTTTTATCTAATCGATCAGTAATAGGAATTTCGTCCTCATTTCTAATTGGATCGTCTTCGATCTTTCTCTTGCTCGGAGTAATAGGGTTAGGATGTTCTCTCAAGGTCAGCGACGTGCTGTAGCAATCCCACGCCATACAGTGGTCATTCGTTATTTCTCCAATGCCGCTATCGGTCGGAAATTTTATTTTCTGGTGATAGGTAGAGACCACAGCTCGAAAAAGGTTAAGGGCTGGTCGCCCTAATATAGCGTTATAAGCGAAGGGTGTTTCTACCACTAGGAATTTTACCAGCTTCACTGTTCGAAGTGGCTTCTTTCCGAGCGATACACTCAAAGATATTGTTCCGCTGGGGATGATCTCGGACCCTCCAAAGCCTACTAACGGTGTGGCTACCTTTTGTAGGTTTATTTGTCCGAGGTTCATTTGTGCTAAAACCTCCCTGGAGATGATATTTGCTGAGCTTCCATTATCGATTAGGATTCTTTTCACATTGTAATTCGCTATTTCTAACGACACTACCATAGGGAAATCTGGGTTATCTTCTTTCGTATCCCAAGTAATGTTTTTAGGTACTTCGCCTTCGTTAAAGCTAATCGGCTCGTGATTTGTTGGCCTATTTTCTAACGTCCATATTTCATTTGGATATTTAGAACTTGCAATTAAGGATCTGGCCATTCTTCGTCGAGCATTGCGACTATCTCCACCCGCAGGCCCCCCGGATATAGTGTGGATAGTTCCATTGATCTGGTCGTGATTCAACTCCTGAGTAGGTCGATGTTCTGGTGACCTTCGATGAGAACTTCTCCTTTGAGTTCCGTTCCGGGGGCTTCTGCTTCTTTCCCTTTTGCGATTATCTCGTTCTATGTATTCGTCTAGTTTTCCTTGCTCGATCAGTTTTTCAACTTCTCTCTTAAGGTGAAAACAATTTTCCGTTCGATGCCCATGTGCCCTATGGTACTTACAGTATTGATCATAGTTTCTAGACCCTGGTCTGGGCTGAGCGATTTTCCTCGCCTCAGGAATCCAATTATTCCTTTCTAGAACTTCCAAGATTTCTTCGATTGGAGCATTTAATCTTGGGTGTTCTACTTGATTCACTCTGCTTCTGATTGGTGGTTCAGGGTTTCTTGGTCTTTGGTAGAAATTAGGTTGCCTTTCTCGGTCGGCTCCGCTGTATTCCAGTCGCTGGAAAACGTTACCTCTCTTGGAAGATCGCTCGTAATCCAAGGATCTTTGGGCGGGAATCCTATCATGCCGCTTAGACCCTGTAGCCGTAACTTTGTTTTTGTTTTTATCCTTAAAGGAATTCATCTCTTCTTGAGTCATATACTTAGATGCTAGGCTCATGATGTCGGCGAACGTTCTTGGTTGTTTTCGGCTGAGGGCGTTTCCAAACTGCCTGTTTTTAGTGAGGTCGAAGAGGATAGAAATTATGTAATCGATATTCGGAGAGTCGATTTTGAGTAACTCTACGTTGAATCTTGCCAACCAATTTCTTAGGGATTCCCCCTCTTGTTGGTATATTGTTCCTAGGTAACTCATCGGCAGTTTTTGTCTCTTCAGACTGGCAAATTGCTGTGTTAGTTTATTGCATAATTCTCGGAAACTGAATATGGAATTGGCCGGCTGTTTGGCAAACCAATCCAACGCGAGTCCTTCGAATGTTGTCACCATTAGCTTGGCAGTGTATTCGGCGGAGTGGGCATATAGATTCATAATGTTCGTAAAGCTAAAAATATAATCATCCGGGTCAGTGGTTCCATCGTAGCGAGGTAGTCTGCCCGGGACTTGTCCGATCGATTGTGCCTCTTTTATTTCCCTGCAGAAGGGAGAACAGGCCGCAAGGCTTTCCTGGAGTTCCGTGGTTCGGGCCCACGGATTTTGAATAGTCCGTAAGCGTTGTTCAAGTCGGTCCTGCACCATCCTTTCAATTTCTCTTTCCGTCAGTCGAGCCGTTCGTGGTCGATCAGGGATTGTATCATCTATATCATCCTCAATAGGGATAATTGTTCGTTCCCTGGATCTACTACGCCTCGCCGGGGTTTTTCTGTGACCTCGTTTCCTTCGAGGATTGTTGTCGGAGGGTTTCGAATTGTCCTGTTGTGGACTGTGTAGCGAGCGGTGCTCGCTTGGTGGGCTATCAGCTTGTTGAGATACATGATCGTTTTGTCCGGGCGTTCTCCGAGCAGGAATTGTCCTGGCAGCCCTAGGGTTTTGCGGAATTTGATCAAGCACAAGTAATTCTTCCGGGGAGAGTGATTTAAAGAGCATCGCTATTTGTCGTAATTTCTCCTGAGCACCCGGGAGAGGAGCAGGGATCTCGGGGACTTCCGGCTCTTCCTGTATCGTGCCGGGAGGACCTCCTAGGGGTTCATGATCTCGGGGATGGGTATTCTGTAAATTCTCGTCGGTGTTGGGAACGTTATTATTGTCGTTCTCCTGTGGATCTTCAGATGTGTCATGACCGGTGGTTGTGTTACTTCTTGCTCCGATACGAGCGCTTTTCCTTGGGCGAGCCATATGTCGATCGAATAATTAACCTAGCCCCTCGGTGGGCGCCAACTGATTTAACCGTTTTTCGTCGGGTTAATTTAATATCAGTGAATTTGTGATATCGGGGGTTTGGATTTTGAATTATTCAGTATATTGGGTTCTGTTACTTTATTCTGGATGGATCGTTTACAAAGAAAAGCAATAATCAAAGGCAAGAAGTAAAACCATTAACGAAATTAAGAACGCAATGATATGGAGGTAAAGTTCTGCAACAATAATGGATATTATTGAGTTCTATTGTTATCAATGTATTCTTGTGTAATCTCAGAATTAAGAGAATTCGTAGTTGTCTTATACAACGAATAACTAGGTATTTATATTATGCTAAACCTAGTATTACAAGGAATCATAGTCCTAGTTGGACTCGGCCCAACCTATCCTTCCTGGGTCCGGAGTGTAATCTTTACTCGGAGCGAGCGGCATCAGGCTGGGTCAGTAAGAAGATCCCGATCCTTTGTAATTGGTCGAACCGGTCTTATAATCTCTGTTCGATCTGATCAGTATGTAGGGTGCGAAATAGCCCCCATCAAGTTTTTATTGAGCGGATCAATGTATACTCGACTCTTTTAGTTGCTAGATCGAGGAGTGTTTATTGAGCGAATCAATTTTACTCCACTCGTTTTGGTCGTCATTGGATGTAGATCGAGGAGCGTTTATTGAGCGGATCAATGTATACTCGATCTTTTACTTTGTTTGGTCGAGGAGTTTTTATTGAGCGGATCAATTTATACTCAACTCGTTGCACTTCATGACTACTATGGTGGTTTAAACAAAGTCGATTGTAGAATTCCTACGAGCGTTCAACGAATTTGATCGATTCTTGCTCAATTCTTCGTTAATGCTTTACTCAAATAAATTTCTCGTTTTGTATTAGAATTCTTTGATAATAATTTCTAGGCCAAAGCCTTTTATTACGGTCAGTAGAAGTAATATGAAAAATAAAACAAAGGAAATAAAGAAGGATAATTTACTAGGATTCATTTCCCATAGTATTTCCGGAGGTTGACCGCATTCCAAGTCCTTGGTAGGGGTGTTCCATCCAAGTGTGCAATCTTGTACGAACCTTTCTTCCCGACATCGATGACAATGTAAGGTCCTTCCCAGTTCTGTTGTAACTTTCCAACATGCTTGGATACCTCTACCTTTTTTAAAACCAGTTCTCCCTCTTTGAAAGTTCGGATGCGTACTTTTTGATTGTAAGCCCTTTCCATACTTGATTTGGTAGCTTGCAAACGTACGTCTGCTTTTTCTCTTAGAGCTTCTGTTAAATCGATATCATTTTCTCTCGTATTTCCATTTTCCTGGTCGTCATACAATTCAATTCTTGGTGTTGGAATTAAGGTTTCAACAGGAATAACAGCTTCCGAGCCATATACTAGACTGAATGGGGTCTCCCCGGTTGAAGTTCTAACAGTGGTCCGATTAGCCCATAGTACCCCTGGGAGTTCATCTAGCCATTTTCTTTTGGCTGCCCCTAATCTTTTTTCCAAGGATTTTATTATTTCTCGGTTTGCTACCTCAGTCTGTCCGTTCGCTCTAGGATGCCCGACCGAAGTGAAATTTTGCTGAATTCCTAGTTTTGAACACCATTCTATTACCTGTTTTCCCGCAAATTGGGTTCCATTATCAGAAATTAGAATTCTCGGGATCCCAAATCGACATACTATGAATTTCCACAGGAAGTTGATCACTTGGAACTGAGTTATCCGTGCAAGGGCGATGCATTCTATCCATTTGCTGAAGTATTCAACAGCGACCAGAACATATGCTTTCTTGGATCTAGCTGCTGGGAAAGGTCCCACAATGTCCATTCCCCATTGATCGAACGGCCAACATACCGGTATTGGGTGCATGTTTTCTGCTGGTTGATGACATATATTAGCGTGGACTTGGCAGTGATGACATTTTTGGACATACTGAATGGCATCATTGTTGACGGTAGGCCAATAATAACCTGCTCGGAGGCATTTTAAAGCTAATGCCCTTGCTCCGCTATGATTCCCTGCGTCTCCTTCATGTACCTCTCAGAGGATATCTATGGTTTCTGATTCAGAGACACATTTCAGAAGAATTCCTGATACTAATCTTCGCTAAAGTTTTCCTTCTACCAATGTATATTTTGGAGCCCGATATTTTATTTTTCGAGCTTCATTTTGGTCAAGTGGCAATTTTCCTTCTCGAAGATAGTCTATCATTGGAGTCATCCAAATTTCTTCAGCTTCTTCGATTTCCATTATCTCGACGACCGGTGTCTGATCGATATCGATTGCTGGTGCGTTGGAGATTAACCAGTTGATCACCCTTTCGATTTTTCCATCATGGGATCCTGTGAACCTAGACAGTTGATCGCCCATTTATTTTCCGAGCGTGGAATGTTCTGTATACAGAAACTTTCGAATTTTTCAGCCAATTTTTTCACTTTAGCAAGGTATTTGACCATATTAAATTCATTAGCCTCATACAGGCCTTCTATTTTTCTTTGCACTAACTCTGAATCGGTTAATACTTTAAGGCTTTTAATTTCGGCCTTGATTGCCATTTCCATTCCTGCGATCAGTGCTTCATATTCTGCTTCATTGTTTGTTACGACAAAGTCCAATGTTATCGCATAATTTATATCCTCTTTATTTGGCCCGGTGAAGTTGATTCCGGCGCCTCCTCCATCTCGTCACGAAGCACCATCAACATGCATTAACCAGGTTTGATTCTCTATGATCAAGATATCGTCGTTAAGGTTGTCCGATAGTTCGGTTGCCTCAGTCGTAGTTTCTAACAAGAAATCAGCTAACACTTGGGCCTTAATCGCAATTCTCGGTTTGTACTCGATTTTGAATTGACCGAGTTCGATCGCCCATTTGATCAGTCTTCCGGAGGCTTCTGGCTTTGCTAATACCTGCCTTAGCGGTTGGTTTGTTAAAACCACAATTTTGTAAGTCAAAAAGTAAGGTCGGAGTTTTCGTGCTGCCATCACTAAGGCCAAAGCGAATTTTTCGATTTCCAAGTAGTTCTTCACTGCCCCTTGTAATAATTTGCTTAAGTAATAGATATGTTTATGTTCTAAACCTTCTATTTTTACCAGAACTGAACTAATGGCCGCATCGGAGATCGAGATGTAGATATATAATGGTTCCCTTTCGGTCGGTTTGGACAGCAACGGGGATGTCGTCAGTTGTTCTTTTAGCTGGTCGAAGGCCCGATCGCATTCTTCGGTCCAAACAAAGTTCTTTGCCTTTCGAAGTGTTTGGAAGAAAGGCAAACTTCTGTCAGCCGATTTGGATATGAATCTATTCAATGCTAAGATTTTCCCTACCAAGCTTTGTACTTGGGAGATGGTTTTGGGAGGCTTCATTTCCATTATGGCTCGAATTTTTTCTGGGTTGGCCTCAATTCCTCGTTGATGTACCAAATGGCCCAAGAATTTTCCCGATTTAACACCGAAGGTGCATTTTGCTGGATTTAGTTTCATGCGGTACTTTCTCAATATTCGGAAGCATCGATCAAGATGTCTTATGTGATCCATTTCATTCATGCTTTTGACTAGCATGTCGTCTACGTAGACCTCCATTATTTCTCCAATTAATTCTTTCAACATTAGGTTTACTAACCTTTGGTAAGTGGCCCCGGCGTTCCTTAATCCGAATGGCATAACTATGAAGCAATATACTCCTTGCTCGGTTATGAATGCAGTTTTCTCTTGGTCTTGCTCATTCATGTATATTTGATAAAAACCTTGGAAAGCATCCATCATGCTGAAGATTGCAAAGTTAGAGGTTGAGTCGACTAATAAGTCGATCCTTGGGAGCGGATACGGAACGCGCGGGCATAATTTTTTAAGGTCGGTGAAATCGTTGCACATTCTCCATTTGTTATCCTTTTTATCCCCTTTTGCTACTAGAACAACATTACATAGCCATTCCGAGAAGTGTATTTCTCGAATTTGTTTTGCTTTGAGTAGCCTTCTACTTCTGCTTTGATGATTTTATCTTTTACTGGCCCATGATTTCTCTTCTTTTGTCTAGCAGGTTTTGCCAAAGGGTCAGTTTTTAGCGAGTGGTTGATCACTCGAGGGTCAATCCATTCTATGTCGTTTGCACTCCAAGAAAAGACATCCATATTATCTCTGAGAAAGTTGATCAACATTACTTCCCCTTCCTTGCTTAATTCAGTACATATTCTTGTTGTTTTTGATGAGTCGCCTTGTACTAGTATGACGTCTTTATGTTCTGGTGGCTTTAGAGCTAAATCTACCGGTTCTTTTCCCTTTTTATCTATTCGGTCGGTGCTAGGGATATCAACCTCGTTTCTACCGACATCGTCTTTGAGCTTTCTCTTGCTCGGGCTTAATTGTTCAGGGGGGTTTTTCAAAGTTAATGATGTGATGTAGCAATCCCATGCCATATAATGATCATTCACTATTTCCCCGATACCTGAGTCGGTTGGAAATTTTATCTTCTGATGGTAAGTCGAAACAACGGCTCGGAAAAGGTTGAGGGCAGGTCGCCCTAAGATTGCATTGTAGGCAAAAGGAGTTTCTACTACTAAAAATTTTACCAGCTTCACTGTCCTATATGGTTTCTTACCGAGTGAGACACTTAAAGTTATTGTTCCACTGGGGACAATTTCGGATCCTCCAAATCCCACTAACGGTGTAGTTACCTTTTGAAATATTATTTATCCCAAGTTCATCTGGGCTAGGACCTCCCTAGAGATGATATTCGCCGAGCTTCCATTATCGATCAGGATCCTTTTGACGTTGTAGTTTGCTATTTCTAGCGCACCACCATCGGGAAAGCGGGGCTATCCTCTTTTGTGTCCCAAACTAGATTTTTGGGTACTTCGCCTTCGTCAAAACTGATCAGCTGGTTGTTTGTTGATTTACTTTCTAGCTTCCATACTTCCTTCGAGTATTTTAAGCGTCCGACTAAGGATCTAGCAGTCCTTCGTCGCGCGTTACAACTATCTCCGCAGGCGAGTCCTCCAGAAATTGTACGGATGGTACCATTGATCTGGTCATGGTTCAACTCTTGTGCAGGACCATCTTCGGGTGACTTTCGACGGGAATTTCTTCTTTGATTATTATTCCGAGGGCTCCTACTTCTTCCTCTCTTGCGGTTATCTCGCTCTAAATAGTCATCTAGTTTTCCTTGTTCGATTAGTTTTTCCATTTCTCTCTTAAGGTGAAAACAATCTTCAGTGCGGTGCCCATGTGCCCTGTGATATTTGCAGTACAACTCATAGTTTCGGGCACCAGGTCTGGGCTGAGCGATTTTCTTCGCTTCTGGGATCCAATTATTCCTTTCTAATACGGGCAGGATTTCTTCTATCGGAACAGTTAGCCTTGGGTGTTCCACTTGATTAACCCTGCTCCTGATTGCCGGTTCTGCGGTTCTAGGTCTTTGATAGATGTTAGGTCGTCTGTCCTGATCGTTTTTACTGTATTCTAACCGCTGAAAAACGTTGCCTTTTCTAAACGTTCGTTCACAGTCCATGGATCTTTGGGCAGGAATTCTATCTTGACGTTTGGAGCTTGAGGCCGTAACTTTATTTTTGTTCTTATCTTTAAAGGAGTTCATATCTTCTTGGGTCATATATTTAGACGCCAAGCTCATGATGTCGGCGAACGTTCTTGGGTGTTTTCGGCTGAGGGCATTTTCGAACTGCCTATTCTTTGTGAGGTCGAAAAGAATAGAGATTATGTAATCGATATTTGGGGAATCGATTTTGAGCAATTCTACATTAAATCTGATTTAACCGTTTTTCGTCGGGTTAATTTAATATCAGTGAATTTGTGATATCGGGGGTTTGGATATTGAATTATTCAGTATATTGGGTTCTGTTACTTTATTCTGGATGGATCGTTTACAAAGAAAAGCAATAATCAAAGGCAAGAAGTAAAACCATTAACGAAATTAAGAACGCAATGATATGGAGGTAAAGTTCTGCAACAATAATGGATATTATTGAGTTCTATTGTTATCAATGTATTCTTGTGTAATCTCAGAATTAAGAGAATTCGTAGTTGTCTTATACAACGAATAACTAGGTATTTATATTATGCTAAACCTAGTATTACAAGGAATCATAGTCCTAGTTGGACTCGGCCCAACCTATCCTTCCTGGGTCCGGAGTGTAATCTTTACTCGGAGCGAGCGGCATCAGGCTGGGTCAGTAAGAAGATCCCGATCCTTTGTAATTGGTCGAACCGGTCTTATAATCTCTGTTCGATCTGATCAGTATGTAGGGTGCGAAATAGCCCCCATCAGTACTCCCTCACTTCTTCGAGCGTATAGATAATAGGAGCTCGTAGAAGTAGATAAATCTGATCGACTGTTTCTTTTCTATGAACGGAGCCTCGTTAAAAACCTTACTTAAGAAAAAACCCAGTGGGAAAAAATCTTAAGTAAGGAAAAGAGTGCTACGTATCATAGATAGTCGTTTCTTCTGTCTAATCGTGGATCGCCACGCGTCTATTCAGGAGGCTTTTTGTATCCTTCCGTTTTTGGCGGGAATTTGAGTAGCTGTGATAAGTTCGAAACGTCTTTTCTCATTTCCTTATAAATAGGTGACTTTCGAGTTTGCCATTTCTCTTTTATATTTGCTTTTAGATCGCAGTCATTTTCTAGTTTGGTCGTTCGTCGTATAAAATTTTCCTTTCATCGACCTTCTTCTTCCGAGAACTAGAATATAGATGGCTTCCGTTAGAAGATCTTCTTCTTCTCCTAGAGAGATCATTGCCCCCGATAACGAGGAGGAGTTACATTCTAATCCTCTGGGTGAACAGACTACGGTATCTGACCTTGTTATCCCTGTAGAAGATACTTACAAGGTACGAATCCTTTCCGATGCGGATGTAGCCGCCCGAGCCAAAAAGGGCAAAGGTACTGTTCCTCAGATTTCTGAACCAATTGAGGATGTAGCTTGCGCATATACAGAGGAAACGTTCCCTGAAGTCGTGAATAACTATACCAAATATTTTCCGGAAGGTTCTGAAATGATTCTTCCATCCCCTACTGATAGGGTCACTTCTCCACCGGAGGGATGTCGAGCCTTTTACACGGCTCACTTTAATAGCGGACTGCGTCTTCCTTTATCTCCCCTTTTTCTGGAAGTTCTAACAACTTTCAGCGTGTGCTTGACACAACTGGTTCCTAATTCTGTTGCTTTTGTGGTTTGTTTTTCCGTTCTGATGATTGCAAAGGGATTTAAACCTTCTTTCCGTAATTTTACGCAACTTTTTCGTTTTAATATTTCTAGTTCTTCAAACCGTTGATACTTCTTCGCTAGTCAGCGGCCCAGCCGAGCAATCTTTGATGCTCCGGTTTCTAGTAATCCTTCTTGGAAATCTCATTTCTTCTTTGTTCGTCCTCCGCCTAATCTCCATTTGGCGGATGGTTCGATCACGCCTTTCTCGTGGGATCATGGTTCCAGGTGGATTCCCGGAGGTCGCTCACCGACTGGTGAACTTGTTCCTGACGATGTACAGTTTATCACTGAGATTCCCGAGATGCGTACAAACAAATATCAAAGCGCTCTTCTGATTGGGGAATCTTTTCTTCTTAAAGCGGGGTTAAGCGTCCATAATTTTCCCATCAGTTCATCATCTGAGCCTCTAGGTTAGCATTTTATTTGATCTTTAGTATTGTCACTATACTTTTTATATGGAGAAACTAACTTTATTTTGTTTCTTTCTCAGCTCATATGGTAGAAAGCTCCCGACACTCTTCGAAGGGAAAAATGGTGCTGTCGAAATCTTCCAAGTCAGTGGAGAATAATCCTATCGAGCAGAGGGCGTCTCGAAAGAGGAAATTGGAATTGGGTCACGAATCCGAGGAGAATAGAGAGGAATCTCCGGATTCTCCACGCGAGTCCCCTATTCGTCAGGGCATGGGATCCGGTTATCCTCCGCTTCATCTTAGAACATCTTTGGGTATTCGAGGATGTCGTAGCTGGTCGATGCCTCATCCCACTAATAATCCAGTTGATAGAAAGAGGAGTTACTATGGACGTTCTGGTGACGACCTTTCTTTACTCGGGGATAAACATCCAAATCCTACTCTGGTCGAAATGATCGAGGATCATTTAGAGGGAAGGAGGGCCGCTGGTTATTCCGAGAAGGATTCTCTTATTCATGATAATAACGAGAATGCGGTCGATAAGGCGACCCGTATTCTTTTATCTGGCGTTCATACTCGCGATCTTAATAAGCTTCTTCATAAGGATCCTTTGGAGAAATTCCAGCGAGCTTCTCTTTATGCTGAAAAGGTGAGACCTTTTTCTTTCTATTATTCTGATGAAGTGATCTTTTAAGATTTTCTTAATTTGCTAATTCGTTTCTTTCTGACCCCTTCGTTATTTCAGGTTAACACCTGTCTGACATCATACGCCTATGAAAATTCTCTTTGGAAACAACAGTGCGAATTCCTTGAAGAGAAATATAAAGTTTTACTTCACAAATCTTCCGGTTCAGAAGTTGGTCCCTCGACATCTTCCTCTGTTCCTGTCGTAGAGACTCGTGCTGCCGGGACCGAAGATCAAGAAATGATAGATAGGGTAATAGAGGTTTCTCGTGCTCAAGAACAAGCCAATCAAATGGCAAGAAAATTAGAAGAATTGCAGTTGCAGAGCACGACTCGGATTAGTGAGCTTGAATCTCAAGTGTCAAGCCTTGAAGCTTCTTTAGAGGAGTATGAAAATGACGTCCCACTTAGGCAAAGGGATCGATATGTTAGGAAATCTGATGAACAAGTCGTTCGTGAATTCCTCAACTCTCCTGTTCATACGGCGTTGGTGTACCGGATGGTCGGCCCTCTTCTTGAGAATACTTTTAAAAAATCGATTCATCAACTGGTCGCTTTGGAGATGATCGACGATCGTCGGAAGGAGTATTTTAAGGCAGCTCATATCCGGTTGAACCGTTATGGCGAGCTTTATTCTTCTTCTGAGGTTCCAGATGTCGAATATCAAGGTTTTCCTCTGGCTCATCTTGTCGAGGAATTTGGAAATCCATTGCCGATTCCTCCTTCTGATGTTAACGATGAGCTCGATAATACTTTCATCGATCCAGTAGATGAAGAGGAAGAAGAAGACGATACAGGCATGACTGAGGACGTCGATAGTGAGCAGAAGATTCCGGAAAGCGACCAGGCTTCTTGAAATAGTGATTTATCTTTAAAATAATCTTTGTAATTATCCGCTTGTAGGTTTAATTGCAGCTTAGCTTTCCCTACTTTGTACACTAAACGTTTCTTATTCTGACAGTCGTGTCCTTTCACATTCGCTGTAATGATTCAGACAAATCATTTAATTTGCCGTAATCATTATGTATGTGTCTTTTCAAATTCTAGCGTTTGCTCCAAGGTCAGTTTTCCTGTTTCGCGCCCTTTCTTCGGGTCAGTCGCGTCTTTTCGTGTAGTATAAATACGAGAGGTAAAATTTGACTTGTCTTTTTTACTGCTATACTCCTCTCTTAACATAATACTCTTTCTTGAGCTAGTCGATAAACTTCCTCGATATTAATTTATATTTTTCCGTAATCCGATCATGAGTAACCTTTTCGGTAATACTTCGAAGCGACCTTCTCGTGAGGGCGCTAGGGATAATAGATCGAAGAAATTTCGAAGAGAAGGGCCTTCGATGGAGCCTCCTCGTTCGTCCTCAGTTAGTAGTTCGATGATCGATACTCCTATTACCACGTTCCAACCTTTGTCAGAAGTTAGTTCGTCGCTCCTCCAACCAAACTTTTCTTCTACCCCCGCGGGAGGTAATAGATCTTCCCCAGGTCGATTAGCTTTCGGAGACCCATCCAACATGGAACAGGTTTACGACATACCTGTTTCTTCAGGTTTTTCTTCTTACGAGTATGGATCTCATGGAGGGGATTTTGTTAGTTCCCTTCCTTTTTCTACTTCTACTGCCCTGCTAGTTAGTGAAGGGCAAGTCGGTGATGGTTTTTCTGTCAATCCTTCCATAACGCAGTCTATTTCGCAATATGGTCCTGAATATCTGTTTCATGATACCACTGTAACGACTGCTTCTTTTGAGTCTGGGGGACCTTCTGGGGGTCGATCTGGGTCGAGGTCTGGTCGTCGGACCATTATATCTGCTTCCGGCAAAGAGACCTCTGTTAGTCCCGACGAGAGGGACTCCCCTCGTCCGTTAGATGATCGCTGCGTGCTTATGCAGGTTAATGACATTCTTTTGTCGGAGACTCCACGTTCCGACGGTGTCCCTTTGACAAGCGAACTGCCTGGTTCTGTTGAACCTGATGCTTTGTCTTGGGACTTAGGCATGAGTACTATTTTGCCCGGTGAATTGAGGAAGCTCGAAGGTACTTCCAATGTTCGCCTTGTTCAATCTCTGGTGAAGATATGTGAACAGGTAAACATATTTGTTCTTTGTTTTGAATTCTTTGTTGTACGGTGGTTTTTCTCATTCTTTCTGTTTTTAGGGCAAATATTTCGCACTCCAGCTGGGTGTGCAAAATGACGAGCTGTGGAACAGTCGGAGAGCTCTTCGGGGTCAGTTGGAGTCCGAAAAAGCTAAAAGCAAGGGTTTGGAGCTGCAGCTGCAAGTTGATAAAGATGCTCTCCAAAGATTGGAGGCTGAAAAGGTTGTGCTTGAAAAAGAGAAAAATGATTTAACTCAGGCTGCTGCCCTTGCAGAGGAGTCTCGACTGCGGTCCTATGAGGAGGGATATGACGCCGGTTATCTAAAGCGTCAAGAGGAGTTGATGGCTTTTGCTGGCAACTTGACTCCTCGGAGGACTGTTTCTGGTAGTCGAACTGCTGATCGTTTTTCTTAGCGACTTTAGTTTGACCTGGCAGGCCTTGGACTGTCTATTTTTTTTTTTTTTTTTTTTTTTTTTTTTTTTTTTTTTTATCGCCCAATCTTTTGTGCAGTTATTTGGGCTGAAATTTTTGTAATAGAAGGAGTAGAAATTTGAAAACGATGATCTTTTGTAGGCAGATTCTTGCCTGATCGAATGTCTCCTGTATATATACTTTGTTATGCTCGTTCTTCCCTTGTGCATGGATATAGTCATCATGAAATAATCATTATGGAGTAGCATACTCGCGTTTCTAGATAGAGAAAAGATAGCTTGTCCTTGTTTTATCACTGTTTTAGTAACTGATTTTGCTTTTGCCAATCACAACTTTTGTCGATCAAACTTTGTATACTCCATTCTGGTCGATGTTCGATCCATGCTTTGTAAATTTGTCCCTTTATGACATATTTCTTATATAAGGAGGTTATTGTTCCACCTGTTTGAACTTCGCTTTTCTTCTCACCAAAGGGAAATTTCCCTCTCCGTGCTTTTCATAAATCCATGTCTTTCATCATTAACTTTTTAACTATACTTTTCTCTAGCCAGTATATCATACTCTTGATATGGGAGGAATAGGAAAATGTAATAATTCTGGCCAGATCTGACCCGTTCAGACCTCCTCCAGCAATTCTTTGGAAAATTAGGCAGTGACGGCCTTATAGTTTCGAATAGGGAGGGCTATTCTCCTGATTTCGATGTCAGATTTCTTGGATTCTAAGTGGAATTCTTGTATGGCCAACTTAGTAGTCCCCCAATGATGTATGAGGCAGTTACGACCCCGTATGGTGGAGGCTCTGGTCGTTTTTAGGCAATTATTCTCTTTCAACGGTTCAACTTTGCATGCCTTCGTTGAGGAGTTCTTAATATTTTCTATTAGGCGACCCTCATATATGATCGTGCAGATCGTTTTGGTCTTTGAACTTCTTTAAGTTTTCTTGGATTATTTTGTTGATCGCTTCGATCTGTAGATTTGTTTCTCACCGATCAGTTGAATCGATCAGACGGGCGCCGTTCCAACTTACTTGCATTTATTTCGGGAAGTCAAAGGGTCGCGTTCTCGTCCCTTGATTAAACTCCTATCATCCGTAGGATTATTCTCGCGTGCGCCTATAAATAAGTAGGCAGTTTCCTTATTTTCTATTCATAACAATGGATATCTCGGTTTCCTTAAGCTTCATTTTGCCTTCGGACCCCATAATGTTCAAGAAGTCACATTATCGTGATTTGTTCGTTCGCAGTAAAGGAATTGTCCCCAGTCTTGTATTGACGGGTCCCATGTCAGCCCTTCCTTGTATCGACGGATCCCATGAGATCTCTGCTTTAGTCTTCATCACCTTAGAGGTCCGTGGTTTCCGTCTGCACATGGGGGGTTCATATTTGCCAGCCGCCTCCGCTCTTCGATGTTACTTCCGGAGTGATAGATCGCCGGGGTGGCTGGTAAGTTTTACCGTTTCACGACGGTCCCGAAGAGATGCTGCTCCAGAGTAAAATGTTTTATAGATAAAGTAAAAGCAGTATCTTCTTCTGAGTGAGTGAGCATTGCTAGCTTATCTGGCTGGTAGTGTTCATTTCATCTGGAAGAACATTTGATCTTCAGAGCCTGGCCATCGAACCAAAGAAGTCGACCATCCTGAGCAGCATGCTTCTTAGGTGGTTTATTATGATCGATGAGATACTAGGGAGGAGATTGGTGTTTCCGTGGATATTGTCGTGAAGATAGTCGATCCCATAGGATCAATTTAACTGGATCATTGTGACGATCTATAGGTAGCAAGCAGATTTTTGTAACGTAGGATATTTGTATGTAATTGATTTGATGAATAAAATGTTATTTTATTCCTTGCATCTTCTTTGTCTTTTGATAATTTTATTTACGAGGAGTAATTTCCGAGCAGATGAATTCATACTTGATTTATCTTTCAAAACTTTAGGAGTATCAGCGGATCTTTCTTAGATCGTTAGGAGTAGATCGAGGAGTTTTTATTGAGCGTATCAAAGTGTACTCAATCTTGCTATAATTTAGACTTAGGATTTCATAACAAGATCCTTCTTTGTCGTTGTAATTAATCGAGGAGTTTTTATTGAGCGGATCAATATTTACTCAACTCGTTTTGTTTAGACTTAGGTTTTTAACCCAAAAATCTCTTTGATCGTTGAACATATATCGAGGAGTTTTTTATCGAGCGGATCGATGTTTACTCAACTCGTTTTGTTTTAGACTTAGGTTTTTCATACCAAAAAGTCTTTTTGATCGTTGAATATATATATGTCGAGGAGTTTTTATCGAGCGGATCGATGTTTACTCAACCCTTTTTGTTTAGACTTAGGTTTTTAGTACCTGAAAGTCTTTTTGATCGTTGAATATTTATCGAGGAGTTTTTTATCGAGCGGATCGATGTTTACTCAACTCTTTTGTGTAGACTTAGGTTTTTAGTTCCTGAAGTCTTTTAATCATTATAGATATATCGAGGAGTTTTTATCGAGCGGATCGATGTTTACTCAACTCGTTTTGTTTAGACTTAGGTTTTTCGCACCAATAAGTCTTTATGTTTGTTGTGTTCGATCGAGGAGTTTTTATTGAGCGGATCAATGTTTACTCGACTCGTTTTGTTTTTGTGGTCGGAATGAGGAGTGTTTATTGAGCGGATCAATGTATACTCGACTCATTTATAATTCAGACTTAGGTTTATCACCAAAAAGTCTTTTTTGCTGTTGAATATATATATGTCGAGGAGTTTTTATCGAGCGCATCGATGTTTACTCAACTCGTTTTGTTTTAGACTTAGGTTTTTCGTACCAAAAGTCTTTTTGATCATATATGTGTCGAGGAGTTTTTATCGAGCGGATCGATGTTTACTCAACTCGTTTTTGTCGTCGGAATGAGGAGTGTTTATTGAGCGGATCAATGTATACTCGACTCATTTATAATTCAGACTTAGGTTTATCACCAAAAAGTCTTTTAATCATTATAGATATATCGAGGAGTTTTTATCGAGCGGATCGATGTTTACTCAACTCGTTTTTGTCGTTGGAATGAGGAGTGTTTATTGAGCGGATCAATGTATACTCGACTCATTTATAATTCAGACTTAGGTTTATCACCAAAAAGTCTTTTTTGCTGTTGAATATATATATGTCGAGGAGTTTTTATCGAGCGGATCGATGTTTACTCAACTCGTTTTGTTTTAGACTTAGGTTTTTCGTACCAAAAGTCTTTTTGATCATATATGTGTCGAGGAGTTTTTATCGAGCGGATCGATGTTTACTCAACTCGTTTTTGTCGTCGGAATGAGGAGTGTTTATTGAGCGGATCAATGTATACTCGACTCATTTATAATTCAGACTTAGGTTTATCACCAAAAAGTCTTTTAATCATTATAGATATATCGAGGAGTTTTTATCGAGCGGATCGATGTTTACTCAACTCGTTTTTGTCGTTGGAATGAGGAGTGTTTATTGAGCGGATCAATGTATACTCGACTCATTTATAATTCAGACTTAGGTTTATCACCAAAAAGTCTTTTAATCATTATAGATATATCGAGGAGTTTTTATCGAGCGGATCGATGTTTACTCAACTCGTTTTTGTCGTTGGAATGAGGAGTGTTTATTGAGCGGATCAATGTATACTCGACTCATTTATAATTCAGACTTAGGTTTATCACCAAAAAGTCTTTTTTGCTGTTGAATATATATATGTCGAGGAGTTTTTATCGAGCGGATCGATGTTTACTCAACTCGTTTTGTTTTAGACTTAGGTTTTTCGTACCAAAAGTCTTTTTGATCATATATGTGTCGAGGAGTTTTTATCGAGCGGATCGATGTTTACTCAACTCGTTTTTGTCGTCGGAATGAGGAGTGTTTATTGAGCGGATCAATGTATACTCGACTCGTTTCGTTCTAATATTTATCAATATGCTAGTGTAATTCCACAGAGCGTTAATCGAAATAATCGATGTATAGAAAATGCTAAAATTTTTACTATTTGAACTCTAGGCTAGGGCCTTCGTTACAAGGATTAAAACTTGATAAAGTAAAAATAAAACAATGCAGTATAATCTGCTAAAATTTATTTACCATAGTATTTCCTAAGGTTGACTGCGTTCCAGGTTCTTGGTAAGGCTGTCCCATCCATGTGTGCAATTTTGTATGAACCTTTCTTTCCTACGCCGATGACGATGTAAGGTCCATCCCAATTTTGTTGTAACTTTCCCACATGCTTGGATACTTCTACCTTTTTCAAAACCAAGTCCCCTTCTTTGAAGGTTCGGACGCGTACTTTTTGATTGTATGCTTTCTCCATATTTGCCTTAGTGGCTTGTAGGCGTACAGCAGCTTTATCTCTTAAGGCTTCTGCTAAATCAACGTCATTTTCCCTCGCCTTTTCATTTTCTTCTTTATTGAACATCTCTATTCTTGGAGTTGGAATTAAAGTTTCCACAGGGATAACAGCTTCCGACCCATATATTAAGCTGAATGGGGTTTCCCCAGTTGAATTTCTTACCGTAGTTCGATTAGCCCACAATACTCCTGGTAGTTCATCGAGCCATTTTCCTTTGGCTGATCCTAATCTTTTTTCCAAGGATTTTATTATCTCGCGGTTTGCTACTTCGGTTTGTCCGTTCGCTCTTGGATGCCCGACTGAAGTGAAATTTTGTTGAATCCCCAGTTTCGAACACCATTCTATCACTTGTTTTCCAGCGAATTGGGTTCCATTATCGGAAATTAGGACCCTTGGGATGCCGAATCGACAGACTATGAATTTCCAGAGGAAGTTAATAACTTGGAATTGGGTTATTCGTGCGAGGGCGACGCATTCTATCCATTTGCTGAAGTATTCTACAGCGACCAGGACATAGGATTTCTTTGATCTAGCCGTTGGGAAAGGTCCCACGATGTCCATTCCCCATTGATCGAATGGCCAACAAATCGGGATAGGGTGCATATTTTCTGCTGGTCGATGGCATATGTTAGCATGGATCTGGCAGTGATGACATTCTTGGACATATTGAGCGGCATCTTTATTGATGGTAGGCCAATAGTAACCTGTTCTGAGACATTTTAAGGCCAATGCCCTCGATCCACTGTGATTTCCTGCGTCTCCTTCATGTATTTCTCGCAGAATATCCATGGTTTGTGATTCAGGGATGCATCTCAAGAGAATTCCCGATACTGATCGTCTGTAGAGTTTTCCTTCTATAAGTGTATACTTTGGGGCTCGATATTTTATTTTTCGAGCTTCATTCCGATCAGATGGTAGTTTTCCATCTTGAAGATAGTCTTTCATTGGGTTCATCCAGTTTTCTTCGGCTTCTTCGATTTCCATTATATCGATTATCGGTATTTCATCGATGTCGATTGCTGGTGTATTAGATATCAACCAGTTAATCACCCGTTCGGTCTTTCCGTCATGGGATCCTGTGAATTTTGATAGCTGATCGGCCCATTTATTTTCCGAACGTGGGATGTTCTGGATACTGAAGCTTTCAAATTTCCCAGCTAGAGATTTCACTTTGGCGAGGTATTTGATCATATTGAATTCTTTAGCCTCGTATAGGCCTTCTATTTGTCTTTGTACTAATTCCGAATCAGTTAGTACCTTAAGACTCTTTATGTTGGCTTTTATCGCCATCTCCATTCCTGCGATTAACGCTTCATATTCGGCTTCATTGTTTGTTACGACGAAGTCCAATGTTATCGCGTAATTCAAATCTTCCTTATTTGGTCCAGTGAAGTTGATTCCGGCGCCTCCCCCTTCTCGGCATGAAGCACCGTCGACATGCATTAACCAAGTTTGATCCTCGATCATCAAAACATCGTTGTTGTGGCAGCTCGACGATTCAGTGGCCTGCGTCGGTGTTTCTAATATAAAATCGGCCAACACCTGGGCCTTGATGGCAATCCTCGGTTTGTAGTCTACCTCGAACTGGCTGAGTTCGATGGCCCATTTGATTAGTCGTCCGGAGGCTTCTGGTTTCGCTAGGATTTGCCTTAGCGGTTGATTCGTCAAAACGATGATTTTGTAGGTTAAGAAGTAGGGTCGGAGTTTTCGTGCAGCCACTACTAAAGCCAGCGTGAATTTTTCTATTTCCAAGTAATTCTTCTCCGCCCCTTGTAATAACTTGCTGAGATAATAGACAGGCTTTTGCTCTGAACCCTCTATCTTAATTAGGACCGAGCTAACGGCCGTATCGGAGATGGAGATGTATAAGTACAATGGTTCCCCTTCTGTCGGTTTGGCCAACATCGGAGGGGATGTTAAATATTCTTTGAGTTGTTCGAAAGCTCGTTCACATTCTTCGGTCCAAACGAAGTTTTTCGCTTTTCGAAGTGTTTGGAAAAAGGGCAAGCTTCTATCCGCCGATTTAGATATAAATCTATTCAACGCTACGATTTTCCCAACCAAGCTTTGCACTTGAGAGATGGTCTTGGGAGGTTTCATTTCAGTTATGGCTCGAATTTTTTCTGGGTTGGCTTCTATTCCTCGCTGGTGTACCAAATATCCCAAAAATTTTCCTGACTTAACACCGAAGGTGCATTTTGCGGGGTTCAACTTCATACGATATTTTCTTAAGATTTGGAAACATCGATCTAGATGTTTTACGTGATCTGCTTCATTCATACTTTTAACTAACATGTCGTCTACATAGACCTCCATTATTTCTCCGATTAACTCCCTGAACATTAGGTTTACCAATCTTTGGTATGTAGCCCCAGCGTTCCTTAATCCGAACGGCATTACTATAAAGCAGTATACTCCCTGTTCGGTTATGAATGCGGTCTTCTCTTGGTCGCGCTCGTCCATGTATATTTGGTAAAAGCCTTGGAAGGCGTCCATCATGCTGAACAGCGCAAAGCCAGCAGTCGAGTCGACCAATAAGTCGATTCTTGGGAGGGGGTAAGGGTCGCGTGGACATAACTTGTTAAGGTCGGTGAAATCATTACACATCCTCCATTTGTTGTCCTTTTTATCCCCCTTTGCTACTAGTACAACATTACATAGCCACTCCGAGAAATGTATTTCTCGGATTTGTTTTGCTTCCATCAGTCTTTCAACTTCGGCTTTAATGATTTTATCTTTCACTGGTCCATGATTTCTTTTCTTCTGTCTGGCGGGTTTCGCCGAAGGGTCAATTTTTAGGGTATGCTTGATTACTCGAGGATCGATCCCTTCGATGTCATTTGCACTCCAAGCGAAAACGTCCACGTTATTTCTTAGAAATTCGATTAACATTACTTCTCCTTCTTTGCTCAATTCTGTACCAATTCTTGTCCTTTTGGACGAGTCGCCTTCTACTAGAATTATATCTTTATGTTCTGGGGGTTGCAAGGATAAATCTAGTGGTTCTTTCCCCTTTTTATCTAATCGATCAGTAATAGGAATTTCGTCCTCATTTCTAATTGGATCGTCTTCGATCTTTCTCTTGCTCGGAGTAATAGGGTTAGGATGTTCTCTCAAGGTCAGCGACGTGCTGTAGCAATCCCACGCCATACAGTGGTCATTCGTTATTTCTCCAATGCCGCTATCGGTCGGAAATTTTATTTTCTGGTGATAGGTAGAGACCACAGCTCGAAAAAGGTTAAGGGCTGGTCGCCCTAATATAGCGTTATAAGCGAAGGGTGTTTCTACCACTAGGAATTTTACCAGCTTCACTGTTCGAAGTGGCTTCTTTCCGAGCGATACACTCAAAGATATTGTTCCGCTGGGGATGATCTCGGACCCTCCAAAGCCTACTAACGGTGTGGCTACCTTTTGTAGGTTTATTTGTCCGAGGTTCATTTGTGCTAAAACCTCCCTGGAGATGATATTTGCTGAGCTTCCATTATCGATTAGGATTCTTTTCACATTGTAATTCGCTATTTCTAACGACACTACCATAGGGAAATCTGGGTTATCTTCTTTCGTATCCCAAGTAATGTTTTTAGGTACTTCGCCTTCGTTAAAGCTAATCGGCTCGTGATTTGTTGGCCTATTTTCTAACGTCCATATTTCATTTGGATATTTAGAACTTGCAATTAAGGATCTGGCCATTCTTCGTCGAGCATTGCGACTATCTCCACCCGCAGGCCCCCCGGATATAGTGTGGATAGTTCCATTGATCTGGTCGTGATTCAACTCCTGAGTAGATCGATGTTCTGGTGACCTTCGGCGGGAACTTCTCCTTTGATTTCCGTTCCGGGGGCTTCTGCTTCTTTCCCTTTTGCGATTATCTCGTTCTATGTATTCGTCTAGTTTTCCTTGCTCGATCAGTTTTTCAACTTCTCTCTTAAGGTGAAAACAATTTTCCGTTCGATGCCCATGTGCCCTATGGTACTTACAGTATTGATCATAGTTTCTAGACCCTGGTCTGGGCTGAGCGATTTTCCTCGCCTCAGGAATCCAATTATTCCTTTCTAGAACTTCCAAGATTTCTTCGATTGGAGCATTTAATCTTGGGTGTTCTACTTGATTCACTCTGCTTCTGATTGGTGGTTCAGGGTTTCTTGGTCTTTGGTAGAAATTGGGTTGCCTTTCTCGGTCGGCTCCACTGTATTCCAGTCGCTGGAAAACGTTACCTCTCTTGGAAGATCGCTCGTAATCCAAGGATCTTTGGGCGGGAATCCTATCATGCCGCTTAGACCCTGTAGCCGTAACTTTGTTTTTGTTTTTATCCTTAAAGGAATTCATCTCTTCTTGGGTCATATACTTAGATGCTAGGCTCATGATGTCGGCGAACGTTCTTGGTTGCTTTCGACTGAGGGCATTTCCGAACTGCCTGTTTTTAGTGAGATCGAAGAGGATAGATATTATGTAATCGATATTTGGGGAATCGATTTTAAGCAATTCTACGTTGAATCTGGCCAACCAATTCCTTAGGGATTCTTCTTCTTGTTGATATATAGTTCCAAGGTAGCTCATTGGAAGTTTTTGTCTCTTCTGGCTGGCGAACTGCTGTGTCAATTTGTTACAGAGTTCCCTAAAGCTGAATATGGAGTTGGCAGGTTGTTTCGCGAACCAGTCCAACGCAAGTCCTTCGAATGTGGTTACCATTAATTTGGCAGTGAATTCAGCAGAGTGGGCATATAAATTCATTATATTCGTAAAGCTAAAAATATAATCATCCGGGTCAGTGGTTCCATCATAGCGAGGTAGTCTGCCCGGGACTTGTCCGATCGATTGTGCCTCTTTTATTTCCCTGCAGAAGGGAGAACAGGCCGCAAGGCTTTCCTGGAGTTCCGTGGTTCGGGCCCACGGATTTTGAATAGACCGTAAGCGTTGTTCAAGTCGGTCCTGCACCATCCTTTCAATTTCTCTTTCCGTCAGTCGAGCCGTTCGTGGTCGATCAGGGATTGTATCATCTATATCATCCTCAATAGGGATAATTGTTCGTTCCCTGGATCTACTGCGCCTCGCCGGGGTTTTTCTGTGACCTCGTTTCCTTCGAGGATTGTTGTCGGAGGGTTTCGAATTGTCCTGTTGTGGACTGTGTAGCGAGCGGTGCTCGCTTGGTGGGCTATCAGCTTGTTGAGATACATGATCGTTTTGTCCGGGCGTTCTCCGAGCAGGAATTGTCCTGGCAGCCCTAGGATTTTGTGGAATTTGATCAAGCACAAGTAATTCTTCCGGGGAGAGTGATTTAAAGAGCATCGCTATTTGTCGTAATTTCTCCTGAGCACCCGGGAGAGGAGCAGGGATCTCGGGGACTTCCGGCTCTTCCTGTATCGTGCCGGGAGGACCTCCTAGGGGTTCATGATCTCGGGGATGGGTATTCTGTAAATTCTCGTCGGTGTTGGGAACGTTATTATTGTCGTTCTCCTGTGGATCTTCAGATGTGTCATGACCGGTGGTTGTGTTACTTCTTGCTCCGATACGAGCGCTTTTCCTTGGGCGAGCCATATGTCGATCGAATAATTAACCTAGCCCCACGGTGGGCGCCAACTGATTTAACTGTTTTTCATCGGGTTAATTTAATATCAGTGAATTTGTGATATCGGGGGTTTGGATATTGAATTATTCAGTATATTGGGTTCTGTTACTTTATTCTGGATGGATCGTTTACAAAGAAAAGCAATAATCAAAGGCAAGAAGTAAAACCATTAACGAAATTAAGAACGCAATGATATGGAGGTAAAGTTCTGCAACAATAATGGATATTATTGAGTTCTATTGTTATCAATGTATTCTTGTGTAATCTCAGAATTAAGAGAATTCGTAGTTGTCTTATACAACGAATAACTAGGTATTTATATTATGCTAAACCTAGTATTACAAGGAATCATAGTCCTAGTTGGACTCGGCCCAACCTATCCTTCCTGGGTCCGGAGTGTAATCTTTACTCGGAGCGAGCGGCATCAGGCTGGGTCAGTAAGAAGATCCCGATCCTTTGTAATTGGTCGAACCGGTCTTATAATCTCTGTTCGATCTGATCAGTATGTAGGGTGCGAAATAGCCCCCATCAAAATCTTGCCAACCAGTTTCTTGTGGATTCTCCCTCTTGTTGATAGATAGTTCCCAAGTAGCTCATTGGAAGTTTTTGCCTTTTCTGACTGGCAAACTGCTGTGTCAATTTGTTGCATAATTCCCGAAAACTGAATATGGAGTTGGCTGGTTGCTTGGCGAGCCAGTCCAAAACGAGTCCTTCCAACGTGGTCACCATTAATTTAGCGGTGAATTCTGCCGAGTGAGCATATAAGTTCATTATGTTCGTGAAGCTAAAAATATAGTCATCTGGATCGGTGGTTCCATCGTATCTGGGTAGTCTACCGGGAACCTGTCCGATCGACTGTGCCTCTTTTATTTCTCTGCAGAAGGGAGAGCACGCTGCTTGGCTCTCCTGGAGTTCTGTGGTTCTAGTCCATGGGTTTTGAATGGATCGTAAGCGTTGCTCGAGTCGTTCCTGTACCATCTTTTCGATTTCTCTTTTCGAGAATCGCGTTGTTCTCGGTCGATCTGGGATTGCCTCGCCTACGTCATCCTCCATGGGGATTATGGTATGTTCCTTTGATTGGTTGCGTTGTGTTCTCCTTTGATCCATTTTTCTTCGGACGTTGTCATCGGAGGGTTTTGAATTGCCTTGCCGCAGACTGTGTAGCGAGCGCTGCTCGCTCACCGGGCTGTCAGCTTGTTCAGAGATTTGATTGTTTTGCCTCGGTGTTCTTTGAGTAGGATTTACCCTAGTAGTCTTAACATTTCGATGAACCTGTTCAAGTACGAGTAGTTCCTCTGGGGAGAGTGATTTAAGGAGCATAGCAATCTGTCGTAATTTCCCCCGAGCGTCTGACAGGGGAACCGGGATCGTTGGAGCCGCATGTTCTTCCGGTACCGCGCCAGTAGGGATCCCTTGTGGTTCCACCTGATTCTGATGATGCTCGTTCTGTTGCTGGCTGTCGCTGGATATAGTGGCGTTATTATTGGTATTGCCCTGTGGATCCTCAGATGTATTATGCTGGTTGGTTGTGTTGCTTCTTGCTCCGTTACGAGCGCTCTTCCTTGGGCGAGCCATATGTCGATCGAATAATTAACCTAGCCCCACGGTGGGCGCCAACTGATTTAACCGAATTTTGTGGGGTAAGATTAAATCAGTGAATAGGTGTGATTGGGGATTCTCAATCAATAAGAATTAAAGGGCTCTGTTACTTTATTCCGGATGGATCAATCTCAAGGAAGAACAACTGGATGGAACAATCAGTAATAGAGATTATCAAAAAATACGATAGTATAGCAAAAGCTCTTTTATTCAATAATCTTAGATTATGTTGTTATGCAGGCGTAAACTTTAGTATCTTGTGTGTGTGTAATACAATGATTAACTAGGTATTTATATCACAATTAACCTAGCGTTACAAGGAAACATAATTCTAATAGGACTCGGCCCATTGGTCCTTCTTGAATCCGGATTGTAGCCTGCTCGTTGAGGAGGATCGTATCCTACTGGGTCGATAGATGCTCCCGAATGGTTTTGTCGGGTCGAACCGATTCCATAACCCTTAGTCGATCCGGATATTATAAGAGGTGCGAAATAGCCCCCATCATTACTCCCTCACTTCTTCGAGCGTATATGTAGTAGAAGCTCGTAGAAGTAGAAAGTCAATTTCGACTGTATTTTCTATGAATTGTGCCTCGTTAAAAACCTTACTCAAGAAAAAACCCGGTGGGAAAAAATCTTAAGTAAGGAAAAGAGTACTACGCTTCATAGATAGTCGTTTTCTTGTTCCAATTATGAACCACTACGTGTCCCTTCGGGGAAGCGTTTCACTTTTTCCGTTTGGCGGGAATGCGATCAGCCGTGAGAAGTTCGAGACGTCTTTTCACTTTTCCCTATAAATAGGTGACTGTTATATTAGTCATTTTTTACTTTATGATTCCTTTAATCTCGCGGTCATTTTCTTGATCGGTCGTTTGTCTTTTCAAAACTTCCTCTATCGATTCGTATCTTCCGAGAATCCCAAGAATGGCTTCAATGAGAAAATTTTCCTCGTCTCCAAGTGAGAGAGTCCCTCCTAATATCGAGGATGTGCTGCATTCTAATCCTTCGAGCGAGCAGGTTGGGGTGTCTGAATTCGTTGTTCCTATTGAGGATACCTTTAAGGTGCAAATTATATCCAACTCAGACGTCGCTGCCAGAGCTAAAAAAGGCAAAGGTACAGCTCCTCAAATTTATGAATCGATTGAGGATCTTGCTTGCGCCTATACTGTGGATACTTTCTCTGAGGTCGTGAGCAATTATGCCAAATATTTTCCGGAAGGTTCCGAGATAATTCTCCCTTCTCCTACTGATAGGGTTACATCACCGCCGGAGGGATGTCGAGCCTTTTACACAGCCCATTTTAATAGCGGTTTGTGTCTTCCGTTGTCTGCCCTCTTTCTTGATATTTTGAAAATATTCAGTGTCTCCTTGACTCAATTAGTCCCAAATTCCGTGGCCTTTGTGAATTGTTTTTCTGTTTTGATGATATCGAAAGGATTTCAACCCTTCTTTCGTAATTTTATGCAATTATTTCGTTTTAACATTTCTAGTTCTTCTAATCGCGGATATTTCTTCGCTAGTCAGAAACCTAGTCGCGCAATCTTTGACTCCTCTGTTTCTAGCAACCCTTCCTGGAAATCTCATTTTTTCTTCGTTCGTCCACCATCTGATCTTCGTTTGGCGGATGGCTCGACTACGCCCTTTTCGTGGGATCATGATTCCAAATGGGTTTACGGAGGTCGCCTTCCGACCGGTGAACTTATTCCTGACGATCCTCAGTTTATTGGTGAAATCCAGGCTATGCGCGCCAACAAATATCAGAGTGCCCTTCTTATAGGAGAAGTTTTTCTTCGCAAGGCGGGATTGAGTGCTCATGTTTTTCCAATCACTTCGTCATCTGATTCACTTGGTAAGTGTTTATTTCAGCAAAGTGTTGTGATGATCCCTTTTTTGCAGAAAATCTGACTTTGACCGTGCTTGTTTTTCAGCTCATATGGTAGAAAATTCCCGACATTCTTCAAAAGGAAAAATGGTGTTGTCCAAATCTACCAAAACTGTAGAGAATGTTCCTATCACGCAGAGAGCATCTCAGAAGAGAAAATTGGAGTTGAGTCACGATTCTGAGGAGAATAGAGAGGAATCTAAGATTCTTCTCAAGAATCCCCTGTTCGTCAGGGGACAGGATCTGGTTATCCCCCCCTTCAGCTTAGGACATCTTTGGGTATATGTGGATGTCGCAGCTGGTTGATTCCTCATCCCAATGACAACCTGGTGGAGAGGAAGAAGAGTTATTATGGTCGTTCTGGTAACGATCTTTCTTTACTCGGCGATAATCACCCAAAGCCTACTTTGGTCGAAATGATCGAGGATCATTTAGAGGGAAAAAGGGCCGCCGGCTATCCTGAGAATGATTCTTTAGTTCATGATGAGAGCGAAAATGCAGTGGATAAGGCCACTCGTGTTCTTTTGTCCGGCGTTTTTACTCGTGACATGAATAAGCTTCTTCGGAAGGATCCCTTGGAGAAATTTCAGCGAGCTTCTCTTTATGCTGAAAAGGTGATATCTTTTTTGTTGTGCTTTATAAGGTAATTTTCTTTGAGGATTACTTTAGTTTGCTAATTCATTTCTTTTTACCCCTTTCCTTCTTTCAGACTAAGACTTGTTTGGCATCATATGCCTATGAAACTGCTCTCTGGAAACAACAATGTGAGTTTCTGGATGAGAAATATAAAACTTTACTCCATAAGTCTTCTGATTCGGAGGTTGGTCCCTCAACGACTTCTTCCCTTCCGGTCGTAGAGACTCGAGCTACAGGGATTGATGACCAGGAGATTATAGACAGGGTTCTGGAGACTTCCCGTGCTCAAGAACAAGCCAATCAATTGGCTAAAAAGTTAGAAGAGTTCCAACTTCAGAGTACTGCTTGAATTAGTGAGTTGGAATCTCAAGTATCAAATCTTCAGGCTTCTTTAGAGGAGTATGAGAGTGACATTCCCCTTAGTGGACTTTGGGATCATTATGGCCGGAATCCTGATGAAAAACTAATTCGCGAATTCCTCAGCTCTCCTGTTCATACAGCGTTGGTATATCAGATGGTCGGTCCGCTCCTAGAAAGTACGTTCAAGAAAGCGATTCATCAGTTGGTTGCTTTTGAAATGATAGATGATCGTCGAAAGGAATATTTTAAAGCGGCGCACATTCGGCTGAACCGTTATGGCGAAATATATTCTCCTTCCGTGCTTCCGGATGTTGTTTATCAAAATTTTCCTTTGGCTCATCTTGTTCAAGAATTCGGAAAACCATTGCCGATTCCTTCTTCAGATATTAACGACGAGGTCGATAACAATTTTATCGAGCCAGAAGAAGAAAAAGAAGATATTGACACAGTAGAGGAAGGAGACATCGGTAGCGAATAGAAAATTCCGACCAAGCTGTATGACAAATTGATCTTGTGAAATAATCTTTGTAACTGTTTACCGTAAGTCTAATTGTAATATTACTTTTTTATCCCTTTGGATAAACGTTGTGTATTCTGACAGTCACGTCCTTTCGTGTTCTCTGTAATAATTCAGACAAGTCATTAACTTTGCCGTAATCATTATGCGTATGTCGTTTCATCGTCTAGTGTCTATTCCAAGGATAGTTTCTGTATTTCGCGCCCTTTCTTTGGGTCTATCGCGTCTTTTCGTATAGTATAAATATAAAAGGTAAAAACTTGACTCGCTATTTACCGCTTTACTCATTTCTTTAATCAGAATACTCTTTCTTCGGCAGGTCGATAAGCTTTCTCGATATTTTAATTTTACTTTTTGAATTCCGATCATGAGGAAATCACCTTTTCAGCATAAAGAGAAGCTCTCTGAAATTTCTCCAAATGATCCTTCCGAAGGAGCTTATTCATATCGTGAGTAAACACGCCAGATAGAAGAACACGAGTTGCCTTGTCCACAACATTTTTGCTCTCATCATGAACCAAAGAGTCATTCTCGGAATAATCGGCAGTTCTTTTCCCCTTGTAGATGGTCTTCGATCATCTCGGCAAGAGTGGGTTTCGGGTGATTCTCACCAAGTATAGATAGATCCTCGCCAGAACGATCATAATAACACCTTCTTCTCTCCAATGGCTTATTGTTGGGATGGGGCATCGTCCAGCTGCGGCATCCACGTATACCAAGGGAAGTTCGAAGTTGGAAAGGAGGATAACCAGATCCCGTCCCCTGACGGACAGGAGATTCTTGGGAAGAATTCGAAGATTCATCTCTGTTATATTCGGAACCATGGCTCAGTTCCAATTTTCTTTTTCGAGACGCTCTCTGCTCAATAGGGAGATTCTCTATGGTTTTAGTGGATTTAGACAAAACCATCTTTCCTTTGAAAGAGCGCCGAGAATTTTCTACCATAAGAACTAAAAATGAAACAAAGTCAAAATTAGACATACTCCTAAAAGGAATTGTAACGATTCAATGCTGAAATAAAATGCTTACCCAGCGATTGAGAAGGGGAAGAAATGGGGAAAGTATGAGGACTCAATCCCGCCTTACGAAGAAAGGCCTCGCCAATAAGAAGAGCACTTTGGTACTTATCGACGCGCATACACTGGATTTCACTAATCAATTGGGGGTCGTCAGGGATGAAATCGCCGGTCATCAAGCGACCACCATAAATCCATTTGGAATCATGGTCATCAAGCTAAATATTTTCAAAATGTCAAGAAATAAGGCTGACAAGCGAAGACACAAACCGTAATTAAAATGAGCAGTGTAAAAAGCTCGACAACCCTCCGGCGAGGAAGTAACCCTATCAGAAGGAGAAGGAAGAATAATCTTAGAACCTTCCAGAAAATATTTCGCATAATTATCCCTGACCTCATGGAAAGTTTCCTCATTATAAGCACAAGCGAGGTCCTCGATCAGTTCAAAAATTTGAGGAACCGTGCCCTTGCCCTTTTTGGTCCTAGTAGCAACATCCGTATCGGTTATAATTTGCACGTTAAAGGTGTAATTATCCGGAACGGTGAATTCTGACATCCCTGTCTGCTCAGTCGAAGGGTTTGGGGGTCCCTCTTCCTCGATATTAGGTGTGACTCTATCCCTAGTGGACGAGGAAGATTTTATTGAAATTGAAGCCATTTTTGGGATCCTCGAAAAATACGAGTCGATAAAGGCAAATTGGAAAAGAAATATGCGAATAAGAAAATGACTGCGAAAATATGGGAAGTAGAAAGTAAAAGATGACTGAAATAACGATCACCTATTTATAAAGAGAGATGAAAAGACGTTTCAAACTTCTCACGACTGATCACATTCCCGCCAAGTGGCGAAAGTCGAAATGTTTCCTCAAGAGACGCGTAGCGATTCAAAATTGGAACAATAAAACGACTATCTATGAGGCGTAGCACTCTTTTCCTTACTTAGGATTTTTTCCCACAGTGTTTTTTCCTAAATAAGGTTTTTAACGAGGCACAATTCATAGAAAATACAGTCGTAATCGACCATCTACTTCTACGAGCTTCTATTGTATATGCGCTCGAAGAAGTGAGGGAGTACTTGATCTTACGCGTTTTCGTGTGTTCGATTAAGGATGGATTGCAGAGTGATATCAACAATATTAAATGGAAGGTAAAGATCAATAGTAATTGTATTCGAATTAACTGAGTACAAATTACAAGTGTATTGGGTCCTACTCGAGCATTATTGGATGTCGTACAAGCTAGAGGGTAAAATACGTAAAGCCTAGCCTATACTATTAATCCCGTGCGAGTCCGAGCAGCAGTCTCGAAGGAACAACACCTGGGAAGTTGTGTCGTCGTCATAAATGCATGGGGTATTTATAGCTGAGATATGGGACCATATGAACCATCCGTAGGTGCGTACTACTCGGCCCATAGGCCTGGGCCGGGCCCAACAGTAACTTTGGACTCAAAATTTACATATGTAGTTGGCGTAGGATTCCCTCGCTTCGAACTCGAAATTACGCTGACGAGATCAAGAAAGACAAAGTTCGACCTCAATAGGCCGTAGTAATGTCTGGATCCGATTTACCCCTCATCAATACTCCCCCACTTCTCGAGCGTAAAGGGAAGCTTAAGCTCGAAGAAGTATAAACCGGACGCTGGGTGGATGAGCCATTTTCGAGCAAGTTTCAGATATGCCTCATTAAAAACCTAACTCGGAAAAACCCTAATGGGATAAAAATCGAGCTAGGGAAAAAGAGTGCATAACTCGAAAACTAGATAATGGTGCCATGTTGGTCCTCAACTTTATGATTTTTAGGGAATTTCGGGGTCATAAGTGCCATTATCGGAAATATGACTTCAAGTTTAACCTTGAGGAGTTCAACCGTCTCGGTTACTCGGGGACCGGTTTGCAATTTCCCATTTTGTCCCTGTATATATACCTTGACGGAGGGCCGCTGTTCATTAAAGATTTTGAGGAGGAGAACCCTAGATCGGAGCGAATAGATCGATAAGTGAGTTCTAACAATCTTTCTCGAGTATTCAATATATATTCATCATGTCCAATCTGGTAGACTTGAAGGGAAAATCCCCGGTAGTGGAAAATCGAGAAAATGATCAAGAGGGGAGGCAAGTTGTAAATGTTTGACTATCCGTGGGAGAGAATCCGAAAGATTCGAGTCCCACTTCCGAATCTATTGGAGAGGAAAAAGAATCGTGTTCTGGGTCGGAAGAAAATGGTGAAGGCGATTCGAGCGAAGCCACAACATCCGAGGAGGAAGTTGCAGAGGATGGCGACCTTCCCTTAGGGAAGAATGAACAGAAAAAGTATAGACTGGGCGGCAATGTCGTAGTTACGATCTTCAACTGGGAGGAGCCGTCGACCAGCGCAGGGTTGAATATGACCGAGGATAGGGCGGATGAGATCGTTTGTTCCTATGTGGAAGCAGATCTGGGGAAATTGCAGGCAGACTTTGGTCAATATCTGGGTGCCGGATTCTCCATTATTCTTCCTACCCCCGAACAACGAGTTACCGATCCTCCCGCTGGATGTCAAGCTTTTTATACTAAGCATTTTCATCATGGCTTACGTATCCCTTTTCCTCCTCTGATAGAGAGTATTTTGGAAGCTTTCGAGTTGACTCCTTCCCAGATACTACCGAATTCAATTGGGCTGATTATAGCTTTTTGCGTGTTGATGAAAGCCAAAGGGAAGAAGGCTGTTTTTCAGAACTTTTGGCGGATATTTCAACTAAGCGCTTCCAGGTCTTCGAACGCTGGTTATGTTTATTTTTCTCAGAGATCGAAAATCTCGATCCTTTCAACCAATGTTAGCAGCAATCTGAAAGGCTGGAAAAATGAATTATTTTTCGTTCGTGGACCGGACTCTCCATCCTCCGAGGATAATCCCGAGCCCACTCCGTATGTGTGGCCTGGCGCAAGATCATGGATTTATGGCAAACGCCGCCTTAGAGGAAAAATGTGCAATGAGATCTCGGACGAATTCCTGCAATCCCTTCGAGCTGACCCTCATCTGACAGCTTTGATGACTCAGGAGGCAGTCCTGCGTTTGGCTGGGCTTAGTAGGTGCTCCTTTCCTGCCCCCCCCCCCCCCCCTTCGAATATGGGAAGGCTCAGATCAATCCTGCTAATGCCCCTTCTACATTAGGTGCGTTGACTTATCTTGATTTATTTTATATGGCTACAACTAATTGCCTTTTATTTCTCAGTTGGGATCGTCGATAAATTCCGAACCTCAGTAGCTGGCTCGATCGTCGCCTCGTTTTCTAAGGGTGTCCAAGGTCGACCCCACCTCCAAACATCGAAGATTTCCCGCAAGGTAGTAAGATCCGCCCCTGGGGTTAACACTGCAGCGGCTCCGAACGCTATGGTGACCTTTTCCCAAACTGCCATTGCGGGAACTTCTCATCCTTACTCCGCGGCCGAGGGGGCTTTCCCATCTCGAACCCTCGATCTCCGGTCCGTTTTTCCAACCAGCTCTTCCAATCCGAACGAGGAAGGACTCAGCCATTATTCCCTACAGGAAGTCCGAGCTCAAAGGATTCTAGAAGCAAGAATGGCTCGCAAGAGAAATAGTGGTATCGCCGAGTCTTCTAGAAGGGTGAAGCCTTTTGGTCGAGGATCGGATCCGATCAGGTGCCGGGCCGGCCATTCCGAGCCAGACCTGGTTGATTTTATAGAGGATCATCTCCAAGGGCCCAGGGCAGCTGGTTTTCCGGAGGATGGAACCATTGAGTCCGACTTGGGCCCAAACGGGGAACATGCCGTGGATAAGTCTCTTCGAATGTTCATGGCCGGGAGATTTAAGGATGACAATACAACGTTATTCCTTAAGAGTGACTTCGAGCTCGCGGGTGAATTTGCCTATGCTCTTCAAAAGGTATACGAGTTCTTTTTACGAGCATTGACTTATCCTCAAAGTCTATACTTCATGTTTAATGTTTTTATTTCTTCTCTAGGTCGGGGACTTGTACAATCATCAAGCTTACCGACAGGCCACCCTAAACGAGGAATCTCAGATGGCTCAGAGTGCCCTTCACAATGTCCTTGGCGCTGAGGCTATTAAGGCTGATCAGTTGAGGGATACTACGACCAAGTTATCAGAGGTTGAAAAGGAGCTCGAGGAGGTTAAGAAGAGCCTTGACGGGAAAAGGGCCCTTGAAGAAGAGGTAACCAAACTGAGATCGGATCTCGAACATGCCAAGGCATTATCCGAACAGGCCTATGCTCGGGGTCAAGAAGAGGGCAGACTTCCCGCCATACGAGAATTCTTAAAGTCACCCTTTCTTGATGCTTTAGTTCGCAGGCGGTCAGGTGAAATTAATCAGGCCTTTTATTATAAAGGGATTCAGCATCTCCTCTCAGCTGGAAAAGTTCAAGGCACCTTCGATGACTATCTTCCTTATATGGATCCCTATAAGAATATCTACGGAAAGGATTATAAAGCTTCCTCTCTTCCTCCCAAACTTGAAGATCTATCTGACCATGAGTTCGCTCCTCTTCTCGAGGAATTTGGAGTTCCAATGCCTAATCTTGATGAGCTCGAAGCTCAATCTGAGGATGAAGATGTAGATATTGAAGGGGATTCCTGGGATCAAGCGGGGCAAAGCGCTCCTTCGTCCGATTCGAGTAAACCTGCGGCTGATGTACAAAGTGATGATGGAGAAGAGACCAGCTCGAGCAGTGATGATTCCGACAGCTCGGAAAGCGAATCTAGTGGAAAGAAGGAACGAGAGAGATCGGATCATAGCTCTGGCGTGAATGAATCCAGCCAGTAATGATTACTATGTAATAGGACTTATCGAACCAATGCAATTGTAAATTTGTTTTATAACCTCCTGCTTTTCTCTATCCTGTGGATGCTTTAGTTTTAATTTTTCCTTACCGCCATGCTTGACCTATTGCCTGTTTTACCATCTTGTTGAATTTTATAACGTCATTCTTGCGTACTCAGTTGCGTCATCGAATCTTTCTTGGGAGTGGTGACTTACCAATTATTGTAATTCGCATAATGTCGCGTCTCTTATAAATATCAAGGACATTTTACGTTGCTTCCACAATACCATTGCTCACAGCGATCGGAGCTTTAGAAAATTATTTCAGTCGAACTTTTATCCGGAAATCAAGAGATGAATAATGATTCGAACGCTTTTGCGATTTCTTCCGTGCCTTTTCTCAAACCGAAAGGCGGTAGGAATATAAGGAAAAAGAGCCAAATATCAATTAAATCCCTTACTTCTGATAGGCTAGAATTTCATAAAGGAAATAGATCTTCGACTGTTGCCCTTTCTTCATGCTTGAAATCCAGGGGCTCAAACAAGAGAATTAAAAAGGTTACTTTTGTGGAGGATGTATCTGGGTGCGCTCCTCTCCCATCTGTTCCTTCGTTGGTCGAAGAATTTACTGATTTGTTGTTTCCTTCTGGTGTCTTTCCATTTAAGAGAGACATAATTCCTTTTGATAATGTGTTAGATAAAAAATCCGACCTGAACCTTCTTTGGGCCAACGTCTCTACCTCCGAGGCGGTTCTATCGAGTGGAGAATATTCCTCGTTCCTGTTTCAGTCTGGGTTGGAATCCCTCGCCTAGGTAATTCTTACTAAACCCTTTAACATGATCCTCTAATTTCTTTATTTCCGTCATGACATATATTCTCATAAGTTCAGGCTGGCAAAGCCTTTTCTAAGCTTTATGCGTTGGCTAAGCATGAGGTCGAACAACGGGCTTCTGTTTCACTTGAGCTGACCAGGAAAAAGATTGAGTTGGAACGCGCATTGGAAGCTAATAGATTTTTTATGGAGAGATTGTCTCGGGATAAATTGAGTTCGGAATTAGAGAGACTCAAAGATATCTATGAATGTGAGAAGAGAAGCTCCAAGCTTCGTGAGAGGGAGGCTTATATTCGCGGGTATGATGATCGTACTGCTGAAGTTTGAAAAATCCTTTTCGAGAATAATTTCGTTTAGTAATATTGAGATTCTCCTTTGTAATCATGAGCTTGCTAAGATTTTTCTTTGTTGTAATATCATGCTTGTTGTAACGATTTTCCTTTCTTATTGTGATACAATTCTTGTTGTAATGGTTGTAACGATAATATTGCCGACATGTTGTTCCGAACCTCTCAAATTTTTTTTTTTTTTTTTTTTATCGTCTCTCATTTCTCGGGAAGTGTAACGGTCAGAGCTTTTAATGCTCGTATCGTAGCCGTTCAGTGCGAGAGATCTACACCGTTATTACGGAATTCTCCCCCCTATATATATAGCTTCCTAAGTTACCTTCATTTTTTACTTTTCTGTAATCGTTTCATTCGATCGAGATGGTTGTGTTTTTAACTCCGTCGATCAGCTCTATGTTCTTTTCAATTTCAGTTATTGAAGCGTTCGAGATCTTTATTCGAACCTTCTTTCCCAACTTCTTCGGAAATCCCATATGAAACTCTTTCGACTAGGGTATCGACAGGCGAAAATAATTGCGACTAGGGTACCGGCAGGCGATCTGCTCTCTCTGATCGCAAGTCTTTGAGGCGGGCTCGACTTCCTGTACCCTGTCCTCTATCCAGTCGGGATAGTGGGTCAACTGCTGGATGGGTTTCTCTACATTCGATCTCCACGTCTTCGAGGCAGATTCTCGAAGGATGTGGTCTTCGAATTTTCTAGGAGTACCTCCAACTAGAGTTGCTTCCCTGTTTCTCGACTTGGGCCCCCATGGACCAATTTGCAAGGAAGCATTGGATGAAGGGTAGAAGTGTACCAGCCTCGCTTTTCTTCTTTGGGTATCCATAGGAATAATCACTTGTAATAGGGTCGGACTAGATGTACATTTTCCGATTAGCTTAGCCTCTTGAATGTAACCAGGACTTCACATGTAATTTATCTGAAAGTTTATGAATGAAAATTTTCTTTTATATTGTTGTCGATCTTTGATTTTGTTCTTCGTAAATTGCAATCCTTGCTAGTCAATCTTTAAGATTTATAATAGATTTGAAGTTCGATCTTTGTGACTTTTGAATCTTCTGTGATATATGTCGAAGTGTAGGTTCCTCTCGGAACAATAGTCGTCGTGGAGAAAAATATGATAGAATTTAGATCGATCTTGAATATACCCTTGACTTAAGGGGCAACAGCTTTCATCTATTTGATAATTTCGATCTAAGGGGCATAGCAGAGGCTTTCACCCTTAGTCGTTTCAGAGCATTTTTAGCCCGAGGGTCGTAGCAACGGCTTTCACCCATTTGATAATTTCGATCTAAGGGGCATAGCAGAGGCTTTCACCCTTAGTCATTTTCAGAGCATTTTTAGCCCGAGGGTCGTAGCAATGGCTTTCACCCATTTGATAATTTCGATCTAAGGGGCATAGCAGAGGCTTTCACCCTTAGTCGTTTTCAGAGCATTTTTAGCCCGAGGGTCGTAGAAACGGCTTTCACCCATTTGATAATTTCGATCTAAGGGGCATAGCAGAGGCTTTCACCCTTAGTCGTTTTCAGAGCATTTTTAGCCCGAGGGTCGTAGCAACGGCTTTCACCCATTTGATAATTTCGATCTAAGGGGCATAGCAGAGGCTTTCACCCTTAGTCGTTTTCAGAGCATTTTTAGCCCAAGGGTCGTAGCAACGGCTTTCACCCATTTGATAATTGATGGAGAAAAGTAGCGATCGATAATAGATGAATATAGATCGAGAATATCCAGAATATGACGAATAAATGAGAGTTAAGGCGAAATAAACTTTCATTAAGTAAATACTCAGTCTGAATAAACATTCCTCGAACAACTCAGTCGAAATAAATCTTCATTGAACACGTAATTTACTAAATCACTAGAAACAAAGAAAATAGAACAAGATGACTAAATAGTAGATGCCTTGGATGTAACTATCTTCCATAATATCTCCTTAGATTAACCGCATTCCATGCTCGAGGTAGCACCTCTCCGTTAGGGTGAGCAATCTTGTAAGAACCCTTTCTTCCAACCTCCACGATCACAAAGGGGCCCTCCCAATTAGGTTGGAGTTTTCCCACGTGCTTTGACACTTCCTCTTTCTTGAGCACCAGATCCCCTACTTTGAATGTTCGGATTCGAACATTTTGGTTATAAGATTTTTCCATGCTTGACTTTGTGGATTGGATTTTCAATTTCGCTCGGTCCCTTCGACTATCCGCGTGATCTACTTCCACTTCCCTCAGAGAATGGTTCTTCTCGGGATCGTAAAATTTGACCCTAGGGGAAGGTACGAGGTTCTCTACTGGGATAACGGCCTCTGACCCATAAACCAGACTAAACGGAGTTTCTCCTGTTGCAGCTTTAACAGTGGTTCTATTAGCCCATAAAACTCTCGGAAGTTCATCATGCCATCTCCCTTTTGCCTCAGATAGGCGTTTCTCCAAGGATCGAACGATTTCCCTGTTCACGACTTCCGTTTGCCCATTAGCTTGGGGATGCCCTACAGATGCGAAATTATGTTGTATTCCGAACTTTTCACACCACTCCGTGACTCTTTTTCCGACAAATTGTGTTCCATTATCTGATATTAAGATCCTAGGAATCCCAAACCTGCAGATAATATTTTTCCATAAGAAATTAATAACTTGGAATTGAGTAATCTTCGTCAGAGCAACACATTCCACCCATTTGCTGAAATATTCGACTGCAACCGGTACATAATTTTTTCGAGCTCTTGCTGTTGGAAAAGGCCCGACAATATCAATGCCCCATTTATCAAAAGGCCAACAAATAGGAATAGAATGCATGTGCTCAGCCGGTTGATGAATCAAGTTTGAATGAATTTGACAATGGTGGCATTTTTTCACATAATCAACAGAATCGGAGAAAAGTGTAGGCCAATAATATCCGGACCTCGAGCATTTAAGCGCTAAGGCCCGAGCACCACAATGGTTTCCCGCTTCCCCTTCATGAACCTCTTTTAAAATAGCGTTGTAGTGAATCTCAGGGATACATTTTAACAGAATTCCTGAGGAGGATCGTTTATAGAGTTGATTATCGATCAGAGTAAACGATGGCGCTCTATATTTGATCCTCCGGGCCTCATTTGGGTTTTCCGAAAGTTTTCCTTCCTTGAGATAGGCGATAAGAGTGTTGCTCCATGAGTTGCTCGATTCTTCGATCTCCATGATATCGATTGCAGGGGCCGCATCCAGTTCGATAGCAGATGTATTCGATAACAGCCACGTGATTATCCTCTCATTCTTTCTGTCAGCCAAACCTGAGAATTTTGACAATATATCTGCCCATACATTTTCCTCTCTTGGCACAGGTTGAATATCGAATTTGTCAAATTGAGAGATCAATTTCTTCGTTCTGCTCAAGTATTTGACCATATTGAATTCCCTGGCCTCGTACGTGCCTTTTACCTGTCTATGAACAAGCTCTGAATCTGTTAATACAACAATTGATTTTACCTTTGCTTTTAGAGCCATCTCCAGTCCTGCGATCAATGCTTCATACTCGGCCTCGTTGTTGGTCACGACGAAATCCAAAGTTATAGCATAACTCAAGTCTTCACCATTAGGCCCTTGGAAATGAATCCCTGCTCCACCTCCATCCTTGGTTGAAGATCCGTCTACATGCATCAGCCAAATTTGATTTTTGGCTTCTATGACCATACTCAGCTTAGAGATTGCCCCTTCTTTCATGTTCGATAGGCCCGTTGATTCGAGCACGAAATCAGCCAGTACCTGGGCTTTTATAGAGACTCGTGGTTGATACTCGATTTCGAACTGACCAAGTTCGACCGCCCATTTGATCAACCTGCCTGATGCTTCTGGTTTTGATAAGACCTGTCTCAAAGGTTGATTTGTTAGAACAATGATCTTATATGTTTGAAAATAAGGCCTCAGCCTTCGGGCAGCTACCACCAAAGCCAGTGCGAATTTTTCGATCTCCATGTAGTTTTTCTCTGCACCTTGCAGTAACTTGCTTAGATAATAAACTGGTTTATGCTCAGTTTTATCAAGTTTCACCAAAACCGAACTAATGGCCTCTTCCGATACAGCTATGTATAAATACAGAGGTTCTCCTTCAGATGGTTTGGCCAGCATGGGTGGTGAGGTTAGGTATGCTTTCAGTTCTTCGAACGCCTTATCACATTCTGCGCTCCATTCAAAGTTCTTAGATTTTCGCAGAAGCTTGAAGAATGGTAAACTCTTATCGGCAGATCGGGAGATGAATCTATTTAGTGAAATGATTTTTCCAATCAAACTCTGGACGTCCGAGAGCTTCCGTGGTGGACGGAGATCGGTGATTGCTCGAATTTTTTCCGGGTTTGCTTCGATTCCTCTTTCGTGGACTAGATACCCGAGGAATTTTCCCGATCGGACACCAAAAGTACATTTGGCTGGGTTCAATTTCATCCCATATTTTCTCAAGATTTTGAAACATCTGTCCAGGTGGTCAATGTGATCCTCCTCCGTCATACTCTTCACGAGCATGTCGTCTACATAGACTTCCATTATTTCGCCTATCAGTTCTTTGAACATCATGTTAACAAGTCTCTGATAGGTTGCACCTGCATTCCTTAATCCAAAAGGCATAACAATGAAGCAGTACACTCCCCGTTCGGTGATGAAAATCTGATAAAACCCCTGGAAGGTGTCCATCATGCTAAATAACACGAATCCAGCAGTGGAATCTACTAGCATATCGATCCGAGGCAGTGGATAAGGGTCTCTTGGGCATAATTTGTTTAAGTCGGTAAAGTCATTACACATCCTCCATTTGTTTTCGACCTTTTCGCCTTTAGAGACCAGGACCACATTACAAAGCCATTTTGTGAACTTGATTTCCCTTATCTGTCCTGCAGCTAATAATCTATCGACCTCCGTGTTGATTATCTTGTCCTTTTCGCGACCATGATTGCGCTTCTTCTGCCTTACAGGTTTTGCTCTCGGATCGATGTTTAATGAATGTGTTATCACTCGTGGGTCGATTCCCACAATATCATCCGAACTCCAAGCAAAAACGTCCACATTTTTCTGTAAAAATTCTATGAGCATGGTTTCCATGCCCTCGCTTAATTCTGTTCCGATTTTAGTGAACTTTTCAGGGGATCCTGGAACTAAAGTCACTTTTTTGTGGTCGGGCGCTTGTACGCTCATGTCAACGTTTTTTCCTTTCTTTTCTTGAAATTTTTCACAGTCGGGAATTGGTGTTTTTAATGATAGAAATAGTGTCCTGCAAGCCAGCTGTATGGCTAGCATTAATTGTAATTAATGAGGAACTATTCAATTTAGATTAATAAATGCACTTTATTTAAATGGTCAACTTTATCTTATGTAATAATTATCTGCGCATAAGGATAGAAGTCCTTAGATCACAGGGCTATGGGACAACCCGTGGACTGATCTCCAAGGCCGTGATCTAGAACATATTCAAGAGTCGTAGAATCCAATCGAGATAGGACATCGTTGGATTCGGTTAGGCTCTCACTATTGTGTGTACTCCGATGAACTGGAGGACGCAGGGGTCCACGAGCGTGACTGGGATAGTCGACACACATAAGTGGGTGGCTTGCTGGAATGGCAAGCGCACTGAATACCCCAATTAGGAAATAACTCACCATGGAAGCGGTAGTCGCATATCGGGGTTGAAGTTATTCCAATTTATAATAGTATACGAGGAACGATCCCTAACTACTTGAGGTGATAGGGTTTATCTGGTACGAGAACTTCTATACTTTGATATGAGTTCCGACTGACTGGGGACAACCAGAAAGTCTCTGAGGATTCATATTGGGTATAGAGGAACTCGTGTGCAGATTCATATCATCAACAAAGGATCCATTGACTCGACTTGATAGGTCGAGAAATTCTCCTATGGATTTCTGTGAGAAATTAATTCTGATGAAATCCTTGGCCAAGGTAACTGACGACTTTATGTAAGTAGCTCATAAAGAATAAGTCAAAGAGAATTTATTTCGAGATCAGAATGCATATAGTCGAGACGAAACGAAAGGGAAACCGATGAAAGACCATGCCCTTAAGTCTCGACTGGGAGATTGATAAATGGAGAGATTATGTCGTATATGGAAATTATAAATGATAAAAGGTTCACTGAATTAATTCACCAGTGATTGGGCTCCATGGGCTTGTGACTAGACATCGACCGTGGAGTGTGGGAGAATTCCCAAATTAGTAGGGGTGCTAATTTTGGAATGATTAATCGACAGAGTGTTCGATTAATTAAGAGTATTAATTGCTCGAGTAATTAAATAATATTTAATTATGACCCACTGCCAATTATGTGGTGAACCTACGGGGGCATACACAATAAACATGAAGCGAAAGCGAGGAAATAAGAACAAACGAGTCGACTGGGTCGACTGAGTCAAAATCGACTGGGTCGATTAAATGGGTGGGTCGACTGGGTCGACCCATGTGGAACGAAGATGGATCCAATTGGAATTGGATCAAGATTATAAATTAAATTGGAATTTAATTTATGAGTAAATTAATTAATTAGTATTTAATTGATTAATAGAATAATTAATTAATTAGACTTGGAGTTTAATTAATTAATTGGGAGATGATTTAATTAATTGGGCTATTTAATTGGGAGATTAAATAAAGCCCTGAAAGATTAATTAATATGGGCATGAATTAATTAGAAGACTTAGTCTTCTAATTAAAGTAGGCCATGGCCCATGTAGGAGAATTAGTATCCTAATCCTAGTAGGATTAGGTTATGAGAGATATCTATAAATAAGAGACTAGGTCTCATATCTCATACATAACTCTACAAGAAAATTGAAAAGAGCAAAAATTCTCTCTCCCTCTCCCTTGTGATCGGCCGAACCTACTTCCACTTTGGAAGAATTTTTCGTGTTCGATTATCGTTCCAAAATCGTTCTAAAGTCCTAATTTAATATAGCCTATGTTCTAGTCGATTAGGTTATATTATTTTCGTGATATTGTGGTGTATCAATCCGTAGAGGCGCAACACGTGGGGCGCTACTGCAAGCTTGGATCGATTTCTGTGGAGGAGAGTTCAGAGTTCGTTTTAGCCAACAAGGATTTGCAAGGAGACAGGTATAAACGAGAAAACTTATACTGTCATTTATTTATATTCATATATATGCAACTAGAGAATATCCTGGCAAGATTCTTTAAGAGGCCCTAGAAATTTTTTATATTCCGCTGTGCCTAGGGCTGTTTTTCTTACCGAATCCCAACAGTGGTATCAGAGCCAACTCTAGGCTTTGTATATATATGAATTTGCAAATTCTATGTTTATTAAATCATATGTTTGATTTATGTGGACATTTCTATAACTTTACATGTTTTAGGACGTATGTTAGTTAACTTGGAGTTAATGGATAATTTTAGATTCGAAAATTTTATCGTGTTGATGTTATTTTGGATTGGGATTTAATTGACTAGGTTTGTTTAATTAAATCATAAGTAATCGAAACAAAAAAAAAAATTAGTTTTTGAGTTCAACCGCGGCGGTGCGCGGCAGCGCACCGCGGCTGGGCGGCCACCGCATGCTGCCGCGAGCAGCAGCGCACGAGCAGCAGCGCGCTGTCTGCGCGTGCAGCACACGACAGTTGCCTTCGGGCAGTCTGCCGCGTGCTTGCAACGCGCAGCAGCACGCTTGGCTGAATTTTGGTTGATCTCAAACACGCCTATTTTGAAAGTCCTGAAAATCTTGGAGAATTTTGGAAGATTAGGAAACTTAGAGTTTTTGGATAAGGTAGTTATTTTGTTAGACTTAAACACTACCTTAATTAACTAATCTAGTCAAAATAGGATTATCTTGAGAATCTTGGAGATTTAGGAATTTTGGGAAACTTAGAGTTTTGGATAAGGTAAGAATCTTAGAGATTTAGATTACCTTAATTAACCAATTTTATCAAGATAAGAATTGTAGATTACTTAGAGCTCAAGTAAGAGCTAATTAATCTTAGAGGTTAATTGTTAATTCAAAATTAATTGACTTGAATAAATTTTTGCGAATTAAAATTATTGAAGCCGGTAAATTTACATTATTGCCCTTATGTGAATTTATGCATGTTCTTGTGTGAATATGTGGATTGGTCGATTTTGCCCTTAAGCCCTGTGTAGTTTTGGTTTATTTATTTTATGGGTTGTAATTAAATGGGCCTGATTGGTGCCCTTGCTTGCGCAAACGAATGTAATAGAATAGGCCATTTATTTTTTATAAGTTAGACTTAGTTTAGGCTTGGAGCCGAGAAGACCTCATGAAGACTTGGAGATCCACATGGAGGCCCATTTACCTTGGAGGACATGGAGGCCCAATTCATTACATGGAGGCCCAATCAAGCTGGATATTACAAGAAGGCCCATGATGTATGGGTTTGAAAATTGTAATAGTTAGGACATTTAATTTTCACCCTAGACTGACCAATTGATTCATCACGTGGCTCGTGATGGATCGCATAGGATGGGCAATCGACCAATCATATCTTGCTAGGTGATGAATGTTTACTTTTTCGCAAATTATTCTTTGATGTATGAGATGCATGCTTAGGATAGAAAACGTAAACAAGATAAGCATAATCTGATGAGACCTCGCACACTTAGAAACCTCCAATTGAACTTAAAATTCAATTAGAATATTAAATCGAATAACGGGCGCATATGAATAGTATCTATGGTCCGAGCCTATCCAATTACTAGGTCTTAGGCATATTATACGAATATATCTCGATGTCTCACGAGTCGTGGGTCGAGCTATAGGAAGATAATATGTCTATTGCCTCGATGCACGAGTTTAGTGCCAAGGGAGGGGATACAAGGTTTTAGGCGCTGTCTCACGAGTCGTGGGGCGTCTAGGATTGAACTATTTCTCTCCACGAGTATTGGACATGATTTAACGCTAGTAAGTATGGATGTCTCACGAGTCGTGGGTCCATATCGAAAAATGAGGCTAAATGAACTTAAGGGTTAGCTGCGATGGTTAACCGTTGACGTAGTCGACCACCAAGTGAATCAAATAGTATGGCCAACGAGTCGTGGGTACTAGGAGATTGCATTAAATTCCCGAAACTTATGTGGGGGCATAAGATTTTGATTAAAATAGTGGGAGTAATTTGCAAATGAAATCCATGTTTGTGAATTGTGCATTCTAAATTAATCTTTCGCATATTTATTTCTTCTATCGTCGTTTTGTAGATATAATGTCTAAGAATCCGATTTCCATCATACTTGAACATAACAAATTGACTGGACCAAACTTCCATGACTGGGTCAGGAACCTTAAGATCATTCTCGCTTCTGAAAAGCGAGGTTTTGTCCTTGATGGGCCCCCTCCCGAACTTGCTAAGGATGCCGACGACACTGAGAAAGAAGCTGTTGATTTATGGCTTGACGATGACTTGCAGTCACGTTGTCTCATGTTGGCATCCATGTCTAATGAGCTTCAAAAGCAGCACGAGCATATGAAGTCTTCTTTTGAAATCTACACGCACCTGAATGGTTTATTTGGGGTGCAAAGTAGATATGAGCGGTATGAAACTGCTAAGACTTTGCAACAAACGAGGATGGCTGAAGGTGCTGATGTTCGATCTTGAGGTAAAGATGGACAAAACCTACTGCCAAGATATAATCCTCCAGTCGTTGCCAAGATCATTCGAGCAATTCGTAGTGAACTACAACATGCACAAGATGAATGTTGAACTTCACGAGTTGGCTAATATGCTCGCCACTGCCGAGGCTTCCATGAAAAGAGAGAAGCCAGTGATGGTTGCTACCTCAACCCAATCCAAGTCTAAAAGGACAAAGAAAGGGAAGGGAAAAGGAAATGCTTCTTCAAGCAAAGGCAAAACACCATCTGGGCCCATAGGGAAGGGAAAGAAGCGTAAAGCTTCGTCTGGTGAACAGAAATGTTTCTACTGCAAGAAACCTGGACACTGGAAGAGGAACATCAAAGAGTTCTTGGAGAGCTCGAAAGGTATATTCCTTGTTGAAGTTAATTTATCAATTAACTGTGCATCATGGGTGCTAGACACTGCTTGTGGTTCTCATCTTTGTATTGATTTACAGGTGATGGGAGCAACAAGACCACTTAGGCCAGGGGATTGGATCCTGAGATTTGGCAATGGAGCTAGAGCTGCTGCCGAGGCCATAGGCGAAGTGGAGTTAGATTTAGGTGGTAATAAATTAGTCCTTAGGAACGTTCTTTATGTACCTGGTTTGGTGAAAAACATTATTTCTATTCCTGTTTTGGATAATGAAGGTTTTAATTTTACTATTAATAAAGGTTCCTTTTCGTTATTCATGAATGATAATATGTTTTTCACTGGTACATTAAAAGATGGACTATATACCATTGAACCACCTAAGTTAGTGATGCATGTGCAACAAAACAAAAGGAAACAAGATAATGAAATCTCTGCCCAATTATGGCACGCTCGACTTGGACATATATCTAAGTCAAGGATTCAAAAGTTAGCATCTTCTGGCGCGATTGAAATCAATCGCATTGAAGAAATGCCAATATGTGAACCATGTCTAAAGGGTAAAATGGCTAAGTTGCCATTTAAAGGAAACCCTGAGCGAGCCAAGCAAACATTGGACTTGATACATACTGACGTATGTGGACCACTAAGAAAAAGCGCCCGAGGTGGCTATGACTACTTCATCACTTTCACTGACGACTATAGTCGTTATGGTTATGTGTTCTTGTTGAAATACAAGTCTGAAGCCTTTGAGCGATTCAAAGAATTCAAGATGGAAGTAGAGAATCAACTTGGTCATGCGATAAAGGCTCTTCGTTCTGACCGAGGTGGAGAATTTCTTAGTAACGAATTTCTGAATTATCTTGTAGAGCATGGAATACTATCGCAGTGGACTCCTCCTGCAACACCCCAATTAAATGGAGTAGCAGAGAGAAGGAATCGAACCTTGATGGACATGGTTCGATCCATGATGAGTGCCACTGACCTTCCTCTTTCATTTTGGGGACATGCCCTCCTCACGGCAACGAAGATACTAAACATAGTACCTTCTAAATCCGTAGAAAAGACACCATACGAATTATGGTTTGGCAAGGCACCCTCATACGCATCATGCGCATATGGGGATCTCCCGCTTACGTTAAAAAGCTAGTGGGAGATAAATTGGAAACTAAATCCACTTTGTGCAAATTCGTGGGGTATCCGGAAAACTCAATAGGATACGAGTTCTACGATCCTACAAGACAAACAACGTTTGTCTCGAGGAACGCTCACTTCTTGGAGAAGGATTTCTTGGTGGATAAGAAAGAAAATAACGTAGAACTAGATGAGGTCACTGAAGCTGAAAAGGCCTTGGAGGTCGATCGAGCTGACCCGTCACCACAGGCAGTGGGAGAACAAGAGCATGAAAGTGCACCAGAAAGTACACCGATACTTCGTAGGTCAGAAAGACAACGTAGAGAACCCGAGAGGTACTACGGTCTGCTGCATGAGACTGGACAGTCTCTAACCGACCCAAGGACTTACGAAGAGGCTATGCTAGACATAGACTCGGGAAAGTGGCGCGAAGCCATGGAATCCGAATTGGACTCCATGCACTCAAACAAGGTCTGGGCCTTGGTAGATCCACCAGTGGGAGTGGCTCCCGTGGGTTGCAAGTGGATCTATAAGCGAAAGCTTGGAGTGAACGGAGATGTAATAACCTACAAGGCGCGACTAGTGGCAAAAGGATACACTCAAAGACCAGGTATCGACTTTGAGGAGACCTTCTCGCCCGTCGCAATGCCCAAATCCATTCGGATCTTGCTAGCCATAGCTGCGTGGTATAACTACGAGATATGGCAGATGGATGTAAAAACTGCCTTTCTCAATGGAGACATTGATAAGGAAATCTACATGGAGCAACCAAAAGGATATGCATCCAAAGGAGATGAACACAAGGTGTGCAAACTCCAGAGGTCCATTTATGGATTGAAGCAAGCTTCCCGAAGTTGGAACATTCGTTTTGATGAGACAATCCAAACTTTTGGATTCATCAAGAACATGTTCGAACCTTGCGTGTACAAGAAGATCAGTGGGAGTACAGTTGAATTTTTGGTGCTTTACGTTGACGACATTCTTCTCATTGGAAACAATGTAAAAGCACTGTCTGAAACTAAAGCATGGTTGTCTACACAATTCTCAATGAAGGATATGGGAGAAGCATCCTTTGTACTAGGTATAAGGATCTACCGAGATAGATCAAAAGGACTGCTGGGCCTCTCCCAATCCCAGTACATAGACAAAATCTTGAAAAGATTTAGTATGGAAGAATCCAAGAGAGAATTGCTTCCAATGAGACATGGAATTGCACTCTCCAAGTCTATGGCCCCAAAGACGCCTGAAGAGAGAAGCAATATGTCTCGAGTACCATATGCATCCGCGATAGGAAGCATAATGTATGGTATGCTATGTACAAGACCAGACGTAGCGTACGCTTTAAGCGTTACAAGTCGCTACCAATCTGATCCAGGTGAGCAGCACTGGATAGCCGTAAAGGCAATTCTAAAGTACCTGAGAAGGACTAAGGAATTGTTCTTGGTATACGGTGGAGGAGAATTGAAATTGGAAGGCTATACAGACTCGAGCTTCCAATGTGATGTAGACGACTTCAAGTCGACATCAGGATACGTGTTCTGCCTCAATGGTGGTGCGGTTAGCTGGAAGAGCTCCAAGCAGGAAACAACTGCGGATTCAACCACTGAAGCAGAATATATTGCCGCGAGTGACGCAGCAAAGGAAGGTGTTTGGATGAGGAACTTCATCCAGGAATTGGATGTGATACCTAGCATTGCTGAGCCCATTACTATCTTCTGCGATAATAATGGGGCAATAGCGCAAGCAAAGGAGCCGAGATCTCATCAGAAATCCAAGCACGTCCAAAGACGATACCACGTGATAAGAGATATCATTGGTAGAGGAGACATTAAGATGGAACATGTTGACTCGGAAGATAATACTGCGGACCCGCTAACGAAGCCACTGCCTCAAAAGGCATTTGAGAAACATCTGCAAAAGATGGGACTCAAGAACATAAAAGACTGGCTTTAGGACAAGTGGGAGATTGATAGAAATAGTGTCCTGCAAGCCAGCTGTATGGCTAGCATTAATTGTAATTAATGAGGAACTATTCAATTTAGATTAATAAATGCACTTTATTTAAATGGTCAACTTTATCTTATGTAATAATTATCTGCGCATAAGGATAGAAGTCCTTAGATCACAGGGCTATGGGACAACCCGTGGACTGATCTCCAAGGCCGTGATCTAGAACATATTCAAGAGTCGTAGAATCCAATCGAGATAGGACATCGTTGGATTCGGTTAGGCTCTCACTATTGTGTGTACTCCGATGAACTGGAGGACGCTGGGGTCCACGAGCGTGACTGGGATAGTCGACACACATAAGTGGGTGGCTTGCTGGGATGGCAAGCGCACTGAATACCCCAATTAGGAAATAACTCACCATGGAAGCGGTAGTCGCATATCGGGGTTGAAGTTATTCCAATTTATAATAGTATACGAGGAACGATCCCTAACTACTTGAGGTGATAGGGTTTATCTGGTACGAGAACTTCTATACTTTGATATGAGTTCCGACTGACTGGGGACAACCAGAAAGTCTCTGAGGATTCATATTGGGTATAGAGGAACTCGTGTGCAGATTCATATCATCAACAAAGGATCCATTGACTCGACTTGATAGGTCGAGAAATTCTCCTATGGATTTCTGTGAGAAATTAATTCTGATGAAATCCTTGGCCAAGGTAACTGACGACTTTATGTAAGTAGCTCATAAAGAATAAGTCAAAGAGAATTTATTTCGAGATCAGAATGCATATAGTCGAGACGAAACGAAAGGGAAACCGATGAAAGACCATGCCCTTAAGTCTCGACTGGGAGATTGATAAATGGAGAGATTATGTCGTATATGGAAATTATAAATGATAAAAGGTTCACTGAATTAATTCACCAGTGATTGGGCTTGGGCTTGTGACTGGACATCGACCGTGGAGTGTGGGAGAATTCCCAAATTAGTAGGGGTGCTAATTTTGGAATGATTAATCGACAGAGTGTTCGATTAATTAAGAGTATTAATTGCTCGAGTAATTAAATAATATTTAATTATGACCCACTGCCAATTATGTGGTGAACCTACGGGGGAATACACAATACACATGAAGCGAAAGCGAGGAAATAAGAACAAACGAGTCGACTGGGTCGACTGAGTCAAAATCGACTGGGTCGATTAAATGGGTGGGTCGACTGGGTCGACCCATGTGGAACGAAGATGGATCCAATTGGAATTGGATCAAGATTATAAATTAAATTGGAATTTAATTTATGAGTAAATTAATTAATTAGTATTTAATTGGTTAATAGAATACTTAATTAATTAGACTTGGAGTTTAATTAATTAATTGGGAGATGATTTAATTAATTGGGCTATTTAATTGGGAGATTAAATAAAGCCCTGAAAGATTAATTAATATGGGCATGAATTAATTAGAAGACTTAGTCTTCTAATTAAAGAGGGCCATGGCCCATGTAGGAGAATTAGTATCCTAATCCTAGTAGGATTAGGTTATGAGAGATATCTATAAATAAGAGACTAGGTCTCATATCTCATACATAACTCTACAAGAAAATTGAAAAGAGCAAAAATTCTCTCTCCCTCTCCCTTGTGATCGGCCGAACCTACTTCCACTTTGGAAGAATTTTTCGTGTTCGATTATCGTTCCAAAATCGTTCTAAAGTCCTAAATTAATATAGCCTATGTTCTAGTCGATTAGGTTATATTATTTTCGTGATATTGTGGTGTATCAATCCGTAGAGGCGCAACACGTGGGGCGCTACTGCAAGCTTGGATCGATTTCTGTGGAGGAGAGTTCAGAGTTCGTTTTAGCCAACAAGGATTTGCAAGGAGACAGGTATAAACGAGAAAACTTATACTGTCATTTATTTATATTCATATATATGCAACTAAAGAATATCCTGGCAAGATTCTTTAAGAGGCCCTAGAAATTTTTTATATTCCGCTGTGCCTAGGGCTGTTTTTCTTACCGAATCCCAACATTTAACTCAGACGCTAAATCACTTATCTTCCTCTTGATCGGGAGCTCGGGCTCCACTTTCTTTTTAATACTTAAAGACGAGTTATAACACTCCCATGCCATGTATTGATCGTTCCTCATCTCTCCCACTCCTCCCACGGTCGGAAACTTTATCTTTTGATGGTAAGTAGACACAACTGCCTTGAAGATATTTAGGGCTGGCCTCCCTAATATGGCGTTGTAAGCGAATGGTGTATCTACTACCAGAAATTTGATCAATCTTGTTACATTTCTTGGTTTACTTCCTAGAGTCGTGCTTAAAAGAATGGTTCCAAGCGGAACGATCTCGGATCCACCAAATCCGACCAAAGGAGTGGTTACTTTATCTAGACGTGGGTGACAAAGATTCATCCTCGCGAGAGCTTCTGACGAAATAATGTTTGCCGAACTTCCGTTATCGACTAGCACCCTCTTGACCTCGAAATTAGCAATTCTCAGTGTCAATACCATGGAAAAATCTGGATCGTCCTCACTTGTGTCCCAACTAACATCCGAGGGTCGATCGGCCTCACTGAAGCTTATAACTTGATTTTCCATGGAGGGAGATTCTAAGGACAGAATCTCCTTTTTGGCAGAGACTCCCGCTTTTATCGATCTCATAGTTCTCTTTCTAGCATTTCTGCTATCACCTCCCGCTGGTCCGCCTACGATCATATTTATTACTCCATTCGATCGCTCTTCCGCTTGGCTTCGAATTTGCCTTTGCTGATTGTTAATTTTCCGCGGACTTCGGGATCTATAACGACTGTTATAGTTGCCACCTTTTACAAATTCTTTTAATTTTCCTTGGGCAATCAATTTTTCTATCTCTACCTTCAATTGGTAACAGTTTTCAGTGCTATGTCCCCGAGCTCGATGATATCGACATTATTGTTCATAACCAGGGGTACCAGCTCTAGCCTGGGTGATCCTTTGAGCTTCAGGAATCAAATTTACTTCTTCCAACACGGTTAGCACTTCTTCCTTCGAGGTGTTAAGTTCAGTAAATTGGACTTTACCTGGTCTCGGGGCTCGAATCCGATCATAAGGAGGTCCATAAGAATTTGGGCCTTGGGACGGCACATGTGGCTTATAAGTATTAATTCGTTGCCAAACAGATCCTTTGTTCGATCCCCCATAATCACCGGGTTTTGGGATAGGGGCCCGATCTTGTTTCTTGTTGAGGGGAGGATTTATAGCATGCGAATTTTTCAATTTGTTCATCTCTTCCTGAATCATATACTTTTCCGCAATCTCCATTATTCGTTCGAAAGACTTTGGTTGTTTTCTGCATAATGCGTTCCCGAATTGTGTGCTCCTAGTCAGTTCGAACATCAAGGAGGATAAATACTCGATCTGCGGGGTATCAACTTTCAAGAGTTCAATACTAAATCTTGCTAGCCACTGTCTCAACGTCTCTCCTTCCAATTGTTTTACAGTTCCAAGATGATTTGTCGGTAATCTCGGCTTCCTCTAGCTAGCGAATTGATGCTTTAGCTTATCGCAGAATTCTTCAAAGGAAAATATGGAGTTGGGCGGTAATTTCCCGAACCAATCGAGAGCTATTCCTTCATAGGTGGTAACCACGATTTTGCAACAGAAGTCCTCTGAATGTCCGTACAAGTTCATCACATTAACAAAGCTGTTGATGTGCTCCTCGGGGTCGGTAGTCCCGTTATACCGCGGTAGCCTTGTTGGTACCGTTTCCGAGTTTCGAGCTTCTCGTATCTCTCGACAAAATGGCGAGCAGCGCATGATACTGTTCGAAACCTCCCTATCTCATAGATTCCCTCTAATTAGAGTATTTTCCCCTCGTCTGGCGGCCTGATTGTTACGGGGTATCTCTATCATTGTATCTTCCTTTTCCAATTCCTTAGCTACTCTCTCCCGTACTATCTTTTCCAACTCTGATTCAGTAATTCTTTTGTATGTTGGTTTTCTGCCTCCAACAGCGCCAGCAGTGTGGCTTTCTCCTATCACTGATCCCTCCAAATTATGTACCGATCTTAGTGGGATTTCCGATCGGGCGTTGATTTTCGAGGGCATTGCTCGAGGAGGGCTTGTTGCCGGGGCATGTGATATAGATCGCAGTATACTGTTTTCCTTCTGGATGTTCAAAGAAGGTATTTCAGGTCTGCCATGAATTCCTGGTTGGTCTACGGGCAATTGATCGGCCCTTCCGCTGTTCAGGAATTCTCTGCACATTGTGCCTTTGATGGATCTCAGATCACCAACGGTTGTGTGGATTGGAACATTGTCTTGAGGAACCGCTGGTGGAATCTCTGGCTGTTGAGCTGCGCGTGATAGATTATCGGGCTCATTATTGACTAAATTCTGCGCTCCCACTGCATGGGAAGGCTCTCCTCTAATATAGGTATTTCTCCTCGTAGTAGGCATATTTCGATCTAATGCTCGAATAAGGCCCCATGGTGGGCGCCAATTGATCTTACGCGTTTTCGTGTGTTCAATTAAGGATGGATTGCAGAGTGATATCAACAATATTAAATGGAAGGTAAAGATCAATAGTAATTGTATTCGAATTAACTGAGTACAAATTACAAGTGTATTGGGTCCTACTCGAGCATTATTGGATGTCGTACAAGCTAGAGGGTAAAATACGTAAAGCCTATCCTATACTATTAATCCCATGCGAGTCCGAGCAGCAGTCTCGAAGGAACAGCACCTGAGAAGTTGTGTCGTCGTCATAAATGCATGGGGTATTTATAGCTGAGATATGGGACCATATGAACCATTCGTAGGTGCGTACTACTCGGCCCATAGGCCTGGGTCGGGCCCAACAGTAACTTTGGACTCAAAATTTACATATGTAGTTGGCGTAGGATTCCCTCGCTTCGAACTCGAAATTACGCTGACGAGATCGAGAAAGACAAAGTTTGACCTCAATAGGCACTCTTTTCCTTACTTAGGATTTTTTCCCACAGGGTTTTTTCCTAAATAAGGTTTTTAACTAGGCACAATCATAGAAAATACAGTCGTAATCAACCATCTACTTCTACGAGCTTCTATTGTATATGCGCTCGAAGAAGTGAGGGAGTACTGATGGGGGCTATTTCGCATCCTTATAATAATCGGGGCGACTAGTCCATATACGCTCGGATCGACCAGGAGTCTGATTCATTAAAGAAACTGCCAGGTCCGATCTGCATTATCAAACCTCGACGACCAAGAGCAGTGTCCGAGTCAATTAAGGATTATTATGCCTATGTTGGGATATGGCTCGATTTGTCAGACAACAAAGTGCGGAATTTAAAATTTTTCGAGTCATCAGATGGCCCCATAAAAGAAGTCTCCATATCATGTATACAAAAACTTAAACAAAAACGCACACAATGAATTAACAAAGGGGGTTTTTGCGATATACCTCACCACAGGCAAGGTGGTGGAAACCTCCGGCTTCGTTTCTGAATCTGATCTGGTTCACAGGAGTGATCCAAGTGTCTCACCTCCAGGGATAGTCCACACCAATTGGATTCTGGCAACACCTCAAGATCTTAGGCTCAGAACTCGATTCAGGAGATTTGTTATTGCAGGATTGTGTTGAATCTCTTGACAGATCAAGATCTAACACAATGGAACAAGGAGATGGCGGCGGCGGCACCAAGGAGCCCACGACAGCAGGTGGCGGCGGCTTAAGGTGGCGGCGGCGGTAGCTAGGGCTTCTAGCTAGGAGGGGCGGCGGCTACTTAGGGCAAAAGGAGGCTAGGGTTTTTCTTTTCAGGGTGTTAGCTTTTGAGCTCAAGTAGATCCCCTTTTATAGACTCCTTCTGACCTAGGTTTGCAAGACTCCTTATGGGCTTTAATTAATAGAAGCCCATGTCTTGCAATCCTCCATTTAATTAACTACTTTAATTAAATGCCCAGTCCAATTAAATCAATATTTCTTTTACATAATTAATCAGCAACTCAATTATTAATTAAGTTAGCCAATTAATTAATCTCCCACTTGAATTAAATACTTTTAATTCATTTAATTGATTTAATTACCTTTAAATCAATTAATTCCTTTCATGTCCTTTTATAACAGTCACCGTCCAATTGTATTGTGTGTGACCCTCTGGGTTCACCATCAATTGGCAGCAGGCCCACGAATCCTTCGTGATTTAATTTATGAACAATAAATTGTTCCGGTCAATTAAACAACCTTTAATTGACCACTCCTAGAATTAAATCCTCTATTAATTCAGGAGTACCCACACTTCATGGTCGATGTCTAGCCACAAGCCCATGAAGCCCAATTTCAGGTGAATTGATATTTGTGAACCTCGTCTCATATAATTGCCATGTACATACGGTCCTTCTATCGACTAATATTCCCGATCAAGACTTAGGGTGTGTGAATTGATCGGCACCTCTAAATTTGTCTCGATAGCTATACTTTCTAATTCAGGATAATATACCTTTGTGACCTTCTAAATTTGGAAACCCCTTTCCAAATCCGTCACCGACTGCGGCCGCAGATTCCTTGGATATATTATCTAAGAATCGTATAGGAAATTCTCTCACTCATTACAGTGAGTCAATAGATCCCATATCGGTACTAACCACTCGCGTACATGTCCATACGCACCCAACCTAGGCATGTTATGACATAGCTACGTGGCCTATACCTAGATCTAAGTATGCACTTTCATGCACCGAATTCGTCCTAGTACCTCAAGTCTAAGGACTAAATCGTACACTATTATATTCCTTGAGAAACATCCCATCACCGATATGCGTCATGCGCTTCCACAATGGGTTTCTCTGTTCGGGTTGTTCGATGCGTTCAATCCTCCATTGAACCACCTACTCGTATGCACTGGCCTCAAATGCCTTGCTGATGAAACGCTACAAATTCACTCCATGTGAATCATGCATACTCGTACAAGTCTTTGCGATTCCTACGATACCCCGTCTCGTTTTGGAATCTATGACTTGGAACACTTTTAAGATTACGACCTTTGAGACTGTTTCATGATTGCACTCAGTACTGAAGTGAATCGTCCCATAGTCAAATGTAATCTAAGGGTTTCAACCAATCGCTTAAATGTATTCACGAAAGATGAAGTTGGCCATTGTTTATCCTTATACATATATAAATAAACATGCGTATTATTATAAAATCAAAGATTGTTTCATACAGGATAGATCTATTACAAGCTAACAGAACTGTCTTGCAGGGCACTATCCTATAAATCTCCCACTTGCCCTAAAGCCATTCACCTATGGTTCTAAGACCCATCTTCTCTAGATGACTATCGAACGCCTTTTGTGAAAGTGGCTTAGTTAGTGGGTCAGCTACGTTGTCTTCCGATTTGACATACTCCATGTGCATGTCACCTCTACCAATGATCTCCCTGATCACATGGTATTTCCTCTGTACGTGTTTGGATTGATGGTGTGATCTCGGCTCCTTCGCTTGAGCTATCGCCCCGTTGTTGTCACAGAAGACGACTACAGGTTCAGCAATGCTAGGAACAACATCCAGTTCTTGGATGAAGTTTTTCATCCATACACTTTCTTTTGCTGCATCTGATGCTGCAATATATTCTGCTTCTGTGGTTGAATCAGCAGTGGTAGATTGTTTACAGCTCTTCCAACTGACTGCTCCACCATTGATGCGGAATATGTATCCAGAGTTGGATTTGAAGTCATCCACGTCAGACTGGAAACTCGAATCAGTGAATCCTTCAAGTTTCAGTTCTCCACTACCACCGTAGACCAAAAACATATCCTTAGTCCTTCGCAGGTACTTTAGGATTGCTTTTACGCAGTCCAGTGCTCTTCGCCTGGATTTGACTGATAGCGGCTCGTTACACTTAGAGCGTGTGCTATGTCTGGTCGAGTACACAACATCGCATACATTATGCTCCCTATAGCAGAGGCATAAGGTATGAGAGACATTCTCGTCTTTTCTTCGTCAGTTGTAGGGCACATAGACTTAGAAAGAGAGATACCATGTCTCATTGGAAGCAATCCTCTCTTGGAGTCTTCCATCTTGAATCTTTTCAAGATTGTGTTAATGTACTGAGATTGGGAGAGTCCTATCATCTTCTTCGATCTATCCCTATAGATACGTATTCCCAATACGTAAGATGCGTCTCCCATATCTTTCATAGAGAACTGCACGGATAACCACGCTTTAGTCTGCGCTAACATTTTGACATCGTCTCCGATCAGTAAAATGTCATCGACGTACAAAACAATGAATTGTACTGTGCTCCCACTATTCTTCTTGTACACACAAGGTTCATATACATTTTTGATGAAGCCAAATGCTTTGACTGTCTCATCAAATCATATGTTCCAGGTTCGGGACGCCTGTTTGAGGCCATAGATTGACCTTTGAAGTTTACACAATTTGTGTTCACTTCCTTTGGACGCAAAACCTTCAGGTTGTTGCATAAAGATCTCCTTGTCAATGTCTCCATTGAGGAAGGCGGTCTTTACGTCCATTTGCCATATCTCATAGTCATGCCATGCGGCAATGGCAAGCAATATCCGAATGGATTTGGACATCGCTACGGGAGAGAAGGTTTCCTCATAGTCTATTCCAGACCTTTGAGAATACCCCTTCGCCACTAAGCGTGCCTTGTGAGTTAAAACCTCTCCATTCATTCCAAGCTTGCGCTTGAAGATCCATTTGCATCCTACAGGGATAGTTCCCTCAGGTGGATCGACCAAGGTCCAAACCTTGTTGGAATGCATGGAATCCATTTCGGATTGCATGGCTTCGAGCCACGCACCCGAGTCTATGTCTGACATCGCCTCTTGATAGGTCCTTGGATCATTATCACCTCTTTCGTTTTCGTGAATGAAACCAAATCGCTCTGGCTCCTTACGAATTCGATCAGACCTTCGAAGAGTAGGTGTACTAGTAGGTTCAGTAAATTCTGGTTCAGCTCCCACTGCTTGTGGGGATGGGTCCGATTCCTGGACTTCATCAAGTTCTACGATTGTCCCATTTCGGTTGGTGAGGAAATCCTCTTCCAAGAAGTGGGCATTCCTAGATACGAACGTATTACGTTCTTTAGGATCGAAGAACAGGTATCCAATGGATTCCTTTGGATACCCCACAAATTTGAACAAACTAGATCTACTATCTAGTTTATCTCCCTTTTTGTTCTTTACATACGCCGGAGATCCCCATACTCGTAAATACGAATACACGGGTGCTTTACCATACCATACTTGGTGCGGTGTCGTTGGCACTGACTTCGAAGGTACTATGTTTAGTATCTTCGATGCAGTTAATAGGGCTAAGCCCCAAAACGAAAAGGGAAGGTCGGCGAAGCTCATCATGGAACGAACCATGTCTAACAAAGTTCGATTCCTCCGCTCGGACACTCAATTGAGTTGGGGCGTCCTAGGGGGAGTTCGCTGGGCGAGAATTCCATTCTCCTTTAGATAATCAAGGAATTCTTGGCTTAAGTACTCTCCACCTCTATCAGAACGAAGTGCTTTAATACTATGTCCAAGTTGATTCTCAACTTCCATTCGATACTCGAATTTCTCAAAAGTTTCGGATTTGTGTTTCATAAGATACACATATCCATAACGACTAAAATCGTCGGTGAATGTTACGAAGTAAGAGAATCCTCCTCTCGCATTGACACTCAATGGTCCACAAACGTCAGTATGGATTAAATCCAATGTTTGCTTGGTTCGCTCGGGATTCCCTGTGAAGGGTGATTTGGTCATCTTTCCTTTGAGACAAGATTCGCAAGTTGGGAGTTCGTCCAAGTTCTTTATTTCAAGAGCCTTAAAGGAAACCAACTTTTGAATCCTACTCTTGGAAATATGTCCATGTCTAGCGTGCCAAAGTTGTGGAATTTGATTATCATATTTTCTTTTCCTAGATTGAATGTGCATGACGTCGGATTTAACAGGTTCTAGGGAATAAAGACCATCCATCAAAGTACCACGAGCATACATTAAACCACCTTTAAATATGCATAAATATCCATTTTCAATGGAAAAATTAAAACCATCAATGTGTAGCATTGGTATAGAAATGATGTTCTTAATTATCGTTGGTACGTACAGACAATCCCTTAAAACCAAAGTAAAATTTCCTAAAACCAATTCGACTTCCCCAATAGCCTCAGCGACGATCCTAGCTCCATTTCCAAAACGCAGGATTCTATCCCCGGGCTTCAGGTATCTTACTGCTCCCATCACCTGCAAATCATTGCAGATATGAGAACCTGCTGCGGTGTCTAACACCCACGATGCACAGTTAATAGAAATATTAACTTCAACCAAGAAAATACCTTTGGCTACCAATTTCATCTTTAGGTAGTCTGGGCAGTTCCTTTTCCAGTGCCCTGCTTTCTTGCAGTGGAAACATTCGTCTTCTGGGCTTTTGCGCTTCTTTTCAACCACCTTGGTGATTGCCTTCGAAGAAACACTTTTCTTCTTCTTCTTACCTCTCTTAGGCTTTGCAGCCTTCGATTGGTGTGCAATCATTACCGGCTTCTCTTTCTTGAGAGTCGATTCTGCCGTTACCAACAAATTGGTCAGTTCGTGAAGAGCGAGGGTTCTATCCTCCATGTTGAAGTTCAACACGAACTGGTCAAAAGAACGGGGCAGCGTATGGAGGAGGAGGTCAGTGCTAAGATCAGCGTGCAAGTCTACTTCCAATCGCCCCAGTTTTTCAACCAGGTTGATGAAACGTAGACAGTGATCCTTGACACCGCTTCCCTCATCCATCTTGAGATAAAACAACTCCTTAGTGGTCGCGAACCTTTCGGTACGAGACCTTTCTCCAAACATCTGTTGGAGGTGGAGAAGTATATCTCTAGCAAGCGGTATTGCAGCATGCTGTTTCTGCAGTTCATTCGACATCGAGGCTAGCATGAGACATCGAACCTGAAGATCATCATCAACCCTTTTAGCATGGGCGGTTCGTTGTTCCTCACTAGCTCGTGCTGCGGGTGCAGCAGGCATGGGTGTGTCGAGCACATAGCTACGTCGCTCGGAGTCGAGGACGATTCTGAGATTTCTCAGCCAGTCAACAAAGTTTGAGCCATTCAATTTGTTTGCGTCGAGGATAACAGATAATGGATTCTTAGACATTGTACTTAATATCTACAAATGGAAAGAAGACAACATTTAGCTAACTGATCTTATGTCTAATACTTATAATTATCGAATTTTGGACTTGTTTTCGAAAAAGTTCTCCCACTATTTTATCGAAACAATCACCCCTTTGATTGCTCGGGAATTCTAATTCCTATTAGGTCTTGACGTCCCAGCAGCAATTAATTGCACCCACGACTCGTGGCCATACAATCAACTCTCCAGGTAGGTATACTTTTACCGATTGTGACACCTCACAACCTTCAAGCTATTTTGCCTCGGTTTTCACATTTATCTAGCACTGCTACATCATAAATGCTACTAATCGTTAAGTAACACCCATCAATCGTGATAAGCAACAGGCCCGGTCGTGAGTTCTCCGTAACTAGTTATCGGTCGATCCTCACATCCCGACCAGTCCTTATCCTTGTCGAGTTTAGTTAAAAACAAGAATCAAGGAGTTTCGTGTATTGTCCCTTTCTTTGACTCGGGTGCCAGACTCTGGATCACCTTTATCAGTAAGTAGACAACATACACTAGTTCCTATTGATGGAAGGCTTGGATCTTTAAAACTTCATTTTAAATGTACCCAATAGACTTAATATTTAATTCGAGAGGGGGTTTTCTGGTTTTGAAAGTTATGCTAACTCTCCTCGAGATCTCACCGATTCAATTATGCTTTATCTTTTATTACGATCTAGATTCTAGCGTGCAGCTAAATATAAATCGACAAATAAATAAAAGCCACACAAGCCTAGCATGCATACTACCACAATATGTTTTCGATCGGGAGCCTCCTATGTGGGCCATCATCGAGCCAATGATGTTGGCCCAATTGGTCAATCTAAAGGGTTCTCAAACAGGCCCTATGCTATTACACATTGTACCATGCATACATGGCCTTCTTATCTTCTTGGGCTCCCACCTTGCTTGTAAATGGGCCTCCATCCTAAACTAGGAAAGAAGTAAAGCCCTATTCTATTACAAAGGCTCAAAGTGGCCCAAAAACAATAATAGGCTCGCAGGCCCAATAAAAACCAAGCAATAAATTAAACCAATCACATCTACCCTAAGGTCAAGGCTCGTCTCGATCGAAAACCACGTAAACAGTTCACGTAGAGCAAGAAACATGTAAACATCTTTTACTTTCTTCTACCTTAATTTTAAAACATCCTTTTAAAACTATCTTCCTATGATTCTTGCTTTTTAGTCACTACTAATTATGACAAAATAAATATCCGGGTAAACAAAAATTAATTTTCTGCTCAATTTCAGAATCTGTTTTTTCAACTTTTGAAAATTGCATTTTCGGCCCCTCAACTTTTGAAAATTGCACTTTGACCCCAAAACTTTTAAAAACTTACAAAAACACCCCTGGGCAGTTTCGGGCAGCAGACCAGAAAATAAAATTTCGAATTTTGAAAATTTTCGATTTTTCAAATTGACCCCTCAAGTTTTGGTAATTGCAAAACAGCCCCTAAGTTTTTAGAAATTGCAAAACGACCCCAAAAACCGTGCGACCAGAATTGCAAGAACAGTCCAGAATTTTCAGATTTCCAGATTTCAAAAATTTCGAATTTTTAGCCCCAAAAACCCTAATTTGCGATTTTTGCCACAAAGAGTCCTGAAGTTTTCAAAAACTATAAAACGCCACAGATCTTGAAAAGCAGTTTTACCCAATGATAGATCTAGTCATAACAAACAAGAATCAACTTACAGAACATAATTATCACGTGTTCTCATACATATAATTAAACATATACGGTGAACACAATTATGTTCAGGCTTTTGTATAATAATAATGGAGTTGGCTCTGATACCACTGTTGGGATATGGCTCGATTTGTCAGACAACAAAGTGCGGAATTTAAAATTTTTCGAGTCATCCAATGGTCCCATAAAAGAAGTCTCCATATTATGTATACAAAAACTTAAACAAAAACGCACACAATGAATTAACAAAGGGGGTTTTTGCGATATACCTCACCACAGGCAAGGTGGTGGAAACCTCCGGCTTCGTTTCTGAATCTGATCTGGTTCACAGGAGTGATCCAAGTGTCTCACCTCCAGGGATAGTCCACACCAATTGGATTCTGGCAACACCTCAAGATCTTAGGCTCAGAACTCGATTCAGGAGATTTGTTATTGCAGGATTGTGTTGAATCTCTTGACAGATCAAGATCTAACACAATGGAACAAGGAGATGGCGGCGGCGGCACCAAGGAGCCCACGGCAGCAGGTGGCGGCGGCTTAAGGTGGCGGCGGCGGTAGCAAGGGCTTCTAGCTAGGAGGGGCGGCGACTACTTAGGGCAAAAGGAGGCTAGGGTTTTTCTTTTCAGGGTGTTAGCTTTTGAGCTCAAGTAGATCCCCTTTTATAGACTCCTTCTGACCTAGGTTTGCAAGACTCCTTATGGGCTTTAATTAATAGAAGCCCATGTCTTGCAATCCTCCATTTAATTAACTACTTTAATTAAATGCCCAGTCCAATTAAATCAATATTTCTTTTACATAATTAATCAGCAACTCAATTATTAATTAAGTTAGCCAATTAATTAATCTCCCACTTGAATTAAATACTTTTAATTCATTTAATTGATTTAATTACCTTTAAATCAATTAATTCCTTTCATGTCCTTTTATAACAGTCACCGTCCAATTGTATTGTGTGTGACCCTCTGGGTTCACCATCAATTGGCAGCAGGCCCACGAATCCTTCGTGATTTAATTTATGAACAATAAATTGTTCCGGTCAATTAAACAACCTTTAATTGACCACTCCTAGAAGTAAATCCTCTATTAATTCAGGAGTACCCACACTTCATGGTCGATGTCTAGCCACAAGCCCATGAAGCCCAATTTCAGGTGAATTGATATTTGTGAACCTCGTCTCATATAATTGCCATGTACATACGGTCCTTCTATCTACTAATATTCCCGATCAAGACTTAGGGTGTGTGAATTGATCGGCACCTCTAAATTTGTCTCGATAGCTATACTTTCTAATTCAGGATAATATACCTTTGTGACCTTCTAAATTTGAAAACCCCTTTACAGTGAGTCAATAGATCCCATATATTATCTAAGAATCGTATAGGAAATTCTCTCACTCATTACAGTGAGTCAATAGATCCCATATCGGTACTAACCACTCACGTACATGTCCATACGCACCCAACCTAGGCATGTTATGACCAAGCTACGTGGCCTATACCTAGATCTAAGTACGCACTTTCATGCACCGAATTCGTCCTAGTACCTCAAGTCTAAGGACTAAATCGTACACTATTATATTCCTTGAGAAACATCCCATCACCGATATGCGTCATGCGCTTCCACAATGGGTTTCTCTGTTCGGGTCGTTCGATGCGTTCAATCCTCCATTGAACCACCTACTCGTATGCACTGGCCTCAAATGCCTTGCTCATGAAACGCTACAAATTCACTCCATGTGAATCATGCATACTCGTACAAGTCTTTGCGATTCCTACGATACCCCGTCTCGTTTTGGAATCTATGACTTGGAACACTTTTAAGATTACGACCTTTGAGACTGTTTCATGATTGCACTCAGTACTGAAGTGAATCGTCCCATAGTCAAATGTATTCGCGAAAGATGAAGTTGGCCATTGTTTATCCTTATACATATATAAATAAACATGCGTATTATTATAAAATCAAAGATTGTTTCATACAGGATAGATCTATTACAAGCTAACAGAACTGGCTTGCAGGGCACTATCCTATCAGCCTAGTCCAATTAGGATTATGTTCCCTTGTAAAACTAGGGTTAATGTCATATAAATACCTAGTTAAACATTGTATTAGACACGAAATTACATCCAGAGCTTACGCCTACTTACTTCGTCAATCTGATTAATAGAAAATCTTTTGCTATACTATTTACATATTCATCGTCTTGATTACTGATTGTTCTTTACATAATTGTTCTTCCTTGAGATTGATCCATCCGGAATAAAGTAACAAAGCCCTATTACATATAATTAAATTAACCTCTAATACATACATCATTGATTTAATCTAACCCAACGAGAAATGGTTAAATCATATATATATGTTGACTTCTTGAAAATTATTCACAAAGCAACTTTTACTCTAGATCGGAGCATAGAGATCGGACGAGCTGTCATTTTCACACAATTGTTTTTTGCTTATAATGTCTAGTTCAAGAAACATGAGGGGTAAGAGCAAAATCGGAGAAGATCAGGACACCGATCCTGACTTGAGGCTTATTGATGATTACGAGGAAGGGGAATTTCATCCCGAGCGTGAGGATACTGATCAGACTGAAGATCTTGAGGAGAATGTGGTCGAGAACCGTACCATTGGTGATAATGCCTTTGTTAGGATATACAAGCCTGAAGGTCCTTCTAGAATAGCCGGTCTTAACAGGGCCGAGCTTGGCGCCGATCAAACTTCTTACATTTTTACTAAGGACGACTGTGCTTATCTGGAGGAAAAGTTCGGGAAATTTCTTCCTAGGGGTTTTCCGATCATCATCCCTTCTTATCGTCAACGCGCGACTGATCCACCAGCAGGGTGTCACGCATTTTACGAGAAACAATTTTCCTATGGATTGTGCATCCCCTTTATTCCCCTGATAAGGAGTATCTTAACGTCTTTTTGGCTTTCCCCTGCTCAGATTCTTCTGCATTCTATTGCGTATATTGTAGCGTTCAGCGCTCTTATGGAAGCTAAAGGGGAAGAAGCTTCCTTTCGGAATTTCTGGCAAGTATTCCAAATGGATATGTCCAAAGGTTCCAACGCGGGGTTCGTATATTTTTCTCAACGGTCGAGTCGACCCATCCTCTCGAGCGTGCCTATGGATAAAACCAAGGGATGGAAAAGAAGGTTCCTTTTCGTGAAAGGTCCTGACGTTCCCGTCTCGGAAGGAAGTTCGAAAACTAGGTCATACCGATGGGATGGCGTAGGGTCTTGGGTATACGGTCGCCACAGAATCAAGGAAAAGCTTAATCATCACCTTTCTGACGAATTATTGGAACAGCTGCAGTGCAATCCCTACCAGACCATGTTACTTGTTCAAGAAGGGGTTTTGAGGATGGCTGGTCTAAGTAAATGTGACTACCCTGCCCCAACGGTTGAATTTTCTCTTTCTTTGTTAACTCGATCCCTCGGCAGATCTGTTTGATCGTTCGGAAATATACTCGAACCGGCCACTCTTCCTCGTGCCCCTCTTACTTTAAGTATGTTGTTATCATTCATATTTTGATACGCGATAATTGCATTTTCACATTTTGCCTTCTAAATGTATTGCATTTTCTTTATAGATCAAACAGTTGAGAAGTTTCGTCTGCCCATGGTTAACTCGATCGGGACCGTGACCTCCGGGCGCGTACCAAAACAACCCCATCAAATGACGCAAATCAATCCTGAAGGGATGGAAGTAAGTAGTTTGGTCGCTGACTCGATCGAGTTGCCAGCTATATTTCCAGCTTTAAGAGGTGTCGACAGCACAAGCTCATCGAATCCTGTTGTAGCGGGTCCCCTACGCAGTGTATTTTCAATTGAGACTTCTAATCCCTCATCCGCTGGTTACAGTCAATATTCCTGGAATCGTATTTTGGGTATGCAAGAACATGAGGAGCGTATGACTCAGAAACGGAATGCTGGTCATCCAGGGCCCTCGAGGAGGGTAAAACCGTTCGAGAGGACCTCCAATTTGGTTCCTTGTCGACCAGGCAGACTAGAACCGGATGTAGCGGATTTTATGGATGAGCATTTCCACGGGTGTAGGGCCGCTGGATACCCGAAAGAAGGGACTATCCTGTCCGACCTTGGACCTGACTGTGAAAATGAGTTCAAAAAATCCACAAGAATCTTTATGGTCGGACGGTTTAAACGGGATCTGCTTAACCATACCGTCAAAAGCGATTTCGAAGTCCTGAGTAACTTTTCTCGAACCTACAAGGAGGTAATAACTGTTAAGTTTCAAATACTTTATCTTTCTTGATTCTTAAATAGCCTGTTGACTTGCTTTTCTTCTTCATAGGCCGGGGATTATTTCGCCCTTCAGACTTATCGTTTAGCCTTGCTGGAGCAAGAGGCTCACAATGCTCTCACACAGACTCTTGCCGAGAATAGAATGCTTCAAGCTCAATTGGAAGACACTCGTCGTGATTTATCTAAAACCAAGAAGGAATTAGAGAGTAGTAACAAAAAACACACTCCGTCCATGGAGGAGGATTTGGTGTCAATAGTTAAGGAGAAAAGTGCTCTCGAGGAGGAGCTTAAGTAAGCTAAAGTTGAGCTCGAACAAGCCAGACAAGACTCTGAGCGTGCATATTCTCAGGGACGGGAGGAGGCAGCGATCCCAGCTATACGAGAGTTTTTGAGGTCTCCTGTTCTTGATCCCTGGGTTCGAAGAAGGATAGGCGGGATTCTTCAAACGATTTTCTACCAAGGGGTTCAACAGCTAGTCTCGGCTGAGATAATTCCGAACACGATGGACGAGTATTTCCAACATATGGATCCTTATAAGAATGCTGAAGGAAAATACTACAAAGCTTCGTCATTGACCCAGGAACCCATGAGCTGGCACGATCACCATTTTTCCCCGTTTGTTGAGGAATTTGGCGTTCCAATGCTGAATATTGATTTGCTTGAGCTATCCCGCAATGACCCCCAATCTGCCTTAGGGGAAGATCATTATGCTGACATAGAAGGCGAATCCGATGAGCAAAATGATCAACTCAACCGTCGAGTAGGGACATAAGGTGGTGATGGCGAAGGTAGCGGCAGCTCAGGCAATGATTCAAAGTCTAGTAGCTAGAAATCCGATCATAGCTATGTAATGGGGTAATAGTTGATGTAATAGGATTCTCCCTTAATTTATATAATCAATATAATCCTTGACTTGTAAATATTTGTTTATCCACATTTTTGCCTTCTTACCGTTCGAAGTCTTCTCTATTCTTCTGTTCGAATTCTATAGTTTCTTATTTAGTTTCTTGAGAGTCGCACCGGTTCAATTATTGTAAAGGTGGGGTGTAGCCTCTATATATACAAGAATTGTTTTGAATCATTTACCTATAACTCTTTAAGCATTGAGATTGGAACTACACGCTTAATATATATTTTCAACCTTTCAAATTTATTTCTTCGCTCATCATGGATCAAATATTGGGTAAAGATATCGATCCCCCGTCGTTGTTGGGTGGCTCCAAGATCAAAGGTCCGCCCAAAGATCAGAAGTCGACTAAGGATAAGAAGTCCTCCAGGGCTTCTCCAACAACCTCCGCGTCTTCCTCCAAAACCTCCAAAGAAGGGGAGACTAAGAAAGAAAAGCAGGCTTCAACCAAACATGTTAAGATTATTCCTAACAAATCGATTTTAGATGAGGATCTCGACGAGGAATCTGAGGGCTCCCCATCGAAACCTCTTGATAATTCCAAATTAGCATTGGCTAGACAGAAGGCTTCGGTTCTTGCTTCGCATAAAAGGCCTTATTCTGATGGGATCACCCCCACTGAGACCTTGCAGAAGCTTGTCTCTGGAAATGAGTCGTTGGCCGGTGATTCTGCAACTGGTTCCCCGAAAGGAAGTTTGGGCAAGAATCTTAAACTGATAGATGCTGGTGAAGGCTCTTTAGTTTCTGGAGCAACGGCTGGATCCTCGAAAGTTGAGGATCTTTCCGACCCTCGCGCTCCTTCTGCTTCTCCTGTGATCTTTTCTTCCCCGCTGAAAGATGAGTCTACTCCGAAAGTGGTACTCGAGCATCCTGTTAAGAGTCTTCTGCAGGCTGATATCTCAATTTCTGAAGCGGGCGTGTCTAAGTGAAAAAGCCCTTCAGAGCTGTTTCAATCTGGATCGAATTATCTTTTCCAGGTTTTTTTTTTTACTAACCCATTTATTCATAAGGTAGGCTGGACAAGAGTTCCTCGAGCTCAAAGTGTTAGCTGAGCGGGAATTGAACCAACATGCTGCTGTTACCCGCGAACTGGAGAAGAAGAAAACCGAATTGGACCGTGTGCTCGAGGAGAAACAGGCTTTAGAGAAGGAGAATGCCGCCTAGGATCAGGGGGAAGAAATCCACCAACTATTGAGCAAAGAGCTTGAAGTACTCAAAGGACTTTATGAACAGGAGAAGAAGGATTCTGAGCTTCGTGAACATAAGGCTTATGCTCGCGGGTATGATGACCGCAGTGCCGAGCTTCGGAAGATTTTTTCCGATAATAAACTTCTGTAGATGCTCTAATTGTTGAACTTGTTGTAATTTTATCTTTCCATTTCGCATTTGTGTTGTAACTCTGAATAAGTTTTTAATTTGTTTCGTGTGTTTCTTCATGATTGTTATGCCTTTCTTCGATGGCTATATCTATTCTCTTAATTATGCTGGCGTGTTCTCCACTTTTTAATCAACCTACTCCGAGCATAATTGTCATAAAATCTTTTATGCTTCGATAATGGGTTACTACTATTCGATCTTTGTATAGCGGGCGCAAATGTATTGATACGAATGTTCAAATGTTCTCATTCGACCGATGGTTTTTGATTAATTCAAATTACAGATCTTAAGTCGAACGAATTATCCTTTCTTATCCAAACAGTCCCCTACTCATTGGGAAGCGGAACCGTCAGTGCATTTATCGCTCGTATCGCGACCGTTCAATCCAGGAGATCTGAGCCATTGGTGTTTATTTTGTTCCCCTATAAATACTTCTGACTGGTTGTCATTTTACCATCGTATTTTTACTCTTCCTGTAAAAATTTTGTTCGATCCTTACGCACGATTTTTTACCTTTAATGGCCAATCATTTATCCCTCATAAAAATGTTCGAGATTCGAGTTCGTACTTTCTTTTCCTTTGCTTCAACATAAATTTTTGCTTCGACTAGAATATCGGCAGACGAATATCATTGCGACTAGGACATCGGCAGACGACCTGCTTTCTCAGATATCATATATGTAAGGCGGGCTCGGACGCTTGTATCCTATCGCTCTACCCAGTCAGATAGTGGGTCAACTTCTGGAGAAGTTTTCCTGCTCTCGATCTCAACTTCTTCAAGATGTTTCTTGAAGAATGTTGCCTTCGAGATTGCGTGGAGTAATTTCTCTATGGATTGCCTCATGCTACTTCGACCTGGGTGAATGTACAAACTAACCAGCAGGGGAGTGGTAGCAAGAATGCTGGAAAAAGCGCTACCAATCCAACCCCTGCACTCTTGGATGAAGGGTAGATGCAGAACCAGCTCTACTCAGCCCCGCCGATCGAACGAAGATCCCTAGCGTAGAGCTTGTCATTTATAGTAGGATAGTACTGAATGTAACCTTTAAATTTTAGCTCGAATTTTCCTATTGTAATAGAATAGTACTGAAATCTTATGTAACTATCTGAAAGCTTATGAAATAAAGACTTATTTTTACTTCACTGTCCTTTTATGTTTCTTTGCTTATCTTGCTCGTACATCAATAAGATTGCTCTTTCGATAGAATAATCGAATATTCAATTCTGAGAATAATTATTTAATAATTACTGAATTTGCGTTCGCTGCTTAGGATAATCGATAATTGATATTTCTTTGATATTCTTTGTAATTCTCGATCATTGCAATTTGTGAATCGATCATTGTTAAAATCGGAAAACTTTTTTGATGATTTGAGCTAAGGGGCATAGCAACGGCTTTCATCCTTAGTCGATTTTGAGGGTCTTAGCAACATCTTTTGATCTTACGCAAATTCGTGGTATGATCTAATTAGTAACAATAGGTAATACAAACTTCACAAAATATGAGAATGATCAATGTATATGTATATTCCTAACGTTGAGGTACAAATTACAAGTATCGAGGATCCTATTTGAGCATTATAGGATGCCGTACAAGCTAGAGGCCGAAATACATATAATAAATGGTCGAACTAATCTATCCGAGCCGCGGCTTCGAGCTGAGTACACCTGGGAAAGCGTGTCGTCGTCTTAAATGCTTGGGGTATTTATAGCCGAAAATGAGGATCGGCCCAACAGTAATATTTGACCATGGGCTGCGACTAGAGGGTTACGTTATCTAGGCTTCATCTCGAGCTCGAATTCGCATCTTCGGGGTCCATATTCCAGGTCTTCGATCGTATAGCTGTGACAGAAGGTGGAATCCAAAATTCCCATCATCAATACTCCCCCACTTCTCGAGCGCAAAGAGAAGCTTAAGCTCGAAGAAGTATGTGTCATTCTGAACGTCGTGATGAACAAATCATATGACTATGTGTTACTGATATGCCTCGTTAAAAACCTAACTCGGAAAAACCCATTGGGATAAAAACCGAATTAGGGAAAAAAAGTGCATTTCACTTAAAACACCAGTGACTTGTTAATGACACTCAGATATTCTCTTTTGGTGATGACTTGTCGGGTTCTTCGAAAACGTCCTGTTGCTTATCAATTCGTAAAGGCCTGGATGACACCTTTGTAATATTGCCTTGTTTTCCTTCTCGATCACGCTTTTCCGATCGTATAGTATTATGGAAAGTCGGGAATGTAAACGAACATTGATGTTCGGGTGTTGCGTCCCTTCACTTCCAGGGTTGTGGCCCAATAATCCGTAGAGTATAGGGGCCTATCGCGCAATTAAAGGGAAAGTAGGTTTTGAAAATATCCTTCGGAAGTTCAATCGTCGCGACTATTCGAGGGCCGATTTGCAATTTATCGTTTTAACCTTGTATATATAAGCTGACCGTCGGAGATTCATTTGCATAAGACTCTCAAGTAACCCAAGATCGGAGCATATAGATCGATTAGAAAACCCTAATACTTGTCCGATCGTCCTGAGCATATAATGTCTAGTCCAATAGATCCCAAAGGCAAAACCAAGGTAGTGGAAGAACAAGACGGTGGTTCCCCTAAGATGCAGATTGTGGATAGTCAAGTTTCCGAAGCTGAGATTCCAAGGGTCCCGAACCCTAGTTCTAGTTCTGACAAGATGGGAGAGGAGTCGAACTCGGGTTTGGAGAGTAGTGAAGGTGATACTTCAAGCGAGGCCACCGACGAAGAGGTCGCGGAGGACGTTGATCTTCCCCTAGGAAAAAATTAACAAGCCAAGTACATAATAGGTAGAAGCGTTGTTGTTACGATTTTTGAATGGACGGAACCTTCGACCAGCGTGCGACTTAATAAAACCGAGGAAAGGGACGATCAAATCATTTGCCGTTATACTGAAGAAGATCGAGAATACTTGGAGACCAACTTCGGTAAGTACTTAGGCGACGGATTTTCGATCGTCGTTCCAACCGCCGAGGAGCGTGTCACTGATCCTCCTACGGGGTGTCAAGCTTTTTACACTAGGCAATTTTTTTACGGCCTACGCATTCCCTTTATTCCTTTAATTCGTAGCGTTTTAGAGGCTTTTCGCCATGCTCCATCCCAAATTCTCCCGAATTCGATTGGGTATATCGTTGCCTTCAGCGCGCTAATGAAGGCCAAAGGGAAGAAAGCAGTTTTCCAAAATTTTTGGCGGGTTTTCCATGGGAGCTCCTCAACATCTTCGAATGCTGGGTATGTATATTTCTCGCAGAGGTCGAATCGATCGATATTGTCGAGCAATGTTTCGAGCAACCTGAAAGGTTGGAAAAAGGAATTCTTTTTCGTTCGAGGCCCTTATATTCCCCCTTCCGCAGAGACTCCCGAATCGACCCCTTATGAGTGGCCTGGAGAGAGGTCTTGGATTTATGGTAGGAGAAAACTTGTAGGACGAATGAATCACGAGCTTCCGGATGCATTTTTGTAGACCCTCTGTTCCGACCTTTACCAAACCGCTTTGTTGACCCAAGAGAGGGTCTTGAGAATGGCAGGGCTCAACGAGTGTTCTTATCCCGCCCCTCCTATTAATTTTGGAGAATCCCCGATCACGCCTTCTGATGATCCCGCTAACCAAGTTGCTCGGGCTGATGGGGAGGATCCTACTGCAGCCGTTCCCCCTACCTTAGGTATACTATTTCTTAATCTATAATTCAGTTGATTTTTCTCGGCTCGGAACTAAATCTATTCTTAATTTTACAGCTGAGATTGTAGAGAAGTTTTGAACCTCCGTAGCCGGTTCGGTCGTTGCTTCGTTTTCTACAGAGTCTCAAGGTCTGCCCCGTAAACAAAAAAAATCAAGGGCCACTTTAATGATAGAAGGAGCCAATGCCAGAACTGATAACTCTGCAGTTCCGAACGTACAATCCCAAGATACCGGGCTTGTACGATCGGTGTTTCCGACCAGCACGTCTGATCCGGACGTGGCGGGATGTAGCTATTATAAACTTCAGGGGATCCGATCCCAAGAGATCATTGAAGCTCGGATGGCCCGAAAAAGGAATAGCGGGGAACCCGAGTCCTCCAGAAGGGTAAGGCCATTCGGTCGGAATCCTGGTCGAATTCAATGTCGACCTGGCCGCACCGAGCCAGATTTGGTAGATTTCATAGAAGATCACTTTCGTCGTCCGAGGGCTGCTGGGTTCCCTGAGGATGGAACCATCGAGTCCGACCTTGGCCCTAATGGTGAACATACTGTGGACAAGTCCTTCCGAATGCTGATGGCTGGAAGGTTTAGGGACGACAATATCGAGCTCTTCCAGAGGGATGGATTTCAAATCATGGGCGATTTCGCTCATGCGCATCAAAGGGTACTTTTCTTTTCTTCGACTGTATCGATCTCTTTTTCAAAATCTCGTTCTACTACTAAAATTTATTTTCTTCGCAGGTCGGAGATCTATTTACCCACCAATCTTATCGACTAGCCATTTTGGAAGAGGAGTCTCGACAATCTCAAAACGCTCTTCTCAATATTCTGAAAGAAGAAGCTGTCAAGGCCAATCAGTTGAGAGATACATCTTTCAAGCTTTTAGAGGTTGAGAAGGAGCTCGAGGGTGCTAGGAAAGAGCTCGAAGGAAAGAGGGCCCTCGAGGAAGAGGTAGCAAAATTAAAGTCGGATCTCGAGCAGGCTAAGGCATCGTCCGATCAAGCATACGCTCGAGGTCGAGAAGAAGGCAAGCTACCCGCTATAAGGGAGTTTTTAAGTCGCCCTTTCTTGAAGCCTTGGTTCGGTCACGATCAGGCGAAATCAATCAGGCCTTCTTTTATAAAGGAGTTCAGCAACTTCTTGTCGCCGGAAGGGTTCAAGGCACTATCGATGAATACCTTCCCTATATGGATCCCTATAAAAATATTCTTGGGGAAGATTACAAAGCTTCCTCTCTTCCTCCCAAAATTGAGGGTCTAGATGATCATGAGTTTGCTCCGCTTCTCGCTGAATTTGGTGTTCCTATGCCCAATCCTGATATGCTAGAAATGGAGAATTCGGGGTAAAAGGACGAGGATGTGGACATCGAGGGCGAGTTCGATGATCGGGTCGGAGAAAATATCAATTCTCCTCGGAAAAATAACTCCAGCTCTAAGGAAAAAAGCAGCGGTGATGGGGACGATAGCTCGAGTAGTAGTACTGACGACAGTTCGGAAAGCGATTCCGAGGAAGAGGTCGATAAGACGGAGAAAGGTCATGATTCCGGTACCGAAAAGCTTAATCACTGATGAATATAACAGGATTTTATTAACCCTTAACTTGTACTTTGTAGATCCGTGTACTTTTCGTTTTCTCAATTGTATGTACATTTTGCCCTCGCATCTCTTAAATCAAATTGTTATCTTACGATAGCCTCTATTGCCTTGTACCGAATTCTTTTCTATAGGCGATGATCGTTTATTATAATGCAAATTGGATGCTTTCTTTGTTATAAAATACCAAGGCCAATAGAATAGTCTAAGGTCGAAAAACCCCTCGATCCGACTCCTACCTCCTCATCTGATTCAAACACTTTTTAGATCGAAATTGCTTGAAAGGAATAAAGGTCCTTCGAAGATTGTGAGCAAACAACCTATGTTCGCGGGTACAATGACCGTAGTATTGGTTCTCGAAAAGTTTTTCCTCCAAGTATAGGCTTCAGCAGGTGTAATATTATTTATTCCGGGTCTTACTATATCCTGGCAAATAAGTTATTTTCTTTATTCAATCAAATCCCTGCCAATAATGTTACGTGTTTTCGTGTACGAATACATTGTTGATCCAGGCAATTTCTGAACTGATCGAATAATGGGCTGAAATGAATTCCTTTCATAGCACTTAGTTGTTTTCTTTATTCAATCAAATCCCTGCCAATAATGTTACGTGTTTTCGTGTACGAATACATTGTTGGTCCAGGCAATTTCCGAACTGATTGTATAATGGGCTGAAACGACTTCCTTTCATAGCAGTTTGCATACTACAACTCCTCTCTCCCTCTCTCTCTTTTTTTTTTATAATGATCAAACATCGCTTTATTCCTCGGGAAGTTGAATGGTTATCAAATCCTGTCCGCGCAAATTTTTACATCTCATCCGTCGGATCTCATAAAAACTGCTTCTATAAATGGGCCTCTTCTTAAATCGATATTCTTTTCCTTCTTAAAGATTTTCTTCTTCGACCATGTGGATCGAGGAACACCCTCTTTTATCCCAACGTTTTGAAATTCGAGCTAAAACGTATTTTGCAAGGCCTAAAGAATTGAATATTTTATCATCGATTAGGATACCCGTAGACGAAGAAACATTCACTTTCGAAGGCAGACAAGCTGCATTGCTGACCATCCATGGCCCTAATAACCCCGTCGGCGCTTCGAAGAGTGAACCATTATTTCTCCGGCATGGTTCACATAATGAGGAACCCGTTGCCACGATGTCCGCTGAGGGTTTGGGATGCTACAGATTTGGAGTGGCGTTCGGACTGAGTTATTCGATCTTAAGCATCGAACTCGCCCTTCAATTTTTTTTTCCTTCCATTATCAATTAACACCCAATATTCGTTATCCTTGTAAATTTTTCGAGTAAGGTCATGATCGAAGAGGCCAGTAGTTCCCACTTGTCAAGCCTAAAGAAAAGCCTATTCGATTTTTTGACTCAGGAGGTTGGATCAATTGGACACTTTTCTGGAATCACTAGACGTAATCGATATGGATTGTGCCTGTCTTGTAATAGGATCCGTGTTTCCTTCTTGTAGTTTGTAATAGGATTGAAACTTTTTCTCTTGTGACTTGTAATAGGATCGAGAAATAATTTTTTGTATCATTTCACTTACTCAAAAATCTCCATGAATAATACCTTATGATATCCATGCTTTGTTTTATCCAATGTTTTCTGACCCATGATCGCGTATGTGCTTCGGATATTGGTAAATTAGAATGAAGCCCCTGCTGTAGCCCGAACAGTTCCTTATTCATCAAGAATTTCACTGGTTGTTAAATCTTAATCGTTCATTTAACAAGTTATCAGCCGTTGGATCCGTCTCAGCCCTTGCTATAAAGACGGCGTCATATTTTTTGAAATTACCTCTCACTTTAGTAGCTCTTTATTTGTCCGATCATGGTGACCAAGATCATTATTCAATTAGCTCAACTTTTTGAGCTCGGACTTCGAACAATCTTTGAGCAGAAGAAGAACTACTTTGAGCTTGCTTAGAATATCGCCAGGCAAATAGATTTTCCAACTGGAAGGCCAACAAGCCAAATCCCTGGAGTCCGCGGGTTTCTGCACGGGTCTCCGATCGGGGGCCTGTTGCCACAATGCGTTTAGGAAAATGTAGAGGAGGGGGGGACGAGGGAAGATAAAGTTACTCAGCAACTTGAATGCTCGCCCCTTCGTCTCCGGAGGACCGTAAATAAAGTTAAAAGCCTGCAAGTCCAAAGGAGATTCCATGCTCGGAGATAGGTTAGCTCGATCTATTGATAGGAGATGAAACCGAAAATTTAATAGGATTGCAGAATGCAAATAGGATCGGAATGTAATATAATAGCTTGTATCGTGCTCGAAATGTCTTTCCAATATTTTGTGCCTTTGAGTTCTTGTATCTCTGTAATAATATTTATAAACGTCTTTTTTTTCTTTTGTTGTTTGTTGAGCAAACCATAATCAGATAAATTCTTATCTTCAATAACTCGACCTTGAATATTTAAAATTAATATGAGAATAGTCGGACACCCCTTTCTGAGTGAGCAACGAACAACTTACTCTGCTAATCATGTAATTAAACTTCCTTTGAAAATTTCTCTTTTGAAAATTTCTAAGTATGAACATTCAACTGATCATTAGCAGTGCCAAATTTCCAAAGTTGGTCGAGCTCTTCAACTCGAGAATCTTTAACCGATCATAAATCCTTGATAATAATAACTATGTTATTCGCTCGGATTACTATCTGTCCGAGAATCGTTATTTAAATAAACAACAATCTTTGAATCGTTTCTAATTCTATGATAATAACGCTATGAGTTTTCTAAATCGGTTACATATTTCGAATAGCGTGCACATAAGGGTTGGATTTTAAACAAACATTCTTGATTCCGGCGTTGCCCTTTAAATAGGAATGATTCTTTCGTACAAGCCCTCCTTTATGCGCCCATGAGATTATTTCTTCTTTTAAGCAAGCAGGACCCTATTTCTTGGGAAACACATCGGTCAGTTCATTTATTGCTTACATCACAACCGTTCGCGATCTGTTATATGGGTCGTTGGTTCTAACCCTTCGCTGCTATAAATAGCTCTAGTTTGTTTACGGGACATTCTTCACTCCTGTCTTAATGCCTCGTCCGATCATCATGGCTCGAGTTTTTTCTTTAAAAATGATCCATATTACTTCTGAGATAAAGGAGTTTGAAATTAGAATTCAGACCCTGATTTTCGACCCTAATCCCTTTGGTGTAGCCTTTTTCGCTTAGAATATCGACAGGCAAAAGAAATTGCTCTTAGAATACTGGCAGGCAACTTGCTTTCTCAGGTATATCTATCTATGACGGGTTAGAATTCTGGTCTTCTAGCAACAGCTTTCACCCATTTTTCTTTTGTTTCCGATCTAAGGGGCGTAGCAACGGCTTTCACCCTTAGTCGATTTTGAGGGTCTTAGCAACAGCTTTCACCCATTTTTCTTTTGTTTCCGATCTAAGGGGCGTAGCAACGGCTTTCACACTTAGCCGATTTTGAGGGTCTTTGATGAGGGGTATTTCGGGAATCTGCATTGGGAAGTCCAGGCAAGCTCGAAGAGTCTAGAATCCGACCTCGAGAATGTAAAACCGTATCCATATCATGACATTTACAATCCTATCACCAAGAGTATGCTCGGGGTCGGAGTTTACTGTTGGGCCGATCACAGTCCCAAGCCCTTGGGCCAAAGAAATGTAACCCTGCGGATGGAGTAGCTAGCTCACCATTTTCCACTATAAATACCATCTGCATTTATGACGCAAGACACGCTTTCCCAGGTGCACTCAACTCGAAGCCGCAGCTTGGATAGATTAGTTCGACCATTGGTTTATATGTATTTCGCCCTCTAGCTTGTACGGCATCCTATAATGCTCAAATAGGATCCTCAATACTTGTAATTTGTACCTCAACGTTCGGAATATACATTGATCATTCTCTTATTTCATAGTGTTTAATTTATTTATCTTGTTGAATCGATCATACCAAGAAATTGCGTAAGATCAATTGGCACCACCGTGGGGCCTTATTTGGGTGTTAGATCGAAAAATGCCTACTACGAGGAGAAATACATATAACCGAGGAGAACCATCCCATGCTGTGGGAATTTCACCTTTTGATGATAGGTAGAAACAACTGCCTTGAAAGTATTCAAGGCCGGTCTTCCCAGTATAGCGTTGTAAGCGAAAGGTGTTTCCACCACCAGAAACTTTATCGTTCTTGTCACACTCTTCGGCTTTTTCCCGAGAGTCGTGCTCAATGGAATGGTTCCTAGTGGAACAATCTCCGAGCCTCCAAATCCGACTAAGGGATTTGCTACTCGATCCAGATGAGGATGTTGAAGATTCATCCGTGTAAGAGCTTCGGAGGATATAATGTTTGCCGAACTTCCATTGTCAACCAAAACTCTTTTGACCTCAAAGTTAGCAATTTTTTGAGTCTGGATCATCTTCACTTATAATCTTTTGAAAAGTCTGGATCATCTTCACTTATATCCCAAGTGACGTCTGAGGGTCGATCTGCATCACTGAAGCTTATAACTTGATTTTCTATGGATGGGAATTCCAAAGAGAATATTTTCTTTTTGGTCGTAACGGCTGTTTTTATCGACCTCATCGTCCTCTTCCTCGCATTCTTGTTGTCTCCTCCTGCCGGTCCCCCGGCAATCATATTTATTACTCCGTTCAACTGCTCATCTGCCTAATTTCGACCCTCCCTTTGTTGACTAATAAATTTTCGAGGACTCCTGGATCTATAACGGTTGTTGTAGTTACCGCTTTTAACAAACTCCTTAAGTTTTCCTTGCACGATTAATTTTTCGATTTCAACCTTCAATTGGTAGCAATTTTCAGTGCTATGTCCCCGAGCTCTATGATATCGGCAATATTTGTCATAACATATCGCTCCTGGTCTTGCCTGGGTAATTCTTTGAGCCTCGGGAATTAAATTTCCTTCCTCCAATACGGTTAAAATTTCCTTTTTTGAGGTGTTCAACTCGGTAAAATGGATTTTTCCTGGTCGTGGAGGCTGATTTTGATCGGTAGATGGACCATAGGCATTAGTTCTTTGGGTCGGCACCTGCGGTTTGTAGGTGTTGAGTCGTTGCCATACTGATCCTCTATTCGACCCTCCATAATCACCTGGTTGTGGAATTGGAGCTCGATCTTGCTTTTTATTGAGAGTGTTTTGGGCATTTTTTAGTTTATTCATCTCTTCCTGAATCATATACTTCTCAGCAATCTCCATTATCCGCTCGAAAGACGTTGGTTGCTTCCTGCATAATGCATTTCCGAACCGTATGTTCCTTGTCAATTCGAACATTAAAGAAGACAAATATTCTATTTGTGGGGTATCAACTTTCAGAAGTTCGATACTGAATCTTGCCAGCCATTGCCTCAAAGTTTCTCCATCCAATTTGCTTAACCGTTCCAAAATGATTCGCTGGCAACCTAGGTTTTCTCTGGCTTGCAAATTGGTGTTTCAACTTGTCACAAAACTCGTCGAAAGAAAATATAAAATTTGGCGGCAGTTTCCCGAACCAATCAAGGGCGATTCCTTCGAAGGTGGTGACCATGATTGTGCAGCAAAAGTATTCCGATTGTCCATATAAGATCATCACATTGATAAAACTGTTGATATGTTCTCCGGGGTCGGTAGTCCCGTTATACCGTGGTAACCTTATTGGTACTGTTTCAGTATTTCTAGCTTCTCGTATCTCGCGGCAGAATGGCGAGCACTGCATGATACTATTTCCAATTTCTCTATCCCGGATAGTTTCTCTATTTTGAATTAACTCAGTGCGCCTAGCGGCTGCATTGGCGTGACGAACCTCCATCACCATGTCTTCCCCATCCAATTTCTTGGCAACTCGCTCTTGCACCATTCTTTCCAGCTCAGAATCTGTAATCCTCTTGTAAATTGGTTTTTTGCCTTTCACCTTATCTACAGGTTGACTCTCCCCTACCACCTAATCCTCCACTGATAGGATAGTGCCCTGCAAGCCAGTTCTGTTAGCTTGTAATAGATCTATCCTGTATGAAACGATCTTTGATTTTATAATAATACGCATGTTTATTTATATATGTATAAGGATAAACAATGGTCAACTTCATCTTTCGCGAATACATTTAAGCGATTGGTTGAAACCCTTAGATTACATTTAACTATGGGACGATTCACTTCAGTACTGAGTGCAATCATGAAACAGTCTCAAAGGTCGTAATCTTAAAAGTGTTCCAAGTCATAGATTCCGAACGAGACGGGGTATCGTAGGAATCGCCAAGACTTGTACAAGTATGCATGATTCACATGGAGTGAATTTGTAGTGTTTCATGAGCAAGGAATTTGAGTCCAGTGCATACGAGTAGGTGGTTCAATAGAAGATTGAACGCATCGAATGACCCGAACAGAGAAACCCATTGTGGAAGCGCATGACGCATATCGGTGATGGGATGTTTCTCAAGGAATATAATAGTGTACGATTTAGTCCTTAGACTTGAGGTACTAGGGCGAATTCGGTGCATGAAAGTGCGTACTTAGATCTAGGTATAGGCCACGTAGCTTGGTCATAACATGCCTAGGTTGGGTGCGTATGGACATGTACGCGAGTGGTTAGTACCGATATGGGATCTATTGACTCACTGTAATGAGTGAGAGAATTTCCTATACGATTCTTAGATAATATATCCAAGGAATCTGCGGCCGCAGTCGGTGACGGATTTGGAAAGGGGTTTCCAAATTTAGAAGGTCACAAAGGTATATTATCCTGAATTAGAATGTATAGCTATCGAGACAAATTTAGAGGTGCCGATCAATTCACAAACCCTAAGTCTTGATCGGGAATATTAGTCGATAGAAGGACCGTATGTACATGGCAATTATATGAGACGAGGTTCACAAATATCAATTCACCTGAAATTGGGCTTCATGGGCTTGTAGCTAGACATCGACCATGAAGTGTGGGTACTCCTGAATTAATAGAGGATTTAATTCTAGGAGTGGTCAATTAAAGGTTGTTTAATTGACCGGAACAATTTATTGTTCATAAATTAAATCACGAAGGATTTGTGGGCCTGCTGCCAATTGATGGTGAACCCAGAGGGTCACACACAATACAATTGGACGGTGACTGTTATAAAAGGACACGAAAGGAATTAATTGATTTAAAGGTAATTAAATCAATTAAATGAATTAAAAGTATTTAATTCAAGTGGGAGATTAATTAATTGGCTAACTCAATTAATAATTGAGTTGCTGATTAATTATGTAAAAGAAATATTGATTTAATTGGACTGGGCATTTAATTAAAGTAGTTAATTAAATAAAGGATTGCAAGACATGGGCTTCTATTAATTAAAGCCCATAAGGAGTCTTGCAAACCTAGGTCAGAAGGAGTCTATAAAAGGGGATCTACTTGAGCTCAAAAGCTAACACCCTGAAAGATAAACCCTAGCCTCTTTTTGCCCTAAGTAGCCGCCGCCCCTCCTAGCTAGAAACCCTAGCTACCGCCGCCGCCGCCACCTTAAGCCGCCGCCACCTGCTGTCGTGGGCTCCTTGGTGCCGCCGCCGCCATCTCCTTGCTCCATTGTGTTAGATCTTGATCTGTCAAGAGATTCAACACAATCCTGCAATAACAAATCTCCTGAATCGAGTTCTCATATCTGTAATGATTTGCAGGTGATGGGAGCAGTAAGATACCTGAAGCCCAGGGATAGAATCCTGCGCTTTGTAAACGGAGCTAGGATCGCCGCTGAGGCTATAGGAGACGTGGAATTAGTTTTAGGGAATTTTACTTTTGTTTTAAGAGATTGTTTGTACGTACCGACTATAATTAAGAACATTATTTCTATTCCTATGTTATACAATGATGGTTTTAATTTTTTCATTGAGAATGTATCTTTTTGCATAATTAAAGGTGGTTTACCTTATGCTCGTGGTACTTTGATGGATGGTTTGTATTCCCTTGCACCTATAAATTCCAACGTCATGCACATTCAATCTAGAAAAAGAAAATATGATAATGAAACTCCACAACTTTGGCACGCTAGACATGGACATATTTCCAAGAGTAGGATTCAAAAGCTGGTTTCATCTAAGGCTCTTGAAATGAAAATCTTGGATGAACTCCCGACTTGCGAATCTTGTCTCAAAGGAAAGATGACCAAATCACCCTTCACCGGGAATCCCGAGCGAACCAAACAGACACTGGATTTAATCCATACTAAAGTTTGTGGACCACTGAATATCACTGCGAGAGGAGGATTCTCGTACTTCGTAACATTCACTGACGATTTTAGTCGTTATGGATATGTGTATCTTATGAGAAATTCAAAGAGTTAAGAATGGAAGTAGAGAACCAACTTGGGCATAGTATTAAAGCTTCGGTCTGACAGAGGTGGTGAGTACATAAGCCAAGAATTCCTCGATTATCTGAAAGATAATGGAATTCTCGCGTAGCGAACTCCCCCTAGGGCGCCCCAACTCAATGGAGTGTCTGAGAGGAGGAACCGAACTTTGTTAGACCTTGTTCGTTCCATGATGAGTTTTGCTGACCTTCCCTTTTTGTTTTGGGGCTTGGCCCAATTAACTGCTTTGAAGATACTAAACATAGTACCTTCAAAGTCAGTGTCAACAACGCCGCACCAAGTATGGTATGGTAAAGCACCCGTGTATTCGTACTTACGAGTATAGGGATCTCCTGCGTTGTAAAGAACAAGAAGGGAGATAAGCTAGATAGTAGATCTAGTTTGTGCAAATTTGTGGGGTATCCAAAGGAATCCATTGGATACCTGTTCTTCGATCCTAAAGAACGTAACACGTTCGTATCTAGAAAGGCCCACGTCTTGGAAGAGGATTTCCTCACCAACCGAAATGGGACAATCGTGGAACTTGATGAAGTCCAAGAATCGGACCCATCCCCACAAACAGTGGGAGCTGAACCTGAATTCACTGAACCTACTAGTACACCTACTCTTCGAAGGTCCGATGGAATTCGCAAGGAGCCAGAGCGATTTGGTTTCATTCACGAAAACGAGAAATTGGAAAGTGATCCAAGGACCTATGAATAAGCGATGTTAGACATAGACTCGGGTGCGTGGCTCGAAGCCATGTAATCCGAAATGGATTCCATGCATTACAACAAGGTTTGGACATTGGTCGATCCACCTGAGGGAACTATCCCTGTAGGATGCAAATGGATCTTCAAGCGCAAGCTTGGAATGAATGGATAGGTATTAACGCATAAAGTTCGCTTAGTGGTGAAAGGGTATTCTCAAAGGCCTAGAACAGACTATGAGGAAACTTTTTCTCCTGTAGCGATGTCGAAATCCATTCGGATACTACTTGCCATAGCCGCGTGGCATGACTATGAAATATGGTAAATGGACGTACAGATCGCTTTTCTCAATGGAGACATTGACAAGGAGATCTTTATGCAACAACTCGAAGGGTTTGCATCCAAAGGAAGTGAGCACAAAGTGTGTAAACTTCAAAGGTCAATTTATGGCCTCAAACAGGCGTCCCGAACCTGGAACATACGATTTGATGACACAGTCAAAGGTTTTGGCTTTATAAAAAAGGTATATGAACCTTGTGTGTACAAGAAGAATAGTGGGAGTTCGGTAAAGTTCGTAGTTTTATACGTCGATGACATTGTGTTAATCAGAGACGATATCAAGATGTTAGCGCAGACTAAAGGGTGGTTATCCGCGCCGTTCTCCATGAAAGATATGGGAGACGCATCTTACGTATTGGGAATACGTATCTATAGGGATAGATCGAAGAAGATGATAGGACTCTCCCAATCTCAGTACATCAACACAATTTTGAAGAGATTCAAAATGGAAGAATCCAAGAGAGAATTGCATCCAATGAGACATGGCATCTCTCTTTCTAAGCCAATGTGCCCTACAATTGACGAAGAAAAGATGAGAATATCTCTCATACCTAATGCCTCATCTATAGGGAGCATAATGTACGCAATGTTGTGTATTCGACCAGACATTGCACACGCTCTCAGTCAAATCCAGGCGAAGAGCACTGGACCGCCGTAAAAGATCCTGAAGTACCTGCGAAGGACTAAGGATATGTTTTTGGTCTACGGTGGTAATGGGGAACAGAAACTTGAAGGATTCACTGATTTGAGTTTCCAGTCTGACGTGGATGACTATAAATCCAACTCTGGATACATATTCCGCCTCAATGGTGCAGCGGTCAGTTGGAAAAGCTGTAAACAGTCTACCACTGCCGACTCAACCACATAAGCAGAATATATCGCAGCATCAGATGCAGCAAAGAAAAGTGTTTGGATGAAAAACTTCAACCAAAAAATTGGATGTTGTTCCTAGCATTGCTGAACCCGTAGTGGTCTTCTGTGACAACAACGGGGCGATAGCTCAAGCGAAGGAGCCGAGATCACACCATCAATCCAAGCACGTACTGAGAAAATACCACGTGATCAGGGAGATCATTGGTAAAGGAGACATACATATGGAACGTGTCAACTCAGAAGACAACATAGCTGACCCACTAACTAAGCCACTCTCACAAAAGGCGTTCGAGGGACATCTGGATAAGATGAGTCTTAGAAACATCTATGAATGACTTTAGGGCAAGTGGGGGATTGATAGTATAGTACCCAGCAAGCCAATTCATTTACCTTGTAATAGGTCTATTCTGTAAATAACAATATTTGATTTTATAATTAATACGCATGTTTATTTATATTTGTATAAGGATAAACAATGGCCAACTTCATCTCTCGCGAATACATTTAAGCGATTGGATGAAATCCTTAGATTACATTTTGACCATGGGACGATTCACTTCAGTACTGAGTGCAATCATGAAACAATCTCTAAGGTCGTAATCTTAAAACATATTCCAAGTCATAGATTCCCAAAACGAGACAGGGTATCATAGGAATCGTCAAGACTTGTACAAGTATGCATGATTCACATGGAGTGAATTTGTAGCGTTTCATGAGCAAGGCATTTGAGGCCAGTGCATCGAGCGACCCGAACAGAGAAACCCATTGTGGAAGCGCATGACGCATATCGGTGATGGGATGTTTCTCAAGACTTATAATAGTGTACGATTTCATCCTTTGACTTGAGGTGCTAGGGCGAATTCGGTGCATGAGTGTGCGTACTTAGATCTAGGTATAGATCACTTAGCCTGATCATAACATTCCTAGGTTGGGTGTGTATGTTTATGTACGTGAGTGGTTAGTACCAATATGGAATCTACCGACTCATCGTAATGGATGAGAGAATTTCCTATACAATTCTTAGATAATATATCCGAGGAATCTGCGGCCGCAATCGGTGACGAATTTGGAAAGGGGTTTTCAAATTTAGCAGTCACACTGGAATATTATCCTGAATTAGAAAGTGTTGGATGAAAATGAAGATAAAGTGTATTGAAGACAAAAAATTAAGGGAGGTTTTGATTATTTCCAAAACATCAAAATCAGCAAAGTATGGAACACTTAATTAAAACCCTTAGAAGAATTTTGACCAAATAAAAAGACCAATCAGAAGGGTCAAAGATTCAAGGTCCAGAAGACTACTGATCTGCTGAAGGAAGACATCAGACTGGTGAAGATCAGCCGACTCAAATCAGATTTGTTCAAGTTTGGGATCAGCACTTGTTCATCATCAGACTTGTGTTCTCATCAGCCAAGTGGAAAGGATCAGAAAGTCTGTCCAACGATAATAAATGCAATTGGAGTAATAAATGCTGAAGACCGAGGGTAATAATGGCAAATGATTGAAGAAATACCTCGTATCAGCTAGGTGCATTAAATGCTGCCTGATAGAAAGTACAGTCTGCAGTACTATCACTGTGTAGAGAGCCGTTCGCAGAAATTAAGGACCAGTACCTGAGGAATTTGAATTTTGTCTCTCTTCAACGGACATTTTTCAAACCTGCGAGTATAAATAGTTCAAGAGACGAAGAAGAAGAATAACAACACATCTCTGAGAAGAAATTCCGAAGCAAAATTCTTTAAGTCTCAAGAACAGCTTACTCGTCTGTCGAAGTCATTTGTTGACAGAAGACAGTTGAAGCAAAACGAAAACACTTTCTGAGTGAATCTGTGTTAAAAGAGTGTTGTGAGGAGTGTTTATCCATCTTTGTGAGTGATAAAACTCTGTAGAATAGGTCTTCTTTGTGATTTCCTATTTCGCACTTGTGGTCATTTCATTTGTTGTTCGGCGCAAGCAATGTATACTGATTACTGTGTGTTTTCTAGTATAACCCAAGATCTAAGTGACTTGGAAGAGTGGACTAAAGGATTTAAATCCATATAACCACTATAAAAATTCTGTGTGTTTTACTTTGCATTTTTCCTTGCATATTTTCAAGACTGCATAAAACACTTTAACAAAACTGTTGAAAGATTTTGTGAAAAGAGTTTGTTAAAACTGGGGATAAATCTTTCAAACTGTTGTAAGCTTACTTGTGAAAAACACTGTTTTAAATCCGCTACAAGTACTCTGCCTTTAAAAGTTGATTTTACTGAAATCAGCTAAGTAGTTCAAAGAGAAGTGGTTAACTATGCTGATTCAAAGATTTGTTCACTGATCAGCCTAGTCAGCTTACTGACCTTCAACAGCTTAGTCTGCTGACAGTCGAGTAAAACTTTTTAAGTATAAAAATTGGAAGAGGTCTATTCACCCCCCCTCTAGACCTCATCTGACCACTTGGGACCAACAAGTGGTATCAGAGCGGGTGGTTCATTAGAATCAGCTGCCTGATCAACGAGCATGATCCTAGTGTTTTTCAAAGGTTTTCAAACTTTTTCAAAAGAGCATATTTTTTAAAAACCAAAAACTTTTTGAAAATGGACTGTATCAGCCATGTTCCTCACATAGCTGGTATGAGCTTCGAGGACTGGAAATCATAATGGAGATCTTCTTAGCTGCCTATAATGATAACATGTACACATGTATCATAAAAGGTCCATTCAAATTCACCAAGACTATAAAAGTTGACGAAGTGGACATAGTGGTGGAGAAAGACTTGAATGAGATGACAGGTGAAGAAATCAAGCTGTACAATTTGGACAAAGTTGGCCGTTTCATCCTGACCAAAGCCCTGGACAATGATAGATTTGATAAAGTCAAGCATTGCAAGATTGCCAAGGAAATGTGGGATAAGGTTCGTGACATGAGCGACGGAAATGACGCCATCAAAGAGCATCAGCTGAGTGTTGCTCTGGAAAAGTGGGACAACTTCAAAATGAAGTATGCGGAAACCATTGATCAGATGGATACAAGGTTTACAAGGACATTAAATGAAGTTCTCAAGCTTGGAAAAACCTTCACAGATAAGGAGATAACCGTCAGAGTGCTGAAGGCCTACCTCCAAAGTTCAACATGAAGGTAACAGCCATGAAAGAGTCAAGAGATTTGGAAAAGATCTCACTCACCGAGCTGTTCTCAGTACTCAAGGCATATGAGTATAAACTGCCAAGAATGGGTGTTGAAGAAACCTCAACTTCAGTCCCACAGCTGCCCTAGTTGCTGCTGAAAATTCGAGAAGACCAGCATACAAAAGCAAAGATCTGGACTCATCTGATGAAGCCACAATACTCAACAAAAGGAGTACACAGCTGGAGACGCTGCATTGCTGATGAACAACTTTAAAAAGTTCTATAAAAGAAAAATGAAGAACAAATACAACAATGCTTCTACTTCTAACCATACTTCTTCTTCTCAAGATAAGGATTCTTATAAATCCAAACTAATGTGCTATAATTGCAGGAAATTGGGACATTTCATCAGAGACTGCCCATATCCTAAAGCTGAGAAGTATCAGAAAAGAAAGAAAGCATCAGAAAGGCAAGGTGCTGATAACAGAAGCAGAGAAGCTGGCTGCTATCTACTCATCAGATTCAGACTCAAACAACTTATAATGAAGAGTCTTCTGAAGAAGAGAGTCCTGCTCTTATCTGCCTGATGGCCAAGGAATCTGATAACTCTGAGGATGATGAGGTAACTCCTCTTGAAAATGAATTGTTTGATTCTTTTCAACAAATGATGCTTAACAATACTGGTATTGCTGAAGCATTTACTAAGCTTAAGGAAGAGATGATATTGCTAAGAGAGCAAAACAGTTCACTGAAACTTAAAGCTGAAAAGCCAAAAGAATCAGCTGAATATAAACTACTTGAGCAAGAGAATGAATCTCTGAAAGCTGAATGTGAAGTATATAAGGGTAAAATTATGGAACTTGAAAAGATAATTAAGTCTCATGAAAAATCATCTGTTGCATCCACTCATATTTCTAGTAAACAGAAGATACCTTTAGAACAGATAAGTTAGAACTGAACCATACTGAAAATTTATATCAGCTGACAACAGTAAGGTCATCTTGTATGTTCAGACTACTAAACCTGCTTCACCTGAGAAAGAATTAAAGGGGAAGAAAGCTCCTAAGGCTAAAAAGAGAAAAGAGCCTAGTGTAGGAAAACAGACTAATAAGACTAGACAGCAGAGTCCCAAGAAGTTTGCTGATAAGGCTAAAATCAATCAGACTAGTGGTAAAACAAAGTCGTCTGTTAATGAGCAAGCCCCTAGTAAGCCAAAGAAGCATAAGAACAAGAAAAATCAAAATGCTTGGTATGGAAATGAGTCATATTATGTGCAACCTGCTGCATATCCTCCTATGTATCATGCACCTCAATTCCCAACTTACTATGCACCATATCCTGCTCATCCAATGCATGCATACCCTGCTTATCATGCATCTTATTCTGCTTATGAACATTATCCGTATCATGCTGATTATCAACATAACAAATCTGATGGTGATGGGGGCTATTTCGCACCTTTTATAATATCCGGATCGACTAGGGGTTATGGAATCGTTTCGACCAGACAAACCCATTCGGAAGTTTCTATCAACCAAAGCTGGATACGCTCCTCAACGAGCAGGATACAATCCTGACTCAAGAAGGATTAATGGGCCGAGTCCTATTAGGATTATATTTCCTTGTAACGCTAGGTTTAGTATGATATAAATACCTAGTTATTAATTGTATTACACACATTCAATTTGACGGAGTTTATGCTTACATAACAGCATAATCCCAGATTATTCAATAAGAATCACTTATTTCGTCATATTCATATTATCTTTTGGTTGAGATTGTCTATATTACTAATTGTTCCCTTCATATAGTTCTTCCTTGAGATTGATCCATCCGGAATAAAGTAACAAAGCCCTATAATCCAAATTAATTGAGAATTCCCAAACAACATAATTTCACTGATATAATTAACCCTACGAATTTCGGTTAAATCAGTTGGCGCCCACCGTGGGGCTAGGTTAATTATTCGATCGACATATGGCTCGCCCAAGGAAGAACGCTCGTAACGGAGCAAGAACTAACACGACCAACCAACGTGACGCGTCTGAGGAACTAGAGGGCAATACCGATAATAACGCCTGTGTATCCAACGACGATCGGCAACAGAATGAGCATCATCAGAACCAGGAGGAACCACAAAGGACCCCTATTGGCGCAATACCGGAAGAACATGTGGCTCCGACAATCCCAGTTCCCCTGTCAGATGCTCAGGAGAAATTTCAACAGATCGCCATGCTCCTTAAATCACTCTCCCCCGAGGAATTACTCGTACTCGAACAAATTCCTCGAAACGTCAGAACAACTAGGGTAAATCCCATCCAAAGAACGCCAAGGCAGAACGATCAAATCTCTCAACAAGCTGACAGCCCGGCGAGCGAGCAACGCTCACTACACAGTCCACAGCAGAGGAATTCAAAACCCTCCGATAATAACATCCGAAGAAAAGTGGATCGAAGGAGACCGCGACGCAACGAATCAAAGGAACACACTATAATCCCTATAGAGGACGACGCTGGCGAGGCAATCCCGAATCGACCAAGAACAATGCGGTTCTCGAAAATAGAAATCGAAAAAATGGTACAAGAACGACTCGAGCAACGCTTACGATCTGTTCAAAACCCGTGGACCAGAACCACAGAACTGCAGGAAAGCCTAGCGGCGTGCTCCCCCTTCTGCAGAGAAATAAAAGAGGCACAGTCGATTGGACAAGTTCCGGGTAGACTACCAAGATACGATGGAACCACCGATCCAGATGACTATATCTTTAGTTTCACCAATATAATGAATTTGTATTCTCACTCGGCGGAGTTCACCGCTAAGCTGATGGTGACCACACTAGAAGGATTAGCTTTGGACTGGTTTGCCAAACAACCAGCCAACTCCATATTCAGTTTTCGAGAATTATGCAACAAATTAACACAGCAATTCGCCAGTCAAAAAAGACAAAAATTGCCGATGAGCTATCTAGGAACCATCTATCAACAAGAAGGTGAATCCTTAAGGAACTGGTTGGCAAGATTTAATGTCGAATTACTCAAAAGCGATTCCCCCAATATTGATTACATAATCTCGATCCTTTTCGATCTCACAAAGAATAGGCAGTTTGGAAATGCCCTCAGCCGAAAACAACCAAGAACGTTCGCGGACATCATGAGCCTGGCATCCAAGTATATGACCCAAGAAGAGATGAATTCCTTTAAAGATAAAAACAAAAACAAAGTCACAACCTCAGGCTCCAAATGGCAAGATAGGATTCCTGCCCAAAGACCCATGGACTATGAACGATCTTTTAGGAAAAGCAACGTTTTCCAGCGGTTGGAATACAATAAAACCGACCAAGACAGACAACCTAATTTCTATCAAAGACCAAGAAACCCCAAACTAGCGATCAGAGGAATGGTTAATCAAGTAGAACACCCAAGGCTAAATGCTCCGATAGAAGAAATATTGGAAGTACTAGAAAGAAATAATTGGATCCCTGAAGCGAGGAAAATCGCTCAGCCCAGACCAGGATCACGAAACTATGACTTATACTGCAAGTACCATCGGGCGCATGGACATCGAACAGAAAATTGTTTTCACCTTAAAAAAGAAATTGAAAAACTAATCGAACAGGGAAAACTAGATGACTATCTAGAGCGAGATAATCGCAAGAGGGGAAAAAGTCGAAGCCCTCGGAATAATAATCAAAGAAGGAGTTCCCGTCGAAAGTCACCGAGCACGATCCTACACAGGAGTTGAACCATGATCAGATCAATGGTACCATCCATACAATTTCCGGAGGACCCGCAGGCGGGGATAGTCGTAATGCCCGACGAAGGACCACTAGATCCATAATTGGAAGCTTAAAATACCTAAAAGAAATATGTACTCTAGAAAATAAATCAACAAACGACCAGCTGATCAGCTTTAACGAGGGCGAAGTACCCAAAAACATTGTTTGGGACACAAAAGAAGATAACCCCGATTTCCCGATGGTAGTGTCACTAGAAATAGCGAACTACAACGTCAAAAGAATCCTGATCGATAACGAAAGCTCAACCAATATCATTTCTAGAGAGGTCCTAGCCCAGATGAACTTCGGGCGACTAACATTGCAAAAAGTAGCTACACCATTGGTGGGGTTTGGAGGATCCGAAATTGTTCCCAGTGGAACAATAACTTTGAGTGTCTCAATCGGGAAGAAACCATATCGAACAGTAAAACTAGTAAAAATTTTAGTAGTAGAAACTCCATTCGCCTACAACGCAATTTTAGGGCGACCTGCCCTCAACCTATTTCGAGCGGTTGTCTCGACTTATCACCAGAAGATAAAGTTTCCGACCGACGCAGGTATTGGGAAATAGTAAATGATCATTAAAACCCCCCTGAAGCGATTACCCCGAGCAAAAGAAAGCTCGAAGAAGCTGTTGATAGAGACGAGGTTGAAATCCCTAGCACTGACCGAATAGATAAAAAGGGAAAGGAGCCGCTGGATTTAGCCTTAAAACCACCAGAACATAAGGACGTCATTCTTGTACAGGGGGACTCATCAAAAACAACAAGGATAGGTACAGAATTAAGCAAGGAAGGGGAAGTAATGTTGATCAACTTCCTCAGAAATAATATGGATATCTTCGCTTGGAGCGCGAATGACATCGAAGGGATTGACCCACGAGTAATCAACCATTCGCTAAAAATCGACCCTTTAGCAAAACCAGCTAGACAAAAGAAGAGAAATCACGGGCCAGTGAAAGATAAAATCATCAAAGCAGAAGTAGAGAGACTACTCAAAGCAAAACAAATTCAAGAAATACACTTCTCGGAATGGTTATGTAATGTTGTTCTAGTAGCTAAAGGGGATAAGAAAGATAACAAGTGGAGAATGTGCAACGACTTTACCGACCTCAACAAATTGTGTCCCCGAGACCCGTATCCGCTCCCAAGGATCGATTTATTAGTCGACTCAACCGCTGGCTTTGCAATCTTCAGCATGATGGATGCTTTCCAAGGTTTTTACCAAATATACATGAATGAGCAAGATCAGGAGAAAACTGCATTCATAACCGAGCAAGGAGTATATTGCTTCATAGATATGCCATTTGGGTTAAGGAACGCCGAGGCCACTTACCAAAGGTTAGTAAACCTAATGTTTAAAGAATTAATTGGATAAATAATGGAAGTTTACGTGGATGACATGCTAGAGAAAAGCATGAACGAAGCGGATCACATCTTGATCGATGCTTCCAAATATTGAGGAAATACTGCATGAAGCTAAATCCCGCAAAATGCACCTTCGGTGTTAAATCGGGAAAATTCTTGGGCTATTTGGTACATCAATGAGGAATTGAGGCCAATCCAGAAAAAATTCGAGCAATAACTGAAATGAAACCGCCCAAAACCATCTCCCAAGTAAAAAGCTTAGTAGGAAAGATCGTAGCATTGAACAGATTCATATCCAAATCTGCTGACAGAAGTTTGCCTTTCTTCCAAACCCTTCGTAAGGCAAAAAACTTTGTTTGGACAGAAGAATGCGATCGAGCTTTCGACCAGCTAAAAGAATATCTGACGACTTCCCCACTATTGGCCAAGCCAACAGAAGGGGAACCATTATATATCTACATCTCGATCTCCGACGCGGCCGTTAGCTCAGTCTTGGTCAAAATAGAAGGTTTGGAACATAAGCCTATCTATTATTTGAGCAAATTATTACAAGGGGCAGAGAAGAACTATTTGGAAATTGAAAAATTCGCTTCGGCCTTAGTAGTAGCGGCACGAAAACTCCGACCTTACTTTTTGACGTACAAGATAGTGGTCTTAACAAACCAACCGCTAAGGTAGGTCTTAGCAAAACCAGAAGCCTCTGGAAGACTGATCAAATGGGCAATCGAACTTGGTCAATTCAAAATCGAGTACAAACCAAGAATTGCAATTAAAGCCCAAGTATTAGCCGACTTCCTACTAGAAACTCCGACACAAGTGACCGAACCAATAAATAGCCTTGACGACGATGTTTTGATCATAGAAAACCAGTCTTGGTTAATGCATGTTGACGGCGCTTCGTGCCGAGAGGGAGGAGGTGCCGGAATCAACTTCACCGGACCAAATAAAGAGGACATAAATTATGCGATAACATTGGATTTCGTTGTAACAAACAATGAAGCGGAATATGAAGCGCTGATCGCAGGGATGGAGATGGCAATAAAAGCCAACATTAAAAACCTCAAAGTTTTAACCGATTCAGAGTTGGTGCAAAGACAAATAGAAGGCCTATATGAGGCTAAGGAGTTTAATATGGTAAAATACCTCGCCAAAGTGAAAGAGTTGGCTGAGAAGTTCGAAAGCTTCAGTATACAGAACATTCCCCGATCGGAAAATAAATGGGCCGATCAACTTTCCAGGTTCACTGGATCCCATGACGGAAAAACAGAAAGGGTGATCAACTGGTTAATCTCCAACGCTCCAGCGATCGATATCGAGGAGACACCAGCCGTCGAAATAATGGAAATCGAAGAAGCTGAAGAAAATTGGATGACTCCAATGATAGACTATCTTCGAGAAGGAAAACTGCCACTTGAACAAAATGAAGCTCGGAAAATAAAATATCGGGCTCCAAAATATACATTGGTAGAGGGAAAACTTTACCGAAGATCGGTATCAGGAATCCTTTTAAAATGCATCTCTGAGTCGCAAACCATCGACATCCTACGAGAGGTACATGAAGGAGATGCAGGAAATCACAGCGGAGCAAGGGCATTAGCTTTAAAATGCCTCCGAACAGAAAACATGCACCCAATACCGGTATGTTGGCCTTTCGACCAATGGGGAATGGACATTGTAGGACCGTTCCCAGCAGCCAGATCCAAAAAAGCTTACGTTCTGGTCGTTGTTGAATACTTCAGCAAATGGATAGAATGCATTGCCCTTGCCCGGATAACTCAGTTCCAAGTGATTAACTTTCTTTGGAAATTCATAGTGTGTCGATTTGGCATCCCGAGAATTTTGATTTCTGACAATGGAACCCAATTCGCGGGAAAACAAGTAATTAAATGGTGTTCAAACTTAGGAATTCAGCAAAATTTCACTTCGGTCGGACATCCTAGAGCGAACGGACAGACTGAGGTAGCAAACCGAGAAATAATAAAGTCTTTCGAAAAAAGATTAGGAGCAGCCAAAGGAAAATGGCTCGACGAACTCCCAGGAGTGCTTTGGGCCAATCGAACCACGGTCAGAACTTCAACAGTGGAGACCCCATTCAGTCTAGTATATGGCACAGAAGCTGTTATTCCTATCGAAATGTTAATTCCAACACCAAGGATTGAAATGTACGACGACCAGGAAAATGGAAAAATAAGAGAAAATCATATTGATTTGACTGAAGCTCTAAGAGAAAAAGCGGCCGTACGTTTGCAAGCCACTAAATCAAATATGGAAAAGGCTTACAATCAAAAGGTACGCATCCGGACCTTCAAAGAAGGGGATTTGGTCTTGAAAAAGGTAGAAGTATCCAAGCATGGGGGAAAGTTACAACAAAATTGGGATGGACCTTACATCGTCATTGGTGTAGGAAAGAAAGGTTCATACAAAATTGCACACTTGGACGGAACAGCCTTACCAAGAACCTGGAATGCAGTCAACCTTAGAAAATACTATGGTAAATAAATTTTAATAGAACATGCTGCTTTACTTTGTTTTATTTTAGTAAGTTTTATTCTTTGTACTAAAAGGCTTTAGCCTACAATTCGATTATTAAAAATATTTTTAGCAATATTAAATCAAGATTGAGTATAAATCGATTGATTCGGTAAACACTCCTTGCGATCCTACGATAAATATTGGTCAAATTCAGAATACGAACGAGTCGAGTATACATTGATCCGCTCAATAAACACTCCTCGATCTAAACAAAACGTGTTAAGTATACATTGATCCGCTCAATAAACACTCCTCGATTAGTTTTAACAACAAAAAACTTTTGGTATGAAAACCTAAGTCTAAACTATAACGAGTCGAGTATACATTGATCCGCTCAATAAACACTCCTCGATCTATTTATAACGATTAAAAGACTTTTGGTATGAAAACCTAAGTCTAAACAAATAACGAGTCGAGTATACATTGATCCGCTCAATAAACACTCCTCGATTATTTTTCAACGATCAACAGACTTCTGGTATTAAAAACCTAAGTCTCAATAAAACGAGTCGAGTATACATTGATCCGCTCAATAAACACTCCTCGATCTATTTACAACGATTAAAAGACTTTTGGTATGAAAACCTAAGTCTAAACAAATAACGAGTCGAGTATACATTGATCCGCTCAATAAACACTCCTCGATTATTTTTCAACGATCAATAGACTTCTGGTATTAAAAACCTAAGTCCCAATAAAACGAGTCGAGTATACATTGATCCGCTCAATAAATACTCCTCGATCTATTTACAACGATTAAAAGACTTTTGGTATGAAAACCTAAGTCTAAACAAATAACGAGTCGAGTATACATTGATCCGCTCAATAAACACTCCTCGATCATCTTTTAACGATTAAAAGACTTTTGGTTTAAAAACCTAAGTCTAAATTATAAACGAGTCAAGTATACATTGATCCGCTCAATAAACACTACTCGATCATCTTTTAACGGTTAGACTTTTGGTTTAAAAACCTAAGTCTAAACAAAAACGAGCCGAGTATACATTGATCCGCTCAATAAACACTCCTCGATCTAACTATAAACGAGTCGAGTATACATTGATCCGCTCAATAAACACTCCTCGATCTAACTACAAACGAGTCGAGTATACATTGATCCGCTCAATAAAAACTCCTCGACCTATAATTAACAATCACAAGACTCTGGTATTAAAAACCTAAGCCTAAAACGAGTTGAGTATACATTAATCCGCTCAATAAACACTCCTCGATCATCTTTTAACGATTAAAAGACTTTTGGTTTAAAAACCTAAGTCTAAATTATAAACGAGTCGAGTATACATTGATCCGCTCAATAAACACTCCTCGATCATCTTTTAACGATTAAAAGACTTTTGGTTTAAAAACCTAAGTCTAAATTATAAACGAGTTGAGTATACATTGATCCGCTCAATAAACACTCCTCAATCATTTTTCAACGATTAAAAGACTTTTGGTTTAAAAACCTAAGTCTAAATTATCAACGAGTCAAGTATACATTGATCCGCTCAATAAACACTACTCGATCATCTTTTAACGGTTAGACTTTTGGTTTAAAAACATAAGTCTAAACAAAAACGAGCCGAGTATACATTGATCCGTTCAATAAACACTCCTCGATTATTTTTTAACGATTAAAAGACTTCTGGTACTAAAAAACCTAAGTCTAAACTGAAGTAGTTAAGTAAACATTGATCCGCTCAATAAACACTCCTCGATGACAATCACAAATAAGATTAAAACCGAATACAACAACAGGAAGAATGCAAGGAATAAAAATGAAGTTTTATTCATCTTTTTACATGTGAAAGAGTTACAAAAATTGGATTACAAAGTCTATATACGATTACATTGGTTTGGATAAAACGATCCTACTCTATAGATCAGCAATCTTCACGACAATGTCCACGGAAACACCAATCTCCTCCCTAGTACCTCGTCGATTATGATAAACCACCTAAGAAGCATGCTGCTCAGGATGGTCGACTTCTTTGGTTCGACGGCCAGGCTCTGAAGATCAAATGTTCTTCCAGACGAAATGAGCATTACCATCCAGATAACCGGCAATACTCATTCACCCACAACAAGATACTGCTTTTACTTTAATGATAAAACATTTTACTCTAGAGCAGCATCTCTTCGGGGCGGTTGTGAAATATTAATATTTACCAGCACACCCCAGCAGTCTATCACTCCGGAGGTAGCATCCAAGAGCGGGGGTGACTGGCAAATACGAACCCTCCATGTGCAAACAGAAACCTCAGACCTCAAACCCGTGCATACAAAGTTCGAGGCCTCATGGGACCCGTTAGCACAAGGTAGGGCTTCCATGGGACCCGTCAGTACAAGGCAAATTAAATTTAAGCCGTTGTGATATAAATCACAATAATGTGACTTTTTGAATATTATGGGATCAGAAGGCAAAATGAAATCTAAGGAAACTGAGATCTCCATCTGTTCTGAATAAAAGATAAGGAAACTGCCTACTTATTTATAGGCGCTCGTGAAAATGATCCTACGGCTGGATAGAAATTTGATCAAGGGACGAAAATGTGACCTTTTGACTCCCCGTAATAAATGCAAGTAAGTTGGAACGGCACCAGTTTGATCAACTCAACCAATCGATAACAAAAGAATCCGCAGATTGAAGCGATCAACGAAATAATCCAAGAAGGCTTAAAGAAGCTCCGGACCAGAAAGGTCTGCACGATCACTTATGATAGTCGCTCGACAGAAAAATTTAAAGATCCTCAACGAAGGCATGCAAGTTTAAACCGTTGAAGAAAGGATACTTGCTCGCCTAGAGATAAAAGACCAAACCTTCCACCATACGAGGGTCGTCACTGCCTCATACATCATATGGGGAACTACTAAATTAGCCATACAAGAACTCCATTTGGAATCCAAGAAATCTGACATGGAAATAAGGAGAATAGCCGTCATTACTCAAGATTCCAAAATAGTCACTGCCTAATATTCCAAAGAATTGCTGAAGGGGGTCTGAACAAGATAGATCTGGCTAATAATTCTACGTTTTCAAATTCCTCCCATATCAAAGCAATTGTATATTGATACACTGGTTGCTTTATTTGAGAAACAAGGAACTCACAAGCACTACAGAGAAACATGGATCTTGAGAGCTTATCTAGAGCAATTTTGCAGTTTCAGAAAAAAGAAGAGCAGAGCTCAACAAAAAGACAACATCTTTAAATAAGATGTCTTTAACTAAAAGACAAATTTATAAGGGACTGATCGAACAGCGACGACAAAGCTGAGAATTTCTTTAAAATATTCGATTTGATATCTACGTGGATGCTTCGCTATTAACACGACTTCTGGGAGACCATAAGGAACCTTGCTCGATTGATCATCGTTCTTATACTTCATTTTAAAGGATTTAATTTGCAGTCCCAAACGTTGTAACATTCAGTTACTTAAACATCGTTCAAGCAAGACTAAAGCTACATTTTGAAAGACTAGACGTCCTCCGAGAAGACCAGCATGAGATAAGTATACTAATCCATATTTCTTACTTCAAAGAAGTTGTATTCATGCATAACAACAAAATATGCATGACAAAATATATCTATGGATTAAAATAAATCAAGGCATTGATCTGCATATTCATAGTTTTGAGCAAATCATTCTCCCAATACAAAAAATTCAGCCCAAGCAACTACACAAAAAAGTTGGGCACTATAAAAAAAAAAAAAAAAAAGAAACAGTCCAAGGCCTGCCAGGTCGAACAGATCACTGAGAAAAGCTGTTAATGGGCCGACTAGCAGAAACAGTCTTCCGAGGAGTCAAGTTACCAGCAAACGCCATCAACTCCTCTTGACGCTTTAGATAACTGGCGTCATAACCTTCCTCATAGGACCGCCGTCGAGACTCCTCTGCTAGGGCAGCAGCCTGAACCAAGTCACTTTTCTCTTTCTCCCAGACAGACTTTTCTTCTTCCAATTTTTTCAAATCATCATTGGCAATCTGCAGTTGGAGACTCTGCCCTCTCACCTTGGCCGACTCCGATTCCGAACGACATTGATAAGCGTTTCTGCTTATCCACAGATCGTCATTTTGCACACCCAGCTGGAGTGCAAAGTACTTAGCCTGGAAAGAGAAAACACTCCTTATGTAACAAGGCAATCAAAATGAAAACAAGAAAAATAATGAAAAGACAGGTCTACCTGCTCGCACAACTTCACTAGCGACTGAACAAGGCGCACATTGGAAGTATTCTCAAGCTTCCTCAATTCACCGGGCAAAATAGTGCTCAAGCCCAGATCCCAGGACAAAGCATCAGGCTCAACAGAGCCCGGCAGTTCACTAAGAAGAGGGACATTGTCAGGACGGGGATGTTGGGATATCTTGGCTAGGGCTCGATTGTCAATACAACAAAGTGCGGAAATTTAAAATTTTTTGAGTTCCTAATAGTCCCATGAATTCTTTCTCCATAGTTATTATACGAATAAGGATGAATCAAACATCAACAAAACACAAGGGGGTTAATCGCAAATTACCTGGCACCATTGGGATGGTCGTGTCCTCCAAGTGTTTGGTTCGATCCACAGATTGAGTGATCCATATGTCTCACCTCCAAAGCTAGTCCACACCAATCGGATTGTAGTGACGCCTACAAGTCTTAGGCTACGAACTGGATCTCACAGGTTTGTCAGCAAAGGAACGGAGACACCAACGAAGAATCGACTCACAGTGCTTATGTGATCGAGCAGGATTCGGCCAGGGTCAGATCTGGTCCGATTTGGGTTCGGCCAAGACTAGGTTGGGCGACTAGGGTTAGGGGCGAAAAACTATAGGGGGCGATTTTGTAATTAAAATTTCTTGTTCGAAAAATCTAATCTCACTTGATTTAACCGTTTTTCGTCGGGTTAATTTAATATCAGTGAATTTGTGATATCGGGGGTTTGGATATTGAATTATTCAGTATATTGGGTTCTGTTACTTTATTCTGGATGGATCGTTTACAAAGAAAAGCAATAATCAAAGGCAAGAAGTAAAACCATTAACGAAATTAAGAACGCAATGATATGGAGGTAAAGTTCTGCAACAATAATGGATATTATTGAGTTCTATTGTTATCAATGTATTCTTGTGTAATCTCAGAATTAAGAGAATTCGTAGTTGTCTTATACAACGAATAACTAGGTATTTATATTATGCTAAACCTAGTATTACAAGGAATCATAGTCCTAGTTGGACTCGGCCCAACCTATCCTTCCTGGGTCCGGAGTGTAATCTTTACTCGGAGCGAGCGGCATCAGGCTGGGTCAGTAAGAAGATCCCGATCCTTTGTAATTGGTCGAACCGGTCTTATAATCTCTGTTCGACCTGATCAGTATGTAGGGTGCGAAATAGCCCCCATCAGTACTCCCTCACTTCTTCGAGCGTATAGATAATAGGAGCTCGTAGAAGTAGATAAATCTGATCGACTGTTTCTTTTCTATGAACGGAGCCTCGTTAAAAACCTTACTTAAGAAAAAACCCAGTGGGAAAAAATCTTAAGTAAGGAAAAGAGTGCTACGTATCATAGATAGTCGTTTCTTCTGTCTAATCGTGGATCGCCACGCGTCTATTCAGGAGGCTTTTTGTATCCTTCCGTTTTTGGCGGGAATTTGAGTAGCTGTGATAAGTTCGAAACGTCTTTTCTCATTTCCTTATAAATAGGTGACTTTCGAGTTTGCCATTTCTCTTTTATATTTGCTTTTAGATCGCAGTCATTTTCTAGTTTGGTCGTTCGTCGTATAAAATTTTTCTTTCATCGACCTTCTTCTTCCGAGAACTAGAATATAGATGGCTTCCGTTAGAAGATCTTCTTCTTCTCCTAGAGAGATCATTGCCCCCGATAACGAGGAGGAGTTACATTCTAATCCTCTGGGTGAACAGACTACGGTATCTGACCTTGTTATCCCTGTAGAAGATACTTACAAGGTACGAATCCTTTCCGATGCGGATGTAGCGGCCCGAGCCAAAAAGGGCAAAGGTACTGTTCCTCAGATTTCTGAACCAATTGAGGATGTAGCTTGCGCATATACAGAGGAAACGTTCCCTGAAGTCGTGAATAACTATACCAAATATTTTCCGGAAGGTTCTGAAATGATTCTTCCATCCCCTACTGATAGGGTCACTTCTCCACCGGAGGGATGTCGAGCCTTTTACACGGCTCACTTTAATAGCGGACTGCGTCTTCCTTTATCTCCCCTTTTTCTGGAAGTTCTAAAAACTTTCAGCGTGTGCTTGACACAACTGGTTCCAAATTCTGTTGCTTTTGTGGTTTGTTTTTCCGTTCTGATGATTGCAAAGGGATTTAAACCTTCTTTCCGTAATTTTGCGCAACTTTTTCGTTTTAATATTTCTAGTTCTTCAAACCGTGGATACTTCTTCGCTAGTCAGCGGCCCAGCCGAGCAATCTTTGATGCTCCGGTTTCTAGTAATCCTTCTTGGAAATCTCATTTCTTCTTTGTTCGTCCTCCGCCTAATCTCCGTTTGGCGGATGGTTCGATCACGCCTTTCTCGTGGGATCATGGTTCCAGGTGGATTCCCGGAGGTCGCTCACCGACTGGTGAACTTGTTCCTGACGATGTACAGTTTATCATTGAGATTCCCGAGATGCGTACAAACAAATATCAAAGCGCTCTTCTGATTGGGGAATCTTTTCTTCGTAAAGCGGGGTTAAGCGTCCATAATTTTCCCATCAGTTCATCATCTGAGCCTCTAGGTTAGCATTTTATTTGATCTTTAGTATTGTCACTATACTTTTTATATGGAGAAACTAACTTTATTTTGTTTCTTTCTCAGCTCATATGGTAGAAAGCTCCCGACACTCTTCGAAGGGAAAAATGGTGCTGTCGAAATCTTCCAAGTCAGTGGAGAATAATCCTATCGAGCAGAGGGTGTCTCGAAAGAGGAAATTGGAATTGGGTCACGAATCCGAGGAGAATAGAGAGGAATCTCCGGATTCTCCACGCGAGTCCCCTATTCGTCAGGGCATGGGATCCGGTTATCCTCCGCTTCATCTTAGAACATCTTTGGGTATTCGAGGATGTCGTAGCTGGTCGATGCCTCATCCCACTAATAATCCAGTTGATAGAAAGAGGAGTTACTATGGACGTTCTGGTGACGACCTTTCTTTACTCGGGGATAAACATCCAAATCCTACTCTGGTCGAAATGATCGAGGATCATTTAGAGGGAAGGACGGCCGCTGGTTATTCCGAGAAGGATTCTCTTATTCATGATAATAACGAGAATGCGGTCGATAAGGCGACCCGTATTCTTTTATCTGGCGTTCATACTCGCGATCTTAATAAGCTTCTTCATAAGGATCCTTTGGAGAAATTCCAGCGAGCTTCTCTCTATGCTGAAAAGGTGAGATCCTTTTTCTTTCTATTATTTTGATGAAGTGATCTTTTAAGATTTTCTCAATTTGCTAACTTGTTTCTTTCTGACCCTTTCGTTATTTCAGGTCAACACCTGTCTGACATCATACGCCTATGAAAATTCTCTTTGGAAACAACAGTGCGATTTCCTTGAAGAGAAGTATAAAGCTTTACTTCACAAGTCTTCTGGTTCAGAAGTTGGTCCCTCAACATCTTCCTCTATTCCTGTCGTAGAGACTCGTGCTGCCGGGACCGAAGACCAAGAAATGCTAGATAGAGCGATAGAGGTTTCTCGCGCTCAGGAACAAACCAATCAAATGGCAAGAAAATTAGAAGAATTGCAGTTGCAGAGCACGACTCGGATTAGTGAGCTTGAATCTCAAGTGTCAAGCCTTGAAGCTTCTTTAGAGGACTATGAAAACGACGTCCCACTTAGGCAAAGAGATCGATATGTTAGGAAATCCGACGAACAAGTAGTTCGAGAATTCCTCAACTCTCCTGTTCATATGGCGTTGGTGTACCGGATGGTCGGTCCTCTTCTTGAGAATACCTTTAAAAAAATCGATTCATCAACTGGTCGCTTTGGAGATGATCGAGGATCGTCGGAAGGAGTATTTTAAGGCAGCTCATATCCGGTTGAACCGTTATGGCGAGCTTTATTCTTCTTCTGAGGTTCCAGATGTCGAATATCAAGGTTTTCCTCTGGCTCATCTTGTCGAGGAATTTGGAAATCCATTGCCGATTCCTCCTTCTGATGTTAACGATGAGCTCGATAATACTTTCATCGATCCAGTAGATGAAGAAGAAGACGAAGACGATATAGGCATGACTGAGGTCGTCAATAGTGAGCAGAAGATTTCGGATAGCGACCAGGCTTCTTAAAGTAGTGATTTATTTTTGAAATAATCTTTGTAATTATCCGCTTGTAGGTTAAATTGTAGCTTAGCTTTCCCTACTTTGTACACTAAACGTTTCTTATTCAGACAGTCGTGTCCTTTCACATTCGCTGTAATGATTCAGACAAGTCATTTAATTTGCCGTAATCATTATGTATGTGTCTTTTCAAATTCTAGCGTTTGCTCCAAGGTCAGTTTTCCTGTTTCGCGCCCTTTCTTCGGGTTAGTCGCGTCTTTTCGTGCAGTATAAATACGAGAGGTAAAATTTGACTTGTCTTTTTTACTGCTATACTCCTCTCTTAACATAATACTCTTTCTTGAGCTAGTCGATAAACTTCCTCGATATTAATTTATATTTTTCCGTAATCCGATCATGAGTAACCTTTTCGGTAATACTTCGAAGCGACCTTCTCGTGAGGGCGCTAGGGATAATAGATCGAAGAAATTTCGAAGAGAAGGGCCTTCGATGGAGCCTCCTCGTTCGTCCTCAGTTAGTAGCTCGATGATCGATACTCCTATTACCACGTCCCAACCTTTATCAGAAGTTAGTTCGTCGCTCCTCCAACCAAACTTTTCTTCTACCCCCGCGGGAGGTAATAGGTCTTCCCCAGGTCGATTAGCTTTCGGAGATCCATCCAACATGGAACCGGTTTACGACATACCTGTTTCTTCAGGTTTTTCTTCTTACGAGTATGGATCTCATGGAGGGGATTTTGTTAGTTCCCTTCCTTTTTCTACTTCTACTGCCCTGCTAGTTAGTGAAGGGCAAGTCGGTGATGGTTTTTCTGTCAATCCTTCCATAACGCAGTCTATTTCGCAATATGGTCCTGAATATCTATTTCATGATACCACTGTAACGACTGCTTCTTTTGAGTCTGGGGGACCTTCTGGGGGTCGATCTGGGTCGAGGTCAGGTCGTCGGACCGTTATATCTGCTTCCGGCAAAGAGACCTCTGTTAGTCCCAACGAGCGGGATTCCCCTCGTCCGTTAGATGATCGCTGTGTGCTTATGCAGGTTAATGACATTCTTTTGTCGGAGACTCCACGTTCCGACGGTGTCCCTTTGACAAGCGAGCTGCCTGGTTCTGTTGAACCTGATGCTTTGTCTTGGGACTTAGGTATGAGTACTATTTTGCCCGGCGAATTGAGGAAGCTCGAAGGTACTTCCAATGTTCGCCTTGTTCAATCTTTGGTGAAGATATGTGAGCAGGTAGACATTTTTGTTCTTTGTTTTGAATTCTTTGTTGTACAGTGGTTTTTCTTACTCTTTCTGTTTTTAGGGCAAGTATTTTGCACTCCAGCTGGGTGTGCAAAATGATGAACTGTGGAATAGTCGGAGAGCTCTTCAAGGTCAGCTGGAGTCGGAGAAAGCTAAAACCAGGGGTTTGGAGCTGCAGCTGCAACTTGCTAAAGATGATCTCCAAAAGTTAGAGGCTGACAAAGTTATTCTTGAGAAAGAGAAAGGCGACCTAGTTCAGGCTGCCGCGTCGGCAGAGGGATCTCGTCAACAGGCATATGATGATGGTTATGATGCCGGTTATCTTAAGCGCCAGGAGGAGTTGATGGCGTTTGCTGGTAACCTAACTCCTCGGAGGCCTGTTTCTGCTGGTCGCCCCTCTGGCGATTCTTCTCAATGATCTTTATTCGATCTGGCAGACCTTGGACTGTCTCTTTTTTTTTTTTTTTTTTTTTTTTTTTTTGTCGACCAACATTTGCGCATTCGTTTGGGCTGAAATTTTGTAATGGGAGAAGTACTAAAATGGAAATATTATGATCTCTTCTGTAGGCAGATTCTTGCCTTGATTCTAATGATATATCTTTTTCATATATGTAATTGCTACGCACAAATATACCATCATGTAGTAATTGACAAAGATTAGTTTTACTTATCTGAATTTTTATTTCTGCGGAGAGATTTGAGTATGGAGAAAGTAAGCTTGATCTTGCTTTGGTCGCTTGTAAGATAACTGAACGGTATAATATTTGCTTCGCATATTTAATCTTTGTTGATCGATCCAGCCGATCGTCGTTGTGTAAACCCTTAGCTGTCTGGTCGATGCTCGATTCATGCCTTATAAATTTGTCCTTATATGACATATATCTTATATAAGGAGGTTATTGTTCCTCCCGTTGAATTTCAGTTCTTCTTTTCCTCAGAGAAAAATTTTCCTTTAGGTGCTTTTCACCTATCCATGTCTTCCATTATTAGCTTTTCAACTATACATATCCCTAGCCAGTATATCATACTCTTGATATGGGAGGAATTGGAAAATGTAACAGTCCTGGCCAGATCTGACCCGTTCAGACCTCCTTCAGCAATTCTTTGGAAAATTAGGCAGTGACGGCCTTATAGTTTCGAATAGGGAGGGCTATTCTCCTGATTTCGATGTCAGATTTCTTGGATTCTAAATGGAATTCTTGTATAGCCGACTTAGTAGTCCCCCTATGATGTATGAGGCAGTTACGACCCCCATATGGTGGAGGCTCTGGTCGTTTTTAAGCAATTATCCTCTTTCAACGGTCCAACTTTGCATGCCTTCGTTGAGGAGTTCTTAATATTTTCTATTAGGCGACCCTCATATATGATCGTGCAGATCGTTTTGGTCTTTGAACTTCTTTAAGTTTTCTTGGATTATTTTGTTGATCGCTTCGATCTGTAGATTTGTTTGTCGTCGATCAGTTGAGTCGATCAGACGGGCGCCGTTCCAACTTACTTGCATTTAATTCGGGAAGTCAAAGGGTCGCGTTCTCATCCCTTGATTAAACTCCTATCGTCCGTAGGATCATTCTCACGGGTGCCTATAAATAAGTAGGCAGTTTCCTTATTTTCCATTCATAACAATGGGTATCTCGGTTTCCTTAGATTTCATTTTGCCTTCAGATCCCATAATGTTCAAGAAGTCACATTATCGTGATTTGTTCGTTCGCAGTAAAGAAATTGTCCCCAGTCTTGTATTGACGGGTCCCATGTCAGCCCTTCCTTGTATCGACGGATCCCATGAGATCTCTGCCTTAGTCTTCATCACATTAGAGGTCCGTGGTTTCCGTCTGCACATGGAGGGTTCGTACCTTGCCGGCCATCCTCGTCCTTGGAGGTTACTTCCGGATTGATAGACCACCGGGGTGGCCGGTAAAGTTACCGTTTCACGGCGGTCCTGAAGAGATGCTGCTTCAGAGTAAAATGTTTTATAGATAATGTAAAAGCAGTATCTTTTGTGGGTGAATTGAGTACTGCTGGTTATCTGGTTGGTAATGCTCATTTCACCTGGAGGAACATACCGATCTTCAGAGCCTGGCCATCGAACCAAAGAAGTCGACCATCCTGAGCAGCATGCTTCTTAGGTGGTTTATTATGATCGATGAGGTACTAGGGAGGAGATTGGTGTTTCCGTGGACATTGTCGTGAAGATAGTCGATCCCGTAGGATCAATTTAACTAGATCATTGTAACGATCTTTAGATAGCAAGCAGATTTTTGTAACGTAGAATATTTGTATGTAATTGATTTGATGAATAAAATATTATTTATTTCTTGCATCTTCTTTGTCGTTTGATAATTTTATTTACGAGGAGTAATTTCCGAGCAGATGAATTCATACTTGATTTACCTTTCAAAACTTTAGGAGTATCAGCGGATCTTATTTAGATCGTTAGGAGTAGATCGAGGAGTTTTTATTGAGCGTATCAATGTGTACTCAATCTTGCTATAATTTAGACTTAGGATTTCATAACAAAATCCTTCTTTGTCGTTGTAATTAATCGAGGAGTTTTTATTGAGCGGATCAATATTTACTCAACTCGTTTTGTTTAGACTTAGGTTTTTAACCCAAAAATCTCTTTGATCGTTGAACATATATCGAGGAGTTTTTATCGAGCGGATCGATGTTTACTCAACTCGTTTTGTTTAGACTTAGGTTTTTAGTACCTGAAGTCTTTTAATCATTATAGATATATCGAGGAGTTTTTATCGAGCGGATCGATGTTTACTCAACTCGTTTTGTTTGGACTTAGGTTTTAATACCTGAAGTCTTTTAATCATTATAGATATATCGAGGAGTTTTTATCGAGCGGATCGATGTTTACTCAACTCGTTTTGTTTGGACTTAGGTTTTAATACCTGAAGTCTTTTAATCATCATAGATATATCGAGGAGTTTTTATCGAGCGGATCGATGTTTACTCAACTCGTTTTGTTTGGACTTAGGTTTTAATACCTGAAGTCTTTTAATCATCATAGATATATCGAGGAGTTTTTATCGAGCGGATCGATGTTTACTCAACTCGTTTTGTTCGGACTTAGGTTTTTAATACCTGAAGTCTTTTAATCATTATAGATATATCGAGGAGTTTTTATCGAGCGGATCGATGTTTACTCAACTCGTTTTGTTCAGACTTAGGTTTTTAATACCTGAAGTCTTTTAATCATTATAGATATATCGAGGAGTTTTTATCGAGCGGATCGATGTTTACTCAACTCGTTTTGTTTGGACTTAGGTTTTAATACCTGAAGTCTTTTAATCATCATAGATATATCGAGGAGTTTTTATCGAGCGGATCGATGTTTACTCAACTCGTTTTGTTCGGACTTAGGTTTTTAATACCTGAAGTCTTTTAATCATCATAGATATATCGAGGAGTTTTTATCGAGCGGATCGATGTTTACTCAACTCGTTTTGTTCAGACTTAGGTTTTTAATACCTGAAGTCTTTTAATCATTATAGATATATCAAGGAGTTTTTATCGAGCGGATCGATGTTTACTCAACTCATTTTGTTTTAGACTTAGGTTTTTCGTACCAAAAGCCTTTTTGATCATTAAATATATATGTTGAGGAGTTTTTATCGAGCGGATCGATGTTTACTCAACTCGTTTTTGTCGTCGGGATGAGGAGTGTTTATTGAGCGGATCAATGTATACTCGACTCATTTATAATTCAGACTTAGGTTTATCACCAAAAAGTCTTTGTTGCTGTTGATATAGATCGAGGAGTGTTTATTGAGCGGATCAATGTATACTCGACTCGTTTCGTTCTAATATTTATCAATATGCTAGTGTAATTCCACAGAGCGTTAATCGAAATAATCGATGTATAGAAAATGCTAAAATTTTTACTATTTGAACTCTAGGCTAGGGCCTTCGTTACAAGGATTAAAACTTGATAAAGTAAAAATAAAACAATGCAGTATAATCTGCTAAAATTTATTTACCATAGTATTTCCTAAGGTTGACTGCGTTCCAGGTTCTTGGTAAGGCTGTCCCATCCATGTGTGCAATTTTGTATGAACCTTTCTTTCCTACGCCAATGACGATGTAAGGTCCATCCCAATTTTGTTGTAACTTTCCCACATGCTTGGATACTTCTACCTTTTTCAAAACCAAGTCTCCTTCTTTGAAGGTTCGGACGCGTACTTTTTGATTGTATGCTTTCTCCATATTTGCCTTAGTGGTTTGTAGGCGTACAACAGCTTTATCTCTTAAGGCTTCTGTTAAATCAACGTCATTTTCCCTCGCCTTTTCATTTTCTTCTTTATTGAACATCTCTATTCTTGGAGTTGGAATTAAAGTTTCCACAGGGATAACAGCTTCCGACCCATACATCAAGCTGAATGGGGTTTCCCCAGTTTGAATTTCTTACCGTAGTTCGATTAGCCCACAAAACTCCTGGTAGCTCATCGAGCCATTTTCCTTTGGCGGCTCCTAACCTTTTTTCCAAAGATTTTATTATCTCTCGGTTTGCTACTTCAGTTTGTCCATTTGCTCGAGGATGTCCTACCGAGGTAAAATTTTGTTGAATTCCGAGTCTTGTACACCATTCTATTATCTGTTTTCCCGCGAATTGAGTTCCATTATCGGAGATAAGGACCCTTGGGATGCCGAATCGACATACTATGAATTTCCAGAGGAAGTTAATAACTTGGAATTGGGTTATTCGTGCGAGGGCGACGCATTCTATCCATTTGCTAAAGTATTCTACAGCGACCAGGACATAGGATTTCTTTGATCTAGTTGTTGGGAAAGGTCCCACGATGTCCATTCCCCATTGATCGAATGGCCAACAAATCGGGATAGGGTGCATATTTTCTGCTGGTCGATGGCATATGTTAGCATGAATCTGGCAGTGATGACATTCTTGGACATATTGAGCGGCATCTTTATTGATGGTTGGCCAATAGTAACCTGTTCTGAGACATTTTAAGGCCAATGCCCTCGATCCACTGTGATTTCCTGCGTCTCCTTCATGTATTTCTCGCAGTATATCCATGGTTTGTGATTCAGGGATGCATCTCAGGAGAATTCCCGATACTGATCGTCTGTAGAGTTTTCCTTCTATAAGTGTATACTTTGGGGCTCGATATTTTATTTTCCGAGCTTCATTCTGATCAGATGGTAGTTTTCCATCTTGAAGATAGTCTTTCATTGGGTTCATCCAGTTTTCTTCGGCTTCTTCGATTTCCATTATATCGATTATCGGTATTTCATCGATATCGATTGCTGGTGTATTAGATATCAACCAGTTAATCACCCGTTCGGTCTTTCCGTCATGGGATCCTGTGAATTTTGATAGCTGATCGGCCCATTTATTTTCCGAACGTGGGATGTTCTGGATACTGAAGCTTTCAAATTTCCCAGCTAGAGATTTCACTTTGGCGAGGTATTTGATCATATTGAACTCTTTAGCCTCGTATAGGCCTTCTATTTGTCTTTGTACTAATTCCGAATCAGTTAGTACCTTAAGACTCTTTATGTTGGCTTTTATCGCCATCTCCATTCCTGCGATTAACGCTTCATATTCGGCTTCATTGTTTGTTACGACGAAGTCCAATGTTATCGCGTAATTCAAATCTTCCTTATTTGGTCCAGTGAAGTTAATTCCGGCGCCTCCCCCTTCTCGGTATGAAGCACCGTCGACATGCATTAACCAAGTTTGATCCTCGATCATCAAAACATCGTTGTTGTGGCATCTCGACGATTCAGTGGCCTGCGTCGGTGTTTCTAGTATAAAATCGGCCAACACCTGGGCCTTGATGGCAATCCTCGGTTTGTAGTCTACCTCGAACTGGCTGAGTTCGATGGCCCATTTGATTAGTCGTCCGGAGGCTTCTGGTTTTGCTAGGATTTGTCTTAACGGTTGATTCGTCAAAACGATGATTTTGTAGGTTAAGAAGTAGGGTCGGAGTTTTCGTGCAGCCACTACTAAGGCCAGCGTGAATTTTTCTATTTCCAAGTAATTCTTCTCCGCCCCTTGTAATAACTTCTTCGAGGATTGTTGTCGGAGGGTTTCGAATTGTCCTGTTGTGGACTGTGTAGCGAGCGGTGCTCGCTTGGTGGGCTATCAGCTTGTTGAGATACATGATCGTTTTGTCCGGGCGTTCTCCGAGCAGGAATTGTCCTGGCAGCCCTAGGGTTTTGCGGAATTTGATCAAGCACAAGTAATTCTTCCGGGGAGAGTGATTTAAAGAGCATCGCTATTTGTCGTAATTTCTCCTGAGCACCCGGGAGAGGAGCAGGGATCTCGGGGACTTCCGGCTCTTCCTGTATCGTGCCGGGAGGACCTCCTAGGGGTTCATGATCTCGGGGATGGGTATTCTGTAAATTCTCGTCGGTGTTGGGAACGTTATTATTGTCGTTCTCCTGTGGATCTTCAGATGTGTCATGACCGGTGGTTGTGTTACTTCTTGCTCCGATACGAGCGCTTTTCCTTGGGCGAGCCATATGTCGATCGAATAATTAACCTAGCCCCTCGGTGGGCGCCAACTGATTTAACCGTTTTTCGTCGGGTTAATTTAATATCAGTGAATTTGTGATATCGGGGGTTTGGATATTGAATTATTCAGTATATTGGGTTCTGTTACTTTATTCTGGATGGATCGTTTACAAAGAAAAGCAATAATCAAAGGCAAGAAGTAAAACCATTAACGAAATTAAGAACGCAATGATATGGAGGTAAAGTTCTGCAACAATAATGGATATTATTGAGTTCTATTGTTATCAATGTATTCTTGTGTAATCTCAGAATTAAGAGAATTCGTAGTTGTCTTATACAACGAATAACTAGGTATTTATATTATGCTAAACCTAGTATTACAAGGAATCATAGTCCTAGTTGGACTCGGCCCAACCTATCCTTCCTGGGTCCGGAGTGTAATCTTTACTCGGAGCGAGCGGCATCAGGCTGGGTCAGTAAGAAGATCCCGATCCTTTGTAATTGGTCGAACCGGTCTTATAATCTCTGTTCGACCTGATCAGTATGTAGGGTGCGAAATAGCCCCCATCATCACTCGATTTTTCTCTCTAAATTTTCAGCAAAACCTTTTTCTCTCAAAAGCTTTTTAGGGTTTTTTAAAACTTGTGCAAAAACTTCTCCTTTTTTAAATGAAGAGAAGAGAAGGAGTATTTATAGGAGAAGAGTCCTTCTCTAAAAAGATCTCCTTCCCTTGTTTATCAAATCTTCATTCCTTATCAACTTAGGAATGTGAGATTTGATAAATCTCTTCAAACTTGTTTTCCAAGAAACAAAACTCCTTTTCCTTTTAATCACTAAAATCGCCCCTAGCCCCTAATTTTAGATAATTCCAAAATCAACCCATAATTATCCAATACTCAAATTGGTTAATTATTTATTCTTCCAATTAATTAACTACTTTAATTAATTCCACAAATAATCAGATAACTCTAATTAATTAATTATCAATTAATCAATTAGTCATCTAATTAATAATCTTCAATTGAATTAATACCATAATTCAATTACTTTGATTTAACAACTTTAAATCACTTTCTTTCCTTTAAGACAGTCACTGTCCAATTGTATTGTGTGTGACCCTCTGGGTTCACCATCAACTGGCAGCAGGCCCACGACTTTCGTGATTTAATTAACGAGTAATTAAATGCTCCGATCAATTAAACTACTTTTAATTGACCACTCCTAGAATTAAATCCTCTATTAATTCCGGAGTACCCACACTTCATGGTCGATGTCTAGCCACAAGCCCATGAAGCCCAATCAAAGGTGAATTGATTTATTGTGAACCTCACCTCTTATAATAGCCATGTACATACGGTCCTTCTACGACTGATTTCCCGATCGAGACCTAGGGTGTGTGAATTGATCGGCACCTCTAATTATCTCGATAACTATACTTTCTAATTTTCCGACAATGATTTCAGTGTGACTGCCAAATTTGGAAAGTCCTTCCAAATGCATCACCGACTATGGCCATAGATTCCTCGAAATCAATTATCTAAGAAACGTATAGGAAATTCTCTCATCTTATCAGGATGAGGCGTTAGATCCTCTCTTAGTACTAACCACTCGCGTACACTTTTGTACGCACCCAACATAGGCACTTTGTGGCCAAGCTACGTGACAAGTACCTAAATCTAAGTACGCACATCCATGTACCGAATTCGCCCTAGTACCTCAAGTCTAAGGACTAAATCGTACACTATTATAAGCCTTGAGAAACATCCCATCACCGATATGCGTCATGCGCTTCCACAATGGGTTTCTCTGTTCGGGTCGTTCGATGCGTTCAATCCTCCATTGAACCACCTACTCATATGCACTGGCCTTAAATGCCTTGTTCATGAAACGCTACAAATTCACTCCATGTGAATCATGCATACTTGTACAAGTCTTTGCGATTCCTACGATACCCTGTCTCGTTTGGAATCTATGACTTGGAACGGTTTTAAGATCACGACCTTTGAGACTGTTTCATGATTGCACTCAGTACTGAAGTGAATCGTCCCATAGTCTATTGTGACCTCAGGATTTCATCCAATCGCTTAGATAGGTTCGCGAGAGATGAAGTTGGCCATTGTTCAGTTTCACATACTATGAATGAACGGGCGTATTAATTATAAACCATAAGAAAATAGTACTTCAACAAGCTAATTAATATTGGCTTGCTGGGCACTATTCCATCAATCTCCCACTTGCCCTAAAGCCAATCACAACATTTCTAAGACCCATCTATACCAAGATGTCCCTCGAACCATTTGTGAAAGAGCTTAATTAGTGGATCTGCTAAGTTTGTCCTTGTCGAGATGAAGTAATACTTCTACTCGTCTCAACTATCTATGACTTGTTCAATCATACGGTATCGTGTTCAGATTATAGGTGAGATCTCGATTTCCTTTCATTGAGCAATCGCCTTATCTAAATCGGTTAAGATTATGATAGGCTTTTGTCATGCTAGGTATTTCATCCAATGGATGAAAGTTTCTCATCTAAACACCTTCTCTTGTGCAGCATCATAATGGTGCCTCTTTATTCTTGTTTGAATCGGCAATGGTATATTATTGGAATTTCTTCCAATTTACCTTTGCTCTATCGAGACAGAATAAATTATCCACTTCAGACTGGAAATTTCGAATTTCAAAAATCCTTCGAGTATTCAATTTTCCACTACTACCACAGACCAGCATTATATCCTTTAATTATCTTCGAGGATTGCTTTTATGGTAGACAAGTGTCCTTGACTGGTGTTTGACTATCAGTAGCTCGTGAATGATTAGAGTATTTTGATGAGTCAGGTCTAGTACAAGACTTTGCATGCTACATGCAACCCAAATGCCAAGTATAAGGTTTCTTGAGACAGTTACTTCTTTACTTATTAATTTAGGGCTCATTAAATAGGTGAGATAGTTTCTGTCTCTTTGGAAACAATTTTTCTTAGATTCTTCCATATTGAATTCAATCAATATATATAGTCTTTGTACTTAGATTTGGTGAATTGCAACATCTATTTCCTTCTATCTACCATAGATACGTATTGCCAGTACGTGAGATGTAATTCCAAATCTTATCATGGAAAATTGCGTGAAGAACACGCTTTCGTCTGTGCTTCTCTGATATGCTTATATCTTGTTTGATGTACTGAACATCATCTTGTTGCGCTTCGAACTCAACTACGCTCCCACTGATCCTTTTGCACATTTGGAATCCATATGCCTTTTGACAACTTCAACATTCTTGATTGACTTATCAAGTTGCATGTTCCAAATTTGGGAAAAAGTCATAGATTGACCTTTGGATTTGAATAGAGATCTTCTCATCAATTTTCAATTGTGAGATGCAGGATTCATATCCAATAGTCATGTCTTCGGTAGTCAAAACCACCTTTCTATGGCTAATAGTTTCGAAATGAATTTTGACGTAGCTAATGGATATAAGGTATTTTCATCAATCCTAAAAGGACTTTTGAATAATGACCTATTGCCATTTAAGTGAGTCAAAGTTTTCAACTTCGAATCTTATGGCTATGTGCCATATCCCTTAGATCACGTTTATCATAATCTCTTTGTAATCTTTGATTAAAATCCAATTTCTCAATTTCGTAAAATGGAATATTTGAGTTCCTTACGAATTTGATCATATTACAATTTCTTTGTGTGTGGATTGATTCAACAGTTTCTTTCAGTGTTTACTCCCACTGTTCATGGGGACGGGTCCAATCCTTGGACTTCATCAAGTTCTACGACATTCCTTATTTCCTTTGACAAGGTCTTGTCAACAGAGGAACAAGCTACTTACGAGATGCTTTTCGTTTCTCATTGTTGTGGAACAGGTATTCAATGAATTTTGTTGAATACCCCATAAACTTTATATGAACTAGATCTACCATCTAATTTCTCATATAAGGGTGTTCTGCTATGTCTTAAAAGACATGGCGATGTAAGGACTTACTATACCAAGTATCTTTGAAGAGTCAAGGGAAGGTATCCCCTAATTTGAGTAAAGGAAACTGAGCAAGATCAGAATCGTGAATCAAACGAAGTTCGATTTCTTCTTTGATTTGCTTCATGAGAATTCTATTCTCGTATTAGATAATCGAGGTGTTAAGTTGCTTATGTTTCAGCAGGTTTGATTAAATCAAATTGCTTTTGACATAATGCATCTTGTTACTTCATTTTCAAAACTTCTATTGAATTACTTCAATAGTTTCAGAATTGTACTTCAGCCAAGTACACATATATATTTAACGATTAAAATCGTAAGTATATGTGAAGTAGCATCCCTTTGAACTAGTGCTTTTAGTTCATGTCGATTGAAATGTTTTGGAATGCTTTAGCAATCCTTCACTTTGGTCATCATTCCTTCAAGATTTGAAAGTTCCGAATTTACCCAAGTTCATTATCTCAGGAACAGTAAATAAAAACTTCCCTTTCGAATCTGTTATTCGGAAGAATGTCCAAAATGAACACTTCAAGCGCAAACGATTATCTCGTTTGTTTTTCTTGTTTTCGATTTAGTACATAGTTTTCAATGTTTTTGATTTGTTTATCATTGTTTTATTTCTATGCACCAATGCATCAACATTTGTACAAAGTCAAATCGCTCTAATTAAAAGAATTCCATTCTCAATGGTAAAGCAATGAAGTCTCGTACAAAATGTGAAATAATCCTCAAAGTAAACTAAAACTTAAAACTTATGCTAATACGAAAAATTAAGAAAAACTTCTTTTGCTAAAAAGGAATGTCTAGGTACAATTCTTCCTTGACCCAGTCCCGGAATTGATAGGATAGTGCCCAGCAAGCCAACAAATATAAGCTTGTTAAGGAACTTCCTTTAGAAGCAATCTTATGATTCATAAGATAATACGCCCGTTTATTCATAGTACGTGAATTAAACAATGGCCACCTTCATCTCTCGCGAACTTATCTAAGCGATTGGTTGAAACCCTGAGATCACTCATGACTACGGGATTATTCACTTCAGTATTGGGTGCGATTAATCATGAAACAGTCTCAAAGATCGTGATCTTAAAAACGGTTCAAGTCATAGATTCATATCGAGACGGGGTATCGAATGAATCGTCAAGACTTACAGGATTATGCATATATGATTCACATGAAGTGAATTTGTTGTCGTTTCATGAACAAGGCATTGAATGCTAGTGCATATGACTAGGTGGTTCGATAGGGGATCGAACGCATCGAACGACCCGAACAGAGAGACCATCGTGGAAGTGCGTTAAGCATATCGGTAATGAGATGTCTCTCAAGACTTATAATAGTGTACGATTTAGTCCTCTGACTTGAGGTACTAGGGCGGATTCGGTACACGGGAATACGTACTTTGATTTAGGAGCCGATCACATAGCTTGGTCATTGTGCGACTACTTTGGGTACGTATGAACGTGTGCGCGGATAGTTAGTACTAATAAAGGATCTATCGACTCATCTTGATAAGATGAGAGAATTTCCTGTACGTTCTTAGATAATAAATCCGAGAAATCTACGGCCGTAGTCGGTGATGGATTTGGAAAGGGGTTTCCAAATTTAGCAGTCACACTGGAATTATTATCCTGAATTAGAAAGTACAGAATTGAGATAATTAGAGGTGCCGACCAATTCACACACCCTAGGTCTCAATCGGGAAATTAGTTGATAGAAGGACCGTATGTACATGGCATTTATAAGAGGTGAAGGTTCACGAAATCAATTCACCTGAAGTTGGGCCTCATGGTCTTGTGGCTAGACATCGACCATGAGGTGTGGGTACTCCTGAATTAATAAGGAAATTAATTCTGGAGTGGTCAATTAAAGTGGTCAATTGATCGGAGCAATTAATTGCTCACTAATTAAATCACGAAAGTCGTGGGCCTGCTGCCAATTGATGGTGAACCTAGAGGGTCACACACAATACAGTTGGACAGTGACAGTCTGAAAGGAATCAATTGATTTAAGGAATTAAATCAATAAATGAATTAAAGTATTAATTCATGAAGAAGAATAATTAATTAGAAGTAACTAATTAATTAATCAAGAATTAAACTGTTAATTCAAAATGGAGAATCATTAATTAGAAGTAACTAATTAATGAATCAATTGGAATTTCTAATTGATTAAATCCTCAATTAAAGTGTTAATTGGAAAAGGATTAATTAATTAAAACACATGGGCCGATCCATATGTAAGTTAATTGATCCTTGATTAATTAATTTAAGCATATGGGCCAATTATTGTAAAGATAAATTAATCTGGGATTAATTAATCTTGCATGGGCCGATTTTGGGAACAATGATCAAATTATGTTTAGGATTAATTAAAAAGCATATGGGCCGGTTTTAATTAATTAAAGTGGCCGATTTTTGCTTAGATTAATTAGTCTTGAATTAGTGTTGATTGTATTTGATTATGATAGGGATTAAGAGTTTGTGTTATCTTGTGTAACTAGGAAAAAGGTTGAAAAATATCTTGTTTCCTAAAGTGATAAGATTGTGTATATCTTGTTTCTTGATAAGAAGATATTCTTTCAAGAATTAGATGTCTATTAGGAGAAGGAGTCTTCTAATAGAGATATCTATAAATATTAGATACACATAATCAAATCACAAGAGAGAACCCTAAGATATTTATTCTAAGCAAGAAAGAAAATCAAAACACAAGAAAACATAGAGGCCGAAAATTGCAGCCCCTCTCTCGCCCTCTCTGCATAATCGAACCCTGTCAAGAAAAATCGTCCCTCCCTGTGTAGGATTTTTCTCCAAGTTTTTCTTCCCGGATCTGAATCCAATTCCTGACGAGACAATTCCTTAATCCTAGTTCTGAGCCTGGGGATTACGCGAAGTTACTCAAATCCAATTGGTGTGGACTTTCTCTAGAGGCACAACACTTGGGGTGCTCTAGTGAACAACTGAAGACCGGAGAAAAACCACCACCTTGCCTGTGGTGAGGTAAAATAGCTTTTACCTTCTCATTTAATTTTAGTATATGCTTGCTGAAATTAATTTCAACCTTTATTCATATGTGCTAATAAGTGTTCCCTGGGATTTGGTGTATAAACAAAAATTTTAAATTCCGCACTGTTGTAGTTGACAATTATACCCATAAAATCCCAACAGTGGTATCAGAGCCAGGTTATTATGCACATATGAAAAAGGCTTGAACACTTCAAATTTTCGTGAATATGTTTATTTGTCGTGTTCTATGCATGGATCTTGCTGATTATGATTAATTATGTGTTCGGGTAATTAGCATAATTCTTATTTGGGCCAGATCTACAATTTACGAATTTTACAGGACTAAAACTGCAATTTACGATTTTTATAAAATCTGGACATAATCTGAAATTTTATTTTTCTGGAAATTTTGGGCTGAAATTGAAAATCTCTTTTTCTAAGCGATAGGGGTCTGTTTTGCAATTTCCGTAAGTTGTGGGGCTGTTTTGCAATTTACGAAAACTTCAGGGGCAGTTTTGCGATTAATAAAAGTTTCTGGAAATAAAATATTAATTTTTGTTTTCTGGGCCAATTTGCAAGTTCTGTAATTTTTGGGGCTGATTTATCATTTCCGAAAGTTTTGGGGTCAAAACGTAATTTTCGAAAATTGAGGGACCAAACTGTAATTTTCAAAATTTGAAATTTCCAAAACCTGAATTATGTTTAAAAGGTGTTTTATTATCCGAAGGATTAATTTTTCATAATTAGTAGTGGACTAAAGTAAGAACCATGAGTTATTTTAAAAGGGGTTTTAAAATAGAAATTGTGATTTAATTTTAAAAGGGGTTTTAAAATAGAATCAAGGTGTCATTTTAAAAGGGAGTTTTAAAATGATAATTAAGAGATTGTTTTAGAAAGGGGTTTTTAAAACTAGAATCTAAAATTATTTTAAAAGGTAGTTTTAAAATAATATAAGAAATAAGAAAATTATAATTTTGCTTGTTTCTTGCTCAACGTGAAATTGTTTACGTGGTTTTCGATCGCGCCGAGCCTTGACCTTTAGGTTAGATGTGATTGGTTGATTTTAATCTTATTGGTTTTATTGGGCCTGCGAGCCTTATGTTTTTGGGCCACTTTGAGCCACTGTAATAGATAGGGCTTTACTGTTTTATTAGTTTAGGATGGAGGCCCGTTACAAGCAAGGTGGGAGCCCAAGAAGACTAAAGGCCATGTATGCATGGTAAAATGTGTAATAGAGTAGGTCTATATGTAACCCAATAGATTGACCAATAGGACCATCGTCTTTGGCTCGATGGTGGTCCGCATAGGAGGCTCCCGATCGAAAACATACTGTGGTAGCATGCATGCTAGGTGTGAATGTTTTATTTTATTTGTTGATTTATTTTGGCTTGCGCGCTAGAATTTAGATCACTAAATAAATTATAAAGCATAATAAACGCGGTGAGATCTCGAGGAGAGTTACCTCAAACTTCCTAAAACCGAAAATCCCCTCTCGAATTAAAATATTAAGTCATATTGGGTAAACTATAAAATGATGTTTTATAGATCCAAGCCTTCCATCAATAGGGACTAGTGTATGTTGTCTACTTATCGATAGAGGTGATCCAGAGTCTGGCACCCGAGTCGAAGAAAGGGACAACACACGAAATTCCTTGATTCTTGTTTCTAACTAAACTCGACAAGGGTGGGGACTGGTCGGGATGTGAAAATCGATCGATAACCAGTTACGGGGATTTCATGACCGGGCCAGTTTCTCATCAAGATTGACTGGGTTAGACTTAAACGAGTAGTAACATCTATGATGTAGCAGTGCTAGATAGGTGCGAAAATCAAGGCAAAATAGCTTGAAGGTTGTGGAGTAACACAATTGGTAAAAAGTATACCTACCTAGGGAGTTAATTGTATGACCAAGAGTCGTGGGTGCAATTAATGTCTGCTGGGACGTCAAGACCTACTAGGAAATAGAATTTCCCGAACAATGCAAGGGGTTATTGTATCGATAAAATAGTGGGAGAACTTTTTCGATAGAAAGACCAATCTTCGTTAATTATAAGTATTATCTTAAATATGTCTGCTTATTGTTGTCTTTCATTTATATTTAGCCATGCCAAAATTCACTGTCAATTGCGAACAAACGATATTGCAAATCTGGATATCATCACTCCACGATGAAGGCATGACTGGGTTCAAAAATATTAGTGAATATTGCACTTACCTGATCAAGAGGCTAAAACGAATCGATGAGCTTAGCGCTATATTGACTCTAGATGATAAAATGGTAATCATCACAAATGGCCTGCCTGAATCATTCTCTCATTTTATCGATCATTGTGAAGTTCCACATAAAGGAATTGAGACCAATGATTTGGATAAGTTGTTAGACAAATATGAGAAAGCCCTCGAAAGAGGACAAGGATTGATCGAAGGAAAGAATTGTCCCTTATGTAAGAAAAATGAGGAACTGAGTAACATGACTGATGAGGAATTCCGAAACATACTTGACCAAGGTATAACCTAAGTTATTTCCTTTTTGATGAAAAACATCTTAAGATCTTCTTTTGATGTAAATCATCTAACATTTCTGGTTTCTGTAAAAGTGTTTACAGAGGATGACTGGAACGTGCTGCAAGTGACCAAGTCTGGGTTTCAATTGCACATGAGGGAAACATACATCAGGGAATGGGTCAAGGAGCATCTCGATTTTTCTTATTAGCATATGTTTTTCTTTAATTCTGGATTTAGGCATTAGTTAGAGTTTTGTCTATTTATTTCGAACTTTGTACGAAACTTCTTAGCTTTACCATTATGAATGGAGTTATTTTAATTAAAGCTTTTAATTCGTACATAATTTCTTTACCGTTGTAAATAAAGCAAAGAAATAAGCATTGATAAAACTTAAACAATCATGCTAAATCAAGAAAAGAAAAACAAATTAGATAATTATCCACATTCGATCATAATTCCTAAAAGAAGGAATCGATGGATTGTTTTCCATCATGGCTCTTGAAAAATAGTTGATTGATGAATTCAAAACATGCGAACCCTGTCTGAATAGGAAATTGATCGATCAAATGTATTTTTAAATACCAAGTGTTTAATGGATGAAAACCGTTAAAACACATGTGGATCACTAAAGCATTAGTGCAAGTAATTAATTGCTTCATAAAGTATCCTAAAAGCATTTAGGATATGAGTACTTTGGAATGTACAAGTTTTTGGAAAGGTTGAAGGGTTCAAAGTGTTTCATAAAGGCACTAAGTAAAGTGCAAGTATGGAAATGTTGAAAGGATTCAAAGGAATTCCAAAACCGAAGCAATTAAGGGCATTAAAGTATGATCATTCGATGTAATCGAAGTGATTAATACATAAGCCCTAAATTACTCAAATTATCTAAATCAAGAATAGAATTCTTGAATAGCAAGTTAAAACCTAATAAAAGGAATCGAACTATGAAAGACTAGATTCATTCCTTAAATTAGTATTGCTAAAACTCCTCAATCAATTCTGGGGTTCAACCCTATGACTCTAGAAGGATACTTTGACTAGTAACCTTTTTTAAGTCAATTCCTACGAAAAACCGTACTAACTCAAGTATGGTATATCATCCATGAATGATAAAATTGGATAGTGGATCCAATTGAGAAAATTTGTAGGGTATTCAACGAAATCCATTGAATACCTGTTCCATGATCCTAAAGAACGAAAGTAGTCCGTTCCTGAGGATTCCCGATTCTTAGAGGGTTGTTCCCTCGCTAAAAGAAATGGGATTTTATCATGGAACTTGATGAAGTCCTAGACTTGGACACATCCCTACAAATAGTGGGAGTATGTTTTCAAACCTACTGAACCAAAAATTTTGTACACCAAATTTCGAAGATTCGATCGAATTCGAAAAGAACTAGTACGTTCAACGAATATGATCGATTGGATAGTGATCCAAGAACTTTCGAAATATCTATGTATAACATAGATTTGGGCACATAGCTTAAAACGCCGTGTGGTCTGAGTGGATATCCAATAATCCATTTAGAAACGCTGAACCATAGAAGCTTCGTATGACCACGAGGCATAACCATAGGATGTAATTCCAAAGGTGAATCGATGATTCTGGACCAGTATCCCAAAGCTGGAACATGCAACTAGATGAGACAGTCAAGGCGGTTGGTTTTATCAAAATTGCATGTAAATCTCAATGTACAAAAGAATCAGTGGGAGTTTTTGCATTGTTCGTAATATAAACACTAAAGTTGACATAGATGATGTAAGAGTGTTAAACGCAGACGAAAGCGTGTTCATTCACGAAATTCTTCATTAAAAGATTTAAGGGATACATCTCACGTATTGGCAGTACGTATCTATTATGATAGATTAGAGAAGATGTTTGAATTCCCAAATCTTAGTACATGGACGAAAACTGAATAAAATCAGTATGGAAAGTCATAGAGAGGACAGTTTCCATAGAGATATAAAATCTCTCTCAAAGTCAATGCGCCCTACATTTGATTAGTAAAGAGGATAATATCTCTGAACACCTTCCACATAAAAGGTGGCATAGTATATGCAACGTCATGTGCAAGACCAGACTAAACACATGCTATGAGTATCATAAGCTGATGTTAGTCGAACACCAGTAAGGAGTACTGAATTACCGAAAAGAGCATTTCTTAAGAACTCTGGGAGTTCTGAGGATATATTGCTGGTCAACGGTAATAATGAAGAATTGGAACTCAAAGGATTTAATGATTCGAGTTTCCCGTCTGAAGTGAATATAATATTCTGGTTTTATGGGGCAACGATGATTTGAAAGAAGTTCAAAAGACAATCGATGCTGGGTTAACCAATAAAACAGAATATTTCGCAGTATTAAATACAGCGAAGGAAAGTGTTTGGACGAAAACTTCTTCCAATAAATTGGAAGTAGTACCTAGCATTGCGAAGCCTGTAGTTATCTTCAATGATAACTTAAGGCAATTGCTTTAGCAGAGGAATCGAGATCTCACCCATGATCTAAACACAAATATACCATATGATCTGGAAAATCATAGGTAGAATAAGACGTGGGAGCACGTCAAGAGACAACATAGCGGATCCACTAATTAAGTCATAATCACAAAAGGGTTCGACGGACATCTGGAGTGAGATGGGCCTTAGAAACGTATGTGGTTGGCTTTAGGGCAAGTGGGAGATTGATAGGATAGTGCCCAGCAAGCCAACAAATATAAGCTTGTTAAGGAACTTCCTTTAGAAACAATCTTATGATTCATAAGATAATACGCCCGTTTATTCATAGTACGTGAATTAAACAATGGCCACCTTCATCTCTCGCGAACTTATCTAAGCGATTGGTTGAAACCCTGAGATCACTCATGACTACGGGATTATTCACTTCAGTATTGGGTGCGATTAATCATGACACAGTCTCAAAGGTCGTGATCTCAAAAACGTTCCAAGTCATAGATTCATATCGAGATGGGGTATCGAATGAATCGTCAAGACTTGTAGGATTATGCATGATTCACATGAAGTGAATTTGTTGTCGTTTCATGAACAAGGCATTGAATGCTAGTGCATATGACTAGGTGGTTCGATAGGGGATCGAACGCATCGAACGACCCGAACAGAGAGACCCATCGTGGAAGTGCGTTAAGCATATCGATAATGGGATGTCTCTCAAGACTTATAATAGTGTACGATTTAGTCCTCTGACTTGAGGTACTAGGGCGGATTCGGTACACGGGAATACGTACTTTGATTTAGGAGCCGATCACATAGCTTGGTCATTGTGCGACTACTTTGGGTACGTATGAACGTGTGCGTGGATAGTTAGTACTAATAAAGGATCTATCGACTCATCTTGATAAGATGAGAGAATTTCCTGAACGTTCTTAGATAATAAATCCGAGAAATCTACGGCCGTAGTCGGTGACGGATTTGGAAAGGGGTTTCCAAATTTAGCAGTCACACTGGAATTATTATCCTGAATTAGAAAGTACGGAATTGAGATAATTAGAGGTGCCGACCAATTCACACACCCTAGGTCTCAATCGGGAAATTAGTTGATAGAAGGACCGTATGTACATGGCATTTATAAGTGGTGAAGGTTCACGAAATCAATTCACCTGAAGTTGGGCCTCATGGACTTGTGGCTAGACATCGACCATGAGGTGTGGGTACTCCTGAATTAATAAGGAAATTAATTCTGGAGTGGTCAATTAAAGTGGTCAATTGATCGGAGCAATTAATTGCTCACTAATTAAATCACGAAAGTCGTGGGCCTGCTGCCAATTGATGGTGAACCTAGAGGGTCACACACAATACAGTTGGACAGTGACAGTCTGAAAGGAATCAATTGATTTAAGGAATTAAATCAATAAATGAGTTAAAGTATTAATTCATGAAGAAGAATAATTAATTAGAAGTAACTAATTAATTAATCAAGAATTAAAGTGTTAATTCAAAATGGAGAATCATTAATTAGAAGTAACTAATTAATGAATCAATTGGAATTTCTAATTGATTAAATCCTCAATTAAAGTGTTAATTGGAAAAGGATTAATTAATTAATAGTGGATTAATTAATTAAAACACATGGGCCGATCCATATGTAAGTTAATTGATCCTTGATTAATTAATTTAAGCATATGGGCCAATTATTGTAAAGATAAATTAATCTGGGATTAATTAATCTTGCATGGGCCGATTTTGGGAACAATGATCAAATTATGTTTAGGATTAATTAAAAAGCATATGGGCCGATTTTAATTAATTAAAGTGGCCGATTTTTGCTTAGATTAATTAGTCTTGAATTAATGTTGATTGTATTTGATTATGATAGGGATTAAGAGTTTGTGTTATCTTGTGTAACTAGGAAAAAGGTTGAAAAATATCTTGTTTCCTAAAGTGATAAGATTGTGTATATCTTGTTTCTTGATAAGAAGATATTCTTTCAAGAATTAGATGTCTATTAGGAGAAGGAGTCTTCTAATAGAGATATCTATAAATATTAGATACACATAATCAAATCACAAGAGAGAACCCTAAGAGATTTATTCTAAGCAAGAAAGAAAATCAAAACACAAGAAAACATAGAGGCCGAAAATTTCAGCCCCTCTCTCGCCCTCTCTGCATAATCGAACCCTGTCAAGAAAAATCGCCCCTCCCTGTGTAGGATTTTTCTCCAAGTTTTTCTTCCCGGATCTGAATCCAATTCCTGACGAGACAATTCCTTAATCCTAGTTCTGAGCCTGGGGATTACGCGAAGTTACTCAAATCCAATTGGTGTGGACTTTCTCTAGAGGCACAACACTTGGGGTGCTCTAGTGAACAACTGAAGACCGGAGAAAAACCACCACCTTGCCTGTGGTGAGGTAAAATAGCTTTTACCTTCTCATTTAATTTTAGTATATGCTTGCTGAAATTAATTTCAACCTTTATTCATATGTGCTAATAAGTGTTCCCTGGGATTTGGTGTATAAACAAAAATTTTAAATTCCGCACTGTTGTAGTTGACAATTATACCCATAAAATCCCAACAGGAATTCCAGTTTCCTCATCTCGCTCTGCACTACTTGCATCTCCCTTTCAAGGATTTTCCTCCTTTTAGGTTGAGCGGGAAGACTATCATCGCCTGTAAATGCTTTTACAGAAATGAAAGTTTTAATCAGATGTCTTACATCAAAAAGATTCAACAAGTGTATAACTTAAAAAGTCATACCGTAGTCAAGTCTTTCCAGGAAATCCTTTTCAACAAGCTTCCTTATTTTCTCTTCGTACTTACACAGAGGGCAATTCCAATCATATAGACCAAAACCACGTTGATGAGCTTCTTCATATTTGTCTAACAACTCATGCAATTGCTTTGTTTGTATTCCATCAGGCAGAATAGCGCAATGTTGCATAAAATGAGTGAAGGTCTCAGATAATCCTTGAAGGGTTATCGTTATCTCATCTTCGAGAGTCAATTGGGCTCCAAACCCTTTGATCAGTTCGAATGTCTTGCTTAAGTAAGAACAATATTCCCTAACATTGTCAAACTTAGCCATGTCGGTTTCGTAGAGGAAATTGCACATCACCTTTTTCAAAGTTGGTTCGGTTCTTAAACGCATCAAGGATCGAATAGTGGATGGTAAATGGCTAACATTTAAAAACAGACAACTATAAGCAGACAGGTTTAATATTAATACTTATAATTAACGAAATTTGGACTTTTTATCGAAAAAGTTCTCCCACTATTTTATCGAAACAGTAACCCCTTCTAGTTTCGGGAAAAATCTATTTCCTAGTAGGTCTTGACGTCCCAGCAGCAATTAGTTGCACCCACGACTCGTGGCCATACAATTAATTCCCTAGGTAGGTATACATATTACCAATTGTGTCTACTACACAACCTTCAAGTTATTTTGCCTCGTTTTTCGCATTTATCTAGCACTGCTACATCATAAATGTTACTACGCGTTAAGTCTAACCCATTAATCATGATAAGCAACGAGCCCGGTCATGAATTCTCCGTAACTAGTTATCGGTCGATCTTCACGTCCCGACCAGTCCTTACCCTTGTCGAGTTTTAAGAAAACTAGAATCAAGGAATTTTGTGTATTGCTCCTTTCCTCGACTCGGGTGCCAGACTCTGGATCACCTCTATCGATAAGTAAACAACATACACTAGTCCCTATTAATGGAAGGCTTGGATTTTATAAAACCTCATTTTATATTTAACCCAATATGACTTAATATTTATTCGAGAGGGGAATTTTCGTTTTTGAAAGTTTGAAGAAAACTCTCCTCGAGATCTCACCGCTTCAATTATGCTTTATCTTTTATTTACGATCTAGATTCTAGCGCGCAATCACACAAGCAATCATAAATCGACTAATAAATAAAAGCCATACAAGCCTAGCATGCATACTACCACAATATGTTTTCGATCGGGAGCCTCCTATGCGGGCCATCATCGAGCCAATGATGTTGGCCCAATTGGTCAATCTAAAGGGTTCTCAAAGAACCTATGCTATTACACAATGTACCATGCATACATGGCCTTCAATTCTTCTTGGGCTCCCACCTTGCTTGTAAATGGGCCTCCATCCTAAACTAGGAAAGCAGTAAAGCCCTATTCTATTACAAAGGCTCAAAGTGGCCCAAAAAAAAATAACAGGCTCGCAGGCCCAATAAAAACCATGCATTAAATTAAACCAATCACATCTAACCTAAGGTCAAGGCTCGGCGCGATCGAAAACCACGTAAACAGTTCACGTAGAGCAAAGAAACATGTAAACAACTTTTACTTTCTTCTATCTTAATTTTAAAATACCTTTTAAAACTAACTTCCTATGATTCTTGCTTTTTAGTCACTACTAATTATGACAAATAAATTCTCGGATAAACAAAACAACTTTTTCTGCCTTAATTTCAGATTCTGATTTTTCAAGTTTTGAAAATTGCAGTTCGGCCCCTACACTTTCGGAAATTGCACTTTTGACCCCAAAACTTTTGAAAAGTTACAAAATACCCCCAAAACAGTTTTCGGACAGAATGAGCAGAAAATTAAAATTTTGAAATCCAGAAAATTTTCGAATTTGCAAACAGACCCCTGAAGTTTTGGAAATTACAAAACAGTCCTCGAATTTTCGAAAATTACAAAATGGTCCAAAATTTCGTGCGATCATATTTTCAGAAATAACCCAGATTTTTCAAAAATTTCCAGAAATAGAAAATTCAATTTTCAGCCCTAATTATTGCGATTTTTGCATAAAAGCCCTGATTTTTCGAAAAACTATAAATTCGCCACAGATCCAAAAAAGCAGTTTTACCCAATCATAGATCCAGTCATAACAAGCAAGAATCAATCACTAGAACATAATTATCATGCGTTCTCATACATACAATCAAGCATATACAGTGGAAACACATTATGTTCAGGCCTTTTCGTATAAAAACGTATGGAGTTGGCTCTGATACCACTGTTGGGATATCTTGGCTAGGGCTCGATTGTCAATACAACAAAGTGCGGAAATTTAAAATTTTTCGAGTTCCTAATAGTCCCATGAATTCTTTCTCCATAGTTATTATACGAATAAGGATGAATCAAACATCAACAAAACACGAGGGGGTTAATCGCAAATTACCTGGCACCATTGGGATGGTCGTGTCCTCCAAGTGTTTGGTTCGATCCACAGATTGAGTGATCCATATGTCTCACCTCCAAAGCTAGTCCACACCAATCGGATTGTGGTGACGCCTACAAGTCTTAGGCTACGAACTGGATCTCGCAGGTTTGTCAGCAAAGGAACGGAGACACCAACGAAGAATCGACTCACAGTGCTTATGTGATCGAGCAGGATTCGGCCAGGGTCAGATCTGGTCCGATTTGGGTTCGGCCAAGACTAGGTTGGGCTACTAGGGTTAGGGGCGAAAAACTATAGGGGGCGATTTTGTAATTAAAATTTCTTGTTCGAAAAATCTAATCTCACTCGATTTTTCTCTCTAAATTTTCAGCAAAACCTTTTTCTCTCAAAAGCTTTTTAGGGTTTTTTAAAACTTGTGCAAAAACTTCTCCTTTTTTAAATGAAGAGAAGAGAAGGAGTATTTATAGGAGAAGAGTCCTTCTCTAAAAAGATCTCCTTCCCTTGTTTATCAAATCTTCATTCTTTATCAACTTAGGAATGTGAGATTTGATAAATCTCTTCAAACTTGTTTTCCAAGAAACAAAACTCCTTTTCCTTTTAATCACTAAAATCGCCCCTAGCCCCTAATTTTAGATAATTCCAAAATCAACCCATAATTATCCAATACTCAAATTGGTTAATTATTTATTCTTCCAATTAATTAACTACTTTAATTAATTCCACAAATAATCAGATAACTCTAATTAATTAATTATCAATTAATCAATTAGTCATCTAATTAATAATCTCCAATTGAATTAATACCATAATTCAATTACCTTGATTTAACAACTTTAAATCACTTTCTTTCCTTTAAGACAGTCACTGTCCAATTGTATTGTGTGTGACCCTCTGGGTTCATCATCAACTGGCAGCAGGCCCACGACTTTCGTGATTTAATTAACGAGCAATTAAATGCTCCGATCAATTAAACTACTTTTAATTGACCACTCCTAGAATTAAATCCTCTATTAATTCCGGAGTACCCACACTTCATGGTCGATGTCTAGCCACAAGCCCATGAAGCCCAATCAAAGGTGAATTGATTTATTGTGAACCTCACCTCTTATAATTGCCATGTACATACGGTCCTTCTACGACTGATTTCCCGATCGAGACCTAGGGTGTGTGAATTGATCGGCACCTCTAATTATCTCGATAACTATACTTTCTAATTTTCCGACAATGATTTCAGTGTGACTGCCAAATTTGGAAAGTCCTTCCAAATGCATCACCGACTATGGCCATAGATTCCTCGAAATCAATTATCTAAGAAACGTATAGGAAATTCTCTCATCTTATCAGGATGAGGCGTTAGATCCTCTCTTAGTACTAACCACTCGCGTACACTTTTGTACGCACCCAACTTAGGCACTTTGTGGCCAAGCTACGTGACCAGTACCTAAATCTAAGTACGCACATCCATGTACCGAATTCGCCCTAGTACCTCAAGTCTAAGGACTAAATCGTACACTATTATAAGCCTTGAGAAACATCCCATCACCGATATGCGTCATGCGCTTCCACAATGGGTTTCTCTGTTCGGGCCGTTCGATGTGTTCAATCCTCCATTGAACCACCTACTCATATGCACTGGCCTCAAATGCCTTGTTCATGAAACGCTACAAATTCACTCCATGTGAATCATGCATACTTGTACAAGTCTTTGTGATTCCTACGATACCCTGTCTCGTTCGGAATCTATGACTTGGAACGGTTTTAAGATCACGACCTTTGAGACTGTTTCATGATTGCACTCAGTACTGAAGTGAATCGTCCCATAGTCTATTGTGACCTCAGGATTTCATCCAATCGCTTAGATAGGTTCGCGAGAGATGAAGTTGGCCATTGTTCAGTTTCACATACTACGAATGAACGGGCGTATTAATTATAAACCATAAGAAAATAGTACTTCAACAAGCTAATTAATATTGGCTTGCTGGGCACTATTCCATCAGGGGACTCACTGACCGCAAAATATCCTTAACCTGCTCAAGGATGCAACGATCGTCTAACGGACGAGGAGATTCCCTCTCATTAGGACTAACCGAGGTTTCCTTCCCCGAAGCAGAAATAACAGTTCGGCGACCAGACCTTGACTAACTTCGACCTCCAGAAGGCCCGCCAGATTCGAAGGAAGTAGTCGTCACAGTAGTATCATGAAACAAGTAATCAGGAAAATCTTGAGAAATAGGCTGTGTTGAGGAGGGATTTACGAAGGAGCCTTCTTCAGTTTGGCCCCCGCTGACAACCGGGGCAGCAGGGGTAGAAAAAGGAAGGGTATTGACAAAATCCCCTCCATGAAACCCATGCTCAAAAGAAGAAACACCTGAAGAAACAGGTATATAAAAAACTGCTCCACATTGGACGAATCTCCAAAAGCCACCCGACCAGGGGAAGGCCTATTTCCTACTTCTGTAGAAGAAGAAAAATTTGGTCCTACAAAAGACGAATTAATTACGGAAAAATGTTCAGAAGGGACAACATGAGTGTCGATCACCGACCTAGTTATTGAAGACGAACGAGGAGGCTCCATCGAGGGCCCCTCTCTTCGAGATTTTTTAGGTCTGGTATCCCTAGCGCCCTCACGGGAAGGTCGCTTCGAAGTATTGCCAAAAAAATTACTCATGATCGGATTGTTGAAAAGTACAAAGTAAATATCGAGAAAGCTTATCGACTAGCCAAGGAAAAAGTATTCTATTAAAAGAGATGAGTATAACGGTAAATATCAAATCAAGTTTTTAACTTTTATATTTATACTACACGAAAAGACGCGACAGACCTAAAGAAAGGCCGTGAAATACTGAAGATAGCCTTGGAATAATCACTAGAATTTGAAATGACATACGCATAATGATTACGACAAAGTTAATGACTTGTCTGAATTATTACAGAGAACACGAAAGGACGTGACTGACAGAATACCAAACGTTTATTACCAAGGGATAAAAATGTAAAAATACATATAGTCCTATAATGGATAATTACAAAAACATTTTTATGGATCAATATATCATGCAGTCTGATCGTCCTCCAGAATCTCCTGTTCGCTAACGACGTCTCCTTCTTTGGCTGGCTCAACAACCTCTTCCTCTTCCTCTGAATCGATCAAATTGTCGTCGAGCTCACCATTAACATCAGATGGAGGAATCGGCAATGGATTTTCGAACTCTTTTACGAGGTAGGCCAAAGGAAAATCTTGATATTCGACGTCTGGAAGCTCGGAAGGAGAGTATACTTCGCCATAACGGTTTAACCTAATATGTGCCTTTTTAAAGTATTCTTCTCGATGATCCTCAATCATTTCAAAAGCAACTAACGGATGAAGCGCCTTCTTGAAAGTATTTTCTAGAAGCGGACCTACCATTTGGTGTACCAACGCCGTATGGACAGGAGAATTAAGGAATTCCCGAATTACTCTTTCATCACGACTCATGCCATAGCGATCCCTGAGTCCACTAAGAGGAGCATCCTCCTCATACTCATCTAAAGAAGCTTGAAGACTCGATACTTGAGATTCTAACTCACTAATCCGAGCAGTACTCTGAAATTGGAACTCCTCTAACTTTTTGGCCATTTGATTAGCTTGTTCTTGAACACGGGAAACCTCTAGAATCCTGTTTACAATCTCTTGGTCTTCAGTCCCCGTAGCCCTAGTCTCTATGGCCGGAATGGAAAAAGACGTTGATAGACCTACCCCTGAACCAGAAAACTTATGAAGTAAAGCTTTGTTTTTCTCTTCCAGGAACTCACACTGTTGTTTCCAGAGAGCATTTTCATAGGCATATGAGGCTAAACAAGTCTTAGTCTGAAAAAGTAAAGGGATAAAACAATAAATAAGTTAGCAAACTAAAAGGATCAGCGAAGGAAAATATTCTATAAAGCAAACTTAAAAAGAGGTTACCTTTTCAGCATAAAGAGAAGCTCGCTGAAATTTCTCCAGAGGATCCTTATGAAGAAGCTTATTCAGGTCACGAGTAAAAACGCCGGACAAAAGAACACGGGTTGCCTTATCGACCGCGTTCTCACTATCATCATGAACAAGTGAATCATTCTCGGAGTAACCAGCGGCCCTCCTTCCCTCTAAATGATCCTCGATCATTTCGACCAAAGTAGGTTTTGGATGATTGTCTCCGAGTAAAGAAAGATCGTTACCAGAGCGATCATAGTAGCTCCTCTTTCTATCAACTGGATTATTAGTAAGATGAGGCATCGACCAGCTGCGACATCCACAAATACCCAAAGATGTTCTAAGCTGAAGAGGGAGATAACCGGATCCTGTCCCCTGACGAATAGGGGACTCTCGAGAAGAATCTGGAGATTCCTCTCCATTATTCTCGGACTCATGACTCAATTCCAGCTTCCTCTTCCGTGACGCTCTCTGCTCGATAGGGACGTTCTCTACGGATTTGGAAGATTTGGACAGCACCATTTTTCCCTTCGAAGAATGTCGGGAGTTTTCTACCATATGGGCTGAAAAAGAAACAAGATAAAAATTAGATTCTCAGTAAAGAAGATATCATCACATCATTAAGCTGTAGTAAAATGCTTACCAAGTGATTCAGATGATGAACTGATTGGAAAATTATGAGCGCTTAATCCTGCTTTACGAAGGAAAGTTTCCCCGATCAGAAGAGCACTCTGATATTTGTTAGCACACATTGCGGGGATTTAACCAATAAACTGAGCATCATCTGGAATAAGTTCACCAGTCGGCAAGCGACCTCCGGGAACCCAACTTGAACCATGATCCCATGAGAAGGTCATGGTCGAACCATCCGCCGAACGAATACGAGGTGGGGGACGAACAAAAAAGAAGTGAGATTTCCAAGAAGGATTACTAGAAACTGGGGAATCAAAGATTGCTCGACTAGGCCTCTGACTAGCAAAGAAATATCCGTGATTTGAGGAGCTGGAAATATTGAATCGAAAAAGTTGTGTGAAATTACGAAAGGAAGGTTTGAACCCTTTCGCGATCATTAATATAGAAAAACAAACCACGAAGGCCACAGAATTAGGAACCAATTGTGTTAGGGACACACTGAATATTTTTATAATGTCAAGAAAGAGGGGAGACAACGGAAGACGCAGGCCACTATTAAAATGGGCTGTGTAAAAGGCTCTACATCCCTCCGGCGGAGATGTAACCCTGTCAGAAGCAGAAGGGAGAACTATCTCAGAACCCTCCGGGAAATATTTGGAATAATTGCTAACGACTTCAGAGAAATTATCCACAGTGTAAGCGCAGGCAAGTTCCTCAATCGGTTCCGAAATTTGAGGAGTAGTACCTTTGCCCTTTTTGGCTCGGGCGGCTACATCTGTATCGGAAAGAATTTGTACGTTAAAGGTATCTTCAACAGGAACCATAAATTCAAAAGCTCCAGTTTGCTCGCTTGAAGGATTAGAATGCAACTCTTCCTCGTTAGTGGGAGCGACATTCTCTCTAGAAGAGGAAGAAGATTTTCTTAAAGAGGCCATGATTTTTGGCTCTCGGAGGATATAGGTCGATAAAAAGAAAGCTTTATATTAACAACTAAACAAGAAAATGACTACAAACTATAAGGAAGTATAAAGGAGAAATGAGAAACTCAAAAGTCAGCTATTTATACTGAGAAGTGAAAAGACGTTTCGAACTTCTCAAGGCTGATCGCATTCCCGCCATATGGGAAAAAAATGAAACGCTTCCCCTAAGGGACACATAGCAGTTCACAATTGGAACAAGATAACGACTATCTATGAGGCGTAGTACTCTTTTCCTTACTTAAGATTTTTTCCCACAGGGTTTTTTCTTAAGTAAGGTTTTTAACGAGGCACAAATCATAGAAATTACAGTCGAAATTGACCTTCTACTTCTATGAGCTTCTACTACATATACGCTCGAAGAAGTGAGGGAGTACTGATGGGGGCTATTTCGCACCTCTTATAATATCAGGATTGACTAGGGGTTATGGAATCGTTTCGACCAGACAAACCCATTCGGAAGTTTCTATCAACCAAAGCTGGATACGCTCCTCAACGAGCAGCATACAATCCTGACTCAAGAAGGATTAATGGGCCGAGTCCTATTAGGATTATATGTCCTTGTAACGCTAGGTTTAGTATGATATAAATACCTAGTTATTCATTGTATTACACACATTTAATTTGACGGAGTTTATGCTTACATAACAGCATAATCCCAGATTATTCAATAAGAATCACTTATTTCGTCATATTCATATTGTCTTTTGGTTGAGATTGTCTATATTACTAATTGTTCCCTTCATATAGTTCTTCCTTGAGATTGATCCATCCGGAATAAAGTAACAGAGCCCTATAATCCAAATTAATTGAGAATTCCCAAACAACATAATTTCACTGATATAATTAACCCTACGAATTTCGGTTAAATCAGATGGACGTGATGAAGATAAACCTGTTCATGCTCCTGTCAAAACTCAGAAGCCTAATACTTCAACATCTTGGGTTGTCAAAGGTGGAACCAATCCTTCAGGACCCTCTCAATAAGGGTACCTAAAACAATTTTTATTTTGTTTTGTAGGTTAGGATTAGGAGTAGGAGTAAAGTAGAGAAAATCTGGTACTTAGACAGTGGTCGTTCAAGACATATGTGTGGAAGCATACATGAGCTGACTGATGCTGTTGCTGTGGATGGTCCTAAAGTTACTTTTGGAGACAGCAAGGAAGGCAAGATTGTAGCAAGTGGAAGATTAATCAAAGGCAACATTGAGATATTTGACGTCTCTTATGTTAAAGGCCTCAAATACAATTTGCTGAGCATAAGTCAATTTTGTGACAAGGGATTTTCAGTCATCTTCTCATCAGACAAGTTCTACGTTGAATAGATTGGTACAAAGAATGTCATTTTATCTGGAAGACGACAAGGAAATGTCAACACAATGTAACACCCCGTAAATTTAAAATATTTTAAAATAAAGTTATTGAATTTTTAACCCGATTTTGTGTGACGTATTTTGTTTTTAATAAACATAGTATTTCTTTAAACCTAAATGTACAATTAAAATTTTCGGGCACAAAATTTGAACTCTCTTTTGTGCTTTATGTGCATTAATTATTTCTTATGGAATATTGGACTTAGAAATAATTTAGAAAACATATATATTGCATTTTAAAAACATTGGGGTCATTTTGTAATTAGTTTGGACCAAAGTGTGCGAAATTTTTTGATTTAGAGGTTATTTTGTACTTTTTGAAATTTTGGAGGTCAAAAGTGCAAAAACGCCCATTCTCCTCCATAGGCTGAACATGCCATGATTTCTCCTCCTTGAAAGTCAAATAAATCATACCTTGGGTAGAGAAATGGAATACCCTATGAAGTATAACCATGCCTCTACACCCCCTTCTCCATTCAAACACTCCACCCCCTTTCTCCATTCAAACACTCCACCACTCTTTTTATCCCCTTAAGTCAGATTTTATGTCTCCCCTACCACCACTCTTTTTATCCCCTTAAATCAGATTTTATGTCTCCCCTACCCCATTTGTTTTCTTATAGAAAATAAGAGAGAGAGATAGAAGAGGTAACACAAAGAGAATTTTCGGATTTTCACTACACAACCCCGGTTTTTCAACCATTCAGTTCTCTTCCACCGTTAGATCATGCCAAAATTTTGCGTGAAGGTCCTACACACATGGGGCTATGTATTGACCGTACGGATTGTCGGATGGAACTCACAGAGTGAATCAGCAGTCGTTAGAAATTAGGAAAAAGTAAGGATTTGAGGGCTTTTGTTATGAACCACCACCGGAGCTGCCGCCACTGCCACCGGAGCCGCCACCACCACCTTCGGAGGTCTGAAAAGGAAGATAATTTCATCCCCTTTGATCTTACGGATTTTCGTCGGAGATCAAAATAATAAAATAGAGCGTGCAAGATACACTATGATATGAGATAGATGATCAATAAAGTATATTTCGATCATAAGGTGTACAAATTACAAGTAATGAGGGTCCTATTTGAGCATTATAGGATGCCGTAAAAGCTAGAGGGTAAATACATACAACTAAAGTGATCTAATCTATCTCAAGAGGGAATCCGAGCACGAGGCTCCGATCAAGGAGCAGCCCCAAAAAATCCTCTCCAAAAATCCCCCTCCTTCATAAATGGGAGTGGTATTTATAGTTGAGGCGGTGTGCTAGGTGAACCATCCCCACGGGTATGTTTCTTGGCCCAAGGGCTTGGGCCTGAGGTTGGCCCAATGGTCTTCAATGAGGTCAAGGTCGAAATTATACCTTCAAGGTTGGATCCAGGGTCTTCCATGAGCTTAGGTTTGAAATTAGGGTCTTCATTGAGCTCAGGGTCGAAATTTGGGTCTTCAATGAGCTCAAGGTCGAAATTATGCCTTCAAGGTTGGATCCAGGGTCTTCCATGAGCTTAGGTTCGAAATTAGGGTCTTCATTGAGCTCATGGTCGAAGTTTGGGTCTTCAATGAGCTCAAGGTCGAAATTATGCCTTCAAGGTTGGATCCAGGGTCTTCCATGAGCTTAGGTTCGAAATTAGGGTCTTCATTGAGCTCCAGGTCGAAATTTGGGTCTTCAATGAGCTCAAGGTCGAAATTTAGGTCTTCAATGAGCTCAAGGTCGAAATTTAGGGTCTTTGATCCAATATGAGCTCCCAGAATAAAGATTCCAAAGTACCCCTCATCAATACTCCCCCACTTCTCGAGCGTAAAGTGAAGCTGAAGCTCGGAGAAGTAGAAAATGCTTGAGGATCGCTATTTTGTGTTTCGGTTATGCCTCGTTAAAAACCTAGCTCGGAAAAACCCAGTGGGATAAAAACCGAACCAGGGAAAAAGAGTGCATATCTTAGAAACTCCAAAATATATTAGGGATCAAAATTATGCATTCGGGGTCTGATTTTGTAGTGTTTTATCACACATGACTTATAACTCAAGATCAAAATCATGCCTTCAGGGAGCTCAGGGTTGGATTTTAGGGTCTTCATTGAGCTCCAGGTCGAAATTTGGGTCTTCAGTGAGCTCAAGGTCGAAATTTGGGTCTTCAATGTTGGATCCAGGGTCTTCCATGAGCTCAGGGTCGAATTTAGGGTCTTCATTGAGCTCAAGGTCGAAATTTAGGGTCTTTGATCCAACATGAGCTCCCAGAACAAAGACTCCAAACCCTAGATCGGAAATTATCGGTCGAATTTATTAAAAACCCTCAAAGTTGATAACCAATAGCATATGGACCCAAAATGTCTGGTTCGCAAGATTTCAAAGGCAAGGCCAAAGTAGAAGAAGGATCGGAATCCGATCTTATCATGCAGACCGTCGATGCTTACAAAGGTTACGACTTTTATCCTTTGTCATTTTTTGATCAGAGAATTTGATCTTGGAGAGATAAGAATTCGATCGTGGAGATATAAGGATTCGATCTTGAAGATATAAGAATTCAATACTGAAGATATAAGAATTCGACCCTGGAGATATAAGAATTTGATCTTGGAGATCTAATAATTTGATTCTGGAGATATAGAAAATTTGATCCTGAAGATATAAGAATTCAATTCTGAAGATATAAGAATTCGATCCTGAAGACTGAGGATTTGATCCTGAGGGTCATAACAACGACTTTCACCCTTTAGCTTTAATCGGTCATAGCAACAGCTTTCACCTGAGGGTCATAGCAACAGCTTTAACCCTTTAGCTTTAATCGGTCATAGCAACAGCTTTCACCTGAGGGTCATAGCAACAGCTTTCACCCTTTAGCTTTAATCGGTCATAGCAACAGCTTTCACCTGAGGGTCATAGTATCGATCTAAGGGGCATAGCAACGACTTTCACCCTTAGTCATTTTTGTTGAGCGTTTTTGAGCTCGAGGGTCGTCACCCATTTTTGCTGATCCAAGGGGCGTAGCAACAGCTTTCACCCTTGGTCAATTTTCGGGGGTCATAGCAACGGCTTTCACCCTTTAGCTTTAATCGGTCATAGCAACAGCTTTCACCTGAGGGTCATAGCAACGGCTTTTACCCTTTAGCTTTAATTGGAGAATTTGGTCCTGGAGATATAAGAATTCGAGCATGGGGATATAAGAATTCGATCCTGGAGATATGAGAATTTGATCCTGGAGATAATAAACTTTGATCCTGAAGATCATAAAATTCGATCCTGGAGATCATAAAATTTGATCTTGAAGAATTAAGAATTCGATCCTGGAGATCTGAAATTCGATTTTGAGGATATGAGAATTTGATCTTGGAGATCCAAGAATTTGATCCTGGAGACATGATAATTCGACCCTGTAGACATAAGAATTCGATCTTGGAGATCTAAAAATTCAACCTTGGAGGTCTAAAAATTCGACCTTAGGTACCTGATAATTTGATCACGGAGATCTAATAATTTGATCCTGAGAATTTTACCTTGGAGATCTAAATATTAGACCTTGGAGGTCTAACAATTCGACCTTGGGTACCTGATAATTTGATCACGGAGATCTAATAATTTGATCATGAGAATTTTACCTTGGAGATCTAAATATTCGACCTTGGAGGTCTAACAATTCGACCATGGGTACCTGATAATTTGATCACGGAGATCTAATAATTTGATCCTGAGAATTTTACCTTCGAGATCTAAAAATTCGACCTTGGAGGTCTAACAATTCGACCTTGGGTACCTGATAATTTGATCACGGAGATCTAATAATTTGATCCTGAGAATTTTACCTTGGAGATCTAAATATTCGACCTTGGGTACCTGATAATTTGATCACGGAGATCTAATAATTTGATCCTGAGAATTTTACCTTGGAGACCTAAAAAATTCGACCTTGGAGGTCTATCAACTCGACCTTGGGTACCTGATAATTTGATCACGGAGATCTAATAATTTGATCCTGAGAATTTTACCTTGGAGATCTAAAAATTCGACCTTCGAGGTCTAACAATTCGACCTTGGGTACCTGATAATTTGATCACGGAGATCTAATAATTTGATCCTGAGAATTTTACCTTGGAGATCTAAAAATTCGACCTTGGAGGTCTAACAATTCGACCTTGGGTACCTGATAATTTGATCACGGAGATCTAATAATTTGATCCCGAGAATTTTACCTTGGAGATCTAAAAATTCGACCTTGGAGGTCTAACAATTCGACCTTGGGTACCTGATAATTTGATCACGGAGATCTAATAATTTGATCCTGAGAATTTTACCTTGGATATCTAAATATTCGACCTTGGATACCTGATAATTTGATCACGGAGATCTAATAATTTGATCCTGAGAATTTTACCTTGGAGATCTAAAAATTCGACCTTGGAGGTCTAACAATTCGAGCTCGAGAATATGACCTTGAAGATCTGATAATTTAACCATGGAGATCCAAAAATTCGACCTTGGAGGTCTAAAAATTTGAGCTCGAGAATATGACCTTGGAGATCTGATAATTTAACCATGGAGATCCAAAAATTCGACCTTGGAGGTCTAAAAATTCGAGCTGCAGATCAAATGCTTTGGAGATCTGATAATTTCACCATGGAGATCCGAAAATTCGACCTTGGAGGTCTAAAAATTCGAGCTGCAGATCTAAGGCCTTGGAGATCTGATAATTTGACCATGGAGATCCAAAAATTCGACCTTGGAGGTCTAAAAAATCGAGCTCCTCCTGCATAAGAAGATCCCCCCTTGATCGTACGTGAATTGCCTCGTAGTAGGCATATTTCGATCTAACACCCAAATAAGGGCCCCACGGTGGGCGCCAATTGATCTTACGGATTTTCGTTGGAGATCAAAATAATGAAATAGAGCGTGCAATATACACTATGATATGAGATAGATGATCAATAAAGTATATTTCGATCATAAGGTGTACAAATTACAAGTAATGAGGGTCCTATTTGAGCATTATAGGATGCCGTAAAAGCTAGAGGGTAAATATATACAACTAAAGTGATCTAATCTATCTCAAGAGGGAATCCGAGCAGGAGGCTCCGATCAAGGAGCAGCCCCAAAAAATCCTCTCCAAAAATCCCCCTACTTCATAAATGGGAGTGGTATTTATAGTTGAGGCGGTGTGCTAGGTGAACCATCCTCACGGGTATGTTTCTTGGCCCATGGGCTTGGGCCTGAGGTTGGCCCAATGGTCTTCAATGAGCTCAAGGTCGAAATTATTCCTTCAAGGTTGGATCCAGGGTCTTCCATGAGCTTAGGTTCGAAATTTGGGTCTTCATTGAGCTCAGGGTCGAAATTTGGGTCTTCAACGAGCTCAAGGTCGAAATTATGCCTTCAAGGTTGGATCCGGGGTCTTCCATGAGCTTAGGTTCGAAATTAGGGTCTTCATTGAGCTCATGGTCGAAATTTGGGTCTTCAATGAGCTCAAGGTCGAAATTACGCCTTCGAGGTTGGATCCAGGGTCTTCCATGAGCTTAGGTTCGAAATTAGGGTCTTCATTGCGCTCAGGGTTGAAATTTGGGTCTTCAATGATCTCAAGGTCGAAATTATGCCTTCGAGGTTGGATCCAGGGTCTTCCATGAGCTTAGGTTCGAAATTAGGGTCTTCATTGAGCTCCAGGTCGACATTTGGGTCTTCAATGAGCTCAAGGTCGAAATTTAGGGTCTTTGATCCAATATGAGCTCCCAGAATAAAGATTCCAAAGAACCCCTCATCACCCTTCATTGCTTTGGGTAAAATCCGTCTATGCATGTGTTCTTTAATCTTTGTGATTTTACTTTTTCTCCTTAAAGTATATATTGAAGAAGTTTAGTTTATTCTCGTAGATATTGTGAAAAGTTGTTAAGTTTAATTTAATATTAGATATTTGATGTGTCATTGCTTTGGTTTTGTTTAGATATTGCTTATATGTTTGGATCTTGATTTAACTTTGTAAGAAAGTTATTGTTTATAATTTTTGAAAATTTGGGGGGTATTTTTGAAAGATTTTAAAAGTTGAAGGACTAAGGGCTGCGATTTTGGTTGGGAGTAAAAATGGACTGAAAATATAAGTTTTTGTTTGATATTTGGTTAGGTTTACTTGAAAAGCATTTGTTTTAAAGTTTGCTTCGATATTTTGCAAAAATGGGAGTTTTTAAAACATTTGGGGTTATTTTTGTAAATATGAAAATAAGGGGGTAAATGCGCTGTTTTGTCGCTGTTTTTACATGGTTCTTTTATAAACTCTTGATTAATTGATTTGAAGTAGCGGTCTATTCATTTTAGTTATAAGATTGAAAATTTATAAATTTTTCCGAAGAAATTTTAGAATCAAAGAAATTTTTGTTTCTCATTGTTAGTTGGTGGAAAGTTATTAAAATTTATTTTTAATCTCAGTTTTATAGTGAAAAATATGCTTAATTATTTTTAAATATTGCTTAGATGCTTGAATCTTGAATTATTTTTCAAGAAAATTGATTTTATTAAGTTTTTGAAAACTATGAGGGTATCTTTGAAAAGTTTTAAACTTGTGGGATTTTTAAAGATTTGATTTTTGAAGTAACAAGATACTTAATACTTTTATTTGATTTTCGATATGGGTATAGTTAAAAATCTTTTGATTTAAAGTTGTTGCAAATTTTTGGAAAAATGGATGTTTATAAAAGTTTAGGGGCTGTTTTGTAGATCTGAAAAATGAAGGGAAAAATTTGCTGTTTTGGCGCTGTTTTATGCAATTAGTATGTTACGTTTGAAAATAATTATTCTTAAGTGGAGTTTATGTCGTAAGTTCTAAGCACTTTTGTGCGATGTGTTAGCTTATGAAATCCTTGTGTAGGATTTTCATTTGTGATGTTTAAGTAATGTTGTTAGATAAATTCTAAGTCGTATACGTACTTGCTCAGGTTTCGGATACGCATCATTTGTGGAGTTTAGTCGCTATACTAAGCGACAAAGGTGAGCGCTGTGTGTTTAATTTGTATGTCGATCCGATGTGCTAGTAGATCGAGTCCAAACATGCACTTAGGCTCTTAATAATCAAAGCATAAATTATATTCTAACTTTTCTTGCATGTCGTCACGAATAGGTTGACTTACTAGGTCAACATTACTCGCATGAAATCACTTAGCATTTCAACATGATTATCCACATACATGCTACATCCGAATCTACTAGTTGCAAATACATTTTACTAATTTATCATGACACCTAAAATTGCATATTATAAGTTGTCAAATGTTGATAATATGTTATATATGTTTGATATGTTATGGTTTTGTTTGTCTCCGAATATGTTTCCGTTTGTTTCCGATTGTGTGTGGGCCCCTTTTGATTGGTATATGGACCGGATGCCAACCTGGACGGCAAGGGCCGGCGTGATTGTCACGGTTACCCATAGGCCTGGCCTTACAATCCAAGTGGGGAGGAACACTTGGGGAGTAAGGACGAACTTAGGCAAAGACATGTCGATGCATATTAGATAGTAAGGTCGCTCCTTACTTGGTGTGTTTGGATGGACATCAGACTGATGATGGAGGGTAAGTGGAGGACGGCATCAACAATTCTTGGTTATGTGAATTCCGTGTTTCTTCCGTCTTGAATATATGTTTATTTGCTTGATAACATGCTTATATTATATAATATGTTGCATTCACACATCACCATGCAAATTCGCGCGTAGCCTCACTAAGTTGGACGATCAACTTATGCGTTCTATGTTTCACTCTATTCAGTTTCAGGTGTTCTGGAAATAATAGTCAGGGTTGCGGTTAGATCATCACGGTTGCGGTCCCACCTTAGTATTTGGGAGAGTAATTATATTTTGTTGTCGATTTAGGTTCTTTCTCGATTTTGTTTAAAACCTTGCTTACAATATTTGAATCGTTAAAGTTTAATTATATTTTTGTCGAAGATTCAAGATTTTCATAAATTAGTTATTTATTTCCCTCAGCTGATTTTGTTCAAATATTTTGATATGTTATGATTAAATGCTTCAGCTTTAAACCTATGCTATGAAAATTGATTTCATTTGTTCGTCCAAAAACTTACTAATTCAAATTGTTCTTATTTTATTTTAAATCGCTTCCGCTTTTAAACTTTTAATTTATCGTTTCCGTTTAAAAAAAAAAAAGCTCGATATTTTTAACGCTTTTCAAATTCGACTTTTATCCGACGGACCCGCGGAGTCGGGCCGTCATCAGATGGTATCAGAGCTTCGGCTCAAGGCTAGGATATGATCCTAGGATTTGTACTGAGGGGTCAGTAAGGTGGGACTCACCGTCATGACTTTAAGTGCCTACCCACATTGGGTAGTTCACTTTTAGGACAATACCGCAACCGAAATCATATGTGTAGTACATGTCTTTGGGATTAATGGTTATTCTTGCTTGATTATGTGTTTTCTTGATTAATTATTTTGTTGGTGGTATCACGAATACCATAACGTTATTCAAACTTTATTGTTGAAATTATTGTCTAGTTATGATTGTATATGTGTGCACTACGTGATTTTACGTAAATTGATGATTTAACCGAATTTCGTCGGGTTAATTATATCAGTGAAATTGTGATGTTGGTGATTCTCAATTAATTTAAAGGGCTCTGTTACTTTATTCAGGATGGATCAATCTCAAAGAAGAACAATTCAGTGAAAACAATCAGTAACAAAGACAAACCATGAATATGATTTTGAATATGATCTTGTATAATGGTGATATAAAAACTTTTCTATTGAATAATCTTAGAATATGTATTTCTTTGGGCATAAGCTTCGTATCTTGAATGTGTGTAATACAATGATTAACTAGGTATTTATATCACAATTAACCTAGGGTTACAAGGAAACATAATTCTAACAGAACTCGGCCCATTGGTCCTTCTTGAGTCCAGATTGTATCATGCTCGTTGAGGTGGATCGTATCCTGCTCGTTCAGGTGGATCGTATCCTCCCGGTTGATAGAAGCTCTCGAATGGGTTTGTCTGGTCGAATCGATTCCATAACCCTTAGTCGATCCGGATATTATAAGAGGTGCGAAATAGCCCCCATCAGTACTCCCTCACTTCTTCGAGCGTATATGTAGTAGAAGCTCGTAGAAGTAGAAAGTCAATTTCGACTGTAATTTCTATGAATTGTGCCTCGTTAAAAACCTTACTTAAGAAAAAACCCGGTGGGAAAAAACTTAAGTAAGGAAAAGAGTACTACGCCTCATAGATAGTCGTTCTCTTGTTCCAATTATGAACCGCTACGTGTCCCTTTGGGGAAGCGTTTCACTTTTTCCCATTTGGCGGGAATGCGATCAGCCGTTAGAAATTCGCAACGTCTTTTCACTTTTTCCTATAAATAAGTGACTGTTATATTAGTCATTCTTTTACTTTATGCTTCCTTTAATCTTGCAGTCATTTTCTTGATTGGTCATTTCTCCTTTCAAAACTCCTTCTATCGATTCGTTTCTTCCGAGAATCCCAAGAATGGCTTCTGTGAGAAAATCTTCCTCCTCTTTAAGTGAGAGAGTCGCTACTACTATCGAGGAGGTGCTATATTCTAATCCTTCGAGCGAGCAAGTTGGGGTGTCTGAATTCATTGTTCCTACTGAGGATACTTTCAAGGTGCAAATTTTATCTGATGCAGACGTCGCTGCTAGAGCTAAGAAAGGCAAAGGTACAGCTGCTCAAATTTCTGAACCGATTGAGGATCTTGCCTGCGCTTACACTGTGGATACTTTCCCTGAGGTCGTGAGCAATTATACCAAATATTTTCCCGCTGGTTCCGAGATATTTCTCCCTTCCCCTACTGATAGGGTTACATCTCCGCCGGAGGGATGTCGAGCCTTTTACACAGCCCATTTTAATAGCGGTCTGCGTCTTCCGTTGTCTGCCCTTTTTCTTGATATTTTGAAAATATTCAGTGTCTCCCTAACTCAATTAGTCCCGAATTTCGTGGCCTTCGTAGTATGTTTTCCTGTTTTGATGATAGCGAAAGGATTTCATCCCTCCTTTCGTAATTTCATGCAATTATTTCGTTTTAACATTTCTAGTTCTTCCAATCGCGGATATTTCTTCGCTAGTCAGAAACCTAGTCATGCAATCTTCGACTCCCCAGTTTCTAGCAATCCTTCCTGGAAATCTCATTTTTTCTTCGTTCGTCCACCATCCGATCTTCGTTTGGCAGATGGTGTGACTACGGCCTTTTCTTGGGATCATGACTCCAAATGGGTTTACGGAGGTCGCCTGCCGACTGGTGAACTTATTCCCGACGATCCTCAGTTTATTGGTGAAATTCAGGCTATGCGTGCCAACAAATATCAGAGTGCTCTTCTTATAGGAGAAATTTTTCTTCGCAAAGCGGGATTGAGTGCTCATTTTTTTCCAATCCCTTTGTCATCTGATTCACTTGGTAAGTGTTTATTTCAGCATAGTGTTATGATGATCCCCTTTTTTTTTGCAGAAAATCCAACTTTGATAGTGCTTCTTTTTTACAGCTCATATGGTAGAAAATTCCCGACATTCTTCGAAAGGAAAAATGGTGTTGTCTAAATCCACCAAAACCATAGAGAATGTTCCAATTGAGCAGAGAACATCTCGAAAAAGAAAATTGGAGTTGAGTCAGGAGTCTGAGGAGAATAGAGAGGAATCTCCAGATTCTTCTCAAGAATCCCCTGTTCGTCAGGGAACCGGGTCTGGTTATCCCCCTCTCCAACTTAGGACATCTTTTGGTATACGCGGATGTCGCAGCTGGTCGATGCCTCATCCCAATGACAACCCGGTGGAGAGAAAGAAGAGTTATTATGGTCGTTCTGGTAACGATCTTTCTTTAATCGGCAATAATCATCCAAAGCCTACTTTGGTCGAAATGATCGAGGACCATTTAGAGGGAAAAAGAGCCGCTGGCTATCCGGAGAATGATTCTTTGGTTCACGATGAGAGCGAAAATGCAGTAGATAAGGCCACTCGTGTTCTTTTGTCCGGTGCTTTTACTCGTGACATGAATAAGCTTCTTCGAAATGATCCCTTGGAGAAATTTCAGCGAGCTTCTCTTTATGCTAAAAAGGTGATATCTTTTTTTATTGTGCTAATAAAGTAACTTTCCTTGAGGATCATTTTAAATTTGCTAATCCATTTCTTTCTACTCCTTTTGTTCTTTCAGACTAAGACTTGTTTGGCATCATATGCTTATGAAACTGCTCTTTGGAAACAACAGTGTGAATTTCTGGAAGAGAAGTATAAAACTTTGCTTGGCAGGACTTCTGGTTCAGAGGTTGGTCCCTCAGTGACTCCTTCTCTTTCAGTCGTGGAGACTCTGGCTATGGCGGTTGATGATCAAGAGATTATAGACAAGGTTCTGGAGACTACTCGTGCTCAAGATCAAGCCAATCAATTGGGTAAAAGGTTAGAAGAGTTCCAACTTCAGGGCACTACTCGAATTAGCGAGTTGGAATCTCAAGTATCAAGTCTTCAGGCTTCTTTAGAAAAGTATGAGAGGGACATTCCCCTTAGCGGACTCAGGATCGTTATGGCCGGAATCCTGACGATAAAGTAATTCGTGAATTCCTCAGCTCTCCTGTTCATACAGCGTTGGTATATCAAATGGTCGGCCCGCTCCTAGAAAGTACGTTCAAGAAAGCGATTCATCAGTTGGTCTCTTTTGAAATGATAGATGATCGTCGAAAAGAATATTTTAAAGCGGCGCACATTCGGCTGAACCGTTATGGCGAAGTATATTCTCCTTCCAAGCTTCCGGACGTCGTTTATCAAAACTTTCCTTTGGCTCATCTCGTTAAAGAGTTCGGAAAACCCTTGCCGATTCCTCCTTCGGATATTAACGACGAGGTCGATAACAATTTTATCGAGCCAGAGGAAGAAGAAGAAAACGTTAGCCTAGCAGAAGAAGAAGAAGTTGATAGCGAACAGAAAATTTCGAATAGCGATCAAGCTGTATGATATATTGATCTTTGCGAAATAACCTCTGTAACTGTTTACAGTGAATCTAATTGTAATATTACTTTTTTATCCCTTTGTAAGATAAAACGTTGTGTATTCTAACACTCACGTCGTTTCGTGTCTTCTGTAATAATTCAGACAAGTCATTAACTTTGTCGTAATCATTATGCGTACGTCGTTTCAAATTCTTTTATTTATTCCAAGGCTATCTTCTGTATTTCGCGCCTTTTCTTTGGGTCCATCGCATCTTTTCGTATAGTATAAATATAAAAGGTAAAAAACTTGACTCGGTTTTTACCGCTATACTCATCTCTTTAATAGAATACTCTTTCTTCAGCTAGTCGATAAGCTTTCTTGATATTTAATTTGTACTTTTCAAAAATCCGATCATGAGTAATCTTTTTGGCAATACTTTGAAGCGTCCTTCCCGTGAGGGCGCTAGGAATACTAGACCGAAAAAGTCTCGAACAGAGGGGCCCTCGACAGAACCTCCTCGTTCGTCTTTTATTAATAGGTCGGTGATCGACACTCCTGTCATCCCTTCTGAACCTTTTTCTGTAATTAGTTCGTCTTTTGCACAACCAAATTTTTCTTCTTCTACTGAAGTAGGAAGTAGGCCTTCCCCTGGTCGGGTGACCTTTGGTGATTCGTCCAACGTGGAGCAGACTTTTGATATACCTGTTTCTTCAGGTGTTTCTTCTTTTGAGCATGGTTTTTATGGAGGGGATTTTGTTAATTCCCTTCCTTTTCCTACCTCTGCTGCCCCGGTCGTCAGCGGAGGCCTAGTTGATGAGGGCTCCTTTGTCAATCCCTCCTCAACACAACCTATTTCTCAAGATTGTCCTGATTACCTGTTTAATGATACTACTGTGATGACTACTTCTTTCGAATCTGGTGGACCTTCAGGAGGTCGGATCGGATCAAGGTCTGGTCGTCAAACCGTTATTTCTGCTTCGGGTAAGGACACCTCAGTTAGTCCCAACGAGAGGGAATCCCCTCGTCCGTTAAATGACCGTTGCGTCCTCGAGCAAGTTAAGAATATTATGCTATTGGAGACTCCGCGCCCCGACGGCGTCCCTTCTGCTAGCGAACTGCTTGGCTCTGTTGAGCCTGACGCTTTGTCCTGGGACCTAGGCCTGAGCACTATTTTGCCTGGTGAGTTGAGGAAGCTTGAGGGTACTTCCAATGTTCGCCTTGTCCAATCGCTGGTGAAGTTATGCGAGCAGGTAGACACCTTTTTGATTATTTTTCCCACTTTTATTTCGATTGCTTTGTTGTGTGGGGGTTTTTCTTATTCTTTTTCTTTTCTAGGCCAAATATTTTGCACTCCAGCTGGGTGTGCAAAATGACGATCTGTGGAACGGTAAGGAAGCTTTTCAACGTCTTTTGGAGTCGAAAACGGCGAAGGCGACAGGGCAGACTCTCCAGCTGCAACTTGCCAATGATGACCTAAAAACATTGCAAGAAGAGAAGTATGCTTGGGAGAAGGAGAGAAGTGACTTGGTTCGTGCTGTTGCTCTAGCAGAGGAGTCTCGACGGCAGGCCTATGAGGAAGGTTATGATGCTGGTTATCTGAAGCGTCAGGAGGAGTTGATGGCGTTTGCAGGTAACTTAACTTCTCTGAAGAGTGCATCTGCTATGCGTCCCGGTGATAGAAATCCTTCTCGTTGACCCGATTTCGACCTGGCTGTTATTTTGAGTTTCTTCTTCCGCTTCCCTTTTTTTTTTTTTTTTTTTTTTTTAGTGCCCCAGCCTTTTGTGTAGTTGCTTGGGCTGAAGTTTTTGTATGGGTAGATTTAATTAAGACTGTGATCTTTTGCGGGCAGATCCATGCCTTGAGAAATTTCAATCCACAGATATATTTTGTTGTTCATATTTTGCTTTTATGCATAAATATAACTTTTTTGAAATAATAAGTATAGATTAGTATACTTATCTCATATTGGTCTTCTCGGAGGACATCTAATCTTTGAAAATGTAGCTTTAATCTTGCTTGATCAGTGTTTAAATAACTGAATGATACAACGTTTGTTTCTGCAAGTCAAACTTTTCCAAATGAAGTATAAGAATGATGATCAACCAAGCATGATCCCTTATGGTCTTCCCGAAATCGTGTTAGACATAAAAATGTGGACAGTAAGGCATCCATGTAGATAGTTGATTGAATATTTGTTAAAGAAATGCTCAGCTTTGTCGTCGCTGTTCGACCAGTCCCTTGTAAATTTGTCTTTTAGTCAAAGATAACTTATTTAAGGACGTTGTCCTCTCTACCGTTGAGCTCTGCTCTTCTTTTAAACTTTCTGAATCTATAAAATCGTTCTAGATAAGCTCTTAAGATCCATGTTTCTCTGTAGTGATAGTGAGTTCCTTGTTCCTTGAATAAAGCAACCGGTGTATCAATATACCATTTCTTTGATATGGGAGGAATTGGAAAACGTAGAATTATTAGCAAGATCTTGCTTGTTACGACCCCCTTTAGCAATTCTTTGGAATGTTAGGTAGTGACTTTATAGTAATCTTGAGCAATGACGGCTATTCTCCTAATTTCCATGTCAGATTTCTTGGATTCCAACTGAGGTCTGAACATGGTTAGGTAATAATTATTTTATGTGACATATGAGGCAGTTACGTCCTCGTTGGTCGGAGTATGAAATTCTTTATTCCGTTAGTCAAGCTAACATCTTGATGTAATATCGGGGATCTTTCGTTCTTTGTTAAGCGATTAGCATATGTGAGCGTGCAAACTCTCTGTTATGAAGCTCTTTTAGATCTGGTTTTATTGTGCATTGATCGCTTCGATCTTCTTTCTCTTTTACCATCGATTCGTTTGGTCGATCGGGGAGGCGCCGTTCCAACTTACTTGCATTTATTACGGGGAGTCAAAAGGTCGAATTTCCGTCCCTTGATCAAATTTCTATCCAGCCGTAGGATCATTTGTACACGTGCCTATAAATAAGTAGGCAGTTTCCATATCTTTATGTTCTCTCAGAAAAGATGGAGATCTCAGTTTCCTTAAATTTCATTTTGCCTTCTGATCCCATAATATTTAAAAAATAACATTATCGCAAGTCATATGATAATAAGTTAAATTTCGTCTGCCTTGTACTGACGGGTCCCATGGAAGCCCTACCTTGTACTAACGGGTCCCATGAGGCCTCGAACTTTGTATACATGGGTTTGAGGTCCGTGGTTTGTGTTTGCACATGGAGGGTTCTTACTTGCCAGGCACCCCTACTCTTGGATGTTACCTCCGGAGTGATAGGCCGCTGGGGTGTGCTGGTAAATTTTAATTCTTCACGACCACCCCGAAGAGATGCTGCTTTAGAGTAAAATGTTTTAACTTTAAGGTAAAAGCAGTATCTTACTGTGGGCGAATGAGTATTGCCGGTTATCTGGCTGGTAATGCTCATTTCGTCTGGAAGAACATTTGATCTTCAGATTCTGGCCATCGAACAAAAGAAGTCGACCATCCTGAGCAGCATGCTTCTTAGGTGGTTAGTTATAATCCTCGAGGCACTAGGGAGGAGATCGATGTTTCCGTGGACATTGTCGTGAAGATTACTGATCCATAGTGTAGGATCATTTTGTCTAAACATTTGTAACGATGTAGTGTCTAGTCCTTTGTAATTCGATCAGAGCTTTTTGTATCTAATTTATTGCTCATTCCCTGAAGATGAATGAATAAAACTTTATTGTTGTTCCTTGTATACATCATTTTGTTGATGTCGTCTCAATCTTGTTTATTAGTATCATCGAGGAGTGTTCATCGAACGGATCAATTCATACTCAACTCTTTTTCTTTTTAGACTCAGGTTTTTAATACCATAAGCCCTTTTAATTGTTGAAGACTTATTCGAGAAGTGTTTATTGAGAGGATCAATATTTACTTAACTCCTTTTGTTTAGACTTAGGTATTTTTTTTTTTTAATACCAGAAGTCTTTCGATTGTTAACAAATAATCGAGGAGAGTTTATTGAGCGGATCAATGTATACTCAACTCTTTTTCTTTTTAGACTCAAGTTTTTAATACAATAAGCCCTTTTAAATATTGAAGACTTATTCGAGGAGTGTTTATTGAGCGGATCAATGTTTAATTAACTCATTTTGTTTAGACGTAGGTTTTTTTTTTTTTAATACCATAAGTATTTCGATTGTTATCAAATAATCGAGGAATGTTTATTGAGCGGATCAATGTATACTCAATTCTTTTTGTTTAGACTTAGGTTTTTATACCAGAAGTCTTTTAGTCGTTTTTAATTAATCGAGGAGTGTTTATTGAGCGGATCAATGTATACTCAACTCTTTATAATTTAGACTTAGGTTTTTATACCAGAAGTCTTTTAGTCGTTAAAAACTAATCGAGGAGTGTTTATTGAGCGGCTCAATGTATACTCAACTCTTTATAATTTAGACTTAGGTTTAATACCCGAAGTATTTTAGTCGTTAAAAACTAATCGAGGAGTGTTTATTGAGCGGATCAATGTATACTCAACTCTTTATAATTTAGACTTAGGTTTTATACCCGAAGTCTTTTAGTCGTTAAAAACTAATCGAGTAGTGTTTATTGAGTGGATCAATGTATACTCAACTCTTTGTAACTTAGACTTAGGTTTTATACCCGAAGTCTTTTAGTCGTTAAAAACTAATCGAGGAGTGTTTATTGAGCGGATCAATGTATACTCAACTCTTTGTAACTTAGACTTAGGTTTTTATACCTGAAGTCTTTTAGTTGTTAACAATTAATCGAGGAGTGTTTATTGAGCGGATCAATGTATACTCAACTCTTTATAATTTAGACATAGGTTTTATACCGAAAGTCTTTTAGTCGTTAAAAACTAATCGAGGAGTGTTTATTAAGCGGATCAATGTATACTCAACTCTTTATAATTTAGACTTAGGTTTTATACCCGAAGTCTTTTAGTCGTTAAAAACTAATCGAGGAGTGTTTACTGAGCGGATCAATGTATACTCAACTCTTTATAATTTAGACTTAGGTTTTATACCCGAAGTCTTTTAGTCGTTAAAAACTAATCGAGGAGTGTTTATTGAGCGGATCAATGTATACTCAACTCTTTGTAACTTAGACTTAGGTTTTTATACCCGAAGTCTTTTAGTTGTTAATAATTAATCGAGGAGTGTTTATTGAGCGGATCAATGTATACTCAACTCTTTATAATTTAGACTTAGGTTTTATACCCGAAGTCTTTTAGTCGTTAAAAACTAATCGAGGAGTGTTTATTGAGCGGATCAATGTATACTCAACTCTTTGTAACTTAGACTTAGGTTTTTATACCCGAAGTCTTTTATTTGTTAACAATTAATCGAGGATCAATGTATACTCAACTCGTTTGTATCTTGACTTTAATCAATACTATCGCAGGATTGCAAGGAGAGTTTACCGAATCTTTCGATTTACACTTAATCTTGATTGAATAAAAATTGCTAAAAATCTTTAATAATCGAACTGTAGGCTAAGGCCTTTATTACAAAGAATAAAAATTACTGAAGTAAACAAAGCAGCATGATCTACTAAAATTTATTTACCATAATATTTTCTAAGGTTGACTGCATTCCAGGTTCTTGGTAAGGCCGTTCCGTCCAAGTGCGCAATTTTGTACGAACCTTTCTTTCCTTTACCAATAACAAGGTAAGGTCCATCCCAATTTTGTTGTAACTTTCCCACATGCTTGGACACTTCTACCTTTTTCAAGACCAGGTCCCCTTCTTTGAAGGTTCGGATGCGTACCTTTTGATTATACGCCCTTTCCTTATTTGTTTTAGTGACTTGCAAACGTACAACGGCCTTTTCTCTTAAGGCTTCTGTTAAATCAATATCATTTTCTCTTGTCTTTTCATTTTCCTGATCGTCATACATTTCAATTCTTGGTGTTGGAACTAAAGTGTCGACCGGAATAACAGCTTCGGGGCCATATATCAGGCTAAATGGGGTTTCCCCGGTTGAGCTCCTGACTGTGGTTCGATTGGCCCAAAGCACTCCTGGAAGTTCATCAAGCCATTTTCCTTTGGCTGCTCCTAATCTTTTTTCCAGGGATTTTATTATTTCTCGGTTTGCTACCTCAGTCTGTCCGTTCGCTCTAGGATGTCCGACCGAAGTGAAATTTTGCTGAATTCCTAGTTTTGAACACCATTCAATTACCTATTTCCCCGCGAATTGGGTTCCATTATCAGAAATCAAAATTCTCGGGATGCCAAATCGACATACTATGAATTTTCACAGAAAGTTAATCACTTGGAATTGAGTTATCCGTGCAAGGGCGATGCATTCTATCCATTTGCTGAAGTATTCAACAGCGACCAGGACATAAGCTTTCTTGGATCTAGCCGCTGGGAACGGTCCCACAATGTCCATTCCCCATTGATCGAACGGCCAACATACCGGTATTGGGTGCATGTTTTCTGCTAGTCGATGACATACATTAACATGGACTTGGCAATGATGACATTTTTGGACATATTGAATGGCATCATTGTTGATGGTAGGCCAATAATAACCTGTTCGTAGGCATTTTAACTCATACGCCCTTGATCCGCTGTGATTTCCCGCTTCACCTTCATGTACCTCTCGTAGGATATCAGTGGTTTGCGATTCAGAGACGCACTTCAGAAGAATTCCTGATACCGATCTTCGGTAAAGTTTTCCTTCTATCAACGCATATTTTGGAGCCCGATATTTTATTTTCCGAGCTTCATTTTGGTCAAGTGGTAATTTTCCTTCTCGAAGATAGTCTATCATGGGGGTCATCCAATTTTCTTCAGCTTCTTCGATTTCCATTATTTTGACTTCCGGAGTGTTTATTGAGCGGATCAATGTTTACTTAACTCCTTTTGTTTAGACTTAGGTTTTTTTTTTTAATACCAGAAGTCTTTCGATTGTTAACAAATAATCGAGGAGTGTTTATTGAGCGGATCAATGTATACTCAACTCATTTTCTTTTTAGACTCAGGTTTTTAATACCGTAAGCCCTTTTAATTGTTGAAGACTTATTCGAGGAGTGTTTATTGAGCTGATCAATGTTTACTTAACTCCTTTTGTTTAGACTTAGGTTTTTTTTTTTTTTAATACCAGAAGTCTTTCGATTGTTATCAAATACTCGAGGAGTGATTATTGAGCGGATCAATGTATACTCAACTCTTTTTGTTTAGACTTAGGTTTTTATACCAGAAGTCTTTTAGTCGTTTTTAATTAATCGAGGAGTGTTTATTGAGCGAATCAATGTATACTCGACTCTTTAAAGTTTAGACTTAGGTTTTTATACCCGAAGTCTTTTAGTCGTTAAAAACTAATCGAGGAGTGTTTATTGAGTGGATCAATGTATACTCGACTCTTTATAATTTAGACTTAGGTTTTTATACCAGAAGTATTTTAGTCGTTAAAAACTAATCGAGGAGTGTTTATTGAGCGGATCAATGTATACTCAACTCGTTGTAACTTAGACTTAGGTTTTTATACCCGAAGTCTTTTAGTTGTTAATAATTAATCGAGGAGTGTTTATTGAGCGGATCAATGTATACTCAACTCTTTATAATTTAGACTTAGGTTTTATACCCGAAGTCTTTTAGTCGTTAAAAACTAATCGAGGAGTGTTTATTGAGCGGATCAATGTATACTCAACTCTTTGTAACTTAGACTTAGGTTTTTATACCCGAAGTCTTTTATTTGTTAACAATTAATCGAGGAGTGTTTATTGAGCGGATCAATGTATACTCAACTCTTTATAATTTAGACTTAGGTTTTATACCCGAAGTCTTTTAGTCGTTAAAAACTAATCGAGGAGTGTTTATTGAGCGGATCAATGTATACTCAACTCGTTTGTATCTTGACTTTAATCAATACTATCGCAGGATTGCAAGGAGAGTTTACCGAATCTTTCGATTTACACTTAATCTTGATTGAATAAAAATTGCTAAAAATCTTTAATAATCGAACTGTAGGCTAAGGCCTTTATTACAAAGAATAAAAATTACTGAAGTAAACAAAGCAGCATGATCTACTAAAATTTATTTACCATAATATTTTCTAAGGTTGACTGCATTCCAGGTTCTTGGTAAGGCCGTTCCGTCCAAGTGCGCAATTTTGTACGAACCTTTCTTTCCTTTACCAATAACAAGGTAAGGTCCATCCCAATTTTGTTGTAACTTTCCCACATGCTTGGACACTTCTACCTTTTTCAAGACCAGGTCCCCTTCTTTGAAGGTTCGGATGCGTACCTTTTGATTATACGCCCTTTCCTTATTTGTTTTAGTGACTTGCAAACGTACAACGGCCTTTTCTCTTAAGGCTTCTGTTAAATCAATATCATTTTCTCTTGTCTTTTCATTTTCCTGATCGTCATACATTTCAATTCTTGGTGTTGGAACTAAAGTGTCGACCGGAATAACAGCTTCGGGGCCATATATCAGGCTAAATGGGGTTTCCCCGGTTGAGCTCCTGACTGTGGTTCGATTGGCCCAAAGCACTCTTGGAAGTTCATCAAGCCATTTTCCTTTGGCTGCTCCTAATCTTTTTTCCAGGGATTTTATTATTTCTCGGTTTGCTACCCCAGTCTGTCCGTTCGCTCTAGGATGTCCGACCGAAGTGAAATTTTGCTGAATTCCTAGTTTTGAACACCATTCAATTACCTATTTCCCCGCGAATTGGGTTCCATTATCAGAAATCAAAATTTTCGGGATGCCAAATCGACATACTATGAATTTTCACAGAAAGTTAATCACTTGGAATTGAGTTATCCGTGCAAGGGCGATGCATTCTATCCATTTGCTGAAGTATTCAACAGCGACCAGGACATAAGCTTTCTTGGATCTAGCCGCTGGGAACGGTCCCACAATGTCCATTCCCCATTGATCGAACGGCCAACATACCGGTATTGGGTGCATGTTTTCTGCTAGTCGATGACATACATTAGCATGGACTTGGCAATGATGACATTTTTGGACATATTGAATGGCATCATTGTTGATGGTAGGCCAATAATAACCTGTTCGTAGGCATTTTAACACATACGCCCTTGATCCGCTGTGATTTCCCGCTTCACCTTCATGTACCTCTCGTAGGATATCAGTGGTTTGCGATTCAGAGACGCACTTCAGAAGAATTCCTGATACCGATCTTCGGTAAAGTTTTCCTTCTATCAACGCATATTTTGGAGCACGATATTTTATTTTCCGAGCTTCATTTTGGTCAAGTGGTAATTTTCCTTCTCGAAGATAGTCTATCATGGGGGTCATCCAATTTTCTTCAGCTTCTTCGATTTCCAATATTTTGACTTCCGGAGTGTTTATTGAGCGGATCAATGTTTACTTAACTCCTTTTGTTTAGACTTAGGTTTTTTTTTTTAATACCAGAAGTCTTTCGATTGTTAACAAATAATCGAGGAGTGTTTATTGAGCGGATCAATGTATACTCAACTCATTTTCTTTTTAGACTCAGGTTTTTAATACCGTAAGCCCTTTTAATTGTTGAAGACTTATTCGAGGAGTGTTTATTGAGCTGATCAATGTTTACTTAACTCCTTTTGTTTAGACTTAGGTTTTTTTTTTTTTTAATACCAGAAGTCTTTCGATTGTTATCAAATACTCGAGGAGTGATTATTGAGCGGATCAATGTATACTCAACTCTTTTTGTTTAGACTTAGGTTTTTATACCAGAAGTCTTTTAGTCGTTTTTAATTAATCGAGGAGTGTTTATTGAGCGAATCAATGTATACTCGACTCTTTAAAGTTTAGACTTAGGTTTTTATACCCGAAGTCTTTTAGTCGTTAAAAACTAATCGAGGAGTGTTTATTGAGTGGATCAATGTATACTCGACTCTTTATAATTTAGACTTAGGTTTTTATACCAGAAGTATTTTAGTCGTTAAAAACTAATCGAGGAGTGTTTATTGAGCGGATCAATGTATACTCAACTCGTTATAATTTAGACTTAGGTTTTTATACCAGAAGTCTTTTAGTCGTTAAAAACTAATCGAGGAGTGTTTATTGAGCGGATCAATGTATACTCAACTCTTTATAATTTAGACTTAGGTTTTATACCCGAAATCTTTTAGTCGTGAAAAACTAATCGAGGAGTGTTTATTGAGCGGGTCAATGAATACTCAACTCATTATAATTTAGACTTAGGTTTTATACCCGAAGTCTTTAAGTCGTTAAAAACTAATCGAGGAGTGTTTATTGAGCGGATCAATGTAAACTCAACTCTTTATAATTTAGACTTAGGTTTTATACCCGAAGTCTTTTAGTCGTTAAAAACTAATCGAGGAGTGTTTATTGAGCGGATCAATGTATACTCAACTCTTTGTAACATAGACTTAGGTTTTTATACCCGAAGTCTTTTAGTTGTTAATAATTAATCGAGGAGTGTTTATTGAGCGGATCAATGTATACTCAACTCTTTATAATTTAGACTTAGGTTTTATACCCGAAGTCTTTTAGTCGTTAAAAACTAATCGAGGAGTGTTTATTGAGCGGATCAATGTATACTCAACTCTTTGTAACTTAGACTTAGGTTTTTATACCCAAAGTCTTTTATTTGTTAACAATTAATCGAGGAGTGTTTATTGAGCGGATCAATGTATACTCAACTCTTTATAATTTACACTTAGGTTTTATACCCGAAGTCTTTTAGTCGTTAAAAACTAATCGAGGAGTGTTTATTGAGCGGATCAATGTATACTCAACTCGTTTGTATCTTGACTTTAATCAATACTATCGCAGGATTGCAAGGAGAGTTTACCGAATCTTTCGATTTACACTTAATCTTGATTGAATAAAAATTGCTAAAAATCTTTAATAATCGAACTGTAGGCTAAGGCCTTTATTACAAAGAATAAAAATTACTGAAGTAAACAAAGCAGCATGATCTACTAAAATTTATTTACCATAATATTTTCTAAGGTTGACTGCATTCCAGGTTCTTGGTAAGGCCGTTCCGTCCAAGTGCGCAATTTTGTACGAACCTTTCTTTCCTTTACCAATAACAAGGTAAGGTCCATCCCAATTCTGTTGTAACTTTCCCACATGCTTGGACACTTCTACCTTTTTCAAGACCAGGTCCCCTTCTTTGAAGGTTCGGATGCGTACCTTTTGATTATACGCCCTTTCCTTATTTGCTTTAGTGACTTGCAAACGTACAACGGCCTTTTCTCTTAAGGCTTCTGTTAAATCAATATTATTTTCTCTTGTCTTTTCATTTTCCTGATCGTCATACATTTCAATTCTTTGTGTTGGAATTAAAGTTTCGACCGGAATAACAGCTTCGGGGCCATATATCAGGCTAAATGGGGTTTCCCCGGTTGAGCTCCTGACTGTGGTTCGATTGGCCCAAAGCACTCCTGGAAGTTCATCAAGCCATTTTCCTTTGGCTGCTCCTAATCTTTTTTCCAGGGATTTTATTATTTCTCGGTTTGCTACCTCAGTCTGTCCGTTCGCTCTAGGATGTCCGACCGAAGTGAAATTTTGCTGAATTCCTAGTTTTGAACACCATTCAATTACCTATTTCCCCGCGAATTGGGTTCCATTATCAGAAATCAAAATTCTCGGGATGCCAAATCGACATACTATGAATTTTCACAGAAAGTTAATCACTTGGAATTGAGTTATCCGTGCAAGGGCGATGCATTCTATCCATTTGCTGAAGTATTCAACAGCGACCAGGACATAAGCTTTCTTGGATCTAGCCGCTGGGAACGGTCCCACAATGTCCATTCCCCATTGATCGAACGACCAACATACCGGTATTGGGTGCATGTTTTCTGCTAGTCGATGACATACATTAGCATGGACTTGGCAATGATGACATTTTTGGACATATTGAATGGCATCATTGTTGATGGTAGGCCAATAATAACCTGTTCGTAGGCATTTTAAAGCTTACGCCCTTGATCCGCTGTGATTTCCCGCGTCACCTTCATGTACCTCTCGTAGGATATCAGTGGTTTGCGATTCAGAGACGCACTTCAGAAGATTTCCTGATACCGATCTTCGGTAAAGTTTTCCTTCTATCAACGCATATTTTGGAGCCCGATATTTTATTTTTCGAGCTTCATTTTGGTCAAGTGGTAATTTTCCTTCTCGAAGATAGTCTATCATGGGGGTCATCCAGTTTTCTTTAGCTTCTTCGATTTCCATTATTTTGACATCCGGAGTGTTTATTGAGCGGATCAATGTTTACTTAACTCCTTTTGTTTAGACTTAGGTTTTTTTTTAATACCAGAAGTCTTTCGATTGTTAACAAATAATCGAGGAGTGTTTATTGAGCGAATCAATGTATACTCAACTCATTTTCTTTTTAGACTCAGGTTTTTAATACCGTAAGCCCTTTTAATTGTTGAAGACTTATTCGAGGAGTGTTTATTGAGCGGATCAATGTTTACTTAACTCCTTTTGTTTAGACTTAGGTTTTTTTTTAATACCAGAAGTCTTTCGATTGTTATCAAATAATCGAGGAGTGATTATTGAGCGGATCAATGTATACTCAACTCTTTTTGTTTAGACTTAGGTTTTTATACCAGAAGTCTTTTAGTCGTTTTTAATTAATCGAGGAGTGTTTATTGAGCGGATCAATGTATACTCGACTCTTTAAAGTTTAGACTTAGGTTTTTATACCCGAAGTCTTTTAGTCGTTAAAAACTAATCGAGGAGTGTTTATTGAGCGGATCAATGTATACTCGACTCTTTATAATTTAGATTTAGGTTTTTATACCAGAAGTATTTTAGTCGTTAAAAACTAATCGAGGAGTGTTTATTGAGCGGATCAATGTATACTCAACTCGTTATAATTTAGACTTAGGTTTTTATACCAGAAGTCTTTTAGTCGTTAAAAACTAATCGAGGAGTGTTTATTGAGCGGATCAATGTATACTCAACTCTTTATAATTTAGACTTAGGTTTTATACCCGAAATCTTTTAGTCGTTAAAAACTAATCGAGGAGTGTTTATTGAGCGGTTCAATGAATACTCAACTCATTATAATTTAGACTTAGGTTTTATACCCGAAGTCTTTAATTTAGACTTAGGTTTTATACCCGAAGTCTTTTAGTCGTTAAAAACTAATCGAGGAGTGTTTATTGAGCGGATCAATGTATACTCGACTCTTTATAATTTAGACTTAGGTTTTTATACCAGAAGTATTTTAGTCGTTAAAAACTAATCGAGGAGTGTTTATTGAGCGGATCAATGTATACTCAACTCGTTATAATTTAGACTTAGGTTTTTATACCAGAAGTCTTTTAGTCGTTAAAAACTAATCGAGGAGTGTTTATTGAGCGGATCAATGTATACTCAACTCTTTATAATTTAGACTTAGGTTTTATACCCGAAATCTTTTAGTCGTTAAAAACTAATCGAGGAGTGTTTATTGAGCGGTTCAATGAATACTCAACTCATTATAATTTAGACTTAGGTTTTATACCCGAAGTCTTTAATTTAGACTTAGGTTTTATACCCGAAGTCTTTTAGTCGTTAAAAACTAATCGAGGAGTGTTTATTGAGCGGATCAAGGTATACTCAACTCTTTGTAACTTAGACTTAGGTTTTATACCCGAAGTCTTTTAGTCGTTAAAAACTAATCGAGGAGTGTTTATTGAGCGGATCAATGTATACTCAACTCTTTGTAACTTAGACTTAGGTTTTTATACCCGAAGTCTTTTAGTTGTTAACAATTAATCGAGGAGTGTTTATTGAGCGGATCAATGTATACTCAACTCTTTATAATTTAGACTTAGGTTTTATACCCAAAGTCTTTTAGTCGTTAAAAACTAATCGAGGAGTGTTTATTGAGCGGATCAATGTATACTCAACTATTTATAATTTAGACTTAGGTTTTATACCCGAAAACTTTTAGTCGTTAAAAACTAATCGAGGAGTGTTTACTGAGCGGATCAATGTATACTCAACTCTTTATAATTTAGACTTAGGTTTTATACCCGAAGTCTTTTAGTCGTTAAAAATTAATCGAGGAGTGTTTATTGAGCGGATCAATGTATACTCCACTCTTTGTAACTTAGACTTAGGTTTTTATACCCGAAGTCTTTTAGTTGTTAATAATTAATCGAGGAGTGTTTATTGAGCGGATCAATGTATACTCAACTCTTTATAATTTAGACTTAGGTTTTATACCCGAAGTCTTTTAGTCGTTAAAAACTAATCGAGGAGTGTTTGTTGAGCGGATCAATGTATACTCAACTCTTTGTAACTTAGACTTAGGTTTTTATACCCGAAGTCTTTTATTTGTTAACAATTAATCGAGGAGTGTTTATTGAGCGGATCAATGTATACTCAACTCTTTATAATTTAGACTTAGGTTTTATACCCGAAGTCTTTTAGTCGTTAAAAACTAATCGAGGAGTGTTTATTGAGCGGATCAATGTATACTCAACTCTTTGTAACTTAGACTTAGGTTTTTATACCCGAAGTCTTTTATTTGTTAACAATTAATCGAGGAGTGTTTATTGAGCGGATCAATGTATACTCAACTCTTTATAATTTAGACTTAGGTTTTATACCCGAAGTCTTTTAGTCGTTAAAAACTAGTCGAGGAGTGTTTATTGAGCGGATCCATGTATACTCAACTCGTTTGTATCTTTACTTTAATCAATACTATCGCAGGATTGCAAGGAGAGTTTACCGAATCTTTCGATTTACACTTAATCTTGATTGAATAAAAATTGCTAAAAATCTTTAATAATCGAACTGTGGGCTAAGGCCTTTATTACAAAGAATAAAACTTACTGAAGTAAACAAAGCAGCATGATCTACTAAAATTTATTTACCATAATATTTTCTAAGGTTGACTGCATTCCAGGTTCTTGGTAAGGCCGTTCCGTCCAAGTGCGCAATTTTGTACGAACCTTTCTTTCCTTTACCAATAACAAGGTAAGGTCCATCCCAATTTTGTTGTAACTTTCCCACATGCTTGGACACTTCTACCTTTTTCAAGACCAGGTCCCCTTCTTTGATGGTTCGGATGCGTACCTTTTGATTATACGCCCTTTCCTTATTTGCTTTAGTGACTTGCAAACGTACAACGGCCTTTTCTCTTAAGGCTTCTGTTAAATCAATATCATTTTCTCTTGTCTTTTCATTTTCCTGATCGTCATACATTTCAATTCTTGGTGTTGGAATTAAAGTTTCGACCGGAATAACAGCTTCGGGGCCATATATCAGGCTAAATGGGGTTTCCCCGGTTGAGCTCCTGACTGTGGTTCGATTGGCCCAAAGCACTCCTGGAAGTTCATCAAACCATTTTCCTTTGGCTGCTCCTAATCTTTTTTCCAAGGATTTTATTATTTCTCGGTTTGCTACCTCAGTCTGTCCGTTCGCTCTAGGATGTCCGACCGAAGTGAAATTTTGCTGAATTCCTAGTTTTGAACCCCATTCAATTACCTATTTCCCCGCGAATTGGGTTCCATTTTCAGAAATCAAAATTCTCGGGATGCCAAATCGACATACTATGAATTTTCACAGAAAGTTAATCACTTGGAATTGAGTTATCCGTGCAAGGGCGATGCATTCTATCCATTTGCTGAAGTATTCAACAGCGACCAGGACATAAGCTTTCTTGGATCTAGCCGCTGGGAACGGTCCCACAATCTCCATTCCCCATTGATCGAACGGCCAACATACCGGTATTGGGTGCATGTTTTCTGCTAGTCGATGACATACATTAGCATGGACTTGGCAATGATGACATATTTGGACATATTGAAGGGCATCATTGTTGATGGTAAGCCAATAATAACCTGTTCGTAGGCATTTTAAAGCTTACGCCCTTGATCCGCTGTGATTTCCCGCGTCACCTTCATGTACCTCTCGTAGGATATTAGTGGTTTGCGATTTAGAGATGCACTTCAGAAGAATTCCTGATACCGATCTTCGGTAAAGTTTTCCTTCTATCAACGCATATTTTGGAGCCCGATATTTTATTTTCCGAGCTTCATTTTGGTCAAGTGGTAATTTTCCTTCTCGAAGATAGTCTATCATGGGGGTCATCCAGTTTTCTTCAGCTTCTTCGATTTCCATTATTTTGACTTCCGGAGTGTTTATTGAGCGGATCAATGTTTACTTAACTCCTTTTGTTTAGACTTAGGTTTTTTTTTTTAATACCAGAAGTCTTTCGATTGTTAACAAATAATCGAGGAGTGTTTATTGAGCGGATCAATGTATACTCAACTCATTTTCTTTTTAGACTCAGTTTTTTAATACCGTAAGCCCTTTTAATTGTTGAAGACTTATTCGAGGAGTGTTTATTGAGCGGATCAATGTTTACTTAACTCCTTTTGTTTAGACTTAGGTTTTTTTTTTTAATACCAGAAGTCTTTCGATTGTTATCAAATAATCGAGGAGTGATTATTGAGCGGATCAATGTATACTCAACTCTTTTTGTTTAGACTTAGGTTTTTATACCAGAAGTCTTTTAGTCGTTTTTAATTAATCGAGGAGTGTTTATTGAGCGGATCAATGTATACTCGACTCTTTAAAGTTTAGACTTAGGTTTTTATACCCGAAGTCTTTTAGTAGTTAAAAACTAATCGAGGAGAGTTTATTGAGCGGGTCAATGAATACTCAACTCAATATAATTTAGACTTAGGTTTTATACCCGAAGTCTTTAAGTCGTTAAAAACTAATCGAGGAGTGTTTATTGAGCGGATCAATGTATACTCAACTCTTTATAATTTAGACTTAGGTTTTATACCCGAAGTCTTTTAGTCGTTAAAAACTAATCGAGGAGTGTTTATTGAGCGGGTCAATGTATACTCAACTCTTTCTAACTTAGACTTATGTTTTTATACCCAAAATCTTTTAGTTGTTAACAATTAATCGAGGAGTGTTTATTGAGCGGATCAATGTATACTCAACTCTTTATAATTTAGACTTAGGTTTTATACCCAAAGTCTTTTAGTCGTTAAAAACTAATCGAGTAGTGTTTATTGAGCGGATCAATGTACACTCAACTCTTTATAATTTTGACTTAGGTTTTATACCCGAAGTCTCTTAGTCGTTAAAAACTAATCGAGGAGTGTTTGTTGAGCTGATCAATGTATACTCAACTCTTTATAATTTAGACTTAGGTCTTATACCCGAAGTCTTTTAGTCGTTAAAAACTAATCGAGGAGTGTTTATTGAGCGGATCAAGGTATACTCAACTCTTTGTAACTTAGACTTAGGTTTTATACCCGAAGTCTTTTAGTCGTTAAAAACTAATCGAGGAGTGTTTATTGAGCGGATCAATGTATACTCAACTCTTTGTAACTTAGACTTAGGTTTTTATACCCGAAGTCTTTTAGTTGTTAACAATTAATCGAGGAGTGTTTATTGAGCGGATCAATGTATACTCAACTCTTTATAATTTAGACTTAGGTTCTATACCCAAAGTCTTTTAGTCGTTAAAAACTAATCGAGGAGTGTTTATTGAGCGGATCAATGTATACTCAACTATTTATAATTTAGACTTAGGTTTTATACCCGAAGTCTTTTAGTCGTTAAAAACTAATCGAGGAGTGTTTACTGAGCGGATCAATGTATACTCAACTCTTTATAATTTAGACTTAGGTTTTATACCCGAAGTCTTTTAGTCGTTAAAAATTAATCGAGGAGTGTTTATTGAGCGGATCAATGTATACTCAACTCTTTGTAACTTAGACTTAGGTTTTTATACCCGAAGTCTTTTAGTTGTTAATAATTAATCGAGGAGTGTTTATTGAGCGGATCAATGTATACTCAACTCTTTATAATTTAGACTTAGGTTTTATACCCGAAGTCTTTTAGTCGTTAAAAACTAATCGAGGAGTGTTTATTGAGCGGATCAATGTATACTCAACTCTTTGTAACTTAGACTTAGGTTTTTATACCCGAAGTCTTTTATTTGTTAACAATTAATCGAGGAGTGTTTATTGAGCGGATCAATGTATACTCAACTCTTTATAATTTAGACTTAGGTTTTATACCCGAAGTCTTTTAGTCGTTAAAAACTAATCGAGGAGTGTTTATTGAGCGGATCAATGTATACTCAACTCGTTTGTATCTTGACTTTAATCAATACTATCGTAGGATTGCAAGGAGAGTTTACCGAATCTTTCGATTTACACTTAATCTTGATTGAATAAAAATTGCTAAAAATCTTTAATAATCGAACTGTGGGCTAAGGCCTTTATTACAAAGAATAAAACTTACTGAAGTAAACAAAGCAGCATGATCTACTAAAATTTATTTACCATAATATTTTCTAAGGTTGACTGCATTCCAGGTTCTTGGTAAGGCCGTTCCGTCCAAGTGCGCAATTTTGTACGAACCTTTCTTTCCCTTACCAATAACAAGGTAAGGTCCATCCCAATTTTGTTGTAACTTTCCCACATGCTTGGACACTTCTACCTTTTTCAAGACCAGGTCCCCTTCTTTGAAGGTTCGGATGCGTACCTTTTGATTATACGCCCTTTCCTTATTTGCTTTAGTGACTTGCAAACGTACAACGGCCTTTTCTCTTAAGGCTTCTGTTAAATCAATATCATTTTCTCTTGTCTTTTCATTTTCCTGATCGTCATACATTTCAATTCTTGGTGTTGGAATTAAAGTTTCGACCGGAATAACAGCTTCGGGGCCATATATCAGGCTAAATGGGGTTTCCCCGGTTGAGCTCCTGACTGTGGTTCGATTGGCCCAAAGCACTCCTGGAAGTTCATCAAACCATTTTCCTTTGGCTGCTCCTAATCTTTTTTCCAAGGATTTTATTATTTCTCGGTTTCCTACCTCAGTCTGTCCGTTCGCTCTAGGATGTCCGACCGAAGTGAAATTTTGCTGAATTCCTAGTTTTGAACCCCATTCAATTACCTATTTCCCCGCGAATTGGGTTCCATTATCAGAAATCAAAATTCTCGGGATGCTAAATCGACATACTATGAATTTTCACAGAAAGTTAATCACTTGGAATTGAGTTATCCGTGCAAGGGCGATGCATTCTATCCATTTGCTGAAGTATTCAACAGCGACCAGGACATAAGCTTTCTTGGATCTAGCCGCTGGGAACGGTCCCACAATCTCCATTCCCCATTGATCGAACGGCCAACATACCGGTATTGGGTGCATGTTTTCTGCTTGTCGATGACATACATTAGCATGGACTTGGCAATGATGACATTTTTGGACATATTGAAGGGCATCATTGTTGATGGTAAGCCAATAATAACCTGTTCGTAGGCATTTTAAAGCTTACGCCCTTGATCCGCTGTGATTTCCCACGTCACCTTCATTTACCTCTCGTAGGATATCAGTGGTTTGCGATTTAGAGACGCACTTCAGAAGAATTCCTGATACCGATCTTCGGTAAAGTTTTTCTTCTATCAACGCATATTTTGGAGCCCGATATTTTATTTTCCGAGCTTCATTATGGTCAAGTGGTAATTTTCCTTCTCGAAGATAGGATATCATGGGGGTCATCCAGTTTTCTTCAGCTTCTTCGATTTCCATTATTTTGACTTCCGGAGTGTTTATTGAGCGGATCAATGTTTACTTAACTCCTTTTGTTTAGACTTAGGTTTTTTTTTTTAATACCAGAAGTCTTTCGATTGTTAACAAATAATCGAGGAGTGTTTATTGAGCGGATCAATGTATACTAAACTCATTTTCTTTTTAGACTCAGGTTTTTAATACCGTAAGCCCTTTTAATTGTTGAAGACTTATTCGAGGAGTGTTTATTGAGCGGATCAATGTTTACTTAACTCCTTTTGTTTAGACTTAGGTTTTTTTTTTAATACCAGAAGTCTTTCGATTGTTATCAAATAATCGAGGAGTGATTATTGAGCGGATCAATGTATACTCAACTCTTTTTGTTTAGACTTAGGATTTTATACCAGAAGTCTTTTAGTCGTTTTTAATTAATCGAGGAGTGTTTATTGAGCGGATCAATGTATACTCGACTCTTTAAAGTTTAGACTTAGGTTTTTATACCCGAAGTCTTTTAGTCGTTAAAAACTAATCGAGGAGTGTTTATTGAGCGGATCAATGTATACTCGACTCTTTATAATTTAGACTTAGGTTTTTATACCAGAAGTATTTTAGTCGTTAAAAACTAATCGAGGAGTGTTTATTGAGCGGATCAATGTATACTCAACTCGTTATAATTTAGACTTAGGTTTTTATACCAGAAGTCTTTTAGTCGTTAAAAACTAATCGAGGAGTGTTTATTGAGCGGATCAATGTATACTCAACTCTTTATAATTTAGACTTAGGTTTTATACCCGAAATCTTTTAGTCGTTAAAAACTAATCGAGGAGAGTTTATTGAGTGGGTCAATGAATACTCAACTCAATATAATTTAGACTTAGGTTTTATACCCGAAGTCTTTAAGTCGTTAAAAACTAATCGAGGAGTGTTTATTGAGCGGATCAATGTATACTCAACTCTTTATAATTTAGACTTAGGTTTTATACCCGAAGTCTTTTAGTCGTTAAAAACTAATCGAGGAGTGTTTATTGAGCGGGTCAATGTATACTCAACTCTTTGTAACTTAGACTTAGGTTTTTATACCCAAAGTCTTTTAGTTGTTAACAATTAATCGAGGAGTGTTAATTGAGCGGATCAATGTATACTCAACTCTTTATAATTTAGACTTAGGTTTTATACCCAAAGTCTTTTAGTCGTTAAAAACTAATCGAGTAGTGTTTATTGAGCGGATCAATGTACACTCAACTCTTTATAATTTTGACTTAGGTTTTATACCCGAAGTCTCTTAGTTGTTAAAAACTAATCGAGGAGTGTTTGTTGAGCGGATCAATGTATACTCAACTCTTTATAATTTAGACTTAGGTTTTATACCCGAAGTCTTTTAGTCATTAAAAACTAATCGAGGAGTGTTTATTGAGCGGATCAAGGTATACTCAACTCTTTGTAACTTAGACTTAGGTTTTATACCCGAAGTCTTTTAGTCGTTAAAAACTAATCGAGGAGTGTTTATTGAGCGGATCAATGTATACTCAACTCTTTGTAACTTAGACTTAGGTTTTTATACCCGAAGTCTTTTAGTTGTTAAAAACTAATCGAGGAGTGTTTATTGAGCGGATCAATGTATACTCGACTCTTTATAATTTAGACTTAGGTTTTTATACCAGAAGTATTTTAGTCGTTAAAAACTAATCGAGGAGTGTTTATTGAGCGGATCAATGTATACTCAACTCGTTATAATTTAGACCTAGGTTTTTATACAAGAAGTCTTTTAGTCGTTAAAAACTAATCGAGGAGTGTTTATTGAGCGGATCAATGTATACTCAACTTTTTATAATTTAGACTTAGGTTTTATACCCGAAATCTTTTAGTCGTTAAAAACTAATCGAGGAGAGTTTATTGAGTGGGTCAATGAATACTCAACTCAATATAATTTAGACTTAGGTTTTATACCCGAAGTCTTTAAGTCGTTAAAAACTAATCGAGGAGTGTTTATTGAGCGGATCAATGTATACTCAACTCTTTATAATTTAGACTTAGGTTTTATACCCGAAGTCTTTTAGTCGTTAAAAACTGATCGAGGAGTGTTTATTGAGCGGGTCAATGTATATTCAACTCTTTGTAACTTAGACTTAGGTTTTTATACCCAAAGTCTTTTAGTTGTTAACAATTAATCGAGGAGTGTTAATTGAGCGGATCAATGTATACTCAACTCTTTATAATTTAGACTTAGGTTTTATACCCAAAGTCTTTTAGTCGTTAAAAACTAATCGAGTAGTGTTTATTGAGCGGATCAATGTACACTCAACTCTTTATAATTTTGACTTAGGTTTTATACCCGAAGTCTCTTAGTCGTTAAAAACTAATCGAGGAGTGTTTGTTGAGCGGATCAATGTATACTCAACTCTTTATAATTTAGACTTAGGTTTTATACCTGAAGTCTTTTAGTCGTTAAAAACTAATCGAGGAGTGTTTATTGAGCGGATCAAGGTATACTCAACTCTTTGTAACTTAGACTTAGGTTTTATACCCGAAGTCTTTTAGTCGTTAAAAACTAATCGAGGAGTGTTTATTGAGCGGATCAATGTATACTCAACTCTTTGTAACTTAGACTTAGGTTTTTATACCCGAAGTCTTTTAGTTGTTAATAATTAATCGAGGAGTGTTTATTGAGCGGATCAATGTATACTCAACTCTTTATAATTTAGACTTAGGTTTTATACCCGAAGTCTTTTAGTCGTTAAAAACTAATCGAGGAGTGTTTATTGAGCGGATCAATGTATACTTAACTCTTTGTAACTTAGACTTAGGTTTTTATACCCGAAGTCTTTTATTTGTTAACAATTAATCGAGGAGTGTTTATTGAGCGGATCAATGTATACTCAACTCTTTATAATTTAGACTTAGGTTTTATACCCGAAGTCTTTTAGTCGTTAAAAACTAATCGAGGAGTGTTTATTGAGCGGATCAATGTATACTCAACTCGTTTGTATCTTGACTTTAATCAATACTATCGCAGGATTGCAAGGAGAGTTTACCGAATCTTTCGATTTACACTTAATCTTGATTGAATAAAAATTGCTAAAAATCTTTAATAATCGAACTGTGGGCTAAGCCCTTTATTACAAAGAATAAAACTTACTGAAGTAAACAAAGCAGCATGATCTACTAAAATTTATTTACCATAATATTTTCTAAGGTTGACTGCATTCCAGGTTCTTGGTAAGGCCGTTCCGTCCAAGTGCGCAATTTTGTACGAACCTTTCTTTCCTTTACCAATAACAAGGTAAGGTCCATCCCAATTTTGTTGTAACTTTCCCACATGCTTGGACACTTCTACCTTTTTCAAGACCAGGTCCCCTTCTTTGAAGGTTCGGATGCGTACCTTTTGATTATACGCCCTTTCCTTATTTGCTTTAGTGACTTGCAAACGTACAACGGCCTTTTCTCTTAAGGCTTCTGTTAAATCAATATCATTTTCTCTTGTCTTTTCATTTTCCTGATCGTCATACATTTCAATTCTTGGTGTTGGAATTAAAGTTTCGACCGGAATAACAGCTTCGGGGCCATATTTCAGGCTAAATGGGGTTTCCCCGGTTGAGCTCCTGACTGTGGTTCGATTGGCCCAAAGCACTCCTGGAAGTTCATCAAACCATTTTCCTTTGGCTGCTCCTAATCTTTTTTCCAAGGATTTTATTATTTCTCGGTTTCCTACCTCAGTCTGTCCGTTCGCTCTAGGATGTCCGACCGAAGTGAAATTTTGCTGAATTCCTAGTTTTGAACCCCATTCAATTACCTATTTCCCCGCGAATTGGGTTCCATTATCAGAAATCAAAATTCTCGGGATGCCAAATCGACATACTATGAATTTTCACAGAAAGTTAATCACTTGGAATTGAGTTATCCGTGCAAGGGCGATGCATTCTATCCATTTGCTGAAGTATTCAACAGCGACCAGGACATAAGCTTTCTTGGATCTAGCCGCTAGGAACGGTCCCACAATCTCCATTCCCCATTGATCGAACGGCCAACATACCGGTATTGGGTGCATGTTTTCTGCTTGTCGATGACATACATTAGCATGGACTTGGCAATGATGACATTTTTGGACATATTGAAGGGCATCATTGTTGATGGTAAGCCAATAATAACCTGTTCGTAGGCATTTTAAAGCTTACGCCCTTGATCCGCTGTGATTTCCCGCGTCACCTTCATGTACCTCTCGTAGGATATCAGTGGTTTGCGATTTAGAGACGCACTTCAGAAGAATTCCTGATACCGATCTTCGGTAAAGTTTTTCTTCTATCAACGCATATTTTGGAGCCCGATATTTTATTTTCCGAGCATCATTTTGGTCAAGTGGTAATTTTCCTTCTCGAAGATAGTCTATCATGGGGGTCATCCAGTTTTCTTCAGCTTCTTCGATTTCCATTATTTTGACTTCCGGAGTGTTTATTGAGCGGATCAATGTTTACTTAACTCCTTTTGTTTAGACTTAGGTTTTTTTTTTTAATACCAGAAGTCTTTCGATTGTTAACAAATAATCGAGGAGTGTTTATTGAGCGGATCAATGTATACTCAACTCATTTTCTTTTTAGACTCAGGTTTTTAATACCGTAAGCCCTTTTAATTGTTGAAGACTTATTCGAGGAGTGTTTATTGAGCGGATCAATGTTTACTTAACTCCTTTTGTTTAGACTTAGGTTTTTTTTTTTAATACCAGAAGTCTTTCGATTGTTATCAAATAATCGAGGAGTGATTATTGAGCGGATCAATGTATACTCAACTCTTTTTGTTTAGACTTAGGTTTTTATACCAGAAGTCTTTTAGTCGTTTTTAATTAATCGAGGAGTGTTTATTGAGCGGATCAATGTATACTCGACTCTTTAAAGTTTAGACTTAGGTTTTTATACCCGAAGTCTTTTAGTCGTTAAAAACTAATCGAGGAGTGTTTATTGAGCGGATCAATGTATACTCGACTCTTTATAATTTAGACTTAGGTTTTTATACCAGAAGTATTTTAGTCGTTAAAAACTAATCGAGGAGTGTTTATTGAGCGGATCAATGTATACTCAACTCGTTATAATTTAGACTTAGGTTTTTATACCAGAAGTCTTTTAGTCGTTAAAAACTAATCGAGGAGTGTTTATTGAGCGGATCAATGTATACTCAACTCTTTATAATTTAGACTTAGGTTTTATACCCGAAATCTTTTAGTCGTTAAAAACTAATCGAGGAGAGTTTATTGAGTGGGTCAATGAATACTCAACTCAATATAATTTAGACTTAGGTTTTATACCCGAAGTCTTTAAGTCGTTAAAAATTAATCGAGGAGTGTTTATTGAGCGGATCAATGTATACTCAACTCTTTATAATTTAGACTTAGGTTTTATACCCGAAGTCTTTTAGTCGTTAAAAACTAATCGAGGAGTGTTTATTGAGCGGGTCAATGTATACTCAACTCTTTGTAACTTAGACTTAGGTTTTTATACCCAAAGTCTTTTAGTTGTTAACAATTAATCGAGGAGTGTTAATTGAGCGGATCAATGTATACTCAACTCTTTATAATTTAGACTTAGGTTTTATACCCAAAGTCTTTTAGTCGTTAAAAACTAATCGAGTAGTGTTTATTGAGCGGATCAATGTACACTCAACTCTTTATAATTTTGACTTAGGTTTTATACCCGAAGTCTCTTAGTTGTTAAAAACTAATCGAGGAGTGTTTGTTGAGCGGATCAATGTATACTCAACTCTTTATAATTTAGACTTAGGTTTTATACCCGAAGTCTTTTAGTCGTTAAAAACTAATCGAGGAGTGTTTATTGAGCGGATCAAGGTATACTCAACTCTTTGTAACTTAGACTTAGGTTTTATACCCGAAGTCTTTTAGTCGTTAAAAACTAATCGAGGAGTGTTTATTGAGCGGATCAATGTATACTCAACTCTTTGTAACTTAGACTTAGGTTTTTATACCCGAAGTCTTTTAGTTGTTAAAAACTAATCGAGGAGTGTTTATTGAGCGGATCAATGTATACTCGACACTTTATAATTTAGACTTAGGTTTTTATACCAGAAGTATTTTAGTCGTTAAAAACTAATCGAGGAGTGTTTATTGAGCGGATCAATGTATACTCAACTCGTTATAATTTAGACTTAGGTTTTTATACCAGAAGTCTTTTAGTCGTTAAAAACTAATCGAGGAGTGTTTATTGAGCGGATCAATGTATACTCAACTTTTTATAATTTAGACTTAGGTTTTATACCCGAAATCTTTTAGTCGTTAAAAACTAATCGAGGAGAGTTTATTGAGTGGGTCAATGAATACTCAACTCAATATAATTTAGACTTAGGTTTTATACCCGAAGTCTTTAAGTCGTTAAAAACTAATCGAGGAGTGTTTATTGAGCGGATCAATGTATACTCAACTCTTTATAATTTAGACTTAGGTTTTATACCAGAAGTCTTTTAGTCGTTAAAAACTAATCGAGGAGTGTTTATTGAGCGGGTCAATGTATACTCAACTCTTTGTAACTTAGACTTAGGTTTTTATACCCAAAGTCTTTTAGTTGTTAACAATTAATCGAGGAGTGTTAATTGAGCGGATCAATGTATACTCAACTCTTTATAATTTAGACTTAGGTTTTATACCCAAAGTCTTTTAGTCGTTAAAAACTAATCGAGGAGTGTTTATTGAGCGGATCAATGTATACTCGACTCTTTATAATTTAGACTTAGGTTTTTATACCAGAAGTATTTTAGTCGTTAAAAACTAATCGAGGAGTGTTTATTGAGCGGATCAATGTATACTCAACTCGTTATAATTTAGACTTAGGTTTTTATACCAGAAGTCTTTTAGTCGTTAAAAACTAATCGAGGAGTGTTTATTGAGCGGATCAATGTATACTCAACTCTTTATAATTTAGACTTAGGTTTTATACCCGAAATCTTTTAGTCGTTAAAAACTAATCGAGGAGAGTTTATTGAGTGGGTCAATGAATACTAAACTCAATATAATTTAGACTTAGGTTTTATACCCGAAGTCTTTAAGTCGTTAAAAACTAATCGAGGAGTGTTTATTGAGCGGATCAATGTATACTCAACTCTTTATAATTTAGACTTAGGTTTTATACCCGAAGTCTTTTAGTCGTTAAAAACTAATCGAGGAGTGTTTATTGAGCGGGTCAATGTATACTCAACTCTTTGTAACTTAGACTTAGGTTTTTATACCCAAAGTCTTTTAGTTGTTAACAATTAATCGAGGAGTGTTAATTGAGCGGATCAATGTATACTCAACTCTTTATAATTTAGACTTAGGTTTTATACCCAAAGTCTTTTAGTCGTTAAAAACTAATCGAGTAGTGTTTATTGAGCGGATCAATGTACACTCAACTCTTTATAATTTTGACTTAGGTTTTATACCCGAAGTCTCTTAGTTGTTAAAAACTAATCGAGGAGTGTTTTTTGAGCCGATCAATGTATACTCAACTCTTTATAATTTAGACTTAGGTTTTATACCCGAAGTCTTTTAGTCGTTAAAAACTAATCGAGGAGTGTTTATTGAGCGGATCAAGGTATACTCAACTCTTTGTAACTTAGACTTAGGTTTTATACCCGAAGTCTTTTAGTCGTTAAAAACTAATCGAGGAGTGTTTATTGAGCGGATCAATGTATACTCAACTCTTTGTAACTTAGACTTAGGTTTTTATACCCGAAGTCTTTTAGTTGTTAAAAACTAATCGAGGAGTGTTTATTGAGCGGATCAATGTATACTCGACTCTTTATAATTTAGACTTAGGTTTTTATACTAGAAGTATTTTAGTCGTTAAAAACTAATCGAGGAGTGTTTATTGAGCGGATCATTGTATACTCAACTCGTTATAATTTAGACTTAGGTTTTTATACCAGAAGTCTTTTAGTCGTTAAAAACTCATCGAGGAGTGTTTATTGAGCGGATCAATGTATACTCAACTTTTTATAATTTAGACTTAGGTTTTATACCCGAAATCTTTTAGTCGTTAAAAACTAATCGAGGAGAGTTTATTGAGTGGGTCAATGAATACTCAACTCAATATAATTTAGACTTAGGTTTTATACCCGAAGTCTTTAAGTCGTTAAAAACTAATCGAGGAGTGTTTATTGAGCGGATCAATGTATACTCAACTCTTTATAATTTAGACTTAGGTTTTATACCCGAAGTCTTTTAGTCGTTAAAAACTAATCGAGGAGTGTTTATTGAGCGGGTCAATGTATACTCAACTCTTTGTAACTTAGACTTAGGTTTTTATACCCAAAGTCTTTTAGTTGTTAACAATTAATCGAGGAGTGTTAATTGAGCGGATCAATGTATACTCAACTCTTTATAATTTAGACTTAGGTTTTATACCCAAAGTCTTTTAGTCGTTAAAAACTAATCGAGTAGTGTTTATTGAGCGGATCAATGTACACTCAACTCTTTATAATTTTGACTTAGGTTTTATACCCGAAGTCTCTTAGTCGTTAAAAACTAATCGAGGAGTGTTTGTTGAGCGGATCAATGTATACTCAACTCTTTATAATTTAGACTTAGGTTTTATACCCGAAGTCTTTTAGTCGTTAAAAACTAATCGAGGAGTGTTTATTGAGCGGATCAAGGTATACTCAACTCTTTGTAACTTAGACTTAGGTTTTATACCCGAAGTCTTTTAGTCGTTAAAAACTAATCGAGGAGTGTTTATTGAGCGGATCAATGTATACTCAACTCGTTATAATTTAGACTTAGGTTTTTATACCAGAAGCCTTTTAGTCGTTAAAAACTAATCGAGGAGTGTTTATTGAGCGGATCAATGTATACTCAACTTTTTATAATTTAGACTTAGGTTTTATACCCGAAATCTTTTAGTCGTTAAAAACTAATCGAGGAGAGTTTATTGAGTGGGTCAATGAATACTCAACTCAATATAATTTAGACTTAGGTTTTATACCCGAAGTCTTTAAGTCGTTAAAAACTAATCGAGGAGTGTTTATTGAGCGGATCAATGTATACTCCACTCTTTATAATTTAGACTTAGGTTTTATACCCGAAGTCTTTTAGTCGTTAAAAACTAATCGAGGAGTGTTTATTGAGCGGGTTAATGTATACTCAACTCTTTGTAACTTAGACTTAGGTTTTTATACCCAAAGTCTTTTAGTTGTTAACAATTAATCGAGGAGTGTTAATTGAGCGGATCAATGTATACTCAACTCTTTATAATTTAGACTTAGGTTTTATACCCAAAGTCTTTTAGTCGTTAAAAACTAATCGAGTAGTGTTTATTGAGCGGATCAATGTACACTCAACTCTTTATAATTTTGACTTAGGTTTTATACCCGAAGTCTCTTAGTCGTTAAAAACTAATCGAGGAGTGTTTGTTGAGCGGATCAATGTATACTCAACTCTTTATAATTTAGACTTAGGTTTTATACCCGAAGTCTTTTAGTCGTTAAAAACTAATCGAGGAGTGTTTATTGAGCGGATCAAGGTATACTCAACTCTTTGTAACTTAGACTTAGGTTTTATACCCGAAGTCTTTTAGTCGTTAAAAACTAATCGAGGAGTGTTTATTGAGCGGATCAATGTATACTCAACTCTTTGTAACTTAGACTTAGGTTTTTATACCCGAAGTCTTTTAGTTGTTAACAATTAATCGAGGAGTGTTTATTGAGCGGATCAATGTATACTCAACTCTTTATAATTTAGACTTAGGTTTTATACCCAAAGTCTTTTAGTCGTTAAAAACTAATCGAGGAGTGTTTATTGAGCGGATCAATGTATACTCAACTCTTTATAATTTAGACTTAGGTTTTATACCCAAAGTCTTTTAGTCGTTAAAAACTAATCGAGGAGTGTTTATTGAGCGGATCAATGTATACTCAACTATTTATAATTTAGACTTAGGTTTTATACCCGAAGTCTTTTAGTCGTTAAAAACTAATCGAGGAGTGTTTACTGAGCGGATCAATGTATACTCAACTCTTTATAATTTAGACTTAGGTTTTATACCCGAAGTCTTTTAGTCGTTAAAAATTAATCGAGGAGTGTTTATTGAGCGGATCAATGTATACTCAACTCTTTGTAACTTAGACTTAGGTTTTTATACCCGAAGTCTTTTAGTTGTTAATAATTAATCGAGGAGTGTTTATTGAGTGGATCAATGTATACTCAACTCTTTATAATTTAGACTTAGGTTTTATACCCGAAGTCTTTTAGTCGTTAAAAACTAATCGAGGAGTGTTTATTGAGCGGATCAATGTATACTCAACTCTTTATAATTTAGACTTAGGTTTTATACCCAAAGTCTTTTAGTCGTTAACAATTAATCGAGGAGTGTTTATTGAGCGGATCAATGTATACTCAACTCTTTATAATTTAGACTTAGGTTTTATACCCGAAGTCTTTTAGTCGTTAAAAACTAATCGAGGAGTGTTTATTTAGCGGATCAATGTATACTCAACTCGTTTGTATCTTGACTTTAATCAATACTATCGCAGGATTGCAAGGAGAGTTTACCGAATCTTTCGATTTACACTTAATCTTGATTGAATAAAAATTACTAAAAATCTTTAATAATAGAACTGTGGGCTAAGGCCTTTATTACAAAGAATAAAACTTACTGAAGTAAACAAAGCATCATGATCTACTAAAATTTATTTACCATAATATTTTCTAAGGTTGACTGCATTCCAGGTTCTTGGTAAGGCCGTTCCGTCCAAGTGCGCAATTTTGTACGAACCTTTCTTTCCTTTACCAATAACAAGGTAAGGTCCATCCCAATTTTGTTGTAATTTTTTTTCCAGGGATTTTATTATTTCTCGGTTTGCTACCTCAGTCTGTCCGTTCGCTCTAGGATGTCCGACCGAAGTGAAATTTTGCTGAATTCCTAGTTTTGAACACCATTCAATTACCTATTTCCCCGCGAATTGGGTTACATTATCAGAAATCAAAATTCTCGGGATGCCAAATCGACATACTATGAATTTTCACAGAAAGTTAATCACTTGGAATTGAGTTATCCGTGCAAGGGCGATGCATTCTATCCATTTGCTGAAGTATTCAACAGCGACCAGGACATAAGCTTTCTTGGATCTAGCCGCTGGGAACGGTCCCACAATGTCCATTCCCCATTGATCGAACGGCCAACATACCGGTATTGGGTGCATGTTTTCTGCTAGTCGATGACATACATTAGCATGGACTTGGCAATGATGACATTTTTGGACATATTGAATGGCATCATTGTTGATGGTAGGCCAATAATAACCTGTTCGTAGGCATTTTAAAGCTTACGCCCTTGATCCGCTGTGATTTCCCGCGTCACCTTCATGTATCTCTCGTAGGATATCAGTGGTTTGCGATTCAGAGACGCACTTCAGAAGAATTCCTGATACCGATCTTCGGTAAAGTTTTCCTTCTATCAACGCATATTTTCGAGCCCGATATTTTATTTTCCGAGCTTCATTTTGGTCAAGTGGTAATTTTCCTTCTCGAAGAGAGTCTATCATGGGGGTCATCCAGTTTTCTTCAACTTCTTCGATTTCCATTATTTTGACTTCCGGAGTGTTTATTGAGCGGATCAATGTTTACTTAACTCCTTTTGTTTAGACTTAGGTTTTTTTTTTTAATACCAGAAGTCTTTCGATTGTTAACAAATAATCGAGGAGTGTTTATTGAGCGGATCAATGTGTACTCTACTCATTTTCCTTTAGACTCAGGTTTTTAATACCATAAGCCCTTTTAATTGTTGAAGACTTATTCGAGGAGTGTTTATTGAGCGATCAATGTTTACTTAACTCCTTTTGTTTAGACTTAGGTTTTTTTTTTTTAATACCAGAAGTCTTTCGATTGTTATCAAATAATCGAGGAGTGATTATTGAGCGGATCAATGTATACTCAACTCTTTTTGTTTAGACTTAGGTTTTTATACCAGAAGTCTTTTAGTCGTTTTAAATCAATCGAGGAGTGTTTATTGAGCGGATCAATGTATACTCGACTCTTTATAGTTTAGACTTAGGTTTTTATACCCGAAGTCTTTTAGTCGTTAAAAACTAATCGAGGAGTGTTTATTGAGCGGATCAATGTATACTCGACTCTTTATAATTTAGACTTAGGTTTTTATACCAGAAGTATTTTAGTCGTTAAAAACTAATCGAGGAGTGTTTATTGAGCGGATCAATGTATACTCAACTCGTTATAATTTAGACTTAGATTTTTATACCAGAAGTCTTTTAGTCGTTAAAAACTAATCGAGGAGTGTTTATTGAGCGGATCAATGTATACTCAACTCTTTATAATTTAGACTTAGGTTTTATACCCGAAATCTTTTAGTCGTTAAAAACTAATCGAGGAGTGTTTATTGAGCGGGTCAATGAATACTCAACTCATTATAATTTAGACTTAGGTTTTATACCCGAAGTCTTTAAGTCGTTAAAAACTAATCGAGGAGTGTTTATTGAGCGGATCAATGTATACTCAACTCTTTATAATTTAGACTTAGGTTTTATACCCGAAGTCTTTTAGTCGTTAAAAACTAATCGAGGAGTGTTTATTGAGCGGATCAATGTATACTCAACTCTTTGTAACATAGGTTTTTATACCCAAAGTCTTTTAGTTGTTAACAATTAATCGAGGAGTGTTTATTGAGCGGATCAATGTATACTCAACTCTTTATAATTTAGACTTAGGTTTTATACCCAAAGTCTTTTAGTCGTTAAAATCTAATCGAGGAGTGTTTATTGAGCGGATCAATGTATACTCAACTCTTTATAATTTAGACTTAGGTTTTATACCCGAAGTCTTTTAGTCGTTAAAAACTAATCGAGGAGTGTTTGTTGAGCGGATCAATGTATACTCAACTCTTTATAATTTAGACTTAGGTTTTATACCCGAAGTCTTTTAGTCGTTAAAAACTAATCGAGGAGTGTTTATTGAGCGGATCAAGGTATACTCAACTCTTTGTAACTTAGACTTAGGTTTTATACCCGAAGTCTTTTAGTCGTTAAAAACTAATCGAGGAGTGTTTATTGAGCGGATCAATGTATACTCAACTCTTTGTAACTTAGACTTAGGTTTTTATACCCGAAGTCTTTTAGTTGTTAACAATTAATCGAGGAGTTTTTATTGAGCGGATCAATGTATACTCAACTCATTGTAACTTAGACTTAGGTTTTTATACCCGAAGTCTTTTAGTTGTTAACAATTAATCGAGGAGTGTTTATTGAGCGGATCAATGTATACTCAACTCTTTATAATTTAGACTTAGGTTTTATACCCGAAGTCTTTTAGTCGTTAAAAACTAATCGAGGAGTGTTTATTGAGTGGATCAATGTATACTCAACTCTTTGTAACTTAGACTTAGGTTTTTATACCCGAAGTCTTTTAGTTGTTAACAATTAATCGAGGAGTGTTTATTGAGCGGATCAATGTATACTCAACTCTTTATAATTTAGACTTAGGTTTTATACCCGAAGTCTTTTAGTCGTTAAAAACTAATCGAGGAGTGTTTATTGAGCGGATCAAGGTATACTCAACTCTTTGTAACTTAGACTTAGGTTTTATACCCGAAGTCTTTTAGTCGTTAAAAACTAATCGAGGAGTGTTTATTGAGCGGATCAATGTATACTCAACTCTTTGTAACTTAGACTTAGGTTTTTATACCCGAAGTCTTTTAGTTGTTAACAATTAATCGAGGAGTTTTTATTGAGCGGATCAATGTATACTCAACTCATTTGTTTCCTGACTTTAATCAATACTATCGCAGGATTGCAAGGAGAGTTTACGGAATCTTACGATTTACACCTAATCTTGATTGAATAAAAATTTCTAAAAATCTTTAATAATCGAACTGTAGGCTAAGGCCTTTATTAACAATTAATCAAGGAGTGTTTATTGAGCGGATCAATGTATACTCAACTCTTTATAATTTAGACTTAGGTTTTATACCCAAAGTCTTTTAGTCGTTAACAATTAATCGAGGAGTGTTTATTGAGCGGATCAATGTATACTCAACTCTTTATAATTTAGACTTAGGTTTTATACCCAAAGTCTTTTAGTCGTTAAAAACTAATCGAGGAGTGTTTATTTAGCGGATCAATGTATACTCAACTCGTTTGTATCTTGACTTTAATCAATACTATCGCAGGATTGCAAGGAGAGTTTACCGAATCTTTCGATTTACACTTAATCTTGATTGAATAAAAATTACTAAAAATCTTTAATAATAGAACTGTGGGCTAAGGCCTTTATTACAAAGAATAAAACTTACTGAAGTAAACAAAGCATCATGATCTACTAAAATTTATTTACCATAATATTTTCTAAGGTTGACTGCATTCCAGGTTCTTGGTAAGGCCGTTCCGTCCAAGTGCGCAATTTTGTACGAACCTTTCTTTCCTTTACCAATAACAAGGTAAGGTCCATCCCAATTTTGTTGTAATTTTTTTTCCAGGGATTTTATTATTTCTCGGTTTGCTACCTCAGTCTGTCCGTTCGCTCTAGGATGTCCGACCGAAGTGAAATTTTGCTGAATTCCTAGTTTTGAACACCATTCAATTACCTATTTCCCCGCGAATTGGGTTCCATTATCAGAAATCAAAATTCTCGGGATGCCAAATCGACATACTATGAATTTTCACAGAAAGTTAATCACTTGGAATTGAGTTATCCGTGCAAGGGCGATGCATTCTATCCATTTGCTGAAGTATTCAACAGCGACCAGGACATAAGCTTTCTTGGATCTAGCCGCTGGGAATGGTCCCACAATGTCCATTCCCCATTGATCGAACGGCCAACATACCGGTATTGGGTGCATGTTTTCTGCTAGTCGATGACATACATTAGCATGGACTTGGCAATGATGACATTTTTGGACATATTGAATGGCATCATTGTTGATGGTAGGCCAATAATAACCTGTTCGTAGGCATTTTAAAGCTTACGCCCTTGATCCGCTGTGATTTCCCGCGTCACCTTCATGTATCTATCGTAGGATATCAGTGGTTTGCGATTCAGAGACGCACTTCAGAAGAATTCCTGATACCGATCTTCGGTAAAGTTTTCCTTCTATCAACGCATATTTTCGAGCCCGATATTTTATTTTCCGAGCTTCATTTTGGTCAAGTGGTAATTTTCCTTCTCGAAGAGAGTCTATCATGGGGGTCATCCAGTTTTCTTCAACTTCTTCGATTTCCATTATTTTGACTTCCGGAGTGTTTATTGAGCGGATCAATGTTTACTTAACTCCTTTTGTTTAGACTTAGGTTTTTTTTTTTTAGTACCAGAAGTCTTTCGATTGTTAACAAATAATCGAGGAGTGTTTATTGAGCGGATCAATGTGTACTCTACTCATTTTCCTTTAGACTCAGGTTTTTAATACCATAAGCCCTTTTAATTGTTGAAGACTTATTCGAGGAGTGTTTATTGAGCGATCAATGTTTACTTAATTCCTTTTGTTTAGACTTAGATTTTTTTTTTTTAATACCAGAAGTCTTTCGATTGTTATCAAATAATCGAGGAGTGATTATTGAGCGGATCAATGTATACTCAACTCTTTTTGTTTAGACTTAGGTTTTTATACCAGAAGTCTTTTAGTCGTTTTTAATCAATCGAGGAGTGTTTATTGAGCGGATCAATGTATACTCGACTCTTTATAGTTTAGACTTAGGTTTTTATACCCGAAGTCTTTTAGTCGTTAAAAACTAATCGAGGAGTGTTTATTGAGCGGATCAATGTATACTCGACTCTTTATAATTTAGACTTAGGTTTTTATACCAGAAGTATTTTAGTCGTTAAAAACTAATCGAGGAGTGTTTATTGAGCGGATCAATGTATACTCAACTCGTTATAATTTAGACTTAGGTTTTTATACCAGAAGTCTTTTAGTCGTTAAAAACTAATCGAGGAGTGTTTATTGAGCGGATCAATGTATACTCAACTCTTTATAATTTAGACTTAGGTTTTATACCCGAAATCTTTTAGTCGTTAAAAACTAATCGAGGAGTGTTTATTGAGCGTGTCAATGAATACTCAACTCATTATAATTTAGACTTAGGTTTTATACCCGAAGTCTTTAAGTCGTTAAAAACTAATCGAGGAGTGTTTATTGAGCGGATCAATGTATACTCAACTCTTTATAATTTAGACTTAGGTTTTATACCCGAAGTCTTTTAGTCGTTAAAAACTAATCGAGGAGTGTTTATTGAGCGGATCAATGTATACTCAACTCTTTGTAACATAGGTTTTTATACCCAAAGTCTTTTAGTTGTTAACAATTAATCGAGGAGTGTTTATTGAGCGGATCAATGTATACTCAACTCTTTATAATTTAGACTTAGGTTTTATACCCAAAGTCTTTTAGTCGTTAAAATCTAATCGAGGAGTGTTTATTGAGCGGATCAATGTATACTCAACTCTTTATAATTTAGACTTAGGTTTTATACCAGAAGTCTTTTAGTCGTTAAAAACTAATCGAGGAGTGTTTGTTGAGCGGATCAATGTATACTCAACTCTTTATAATTTAGACTTAGGTTTTATACCCGAAGTCTTTTAGTCGTTAAAAACTAATCGAGGAGTGTTTATTGAGCGGATCAAGGTATACTCAACTCTTTGTAACTTAGACTTAGGTTTTTATACCCGAAGTCTTTTAGTTGTTAACAATTAATCGAGGAGTTTTTATTGAGCGGATCAATGTATACTCAACTCATTGTAACTTAGACTTAGGTTTTTATACACGAAGTCTTTTAGTTGTTAACAATTAATCGAGGAGTGTTTATTGAGCGGATCAATGTATACTCAACTCTTTATAATTTAGACTTAGGTTTTATACCCGAAGTCTTTTAGTCGTTAAAAACTAATCGAGGAGTGTTTATTGAGCGGATCAATGTATACTCAACTCGTTTGTTTCTTGACTTTAATCAATACTATCGCAGGATTGCAAGGAGAGTTTACCGAATCTTACGATTTACACCTAATCTTGATTGAATAAAAATTGGTAAAAATCTTTAATAATCGAACTGTAGGCTAAGGCCTTTATTACAAAGAATAAAATTTACTGAAGTAAACAAAGCAGCATGATCTACTAAAATTTATTTACCATAATATTTTCTAAGGTTGACTGCATTCCAGGTTCTTGGTAAGGTCGTTCCGTCCAAGTGCGCAATTTTGTACGAACCTTTCTTTCCTTTACCAATAACAAGGTAAGGTCCATCCCAATTTTGTTGTAACTTTCCCACATGCTTGGACATTTCTACCTTTTTCAAGACCAGGTCCCCTTCTTTGAAGGTTCGGATGTGTACCTTTTGATTATACGCCCTTTCCATATTTGCTTTAGTGACTTGCAAACGTACAACGACCTTTTCTCTTAAGGCTTCTGTTAAATCAATATCATTTTCTCTTGTCTTTTCATTTTCCTGATCGTCATACATTTCAATTCTTGGTGTTGGAATTAATGTTTCGACCGGAATAACAGCTTCAGAGCCATATATCAGGCTAATTGGGGTTTCACCGGTTGAGCTCCTGACTGAGGTTCAATTGGCCCAAAGCACTCCTGGAAGTTCATCAAGCCATTTTTCTTTGGCTGCTCCTAATCTTTTTTCCAGGGATTTTATTATTTCTCGGTTTGCTAGCTCAGTCTGTCCGTTCGCTCTATCCGACCGAAGTGAAATTTTGCTGAATTCCTAGTTTTGAACACCATTCAATTACCTGTTTCCCTGCGAATTGGGTTCCATTATCAGAAATCAAAATTCTCGGGATGCCAAATCGACATACTTGGAATTGAGTTATCCGTGCAAGGGCGATGCATTCTATCCATTTGCTGAAGTATTCCACAGCGACCAGGACATAAGCTTTCTTGGATCTAGCCGCTGGGAACGGTCCCACAACGTCCATTCCCCATTGATCGAACGGCCAACATACCGGTATTGGGTGCATGTTTTCTGCTGGTCGATGACATACATTAGCATGGACTTGGCAGTGATGACATTTTTGGACATATTGAATGGCATCATTGTTGATGGTAGGCCAATAATAACCTATTCGGAGGCATTTTAAAGCTAACTCCCTTGCTCCGCTGTGATTTCCCGCGTCACCTTCATGTATCTCTCGTAGGATATCAGTGGTTTGCGATTCAGAGACGCACTTCAGAAGAATTCCTGATACCGATCTTCGGTAAAGTTTTCCTTCTATCAACGCATATTTTGGAGCCCGATATTTTATTTTCCGAGCTTCATTTTGGTCAAGTGGTAATTTTCCTTCTCGAAGATAGTCTATCATGGGGGTCATCCAGTTTTCTTTAGCTTCTTCGATTTCCATTATTTCGACTTCCAGTGTTTCATCGATATCGATTGCCGGTGTATTGGAGATTAACCAGTTGATCACCGTTTCGGTTTTTCCTTCATGGGCTCCTGTGAACCTAGACAGTTGATCGGCCCATTTATTTTCCGAGCGTGGGATGTTCTGTATACCGAAACTTTCGAATTTTTCAGCCAACTTCTTCACTTTGGCGAGGTATTTGACCATATTAAATTCCTTAGCCTCATATAGGCCTTCTATTTGTCTTTGCACTAACTCTGAATCGGTTAATACTTTAAGGCTTTTAATGTGTGCCTTTATCGCCATTTCCATTCCTGCGATCAGCGCTTCATATTCCGCTTCATTGTTTGTTACAACGAAGTCCAATGTTATCGCATAATTTATATCCTCTTTATTTGGTCCGGTGAAGTTGATTCCGGCACATCCTCCTTCTCGGCACGAAGCACCGTCAACATGCATTAACCAGGTCTGATTTTCTATGATCAAGATATCGTCGTTAAGGCTGTTCATTGGTTCGGTTGCTTGTGTCGGAGTTTCTAGTAGGAAGTCAGCTAATACTTGGGCTTTAATTGCAATTTTTGGTTTGTACTCGATTTCGAATTGACCGAGTTCGATCGCCCGTTTGATTAATCTTCCGGAGGCTTCTGGTTTCGCTAAGACCTGCCTTAGCGGTTGATTCGTTAAAACCATGATTTTGTATGTCAAAAAATAAGGTCGGAGTTTTCGCGCTGCTACTACTAAAGCCAAAGCGAATTTTTCAATCTCCAAGTAGTTCTTCTCTGCCCCTTGTAATAGTTTGCTTAAGTAATATATATGCTTATGTTCTAATCCTTCTATTTTGACCAGATCTGAACTAACGGCCGCATCAGAGATTGAGATGTAGATATATAAAGGTTCCCCTTCGGTCGGTTTGGCTAACAACGGGGATGTTATCAGATATTCTTTTAGCTGGTCGAAAGCTCGATCACATTCTTCGGTCCAGATAAAGTTTTTTGCCTTCGAAGGGTTTGAAAGAAAGGCAAACATCTGTCTGCCAATTTGGATATGAATCTGTTCAACGCTACGATTTTCCCTACCAGGCTTTGTACTTGGGATATGGTTTTGGGAGGCTTCATTTCAGTTATTGCTCGAATTTTTTTGGGTTGGCCTCAATTGCTCCTTGATGTACCAAATAGCCCAAGAATTTTCCCGATTTAACACCGAAGGTGCACTTTGCGGGATTTAGCTTCATGCGGTATTTCCTCAATATTTGGAAGCATCGATCAAGATGTCTTATGTGATCCGCTTCATTCATGCTTTTGACTAGCATGTCGTCCATGTAGACTTCCATTATTTCTCCGATTAATTCTTTGAATATTAGGTTTACTAACCTTTGGTAAGTGGCCCCGGCGTTCCTTAACCCAAATGGCATAACTATGAAGCAATATACTCCTTGCTCGGTTATGAATGCCGTTTTCTCCTGGTCTTGCTCATTCATGTATATTTGATAAAAACTCTGGAAAGCGTCCATCATGCTGAAGATTGCAAAGCCAGCGGTTGAGTCGACTAATAAGTCGATCCTTGAGAGCGGATACGGATCGCGCGGACACAATTTGTTAAGGTCGGTAAAATCATTGCACATTCTCCACTTGTTATCTTTTTTATCTCCTTTTGCTACTAGAACAACATTACATAGCCATTCCGAGAAGTGTATTTCCCGAATTTGTTTTGCTTTGAGTAGTCTTTCTACTTCTGCTTTGATGATTTTATCTTTTACTGGCCCATGATTTCTCTTCTTTTGTCTAGCTGGTTTTGCTAAAGGGTCGTTTTTAGCGAATGGTTTATTACTCGAAGGTCAATCCCTTCAATGTCGTTCGCACTCCAAGCGAAGACATCCATATTATTTCTGAGAAAGTTGATCAACATTACTTCCCCTTCCTTGCTTAATTCAGTACCTATTCTTGTTGATTTTGATGAGTCCCCTTGTACCAGAATGACATCCTTATGTTCCGGTGTTTTAAGGCTAAATCCACCGGCTCCTTTCCCTTTTTATCTATTCGGTCAGTGCTAGGGATTTCAACCTCGTTTCTACCAACATCGTCTTCGAGCTTTCTTTTGCTCGGGGTAATTACTTCAGGGGGTTTTTCAAAATTAACGATGTGTTGTAGCAATCCCATGCCATACAATGGTCATTCACTATTTCCCCGATACCTGTGTCGGTCGGAAATTTTATCTTCTGATGATAAGTTGAGACAACAGCTCGAAAGAGGTTGAGGGCAGGTCGCCCTAAAATTGCATTGTAGGCGAATGGAGTTTCTACCACTAAAAATTTTACCAGCTTCCCTGTTCGATATGGTTTCTTTCCGAGTGAGACACTCAAAGTTATTGTTCCACTGGGAACAATTTCGGATCCTCCAAATCCCACCAACGGTGTTGCTACCTTTTGGAATGTTATTTGTCCCAAGTTCATCTGGGCTAGGACCTCCCTAGAGATGATATTCGCTGAGCTTCCATTATCGATCGGGATCCTTTTGACGTTGTAATTCGCTATTTCTAGCGAGACCACCATCGGGAAATCGGGGCTATCTTCTTTAGTGTCCCAAACTAGATTTTTGGGTACTTCACCCTCGTTAAAACTGATCAGCTGGTTGTTCGTTGACTTACTTTCTAGAGTCCATACTTCCCTTGGGTATTTTAAGCCCCCGATTATGGATCTAGTAGTCCTTCGCCGAGCGTTACGACTATCCCCGCTGGCGGGTCCTCCGAAAATCGTATGGATGGTACCATTGACCTGGTCATGGTTTAGTTCCTGTGCAGGGCCATCCTCGGGTGACTTTCGACGGGAATTCCTCCTTTGACTATTATTCCGAGGGCTCCTACTTCTTCCTCTTTTGCGGTTATCCCGTTCTAAATAGTCGTCTAATTTTCCTTGTTCGATTAGTTTTTCTATTTCTCTCCTAAGGTGAAAACAATCTTCAGTGTGATGCCCATGTGCCCTGTGATATTTGCAGTACAACTCATAGTTTCGGGCGCCAGGTCTGGGTTGAGCGATTTTCTTTGCTTCCGGTATCCAATTATTCCTTTCTAGTACGGGCAGGATTTCTTCTATCGGAACAGTTAGTCTGGGGTGTTCTACTTGATTAATCCTGCTCCCGAATGCCGGTTCTGCGATTCTAGGTCTTTGATAGACGCTAGGTCGTCAATCCTGATCATTCTTATTGTACTCCAACCGTTGAAAAACGTTGCCTTTTCTAAACGTTCGTTCATAGTCTATGGATCTTTGGTGATCTTACGCGGTTTCGTGTATGTGATCGAAGTGTGCGTTAATTAAACAAGTAGTCGATAATAACGTGAAAGATCAATAATATTGCATTCAAATAATTCGATTACAATACTAAAAGAATACAAGAGTATAGAGTCCTATCCGAGCATTATTGGATGCCGTACAAGCTAGAGGGCGAAATACATATCAAAGAGCCAAAATCCCTAAGCGGTTCCGAGCTATGGCTTCGAGGAGAGAGCACCTGGGAAGTTGTGTCTGGTGTCATAAATGCATGGGGTATTTATAGCTGAAATCGGGGTCTAGGTGATCTATCTGCAGACATGCAATTCTTCGGCCCATGAGTTTGGGTTCAGAGCTCGGCCCAACAGTAACTTCGGATCCAGGGCCGTCTGTACTTATGGTACTTGGGTGTCGGGGTCGAACTCGGTCTTCCGAGATAAGTATTGTTCGATCTCGCATGATTGTAAAGAAAAGTAGAGCCCAAAATATCCCTCATCAATACTCCCCCACTTCTTGAGCGTAAAGCGGAGCTTAAGCTCGAAGAAGTATGCATAGCCAAGGGTGACAAGGCAAGATGAATCGGTCTTGGCATAATGTTTCGGGTATGCCTCATTAAAAACATGACTCGGAAAAACCCTTCTAGGATAAAAACCGGGTCAGGGAAAAAGAGTGCATACTTAAGAAACTTCATAGTAGTGCCGTCCTGACATCGTTCTTGTTGTTCGTTGTTGGAATAAGAGCTTGTGATTAGGATATTTCATCACCATTTTATCTATTTTAATCTCCTTATCCCAAGAGCTGTTGTGAAAATATGGAGTTTACTTCTCTGGAATGCGTCGCTCGTTATGTGGATCTTCAATTTAGGAATTTCGGAAAGCACTGGGGCTGTAGTTGTAATTTTTCGGAAATACGATTTTAAGTTTTACCTTAAGGGAGTTCAACCGTCGCGGTTACTCGGGGACTGATTTGCAATTTCCCATTTTGTCCCCATATATATAGTTATATGGAGGGTCGCTGTTCATCAAAGATCCTAAGGAGAAAACTTTAGATCGGAGCAGACGGATCGATAAGTGAGCTCTAGCAGTCTTTTTCGAGCAGTCTTCATATATTCATTATGTCAGTCATGTTTAGACCTCCTGCAGGCTGTCAAGCCTTTTATTCCAAACATTTCCATTATGGCCTACGCATTACCTTTCCGCCGCTGATAGAAAACATTCTGGATGCTTTCATGTTGACTCCTTGCCAGATTTTACCGAACTCGATTGGTCTAATCATAGCCTTTTGCGCGCTGATGAAAGCCAAAGGGAAAAAGGCAGTCTTTCAGAACTTTTGGCGGATATTCCAAATGAGTGCTTCCACGTCCTCGAACGCAGGCTATGTATATTTTTCTCAAAGGCCAAAGATTTCGATCTTATCAGCCAACGTCAACAACAATTTGAAAGGATGGAAGCAAGAGTTCTTCTTTGTTCGAGGACCAGAGTCTCCGCCTTCTGAAGATAATCCCGAGCCCACTCCATTCAATTGGCCCGGAGCTAAAACATGGATATACGGTAAACGCCGTCTCGTGGGAAGCATGAAAAATGAGATAACAGATAAATTTCTGCAATCTCTTCGTGCTGATCCTCATCAGACCGCGTTGATGACTCAGGAGGCGGTCTTGCGATTGGCTGAGCTCAGTACTTGCACTTTTCCTGCCGATCCGATCGAGTATGGGAAGGCTCGGATCGATCCTGCTAACCCCCCTTCTACGTTAGCTGATGTTGTTGATAAATTCCGTACATCAGTAGCTGGTCAACATGTTGCTTACTTTTCAAAGGGTAATAAAGGTCGGCCTCGTCCTCAAGCATCAACAACTTCTCGGAAAGCGAAAAAGTCCAAGGCCCAGGTTGGGATCACGTCAACCTCAAATGCCTTGGTGATTATTCCCCCAGTTACCGAAGTAGGAACCTCTCGCTCTCGGGTTGAGGCGGAGGGGACTCCTAATTTCCCAGGTTCCGGCGTCCTTCGATCCGTTTTTCCAACTGGCACTTCTAATCCGAATAATGATGGGTATAGTAACTACACCTTGATGGAGAATCGTGCCAGGGAGATTTTGCAGGCCAGGGCGGCTCGCAAAAGAAGCAGCGATGCCCCTGAGTCCTCCAGGAGAGTTAACGGATTCGATTCCTTGTCGAACTAGCCACTCCGAACCGGATCTGGCTGACTTCATTGAGGATCATCTACAAGGGCCCAGGTCGGCTGGGTACCCCGAGGGTGGGACAATTGAATCTGACTTAGGTCCTGAGGGCGAGCATACGGTGGACAAATCTCTTCGGATTTTCTTGGCCGGGAGGTTCAAGGATGATACTATCCAATCTTTTGCTAAGCAAGATTTCGAGATAGTAGGCGATTACGCCCATGCTCACCAAAGGGTACTGTCTATTCTGAAAGTTTCTAGCCTTTTCCTTATGATTCTTGTTTTGTGTTTTATATATCTTTTTCTTTGCAGGCCGGAGACCTGTTTACCCAAACTGCTCTTCGAGTGGCCGTATTGAGCGAAGAATCTCAGGCAGCACAGAAAGCCCTATGCAATGTTCTGAAGGATGAAGCTGCAAAGACCAGTCAGCTGGAGGATGTTAAAATTAAGTTGTCTGAGGTCGAGGTTGAACTCGAGAAGACTAAGAAGGAGTTGGAGGCGAAGAGGGCCTTAGAGGGTGAAGTGGAGAAATTAAAGTTGGAGCTTGAGCAAAACAAAGTGTCCGCCGAACAGTCTTATGAGCGAGGTCGAGCCGAAGCCAGGCTTCCCGCCATAAGGGAGTTCCTGGAGTCTCCGATCCTTGATGCCTTAGTTCGCTTGCGGTCAGGTGAAATTAACCAAGCCTTCTACTATAAAGGAGCTCAGCATCTCCTTACAGCCGCCAAGATCGAGGGCGCCCTTGACGACTACCTTCCTAGCATGAATCCTTATAAGAATATCTTCGGTAAAGATTATAAAGCGTCTTCCCTTCCTCCCAAGCTCGAGGATTTGGCCGCTCATGAGTTCGCTCCTTTTCTTGAGGAATTTGGAGTGCCGATGCCAAATCCTGATGCGCTCGAAGCCCAATTTGAGAATGAAGACGTGGATATTGAGGAGGACTCTCAGGATCAGGGGGAGCAAGGCATCTCTTCTTTCGATTTGAGTAAACCTGTGGCCGATGCCCAAAGTACTGATGGAGAAGGGAGCAGCTCGAGTAAAGATGATTCTGACGGCTCGGAAAACGGTTCTAGCGAAACAGAGGAACAAGACAGATCGGACCATGGTTCCAGCGTGAAAGAATCTAACCAGTAACGATTACTATGTAATAGGATTTTAGTCAGCGAACCAATGTACTTTGTATACTTATAATCTTCTGCTCTTGCCTATTTAGTGGATGCTTGAATTTGAATTTCTTTCCTTGATGCTATTCTTAGGCTATTGTCTGTTTGAATTTTCTGTTGAATTTTATAACGTCACTCTTGCGTATTCAGCTGCGTCATTGAATCTTTCTTGGGAGTAGTGATTTTCCAATTATTGCAATTCGCATAATGTCGTTTCTCTTATAAATACTTAGGCCACTTTATATTGCCTTCGCAATGATATTGCTCACAGTGTTCGGAGCTTCCTAAAAATTATCTCGGTTGGATTTTTACCCGAAAATCGAGAGATGAATAAAAATTCGAACGCTCTTGCGATTTCTTCCACGCCTTCCTCCAGGCCAAGTGTCGATAGAAAAGTAAGGAAAAGAAACCGACCATCAATTATATCCATTAGTTCTGATCAGCAAAACTTCCATGAGGGAAATAAATATTCGACCGTTGCCCTTTATTCATGCTTGAAAACTAGGGGTTCCAATAAGAGAATAAAGAAGGTTTCTTTTGCGGAGGATGTAATTGGGCGCGTTTCTTTTCAATCCATACCTTCGTTGGTCAGAGGATCTTTGTTTAAAAAGGACATAGCTCCTTTTGATAAAGTGTCGCGTGAGAAATCTGACCTGACCCTTCTTCGGGCCGATGTTTCTATCTCCGAGGTGGTCTTCTCGACTGGAGAATATTCCTCGTTCCTGTTTTATTCTGGGTTGGAATCCCTTGCCCAAGTAATTCTTTCTAACTTCTTTATCATGACTCTCTAATTTCTTTATTTCTCCATAACATATTTTCTTATAAGTTCAGGCTGGCAAGGTCTTTTCCAGGCTTTATGCGTTGGCCAAGCATGAGATCGAACAACGGGCTTCTATTTCGCTCGAGCTGATCGGGAAAAAGATTGAGCTGGAACGTGCATTGGAAGCTAATAGATTTTTCAAGGAGAGATTGTCTCAGGATAAGTTAGGTTCGGAATTAGAGAGACTCAAAGATATCTGCGAACGTGAGAAGAGAAACTCCGAGCTTCGTGAGAAGGAAGCTTACATCCGCGGGTATACTGATCGTAGTGCTGAAGTTCGAAAGATCCTTTTCGAAAACAATTTCGTTTAGTAATACTGTGGTTTTTCTCTGTATTATGAGTTTGCTAAGATTTTTCTTTGTTGTAATACCATCTTTGTTGTAACGATTTTCCTTTCTTGTTGTAGTATAACCCTTGTTGTAATGATAATATTTGCTGGAATGATATTTTCTGCCTCTTTCTCTCTCCTTTTTTTTTTTTTTTTTGATCCCTTATTTCTCGGGAGGTGAAACGGTTAGAGCTTTAATGCTCGTATCGTGGCCATTCAGCCAAAGAGATCTATACCGTTGATGCCGAATTCTTTCCCTTATATATATGTTTCTAAAATTACCCTCATTTTTTATTTGTCTGTAAACGTCTTGTTCGATCGATATGGTTGTGTTTTATCCGTCGATCAATTCCCTATTCCATTCGATGTCAGTAATTATAGCATTCGAGATTTTCATTCGGACCTTCTTTTCAGACTTTCTTGGAATTCCCATATGAAAATCTCCCGGCTAGGGTATCGACAGGCGAAAATAATTGCGACTAGGGTACCGGCAGGCGATCTGCTATCTCTGATTCCAAGTCTTTGAGGCGGGCTCGACTTCCTGTACTCTGTCCTCCATTCAGTCGGGGCAGTGGGTTTACTGCTGGAGGGGTTTTCCTGCTCTCGATCTCCACGTCTTCGAGGCGGCTTCTTGAAAGATGTGGTCCTCGAATTTACTAGAAGCGCCTCCAACTGGAGTTGCTTCCCTGTCTTTCGATCTGGTCCTTCGTGGGCTTATCTTCAAGGAAGCATTGGATGAAGGGTAGAAGTGTACCAGCCTCACTTTCATCCTTCGGGTATCCATAGGAATAACCATTGTAGTAGGATTGAACTAGATTGTCAGATATTCTGAGTAGCTCAATTTCTTGAATGTAAACAAGAGTTCATATGTAATTTATCTGAAAGTTTATGAATGAAAATTTTCTTTTTCATTGTTGTCGATTTTTGAACTTGTTTTCCGTATTTTGCAATGTTCACGGGATAGTTATTGAGATTCATAATTAATTCGTAGTTCGATCTTTCAACTCTCGAATCTTTCGCGAGATATTTCTCATGGTATAGGTTCTTTTCGGCACCAAAGTCGTCGTGGAGCCATAATATAATAGAATTTAGATCGATCTTGAATATATCCTTAACTTTAGGGGCAACATTTCTTATCTATTTGATAATTTCGATCTAAAGGGCATAGCAAAGGCTTTAACCCTTAATCGTTTTCGGAGCATTTTTAGCTCGAGGGTCGTAGCAGAGACTTTCACCCATTTGATAAATTCGATCTAAGGGGCATAGCAGAGGCTTTCACCCTTAGTCGTTTTCGGAGCATTTTTAGCTCGAGGGTCGTAGCAGAGGCTTTCACCCGTTTAATAATTTCGATCTAAGGGGCATAGCAGAGGCTTTCACCCTTAGTCGTTTTCGGAGCATTTTTAGCTCGAGGGTCGTAGCAGAGGCTTTCACCCATTTGATAATTTCGATCTAAGGGGCATAGCAGAGGCTTTCACCCTTAGTCATTTTCGGAGCATTTTTAGCTCGAGGGTCGTAGCAGAGGCTTTCACCCATTTGATAATTTCGATCTAAGGGGCATAGCAGAGGCTTTCACCCTTAGTCGTTTTCGGAGCATTTTTAGCTCGAGGGTCGTAGTAGAGGCTTTCACCCATTTGATAATTTCGATCTAAGGGGCATAGCAGTGGCTTTCACCCTTAGTCGTTTTCGGAGCATTTTTAGCTCGAGGGTCGTCACCCGTTTTCATATTTTTCGATCCAAGGGGCATAGCAACGGCTTTCACCCTTGGTCGATTTAAGGGTCATAGCAACAGCTTTCACCCGTTAATAGTTGGTGGGGAAAAATAGAGATCGATAATAATGAATATAGATCGAGAATATCCAGAATATGACGAATAAATAAGAATTCAGGCGAAATAAACTTTCATCGAATAAATACTCAGTCTGTATAAACATTCCTCGAATAATTCAATCGAAATAAATCTTCATTGAACACATAATTTACTAAATCACTAGAGTCAAAGAAAGTAGAACAAGATAACTAAAAAGCAGAAGCCTTGAACGTAACTATCTTCCATAATATCTTCTTAAATTAACCGCATTCCATGCTCGAGGTAGTATCTCTCTGTTAGGGTGCGCTATCTTGTAAGAACCTTTTCTTCCAACTTCCACGATCACAAAAGGGCCCTCCCAATTGGGCTGTAGTTTTCCGACGTGCTTTGATACTTCCACTTTTTTTAGCACCAGATCTCCCACCTTGAAAGATCGAATCCTCACATTTCGATTATAAGACTTTTCCATGTTGGCCTTGGTGGCTTGAATTTTCAATTTCGCGCGGTCCCTTCGACCATCCGCGTGATCAACTTCCATTTGCCTCAGAGATTGATTTTCTTCTGGATCATAAAATTCGACCCTGGGAGAAGGTATAAGATTCTCTACTGGGATAACAGCCTCCGACCCATAAACCAAACTGAATGGAGTTTCTCCGGTTGCCGCTTTAACTGTTGTCCTATTGGCCCATAATACTCCTGGCAGTTCATCCAGCCATTTTCCTTTTACCTCCGATAAGCGCTTCTCCAGAGATCGAACAATTTCCCGATTTACTACTTCAGTTTGTCCATTAGCCTGAGGGTGGCCAACAGTCGCGAAATTCTGTTGTATTCCGAACTTTTCACACTAATCCGTGATCCTTTTTCCTGCAAACTGTGTTCCGTTATCTGATATCAGAACCCTGGGGATTCCGAACCTGCAGACTATATTTTTCCATAAGAAATTGATAACTTGAAACTGGGTGATCTTGGTCAAGGCAACACATTCGACCCATTTGCTGAAATATTCCACCGCCACTAGTACATAATTTTTCCTGGCTCGTGCAGTTGGGAAAGGTCCAACAATATCAATGCCCCATTTGTCAAAGGGCCAACAAATAGGAATTGAATGCATATGCTCGGCCGGTTGGTGAATCAAGTTTGAATGAATTTGACAGTGATGGCATTTTTTACATAATCGACAGAATCAGAAAAAAGAGTAGGCCAATAATATCCAGACCTCGAGCATTTAAGAGCTAATCCTCGAGCGCCGCAATGATTTCCCGCTTCCCCTTCATGAACTTCTCTTAAGATGGCATGGTAGTATGATTCGTGGATACATTTCAATAGAATTCCCGAAGAGGACCGCTTATAGAGTTGATTGTCCATCAAAGTAAATGACGGCGCTCTATACTTGATTCTCCGAGCCTCATTTGCATTTTCCGGAAGTTTTCCATCCTTAAGATAGGCGATAAGAGGGTCGCTCCACGACTTGCTTGGCTCTTCAATTTCCATAACATCGATCGCAGGGGCTGCATCTAACTCGATGGCAGACATATTTGATAGCAGCCAAGTGATCGTCCTCTCAGTTTTTCCGTCGGCCAGTCCTGTGAATTTTGATAATATGTCTGCCCAGAGATTCTCCTCTCTTGGTATAGGTTGGATGTCAAACTTATCGAACTCTGAGATTAACTTCTTAGTTTTGTTCAGATATTTAATCATGTTGAACTCTCTGGCTTCGTAAGTGCCTTTCACCTGCCTGTGAACAAGTTCTGAATCTGTTAGCACAACAATCGATTTTACCTTTGCCTTAATGGCCATCTCTAATCCAGCTATCAACGCTTCGTATTCGGCCTCATTGTTGGTAACGACAAAATCCAAAGTTATCGCGTAACTCAGGTCTTCAGCATTGGGACCTCGGAAGTGAATTCCAGCTCCACCTCCTTCTGTGGTCGAAGATCCATCCACACGCATCAGCCAGATTTGATCGTTTGCTTCTTCCACCATACCTAATTCCGAGGACGCCCCTTCTTCCACGTTTGATATGTTGGTTGATTCGAGCACGAAGTCAGCTAGCACATGTGCTTTCACTGCGACACGTGGTTGATATTCAATTTCGAACTGGCTGAGCTCGACCGCCCACTTTATTAACCTGCCCGAAGCTTCTGGCTTAGACAGAACCTGTCTTAAAGGTTGATTAGTTAAAACAATGATCTTGTATGTTTGAAAATAGGGCCTTAACCTCCGGGCAGCCACAACTAGGGCAAGTGCGAATTTTTCAATCTCCATATAGTTCTTCTCAGCACCTTGCAATAATTTACTTAGATAGTAGACTGGTTTATGCTCAGCTTTATCAAGTTTTACCAGAACCGAGCTGATGGCTTCTTCTGATACAGCTATGTACAAATATAGGGGTTCACCTTCGGATGGTTTTGCTAGCATTGGTGTTGAGGTCAAATATGCTTTCAGTTCTTCGAAAGCCTTATCGCATTCAGCGTTCCACTCGAAGTTCTTAGATTTGCGCAAGAGTTTGAAGAAAGGTAAGCTCTTGTCAGCAGATCTAGAGATAAACCTATTTAACGAAATGATTTTCCCGATCAAACTTTGAACGTCTGAGAGTTTTCTTGGTGGACGGAGATCAGTGATTGCTCGAATTTTTTCAGGGTTCGCTTCGATCCCCCTCTCATGAACTAAATACCCGAGGAATTTTCCTGATCGCACCCCAAATGTGCATTTAGCTGGATTTAATTTCATCCCATACTTCCTCAAAATTTGGAAACACCTATCAAGATGGTTAATATGATCCTCTTCGGACATGCTTTTTACGAGCATGTCATCTACATATACTTCCATGATCTCTCCTACCAACTCTTTGAACATCATGTTGACCAATCTCTGATATGTTGCGCCGGCATTCCTTAAACCAAAGGGCATAACGATGAAGCAGTACACTCCTCGTTCGGTGATAAACGCCATTTTGTCCTGATCTCTTTCATTCATGAATATCTGATAAAATCCTTGAAAGGCATCCATCATGCTAAACAATACAAATCCCGCAGTGGAATCTACGAGCATGTCAATTCGGGGTAAGGGGTAAGGGTCCCTTGGACATAATTTGTTCAAGTCAGTAAATCGTTGCACATCCTCCATTTGTTCTCAACCTTTTCGCCCTTGGAGACTAGGACCACATTGCATAGCCATTCCGTGAATTTTATCTCCTTGATTTGCCCCGCTGCTAGCAATCTATCGACCTCTGCGTTAATTATCTTGTCTTTTTCGCGACCGTGATTGCGCTTCTTCTGTCTTACTGGTCTGGCCTTTGGGTCGATATTTAAGGAATGCGTTATCACACGCGGGTCGATTCCTACTATGTCGTCCGAACTCCAGGCGAAAACATCCACATTATCCTGCAAGAATCCGATGAGCTTTGCCTCCATGTCATTACTCAGTTCCGTTCCTATTTTGGTGAATTTTTCTGGAGATCCAGGGACCAAATTCACCTTTTTGTGGTCTGGTGCTTGCACACTCATGTCAATGACTCTTCCTTTCTTTCCATCTAATTTTTCATAATCGGGAATCGGAGTTCCGGAGTTAGAGACTAATTCGTTTATCTTCCTTTTGCCGGGGAGCTCGGGCTCCACTTTCTCCTTGATAGCTAAGGAAGAATTATAACATTCCCAAGCCATGTACTGGCCGTTTCTCATTTCCCCTACTCCTCCCTCGGTTGGGAACTTTATCTTTTGATGGTAGGTAGATACGACAGCCTTAAAAATATTCAGAGCAGGTCTTCCCAAGATGGCATTGTAAGCAAACGGTGTGTCCACCACTAGGAATTTATTCATTCTCGTGACATTCTTTGGTTTTAGCCCTAGAGTGGTACTCAAGAGTATGGTCCCGCGCGGAATGATCTCCGATCCCCCGAAACCGATCAAAGGGGTGGTCACCTTATCCAAATGTGGATGACAGAGATTCATTCTTGTAAGAGCTTCCGACGAAATTATGTTTGCCGAGCTCCCATTATCGACCAGCACTCTTTTGACCTCAAAATTTGCAATTTTCAGTGTCAACACCATGGAGAAGTCTGGATCGTCTTCATTCGTATCCCAATTAACATCCGTGGGTCGATCTGCCTCGCTAAAGCTGATGACTTGGTTCTCCATCGATGGAAACTCCAACGATAGGACTTCCCTTTTTCTGGATACTCCTGCCCGGATTGACCTTAAAGTCCTCTTTCTGGCATTCCTACTATCTCCTCCCGCCGGTCCGCCAGCAATCATGTTTATCACACCGTTCGACTGTTCTTCTGCCTGACTTCGAATTTGCCTTTGCTGAGCATTAAACTTTCTCGGACTACGGGATCTGTAACGATTGTTATAGTTGCCATTTTTGACAAATTCTTTGAGTTTTCCTTGGGTGATTAATTTTTCTATCTCGACCTTCAATTGATAACAATTTTCCATACTATGACCTCGAGCTCGATGATATCGGCAGTACTGGTCATATCCAGGCGCCCCTGGCCTTGCCTGTGTGATTCTCTGGGCTTCAGGAATTAAATTCCCTTCTTCTAATACGGTCAGCAGTTCTTCCTTTGAACTGTTAAGCTCAGTAAATTGAATTTTACCTGGTCTCGGAGCTCGATTTCGATCATAAGGAGGTCCGTATGAATTCGGGCCTTGGGGCGGCATATGCGGCTTAAAAGTGTTGATTCGCTGCCAAACGGATCCTTTGTTTGATCCTCCATAATCACCTGGTTTTGGGATCGGAGCCCGATCTTGTTTCTTGTTGAGATGAGGCTTATCTAGATGTGAATTTTTTAATTTGTTCATCTCTTCCTGTATCATATACTTTTCAGCAATTTCCATTATCCGTTCGTAGGATTTTGGTTGCTTCCTACATAAAGCATTTCCGAACTGGGTGCTCCTGGTCAGCTCAAACATCAGGGAGGACAGGTACTCGATCTGCGGGGTATCCACCTTCAAGAGCTCGATAATAAATCTTGCCAGCCATTGCCTTAACGTCTCTCCTTCCAATTGTTTCACAGTGCCCAGATGATTCGCTGGCAGTCTTGGCTTCCTTTGGCTAGCGAATTGATGTATCAGCTTATCGCAAAATTCTTCAAAGGAAAAAATGGAGTTCGGAGGTAATTTCCCGAACCAATCGAGAGCAATTCCTTCGAAAGTGGTGACCATAATCTTGCAACAGAAATTTTCCGAATGTCCATACAAGTTCATCACATTAAAAAAACTGTTAATGTGTTCTCCGGGGTCGGTAGTCCCGTTATACCGTGGGAGCCTGGTCGGCACCATTTCTTTGTTTCGAGCTTCGCGTATCTCTCTAGAAAAGGGTGAACAGCGCATGATATTATTCGAGACCTCCCTTTCTCGTAGTTTTTCTCTAGTCAGAGCATTCCCCGCTTGCCTGGCAGCCTGATTAGCGAAGGGAATCTCTATCATAGTATCTTGCTCTTCCAATTTTTTAGCCACCCTTTCCTGTACTATTATCTCCAATTCCGATTTGGTAATTCTCCTGTGAGTTGGTTTGTTTCTTATCACTGCGCCGGCGGTATGACTTTCTCCCATAACAGAATCCTCTATATCGTGCACTCGTGCAGGTGGGTTTTCAGATCGGGCATTGACTTTCGAGGGTGCAGCCCGACGTGGATGCGTCGATGGGGCATGTGACATATCATTTTCCTTCTGTAGGTTCGATGAAGGTATCTCCGGTCTTCCTTGAACCCCTGGTTGGTCGACAGGCGATTGATCTGCCCTTCCGCTGTTCATGAATTCCCTGCACATTGTGCCTATTATAGATCTCAAATCACCAATGGTCGTGTGTATCGGAATGTTATCTTGCGGAACCGCCGGTGGCGCTTCTGGTTGTTCTTGAGCGGCGCTCGATAGATTATCGGGTTCATTATTGACAGAATTTTGTGCTCCCACTGCTTGGGAAGGTTCTCCTCTAACATACGTATTCCTCCTCGTAGTAGGCATATTTCGATCTAAGACTCGAATAAGGCCCCTCGGTGGGCGCCAATTGATCTTACGCGGTTTCGTGTATGTGATCGAAGTGTGCGTTAATTAAACAAGTAGTCGATAATAACGTGAAAGATCAATAATATTGCATTCAAATAATTCGATTACAATACTAAAAGAATACAAGAGTATAGAGTCCTATCCGAGCATTATTGGATGCCGTACAAGCTAGAGGGCGAAATACATATCAAAGAGCCCAAATCCCTAAGCGGTTCCGAGCCATGGCTTCGAGGAGGGAGCACCTGGGAAGTTGTGTCTGGTGTCATAAATGCATGGGGTATTTATAGCTGAAATCGGGGTCTAGGTGATCTATCTGCAGACATGCAATTCTTCGGCCCATGAGTTTGGGTTCAGAGCTCGGCCCAACAGTAACTTCGGATCCAGGGCCGTCTGTACTTATGGTACTTGGGTGTCGGGGTCGAACTCGGTCTTCCGAGATAAGTATTGTTCGATCTCGCATGATTGTAAAGAAAAGTAGAGCCCAAAATATCCCTCATCATTTGGGTAGGAATTCTATCTTGCCGTTTGGAGCCTGAGCCCGAAACTTTATTTTTATTCTTATCTTTGAAGGAATTCATCTCTTCTTGGGTCATATATTTAGACGCCAAGCTCATGATGTCGGCGAACGTTCTTGGTTGTTTTCGGCTGAGGGCATTTCCGAACTGCCTATTCTTTGTGAGGTCGAAGAGAATAGAGATTATGTAATCGATATTTGGGGAATCTATTTTGAGCAATTCTACATTAAATCTTGCTAACCAATTTCTTAGGGATTCTCCTTCTTGTTGATGGATGGTTCCCAAGTAGCTCATAGGAAGTTTTTGCCTCTTCTAACTGGCAAACTGCTGTGTCAATTTGTTGCATAATTCTCGAAAGCTGAATATAGAGTTAGCCGGTTGTTTGGCGAACCAGTCCAAAGCGAGTCCTTCCAACGTGGTCACCATTAACTTAGCGGTGAATTCCGCCGAATGAGCATATAAGTTCATTATGTTCGTGAAGCTAAAAATATAATCATCTGGATCAGTGGTTCCATCATATCTGGGTAATCTACCCGGAACCTATCCAGTTGACTGCGCCTCTTTTATTTCTCTGCAGAAGGGAGAACACGCTGCTAGGCTCTCCTGGAGTTCTGTGGTTCTGGTCCATGGGTTTTGAACGGATCGTAAGCGTTGCTCGAGTCGTTCCTGGACCATCTTTTCGATTTCTATTTTTGAAAATCGCATTGCACTTGGGCGATCTGGGATCGCCTCGCCTGCGTCATCCTCGATGGGGATTATGGTGTGTTCCTTTGATTCGTTGCATTGTGGTCTCCTTCGATCCATTTTTCTTCGGACGTTGTCATCGGAGGGTTTTGATTTGCCCTAAGGCGGACTGTGTAGTGAGCGTCGCTCGCTCGCCGGGCTGTCAGCTTGTTGAGAGATTTGATCGTTTTGCCTTGGCGTTCTTTGAGCGGGATTTGCCCTAGCAGTTCTAACGTTTCGAGGAACTTGTTCGAGTACGCGTAATTCCTCCGGGGAGAGCGATTTAAGGAGCAAAGCGATCTGTCGAAATTTCTCCTGAGCTTCTATCAGGGGGACCGGGATCGTTGGAGCCGCGTGTTCTTTCGGTACTGTGCCAGTACGGATCCCTTGTGGTTCCACCTGATTCTGATGATGCTCATTCTATTGCTGGTTATTGTTGGATACAGGGTCGTTATTATCGGTATTGCCCCGTGGATCCTCAGACGCATCATGCTGGTTGGTCGTGTTACTTCTTGCTCCATTACGAGCGCTCTTCCTTGGGCGAGCCATATGTCGATCGAATAATTAACCTAGCCCCTCGGTGGGCGCCAACTGATTTAACCGAATTTCGTCGGGTTAATTATATCAGTGAAATTGTGATGTTGGGGATTCTCAATTAATTTAAAGGGCTCTGTTACTTTATTCAGGATGGATCAATCTAAAGGAAGAACAATTCAGTGAAAACAATCAGTAACAAGGACAAACCATGAATATGATTTTGAATATGATCTTGTATAATGGTGATATAAAAACTTTTCTATTGAATAATCTTAGAATATGTATTTCTTTGGGCATAAGCTTCGTATCTTGAATGTGTGTAATACAATGATTAACTATGTATTTATATCACAATTAACCTAGCGTTACAAGGAAACATAATTCTAATAGAACTCGGCCCATTGGTCCTTCTTGAGTCCAGATTGTATCCTGCTCGTTGAGGTGGATCGTATCCTGCCGGTCGATAGAAGCTCTCGAATGGGTTTGTCTGGTCGAATCGATTCCATAACCCTTAGTCGATCAGGATATTATAAGAGGTGCGAAATAGCCCCCATCAATTGAAATATCTGAATCAAGTGACCTTTCTTGAAGTACATATAGCATGACTAAAATAGCCCTAATCCTTTCGAATTCCATTATCGAGTTTACCTTACTCATTATTCTGATTCTAAATGAATCCATCTCCAAATTTATTGATTATCGAGTTTACCTTACTTCAGTAAGCTCTCTTGAGCCTAATTTCGCTAAATTAATAGTTTCGCCCTTATTCTAATGTTGGTACTTATTCATTTTTGAGCTTGTGATCCCTAGATGTCTTTCCTTCATCATTTTGGCGAATCAAATTGTTATCTATGTAATCTTTCTTTCAATAGACAAAATATCATTCAAATTTCGTTGACACTAGTCTTGTGTTCTTACTCGTCTATTACTTGTTCCTTGCATTCAACTATGAATCACTTTTGTTAGCGAGTAACTTCATTTTCAATTCTAAAACTATCCTATGTTCATATCCAATCTCTTTATTTCTGCTCGTGTTTTTCCGAAGTTTCTAAATGCGGCTGCTCGATTGTATCTTTTCCTTCATGTTGTGTAATTTACCGTAAATATTCTTCAATCATTTTAGCCTCATTCTTGATATGGCTTCTTCAAGTCGTGCCCTTAATTACCTTTAATCTGACTCTTTGATTGTTCCTTTAGAGCTTATCGACACTCTCAATTAACATGTCTTTATCTATTGGGGATTGACTTCTTGTATTCTATCAAGCTTTTATATTGATCCCTTATTTTTGTACTCCGTTCAGAGTTTACCTCTCCATATTTCATGAGATACTTTCTCATATTGACTTCGTAAACCAAAATTATTTATTTTTGTCGGATTCTATGATTGTTATTGATCATTGTCCTTCTTTTTCCGAGCCTATTTACTCCATTATGATCGTTTTGAAATTATCCATATGATTTCATGTTACTCTTTTTCGTTGTATTCAATTATACAATCTTCTAAATTTCCTGATGGAATTGAATTGTCTCGGTTTCTTTTTGAACTTCATGTTTTCATTTGTTCATTCATAAAATGTTGTTCCTTTGTCTACTTCATTCCTTTTTGTGAGACGCATAAATTAGATCAATTTATTCTCCATTCCATTTGAACTTTGGACTTACCTTCTATTTGTTTTGAACTTATTTTTAATCCTGTCTTGGTCAATTTGATCGTTTCGATGTTCTCAGATTTCACTATTGAGCTTTACTTGTTTCTATTGCAGCTTGTCGCAATCATTATTGAAATGAATCCTTAAATCGCTCAATTTATCTTGACTTGCTTTTCAAATGACCAAACACACTGTAATGTTTTGATTATTATTTTCATAATACTTGTTTCGACTTTCTATTATCCTTACCGATATCCTTGCTTTGATCATCTTTTTACTTACACCATTTGAAATGGTGAGGCTCATCCCTTCAGTTATTCTTATCGGTGCGCCTTAATCGTTTTCTTTGTCGCTTATATCGAACTATTCATTTGATTATCTTTATTATCGATATTTCAGTCCTTTTGCAATCTTCGTTGATTCTTCTTTGTGTTGCCATTGCTAATTCTTATCTTGTCGTCTTGAGCATCTTGATTCGATCATCTTTTCTAATCCTTATCGTGTCTCTTCATTTGACTCATTTTGTTCCTTGCGAGAATCCCAAGTCAAATGTCATTCAACACCTTTTGAATTATCTGGGCCAAACTAAACTATATATTGATATGTGAGTAGTTTTTCTTTTGAGAAGAATCTTAATCCGCGGCATCGGAGTTAGAATTATCGTCGTATCTCATTCTACCGCGTCATGATTATGCGTAACGTATATGAAGTACTACCTCGATCATCCTAGTGAACCTGACTGCATATCTTAAGATCTTCAGAAATATCTAACGTACAAACGAAGACACGTTTGTATACTCATCTAGATGAAAAAACAAGTGAATTCCATTATGGCGTGGCCAAAGTATATAAAAAAAAATGACTTGGGTGTTAGAGAAAAAGAAATGTCAGAGTTTTGAAAACGCATAATGTACGAGAGAACATTTTTGCACGCTCGTTGTAATCTAGAAGACTGCAGATTCTACAAAAAAATGTTTATGACGCACACAGAGTAAGGAAGAAACATTTCGGGAGCAAGAAAAGAAGATACATCTGCGTTAACCGTACCACGCGAATCTCAATAACGAATTTGGGGACCAAATTCCTTTAAGGAGGGAGGATTGTAACACCAAGTAAACTTTATTTTAGAATATTTTAAATTTACGGGGTGTTACACACAGTGGACTGGAATTCTGTTGACAAGAGTTCTAATATTTGTTTGGTGGTATCAACGCCAAGTGAAGTCAGTTGACTGTGCCACAAAAGAATGAACCATGTGAATTTTAAGACCATACAGACTTATCAAGAATGATCTGGTAGAAGGAATTCAAAAAACAGTCATGAGCAAATACAAGATTTGTGACGCCTGTCAGAAGGGTAAACAAATCAAGTCATCCTTCAAGAGCAAGAAGCTCCAATCATCTGGAAGGATTTTGGAGCTGCTACATATGGACTTATTTGGACCCATTGATCCAATCAGCAATGGTGGAAAGAAATACTGCCTAGCTGTTGTGGATGACTATTCAAGATACACTTGGGTGATTTTCATGAAGAAGAAAAGTGAAACCAAGGAGCATCTTACAAATCTGATGGAGCTGATCCAGAATGAGAAGAGCTTCAAGATATTAAAGATCAGATCAGATAAAGGGATTGAATTTACAAACTCAACTGTTGAAGAGTATTGTAATGTCAGAGGAATCAACCATGAGTACTTTGCTGCCAGAACCCCTCAACAGAATGGAGTTGCTGAAAGGAGAAACAGAACTCTAAATGAAGCCAGAACTATGATAGCTGAAGCAAAGCTGCCCCAAAGATTCTGGGCAGAAGACACAAATACAGCATTCTTTACCCAAAATAGATGCATGATCAACAAACACCAAAACAAGACTCCATATGAAGTTTGGAACAACAGGAAGCCAAACATTCATTACTTTAGAATTTTTGGTTTGTAAATGCTTTGTTTTAAATAATGGGAAAAATCACCTTACTGCTTTTTCAGAAAACGCTGATGAAGCTGTTTTTGTAGGATACTCTACTGTCAGTGAAGCTTATAGAGTTTTTAACAAAAGAACTTTACTCGTAGAAGAATCCATTCATGTAGAATTTGATGAAACAAATCAATCTTCTGAAAAGAATCAAAGTACTGATCAAAATCTGTCTACTAATTTTCAGAAATTGAGTGTTGAAAGAAATGAAGAGTATATACCCATCATACTACCTGATCTCAACTCAGTTGCTAACTCAAGTGCTGTTCAAAATCACATTGCTGATTGTCTAACAGAAGAGTTACAAACAGCTGATAGAGCAGAGACTGTTCAACAGACAACTGCTGTTCAACAGACTATTACTGGAACTCTAACAGTAGTGTTGCAAGATCAAAACAGAGGACAACATTCAGATTTGCAACCTGATCTCAGATGGTTCAAGAATCACCCACCAGAGCTGGTGATTGGTGATCCTTTGGATAAAGTAAAGACAAGGAGAGCTGCTGCAAATGATGCCATGTTTTTCAGCTTCCTATCTCAAATAGAGCCCAAACAGATTGAAGAAGCTCTCAGTGATTCAAATTGGATTGAAGCTATGCAAGAAGAGTTGAATCAATTTGAAAGGAATGAAGATTGGTACTTAGTTCCTAGACCAAGTCATCAAAGGGTAATTGGCACTAAATGGGTATTTAGGAATAAAAGGAATGAAGATGGTATTGTCACCAGAAATAAAGCAAGATTAGTGGCCAAGGGTTACTGCCAAGAAGAAGGCATTGACATTGATGAGACTTTTGCACCAGTAGCAAGATTAGAGGCAATCAGACTGTTTCTCGCCTATGCTGCTCATAAAAATTTCACAGTCTATCAAATGGATGTGAAACCAGCTTTTCTCAATGGAGAATTGCAAGAAGAAGTTTATGTTGAACAACCACCTGGATTTGAAGCTTACAAGGAAGAAGACAAGGTGTATCGTCTGAAGAAAGCCCTCTATGGACTGAAACAGGCTCCAAGAGCATGGTATGATACCCTATCTGATTTTCTTTTAATTAAAGGATTTCGTAAAGGTATGGTAGATAAGACTCTGTTCACTGTTGAATGGGAGGATCATATATTGCTTGTACAAATATATGTGGACGATAGTATTTTTGGTTCAACAAATCAACAGATGTGTGACAAGTTCTCCAAGCTGATGCAAACCAAGTTTGAAATGAGCATGATGGGTGAACTAAACTATTTTCTAGGTTCGCAAGCAAGACATATGCCTGATGGAATATTCATTAACCAAGCAAAGTACACAAAGGATCTGTTTAAGAAATTTGGTATGAAAACTAGCTCAACTGTTAGTGTTCCTATGTCTACTAGACTTCGTTTGGATAAAGATGAAGATGGCAAATCAGTAGATATTACCAAGTCCATAGGCATTATTGGGTCACTGTTATATCTAACAGCTAGCAGACCTGATATCATGTACTCTATTGGGGTTTGTGCGAGATATCAATCAAATCCTAAGGAATCTCATCTTCTAGCTGCCAAAAGGATACTTAGATATCTTAAAGGCACTCAAGAATTAGGATTATGGTACCCAAGAGAATCTGGCTTTGAAAACTTATTGGTTATTCAGATTCTGACCTTGCTGGCTGCAAAATTGATAGGAAGAGCACAACAGGTGCCTGTCAATTCTTAGGTAGTCGCCTGATCTCATGGATGAGTAAGAAACAGACTTCAGTGTCCATATCTACTGCTGAAATTGAGTACATAGCTGCAGGAGCTTGATGTGCACAAATACTTTGGTTGAAGCATCAACTAGAAGATTACAACATCAAGATCAGTGGAATACCCATCTACTGTGATAATACAAGTGCAATCTCTCTTACTCAAAATACTACGAGTTATTCAAGGACTAAGCATATAGAGATCAAACACCACTTCATAAGAGATCATGTGGAAAAAGGAAATGTCATGATAGAATATGTTCATACTGAAAATCAGATCGCTGACATTTTCATAAAACCTCTAAGTGATGCAAGGATTTCAACTTTAAGAGCTGAACTAGGTCTACTAAATTTAGATGCATAAGCTGAGGGGGAACTCAACAGGAGACTAGAGTTCATCAGCTTACTCATCTTATTATCTTCAAGGTTAACTCTCAACAGACTAGTTAACTTATGGATTCTTAAAGTCAAGGGGAACGTGTAAGACTAGCGGTGATTAAAAGATGAAATTAGTTGATGAAAGTTAGTTGAAGTTATATTTTCATCAGAAGATCTTAATTCTTGAAGACTGAAGATTAATTATCTAGCTGGATTGACAAACCGCCGAGGAATATTACTAGTTATTGGCTTTCACTAGTAATAATCTGTCATCAGGACACTAGTCCCATCAGATAAGTATTTAATTTTACTCGTCTGATCGCTTACGTAAAAGCTCTGTTGTTTAAAAATGTTTTATCTAAAGTGCGCTTTTACTCGTCTGATCGCTTTTTGAATTTTGAAAATACGTAACTGATGCCGCACGATCAAAGCTGACACAAAACGGATCAAACGGTTAGCGTGTAACACGGAAACCGACGCACTCAACCTCTTTAAAACTAGATCTGATAAGCTAACTTACAGGCCACACTTCACTCACCACTTCTAGATTGTGCCTCCTATGCACTGCACACACTTGTCGTGTCTTGGTCACAGTGTGTAAGTTGGTCTGCACCGACTCACTCACTCAGGGACAACCTTTAGATGCATCTCATTGCACTTTACAGCATATTTTCCCTTTGCATGATAGGAAGCCCTTTATTTTATTTTCTGGATGAGTTCCCTGGTCCATTGACAATTCTACCATTTGGTTATCCTTGCTTCCAATGCCTGGCAGTCAATTTTTGCATATAAGTCGGGTCATCTTTGATGGTGACTCGCAAGTTCATTCATCTCACATGTGTGGACTTCACTCATTATTTCTGCCAGGTAATTGATCCCAGTAAATCACCACTTCTATACTTAACCAGGCCTGTGCACTTTTCACACACTTTTTTATATGGTTTTGGTTGCGATGTGAGGTTGGTGGTGTTGGTTGTTTTGGTAGAGTTGTGGTGGCGCCTCTTATCTTTGTGCTTTGGCATCCACTTTGTTTCTTCGTGGTTGTTTTGGCTGGTGGACTTTTTGCCTGTGGTCCAGCTTTTCTCTCAGGACTCAGAGGTGGCTATATGTTGGAGACTGTTTGAGGAGTTGCTCAGAGGACTTTTGATGGTAACTATAGATGGACTTTTGCTAGTGGCTTCGTTTCTCATCAGGGCTCAAAGGTGACTATATTATGGAGGCTGATGGAAGAAGTTGCTACTTTTGTTTTGGTTGTTATTTTGTTTTTGCCCCTGCGTGGGTGTTTTGGCTTGTTTCTTTTTGTGCCCCTGTGTGGGTTGTCTATTTTGCTTTTTCGCTTTGCTTTCTCGCTTTGTTGTTATCGTTTTTCTTCTGCCTCCCCTGTCTTAGGGGTTGGTCCCTTTGTTCCGTACATTTTATTGGGGTTATATAAATTGTGAGTTCCCCCTCACGTTATTTCATCTCTTTACGCACCCAAATATTTTCAAATGCACTCTGTGAATTTATGTGTTCATTTTCTGCAAAATTCTCTTGCTTCTCTAACCTTTTCAGAATCATCATGACTTCCCAACTAGAAGCTAAGGCAGAGGGTATGTATCTCGTATATGATACATATCACAAGACTGGTACTGACGTAATGAAAGCGATCATTGAGAAATTTAAAGGTGCAACTCTAGTGAACTTCATGGAAGCTCACGATGAGATGGTCTATAAGGATCAAATTCTGGAGTATTACAATGCCAATGATGCTGTTGATTTCAATAAGCTTGAGATCAAGGCTACTGTCGGAGGACAAGACATCGTTATTACCCTGCTCTGCTTCATGAGAAATATGGTCTGTCCAATCAGGGAAGAACATACCTGACAACCATGACTGAGTAGAAGGAACATGAGTTCTGGAATATCTGTGCACACAAAGGAGAAATACTATCTCGTAACATAAAGAAAAGACCGTTGATGGATTAATATCAGCGGATGGTTGATATGGTAGCTAAAGTAATTGAAAACTGCACTTTCTCTTTAGATAGTGTTACTATGAAGAGATATGTTATGATGATAGCTGTTCATTATGGGTTTGAGGTGAATTGGGCTGAAATTGTATGGTATATTTTGGCTGATTTTCATAAGAAGAAACATACTAATCATAGGATTACTCTGAGTCATATGTGCTTTAATTTGTGTTGTTGTATGACTAATGTGAAAGTCATTCACAATGCCAAGGCAATGGGCCATTATCAGGCTGTTAAGGGAAGTTCGAAGAGAAAAATGGATGAAGAAGAGGCTGATGAGCCTAAGGAACAGACTCCTACTAAGAAGAAAAAGCCGTCTGTTCAAACAGCTAAACCTGTTGTTCAAGCCAGAACAGACAAGAAAAAGCAAGCTGCTGCTGACGCTACTATAAAGAAGATCACTAATGATGTTTTGGAGATATCAGGATGTTCTCTATCAAGAACAGTGTCAGAAGAAAGATCTGCTGACAAAGTAGCAAAAAGGACTAGAAGTGATAGAATAGTGCCCAGCAAGCCAGTTCAATTAGCTTGTAATAGGTCTATTCTGTAAGAAACAATCTTTTGACTTTATAATAATACGCACGTTTATTTATATAAGGATAAACAATGGCCAACTTCATCTCTCGCGAATACATTTAAGCGATTGGATGAAACCCTTTGATTACATTTGACTATGGGACGATTCACTTCAGTACTGAGTGCAATCATGAAACAGTCTCAAAGGTCGTAATCTTAAAACTGTTCCAAGTCATAGATTCCGAACGAGACGGGGTGTCGTAGGAATCGCCAAGACTTGTACAAGTATGCATGATTCACATGGAGTGAATTTGTAGCGTTTCATGAGCAAGGCATTTGAGGCCAGTGCATACAAGTAGGTGGTTCAATGGAGGATTGAACGCATCGAACGACCCGAACAGAGAAACCCATTGTGGAAGCACATGTGGCATATCGGTGATGGGATGTTTCTCAAGGATTATAATAGTGTACGATTTAGTCCTTTGACTTGAGGTGCTAGGGCGAATTCGGTGCATGGAAGTGCGTACTTAGATCTAGGTATAGGCCACGTAGCTTGGTCATAACATGCCTAGGTTGGGTGCGTATGGACATGTACGCGAATGGTTAGTACCAATATGGAATCTATTGACTCACTGTAATGGGTGAGAGAATTTCCTATACGATTCTTAGATAATATATCCAAGGAATCTGCGGCCGCAGTCGGTGGCGGATTTGGAAAGGGGTTTCCAAATTTAGAAGGTCACACTGGAATATTATCCTGAATTAGAAAGTATAGTTATCGAGACAAATTTAGAGGTGCCGATCAATTCACACACCCTAAGTCTGGATCGGGAATATTAGTCGATAGAAGGACCGTATGTACATGGTAATTATATGAGACGAGGTTCACAAGTATCAATTCACCTGAAGTTGGGCTTCATGGGCTTGTGGCTAGACATCGACCATGAAGTGTAGGTACTCCTGAGTTAATAGAGGAATTGATTGTAGGAGTGGTCAATTAAAGGTTGTTTAATTGACCGGAGCAATTTATTGCTCATAAATTAAATCACGAGGAATTCGTGGGCCTGCTGCCAATTGATGGTGAACCCAGAGGGTCACACACAATACAATTGGACGGTGACTGTTGAAAAGGATACTAAAAGGAATTAATTGATTTAAAGGTAATTAAATCAATTAAATGAATGAGAGAATTTCACTTTTGATACCATAACTCAACCTACTTTAGGGATTTGATACCACAACTTTTTCTCCCGACACATTTGATACCATAACTCAAACAACTTGACACATTTGATACTTCCGTCAAATTGCAAACGGAATTGTCACGTGATTGTCACGTGGCCGTTAAAACTTTGCACATTTGATACCATAACTTATGTTGACTGATAATTTTACCCCATAACATTTCAGGTTACCAAAAAAGCCCCACATCTCTAAATTTAGTGACGATTTTAGTCCACATTGTTGCAAAATTTTCAAATTGACTCGAATAAGACCACGTGCTGACCAATTTAGAACTTTACACATTTGATACCATTACTTATGTTGACTGATAATTTTACCCCATAACATTTCAGGTTACCAAAAAAGCCCCACATCTCCAAATTTAGTGACGATTTTAGTCCACATTGTTGCCGAATTTCCAAATTGAGTCGAATAAGACCACGTGCTGACCAATTTAGAAAATTTTACTTATTTTATTTAAATAACTAATTTAATTTATAAACAATATTAATAAATTAAATAGTACATTAACATAACTATCACCAAAATTAAGAAAACATATTCTTTTTAAAAATAAAATTTATATAATAGAATTAATCTATTTAATATTTATTAAAATATTAAATATTAAATAATTATAATTTAATAAAAAAATCCCCACCCCACCCCACCCAACCCAACCCACCCCTCTCCCTACCCCCAGATTCCCAGGCCGCCGTCGGCCTGGGTCTTCTGTCCCAGGCCACCGCCAGCCTGGGACCGAAGATCCCTGGCCGACAGTGGCCTGGGATCGAAGAACCCAGGCCGGCGGTGGCCTGGGACAGAAGACCCAGGCCGTCGGCGGCCTGGGAATCGAGGGGTAGGGGGAAGGCTGGGGAGGTGGTGGGTGGGGTGGGGATTTTTTTTTTAAAATTAAAATTATTTATTATTTAATATTTTAATAAATATTAAATAGTTTTAAATTATATAATTTATTATTTTAATAAATATTAAATATATTAATTCTATTATATAAATTTAATATTTAAAAAGAATATATTTTCTTAATTTTGGTATGTTAATGTATTATTTAATTTATTAATATTGTTTATAAATTATATTAGTTATTTAAATAAAATAAGTAAAATTTTCTAAATTGGTCAGCATGTGGTCTTATTCGAGTCAATTTGGAAATTTGGCAACAATGTGGACTAAAATCGTCACTAAATTTGGAGATGTGGGGCTTTTTTGGTAACCTGAAATGTTATGGGGTAAAATTATCAGTCAACATAAGTAATGGTATCAAATGTGTAAAGTTCTAAATTGGTCAGCACGTGGTCTTATTCGAGTCAATTTGGAAATTTTTCAACAATGTGGACTAAAATCGTCACTAAATTTGGAGATGTGGGGCTTTTTTGGTAACCTGAAATGTTATGGGGTAAAATTATCAGTCAACATAAGTTATGGTATCAAATGTGCAAAGTATAACGGCCACGTGACAATCACGTGACAATTCTGTTTCCAATTTGACGGAAGTATCAAATGTGTCGAGTTGATTTGAGTTATGGTATCAAATGTGTCGGAAAAAAAAAATTGTGGTATCAAATCCCTAAAGTAGGTTGAGTTATGGTATCAAAAGTGAAATTCTCTCTTAAATGAATTAAAGATATTTAATTCAAGTGGGAGATTAATTAATTGGCTGACTTAATTAATTAAATACTTAATTGAGTTGCTAATTAATTATGTAAAAGAAATAATGATTTAATTGGACTGAGCATTTAATTAAGTAATTAATTAAATGAACTAGGTTTGCAAGACATGGGCTTTTAATTAAAAGCCCATAAGGAGTCTTGCAAAACCTAGGTTGAGGGAGTCTATAAAAAGGGGATCTACTTGAGCTCATAAGCTAACACCCTAAGAAGAAAAACCCTAGCTCTCCTCTCAACCTAGCCGCCGCCGCCCCTAGTGCTAGAAACCCTAGCCGCCGCCGCCACCAAGAGACGCCGCCACCTTGCTGCCGTGGGCTGCTCTTGTGCCACTGATCATCTCCTCTCGTTCCTCTGTGATAGATCTTGACTTGTCAAGAGAATCTACACAATCCTGCTTCGACAAACCTCCTGAATCCAGTTCTGAGCCTAAGATCTTGAGGCGTTGCCAGAATCCAATTGGTGTGGACTTACTTTGGAGGTGAGACGCTTGGATCACTTCTGTGAACCAGATCCAGATCCAGATCAAGTTGCAGAATCAGAATCGAAGGTTTCCACCACCTTGCCTGTGGTGAGGTATATCGCATAAACACCCTTGTTCAATTTCTATGTGTGTTTTTGTTCTTGCTTGCGTATAATTAATATGGAGAATTTATATGGGACCTTGGGTGCTTTGAAAAATTTTAAATTCCGCACTGTCGTTGTTCTGACAATCGAGGCAACCCAACCACTATCCCAACAGTGGTATCAGAGCCAACTCCATCATTATTATACGAAAAGCCTGAACATAATGTGTTTCCAACATATATGTTTAATTATGTATATGTAAACACGTGATAATTATGTTCTGTAAGTTGATTCTTACTTGTTATGACTGGATCTATGATTGGGTAAAACTGCTTTTTTGAATCTGTGCCGTTTTCATAGTTTTTGAAAACTTCAGGACTTTTAATGCTAAAAATCGCATATAGGGTTTTAGAGGGCTAAAAAAAATTCGAATTTTTGGAATCTGGAATTTTCAAAAATTACGGACTGTTTTTGCAAATCTGGTCGCACACTTTTTTGGGGTCGTTTTGTAATTTCCGAAAACTTTGGGACTGCTTTGCAATTACCGAAACTTGAGGGGTCAATTTGAAAAATCAAAAAAAAATTCAGAATTCAAAATATTATTTTTTGGAATCTGCCCAGGGGTGTTTTTGTAACTTTTTAAAAGTTTTGGGGTCAAAGTGCAATTTTCGAAAGTTGAGGGGCGAAAATGCAATTTTTCAAAAGTTGGAAAACAGAATCTGAATTTGAGCAGAAAATTTATTTTTGTTTACCCGAATATTCATTTTGTCATAATTAGTAGTGACTAAAAGGTAAGAATCATATGAAGTTAGTTTTAAAAGGTAGTTTTAAAATTAAGAAAGAAATAGGTAAAGGATGTTTGCTTGTTTCTTGCTCTATGTGAATTGTTTACGTGGTTTTCGATCGAGCCGAGCCCTGACCTTAGGTTGGATGTGATTGGTTTAAATTTATTGTTTGGTTTTTATTGGGCCTGCAAGCCTATTATGTTTTTGGGCCATTTTGAGCCTTTGTAATAGAATAGGGCTTTATTGCTTTCCTAGTTTAGGATGGAGGCCCGTTTACAAGCAAGGTGGGAACCCAAGAAGATATGAAGGCCATGTATGCGTGGTACATTGTGTAATAGCATAGGCCCATTTACAAACCCTTTAGATTGACCAATAGGGCCAACATCATTGGCTCGATGATGGCCCACATAGGAGGCTCCAGATCGAAAACATATTGTGGTAGCATGCATGCTAGGCTTGTATGGCTTTTATTTATTTTGTCGATTTATATTTAGCTTGTATGAGATGCGCGCTAGAATCTAGATTGTAATAAAAGATAAAGCATAATTGAATCGGTGAGATCTCGAGGAGAGTTAGTATAACTTTCAAAACCAGAAATTCCCCTCTCGAATTAAATATTAAGTCATATTGGATTAAAATAAAATGAAGTATTTATATAAATCCAAGCCTTCCATCAATAGGGACTAACGTATGTTGTCTACTTATCGATAGAGGTGATCCAGAGTCTGGCACCCGAGTCGAAGAAAGGGACAATACGTGAAATTCCTTGACTCTTGTTTTTAACTAAACACGACAAGGGTGAGGACAGGTCGGGATGTGAGGATCGACCGATAACTAGTTACGGAGAACTCACGACCGGGCCCGTTGCTCATCATGATTGATGGGTTAGACTTAACGATTAGTAACATTTATGATGTAGCAGTGCTAGATAAGTGCGAAAACTGAGGCAAAATAAGCTTGAAGGTTGTGGAGTAACACAATTGGTAAAATGTATACCTACCTGGAGAATTGGTTGTATGGCCACGAGTCGTGGGTGCAATTAATTGCTGCTGGGACGTCAAGACCTACTAGGAATTAAATTTCCCGAGCAGTCAAAGGGGTGATTGTTTCGATAAAATAGTGGGAGAACTTTTTCGAAAACAAGTCCAAAATTCGTTAATTATAAGTATTAGACATAAGATCAGTTAGCTTAATGTTGTCTTCTTTCCATTTGTAGATATTAAGTACAATGTCTAAAAATCCATTATTTGTTATCCTCGACGCAAACAAATTGAATGGCTCAAACTTCGTTGACTGGCTGAGAAATCTCAGAATCGTCCTCGACTCCGAGCGACGTAGCTATGTGCTCGACACACCCATGCCTGCTGCACCCGCAGCACGAGCTAGTGAGGAACAACGAACCGCCCATGCTAAAAGGGTTGATGATGATCTTCAGGTTCGATGTCTCATGCTAGCCTCGATGTTGAATGAACTGCAGAAACAGCATGCTGCTATGCCACTTGCTAGAGAGATACTTCTCCACCTCCAGCATATGTTTGGAGAGAGGTCTCGCACCGAAAGGTTCGCGACCACTAAGGAGTTGTTTCATCTCAAGATGGCTGAGGGAAGCAGTGTCAAGGATCACTGTCTGCGTTTCATCAACCTGGTTGAAAAGCTGGGGCGATTGGACGTGGATTTGCACGCTGATCTTAGCACTGACCTTCTTCTCCATACGATGCCCCGTTCTTTTGACCAATTCGTGTTGAACTTCAACATGGAGGATAGAACCCTCGCTCCTCACGAACTGACCAATTTGTTGGTAACGGCAGAATCGACTCTCAAGAAAGAGAAGCCGGTAATGATTGCACACCAATCGAAGGCTGCAAAGCCCAAGAAAGGTAGGAAGAAGAAGAAGGTATTTTCTTCGAAGGCAGTCACAAAGGTGGTTGAAAAGAAGCGCAAGAGCCCAGAAGACGAATGTTTCCACTGCAAGAAAGCAGGGCACTGGAAAAGGAACTGCCCAGACTACCTAAAGATGAAATTGGTAGCCAAAGGTATTTTCTTGGTTGAAGTTAATATTTCTATTAACTGTGCATCATGGGTGTTAGACACCGCAACAGGTTCTCATATCTGCAATGATTTGCAGGTGATGGGAGCAGTAAGATACCTGAAGCCCGGGGATAGAATCCCGCGTTTTGGAAATGGAGCTAGGATCGCCGCTGAGGCTATTGGGGACGTCGAATTGGTTTTAGGAAATTTTACTTTAATTTTAAGGGATTGTCTGTACGTACCAAACATTATTAAGAATATCATTTCTATACCTATGTTGGATATTGATGGTTTTAATTTTTCCATTGAAAATGGAGCTTTATGCATATTTAAAGGTGGTTTAATGTATGCTCGTGGTACTTTGATAGATGGTCTTTATTCCTTAGAACCTACAAATTCCGACGTCATGCACATTCAATCTAGAAAAAGAAAATATGATAATCAAACTCCACAACTTTGGCACGCTAGACTTGGACATATTTCCAAGAGTAGGATTCAAAAGCTTGTTTCCTCTAAGGCTCTTGAAATAAAGGACTTGGATGAACTCCCAACTTGCGAGTCTTGTCTCAAAGGAAAGATGACCAAATCACCCTTCACCGGGAATCCCGAGCGAACCAAGCAAACATTGGATTTAATCCATACTGACGTTTGTGGACCATTGAGTGTCAATGCGAGAGGAGGATTCTCTTACTTCGTAACATTCACCGACGATTTTAGTCGTTATGGATATGTGTATCTTATGAAACACAAATCCGAAACTTTTGAGAAATTCAAAGAGTTTCGAATGGAAGTTGAGAATCAACTTGGACATAGTATTAAAGCACTTCGTTCTGATAGAGGTGGTGAGTACTTAAGCCAAGAATTCCTTGATTATCTAAAAGAGAATGGAATTCTCGCCCAGCGAACTCCCCCTAGGACGCCCCAACTCAATGGAGTGTCCGAGCGGAGGAATCGAACATTGTTAGACATGGTTCGTTCCATGATGAGCTTCGCTGACCTTCCCTTTTTGTTTTGGGGCTTAGCCCTATTAACTGCATCGAAGATACTAAATATAGTACCTTCGAAGTCAGTGCCAACAACACCGCACCAAGTATGGTATGGTAAAGCACCCGTGTATTCGTATCTACGAGTATGGGGATCTCCTGCGTATGTAAAGAACAAAAAGGGAGATAAGCTAGATAGTAGATCTAGTTTGTGCAAATTGTATCCAAAGGAATCCATTGGATACCTGTTCTTCGATCCTAAAGAACGTAATACGTTCGTATCTAGGAACGCCCACTTCTTGGAAGATGATTTCCTCACCAACCGAAATGGGACAATCGTAGAACTTGTTGAAGTCCAGGAATCGGACCCATCCCCACAAACAGTGGGAGCTGAACCAGAATTTATTGAACCTACTAGTACACCTACTCTTCGAAGGTCTGATCGAATTCGTAAGGAGCCAGAGCGATTTGGTTTCATTCACGAAAACGAGAGAGGTGATAATGATCCAAGGACCTATCAAAGAAGCGATGTTAGACATAGACTCGGGTGCGTGGCTCGAAGCCATGCAATCCGAAATGGATTCAATGCATTCCAACAAGGTTTGGACCTTGGTCGATCCACCTGAGGGAACTATCCCTGTAGGATGCAAATGGATCTTCAAGCGCAAGATTGGAATGAATGGAGAGGTATTAACTCATAAAACTCGCTTAGTGGCGAAAGGGTATTCTCAAAGGCCTGGAATAGACTATGAGGAAGCCTTCTCTCCCGTGGCGATGTCGAAATCCATTCGGATACTGCTTGCCATAGCCGCGTGGCATGACTACGAAATATGGCAGATGGACGTAAAGACCGCCTTTATCAATGGAGAAATTGACAAGGAGATCTTTATGCAACAACCTGAAGGTTTTGCGTCCAAAGAAAGTGAGCACAAATTATGTAAACTTCAAAGGTCAATATATGGCCTCAAACAGGCGTCCCGAACCTGGAACATACGATTTGATGAGACAGTCAAAGCATTTGGCTTCATCAAAAACGTATATGAACCTTGTGTGTACAAAAAGAATAGTAGGAGCTCGGTACAATTCATTGTTTTGTACGTCGATGACATTTTGTTAATCGGAGACGATATCAAGATGTTAGCGCAGACTAAAGCGTGGTTATCCGCGCAGTTTTCCATGAAAGATATGGGAGACGCATCTTACGTATTGGGAATACGTATCTATAGGGATAGATCGAAGAAGATGATAGGACTCTCCCAATCTCAGTACATCAACACTATTTTGAAGAGATTCAAAATGGAATATTCCAAGAGAAGGTTGCTTCCAATGAGACATGGTATCTCGCTTTCTAAGTCTATGTGCCCTACAACTGACGAAGAAAAGACGAGAATGTCTCTCATACCTTATGCCTCTGCTATAGGGAGTATAATGTATGCGATGTTGTGTACTCGACCAGACATAGCACACGCTCTAAGTGTAACGAGCCGCTATCAGTCAAATCCGGGCGAAGAGCAGTGGACTGCCATAAAAGCAATCCTAAAGTACCTGCGAAGGACTAAGGATATGTTTTTGGTCTACGGTGGTAGTGGAGAACTGAAACTTGAAGGATTCACTGATGCAAGTTTCCAGTCCGATGTGGATGACTTCAAATCCAACTCTGGATATATATTCCGCATCAATGGAGGAGCGGTCAGTTGGAAAAGCTGTAAACAGTCTACCACTGCCGACTCAACCACAGAAGAAGAATATATCGCAGCATCAGATGCAGCAAAAGAAAGTGTATGGATGAAAAACTTCATCCAAGAATTGGATGTTGTTCCTAGCATTGCTGAACCTGTAGTCGTCTTCTGTGACAACAACGGGGCGATAGCTCAAGCAAAGGAGCCGAGATCACACCACCAATCCAAACACGTACAGAGGAAATACCACGTGATCAGGGAGATCATGGGTAGAGGTGACATGCACATGGAGTATGTCAAATCGGAAGACAACGTAGCTGACCCACTAACTAAGCCACTTTCACAAAAGGCGTTCGATAGTCATCTAGAGCAGATGGGTCTTAGAACCATAGGTGAATGGCTTTAGGGCAAGTGGGAGATTGATAGAATAGTGCCCAGCAAGCCAGTTCAATTAGCTTGTAATAGGTCTATTATGTAAGAAACAATCTTTTGACTTTATAATAATACGCACGTTTATTTATATGAGTATAAGGATAAACAATAGCCAACTTCATCTCTCGCGAATACATTTAAGCGATTGGATGAAACCCTTAGATTACATTTGACTATGGGATGATTCACTTCAGTACTGAGTGCAATCATGAAACAGTCTCAAAGGTCGTAATCTTAAAACTGTTCCAAGTCATAGATTCCAAACGAGACGGGATATCGTAGGAATCGCCAAGACTTGTACAAGTATGCATGATTCACATGGAGTGAATTTGTAGCGTTTCATGAGCAAGGCATTTGAGGCCAGTGCATACAAGTAGGTGGTTCAATGGAGGATTGAACGCATCGAACGACCCGAACAGAGAAACCCATTGTGGAAGCACATGTGGCATATCGGTGATGGGATGTTTCTCAAGGATTATAATAGTGTACGATTTAGTCCTTTGACTTGAGGTGCTAGGGCGAATTCGGTGCATGGAAGTGCGTACTTAGATCTAGGTATAGGCCACGTAGCTTGGTCATAACATGCCTAGGTTGGGTGCGTATGGACATGTACGCGAATGGTTAGTACCAATATGGAATCTATTGACTCACTGTAATGGGTGAGAGAATTTCCTATACGATTCTTAGATAATATATCCAAGGAATCTGCGGCCGCAGTCGGTGATGGATTTGGAAAGGGGATTCCAAATTTAGAAGGTCACAATGGAATATTATCCTGAATTAGAAAGTATAGTTATCGAGACAAATTTAGAGGTGCCGATCAATTCACACACCCTAAGTCTTGATCGGGAATATTAGTCGATAGAAGGACCGTATGTACATGGTAATTATATGAGACGAGGTTCACAAGTATCAATTCACCTGAAGTTGGGCTTCATGGGCTTGTGGCTAGACATCGACCATGAAGTGTAGGTACTCCTGAGTTAATAGAGGAATTGATTGTAGGAGTGGTCAATTAAAGGTTGTTTAATTGACCGGAGCAATTTATTGCTCATAAATTAAATCACGAGGAATTCGTGGGCCTGCTGCCAATTGATGGTGAACCCAGAGGGTCACACACAATACAATTGGACGGTGACTGTTGAAAAGGATACTAAAAGGAATTAATTGATTTAAAGGTAATTAAATCAATTAAATGAATTAAAGATATTTAATTCAAGTGGGAGATTAATTAATTGGCTGACTTAATTAATTAAATACTTAATTGAGTTGCTAATTAATTATGTAAAAGAAATAATGATTTAATTGGACTGGGCATTTAATTAAGTAATTAATTAAATGAACTAGGCTTGCAAGACATGGGCTTTTAATTAAAAGCCCATAAGGAGTCTTGCAAAACCTAGGTTGAGGGAGTCTATAAAAAGGGGATCTACTTGAGCTCATAAGCTAACACCCTAAGAAGAAAAACCCTAGCTCTCCTCTCAACCTAGCCGCCGCCGCCCCTAGTGCTAGAAACCCTAGCCGCCGCCACCAAGAGACGCCGCCACCTTGCTGCCGTGGGCTGCTCTTGTGCCGCTGATCATCTCCTCTCGTTCCTCTGTGATAGATCTTGACTTGTCAAGAGAATCTACACAATCCTGCTTCGACAAACCTCCTGAATCCAGTTCTGAGCCTAAGATCTTGAGGCGTTGCCAGAATCCAATTGGTGTGGACTTACTTTGGAGGTGAGACGCTTGGATCACTTCTATGAACCAGATCCAGATCCAGATCCAGTTGCAGAATCAGAATCGAAGGTTTCCACCATCTTTCCTGTGGTGAGGTATATCGCATAAACACCCTTGTTCAATTTCTATGTGTGTTTTTGTTCTTGCTTGCGTATAATTAATATGGAGAATTTATATGGGACCTTGCGTGCTTCGAAAAATTTTAAATTCCGCACTGTCGTTGTTCTGACAATCGAGGCAACCCAACCACTATCCCAACAAGAAGCCAGTTGAGAGACACTGTTGCTTCTAAGCCTGTAAGGTTGCTACAAAGAAGTCTGCTAAGAGGAAGGTTGTTTTTGAACCATCTCCTGCTAAACTTTCTGACTTAGTCAGAGAAAGTCCTCAATCAGCAAAGAAGCCTGCTGGAGCTGAAGAAGAGTCTGATGCTAAGGAGTCACCTGCTGATCAAGCTGGCCAACAGACTACTTCTACTGTACCAACAGCTGAGGTAGTTCAACCTCACGATGATCCTGAAGTGCAGATCATCAATCTTGTTGCAGCTGCACCACTTGCATCTGCTGCCCCTGAACCTGCTGCTAAAGAAGCATAGACAACTGATAAAAATAAGGGGAAAAAAATACAAATAAGGAGAAAGAAGGTGTCTGCTGCTGACAAGAAAAAGAGAGAAGAAGCAGAGCAAAGGAAAAGGGACGAACATGAATTTCAAAAAGCTGTTGAGCTTAGCAAGATTGCAGCTGAAAAAGATGATAAAAAGAGACGAATGACTGCTGCTGAACGACAACCTGCTGAAGATGCAGAATTGGCACTTGATCTTGAGCTAATCAAGACGGACTCACATGGTCCAAACACAACTGGTGGCATCAAAATTGGCGAATCACTGAACGCCAAGCAGATCCTGCTTCCTGGCTTGAGACCAGAGAAGAAAAAGTTTGAAGCGAAAAGAGCTTTTGAAATCATAAATACTGACACTTCTGTTTTCAACAGATTCGAAGCTGCCCTTGCTCACATTGACAAGAAGCTGCAGCATAAAACCCTGTTTATCCAAGAAAAGGAAAGATATACAAGATGGAGGGATTACATGATGAATAAATCTATTGAAGAGATCCAGAGCTGGAAGGAGTTTGCAGATGAGGAGAAATGGGTCCTCAGCTTGTTGCAGACTACCTCAGTCAACAAAGCCCTGGATGCTGGTTATGTAAGAGATGTTCTGCATTTCTATGCACGAGAGTTTGCTACTGAAGAAGCCAATATCATCTCTGATGCATTTCCAGCCAAGAGAAGAAAAGAAGATGATCCTATAAAGAGAGCTGTGCAAATTGCTGTTTACACTGCCTTGGAGAAATAGGCTGAACGTTCAAGATATGAACAAGGATCTCCAAGTGATCTGCCTACTCTACCTAGTGTACAGCAAATTACTTTTGGCTCATAAATGAAAAAGTACCAACAATTACCTGAAGTGAAGACACCTGCTGCCAGTAGTCTACCTGTTATAAAAAGAATCCACCAGACGACTGTTTTCACTGAAGATGGAACTATTGTTACTAAGATCTTTGAAGATGTCAAATAACAGGCTGCTAATGAAAAGTCCTTAGCTATTGAGTGGAAAGCTAAAGAGACGACTGAAGAAGAACCTGTTCTAAAAGACGCTCCTGTCCAACAGGAAGAAGATCAGACTGCTTCACCCTATATTCCAACAGCTGATTTGCACTCGTCGTTGATGGAATCCTTCCAGCTGATGCTTGAAAATTTACTTAACAAAATGGAAGAGAGAAATAGGATGCTGATGAAGCAAATGCATGAAGAAAATGCAAGAATGGTCAAGGATGCCATTGACAACTTCCCACTGCCACAAGATAATTCTCTTATGTTGACCAAAAGTGATGAGGGGTATTTCGGGACTCTACTTTGGGAAGTCCAGGCAAGATCAAAGAGTCTAGAATCCGACCTCGAGAATGTAAAACCGAACCCACGTCATGATCTTTTCAATCTGATCACCAAGGGTATGCTCATAGTCGGAGTTTCACTGCTGGGCCGATCACAGGCCCAGGCCCTTGGGCCAAAGAAATGTAACCCTACGGATGGAGTAGCTAGCTCACCAATTTCCACTATAAATACCATCTGCATTTATGATGCCAGACACGCTTTCCCAGGTGCACTCAGCTCGAAGCCACGGTTCGGATAGATTAGTTCGACCATTTATTATATGTATTTCGCCCTCTAGCTTGTACGGCAGCCTATAATGCTCAAGTAGGATCCTCAATACTTGTAATTTGTACCTCAACGTTCGGAATATACATATACATTGATCATTCTCTTATTTTGTGAAGTTTGTATTACCTATTGTTATTAATTCGATCATACCACGAATTTGCGTAAGATCAATTGGCGCCCACCATGGGGCCCTATTTGGTTGTTAGATCGAAAAATGCCTACTACGAGGAGGAATACGTATAACAGAGAAGAACCATCCCACGCTGCGGGGGTTCAGAATTCTGTCAACAACGAGCCCGATAATCTATCCAGGGCGGCTCAGCAACCAGAGGCTCCGCCAACCCTTCCCCAGGACAATGCTCTGATCCACACAACTGTTGCTGATTTGAGATCCATCATAGGCACTATGTGCCGAGAATTTCTGAATAGCGGAAGGGCTGACCAGTCTCCTGTGGACCAGCCACCTGTCTATGGGAGACCAGAGATCCCTTCTTCGAACATCCAGAAGGAAAATAGCGTGTTACGAGCCATATCAAATGCACCTGCACCAAACATGCCTCGAGCTGCTCCTGCAAAAACTAACGTCCGCTCGGGAAACCTAGCGCGATCAGTGCATTATGTGGAGGACTCAGTAGTAGGAGAAAGTCATCCTATAGAGATGGCAAGAAAGAAAAAATCGACCTACAAAAGAATTACAGAATCCGAGCTTGAAAGAATAGTGCAGGAACGGGTTGCAAAGAAAATGGATTGGGAAGAAGCAGTGTTAGAGGTCCGCCGTGCCGCCACAGCTATTAGGGGCACTGAATTGAACCAAAATAGAGAAATCATCCAAGGAAATATCAGAGATAGGGAGATCGGAAATAGCATCATGCGATGCTCGCCATTTTGTCAAGAGATACGAGAAGCCAGGAATACTGAGACAGTACCAACAAGGTTACCACGGTATAACGGGACTACCGACCCCGGAGAACATGTAAAATTATGGTATGACGGGGCAAGAAAGACTTCTGCTGCAAAATTATGGTCACAACCTTTGAAGATATTGCCCTTGATTGGTTCGGAAAATTACCGCCGAACTCTATATTCTCTTTTGATGAATTTTGTGACAAGTTTAAGCATCAATTTGCGAGCCAAAGAAAACCTAAGTTACCGGCAAATCACTTGGGAACGGTCAAGCAATGGGAAGGAGAGACCTTGAGGCAATGGTTGTCGAGATTCAGTATCGAGCTATTGAAAGTCGATACCCCTCAAATCGAATACTTATCTTCTCTAACGTTCGAATTAACTAGAAGCATCCAATTTGGAAACGCGTTATGCTGAAAGCAACCGAAGTCTTTTGAACGAATAATGGAGATTGCTGAGAAGTATATGATTCAGGAGGAGATGAATAGATTAAAGAATGCACATAGCCCAAAGCTCCCTTTTAACAAAAAGCAAGACCGAGCCCCCATACCAAAACCTAGTGATTATGGAGGGTCGAATAGATGATCTGTATGGCAGAGACTCAATGCATATAAGCCCCAAGTACCAGTGCAAAGGCTGAATGCCTGCGGTCCACCTTATGATCAAAACCGGCCCCCACGACCTGAAAAAATTCAGTTCACCGAGTTAAATATCCCAAAAGAGGAAATTCTAACTGTGTTGGAAGAAGGAAATTTAATTCCTGAAGCCCAAAGGATTACCCAGGCAAGACCAAGGGCAATAGGATATGACCAATACTGCAGATGCCATAGAGCTCGGGGGCACAGTACTGAGAATGTTATCAACTGAAAGTTGAGATCGAGAAATTAATTGCGCAAGGAAAACTTAAGGAGTTCGTCAAAGGTAACAATTACAAAGGCCGATATAGATCCAGGAGTCCACGAAGAATTAGTAATCAGCGAAAGGAGGTTCGGAATCAAGGAGAGGAACAATTGAACAGAGTAATAAACGTCATCGCGGGCGGACCAGCAGGAGGAGATAGCAAAAACGCTAGAAAAAGGACAATGAGGTCGATAAAGTCATCCGTTTCGACAAAAAGGGAAATATTTTTTTTGGAATTCCCGTCCATGGAAAATCAAGTCATAATTTTTAGCGATGCTGATCGACCTACCGATGTTACTTGGGACACAAATGAAGATGATCCGGATTTTTCCATGGTATTGACGCTAAAAATTGCTAATTACGAAGTCAAAAGAATATTGGTTGACAATGGAAGTTCGGCAAACATTATCTCCTCAGAAGCCCTTGCTCGGATGAATCTTCAGCATCCTCATCTCGATCGAGTAGCCACTCCTTTAGTTGGATTCGGAGGCTCAGAGATTGTTCCATTGGGAACCATTCTGTTAAGCACAACTCTCGGAAGAAAACCCAAAAGCGTAACAAGGATGATAAAATTTTTGGTGGTCGAAACACCTTTTGCCTACAACGCTATACTGGGAAGGCCTGCTCTAAATACCTTCAAAGCAGTAGTGTCAACTTATCATCAAAAAGTGATATTACCAACTGACGGTGGAGTAGGGGAGGTTCGAAACGATCAATACATGGCCTAGGAATGTTATAACTCGTCCTTAACCATAAAAAAGAAAGTGGAGCCCGAAACCCCAGCAAAAAGAAAGTTGGTCGATTTGGAATCAGGCCCGACTTCGAACTTATCAATTCCCGAAACTGAAAAATTACAAGGAAAGAAAGGAAAGAATGTAGACATGAGCATACAAGCACCTGATCATAAGAAGGTGATATTGGTTCTAGGATCTCCGGAGAAAGTTACCAGGATCGGAACGGAACTAAGTGAAGGAATGAAATCCATGCTCCTGGAATTCTTGCAAGATAATGTAGATGTATTCGCCTGGAGCTCGGATGATATTGTGGGAATCGATCCGCGTATAATAACCCACTCTTTAAACATCGATCCTAAGGCTAAGCCAGCAAGACAAAAGAAGCGTAACCACGGACGAGAGAATGATAAAATAATTAAGGCAGAAGTTGAAAGGTTACTGGCTGCTGGTCAAATCAAAGAGATCAAGTTCACCGAATGGTTATGTAATGTGGTCCTGGTCTCCAAAGGTGACAAGGCCGAGAATAAGTGGAGAATGTGTAACGATTTTACCGACTTAAACAAGTTGTGCCCGAGGGATCCTTACCCGCTACCCAGGATCGATATGTTGGTAGATTCCACTGCAGGTTTTGTGTTTTTTAGCATGATGGATGCTTTCCAGGGTTTTTACCAAATCTTCATGAACGTGAAGGATCAGGACAAAACCGCATTCATTACTCAGCAAGGAGTGTATTGCTTCATAGTTATGCAATTCGGTCTAAGAAACACGGGCGCAACCTATCAAAGATTGGTCAATATGATGTTCAAAGAATTGATAGGTGAGATCATGGAAGTTTATGTGGACGATATGCTCGTAAAGAGCATCACAGAAGAAGACCACATTAAGCATCTCGATAGATGCTTCGAAATATTGAGAAAATATGGAATGAAATTGAACCCAGCAAAATGCACTTTTGTGGTGCGATCGGGAAAGTTCCTTGGATACCTTGTCCACGAGAAATGGAGCTTGATCGGAAAAAAAAAACAGCTTCAAGGGACTTTTTCCTTTAGACGCCTTGGCTTCAGGAATAGGAGGATCGGCCTGCGACGGATTCTCAACAAAAATTTTCCGAAATGATTTTTCTCAACAAAATTCGATCCAGACTGAATCAGCTCCAAGGGACTTTTTCCTTTAGACAAAAAATGGCAAACTCTTGTCGGCGGATCGGGAGATAAATCTGTTCAATGAAATGATTTTTCCGATCAAGCTCTGAACATACGAAAGTTTTCTTGGGGGCTGAAGGTTGGTAACCGCTCGGATCTTCTCTGTATTTGCTTCGATCCCTTTCTCGTGGACAAGGTATCCAAGGAACTTCCATGATCTCACCTATCAATTCTTTGAACATCATATTGACCAACCTTTGATAGGTTGCGCCCGCGTTTCTTAGACCGAACGGCATAACTATGAAGCAATACACTCCTTGCTCAGTAATGAACGCGATTTTGTCTTGATCCTTCACGTTCATGAAGATTTGGTAAAAACCCTGGAAAGCATCCATCATGCTAAAAAACACAAACCTGCAATGGATTCTACCAACATATCGATCCTGGGTAGCGGGTAAGGATCCCTCGGACACAACTTGTTTAAGTCGGTAAAATCATTACACATTCTCCACTTATTCTCGGCCTTGTCACCTTTGGAGACCAGGACCACATTACATAGCCATTCGGTGAACTTGATCTCTTTGATTTGACCAGCAGCCAGTAACCTTTCAACTTCTGCCTTAATGATCATGAAGAGCCTTTCGAAGCTCAGCACTACGGGCTGCATAACCACGAGCATAAGCTTCTTTTTCGCGGAGGTCAGAGTCCTTCTTCTCCTGCTCATAAAGCCCTTTGAGCATTTGAAGCTCCTTGTTCAATTGCTGAAAGAGCTCTTCTCCCTGTACCTTATCAGCCTTCTCTTTCTCTAAAGCCAATTTTCCCTCAAGAACACGACTCAACTCACCGTTCCTCTTCTCCAGCTCGAGGCTGATAACAGCACACTGACTCAACTCCCGCTCAGCCAATACCTTCAATTCAAGAAAGTCTTCCCTAGCCTATACTTAAAAAAAGTTAGTTCTCTTAAAAAAAAAAAAAGGGAGTGTAGAAAGGGGAACCTGAGATAGAAAATTCGATCCAGACTGAAACAGCTCCAAGGGACTTTTTCCTTTAGACGCCTCGGCTTCAGGAATAGGAGGATCGGCCTGCGACGGATTCTCAACAAAATTTTTGAGCTCCACTTCTCGAGCAGAATCATCTTTCGACTCTCGAGGTGGGGACCCAGAAGTATAAGGGTCAGAAGAATTTTCAGTCTTTAAGGCCTCAGTTTCATTCTTCGGAGGTTCAGTTTCAAGCTTCGAAGGCTCGACAGATGCTCCAGAAACTAAAGAGCCATCCATAGTGGGGGCCCGTTTAGGTTTCTTACCCAAACCTCCCGTCGGGGAACCTTCATTCCCAGCAACAAGGTCCTGCAGGGTCTCGGTCGGGGTAATTATGTCAGAATAAGGCCTTTTATCGAAAGAAAGAGATAATGCCTTTTGCCTGGCTACTGCTCGATGTGAAGTGTCAAGACTTTTCGGTGAAGAGGCCTCGAGCTCCTCATCAAGTTCCTCATCCAAATTGATTGGTTAACTTTGGGATGTTTTGCTAAAGCCTGTTTTTCCTTTTTAGTCTCCCCGCCCTTGGAAGTTTTGGGCGAAGTGGCAGTTGTTTTCGGGGAAGCCTTGGAAAGCTTGTTCTCTTTGGTTGATTTTTGATCTTTAGATGGACCCTTGCTCTTGCTGCCACCCAGTAGCAATTTGGGATTGATGGGCTTACCCAATATCTGATCCATAGCAAGCAAAAAAGTAAATTTGAAAGCTCGAGAATAGATACTAAGCGTAAAGCTCCGATCTTAGTGATTAAAAAATGATAGATGAATGATTTGAAGCAGCCCAGATATTTATAGAAACGAAATCTTATTTCTACAATAATTGAACTGTGGCAATTATTAAGAGGCTCAAAAAGGGAACAGTAAAGATTCGATCGCAAACAACAAAATCCATTTAAAAATACTAGTTTCTAGAAAACGAGAAGGATATACAAGTTATAAAAAGAAATCGCTGGAAGAGGACCCTATTACAGAAATGCAACCCCTATTACATAACAATTATAAACATTCGACCCCTAGTTTTCGAACTACGAATTGATTCTCTTCGAAGAAGCGGATCCATCGCCTGAATCAATGCCAAAGGCCGTACTCAACTACAAGAGCGATCGTTTGGCTCACCATTTAACTCGCCTCCTTAGGAAGATTCAGGATTATCATCGGACAACTCAAGCTCATCAGGATTCGGCATCGGAAAACCAAACTCCTCGACAAAGGTGGCAAAATGGTGGTCCTGCCAATTCGTATTTGCCTTTGGCAAAGAAGAAGCTTTATAATCCTCCCCTTTTGCGTTCTTATAGGGGTCCATGTATTGAAGATATTCATACATTTTATTTGGAATCCTCTTGGCCGAAACTAGTTGTTGAACCCCTTTGTAGAAAATCGTTTGAAGAATCCCACCCATCCTTTTTCTGAATTAAGGGGTCCAACACAAGGGACATCAAGAATTCTCGAATAACTGGAATTATGGCTTCTTCCCGGCCTTGGACATATGCTCGCTCAGAATCGTGCTTAGCTTGCTCAAGTTCGATTTTCACCTTCTTGAGTTCTTCTTTGAGGGCACTTTTCTCCTTAACGGTGGATAACAAATCTTCTTCCACAGATATAGTATGTTTGTCATTGGCGACCTCCAACTCCTCCTTCACCTTAGACAGTTCTCGACGACTTGCCGATAATTTGCCTGTAACGTCACCTAACTGAGCTCGAAGAATTCTATTCTCGGACGAAGCCTGTGCAAGCGCATTGTGAGCTTCTTGCGACTCTTGTTCCAACAATGATAAACGATATGTCTGAAGCGCAAAGTAATCCCCGGCCTGCGAAGAAGAAATAAGTATCAGCATAATAGTCAAGGAATCATATGAGATTCTGACCTAAACAATTATTACCTCCTGGTATGATCGAGAAAAGTTGCTCAGAACTTCAAAATCACTTTTAACGGTATGATCAAGAAGATCCTGTTTGAAACGTTCTGCCATAAAAATCTGGGTGGCTTTGTCGAACTCGTTTTCACCATCTTGTCCAAGGTCGGATAAGATGGTACCTTCTTCTGGATAACCACCAGCTCTACACCCACGAAAATGATTGTTCATAAAATCAGCTACGTCCGGCTCCGATCTGCCTGGTCGACATGGAACCAAGTCTGAACTCTTGCCAAATGGCTTTTCTCTTCTCGAAGGCCCTGGACGTTCGGCGTATCGTATCCAGTCCATGCGTCTCTCATGTTCTTGTTTTCCCAAAATGCGGGTCCAGGAATTTTGACTATAACCCACGGAGGACGGGTTAGAAGTATCGATTGAGAACACACTGCGCAAAGGACCAGCTACTGCGGCATTTAACGAACTCGAGCTGCCAACCCCTCTCAAAGCTGGGTACACTTCAGGGATATCGGTCGGATGAATGATCAAATCAGCTGCTCCCATTCCTTGTTCTGTTTTCCTCTTATTCGATGGATGAAGAAACTGGCTATGCATGCCCCGGGGGCGAGCAGTCCCAATTGACGCAACAATGGACAATCTAAACTCATCAACAAGTTGACCTGTAAGGAAAAAGACGATATGCTCAGAATGTTGAGTGAGCATGTATAATCTAGAACATCGTTAAACGAAAAAAGATTAATAGCATACTTAAAGGAAGCAATGCACGGGACGAAGCGGCTGATTTGAACATCCGTCTGAAGGATTGAGTAGACCCACCATATGGTTGAACGGACAAAGGAAGGGAGAATTCGATCGATGGGGCCAGATAATTACACTTGCTTAGACCAGCCAATCTCAAAATCCTTTCTTGCACGAGGAGCATAGTCTGAAAAGGATCGGATCGCAGCTGGCTCAAAAACTCGTCAGAAAACTGAGGATTGACCCTTTCCTTGATCTTGCGATGACCGTACACCCAAGGCCCTTCACCATCCAATTGATATGGTCTAGTCTTTGAAATACCTGCTGTTCGAACATCGGGACCTTTAATGAAGAAGAATCTTCTTTTCCAACTTTTGGTCTTATCCATAGACACAGTCGAAAGGATAGGAGGGTTCGACCCCTGCGAAAAAGAGACGAACCCCGCGTTGGAACCCCTGGACATGCTCATCTGAAATATCTGCCAAAAATTCTGAAAAGAAGCCTCCTCTCCTTTGGCCTCTATGAGGACGCTGAACGCGACAATATAGGCTATAGAGTTCGGAAGGATTTGAGCGGGGGTAAGAGAAAGAAAGGATAGGATGCTTCTAAATAGAGGAATAAAGGGAATGCGAAATCCATGCGAAAATTGTTTCTCATAAAAGGCCTGGCACCCAGGCGGGGGAGCGGTTGCGCGATCACGATAAGAAGGAATGACGATCGAAAACCCCTCCGGAAGAAATTTTCCGAATTCTTTTTCCAAATAAGCACGGTCTTCCCAAACAAAGCTACAAGAAGTTTGTTCTACGCCGAGCTCAGCCCGATTGTGACCAACTGATCCAGAAGGAGCTTCAGATCTATATATCCTAACAAAAACATCGTCACCAATGTTGCGTTTCTCTACCTCATTCTCTTCGAGATCCTCAGTTTGATTCGCATCTTCGCGCTAAGGATGAAATTCCCCTCTTCAAAATCATCGATAAGCCTATAGTCAGGGTCAGATTCAGGATCCTCTTCGACTATGCCCTTGCCCCTCGAACTTCTCGAACTAGACATTATAAACAAATATAGTTGAATGAAAAAGATAACTTACGCGATCTTGACGCTCCGATCTCAAAGAAGAAATGGCTCTGGGAATAATTCTTACCAATATAACATATATATAAAAGGTAAAAAAGTTGAATTGCAAATCGGTCCCAAAGTGGTTACGACGGTTGAGCTCCCTCAAAGAGAATTCAAAACTATTTTCCAGATATTTACATCATAGACCCTATGCCTACTATAATTGTAAGTATCACGGTGAACGATGCGAAAAATACGTCACGACTGAAGATTCGTTTCTAGGACCGGACAAGAAACTTTTTAACGCCAAAATTTGCATCTAGGCAAGTTCATCGTATGGTTTTCAAGATATGCACTCTTTTTCCCTAATTCGATTTTTATCCCAATGGGTTTTTCCGAATAAGGTTTTTAACGAGGCATATCCGGAGAAACATCAGAATGATTTGCTCATCACGACGTTCGAAATAAACTTCTTCGATCTTAAGCTTCATTTGGCGCTCGAGAAGTGGGGGAGTATTGATGAGGGGTATTTCGGGACTCTACTTTGGGAAGTCCAGGCAAGATCGAAGAGTCTAGAATCCAACCTCGAGAATTTAAAATCGAACCCACGTCATGATCTTTTCAATCCGATCACCAAGGGTATGCTCATAGTGGGAGTTTCACTGTTGGGCCCATCACAGGCCCAGGTCCTCGGGCCAAAGAAATGTAACCCTACGGATGGAGTAGCGAGCTCACCAATTTCCACTATAAATACCATATGCATTTATGACGCCAGACACGCTTTCCCAGGTGCACTCAGCTCGAAGTCGCGGCTCGGATAGATTAGTTCGACCATTTATTATATGTATTTCGCCCTCTAGCTTGTATGGCATCCTATAATGCTCAAGTAGGATCCTCAATACTTATAATTTGTACCTCAACGTTCGGAATATACATATACATTGATCATTCTCTTATTTTGTGAAGTTTGTATTACCTATTGTTATTAATTCGATCATACCACGAATTTGCGTAAGATCAAAAAGCATTCTGGATATGAACAGAAGCATTGAAGATGTCAAAGCTGATGTTGGTCATCTTTATGCTGTGTTTAAGAGAAGTGAAGACACTATTGCTCATCTGACTGACACTTTCATCAAAGTTAGTAATGAAGATACTGCAAAGAATCTGTTATTGGTTGCGAAAGTTCAAACCACTGCCAATAAAGTCCATCAATAAATCTCTACTTTACAACTTAATGTTGACTGCGTCAATGATCAAACTAGAACCATCAATTCTACTTTGAATCATCTAAGTACAAGACATGACTTAATGGATCAAAACATTAGAAACTTATGCGATGCTGCCCAAATCCAAGCTGCTGAGCTCAACCCTGCTGATGATGACAAAAAGGGGGAAGTGAAAAGGGAAGAGACAACTGTTCAAAGTACTCAAGGAGACTCTGCTGCTGCTCAGGAGGAACCAAAAGAGCCAGAGAAACAAGTACTTGAAGAAAAAGCTGAAGAACATGGAGAAGCTGACAACAAGCAAACTGATGAACAAGCTGCTGAAGAAGAACCTTAGGAACCAGTCAAGTCTGACAAAGAATTGGCTGCAACGAAGGACACACCTGAAGAGCAACTTGATCCATATGTCAAGCACAAAGATATAGAACGCATCAAAAAGAAAATTGAGGATGCTGAAGCTGAAGCTGAAGCAGAAAGGGAAGCAAAGATGAAAGTTGCTAAGGCAAATCTGCTTACTGATGATGCAAATGATGAAGAGGAAGAAGATAATGAATCTGAGTACGAGTATGAGGAAGTTGAAGAAGAAGTTAGTGAAGAAGCTGATGAATAGTATAGAATGTTTTATCATTGTATCAGTTCACTTTACTTTTTCAGTTATCTCATCTGATAAAAGCTTGTAACTTGTAATCACTTTCAATCATTAATAAAAGTTCAAGTTTTTATTCCAACATACAATTTCTATCTCAGAAATTTTGAGGATTGAAAGTTTAGTATAGGTAACAGGTACTTAGCTGAAGTTTTATCATCATAAAAAATGGGGAACTTGTTGGATGAAGATGAAGATAGAGTGCATTGAAGACAAAGAATTTAAGGGAGGTTTTGATGATTTCCAAAACATCAAAATCAGCTAAGTATGGAACACTTAACTAAAACCCTTAGAAGAATTTTGACCAAATAAGATGACCAATCAGAAGGGTCAAAGATTCAAGGTCCAGAAGACTACTGATCTGCTGAAGAAAGAAATCAGACTGGTGAAGATCAGCCGCCTCAAATCAGATTTGTTCAAGATTGGGATCAACATTGTTCATCATCAGACTTGTGTTCTCATCAGCCAAGTGGAAAGGACCAGAAAGTCTTTCCAACTGTAATAAATGCACTTGGAGTAATAAATGCTGATGATCGAGGGTATTAATGGCAAATGATTGAAGAAATACCTCGTATCAGGTAGGTGCATTAAATGCTGCCTGATAGAAAGTACAGTCTGCAGTACTGTCACTGTGCAGAGAGCCGTTCGCGAAAATTAAGGACCAGTACCCGAGGAATTTGAATTTTGTCTCTCTTCAACGGACATTTTTCAAACCTGCGATAGTTCAAGAGAGGAAGAAGAAGACTAAAAACACATCTCTGAGAAGAAATTCCGAAGCAAAATTCTTTAAGTCTCAAGAATAGCGCACTCGTCTGCCAAAGTCATTTGTTGACTGAAGCCAGTTGAAGCAAAACGAAAACACTATCTGAGTGAATCTGTGTTAAAAGAGTGTTGTGAGGAGTGTTTATCCATCTTTGTGAGTGATAAAACTCTGTATAATAGGTCATCTTTGTGATTTTCTATTGCGCACTTGTGGTCATTTCATTTGTTGTTCGACGCAAGCATTGTATGCTTGTAACACCCCAATCCCACATTGATTGTGGATGAATTGTTTGAATGGTTAATAAAGACTTGACCTACTTCTACTTATCAACATGGGCTTAAGCATTTTGGGCTAGTGGACTAGAGCCCAACAATGTTGACAAGGCTAGAAGTGGATCAAGGTCTTTACAAATGGTATCAGAGCCGACTTCGTGGTGTTATCCATGAGGACGGTCTTGGGCTATTGATCTGGACTCGACGAGGACGTCGAGTATTTGAGTTGGGGAGATTGTAACACCCCAATCCCACATTGATTGTGGATGAATTGTTTGAATGGTTAATAAAGACTTGACCTACTTCTACTTATCAACATGGGCTTAAGCATTTTGGGCTAGTGGACTAGAGCCCAACAATGTTGACAAGGCTAGAAGTGGATCAAGGTCTTTACAATGCTGATTACTGTGTGTTTTCTAGTATAACCCAAGATCTATGTGACTTGGAAGAGTGGATTGAAGGATTTAAATCCATATAACCACCATAAAAATTTTGTGTGTTTTACTTTGAATTTTTCCTTGCATATTTTCAAGACTGCATAAAACACTTTAACAAAACTGTTGAAAGATTTTGTGAAAAGAGTTTGTTAAAACTGGGGATAAATCTTTCAAATTGATGTAAGCTTACTTGTGAAAAACACTGTTTTAAATCCGCTGCAAGTACTCTGCCTTTAAAAGTTGATTTTACTGAAATCAGCTAAGTAGTTCAAAGAGAAGTGGTTAACTGTGATGATTCAAAGATTTGTTCATTGATCAGCCTAGTCAGCTTACTGACCTTTAACATCTTAGTCTGATGACAGTCGAGTAAAACTTTTTAAGTATAAAAATTGAAAGAGGTCTATTCACCCCCCCTCTAGACCTCATCTGACAACTTGGGACCAACATAAAGTATAGTTATCGATACAAATTTAGAGGTGCCGATCAATTCGCACATCCTAAGTTTTGATCGGGAAAATTAGTCGATAGAAGAACCGTATGTACATGGCATTTATAAGAGGTGAGGTTCACAAATATCAATTCACCTGAAGTTGGGCTTCATGGGCTTATGGCTAGACATCGACCATGAAGTGTGGGTACTCCTAAGTTAATATAGGAATTGATTCTAGGAGTGGTAAATTAAAGGTGGTTTAATTGATCGGAGCAATTTATTGTTCATAAATTAAATCACGAGGAATTCGTGGGCCTGCTGCCAATTGATGGTGAACCTAGAGGGTCACACACAATACAGTTGGACGGTAACAGTTATAAAAGGATATAAAAGGAATTAATTGATTTAAAGGTAATTAAATCAATTACTGAATTAAAGTATTAATTCAAGTGGGAGACTAATTAATTAGTTGATCTAATTAATTAAATAATTAATTAAAGTGTTAATTAATTAATTAAGGGAAATATTAATTTATTATTAATATGGACTGGGTTTTAATTAAGGTGGTTAATTAAAAGAGGCTTGCAAGACATGGGCCTTTAATTAAAAGCCCATAAGAAGTCTTGCAAACCTAGGTCAAGAAGGAGACTTATGAATAGAGTTCTACATGAACTCAAAAGGCTAACACCCTAGCACAAACCCTGGCCGCCCCCTCTGACCTAGCCGCACCCTACCCTGCGCCGCCACCTGTAAGCTGCCGCCTCCCTTGGCCATGAGCTGCTTCTGTGCCGCCGTAGCTCCTCTCCTGCTCACCTTGTGCTGGATCTTGCTCTGCAAGTAGATCCATCCAATCTTTTAATAACAAACCTTCTAGATCTAGTTCGTAGTCTAAGACTAGAAGGTGTTGCCAAAATCAAACTGGTGTGGATCAACTCTGGAGGTGAGACACTTGGATCACTTACTGTGAATCAGAAACTACATTGGAGGTTGCCACCACCTTGCCTGTGGTGAGGTAAAAATCGAAAACCCCCTTTTTAAAGTACTGTTTGTGTTTTTGATTCAACCTTTTCGTATATATAATATGGAGACAGAATTATGGGACTGTGGGTGCCTTGAAAAATTTTTAAATTCCGCATTCTTTGTTGTTCTGACAATCGAGGAATCCCAACACAATTCGCAAGCCAGAGGAAACCTAGGTTGCCCGCCAATCATTTGGGCACGGTAAAGCAAATGGAGGATGAAACTTTGAGGCAACGCTTGGCACGTTTCAGCATCGAACTCCTTAAGGTCGATACCCCACAGATTGAATACCTATCCTCCTTGATGTTTGGATTAACAAAGAATACACAGTTCGGAAATGCCCTATGTAGGAAGCAGCCGAAATCCTTTGAAAGGATCATGGAGATAGCTGAAAAATACGTGATACAAGAAGAAATGAACAATTTAAAACATTCTCAAAACCCGAGACCTCCATTCGGAAAGAAATAGGACAGAGCCCCTGTACCGAAGCCGGGGGACTATGGTGGGTCAAATAGGTGATCGGTGTTGATCTTACGCTATTTCGTAGGGGACCAAAATAGGAAAGTAAATAAGCAATACACAAATATATGAAGGAGAAGATCAATAAAGTATATTTCGATCGCGGGTGTACATATTACAAATAATGAGGGTCCTATTTGAGAATTATAGGATGCCGTACAAGCTAGAGGCTATATACATACAAGAGTGATATTTAATCTAACTCTCCAAGGTTAGTCCAAACAGGAGCTTCGAGCTGGGAGCAGCTGGGAAAACGTGTTTGGCGTCATACATGCTTGTGTTATTTATAGTTGAGGCGGTGTGCTAGCTGAATCATTCGCAGGGGAGCACTTCTTGGACCAAAGGCCTGGGCCTGAGGTCGGCCCAACAGTAGTTTTCGATCCGGAGCCTTTGCCTGAGAGATCGGGCAGAGCATACTAGGACTTGGGATTGATATTAGGTCTTTGAGGTCGGGATTCATGCTCTTCGATATCGGATAATCTATTTTCGACCGAGCATGAGTTCCTGAATGTAGAGAATCCAAAGTACCCCTTATCAATACTCCCCCACTTCTCGAGCGTAAGTGAAGCTGAAGCTCGGAGAAGTAAATGCCGACTAAACAACGAGATGAACCATTTATGATGTGTTTCGGATATGCCTCGTTAAAAACTGATAGAAATAGTGTCCTGCAAGCCAGCTGTATGGCTAGCATTTATTGTAATAAATGAGGAACTATTCAATTTCGATTAATAAATGCACTTTATTAAATGGTCATCTTTATCTAATGTAATAATTATCTACGCATAAGGATAGAAGTCCTTAGATCACAAGGCTATGGGACAACCCGTGGACTGATCTCGAAGGCCGTGATCTAAAACATATTCAAGAGTCGTAGAATCCAATCGAGATAGGACATCGTTGGATTCGGTTAGACTCTCACTGTTGTGTATACTTCGATGAACTGGAGGACGCTGGGGTCCACGAGCGTGACTGAGATAGTCAATACACATAAGTGGGTGGCTTGCTGGGATGGCAAGCGCACTGAATACCCCAACTAGGAAATAACTCACCATGGAAGCGGTAGTCGCATATCGGGGTTGAAGTTATTTCAAATTTATAATAGTATACGAGGAACGATCCCTAACTACTTGAGGTGATAGGGTTTATCTGGTGCGAGAACATCTATGCTTTGATATGAGTTCCGACTAACTGGGGATCGCCAGAAAGTCTCTGTGGACTCATATTGGGTATAGAGGAACTCGTATGCAGATTCATATCATCAACAAAGGATCCATTGACCCGACTTGACAGGTTGGGAAATTCTCCTATGGATTTCTGTGAGAAATTAATTCTGGTAAATCCTTGGCCAAGGTCAAGACGAATTAAAAGGGAATCCGAATTTATTTCGAGATCAGAATGCATAAGGTCAAGACGAATTAAAAGGGAATCCGATGAAAGACGAATTTATTTCGAGATCAGAATGCATAAGGTCAAGTAGCTCATAAAGATTAAGTCAAGGAGAATTTATTTCGAGATCAGAATGCATAAGGTCAAGACGAATTAAAAGGGAATCCGATGAAAGACCATATCCTTAAGTCTCGACTGGGAGATTGATCGATGGAGAGATTATGTCGTATATGGAAATTGTAAATGATAAAAGGTTCACTGAATTAATTCACCAGTGATTGGGCTCCATGGGCTTGTGGCTGGATATCGACCGTGGAGTGTGGGAGAATTCCCAAATTGGCAGGGGTGCTAATTTTGGAATGATCAATCGACAAAGTGTTCGATTGATTTAGAGTAAGTCTTACTCAATAATTAAATAATATTTAATTATAACCCACAGCCAATTATGTGGTGAACCTACGGGGGCATACACAATACACATGAAGCGAAAGCGAGGAAATAAGAACGACCGAGTCGACTGGGTCGAGTGGGTGAATAATCGACTGGGTCGATTATGATGGGTGGGTCGACTGGGTCGACCCAATTGGAACAAAATGGAATCCAATTGGAATTGGATCAGGATCATAAATTGGAATTTAATTTGTGGATTAATTAATTAAGTTGGATTTAATTAATTAGAAATTATTTAAATTAAATAGACTTAGAGTCTGATTTAATTAAATGGGAGATTAAGTTAATTAATAAGGCTATTTAATTGGGAGATTAAATAAAGCCTGGTCAAAATTAATTAACTGGGCCATGTATTAATTAGAAGACTTGGTCTTCAAATTAAAGAGGGTCATGGCCCATGTAGGAGAGAAGTACCCTAGTCCTAATAGGACTAGGTTAGGGAGATAACTATAAGTAGTCTTCTTGTAGTTATTTTTCACACAACTCCATAAGCAAAAATTGAGCAGAGCAAAAATTCTCTCCCTCTCCCTTACCAGATCGGCCGAACCACTTTTGTGTTTGGAAGAATTTTTTCGTTTTTCAATTTTGTTCCTAAATCGTTCCTAATTCCTAGATCTTAATATATCTTGTGTTCTAGTCGATCAAGATATATTATTTTCGTGATATTGTGGTGTATCAACTCGTAGAGGCGCAACACGTGGGGCGCTACTCTAAAGGCTTGGATCGATTTTGCTGGAGCAGAAATCAGAGTTCGTTTTTGCTGACTGCCAACTTGGATTTGCAATGAGATAGGTATAACGTGTAAACTTATACTATCGTTTTATTTATATTCATATATATACAACTAGAGAATATCCTAGCAAGATTCCGTAAAAGGTCCTAAAAGTTTTTATATTCCGCTGTGCCTTGGGCTGTTTATCTTACCGAATCCCAACAGTGGTATCAGAGCCAACTCTAGGCTTTGTATATATATGAATTTGCAAATTCTGTGTTTATTAAATCATATGTTTGATTTATGTGGCTAGTTCTTTAACTTTGCATGTTTTAGGACGTTTGTAATTTAACTTGGAGTTAATGGATAATTTTAGTTTCGAAAATTTTATCATGTTAGTTTTTTATTTTGGATTGGGATATAATTGACTGGGTTTGTTTAATTAAATCATGAGTAATCAAAAACAAAAAAAAAAATTTATTAGATCCAACCGCGGTGGCACGCGGCGGTTCGCGGCAGCGCACTGCGGCTGGGCGGCCACCGCGTGCTGCTGCCCACGGCAGCGTGCAAACAACATGCTGGCCGCACGAGCAGTGCACGGCAGCAGCCTACGGGCTACCAGCCGTGTGCTGTCACGCGCAGCCGCGCACTGCCGCACGCTGTCACGCGCAGCAGCGGCTGCCGCGAACAGCCACGCGTGGACTTCGTGTCCGCGCGTGTGTTGTCCACGTGGCAGTCTTCGATTGGCCTCGATTGGTTGATTTTTGGTTGGACTCTAATTCTGCCTATTTTGGAAGTCCTGAAAAATCTTGGAGAATTTTGGAAGATTAGGAAACTTGGAGTTTTTGGATAAGGTAGTTATCTTGTTACACTACAAAAATCTGCTAAAATAGCGACGGAATTAGCGACGGATTTTGCTCAAAATTCCGTCGCTAATCACCTTAGCGACGGAATTAGCGACGGAATAAAATCCATCGCTAAACCTTCGTCGCTAAATTTTTAGCGACGGATTTAGCGACGGAAAATTTAGCGGCGGAATTAGAGACGGATTTTGGCCGTCGCTGATTATTTAGCGACGGAAAATAAAATCCGTCGCTAAAATTTCTCCTAGCGACGGAAATAATATCCGTCGCTAAACCTTACGAACAGCGACGGAAATTATTTCCGTCGCTGAACATTCCAACAGCGACGGAATTGTAATCCGTCGCTGGGATAACTGTAGCGACGGAAATATTCCGTCGCTGTTACTACTGTCAGCGACGGATTTTCATTCCGTCGCTGGTTGTATGTTTAGCGACGGATTTTTCAATCCGTCGCTGATTAATTTCGATTTTTTGAAAAAAATAATTATTTTTTATTTTTTATTTTTAATAATTATTTTTTTATTATTTTTTTCATTATTAAATTGTTTTAACTCAATTAATTCAACAATTCACTACCACAAACATTTCAAAAATTAAATACTACACAATTAATCCAAGAATTCAATAAAACCTAAATTAATCCAAGAATTCAATACCATAATCACAAGAAAAAATACATAAATTAATTAGTATTCAATAAAACCTAAAGATTCAGTTCAAAATTATCACATAACTAAAGTAAAATTGTTCCCAAACTACATTCACATCGAAAACTAAAGTAAAATTAGTCCTAAATAATGTAAACATTCATATCGAATTTTGATCATTTGGCTCCTGAGAAAGGGGTCGGGTAACTTCTTGTGGCTGAGATTGGGCATGATGTGAAGATGGAGCATGAGGCGAAGATTGGGCCTGTGCCGGAGTATGGGTCGATTGATGTGGAAGGGGTGCCATATTCCCCATATACCCAAACATTGGGGATGACATATAATATGAAGATTGAGGACCGGTAACTGTTGTCTGAAATGGGCCCGTTAGAGATGGATTAAATGGGGCAACGGGTTGTTGCTGAAACATGTTACCCCGTGCCATCATCATTTGCCATTGTTGCATCATTTGATCCATTGCTGCCATTTTCTCGTCACAGGCCTTCCGTTGCATATCTGAGGCTTCTTTTAATTTTTCTATTTCCTCCTCATAATTTTGACATCGTGATTTTAAACTGGAAATCTCGTTAGTTACCTCAATCGGGGGTTGTTGACTTTGTGAATGTCCTCTTGATGAACCACCTTTGACAAACTTGGCCTCAGCAGCCAAACCATAACACCTTCCCTTCTTTTTCGGTGGCCCAACGACGTCTATCCACGTCTACATATGAAACAATATAACAATTTATTAATATTTAACTATAAATAATAATTACGTAATCTAAGTAAAATAATAAACTATAAGTCATATTCATATTACCTCCAACTCAGTTTGTGGATCGACTACGCCAAGTTCTGTGGAATCTTGACTCTCAATGATATCCACAAAGTTTTCCTACAAGACAAGTTTATTAATTAATACATAACAAAATGACACAACATAATAAATAAAATACCAAGTATAAAGCAACTAACATGTACAAACTCAGAACGTTCGTCGACCCATTCACGTTGGCCATTGACTACTTTTGAATGAGTCATCATAAATACATCAGCTCGGGAAGGTTTAGCTCCAGTGTTTTTTTCCTGTGAAAAAAAATAATTATTATAAAACATACACATGAAAAATAAAAATATATTTATGTGAAGAACTTACGATATCATCCGAGTGACATAATTGTGACTTACTCCCACCAGCATAAAGTGGGAAGCCCATACCATCACAGTCTGATGCCCGATTTTGCTTATTTTTTTGACTACTAGCAATGAATTTAGGGTCAGTCTTCCATCTATGAACCATGATATCCCAATAACCTACCCCAATAAAGTTAGGTCTCTGAAAATTTTTTGCCCGTTGTTTATATAATCTATCAGATAGTTCCTTTCCGGCTTTCATTTTATAAATACGCCGGATAGCTAGTTCATTATCTTGGTTCCAACGATATTTGTCCTGCAAGTCATTTTAAGAAACTTCATAAAATAAAAACCTATTAGAGTGAAATCAATATACATATAAAATTAAAAAAAAAGTATACCTTGAATTTGTTAAACCACATCTCTTTCACATCTTCAGGGACTTCGGAATAACAAATCCATGCGCCCTCATATCTTTCACATATTTTATCCATTAAAAACTTGACGACTTGAGATGAGTTAGGGTAGAATCTATAATAGAACCAAAATGTAAAACATTAGATAGCAAAATAAATACTATAAATGTTGATTATTTATAAATTATTAAAGAAAATTAAAATTTCATACTCGTCGCCTCGAGGTTCTATGTAGATCCTCGTATCAAGTGAACTCGGACTGACTGAAGGTCCCTCTGATGTACTAGGAGTACAGGGAACACGACTAGATGCCCTATCATCTGCAGGAATAGAACTCTGAGCTCGAGGACTAAGTGAAGAACTAGGAAGCATATCTATAGAAGGAATGTATGGGTCCGTAGTAGGTGCTGCTCTCGATCGTCTACCACCTCCGCTACTAGACATCTGCAAGAAAATTAAGTTATATGCATTGAAAGATTAGTATAAGCATTGAAAATTCTAGAAATAATGTTAGTTAACTAGACATGATAAATTTGAAGATAAAATATTTAAGTATTTAATGATAATAAAATAGAACGTTTGTGTCACTAATTAAAGTTAAATATATATCTCATAATAACAAAAAAAGATAATACAAATAATATATTATTCTTCATCTTCATCTTCATCTTCTTCTTCTTCTTCTTCTTCATCTTCTTCTTCTTCTTCTTCATCTTCATCTTCTTCTTCTTCTTCTTCTTCTTCTTCTTCTTCTTCTTCTTCTTCTTCTTCTTCTTCTTCTTCTTCATCTTCTTCTTCTTCTTCTTCTTCTTCTTCTTCGACAACCTCATATGCACGTATCATTGCTAAATTTGTAATGTTGACTTCTTCAAAACCTCCATCAGCCAAATCTCCAACGGGTTCGGTGGTATCAACAACTAAATCTTGCATGGTAGTCCTCGGTTCTTGCAAAACTTCTTCCACATTACAAGTTTGATCCACTCTACTTCGTGGTCTTGTATTTATTATAATACGCCAATTAATCCTATCTTTTTTCTTTCCTGGGTATGGGAGAAAGTAGACTTGAGATGCATGTTGAGCAAGTACAAACGGCTCATATTTGGGATAATTTACTTTGACATTGATCTCAACAATTCCATATTGCGGGTGTTTCTTCATTCCTCGAGTAGACACTGAGTTATACCACTTACAGTCAAATAGTACAACTTTATTTGAGTCATCACCTGGATATTGTAGTTCAATTACTCGCTTAAGTATCCCATAGAACTCGGAAGAATCTTGACCCTTTACACACACACCCGCGTTATAAGTTTTACGATGCTCCGCCAATTCTTCTGTATGGAATACATATCCATTAACAAAAAATTTTTTCCATGTATTGACTCGTCTCAGGGGACCTTGCGCTAAATCCTTAAGACGTTGAATATGTATATTTTCCGAATGATGGTTTACCTATACCAATAATCAGTCATGCAATAGTAACGTAGTTGTACAAACGTAAAAATCAGTGAATTAATATGTGAACTTTCTTATACTCACATATTTTTGAAACCATTTTACGAAGTTTGCTTCAACACAAGATTCGACTTCGTCCTCAGTGAAGTTAGGCCGGTCCCGTCGAACCGATGTTTTAAACATCCTGAGCAATTTATATTTCAGTCCCATTTTTATTTAAACTAAATAAAAAAAACTTAGTAGTATAGAATTTGATCACATACTCTAGAAACGGTAACACCTCATCGCAATTCATCAGAACATGGAGTTTGGCAGCTTCAAACTCTTCATCTTCCAAATATGTCCGAGTACACTTACCACTATGACGCCCTGATTGATTAAAAATCGATAAAGTGTGTGGAGATTGATTGTGATGTGCCTCAACTTCATTTCGCCTACTCCTTGTACTCTTTGTTTGAATGTGAGATTCAAAATAGTAAGAAGCAAAATATGATGCTTCTTGGGCAAGGTATGCTTGACAGATTGAGCCCTCGACTCTTGATGTATTTTTTACCATTGCTTTTAAGTCATGCAAAAACCTAATTTAAAATTTATGTGTTAGATTCTACACAATCTTATGAATTATGGAATAATGAGAATCAAACAAATGGTTACCTTTCAAAAGGATACATCCATCTATATTGAACGGGCCCGCACATAAGTGCTTCATATGGTAAGTGCACTGGCAAATGCTCCATTGAATCAAAGAAAGCACAAGGGAATATTCTTTCTAGTTTGCAAAGAATGAGGGGGATATTTTTCTCCAGTTCATGCAACTTCTCTGTACGTAATTCAGTTGAGCACAAGTCCCTAAAGAACAAACTTAATTCTGTTAATGGATTCCAAACATTTTTTGGAAGCAAACTGAAACCGCTTGGCAACAATCGTTGCATAAACACGTGACAATCATGGCTCTTCAATCCATGCAATTTCAAGTTTAAGTTGTCGTCAACGCATCTCGACAAATTAGAAGCATATCCATCCGGCATTTTCAAATCCTCGAGCCATTGGCAGAACTCCCGTTTCTCACTGCTAGTGTTGGTCCCAAGTGGTCAGATGAGGTCTAGAGGGGGGGGTGAATAGACCTCTGAAAATTTTTGAACTTAAAAACTTTTCAGTCTTCTGTCAGCAGACTAAGCTGATGAAGAACAGTAAGCAGACTAGTCTGATCGTGAACGAATCTTGAACAGACGACTGACCACTCTTCTTACAATGACTTAGCTGTTTTTCAGCAAAACAGTTTTCCAAGAGTATACTTGCAGCGGATTGTTTAAAAGTGTTTTTCACAAGTAAACTAAGTTCTAAAAGATTTTATCCCCAGTTTAAAACTCCTTATAAAATCTTTTTGATTGATTCAAAGTGTTTAAAATGCAAACTTTAAAAATATGCAAGAAAGCTTTAAATGCAAGATAACACAAAGAATTTTTATAGTGGTTATATGGATAAAAATCCTTTAGTCCACTCTTCCAGATCACACAGATTCTGGGTTATACTATAATCACTTAGATTACAATATTTCTCCACTTACACCTAAACAACTAATGAGAAGGCTGTAAGCTCACAATAGGAATTCACAAAGAAAACCTATCCTCTAAAGTAGAATCACTCACACAGATGGATTCTCACTTCGCACAACACTCAGCTATCACAAAATCACTCAGATAATGTTTTTCTGATTTCTTCAACTGGGTTTCTGTCAACAGATGACTTCCACCAGACGAGTGAGCTGTTCGAGCTTTTGAGACTTAGAAAAATTCTGCTTCAAAATTTCGATCTCTGATTGTTGTTTTGTATTGCTCGATTTGAAATTCAGCTCTATTTATACATGGAGATGAAATTATGACCGTTGAAGGCAAGTCACAAATCAAATCCATCCTTCAGCTCTTTTTGAAACGGCTCCCTGCAGCATTCCGTACTGTGTACAGTACCTTTCTGTACATCGCATTTAATGCTGCATTTAATGCACTCTGCTGATCCGAGGATATCTTCAATCATTTGCCATTACTACCCTTCTCTTTCAGCATTTATTACACCAAGTGCATTTATTACCGTTGGACTAATCTCTTGACCTCTTCTACTCTGCTGATCAAAACGACTCTGCTGATAGATACTCTGCTGATCAAATACTGAACTCATCTGATTTGACTCGGCTGATGATCTACCCTTCTGTTCGCTGATTCAGCAAGAGATCATTAGTCTTCTGAGCTTTGAATTTTGAACTCTTCTGATGTCTTCTTTTACTTGTTCAAAATTCTTCTAAGGGAACTAAGCTTTCCATACTTAGCTGATTATGATGTTTTGGAAATCATCAAAACCTTCCCTTAATTACTTGTCTTCTTTCATCTTCATCTTCATCCAACAATTTCCCCCTTTTTGATGATGACAAAACTCCAGCTAAGTACCTGTACCTAAACTAAAGTTTTGATCCTCAAAAATTTCTGAGATAGAAATAATGTGTTGGAGTCAAACTTGCAATTTTATAGATAATGATTTGATTACATTTTACAAGTTCTGAAAGATGAAAAGTACAAAATACTTTAAAAGATTACAAGGATTTTTAATATAAAGAAAATCTAGCCAAGGCTAGTCTTCTGTCTTCTTTTCTTCCTTAGTTTCCTTGTCTTCTTTCTCAGATTCTTTTTCAGATAATTTAGAAGTCTCAGCTTCCAAATTTTCAATGAATCTTTTCTTCAGCAGCTCTAACTTCCTTTTCTTGACATCTGGATCAAGCTGTTCTTCAGCTGAATCTTTGGCAGCAGCTATTTCCTTATCGGATTTGGCTTTTGCTTCAGATTCTTCAAGTTCAGCTTGCTCTTCTTCTTCTGTGATCTTCTCATCTGTTGGTCTGCTTGATTCTTCAACATTTCTTTCAGTCTCACCAGCAGATTCTTCTAACACTTCAGTTCCTTCATCATCTTGATTTCCTTCTTCCCTCTGGAAATCAACTCTTTGATGTCCAAATATCCATTCTTCCCCCTTTTTGTCATCATCAGCAGGGACAGATGGATATTGTGGCATAACTGGTGTGATTAGAAGTGAATCACATAGAAGTTTGATGTTTTCTTCCATTGCATTAATCTGAGCTTGCTGTCTGAGTTGATTGGCTTTGAATGCTCTCATCTCCTTGAGCAGATCTTCTCCTTGATCACCTAATTGGATTTGAGTTCCCAGAATCCAATTTGATGAAGCCTTGAAGTCCTTCATCATGTTGCCCATGACTTCATCTTCTGCTTGGAGTGCCAATTCAACAGTCTGTTCAATATTTTTCCAACCTTCAGTAGTGCTTTGTGTCCTTCTCCTGAGTATATCCATATCCTGACATATAGATTGTACATTCTGGGCAGTATCTTTCATTAAATCAGTAGGAACAGCAGCAGCAACCTTCTGAATAGGTTGATGAACAGCAGCTAACACTTCTGCTTTTAACTCTTCTTTCATCTCCTTCATGGATTTGGTAAACATTTGATGAATGGAGTCCAACAGATTTGTTTGTACATTCTGAGAAGTTGAAGGCATATCTGTTGTAGCAGCAGGTGTTTCTTTGATAAGTTGCTCTGTTGGTTGAATTGTCAGTGCAAGAGACTGATCTGCTGAACTTTCAGCAAGGCTTGGAGTGCTTTCCTTCTCCTTAGCCTGATCATTTCCTGCAGCAGCAACTTCCTTTTCCTTAATCTGATCTGCTGAAATTGCATCTTCTTTCTTTGAGTCAGCAGCAGCCTCAGATTTATCACCCTTTGCTTGGTTCTGATCAGATGGGTCTGATGTACCCTCTAATTGCCTTGGTTGATCAGAAGACTTGTCTTTCTCTTCATCAGCAGGTGATATTATCTTCTTGACAGTTTCAACTGTCTTCATCAGTCCTTCATTGTCCACTGCTGACCTGTTACAAATCCAAGTAAAGTTGTCAAGAGGAATGAAAGTAGTTGATGATTCCTCTGGCAGCTCTTCATAGGGTTTGATGTTTGGTCCATAGACAATGTGTTTGATGTTAGGAAGTGGAACCAGTGAGCTTGGTTGTCCCCTTAACTTCCTTGACTTCTTTGCCCAAAGCTCCATGGATTGAGCAATAGCCAGTTTGATAGATCTTTCCTTGAGGTCTACAGACTCATCATAATCTTCAGAGATGGATGCAAAGATCTTCTTGGCTTCTTCTTTGACTATGTGACATATTCTCATTCTTAGTCTATCCAGAAAGAATTCTGAATCAAGTGCTTGAATGAGAGAATCTGTCTCAAGCCATTTCAATAACCATGTTTCTTCAGTAGCAAAGCCTTTCCATTTGGTCATTTCAGCTGGACTCTTTGTCAGCCTGAATTCCCTCCACCTGTTATATCTTATCTTTTCAGTATTAAACTGAGTTAGGTGGTTGATTCTTTCATTCTCAGCATCAAGCCTCTTCAGGAATTCTTCAAAGATCTCAGGATCTTCCCTGACAATCTCTAAAGATAATCTTATTTCTTCTCTCCTCTTTGGCTTTATCTTGGGTGCAGGCATAGCTGGTATTGGTTTATTTGGATCTCTTTGCTCACCAATGACTATCCCACCAGTACGCTGAGGACCATGAGCATCCTTGATGCTTGCTTCAATGACAGCAGCCAACTCTGCTGCCTCAAAAGCATCTCTTTGCTCTTGAGTCATTTTGCTGGCCTCTTCTTCCAGCCTTTTTAACTCTAGGCTTTTCAGCCTATCTTCTTCTGCTTTCTCAGCAGCAATCCTTTGCTTTTCAGCAGCGTCCAGTCTCATCTTCTCTGCAGCAGTCACATAAGTTGAGGTTTTGCCTATCCTCTTTCTTCTAGATTCAGGGCTCTCAACTGCTTGGATAGGTGTTGCAGCAACTGGAGTAGGATGCAGCAACAGAATTTCTCCCTCTAGTGGTGTACTAGTCTGCTGTTCCTTTTCTACATCAGCAGATAGTGCAGCAGTTGAGGCTTCTGTTGTCACTTCAACTGTAGGAACACTTTCAGGCTCAGCAGTAGCAGCCTTAGCAGCTTCAACAACTGGTTCTTCAACATTTAATGGCCTTTCTGCTTCAGTTGTTGTTTTTCTTACAGTTTCAACAGGCTCTTCAGGGAAAGTGACCTTTCTCTTGGCCTTTGACTTAGGAATTTTCTTGACAGCAGGGGGGTTGGCAGTAGGAGGTCCCCTTGCCTCACTCCTAGTCCTTAGTCTCTTCAACCTTTGAAGAGGAATTTCCTCTTCAGACTCAGTTCTTTCAGGGGATGACCCTGTCTCCATATTTTCAATTTCAACAGTGAAGTCATCTATCACCTTCTTAGAGACTTCAACTTCGGGCTGTGCTGATTCAGACACAACAGCAGACTGTGCTGTTGGCTCAGCAGACTGACTAGTCTGACCTTCCTTCTTGCTCTTCTTAGAAGGGGTCTTCTTAGACTGTTTGGAGGCTTTTCTCTTTGGTTTTTCCACCAGTTGCCTCACTGGTTCGTAGAGTTTGAACTCTTTGCTTCCATGGGTTTGCTTTCCTCCACCCATAGGGCATTGTAGAGATGCAAACAGATTGCTTAATAGGATGGCATGAGAATGCATTTTGTCACTTAACAGCTCATAAACATGAGCAGCCCAGTTCACTTTCAGCCCATAGTAAATGCATATCATGGTGTAGAGCCTTCTTCTGGGTAAACCATCCAGAGAACCCGTAGCACAATCCAGAACCTTTGCTATGATATCAGCAAATCTTTGGTATTCATCCTTCAACTGGGTCTTCATCAAAGTCCCAGTCATCTTCTCTCCCTTCTTAGCACAAATTCCCCAAAATTCCTCTTCTTTTTCTGACCCTAACGAGGTCACATCTCCTCCCTTGTCTGTCAACTTATAAACTTCATTAAGAACAGCAGCAGATACAGCGATTTTCTTACCACCAATGACAGCAGTCATAACAGTGTCATCATCGTTGAATTTTCTGGTCATGTAGAAATGGTAGACATCCTCTAAGTAGACTCTTTCTTCGTGAGCCTCCAAAACAGGGACCAATGATGCTTCTTTGATCTTTACCAGTATGGAACGCATCAAATCCGTGCCAGAGAAATGAAATTTGCTGTAGTTGAAGTATCTTCCCTCAACAATCTTGTCCATTTTCAGAGATTAGAGAGTAGATTCTGCAAAAGAACAGTGAACTTTCGAAGCAGTAGGGTTTGAGAGTTTTTGAGTGCGTAAGATGACTATTCTGTTCAGATCGGATTTTATAGGTTTCCTTTTGATTTGGTTTTCGTGATTTATCTAAACCGTTGATCTAATCTGACAGTTTTTAATCGTGCGGATGAGAGTCGCGGATTTCAATTTTATTATTTTAATGTCAGATGGGCGGGAAACTCTATCGACACTAATCTGTTTACTTATAAAAGCGCGTTTTAAAGTGCGATTTATGACCATGCTTATATAATAAATCAGATGAGTAGAGTTTAACTTATCTGACAGACGAGTGATCTGTTATCTGATATTACTAGAGAATGCCAATAGCTAGTAATCTTCCTCTGCTGTTTGTCAATCCAGCAAGATAAAATAATCTTCAATCTTCAAGAATTAAGAACACGTCTTCTTGATACTCTTAACTTCAACTAACTGACATTAACAGATTTCATCTTTAGAACAGAAGTACCGCTAGTCTTACACGTTCCCCCTGTCTTTAAGAATTCATAAGTTAACTAGTCTGTTGAGAGTTAATTCTTGAATGAAATAATCTGATGACTAAGCTGTTGAACTCCAGTCTTCTGATGAGTTCCCCCTCAGCTTATGCATCCAGGTTAAGTAATCCTAACTCAGCTCTTAGAGTTGAGAACCTTGCTTCACTTAGAGGTTTGGTGAAGATATCAGCAATCTGATTATCAGTATGAACATACTCAATCAAAACATTGCCTTTTTCCACATGATCTCTAATGAAATGATGCTTGATCTCAATATGCTTAGTCCTTGAATGACTTGTAGTGTTCTGAGTAAGTGAGATTGCACTTGTATTGTCACAGTAGATTGGAATTCCACTGATCTTGATGTTGTAGTCTTCTAGTTGATGCTTCAACCAAAGTATCTGTGCACAACAAGCTCCAGCAGCTATATATTCAGCTTCAGCAGTAGATATAGAAACTGAGGTTTGTTTCTTACTCATCCATGAGATCAGACGACTGCCCAAGAACTGACAGGCACCTGTTGTGCTCTTTCTGTCAATCTTGCAGCCAGCAAGGTCTGAATCTGAATAGCCAACTAGTTCAAATCCAGATTCTCTAGGATACCACAATCTCAATTCTTGAGTGCCTTTAACATACTTCAATATCCTCTTGGCAGCTAAGAGATGAGATTCTTTGGGGTTTGATTGAAATCTTGCACAGACTCCAACTGAGTACATTATATCAGGTCTGCTTGCTGTTAGATACAACAATGAACCAATAATGCCTCTATATTTGGTTATGTCCACTGATTTGCCATCTTCATCTTTATCCAAACGAAGACTTGTAGACATAGGAATGGTAGCTGTTGAGCTAGTTTCCATACCAAATTTCTTGAACAGATCTCTTGTGTATTTTGCTTGGCTGATGAATATTCCATCAGGCAACTGTCTAACTTGCAATCCAAGAAAATAGTTAAGTTCACCCATCATGCTCATTTCAAACTTATTCTGCATCAGCTTGGAGAACTTATCACACATCTGTTGATTAGTTGAACCAAAAATAATATCGTCCACATATATTTGCACAAGTAATATATGATTTTCCCATTCAATTGTGAACAAGGTTTTATCTACCTTACCTTTTCGAAATCCTTTAATTAAAAGAAAATCAGATAGGGTATCATACCATGCTCTTGGAGCCTATTTCAGTCCATAAAGGGCTTTCTTCAGACGATATACTTTATCCTCTTCTTGATAGACTTCAAATCCAGGAGGTTGTTCAACATACACTTCTTCTTGCAATTCTCCATTGAGAAAAGCAGACTTCACATCCATCTGATAGACAGTGAAGTTCTTGTAAGCAGCATAGGCAAGAAACAGTCTGATTGCTTCAAGTCTTGCTACTGGTGCAAAAGTTTCATCAAAGTCAATTCCTTCTTCTTGACAATAACCCTTGGCCACTAGTCTTGCTTTGTTTCTGGTGACAACACCATCTTCATTCATTTTATTTCTGAATACCCACTTAGTGCCAATTACTCTTTGATGACTTGGTCTAGGAACTAAGTACCAGACTTCATTCCTTTCAAATTGATTCAACTCTTCTTGCATAGCTTCTATCCAGAAGGAGTCATTTAGAGCTTCTTCAATTTGTTTAGGCTCTATTTGAGATAGGAATGTGACAAACATAGCATCTTGTGCAGCTGCTCTTCTTGTTTTCACTCTATCTAAAGGATCACCAATGACTAACTCAGGGGGGTGATTCTTGAGCCATCTGAGATCAGGTTGCAAATCAGGATGTTGTCCTCTGTCTTGATCGTGCAACACTACTGTTGGAGTTCCAGTAGTAGTCTGTTGAACATTTGCCGTCTGTTGAACAGTCTCTGGTCTGTCAGCTGTTTGCAACTCGTCTGTTAGACAATCAGCACTGTGATTATGAACAGCACTTGAGTTAGCAGCTGAACTTAGATTAGGTAGTATGATGGGAACATATTCTTCATTTCTTCCAACGTCTAACTTCTGTAAATCAGCAGACAGATCTTGATTTACACTTTGATTCTTTTCAGAAGATTGACTTGGCTCATCAAATACTACATGGATAGATTCTTCTATTAGTAATGTTCTTTTGTTAAAAACTCTATAAGCCTTACTAACAGATGAGTATCCTACAAAGACAGCTTCATCAGCCTTTTCTGCAAATGCAGTAAGGTGATTTTTCCCATTATTCAATACAAAACATTTACAACCAAAAATCTTAAAGTAATGAATGTTTGGCTTTCTGTTGTTCCAAACTTCATATGGAGTCTTGTTCTGATTTTTGTTGATCATACATCTGTTCTGGGTAAAGCATGCTGTGTTTGTTGCTTCTGCCCAAAATCTTTGAGGCAGTTTAACTTCAGCTATCATGGTTCTGACAGCTTCTTTTAGTGTTCTGTTTCTCCTTTCAGCAACACCATTCTGTTGAGGGGTTCTTGCAGCAGAATACTCATGATGTATTCCTTTGATATTACAATACTCTTCAACAGTAGAGTTTGTAAACTCTGTCCCTCTATCTGATCTGATCTTCAATATTTTGATACTCTTTTCATTCTGGATCAGTTCCATCAGATTTGTAAGATGTTCATTGGTTTCACTTTTCTTTTTCATGAAAATCACCCAAGTATATCTTGAATAATCATCCACAACAGCTAGGCAGTATTTCTTTCCACCATTGCTGACTGGATCAATGGGTCCAAATAAGTCCATATGCAACAGCTCCAATATTCTCCCAGAAGATTGGTGCTTCTTTTCTTTGAATGATGACTTGATTTGTTTACCCTTCTGACAGGCGTCACAGAGCTTGTCTTTGCTCATGACTGCTTTTGGAATCCCTTCCACCAAATCATTCTTGATTAATCTGTTTATGGTCTTGAAGTTTAAATGATTCATCCTCTTGTGCCATAGCCAACTGACTTCACTTGGTGCAGATGCCACCAAACAAATACTTGAATTCTTGTCAACAGAATTCCAGTCAACTATGTAGACATTTCCTTGTCGTCTTCCAGATAAAATTACCTTCTTTGTACCAATCTGTTCAACGTAGCACTTATCTGTTGAGAAGATGACTGAATATCCTTTGTCACAAAATTGACTTATGCTTAGCAGATTATACTTCAGGCCTTTAACATATGAGACGTCAGATATCTCTATGTTTCCCTTGATTAATCTTCCTTTAGCTTTAATCTAGCCTTCTTTGCTGTCTCCAAATGTAACACTTGGACCATCCACAACAACTGCATCAGTCAGCTCATGTATGTTTCCACACATGTGCCTTGAACATCCACTGTCCAAGTACCAAATCTTCTCTACTTTACTCCTACTCCTAATCCTAACCTACAAAACAAAAATAGAATTGTTTTAGGTACCCTTATTGAGAGGGTCCTGAAGGATTAGTTCCACCTTTGACAACCCAAGATGTTGAAGTCTTAGGCTTCTTAGGCTTCTGAGTTTTAGGAGCATGAACAGTTTCATTTTTATCATAGTTATCAGATAAGTCATGTTGATGATCAGTATGATATGAATAATGTTCATAAGCAGGGTAAGGTGCATGATAAGCAGGGTATGCATGCATTGGATGAGCAGGGTAAGGTGCATAGTAACTAGGAAATTGAGGTGCATGATACATAGGATGATATGCAGCAGGTTGCACATAATATGACTCATTTCCATACCAAGCATTTTGATTTTTCTTGTTCTTATGCTTCTTTGGTTTACTAGATGCTTGCTCATTTGATTTTGACTTAGTTTTACCACTAGTCTGATTGACTTTAGCTTTATCAGCAGACTTCTTAGGACTCTGCTGTTTGGTCTTACTAGTCTGATTTCCTACACTAGGCTCTTTGCTCTTTTTAGCCTTAGGAGATTTCTTCTCCTTTACCACTTTCTCAGATGAGGTAGGTTTAGAAGTTTGAACATACAGAATGACCTTACTATTGTCAGCTGATATGAATTTTTCAGTATGATTCAATTCTAGCTTATCCTTTACTAAAGGTGTCTCCTGTTTCTTAGATGTATGCATGGATGCAACAGTAGACTTATCATGAGACTCTATAATTTTCTCAAGTTCCATGATTTTTCCCTTATAAACCTCACACTCAGCTTTCAGAGATTCATGTTCTTGCTCAAGCTGTTTATATTCAGCTGATTCCCTTGGCTTTTCAGCTAAGAGTTTCAGTGAACTATTTTGCTCTTTTAGCAGGATCATCTCTTCCTTAAGCTTTTTATATGCTTCAGCAATACCAGTATTGTTAAGCATCATTTGTTCAAATGAATTAAATAATTCATCATTAAGAGGAGTTACCTCATCCTCAGAGTCATCAGAGTCCTTTGCCATAAGACATAGGAGAGCAGGTTTTTCTTCATCAGAAGATTCTTCATCAGACGAGTCTGAGTCTGAATCAGATGAGTAGACAGCAGCTGGCTTTTTTGCTTCTGCCATCATTGCTTTGCCTCTCTGATGCTTTCTTTCTTTTCTCATTTTCTTCTCTTCTTCAGTGTATTTCTCTGCTTTGGATATGGGCAGTCTCTTATGAAGTGTCCCAATTTCCTGCAGTTGTAACACATCAGTTTTGATTTATAGTCATCCTTATCCTGAGAAGAAAAGTTAGGTTTAGAAGTAGAAGCAGCATGATTGTATTTATTTTTCATCTTTCTCTTATAGAACTTCTTGAAGTTGTTCATCAATAATGCTACATCTCCAGCAGTGTACTCCTTTTTGTTGAGTAGAGTGGCTTCATCAGATGAGTCCACTTCTTTGCTTTTCTGTGCTGGTCTTCTGGTGTTTTCAGCAGCAACAAGTGCAGCTGTGGGTCCTGAAGTTGAGGTTTCTTCAATTCCCATCCTTGGCAGTTTATACTCATAAGCCTTGAGTACGGAGAACAGCTCTGTTAGAGAAATCTTGCCCAGATCTCTTGATTCTTCCATTGCTGTCACCTTCATGTTGAACTTGGAAGGTAGAGCCTTCAGTACTCTGACAGTGATCTCTTTGTCAGTGAAAGTCTTTCCCAGCTTCAAAACTTCATTTAGAGTTCTGGTGAATCTGGTATCCATCTGATCAATGGTTTCTCCAGACTTCATCTTGAAGTTGTCCAGCTTTTCCAATGCAACACTGAGCTGATGCTCTTTAATAGCATCATTGCCTTCGCTCATGTCTCTGACCTTGTCCCACATCTCCTTTGCAGTTTTGCAATGTTTGACCTTGTCAAACCGATCATTATCCAGGGCTTTGGTCATGATGAATCTCCCAACTTTATCTAGATTGTAAAGCTTTATCTCTTCTGGAGTCATCTCATGAAGGTCTTTCTCCACAACCGTATCTACTTCATTTATCTTTATGGTCTTTGTGAATCTGAATGGACCTTTAATGATACATGTGTACATGTTGTCATTATAGGCAGCAAGGAAAATCTCCATTCTGATTTTCCAGTCCTCAAAGGACATACCAGCAATGTGGGGAACATGGCTGATACAATCCATTTTTCAAAAATTTTTATTTTTCAAAAAGATGCTCTTTTGAAAATTTTGAAAACCTTTGAAAAACACTTGGATCAAGCTCGTTGATCAGGCAGCTGATTCTAATGAACCACCTGCTCTGATACCACTTGTTGGTCCCAAGTGGTCAGATGAGGTCTAGAGGGGGGGGTGAATAGACCTCTGAAAATTTTTGAACTTAAAAACTTTTCAGTCTTCTGTCAGCAGACTAAGCTGATGAAGAACAGTAAGCAGACTAGTCTGATCGTGAACGAATCTTGAACAGACGACTGACCACTCTTCTTACAATGACTTAGCTGTTTTTCAGCAAAACAGTTTTCCAAGAGTATACTTGCAGCGGATTGTTTAAAAGTGTTTTTCACAAGTAAACTAAGTTCTAAAAGATTTTATCCCCAGTTTAAAACTCCTTATAAAATCTTTTTGATTGATTCAAAGTGTTTAAAATGCAAACTTTAAAAATATGCAAGAAAGCTTTAAATGCAAGATAACACAAAGAATTTTTATAGTTGTTATATGGATAAAAATCCTTTAGTCCACTCTTCCAGATCACACAGATTCTGGGTTATACTATAATCACTTAGATTACAATATTTCTCCACTTACACCTAAACAACTAATGAGAAGGCTGTAAGCTCACTATAGGAATTCACAAAGAAAACCTATTCTCTAAAGTAGAATCACTCACACAGATGGATTCTCACTTCGCACAACACTCAGCTATCACAAAATCACTCAGATAATGTTTTTCTGATTTCTTCAACTGGGTTTCTGTCAACAGATGACTTCCACCAGACGAGTGAGCTGTTCGAGCTTTTGAGACTTAGAAAAATTCTGCTTCAAAATTTCGATCTCTGATTGTTGTTTTGTATTGCTCGATTTGAAATTCAGCTCTATTTATACATGGAGATGAAATTATGACCGTTGAAGGCAAGTCACAAATCAAATCCATCCTTCAGCTCTTTTTGAAACGGCTCCCTGCAGCATTCCGTACTGTGTACAGTACCTTTCTGTCCATCGCATTTAATGCTGCATTTAATGCACTCTGCTGATCCGAGGATATCTTCAATCATTTGCCATTACTACCCTTCTCTTTCAGCATTTATTACACCAAGTGCATTTATTACCGTTGGACTAATCTCTTGACCTCTTCTACTCTGCTGATCAAAACGACTCTGCTGATAGATACTCTGCTGATCAAATACTGAACTCATCTGATTTGACTCGGCTGATGATCTACCCTTCTGTTCGCTGATTCAGCAAGAGATCATTAGTCTTCTGAGCTTTGAATTTTGAACTCTTCTGATGTCTTCTTTTACTTGTTCAAAATTCTTCTAAGGGAACTAAGCTTTCCATACTTAGCTGATTATGATGTTTTGGAAATCATCAAAACCTTCCCTTAATTACTTGTCTTCTTTCATCTTCATCTTCATCCAACAGCTAGATAAAGCAAAACAAGCTTTCGGTTTGACCATTTTTCCATTATTCGGCGATTCTTTCATATGTAGCTCGGATCTTTTACAATGTTGAGCCATATCCAACCTTGCATTTTCATTGTCCTTTGTCTTTCCCTTGATGTCCATAACTGTGTTAAGCACATTATCAAAAACATTTTTTTCAATGTGCATAACGTCTAGGTTGTGCCGGACTAAATTGTCTTTCCAATAAGGTAACTCCCAGAATATACTTTGTTTAGTCCAATTATGTAACGTGCCATATCCTGGTAATTTGCCATGATCTTTTGACAAGTCGGTTATCTTTGGAAGATACCGCACTCTTTCCCACTCTTGAAGGCCAGTTAATCTTGGAGGTGCATTTGACCTCTCCACCTTTCCCTTGTAAAATGAATCTCGATTATTCCGAAAATGGTGATCAGAAGGCAAGAATTGACTATGACAATCAAACCACGACATTTTTTTACCGTACTTCAGCCAAAAAGCTTTTGAATGCTCCATACAAACTGGACAAGCTAATTTTCCCGCCGTCATCCAACCCGACAACATACCATATGCAGGAAAATCGTTGATGGTCCACATAAGTGCAGCTCTCATCCGAAAGTTCTCTTTCTTAGAAGTGTCATATGTTTCCACACCTGGTCCCCACAACTCTTTTAGTTCATCAATCAAAGGCCTCAAATACACATCAATTCTGCTCTTCGGATTGTGTGGTCCAGGAATTATGCAAGTAAGAAACATGTATGGAGTAGTCATACACATTTCAGGAGGCAAGTTATAGGGAGTTAAAATAACTGGCCAACACGAATAAGGTTTAGCAGAATGACTGAACGGGTTAAACCCATCTGAACACAAGGCAAGTCTGACATTTCTTGGCTCTGCTGCAAAATCTGGATGAGTGGCGTCAAATTTCTTCCATGCGAGCCCATCAGATGGATGAGTCAAACAACCTTCTTGTCTTCTACTTTCAGAGTGCCACCTCATTTGAGGAGCTGATCTCATCGACGCATACAACCTTTTTAATCTAGGAATAATGGGCAAGTAATGCATCCTTTTATAAGGAACATTCTTCTTCTTTCTTTTTCCCTTATTTGGCTTGTAGCGTGATTCACCACAAAATCTACAGTTGGTTAACCCTTCATATTCTTTGTAATACAGCATGCAACCCTTTTTACAGCAATCAATTTTAATTGAAGTTAAACCCAACTTCGACACCAACTTCTTTGCTTCATAGAAACTTTCAGGAACACAATTTTCTTGAGGAACTGATGTTTTAAGCATATCACACATACGGTTAAAACACCCTTGTGACAAGTTGTAGTCAGATTTCAATGACATCATCTGTAAAGCCAATGACAACTCGGTTTGAGTTTCACAACCCTCCCATAAAGGTCGTTGAGCAGCATCCTGTGCGTTGTAGAATTGTTGAGCTTCTACATTCGGACGGTTCTCTAAGTTGACATCATGCCCTTCATTTTCAGTATCTTCAGTACCATTTAGACATCCCCTCATAGCATCAACTACAACATTTTCGTATATGTTGTATCCCTCCTCGTGCCAAAATTGAGTATTACTACTCGAAGCTCCAACATTTTCGTATCGGTTGTGATACGGATTATGTGGCTCGGTCTCTCCATGTGATGTCCAAGACCAATAATTAGGCATAAATCCTTTCCTTAACAAATCTAGTTCCACGATTTTAGGATCCATGTATTTACAATTTTTATGTACATTGCAAGGACACCTAATTTCTTTATCTTCTAAATATCGAGGTTGAGATTTTGCATGTTGAATAAAACTTTTAACCCCATGATAAAACTCCGTTGTTAAGGTATTATTGGGTAAAAGTCTGTTATACATCCAACCACGTTGAATTTGAATATTATCCATCTTCTACAAAAATAAATACTTAATTAGTTATTTAAATTTTAGTAAACTCCTAGATAACCTATATATAATGTCACAATCATGTTCATGCACATATATTATAATAAACTATTTGTTTCAGAATCTGTGCAAAACAAATCAATTGTTTAGATAACCCAAAACAAACAAATATGTGCAAATGCCCAGTCAAAGTACTCCTAATTGTTTAATAAATCAATTTAATAATCCTAATTGTTTCAGAATAACTCAAATTAAGACAAAATCATTTTTCTTTTATTGAGAAAGCACACAAAACCAGTTTAACAAGAAGAAATCACATCGAAGCTAAAAAACATCAATGCTTAAGAAAATTGATTTGGAATTCTAGTCACGTGAATCTAATATGGTTCAATAATTCCAACCACAACATTAGGTAAAACATCCATGTTTTACTAAACTTGCAAAATTAGCGAGTGGAGAAGACTATATAGGAATTTATTTGTTCAAAAAACAGGGGGATAGTTGCTAACTTAAATAACATAAGAGAGTACTAGTCAACATTTGACAATTCTTATTCTCCCCTATAAAAAATATACCCTCACAAAGTTGATCATACAACAAATTCAGGAAAACATTATAATCAACTTATATTATATGTAAACATCATCATATCTATTTCAGTATTTGTACCCAAAACACACATGCTCACACATATCATGGGATTATTATCATCAACTAATTTGGTTATATCTCATGATACATAACAGGGAATCTCCATTCTTAGCTCAGTGGCAGAAATTGCATAGTAAAAAAAACTTATACTTCTATTAATAATGCAAATAACTCAATTTAAATCATAATGGAGTATTATGCAAATAATTACTTAATTTAAATCAAGTGGTAAACTAACAATTCCAAGAAGATTTTTCAAGTAGGGAAATTCACAGTTAAATAAAATATGAGATTGAATCAGTAGACAAACATATAAAAATTAAGAAACTTACTCTAATTCTTAAATGTAGATAGAAATTAGGGCAGTGGTGGAGTCACGAGGGTTCAAGCTTGGCAGCGGCAGTGGGCAGGGGCGGCGCGGTCTGGCTGGCAGTGGTGGAGTCACGGTTCGATTTTGGCAGCGGCAGTGGGCAGAGGCGGCGCGGTCTGGCTGGCAGTGGTGGAGTCACGAGGGTTCGAGTTTGGCTGCGGCAGTGGGCAGAGGCGGCGCGGTCTGGCTGGCAGTGGTGGAGTCACGAGGGTTCGAGTTTGGCTGCGCTAGTGGGCAGGGGCGGCGCGGTCTTGTCTGGCCGTGGTGGAGGCGCGGGTGGGAGAAAGAAGAAGAGGTAGGCGGCGCGCGGGAGAAGAGATGGAGAATGAGAAGGAATTTTGATTTTGACTGAAATTAGGGCTTTTGACTCACTCAATTAGTCTATACAACAAAATGACTTTTGTTTTTCATCCCCAGTTTACTAATAAATCATTTTATGAATTGTTTAGTATGCCCTTTTCATTGAAGTCTTCAATTTATATATCATTTGGTTTTACTTGACCCGAAAAGAAAAGAAAAACTATCATATGGTTTAATAGTGGAGTGGTGATGTGAATATATTTTACCGGGTCTCGAAACATATTAATATATGAGTTAGAGTTACAGAAATTGTAATTTAGTGTTAAATATGATATCCAGCTAATTTTAATTTATTCGATATGTATACTACTTTAATTAATCATAATTTTAAATTTTAATCAGTGTATGTGCCGTTATAAATATTGATCAGTTCAAATAGTCCAAGTAATTAATTTGTCAAAAGAGAAAATAATGTTTTTAATTAATATATGAACACTCCTTTAATTAATTGGTTATAACTTGATATATAAACGGGAGACTAACTTGTACATGGCCACTAACCCCTCCATAAATCAAAGTTTTGGGGAAATTATTTTGATATTTCATCAATCGAAGATCCAAACGGAACTCATACTTGTACATGACCACTTATAACGTAATCCTAATAAATTTATCTAGTTAGCAAATTCATAATCTAAGTAATTAATGGTAGTTATGTGTAAACTTTTTACATGACCACTAATCATTCTATAATCAAAGTTTAGAGGAAATTATTTCAAAATTTCATCAATTGAAGATCAATACGGGAGACTAATTAATTAACTTGTACGTACGTACATGACCACTATAACCCTCCGTAAATCAAAGTTTAATTAACTTGTACGTACGTACATGAGCGAAGTTAACTTGGCTCGAAAATTCAAAATTGTTTACTATATATGCGCTAAAATTGTTGCTTATATATTGAATATGTATATCGAGGTTGTTCGTAATTATATTAGAAACAAATTAAAGGCATTTTTTTTTAAAAAATAATTCATATTAGCGACGGATTTAGTTTCCGTCGCTAAACGTATGAAAATTCAGCGACGGAAAACAAATTCCGTCGCTAAACCATTAATTCAGCGACGGAAATTTATTTTCCGTCGCTGATAATTTCAAGTCAGCGACGGAATTTTATTTTCCGTCGCTGCATTTTTATCAAATCAGCGACGGAAATGTACTTCCGTCGCTAAAATTTATAAGTCAGCGACGGAACCACATTTCCGTCGATAAATTAATTTTTTTTTTATTTTTTTTAATTAGACATTTCCATAGCGACGGATCTAGCGACGGAAATTTTTAGCGATGGAATTTAGCGATGAATAAATGACCCGTCTCTGTTTTGGTCCGATTAGCGACGGAATTAGCGACGGATTATTTCAGCGACGGAATTTAGCGACGGATATCTTATTCCGTCGCTATTTTGGTGAAAATTAGCGACGGATTTCATTTCCGCCGCTAAATTCCGTCTCTAAAAACAGTTTTTCTAGTAGTGTTAGATGTGAACACTACCTTAATTAAACTAATCTAATCAAAATAGGGTTATCTTGAAAGTCTTGGAGATTTGGGAATATTTGGGAAACTTAGAGTTTTGGATAAGGTAAGAATCTTAGAGATTTAGATTACCTTAATTAGCCAATTTAATCAAGATAAGGTTTGTAGATTACTTAGAGCTCAAGTAAGAGCTAATTAATCTTAGAGGTTAATTGTTAATTCAAAATTAATTAACTTGGATGAATTTTTGCGAATTAAAATTAATGGAGCCGGTAAATTTACATTTTTGCCCTTATGTGAATTTATGCATGTTCTTGAGTGAATATGTGGATTGGTCGATTTTTACCTTAAGCCCTGTGTTGTTTTTGGTTTATTTAATTTTTGGGTTGTAATTAAATCGGCCTGATTGGTGCCCTTGCTTGCGCAAATCAATGTAATAGAATAGGGCCATTTATTTTTATAAGTTAGACTTATATTAGGCTTGGAGCCAAGAAGACCTCATGAAGACTTGGAGATCCGCATGGAGGCCCATTTACCTTGGAGGACATGAAGGCCCAAATTCATTACATGGAGGCCCAATCAAGCTGGATACTACAAGAAGGCCCATGATGTATGGGTTTGAAAATTGTAATAGTTAGGACATTTAATTTCCACCCTAGACTGACCAATTGATTCATCACTTGGCTCGTGATGAATCGCATAGGATGGGCAATCGATCAATCATATCCTGCTAGGTGATGTTTGTTTACTTATATTCTTTGATGTATGTCTTGCATGCTTAGAATAGATCACGTAAACTAGATAAAGCATAATCTGATGAGATCTCGCACAAGAAAACTTAAAACCTCCAATTGAACTTAAAATTCAATTAGAATATTAAATCGAATAACGGGCGCATATGAATAGTCTCTATGGTCCGAGCCTGTCCAATCACTAGGCCTTAGGCATATTGTACGAATATATCTCGATGTCTCACGAGTCGTGGGTCGAGCTATAGGAAGATAATATGTCTATTGCCTCGATGCACGAGAATGTGCCAAGGGAGGGGATAGCAAGGTTTTAGGCGCTGTCTCACGAGTCGTGGAGCGTCTAGGATTGAACTATTTCTCTCCACGAGTATTGGACGTGATTTAACGCTAGTAAGTATGGATGTCTCACGAGTCGTGGGTCTATATCAAAAAACGAGGCTAAATGAACTTAAGGGTTAGCTGCGATGGTTAACCGTCGACGTAATCGACCACCAAGTGAATCAAATACTATGGCCAACGAGTCGTGGGTACTAGGAGATTGCATTTGGGCCTTAAGCCCGCTAGGATATTATAAATTCCCGAAACTTATGTAGGGGCATAAGATTTTGATTAAAATAGTGGGAGTAATTTACAAATGAAAACCATGTTTGTAAATTGTACATTTTAAATTAATCTTTCGCGTATTTATTTCTTCTCTCATCGTTTTATAGATATAATGTCTAAGAATCCTATTTCCATCATACTTGAACAAAACAAATTGACTGGACCCAACTTCCATGACTGGGTCAGGAACCTTAAGATCATTCTCGCTTCTGAAAAGCGAGGTTTTGTCCTTGATGGGCCCCCTCTGAACTTGCTAAAGATGCCGATGATATTGAGAAAGAAGCCATGGATATGTGGCTTGACGATGACTTACAGTCACGTTATCTCATGTTGGCATCCATGACGAATGAGCTTCAAAAGCAGCACGAGCATATGAAGTCTTCTTTTGAAATCTACACTCACTTGAATGGTCTATTTGGGGTGCAAAGTAGATATGAGCGGTATGAAACTGCCAAGACTTTGCAACAAACGAGGATGGCTGAAGGTGCTGATGTTCGATCTCACTGCATCAAGATGATTGGGCTTATTGAAAAGCTTGGTCATCTTGACGTAAAGATGGACAAGACCTACTGCCAGGATATAATCCTCCAGTTGTTGCCAAGATCATTCGAGCAATTCGTAGTGAACTACAACATGCACAAGATGGATGTTGAACTTCACGAGTTGGCTAATATGCTCGCCACTGCCGAGACTTCCATGAAATGAGAGAAGCCAGTGATGGTTGCTACCTCGACCCAATCCAAGTCCAAAAGGACAAAGAAAAAGAAGGGGAAGGGAAATGCTTCTTCAAGCAAAGGCAAAGCACCATCTGGGCCCATAGGGAAGGGAAAGAAGCGTAAAGCTTCGTCTGGTGAACAGAAATGTTTCTACTGCAAGAAACCTGGACACTGGAAGAGGAACTGCAAAGAGTTCTTGGAGAGCTCAAAAGGTATATTCCTTGTTGAAGTTAATTTATCAATTAACTGTGCATCATGGGTGCAAGACACTGCTTGTGGTTCTCATCTGTGTAATGATTTACAGGAGATGGGAGCAACACGGCCACTTAGGCCAGGGGATTGGATCCTGAGATTTGGCAATGGAGCTAGAGCTGTTGCCGAGGCCATTGGCGAAGTGGAGTTAGATTTAGGTGGTAATAAGCTAGTCCTTAGGAACGTTCTTTATGTACCTGGTTTAGTGAAAAACATTATTTCCATTCCTGTTTTGGATAATGAAGGTTTTAATTTTACAATTAATAAATGTTCCTTTTCATTGTTCATGAATGATAATTTGTTTTTCACTGGTACATTAAAAGATGGACTATATACCATTGAACCACCTAAGTTAGTTATGCACGTACAACAAAATAAAAGGAAACAAGATAATGAAATATCTGCCCAATTATGGCACGCTCAACTTGGACATATATCTAAGTCAAGGATTCAAAAGTTAGCATCTTCTGCCGCGATTGAAATCAATCACATTGATGAAATGCCAACATGTGAACCATGTCTAAAGGGTAAAATCGCTAAGTTGCCATTTAAGGGAAACCCTGAGCGAGCCAAGCAAACATTGGACTTAATACATACTGACGTATGTGGACCACTAAGAAAAAGCGCCCGAGGTGGCTATGACTACTTCATCACTTTCACTAACGACTATAGTCGTTATGGTTATGTGTTCTTGTTGAAACACAAGTCTGAAGCCTTTGAGCGATTCAAAGAATTCAAGATGGAAGTAGAGAATCAACTTGGTCATACGATAAAGGCTCTTCGTTCTGACCGAGGCGGAGAATTTCTTAGTAACGAATTTCTGAATTTTCTTGTAGAGCATGGAATATTATCGCAGTGGGCTCCTCCTTCAACACCCCAATTAAATGGAGTAGCAGAGAGAAGGAATCGAACCTCGATGGACATGGTTCGATCCATGATGAGTGCCACTGACCTTCCTCTTTTATTTTGGGGACATGCCCTCCTCACGACAACAAAGATACTGAACATGGTACCTTCTAAATTCGTAGAAAAGACACCATACGAATTATGGTTTGGCAAGGCACCCTCATACGCATTCATGCGCATATTGGGATCTTCCGCTTACGTTAAAAAGCTAGTGGGAGATAAATTGGAAACTAAATCCACTTTGTGCAAATTCGTGGGGTATCCGTAAAACTCAATAGGATACGAGTTCTACGATCCTACAAGACAAACTACGTTTGTCTCAAGGAATGCACACTTCTTGGAGAAGGATTTCTTGGTGGACAAGAAAGAAAATAACGTAGAACTGGATGAGGTCACTGAAGCTGAAAAGACCAAAGAGGTCGATCAAGCTGACCCGTCACCATAGGCAGTGGGAGAACATGAGCATGAAAGTGCACCATAGTGTACACCGATACTTCGTAGGTCAGAAAGATAATGTAGAGAAACAGAGAGGTACTACGATCTGCTGCATGAGACTGGACAGTCTCTAACCGACCCAAGGACTTATGAAGAGGCTATGTTAAACATAGACTCGGGAAAGTGGCGTGAAGCCAAGGAATCCGAATTGGACTCCATGCACTCGAACAAGGTCTGGGCCTTGGTAGATCCACCAGTGGGAGTGACTCCCTTGGGTTGCAAGTGGATCTATAAGCTAAAGCTTGGAGTGAACGGAGAGGTGATTACCTACAAGGCGCGACTAGTGGCAAAAGGATATACTCAAAGACCTGGAATTGACTTTGAGGAAACCTTCTTGCCCGTCGCAATGCCTAAATCCATTCGAATCTTTCTGGCCATAGCTGCGTGGTATAACTACGAGATATGGCAGATGGATGTAAAGACTGCCTTTCTCAATGGGGACATTGACAAGGAGATCTACATGGAGCAACCAAAAGGATATGCATCCAAAGGAGATGAACACAAGGTGTGCAAACTCCAGAGGTCCATTTATGGACTGAAGCAAGCTTCCCGAAGTTGGAACATTCGTTTCGATGAGACAATCCAAACTTATGGATACATCAAAACATGTTCGAACCTTGCGTGTACAAGAAGATCAGTGGGAGTACAGTTGAATTTTTGGTGCTTTACGTTGACGACATTCTTCTCATTGGAAACAATGTAAAAGCATTGTCCGAAACTAAAGCATGGTTGTCTACACAATTCTCAATGAAGGATATGGGAGAAGCATCCTTTGTACTAGGTATAAGGATCTACCGAGATAGATCAAAAGGACTGATGGGCCTCTCCCAATCCCAGTACATAGATAAAATCTTGAAAAGATTTAGTATGGAAGAATCCAAGAGATGATTGCTTCCAGTGAGACATGGGATTGCACTCTCTAAGTCTATGGCCCCAAAGACGCCTGAAGAGAGAAGCAATATGTCTCGAGTACCATATGCATCCGCGATAGGAAGCATAATGTATGGTATGTTATGTACTAGACCAGACGTAGCATACGCTCTAAGCGTTACAAGTCGCTACCAGTCTGATCCAGGTGAGCAGCACTAGATAGCCGTAAAGGCAATTCTGAAGTACCTGAGAAGGACTAAGGAATTGTTCTTGGTATACGGTGGAGGAGAATTGAAATTAGAAGGCTATACAGACTCGAGCTTCCAATGTGATGTAGACGACTTCAAGTCGACATCAGGATACGTGTTCTGCCTCAATGGTGGTGCGGTTAGCTGGAAGAGCTCCAAGAAGGAAACAACCGCAGATTCAAACACCGAAGTAGAATACATTGCCGCGAGTGACGCAGCAAAGGAAGGTGTTTGGATGAGGAACTTCATCTAGGAATTGGATGTGATACCTAGCATCGTTGAGCCCATTACTATCTTTTGTGATAACAATGGGGCAATAGCGCAAGCAAAGGAGCCGAGATCTCATCAGAAATCCAAGCACGTACAAAGACGATACCACATGATAAGAGATATCATTGGTAGAGGAGACATTAAGATGGAATGTGTCGACACAGAAGATAATACGGCGGACCCGCTAACGAAGCCTCTGCCTCAAAAGGCATTTGAGAAACATCTGCAAAAGATGGGACTCAAGAACATAAAAAACTGGCTTTAGGACAAGTGGGAGATTGATAGAAATAGTGTCCTGCAAGCCAGCTGTATGGCTAGCATTTATTGTAATAAATGAGGAACTATTCAATTTCGATTAATAGATGTACTTTATTAAATGTTCATCTTTGTCTTATGTAATAATTATCTACGCATAAGGATAGAAGTCCTTATATCACAAGGCTATGGGACAACCCGTGGACTGATCTCCAAGGCCGTGATCTAAAACATATTCAAGAGTCGTAGAATCCAATCGAGATAGGACATCGTTGGATTCAGTTAGACTCTCACTGTTGTGTATACTCCGATGAACTGGAGGACGCTGGGGTCCACGAGCATGACTGGGATAGTCGATACACATAAGTGGGTGGCTTGCTGGGATGGCAAGCACACTGAATACCCCAACTAGGAAATAACTCATCATGGAAGCGGTAGTCGCATATCGGGGTTGAAGTTATTTCAAATTTATAATAGTATACGAGGAACGATCCCTAACTACTTGAGGTGATAGGGTTTATCTGGTACGAGAACGTCTATGCTTTGATATGAGTTCCGACTAACTGGGGATCGCCAGAAAGTCTCTGTGGACTCATATTGGGTGTAGAGGAACTCGTATGCAGACAAAGGATCCATTGACCCGACTTGATAGGTTGGGAAATTCTCCTATGGATTTCTGTGAGAAATTAATTCTGGTAAATCATTGGCCAAGGTATCTGACAACTTTATGTAAGTAGCTCATAAAGATTAAGTCAAAGAGAATTTATTTCGAGATCAGAATGCATAAGGTCAAGACGAATTAAAAGGGAATCCGATGAAAGACCATACCCTTATGTCTCGACTGGGAGATTGATCGATGGAGAGATTATGTCGTATATGGAAATTGTAAATGATAAAAGGTTCACTGAATTAATTCACCAGTGATTGGGATCCATGGGCTTGTGGCTGGACATCGACCGTGGAGTGTGGGAGAATTCCCAAATTGGCAGGGGTGCTAATTTTGGAATGATCAATCGACAGAGTGTTCGATTGATTTAGAGTAAGTCTTACTCGAATAATTAAATAATATTTAATTATAACCCACGGCCATTATGTGGTGAACCTACGGGGGCATACACAATACACATGAAGCGAAAGCGAGGAAATAAGAACGACCGAGTCGACTGGATCGACTGGGTGAATAATCGACTGGGTCGATTATGATGGGTGGGTCGACTGGGTCGACCCAATTGGAACAAAATGGAATCCAATTGGAATTGGATCAGGATCATAAATTAAATTGGAATTTAATTTATGGATTAATTAATTAAGTTGGATTTAATTAATTAGAAAGGATTTAAATTAAATAGACTTAGAGTCTGATTTAATTAAATGGGAGATTAAGTTAATTAATTGGGCTATTTAATTGTGAGGTTAAATAAAGCCTGGTCAAAATTAATTAACTGGGCCATGTATTAATTAGAAGACTTGGTCTTCAAATTAAAGAGGGCCATGGCCCATGTAGGAGAGAAGTACCCTTGTCCTAATAGGACTAGGTTAGGGAGATAACTATAAGTAGCCTTCTTGTAGTTATTTTTCACACAACTCCATAAGCAAAAATTGAGCAGAGCAAAAATTCTCCCCCTCTCCCTTACCAGATCGGCCGAACCACTTTTGTGTTTGGAAGAATTTTTCGTTTTTCGATTTTGTTCCTAAATCGTTCCTAATTCCTAGATCTTAATATATCTTGTGTTCTAGTCGATCAAGATATATTATTTTCGTGATGTTGTGGTGTATCAACTCGTAGATGCGCAACACGTGGGGCGCTACTCAAAAGGCTTGATCGATTTTGCTGGAGCAGAAATCAGAGTTCGTTTTTGCTGACTGCCAACTTGGATTTGCAAGGAGATAGGTATAACGTGTAAACTTATACTATCGTTTTATTTATATTCATATATATACAACTAGAGAATATCCTGGCAAGATTCCGTAAGAGGTCCTAAAAGTTTTTATATTCCGCTGTGCCTAGGGCTGTTTATCTTACCGAATCCCAACAAAAACCTAATTCGGAAAAATCCATTGGGATAAAACATGAACCAGGGAAAAAGAGTGCATATCTTGGAAACCTTAAAATGAGAATCTGCTGTGAAAATGTGAGTTCTGATGCCGATAATTTTGCTTGAGACTTTCCGTGATCGGTAGTTGAACAAAGTGTTTGTTAATAGTAGCAATTGATTCCTCATTAATACTCCCCAACTTCTTCGAGCGTGAAGTGAAGCGAGAGGTCGGACAAGTAGATATATTTCGAGGCTGAAAAGACGTGTCTTTTCCAGTAGCCACTTTTCAGCCCAAATTAGTAGTGTATAGGGGCCGAAGATGCAATTATCGGGAAGATAAGTTTGAATTTACCATTAGGAATTTCAACCGTCGCGGTTAATCAGGGTCCGATTTGTAATTTTACTTTTTTAACCTCGTATATATATATCTTGACCGTGGAGGATTCATTCACGAAAGATTCCTGAATCCTTGATCGGAGCATTGTGTTCGAAATTTGTAGCAGAGTTCCGAAATTCGAACTACCAGTAAATACTTACAATCATCCATTAAAAGTATGTCCTCCTCTCGAGATCGAAAAGGAAAAACCAAAAAGGGTGAAGGATCAGATAGTGATTCTTTAGAGCTCATAGATAGGAATAAGGCCTCCGAGGATGAGCAGGCCAAAAACTCTGGCGATGCATGGACCACGACTTGAGTGATGACGAAGCCGGCACAGGGGAGGAGGTTTTCGAAGATGAAATGGTCGGGGGTGAACTTTCACCCCTTCGTGACGATGAAACCGCGAAGTATCAAGTTGGTGGCAGGATAGTTGTCACTATAAAGAAATGGGTAGAGCCCATAAGTAGTTCTAACTTGCTTCGAACAAAGTGTAGAGACGATCAAACTTCAACTATCTATAACACACCTGAGCGTAGAGCGAAATTGGAGCTTGAGTTTGGAAAATAACTTCCTGAAGGTTTTTCCATTGTCGTGCCTATCTCTAGGCAACGAGTTACCGAACCTCCCAAGGGTTTCCAGGCTTTCAATAGCAGACAATTTTCTCTTTGGGTTACGTATTCCTTTCATTTCATTGCTCAAGGATATTCTAGGAGTTTTTTCACTTGCGCCTGCTCAAATTCTTCCGAACTCAATTGCATGCATCGTTGCATTCAGTGCTCTGATGCAACCAAAGGGGAAGGAGGCGTCCTTCCAGAACTTCTGGCAAATTTTCCAGAAGGAGGCCGTCCCTGCAGAGATTCAAGCTATTGTTGCCACCCTTCCGTTTTGTAAGAAGGTATTTATATTGATCCTTGATTTCCCTCTCACTCTTCATGTTATCCTTATTTTATTTCGTTTGTGCAGCTGAGCTCGTTGAGCAGTTTCGAACGTCTGTAGTGGGCTCTACTGTGGCGTCTTCTTCGAAAAGGACCCAAGGCCAACCACGAAAATAGACAAAATCTAAGGCTGATAAGAAGATCGGTATGGCCGGTCCCAGCACATCTACTGTGATGACTCCGACCTTGCCCCTGAGCAATCCCAAGATCGATGTCGAAAGTGCGTTACCAACGGAAAATATTGGTCATTTTCGGACAATCTTTTCGCTCAGCACCGCCGACCCTAACGCAGTTGGGTACAACCACTACTCCCTTAAGCAAATTCAAGAACGAGGAGCGTATGGCTCGAAAGAGATACAGTGACGTTCCTGAGTCATCGAGAAGAGTTAGGCCTTTTGGTCAAAATCCTGGCCCTGTTGAATGTCGTCCTGGACGAACTGAGCCGGATTTAGCGGATTATATTGAAGATCATCTTCGAGGTCCGCGGGCTGCTGGGTATGCTGAGGATGGGAGCATTCATTCGGATCTTGGCCCTAAAGGGAAACATTCGGTAGCTAAATCGATCCGGATATTCTTGTTTGGACGCTTTAGAGATGACGATACTGAATCTTTCATCAAGGACGGCTACCAGACTCTCGGAGACTTCGCCCGATCTTATCAAGATGTATGAGTTATATGTTGCTTCATAATTTTCGATTTCGATTTCTATAAACCTTCATAAGTAATTTTCCTATTTTGTAGGTTGGAGATAAATTCGTTAATCAGGCCCACCGACTCGCCATATTAGAAGAAGAATCCGACCAAGCCCATCGGGCTTTGAGACGCATTTTGAGGAAAGATGTGCAAATGGCGGTTCGGTTAACTGAGGCCGAAGCTAAGGTGTCGGTAATGGAGAAAGAGCTCGCCTCTACGAAGAAAGAACTTGAAGAGACCAAAAGTGGCAAGCTCACAACTGCGGCCGAAGAGGATCTGGTGGTGGCTGTCGGAGAGAAGAATGCTCTCGAACTCGAGGTAAAGAACCTAAAAGCTGAGTTAGCGCAAGTGAAGGTGGATTCGGAACTCTCATACAATCAAAGTCGGGAAGAGGCCAAACTTCCCGCAATAAAGGAATTTTTAGGATCTCCATTCCTCAATGCTCTTGTTCAACTGCGATTAGTTCCTATCAATCAATCCTTTTTCTTCAAAGGTGTTCAACAGTTGATAACAGCTGGGCGGATCCCGGGCCAACTTCCAGACTATATTCCGTACATGGACCCCTACAAGAATATCTTTGGTAAAGATTATAAGCTTTCTTCTCTTCCGACTGACCTTGGAGATTAACAGAGTCATGAGTTTACTCCTCTTCTAAAGGAGTTCGGAGTCCCTATGCCTAACCCTGACACGCTCGAAGCTTCTACTTTTTCGGAATGGAGAGCGAGGCTGAAGTGGAGAAGAGGTCGATATTGAGAATGATTCCGACACTCAAGAAGAACGACCTACCTCTCCTGCTGAAGTTGGTAATAATATTGGTGAAGACAGCAGCAAATATAGTGATAGCTCGAACGATGATGAAGACAATTCCGACCCGACGACGATAATGAAGAAGAAGAAATAGAATAATTCTTGATAACTTCCTATGTTTTTGTAATGAATTAATTTGAATATAACCTCCATTTGCATATTCTTTAGTACTTTGGTAATATTGTAAGTATCATATAGCCTTTCCATTTAAGATCGAATCTAATTATCGATAAATTCTTCGTGTATGTATGCTCGAATTTTCTTCGGGAGTTGCGACTATTCAATTCCAAACAAAAAGACGTGTTACTCCTGCTATAAATATAAGGATCATTTCAAACCATTTTTCAATCAAACTAACTCATAGCGATCGGAACTCTCGGATTGGCAAGTAAAATTCGAACCAAACTCATTCCGTTAATCTTGAAGCCATGGAGAAAACACTGGGTTCCTCGATAGAGCCCTCCTCTCTTTTAGGCCTTGCCAAAAATAAAGGTCTCTCCCTGGACTCCAAATCGAACAAGGAGAAGAAAACATTAAAGGGTTCTCCTAAATCCCCCAAAACCTCAAAGGGTGAGGATAACAAGAAAGAAAAACATACCTCCTCTAAATCAAATAGAAACCTCTCCACCAAGTTTGTGTTATCGAAAGAAGAATCCGATCCTGAACCAAAAGGTTCTCCTGTAAAACTCTTGGACATCTCCAAACGGGCTTTGATAGACCGAGGGAAACCGAATCTTCGAGCATAAGACCTTTTCCTGAAGGGATCACTCCGACTGAGACCCTCCAAAAACTTGTGAATGAGAATAAGCCTCTGACTATGGATTTTGTGACCAATTCCAAGGATGGAGGGCCGAGCAAGAAAGCCAAAACGATTGCTACTGAGAGAAACGCACCACTTAAGGCTGATATCGCTCCAGGACAGGGTACTACAGAGGTCCCTAAAGTCGAAATCCCTTCTGATCAACCACCCATTTCTTCGGTTCCGAAGGACATCTCCTTTACTCCGGTAGGTTCTAAAGAAGATCCTCATTCTGAGGAGAAGTTTGATGAAGTTGCTCGGAGCCTTCTGCAGGCTCAAATTTCGGTCTCTGATGTAAATCCACCAATGGAGTAAACTCCCTTACAACTGTTCCTGCTGGGGTCGAATTTTCTTTCCCAGGTTCGAAAAGTTTGTTGTTATTTTCTGGTTTTTTTTTTAAGCCTCATCTGTTCGATTTACATGTAAATAGGCTGAGAAGGAGTTCCTCGAACTCAGACAGTTGGCCGAACGGGAGGCCACACAACGGTCTGCTCTCATTTTGGAGCTGGAGAAGAAAGAGACCGAGCTGAAGCGTGCTCTTGAGGATATTAGGGCGCTCGAGGAGAAAATAGCTGTGGCAAAGAAACTGCCGCCAAGGATAAAGGTAAATAAATCCATCAACAGCTGTGGAAAGAGCTCGAGGATCTTAAATTCCTTTTCGAGCAAGAGAAGAAAGATTGGGAGCACCATGATAAGGATGCTTATCAACAAGGTTATATTACCCGTAGTGAGAAAGTTCTGAAGATAATCTCTGACAATAAGCTTCTCTAGATTTTCAATCATTCTTAGCCAGCCTGTTGTAATTTGAGAATGACTGTAATATTTGCTCTTTCTGCCTGTAATAATCCTGGATAATTTTCCTTATTGTTTTTCTTTGAATTCGAGTTATGATCGGCTTCTGCTGCTTTTACTATATATCTTCTTTATCGAGCATGCTTCCTCAGAAAATAGAAGTGTTCAATTCGTCGACCGTAAGTAGTAATCTTTGTGGTATTTTAAAGTAATCTCGCTGAACGTATCGTATCCCCGAAGTATTTATGAAAAACAAGACTTCTCAATTTAGGTATTTGTTGAACGAACAAATGCTTGGATCGTAAATCTCGAGCCCGCATGAGATTACAAGTCAAATTACCAACTGATCCGTTAATAAATCAATATCCGTATAATCTCTTCTGCCAAACACTTCCTAATTCTTCGGGAAATGGAACAGTCTCTGAATCTCGTTCGTCCATCTTAACAAATCGCAGCCGTTGAAACGAGTGCCACTTTTTCTATAGAAAGGGGGTCTTCCTTGACATTTTTAAGTTTGTCTACTGATGGGGGCTATTTCGCACCTCTTATAATATCCGGATCGACTAAGGGTTATGGAATCGATTCGACCAGACAAACCCATTCGGGAGCTTCTATCGACCGGCAGGATACGATCCACCTCAACGAGCAGGATACAATCCGGACTCAAGAAGGACCAATGGGCCGAGTTCTATTAGAATTATGTTTCCATGTAACACTAGGTTAATTGTGATATACATACCTAGTTAATCATTGTATTACACACATTCAAGATACGAAGCTTATGCCAAAAGAATTACATATTCTAAGATTATTCAATAGAAAAGTTTTTATATCACCATCATACAAGATCATATTCAAAATCATATTCATGGTTTGTCCTTGTTACTGATTGTTTTCACTGAATTGTTCTTCCTTGAGATTGATCCATCCTGAATAAAGTAACAGAGCCCTTTAAATTAATTGAGAATCCCCAACATCACAATTTCATTGATATAATTAACCCAACTAAATTCGGTTAAATCAGTTGGCGCCTGATAACGCCGTGAGAACGTCGTTATTACCTATCTCTTTAAGCCCAAAATATCTTGTTTTGATTCGAGTTTTGTGTGCTTTTGCTTGTTTTCGTGTTCTTTTGCGTTTTTGGTCCCTTGTTGGGATTTTGTGTGTTTTCTTTTGTTTTCTTCGTTTTTTGTCGTGTTTTTTGTTCTGTTGTAGGTTTGAGAATTTTGCAAGGCTAAAGAGAAGTCCGAGAGGTTATGATTCAATGCAATTCCATCAAATCAAGTCTTGGTGGTCGTTGATGCAAACCTTTGCGCATAAAGAGCTTCAAAGAAAAGAGAACCCGAAGCAAATCGTAATAGAATGTAGATAGCTGCTTACTAGAACATGCACAACTTTTTCATGGATGATCCAAATGAGCTGAATTTTGGATATGTCATAGATGAGTGAGTTAGCTACGCTACAGACTTTACGGATCCGCAATCGGAGTTTGGAATCAAAAGATATGCTGCTCGGAAATAAGTGTGGCAGTGCAGAAAACTTACTGCCTGTTCCTCGCGGCCGCGAGGTTCAGTCTCGCGGCCGCGAGACTCCTGTTCCAGCAGCTATTTTCTGCGGGAAAAACAGGGGTTTTCTTGTATTTTCCCCCTTTTCCCCCACTTGCATTTCTAAACCATTTAGGGGGCTTTTGGTCTTGTTCCTTAGGGTTAAGAGGGGAGAAGAGGTCACAACTTGAGGAGAATCTCAATTCATTCCACTCTTGTGCCTCCCTTTTTCTTTAAGCTTCCCTCAACTTTTTCTCTTTGTTTTTCTTTCTTTTTCTTGTATTTGAAGGCTCCACCAAGGGGGTGAGTTAATCACCACCCTTGGGGAGTGGTTGTGTGGTGATTAAAGGGAGGAAGATCCATCTCTCGACTTTATTCCGATTAGGTGATTTCTTTCTATTTCCTAGTTGTCTATGATTAGGAGATGAGTTTGTTATTTCCTTTTTGGATGAATGATTGTGTATTGGAATTCTCCGGATTTATATAATTTATGTTATTGTTTGATTAATGATGTCTTGATGATTAGTATGGTGCTTATATGTGTTTGTTTATCCGATTCCGCGTTTATTGTTCGTCTTGTGGTTTGACAACCTTTTGGGATGAATGTTATTGATTCTTGATTGCTAGATATAGTGATTTTGAGGATTTGATTATGAATTTGGATTGTGATTCGATTTAGGATAGACATATACCTATGTCGTTTCATATTCGTTTAAGGTTTGAGTTTAATTGACATCGATTAGATTTTATTCCGTTTATAAGTAAATTGGATTAGTTTAATTCGATAGGTTGGTATGCTATCGACAGATACATACGAATGTCATTGAATCCTTGAATAGCAAACACGAGCATAATATATTAATTGTCGAGTCATTGTTATCGTTTGATTAGTTATGTTGGATGTGGGGTTATGTTTGATTTGTTGGGTTTATTGTTTTATCGCACTTTTGGCCATCTACCTTTGCAACCTAGACATAGGACGTTGAAGGTTAGGCGAGTGACGATTTGTGGATTTCAACCTAGGATAGACATATACCTAGTTTGGTCCGTGTTTGTATAATGGGTTCGTTCGCAAATGCATCAAATAACTTAGATTATCTTTATTCGGGGATTCGGGTTAGTTTTAGGTCCCGGGTGACAACGGTACGCCTTAGAATCCTCTTTTGGGTTCGGACTTTCTTTTGAGCATCAGTTGACAGCGATGTTCGTTATTGATCCGGAGATGGAGAGTTTGGGTAGATTGGTAGAGTTAAGTCAAACCGACAGGGAGACTTAACTAATTTGAACTCACAAACAACAACTAAATCTAGAATTGTTTGCATAGCTAACCTAACAACCGCATGATTTATCTGCTTTAACTAATCGCTTATGAATCTTCCTTACCACGTAATTAACTCCCCATTTACTTGCTTTTGTAGTTAGATTTACTTAACCGTTCGTAGTTAAATAAAATCACCCTTATCGTACATTTGGGCTCGATAATATTGTATCAAGCGTTTTTAGATGAAATAAGCCGTCGATTGATTCGTTTATTCCCACCTTTTACTCATTCGTGGGGATTCGATACTCAGTATGTACTTATCATTTTATATTACTTGTAACGACCGTATACTTGCGTAGTTTGCGTATTAGTATTTGGAACGCAACAGCGCCCACCGTGGGGCTAGGTTAATTATTCGATCGACATATGGCTCGCCCAAGGAAGAGCGCTCGTAACGGAGCAAGAAGTAACACGACCAACCAGCATGATGCGTCTGAGGATCGACGGGGCAATACCGATAATAACGACCCTGTATCCAACAATAACCAACAATGGAATGAGCATCATCAGAATCAGGTGGAACCACAAGGGATCCCTACTGGCACGGTACCGGAAGAACATGCGGCTCCAACGATCCCGGTCCCCCAGACAGAAGCTCAGGAGAAATTTCGACAGATCGCTTTGCTCCTTAAATCGCTCTCCCCAGAGGAATTACTCGTACTCGAACAAGTTCCTCGAAATGTTAGAACTACTAGGGCAAATCCCGCTCAAAGAACGCCAAGGCAAAACGATCAAATCTCTCAACAAGCTGACAGCCCGGTGAGCGAGTGACGCTCACTACACAGTCCGCCTCTGGGCAAATCAAAACCCTCCGATGACAACGTCCGAATAAAAATGGATCGAAGGAGACCACAATGCAACGAATCAAAGGAACACACCATAATCCCCATCGAGGATGACGCAGGCGAGGCGATCCCAGATCGCCCAAGAGCAATGCGATTTTCAGAAATATAAATCAAAAAGATGGTCCAAGAACGACTCGAGCAACGCTTACGATCCGTTCAAAACCCATGGACCAGAACCACAGAACTCCAGGAGAGCCTAGCAGCGTGTTCTCCCTTCTGCAGAGAAATAAAAGAGGCGCAGTCAACTGGACAGGTTCCGGGTAGATTACCCAGATATGATGGAACCACTGATCCAGATGACTATATTTTTAGCTTCACGAACATAATGAACTTATATGCTCACTCGGCGGAATTCACCGCTAAGTTAATGGTGACCACGTTGGAAGGACTCGCTTTGGACTGGTTCGCCAAACAACCGGCTAACTCTATATTCAGCTTTCGAGAATTATGCAACAAATTGACACAGCAGTTTGCCAGTCAGAAGAGGCAAAAACTTCCTATGAGATACTTGGGAACCATCCATCAACAAGAAGGAGAATCCCTAAGAAATTGGTTAGCAAGATTTAATGTAGAATTGCTCAAAATCGATTCCCCGAATATCGATTACATAATCTCTATTCTCTTCGACCTCACAAAGAATAAGCAGTTCGGAAATGCCCTCAGCCGAAAACAACCAAGAACGTTCGCCGACATCATGAGCTTGGCGTCTAAATATATGACCTAAGAAGAGATGAATTCCTTCAAAGATAAGAATAAAAATAAAGTTTCGGGCTCAGGCTCCAAACGGCAAGATAGAATTCCTACACAAAGATCCATAAACTATGAACGAACGTTTAGAAAAGGCAACATTTTTCAGCGGTTGGAGTACAATAAGAACGATCAGGATAGACGACCTAACGTCTATCAAAGACCTAGAACCGCAGAACCGGTAATCGGGAGCAGGATTAATCAAGTAGAACACCCAAGACTAACTGTTCCGATAGAAGAAATCATGCCCGTACTAGAAAGGAATAATTGGATCCCGGAAGCAAAGAAAATCGCTCAACCCAGACCTGGCGCCCGAAACTATGAGTTGTACTGCAAATATCACAGGGCACATGGGCATCGCACTGAAGATTGTTTTCACCTTAGGAGAGAAATAGAAAAACTAATCGAACAAGGAAAATTAGACGACTATTTAGAACGGGATAACCGCAAAAGAGGAAGAAGTAGGAGCCCTCGGAATAATAGTCAAAGGAGGAATTCCCGTCGAAAGTCACCCGAGGATGGCCCTGCACAGGAACTAAACCATGACCAGGTCAATGGTACCATCCATACAATTTCCAGAGGACCCGCCGGTGGGGATAGTGTTGGGATAGTGGTTGGGTTGCCTCGATTGTCAGAACAACGAAAGTGCGGAATTTAAAATTTTCGAAGCACCCAAGGTCCCATATAAGATTCTCCATATTATTTATACGCAAGCAAGAAACAAAAACGCACATTGAATTAAACAAGGGGTTTTTGCGATTTACCTCACCACAGGCAAGGTGGTGGCAACCTTCGGTTCTTGATTTTGAATCTGGATCTGGATCTGGTTCACAGAAGTGATCCAAGCGTCTCACCTCCAAAGTTAGTCCACACCAACTAGATTCTGATGACACCTCCTAGTCTTAGGCTCAGAACTGGATCTAGGAGATTTGTTGTTGCAGGATTGTGTAGATCTACTTGACAGGTCAAGATCTAACACGGTGGAACAAGGGAGATGTTGGGTTTGTGCCTCGATTGTCAATACAACAGAGTGCGGAATTTAAAATTTTTCAAGACACACCCACAGTCCCATAAATAAAGTCTCCATATTATGTATACGAAAAGCAAGAAACGAACGCAAGCATAAATAAAACATAGGGGGTTAATCGAAATTACCTCACCACAGCTCGGTGGTGGTTACCTCCAGGCTTCATGTTCGATTCACAATATAGTGATCCAAGTGTCTCACCTCCAGAATGTATCCACACCAACTGGATTGTAGCAACACTTCCAAGTCGTAGGCTAAGAACTGGAACTTGAAAGTTTGTCAACAAAGGTACTTCTGAACTTGATCAGGACTTTGATCTAGGTTCGGGTTTGGAGATCAACTGGAAGAAGACCAAACACGCAGGGCTTATGCGGCTGGATTTGGTTCGGCCAAGCTTGGATCGGCCAGGTTAGGTTCGGCCGAGCTAGGATGGGCGACTAGGGTTCGGGGCGAAATAGTTTGGGGCGGTTATGCAATTTCTAAAACATATTTTCGAAAATCAGATTTTTTCTCTCAAAAATCGGCTATAACTTTCTCTCAAAAGTTTTGCAGAGTTTTCTCTCAAAATTTTTTAGTCTCCATTTTTTTTAAATGAAGAGAGGAGAAGAAGTATTTATAGGAGAAGAGTCCTACTCCTATAAGATATCTTCTTCCTTGTCTATCAAATCTTTTCTTCCTTATCTAATTAGGAATCTAAGATTGGATATATCTCTTCTTGCTTATCTTCCAAGATTAAAAATTTCCTTTTCCTTATCTTCAAAAAATCGCCCCCTATCACTTCTATTTGTGATAATTACAAATCGACCCCTTTGTCATTTAATTGGCTAATCCGAAAAATTACCAATTAAATTTATTCTTCCAACTTAATTAATTAACCACTTTAATTAATTTCATAATTAATCAGATAACCCTTAATTAATTAATTGAACATTAATTAATTAAATATCTAATTAATAATCTCTTACTTGAATTAATGCTTTAATTCAATAACTTTGATTTAACAACTTTAAATCATTCACATTTCCCTTAATGACTGTCACTGTCCAATTGTATTGTGTGTGACCCTCTGGGTTCACCATCAATTGGCAGTAGGCCCACGACTCTCGTGATTTAATTAACGAGCAATTAAATGCTCCGATCAACTTTAAACTATCTTTAATTGACCACTCCAGAATTAATTTCCTTATTAATTCGGGAGTACCTACACTTCATGGTCGATGTCTAGCCACAAGCCCATGAAGCCCAACTTCAGGTGAATTGATATTTGTGAACCTCACCTATTATAACTGCCATGTACATACGGTCCTTCCATGACTGATTTCCCGACCGAGACCTAGGGTGTGTGAATTGATCGGCACCTCTAATTATCTCGATTCTGTACTTTCTAATTCAGGATAGTAATTCCACTGTGACTGCTAAATTTGGAAGTCCCTTCCAAATTCGTCACTGACCGTGGCCACGGGTTTCTCGGAACTATTATCGAAGAACGTACAGGAAATTCTCCCACCTTATCAGGGTGAGTCGATGGATCCTTTCTTAGTACTAACCACTCGCGTACACTTCCGTACGCACCCAACTTAGGCATGTTATGACCAAGCTAAGTGGCCTATACCTAAATCAAAGTACGCACTTTCATGCACCGAATTCGCCCTAGCACTTCAAGTCTAAGGACTAAATCGTACACTATTATAATCCTTGAGAAACATCCCATCACCGATATGCGACATGCGCTTCCACAATGGGTTCCTCTGTTCGGGTCGTTCGATGCATTCGATCCTCTATCGAACCACCTAGTCATATGCACTGGCCTCAAATGCCTTGTTCATGAAACTACAACAAATTCACTCCATGTGAATCATGCATAATCGTACAAGTCTTGACGATTCATTCGATATCCCGTCTCGATATGAATCTATGACTTGGAACGTTTTCGAGATCACGACCTTTGAGACTGTTTCATGATAAGTGCACTCAGTACTGAAGTGTATAGTCCCATAGTCTATTGTGAACTCAGGATTTCATCCAATCGCTTAGATAGGTTCGCGAGAGATGAAGTTGGCCATTGTTTAATTCACGTACTATGAATAAACGGGCGTATTAATTATAAACCATAAGAAGATAGTCCTCAAACAAGCTAATTTAGATTGGCTTGCCGGGTACTATTCTATCAATCTCCCACTTGCCCTAAAGCCAATCACAACATTTCTAAGACCCATCTATACCAAGATGTCCCTCGAACCATTTGTGAAAGAGCTTCATTAGTGGATCTATTAAGTTGTCTTGTTGAGATGACGTAGTACTTTTACTCATCTCAACTACCTATGATTTTTTCAATCATTTGGTTTTGTGTTTAGATTCTTGATGAGATCTCGATTTTCTTTCATTGAGCAATAGCTTTGTTTAAATCGGTTAGGATTATAACAAGCTTTCGTCATGCTAGGTAATTCATCCAATGGATGAATGTTTTCTCATCTAAACACCTTTTTGTGTGTGTGTGCAGCATCACAATGGTGCTTTTATTCTGATTGAGTTGGCAATGGTATACTATTGGAATTTCTTCCAATATACCTCTGCTCCATCGAAACGGAATAAATCATCCACTTTTGTCTTTGAAAATCTCGAATTAATAAATCCTTCGAGTTTCAATTCTCCACTATTACCATAGACCAGCAACATATCCTTTAATTATCTTCGAGGATTGCTTTATGGTAGTCCAGTGTCCTTGACTGGAGTTTGACTTATCAGTAGCTCGTGAAATATCAGAGCTTTTGATGAGTCAGGTCATGTACAAGACTTTGCATGCTACATGCAATCCAAACGCTTAAGCATAAGGCTTCTTGAGACAATTTCTTCTTTACTTATTAAATGCAGGGCATTCACATTAAATAAGACAGAGAAATTCATATCTCTATGGAATTGATCCTTTCTTGGATTTTCCATATAGTCTTTGTACTTAGATTTGTGAATTTCAACATCTACTTTTCTTTATCTACTTTAGATACGTATCGCCAGTACGTGAGATGCAATTCCAAATCTATTCATGGAGAATTGCGTGATTAACACGCTTTCGTCTGTGCTTCTCCGATATTCTTATATCAATCTTGATGTATAGAACATCTTCTTGTTACTTTTCGAACTCAACTGTACTCCCACTGATCCTTTTGCACAAATGGAATCCATATGCCTTTTGACAATTCAACATTCTTGATTGACTTATCAAGTTGCATGTTCAAATTCGGAAAAAGTCATAGATTGACCTTTGGATTTGAATAGAGATCATCTCATCAATTGTGAGATGCAGAATCCATTTCCAATAGTCATATCTCGGTAGTCAACAACCACCTTTCTATGGCTAATAGTTTCAAAATGGGTTTTGACGTTTTAAATGGAGAGAAGGTATTTTCATAGATCTTTTAAAGGACTTTTGAATAATCACCTATCGCCATTTAGCGAGTCAAACTTATCACTTTGAATCTTATGGCTTCATGCCATATCCCTTGATTTATGTCTAAACATATTTTTCTTTGTAATCTTGGATTAAATATCTAATCACTCAATTTCGTAAAATGGAATTGTGAGTTCCTTACGAATTTGATTAGATTACTAAGAATTTGTGCAAAAATCGGTTCATTGGGTTTCGGGGTTTACTCCCACTATTTGTGGGGATGGGTCCAATGTCTTTTGGACTTCATCAAGTTTTATGACATTCCCTTATTTCCTTTGACAAAAGATTCGTCAACATAGGAATAAGCTACTCACGAGATACTTTCGTTTCTCGTTGTCATAGAACAGGTATCCAATGGATTTCTTTGGATACCCCACAAATATTTGTATGAATCGGATCTACCATCGAATTTCTCATACATGGGTATTCTCTCATTTCATAAATGATTTGGTAGTGTAAGAACTTTCTTCGGAAGGCACTACACCAAGTTTCTTGAAGAGTCAGGAGAGGCTATCCCCTTAATGTGAATGAAGGAAGTTTAGCAAGATCATAGTTGTGAATCGAACTAGGTTCGACCCCCTTCTTGATTTGCTTCATGAGAATTTTATTCTCGTTTTAGATAATCGTGGAATTAATTGCTTATGTTTCAGCAAGCTTGATTAGATCAAAAGTGCTTTCGTCATAATGCATTTAGTTGCTTCATTTCCAAGATTGTCTGTTGAATTGCTTCAATAGTCTCAGAATTGTACTTCAATTAAGACACATATACTTTGACGATTAAGAAATCGTAAGTATATCTGAAGTAACGTTCTTCTTGAACTAGTGCTTTTAGTTCTTCCACGTTTGTCCTAATGGATTGAATCCATTCGGTTGAATTGTTTGGAATGCTAAATATTCCATTAATTTCGGTTATCATTCCTTCAAGATTTGAAAGTTATGAATTTATCCAAGTTCCTTATTTCAAGAACAATAGATAAAAGCTTCCCTTTCGTATCTATCTTCAGGAAGAATGTCCAAAAAGAACATTTCAATCGTGGACGATTATTTTGCCATGTTTTTCGATTCAGCATATAGTTTTTCGTAGTTTTGATTTGTTTATCATTGTATTTATTTCTATGCTTTAAAGCATCAATATTTGTACAAAGTTAAATAGCTTTAGTTAAATAAATTTCATTCTCAATGGTAAAGCAATAATGTCTTGTACAAAAATTTGAAATAAAATCTCAAAGACAAACTAAAACTAAAGACTTATGCTAATACGAAAAACTAATATCTCTTTATGCAAAGTTCTAGGTCTAGATAGTCCTTGACCCAATCCCTGAAGTGATTCTCCCTTATCTCTCTATGCATTGATTGCATCCTCCTTTTAAGGAATTTCTTCCTTTTAGGTCTAGAGGGAACACCATCATCACCTGCAAACACTTTTACAGACATGAAAGTTCTATCAGATGTCTTACATCATAAAGAATTTAACAGGTGTATAACTTAAAAGTCATACCATTGTTAATTCTGTTCAGGAATTTCTTTCCAGCATAATCCTTCATTTGTTCTTCGTAGTCACATATATGGCAGCCCCACTCATATAGACCATATCCAAGTAGATGGACATCCTCATATTTGTCTAACAACTGATGCAAGTGTTTTGTTTCAATTCCATCAAACGGAATATCACAATGTTGCAAGAAATGATCGAAGTCTTCAGACAAGCCATTGAGAGTAATGGTTATCTCATCTTCTTTAGATATTCGAGTTCCAAACTTTCTGAGTCGTTTGAACATCTTGGCTAAGTAAGAACAATATTCTCTAACATTGTCAAACTCATCCATGTTTGTCTCATAGAGTGAATAGCTCATAATGTTCCCCAAAGTTTGTTCGGTTTGAAAACGTAACACAACTTGTTTGAATGGGACAGTGGATGGTGAATGGCTAACAAAAATAGACAACATATAAGCAGACAGGTTTAACATTAATACTTATAATTAACGAAATTTGGACTTTTTATCGAAAAAGTTCTCCCACTATTTTATCGAAACTGTGACCCCTTCTAGTTTCGGGAAATTCTATTTCCTAGTAGGTCTTGACGTCCCAGCAGCAATTAATTGTACCCACGACTCGTGGCCATACAATTAATTCCCTAGGTAGGTATACATATTACCAATTGTGTCTACCACACAACCTTCAAGCTATTTTGCCTCGTTTTTCGCATTTATCTAGCACTGCTACATCAAAAATGTTACTACGCGTTTAAGTCTAACCCATTAATCGTGATAAGCTACGGGCCCGGTCGTGAACTCCCCGTAACTAGTTATCGGTCGATATTCACATCCCGACCAATCCCTACCCTTGTCGTATTTAGTTAAAAATAGGAATCGAGGAATTTCGTGTATTGCCCCTTTCTTCGACTCGGGTGCCAGACTCTGGATCACCTTTATCGATAAGTAGACAACTCACACTAGTCCCTATTAATGGAAGGCTTGGATCTATAAAACTTCATTTTATAGTTTACCCAATATGACTTAATATTTATTCGAGAGGGGATTTTCGGTTTTGAAAGTTTGAAGAAACTCTCCTCGAGATCTCACCGTTTCAATTATGCTTTATCTTTTATTACGATCTAGATACTAGCGCGCATACACACAAGAAATCATAAATCGACAAATAAATAAAAGCCATACAAGCCTAACATTCATGCTACCACAATATGTTTTCGATCGGGAGCCTCCTATGCAGGCCATCATCGAGCCAGTGATGTTGGCCCTATTGGTCAATCTAAAGGGGTTCAAACAGGCCTATGCTATTACACAATGTACCACGCATACGTGGCCTTCAATTCTTCATGGGCTCCCACCTTGCTTGTAAACGGGCCTCCATCCTAGACTAGGAAAGCAGTAAAGCCCTATTCTATTACAAAGGCTCAAAGTGGCCCAAAACAATAACAGGCTCGCAGGCCCAATAAAACCAAACATTAAATTAAACCAATCACATCTACCCTAAGGTCAAGGCTCGGCGCGATCGAAAACCACGTAAACAGTTCACGTTGAGCAAGAAACATGTAAACATCTTTTACTTTCTTTCTTAATTTTAAAACTACCTTTTAAAACTAACTTCCTATTGATTTCTTACTTTTAGTCACTACTAATTATGACAAGAAAAATTCTCGGATAAACAAAACAAGTTTTCTGCTTTAAAACAGATCCGGATTTTCAACTTTTGAAAAATTGCAGTTCGGCCCCTGTACTTTCGGAAATTGCACTTTTAACCCCAAAACTTTTGAAAAGTTACAAAACACCCCCAAAACAGTTTTCGGACAGAAGGACCAGAAAATAAAAATTTTGAATCCAGAAAATATTTCGAATTGCAAACTGACCCCTGAAATTTCGGAAATTACAAAATAGCCCATAAATTTTCGAAAATTGCAAAATGGTCCAAAAACCCGTGCGATCAGAATTTCATAATCAGCCCATAAATTTCTAAAATTTCCAGAAACAGAAAATTAATTTTCAGCCCTAATTGTCAAGATTTGCGATTATTGCAAAATAGTCCTGATTTTTCGAAAAATTATAAAAACGCCACAGATCTGAAAAAGCAGTTTTACCCAATTATAGATCCAGTCATAACAAGTAAGAATCAATCGACAGAACATAATTCTAAATTGTTTTCATACACATAATCAAACATATACGATAAACACATTATGTTCAGGCTTTTACGTATAATAAGTATGGAGTTGGCTCTGATACCACTGTTGGGTTTGTGCCTCGATTGTCAATACAACAGAGTGCGGAATTTAAAATTTTTCAAGACACACCCACAGTCCCATAAATAAAGTCTCCATATTATGTATACGAAAAGCAAGAAACGAACGCAAGCATAAATAAAACATAGGGGGTTAATCGAAATTACCTCACCACAGCTCGGTGGTGGTTACCTCCAGGCTTCATGTTCGATTCACAATATAGTGATCCAAGTGTCTCACCTCCAGAATGTATCCACACCAACTGGATTGTAGCAACACTTCCAAGTCGTAGGCTAAGAACTGGAACTTGAAAGTTTGTCAACAAAGGTACTTCTGAACTTGATCAGGACTTTGATCTAGGTTCGGGTTTGGAGATCAACTGGAAGAAGACCAAACACGCAGGGCTTATGCGGCTGGATTTGGTTCGGCCAAGCTTGGATCGGCCAGGTTAGGTTCGGCCGAGCTAGGATGGGCGACTAGGGTTCGGGGCGAAATAGTTTGGGGCGGTTATGCAATTTCTAAAACTTATTTTCGAAAATCAGATTTTTTCTCTCAAAAATCGGCTATAACTTTCTCTCAAAAGTTTTGCAGAGTTTTCTCTCAAAAGTTTTTAGTCTCCATTTTTTTTTAAATGAAGAGAGGAGAAGAAGTATTTATAGGAGAAGAGTCCTACTCCTATAAGATATCTTCTTCCTTGTCTATCAAATCTTTTCTTCCTTATCTAATTAGGAATCTAAGATTTGATATATCTCTTCTTGCTTATCTTCCAAGATTAAAAATTTCCTTTTCCTTATCTTCAAAAAATCGCCCCCTATCACTTCTATTTGTGATAATTACAAATCGACCCCTTTGTCATTTAATTGGCTAATCCGAAAAATTACCAATTAAATTTATTCTTCCAACTTAATTAATTAACCACTTTAATTAATTTCATAATTAATCAGATAACCCTTAATTAATTAATTGAACATTAATTAATTAAATATCTAATTAATAATCTCTTACTTGAATTAATGCTTTAATTCAATAACTTTGATTTAACAACTTTAAATTATTCACATTTCCCTTAATGACTGTCACTGTCCAATTGTATTGTGTGTGACCCTCTGGGTTCACCATCAATTGGCAGTAGGCCCACGACTCTCGTGATTTAATTAACGAGCAATTAAATGCTCCGATCAACTTTAAACTATCTTTAATTGACCACTCCAGAATTAATTTCCTTATTAATTCAGGAGTACCTACACTTCATGGTCGATGTCTAGCCACAAGCCCATGAAGCCCAACTTCAGGTGAATTGATATTTGTGAACCTCACCTATTATAACTGCCATGTACATACAGTCCTTCCATGACTGATTTCCCGACCGAGACCTAGGGTGTGTGAATTGATCGGCACCTCTAATTATCTCGATTCTGTACTTTCTAATTCAGGATAGTAATTCCAGTGTGACTGCTAAATTTGGAAGTCCCTTCCAAATTCGTCACTGACCGTGGCCACGGGTTTCTCGGAACTATTATCGAAGAACGTACAGGAAATTCTCCCACCTTATCAGGGTGAGTCGATGGATCCTTTCTTAGTACTAACCACTCGCGTACACTTCCGTACGCACCCAACTTAGGCATGTTATGACCAAGCTAAGTGGCCTATACCTAAATCAAAGTACGCACTTTCATGCACCGAATTCGCCCTAGCACTTCAAGTCTAAGGACTAAATCGTACACTATTATAATCCTTGAGAAACATCCCATCACCGATATGCGACATGCGCTTCCACAATGGGTTCCTCTGTTCGGGTCGTTCGATGCATTCGATCCTCTATCGAACCACCTAGTCATATGCACTGGCCTCAAATGCCTTGTTCATGAAACTACAACAAATTCACTCCATGTGAATCATGCATAATCGTACAAGTCTTGACGATTCATTCGATATCCCGTCTCGATATGAATCTATGACTTGGAACGTTTTCGAGATCACGACCTTTGAGACTGTTTCATGATAAGTGCACTCAGTACTGAAGTGTATAGTCCCATAGTCTATTGTGAACTCAGGATTTCATCCAATCGCTTAGACAGGTTCGCGAGAGATGAAGTTGGCCATTGTTTAATTCACGTACTATGAATAAACGGGCGTATTAATTATAAACCATAAGGAGATAGTCCTCAAACAAGCTAATTTAGATTGGCTTGCCGGGTACTATTCTATCAGGAGAGGCGGCGGCGGCGCTTGGGCAGCTCACGGCAGCAAGGTGGCGGCGGCTACTAGCTTGGCGGCGCTAGGGTTTGCGGCACAAGAGGGGCGGCGGCTTCTAGGTCTTAGAGAGGCTAGGGTTTTTCTTAAGGTGTTCTCTTTTTGAGCTCAAGTAGAACCCTATTTATAGACTCCCTCTTGACCTAGGTTTTGCAAGACTCCTTATGGGCTTTTAATTAAAGGCCCATGTCTTGCAAGCCTTTCATTTAATTAATTACTTAATTAAATGCCCAATCCAATTAAATCAATATTTCTTTTATATAATTAATTAGAAACTCAATTAAGTATTTAATTAATTATGTCAGCCAATTAATTAATCTCCCACTTGAATTAAATACTTTAATTCATTTAATTGATTTAATTACCTTTAAATCAATTAATTCCTTTAGTATCCTTTTTCAACAGTCACCATCCAATTGTATTGTGTGTGACCCTCTGGGTTCACCATCAATTGGCAGCACGAATTCCTCGTGATTTAATTTATGAACAATAAATTGCTCCGGTCAATTAAACAACCTTTAATTGACCACTCCTAGAATCAAATCCTCTATTAACTCAGGAGTACCTACACTTCATGGTCGGTGTCTAGCCACAAGCCCATGAAGCCCAACTTCAGGTGAATTGATACTTGTGAACCTCGTCTCATATAATTACCATGTACATACGGTCCTTCTATCGACTAATATTCCCGATCAAGACTTAGGGTGTGTGAATTGATCGGCACCTCTAAATTTGTCTCAATAACTATACTTTCCAATTCAGGATAATATTCCAGTGTGACCTTCTAAATTTGGAAACCCCTTCCCAAATCCGTCACCGACCACGGTCGTGGATTCCTCGGATATATTATCTAAGAATCGTATAGGAAATTCTCTCACCCATTACAGTGAGTCAATAGATTCCATATCGGTACTAACCACTCGCGTACATGTCCATACGAACCCAACCTAGGCATGTTATGACCAAGCTAAGTGGCCTATACCTAGATCTAAGTACGCACTTTCATGCACCGAATTCGCCCTAGCACCTCAAGTCAAAGGACTAAATCGTACACTATTATAATCCTTGAGAAACATCCCATCACCAATATGCGACATGCGCTTCCACAATGGGTTTCTCTGTTTGGGTCGTTCGATGCGTTCAATCCTCCATTGAACCACCTACTCATATGCACTGGCCTCAAATGCCTTGCTCATGAAACGCTACAAATTCACTCCATGTGAATCATGCATACTTGTACAAGTCTTGGCGATTTCTACGATACCTCGTCTCGTTTCGGAATCTATGACTTGGAACAGTTTTAAGATTACGACCTTTGAGACTGTTTCATGATTGCACTCAGTACTGAAGTGAATCGTCCCATAGTCTAATGTAATCTAAGGGTTTCATCCAATCTCTTAAATGTATTCGCGAGAGATGAAGTTGGCCATTGTTTATCCTTATACTCGTATAAATAAACATGCGTATTATTACATTTATACTAAAGAAAGATAATGATAGTTCCAATACAAGCTAAATATATTGGCTTGCAGGGCACTATCCCATCAATCTCCCACTTGCCCTATAGCCAATCACAAACGTTTCTAGGACCCATCCTTTTAAAGATGTTCTTCGAACTCATTTCATGATATAGCCTCCTTTTAGTGGATCCGCTAAGTTGTCTTCTGAGTCGACGCGATCCATTACGTGCGTTAACTCTACCAATGATTTTTCTAATCAAATGGTACCTTTCTTTCAATTATGTTTAGATTTCTGGTAATATCTCGAATGCTTTGCTGTACCAATAGCTCTAATGTTATCATGGAAGATAATCATGAGCTTCGCAAAGCTAGGCACTTCATCCAACCATAGGGCGAAGTTTTATATCCAAACACTTTCTTAAGCCGCATTTAATGCTACATTTAATGCTGCAATATATCTTGCTTCAGTGGTTTAGATGGTTACGGTGATTTGCTTGGAACCCTTTCAAATTCACCGTTACCCCATTGATGCCGGATATTTATCCAAAAATGGATATATTTAATTCATCCACATCAGACTTAAAATTCGAATTAGTGAATCCTTCGAATTTTAATTCTCCACTACCACCGTAGACCAAGATCAAATCCTTAGTCTTTGTCAAGAGGTTAAGGATATCTTTTACGGTGGTCCACTACTTCTCCACTGGATTTTGACTAGCAACTGCTCGCGATACTTGAGCAAGTTCTACGTCTGGTCTAGTACATAGTAAAGCATGCCACATGCAACCTTTTGTTTGAAACATAAGGTATTTTTTGAGACATTCTCCTTTATTCTCATTTGATGTAGGGCACATCGATTTTGGAATAAGGGATACAGTGTCTCACTGGAAGCAATCCTTTCTTGGATTCTTCATACTGAATATTTCCAGTACAGATTCTATGTACTTAGATTTAGAGAGTGTTAGCATCTTTTCTGATCTACTTCATAGATACGTATCCCAATACGCAAGATGCTTCTCCTAAATCTTTCATGGAGAATTGCATGGATAATCATGCTTTCGTCTGTGCTAACATTCCGATATCATCCCAGATAGTCAGAACATTATAGACATATAAAATATGAGCTTCATCACGCTCCCACTAATCCTTTTGTACAGTCATGGTTCATACTCGTTTTGATGAAGTCAAATGTCTTGACTATCTCATCAGAACAAATGTGAATCTAAATGGATCCAGACATTGCTAATGGAGAAAAGGTTTCATCAAAGTCTGTTCCAGAACATTGTGAATAGCCTTTTTACCACTAGTCAATTATTAGAGGCAATGCCTCTCCATTCATTCCAAGTTTGAAGATCCACTTACAATTTATAGCCAACTTACAGGGATAAATCCCTCGGGTGGATCAATCAAGGTTTATACCTTGATGGAATGGATGGGATCCATTTCGGGTTGCATGGCTTCGAGCCACGTATCCGAATTTATGTCTGACATCGCTTCTTGATAGGTCCTTGGATCACTTTCCACTTTCTCGTTTTCGTGAATGAAACCAAATCGCTTTGGCTCCTTACGAATTCGATCAGACCTTCGAAGAGTAGGTGTACTAGTAGATTCAGTAAATTCTGGATTAACTCCCACTGTTTGCGGGGACGGGTCCAAAACTTGGACTTTATCAAGTTCCATGACGTTTCCATTTCCTTTGACGAGAACTTCATCAACAGAGGAACGAGTATCTAGGAGAAATGATTGTTTCTCATTGTCGTGGAACAGGTATCCAATGGATTTCGTTGGATACCCCACAATTATATACAAATTGGATCTACTAGCCAATTTATCTCCTTTCTCGTTTCTACCATCGGCAGGAGATCTCCATACTCAGAGGTAAGAGCATAGAGGTATTTTGCCATGCCTTTCTTGGTAAAGCTTTGTAGGCACGAACTTTGAAGGTACTTTGCTCAGTATCTTCGATGCAGTCAGGAGGACTAACTCCTAGAACGCATAAGGAAGCTTAAGAAAACTCAATATGGATGGAACAATGTTAAACAATGTTAGATTCCATCTCTTTAGACACTTCAATAAGTTGAGGCGTCTTAGGAGGAGTTTGTTGTATGAGAATCTCATTCTCATTTAGAAAATTGAGGAATCCTTGACAAGTATTTCCTATCTCGATTAGATCGAATAATGCTATGTCTTTGTTGATTCTCTACTTCGCATTGAAATACCTTTCTTGGTTTTTCGGATTTGCATCTCACTAGATTCATTTTTCACTAAAGACCAAGGTCATTAGCAAAAAGTACGAAGTATGAGTAATCTCCTCTCACAGTAACTTTTAGTGATCCATATTCATGGATTAAATCCAGATTTTGTTTGGTTCGCTCTGGATTCCCTGTGACGGGAGATCTGGTCATATCTCCTTTGAGATATGATTCGCAGGTTGGAAGTTCATCCAAGTTCTATTTTTCAAGAAGCTTAGGTGAAACCAACTTTTGAATCCTACTCTTGGAGATGTGTCCAAGTCTAGCGTACCAAAGTTATGGATTATTATCTTTGTATTAATTGAATTTCACACATTAATTCAATAAGATTGAGTTAATGGTTTAATTCAATTAATTTACTTCCTTTCAATTAACTTCCTTAATTGCTTCCTTTTTCCTTTTTCAATTAACCCTTTAATTGAAATGTTGCTTAATTAATTAGATTATCTAATCAATTAAACATATCAGTGCCTTTCTTAGATGTAGTGGGATAATTCGACTTTTAGGCTACTTGCGTTCTTTTGACTACCTTTATGGTCGAATTAGAAGAGAATTAATTCTTCTTCATTTTACTCTTCTTTGACTTCGCAGTCCATGAAGTGTAAACGATCATTACAGGTTTATCCTATTTGCCTTTAACCAATACTTTGGTTGATTGATGAAATGTGATCGACTGATCAAATAAGATCAGTGTATTTCAAGAGTTATTTAAATGAGCGGGAGGAGAATTTAGGAGGGAGTTAATGTTAAGATCACTTGCAGGCCTACGATTATGATGGGGGCTATTTTCGCACCCTACATACTAGTCTGATCGAACAAAGATTACAAGATCGATTCGACCAATTCTAACGGATCGAGATCTTCTTACTGACCCAGCCCGATGCCGCTCGCTCCGAGTAAAGAGTACACTCCGGACCCAAGAAGGATAGGTTGGGCCGAGTCCAACTAGGACTATGATTCCTTGTAATACTAGGTTTAGCGTAATATAAATACCTAGTTATTCATTGTATAAGACAACCACGAATTCTCTTAATTCAGGGATTACGCAAGAATACATTGATAACAATAGAACTCAATAATATCCATCATTATTGCAGAACTTTACCTCCATATCATTGCGTTCTTAATTTCGTTACTGGTTTTACTTCTTGCCTTTGATTATTGCTTTTCTTTGTAAACGATCCATCCAGAATAAAGTAACGGAACCCAATATACTGAATAATTCAATATCCTAACCCCCGATATCACAAATTCACTGATATTAAATTAACCCAACGAAAAACGGTTAAATCAGTTGGCGCCCACCATGGGGCTAGGTTAATTATTCGATCGACATATGGCTCGCCCAAGGAAAAGCGCTCGTATCGGAGCAAGAAGTAACACAACCACCGGTCATGACACATCTGAAGATCCACAGGAGAACGACAATAATAACGTTCCCAACACCGACGAGAATTTACAGAATACCCATCCCCGAGATCATGAACCCCTAGGAGGTCCTCCCGGCACGATACAGGAAGAGCCGGAAGTCCCCGAGATCCCTGCTCCTCTCCCGGGTGCTCAGGAGAAATTACGACAAATAGCGATGCTCTTTAAATCACTCTCCCCGGAAGAATTACTTGTGCTTGATCAAATTCCGCAAAATCCTAGGGCTGCCAGGACAATTCCTGCTCGGAGAACGCCCGGACAAAACGATCATGTATCTCAACAAGCTGATAGCCCACCAAGCGAGCACCGCTCGCTACACAATCCACAACAGGACAATTCGAAACCCTCCGACAACAATCCTCGAAGGAAACGAGGTCACAGAAAAACCCCGGCGAGGCGCAGTAGATCCAGGGAACGAACAATTATCCCTATTGAGGATGATATAGATGATACAATCCCTGATCGACCACGAACGGCTCGATTGACGGAAAGAGAAATTGAAAGGATGGTGCAGGACCGACTTGAACAACGCTTACGGTCTATTCAAAATCCGTGGGCCCGAACCACGGAACTCCAGGAAAGCCTTGCGGCCTGTTCTCCCTTTTGCAGGGAAATAAAAGAGGCACAATCGATCGGACAAGTCCCGGGCAGACTACCTCGCTACGATGGAACCACTGACCCGGATGATTATATTTTTAGCTTTACAAATATAATGAATTTATATGCCCACTCTGCTGAATTCACTGCCAAATTAATGGTAACCACATTCGAAGGACTCGCGTTGGACTGGTTCGCGAAACAACCTGCCAACTCCATATTCAGCTTTAGGTAACTCTGTAACAAATTGACACAGCAGTTCGCCAGCCAAAAGAGACAAAAACTTCCAATGAGCTACCTTGGAACTATATATCAACAAGAAGGAGAATCCCTAAGGAATTGGTTGGCCAGATTCAACGTAGAATTGCTTAAAATCGATTCCCCAAATATTGACTACATAATATCTATCCTCTTCGATCTCACTAAAAACAGGCAGTTCGGAAATGCCCTCAGTCGAAAGCAACCAAGAACGTTCGCCGACATCATGAGCCTAGCATCTAAGTATATGACCCAAGAAGAGATGAATTCCTTTAAGGATAAAAACAAAGACAAAGTTACGGCTACAGGGTCTAAGCGGCATGATAGGATTCCCGCCCAAAGATCCTTGGATTACGAGCGATCTTCCAAGAGAGGTAACGTTTTCCAGCGCCTGGAATACAGCGGAGCCGACCGAGAAAGGCAACCTAATTTCTACCAAAGACCAAGAAACCCTGAACCACCAATCAGAAGCAGAGTGAATCAAGTAGAACACCCAAGATTAAATGCTCCAATCGAAGAAATCTTGGAAGTTCTAGAAAGGAATAATTGGATTCCTGAGGCGAGGAAAATCGCTCAGCCCAGACCAGGGTCTAGAAACTATGATCAATACTGTAAGTACCATAGGGCACATGGGCATCGAACGGAAAATTGTTTTCACCTTAAGAGAGAAGTTGAAAAACTGATCGAGCAAGGAAAACTAGACGAATACATAGAACGAGATAATCGCAAAAGGGAAAGAAGCAGAAGCCCCCGGAACGGAACTCAAAGGAGAAGTTCTCATCGAAGGTCACCAGAACATCGACCTGCTCAGGAGTTGAATCACGACCAGATCAATGGAACTATCCACACTATATCCGGGGGGCCTGCGGGTGGAGATAGTCGCAATGCTCGACGAAGAATGGTCAGATCCCTAATTGCAAGTTCTAAATATCCAAAAGAAGTATGGACGTTAGAAAATAGGCCCACAAATCACGAGCCGATTAGCTTTAACGAAGGCGAAGTACCTAAAAACATTACTTGGGATACGAAAGAAGATAACCCAGATTTCCCTATGGTAGTGTCGTTAGAAATAGCGAATTACAATGTAAAAAGAATCCTAATCGATAATGGAAGCTCAGCAAATATCATCTCCAGGGAGGTTCTAGCACAAATGAACCTCGGACAAATAAATTTACAAAAGGTAGCCACACCGTTAGTAGGCTTTGGAGGGTCCGAGATCATCCCCAGCGGAACGATATCTTTGAGTGTATCGCTCGGAAAGAAGCCACTTCGAACAGTGAAGCTGGTAAAATTCCTAGTGGTAGAAACACCCTTCGCTTATAACGCTATATTAGGGCGACCAGCCCTTAACCTTTTTCGAGCTGTGGTCTCTACCTATCACCAGAAAATAAAATTTCCGACCGATAGCGGCATTGGAGAAATAACGAATGACCACTGTATGGCGTGGGATTGCTACAGCACGTCGCTGACCTTGAGAGAACATCCTAACCCTATTACTCCGAGCGAGAGAAAGATCGAAGACGATCCAATTAGAAATGAGGTCGAAATTCCTATTACTGATCGATTAGATAAAAAGGGGAAAGAACCACTAGATTTATCCTTGCAACCCCCAGAACATAAAGATATAATTCTAGTAGAAGGCGACTCGTCCAAAAGGACAAGAATTGGTACAGAATTGAGCAAAGAAGGAGAAGTAATGTTAATCGAATTTATAAGAAATAACGTGGACGTTTTCGCTTGGAGTGCAAATGACATCGAAGGGATCGATCCTCGAGTAATCAAGCATACCCTAAAAATTGACCCTTCGGCGAAACCCGCCAGACAGAAGAAAAGAAATCATGGACCAGTGAAAGATAAAATCATTAAAGCCGAAGTTGAAAGACTGATGGAAGCAAAACAAATCCGAGAAATACATTTCTCGGAGTGGCTATGTAATGTTGTACTAGTATCAAAGGGGGATAAAAAGGACAACAAATGGAGGATGTGTAATGATTTCACCGACCTTAACAAGTTATGTCCACGCGACCCTTACCCCCTCCCAAGAATCGACTTATTGGTCGACTCGACTGCTGGCTTTGCGCTGTTCAGCATGATGGACGCCTTCCAAGGCTTTTACCAAATATACATGGACGAGCGCGACCAAGAGAAGACCGCATTCATAACCGAACAGGGAGTATACTGCTTTATAGTAATGCCGTTCGGATTAAGGAACGCTGGGGCTACATACCAAAGATTGGTAAACCTAATGTTCAGGGAGTTAATCGGAGAAATAATGGAGGTCTATGTAGACGACATGTTAGTTAAAAGTATGAATGAAGCAGATCACGTAGAACATCTAGATCGATGTTTCCAAATCTTAAGAAAATATCGTATGAAGTTGAACCCCGCAAAATGCACCTTCGGTGTTAAGTCAGGAAAATTTTTGGGATATTTGGTACACCAGCGAGGGATAGAAGCCAACCCAGAAAAAATTCGAGCCATAACTGAAATGAAACCTCCCAAGACCATCTCTCAAGTGCAAAGCTTGGTTGGGAAGATCGTAGCGTTGAATAGATTTATATCTAAATCGGCGGATAGAAGCTTGCCCTTTTTCCAAACACTTCGAAAAGCGAAAAACTTTGTTTGGACCGAAGAATGTGAACGAGCTTTCGAACAACTCAAAGAATATTTAACATCCCCTCCGATGTTGGCCAAACCGACAGAAGGGGAACCATTGTACTTATACATCTCCATCTCCGATACGGCCGTTAGCTCTGTCCTAATTAAGATAGAGGGTTCAGAGCATAAGCCTGTCTATTATCTCAGCAAGTTATTACAAGGGGCGGAGAAGAATTACTTGGAAATAGAAAAATTCACGCTGGCTTTAGTAGTGGCTGCACGAAAACTCCGACCCTACTTCTTAACCTACAAAATCATCGTTTTGACGAATCAACCGCTAAGGCAAATCCTAGCGAAACCAGAAGCCTCCGGACGACTAATCAAATGGGCCATCGAACTCAGCCAGTTCGAGGTAGACTACAAACCAAGGATTGCCATCAAGGCCCAGGTGTTGGCTGATTTTATACTAGAAACACCGACGCAGGCCACTGAATCGTCGAACTGTCACAACAACGATGTCTTGATGATCGAGGATCAAACTTGGTTAATGCATGTCGACGGTGCTTCATGCCGAGAAGGGGGAGGCGCCGGAATCAACTTCACTGGACCAAATAAGGAAGATTTGAATTACGCGATAACATTGGACTTCATCGTAACAAACAATGAAGCCGAATATGAAGCGTTAATCGCAGGAATGGAGATGGCGATAAAAGCCAACATAAAAAGTCTTAAGGTACTGACTGATTCGGAATTAGTACAAAGACAAATAGAAGGCCTATACGAGGCTAAAGAGTTCAATATGATCAAATACCTCGCCAAAGTGAAATCTCTAGCTGGGAAATTTGAAAGCTTCAGTATCCAGAACATCCCACGATCGGAAAACAAATGGGCCGATCAGCTATCAAAATTCACAGGATCCCATGACGGAAAAACCGAACGGGTGATTAACTGGTTAATATCTAATACACCAGCAATCGACATCGATGAAATACCGATAATCGATATAATGGAAATCGAAGAAGCCGAAGAAAACTGGATGAACCCAATGAAAGACTATCTTCAAGATGGAAAACTACCATCTGATCAGAATGAAGCTCGAAAAATAAAATATCGAGCCCCAAAGTATACACTTGTAGAAGGAAAACTATACAGACGATCAGTATCGGGAATTCTCCTGAGATGCATCCCTGAATCACAAACCATGGATATACTGCGAGAAATACATGAAGGAGACGCAGGAAATCACAGTGGATCGAGGGCATTGGCCTTAAAATGTCTCAGAACAGGTTACTATTGGCCAACCATCAATAAAGATGCCGCTCAATATGTCCAAGAATGTCATCACTGCCAGATCCATGCTAACATATGTCATCGACCAGCAGAAAATATGCACCCTATCCCGATTTGTTGGCCATTCGATCAATGGGGAATGGACATCGTGGGACCTTTCCCAACAGCTAGATCAAAGAAATCCTATGTCCTGGTCGCTGTAGAATACTTCAGCAAATGGATAGAATGCGTCGCCCTCGCACGAATAACCCAATTCCAAGTTATTAACTTCCTCTGGAAATTCATAGTCTGTCGATTCGGCATCCCAAGGGTCCTTATCTCCGATAATGGAACTCAATTCGCGGGAAAACAGATAGTAGAATGGTGTACAAGACTCGGAATTCAACAAAATTTTACCTCGGTAGGACATCCTCGAGCAAATGGACAAACTGAAGTAGCAAACCGAGAGATAATAAAATCTTTGGAAAAAAGGTTAGGAGCTGCCAAAGGAAAATGGCTCGATGAGCTACCAGGAGTTTTGTGGGCTAATCGAACTACGGTAAGAAATTCAACTGGGGAAACCCCATTCAGCTTGATATATGGGTCGGAAGCTGTTATCCCTGTGGAAACTTTAATTCCAACTCCAAGAATAGAGATGTTCAATAAAGAAGAAAATGAAAAGGCGAGAGAAAATGACGTTGATTTAACAGAAGCCTTAAGAGATAAAGCTGCTGTACGCCTACAAGCCACTAAGGCAAATATGGAGAAAGCATACAATCAAAAAGTACGCGTCCGAACCTTCAAAGAAGGGGACTTGGTTTTGAAAAAGGTAGAAGTATCCAAGCATGTGGGAAAGTTACAACAAAATTGGGATGGACCTTACATCGTCATTGGCGTAGGAAAGAAAGGTTCATACAAAATTGCACACATGGATGGGACAGCCTTACCAAGAACCTGGAACGCAGTCAACCTTAGGAAGTACTATGGTAAATAAATTTTAGCAGATTATACTGCATTGTTTTATTTTTACTTTATCAAAGTTTTAATCCTTGTAACAAAGGCCCTAGCCTAGAGTTCAAATAGTAAAAATTTTAGCATTTTCTATACATCGATTATTTCGATTAACGCTCTGTGGAATTACACTAGCATATTGATAAATATTAGAACGAAACGAGTCGAGTATACATTGATCCGCTCAATAAACACTCCTCGATCTATATCAACAGCAACAAAGACTTTTTGGTGATAAACCTAAGTCTGAATTATAAATGAGTCGAGTATACATTGATTCGCTCAATAAACACTCCTCATTCCGACGACAAAAACGAGTTGAGTAAACATCGATCCGCTCGATAAAAACTCCTCGACAAATATATTCAACGATCAAAAAGACTTTTTGGTGATAAACCTAAGTCTGAATTATAAATGAGTCGAGTATACATTGATTCGCTCAATAAACACTCCTCATTCCGACGACAAAAACGAGTTGAGTAAACATCGATCCGCTCGATAAAAACTCCTCGACAAATATATTCAACGATCAAAAAGACTTTTTGGTGATAAACCTAAGTCTGAATTATAAATGAGTCGAGTATACATTGATTCGCTCAATAAACACTCCTCATTCCGACGACAAAAACGAGTTGAGTAAACATCGATCCGCTCGATAAAAACTCCTCGACATATATATTCAACGATCAAAAGGACTTTTGGCACGAAAAACCTAAGTCTAAATTAAACCGAGTCGAGTATACATTGATCCGCTCAATAAAAACTCCTCGTTCAATTTTATTAACAAAAAAAAAAAAAAAAAAGGGGGACTTCAGGTATAGAAAACCTAAGTCTAAACAACACGAGTTGAGTAAACATCGATCCGCTCGATAAAAACTCCTCGACATATATATATTCAACAGCAAAAAAGACTTTTTGGTGATAAACCTAAGTCTGAATTATAAATGAGTCGAGTATACATTGATCCGCTCAATAAACACTCCTCATTAACAAAACGAGTCGAGTAAACATTGATCCGCTCAGTAAAAACTCCTCGATCGAACACAACAAACATAAAGACTTTTGGTACGAAAAACCTAAGTCTAAAACAAAACGAGTTGAGTAAACATCGATCCGCTCGATAAAAACTCCTCGATATATGTTCAACGATCAAAGAGATTTTTGGGTTAAAAAAAAAAAAAAAAAAAAAAAAAAAAAAAAAAAAAAAAAAACCTAAGCCTAAACAAAAGGAGTTGAGTAAATATTGATCCGCTCAATAAAAACTCCTCGATTAATTACAACGACAAAGAAGGATTTTGTTATGAAATCCTAAGTCTATATTATAACAAGATTGAGTACACATTGATACGCTCAATAAAAACTCCTCGATTAATTACAACGACAAAGAAGGATTTTGTTATGAAATCCTAAGTCTATATTATAACAAGATTGAGTACACATTGATACGCTCAATAAAAACTCCTCGATCTACTCCTAACGATCTAAAAAAGATCCGCTGATACTCCTAAAGTTTTGAAAGATAAATCAAGTATGAATTCATCTGCTCGGAAATTACTCCTCGTAAATAAAATTATCAAACGACAAAGAAGATGCAAGGAATAATATAATATTTTATTCATCAAATCAATTACATACAAATATTCTACGTTACAAAAATCTGCTTGCTATCTAAAGATCGTTACAATGATCTAGTTAAATTGATCCTATGGGATCGACTATCTTCACGACAATGTCCACGGAAACACCAATCTCCTCCCTAGTACCTCATCGATCATAATAAACCACCTAAGAAGCATGCTGCTCAGGATGGTCGACTTCTTTGGTTCGATGGCAGGGCTCTGAAGATCGTATGTGATTCCAGATGAAATGAACACTACCAGCCAGATAAGCTAGCAATGCTCACTCACCCAGAAGAAGATACTGCTTTTACTTTATCTATAAAACATTTTACTCTGGAGCAGCATCTCTTCGGGACCGTCGTGAAACGGTAAAACTTACCAGCCACCCCGGCGATCTATCACTCCGGAAGTCACATCCAAGAGCGAGGGTGACTGGCAAGTATGAACCCCCCATGTGCAGACGGAAACCACGGACCTCTAAAGTGATGAAGAATAAAGTGGAGATCTCATGGGATCCGTCGATACAAGGAAGGGCTGACATGGGACCCGTCAATACAAGACTGGGGACAATTCCTTTACTGCGAACGAACAAATCACGATAATGTGACTTCTTGAACACTATGGGGTCCGAAGGCAAAATGAAATCTAAAGAAACAGAGATCTTCATTGTTATGAATAGAAAATAAGGAAACTATCTACTTATTTATAGGCGCCCGTGAGAATGATCCTACGGATAATAGGAGTTTAATCAAGGGACGAAAACGCGACCCTTTGACTTCCCGAAATAAATGCAAGTAAGTTGGAACGGCGCCCGTCTGATCGATTCAACTGATCGGTGAAAAACAAATCTACAGATCGAAGCGATCAACAAAATAATCCAAGAAAACTTAAAGAAGTTCAAAGACCAAAACGATCTGCACGATCATATATGAAGGTCGCCTAAAAGAAAATATTAAGAACTCCTCAACGAAGGCATGCAAAGTTGGACCGTTGAAAGAAGATAATTGCTTAAAAACGACCAGAGCCTCCACCATACGGGGGTCGTAACTGCCTCATACATCATTGGGGGACTACTAAGTTGGCCATACAAGAATTCCATTTGGAATCCAAGAAATCTGACATCGAAATCAGGAGAATAGCCCTCCCTATTCGAAACTATAAGGCCGTCACTGCCTAATTTTCCAAAGAATTGCTGAAGGAGGTCTGAACGGGTCAGATCTGGCCAGGACTGTTACATTTTCCAATTCCTCCCATATCAAGAGTATGATATACTGGCTAGAGAAAAGTATAGTTAAAAAGTTAATGATGAAAGACATGGATTTATGAAAAGCACGGAGAGGGAAATTTCCCTTTGATGAGAAGAAAAGCGAAGTTCAAACAGGTGGAACAATAACCTCCTTATATAAGAAATATGTCATAAAGGGACAAATTTACAAAGCACGGATCGAACATCGACCAGAATGGAGTATACAAAGTTTGATCGACAAAAGTTGTGATTGGCAAAAGCAAAATCAGTTACTAAAACAGTAATAAAACAAGGACAAGCTATCTCTTCTCTATCTAGAAACGCGAGTATGCTACTCCATAATGATTATTTCATGATGACTATATCCATGCACAAGGGAGGAACGAGCATAACAAAGTATATATACAGGAGACATTTGATCAGGCAAGAATCTGCCTACAAAAGATCATCGTTTTCAAATTTCTACTCCTTCTATTACAAAAATTTCAGCCCAAATAACTGCACAAAAGATTGGGCGATAAAAAAAAAAAAAAAAAAAAAAAAAAAAAAAAAATAAAAAATAGACAGTCCAAGGCCTGCCAGGTCAAACTAAAGTCGCTAAGAAGAACGATCAGCAGTTCGACTACCAGAAACAGTCCTCCGAGGAGTCAAGTTGCCAGCAAAAGCCATCAACTCATCTTGACGCTTTAGATAACCGGCGTCATATCCCTCCTCATAGGACCGCAGTCGAGACTCCTCTGCAAGGGCAGCAGCCTGAGTTAAATCATTTTTCTCTTTTTCAAGCACAACTTTTTCGGCCTCCAATCTTTGGAGAGCATCTTTATCAACTTGCAGCTGCAGCTCTAAACCCTTGCTTTTAGCTTTTTCGGACTCCAACTGACCCCGAAGAGCTCTCCGACTGTTCCACAGCTCGTCATTTTTCACACCCAGCTGGAGTGCGAAATATTTGCCCTAAAAACAGAAAGAATGAGAAAAACCACCGTACAACAAAGAATTCAAAACAAAGAACAAAAATGTCTACCTGCTCACATATCTTCACCAAAGATTGAACAAGGCGAACATTGGAGGCGCCTTCGAGCTTCCTCAACTCACCAGGCAAAATGGTACTCATGCCTAAATCCCAGGACAAGGCATCAGGTTCAACAGAACCCGGCAATTCGCTAGTTAAAGGGACACCGTCAGAACGTGGAGTCTCCGACAAGAGGATGTCATTAACTTGCTCATTGATACATCGCTCATCCAGTTGACGAGGAGACTCTCTCCCGTCAGGACTAACGGAGGTTTCCTTGCCCGAAGCAGAAATTATGGTTCTACGACCAGACCGCGAGCCGGTCCGACCTTGAGAAGGTCCTCCAGATTCAAAAGAAGTAGTCATCACGGTAGTATCGTGAAACAAATAATCAGGACAATCCTGCACAATAGATTGCGTCGTAGAAGGATTGACAAAAAAGCCATCACCAGCTTGCCCTTCATTAGTGATTGGGGCAGTAGAAACAGATAAAGGAAGAGAAACAGTAAAGTCCTCTCCATGAAAAACATGCTCAAAGGAAGAAGCATTGGAACTAACAGCTATATTATAAGCCGTTTCTTCGTTGGATATGTCCCCAAAAGCTAATCGACCAGGGGAAGGCATGTTTCTTTCCTGAAGGGGAGTAGAAAAGACTGGTTCGGAGAACGACGAGGTTACCAAGGAAAGAGGTTCAGAAGTAATAATATGAGAATCAATCTCCGACCTAATTGGTTGAGACGAATGAGGAGGCTCGATCGACGGCCCCTCTCTTCGTAATCTTTTAGATCTATTTTCTCTAGCGCCCTCGCGGGATGGTCGCCTCGAAGTATTACCGAAAAGGTTACTCATGATCGGATTACGGAAAAATATATATTAATATCGAGGAAGTTTATCGACTAGCTCAAGAAAGAGTATTCTGTTAAGAGAAAAGTGTAGCAGTAAAAAGACAAGTAAAATTTTACCTCTCGTATTTATACTACACGAAAGGACACGACAGACCTGGAGAAAGGGCGCGAAACAGGAAAACTGACCTTGGAGCAAACGCTAGAATTTGAAAAGACGCATACATAATGATTACGGCAAATTAAATGACTTGTCTGAATTATTACAGCGGATGTGAAAAGACACGACTGTCAGAATACGAAACGTTTGGTGTACAAAGTAGGAAAGCTAAGTTACAATTAAACCTACGAGTGGATAATTACAAAAATTATTTCAAAAATAAAACCACTATTCTAAGAAGCCTGGTCGCTATCGGGAATCTTTTGTTCGCCACCGACGTCCATGTCGTCTTCTTCTTCTTCTTCATCTTCCGGATCGATAAATGTATCATCGAGCTCATCGTTAACATCTGAAGGAGGAATTGGCAATGGATTTCCGTACTCTCCGACAAGGTGAGCTAAAGGAAGACCTTGATATACGACATCTGGAACTTCAGAGGAAGAGTAAAGCTCGCCATAACGATTCAACCGGATATGAGCTGCCTTAAAATACTCCTTCCGACGATCCTCGATCATCTCCAAAGCGACCAGTTGATGAATCGACTTTTTAAAAGTATTCTCAAGAAGAGGACCGACCATCCGGTACACCAACGCCGTATGAACAGGAGAATTGAGGAATTCACGAACAACTTGTTCGTCAGATTTCCTAACATATCGATCTCTTTGCCTAAGGGGGACATCATTTTCGTACTCCTCTAAAGAAGCTTCAAGGCTTGATACTTGAGATTCAAGCTCACTAATTCGAGTCGTACTCTGCAACTGCAATTCCTCTAATTTTCTTGCCATTTGATTGGCTTGTTCTTGAGCACGAGAAACCTCTATTACCCTATCTATCATTTCTTGATCTTCGGTCCCGGCAGCACGAGTCTCTACGACAGGAACAGAGGAAGATGTCGAGGGACCAACTTCTGAACCGGAAGATTTGTGAAGTAAAACTTTAATTTTCTCTTCAAGGAATTCGCACTGTTGTTTCCAAAGAGAATTTTCATAGGCGTATGATGTCAGACAGGTGTTAACCTGAAATAACGAAGGGGTCAGAAAGAAACGAATTAGCAAATTAAGAAAATCTTAAAAGATCACTTCATCAGAATAATAGAAAGAAAAAGGTCTCACCTTTTCAGCATAAAGAGAAGCTCGCTGGAATTTCTCCAAAGGATCCTTATGAAGAAGCTTATTAAGATCACGAGTAAGAACGCCAGACAAAAGAATACGGGTCGCCTTATCAACCGCATTCTCATTATTATCATGAATAAGAGAATCCTTCTCGGAATAACCAGCAGCCCTCTTTCCCTCTAAATGATCCTCGATCATTTCGACCAGAGTAGGCTTTGGATGTTTATCTCCAAGTAAAGAAAGGTCGTCACCAGAACGTCCATAGTAACTCCTTTTTCTATCAACTGGATTATTAGTAGGATGAGGCATCGACCAGCTACGACATCCTCGAATACCCAAAGATGTTCTAAGGTGAAGAGGAGGATAACCAGATCCCGTCCCCTGACGAATGGGGGACTCACGAGAAGAATCTGGAGATTCCCCTCTGTTATCCTCAGACTCGTGGCCCGACTCCAGTTTCCTTTTTCGAGATGCCCTCTGCTCAATAGGATTATTCTCTACTGACTTGGAGGATTTCGACAGCACCATTTTTCCCTTCAAAGAATGTCGGGAGTTTTCTACCATATGAGCTGAAAAAGAAACAAAATAAAGTTAATTTCTCCGTATAAAAAGTATAGCGACAATACTAAAGGTCAAATAAAAGGCTAACCAAGAGGTTCAGGTGATGAACTGATGGGGAAATTGTGAACACTTAACCCCGCCTTACGAAGAAAAGCTTCCCCAATCAGAAGAGCACTTTGATATTTGTTTGTACGCATCTCGGGAATCTCAGTTATAAATTGCACATCGTCGGGAACAAGTTCGCCAGTTGATGAGCGACCTCCAGGAATCCAACTAGAGCCATGATCCCATGAAAAAGGTATGGTCGAACCGTCCACCGAACGGAGATTAGACGGAGGACGAACAAAGAAGAAATGGGATTTCCATGAAGGATTACTAGAGACCGGAGCATCAAAAATTGCTCGGCTAGGTCGCTGACTAGCAAAGAAATATCCACGATTTGAAGAACTAGAAATATTAAAACGGAAAAGTTGCGTAAAATTGCGGAAAGAAGGTTTAAACCCCTTTGCAATCATCAGAACGGAAAAACAAACCACGAAAGCAACAGAATTTGGAACCAGTTGTGTCAAGCACACGCTGAAAGTTTTCAGAACTTCCAGGAAAAGGGGAGACAAAGGAAGACGCAGTCCGCTATTAAAATGAGCCGTATAAAAGGCTCGACATCCCTCCGGCGGGGTAGTAACCCTATCAGTAGGTGAAGGGAGAATTATCTCAGAACCCTCCGGAAAATATTTGGTATAGCTATTCACGACTTCGGGGAATGTTTCCTCTGTATATACGCAAGCTAGATCCTCAATTGGTTCAGAAATCTGAGGAACAGTACCTTTGCCCTTTTTGGCTCGGGCGGCTACGTCCGCATCGGAAAGGATTCGTACTTTGTAAGTATCTTCTACAGGGATAACAAGGTCAGAGACCGTAGTTTGTTCACCCAGAGGATTAGAATGTAACTCCTCCTCGTTATCAGGGGCGATGATCTCTCTAGGAGAAGAAGAAGATCTTCTTACGGAAGCCATCTGTATTCTAGTTCTTGAAGAAGAGGGTCGATAAAAGGAAAATTTTATACGACGAACGACCAAACTAGAAAATGACTGCGAACTAAAAGCAAATATAAAAGAGAAATGGCAAACTCGAAAGTCACCTATTTATAAGGAAATGAGAAAAGACGTTTCGAACTTATAGCAGCTACTCAAATTCCCGCCAAAAATGGAAGGATACCAAAAGCCTCCTGAATAGACGCGTGGCGATTCATCATTAGGCGGAAGAAACGACTATCTATGATACGTAGCACTCTTTTCCTTACTTAAGATTTTTTCCCACTGGGTTTTTTCTTAAGTAAGGTTTTTAACGAGGCTCCGTTCATAGAAAAGAAACAGTCGACTAGTTTTATCTACTTCTACGAGCTCCTATTATCTATACGCTCGAAGAAGTGAGGGAGTACTGATGGGGGCTATTTTCGCACCCTACATACTAGTCTGATCGAACAAAGATTACAAGATCGATTCGACCAATTCTAACGGATCGAGATCTTCTTACTGACCCAGCCCGATGCCGCTCGCTCCGAGTAAAGAGTACACTCCGGACCCAAGAAGGATAGGTTGGGCCGAGTCCAACTAGGACTATGATTCCTTGTAATACTAGGTTTAGCGTAATATAAATACCTAGTTATTCATTGTATAAGACAACCACGAATTCTCTTAATTCAGGGATTACGCAAGAATACATTGATAACAATAGAACTCAATAATATCCATCATTATTGCAGAACTTTACCTCCATATCATTGCGTTCTTAATTTCGTTACTGGTTTTACTTCTTGCCTTTGATTATTGCTTTTCTTTGTAAACGATCCATCCAGAATAAAGTAACGGAACCCAATATACTGAATAATTCAATATCCTAACCCCCGATATCACAAATTCACTGATATTAAATTAACCCAACGAAAAACGGTTAAATCAGATTAATCGATCCAGTTCTCAACTAGATTGATAAAACAAAGATAGTGATCCTTGACACTAGTTCCTTCATTTATTCTCGAGATTTGAAACAATTCTTTAGAAGTCTCGAATCAAATCGATTCAAAACTACTCCTCAAAACAAGCCTTTTGAGGTGGAGGTTTGTTTCAAAAGACTGGTCCTCAAAACGGGCCTTTTGAGGTGGAAGCTTCAGACATGTTTCTCATGTTGCTTCCATAGCTCGTTCAATCTTGATGCTTATTTGAGGAAACGATCATTAATATTTCCATACTCTACAGGTGATTCGTTTCACATTTGAGATTCATCTTTATATGAGAAACGATCATTAATATTCCCATACTCTAAGGGTGACTCGCTTCTTTTATTTTGACTTATCTCGTAAGCTCATAAGGCATAGGATTATCATTTAAGAACATCATTCCCACTCTTGGAATTTAAGACAATTCTCAAGTTTCTTGCCTAGTCGATATTTTGATCCAGTTATTTTATTTGTTGAGGATAAATAGTAAAATGTATAATTACAGATATCTCAGTATCAAAAGAGAAGACAAACATTTAGTGGACTAGTTAATGAATAATACTTATAATCTACGAAGGTTGGACTTTCTATCGTAGAAGTTCTCCCACTATTTTATCGAAACAATTACCCCTTCAATTGTTCGGGAAATTCTATTTCCTAGTAGGTCTTGACGTCCCAGCGGCAATTAATTGCACCCACGACTCGTGGCCATACAACCAATTCCCCAGGTAGGCATACTTATTGCCAATTGTGTCACTCCACAACCTTCAAGCTATTTTTGTCTCGGTTTTCGCACTTATCTAGCACTGCTACATCATAAGTGTTACTAATCGTTAAGTCTAACCCATCAATCATGATGAGCAACGGGCCCGGTCGCGAGTTCTCCGTAACTAGTTATCGGTCGATCCTCACATCCCGACCAGTCCTCACCCTTGTCGTGTCTAGTTAAAAAAACAGGAGTCAAGGGATTTCGCGTATTGTCCCTTTCTTCGACTCGGGTGCCAGACTCTGGATCACCTCTATCGATAAGTAGACAACATACGCTAGTCCCTATTGATGGAAGGCTTAGATTTATATAAATACTTCATTTTATTTTAATCCAATATGACTTAATATTTAATTCGAGAGGGGAATTTCTGGTTTGAAAGTTATACAAACTCTCCTCGAGATCTCACCGTTTCAGTTATGCTTTATCTTTTATTACGATCTAGATTCTAGCGCGCATACACACAAGCAATCATAAATCGACTAATAAATAAAAGACATACAAGCCTAGCATGCATACTACCACAATATGTTTTCAATCGGGAGCCTCCTATGTGGGCCATCATCGAGCCAATGATGTTGGCCCTATTGGTCAATCTAAAGGGTTCTCATGAAGCCCTATTCTATTACACAATGTACCACGCATACATGGCCTTCATATCTTCTTGGGCTCCCACCTTGCTTGTAAAAGGGCCTCCATCCTAAACTAGGAAAGCAGTAAAGCCCTATTCTATTACAAAGGCTCAAAGTGGCCCAAAAACATAATAGGCTCGCAGGCCCAATAAAGACCAAACAATAAATTAAACCAATCACATCTAACCTAAGGTCAAGGCTCGGCTCGATTGAAAACCACGTAAACAATTCACGTAGAGCAAGAAACATGCAAACATCCTTTACCTATTTCTTTCTTAATTTTAAAACTACCTTTTAAAACTAATTTCCTATGATTCTTACCTTTTAGTCACTACTAATTATGACAAAATGAATATTCGGGTAAACAAAAATAAATTTTTAGCTCAAATTCAGATTCTGTTTTTCAACTTTTGAAAATTGCATTTTCGCCCCTCAACTTTCGAAAATTTCACTTTGAACCCAAAACTTTTAAAAAGTTACAAAAACACCCCTGGGCAGATTTGGGCAGCTACCAGAAATAAAATTTTGAATTCTGAAAATTTTTGATTTTTCCCTGAATTTTCGGTAATTGCAAAACAACCCCTAAGTTTTCGGAAATTAAAAATTGACCCCAAAACCCGTGCGACCAGATTTGCAAAAACAGTCCAGTATTTTCAAATTTCCAGATTCAAAAAATTTAATTTTCAGCCCCTAAAACCCTAATTGCGATTTTTAGTTCAAAAAGTCCTGAAGTTTCCAAAAACTATAAAATCGGCACAGATCTGAAAAAGCAGTTTTACCCAATCATAGATCTAGTCATAACAAGTAAGAATCAATTTACAGAACATAATTATCACGTGTTTACATATACATAATTAAACATATACGATGAAAACACATTATGTTCAGGCTTTTCGTATAATAATGATGGAGTTGGCTGTGATACCACTGTTGGGATAGTGGTTGGGTTGCCTCGATTGTCAGAACAACGAAAGTGCGGAATTTAAAATTTTCGAAGCACCCAAGGTCCCATATAAGATTCTCCATATTATTTATACGCAAGCAAGAAACAAAAACGCACATTGAATTAAACAAGGGGTTTTTGCGATTTACCTCACCACAGGCAAGGTGGTGGCAACCTTCGGTTCTTGATTTTGAATCTGGATCTGGATCTGGTTCACAGAAGTGATCCAAGCGTCTCACCTCCAAAGTTAGTCCACACCAACTGGATTCTGGTGACACCTCCTAGTCTTAGGCTCAGAACTGGATCTAGGAGATTTGTTGTTGCAGGATTGTGTAGATCTACTTGATAGGTCTAGATCTAACACGGTGGAACAAGGGAGAGGCGGCGGCGGCGCTTGGGCAGCTCACGGCAGCAAGGTGGCGGCGGCTACTAGCTTGGCGGCGCTAGGGTTTGCGGCACAAGAGGGGGCGGCGGCTTCTAGGTCTTAAGGAGGCTAGGGTTTTTCTTAAGGTGTTCTCTTTTTGAGCTCAATTAGAACCCTATTTATAGACTCCCTCTTGACCTAGGTTTTGCAAGACTCCTTATGGGCTTTTAATTAAAGGCCCATGTCTTGGAAGCCTTTCATTTAATTAATTACTTAATTAAATGCCCAATCCAATTAAATCAATATTTCTTTTATATAATTAATTAGCAACTCAATTAAGTATTTAATTAATTAAGTCAGCCAATTAATTGATCTCCCACTTGAATTAAAAACTTTAATTCATTTAATTGATTTAATTACCTTTAAATCAATTAATTCCTTTAGTATCCTTTTTCAACAGTCACAGTCCAATTGTATTGTGTGTGACCCTCTGGGTTCACCATCAATTGGCAGCAGGCCCACGAATTCCTCGTGATTTAATTTATGAACAATAAATTGCTCCGGTCAATTAAACAACCTTTAATTGACCACTCCTAGAATCAAATCCTCTATTAACTCAGGAGTACCTACACTTCATGGTCGATGTCTAGCCACAAGCCCATGAAGCCCAACTTCAGGTGAATTGATACTTGTGAACCTCGTCTCATATAATTACCATGTACATACGGTCCTTCTATCGACTAATATTCGCGATCAAGACTTAGGGTGTGTGAATTGATCGGCACCTCTAAATTTGTCTCGATAACTATACTTTCTATTTCAGGATAATATTCCAGTGTTACCTTCTAAATTTGGAAACCCCTTCCCAAATCCGTCACCGACCACGGCCGTGGATTCCTCGGATATATTATCTAAGAATCGTATACGAAATTCTCTCACCCATTACAGTGAGTCAATAGATTCCATATCGGTACTAACCACTCACGTACATGTCCATACGCACCCAACCTAGGCATGTTATGACCAAGCTAAGTGGCCTATACCTAGATCTAAGTACGCACTTTCATGCACCGAATTCACCCTAGCACCTCAAGTCAAAGGACTAAATCGTACACTATTATAATCCTTGAGAAACATCCCATCACCGATATGCGACATGCGCTTCCACAATGGGTATCTCTGTTCGGATCGTTCGATGCGTTCAATCCTCCATTGAACCACCTACTCATATGCACTGGCCTCAAATGCCTTGCTCATGAAACGCTACAAATTCACTCCATGTGAATCATGCATACTTGTACAAGTCTTGGCGATTCCTACGATACCCCGTCTCGTTTCGGAATCTATGACTTGGAACAGTTTTAAGATTACGACCTTTGAGACTGTTTCATGATTGCACTCAGTACTGAAGTGAATCGTCCCATAGTCTAATGTAATCTAAGGGTTTCATCCAATCGCTTAAATGTATTCGCGAGAGATGAAGTTGGCCATTGTTTATCCTTATACTCGTATAAATAAACATGCATATTATTACATTTATACTAAAGAAAGATAATGATAGTTCCAATACAAGCTAAATATATTGGCTTGCAGGTCACTATCCCATCAGATAGTCGTAACGCTCGGCGAAGGACTACTAGATCCATAATCGGGGGCTTAAAATACCCAAGGGAAGTATAGACTCTAGAAAGTAAGTCAACGAACAACCAGCTGATCAGTTTTAACGAGGGTGAAGTACCCAAAAATCTAGTTTGGGACACTAAAGAAGATAGCCCCGATTTCCCGATGGTGGTCTCACTAGAAATAGCGAATTACAACGTCAAAAGGATCCTGATCGATAATGGAAGCTCAACGAATATCATCTCTAGGGAGGTCCTAGCCCAGATGAACTTGGGACAAATAACATTCCAAAAGGTAGCAACACCGTTAGTGGGATTTGGAGGATCCGAAATTGTTCCCAGTGGAACAATAACTTTGAGTGTCTCACTCGAAAAGAAACCATATCGAACAGTGAAGCTGGTAAAATTTTTAGTGGTAGAAACCTGCCCTCAACCTGTTTCAAGCTGTTGTCTCAACTTATCATCAGAAGATAAAATTTCCGACCGACACAGGTATCGGGGAAATAGTATATGACCATTGTATGGCATGGGATTGCTACAACACATCGTTAATTGTGAAAAACCCCCTGAAGCAATTACCCCGAGCAAAAGAAAGCTCGAAGACGATGTTGGTAGAAACGAGGTTGAAATCCCTAGCACTGACCGAATAGATAAAAAGGGAAAGGAGCCGGTGGATTTAGCCTTAAAACCACCGGAACATAAGGATGTCATTCTGGTACAAGGGGACTCATCAAAAACAACAAGAATAGGTATTGAATTAAGCAAGGTAGGGGAAGTAATGTTGATCAACTTTCTCAGAAATAATATGGATGTCTTCGCTTGGATTGCGAACGACATTGAAGGGATTGACCGTCGAGTAATAAACCATTCGCTAAAAATCGACCCTTTAGCAAAACCAACTAGACAAAAGAAGAGAAATCATGGGCCAGTAAAAGATAAAATCATCAAAGCAGAAATAGAAAGACTACTCAAAGCAAAACAAATTCGGGAAATACACTTCTCAGAATGGCTATGTAATGTTGTTCTAGTATCAAAAGGAGATAAAAAAGATAACAAGTGGAGAATGTGCAACGATTTTACCGACCTTAACAAGTTGTGTCCGCGCGATCCGTATACGCTCCCGAGGATCGACTTATTAGTCGACTCAACCGCTGGCTTTGCAATCTTCAGCATGATGGACGCTTTCCAGAGTTTTTATCAAATATACATGAATGAGCGAGACCAGGAGAAAACGGCATTCATAACCGAGCAAGGAGTATATTGCTTCATAGTTATGCCATTTGGGTTAAGGAACACCGGGGCCACTTACCAAAGGTTAGTAAACCTAATGTTCAAAGAATTAATCGGAGAAATAATGGAAGTCTAAGTGGACGACATGCTAGTCAAAAGCATGAATGAAGCGGATCACATAAGATATCTTGATCGATGCTTCCAAATATTGAGGAAATACCGCATGAAGCTAAATCCCGCAAAGTGCACCTTCGGTGTTAAATCGGGAAAATTCTTGGGCTATTTGGTACATCAACGAGGAATTGAGGCCAACCTAGAAAAAATTCGAGCAATAACTGAAATGAAGCCTCCCAAAACCATATCCCAAGTACAAAGCCTGGTAGGGAAAATCGTAGGGTTGAACAGATTCATATCCAAATCGGCAGACAGAAGTTTGCCTTTCTTTCAAACCCTTCGAAAGGCAAAAAACTTTATCTGGACCGAAGAACGTGATCGAGCTTTCGACTAGCTAAAAGAATATTTGACAACATCCCCGTAGTTAGCCAAACCGACCGAAGGGGAACCATTATATATCTACATCTCAATCTCCGATGCGGCCGTTAGTTCAGTTCTGGTCAAAATAGAAGGATTAGAACATAAGCCTATCTATTGCTTAAGCAAACTATTACAAGGGGCAGAGAAGAACTACTTGGAGATTGAAAAATTCGCTTTGGCTTTAGTAGTAGCAGCGCGAAAACTCCGACCTTATTTTTTGACATACAAAATCGTGGTTTTAACGAATCAACCGCTAAGGCAGGTCTTAGCGAAACCAGAAGCCTCCGGAAGACTAATCAAATGGGCGATCGAACTCGGTCAATTCGAAATCGAGTACAAACCAAGAATTGCAATTAAAGCCCAAGTATTAGCTAACTTCCTACTAGAAACTCCGACACAAGCAATCGAACCAACGAACATCCTTAACGACGATATCTTGATCATAGAAAATCAGACCTGGTTAATGCATGTTGACGGTGCTTCGTGCCGAGAAGGAGGAGGTGCCGGAATCAACTTCACCGGACCAAATAAAGAGGATATAAATTATGCGATAACATTGGACTTCGTTGTAACAAACAATGAAGCGGAATATGAAGCCCTGATCGCAGGAATGGAAATGGCGATAAAGGCCGACATTAAAAGCCTTAAAGTATTAACCGATTCAGAGTTAGTGCAAAGACAGATAGAAGGCCTATATGAGGCTAAGGAATTTAATATGGTCAAATACCTCGCCAAAGTGAAGAAGTTGGCTGAAAAATTCGAAAGTTTCGGTATACAGAACATCCCACGCTTGGAAAATAAATGGGCCGATCAACTGTCTAGGTTCACAGGAGCCCATGAAGGAAAAACCGAAAGGGTGATCAACTGGTTAATTTCCAATACACCGGCAATCGATATCGATGAAACACCGGAAGTCGAAATAATGGAAATCGAAGAAGCTAAAGAAAACTGGATGACCCCCATGATAGACTATCTTCGAGAAGGAAAATTACCACTTGACCAAAATGAAGCTCGGAAAATAAAATATCGGGCTCCAAAATATGCGTTGATAGAAGGAAAACTTTACCGAAGATCGGTATCAGGAATTCTTCTGAAGTGCGTCTCTGAATCGCAAACCACCGATATCCTACGAGAGGTACATGAAGGAGATGCGGGAAATCACAGCGGAGCAAGGGCGTTAGCTTTAAAATGCCTCCGAACAGGTTATTATTGGCCTACCATCAACAATGATGCCATTCAATATGTCCAAAAATGTCATCACTGCCAAGTCCATGCTAAAGTATGTCATCGACTAGCAGAAAACATGCACCCAATACCGGTATGTTGGCCGTTCGATCAATGGGGAATGGACATTGTGGGACCGTTCCCAGCGGCTAGATCCAAGAAAGCTTATGTCCTGGTCGCTGTTGAGTACTTCAGCAAATGGATAGAATGCATCGCACTTGCACGGATAACTCAATTCCAAGTGATTAACTTTCTGTGGAAATTCATAGTATGTCGATTTGGCATCCCGAGAATTTTGATTTCTGATAATGGAACCCAATTCGCGGGGAAACAGGTAATTGAATGGTGTTCAAAACTAGGAATTCAGCAAAATTTCACTTCGGTCGGACATCCTAGAGCGAACGGACAGACTGAGGTAGCAAACCGAGAAATAATAAAATCCCTGGAAAAAAGATTAGGAGCAGCCAAAGGGAAATGGCTTGATGAACTTCCAGGCGTGCTTTGGGCAAATCGAACCACAGTCAGGAGCTCAACTGGGGAAACCCCATTTAGCCTGATATATGGCTCCGAAGTTGTTATTCCGGTCGAAACTTTAATTCCAACACCAAGAATTGAAATGTATGATGATCAGGAAAATGAAAAGACAAGAAAAAATGATATTGATTTAACAGAAGCCTTAAGAGAAAAGGCGATGTACGTTTGCAAGTCACTAAAGCAAATATGGAAAGGGCGTATAATCAAAAGGTACGCATCCGAACCTTCAAAGAAGGGGACCTGGTCTTGAAAAAGGTAGAAGTGTCCAAGCATGTGGGAAAGTTACAACAAAATTGGGATGGACCTTACCTTGTTATTGGTAAAGGAAAGAAAGGTTCGTACAAAATTGCGCACTTGGACGGAACGGCCTTACCAAGAACCTGGAATGCAGTCAACCTCAGAAAATATTATGGTAAATAAATTTTAGTAGATCATGCTGCTTTGTTTACTTCAGTAAGTTTTATTCTTTGTAATAAAGGCCTTAGCCTACAGTTCGATTATTAAAGATTTTTAGCAATTTTTATTCAATCAAGATTAAGTGTAAATCGAAAGATTCGGTAAACTCTCCTTGCAATCCTGCGATAATATTGATTAAAGTCAAGATACAAACGAGTTGAGTATACATTGATCCGCTCAATAAACACTTCTCGATTAGTTTTTAACGACTAAAAGACTTCTGGTATAAAAACCTAAGTCTAAATTATAAAGAGTTGAGTATACATTGATCCGCTCAATAAACACTCCTCGATTAGTTTTTAATGACTAAAAGACTTCTGGTATAAAAACCTAAGTCTAAATTATAAAGAGTCGAGTATACATTGATCCGCTCAATAAACACTCCTCGATTAATTAAAAATGACTAAAAGACTTCTGGTATAAAAACCTAAGTCTAAACAAAAAGAGTTGAGTATACATTGATCCGCTCAATAAACACTCCTCGATTATTTGTTAACAACCAAAAGACTTCTGGTATTAAAAAAACCTAAGTCTAAACAAAAGAAGTTAAGTAAACATTGATCCGCTCAATAAACACTCCTTGAATAAGTCTTCAACAATTAAAAAGGCTTATGGTATTAAAAACCTGAGTCTAAAAAGAAAAAGAGTTGAGTATACATTGATCCGCTCAATAAACACTCCTCGATTATTTGTTAACAATCGAAAGACTTCTGGTATTAAAAAAACCTAAGTCTAAATAAAAGGAGTTAAGTAAACATTGATCCGCTCAATAAACACTCCTCGAATAAGTCTTCAACAATTAAAAGGGCTTATGGTATTAAAAACCTGAGTCTAAAAAGAAAAAGAGTTGAGTATACATTGATCCGCTCAATAAACACTCCTCGATTATTTGTTAACAATCGAAAGACTTCTGGTATTAAAAAAAACCTATGTCTAAACAAAAGGAGTTAAGTAAACATTGATCCGCTCAATAAACACTCCTCGAATTAGTCTTCAACAATTAAAAGGGCTTATGGTATTAAAAACCTGAGTCTAAAAAGAAAAAGAGTTGAGTATGAATTGATCCGTTCGATGAACACTCCTCGATGATACTAATAAACAAGATTGAGACGACATCAACAAAAAGATACTGCTTTTACCTTAAAGTTAAAACATTTTACTCTAAAGCAGCATCTCTTCGGGGCGGTCGTGAAGAATTAATATTTACCAGCACACCCCAGCGGCCTATCACTCCGGAGGTAACATCCAAGAGTAGGGGTGCCTGGCAAGTAAGAACCCTCCATGTGCAAACAGAAACCATGGACCTCAAACCCGTGTATACAAAGTTCGAGGCCTCATGAGACGCGTTAGTACAAGGTAGGGCTTCCATGGGACCCGTCAGTACAAGGCAGACGAAATTTAACTTATTACATGACTTGCGATAATGTGATTTTTTTAATATTATGGGATCAGAAGGCAAAATGAAATTTAAGGAAACTGAGATCTCCATCTTTTCTGAGAGAACATAAAGATATGGAAACTGCCTACTTATTTATAGGCACATGTGCAAATGATCCTACGGCTGGATATAAATTTGATCAAGGGACGGAAATGCGACCTTTTGACTCCCCGTAATAAATGCAAGTAAGTTGAAACGGCGCCTCCCCGATCGACCAAACGAATCGATGGTAAAAGAGAAAGAAGATCGAAGGGATCAATGCACAATAAAAGCAGATCTAAAAGAGCTTCAGAACAGAGAGTTTGCACGCTCACATATGCTAATCGCTTAACAAAGAACAAAAGATCCCCAATATTACATCAAGATGTTAGCTCGACTAAAGGAATAAAGAATTTCATACTCCGACCTACGAGGACGTAACTGCCTCATATGTCACATAAAATAATTATTACCTAACCATGTTCAGACCTCAGTTGGAATCCAAGAAATCTGACATGGAAATCAGGAGAATAGCCGTCATGGCTCAAGATTACAATAAAGTCACTACCTAACATTCCAAAGAATTGCTAAAGGGGGTCATAACAAGCTATATCTGGCTAATAATTCTACGTTTTCCAATTCCTCACATATCAAAGAAATGGTATATCGATACACCGGTTGCTTTATTCGAGGAACAAGGAACTCACAATCACTACAGAGAAACATGGATCTTAAGAGCTTATCTAGAACGATTTTATACAGAAAATTTAAAAGAAGAGCAGAGCTCAACGGTAGAGAGGACAGCGTCCTTAAATAAGTTATCTTTGACTAAAAGACAAATTTACAAGGGACTGGTCGAACCGCGACGACAAAGTGAGCATTTCTTTAACAAATATTCGATCAACTATCTACATGGATGCCTTACTGTCCACATTTTTATGTCTAAAACGATTTCTGGAAGACCATAAGGGATCATACTTGGTTGATCATCATTCTTATACTTCATTTGGAAAAGTTTGACTTGCAGAAACAAACGTTGTATCATTCAGTTACTTAAACACTCATCAAGCAAGATTAAAGCTACATTTTCAAAGATTAGATGTCCTCCGAGAAGACCAATATGAGATAAGTATACTAATCTATACTGATTATTTCAAAAAAGTTATATTTATGCATAAAAGCAAAATATGAACAACAAAATATATCTGCGGATTGAAATTTCTCAAGGCATGGATCTGCCCGCAAAAGATCACAGTCTTAATTAAATCTACCCATACAAAAACTTCAACCCAAGCAACTATACAAAAGGTTGGGGCACTAAAAAAAAAATAAAAGCGGAAGAAGAAACTCAAAATAACAGCCAGGTCGAAATCGGGTCAGCGAGAAGGATTGCTATCACTGGGACGCATAGCAGATGCGCTCTTCAGAGGAGTTAAGTTACCTGCAAACGCCATCAACTCCTCCTGACGCTTCAGATAACCGGCATCATAACCTTCCTCATAGGCCTGCCGTCGGGACTCCTTTGCTAGAGCAACAGCCCGAACCAAGTCACTTCTCTCCTTCTCCCAAGCAGACTTCTCTTCTTGCAATATTTTTAGGTCATCATTGGCAAGTTGCAGCTGGAGAGTCTGCCCTGTCGCCTTCGCCGTTTCCGACTCCAAACGACGTTGAAAAGCTTCCTTACCGTTCCACAGATCGTCATTTTGCACACCCAGCTGGAGTGCAAAATATTTGGCCTAGAAAAGAAAAAGAATAAGAAAAACCCCCACACAACAATGCAATCGAAATAAAAATGGGAAAAATAATCAAAAAGGTGTCTACCTGCTCGCATAACTTCACCAGCGATTGGACAAGGCGAACATTGGAAGTACCCTCAAGCTTCCTCAACTCACCAGGCAAAATAGTGCTCAGGCCTAGGTCCCAGGACAAAGCGTCAGGCTCAACAGAGCCAGGCAGTTCGCTAGTAGAAGGGACGCCGTCGGGGCACGGAGTCTCCGACAGCATAATATCCTTAACTTGCTCGAGGATGCAACGGTCATCTAACGGACGAGGGGATTCCCTCTCGTTGGGACTAACTGAGGTCTCCTTACCCGAAGCAGAAATAACGGTTTGACGACCAGACCTTGATCCGATCCAACATCCTGAAGGTCCACCAGATTCGAAAGAAGTAGTCATCACAGTAGTATCATTAAACAGGTAATCAGGACAATCTTGAGAAATAGGTTGTGTTGAGGAGGGATTAACAAAGGAGCCCTCATCAACTCGGCCTCCGCTGACGACCGGGGCAGCAGAGGTAGAAAAAGGAAGGGAATTAACAAAATCCCCTCCATAAAAACCATGCTCAAAAGAAGAAACACCTGAAGAAACAGGTATATCAAAAGTTTGCTCCACGTTGGACGAATCACCAAAAGCCACCCGACCAGGGGAAGGCCTACTTCCTACTTCAGTAGAAGAAGAAAAATTTGGTTGTGCAAAAGACGAACTAATTACAGAAAAAGGTTCAGAAGGGATGACAGGAGTGTCGATCACCGACCTAGTAATAGAAGACGAACGAGGAGGTTCTGTCGAGGGCCCCTCTGTTTGAGACTTTTTCGGTCTAGTATTCCTAGCGCCCTCACGGGAAGGACGCTTCGAAGTATTGCCAAAAAGATTACTCATGATCGAATTTTTGAAAAGTACAAGTTAAATATCGAGAAAGCTTATCGACTAGCTGAAGAAAGAGTATTCTATTAAAGAGATGAGTATAGCGGTAAAAATCGAGTCAAGTTTTTACCTTTTATATTTATACTATACGAAAAGACGCGATGGACCCAAAGAAAAGGCGCGAAATACAGAAGATAGCCTTGGAATAAACAAAAGAATTTGAAACGACGTACGCATAATGATTACGGCAAAGTTAATGATTTGTCTGAATTATTACAGAAGACACGAAACGACGTGAGTGTCAGAATACACAACGTTTTATCTTACAAAGGGATTAAAAAGTAATATTACAATTAGACTCACCGTAAACAGTTACAGAGGTTATTTCGCAAAGATCAATATATCATACAGCTTGGTCGCTATCCGGAATTTTCTGTTCGCTATCAACTTCTCCTTCTTCTGTTGTGCTAACGTTTTCTTCTTCTTCCTCTTGCTCGATAAAATTGTTATCGACCTCGTCGTTAATATCCGAAGGACGAATCGGCAAGGGTTTTCCGAACTCTTTAACGAGATGAGCCAAAGGAAAGTTTTGATAAACGACGTCCGGAAGCTCGGAAGGAGAATATACTTCGCCATAACGGTTCAGCCGAATGTGTGCCGCTTTAAAATATTCTTTTTGACGATCATCTATCATTTCAAAAGCGACCAACTAATGAATCGCTTTCTTGAACGTACTTTCTAGGAGCGGGCCGACCATTTGATATACCAACGCTGTATGAACAGGAGAGCTGAGGAATTCACGAATTACTTTCTCGTCAGGATTCCGGCCATAACGATCCCTGAGTCCGCTAAGGGGAATGTCCCTCTCATACTCTTCTATAGAAGCCTGAAGACTTGATACTTGAGATTCCAACTCGCTAATTTGAGTAGTGCTCTGAAGTTGGAACTCTTCTAACCTTTTACCCAATTGATTGGCTTGATATTGAGCACGAGAAGTCTCCAGAACCTTGTCTATAATCTCTCGAATTTCGGTATACCGGCTGGTTCGGTATTCTGGAATCTCGTACCATTTGCCAAACCAAAATTTTTGGTTCGGTTCGGTAAATTACCGATTCGGTAAAAAAAACCGAAAAAAATTAGGCCAAAAATATTTTTTCTTGAAAATAATAATCTGCCTCCTACCACTTTCACCCTCCAATGAAGTTGAACAGAAATAAAAAAAATATATATATATATATCAAAGACCCCCTAGCCTCAGTATTCTCTACAAAAATTAATTTAGCATCCTTCAAGTTTGGGGTTCTAAATGCAATTAGAACCCAATTTATTGAGAAAAAGAAAAAGGAACAAAATTGGGCATATGAAATTTGGACTGTACCTCTGTAAATTAGAAATCTAGGCCGAGAGAAAGAGATGGTGGAGGAGCGGAGCAGGATAGCTGTGCGTCGGCGAGGTGGGGGTGGGTGGTGCGACGGCGCGGTGGGATTTATAATTGAGGAAGAGGAAGATTTATTGGTTCTGCTCTAGGGCAGTCCATAGAAGAAGTGAGAAGATTTTACTGTAGGAGGCTTTCTGAGCAGTTGGGAATCAAAATCTTAAAGGTGAATTTGCCATCTTCAATTTGGAACGAGCAGGAGTTTGTCATCTTCAATTTCCAACCTGTATTTACTCTTTATAAATCAGGATTAAAAAAAAAACGGTATACCGGTTCGGTTCGATAAACCGGTCGGTTTTACCGAAAACCAAATGCTCTCAAGGATCGGTAATCGGGTGCGTACCGAATACCGAACCAAAAATTTGGTTCGGTATACGGTACATACCAAAATTTCGGTTTTGGCATGATCCGATCGGTTTAGCGGATCGTGCACAGCCCTACCGACGATGCCATACCAAGAGTGGTTTGGTAAAGCACCCGTATACTCATATTTAGGAGTATGGGGATCTCCTGCTTGTAGGGATACCTCGATTGTCAGAAAAACAAAAGTGCAAAAAATTTTCGAGGCACCCATCAGTCCCATAAATCTGTCTCCATATTATATATACGAAAAGGTTGAATCAAACGGTAATTAAAACATAAAGGGGGTGATAAGTGATTTTACCTCACCACAGCTCGGTGGTGGTTACCTCCACACTTCATGTTTGATTCACAACGTAGTGATCCAATTATCTCACCTCCAAAGTTGATCTACACCAGTTGGATTGTAGGGACACCTCCAAGTCGCAGGCTACGAACTAGATCTTGAAGGCTGTCAGTAAAAGAATGTGCAGATCTTGATCAGGACTTAGATCTGGATCTGGGTGAGGAGATCGACTGGAAGAAGACTGACCCACAGGATTTGTACGGCTAGGGCTGGATCGGCCAAAGAAGTTCTGCCTGGTTTGGTCGAGCTTGGTTGGGCCGAGTTTGGTTTTGGGCGATTAGGGTTAGGGAATTTCTTTTCGCAATTTTCAGATTTCTTTTTTTTCTTGTGTTATGCAAAATTGTTCTCTTCTTAATAATTCATTTGTCACTTTAAAAAGAGATGTGAAGAAGGATTTATAAGAGAAGAGTCCTCCTCTTATAAGATATCTCTTCCCATCTATATCAAATTCTATTCCTAATCAACTTAGGAATATAAGATTTGATAAATCTCTTATTTATTCCTTGTTTTGTAAGAAACAAAACTCTTCCATTTTTACACATGCAAAATCGCCCCGTATGCCCAATCATGTAATCGGAAAATTACAAGTCATTTATCTTCCAATTAATTAATTAACTAATTTAATTAATATCATCATAATTAATTAGATAATCCAATTAATCAATTAGACATTAATCAATTAGACATCTAATTAATTTTCTCCTTCTTGAATTAACACTCTAATTCAAGAACATTGATTTAACATCTTTAAATCATTCATTTCCTTTTATGACTGTCACTGTCCAACTGTATTGTGTGTGACCCTCTGGGTTCACCATCAATTGGCAGCAGGTCCACGACTTTCGTGATTTAATTAACGAGCAATTAAATGCTTCGATCAATTAAACACTTTTAATTGACCACTCCAGAATTAATTTCCTTATTAATCAGGAGTACCCACACTTCATGGTCGATGTCTAGCCACAAGCCCATGAAGCCCAATTAAAGGTGAATTGATATTTGTGAACCTCGCCTCTTATAAATGCCATGTACAAACGGTCCTTCTAAAGACTAATTTTCCGACCGAGACCTAGGGTGTGTGAATTGATTGGCATCTCTAATTATCTCGATTATGTACTTTCTAATTCTGGATAATAATTTCAATGCGACTGTTAAATTTGGAAACCCCTTTCCAAATCCGTCACTGACCATGGCCATGGATTTCTCGAAACATATTATCTAAGAACGTATAGGAAATTCTCCCACCTTATCAGGATGAGTCGATAGATCCTTTTTTAGTACTAACCACTCGCGTACACAACTACACGCACCCAACTTAGGCACTTAGTGGTCAGGCTACGTGACCAGTACCTAAATCTAAGATCGCACACTCGTGTACCGAATTAGCCCTAGTACCTCAAGTCTAAGGACTAAATCGTACACTATTATAAGACCTGAGAAACATCCCATCACCGATATGCGTCATGTGCTTCCATAATAGGTTTCTTTGTTCAGGTCGTTTGATGCGTTCGATCGTCTCTATCGAACCACCTAGTCATATGCACTAGCCTCAAATGCCTTGCTCATGAAACGCTACAAATTCACTCCATGTGAATCATGCATAATCGTACAAGTCTTAGCGATTCCTTCGATACCCAGTCTCGTTCGAAATCTATGACTTGGAACGTGTTTTAAGATCACGACCTTAGAGACTGTTTCCTGATCGCACTCAATACCGAAGTGAATCGTTGATAGAATAGTACCCGGCAAGCCAATCTAAATTAGCTTGTTTGAGGACTATCTTCTTATGGTTTATAATTAATACGCCCGTTTATTCATAGTACGTGAATTAAACAATGGCCAACTTCATCTCTCGCGAACCTATCTAAGCGATTGGATGAAATCCTGAGTTCACAATAGACTATGGGACTATACACTTCAGTACTGAGTGCACTTATCATGAAACAGTCTCAAAGGTCGTGATCTCGAAAACGTTCCAAGTCATAGATTCATATCGAGACGGGATATCGAATGAATCGTCAAGACTTGTACGATTATGCATGATTCACATGGAGTGAATTTGTTGTAGTTTCATGAACAAGGCATTTGAGGCCAGTGCATATGACTAGGTGGTTCGATAGAGGATCGAATGCATCGAACGACCCGAACAGAGAAACCCATTGTGGAAGCGCATGTCGCATATCGGTGATGGGATGTTTCTCAAGGATTATAATAGTGTACGATTTAGTCCTTAGACTTGAAGTGCTAGGGCGAATTCGGTGCATGAAAGTGCGTACTTTGATTTAGGTATAGGCCACTTAGCTTGGTCATAACATGCCTAAGTTGGGTGCGTACGGAAGTGTACGCGAGTGGTTAGTACTAAGAAAGGATCCATCGACTCACCCTGATAAGGTGGGAGAATTTCCTGTACGTTCTTCGATAATAGTTCCGAGAAACCCGTGGCCACGGTCAGTGACGAATTTGGAAGGGACTTCCAAATTTAGCAGTCACACTGGAATTACTATCCTGAATTAGAAAGTACAGAATCGAGATAATTAGAGGTGCCGATCAATTCACACACCCTAGGTCTCGGTCGGGAAATCAGTCATGGAAGGACCGTATGTACATGGCAGTTATAATAGGTGAGGTTCACAAATATCAATTCACCTGAAGTTGGGCTTCATGGGCTTGTGGCTAGACATCGACCATGAAGTGTAGGTACTCCTGAATTAATAAGGAAATTAATTCTGGAGTGGTCAATTAAAGATAGTTTAAAGTTGATCGGAGCATTTAATTGCTCGTTAATTAAATCACGAGAGTCGTGGGCCTACTGCCAATTGATGGTGAACCCAGAGGGTCACACACAATACAATTGGACAGTGACAGTCATTAAGGGAAATGTGAATGATTTAAAGTTGTTAAATCAAAGTTATTGAATTAAAGCATTAATTCAAGTAAGAGATTATTAATTAGATATTTAATTAATTAATGTTCAATTAATTAATTAAGGGTTATCTGATTAATTATGAAATTAATTAAAGTGGTTAATTAATTAAGTTGGAAGAATAAATTTAATTGGTAATTTTTCGGATTAGCCAATTAAATGACAAAGGGGTCGATTTGTAATTATCACAAATAGAAGTGATAGGGGGCGATTTTTTGAAGATAAGGAAAAGGAAATTTTTAATCTTGGAAGATAAGCAAGAAGAGATATATCAAATCTTAGATTCCTAATTAGATAAGGAAGAAAAGATTTGATAGACAAGGAAGAAGATATCTTATAGGAGTAGGACTCTTCTCCTATAAATACTTCTTCTCCTCTCTTCATTTAAAAAAATGGAGACTAAAAACTTTTGAGAGAAAACTCTGCAAAACTTTTGAGAGAAACTTATAGCCGATTTTTGAGAGAAAAAATCTGATTTTCGAAAATAAGTTTTAGAAATTGCATAACCGCCCCAAACTATTTCGCCCCGAACCCTAGTCGCCCATCCTAGCTCGGCCGAACCTAACCTGGCCGATCCAAGCTTGGCCGAACCAAATCCAGCCGCATAAGCCCTGCGTGTTTGGTCTTCTTCCAGTTGATCTCCAAACCCGAACCTAGATCAAAGTCCTGATCAAGTTCAGAAGTACCTTTGTTGACAAACTTTCAAGTTCCAGTTCTTAGCCTACGACTTGGAAGTGTTGCTACAATCCAGTTGGTGTGGATACATTCTGGAGGTGAGACACTTGGATCACTATATTGTGAATCGAACATGAAGCCTGGAGGTAACCACCACCGAGCTGTGGTGAGGTAATTTCGATTAACCCCCTATGTTTTATTTATGCTTGCGTTCGTTTCTTGCTTTTCGTATACATAATATGGAGACTTTATTTATGGGACTGTGGGTGTGTCTTGAAAAATTTTAAATTCCGCACTCTGTTGTATTGACAATCGAGGCACAAACCCAACAGTGGTATCAGAGCCAACTCCATACTTATTATACGTAAAAGCCTGAACATAATGTGTTTATCGTATATGTTTGATTATGTGTATGAAAACACTTTAGAATTATGTTCTGTCGATTGATTCTTACTTGTTATGACTGGATCTATAATTGGGTAAAACTGCTTTTTCAGATCTGTGGCGTTTTTATAGTTTTTCGAAAAATCAGGACTATTTTGTAATAATCGCAAATCTTGACAATTAGGGCTGAAAATTAATTTTCTGTTTCTGGAAATTTTAGAAATTTATGGGCTGATTATGAAATTCTGATCGCACGGGTTTTTGGACCATTTTGCAATTTTCGAAAATTTATGGGCTATTTTGTAATTTCCGAAATTTCAGGGGTCAGTTTGCAATTCGAAATATTTTCTGGATTCAAAATTTTTATTTTCTGGTCCTTCTGTCCGAAAACTGTTTTGGGGGTGTTTTGTAACTTTTCAAAAGTTTTGGGGTTAAAAGTGCAATTTCTGAAAGTACAGGGGCCGAACTGCAATTTTTCAAAAGTTGAAAATCCGGATCTGTTTTAAAGCAGAAAACTTGTTTTGTTTATCCGAGAATTTTTCTTGTCATAATTAGTAGTGACTAAAAGTAAGAAATCAATAGGAAGTTAGTTTTAAAAGGTAGTTTTAAAATTAAGAAAGAAAGTAAAAGATGTTTACATGTTTCTTGCTCAACGTGAACTGTTTACGTGGTTTTCGATCGCGCCGAGCCTTGACCTTAGGGTAGATGTGATTGGTTTAATTTAATATTTGGTTTTATTGGGCCTGCGAGCCTGTTATTGTTTTGGGCCACTTTGAGCCTTTGTAATAGAATAGGGCTTTACTGCTTTCCTAGTCTAGGATGGAGGCCCGTTTACAAGCAAGGTGGGAGCCCATGAAGAATTGAAGGCCACGTATGCGTGGTACATTGTGTAATAGCATAGGCCTGTTTGAACCCCTTTAGATTGACCAATAGGGCCAACATCACTGGCTCGATGATGGCCTGCATAGGAGGCTCCCTATCGAAAACATATTGTGGTAGCATGAATGTTAGGCTTGTATGGCTTTTATTTATTTGTCGATTTATGATTGCTTGTGTGTATGCGCGCTAGTATCTAGATCGTAATAAAAGATAAAGCATAATTGAAACGGTGAGATCTCGAGGAGAGTTTCTTCAAACTTTCAAAACCGAAAATCCCCTCTCGAATAAATATTAAGTCATATTGGGTAAACTATAAAATGAAGTTTTATAGATCCAAGCCTTCCATTAATAGGGACTAGTGTGAGTTGTCTACTTATCGATAAAGGTGATCCAGAGTCTGGCACCCGAGTCGAAGAAAGGGGCAATACACGAAATTCCTCGATTCCTATTTTTAACTAAATACGACAAGGGTAGGGATTGGTCGGGATGTGAATATCGACCGATAACTAGTTACGGGGAGTTCACGAGCGGGCCCGTTGCTTATCACGATTAATGGGTTAGACTTAAACGCGTAGTAACATTTATGATGTAGCAGTGCTAGATAAATGCGAAAAACGAGGCAAAATAGCTTGAAGGTTGTGTGGTAGACTCAATTGGTAATATGTATACCTACCTAGGGAATTAATTGTATGGCCACGAGTCGTGGGTACAATTAATTGCTGCTGGGACGTCAAGACCTACTAGGAAATAGAATTTCCCGAAACTAGAAGGGGTCACAGTTTCGATAAAATAGTGGGAGAACTTTTTCGATAAAAAGTCCAAATTTCGTTAATTATAAGTATTAATGTTAAACCTGTCTGCTTATATGTTGTCTATTTTTGTTATCCATTCACCATCCACTGTCCCATTCAAACAAGTTGTGTTACGTTTTCAAACCGAACAAACTTTGGGGAACATTATGAGCTATTCACTCTATGAGACAAACATGGATGAGTTTGACAATGTTAGAGAATATTGTTCTTACTTAGCCAAGATGTTCAAACGACTCAGAAAGTTTGGAACTCGAATATCTAAAGAAGATGAGATAACCATTACTCTCAATGGCTTGTCTGAAGACTTCGATCATTTCTTGCAACATTGTGATATTCCGTTTGATGGAATTGAAACAAAACACTTGCATCAGTTGTTAGACAAATATGAGGATGTCCATCAACTTGGATATGGTCAATATGAGTGGGGCTGCCATATATGTGACTACGAAGAACAAATAAAGGATTATGCTGGAAAGAAATTCCTGAACAGAATTAACAATGGTATGACTTTTAAGTTATACACCTGTTAAATTCTTTATGATGTAAGACATCTGATAGAACTTTCATGTCTGTAAAAGTGTTTGCAGGTGATGATGGTGTTCCCTCTCGACCTAAAAGAAAGAAATTCCTTAAAAGGAGGATGCAATCAATTCATAGAGAGATAACGGAGAATCACTTCAGGGATTGGGTCAAGGACTATCTAGACCTAGAACTTTGCATAAAGAGATATTAGTTTTTCGTATTAGCATAAGTCTTTAGTTTTAGTTTGTCTTTGAGATTTTATTTCAAATTTTTGTACAAGACATTATTGCTTTACCATTGAGAATGGAATTTATTTAACTAAAGCTATTTAACTTTGTACAAATATTGATGCTTTAAAGCATAGAAATAAATACAATGATAAACAAATCAAAACTACGAAAAACTATATGCTGAATCGAAAAACGTGGCAAAATAATCGTCCACGATTGAAATGTTCTTTTTGGACATTCTTCCTGAAGATAGATACGAAAGGGAAGCTTTTATCTATTGTTCTTGAAATAAGGAACTTGGATAAATTCATAACTTTCAAATCTTGAAGGAATGATAACCGAAATTAATGGAATATTTAGCATTCCAAACAATTCAACCGAATGGATTCAATCCATTAGGACAAACGTGGAAGAACTAAAAGCACTAGTTCAAGAAGAACGTTACTTCAGATATACTTACGATTTCTTAATCGTCAAAGTATATGTGTCTTAATTGAAGTACAATTCTGAGACTATTGAAGCAATTCAACAGACAATCTTGGAAATGAAGCAACTAAATGCATTATGACGAAAGCACTTTTGATCTAATCAAGCTTGCTGAAACATAAGCAATTAATTCCACGATTATCTAAAACGAGAATAGAATTCTCATGAAGCAAATCAAGAAGGGGGTCGAACCTAGTTCGATTCACAACTATGATCTTGCTAAACTTCCTTCATTCACATTAAGGGGATAGCCTCTCCTGACTCTTCAAGAAACTTGGTGTAGTGCCTTCCGAAGAAAGTTCTTACACTACCAAATCATTTATGAAATGAGAGAATACCCATGTATGAGAAATTCGATGGTAGATCCGATTCATACAAATATTTGTGGGGTATCCAAAGAAATCCATTGGATACCTGTTCTATGACAACGAGAAACGAAAGTATCTCGTGAGTAGCTTATTCCTATGTTGACGAATCTTTTGTCAAAGGAAATAAGGGAATGTCATAAAACTTGATGAAGTCCAAAAGACATTGGACCCATCCCCACAAATAGTGGGAGTAAACCCCGAAACCCAATGAACCGATTTTTGCACAAATTCTTAGTAATCTAATCAAATTCGTAAGGAACTCACAATTCCATTTTACGAAATTGAGTGATTAGATATTTAATCCAAGATTACAAAGAAAAATATGTTTAGACATAAATCAAGGGATATGGCATGAAGCCATAAGATTCAAAGTGATAAGTTTGACTCGCTAAATGGCGATAGGTGATTATTCAAAAGTCCTTTAAAAGATCTATGAAAATACCTTCTCTCCATTTAAAACGTCAAAACCCATTTTGAAACTATTAGCCATAGAAAGGTGGTTGTTGACTACCGAGATATGACTATTGGAAATGGATTCTGCATCTCACAATTGATAAGATGATCTCTATTCAAATCCAAAGGTCAATCTATGACTTTTTCCGAATTTGAACATGCAACTTGATAAGTCAATCAAGAATGTTGAATTGTCAAAAGGCATATGGATTCCATTTGTGCAAAAGGATCAGTGGGAGTACAGTTGAGTTCGAAAAGTAACAAGAAGATGTTCTATACATCAAGATTGATATAAGAATATCGGAGAAGCACAGACGAAAGCGTGTTAATCACGCAATTCTCCATGAATAGATTTGGAATTGCATCTCACGTACTGGCGATACGTATCTAAAGTAGATAAAGAAAAGTAGATGTTGAAATTCACAAATCTAAGTACAAAGACTATATGGAAAATCCAAGAAAGGATCAATTCCATAGAGATATGAATTTCTCTGTCTTATTTAATGTGAATGCCCTGCATTTAATAAGTAAAGAAGAAATTGTCTCAAGAAGCCTTATGCTTAAGCGTTTGGATTGCATGTAGCATGCAAAGTCTTGTACATGACCTGACTCATCAAAAGCTCTGATATTTCACGAGCTACTGATAAGTCAAACTCCAGTCAAGGACACTGGACTACCATAAAGCAATCCTCGAAGATAATTAAAGGATATGTTGCTGGTCTATGGTAATAGTGGAGAATTGAAACTCGGAGGATTTATTAATTCGAGATTTTCAAAGTCAAAAGTGGATGATTTATTCCGTTTCGATGGAGCAGAGGTATATTGGAAGAAATTCCAATAGTATACCATTGCCAACTCAATCAGAATAAAAGCACCATTGTGATGCTGCACACACACACAAAAAGGTGTTTAGATGAGAAAACATTCATCCATTGGATGAATTACCTAGCATGACGAAAGCTTGTTATAATCCTAACCGATTTAAACAAAGCTATTGCTCAATGAAAGAAAATCGAGATCTCATCAAGAATCTAAACACAAAACCAAATGATTAAAAAAATCATAGGTAGTTGAGACGAGTAAAAGTACTACGTCATCTCAACAAGACAACTTAACAGATCCACTAATGAAGCTCTTTCACAAATGGTTCGAGGGACATCTTGGTATAGATGGGTCTTAGAAATGTTGTGATTGGCTTTAGGGCAAGTGGGAGATTGATAGAATAGTACCCGGCAAGCCAATCTAAATTAGCTTGTTTGAGGACTATCTTCTTATGGTTTATAATTAATACGCCCGTTTATTCATAGTACGTGAATTAAACAATGGCCAACTTCATCTCTCGCGAACCTATCTAAGCGATTGGATGAAATCCTGAGTTCACAATAGACTATGGGACTATACACTTCAGTACTAAGTGCACTTATCATGAAACAGTCTCAAAGGTCGTGATCTCGAAAACGTTCCAAGTCATAGATTCATATCGAGACGGGATATCGAATGAATCGTCAAGACTTGTACGATTATGCATGATTCACATGGAGTGAATTTGTTGTAGTTTCATGAACAAGGCATTTGAGGCCAGTGCATATGACTAGGTGGTTCGATAGAGGATCGAATGCATCGAACGACCCGAACAGAGAAACCCATTGTGGAAGCGCATGTCGCATATCGGTGATGGGATGTTTCTCAAGGATTATAATAGTGTACGATTTAGTCCTTAGACTTGAAGTGCTAGGGCGAATTCGGTGCATGAAAGTGCGTACCTTGATTTAGGTATAGGCCACTTAGCTTGGTCATAACATGCCTAAGTTGGGTGCGTACGGAAGTGTACGCGAGTGGTTAGTACTAAGAAAGGATCCATCGACTCACCCTGATAAGGTGGGAGAATTTCCTGTACGTTCTTCGATAATAGTTCCGAGAAACCCGTGGCCACGGTCAGTGACGAATTTGGAAGGGACTTCCAAATTTAGCAGTCACACTGGAATTACTATCCTGAATTAGAAAGTACAGAATCGAGATAATTAGAGGTGCCGATCAATTCACACACCCTAGGTCTCGGTCGGGAAATCAGTCATGGAAGGACCGTATGTACATGGCAGTTATAATAGGTGAGGTTCACAAATATCAATTCACATGAAGTTGGGCTTCATGGGCTTGTGGCTAGACATCGACCATGAAGTGTAGGTACTCCTGAATTAATAAGGAAATTAATTCTGGAGTGGTCAATTAAAGATAGTTTAAAGTTGATTGGAGCATTTAATTGCTCGTTAATTAAATCACGAGAGTCGTGGGCCTACTGCCAATTGATGGTGAACCCAGAGGGTCACACACAATACAATTGGACAGTGACAGTCATTAAGGTAAATGTGAATGATTTAAAGTTGTTAAATCAAAGTTATTGAATTAAAGCATTAATTCAAGTAAGAGATTATTAATTAGATATTTAATTAATTAATGTTCAATTAATTAATTAAGGGTTATCTGATTAATTATGAAATTAATTAAAGTGGTTAATTAATTAAGTTGGAAGAATAAATTTAATTGGTAATTTTTCGGATTAGCCAATTAAATGACAAAGGGGTCGATTTGTAATTATCACAAATAGAAGTGATAGGGGGCGATTTTTTGAAGATAAGGAAAATGAAATTTTTAATCTTGGAAGATAAGCAAGAAGAGATATATCAAATCTTAGATTCCTAATTAGATAAGGAAGAAAAGATTTGATAGACAAGGAAGAAGATATCTTATAGGAGTAGGACTCTTCTCCTATAAATACTTCTTCTCCTCTCTTCATTTAAAAAAATGGAGACTAAAAACTTTTGAGAGAAAACTCTGCAAAACTTTTGAGAGAAAGTTATAGCTGATTTTTGAGAGAAAAAATCTGATTTTCGAAAATAAGTTTTAGAAATTGCATAACCGCCCCAAACTATTTCGCCCCGAACACTAGTCGCCCATCCTAGCTCGACCGAACCTAACCTGGCCGATCCAAGCTTGGCCGAACCAAATCCAGCCGCATAAGCCCTGCGTGTTTGGTCTTATTCCAGTTGATCTCCAAACCCGAACCTAGATCAAAGTCCTGATCAAGTTCAGAAGTACCTTTGTTGACAAACTTTCAAGTTCCAGTTCTTAGCCTACGACTTGGAAGTGTTGCTACAATCCAGTTGGTGTGGATACATTCTGGAGGTGAGACACTTGGATCACTATATTGTGAATCGAACATGAAGCCTGGAGGTAACCACCACCGAGCTGTGGTGAGGTAATTTCGATTAACCCCCTATGTTTTATTTATGCTTGCGTTCGTTTCTTGCTTTTCGTATACATAATATGGAGACTTTATTTATGGGACTGTGGGTGTGTCTTGAAAAATTTTAAATTCCGCACTCTGTTGTATTGACAATCGAGGCACAAACCCAACAGTGGTATCAGAGCCAACTCCATACTTATTATACGTAAAAGCCTGAACATAATGTGTTTATCGTATATGTTTGATTATGTGTATGAAAACACTTTAGAATTATGTTCTGTCGATTGATTCTTACTTGTTATGACTGGATCTATAATTGGGTAAAACTGCTTTTTCAGATCTGTGGCGTTTTTATAGTTTTTCGAAAAATCAGGAATATTTTGCAATAATCGCAAATCTTGACAATTAGGGCTGAAAATTAATTTTCTGTTTCTGGAAATTTTAGAAATTTATGGGCTGATTATGAAATTCTGATCGCACGGGTTTTTGGACCATTTTTCAATTTTCGAAAATTTATGGGCTATTTTGTAATTTCCGAAATTTCAGGGGTCAGTTTGCAATTCGAAATATTTTCTGGATTCAAAATTTTTATTTTCTGGTCCTTCTGTCCGAAAACTGTTTTGGGGGTGTTTTGTAACTTTTCAAAAGTTTTGGGGTTAAAAGTGCAATTTCTGAAAGTACAGGGGCCGAACTGCAATTTTTCAAAAGTTGAAAATCCGGATCTGTTTTAAAGCAGAAAACTTGTTTTGTTTATCCGAGAATTTTTCTTGTCATAATTAGTAGTGACTAAAAGTAAGAAATCAATAGGAAGTTAGTTTTAAAAGGTAGTTTTAAAATTAAGAAAGAAAGTAAAAGATGTTTACATGTTTCTTGCTCAACGTGAACTGTTTACGTGGTTTTCGATCGCGCCGAGCCTTGACCTTAGGGTAGATGTGATTGGTTTAATTTAATATTTGGTTTTATTGGGCCTGCGAGCCTGTTATTGTTTTGGGCCACTTTGAGCCTTTGTAATAGAATAGGGCTTTACTGCTTTCCTAGTCTAGGATGGAGGCCCGTTTACAAGCAAGGTAGGAGCCCATGAAGAATTGAAGGCCACGTATGCGTGGTACATTGTGTAATAGCATAGGTCTGTTTGAACCCATTTAGATTGACCAATAGGGCCAACATCACTGGCTCGATGATGGCCTGCATAGGAGGCTCCCGATCGAAAACATATTGTGGTAGCATGAATGTTAGGCTTGTATGGCTTTTATTTATTTGTCGATTTATGATTGCTTGTGTGTATGCGCGCTAGTATCTAGATCGTAATAAAAGATAAAGCATAATTGAAACGGTGAGATCTCGAGGAGAGTTTCTTCAAACTTTCAAAACCGAAAATCCCCTCTCGAATAAATATTAAGTCATATTGGGTAAACTATAAAATGAAGTTTTATAGATCCAAGCCTTCCATTAATAGGGACTAGTGTGAGTTGTCTACTTATCGATAAAGGTGATCCAGAGTCTGGCACCCGAGTCGAAGAAAGGGGCAATACACGAAATTCCTCGATTCCTATTTTTAACTAAATACGACAAGGGTAGGGATTGGTCGGGATGTGAATATCGACCGATAACTAGTTACGGGGAGTTCACGACCGGGCCCGTTGCTTATCACGATTAATGGGTTAGACTTAAACGCGTAGTAACATTTATGATGTAGCAGTGCTAGATAAATGCGAAAAACGAGGCAAAATAGCTTGAAGGTTGTTTGGTAGACACAATTGGTAATATGTATACCTACCTAGGGAATTAATTGTATGGCCACGAGTCGTGGGTACAATTAATTGCTGCAGGGACGTCAAGACCTACTAGGAAATAAAATTTCCCGAAACTAGAAGGGGTCACAGTTTCGATAAAATAGTGGGAGAACTTTTTCGATAAAAAGTCCAAATTTCGTTAATTATAAGTATTAATGTTAAACCTGTCTGCTTATATGTTGTCTATTTTTGTTATCCATTCACCATCCACTGTCCCATTCAAACAAGTTGTGTTACGTTTTCAAACCGAACAAACTTTGGGGAACATTATGAGCTATTCACTCTATGAGACAAACATGGATGAGTTTGACAATGTTAGAGAATATTGTTCTTACTTAGCCAAGATGTTCAAACGACTCAGAAAGTTTGGAACTCGAATATCTAAAGAAGATGAGATAACCATTACTCTCAATGGCTTGTCTGAAGACTTCGATCATTTCTTGCAACATTGTGATATTCCGTTTGATGGAATTGAAACAAAACACTTGCATCAGTTGTTAGACAAATATGAGGATGTCCATCAACTTGGATATGGTCTATATGAGTGGGGCTGCCATATATGTGACTACGAAGAACAAATAAAGGATTATGCTGGAAAGAAATTCCTGAACAGAATTAACAATGGTATGACTTTTAAGTTATACACCTGTTAAATTCTTTATGATGTAAGACATCTGATAGAACTTTCATGTCTGTAAAAGTGTTTGCAGGTGATGATGGTGTTCCCTCTCGACCTAAAAGAAAGAAATTCCTTAAAAGGAGGATGCAATCAATTCATAGAGAGATAACGGAGAATCACTTCAGGGATTGGGTCAAGGACTATCTAGACCTAGAACTTTGCATAAAGAGATATTAGTTTTTCGTATTAGCATAAGTCTTTAGTTTTAGTTTGTCTTTGAGATTTTATTTCAAATTTTTGTACAAGACATTATTGCTTTACCATTGAGAATGGAATTTATTTAACTAAAGCTATTTAACTTTGTACAAATATTGATGCTTTAAAGCATAGAAATAAATACAATGATAAACAAATCAAAACTACGAAAAACTATATGCTGAATCGAAAAACGTGGCAAAATAATCGTCCACGATTGAAATGTTCTTTTTGGACATTCTTCCTGAAGATAGATACGAAAGGGAAGCTTTTATCTATTGTTCTTGAAATAAGGAACTTGGATAAATTCATAACTTTCAAATCTTGAAGGAATGATAACCGAAATTAATGGAATATTTAGCATTCCAAACAATTCAACCGAATGGATTCAATCCATTAGGACAAACGTGGAAGAACTAAAAGCACTAGTTCAAGAAGAACGTTACTTCAGATATACTTACGATTTCTTAATCGTCAAAGTATATGTGTCTTAATTGAAGTACAATTCTGAGACTATTGAAGCAATTCAACAGACAATCTTGGAAATGAAGCAACTAAATGCATTATGACGAAAGCACTTTTGATCTAATCAAGCTTGCTGAAACATAAGCAATTAATTCCACGATTATCTAAAACGAGAATAGAATTCTCATGAAGCAAATCAAGAAGGGGGTCGAACCTAGTTCGATTCACAACTATGATCTTGCTAAACTTCCTTCATTCACATTAAGGGGATAGCCTCTCCTGACTCTTCAAGAAACTTGGTGTAGTGCCTTCCGAAGAAAGTTCTTACACTACCAAATCATTTATGAAATGAGAGAATACCCATGTATGAGAAATTCGATGGTAGATCCGATTCATACAAATATTTGTGGGGTATCCAAAGAAATCCATTGGATACCTGTTCTATGACAACGAGAAACGAAAGTATCTCGTGAGTAGCTTATTCCTATGTTGACGAATCTTTTGTCAAAGGAAATAAGGGAATGTCATAAAACTTGATGAAGTCCAAAAGACATTGGACCCATCCCCACAAATAGTGGGAGTATACCCCGAAACCCAATGAACCGATTTTTGCACAAATTCTTAGTAATCTAATCAAATTCGTAAGGAACTCACAATTCCATTTTACGAAATTGAGTGATTAGATATTTAATCCAAGATTACAAAGAAAAATATGTTTAGACATAAATCAAGGGATATGGCATGAAGCCATAAGATTCAAAGTGATAAGTTTGACTCGCTAAATGGCGATAGGTGATTATTCAAAAGTCCTTTAAAAGATCTATGAAAATACCTTCTCTCCATTTAAAACGTCAAAACCCATTTTGAAACTATTAGCCATAGAAAGGTGGTTGTTGACTACCGAGATATGACTATTGGAAATGGATTCTGCATCTCACAATTGATAAGATGATCTCTATTCAAATCCAAAGGTCAATCTATGACTTTTTCCGAATTTGAACATGCAACTTGATAAGTCAATCAAGAATGTTGAATTGTCAAAAGGCATATGGATTCCATTTGTGCAAAAGGATCAGTGGGAGTACAGTTGAGTTCGAAAAGTAACAAGAAGATGTTCTATACATCAAGATTGATATAAGAATATCGGAGAAGCACAGACGAAAGCGTGTTAATCACGCAATTCTCCATGAATAGATTTGGAATTGCATCTCACGTACTGGCGATACGTATCTAAAGTAGATAAAGAAAAGTAGATGTTGAAATTCACAAATCTAAGTACAAAGACTATATGGAAAATCCAAGAAAGGATCAATTCCATAGAGATATGAATTTCTCTGTCTTATTTAATGTGAATGCCCTGCATTTAATAAGTAAAGAAGAAATTGTCTCAAGAAGCCTTATGCTTAAGCGTTTGGATTGCATGTAGCATGCAAAGTCTTGTACATGACCTGACTCATCAAAAGCTCTGATATTTCACGAGCTACTGATAAGTCAAACTCCAGTCAAGGACACTGGACTACCATAAAGCAATCCTCGAAGATAATTAAAGGATATGTTGCTGGTCTATGGTAATAGTGGAGAATTGAAACTCGAAGGATTTATTAATTCGAGATTTTCAAAGTCAAAAGTGGATGATTTATTCCGTTTCGATGGAGCAGAGGTATATTGGAAGAAATTCCAATAGTATACCATTGCCAACTCAATCAGAATAAAAGCACCATTGTGATGCTGCACACACACACAAAAAGGTGTTTAGATGAGAAAACATTCATCCATTGGATGAATTACCTAGCATGACGAAAGCTTGTTATAATCCTAACCGATTTAAACAAAGCTATTGCTCAATGAAAGAAAATCGAGATCTCATCAAGAATCTAAACACAAAACCAAATGATTAAAAAAATCATAGGTAGTTGAGACGAGTAAAAGTACTACGTCATCTCAACAAGACAACTTAACAGATCCACTAATGAAGCTCTTTCACAAATGGTTCGAGGGACATCTTGGTATAGATGGGTCTTAGAAATGTTGTGATTGGCTTTAGGGCAAGTGGGAGATTGATAGAATAGTACCCGGCAAGCCAATCTAAATTAGCTTGTTTGAGGACTATCTTCTTATGGTTTATAATTAATACGCCCGTTTATTCATAGTACGTGAATTAAACAATGGCCAACTTCATCTCTCGCGAACCTATCTAAGCGATTGGATGAAATCCTGAGTTCACAATAGACTATGGGACTATACACTTCAGTACTGAGTGCACTTATCATGAAACAGTCTCAAAGGTCGTGATCTCGAAAACGTTCCAAGTCATAGATTCATATCGAGACGGGATATCAAATGAATCGTCAAGACTTGTACGATTATGCATGATTCACATGGAGTGAATTTGTTGTAGTTTCATGAACAAGGCATTTGAGGCCAGTGCATATGACTAGGTGGTTCGATAGAGGATCGAATGCATCGAACGACCCGAACAGAGAAACCCATTGTGGAAGCGCATGTCGCATATCGGTGATGGGATGTTTCTCAAGGATTATAATAGTGTACGATTTAGTCCTTAGACTTGAAGTGCTAGGGCGAATTCGGTGCATGAAAGTGCGTACTTTGATTTAGGTATAGGCCACTTAGCTTGGTCATAACATGCCTAAGTTGGGTGCATACGGAAGTGTACGCGAGTGGTTAGTACTAAGAAAGGATCCATCGACTCACCCTGATAAGGTGGGAGAATTTCCTGTACGTTCTTCGATAATAGTTCCGAGAAACCCGTGGCCACGGTCAGTGACGAATTTGGAAGGGACTTCCAAATTTAGCAGTCACACTGGAATTACTATCCTGAATTAGAAAGTACAGAATCGAGATAATTAGAGGTGCCGATCAATTCACACACCCTAGGTCTCGGTCGGGAAATCAGTCATGGAAGGACCGTATGTACATGGCAGTTATAATAGGTGAGGTTCACAAATATCAATTCACATGAAGTTGGGCTTCATGGGCTTGTGGCTAGACATCGACCATGAAGTGTAGGTACTCCTGAATTAATAAGGAAATTAATTCTGGAGTGGTCAATTAAAGATAGTTTAAAGTTGATTGGAGCATTTAATTGCTCGTTAATTAAATCACGAGAGTCGTGGGCCTACTGCCAATTGATGGTGAACCCAGAGGGTCACACACAATACAATTGGACAGTGACAGTCATTAAGGGAAATGTGAATGATTTAAAGTTGTTAAATCAAAGTTATTGAATTAAAGCATTAATTCAAGTAAGAGATTATTAATTAGATATTTAATTAATTAATGTTCAATTAATTAATTAAGGGTTATCTGATTAATTATGAAATTAATTAAAGTGGTTAATTAATTAAGTTGGAAGAATAAATTTAATTGGTAATTTTTCGGATTAGCCAATTAAATGACAAAGGGGTCGATTTGTAATTATCACAAATAGAAGTGATAGGGGGCGATTTTTTGAAGATAAGGAAAAGGAAATTTTTAATCTTGGAAGATAAGCAAGAAGAGATATATCAAATCTTAGATTCCTAATTAGATAAGGAAGAAAATATTTGATAGACAAGGAAGAAGATATCTTATAGGAGTAGGACTCTTCTCCTATAAATACTTCTTCTCCTCTCTTCATTTAAAAAAATGGAGACTAAAAACTTTTGAGAGAAAACTCTGCAAAACTTTGGAGAGAAAGTTATAGCCGATTTTTGAGAGAAAAAATCTGATTTTCGAAAATAAGTTTTAGAAATTGCATAACCGCCCCAAACTATTTCGCCCCGAACCCTAGTCGCCCATCCTAGCTCGGCCGAACCTAACCTGGCCGATCCAAGCTTGGCCGAACCAAATCCAGCCGCATAAGCCCTGCGTGTTTGGTCTTCTTCCAGTTGATCTCCAAACCCGAACCTAGATCAAAGTCCTGATCAAGTTCAGATGTACCTTTGTTGACAAACTTTCAAGTTCCAGTTCTTAGCCTACGACTTGGAAGTGTTGCTACAATCCAGTTGGTGTGGATACATTCTGGAGGTGAGACACTTGGATCACTATATTGTGAATCGAACATGAAGCCTGGAGGTAACCACCACCGAGCTGTGGTGAGGTAATTTCGATTAACCCCCTATGTTTTATTTATGCTTGCGTTCGTTTCTTGCTTTTCGTATACATAATATGGAGACTTTATTTATGGGACTGTGGGTGTGTCTTGAAAAATTTTAAATTCCGCACTCAGTTGTATTGACAATCGAGGCACAAACCCAACAATCGTCCCATAGTCTATTGTGACCTTAGGATTTCATCCAATCGCTTAGATAAGTTCGCGAGAGATTAAGTTGGCCATTGTTTAATTTACGTACTATAAATAAACAGGCGTATTAATTATAAACCATAAGAATAACAGTTCTCCAACTAGATAATTAATATTGGCTTGCTGGGCACTATCCTTTCAATCTCCCACTTGTCCTAAAGCCAATCACAACGCTTCTAAGACCCATCTTATAAAGATGTCCCTCGAACCCTTTTGTGAAAGAACTTAATTAGTGGATCTTCTAAGTTGTCCTTGTTGAGATGACGTAACCCTTCTACTTGTCTCAACTACCTATGATTTGTTCAATCATATGGTTTTGTGTTCAGATTATCGGTGAGATCTCGTTTCCCTTTCATTAAGCAATTGCCTTATCTAAATCGGTTAAGATTACGATAGGCTTTTGCCATGCTAGGTGCTTCATCTAATTATTGGATGAATGTTTCTCATCTAAACACTTTTCTTCTACTGCATCCCAATGCTGCATATATTCTGTTTGAGTTGGCAATGGTAGACTATTGGAATTAGTTCCAATTTACCTTTGCTCCATCGACACAGAATAAATCATCCACCTTAGACTAAAAATCCCGAATAACTAAATCCTTCGAGTTTCAATCCTCCACTACTACCACATACCAGCAATATATCCTTTAATTATCTTCGAGGATTGCTTTTTCGGTAGTCCAGTGTCCTTTACTGGTGTTCGACTAACAGTAGCTCGTGAAAGATCAGAGCTTTTGATGAGTCAGGTCTTGTACAAGACTTTGCATGCTACATCCAATCCAAATGCCAAAGCATAAGGCTTCTTGAGACAATTTCTTCTTTACTTATTTATATGTAGGGTTCATTAAATAAGTGAGAAAAATTTGTGTCTCTTTGGAAACAATTCTTTCTTGGATTCTTCCATATTGAATTTATTCAATATTTAGTCTATGTACTTAGATTTGGAGAATTGCAACATCTACTTCGCTCTATCTCTATAGATACATATTGCCAGTACGTGAGATGTAATTCCCAAATCTTATCATGGAGAATTGCGTGAAGAACACGCTTTCGTCTGTGCTTTGATATTATAATGTCGTACTTGATAGTAGAATGTCGTCATGTTTCGTTTTACGAACTTTAACTATGCTCTACTCTACTCTCACTGATCATTTTGCACAATTGGAATCCATATGCCTTTTGACAAAGTCAACATTCTTGATCAACTTATCATGTTGCATGTTCCAAGTTTGAAAAAAAGTCATAGATTGACCTTTGAATTCGAATAGAGATCTTCTCATCAATTTTCAAATTGTGAGAGGCAGGGTTCATATTCGATAGTCATATTATTGGTAGTCAAAACCAACGTTCTACGGCTAATAGTTTTGAAATGGATTTTGACGTTTGCAAATGGATTTCCTGTTTACTGATTCAACCGCACCGTTTTCTTCGGCCGAGATTGGGACTTCTTCCTCAGGTCGGACCGAGCGAGGGTCTGATCGACTAGTTTGTTTTTCTGCCTCAGGGAAGAAAGTCTCATGAGTCCAAATGCAAGAGATTCCCCACTACCGTTGGATGATCGCTGTGTTAAAGAGCAAGTTTATGACATCACAAGGTCTCAAACTCCTCGCCATGATAATGTTCCACTCGATTCCGTTTTGCCTGGTTCATGTGAACCCAATGCGTTGTCCTGGAACCTTGGGCTTAGTACCATTCTGCCTGGCGAATTAAAGAGATACGAGGATGTTTTCAACATTCGCCTTGTTCAATCTATTTTCAAACTTTTTGAGCAGGCATAATTTAATATACTCTTCCTTAATGTAGTCAAATTGCTTATTGATTACGCCTTTTATTCCTTCAGGGGAAGTATCTTGCTTTGCAGCTAGGTGTTCAAAATGATGATACTTGGTTCAGCAAAGAGAAACATGAGAAATCGGCTGGAGGTCGAGGTGGCTAAAACCGATAGACTCTCACTTCAGAACCAGCTTCTTAATGATGAAATCGATAAGTTACGTGAGGATAATTTGGCTCTTCAGAGGGAGAGATGACCTTGCTCAGCTGAATGCCAATCTGGAGGGAATAGTAGAGTCTCGGATTCAAAAGTCGCGAGAGGAGTCTCGGCTTTTAACTATAAATCTTATAAGAAGTTATCTTTATGACTTTTAACTATAAAACTTATAAGAAGTTATCATTACAAACTAAGAGCTTTGTTATAGCCTATGGGATCATATTCCAAACATTCGCGAGATAATTAACCTTCTTCGTATTAAGCCTTGCAAAGTTCTTTCCTTCATCGTATAGCTTGCATATATTAATCTCGGGGCAATATTTCTTCATTAGAGTTGTTCTTATGATTAACGAAAGGACTATGTTGGTCTTGATGTGAATGATTAACTTAGTGTATATTCCAAGTTGATTAATAGTTGTCGGAATAGGTATTTTACCTTTGTCGACTAGACATAAATCTTTATATTAGGTCGTGCAAAATTATTTCCTTCATCGTTGAGCCGATCAATCTATTAAAGGGTCAGTACTCCTTATTTTGAGTAGTTTTTACGATGAACGTAAGGATTTCGCTGGGCCTAATGTAAAATCCTACGAGCATGCCGGTATGATACCTTTGTTGATTATCCAGTGTCTATTCTTTATTGACTACCACTCATGGTCGGAATAGGTATGATACCTTTGTCGACTAGACATGAGTCTTTCTGCATTCCAAAGGTCACTTTTAATAATGCCTCCTTGTTTCAAGAAATACGAGTTTCTACTTCATTCTGGTAATATCTAAAGTTTTCCAGACCTATAAATATGTAAAGAAGGCTTCCTAAATTATCCCAGATGGATTCAAACATGCTAATCCCAGTTCTTACTTTTGCTCCTGAAGAATTAACTCATGAGGTTATTAATAGGATAGTGCCCTGCAAGCCAACACAATAGCTTTTATTAGGACCATTATTTTATCTTGAAAGAATCTTTGATTTATCAATTAATACGCATTGTTTATTTATTTCGTGTATCATATAAACTAATGGCCAACTTCATCTTTCGCGAATTCATTTAAAGCGATTGGTTGAAACATGAGATCACTCATGACTATGGGACGCTTCACTTCAGTACTAAGTGCAATCATGAAAAAGTCTCTAAGGTCGTGATCTCGAAAATGTTCCAAGTCATAGATTCCTGTCGAGACGGGGTATCGAAGGAATCGTCAAGACTTGTAGGATTATACATGTTTCACATGAAGTGAATTTGTAGAGTTGCATGAACAAGACATTTTGATGTCAGTGCATATGACTAGATGGTTCGATAGGGGATCGAACGCATCGAACGACCCGAACAGAGAAACCCATTGTGAAAGTGCGTAAAGCATATTGGTGATGGGATGTTTCTCAAGACTTATAACAGTGTACGATTTAGTCCTTAGACTTGAGGTGCTAGGGCGAATTCGGTATACGAGTGTACGTGCTTTGATTTAGGAGTCGATCACGTAGCCTGACCATTGTGCGCCTACATTGGGTACGTATAGTCGTATGCGCGGATGGTTAGCATCAATATAGGATCTACCGACTCATCATAATGAATGAGAGAATTTCCTGTACATTCTTAGATAATACATTCCGAGAAATCCATGGCCATGGTCAGTGACGGATTTGGAAAGTGGTTTTCAAATTTAGCAGTCACACTGGAAGTATTATCCAGAATTAGAAAGTACAGAATCGAGATGATTAGAGGTGCCGACCAATTCACACACCCTAGGTCTCGATTGGGAAATTAGTCGTTAGAGGGACCTTATGTACATGGCACTTATAAGAGGTGAGGTTCACTAAAGTCAATTCGCCTGAAGTTGGGCCTCATGGGCTTGTGGCTAGACATCGACCATGAGGTGTGGGTACTCCTGAATTAATGGGAGATTAATTCTGGAGTGGTCAATTAAAGGAAGTTTATTGATCAGAGCAATTAATTAAATATTAATTGCTCATTAATTAAATCACGAAAACGTGAGCCTACGGCCAATTGATGGTGAACCTAGAGGGTCACACTCACACACAATACAGTTGGACTGTGACAGTCAATTGTAGAAAGAATTGATTTAAAGGGTTAAATTAAAGTGAAAGAATTAAATGGTTAATTCAAGGAGAGAGAAAATTAATTAGAATTTTTAATTAAAGTGTTAATTAAAGTATTAAATCTTTAATTAGATTTATTGGGTTATTTAATTAAAGTGTTATTTAAATGAATGGGCCATTTAATTAAAGTGTTAATTAAATGAATGGGCTCTTTAATTAAAGTAATAATTAAATAGTTGCAAGAAATGGGCCAACTTAATTAGTGGCCCATTAGCTAAGGAGATAGGGTTTTGTGTTATCTATAAATATAGAGTCTTGGAGACTCAAACCTAAGCAAGAGAAAGCAAAAACAAAACCCTAACCCTACTCTTCAAAGCCGCCGCCGCGCCCCTCAACCCTAGCCACCGCCGCCACCCAATCTCAGCCACACAACCGTCGTGCATTGAGTAGATCGGTCGCCCCTTGTCTCTCTCTGCCTTCTCCTTCTACATCTAGAGTTTTATCTTGATCCAACTCTTGAATCTGACGTGTTTCTATCCTAGTTCTAAGCCTGTGGGTCGAAGCAGTCACATATCTAGCTGGTGTGGACTTTTCTCTAGAGGCACAACACTTGGGGTGCTCTAGTGATCCGAAAGAAGACCGGAGAAACCACCACATTTGCCTGTGATGAGGTAAATCGCGTTTACCACCCTATTAATTTAGTAATTATTTGCTAAATTGTATTCAACCTTATTTATATGTGCTAACAAGTAAATCCTGGGAATTGGAGTATGAAAAAATTTTAAATTCCGCAACGCTGTTTTGACAATCATACCCATAGAATCCCAACAGTGGTATCAGAGCCAAACTTATTATGCACATGCGAAAAAGGCCTGAACGCATCAAAATATTTGGATATATGAGTTTGTTGTGTTCTGATTTTTTATTCTTGCTTGTTATGATAAATAAATGTTCGGATCTATGCACTTTTCGGTTTTGGGCCAAAAATGTAATTTCCAAAAATTGGAGGGCTTATTTGCAAATTGTGATTTTTATAAAATTTGGACAGAAAATAAAATTTTGTTTTTCTGCAATTCTGGACCAAATTGTAATTTCTGGAATTTTTTCAAAATCTGGACCTTTTTGCAATTTACGAAAAGTTAGGGGGTGTTTTTGCTATTTGCGTAAATTTGGGGTCTGTTTTGCAATAAACAAATGTTTCTGGAAATTTTGTTAATTTTCTGCTTTCTGGTCCAATTTACATATTCTGGAAATTTTGGGGCTAATTTGTAATTTCCGAAAGTTGAGGGGTCAAAATGTAATTTTTGAAAATTCAGGGGCCGAACTTCAATATTTCAAAGTTGAACAAAAAGAAACTGTATTGTGCACTAAAAGAGTTTAGTAAATCCGGAAAGTTAATTTTATCATAATTAGTAGGGACTAAAAAGTGAGAATCAAAGGGTTGTTTTAAAAGGGGTTTTAAAATGACGTTTGTAGATTGTTTTAAAATGGGTTTTGAAACTAGAATCTCTAGGTATTTTAAAAGATTGTTTTAAAATAGGATAAGAAATAAGAAAAAGAAATTTTGCTTGTTTCTTGCTCTATATGAACTGTTTACGTGGTTTTCGATCGCGCCGAGCCTTGACCCTTAGGGTAGATGTGATTGGTTATTTTTATTTGTTGGTTTTATTGGGCCCGCGAGCCTTAAGTTTTTGGGCCCCTTTGAGCCTTTGTAATAGATAGGGCTTTACTGTTTTATTAGTTTAGGATGGAGGCCCGTTACAAGCGAGGTGGGAGCCCAAGAAGACTAAATGCCATGTATGCATGGTAACATGTGTAATAGACTAGGTCTCTTTGAAACCCAATTAGATTGACCAATAGGACCATCGTCTTTGGCTCGATGGTGGTCCGGATAAGAGGCTCTCGATCGAAAACATATCGTGGTACCTTGCATGCTAGGAGTGTATGTTTAATTATTTACGTATTTATATCTTATCTTGTATGATGATGCGCGCTAGTGATATTTAGATCGTAAATAAAAGATAATGCATAATTGGAAAGGTGAGATCTCGAGGAGAATTACCTCTAACTCTTAAACCCGAAAAACCCCTCTTGAAATAATATTAAGTCATATTGGATACATTAAAATGATGTTTTAAGATCCAAGCCTTCCATTAATAGGAACTAGTGTAGAATGTCTACTTATCGTTGAAGGTGATCCAGAGTCTGGCACCCTAAGCGAAGAAAGGGACAATACACGAAACTCTTTGACTCTTGTTTTTAACTAAACTTGACAAGGGTGAGGATTGGTCGGGATGTGAATATCGATCATAACCAAGTTATGGGGATTTCATGACCGGGCCCGTTGCTCATCAAGATTGATGGGTTAGACTTAACGAGTAGAACCACTCATGATGTAGCAGTGCTAGATGGGTGCAAAAATCGAGGCAAAATAGCTTGAAGGTTGTGGAGTAACACAATTGGTAAAAGTATACCTACCTGGGGAATTAATTGAATGGCCGCGAATCGCGGGTGCAATTAATGTCTGCTGGGACGTCAAGACCTACTAGGAGATTAGATTTCCCGAACAATTGAAGGGGTAATTATTTCGAGAAAATAGTGGGATAACTTTTTCGACAACAAGTCCAATAGTCGTTAATTATAAGTATTAATATAGATCAGTCAGCTAAACGTTATCATTTATTTTTGTAGATCTACTCTGCAAAATGTCTAAGAATCCATTAGCTATCATCCTTGATACTAACAAACTGAACGGATCAAATTTTGTCGACTGGCTTAGAAATCAGAGGATAGTCATCGACTCCGAGAAAATGAGCTACATTCTAATATGCACCCATGCCTGGTGCACTTCCGGAAGGGGTTTCGGAAGAGAAACGAGCTACCCATCAGAAATGGGTCGATGATGACATTCAGGTTCGTTGCCTCATGCTGGCATCTATGACCAATGAGCTGCAGAAACAGCATGCAAGGATGTTACATGCTGCCGACATAATTCTTCATCTCCGAGAGCTATTTGGAGAGAAGTCTAGGACCGAAAGGTTCAAGACTACGAAAGAGTTATTCAATCTGAGAATGGCTGAGGGTTCAAATGTGAAGGATCACTGTTTACGTTTCATCAATCTGGTTGAAAAACTGGAGAACTTGGACGTAGACCTGCACGCTGACCTTCGCAATGACCTCCTCCTCCATACTCTGTCGCACTCATTTGATCAGTTCGTGTTGAATTTTAACATGGAGCACAGAGAACTTGCTCTACACAAACTGACCAATTTATTGGTCACGTCATAATCGACCCTAAAAAGGGAAAAGTCTGTCATGATTGCTGAGCAACCCAAGGCTGCAAAGCCGAAGAAGGGCAAGAAAAAGAAGAAGAAAGTAATCTCTTCTAAAACAACCAAGAAGGTTGTCGAGAAGAAAAGAAAGAGCCCAGAAGACGAATGTTTCCGCTGCAAGAAAGCAGGGCACTGGAAAAGGAACTGACAAGACTATCTGAAAACGGTGGTCAAAGGTATTTTCTTTATTGAAGTTAATATTCTATTAATTGTGCATCTTTGGTGTTAGACACCGCAGTTGGTTCTCATATCTGCAATGATTTGCAGGTGATGGGAGCAGTAAGGCCTCTTAAACCTGGGGATAGAATCCTGGGCTTTGGAAACGGAGCTAGGGTTGCGGCAGAGGCCATAGGAGACGTAGAATTAGTTCTAGGAAATTTTTCTTTGGTTTTGAAAGACTGTTTGTAAGTACCGACTATCATCAAAAACATTATTTCTATTCCTTTGCTGGATAATGATGGTTTTTGTTTTTCCATTTCAAATGGAAAATTTAGCATATTAAAAGGTGGTTTTACTTATGCTTGTGGTACTTTGATAGATGGTCTTTATTCTTTAGAACCTGCTAATTCTAATGTTATGCACATTCAATCAAAGAAAAGAAATCATGATGATAATAATCCACAACTTCGGGACGCTAGGCTTTGACATATTTCCAAGAGTAGAATTCAAAAGTTGGCTTCCTCTAGGGCTCTTGAAATACAGAACCTAGATGATCTCCCAACTTGCGAATCCTGCCTCAAGAGAAAAATGACCAAAACGCCTTTCACTGGGATACCGGAGCGAACCAAAAAAACCTTGGATTTAATCCATACTGATGTTTGTGGACCACTGAGTGTCAGTGCAAGAGGAGGATTCTCATACTTCATAACCTTCACAGACGACTACAGTCGTTTTGGGTATGTATACCTAATGAAGTATAAGTTCGAAGCTTTTGATAAATTCAAAGAGTTTCGAATGGAAGTTGAGAATCAACTTGGACATAGTATCAAGGCACTTCGGTCGGATCGAGGTGGTGAATAAATAAGTCAAGAATTCCTCAATTATCTTGTATGGAATGGAATTCTCTCGCTGCGAACTCCTCCTAGAACACCGGAGTTGAATGGTGTGTCTAAGAGAAAGAACATAACTTTGTTAGATATGGTTCGTTCCATGATGAGTTTCGCTAACCTTCCTTTTTCATTTTGGGGCCTAGCCCTCTTAACTGCTTCGAAGATACTTAATATTGTACCTTCAAAGTAGGTGCCGACGACGCCATACCAAGAGTGGTTTGGTAAAGCACCCGTATACTCATATTTACGAGTATGGGGATCTCTTGCTTGTAGGGATACCTCGATTGTCAGAACAACAAAAGTGCAGAAATTTTTTGAGGCACCCATCAGTCCCATAAATCTGTCTCCATATTATATATACGAAAAGGTTGAATCAAACGGTAATTAAAACATAAAGGGGCTGATAAGCTATTTTACCTCACCACAGCTCGGTGGTGGTTACCTCCGGACTTCATGTTTGATTCACAACGTAGTGATCCAATTGTCTCATCTACAAAGTTGATCTACACCAGTTGGATTGTAGGGACACCTCCAAGTCGCAGGCTACGAACTAGATCTTGAAGGCTGTCAGTAAAAGAACGTGCAGATCTTGATCAGGACTTAGATCTGGATCTGGGTGAGGAGATAGACTGGAAGAAGACTGAGCCACAGGACTTGCGGCCAAAGAAGTTCTGCCAGGTTTGGTCGAGCTTGGTTGGGCCGAGTTTGGTTTGGGGCAATTAGGGTTAGGGAATTTCTTTGTGCAATTTTCAGATTTCTTTTCTTTCTTGTTTTATGCAAAATTGTTCTCTTCTCAATAATTTATTTGTCACTTTTAGAAGAGATGTGAAGAAGTATTTATAAGAGAAGAGTCCTCCTCTTATAAGATATCTCTTCCCATCTATATCAAATTCTATTCCTAATCAACTTAGGAATATAAGATTTGATAAATCTCTTATTTATTCCTTGTTTTGCAAGAAACAAAACTCTTCCATTTTTACACATGCAAAATCGCCCCCTATGCCTAATCATGCAATCCGAAAATTACAAGTCATTTATCTTCCAATTATTTAATTAACTAATTTAATTAATATCATCATAATTAATTAGATAATCCAAGTAATCAATTAGACATCTAATTAATCTTCTCCTTCTTGAATTAACACTTTAATTCAAGAACATTGATTTAACATCTTTAAATCATTCATTTCCTTTTATGACTGTCACTGTCCACTTGTATTGTGTGTGACCCTCTGGGTTCACCATCAATTGACAGCAGGCCCACGACTTTCGTGATTTAATTAACGAGCAATTAAATGCTCCGATCAATTAAACACTTTTAATTGACCACTCCAGAATTAATATCCTTATTAATTCAGGAGTACCCACACTTCATGGTCGATGTCTAGCCACAAGCCCATGAAGCCCAATTAAAGGTGAATTGATATTAGTGAACCTTGCCTCTTATAAATGCCATGTACATACGGTCCTTCTAAAGACTAATTACCGACCGAGACCTAGGGTGTGTGAATTGATCGGCACCTCTATTTATCTCAATTATGTACTTCTAATTCTGGATAATAATTTCAGTGTGACTGCTAAATTTGGAAACCCCTTTCCAAATCCGTCACTGACCATGGCCATGGATTTCTCGAAACATATTATCTAAGAACGTATAGGAAATTGTCCCACCTTATCAGGATGAGTCGATAGATCCTTTTTTAGAACTAACCACTCGCGTACACAACTATACGCACCCAACTTAGGCACTTAGTGGTCAGGCTATGTGACTAGTACCTAAATCTAAGATGAATTCGCCCTAGCACCTCAAGTCTAAGGACTAAATCGTACACTATTATAAGCCTTGAGGAACATCCCATCACCGATATGCATCATGTGCTTCCACAATAGGTTTCTCTGTTCGGGTCGTTTGATGCGTTCGATAGTCTCTATCGAACCACCTAGTCATATGCACAAGCCTCAAATGCCTTGCTCATGAAACGCTAAAAATTCACTCCATGTGAATCATGCATAATCGTACAAGTCTTAGCGATTCCTTCGATACACCATTTCGTTCGGAATCTATGACTTGGAACGTGTTTTAAGATCACGACCTTAGAGACTGTTTCATGATTGCACTCAATACCGAAGTGAATCATCCCATAGTCTATTGTGACCTTAGGATTTCATCCAATCGCTTAGATAAGTTCGCGAGAGATGAAGTTGGCCATTGTTTAATATACGTACTATAAATAAACAGGCGTATTAATTATAAACCATAAGAATAACAGTTCTCCAACAAGATAATTAATATTGGCTTGCTGGGCACTATCCTTTCAATCTCCCACTTGTCCTAAAGTCAATCACAACGCTTCTAAGACCCATCTTATAAAGATGTCCCTCGAGGATTGCTTTTTCGATAGTCCAGTGTCCTTTACTAGTGTTCGACTAACAGTAGCTCGTGAAAGATCAGAGCTTTTGATGAGTCAGGTCTGGTACAAGACTTTGCATGCTACATCCAATCCAAATGCCAAAGCATAAGGCTTCTTGAGACAATTTCTTCTTTACTTATTTATATGTAGGGCTCATTAAATAAGTGAGAAAAATTTGTGTCTCTTTGGAAACAATTCTTTCTTGGATTCTTCCATATTGAATTTATTCAATATTTAGTCTATGTACTTAGATTTGGAGAATTGCAACATCTACTTCACTTTATCTCTATGGATACATATTGCCAGTACGTGAGATGTAATTCCCAAATCTTTTCATGGAGAATTGCGTGAAGAACACGCTTTCGTCTGTGCTTTGATATTATAATATCATACTTGATAGTAGAATGTCGTCATGTTTCATTTTACGAACTTTAACTATGCTCTACTCTACTCTCACTGATCATTTTGCACAATTGGAATCCATATGCCTTTTGACAAAGTCAACATTCTTGATCAACTTATCATGTTGCATGTTCCAAGTTCGAAAAAAAGTCATAGATTGACCTTTGGATTCGAATAGAGATCTTCTCATCAATTTTCAAATTGTGAGAGGCAGGATTCATATTCAATAGTCATATTATTGGTAGTCAAAACCAACGTTCTACGGCTAATAGTTTCGAAATGGATTTTGACGTTTGCAAATGGATTTCCTGTTTACTGGTTCAACCGCACCGGTTTCTTCGGCCTAGATTGGGACTTCTTCCCCAGGTCAGACTGAGCGAGGATCTGATCGACTAGTTTGTTTTTCTGCCTCAGGGAAGTAAGTCTCATGAGTCCTAATGCAAGAGATTCCCCACTCCCGTTGGATGATCGCTGTGTTAAAGAGCAAGTTTATGACATCACAGGGTCTCAAACTCCTCGCCATGATAATGTTCCACTCGATTCCATTCTGCCTGGTTCATGTGAACCCAATGCATTGTCCTGGAACCTTGGGCTTAGTACCATTCTGCCTGGCGAATTAAAGAGATACGAGGATGTTTCCAACATTCGCCTTGTTCAATCTATTTTCAAACTTTTTGAGCAGGCATAATTTAATTTACTCTTCCTTAATGTAGTCGAATTGCTTATTGATTACGCCTTTTATTCCTTCAGGGGAAGTATCTTGCTTTGCAGCTAGGTGTTCAAGATGATGATACTTGGTTCAGCAAAGAGAAACATGAGAAATCGGCTAGAGGTCGAGGTGGCTAAAACCGACAGACTCTCACTTCAGAACCAGCTTCTTAATGATGAAATCGATAAGTTACGTGAGGATAATTTGGCTCTTCAGAGGGAGAGATGACCTTGCTCAGCTGAATGCCAATCTGGAGGGAATATGTTGGTCCCAAGTGGTCAGATGAGGTCTAGAGGGGGGGGGGTGAATAGACCTCTGAAAATTTTTAGACTTAAAAACTTTTCAGTTGTCTGTCAGCAGACTAAGCTTATGAAGAACAGTAAGCTTACTTTGCTGATCGTGAATGAACAGCAGAGTGACCACTTATCTTATAACAACTTCGCTGATTATAGCAAAATCAGTTTTTCCAGTGTATACTTGCAGCGGATGTTTGAAAGTGTTTTTCACAAGTAAACTAAGTCCTTTAAAAGATTTTATCCCCAGTTAAAAACTCCTTTAAAATCTATCAAAACAATTCAAAGTGTAAACTTATGCAATTTGGAAATATGCAAGAAACTTAAATGCAAAATTAACACAAAGAATTTTTATAGTGGTTATATGGATAAAAATCCTTTAGTCCACTCTTCCAGATCACTTAGATTCTGGGTTATACTATAAACACACAGTTTACAATATTTCTCCACATATACCTAGACAACAAATGAAAAGGCTATAAGCTCACAATAGGAAATCACAAAGAAGACCTATCCTCTGAAGTTAAATCACTCACAAAGACGGATTTAAACTTCGCACAACACTCAGCTAAATACAAATTCACTCAGAATGTATTTTCTATTTTCTTCAACTGGGTTTCGATCAACATATACAGATGACTTCCACCAGACGAGTGAGCTGTTCGAGCTTCTTGAGACTTAGAAATTTTCTGCTTCAAAAAATAAATCTCAGAAATGTTGTTGTGTGTCTCTCTCTTCGAAATCAGCTCTATTTATACTTGGATTTGAAAATATGACCGTTGAAGCAAATCACACTTCAAATCCATAGCCTTAGCCCGAATTCAGAACGGCTTCCTGCTACAGTACCTTTTCTGCTGTACTTTCTTGTAGCTGTATTAAATGCACCATGCTGATCCGAGAATATTCTTCAATCATTTGTCATTACTACCCTTCTCTTGCAGCATTTATTACACCAAGTGCATTTATTACCGTTGGACTTCTCTCATGATCTCTTCTACTCTGCTGATCGAAGCAACTCTGCTGATAGATACTCTGCTGATCAAATACTGAACTAATCTGATTTCAGTCAGCTGATGACCTACCCTTCTGTTCGCTGTTTCAGCATGAGATCAGTAGTCTTCTGGGCTTCGAATCTTGAACTCTTCTGATGTCTTCTTTACTTGTTCAAAATTCTTCTAAGGGAACTAAGCTTTCCATACTTAGCTGATTTTGACGTTTTGGAAATCATCAAAACCTTCTCTTACTTCTTATCTTCTTTGCACTTCATCTTCATCTTCATCCAACAATTTCCCCCTTTTTGATGATGACAAAACTTCAGCTAAGTACTTGTGCCTAAACTAAAGTTTTGATCCTAAAAAATTTCTGAGATAGAAATAGTCTATTGGAGTCAAACTTGAACTTTTATAGATTTGAAAAGATTACATATTACAAGTTTGATCAGATAAGATGTGCAAAAAAAAATTTACAAGGATTATCAAGCATAAGTAACCTAGACTGAACTAGTCTTCTGTTTTGTCTTCTTCAGGTGTGGAAGATTCAGCTTCTAACTCTTTGAAGAATTTTTGTTTCAACTGCTCCAACTTCTTGTGTTTAGCATCAGGGTTAAGCTGTTCTTCAGCTGAGTCCTTGGCAGCAGCTATCTCTTTATCAGACTTAGCTTTTGCTTCAGCTTCAGTTTCATCAGCTTCACCTTCTTCTTCTGTGATCTTATCTTCTATTGGTCTGCTAGTGCCTTCATTATCTTCATCAGCATTCTCTTTATTTTCAGCAGATTCCTCCAGAACTTCAGTTCCTTCTAATTCAGCATTTTCTTCTTCATCACAATGTACCTTATCTTCCCTAAGTACCCTATCTTCCCCCTTTTTGTCATCATCAGCAGGGTTGATTGGATATTTTGGTAAGACTGGTGTGATCTGAAGTGAATCACAGAGAAGTTTGATGTTCTCTTCCATGGCATCTAGTTGAGCTTGTTGTCTAAGCTGATTGGTGATCTTACGTGTTTTCGTGTGGTCGATCAAGGATGGATTGCGGTATGAATGCTAACGAAATAGAAGAAAAAGATCAATAGTTTTGTATTCAGAATTATCGAGTACAGATTACAAGAATTTGGAGTCCTATTCGAGCATTATTGGATGCCGTACAAGCTAGAGAATGAAATACATACGAGCGAGCCTATGCTATTATTCCCAAGTGAGTCCGAGCAGCAGTCTCAAAAGAAGAGCACCTGGGAAGTTGTGTCGTCGTCATAAATGCTTAGGGTATTTATAGTTGAGATCCGGGACCAGGTGAACCACCCACAGGCGTGCTTTACTAGGCCCACAGGCCTGGGCCAGAGGTCGGCCCAAAAGTGACTTTTGGATCCTGAATTCCCATAGTAGGATCAGCGTAGGATTCCTGTGCGTTGGGCTCGAACTTATGTTCACGAGATCGAGAATGATGAGTTCCGACCTATCTAGGCCGCAATAATGTTTGGCTCCAAGTTTCCCCTCATCAATACTCCCCCACTTCTCGAGTGTAAAGAGGAGCTTTAACTCGAAGAAGTATAAATTGAATGCTGGAGTGAGACGAGCCATTTTTTGGATAAGTTTCGGATATGCCTCATTAAAAACCTAACTCGGAAAAAACCCTTTGTGACAAAAACCGAGCTAAACTTGTTGAAGAGATGAAATATAACCAAGGTATATCTTTTTGATCCGAGGTTGAATCGATCATCAGAAGAAGAATTAGGCTCACCATTATATTACCCTTGTCCTCTAGAGTTTGTATAGGATTTCCAGGTTAGAATCTTCTTACTGTCGTTTATCGTGATGCTTTAGCCAATTTTTAACAAGGGAAATTTACATAGACACCCCCTGACTTTTACCCTAATTACAAGAAATTACCCTACTGTTTGAAATATTACAAAAAAACCCCCTCGAGGGGTGTATTTGTAATGATTTTAGGGACCAAATTGGTAATATTTTTTGTGTAACAAGGGGGTGTCCTTGTAATACAATTTTTGGTTGAGGGGGTGTTTTTGTAATATTTCAAACAGTAGGGTAATTTCTTGTAATTAGGGTAAAAGTCAGGGGGTGTCAATGTAAATTTCCCTTTTAACAATATCTCTTTATTCCTTTGATTTTGATAAGATAGATAAGTGGCAGAATGCGGAATCGATGCCCCCATAAATGTATCTTTCGCAAAGCCGGTCTTCAATTTTGTGATTTTAGAAAGTATTGGGGCCATAAGTTCAATTACTGGAAATATGACTTCAAGTTCACCCTTGAGGAGTTTAACCGTCGCGGTTACTCGGGGACTGATTTGCAATTTCCCATTTTATCCCTATATATATGTATCTCGACTGCGGGCCGCTGTTTAGCACAAATTCTGAGTGAAAACCCTAGATCGGAGCGATTAGATCGATAAGTGAATTTTAGCAATCTCTTTCAATCAAACTTTGCATAAATAAGATGTCCAGTTCCGTAGATCCGAAAGGCAAGTCCCTGGTAGTGGAAGATCGAGAAAATAATCCCGAGGAAGGGTGAATTGAGGATGTTCGACCATCCGTGATGGAGAACATAGATGACCCAACTCCCAGTTCCGAATCCGACAATGAGGGGGAAGGACCGGATACGGATTCAGAGGAGACCGGAGATAGTAACTCGAGCGAGGCAACAGTCTCCGAGGAGGAAGCCGAAGAGGATGACGACCTTCCATTAGGGGAGAAAGAACAAAAAAAGTATAGAATAGGCGGAAGGGTTGTGGTTACGATCTACAATTGGGTGGAGCCGTCAACCAGTGCGGGGTTAAACATGACGGAGGATAGGGCAGATGAGATCATTTGTTCTTTTTCTGAGAAAGACCGAAAGCAATTGGAGACGAAGTTTGGTCAGTATATCGGTACTGGATATTCAATTGTCATTCCGAGCCCCGAACAACGAGTTACCGACCCTCCTGAGGGATGTCAAGCTTTTTATTCCAAACATTTCCATTATGGCCTACGCATTCCTCTCCCTCCTTTGATCTGTAGTATTCTGGAAGCGTTTCAGCTAACCCCTTCTCAAATTCTGCAGAATCGATTGGACTTATAATAGCCTTTTGCGTACTGATGAGAGCCAAAGGAAAAAAGGCAGCCTTCCAAAATTTCTGGAGAATTTTTCAGATGAGCTCTTCCACAGCTTCGAACGCTGGTTACGTATATTTTTCACAGAGGCCGAAATTGTCGGTCTTATCATCCAATGTTAGTAGCAACTTGAAAGGTTGGAAAAATGAATTCTTTTTTGTTCGAGGTCCAAATTCTCCGCCTTCCGAGGATAATCCCGAGCCTACTCCGCATGAATGGCCAGGTGCCAAATCTTGGATCTATGGCAAACGACGTCTTAAAGGGGACATGATTAATGAGATCTCAGATGTATTCTTGCGATCCCTTCGGGCCGATCCTTATCAGACTCCTTTAATGACCCAGGAGGCGGTTTTGCGATTGGCCAAGCTCAGCACGTGCTCTTTTCCTGCCCTACCAATCGATTATGGAAAAGCTTCAATCTTTTCTGCCAATGCCCCCTCCACATTAGGTGCGTTGAATTATCTTGATTTATTTTTTATGTCTATAGCTAATTCCCTTCTACTTCTCAGCTGGGATCGTTGATAAGTTCCGAACTTCGGTAGCTGGCCCGGTCGTTGCTTCGTTTTCGAAGGGTATCCAAGGTCGACCTCGTCGCCAAACATCGAAGGTTTCCCGTAAGGTAGCAAAATCTGCTCCTGGGGTTGATACCGCCGTGATTTCGAATGCGATGGTGACCCTTTCCCAAACTGCCATTGCGGGATCTTCCCATCCTCATTCTGCGACCGAGGGAACTTCTGAACCTTGATCTTTCGATCTTCAGTCCGTTTTTCCAATCGGTTCTTCTAATCCGAACGAGGCTGGACTCAGCCATTACGCCCTACAAGAGGCTCGAGCTCGGGAGATACTGCAAGCGAGAATGGCTCGTAAGATAGGTAGCGATGCCCCCGAATCTTCTAGAAGGGTGAAACCTTTCAGTCGAGGACCGGGTCAGATCAGATGTCGGGCATGCCATTCCGAGCCGGACCTGGCTGATTTCATAGATGACCATCTCCAGGGACCAAGGGCCGCTGGATTCCTGGAAAATGGAACCATCGAGTCTGATTTGGGCCCAGACGGGGAAAATGCAGTGGATAAGTCTCTTCGGATGTTCATGGTCGGGAGATTTAAGGATGATAATACTGAGCTGTTTCTTAAAAACGACTTCGAGCTCGCGGGTGATTATGCTTATGCTCTGCAAAAGGTATGTAAGTTTTTCACAAATACTTACTTTTCCTCAAAATCATTACTTCGCCTTTAATGTTTAATTTCCTCTCTAGGTCGGAGACTTATTTAGTCATCAAGCTTATCGACTGGCCACCTTAAACGAGGAATCTCATATGGCTCAGGGTGCCCTTCACAATGTCCTTTCTGCTGAGGCTACCAAGGCTGATCAGTTGAGGGATACTATGACCAAGTTATCTGAGGTTGAAAGGGAGCTCGAGGAAGTTAAGAAGAGCCTTGACGGAAAGAGGGCCCTCGAGGAAGAGGTAACCAAATTGAGATCGGATCTCGAGCATGCTAAGGCATTATCTGAACAGGCCTATGCTCGGGGTCGAGAAGAAGGCAGATTTCCCGCCATAAGAGAATTTCTAGAGTCACCCTTTCTTGACGCCTTAGTTCGCTTGCGGTCGGGTGAAATTAATCAAGCCTTCTACTATAAAGGAATTCAGCACCTCCTCACAGCCGGAAAGATTGAAGGCGCCCTTGACGATTACCTTCCTTACATGGTGATCTTACGTGGTTTCGTTAGTTCGATCAAGGGTGGGACGTAACGTAAAGATAACAATACAATAAAAGAAGTAATGATCAAATGTAATTGTATTCGAGTTTAATTGAGCACAAGTACAAATACTTAGGGTCCTACTCGAGCATTATTGGATGCCGTACAAGCTAGAGGGCGAAATACATATGATCTTAAGCCTATATTTCCTAGTGGTTCCGAGCAGTAGCTTCGAGGAGGGAGCACCTGGAAAGTCGTGTCTGGTGTCATAAATGCAGGGGTATTTATAGCCGAACAGATGGGCTTGGGCCTGCGCTCGGCCCAACAGTATCCCCCGATCTCAGTTCTCGGATAAGCCGTGGATAGTTGTTCATGAACTCGAGCTCGGCATTTTGCCCCTGGATTGGGGAACTGATGTCATCCGATCCGTATCGAACTGGAGAAGATTATGGGGTCTAAATTACCCCTCATCAATACTCCCTGATCTTACGTGGTTTCGTTGGTTCGATCAAGGGTGTGGATGTATCACAAATAAAATAAAGTAAAGATCAAATGTAATTGTATTCGAATTAAATGAGTACAAGTACAAATATATCTAGGGTCCTATCCGAGCATTATAGGATGCCGTACAAGCTAGAGGGTGAAATACATATGTTCGATCTAGAGCTATAATCCCGAGCTGCTATGAACTGTAGCTTCGAGAAGAGAGCACCTGGGAAGTTGTGTCCAATATCATAAATGCGAAGGGTATTTATAGCTGAAATTGGGGTCCAGGTGATCTACCCGCACACCTGCAATTCTCCGGCCCATAAGTTTGGATTGATGCTCGGCCCAATAGTAGCTTCTGGGCCGCCTTGCATGGATGATATGCGCCTTGGGTCGAACTCGATCTTCCGAAATAAGGGCTGCTCGATCTCCTGCTTTAGTAAATAAAAGCAGGGCCCGAGATTTCCCTCATCAATACTCCCCCACTTCTTCGAGCGTAAAGTGAAGCTTAAGCTCGGAGAAGTAATTTCAAAGGAGTAGGATGGATCTACCTCGGCTTATTGTTTCGGGTATACCTCATTAAAAACCTGATTCGGAAAAACCCTTTTGGGACAAAAACCGGATCAGGGAAAAAGAGTGCATACCTAAGAAACCTTATAACAGCACTATCTTAACATCATCTTTGTTATTCGCGGTGTGGACCTTCAATTTAAGGAATTTGGGGAAAGTACAGGGGCTTCAAATGCAATTTCCAAGAATATGACTTCAAGTTTTTCTCAAGGGAGTTCAATCGCCGCGGTTACTCGGGGACCAATTTGCAATTTCCCATTTTGTCCTTGTATATATATAGTTATACGGAGGGTCGCTGTTCTTCACAGATTCTGAAGATAGGACTTTAAGTCGGAGCAGACAAGTCGATAAGAGAGTTTAAAAGCCATTTTCGAGCAGTCTTCACATATTTGCTATGTCGAGTACGTCGGACTTGAAGGGGAAATCTCTTCTAGAAGAGAATGAGGTCGTTATCCAGGAAAGGGGAGAGACTGTAGAGACTCGATCTTCCGAGACAGAGAATCCGCAGAGCTCGAGTTCCACCTCGGATTCCAGTGGAGAGGAGGGGAAGTCGAATTCAGATACTGAAAATAGTGAGGATGAGGGCTCGGGCGAAGCCATGATTTCTGGAAGGGAAGACAGAGAGGATGGAGAGCTTCCTTTGGGTAACAATGAGCAGATGAAATATAGATTGAGCCGCAATGTGGTGATCACGATTTATGATTGGGAAGAACCCTCGACCAGAGCAGCACTAAACATGACTGAGGAGAGGGCAGACGAGATCGTCTGCTCCTACACGGACCTGACGCAGTTGCAAGAAGAATTTGGTCGGTATTTAGGCGCCGGTTTTTCGATAGTGCTTCCTTCTCCCGATCAACGAATTACCGACCCTCCTGCCGGTTGTCAAGCCTTTTATTCCAAACACTTCCACTATGGCTTACGCATCCCCTTTCCTCCTCTGCTAGAAAACCTCTTGGATGCTTTTAAGTTGGCTCCCTGCCAGATCTTGCCGAATTCGATCGGCCTAATTATAGCTTTTTGCGTGCTGATGAAAGCTAAGGGGAAAAAAGCAGCCTTCCAGAATTTTTGGCGGATATTCCAGCTGAGTGCTTCTACTTCTTCGAACGCAGGCTATGTATATTTTTCCCAGAGGCCTAAGATTTCAATATTATCTGCCAATGTTAGCAGCAATTTGAAAGGATGGAAGCAAGAATTCTTCTTTGTCCGAGGACCGGAGTCTCCCCCTTCCGAAGATAATTCCGACCCTACACCCTTCGAATGGCCTGGAACAAAGGGGTGGATATACGGCAAACGCCGTCTCGTGGGGAATATGAAAAATGAAATAACAGATAAATTTCTGCAATCTCTTCGTGCTGACCCTCATCAGACTGCCCTGATGACTCAAGAAGCGGTCTTGCGAATGGCAGAACTCAGTAGCTGCACTTTCCCTGCTGACCCCATCGTATATGGGAAAGCTCAGATCGATCCTGCTAACCCCCCTTCCACGTTAGCTGATATGGTCGATAAATTCCGCACATCGATGGCTGGCCCTCATGTTGCTTCCTTTTCGAAGGGTAACACGGGTCGGCCTCGTCCTCAAACGTCAATAACCTCCCGAAAAGCGAAAAAATTTAAGGCCCAAGTTGGGACCATATCAAACTCAAATGCTTTAGTGATTGTTCCCCCGATCACCGAAGCAGGGACCTCTCGGTCTCGGGCCGAAGCAGAGGGGACCTCCGATTTTCAAGGTCCCGAAACTCTTCGATCTGTTTTTTCGAACGTTTCTTCCAACCCAAATGATGCGGGATATAGTAATTATACTCTTCTGGAGGATTGTGCCAGGCAGATTTTGCAGGCCAGGATGGCTCGCAAAAGGAGTAGTAACATTCCTGAGTCTTCTAGGAGAGTCAAGCCCTTCGGTCGGGGACCGAATCCTATACGTTGTCGGGCTGGTCACTCCGAGCCAGATTTGGCGGATTTCATCGAAGAACACCTGCAAGGACCTAGGGCGGCTGGATATCCGGACTGTGGGACCGTTGAATCTGACTTGGGCTCTGAGGGTGAGCATACGGTGGATAAGTCTCTCCGGATGTTTCTGGCTGGAAGATTCAAGGACGATACTATTCAATCTTTCGCTAAGAAGGATTTCGAGATACTAGGCGATTACGCTCATGCTCATCAGAAGGTACTGTCTTATCCTGAAAGTTTCTGGCTTTTCCTTATAATTTTTATCTCGTGTTCTTACATATCTTCTTTCTTGCAGGCCGGAGATTTGTTTATTCAAACTGCTCTCAGACAGGCCGTATTGAGCGAAGAGTCCCAAGCAGCTCAGAAAGCACTACACAAAGTCCTGGAGGATGAAGCTGCTAAGGCTAACCAACTTGAGGATGTCAAACTTAAATTGTCCGAGGTCGAGATGGAGCTTCAGAGAACTAAGGAGGAGTTGGAAGCGAAGCGGGCCATAGAAGGCGAAGTAGAGAAACTCAAGCTCGAGCTCGAGCAAACAAAAGTGACTGTCGAACAGTCTTATGAACGGGGTCGAGTTGAAGCCCGGCTACCCGCCATAAGGGAATTCTTAGAGTCTCCGATCCTTGACGCTTTGGTTCGATTACGGTCGGGAGCGGTTAATCAAGCCTTCTACTTCAAAGGAGCTCAGCATCTTCTTACAGCCGCTAAGATTGAAGGAGTCCTTGATGACTTCATTCCTAAACTGAACCCTTACAAGAATATCTTCGGTGAAGATTATAAAGCGTCTTCCCTTCCTCCTAAGCTCGAGGAATTTGCCACTCACGAGTTTGCTCCTCTACTTGAGGAATTCGGTGTCCCGATGCCAAATCCTGATGAGCTCGAAGCCCGATCCGATAGTGAAGACGTGGATATTGAAGGGGATTCCGGCGATCAGAGTGGTCGAGGCACTACTTCTTCTGGTTCGAGTAAACCCGCGTCTGACGCACAAAGTAATGATGGAGAAGGCAGCAGCTCAGATAAAGGTGATTCTGATGGTTCAGAAAGTGGTTCTAGCGAATCGAAGAAACGGGATGGATCAGGCGATGGTTCGGGCGCGAAAGAGTCTAATCAGTAACAATTGCCATGTAATAGGATTGATCTGGTGCACCAATGTACTAGTTTATTTTTAATCTTTTTCTCTTGGCTATTTAGTAGATGCTTGTACATTGAATTTCTTTCTTTCATGCTATTTTATGTTATTGCTTGTTTGATCTTTCTGTTGAGTTTCATAACGTCAGCCTTGCGTACTTGGTTGCGTCATTCGATATTTCTTGGGAGCAGTGCTTTACCAATCATTGTAATTTGCATCGTCCCGTTTTTCTTATAAATAGCTAGGCCTCTTTATGTTGTTTTTGCACCGATATTGTTCACGGTGTTCGGAGCTTCTTTTTAAAAAATTATCTCGGTCGCACCTTTACCCGAAAATCGAGAGATGAATAAAACTTCGAATGCTTTGGTGATTTCTTCCACGCCCTTCTCCAGGCCAGGTGTTAATAGAAGATTAGGGAAAAGAAAACGATCATCAATTTCATCCGTTGGTTCTGATTATGAACACTCCCATGTGGGGAATAAATATTCGACCGTTGCCCTTTCTTCGTGTTTGAAATCTAGGGGCTCCAATAAGAGAATAAAAAAGGTTTCTTTTGCAGAGAATGTAGTTGGGCCTGTCCCTTTTCGATCCGTTTCTTCGTTGGAAAGGGATGCAACTTCTTTTGACAAAATGTCGTGTGAGAAATCTGAGCTGACCCTTCTTCGAGCCGATGTTTCTACTATCGAGGCGAATTATTCGATTGGGGAATATTCCTCGTTCCTGTTTCATTCTGGGTTGGAGTCCCTTGCCCAAGTAACTCTTTCTCCCCTCTTTATTAGGACCGTCTAATTTCTTTACTTTTATTGTAATATATTCTCTTGTAAATTCAGGCAGGGAAGGTCTTTTCTAGGCTTTACGAGTTGGCCAAACATGAGATCGAACAACGGGCTTCTATCTCGCTGGAGTTGATCAAGAGAACGATTGAGCTGGAACGTGCTCTGGAAGCCAATAGATTTTTCAAGGAGAGATTGTCTCGGGATAAGTTAGGTTTGGAATTAAAGAGACTTAAAGATATCTACGATCATGAGAAGAAAAATTCTGAGCTTCGTGAGAAAGAGGCTTACACCCGAGGGTATTCCGACCGTAGTGCTGAAGTTCGAAAGATCCTTATCGAAAACAATTTTGTTCCGTACTAGTGTGGCTTTCCTTTGTATTTCCTTTATACTACCATCTTTGTTGTAACGATTTTTTTTTTTTTTTTTTTTTTTTTTTTTTTTTTTTTGTAGTATAATCCTTGTTGTAATGATATATTTGCTGGAATGATAAATGTTCTTCATAGTTTAAATCCTTTCCAGCATCGTATTCTTCATGGGGAGATAATATAATTCACTTGTTAATTTTGACCTAAGGGGCATAGCAGAGGCTTTTACCCATAGTCGTTTTTATAGCATTTTTAGCTTCGAGGGTCATAGCAGAGGCTTTCACCCGTTCAATAATTTCGATCTAAGGGGCATAGCAGAGGCTTTCACCCTTAGTCGTTTTTAGAGCATTTTTAGTCCTTGGGTCATAGCAGAGGCTTTCACCCGTTCAATAATTTCGATCTAAGGGGCATAGCAGAGGCTTTCACCCTTAGTCGTTTTTAGAGCATTTTTAGCCCTTGGGTCATAGCAGAGGCTTTCACCCGTTCAATAATTTCGATCTAAGGGGCATAGCAGAGGCTTTCACCCTTAGTCGTTTTTAGAGCATTTTTAGCCCTTGGGTCATAGCAGAGGCTTTCACCCGTTCAATAATTTCGATCTAAGGGGCATAGCAGAGGCTTTCACCCTTAGTCGTTTTTAGAGCATTTTTAGCCCTTGGGTCATAGCAGAGGCTTTCACCCGTTCAATAATTTCGATCTAAGGGGCATAGCAGAGGCTTTCACCCTTAGTCGTTTTTAGAGCATTTTTAGCCCTTGGGTCATAGCAGAGGCTTTCACCCGTTCAATAATTTCGATCTAAGGGGCATAGCAGAGGCTTTCACCCTTAGTCGTTTTTAGAGCATTTTTAGCCCTTGGGTCATAGCAGAGGCTTTCACCCGTTCAATAATTTCGATCTAAGGGGCATAGCAGAGGCTTTCACCCTTAGTCGTTTTTAGAGCATTTTTAGCCCTTGGGTCATAGCAGAGGCTTTCACCCGTTCAATAATTGATAGAGAGAAATAGAGATTGATAATAATGAATATAGAGTATCCTGAATATGCCGAATAAATGAGAATTTAGGCGAAATAAACTTTCATCGAATAAATACTTAGTCTGAATAAACTCAATCTAAATAAATCTTCATTGAACATATAATTCACTAACTCGTTAAGAGTGAAAGAAAATAGGACAAGATGACTAAAAAGTAGAAGCTTTCCGTGTAACTATTTTCCATAATATCTTCTTAAATTAACCGCGTTCCATGCTCGAGGTAGTATCTCTCCGTTGGGGTGAGCAATCTTGTAGGAACCTTTTCTTCCAACTTCCACGACCACATAGGGGCCCTCCCAATTGGGCTGTAGTTTTCCGACGTGCTTTGACACTTCCACTTTTTTTAGCACTAGATCCCCGATTTGGAAGGATCGAACCCTTACACTTCGATTATAAGCCTTTTCCATGTTGGCCTTGGCGGCTTGAATTCTCAACTTCGCGCGGTCCCTACGAGCATCCGCGTGATCAACTTCCATTTGTCTCAGCGACTGGTTTTCTTCGGGATCGTAAAGTTCGACTCTGGGAGAAGGTATAAGATTCTCAACTGGGATAACAGCCTCCGAGCCATAAACCAAGCTGAATGGAGTTTCTCCGGTTGATGCCTTGACTGTTGTTCTGTTGGCCCATATTACTCCTGGTAATTCATCCAGCCACTTTCCTTTTGCCTCCGATAAGCGCTTCTCCAGAGATCGAACGATTTCTCGGTTCACTACTTCCGTTTGTCCATTAGCCTGAGGGTGGCCAACAGACGTAAAGTTCTGTTGTATTCCGAACCTTTCACACCAATCTGTGACCCTTTTTCCTGCAAATTGCGTTCCGTTATCTGATATCAGAACCCTGGGAATTCCGAATCTGCAGACTATATTTTTCCATAGAAAATTAATAACTTGGAATTGGGTGATTTTTGTCAAGGCAATACATTCGACCCACTTGCTGAAATATTCAACCGCCACTAGTACATAATTTTTCCTGGCTCGCGCTGTTGGGAAAGGTCCCACAATATCGATGCCCCATTTGTCGAAGGGCCAACAAATAGGAATTGAATGCATGTGTTCAGCCGGTTGGTGTATCAAGTTCGAATGGATTTGACAGTGATGGCATTTTTTTACGTATTCGACTGAATCAGAGAAAAGTGTAGGCCAATAATATCCAGATCTTGAGCATTTTAGAGCTAAAGCTCGAGCACCACAATGACTTCCTGCTTCCCCTTCATGAACTTCTCTTAATATGGTGTTGTAGTATGATTCGTGGATACATTTCAATAAAATTCCCGAAGAGGACCGTTTATAGAGTTGATTGTCCATCAAAGTAAACGATGGCGCTCTATATTTGATTCTCCGAGCTTCGTTTGCATCTTCGGGCAGCTTTCCGTCTTTAAGGTATGCGATAAGAGAGTCGCTCCATGACCTACTTGGCTCTTCTATTTCCATCACATCAACAGCAGGGGCTGCATCTAACTCGATGGCAGACATATTCGATAGCAGCCAAGTGATTGTTCTCTCAGTCTTTCCGTCGGCCAGTCCTGTAAATTTCGACAATATATCGGCCCAAAGATTCTCTTCTCTTGGTATCGGTTGAATGTCAAACTTATCGAACTCTGAGATTAATTTCTTCGCTTTGTTCAGATATTTAACCATGTTGAATTCTCGGGCCTCGTAAATGCCTTTCACCTGCCTGTGAACAAGTTCGGAATCTGTTAGTACGACAATTGATTTTACCTTTGCCTTAATGGCCATCTCTAATCCCGCTATCAATGCTTCATATTCGGCTTCATTGTTGGTGACGACAAAATCCAGAGTTATCGCATAGCTCAGGTCTTCTGCATTGGGCCCTTGGAAATGAATTCCAGCTCCACCTCCTTCTTTGGTCGAAGATCCATCGACATGCATCAACCAAACTTGATTGTTTGCTTCTTCCACCATACCTAATTCCGAGGTTGTTTCTTCTTTTCCGTTCGACATGTTGGTTGATTCAAGCACGAAATCGGCTAGCACTTGTGCCTTGACAGCGACTCTTGGTCGGTATTCAATTTCGAATTGGCTAAGCTCGACCGCCCACTTTATTAATCTACCAGAAGCTTCTGGTTTGGAGAGAACCTGCCTTAAAGGTTGGTTAGTTAAAACAATGATTTTATACGTTTGAAAATAGGGTCTTAATCTCCGAGCGGCCACAATTAAGGCTAGTGCAAATTTCTCAATCTCCATATAGTTCTTTTCGGCACCCTGCAACAATTTACTCAAATAGTAAACTGGCTTGTGCTCAGCCTTATCTAACTTGACCAGAACCGAGCTAATGGCCTCTTCTGACACAGCTATGTACAAATATAGGGGCTCTCCTTCGGATGGTTTTGCTAGCATGGGTGTTGAAGTCAAGTATGCTTTTAGTTCTTCGAACGCCTTATCGCATTCAGCGTTCCATTCGAAGTTCTTAGATTTACGCAATAATCTGAAGAAAGGTAAACTTTTGTCAGCGGACCTGGAGATGAATCTATTCAACGAGATGATTTTTCCGATCAGACTCTGAACGTCCGAGAGTTTTCTCGACGGATGGAGATCAGTGATTGCTCGGATTTTCTCTGGATTAGCTTCGATCCCCTTCTCGTGAACTAAATAGCCAAGAAACTTTCCTGATCGCACCCCAAATGTGCACTTTGCCGGATTTAACTTCATTCCATATTTTCTCAAGATTTGAAAACACCTATCAAGATGGTTAATATGATCCTCTTCCGACATACTTTTTACAAGCATATCATCTACATATACTTCCATAATTTCTCCTATCAGTTCCTTGAACATCATATTGACCAGCCTCTGATATGTTGCACCGGCGTTCCTTAAACCGAAAGGCATAACGATGAAACAGTACACCCCTCGTTCGGTGATAAATGCCGTTTTATCCTGATCTCTTTCGTTCATGAAGATCTGATAAAATCCTTGAAATGCATCCATCATACTGAACAACACAAATCCTGCAATGGAATCTACGAGCATGTCAATTCGAGGTAAGGGATAAGGGTCCCTTGGACACAATTTGTTTAAATCGGTGAAATCATTGCACATTCTCCATTTGTTTTCGACCTTTTCCCCCTTTGAGACTAAGACCACGTTACACAACCATTCCGTAAACTTTATCTCTTTGATTTGTCCTGCTGCTAATAATCTATCGACCTCTGCGTTAATTATCTTGTCTTTTTTTCGTCCGTGATTACGCTTCTTTTGCCTCACCGGTCTGGCCTTTGGGTCGATATTCAAGGAATGCGTTATTACACGTGGGTCGATTCCTACTATGTCGTCCGAACTCCATGCGAAGACATCCACATTTTCCTGCAAGAATCCGATGAGTTTCGCTTCCATATCATTACTTAGCTCCGTTCCTATTTTTGTGAATTTTTCTGGAGATCCAGGCACCAAATTCACCTTTTTGTGATCAGGTGCTTGCACACTCATGTCAATGATTCTTCCTTTCTTTCCATCTATCTTTTCACATTCAGGAATCGGAGCTCCGAAATTAGGGACTAATTCGTTTATCTTCCTTTTATTATTGAGCTCGGGCTCCACCTTCTCCTTGATACTCAAGGACGAACTATAACATTCCCAAGCCATATACTGGTCGTTCCTCATTTCTCCTACTCCTCCGTCAGTTGGGAACTTTATCTTTTGATGGTAAGTGGATACAATAGCCTTAAAAATATTCAGAGCTGGTCTTCCTAGGATGGCATTGTAAGCAAACGGCGTGTCCACCACTAGGAACTTGATCATTCTCGTGACATTCTTTGGTTTTGATCCTAGAGTGGTACTCAAAAGTATGGTTCCGAGCGGAATGATCTCCGATCCCCCGAAACCGACCAAAGGAGTGGTTACTTTATCCAAATGTGGATGACAAAGTTTCATTCTCGTAAGAGCTTCCGATGAAATTATGTTCGCCGAGCTCCCGTTGTCGACCAACACTCTTTTGACCTCGAAGTTTGCAATTCTTAGTGTTAATACCATGGAAAAATCCGGATCATCTTCATTAGTGTCCCAACTAACATCTGCGGGTCGATCCGCTTCGCTAAAGCTGATGACCTGATTCTCCATCGATGGGAAATCCAAAGATAGAATTTCTCTTTTTGAGGATACTCCTGCTCTGATTGACCTTAAAGTTCGTTTTCTGGCATTCTTAGTATCCCCGCCTGCTGGGCCTCCTGCGATCATGTTGATTACACCGTTCGATTGTTCTTCTGTCTGACTTTGAATTTGTCTCTGCCGAGCGTTAAGTTTTCTCGGACTACGGGATCTGTAGCGATGGTTGTAGTTGCCATTCTTAACGAATTCTTTCAGTTTTCCCTGGTTGATTAACTTTTCGATCTCGACCTTTAACTGATAACAATTTTCCATACTGTGACCTCTCGCTCGATGATACCGACAGTACTGATCATATCCAGGTGCGCCTGGCCTCGCCTGTGTGATCCTTTGGGCTTCCGGAATTAAATTTCCTTCTTCCAATACTGTCAACACTTCTTCTTTAGAACTGTTAAGTTCGGTAAACTGAATTTTACCCGGCCTTGGTGCTCGACTTTGATCATAAGGAAGTCCGTATGAATTCGGTCCTTGGGGTGGCATATGCGGTTTAAAAGTGTTGATTCGCTGCCAAACGGATCCTTTACTTGATCCCCCATAATCACCTGGTTTTGGGATCGGAGCACGATCTTGTTTTCTGTTGAGATGAGACTTATCTAGATGTGAACTTTTCAATTTGTTCATCTCTTCTTGTATCATATATTTTTCAGCGATTTCCATTATCCGTTCGAAGGATTTTGGTTGCTTTCTGCACAATGCATTCCCGAATTGGGTGCTTCTAGTCAGTTCGAACATCAACGATGACAGATATTCAATCTGCGGGGTGTCTACTTTCAAGAGCTCAATACTAAATCTTGCCAGCCATTGCCTCAACGTTTCTCCTTCCAATTGTTTCACAGTGCCCAGATGATTCGCTGGCAGTCTCGGCTTCCTTTGGCTAGCAAATTGGTGCTTAAGCTTATCGCAGAATTCTTCAAAAGAAAATATGGAGTTCGGGGGTAACTTTCCGAACCAATCGAGGGCGATCCCTTCGAAAGTGGTGACCATAATCTTGCAACAGAAATTGTCTGAGTGTCCGTATAGGTTCATAACATTAACAAAGCTGTTAATATGTTCGCCGGGGTCGGTAGTCCCGTTATACCGTGGGAGCCTGGTTGGCACCGTTTCATTGTTTCGAGCCTCGCGAATTTCTCGACAAAAGGGTGAACATCGCATGATGTTATTCGAGACATCCCTCTCTCGCATGTTTCCTCTCTTCAGGGTATTTCCCGCCGGCGTGGTGGCTTGATTAGTGAAGGGAATCTCTATCATGGTATCCTGCTCTTCCAATTTTTTAGCCACCCTTTCCTGCACTATCATTTCCAGTTCAGATTCAGTGATCCTCTTATAAGGTGGTTTATTTCTTCTCGCAGCGCCGGCGGTATGACTTTCCCCCACAACTGAATCCTCTAGATCGTGCACTCGTACAGGTGGATTTTCGGATCGGGCATTGTTGTTCGAGGGCGCCATCCTATGTGGACGCGCTGAGGGGACTCGCGACATATCGTTTTCCTTTTGTAAGTTCGATGAAGGCATTTCGGGTCGTCCTTGAACCCCAGGTTGGTCAACAGGCGACTGATCTACTCTTCCGCTGTTCATGAATTCTCTGCACATGGTGCCTATTATAGACCTTAAATCACCGATGGTCGTATGTATTGGGATGTTATCTTGCGGAATTGCCGGCGGTGCCTCTGGTTGCTGTTGAGCGGCGCGCGATAGATTATCAGGTTCATTGTTAACAGAATTTTGTGCTCCTACTGGTTGGGAAGGCTCTCCTCTAACATACGTGTTTCTCCTCGTAGTAGGCATTTTTCGATCAAATACTCGAATAGGGCCCCACGGTGGGCGCCAATTGATCTTACGTGGTTTCGTTGGTTCGATCAAGGGTGTGGATGTATCACAAATAAAATAAAGTAAAGATCAAATGTAATTGTATTCGAATTAAATGAGTACAAGTACAAATATATCTAGGGTCCTATCCGAGCATTATAGGATGCCGTACAAGCTAGAGGGTGAAATACATATGTTCGATCTAGAGCTATAATCCCGAGCTGCTATGAACTGTAGCTTCGAGAAGAGAGCACCTGGGAAGTTGTGTCCAATATCATAAATGCGAAGGGTATTTATAGCTGAAATTGGGGTCCAGGTGATCTACCCGCACACCTGCAATTCTCCGGCCCAAAAGTTTGGATTGATGCTCGGCCCAATAGTAGCTTCTGGGCCGCCTTGCATGGATGATATGCGCCTTGGGTCGAACTCGATCTTCCGAAATAAGGGCTGCTCGATCTCCTGCTTTAGTAAATAAAAGCAGGGCCCGAGATTATCGTTTTCCTTTTGTAAGTTCGATGAAGGCATTTCGGGTCGTCCTTGAACCCCAGGTTGGTCAACAGGCGACTGATCTACTCTTCCGCTGTTCATGAATTCTCTGCACATGGTGCCTATTATAGACCTTAAATCACCGATGGTCGTATGTATTGGGATGTTATCTTGCGGAATTGCCGGCGGTGCCTCTGGTTGCTGTTGAGCGGCGCGCGATAGATTATCAGGTTCATTGTTAACAGAATTTTGTGCTCCTACTGGTTGGGAAGGCTCTCCTCTAACATACGTGTTTCTCCTCGTAGTAGGCATTTTTCGATCAAATACTCGAATAGGGCCCCTCGGTGGGCGCCAATTGATCTTACGTGGTTTCGTTGGTTCGATCAAGGGTGTGGATGTATCACAAATAAAATAAAGTAAAGATCAAATGTAATTGTATTCGAATTAAATGAGTACAAGTACAAATATATCTAGGGTCCTATCCGAGCATTATAGGATGCCGTACAAGCTAGAGGGTGAAATACATATGTTCGATCTAGAGCTATAATCCCGAGCTGCTATGAACTGTAGCTTCGAGAAGAGAGCACCTGGGAAGTTGTGTCCAATATCATAAATGCGAAGGGTATTTATAGCTGAAATTGGGGTCCAGGTGATCTACCCGCACACCTGCAATTCTCCGGCCCATAAGTTTGGATTGATGCTCGGCCCAATAGTAGCTTCTGGGCCGCCTTGCATGGATGATATGCGCCTTGGGTCGAACTCGATCTTCCGAAATAAGGGCTGCTCGATCTCCTGCTTTAGTAAATAAAAGCAGGGCCCGAGATTTCCCTCATCACTCCCCCACTTCTCGAGCGCAAGGAGGAGCTTGCGCTCGAAGAAGTTTAAGTTGCGTTGCCCATTGGATTGAAATGAGTCGTTGGGAACGTGTTTCGAATATGCCTCATTAAAAACCTAACTTGGAAAAACCCATTGGGATAAAAACCGAGCCAGGGAAAAAGAGTGCATATATAAGAAACATCGTTTAGGAGTGCGGGGAGAATACTTTCGACGTCCGTCGTTTTGGTAGAACCTGCCAATTGGAATGCCCTTAACTGTGAATTGTCGTGAGACTTTCTTCGGATGCTTCCTTTATTTCCGAGCATAAGCCTAGAGGGTCAATAATATTTCCGGAGGCGACTTCCATGGTATATCTCACAGCCTTGGGAGACGAAGGACTGAAAGTGCAATTTTCAGTGAAATAGCTTTGAGTTTTTACCCATGGTAAGTTCAACCGTCGCGGTTACTCGGGGACCTGTTTGCAATTTACCTTTTTAACCCCATATATTTATGTTGACTCGTTGAAAACTTATTTACATATTATATTCTTTCTTGAGCTCGAAGCGTTTGAGTTCGAAACAGCATCTGCTTTATATATATATTTGTCTCCCAATTCATTATGTCAAGCTCTAGAAGCGCTAAGGGCAAGAATAAGGTCGAAGAGAATCAAGAGTCCGATCCTTTGTTTAAGCTTGTGGATGACTTCGAAGATGGGGAATTTCATCAAGATGGCGAAGACGATGACCCGAGCGAGGACCTCGAAGAAAATGAGGTTGATAAATGCAGCATCGGCGAAGGTGCTTTTGTCAGGATCTTCAAACATACGCAAGCCCCCAAAGTCGTGATTTCGAATAAGTCAGAGCTTCCTGCTAGTGAAACTTCTTGTTGTTTTTCGAAAAAGGACCGTGCTTATCTCGAGGCGGAGTTTGGGAAATATTTTCCCAAAGGTTTTTTGATTGTCGTTCCTTCTTACACCGAACGCGCTACTGAGCCCCCAGCCGGCTGTCAAGCCTTCTACGAAGGTCAATTTTCCTGTGGTTTGCGTATCCCGTTCGTTCCTCTTATCAGAAATGTTCTGAATTTCTTTTCGCTCTCCCCTGCTCAGCTTCTCCCACACTCCATCGCATATATACTAGCATTTTGCGCTCTTATGGAGGCAAAGGGGGAAGAAGCTTCCTTCAGTAACTTTTGGCAGATTTTTCGAATGGACCCATGCAAGGGTTCGAACATGGGGTTCGTGTCCGTCCGTCCGCGGTCCAAACGGCCTTTTCTCACGAAAATAACAACGAAGAAGAGTGTAGGTTGGAAGAGAAGATTCTTTTTCGTGAAGGGCCCTGATGTTCCTATCTCAGAGGGTAGTTCGAAAACAAGACCTTATCGATGGGATGGCGCAAGTACTTGGACATATGGTTCTCGCAGAATTCGGGAAAAACTTAGCCATCGTCTTTCCGATGAACTTTTGGAGCAATTGCAGTCTGATCCTTACCAAACTAGATTTTTGGTCCAAGAAGGCGTTTTGCGATTGGCCGGGTTGAGCCAATGTAGTTACCCAGCTTCGGTGATTAGATACCCCAGCCAGTCCTCCGAAGAATCCCTTCTGCGATCCGATATACAACCCACGTCTAGCGATTCGACACCCGCCCCTCTTTCTTTGGGTACGCTTCTCATCTTCTGCCTAGTTTTATGCTCATCTTAATAATTCTTTAAACTCGTCCCGACCCGTTTTATCCTTGCAGGTCGAGTTGTTGAAAGATTTCGATTATCCTTTCCCGGCTCAGTTGAAAGCAATCGATTTTATTTCGATCCGTTACCCTACGCCTCCGAAAGAAAAGCGGGCATGAATAATTTGGCTGGAAGTCCAGTTGTCATACCGTGTTTGATTCCCGATTTGAGAGGGGTTGGTACCATGAGTTCATTGAATTCTGCTACAGCCGGACCTCTTCGAACTTTGTTTTCTCCCGATACTTCTGCTCTTTCGTCTGTCGGCTGTAGTCAACATTCCTGGAACCGGATTCAGGGTATTCAGGAGTACGAGTACTTTAAGCACATGAACCCTTTCAAGAACGCTGAAGGGAAGGATTACAAAGCTTTCTCTCTACCCAAGATGGATACTAATTGGCAAGATCATCGCTTTGCCCCCTTGGTTCAGGAATATGGCGTTCCGATGCCTAACCCTGATATGCTCGAACGTTTAACCGACGATCCTCCTGTGTCTGAGGAAAAAGGCGAAGATGTCAACGTAGGTGACATATCGGATAAAGAAGACGATCGAAGTCTTGACCGAATTGAGTAACTGCTCCATTTTTAACAAGTATCGCCTGACTTTCTATCAAGCCAGTCATCGGAGCCAAATTGGAAAGGGCGATAGTTTGTAGTTAGGAACTAATCGTATATTCCCATGTAACCCATTTTTGTAAACGGATTTGTTTCTTTTTTGATTTGACTACTGTAATTTGTAAATTCCAACCTCGCTAATATCCAGTTACCATTTTAATATCCCAGGTTCGATAATTTTATGCTCGGACAGATTTTATACTCGGATATTGCCCTTTCGATACGGGATTTCTGTTCAAAGGTTGTGTCGATTCATTATCGTAATCATAGGGCGTAGTGTCTATAAATATTAGGGTTTCTTTTCATTATTCACACGACATTTTGCTTATAGAGATCGGAGCTTCTTGCCATATTTCCTGTCTTCTTTGAATCCTTTCCAGAGTAAGAGTCCGAATTATCGACCTCAAATCCGCTCATCATGGAAAATGTACTAGGGAAACCTATCAACCCCAAATTGCTATTCGGAGGCTCGAAGACTAAGAATCCTAGCAAAGAGCAGAAAATTGCCAAGGAAGCCAAAACTTCCAAGTCTTCTTCTAAGGCCTCTGTGTCTTCCCCGAAAGCTGCTAAAGGGGAAGATAACAAGAAAGAGAAAAGTACTTCTTCGAAACAAAACAAGAGTAGCTCCAGCAAGGCCATTTTGGACGAGGAGCTCGAGACTGCGCTCGAAGGTTCTTCCCCTAAAGTTGTCAATTCTTCGAACAAAAATCCCATGGGGGAAGATCCTTCTGTTCCCTCTTCAAACAAGAGGCCTTACTCTGATGGAGCCACTCCCATTGAGGCTTTGCAAAACCTTGCTATCGGTAGCAAACCATCCTCCGATGCTCCAACCGTTCTTCCCGAAGGAGCTCCCAGTAAAAAATTCAAATTAGGAATCGATGAGGGGGCTTCTGCTGAAGCTTTGAAAACTGATGATCCTCCCGAATCCCGGGTTGATCCCAATCATCCAAAAGTTACTTCTTCCGCGGCTGAAGAGTCGAAAGATGGGTCCGATCCCTTGGGTAGTCTGTTGCAGGTTAACTTTACCTCTTCGGAGACTAACATGCCCAAGGGGAGAAAAGCGTCTAAGGAGAGGAACATAGAGGAGCTGTTCGAGTCTGGACAGCATTTCCTGTTTCAGGTATGAGTATAACACCCCCCCTTTTTTTTTTTTTTTTTTTTTTTTTTTTTTTTTTTTTTTACGAACAGAGTGTACTTTTGGCAGGCCGGGCAAGATTTTATTGAGCTCAAAACTTTTGCTGAGCGGGAGACCAATCATCGTGCTGCTATTTCCCTCGAGCTGGAAGAGAAGAAAGCTGAATTCGACCGTGTCTCCGCGGAGAAGCTTGCTCTAGAAAAGGAGAAGTCTGTTAAAGAAAGTGGAGAGGAGATCCACAAGCAGCTGAATGAGGAGCTCGAAAAACTAAAGGGTCTTCACGAGCAAGAGAGACAAGAATTCACGCAACGAGAAAAAGAGCACGAGCTGGAAAGGCAAGAATTCATACGTCGAGAGAAGGAGGCTTTCGACCGTGGATACGCAGCTGGACACGAGGCTCGCAGTGCCGAGCTTCGGAAAATTTTATCCGATAACAAGCTTCTCTAAATGTTTTTATTTATTCGGATCTGCTGTACGACTATATATTTATTTTCTTTCGTGTGATTATGAACGATCTTAGATATTTTATCCCCTCTGGTTTGTAATAATTTATTTGCTTCTCGTATTGCTTGTCCTTCTGTACCTTGATGAGTTCTTTTCTATCTATGCTTCGTTTGCCTTCATCACTTGGCCTTGAGCTCGTGATTCTCGATTTGTAATCTTGGTATATTAATTTCGCTTAATTTTTAAGGAAAATCATTCGTTCTTCCCGCTGAAAATTCTCGGGAAACGCAGTAGTCCTTCAATCTTGATCGTTCACTTTGCTTTGTTTGGTAGCCATTGGATTTCGAAAGTAGTATCTATAAATGCGGCTCTTCGTTTTATTTCTTCATGGGATTGTTATTTCGTGGTCATCGAGCAATAAGGATAGATTCCTTCGATCATGCTGAGTAAAAGATTTCGTTGCATGACTCAGTGTTTTGAAATTCGAATTAGGACTTATTTCGCATACCGTAGCCAAATCTATGTTTCGAACTCGACCAGGGTATCTGCAGGCGTTCGGTATTTCGACCTTGAAGACCGAGCAGCGTTATTGCTGACCATCCACGACTCCTATAGCTCCATCGACCCTATATGTTAGGGGGTCAGACTTGAGTATTAAAGTTTTGCGAGGATGTTCAGCAGTCTGTTTGGTTTTTCTGGAAGATGTGAGGAGGTGATGCTTCGAGGATTGAAGTTTCCGCAAAGTATTCACATTACCCCTAGAAAAAGGTGTATCACCCCTCTTCACTTCGAAAACTAACAAAAATGGATATAATACTGTCGGCTTGACGGGCCCCTCTCTTTCGAGTAAGGACATTATCGTCCGCCGAAAATTTCATAGGATCAAGTGTCCATGAGGTCCCCTTTTTTGCTCAGATATAGGGATTAGTTTTTATAGAATTATAGAATGTATAGGCATGAAGTGATTAGCCCGATATGTAATAGGAGTTGATATCTTTGTAGCTGGAGGCTGTTCAATGTATCGAACTTTGGAAATGATAATTTTATGCTTAAATCTTCTTCAATCATTCTTGTTTGTCTAAATGAAGCTCTTTATCTATTTCAGTCGAGCTTAGGCGAGTTGCTGATAATATTTTCTTTATTTGTTATGGTTCAACCTTTCTTTGCGAGATCTGTTAGACGATCGGAATTAAGGTTCCGAATATTTCGAGTGCTATCAAATTTGACTCTTTCTCCATTTATCCATATGGTTCCTGAACTTTCGGGGAGCGGAACGGTCGGCATGGTCATTGCCCGTTTCTTGGCTATTTTCTATCAAACTAGACAGTCCCTGAATTTTCGGGAATAACGCTGATCTAAGCATTTAATGCATGTATCGCCACCGTTCACTTTCAAAAATCCAGACCGTTAATATGAAGTTCCCCACACTATATATAGCTCCGAAATTACCATCACATTTTTTACTATCTGCAAGTGTTTCAATCGATCGGCATGGTTTTACCTTTACTTCCATCGATCGACTCCATGTTCCATTTAATATCAGAAATTAAATTGTTCGAAATTCGGACCAGAATTTTCTTTTCCGACCTCATCAAAGTCCCAGTGTGGGGAATAACTTCGACTAGGGTATCGACAGGCGAAAAGGATTGCGACTGGGATACCGACAGGCGACCAGCTCTCTCTGATGCCAACCACTTGAGACTGGTTAAAACTCCTGTATCCTGTCAATCCACCCAGTCGGATAGTGGGTCGACTGCTGGAGGAGTTTTCCTGCACTCGATCTCCACTTCTTCAAGATGTTTCTTGAAGAATGTTGCCTTCAGGATTGCGTGGAATAATTTCTTTAGAGATTGCTTCCCTGTATCTCGATCTGGTCCGACATGGGACAACCATCGAGGAAGTGTTGGATGAAGGGTAGAAGTGTTATCCTAGCTCTGCCTTCCTTCTTCGACTACGAAAATATTTTAGCGTATGGATAATTTGTAATAGGGACACGTTAAGTGTAGAGCTTTGCTCGATTTTCTTTATTATTGTAATCACGAAGCTCTTTGTAAACGTCCGAAAGATCATGAATAAAAATATTTATTTCGTTCCTTAACCTTACGTCAAAATCTTTCCCTTATACTGTTACCGAACAATGATTTCTTTGCTTCAAAAATATGAGGATCAAGTACCATCCTTGAATGATCTTAATTAGTGTATGATAATAAAGAATAATTGGTGTTCTTCAACCTCTGATACCCGGATATAGGTGATAGTTGATTTTTGTAGACTGATCAAAAATAAAATAATACTAGAATAACAATAATAGGCCATCTTGGCGGACTGTAATCGTTGTAGTTCGAAATAGGATGTACATTGGAATTTCGTACGATTGATAATTTACACCTCGGATCGTAGCAAAGGCTTTTAACCATTTAGTAATTCCGATCTAAGGGGCGTAGCAACGGCTTTCACCCTTAGTCGTTTTCAGAGCATTTTTAGCCCCAGGGTCTTAGCAGAGGCTTTCACCCTTAGTCGTTTTTAGAGCATTTTTAGCTCGAGGGTCTTAGCAGAGGCTTTCACCCGTTTGATAATTTCGATCTAAGGGGCATAGCAGAGGCTTTCACCCTTAGTCGTTTTTAGAGCATTTTTAGCTCGAGGGTCTTAGCAGAGGCTTTCACCCGTTTGATAATTTCGGTCTAAGGGGCATAGCAGAGGCTTTCACCCTTAGTCGTTTTTAGAGCATTTTTAGCTCGAGGGTCATAGCAGAGGCTTTCACCCGTTTGATAATTTCGATCTAAGGGGCATAGCAGAGGCTTTCACCCTTAGTCGTTTTTAGAGCATTTTTAGCTCGAGGGTCATAGCAGAGGCTTTCACCCGTTTGATAATTTCGATCTAAGGGGCATAGCAGAGGCTTTCACCCTTAGTCGTTTTTAGAGCATTTTTAGCTCGAGGGTCATAGCAGAGGCTTTCACCCGTTATAATGAATGTAAGTAATAGAAACCGATACTGGATGAATGCAGATCCCGAATACCAGAATAACAGTTGAGTAGAAATTGACCTTACTAGCACCCGACGAGCAGGTGGGCATGCTTAGGAAATGAATTTCCATTAAACATGATTTCGATCGAAATATTCCTAAGAAGATGATAGTCTCCCGCGGTTGAGATAATAGATGGAAAACAAATAGATGAACGATAGATAACGAATAGGTCCAAGACTTAATGAATAATCCTTCCGTCTTAATAGAAAATGTTCCTCGCGAACTCGTTCGAGCAAATACCCTTTGCTGTTTCGAATGTTTCCAATTCTTTAATAAGCATTGATCTTTTCCAAACGGTCCCCCTTTTATCGGGAAACGCAACGGTTCTTAGATCTTGTCCCTTCGTTACGCGAAATTTCTGCCGTTAGATTCCTTTTAGTTTTCTCTATAAAAGGCTGTCATTCCTTAGAAGCCATTTCATTCATTGTGTTGGCATCTCATCCGTCCCCTCATGGCGACTAAGATTATTATTTCAATAATTCGCTTATTCGAGGTCAGACAGAGAGAATACTATTTCAACCTTCGCTTAGGGTATCGGCAGGCAAATATAATCTCCATCTTGAAGGCCAATAAGCCAGATCTATGGAGCTTGTAGGTTATGGCATAGGTTTCCGATTAGGGACCTATTGCCACAATGCATTTAGGAAGACGTACAGGGGTGGGAGTTCTGCAAAATTCATTTACTCGATGAATCGCACCCTCGAGTCTTCATCTTTGGAGAATCGTAAATAAAGTTAAAAGCCTGCGGGTCCGAAGGAGATTCCATGGTCGGAGCTAAGTTACCCCTAATAAACGATAGGAGAAGAGACCGAAAATTTCATAGGATTGTAGAAAGTAATAGTGTTCTTGATGTAATATGAACATTTGAGCTATGCTCGATATGTATTTCCCAGCTTTTGTATTTTCCGAGATAACATGAATAGACTTCTTTTCTGTTTCGCTGATAGATATAAATTCTCATCTTCAATATCTCCATTTCGATCTTCTGATATCAATAAAGAAACAATCTGACATCATTTGCTTGAATAAATATTTTAGTGGCCCTAAAATTAATAAGGAAAATCTGGCAATTGAATTTTGGCAGTGTTGCATGGTCGCATAACTTTGCAGGTCGATAATTCTGTTTGACCAGTCCGATTATGATTCCTCCGAGTCGAACAACGTTATCTGACTGTAAAAAATATCTGAATAATACTGAACTTGAATTAAGAATATCAATTTTCAACAATAATACTATATCGGTCTGGTATTTAGGATATCATAATTCTCCTATACGCCCTGTTGAATTATGTGTCCTTGTCACCAAACAAGGCCCTATTTCTCGGGAAATGCAACCGTCAGTCCATTTATTGCCTATATCCCAACCGTCCGCGCACCATTATCTGAACCGTCGGTTCTCAATTTAGGCTGTTATAAATAGTTCCCCTTTGGTCATCTGATATTCTTCATTTCTATCATTATGTTTTGTCCGATCAATATGGGTCGAACTCCATCTTTGATTCGTTTAGCTTCCGAAATAATGGAATTCGAGATAAGAACCCGAACCTTATTTTTCGACCTCAGTCCTTCTGATGTAATCCTCGCTTAGGATATCGACAGGCAAAAGGAATTGCGCTTAGGATACCGGCAGGCAACCTACCTTCCTAGATATACCATGTCTTGGGTAGGTTAACCTTCCGGTTTTCTGACGCAGTGCTCGATCGGGCAGCTGGTTAATCTCGGAGGAGTTCTTTAAATTTGAGGCATCAGCTTCCTCGAGGGCTTTCTTGAAGTATATTTCCTTCGAGTACTTCTGGGACGCCTCCGCTGAGATAACCCTTTGCTGTGCCGATTCGGACCGATCGGTAGATGATGGTTGATTTCGACCATCATTGTTTACCGATGAAGACCTAAGATCGGTTTAGAGTCCAGGAAAGGAGCTCCGATCCGACCTCTATCCCGTACGAAGATGGATGTGCGACACGTGGCTAGTGATTGCCAAGAGGAATCACTGCTGAGTTCTGCATCTGGGGCGATCTTAGGGAAGGAAGACCAAGATGTAATAGCACATAATTATTTCGTAGAGTTTGTAATAGGGTAGGAATAGTCAGACTTTATTTCTCGAGCTCGAATTCTGTATTCGAGGCTTCCCTTTGTAATTTGTTTGAATGACATCAATAATAAAGCTTTGCTCTTGATTGAAATTTGCGTGGTTTCGAGAATTCGCATAACTTCATCTAATTAACCCCAGTTCAATATCATGATCGGAAAAATAAATTCCGACCATTGATAACCTGTACTTCTATAGATTTCCTTACCCCTTATCCTTTAAGTTGACGATTGAATCGATTGGGTTAACCTTTGTATTGGTTCTCTGTGGACGATATCTTCGCAACTTCTTACTTGCCTTAAGGTCGGAATGCTTCGCTGGTCGAAGGTTCAACCTGAATAGTGAATTGCGGAGTTTCTGGTTAGTGAGGTTCTCTGCTAACACATGTACTTCTCCTCGTAGTAGGCATATTTCGATCTAATACTCGAATAGAGCCCCACGGTGGGCGCCAATTGATCTTACGTGGTTTCGTTAGTTCGATCAAGGGTGGGACGTAACGTAAAGATAACAATACAATAAAAGAAGTAATGATCAAATGTAATTGTATTCAAGTTTAATTGAGTACAAGTACAAATATTTAGGGTCCTACTCGAGCATTATTGGATGCCGTACAAGCTAGAGGGCGAAATACATATGATCTTAAGCCTATATTTCCTAGTGGTTCCGAGCAGTAGCTTCGAGGAGGGAGCACCTGGAAAGTCGTGTCTGGTGTCATAAATGCATGGGTATTTATAGCCGAACAGATGGGCTTGGGCCTGCGCTCGGCCCAACAGTATCCCCCGATCTCAGTTCTCGGATAAGCCGTGGATAGTTGTTCATGAACTCGAGCTCGGCATTTTGCCCCTGGATTGGGGAGCTGATGTCATCCGATCCGTATCGAACTGGAGAAGATTATGGGGTCTAAATTACCCCTCATCACATGGATCCTTATAAGAACATTTTCGGGAGAGATTATAAGGCTTCTTCCCTTCCTCCCAAGCTCGAGGACTTAGCCGATCATGAGTTCGCTCCTTTTCTTGAGGAATTTGGAGTGCCGATGCCAAATCCTGATGTGCTCGAAGCTCAATCTGAGGATGAAGATGTGGATATTGAAGGGGATTCCCGCGATCAGGGAGAGCAAGGCACTCCTTCTTCCAATTCGAGTAAATCTCCAGCTGATGTGCAAGGTAATGATGGAGAAGAGAGCAGCTCGAGTAGTGATGATTCTGATAGCTCGGAAAGCGATTCTAGCGAAAAGAAAGAATAAGAGAGATCGGACCATGGTTTTGGCGTGAAGGAATCCAGCCAGTAATGATTACTATGTAATAGGACTTACTTAGCGAACCATTAAAAACCTTTACATTTTGGTGGATGCTTGTATTTACACTTTTTTCCTTAGTGTCCTGTTTAATTTATTGTCAATTTGACCATTTTATTGAACTTCATAACGTCATCCTTGCGTAGTTGGTCGCGTCATCGAATCTTCCTTGGGAGTGGTGATTTACCATTTATTGTAACCCTCTGATGCCGATTCTCTTATAAATACTAAGGCCATTTTACGTTGCTTTCACAATAACATTGCTCACAGTGATCGGAGCTTTAGAAAATTATTTTGGTCGAATCTTTATCCGAAAGTCAAGAGATGAATGAAAATTCGAACGCTTTCGCGATTTTTTTCGTGCCTTTCCCCAAACCCCATGATGGTAGAAATATAAGGAAAAGGAGCCAAGCTTCAATTGAATCCATTACTTCTGATAAGCTAACCTTCCATGAAGGAAATAAATCTTCGACTGTTGCCCTTTCTTCATGCTTGAAACCCAGGGGCTCAAACAAGAAAATTAAAAGGGTTTCTTTTGTGGAGGATGTATCTGGGCGCATTCCTTTTCAATCCGTGCCTTCGATGGTTGGAGAATCTTTTGATTTATCGTTTCCTTCTGGTGTCTTTCCATTTAAGAGAGACATAATTCCTTTTGATAAAGTGTCATATGAGAAATCCGATCTGACCCTTCTTCAGGCCAATGTCTCTATTTACGAGGCAGTTCTATCAACTGGAGAATATTCCTCGTTCTTGTTTCAGTCTGGGTTAGATTCCCTCGCCCAGGTAATTCTTTCTAACCTCTTTATCCTGATTCTCTAATTTCTCCATTTTTGCCATGACATATCTTCTTATAAGTTCAGGCTGGCAAAGACTTTTCTAGTCTCTATGCGTTGGCCAAGCATGAGATCGAACAACGGGCTTCTATTTCACTCGAGCTGATCCAGAAAAAGATTGAGCTGGATCGCGCACTGGAAGCTAATAGATTTTTTAAGGAGAGATTGTCTCGGGATAAGTTGAATTCGGAATTGGAGAGACTCAAAGATATCTACGAATGTGAGAAGAGAAACTCCGAGCTTCGTGAGAGGGAAGCTTACATCCGCGGGTACGCTGATCGTAGTGCTGAAGTTCGAAAGATCCTTTTCGAGAATAATTTCGTTTAGTAATATTGAGATTTTCCTTTTTATCATGAGCTTGCTAAGATTTTTCTTTGTTGTAACACCATACTTGTTGTAACGATTTTTCTTTCTTGTTGTAACACAATCCTTGTTGTAACGATAATATTGCCGAAATGTTGTTCTCTCTTTTTTTTTTATTTTTTTTTTGTAAACCGTCCCTCATTTCTCGGGAAGTGAAACGGTCAGAGCTTTTAATGCTCATATCGTGGCCGTTCAGTCCAAGAGATCTACACCGTTGTTACGGAATTCTTCCCCCTATATATAGCTTCCTAAATTACCGTCATATTTTTACTTTTCTGTAAACGTTTCATTCGATCAACATGGTTATGTTTTTACCTTCGTCGATCAGCTCCATGTTCCATTCAATGTCAGTAATTAAAGCGTTCGAGATTTTTATTCGAACATTCTTTTCCAACTTTCTCGGAATTCCCATATCAAAATCTTTCGGCTAGGGTATCGATCGGCGAAAAGAATTGCGACTAGAGTACCGTCAGGCGACCTGCTCTCTCTGATCGCAAAGTCTTTGAGGCAGGCTCGACTTCCTGTACCCTGTCCTCTATCCAGTCGGGATAGTGGGTCAACTGCTGGAGGGGTTTTTCTACATTCGATATCCATGTCTTCGAGGCGGCTTCATGAAGGATGTGGTCTTCGAATTCGCTAGGAGTACCTCCAACTGGAGTTGCTTCCCTGTTTCTCGACTTGGTTCTTCATGGACCAATTTGCAAGGAAGCATCGGATTAAGGGTAGAAGTTTACCAGCCTCACTTCCCTTCTTTGGGCATCCATAGGAATAATCATTTGTAATAGGGTCGAACTAGATGTAACATTTTCCGATTAGCTCAATTTCTTGATTGTAACCAAGAGTTCACATGTAATTTATTTGAAAATTTATGAATGAAAATTTTTCTTTTATATTGTTGTCGATCTTTGATTTTGTTCCCCGTAATTCGCAATCCTCGCGAGATAATTTTTGAGATTCATAATAGATTTGAAGTTTGATCTTTGCAACTTTTGAATCTTTCGTGAGATATCTTCCATAGTTTAGGTTCTTCTCGGAATCAATAGTCGTTGTGGAGAAATAATAGAATTTAGATCGATCTTGGATATACTTTGACTTAAGGGGCATAGCAACGGCTTTCACCCTTAGTCGCATCAGAGCATTTTTAGCCTGAGGGTCGTAGCAACAGCTTTCACCCATTCAATAATTTCGATCTAAGGGGCATAGCAACGGCTTTCACCCTTAGTCGCATCAGAGCATTTTTAGCCCGAGGGTCGTAGCAACAGCTTTCACCCATTCAATAATTTCGATCTAAGGGGCATAGCAACGGCTTTCACCCTTAGTCGTTTCAGAGCATTTTTAGCCCGAGGGTCGTAGCAACAGCTTTCACCCATTCAATAATTTCGATCTAAGGGGCATAGCAACGGCTTTCACCCTTAGTCGTTTGAGAGCATTTTTAGCCCGAGGGTCGTCACCCATTCGTTTAGATCCAAGGGGCGTAGCAACGGCTTTCACCCTTGGTCAATTTTCGAGGGTCGTAGCAACAGCTTTCACCCTTTTTAAATAGTAGATGGAGACAATAGAGATTGATAATAGATGAATAGAGATCGAGAATATCAGAATATGACGAATAAATAGGACATTTGACGAAACGAAATTTCATTGAATAACTAATTCAGCCAAAATAAACTTTCGTCGAACACATAGTTTTCTTAATTGCGAGAAACAAAGAAACAGAATGAGATGACTAAATAGCAGTAGCCCTGAATTTAACTATCTTCCATAGTATCTTCTCAAATTAACAGCGTTCCATGCTCGAGGTAGTACCTCTCCGTCAGGATGAGCAATCTTGTAAGAACCTTTTCTTCCAACCTCAACGATCACAAAGGGGCCCTCCCAATTAGGTTGGAGTTTTCCAACGTGCTTCGACACTTCCACTTTCTTGAGCACCAAATCCCCCACTTTGAATGTTCGGATTCGAACGTTTCGATTATAAGATTTTTCCATGCTAGACTTGGTGGATTGAATTTTCAACTTTGCACGGTCCCTTCGACTATCTGCGTGATCAACTTCCACCTCCCTTAGAGATTGGTTTTCCTCGGGATCGTAAAATTCGACCCTGGGGGAAGGTACGAGGTTCTCGACTGGGATAACGGCCTCTGACCCATAAACCAGACTAAATGGAGTTTCTCCTGTTGCGGCTTTAACAGTAGTTCTATTGGCCCATAAAACCCCCGAAAGTTCGTCGAGTCATTTTCCTTTTGCCTCAGATAGGCGCTTTTCTAAGGATCGAACGATCTCTTTGTTCACGACTTCCGTTTGCCCATTAGCTTGAGGATGCCCTACAGATGCGAAATTCTGCTGTATTCCGAACTTTTCGCACCATTCTGTGATTCTTTTCCCGGCGAACTGCGCTTCGTTATCGGATATTAAGATCCTAGGAATTCCAAATCTGCAGATAATATTTTTCCATAATAAATTAATAACTTGGAACTGAGTGATCTTTGTCAGAGCAACACATTCAACCCATTTGCTGAAATATTCAACTGCAATCAGTACATAATTATTTCGAGCTCTTGCTGTTGGAAAAGGCCCGACAATATCAATGCCCCATTTATCAAAATGCCAACAAATAGGAATAGAATGCATATGCTCAGCCGGTTGATGAATCAAGTTCGAATGAATTTGACAATGATGGCATTTTTTCACGTAATCAACAGAATCGGAGAAAAGAGTAGGCCAATAATATCCAGACCTCGAGCATTTAAGAGCTAAGGCCCGAGCACCACAATGATTTCCCGCTTCCCCCTCGTGAACTTCTTTTAAAATATCATTGTAGTGAATTTCGGGGATACATTTTAATAGAATTCCTGAGGAGGATCGCTTATAGAGTTGATTACTAATCAGAGTAAATGATGGCGCTCTGTATTTGATCCTTCGAGCTTCGTTTGGATTTTTCGGAAGTTTTCCTTCCTTGAGATAGGCAATAAGAGGGTCGCTCCATGAGTCGCTCGGTTCATCGATCTCCATGATATCGATTGCAGGAGCCGCATCCAGTTCGATAGCAGATGTATTCGATAGCAGCCACGTAATTATCGTTTCATTCTTTCCGTCGGCCAATCCTGTGAATTTTGATAATATATCTGCCCATAAGTTTTCCTCTCTCGGTATGGGTTGAATATCGAACTTGTCGAATTCAGAGATCAATTTCTTCGTTCTGCTCAAGTATTTGATCATATTGAACTCCCTGGCCTCGTACGTGCCTTTCACCTGTCTATGAACAAGCTCTGAATCTGTTAATACAACAATTGATTTTACCTTTGCCTTAAGATCCATCTCTAACCCTGCGATTAATGCTTCATACTCGGCCTCGTTGTTGGTGACGACGAAATCCAAAGTTATAGCATAACTCAAGTCTTCACCATTGGGTCCTTGGAAATGAATTCCTGCTCCACCTCCATCCTTGGTCGAAGATCCATCCATATGCATCAGCCAGATTTGACCTTTGGCTTCTTCGACCATACTTAACTCGGAGATTGTTCCTTTTTCCATGTTCGATAGGCCTGTTGATTCGAGCACGAAGTCAGCTAATACCTGGGCTTTTATGGCGACCCGTGGTTGATACTCGATTTCGAACTGACCAAGCTCGACCGCCCACTTTATCAACCTGCCTGATGCTTCTGGTTTTGATAGGACCTGTCTCAAAGGTTGATTAGTTAAAACAATGATCTTGTATGTTTGAAAGTAAGGCCTTAACCTTCGGGCAGCTACCACCAAGGCCAGTGCAAATTTTTCGATCTCCATATAGTTTTTCTCAGCACCTTGCAATAACTTACCTAAATAGTAAACTGGTTTATGCTCAGATTTATCAAGCTTCACCAAAACCGAACTAATGGCCTCTTCCGATACAGCTATGTATAAATATAGAGGTTCTCCTTCAGATGGTTTGGCTAGCATGGGTGGTGAGGTTAAGTACGCTTTCAGTTCTTCGAAGGCCTTATCACATTCTGCACTCCATTCAAAGTTCTTAGATTTTCGCAAAAGTTTGAAGAATGGTAAACTTTTGTCGGCAGATCGTGAGATGAATCTATTCAATGAAATAATTTTTCCAATCAAACTTTGGACGTCTGAGAGCTTTCGTGGTGGTTGGAGATCGGTGATTGCTCGAATTTTTTCAGGGTTTGCTTCGATTCATCTTTCGTGGACTAGATATCCGAGGAATTTTCCCGATCGCACACCAAAAGTACACTTGGCTGGGTTCAACTTCATCCCATATTTTCTCAAGATTTCGAAACATCTGTCCAGATGGTCAATGTGATTCTCCTCCGTCATACTCTTTACGAGCATGTCGTCTACATAGACTTCCATTATTTCGCCTATCAGTTCTTTGGACATCATGTTAACTAGTCTCTGATAGGTTGCACCTGCATTCCTTAAGCCAAAAGGCATAACAATGAAGCAGTGCACTCCCCGCTCGGTGATGAATGTTGTTTTATCCTGGTCTCTTTCATTCATGAAAATCTGATAAAACCCTTGGAAAGCGTCCATCATACTAAACAACACAAACCCTGCGGTGGAATCTACCAGCATATCGATCCGAGGTAATGGATAAGGGTCTCTTGGGCATAATTTGTTTAGGTCGGTAAAGTCATTACACATCCTCCATTTGTTTTCGACCTTTTCGCCTTTAGAGAACAGGACCACATTACATAGCCATTCCGTGAACTTGATTTCCCTGATCTGACCTGCTGCTAATAATCTATCGACCTCTGCATTGATTATCTTGTCCTTTTCACGACCATGATTGCGCTTCTTCTGCCTTACAGGTTTGGCTTTCGGATCGATGTTTAATGAATGTGTTATCACTCGTGGGTCGATTCCCACTATATCATCCAAACTCCAGGCAAAAACGTCCACATTTTTCTGTAAAAATTCAATGAGCATGGTTTCCATGCCCTCGCTTAACTCCATTCCAATTTTAGTGAACTTTTCAGGGGATCCTGGAACTAAAGTTACTTTTTTGTGGTCGGGCGCTTGCACGCTCATGTCAACTTTTTTCCCTTTCTTTCCTTGAAATTTTTCGCAGTCGGGAATTGGTGTTTTTAATTCAGACCCTAAATCACTTATTTTCCTCTTAACCGGGAGCTCGGGCTCCACTTTCTTTTTAATACTTAAAGACGAGTTATAACACTCCCATGCCATGTATTGGTCGTTCCTCATCTCTCCAACTCCTCCCACGGTCGGGAACTTTATCTTTTGGTGGTAGGTAGATACGACTGCCTTGAAGATATTTAGGGCTGGTCTCCCTAATATGGCGTTATAAGCGAACGATGTATCTACTACCAGGAATTTGATCATCCTTGTTACATTTTTTGGTTTGCTTCCTAGAGTCGTGCTTAAGAGAATGGTTCCAAGCGGAACGATCTCTGATCCACCAAATCCGACCAAAGGAGTGGTTACTTTATCTAGACGTGGGTGACAAAGATTCATCCTTGTGAGAGCTTCCGACGAAATAATGTTTGCCGAGCTTCCATTATCGACTAGCACCCTCTTGACCTCGAAATTAGCAATTCTCAATGTCAACACCATGGAAAAATCTGGATCGTCTTCACTTATGTCCCAACTAACATCCGAGGGTCGATCGGCCTCACTGAAGCTTATAACTTGATTTTCCATGGAGGGAGACTCTAAGGACAGAATCTCCCTCTTAGCAGAGACTCCAGCCTTTATCGACCTCATAGTTCTCTTTCTAGCATTTCTGTTATCACCTCATGCTGCTCCGCCTGCGATCATGTTTATCACTCCATTCGACCGCTCTTCCGCTTGGCTTCGAATTTGCCTTTGCTGATTGTTAAACTTCCGCGGACTTCGGGATCTATAACGACTGTTATAGTTGCCGCCTTTGACAAATTCTTTTAGTTTTCCTTGGGAAATTAATTTTTCTATCTCGACCTTCAATTGGTAACAGTTTTCAGTACTATGTCCCCGAGCTCGGTGATATCGACAATATTGTTCATAACCAGGTGCGCCTGCTCTAGCCTGGGTGATCCTTTGAGCTTCAGGGATCAAATTTCCTTCTTCCAACACGGTTAGCACTTCTTCCTTTGAGGTGTTAAGTTCAGTAAACTGGACTTTACCCGGTCTCGGAGCTCGAGTCCGATCGTAAGGAGGTCCATATGAACTTGGACCTTGGGGCGGCACATGCGGCTTATAAGTACTAATTCGTTGCCAAACAGATCCTTTGTTCGATCCCCCATAATCACCAGGTTTCAGGATAGGAGCCCGATCTTGTTTCTTGTTGAGGGGAGATTTGACAGCATGCGAATTTTTTAATTTGTTCATCTCTTCCTGAATCATATACTTTTCAGCAATCTCCATTATTCGTTCGAAAGACTTTGGTTGTTTCTTGAACAATGCGTTTCCGAACTGGGTGCTCCTAGTCAGTTCGAACATTAGGGAGGACAAATATTCGATCTGCGGGGTATCAACTTTCAAGAGTTCAATACTAAACCTTGCTAGCCACTGCCTCAGCGTCTCTCCTTCCAATTGTTTTACAGTTCCCAGGTGATTTGCCGGTAACCTTGGCTTCCTCTGGCTAGCGAATTGATGTTTTAGTTTATCGCAGAATTCTTCGAAGGAAAATATGGAGTTGGGCGGTAATTTTCCGAACCAATCGAGAGCAATTCCTTCAAAAGTAGTAACCATGATCTTGCAACAAAAGTCCTCTGAATGTCCGTACAAGTTCATCACATTAACAAAGTTGTTGATGTGTTCCCCGGGGTCGGTAGTCCCGTTATACCGTGGTAGCCTTGTTGGCACCGTTTCCGCGTTTCGAGCTTCTCGTATTTCTCGACAAAATGGCGAGCAACGCATGATACTGTTCAAAACCTCCCTATCTCGTAGGTTCCCTCTAGTTAGAGCATTTTCTGCTCGCCTGGCGGCCTGATTGTTACGGGGAATCTCTATCATCGTATCTTCCTTTTCCAACTCCTTAGCTACTCTCTCCCGTACTATCTTTTCCAACTCTGATTCAGTAATTCTTTTGTAGATCGGTTTTTTGCCTCCGACAGCACCAGCAGTGTGGCTCTCTCCTACCACTGAATCCTCCACATTATGTACCGATCTTGGCGGGATTTCCGATCGGGCGTTGATTTTCGAAGGCATAGCTCGAGGAGGGTTTGTTGCTGGGGCATGCGATATAGACCGCAGTACACTGTTTTCCTTCTGGATGTTCGAAGATGGTATTTCAGGTCTGCCGTGAATTCCTAGTTGGTCTACGGGTGATTGATCGGCCCTTCCGCTGTTCAGGAACTCCCTGCACATTGTGCCTATGATGGATCTTAGATCACCAACGGTCGTGTGGATTGGAACATTATCTTGCGGAACCGCTGGTGGAATCTCTGGTTGTTGAGCTGCGCGCGATAGATTATCTGGCTCGTTGTTGACTGAATTTTGCGCTCCCACTGCATGGGAAGGTTCTCCTCTGATATATGTATTTCTCCTCGTAATAGGCATATTTCGATCTAATACTCGAATAAGGCCCCTCGGTGGGCGCCAATTGATCTTACGTGTTTTCATGTGGTCGATCAAGGATGGATTGCGGTATGAATGCTAACGAAATAGAAGAAAAAGATCAATAGTTTTGTATTCAGAATTATCGAGTATAGATTACAAGAATTTGGAGTCCTATTCGAGCATTATTGGATGCCGTACAAGCTAGAGGGTGAAATACATACGAGCTAGCCTATGCTATTATTCCCAAGTGAGTTCGAGCAGCAGTCTCAAAAGAAGAGCACCTGGGAAGTTGTGTCGTCGTCATAAATGCTTAGGGTATTTATAGTTGAGATCCGGGACCAGGTGAACCACCCACATGCGTGCTTTACTAGGCCCACATGCTTGGGCCAGAGGTCGGCCCAAAAGTGACTTTTGGATCCTGAATTCCCATAGTAGGATCAGCGTAGGATTCCTGTGCGTTGGGCTCAAACTTATGTTCACGAGATCGAGAATGATGAGTTTCGACCTCACTAGGCCGCAGTAATGTTTGGCTCCAAGTTTCCCCTCATCAATTGGCCTCAAAAGCATCCATTCTGTTGAGAACAACTTCACCTTGGTCACCTAACTGAATTTGAGTTGCCAGCAGCAAGTCAGCAGATGCCTTGAAGTCTCTCATCATATTCTCCAAGGTTTCATCCTTAGCTTGGATGGCCACTTCAACTGTTTCTGTAATATCCCTCCAACCAGCAGCTGTACTTTGAGTTCTTCTTCTGATAATATCCATATCTTGACAGATAGACTTTACATTCTGAGCAGTATCTTCTATCAGCAAAGTAGGAACAACAGCGACTTTGGTTGGTTGACTTACAGCAGCCAACATATTTGTAGTTACCTTTTCTTCTAACTCCTTCATAGAATTTGAGATCATCTGCTGAATTGAATTCAACAGAGATGCTTGCTGTAAGTTCTGAGAAGTAGAGGCAACTTCGGATGGAATTGGAGGTAAGGCAAGAATTGCCTCTTCAGCAATCTGATCTGCTGCAGGAGTTGTCTCTTCAGTTATTTGATCTGCTGGACCAGAAGCAGGCTCTTCTTCCTTGGTCTCATCAGCTTGACTAGGAGTGCTTTCCTTCTCCTTAGTCTGATCATTCTGCTCAGCAGTAACCTCCTTTTCTTTGATCTGATCAGCTTGATTTGGAGTGATTTCCTCTTCCTTTGACTTATCAGCTGGTTCAGACTTGTCCTCCTTTTCTTTGTTTTGATCTACCAGATCAGAGGTGCTTTCCTTCTTCTTTTCTTTGTCCTGATCAGCAGGGTCAGAAGTACCCTCTTTTCCTTTGTTTTGATCTGTAGGATCAGAAGTTCCTTCTTTCTCTTTCCCTTGGTCAGCAGGGGGTGCTTGGATCTTCTTAACATTTATAACAGTACGCATTGTGCCAGCTTCATCCAGAGCAGTCCTGTGGGTAATCCAAGTTAGATCATCAATAGGAACAAAAGGTGAGATAGGATTTTCGGTAGTTCTTCATATGGCCTAATATTAGGTCCATAAACAATTTGTTTCAGACTAGGAAGGGGGATCATAGTGCTTGGTTGCCCCTTCATCTTTCTAGTCTTTTTGGCACATGTTTCCATTATCTGGGAAACTGCCAAGTTGATTGATCTTTCCTTGAGGTCTTCATCTTCAGCAAACTCCTCAGGAACAGAATCATAAATTTTCTTTGCTTCAGCTTTGACAACTTGACTGATCCTCAGTCTCAATTTGTCAAGAAAGAATTCTGAGTCAAGTGCTTGAGTAAGAGAACCTGTCTCAAGCCACTTTAGCACCCAGGCTTCTTCATCAGCAAAGGCTTTCCAGCTTGCAATTTGATCATTGCTCTTTGTCAGACGGTAGTCTATCCATCTATTATATCTGATCTTCTCTTTATTGAACATCGTCAGACGAGTGATCTTTGCATTCTCAGCATCCAACCTTTTAATACACACTTCAAAAGCATCAGGGTCATCTCTGACAATCTCCAATGCCAGTTTGACCTCTTCTCTTCTTTTAGGTTGAATTTTTGGAGCAGACATGACTGGTATAGGCTTGGTGGGATCTCTCTGTTCACCAATCACAATGCCACCAGTATGCTTAGGACCATGTGAGTCCTTAGTGCTTGCTTCAATAGCAGCAGCCAACTCTGCTGCCTCAACAGCATCCCTTTGCTCTTGAGTCATTTTACTGGCCTCTTCTGCCAGTCTCTTGAGTTCAAGTGCCTTAAGGCGATCTTCTTCTGCCTTTTCTTCAGCTTTCCTTTGTCTTTCTGCCTCATCTAGCTTCTTCTTTTCAGCAGCAATGACATAAGGAATTGTAATCTTACCAGTCCTTCTCTTCTTAGTTTCAGGACTTTCAACAGTTTGAAGTGGAGTGGCAGCAACGAGAGTAGGATGCAAGAGAAGTACCTCTCATTCACTTGCTGTGCCAGTCTGCTGTTCTTTCTCACTTTCAGCAGACACTCCAACAGATGAGTCTCCAGCAGGCTCAGCAGCAGTCTCATTTGTAGGCTGATCTTCAGTGATTGTCTCTTCAATGATTATGGGTCTCTCTGCTGTTGCTGGTGTTTCCCTCACTGTTTCTGTTGATTCTTCAGAGAATGTAACTTTTCTTTTTGCCTTAGACTTGGCAATTCTTTTTGAAGGCTTAGGTTTGGGAGGTCCTTTTGCAGCACTCCTTGTTCTCGTTCTCTTTTTGGATTGAATAAGAACAGCTTCTTCAGATTCTGTTCTCTCTGGAGATGATCCAGTCTCCATCCTTTCAATCTCTTTAGTAAAGTCATCAATGACTTTCTCCGGGATCACAATTTCAGGTTGTGCTGATCCAGCTTCAAAAGTAGTGGTTACTGTTTGATCAGCAGACTTACTGGTCTGACCAGTCTTCTTTGCCTTCTTTGCAGGGCCCTTAGCAGCTTTAGCAGGGGCTTTTCTCTTAGAAGTGCCCACACTTCTAACAGGTTCATACAGTTTAAATTCTTTGCCTCCATGAATAGTTTTTCCATCTCCCATTGGACATCCTAGGCTCATGAACAGATGACTCAGTAGAATACCATACTTAACCTTCTTATCACATAGAAGATCAAATACATGAGCAGCCTAGTTGATTTTCAAGCCATAGTAGATGCTAATCATGGTATAGTACCTCCTTCTAGGCAAACCATCCAACGAACTAGTACTGCATTCCAGTACCTTAGCAATGATGTCAGCGAACCTCTGATAGTCATCTTTCAACTGAGTCTTCATCAGAGTTCCTGTCATCTCCTCCCCTTCCTTAGCACAAATTTTCCAAAATTCTTCCTCTTTTTTAGACCCTAGGTCTGTCACATCTCCTCCCTCATTCGTCAGTTTGAATACTTCACTTAATACAGCAGCCGAGATACAAATCTTCTTCCCTCCGACAGTAGCAATGATAGTAGTCCGTTCAGTGTTGATCTTTCTGGTCAAGTAGAAATATTCAACATCCTCAAGGTATACGCGATCCTCATGTGCTTCCAGAATGGGTACTAAAGATGCTTCCTTGATCTTCTTCATGATTTCCCTCATCAGATCAGTACCAGACAAGAAGAATTTGTCGTAGCTTAGATAACTTCCTTCAATAATTTCCATTTTGTGATTAAGTGATGAAAGTCTGTGGAAAACAGAGAGCTAGAGAACAGAGAGCTTAGAGAGTTAGAGAATTTAGGAATTTTGTGTGCGTAAGACGATTGATCTGTTCAGATCGAATTTTATACGTTTCCTTAGGTTTTGGTTATCGTGATTAATCTGATACGTAGGATTGATCTGACAGTTTTAAATCGTGCGGGTGAGAATTGCGGATTTCAAATTTATTATTTTAATGTCAGACGGGCGGGAAACTCTATCGACACCTATCTGTTACTTATAAAAGCGTGTTTCTAAAGATGCGATTTATAACCATGCTTATATAATGTATCAGATGAGTAGAGTTTAACTTATCTGATAGACGAGTGATCTGTTATCTGATATTACTAGAGAAAGCCAATAGCTAGTAATCTTCCTCTGCTGTTTGTCAATCCAGCAAGATAATTTAATCTTCAATCTTCAAGAATTAAGAATAGATCTTCAGATAACATAACTTCAACTAACTGACATTAACTAATTTCATCTTTTAATCAGAAGTACCGCTAGTCTTACACGTTCCCCCTGACTTTAAGAATTCATAAGTTAACTAGTCTGTTGAAAGTTAATTCTTGAATATAATAACGGATGACTGTGCTGATGAACTTCAGTCTTCTGATAAGTTCCCCCTCAGCTTATGCATCCAAATTAAGTAGTCCTAGCTCAGCTCTTAGAGTTGAGAACCTTACTTCACTTAAAGGTTTAGTGAAAATATCAGCAATCTGATTGTCAGTATGAACATATTCAATCATTACATTCCCTTTTTCCACATGATCTCTAATGAAGTGATGCTTGATCTCAATATGCTTAGTCCTTGAATGACTTGTAGTATTCTGAGTAAGAGATATTGCACTTGTATTGTCACAGTAGATTGGAATTCCACTGATCTTGATATTGTAATATTCCAGTTGATGCTTCAACCAAAGTATCTGTGCACAGCAAGCTCCAGCAGCTATATATTCAGCTTCAGCAGTAGATATAGAGACTGAAGTATGTTTCTTACTCATCCATGAGATCAGACGACTACCTAAGAACTGACAGGCACCTGTTGTGCTTTTCCTGTCAATTTTGCAGCCAGCAAGGTCTGAATCTGAATAACCAATAAGCTCAAATCCAGATTCTCTAGGATACCACAATCCCAATTCTTGAGTGCCCTTAATATATTTCAGTATTCTCTTGGAAGCTAAGAGATAAGATTCCTTTGGATTTGATTGAAATCTTGCACAAACCCCAACAGAGTACATGATATCAGGTCTGCTTGCCGTTAGATATAACAGTGACCCAATAATGCCTCTGTATTTGGTTATATCTACTGATTTGCCATCTTCATCTTTATCCAAACGAAGACTAGTAGACATAGGAACAGTAGCAGTAGAGCTAGTTTCCATACCAAATTTCTTAAACAAATCTATTGTGTATTTTGCTTGGTTGATGAAAATTCCATCAGGCAACTGTCTAACTTTCAAACCAAGAAAATAATTTAGTTCACCCATCATGCTCATTTCAAACTTATTCTGCATCAGCTTGGAGAACTTGTCACACATCTGTTGGTTAGTTGAACCAAAAATAATATCGTCCACATATATTTGCACTATTAATATACTTATTCTGCATCAGCTTGGAGAACTTGTCACACATCTGTTGGTTAGTTGAACCAAAAATAATATCGTCCACATATATTTGCACTATTAATATATGATTCTCCCATTCAATAGTGAACAAAGTTTTATCTACCTTACCTTTACGAAATCCTTTAATTAAAAGAAAATCAGATAAAGTATCATACCATGCTCTTGGAGCCTGTTTCAGTCCATAGAGAGCTTTCTTTAGACGATACACCTTGTCTTCTTGTTGATTAGCTTCAAATCCAGGTGGTTGTTCAACATACACTTCTTCTTGCAATTCTCCATTGAGAAATGCTGACTTCACATCCATCTGATAGACAGTGAAGTTCTTGTAAGCAGCATAGGCTAGAAACAGTCTGATTGCTTCAAGTCTTGCTACTGGTGCAAATGTTTCATCAAAGTCAATGCCTTCTTCTTGGCAGTAACCCTTGGCCACTAATCTTGCTTTATTTCTGGTGACAACACCATCTTCATTCATCTTATTTCTGAAAACCCATTTAGTGCCAATTACCCTTTGATGACTTGGTCTTGGAACTAGGTACCAGACTTCATTCCTTTCAAATTGATTCAACTCTTCTTGCATAGCTTCTATCCAGAAGGAATCATTGAGAGCTTCTTCAATTTGTTTAGGCTCTATTTGAGATAGAAAGGTGACAAACATAGCATCTTCTGCAGCAGCTCTTCTTGTTTTTACTCTATCCAAGGGATCACCAATCACTAGCTCTGGTGGGTGATTCATGAGCCATCTAAGAGCAGGTTGCAAGTCTGGATGTTGTCCTCTGTTTTGCTCTTGCAACACTACTGTTGGAGTTCTAGTAGTAGTCTGTTGAACATTTGTCGTCTGTTGAACAACCTCTGGTCTGTCAGCCGTTTGCAACTCGTCTGTTAGACAATCAGCACTGTGATTTTGAACAGCACTTGAGTTAGCAGCTGAATTGAGATTAGGTAGCATGATGGGAACATATTCTTCATTCTTTCCAATATCCAACTTCTGTAAATCAGTAGACAGATCTTGATTAGTGGTTTGATTCTTTTCAGAAGATTGACTTGGCTCATCAAATACTACATGGATAGATTCTTCTATTAGCAATGTTCTTTTGTTAAAAACTCTATAAGCCTTACTAACAGTAGAGTATCTTACAAAAACAGCTTCATCAGCCTTCTCTGCAAATGCAGTAAGGTGATTTTTCCCATTATTTAACACAAAGCATTTACAACCAAAAATTTTAAAGCAATGAATGTTTGGCTTCATGTTGTTCAAAACTTCATATGGAGTCTTGTTCTGATTTTTGTTGACCATGCATCTGTTCTGGGTAAAGCAGGCTGTATTTGTTGCTTCTGCCCAAAATCTTTGTGGCAGCTTAGCTTCAGCTATCATAGTTCTGACAGCTTCCTTTAGTGTTCAGTTTCTCCTTTCAGCAACACCATTCTGTTGAGGGGTTCTAGCAGCTGAATACTCATGATGTATTCCCTTGGTGTTACAATACTCTTCAACAGTAGAGTTTGTGAACTCTGTCCCTCTATCTGATCTGATCTTCAATATTTTTATGCTTTTCTCATTATGGGATCAGTTCCATCAGATTAGTAAGATGTTCCTTGGTTTCACTTTTCTTCTTCATGAATATCACCCAAGTATATCTTGAATAGTCATCCACAACAGCTAGGCAGTATTTCTTTCCACCATTGCTGACTGGATCAATGGGTCCAAATAAGTCCATGTGTAGCAGCTCCAAGATTCTTTCAGAAGATTGGTGCTTCTTGCTTCTGAATGATGACTTGATTTGTTTCCCTTTCTGACATGCGTCACAGAGCTTATCTTTGCTCATGACTGTTTTTGGAATCCCTTCTACCAGATCATTCTTTATCAATCTGTTGATGGACTTGAAGTTTAAGTGATTCATCCTTTTGTGCCACAGCCAACTGACTTCACTTGGTGTTGATGCCACCAAACAAATATTTGAATTCTTGTCAGCAGAACTCCAGTCGACTATGTAGACATTCCCTTGTCGTCTTCCAGATAAAATTACCTTCTTTGTACCAATCTGTTCAACATAGCACTTATCTGTTGAGAAGATGACTGAATATCCTTAGTCACAAAATTGACTTATGCTCAGCAGGTTGTACTTTAGGCCTTTAACATATGAGACGTCAGATATCTCTATGTTTCCTTTGATTAATCTTCCTTTAGCTACAATCTTGCCTTCTTTGCTGTCTCCAAAAGTAACCTTTGGACCATCCACATCAACTGCATCAGTCAGTTCATGTATGCTTCCACACATGTGCCTTGAACAGCCACTGTCCAAGTACCATATCTTCTCTACTTTACTCCTACTCCTAATCCTAACCTACAAAACAAAAATAAAATTGTTTAGGTACCCTTATTGAGAGGGTCCTGAAGGATTAGTTCCACCTTTGACAACCCAAGATGTTGATGTATTAGGCTTCTTAGGTTTTTGAGTTTTGACAGGGGCATGAACAGTTTCATCTTTATCATATTTAGCAGATAAGTCATGTTGATGATCAGTATGATAAGAGTAGTGTTCATAAGCAGGGTAAGATGCATGATAAGCAGGGTATGCATGCATTGGATGAGCAGGGTAAGGTGCATAGTAAGTTGGAAATTGAGGTGCATGATACATAGGAGGATATGCAGCAGGTTGCACATAATAAGACTCATTTCCATACCAAGCATTTTGATTTTTCTTATTCTTATGCTTCTTTGGTTTACTAGTTGCTTGCTCATATGACTTAGTTTTACCACTGGTCTGATTCAATTTAGCTTTATCAGCAGACTTTTTAGGACTCTGTTGTTTGGTCTTACTAGTCAGTTTTCCTATACTAGGCTCTTTGCTCTTTTTAGCCTTTGGAGATTTCTTCTCCTTTAATACTTTCTCAGGTGAAGCAGGTTTAGTAGTTTGAACATACAAAATGACCTTAGTATTGTCAGCAGATATAAATTTCTCAGTATGATTCAATTCTAACTTATCCTGTTCTAAAGGCATCTTCTGTTTACTAGACATATTAGTGGATGCAACAGATGATTTCTCATGAGACTCAATAACTTTTTCAAATTCCATGATTTTTCCTTTATAAACTTCACATTCAGCCTTTAGAGATTCATGTTCTTGCTCAAGCTGTTTATATTCAGCTGATTCTCTTGGCTTTTCAGCTGTGAGTTTTAGTGAATTATTTTGCTCTTTTAGCAATATCATCTCTTCCTTAAGCTTTTTATATGCTTCAGCAATAGTAGTATTGTTAAGCATCATTTGTTCAAATGAATTAAATAATTCATTGTCAAGAGGAGTTACCTCATCCTCAGAGTCATCAGAATCCTTTGCCATCAGGCAGAGGAGTGCGGGTTTTTCTTCATCAGACGATTCTTCATCAGACGTGTCTGAATCTGAATCAGATGAGTAGACAGCAGTCAGCTTCAACCATCATTGCTTTACTTCTCTGATGCTTTCTTTCTTTTCTGATTTTCTTCTCTTCTTCAGTGTATTTTTCTGCTTTTGGATATGGACAGTCTTTGATGAAGTGTCCCAATTTCCTGCAGTTGTAACACATTAGTTTGGCTTTATAATCATCTTTATCTTGAGAAGAAAAGTTAGGTTTAGAAGTAGAAGCATTGTTGTATCTGTTCTTCATTTTTCTCTTGTAGAACTTCTTGAAATTGTTCATCAGCAATGCTACATCTCCAGCTGTGTACTCCTTTTTGTTGAGTAGAGTGGCTTCATTAGATGAGTCCACTTCTTTACTTCTCTGTGATGGTCTTCTTGGGTTTTCAGCAGCAACTAAGGCAGCTGTGGGTCCTGAAGTTGAGGTTTCTTCAATTCCCATTCTTGGCAGTTTATACTCATAAGCCTTGAGTACTGAGAACAGCTCTGTGAGAGAAATCTTCCCCAGATCTCTTGATTCTTCCATAGCTGTCACTTTCATGTTGAACTTGGGAGGCAGTGCCTTCAGTACTCTGACGGTGATTTCCTTGTCATTGAAGGTCTTTCCCAGCTTTAGAACTTCATTGAGGGTTCTGGTGAATCTAGTGTCCATCTGATCAATAGTTTCTCCAGATTTCATCTTGAAGTTGTCCAGCTTCTCCAAGGCAACACTGAGCTGATGCTCTTTGATGGCGTCGTTTCCTTCGCTCATGTCTCTGACTTTATCCCACATCTCCTTTGCAGTCTTGCAGTGTTTGACCTTGTCAAACCGATCATTATCCAGGGCTTTAGTCATAATAAATCTTCCGATCTTATCCAGATTGAAAAGCTTTATTTCTTCTGGAGTCATCTCATGAAGATCTTTTTCCACCACGGTATCAACTTCATTTATCTTTATCGTCTTGGTGAATCTGAATGGACCTTTAATGATACATGTGTACATGTTATCATTATAAGCAGCTATGAAAATCTCCATTCTGATTTTCCAGTCTTCAAATGACATACCAGCAATGTGGAGAACATGGCTGATACAGTCCATTTTTCAAAAAGTTTTAATTTTTCAAAAAGATGCTCTTTTGAAAAGTTTTGAAAACCTTTGAAAAACACTTGGATCAAGCTTGTTGATCAGGCAGCTGATTCTAATGAACCACCTGCTCTGATACCACTTGTTGGTCCCAAGTGGTCAGATGAGGTCTAGAGGGGGGGGTGAATAGACCTCTGAAAATTTTTAGACTTAAAAACTTTTCAGTCGTCTGTCAGCAGACTAAGCTTATGAAGAACAGTAAGCTTACTTTGCTGATCGTGAATGAACAGCAGAGTGACCACTTGTCTTATAACAACTTAGCTGATTACAGCAAAATCAGTTTTTCCAGAGTATACTTGCAGCGGATGTTTGAAAGTGTTTTTCACAAGTAAACTAAGTCCTTTAAAAGATTTTATCCCCAGTTAAAAACTCCTTTAAAATCTTTCAAAACAATTCAAAGTGTAAACTTATGCAATTTGGAAATATGCAAGAAAACTTAAATGCAAAATTAACACAAAGAATTTTTATAGTGGTTATATGGATAAAAATCCTTTAGTCCACTCTTCCAGATCACTTAGATTCTGGGTTATACTATAAACACACAGTTTACAATATTTCTCCACTTATACCTAGACAACAAATGAAAAGGCTATAAGCTCACAATAGGAAATCACAAAGAAGACCTATCCTCTGAAGTTAAATCACTCACAAAGACGGATTTAAACTTCGCACAACACTCAGCTAAATACAAATTCACTCAGAATGTATTTTCTATTTTCTTCAACTGGGTTGCTGTCAACAGATGACTTCCACCAGACGAGTGAGCTGTTCGAGCTTCTTGAGACTTAGAAATTTTCTGCTTCAAAAACGAAATCTCAAAAATGTTGTTGTGTGTCTCTCTCTTCGAAATCAGCTCTATTTATACTTGGATTTGAAAATATGACCGTTGAAGCAAATCCCACTTCAAATCCATAGCCTTAGCCAGAATTCAGAACGGCTTCCTGCTACAGTACCTTTTCTGATGTACTTTCCTGTAGCTGCATTAAATGCACCATGTTGATCCGAGAATATTCTTCAATCATTTGTCATTACTACCCTTCTCTTGCAGCATTTATTACACCAAGTGCATTTATTACCGTTGGACTTCTCTCATGATCTCTTCTACTCTGCTGATCGAAGCAACTCTGCTGATAGATACTCTGCTGATCAAATACTGAACTAATCTTATTTGAGTCAGCTGATGACCTACCCTTCTGTTCGCTGTTTCAGCATGAGATCAGTAGTCTTCTGGGCTTCGAATCTTGAACTCTTTTGATGTCTTCTTTACTTGTTCAAAATTCTTCTAAGGGAACTAAGCTTTCCATACTTAGTTGATTTTGACGTTTTGGAAATCATCAAAACCTTCCCTTACTTCTTATCTTCTTTGCACTTCATCTTCATCTTCATCCAACAGAATAGTAGAGTCTCGGATTCAAAAGGCGCGAGAGGAGTCTCGGCTTTTAACTATAAAACTTATAAGAAGTTATCTTTATGACTTTTAACTATAAAACTTATAAGAAGTTATCATTACAAACTCAGAGCTTTGTTATAGCCTATGGGATCATATTCCAAACTTTTGCGAGATAATTAACCTTCTTCGTATTAAGCCTTGCAAAGTTCTTTCCTTCATCGTATAGCTTGCATATATTAATCTCGGGGCAATATTTCTTGATTAGAGTTGTTCTTATGATGAACGAAAGGACTATGTTGGTCTTGATGTGAATGATTAACTTAGTGTATATTCCAAGTTGATTAATAGTTGTCGGAATAGGTATTATACCTTTGTCGACTAGACATAAATCTTTATATTAGGTCGTGCAAAATTATTTCCTTCATCGTTGAGCTGATCAATCTATTAAAGGGTCAGTACTCCTTATTTCGAGTAGTTTTTACGATGAACGAAAGGATTTCGCTGGGCCTAATGTAAAATCCTACGAGCATGCCTGTATGATAACTTTGTTGATTATCCAGTGTCTATTCTTTATTGACTACCACTCATGGTCGGAATAGGTATGATACCTTTGTCGACTAGACATGAGTCTTTTCTGGAATTCCAAAGGTCAATTTTAATAATGCCTCCTTGTTTCAAGAAATACGACGTTTCTTCTTCTTTCTGGTAATATTTAAAGTTTTCCAGACCTATAAATATGTAAAGAAGGCTTCCGAAATTATCCCAGATGGATTCAAACATGCTAATCCCAGTTCTTACTTTAGCTCCTGAAGAATTAACTCATGAGGTTATTAATAGGATAGTGCCCTGCAAGCCAACACAATAGCTTTAAATAGGACCATTATTTTATCTTGAAAGAATCTTTGATTTATCAATTAATACGCATTGTTTATTTATTTCGTGTATAATATAAACTAATGGCCAACTTCATATTTCGCGAATTCATTTGAAGCGATTGGTTGAAACATGAGATCACTCATGACTATGGGACGATTCACTTCAGTACTGAGTGCAATCATGAAAAAGTCTCTAAGGTCGTGATCTCGAAAATGTTCCAAGTCATAGATTCTTGTCGAGACGGGGTATCGAAGGAATCGTCAAGACTTGTAGGATTATGCATGTTTCACATGAAGTGAATTTGTAGAGTTTCATGAATAAGACATTTTGATGTCAGTGCATATGACTAGATAGTTCGATAGGGGATCGAACGCATCAAATGACCCGAACAGAGAAACCCATTGTGGAAGTGCGTAAAGCATATTGGTGATGGGATGTTTCTCAAGACTTATAACAATGTACGATTTAGTCCTTAGACTTGAGGTGCTAGGGCGAATTCGGTATACGAGTGTACGTGCTTTGATTTAGGAGCCGGTCACATAGCCTGACCATTGTGCGCCTACATTAGGTACGTATAGTCGTATGCGCGGATGGTTAGCATCAATATAGGATCTACCGACTCATCATAATGAATGAGAGAATGTCCTGTACATTCTTAGATAATACATTCTGAGAAATCCATGGCCATGGTTAGTGACGGATTTGGAAAGGGGTTTTCAAATTTAGCAATCACACTGGAAGTATTATCCACAATTAGAAAGTACAAAATCGAGATGATTAGAGGTGCCGACCAATTCACACATCCTAGGTCTCGATTGGGAAATTAGTCGTTAGAGGGACCTTATGTACATGGCACTTATAAGAGGTGAGGTTCACTAAAGTCAATTCGCCTGAAGTTGGGCCTCATGGGCTTGTGGCTAGACATCGACCATGAGGTGTGGGTACTCCTGAATTAATGGGAGATTAATTCTGGAGTGGTCAATTAAAGGAAGTTTATTGATCGGAGCAATTAATTAAATATTAATTTCTCATTAATTAAATCACGGAAACGTGAGCCTGCGGCCAATTGATGGTGAACCTAAAGGGTCACACTCACACACAATACAGTTGGACTGTGACAGTCAATTGTAGAAAGAATTGATTTAAAGGGTTAAATCAAAGGGAAAGAATTAAAGGGTTAATTCAAGGAGAGAGAAAATTAATTAGAATTATCTAATTAATTAAAATTTTAATTAAAGGGTTAATTAAAGTATTAAATCTTTAATTAGATTTATTGGGTTATTTAATTAAAGTGTTATTTAAATGAATGGGCCATTTAATTAAAGTGTTAATTAAATGAATGGGCTCTTTAATTAAAGTAATAATTAAATAGGTGCAAGAAATGTGCCAACTTAATTAGTGGCCCATTAGCTAAGGAGATAAGGTTTTGTGTTATCTATAAATAAAGAGTCTTGGAGACTCAAACCTAAGCAAGAGAAAGCAAAAACAAAACCATAACCCTACTCTTCAAAGCCGCCGCCGCGCCCCTCAACCCTAGCCGCCGCCGCCGCCCAATCTCAGCCACACAGCCGCCGTGCATTGAGTAGATCGGTCGCCCCTTGTCTCTCTCTGCCTTCTCCTTCTACATCTAGAGTTTGATCTTGATCCAACTCTTGAATCTGACGTGTTTCTATCCTAGTTCTAAGCCTGTGGGTCGAAGCAGTCACATATCTAGCTGGTGTGGACTTTTCTCTAGAGGCACAACACTTGGGGTGCTCTAGTGATCCGAAAGAAGACCGGAGAAACCACCACATTTTCCTGTGGTGAGGTAAATCGCATTTACCACCCTATTAATTTAGTAATTATTTGCTAAATTGTATTCAACCTTATTTGTATGTGCTAACAAGTAAATCCTGGGAATTGGAGTATGAAAAAATTTTAGATTCCGCAACGCTGTTTTGACAATCATACCCATAAAATCCCAACATTGGTATCAGAGCCAAACTTATTATGCACATGCGAAAAAGGCCTGAACGCATCAAAATATTTGGATATATGAGTTTGTTGTGTTCTGATTTTTTATTCTTGCTTGTTATGATAAATTAAATGTTCGGATCTATGCACTTTTCGGTTTTGGGCCAAAAATGTAATTTCCAAAAATTGGAGGGCTTATTTGCAAATTGCGATTTTTATAAAATCTTGACAGAAAATAAAATTTTGTTTTTCTGCAATTCTGGACCAAATTGTAATTTCTGGAATTTTTTCAAAATCTGGACCTTTTTGCAATTTACGAAAAGTTAGGGGGTGTTTTTGCTATTTGCGTAAATCTGGGGTCTGTTTTGTAATAAACAAATGTTTCTGGAAATTTTGTTAATTTTCTGCTTTCTGGTCCAATTTGCATATTCTGGAAATTTTGGGGCTAATTTGTAATTTCCGAAAGTTGAGGGGTCAAAATGGAATTTTTAAAAATTCAAGGGGCCGAACTTCAATTTTTCAAAGTTGAACAAAAAGAAACTGTATTGTGCACTAAAAGAGTTTAGTAAATCCGGAAAGTTAATTTTATCATAATTAGTAGGGACTAAAAAGTGAATCAAAGGGTTGTTTTAAAAGGGGTTTTAAAATGACGTTTGTAGATTGTTTTAAAATGGGTTTTGAAACTAGAATCTCAAGGTATTTTAAAAGATTGTTTTAAAATAGGAAAAGAAATAAGAAAAACAAATTTTGCTTGTTTCTTGCTCTACGTGAACTGTTTACGTGGTTTTCGATCGCGCCGAGCCTTGACCCTTAGGGTAGATGTGATTGGTTATTTTTATTTGTTGGTTTTATTGGGCCCGCGAGCCTTAAGTTTTTGGGCCACTTTGAGCCATTGTAATAGATAGGACTTTACTGTTTTATTAGTTTAGGATGGAGGCCCGTTACAAGCAAGGTGGGAGCCCAAGAAGACTAAATGTCATGTATGCATGGTAACATGTGTAATAGACTAGGTCTCTTTGAAACCCAATTAGATTGACCAATAGGGCCATCGTCTTTGGCTCGATGGTGTTCCGGATAAGAGGCTCTCAATCGAAAACATATCGTGGTACCTTGCATGCTAGGAGTGTATGTTTATTTATTTACGTATTTATATCTTAGCTTGTATGATGATGCGCGCTAGTGATATTTAGATCGTAAATAAAAGATAATGCATAATTGGAACGGTGAGATCTCGAGGAGAGTTACCTCTAACTCTTAAACCCGAAAAACCCCTCTTGAAATAATACTAAGTCATATTGGGTACATTAAAATGATGTTTTAAGATCCAAGCCTTCCATTAATAGGAACTAGTGTAGATTGTCTACTTATCGTTGAAGGTGATCCAGAGTCTGGCACCCTAAGCGAAGAAAGGGACAATACACGAAATTCTTTGACTCTTGTTTTTAACTAAACTTGACAAGGGTGAGGATTGGTCGAGATGTGAATATCGATCATAACCAAGTTATGGGGATTTCATGACCGGGCCCGTTGCTCATCAAGATTGATGGGTTAGACTTAACGAGTAGTACCACTCATGATGTAGCAGTGCTAGATGGGTGCAAAAATCGAGGCAAAATAGCTTGAAGGTTGTGGAGTAACACAATTGGTAAAAGTATACCTACCTGGGGAATTAATTGCATGGCCGCGAGTCGCGGGTGCAATTAATGTCTGCTGGGACGTCAAGACCTACTAGGAGATTAGATTTCCCGAACAATTGAAGTGGTAATTGTTTCGAGAAAATACTGGGATAACTTTTTCAACAACAAGTCCAATAGTCGTTAATTATAAGTATTAATATAGATCAGTCAGCTAAACGTTATCATCAATCTGCCGACATAATTCTTCATCTCCGAGAGCTATTTGGAGAGAAGTCTAGGACCGAAAGGTTCAAGACTACGAAAGAGTTATTCAATCTGAGAATGGCTGAGGGTTCAAATGTGAAGGATCACTGTTTACGTTTCATCAATCTTGTTGAAAAACTGGAGAACTTGGACGTAGACCTGCACGCTGACCTTCGCAATGACCTCCTCCTCCATACTCTATCGCACTCATTTGATCAGTTCGTGTTGAATTTTAACATGGAGCACAGAGAACTTGCTCTACACGAACTGACCAATTTATTGGTCACGGCATAATCGACCCTGAAAAGGGAAAAGTCTGTCATGATTGCTGAGCAACCCAATACTGCAAAGCCGAAGAAGGGCAAGAAAAAGAAGAAGAAAGTAATATCTTCTAAAACAACGAAGAAGGTTGTCGAGAAGAAAAGAAAGAGCCCAGAAGACGAATGTTTCCACTGCAAGAAAGCATGGCATTGGAAAAGGAACTGACAAGACTATCTGAAAACGGTGGTCAAAGGTATTTTCTTTATTGAAGTTAATATTTCTATTAATTGTGCATCATGGGTGTTAGACACCGCAGATGGTTCTCATATCTGCACTGATTTGCAGGTGATGGGAGCAGTAAGGCCTCTTAAACCTGGGGATAGAATCCTGCGCTTTGGAAACGGAGCTAGGGTTGCGGCAGAGGCCATAGGAGACGTAGAATTAGTTCTAGGAAATTTTTCTTTGGTTTTGAAAGACTGTTTGTAAGTACCGACTATCATCAAAAACATTATTTCTATTCCTTTGCTGGATAATGATGGTTTTTGTTTTTCCATTTCAAATGGAAAATTTAGCATATTAAAAGCTGGTTTTACTTATGCTTGTGGTACTTTTATAGATGGTCTTTATTCTTTAGAACCTGCTAATTCTAATGTTATGCACATTCAATCAAAGAAAAGAAATCATGATGATAATAATCCACAACTTTGGCACGCTAGGCTTGGACATAGTTCCAAGAGTAGAATTCAAAAGTTGGCTTCCTCTAGGGCTCTTGAAATACAGAGCCTAGATGATCTCCCAACTTGTTAATCCTGCCTCAAGGGAAAAATGACCAAAACGCCTTTCACTGGGATACCGGAGCGAACCAAACAAACCTTGGATTTAATCCATACTGATGTTTGTGGACCACTGAGTGTCAGTGCAAGAGGAGGATCTCATACTTCATAACCTTCACAGACGACTACAGTCGTTTTGGGTATGTATACCTAATGAAGTATAAGTTCGAAGCTTTTGATAAATTCAAAGAGTTTCGAATGGAAGTTGAGAATCAACTTGGACATAGTATCAAGGCACTTCGGTCGGATCGAGGTGGTGAATAAATAAGTCAAGAATTCCTCGATTATCTTGTAGAGAATGGAATTCTCTCTCTGCGAACTCCTCCTAGAACACCGCAGTTGAATGGTTTGTCTGAGAGAAAGAACATAACTTTGTTGGACATGGTTCGTTCCATGATGAGTTTCGCTAACCTTCCTTTTTCATTTTGGGGCCTAGCCCTCTTAACTGCTTCGAAGATACTTAATATTGTACCTTCAAAGTAGGTGCCGACGACGCCATACCAAGAGTGGTTTGGTAAAGCACCCGTATACTCATATTTACGAGTATGGGAACTCTTGCTTGTAGGGATACCTCGATTGTCAGAACAACAAAAGTGCAGAAATTTTTTGAGGCACCCATCAGTCCCATAAATCTGTCTCCATATTATATATACGAAAAGGTTGAATCAAACGGTAATTAAAACATAAAGGGGCTGATAAGCTATTTTACCTCACCACAGCTCGGTTGTGGTTACCTCCGGACTTCATGTTTGATTCACGACGTAGTGATCCAATTGTCTCACCTACAAAGTTGATCTACACCAGTTGGATTGTAGGGACACCTCCAAGTCGCAGGCTACGAACTAGATCTTGAAGGCTGTCAGTAAAAGAACGTGCAGATCTTGATCAGGACTTAGATCTGGATCTGGGTGAGGAGATAGACTGGAAGAAGACTGAGCCACAGGACTTGCGGCCAAAGAAGTTCTGCCAGGTTTGGTCGAGCTTGGTTGGGCCGAGTTTGGTTTGGGGCAATTAGGGTTAGGGAATTTCTTTGTGCAATTTTTAGATTTCTTTTCTTTCTTGTGTTACGCAAAATTGTTCCCTTCTCAATAATTCATTTGTCACTTTAAGAAGAGATGTGAAGAAGTATTTATAAGAGAAGAGTCCTCCTCTTATAAGATATCTCTTCCCATCTATATCAAATTCTATTCCTAATCAACTTAGGAATATAAGATTTGATAAATCTCTTATTTATTCCTTGTTTTGCAAGAAACAAAACTCTTCCATTTTTACACATGCAAAATCGCCCCCTATGCCCAATCATGTAATCCGAAAATTACAAGTCACTTATCTTCCAATTATTTAATTAACTAATTTAATTAATATCATCATAATTAATTAGATAATCCAATTAATCAATTAGACATCTAATTAATCTTCTCCTTCTTGAATTAACACTTTAATTCAAGAACATTGATTTAACATCTTTAAATCATTAATTTCCTTTTATGACTGTCACTGTCCAACTGTATTGTGTGTGACCCTCTGGGTTCACCATCAATTGGCAGCAGGCCCACGACTTTCGTGATTTAATTAACGATCAATTAAATGCTCCGATTAATTAAACACTTTTAATTGACCACTCCAGAATTAATTTCCTTATTAATTCAGGAGTACCCACACTTCATGGTCGATGTCTAGCCACAAGCCCATGAAGCCCAATTAAAGGTGAATTGATATTTGTGAACCTCGCCTCTTATAAATGCCATGTACATACGGTCCTTCTAAAGACTAATTTCCCGACCGAGACCTAGGGTGTGTGAATTGATCGGCACCTCTAATTATCTCGATTATGTACTTCTAATTCTGGATAATAATTTCAGTGTGACTGCTAAATTTGGAAACCCCTTTCCAAATCCGTCACTGACCATGGCCATGGATTTCTCGAAACATATTATCTAAGAACATATAGGAAATTGTCCCACCTTATCAGGATGAGTCGATAGATCCTTTTTTAGAACTAACCACTCGCGTACACAACTATACGCACCCAACTTAGGCACTTAGTGGTCAGGCTACGTGACTAGTACCTAAATCTAAGATGAATTCGCCCTAGCACCTCAAGTCTAAGGACTAAATCGTACACTATTATAAGCCTTGAGAAACATCCCATCACCGATATGCGTCATGTGCTTCCACAATAGGTTTCTCTGTTCGGGTCGTTTGATGCGTTCGATCGTCTCTATCGAACCACCTAGTCATATGCACAAGCCTCAAATGCCTTGCTCATGAAACGCTACAAATTCACTCCATGTGAATCATGCATAATCATACAAGTCTTAGCGATTCCTTCGATACCCCGTCTCGTTCGGAATCTATGACTTGGAACGTGTTTTAAGATCACGACCTTAGAGACTGTTTCATGATTGCACTCAATACCGAAGTGAATCGTCCCATAGTCTATTGTGACCTTAGGATTTCATCCAATCGCTTAGATAAGTTCTCGAGAGATGAAGTTGGCCATTGTTTAATTTACGTACTATAAATAAACAGGCGTATTAATTATAAACCATAAGAATAACAGTTCTCCAACAAGATAATTAATATTGGCTTGCTGGGCACTATCCTTTCAATCTCCCACTTGTCCTAAAGCCAATCACAACGCTTCTAAGACCCATCTTATAAAGATGTCCCTCGAACCCTTTTGTGAAAGAACTTAATTAGTGGATCTTCTAAGTTGTCCTTGTTGAGATGACGTAACCCTTCTACTTGTCTCAACTACCTATGATTTGTTCAATCATATGATTTTGTGTTCAGATTATTGGTGAGATCTCGTTTCCCTTTCATTAAGCAATTGCCTTAACTAAATCAGTTAAGATTACGATAGGCTTTTGCCATGCTAGGTGCTTCATCTAATCATTGGATGAATGTTTCTCATCTAAACACTTTTCTTCTACTGCATCCCAATGCTGTATATATTCTGTTTGAGTTGGCAATGGTAGACTATTGGAATTAGTTCCAATTTACCTTTGCTCCATCGACACAGAATAAATCATCCACTTTAGACTAAAAATCTCGAATAACTAAATCCTTCGAGTTTCAATCCTCCACTACTACCACATACCAGCAATATATCCTTTAATTATCTTCGAGGATTGCTTTTTCGGTAGTCCAGTGTCCTTTACTGGTGTTCGACTAACAGTAGCTCGTGAAAGATCAGAGCTTTTGATGAGTCAAGTCTTGTACAAGACTTTGCATGCTACATCCAATCCAAATGCCAAAGCATAAAGCTTCTTGAGACAATTTCTTCTTTACTTATTTATATGTAGGGCTCATTAAATAAGTGAGAAAAATTTGTGTCTGTTTGGAAACAATCCTTTCTTGGATTCTTCCATATTGAATTTATTCAATATTTAGTCTATGTACTTAGATTTGGAGAATTGCAACATCTACTTCGCTCTATCTCTATAGATATGTGTTGCCAGTACGTGAGATGTAATTCTCAAATCTTATCATGGAGAATTACTTGAAGAACACGCTTGTGTCTGTGCTTTGATATTATAATATCGTACTTGATATACGGAATGTCGTCATGTTTCGTTTTACAAACTTTAACTATGCTCTACTCTACTCCCACTGATCATTTTGCACAATGGGAATCCATATGCCTTTTGACAAAGTTAACATTCTTGATCAACTTATCATGTTGCATGTTCCAAGTTCGAAAAAAAGTCATAGATTGACCTTTGGATTCGAATAGAGATCTTCTCATCAATTTTCAAATTGTGAGAGGCAGGATTCTTATCCAATAGTCATATTATTGGTAGTCAAAACCACCGTTCTACGGCTAATAGTTTCGAAATGGATTTTGACGTTTGCAAATGTAGGGAAGGTATTCTCATCAGTCCTAAAAGGGCTTTTGAAGAATGACCTATTGCCATTGAGCGAGTCAAATAAGTTAACAACTTTCCATTTCGGGTCTTATGGCTTCATGCCATATCCCTCAGTTTATGTTTAAACATAATTTCTTTTGTAATCTTGGATTATCCAATTTCTCAATTTCGTAAAATGGAATTTTGAGTTCCTTACGAATTTGATCAGATTACGAAGTGTTTGTGCGTGACTTGGTTCAGCAGGTTTCAGGGTTTGCTCCCACTGTTTGTGGGGATGGGTCCAAATCTTGGACTTCATCAAGTTCTAAGACATTCCCTATTTCCTTTGACGAGAATTTCATCAACAGAGGAACATGCTACTTACGAGAAGCTTTCGTTTCTCATTGTCACAAAACAGGTATCCAATGGATTTCGTTGGATACTCCACAAATTTTGTATGAATCGGATCTACTATCCAATGTCTGTACAAGGTTATTATTCCATGTCATAAATGATACGGCGGTGTAAGGACTTACTTCAAGAGGTACTAGTCTAAGTACCTTCGAAGAGTCAGGGGAGGCTATCCCCTAATGTGAATAAGGAAGTTCAGCGAAATTACAATCGTGAAATGAACTAAGTTTTAACAAAGTTCGATTCCTTCCTTGATTTGCTGCGTGAGAATTCTATTCTCCTTTTAGATAATCGAGGAATTAATTTCTTATGTTTCGGCAAGTTTGATTAGATCAAGACACTTTCGACATAATGCACTTAGTTACTTCATTCCCAAAACTTCTGTTGATTATTTCAACAGTTTTAGAATTGTACTTCACAAAGTACATATACACTTTGACGATTAAAATAATCGTAAGTATATATGAAGTAACGTCCTTTTGAACTAGTGCTTTTAGTTCTCCACGTTTGTCCTTATGGATGAAATCCATTCGGTTGAAATGCTTGGGATGCCTAGCAAACTTTTAATTTCGGTTATTATTCCTTTGGGACAAGATTTGAAAGTTACGAGTTCATTCAAGTTCTATATTTCAAGAGCTTTAGATGAAAACTTCCTTTCGAATCTTTCTTTAGGGATAATGACCAAAATAAACATTTCAAGCGTGGACGATTATCTTGTTTATTTTACTCCTTTTCGATTTAGCATGTGGCTTTCAAAGTTTTTGATTGTTTATCATTGTTTTACTTCTATGCTTCTCAGCATCAATATTTGTACAAAGTTAAATAGCTTTAATTAAATAGATTCCATTCATAATGTTAAAGCAATAATGTCTTGTTTGAAATAAAACTCAAAAACAAAATAAACCTAGAAACTTATGCTAATACAAAAAACTAAGTAAAACTCCTTTCGCTAAAAAGTAAGGTCTAGATTGTTCTTGACCAAATCCCTGAAGCATCGGTCCCTCATTTCTCTTTGCACTTCATGTCTTTTCCTTTCAAGGATTTTCCTCCTTTTAGGAGGCGAGGGAACACCATCATCACCTGCAAACACTTTTACAGATATGAGGGTTTATGAGATGTCTTACATCAAATGAATTAACAGGTGTATAACTAAGTCATACCGTTGTTAAGTCTGTTCAGTAATTTCTTTCCAGCAAGCTTCCTTAATTTCTTATCGTACTTACACAGGGGGCAATTCCATTCACTCAGACCCATTCCCTGTAGATGGGCTTCCTCATATTTGTCTAACAACTTATGCAAGTCTTTTGTTTTAATTCCATCACACGGAATAATACAATGTTGCATAAAATGAGTAAAGGTGTTGGACAAGCCATTGAGAGTAATTTCTATCTCATCTTCAAGAGTCAAATCAGCGCCTGACTTTTTGAATCGATTCATTATCTTGGTTAGGTAAGAACAATATTCCCTAACATTGTTAAACCTAGCCATGCTCGTCTCATGGAGTGAGTTACATGCAATAGTCTCCAAAGTTGGTTTACTTCTGATGCATCCCAAGGTTCGTTTGAACATGATTGTGGATTTTGAATGGCTAAACAATTAATTAGACAACAGTAAGCAGACAGGTTTAAAAAATAATACTTATAATTAACGAAATTTGGACTTTTTATCGAAAAAGTTCTCCCACTACTTTTATCGAAACAATAACCCCTTCTAGTTTCGAGAAATTATATTTTCTAGTAGGTCTTGACGACCCAGCAGCTATTAATTGCACCCACGACTCGTGGCCATAAAATTAATTCCCCATGTAGGTATACTTTTACCAATTATGTCCCTACACAACTTCAAGCTATTTTTGCCTCGGTTTTCGCATTTATCTAGCACTGCTACATCATAAATGTTACTACTCGTTAAGTATAACCCATTAATCATGATGAGCAACGGGCCCGAACATGAAATCCTCGTAACTGGTTATCGGTCAATTTTCACGTCCCGACCAGTCCCCACCCTTGTCGAGTTTTTTAAGAAAACAAGAATCAAGGAATTTCGTGTATTGTCCCTTTCTTCGACTCGGGTGCCAGACTCTGGATCACCTCTATCGATAAGTAGACAACATACACTAGTTCCTATTAATGGTAGGCTTGAATTTATAAAACCTCATTTTATAGTTAACCCATTATGACTTAATATTTATTCAAGAAGGGATATTCGATTTTGAAAGTTTGAATAAACTCTCCTCGAGATCTCGCCGCATTATTTATGCTTTATCTTTTATTTATGATCTAGATTCTAGCGCGCATCACACAAGACAATCATAAATCGATAAATAAATTAAAACTATACAAGCCTAGCATACATGCTACCACAATATGTTTTCGATCGGGAGCCTCCTATGCAGGCCATCATCGAGCCATGATGTTGGCCCAATTGGTCAATCTAAAGGGTTCTTAAAGGACCTAGGTTATTACATAAATAACCATGCATACATGGCTTTCTTCTCTTCTTGGGCTCCCACCTTGCTTGTAAATGGGCCTCCAACCTAAACTAGTAAAGCAGTAAAGCCCTAATCTATTACAAAGGCTCAAAGTAGCCCAAAAACAACTTTAGGTTCGCAGGCCTAATAAAAATCAAACGATAAATTAAACCAATCACATCTAACCTAGGGTCAAGGCTCGGCGTGATCGAAAACCACGTAAACAGTTCACGCAGAGCAAGAAACAAGCAAATGTCCTATTTAGTCTATGTACTTAGATTTGGAGAATTGCAACATCTACTTCGCTCTATCTCTATAGATATGTGTTGCCAGTACGTGAGATGTAATTCTCAAATCTTATCATGGAGAATTACTTGAAGAACACGCTTGTGTCTGTGCTTTGATATTATAATATCGTACTTGATATACGGAATGTCGTCATGTTTCGTTTTACAAACTTTAACTATGCTCTACTCTACTCCCACTGATCATTTTGCACAATGGGAATCCATATGCCTTTTGACAAAGTTAACATTCTTGATCAACTTATCATGTTGCATGTTCCAAGTTCGAAAAAAAGTCATAGATTGACCTTTGGATTCGAATAGAGATCTTCTCATCAATTTTCAAATTGTGAGAGGCAGGATTCTTATCCAATAGTCATATTATTGGTAGTCAAAACCACCGTTCTACGGCTAATAGTTTCGAAATGGATTTTGACGTTTGCAAATGTAGGGAAGGTATTCTCATCAGTCCTAAAAGGGCTTTTGAAGAATGACCTATTGCCATTGAGCGAGTCAAATAAGTTAACAACTTTCCATTTCGGGTCTTATGGCTTCATGCCATATCCCTCAGTTTATGTTTAAACATAATTTCTTTTGTAATCTTGGATTATCCAATTTCTCAATTTCGTAAAATGGAATTTTGAGTTCCTTACGAATTTGATCAGATTACGAAGTGTTTGTGCGTGACTTGGTTCAGCAGGTTTCAGGGTTTGCTCCCACTGTTTGTGGGGATGGGTCCAAATCTTGGACTTCATCAAGTTCTAAGACATTCCCTATTTCCTTTGACGAGAATTTCATCAACAGAGGAACATGCTACTTACGAGAAGCTTTCGTTTCTCATTGTCACAAAACAGGTATCCAATGGATTTCGTTGGATACTCCACAAATTTTGTATGAATCGGATCTACTATCCAATGTCTGTACAAGGTTATTATTCCATGTCATAAATGATACGGCGGTGTAAGGACTTACTTCAAGAGGTACTAGTCTAAGTACCTTCGAAGAGTCAGGGGAGGCTATCCCCTAATGTGAATAAGGAAGTTCAGCGAAATTACAATCGTGAAATGAACTAAGTTTTAACAAAGTTCGATTCCTTCCTTGATTTGCTGCGTGAGAATTCTATTCTCCTTTTAGATAATCGAGGAATTAATTTCTTATGTTTCGGCAAGTTTGATTAGATCAAGACACTTTCGACATAATGCACTTAGTTACTTCATTCCCAAAACTTCTGTTGATTATTTCAACAGTTTTAGAATTGTACTTCACAAAGTACATATACACTTTGACGATTAAAATAATCGTAAGTATATATGAAGTAACGTCCTTTTGAACTAGTGCTTTTAGTTCTCCACGTTTGTCCTTATGGATGAAATCCATTCGGTTGAAATGCTTGGGATGCCTAGCAAACTTTTAATTTCGGTTATTATTCCTTTGGGACAAGATTTGAAAGTTACGAGTTCATTCAAGTTCTATATTTCAAGAGCTTTAGATGAAAACTTCCTTTCGAATCTTTCTTTAGGGATAATGACCAAAATAAACATTTCAAGCGTGGACGATTATCTTGTTTATTTTACTCCTTTTCGATTTAGCATGTGGCTTTCAAAGTTTTTGATTGTTTATCATTGTTTTACTTCTATGCTTCTCAGCATCAATATTTGTACAAAGTTAAATAGCTTTAATTAAATAGATTCCATTCATAATGTTAAAGCAATAATGTCTTGTTTGAAATAAAACTCAAAAACAAAATAAACCTAGAAACTTATGCTAATACAAAAAACTAAGTAAAACTCCTTTCGCTAAAAAGTAAGGTCTAGATTGTTCTTGACCAAATCCCTGAAGCATCGGTCCCTCATTTCTCTTTGCACTTCATGTCTTTTCCTTTCAAGGATTTTCCTCCTTTTAGGAGGCGAGGGAACACCATCATCACCTGCAAACACTTTTACAGATATGAGGGTTTATGAGATGTCTTACATCAAATGAATTAACAGGTGTATAACTAAGTCATACCGTTGTTAAGTCTGTTCAGTAATTTCTTTCCAGCAAGCTTCCTTAATTTCTTATCGTACTTACACAGGGGGCAATTCCATTCACTCAGACCCATTCCCTGTAGATGGGCTTCCTCATATTTGTCTAACAACTTATGCAAGTCTTTTGTTTTAATTCCATCACACGGAATAATACAATGTTGCATAAAATGAGTAAAGGTGTTGGACAAGCCATTGAGAGTAATTTCTATCTCATCTTCAAGAGTCAAATCAGCGCCTGACTTTTTGAATCGATTCATTATCTTGGTTAGGTAAGAACAATATTCCCTAACATTGTTAAACCTAGCCATGCTCGTCTCATGGAGTGAGTTACATGCAATAGTCTCCAAAGTTGGTTTACTTCTGATGCATCCCAAGGTTCGTTTGAACATGATTGTGGATTTTGAATGGCTAAACAATTAATTAGACAACAGTAAGCAGACAGGTTTAAAAAATAATACTTATAATTAACGAAATTTGGACTTTTTATCGAAAAAGTTCTCCCACTACTTTTATCGAAACAATAACCCCTTCTAGTTTCGAGAAATTATATTTTCTAGTAGGTCTTGACGACCCAGCAGCTATTAATTGCACCCACGACTCGTGGCCATAAAATTAATTCCCCATGTAGGTATACTTTTACCAATTATGTCCCTACACAACTTCAAGCTATTTTTGCCTCGGTTTTCGCATTTATCTAGCACTGCTACATCATAAATGTTACTACTCGTTAAGTATAACCCATTAATCATGATGAGCAACGGGCCCGAACATGAAATCCTCGTAACTGGTTATCGGTCAATTTTCACGTCCCGACCAGTCCCCACCCTTGTCGAGTTTTTTAAGAAAACAAGAATCAAGGAATTTCGTGTATTGTCCCTTTCTTCGACTCGGGTGCCAGACTCTGGATCACCTCTATCGATAAGTAGACAACATACACTAGTTCCTATTAATGGTAGGCTTGAATTTATAAAACCTCATTTTATAGTTAACCCATTATGACTTAATATTTATTCAAGAAGGGATATTCGATTTTGAAAGTTTGAATAAACTCTCCTCGAGATCTCGCCGCATTATTTATGCTTTATCTTTTATTTATGATCTAGATTCTAGCGCGCATCACACAAGACAATCATAAATCGATAAATAAATTAAAACTATACAAGCCTAGCATACATGCTACCACAATATGTTTTCGATCGGGAGCCTCCTATGCAGGCCATCATCGAGCCATGATGTTGGCCCAATTGGTCAATCTAAAGGGTTCTTAAAGGACCTAGGTTATTACATAAATAACCATGCATACATGGCTTTCTTCTCTTCTTGGGCTCCCACCTTGCTTGTAAATGGGCCTCCAACCTAAACTAGTAAAGCAGTAAAGCCCTAATCTATTACAAAGGCTCAAAGTAGCCCAAAAACAACTTTAGGTTCGCAGGCCTAATAAAAATCAAACGATAAATTAAACCAATCACATCTAACCTAGGGTCAAGGCTCGGCGTGATCGAAAACCACGTAAACAGTTCACGCAGAGCAAGAAACAAGCAAATGTCCTATTTAGTCTATGTACTTAGATTTGGAGAATTGCAACATCTACTTCGCTCTATCTCTATAGATATGTGTTGCCAGTACGTGAGATGTAATTCTCAAATCTTATCATGGAGAATTACTTGAAGAACACGCTTGTGTCTGTGCTTTGATATTATAATATCGTACTTGATATACGGAATGTCGTCATGTTTCGTTTTACAAACTTTAACTATGCTCTACTCTACTCCCACTGATCATTTTGCACAATGGGAATCCATATGCCTTTTGACAAAGTTAACATTCTTGATCAACTTATCATGTTGCATGTTCCAAGTTCGAAAAAAAGTCATAGATTGACCTTTGGATTCGAATAGAGATCTTCTCATCAATTTTCAAATTGTGAGAGGCAGGATTCTTATCCAATAGTCATATTATTGGTAGTCAAAACCACCGTTCTACGGCTAATAGTTTCGAAATGGATTTTGACGTTTGCAAATGTAGGGAAGGTATTCTCATCAGTCCTAAAAGGGCTTTTGAAGAATGACCTATTGCCATTGAGCGAGTCAAATAAGTTAACAACTTTCCATTTCGGGTCTTATGGCTTCATGCCATATCCCTCAGTTTATGTTTAAACATAATTTCTTTTGTAATCTTGGATTATCCAATTTCTCAATTTCGTAAAATGGAATTTTGAGTTCCTTACGAATTTGATCAGATTACGAAGTGTTTGTGCGTGACTTGGTTCAGCAGGTTTCAGGGTTTGCTCCCACTGTTTGTGGGGATGGGTCCAAATCTTGGACTTCATCAAGTTCTAAGACATTCCCTATTTCCTTTGACGAGAATTTCATCAACAGAGGAACATGCTACTTACGAGAAGCTTTCGTTTCTCATTGTCACAAAACAGGTATCCAATGGATTTCGTTGGATACTCCACAAATTTTGTATGAATCGGATCTACTATCCAATGTCTGTACAAGGTTATTATTCCATGTCATAAATGATACGGCGGTGTAAGGACTTACTTCAAGAGGTACTAGTCTAAGTACCTTCGAAGAGTCAGGGGAGGCTATCCCCTAATGTGAATAAGGAAGTTCAGCGAAATTACAATCGTGAAATGAACTAAGTTTTAACAAAGTTCGATTCCTTCCTTGATTTGCTGCGTGAGAATTCTATTCTCCTTTTAGATAATCGAGGAATTAATTTCTTATGTTTCGGCAAGTTTGATTAGATCAAGACACTTTCGACATAATGCACTTAGTTACTTCATTCCCAAAACTTCTGTTGATTATTTCAACAGTTTTAGAATTGTACTTCACAAAGTACATATACACTTTGACGATTAAAATAATCGTAAGTATATATGAAGTAACGTCCTTTTGAACTAGTGCTTTTAGTTCTCCACGTTTGTCCTTATGGATGAAATCCATTCGGTTGAAATGCTTGGGATGCCTAGCAAACTTTTAATTTCGGTTATTATTCCTTTGGGACAAGATTTGAAAGTTACGAGTTCATTCAAGTTCTATATTTCAAGAGCTTTAGATGAAAACTTCCTTTCGAATCTTTCTTTAGGGATAATGACCAAAATAAACATTTCAAGCGTGGACGATTATCTTGTTTATTTTACTCCTTTTCGATTTAGCATGTGGCTTTCAAAGTTTTTGATTGTTTATCATTGTTTTACTTCTATGCTTCTCAGCATCAATATTTGTACAAAGTTAAATAGCTTTAATTAAATAGATTCCATTCATAATGTTAAAGCAATAATGTCTTGTTTGAAATAAAACTCAAAAACAAAATAAACCTAGAAACTTATGCTAATACAAAAAACTAAGTAAAACTCCTTTCGCTAAAAAGTAAGGTCTAGATTGTTCTTGACCAAATCCCTGAAGCATCGGTCCCTCATTTCTCTTTGCACTTCATGTCTTTTCCTTTCAAGGATTTTCCTCCTTTTAGGAGGCGAGGGAACACCATCATCACCTGCAAACACTTTTACAGATATGAGGGTTTATGAGATGTCTTACATCAAATGAATTAACAGGTGTATAACTAAGTCATACCGTTGTTAAGTCTGTTCAGTAATTTCTTTCCAGCAAGCTTCCTTAATTTCTTATCGTACTTACACAGGGGGCAATTCCATTCACTCAGACCCATTCCCTGTAGATGGGCTTCCTCATATTTGTCTAACAACTTATGCAAGTCTTTTGTTTTAATTCCATCACACGGAATAATACAATGTTGCATAAAATGAGTAAAGGTGTTGGACAAGCCATTGAGAGTAATTTCTATCTCATCTTCAAGAGTCAAATCAGCGCCTGACTTTTTGAATCGATTCATTATCTTGGTTAGGTAAGAACAATATTCCCTAACATTGTTAAACCTAGCCATGCTCGTCTCATGGAGTGAGTTACATGCAATAGTCTCCAAAGTTGGTTTACTTCTGATGCATCCCAAGGTTCGTTTGAACATGATTGTGGATTTTGAATGGCTAAACAATTAATTAGACAACAGTAAGCAGACAGGTTTAAAAAATAATACTTATAATTAACGAAATTTGGACTTTTTATCGAAAAAGTTCTCCCACTACTTTTATCGAAACAATAACCCCTTCTAGTTTCGAGAAATTATATTTTCTAGTAGGTCTTGACGACCCAGCAGCTATTAATTGCACCCACGACTCGTGGCCATAAAATTAATTCCCCATGTAGGTATACTTTTACCAATTATGTCCCTACACAACTTCAAGCTATTTTTGCCTCGGTTTTCGCATTTATCTAGCACTGCTACATCATAAATGTTACTACTCGTTAAGTATAACCCATTAATCATGATGAGCAACGGGCCCGAACATGAAATCCTCGTAACTGGTTATCGGTCAATTTTCACGTCCCGACCAGTCCCCACCCTTGTCGAGTTTTTTAAGAAAACAAGAATCAAGGAATTTCGTGTATTGTCCCTTTCTTCGACTCGGGTGCCAGACTCTGGATCACCTCTATCGATAAGTAGACAACATACACTAGTTCCTATTAATGGTAGGCTTGAATTTATAAAACCTCATTTTATAGTTAACCCATTATGACTTAATATTTATTCAAGAAGGGATATTCGATTTTGAAAGTTTGAATAAACTCTCCTCGAGATCTCGCCGCATTATTTATGCTTTATCTTTTATTTATGATCTAGATTCTAGCGCGCATCACACAAGACAATCATAAATCGATAAATAAATTAAAACTATACAAGCCTAGCATACATGCTACCACAATATGTTTTCGATCGGGAGCCTCCTATGCAGGCCATCATCGAGCCATGATGTTGGCCCAATTGGTCAATCTAAAGGGTTCTTAAAGGACCTAGGTTATTACATAAATAACCATGCATACATGGCTTTCTTCTCTTCTTGGGCTCCCACCTTGCTTGTAAATGGGCCTCCAACCTAAACTAGTAAAGCAGTAAAGCCCTAATCTATTACAAAGGCTCAAAGTAGCCCAAAAACAACTTTAGGTTCGCAGGCCTAATAAAAATCAAACGATAAATTAAACCAATCACATCTAACCTAGGGTCAAGGCTCGGCGTGATCGAAAACCACGTAAACAGTTCACGCAGAGCAAGAAACAAGCAAATGTCCTATTTACGTATTTGTTTCTTATTCTTAAAACTCCCTTTTGAAAATAAACTTCCTATGATTCTTACTTTTTAGTCACTACTAATTATGACAAAATAAATTCTCGGGTAAACAAAACAAGTTTTGTGCATAAAAACAGATTCGGATTTTTCAACTTTTGAAAATTGCAGTTCGGCCCCTCAACTTTCAGAAATTGCACTTTTAACCACAAAGTTTTTGAAAAGTTAAAAAATAGTCCTTTAATTTTTGGAAATTGCAAAAACGACCCAAAATTATTAATCGACTAGAATTTCACAACAGTCCAGATTTTTCCAAAATTTCCAGAAACAGAAAAATAAATTCTCAGCCCTAATTTTCATGATATGCGATTTTAGCACAAAGAGTCCTGAAGTTTTGAAAAACTATAAATTTGTCACAGATCCCAAAAAACAGTTTTACCCAATCATAGGTCTAGTCATAACAAGTAAGAATCAAATCACCTAACATAATAATCACACGTATTCATATACTTATTCACACGTATTCATGTACACTATTATGTTCAGGCCTTTTCGCATAATAATTATGAAGTTGGCTCTGATACCACTGTTTGGATACATCGATTGTCAGAACAACAAAAGTGCGGAATTTTAAAAAATTTCGAGGCACCCATCAGTCCCATAAATCTGTCTCCATATTATATATACGAAAAGGTTGAATCAAACGGTAATTAAAACTTAAAGGGGGTGATAAGAGATTTTACCTCACCACAGCTCGGTGGTGGTTACCTCCGGACTTCATGTTTGATTCACAACGTAGTAATCCAATTGTCTCACATCCGAAGTTGATCCACACCAGTTGGATTGTAGGGACACCTCCAAGTCGCAGGCTACGAACTAGATCTTGAAGGCTGTCAGTAAAAGAACGTGCAGATCTTGATCAGGACTTAGATCTAGATCTGGGTGAGGAGATCGACTGGAAGAAGACTGAGCCACAGGACTTGTGCGGCTAGGGCTGGATTGGCCAAAGAATTTATGCCAGGTTTGGTCGAGCTTGGTTGGGCCGAGTTTGGTTTGGGGCGATTAGGGTTAGGGAATTTCTTTGTGCAATTTTTAAATTTCTATTCTTTATTGTGTTATGCAAAATTTTTCTCTTCTCAATGATTCATTAGTCACCTTAAGAAGAGATGTGAAGAAGTATTTATAAGAGAAGAGTCCTCCTCTTATAAGATATCTCTTCCCATCTTTATCAAATCCTATTCCTAATCAACTTAGGAATATAAGATTTGATAAATCTCTTCTTTATTCCTTGTTTTGCAAGAAACAAAACTCTTCCATTTTTACACATGCAAGAAACAAAACTCTTCGAATTAATTAATTAACTAATTTAATTAATATCATCATAATTAATTAGATAATCCAATTAATTAACTAGACATTAATCAATTAGACATGTAATTAATTTTCTCCTTCTTGAATTAACACTTTGATTTAACATCTTTAAGTCATTCATTTTCTTTTATGACTTTCACTGTCCAACTGTATTGTGTGTGACCCTCTGGGTTCACCATCAATTGGCAGCAGGCCCACGATTTTCGTGATTTAATTAACGAGCAATTAAATGCTCCGATCAATTAAACACTTTCAATTGACCACTCCATAATTAATTTCTTTATTAATTCAGGAGTACCCACATTTCATGGTCGACGTCTAGCCAAAAGCCCATGAAGCCCAATTAAAGGTGAATTGATATTTGTGAACCTCACCTCTTATAAATGCCATGTACATACGGTCCTTCTAAAGACTAATTTCCCGACCGAGACCTAGGGTGTGTGAATTGATCGGCACCTCTAATTATCTCGATAATGTACTTTCTAATTCTGGATAATAATTTCAGTGTGACTACTAAATTTGGAAACCCCTTTCCAAATCCGTCACTGACCATGGCCATGAATTTCTATGTACATATTATCTAAGAACGTAAAGGAAATTCTCCCACCTTATCAGGATGAGTCGATAAATCCTTTCTTATTACTAACCACTCGCGTACACAACTATACGCACCCAACTTAGGCACTTAGTGGTCAGGCCAGGTGACCAATACCTAAATTTAAGAATGCACACTCGTGTACCAAATTCGCCCTAGCACCTCAAGTCTAAGGACTAAATCGTACACTATTATAAGCCTTGAGAAACATCCTGTGACGGCCCGACTCCGCGGGTCCGTCGCATAACGGTCGAAAAATTACTATTATTTTGAAAAAGAGTTAAAATATCGAAACATTTAAAAAGAACAATAAATTAAAATCCAAAATTAAAGATTTTAAGCGGAAGCGGTTTAATACGATATAAGAACAATTTTGATTACTAAGTTTAAAGCGGAAGTAATTAAAATAAATTTTAGCGGATGACATGACATGGTGAAACAACTTCTGGGACTCAAAAGAAATACAAGAAGATTAAGATTAATATTTGAAAAAATTAAAAATCATTTTCTATAGTTATTCCCATTTTACAAAATTAGCTAAAATACCAAGATATTTAGCAAGATATAATAAAAATGAACTTAGACATTATAGGAGGTTTAAAATATGAGTTCAAACGAAAATCATAAAATCAAATAAGAATTTAAACAAAAGTTCAACTACTCTCTGGAACTAGGGTGGGATCGCAACCGTGATGACCTAACCGCAACATGAACTATAGGTTACCCCAAACACCTGTAACTGAAAATATTGAAACATGGAATGCATAAGTTGATTGTCCAACTTAGTGAGGCTATAGTGCACATGTGCGTGGATGCAACATAATATACATGAGCATATACAACTGTACAGTAATGAACATATGCTATAACAATTTAAGCACGTTAAACAAGTAACCAACATTTGTTGATGCCGTCATCCTCTTACCCTCCAATCCACAGTCAGGAAAACCACCACCGAACACTCCAAGTAAGGTGCGACCTTACATAACAGTGCGCATTGACGTCAAATGCCAGGAGTTTGACATTCACTCCCCAAGTGTAACCTCCACACTTGGCTCGTGAAGCGGGTCTACGGTGGATCGAGGTAACCCTCCAGCCCTTACCTTCCGGGTTAACCACAATTCCGTACACCAAAATAGGGGCCCACACAGTAACAGTAAACAGTACAGTACAGTAACAATAACAGTAGCAGTTCATTAACAGGAAATCGGTAAACAACTCAATAACATTTCAACATACAATATCAATGACTCATAAGCACATAGACATAAACAATAATTCAACGTGTAACTTGTCCTAGCAGCCGAGTTCTTTATGTTATCATACATTACATGCTTGTTCGTTTAGGCACTAAGTTAGAGTTATGACTCGACCTACTAGCAAATTCGGACTTACACACAAGTAACACATAGCACTCACCTGAGGAGCTTATTACGGCGATCGAAATTCCATAATGAAGTGTATCCGAAACTTGAGCAAATACTTATACGACTAAGAATGTATCTAACAACCTTACTAAAACGTAATTAATGAAAATCCCGCAAGTTTAAAACTTCCAAAAATACCCTCATAGATTTGAAAACTTAATAAAACCAATTTTCTTGAAAATTAATTCAAGATCCACGCATTAAGCAATATTTAAAAATAATCAATCATAATTACAATATAAAACTGAGATTTAACAATAAGTTTTAATAACTTTTCACAAACTAACAATGAGAAACAAAAGTTCTTTCATTATAAATTCTTATAGAAAACTTTTCAAATTTTCAATCTTAAAACACAAGTTATCAAAGCACTACTTCAAATCAATTAATCAAAAGTTTATAAAACTAACAATGTAAAAACAGCGATCAAACAGCACCTTCACCCCCTTATTTTCAGATTTACAAAAATAACCCCAAATATTTCAAAAACTCCCATTTTTGCAAAATATCGAAATAAACTTTAAAACAAATGCTTTTCAAGTAAACCTAACCAAATATCAAACAAAAATAGATTTTTCAGTCCATTAGACTCTCAAAAAATTTCGTATCCCTAACCTTGAACTTTTAAAATCTTTCAAAAATACCCCCAAAGTTTCGAAAAATTATAAATAATAACTTTCTTACAAAAATAAATCAAGATCCAAATATCTAGTAAACATTTATTTAAACTAAGCAAAACTACATTAAAATATGATGTTGAATATAAACTAAACAACTTTTCATAAAACTAAAATGGATAGAATAAAGTTCTTCAATATTCATATTTTGTGCAAATGAATACAAATTTCTAAGTCTTGAAATAAAATCCATAAACTCAACCCAAACATGAAAATGAAATCTGTTTTATAATGTTATAACTTAAATCTATTACTCTTTATAAATGCATGTATGTTTTCTCCAATTTTTTTTTTTTGAAGACACTTTTTAAAAGAGAATAAAATAAAATCCAATCAATTAAAGAACACAAGCATAGGTGGATCTTTACCCAAAGCAAAGAAGGGTAGGAAGCTCTCTTCACTTTCAGACCTCCGACGGTGGTGGTGGCATCTCCGGTGGTAGTGGTGGCAGCTCCGATGGTGGTTCGTGACAAAAGCCCTCAAAATCCTTACTTTTCACCAACTTGTAACGACTGGAGATTCACTTTGGGAGATCCAAACGACGATCCGAACGGTCAAAAAGTATAGTAAGAATAATGATAATAACGTAGAATTAATGTAGAGCAAAAGCTATCTTATTAGAGTAAAGATATTACAATGCTCTGTACAAAGTATGTAGGCGTAATTTCTCTTCTTGTGTGTGTAATACAATGTTGATCTAGGTATTTATAAGATATAAACCCTAAGCATACAAGGAAACATAATCCTACTAGCTAGGACTCGACATATCTGTCCTTCTTGAGTCCGAATTGTAGTCTGGCCACGGAGGTGAATCGTCTCTGATCGGGTCGATAGATGATCCCGAATGAGCTTGTATGGTCGAACCGATCTGATGTCCTCGAGTCGATCCTAGTATAATAAGGGGTGTAAAGTAGCCACGATCAATACTCCCCCACTTCTCGAGCGTAAGTGAAGCTGAAGCATGGAGAAGTAGATATTGCCTCAAGGTAGATGAAGGGCTTTTATTATTTTTGTGCTTCGGATATGCCTCATTAAAAACCTAGCTCGAAAAAACCCATTGAGATAAAAACCGAGCAAGGGGAAAAGAGTGCACATCTTAGAAAACTCAAAATGATTGATTGTTACGAATAAAGAACATCGGTAATGATGAAGCTCGGAGAAGTAGATATCAATCGGAATGTCCCTCATCAATACCCTCCCCCTTCTCGAGTGCAAGTGTAACTGAAGCTCGTAGAAGTAAACCGAGTGGAGGTGCTGATCGACCTCAAAATTGGGATGCGTCGGATATACCTCATTAAAAACCTAGCTCGGAAAAACCCTGTGGGATAAAAACCAAGCAAGGGAAAAAGAATATATATCCATGAGAGACGCTTAATAAAATCAGATGCTTTTGAACTGGAAAGCCACTTCTTCAAAGTTGAGGGGCCCAATATGCCCTTTTATATTAAATCCTTATCGAGTAAAGAATTATATCAACAGATATTACCCATACTATTATACTTTTTCGAGAACTGAGTTTATACCAAATGAATGGTTCTGCTCAAATTTTCTATTAAGTCTTTTTCGAGCATAGAGTCCTATCAACGGATTTCTCTTTTGCTTTTAGACATTTCCGAGCCAAGGGTTATAAAAGGAGATTTCTGATGTATATCGAACATGCCTCGTTAAAAACCTTGCTTGGAAAAATCCATTGGGATAAAAACCGATCAAGGAAAAAAAGAGTAGATATCCTTCGTGATATTAGGGTTTGTCAATGCATGGGTAATGTGTCGTATGGATCTCTGAGCATAGCATAATTTCTTCAATGGTTGAATTTGCAATTCTCCATAACCATAATCAGCAAGGAGATCGGAGCAGTTAAAAATCCCATACAGTAATTTTTCGATCCTTTTAAACCATGGTTTGAGCTTTTAATTTTGTATTTGGATGGTAAACCAATTATCGGTTTTAACCTTTTGTACATCGTAGATCGAGATCGAAGATTGTAGATCGAGCTTTTCCGATTGATGGTTTATGCTCGTAAAAATAGATTTTTTATCAACTCAATGGCTTTGTTCCTTTATTTATCATAGATCGTTGATCGCAGATCGAGCTTTATCAATCAATGGTTCATGTTTAATATGTACTTGGGGAAGTTTTACCAAATTAATGGTTTTACTCAATATTTTTCGATCAGGAGTTTATACCAAATTATTGGCTTTACTCTATACTTTTTATTTAAGAGTTTATACCAATTTTAATGGTTTTACTCGTATTTTACATAAGAGTTTATACCAAATTAATGGTTTTACTCATATTTTCGATTTAAGAGTTTATACCAAATTAATGGTTTTACACTTTATTTTTTATTTCAGAGTTTATACCAAATTAATGGTTTTACTCATATTTCATAAAGGAGTTTATACCAAATTAATGGTTTTACTCTTTATTTTTCATTTAAAATTTTATACCAAATTATGGTTTTACTCTTTATTTTTTATTTCAGAGTTTATACCAAATTAATGGTTTTACTCATATTTTCGATTTCAGAGTTTATATCAAATTAATGGTTTTACTCATATTTCATATAAGAGTTTATACCGAATTAATGGTTTTACTCTTTATTTTTCATTTAAGAGTTTATACCAAATTATGGTTTTACTCTTTATTTTTGATTTCAGAGTTTATACCAAATTAATGGTTTTACTCTTTATTTTTTATTTCAGAGTTTATACCAAATTAATTGTTTTACTCTTTATTTTTTATTTCAGAGTTTATACAAAATTAATGGTTTTACTCATATTTCATATAAGAGTTTATACCAAATTAATGGTTTTACTCTTTATTTTCTTTAATTTTGGAGATCGTTGAGTGTTTTATCGATCAGGTCGATTTTACTTGATGTAATAAGTAGGTTGTTTACCAATAATTGGATCTAACCTTTTCTTTCGTAAATTTGGAGATCGGTGAGTGTTTATCGAACATGTCGATTTTACTAAATTTAGGACTTAGGTTATTTACCAATAATTGGCTTTAACCTTTTTAAGTCTGCTTTTTGGAGATCGGTAAGTGTTTTTTGATTTGAATCGATTTTACTCAATTCTTTGACTTATTATTTTTACCAATTATTGGTCTTAACCAGTAAGTATGTCGCTTTGGAGATCGAAGAGTGTTTATCGAGCGGATCGATTTTACTCAATTCTTTGACTTAGGTTGTTTACCAATTATTGATTTTAACCAGTAAGTCCGTCGCTTTGGAGATCGAAGAGTGTTTATCGATTTGAATCGATTTTACTCAATTTTTTGACTTAGGTTGTTTACCAATTATTGGTTTTAACCAGTAAGTCCGTCGCTTTGGAGATCGAAGAGCGTTTATCGAGCGGATCGATTTTACTCTATTATTTGACTTAGGTTGTTTACCAATTATTGGTTTTTAACAAGTAAGTCCGTCGCTTTGGAGATCGAAGAGTGTTTATCGATTTGAATCGATTTTACTCAATTCTTTGACTTAGGTTGTTTACCAATTATTGGTTTTAACCAGTAAGTCCGTCGCTTTGGAGATCGAAGAGTGTTTATCGATTTGAATCGATTTTACTCAATTTTTTGACTTAGGTTGTTTACCAATTATTGGTCTTAACCAGTAAGTCTATCGCTTTGGAGATCGAAGAGTGTTTATCAAGCGGATCGATTTTACTCAATTTTTTGACCTAGGTTGATTAACCAATTATTGGTTTTAACCAGTAAGACTGTCGCTTTTGAGATCGAAGAGTGTTTCTCGAGCGGATCAATTTTACTCAATTCTTTGATTTAGGTTGTTTACCAATTATTGGTTTTAACCAGTAAGTCCGTCGCTTTGGAGATCGAAGAGTGTTTATCGATTTGAATCGATTTTAATCAATTTTTTGACTTAGGTTGTTTACCAATTATTGGTCTTAACAAGTAAGTCTGTCGCTTTGGAGATCGAAGAGTGTTTATCGAGCGGATCGATTTTACTCAATTCTTTTACTTAAGTTGTTTACCAATTATTGGTTTTAACCAGTAAGTTCGTCGCTTTGGAGATCGAAGAGTGTTTATCGATTTGAATCAATTTTACTCAATTCTTATGTGTCTCCAGGAGGTGAGTGACGAAGAGGAATTGCACAAATCCAAAGAGAAATCAGAAATCTCTAAAACCTAATATTTTGAGGTTTTTTGAGTTTCAATCTTAATTGGCAAAAGAAACGAAGCATATGAAGAATTGAATTGAGATTCATGATCGCCAGAGAGTGACGATTAAAACAAGTATAAGCTTGCAAAGTTTTGCTAAGAATTGAGTGAGCAAGGTGAATGGATATGGCAGACTATGTGAAATTTCACATACTAGCGATGTACTCGCACACAGTTCGGGGAGAGCGGTGATATTTTTCCTTGGATCAACCATATGTCATTCGAGCAATTAACCTAGCCCCACGGTGGGCGCCAACTGATTTAACCGATTTTTGTTAGGTTCAATCAATATTATCGGATTAGATTTGAGGGCAGATTAAGTTACTCAGGATGGTGCAATACAAGAAAAAGTAAAGTAATAATAATAATAATAACGTAGAATTAATGTAGAGCAAAAGCTATATTATTAGAGTAAAAATATTACAATGCTCTGTACAAAGTATGTAGGCGTAAGCTCTCTTCTTGTGTGTGTAATACAATGTTGATCTAGGTATTTATAAGATATAAACCCTAAGCATACAAGGAAACATAATCCTACTAGGACTCGGAATATCTGTCCTTCTTGAGTCCGGATTGTAGTCTGGTCGCCGAGGAGAATCGTCTCTGATCGGGTCGATAGATGATCACGAATGAGATTGTATGGTCGAACCGATCTGATTTCCTCGAGTCGATCCTAGTATAATAAGGGGTGTAAAACAGCCCCGATCATGAATCATGCATAATTGTACAAGTCATAGCGATTCCTTCGATACCCCGTCTCATTCGGAATCTATGACTTAGAACGGGTTTTAAGATCACGACCTTAGAGACTGTTTCATGATTGCACTCAATACCGAAGTGAATCGTCCCATAGTCTATTGTGACCTTAGAAATTCATCCAATCGCTTAGATAAGTTCGCAAGAGATGAAGTTGACCATTGTTTAATTTACGTACTATAAATAAACAGGAGTATTAATTATAAACCATAAGAATAACAGTTCTCCAACAAGATAATTAATATTGGCTTGCTGGGCACTATCCTTTCACTGCTTATGTAAGAAACAAGAAAGGAGATAAACTAGATAGTAGATCTAGTTTGTGCAAATTTGTGGGGTATCCAAAGGAATCCATTGGATACCTATTCAACGACCCTACAGAGCGAAAGATGTTCGTGTCTAGGAATGCCACTTCTTGGAGGATGACTTCCTCACTAAAAGAAGCGGGGTATCCGTAGAACTTGATTAAGTCCAGGAAGTGGACCCATCCCCACAAACAATGGGAGTTGATCATGAACCCGTTGAACCATCTAGTACACCAGTACTTCGTATGTCCGATCGAGTTTGTAGAGAGCCTGAAAGGTATGGCTTTATCTACGAAAACGATCAATTGGAGAGTGATCCAAGGACATATGAAGAAGCTATGTCAAATATAGACTCGGGTGCGTGGCAGAAAGCTATGCATTCCAAAAATGTATGAACCTTGGTTGATCCACCTGAGGGAACTATCCCTGTAGGCTGTAAGTGGATCTTCAAGCGCAAGCTTGGAATGAATGGAGAGGTATTGACTCATAAGGCTCGTCTTGTGGCAAAAGGTTATTCTCAAAGGCCTGGTTTAGACTATGAGGAAACCTTCTCCCCGGTGGCGATGTCAAAATCCATTCGGATACTATTAGCCATAGCCGCGTGGTATGACTACGAAATATGGCAAATGGTTGTAAAGACCTCCTTTCTCAATGGAGACATTGATAAGGAAATCTATATGCAACAGCCAAAAGGCTTTACATCTAAAGGAAGTGAGCATAAAGTTTGCAAACTTCAAAGGTCAATCTATGGCCTAAAACAGGCATCCTGAACCTGGAACAAACATTTTGATGAGACAGTCAAGGGGAATGACTTCATCAAGAACGTATATGAGTCATGTGTGTACAAGAAGTTCGATGGGAGTTCGGTACAATTTATTATGTTATATGTCGATGACATTCTGTTGATCGGAGACGACGTCAGAATGTTGAAGCAGACAAAAGCGTGGTTATCCACGCAGTTCTCCATGAAAGATATGGGAGACGCATCTTACGTACTAGGCATACGTATCTGAGATAGATCGAAGAAGATGCTGGGTCTCTCCCAATCTCAGTACATTAACACTATCCTGAAGAGATTCAGTATGGAAGAATACAAGAAAGGATTGCTTCTAATGAGACATGGAATCTATCTTTCTGATGAAGAAAGAAAGAGAATGTCTCTCATACCTTATGCATCTGCCATTGGCAGCATAATGTATGTAATGTTATGTACTAGACCTGACGTAGCGCACGCTCTCAGTGTAACGAGCCGCTACCAGTCAAATCCAGGGGAGGAACACTGGACCGCCGTAAAGGCTATCCTCAAGTACCTGAGATGGACTAAGGATATGTTCTTGGTCTACGGCGGTAGTGGAGAATTGAAGCTCGAATGATTCACTGATTCGAGTTTCCAGTCTGACGTAGATGATTATAAGTCCAGTTCTGGATATATATTTTGCCTTAACGGTGCAATGGTGAGTTGGAAGAGCTCCAAACAGTCGACCACTGCAGACTCAACCACTGAAGCAGAATATATCGCCGCATCAGATGCATCAAAGGAAAATGTTTGGATGGGAAACTTCATCCAAGAGCTGGATGTGGTACCTAGCATTGCAGAACCCATAGTAGTCTACTGTGACAACAATGGGGCAATCGCTCAAGCAAAGGAATCGAGATCACACCACAAGTCCAAACACACGATGAGGAAATACCATGTGATCAGGGAGATCATTGGTAGAGGAGACATTCAAATGGAGCGTGTCGACTCAAAGGATAACGTAGTTTATCCACTAACCAAGCCATTATCGCAAAAGGTGTTCGAAGAGCATCTTGGAAAGATGGGTCTTAGAAACGTTTGTGATTGGCTTTAGGGCAAGTGGGAGATTGATTGGATAGTGCCTTGCAAGCCAACACAATAGCTTGTAATAGGACCATTATTTTATCTTGAACGAATCTTTAATTTATCAATTAATATGCATTGTTTATTTATTTCGTGTATAATATAAACTAATGGCCAACTTTATTTTTCGCGAATTCATTTAAAGCAATTGGTTGAAACCCTGAGATCACTCATGACTATGGGACGATTCACTTCAGTACTGAGTGTAATCATGAAATAGTCTCTAAGGTCGTGATCTCGAAAATGTTCCAAGTCATAGATTCCTGTCGAGACAAGGTATCGAAGGAATCGTCAAGACTTGTAGGATTATGCATGTTTCACATGAAATGAATTTGTAGAGTTTCATGAACAAGACATTTTGATGTCAGTGCATATGACTAGATGGTTCGATAGGGAATCGAACGCATCGAATGACCCGAACAGAGAAACCCATTGTGGAAGTGCGCAAAGCATATCGGTGATGGGATGTTTCTCAAGACTTATAACAGTGTACGATTTAGTCCTTAGACTTGAGGTGCTAGGGCGAATTCGGTATACGAGTGTATGTGCTTTGATTTAGGAGCCAGTCACGTAGCCTGACCATTGTGCGCCTACGTTGGGTACGTATAGTAGTATGCGCGGATGGTTAGCAACAATATAGGATCTACCGACTCATCATAATGAATGAGAGAATTTCCTGTACATTCTTAGATAATACATTCCGAGAAATCTATGGCCATGGTCAGTGACGGATTTGGAAAGGGGTTTCCAAATTTAGCAGTCATACTGGAAGTATTATCCATAATTATAAAGTACATAATCGAGATGATTAAAGGTGCCGACCAATTCACACACGCTAGGTCTCGATCGAAAAATTAGTCGTTAGAGGGATCTTATGTACATGGCACTTATAAGAGGTGTGGTTCACTAAAGTCAATTCACCTGAAGTTGGGCCTCATGGGCTTGTGGTTAGACATCGACCATGAGGTGTGGGTACTCCTAAATTAATGGGATATTAATTCTGGAGTGGTCAATTAAAGAAAGATTATTGATCGGAGCAATTCATTAAATATTAATTGCTCAATAATTAAATCTCGGAAATGTGAGCCTGCGGCCAATTGATGTTGAACCTAGAGGGTCACACACAATACAGTTGGACTGTGACAGTCAATTGTAGAAAGAATTGATTTAAAGGGTTAAATCAAAGTGAAATAATTAAAGGGTTAATTCTAGGAGAGAGAAAATTAATTAGAATTATCTAATTAATTAAATTGCTAATTAAAGGGTTAATTAAAGTATTAAATCTTTAATTAGATTTATTGGGTTATTTAATTAAAGTGTTAATTAAATGAATTGGCCATTTAATTAAAATGTTAATTAAATGAATGGGCTATTAATTAAAGTAATAATTTAATAGGTGCAAGAAATGGGCCAACTTAATTAGTGGCCCATTAGCTAAGGAGATAGGGTTTTGTGTTATCTATGAATAGGGAGTCTTGGAGACTCAAACCTAAGCAAGAGAAAGCAAAAAAAACCCTAACCCTACTCTTCAAAGCCGTCGCCGCCGCCCTCAACCCTAGCTGTCGCCGCCGCCCAATCTCAGTTGCACCGTCGCCGTGCATTGAGTAGATTGGCCGCCCATTGTCTCTCTCTGCCTTCTCCTTCTACATCTAAAGTTGGATCTTGATCCAACTATTGAATCTGACGTGTTTCTATCATAGTTCTAAGCCTGAGGGTCGAAGCAGTCACAGATTTAGCTGGTGTGGACTTTTCTCTAGAGCCACAACACTTGGGGTGCTCTGGTGATCCGAAAGAAGACCGGAGAAACCACCACCTTTGCCTGTGGTAAGGTAAATCGCATTTACCACCTTATTAATTTAGTAATTATTTGCTAAATTATATTCATCCTTATTTGTATGTGCTAATAAGTTAATCCTGGGAATTGGAGTATGAAAAAAATTTAAATTCCGCAACGTTGTTTTGACAATCATACCTATCAAATCCCAACAGTTATCTGTCGAACCAAACGGTTTGTTGAGTTTCACAAATCTCTTCTCTATTTTGGTTTGGGTGGAATTGGAAAAATGGAGGATCCATCCTTTTCTGGAAGATCCATTATATCTAAATCAGTTTTAACGGAGTGCTGGTCAATTCATTAAGAGAGCCAACACTTCGCTTCCCTGGTATTCCGTTCGATGATGGCGGTTACTTTGTAATGGATAGGTGAAGTGTTGGTACAATTTTCTCTGTCCGGCGTCCTTGCCAAACCCCTTGTTAAATATGCGGGCCTCACTTGTCGAGGGTGTTTTACTAGGGGTAGTGTTCTTTTCTGATCAAGGAGGATACTTCATTATCAAGGAGCCTATCTCGAGAAGTACATGCAATAACTCGGAGATTGATCAACGTCGTCAATAGAATATCACTAGTCCTCTGTAATACTTGTAAATTCTAATGTAGTAGGAATGTTTTCCTGATTTGTAATATTGTCGAATGTAACTAATTATCAATAAAATCATATTGATCTTAATCTGTTGTGTCCATTTTACATCAAATATTTAGGAACTTGTTTATCTGTAATGAATTCGACGTCTTATATTGATAGTCTCAATCCTTATCTATTATCGAAATTCATATCCTTCGTTTAACTCTCATCGAGACACGTAGCTCGACTTTTATGTCCATCGTGTAGACGAGATACATAAGTAGATATATTTTTGTCGAAAGCTGAACCTTGGTTATTTGCTTAAGCAATTTGTCGAGAAGCTTAGTCGAGAATTATACCTATCATTCTTGTCGATCCTCGAGCACCGAAGGTCATAGACATGATTTTGTCTTTTCCAAAATTCTATATAAAGACCCTTATTTCTTCTTTTAAGCATTCTAAGTAAGGAGTAAATTCTTCTAACACGGTAATCCTCATTCTCTCCACAAGAAATGTACCATTGTGATGGTTGTCATTTTCATAGTCCCCAAATTAAACAACCATTTCATATATCATGTTCTTACATCAATTACTTGGTGTGGGTGGAATTGGAAAATGTAGAATCATTCTTTAGATCCAGCATACCACGACCTCCTTAAGCAGTTCTTTTGATATATGAGGTAGTGACGGGCTCACCTATCTGATTGAGAAAGACTGTTGTTCCTCATTTTCTGGCAGATTTCTTGGACCCCAAGAGAATGACTGGATTCTATTTTATTGATTCAATATCGATTCTTAGAACGATCAACTATTTTCAATCACAGCTCTTAGGACGATCAACTGCTTTTCTTCATTTCCTGAAGGGTTTTTTTTCAATGTGACTTGAGTATCCCCTTAGGCTAATAAAATATTTTCAATCGACCAGTTTGCTTATTGAGAATCGATCTTGACATGTTACTCAATCGACCAGTTTCCAATAATTTCATTTTGCCAAGTGATCCCATAATCTTTAAAAAAGCACATTATCACGATCAGTCTTGTCACGATTATCCGTTCCTCATCATGCCTAGTGCTGACGAGTCCCATTAACGCCCTACCTAGTACTGACAAGTCCCATGTGGACCTCTGCCTTAGTCTTCAAAGGATTGAGGTCCGTGGTATTTGATCAGCACATGGAGGGTTCGGATCTACCTAGCATCCTCGTTCTTGGATGTTACCTTAGGAGTGCCTCCTCGTCGGGGTGTGTTGGTAGATTTTCACTTTCACGATGGTCCGTGCGGGACCTTGCTTCGGACGAACAACTGCAACAGGCTGTCAAGCGAGGTCTCGTTTCAGTCGAATAACCGCTACAAGCTATCAGGCTTTTTAGAGGTTGTCTGATCGATAGGGGCATAGATCTTCCGAGCCTGGCCATCGAACCAAAGAAGTCGACCATCCTGAGCAGCATGCTTCTTAGGTGGTTGAAGAAGACTGTCGAGGTACTAGGAAGGAGATTGATGTTTCGACATTGTCGTGAAAGATTCCGACCTATTGAATATGGTTTTTATTTTTGTATTGTAACAACCTGTAAAGCGAAAGATGTATTTGTATATGATGAATCCAATAAAACTTTGATTTTCTCCATATTCTTTGCATATGATTCTCTTTTATTTGTATCGAGTATCTGTATATTATGATTTGATCATCATACTAATCGATATATTTGAGGTCATTGAGTGTTTTCCGACCTGACCGGTTTTACTCGTTTTGTACTTAGGTTTTTTACCAATAGTTGGTTTTAACCCTTTTAATTCGTAATTTGGAGATAGCGGAGTGTTTATCGACCCAATCGATTTTACTCAGTTTGCCCTTAGGTTTTTTACCAATAGTTGGTTTTAACCCTTTTAATTTGTTATTTGGAGATCGCCGTGTATTTGCCGACCCAATCGGTTTTACTCAGTTTGTACTTTGGTTTTTTACCAATAGTTGGTTTTAACCTTTTTAATTCGTAATTTGGAGATCGCTGAGTGTTTGCCGACCCAATCGGTTTTACTCAGTTTGTACATAGGTTTTTTACCAATAGTTGGGTTTAACCTTTTTAATTCGTAATTTGGAGATCGCTGAGTGTTTACCGACCCCATCGGTTTTACTCAGTTTGTACATAGGTTTTTTACCAATAATTGGTTTTAACCTTTTTAATTTGTTATTTGGAGATCGCTGAGTGTTTACCGACCCCAACGGTTTTACTCGGTTTGTACTTAGGTTTTTGTTGTGGATTTTACACACGCAAATAAACGCAAGTGCACGTATCGCAAAAGTAATAAAGAGTAAGTTGAGTGTCGAACCCACAAGGACTTGAAACTAAAATTGTACCAAATTCCCTACCTTAATTCTTATTCTAATTCAACTAGGCTAAAATATTGTTGGTTTGTTTATTAACTAACTACTAAAAATAGAGAAATAACTAATCTAAAATGATGATTAAAATGCTTAAGAAGACAATCAATGAGACAAGGGTCTAGAGTTAAACTTCACCAATGTTATGCTCCTAATGTTAATTAACTCCCTAATTTTAACTAGTGATTCTTATTCGCTATCCTAGGGTTCACTTCTATCCTTAAGTGTCTTCCGAATCACCTAAGAACCTCTGCAATTAATTTACTATTCTTATTCCTAAGTTAGTAGAATTAATAGCATGCATGAATTATATGACCTAATTTGAATATGGGTGTGTTAGGTATATTCCTATACTAACAAGCAACCCACTACCTAATTACTCTTCTATTCTTAATATTCCCTTCCCAGGTTCAATCAAGAAAAGTAAACAATCAAATAGGTAGCCAGTCAATTTGACAGTAAATTAGCACAAAATTAGATAAACGAATATCGATAATAAAAATCGAAAATCACTAAATTAAAACTAGAAAAGAACTAAACATTATTCGCATAACATGGATCCGAAAAAACTCTAGACTAAACAAAATTAGTTCATGCTAAACATAACGAAATAAACAATAAAAGAGGAGTTCATAGTCTTCTCTAATAAAGGAATACGGAAAATAGCAAAAAGTATGATATGCGCTTGTTTCTCCTTGATCTTGCGTGTCTTCTTTTTTTTCTAATGTCGTGTGTGTATTTTTTCTTCTCCGTTTGCCTTTTTATTTTCCTCTTCCAGATTTTCTTTTTTGAATCCTACGTGTAGTAGGATTCTTTTCAATCTTCAATTTCCCAAATGGGCCGCCAGCCCATTAACTCACAAATCAGCCGCATGACACCACAAGTTCAACAATTTGGACACTAATTGCACTTTCAGCCCCTGGTCTCATGCCTTTTCATCATTTTGTACCTTCAAGATTTAAAATTTCTCCTTTTCGATTGATTACAAACTTTATTGGCCCATTTCATCTCCTACAAGAGAATAAATCGAATTAGTACCAGAAATCAAGGATTATTCTCAAAACTTGCTTAAATTTGTGAATCGACTCTAAAAAGTAAAATATGCAATAAACTCTCAAACGATTCACAATTATTCAAGAAAAACACTCATTTAAGCCTAAAAAGTCCACGCGATAACTCTATTTTCACAGAGTTATCACACCCCCAAACTTAAATTGTTGCTCGTCCTCGAGTAATGACACTAATTTCAAAACAATGCTAACCAGCTTCAACATTTACCATCATGCATTCAAAGTTAACTCCACACCAATCTTTTCAAAATGTTATGCACTTTATCATGTAATTCCTGCGTGTGTGTGTGTATACATAGTACGAGAATGTCGGAATCACCTAGATCACCATAGCTTCGAAATCATTGAGCCTAATTGCATGAATTTCTTACTTGCCAAACAAATTCTCTATTTTCTTGGGTTATCATACCAATCACTAAGTTCTAGCAAAGCTTTCAGTCGAAGTTATTGACTCCTTTAAGTTCGAACTTTCACTTAGCACATTTATTTTTTATTTTTTCTTTAGTAATATTTAGCACCACTCACACTCATAACTCGTTCTAAAGAAGCAGTCAAAATAGAGGAGTGCCGAATAGTTAAATCAAAACACCCATATATCGTTCATCTTATCGCAGTCAAATTAGAGGAGTGCAAGTATAAGTCTCAAGTGATGAGGTTTTTCAGGTCTCATACAAGTGAGGTTGTTTTATTTGAACTTACTTTATAGTTTTTTTTTTTTTTTTCTTTCATTTGCTTCATTTGGTTCTTGTTAAAGTTATCCTTCCCCCCAAACTTAGGCAAAACTATCACCTAGACTCTTAGCACTTTAACCCTCGAATCTAGAGACTAGGTAGGCAAGGAAAGATTTCTTAAGCTCTATTCTAACTATAATTTTCTAACGTCATCCTAAATTCTCGATTATGTATTCGTGCTTAAAATGTGCAGGAAAAAACATTCAAAAACACATAAAATTTCAAAAGATTTAGTTAAAGTTGACATAGCATGCATGAAGTAAATGTGACCCCCCCAAACTTAGAACAAACAGTGTCCTCACTGTGACATAAACAAACGAGTCGAAACATGCCAGACTAAACAAACTGAAAATACGAGAATATGCACATGTAGACAGTAATAAAACCACCACAAAATATAACAGTGAATAGTGAAAAGAATACGTCCCTACGAGGCTGTGTCTGGCGATCTCTTGCATATCTGTCCCTCCTACGCATCATCCTCGGGACCGCTCGACTTCGTGGTGACATTTGGTTCACTCCACCAAAACAATAACTCCACAAAAATATCAATTCACAATTATCCCACCAAAACTAAAATATAATCAAGCTCAATTACCCACACAATCACGCAACATTCCGATAACCGATACTAATTCAAGACCCCGTTCCTCCACAATTTGCAAATAATCAAACACCAAAATCAAAGAATAGCACAACAACCTCGACTAGCAATCGAAATCAAAATCCAAGAATCGAACCAAGAAAGGCAAGAATCAATTGTTACCGGCCCTTGAGATGTCCAATTGAGGTAGAGGTGCTGCGGCGGCGTTAGGGTTTCGTCTAGTGGCTGTTTTGGGCAAGGGACGGCGGATCTGCGGCTGTGTGAGGGGGCAAGTCGCGGCGGCACGGTGGTGCTTGCTGTGGTCGCGCGGCGGTTTGGTTGCGTGTTGGAGAGAACAGGGACAGCGGGCAGCGGCGTTAAGAGAAGGAGCAGGTCTCGGCTGTCAGATCTGAGAGAGAGAAGGTGCGGCGCGGCTGCGTGTGTGAGGTTGGATGCGGTGGTCGCGGTTGGTTTAACTTCGGTCGTGGCTGAGTTCTCGGCGGTTCGGGGCTCAGTCGCGGCTGGGTGGGATGGGTACGGCAGGGTGGCTGAGGGAGATGACGGGGGGCGGCGGGTTAGATCTGAGGTGGAGATGGTGGCAGTCGATTTGGTGGTTGGATGATAAGAGTTTGCTTAAAATTCCAGAGTCTACTTTGCTGGGGCGGAGATATCTTGCGCTGGGGCGAAGAAATACGGAGGAATTAGCTTAAATTTCCAGCAGCTGTTTCGCTTGGGCGGAGATTTCTTGCGCTGGGGCGGAGAAATATGGAAGAATTAGCTTAAATTTCCAGAATCTATTTTGCGGGGGCGGAAATTTTTTTTCGCGGGGGCGGAGAAATATGGAAAAAATTGCTCTAATTCCAGAATCTATTTTGCGGGGGCGGAAAATTTCTTCGCGGGGGCGGAGATTTTTTTTTTTTTTCTTTTTCGACGAGAATTTAGGCCCTGGCTTGTACGCGGGGGCGGAGATTTTTTTTTTTTTTTCTTTTTCGACGAGAATTTAGGCCCTGGCTTGTACTGATTCACCTCGACATACCTGCAAAATACGACAAAAACACAACCACAGATCACACTAAGACTAGAACAAAACAAAACAAAAAAACGCAAAAACAAAAAACAAAATAAATAAAGCTTGGGTTGCCTCCCAAGAAGCGCTTAGTTTTATGTCCTTAGCTCGACATGATACTGATGTTACTTCATTCTAAGACCACCGAGGTCTTTTCGTTCACAATCTCTCCACCCAAGTAATGTTTGAGACGTTGACCATTTACTTTGAATTGTCTTTCGATCTCAGCTTCGGCTATCTCTACGGCACCATGTGGGAATGAGTTTATGACTATAAACGGTCCAGACCATCGAGATTTTAGTTTTCCAGGAAAAAGTTTGAGACGAGAATTGAAAAGGAGCACTAATTGACCCGGTTCAAACAACTTAGTTGTAATAGTCCTATCATGCCATTTCTTTGTTCTCTCTTTGTATAGTTTGGCATTCTCATAGGCTATGTATCTAAACTCATCAAGTTCGTTCAGTTGCATCAACCGTTCCTTTTCCGGAAGTTCCAAACTCATGTTCAAGTTGCGAACAGCCCAAAAGGCTTTATGCTCCAATTCTAATGGAAGATGACATGCTTTTCCGAAAACTAACCTATATGGTGACATTCCAATTGGCGTCTTAAAAGCCGTTCTGTATGCCCAAAGAGCATCATCCAACTTCCTTGACCAATCTTTTCTTGTGGGACTGACTGTTTTTTCTAAGATCTTCTTTATTTCACGATTAGAGATCTCTGCTTGCCCATTCGTCTGCGGATGGTATGCAGTTGCTACTTTATGCCGCACACCATATTTTGGTAAGAGAGCGTTGAAGTACTTATTGCAAAAATGGGATCCTTGATCACTAATGATGGCTCTTGGTGTGCCGAATCTTGTGAAAATGTGCTTCTTAATGAATTGCATCACCACCTTCGAATCATCAGTTGGGAATGCTTCTGCCTCAACCCACTTAGACACGTAATCAACTGCAACTAAGATGTACCGATTTCCAAATGAGGGAATGAATGGTCCCATGAAGTTAATCCCCCAAACATCAAAAAGCTCTACTTCCAACATAGTCGACAGTGGCATCTCATCACGCTTCGTTAAATTTCCAACCCGTTGGCATCGATCACAACGCTTCACAAACTCATGAGCATCTCTATGTAGGGTGGGCCAGAAAAAACCAGATTGTAGGATTTTAGCTGCTGTGCGATCTCCTTTAAAATGCCCACCGTATGGTGAATTGTGACAATTACCCAGAATTTCCTCAAAATATTCATCGGGAATACACCTCCTTATCATTTGATCCCCACATTTCTTAAACAAGTAAGGCTCATCCCAAATGAAGTTCTTCACATAATTTAGAAATCTCTTCTTTTGCTGGAAATTAATGTCGGGAGGAAGTAGGCCACTTACTAGATAGTTGACATAGTCGGCATACCATGGAAGTTTTGTTTAATTTACCGCAAACAATCGTTCGTCTGGAAAGACTTCATTGATCATCACAGGGCCTGACTCTTTGTTTCCTCCCTCCAATCTTGACAAGTGATCAGCCACTTGATTCTCGGTTCCTTTCCTATCTTTTATCTCGAGATCAAACTCTTGCAATAAGAGCACCCATCGAATTAGCCTTGGCTTAGCATCCTTCTTCTCAATCAACTATCGGATTGCGGAGTGGTCTGTATATACTATCACCTTTGTTCCTACCAGATACGCTCGGAACTTGTCAAAAGCAAACACTACTGCTAACAATTCTTTCTCAGTCACGGTGTAGTTCACTTGAGCGTCAGTGAGAGTTTTGCTGGCGTAGTATATTGAGTGAAAGATCTTATCCCTTTTCTGTCCCAGAACAGCTCCAAGTGCGACATCGCTAGCGTCACACATCACTTCAAATGGAAGATTCCAATCTGGAGCAACTATTATTGGGGATGTCACCAACTTGTCCTTCAATGTCTGGAAAGCCTGCAGACACAAATCATCAAAAATAAACTTAGCATCTTTTTCAAGCAAATTACATAAAGGTTTAGAGATTTTAGGGAAATCCTTAATAAAACGTCGATAGAATCCAGCATGTCCCTTGACTGATGTAGGCGGAGGGAGTTTCTCTATCGTCTCTATCTTTGCTCTGTCCACTTCAATGCCCTTGCTAGATACTTTGTGTCCCAAAACTATTCCTTCTTGTACCATGAAGTGACACTTTTCCCAGTTTAGCACTAAGTTAGTTTCTTCGCACCTGCGCAAAACCTTGGCTAAGTTATCAAGACATTCATCATACGAATCACCAAACACAGAAAAGTCATCCATGAAGACTTCGAGAAATTTTTCTATCATGTCCGTGAAGATTGCCATCATGCAACGTTGAAACGTGGCTGGTGCATTGCATAATCCAAACGGCATCCGTCTAAAAGCAAATGTGCCATAGGGGCATGTGAAAGTAGTCTTTTCTTGATCCGCTGGTGCGATGAAAATCTGATTGTATCCCGAAAATCCGTCTAGAAAACAAAAATACGCCCTTCCTGCTAATCTATCTAACATCTGATCTATGAATGGTAGCGGGAAGTGATCTTTTCTTGTAGCTTTGTTCAATTTTCGGTAATCCATGCACACGCGCCACCCTGTGACAGTTCTTGACGGGATTAATTCATTGTTTTGATTTTTCACTACTGTCATGCCACCTTTCTTAGGAACACACTGAACCGGGCTAACCCATCTACTATCTGAAATAGGGAAGATAATTCCAGAATCCAACCACTTGATGATTTCCTTTTTGACTACCTCTTTCATGATTGGATTTAGTCTCCTTTGATGTTCGACTGATCCTTTGTCCTCATCATCGAGTATGATCTTGTGCATGCAAAATGCAGGACTAATCCCCTTAATGTCTGCAATAGTCCACCCAATGGCTCGTATATGATTTCGAAGGACTCTCGGTAATTTCTCTTTTTGGGTTTCGGAGAGATATGCAGAGATGATTACTGGCAATGTAGATGATTCCCCCAAATATTCATATTGCAGATGTGCTGGCAGTGGCTTCAAGTCCATGGATGGTGGTTCTTCGATTGATGGTCGATGAGTCTTGCACTTGGGCAGTTCCAATCCTTCAATCTTGTTGACTGGTTTATTGACTCGCTAATTTGCTTGTAAGAATGCCACGCTTTGTACAATTTCTTTATCATCCATCTCCTCAGGATCCAAATTTAGGGCTGCCTCCAATGGGTCTCGGTACATGGACGTTTCAAAGGTTTTAGCGACCAATGAGTCGATCATGCATACTGATGAACATTCTTCCTCGTCGTTAGGATGTTTCATGGCTTGGAACACGTTGAATGTAATCTTCTCGTCCTGCACCCTCATGGTTAATTCACCTTTCTGTACGTCAATTAATGCTCTTCCAGTGGCTAAGAATGGCCTACCCAAAATGATGGGTACATTCGAATCTGCTTCATAATCTAACACAATAAAATCAACAGGGAAGATAAACTTATCTACTTTTACCAGAACGTCTTCAATTTTTCCTTCGGGGTATGTAATGGACCGATCTGCCAATTGAAGAGTTACCGTAGTTGGCCTCGCTTCCCCTATTCCCAATTTTTGAAAGACGGATTTGGGCATGAGATTGATGTTGGCCCCTAAATCGCATAGTGCTTGTCCCACGTACTTGTCGCCAATGTTACATGGAATGGTAAAACTGCCAGGATCCTTGAGTTTAGGCGGGAGCTTATTCTGCAAAATTGCACTGCATTCTTCGGTGAGAGCTACAGTTTCAAATTCTCCTAATCTTTTCTTTCGTGACAGTACATCCTTCATGAATTTGACGTAATTTGGCATCTGCTCGAATGCTTCAACTAACGGAATGTTGATGTGAAGTTGTTTCAGGATATCAAGGAATCTTCTGAATTGATCATTTTTCCTTTGTTGTTGAAACCTTTGAGGAAACGGTGGTGGAGGTTTGATTTCCGGTAGATTAGGTACATGTTTCTCCTCGCTCTCCTTTTCCACTTCTTTTTCTTTGTTTAGCTCAGAGTCTTCAGGTTTGTCTTGAGCTTCCTTGGGATCCTTAACTCGAACTTGTGTTCTGCTGGGCTCTTCGAGTTCTCTACCATTTCTCAGAGTGATTGCTTTGCAGTGTTCGTTATGATTGGTCCTTGGGTTTTCAGTGTCACTTGGGAGTGAGCCAGGAGGTCTGTGCTGCCTATCTTGAGCTAATTGAGCCATTTGGGTTTCCAGGTTTCGAATAGATGCAGTTGTCTGGCTCATGAACTGCGCCAACGTCTCTTCTAATAATGGCTTATTGTCCGTTGGTGGTTATTTTTGTTGACCCTGAAACCCTGGTGAGTTTTGCTGATTTTTGGCATTGTTTGATCCCTGTCCAACGTGCTGATTATTGCTCCATGAAAAGTTAGGATGGTTTCGCCATCCGGGATTATAGCTGTTAGAATAGGGATTATACCCTTGATTGTTTCGATTGTTACCCACATAGCATGCTGACTCTGAATTGGAAGGGCAATTTTCATACGGATGCTCTCCCCCACAAATGATACAGGAAATCTCTGAGTTGTGAATCATATTGACTGGTTGAGCTTGAAACGAGTTAGCTCCAGGTTTACTCATACTTAAACCATCAATCTTCTTGGATAAAACTGCTAATTGTGCTTGCACTGCTGTCATTGTATCTAACTCAAATTTTCCAGGTGCAAGTTTCACTGATGAGCGTTCCGATGCCCATTGGTAATTGTTGTAAGTCATTCTTTCTAATACATCGTAGGCATCTGTATATGTCTTCCCCAAAAATGTCCCTCCTGCTGCTGCATCAAGAATGGTTCTGATTTGTCCCCCTAGTCCAGTGTAGAAGATATGTATCAGTTCCCAACCAGGAATTCCATGTTGTGGACACTGTGTCATTAGCCCCTTGAACCTTTCCCATGCATCGTAGAGTGATTCTCCCTCTATTTGTTGGAATGAGTGAATTTCCATTCGAACTTTCGCACTCTTGGTGGGTGGAAAATATTTCCTTAGGAATTTTTCAGTCAAATCAGTCCAAGATATGATAGAGTTAGGTGGCATTGAGTTTAGCCAGACTCGAGCTCGATCCCTTAAGGAAAAGGAGAAAAGTTTCATTCGTAGTTGATCAGCTGTAACCCCATTCAATTTGAATGAATCGCAGATTTCCATAAAGTTCTTCATATGGGCGTGAGGATCTTCCATAGCCAACCCCGAAAATATAGCAGAGGAGTTTATTAGATTCAGCATTACTGGTTTCACTTCAAAGTGATCTGCTTCAATTTCTGGTTTGACAATGCTTGAATCAAATACACCCAAGATTGGTGTTATGTATTCATTAATGGGTCTTTCTATTTCGGCAGGAATTTGTGGACCCATTTGCTGATTTGCTAACTGTTGATTAACTTGATTTTCATTCTGTTGATTATCCATTAGATCAGCTTTTCCTTGATTCTTGTTTAACGCTCTTCGTTGTCTGAAAGTCCTCTCGATCTCTGGATCAAAAGCTACTAATTCAGCTTTTTTATCACTGCGCATAAACTAGGTATGAGTACCTACAAGGAAAAATTTTGAACTATAAAAATAAATCGAATTAAAACAAAAATAAAAGTTGAAACTTGGTAAATTATCAATTATTAAAGTCCCCGGCAACGGCGCCAAAAACTTGTTGCGGATTTTACACACGCAAATAAACGCAAGTGCACGTATCGCAAAAGTAATAAAGAGTAAGTTGAGTGTCGAACCCACAAGGACTTGAAACTAAAAATGTACCAAATTCCCTACCTTAATTCTTATTCTAATTCAACTAGGCTAAAATATTATTGGTTTGTTTATTAACTAACTACTAAAAATAGAGAAATAACTAATCTAAAATGATGATTAAAATGCTTAAGAAGACAATCAATGAGACAAGGGTCTAGAGTTAAACTTCACCAATGTTATGCTCCTAATGTTAATTAACTCCCTAATTTTAACTAGTGATTCTTATTCGCTATCCTAGGATTCACTTCTATCCTTAAGTGTCTTCCGAATCCCCTAAGAACCTCTGCAATTAATTTACTATTCTTATTCCTAAGTTAGTAGAATTAATAACATGCATGAATTATATGACCTAATTTGAATATGGGTGTGTTAGGTATATTCCTATACTAACAAGCAACCCACTACCTAATTCCTCTTCTATTCTTAATATTCCCTTCCCAGGTTCAATCAAGAAAAGTAAACAATCAAATAGGTGGCCAGTCAATTTGACAGTAAATTAGCACAAAATTAGATAAACGAATATCGATAATAAAAATCGAAAATCACTAAATTAAAACTAGAAAAGAACTAAACATTATTCGCATAACATGGATCCGAAAAAACTCTAGACTAAACGAAATTAGTTCATGCTAAACATAACGAAATAAACAATAAAAGAGGAGTTCATAGTCTTCTCTAATAAAGGAATACGGAAAATAGCAAAAAGTATGATATGCGCTTGTTTCTCCTTGATCTTGCGTGTCTTCTTTTTTTTCTAATGTCGTGTGTGTATTTTTTCTTCTCCGTTTGCCTTTTTATTTTCCTCTTCCAGATTTTCTTTTTGAATCCTACGTGTAGTAGGATTCTTTTCAATCTTCAATTTCCCAAATGGGCCGCCAGCCCATTAACTCACAAATCAGCCGCATGACACCACAAGTTCAACAATTTGGACACTAATTGCACTTTCAGCCCCTGGTCTCATGCCTTTTCATCATTTTGTACCTTCAAGATTTGAAATTTCTCCTTTTCGATTGATTACAAACTTTATTGGCCCATTTCATCTCCTACAAGAGAATAAATCGAATTAGTACCAGAAATCAAGGATTATTCTCAAAACTTGCTTAAATTCGTGAATCGACTCTAAAAAGTAAAATATGCAATAAACTCTCAAACGATTCACAATTATTCAAGAAAAATACTCATTTAAGCCTAAAAAGTCCACGCGATAACTCTATTTTCACAGAGTTATCAGTTTTTTACCAATACTTGGTTTTAACCTTTCAAATTTGTTATTTAGAGATCGCTGAGTGTTTACCGACCCAATCGGTTTTACTCAGTTTGTACTTAGGTTTTTTACCAATTATTGGTTTTAACCCTTTTGTAGCTCGGCTTTTGTAGATTGACGAGTGTTTACCGACCCAATCGGTTTTACTCAATCAATACTTAGGTTTTTTTACCAATTATTGGTTTTAACCCTTTAGCTAAGCGTTTTTCTTTCATAAAAAATTAATCGTAATATTAAAACCATCCTTTGAAGAATTAAGCAAAGGCTTGTATTATCGTAAACTGTATCAAAATAGTTAACTAATGGAAACAAAAGATAATCACTACGTAAAGATAAAACTAAAATGAAAAATAACTTTTAGGAGCTGTTTCATCAATGTCCATAGTATCTTCTTAGGTTTACAGCATTCCAAGTTCTTGGTAAGGGTGTCCCATCCATGTGCGCGATTTTGTATGAACCCTTTTTTCCTACGCCAATAACGACGTAAGGTCCATCCCAATTTTGTTGTAATTTTCCCACATGTTTAGATACCTCAACCTTTTTTAGTACTAAGTCCCCTTCTTTAAAGGATCGTATCCGTACCCTTTGATTGTAAGCTTTTTCCATGTTGAATTTGGTGACTTGTAAGCGTACTGCAGCTTTTTCTCTTAATGCTTCAGTCAGATCGACGTCGTCCTTTCTCATCTTTTCTTATCATGGTTATCGTACATCTCAATCCTTGGGCTGGGGACCAGGGCTTCGACTGGGATAACAGCCTCAGAACCATAAACCAAGCTAAATGGGGTCTCGTCGGTCGAGGCTTTAATAGTTGTTCGATTGGCCCAAATTACTCTGGGAAGTTCATCTAACCACTTTCCCTTTGCTGCCCCCAATCTCTTTTCTAGGGACTTAATTATTTCACGGTTAGCCACCTTTGTCTGGCGGTTTTCCCTTGGGTGCCCTACTGAGGTAAAGTTCTGTTGAATCTCAAATTTTGAGCACCAGTCCAATACTTGTTTTCCCGCAAACTGAGTTCCATTATCGGAGATTAAAACTCGTGGGATGCCGAATCGACATACTATAAATTTCCACAAGAAATTGATAACTTGAAATTGTGTGATTCGCGCTAGAGTAATTCATTCTATCCATCTGCTAAAATATTCCACCGCGACTAAAACATAGCTTTTCTTTGATCTGGCCACTGGGAAAGGTCCCACTATGTCTATTCTCCATTGATCAAATGGCCAGCAAACAGGTAATGGGTGCATTTTCTCCGCTGGTTGATGGTTTATATTTGCATGGATCTGGCAGTGATGGCATTTCTTTATCTAATCGGTAGCATCATGGTTCAGGCTAGGCCAATAATATCTTGTTTATAGACATTTTAATGCCAATGCCCTTTCTCCGCTGTGATTTCCTGCCTCTCCTTCATGAATTTCTCGGAGTACCTCCGAGGCTTGCAGTCCGGCAATGCATTTCAGCAGGATTCCGGAGACTGATCTTCTGTAAAGCTTTCCCTCTAGGATTGTGTATCTGGGTGCTCGGTATTTTACCTTACGAGCTTCATTCTGATCTATTGGTAGGGTTCCTTCCGAGAGATATTCCATTATTGGGGTCATCCAATTTTCTTCTGGTACATCGATTTCCATCACCTCCGTGATGGGCATGTTATCAATATCAATTGCTGGGGTGTTTGAGATTAGCCAAGTGATTACCCTTTCTGTTCGTCCATCTCTAGACCCTGTGAATCGAGAAAGCTGGTACACCCATTTGTTTTTCGAACGTAGGACGTTCTGAATTTCGAACTTGTCAAATTTTTCCGCAAGTTCTTTTACCTTAGCGAGGTATTTCACCATGTTATATTCTTTTGCCTCGTATAATCCTTCTATCTGTCGTTGGACCAGTTCCGAGTCAGTTAATACCTTCAGGCTTCTGATGTTTGCTTTAATTGCCATCTCCATTCCTGCAATCAAGGCTTCATATTTGACCTCATTATTGGTCACCATGAAATCCAAAGTGATTGCGTAGTTCAAATCTTCCTTTTCTGCTCCTGTAAAATTAATCCCGGCTCTGCCTCCTTCCCTGTTAGAGGCCCTATCGACATGCATCAACCAAGTGTGATTTTCGACAATCATAACGTCATTATCACCAGTTGTAGAGTCGTTGGTAGTTTCAAGTGAGGTCGGAGTTTCCAAGAGGAAATCGGCAAGTACCTGAGCCTTTATTGCAGTTCTTGGTCTATACTCGATCTCGAATTGTCCTAATTCGATCACCCATTTAATCAATCTTCCTGAGGTTTCCGGTTTTGCCAGAACTTGCCTTACTGGTTGATTAGTGAGTACGATTATCTTATATGTCAAAAAATATGGTCGAAGCTTTTGGGCGGCGACCACCAAGGCCTAGGCAAACCTTTCTATTTCTAAGTAATTCTTCTCGGCACCTTGTAACAACTTGCTTAGATAGTAAACATGCTTATGTTCTGAACCTTCTATCTTTACCAACACCGAACATATCGCTACCTCCGAGATGGATATGTAGATGTATAAAGGTTGCCCTTCGGTTGGTTTGGCTAATAATGGTGCGTAAGTCATGTATTCTTTTAATTGCTTAAAAGCCTAATCACAATCCTCAGTCCACAAAAAGTTTTTTGCTTTACGCAAGGTTTGAAAGAATGGCAAATTTATGTCTGCTGACTTGGATATGAACCTATTTAGCACAACAATCTTTCTGACCAAACTCTTAATTGGGAGATTGTTTTAGGTGGTTTCATTTAAGTTATGGCCCGGATCTTTTTCGGATTTGCCTCAACTCCCCGTTGATGAACCATGTAACCCAGGAATTTTCCCGATTTTATCTTTTGTAGGCTCATGGTTCCGCTTCTTTTGCCTTGCTGGTTTTGCCATTGGATCTATTTTCAGAGAATGAGTAATGATTTTTGGGTATATGCCCTCTATATCATCTGCACTCCACGCGAAGACATCGACATTTTTTTTGAGGAAAATAGATCATTTTCAGCATAACTTCCCCTTCCGAACTGAGTTCAGTCCCTATCCAGGTCATTTTCAGGGGATCGCCTTGCACAAGCATAATGTCCTTGTGTTCAGGTGGCCTAATGGTTAGATCGACCTTCTCTTTCCCTTTTCGATCTATTCTATCCGTACTAGGGATGTCGATTTCAGCTCTCTCGATGTCATCCTCGAGTTTCCTTTTTGCTGGAGTAAAAGACTTAGATCTGTTTCCTAACGCCAGAGAGGTATTATAACAATCCCATGCCATGTAGTGATCGTTCACTATTTCTCCAATGCTTGATACTATTGGAAACTTTATCTTCTGATGGTAGGTCGACACAACTGCTCGAAAAAGGTTGAGTGCCAGTCGTCCTAGTATTGCATTGTATGCAAACGGTGTTTCTACGACCAGGAATTTTATCATTTTCACGGCTCGTTCAGGTCTTTTTCCCAAAGAAACACTCAAGTTGACTGTCCCAGAGGGGACTATTTCTGATCCTCCAAATCCTACTAATGGAGTTGCTACATTTTGTAGCGTTATTTCTCCCAAATTCATCTATGTTAGGACTTCTCTTGAAATAATGTTCGCAAAGTTGCCATTATCAATTAGTATTATTTTCACATTGTAATTCGCTATGTCAAGCAATACTACCATTGGGAAGTCGGGATTGTCTTCTTTCATATCCCAAATGATGTTTCGCGGCACCTCGCTTTCATTGAAACTGATGGGATGTTCTTTTGGAATCTTGCTTTCGAGAGTCCATACCTTCCTCGGAATTCCAAAACTACCTTCTACCGATCTGGTGGTTCTGCAGCAGGCATTACGACTATCTCCCCCTGCTGGCCCCCCGGAGACTGTATGTATGGTTCCGTTCACCTAGTCATTATTCATATCTTGAGGCGGACCATTGTTAGGGGTTCTCCTCGGCGGGGTTCTCCTCCGATTATGATTTCGAGGGCTCCTGGTTGTATTTATTTTCCTCCCATTTCGTTCGATGTAATCGTCCAACTTTCCTTCTTCAATCAGCCTCTCGATTTCCTATTTCAGATGGAAACAGTCTTCATTTAATGTCCATGAGCCCGATGGTATCAACAGTATAAGTTGTAATTTCGAGCTCCTGGCTTAGCCTGTGTAATTCTTTTCGCTGGGGGAATCCAATTGTTTCTTTCAAGTAGCACTAGGATTTCTTCCATAGGAATATTCAATTTGGTATATTCCACGTGATCTACTCGATTTCTTTGAGGTAGTTCAGCCGATCTGGGTCTTGCATAGACATTAGGTCTTTTATTCCGATCGTTGCAATTATAATCCAATATCTTGAAAACATTTCCTTTTCTAAAGGATCGATGATAATTTGTTGGCCTTCAAATGGGTGTTTTATCCTGTCGTTTCAGGGCAGAGGTTGAAGCTTTACTCCTATTTTTGTCTTTAAAGGAGTTCATCTCTTCTTGAGTTATATATTTCGAAGCTAAGGTCATAATATCTGCGAATGTCCTCGGTTGTTTTCGACTTAGGGCATTCCCAAATTGTCTATTTTTTGTGAGGTCGAAAAGTATGGAGATTATGTAGTCGATATTTCGCGAATCGATCTTAAGCAATTCCACATTGAACCTTGCCAACCAACTTCTCAAGGATTCTCCTTCTTGTTGATTAATAGTTCCCACGTAACTCATGGGGAGTTTTTGTCTCTTCTGGCTGGCGAATTGTTGAGTCAGCTTGTTGCATAGCTCACGAAAACTGAATATGGAATTGGTTGGTTGTTTTCCAAACCAATCTAACGACAACCCTTCGATTGTTGTAACCATTAACTTGGATGTGTATTCAGCTGAATGTGCATACAGATTCATTATGTTCGTAATGCTGAATATATAATCGTCCGGGTCAGTTGTACCGTCGTAACGTGGTAATCGTCCAGAAACTTGTCCAGAGGATTGTGCTTCCTTGATTTCCCTACAGAAAGGGGAACATGCAGCTAAGCTTTCCTGGACTTCTCTGCTCCTTGCCCATGGCTGTTGAACAGCCAGTAATCTTTGTTCCAGACGTTATTGAACCATTTTTTCGTTGTCTCTTTCTGAGATGCGCACGGTCTTTGGTTGATTAGGCGTCGGATCGATGACATCATAGTCGATAGGGATAATAGTATTCCCTTTAGACCCTTGATGTGCGAGATGAGCAGGGGGTTTTGTCCGATTCGCTCTCCTTCGAGCATGTTTATCAACTGGTTTCGCGTTGCTCCTTTGGAGTAGTTAGAGATTGATGGTCGGTCCCTGGACTATCGGCATGTTCTGATACATGGTCAACCTGCCTTTGAGTTCTCCTGATAGGTTGCGCCTGGGCCGCTCTTGGGTCTCTAGGCTCTTGCTCAGAGATTGCTTGGACCCCTGGACACAGGGAATTCACCAGTAGTGCTATCTATTTAAGTTTTTCTTCCCTTTCCGACAGTGGGACAGGAATGGTTTCGACCTTAGGATCTATAGGGTCTAGATCGGTAGTAGCGTTCTGCAGTCCCTGCGGGAGTTGGATGTTGGCATCAAGGCGTTCTTGTTGATCCGAAGGATGGTCGTTTCCTTGCTGATCGTCGACCGTGTTGCCGACTCGATCATTATTTGTTGTATCTTCTTGCAAACCATCCAACGGCACGTGTGGGTGTGTCGTGTTACTCCTTGCCTCGTTGCGTGCGTTCTTCCTTGGGCGAGCCATGTGTCTATCGAATAATTAACTTAGCCCCACGATGGGCGCCAACTGATTTAACCGATTTTCGTGTGGTTCAATTAAATCAATAATATTTATATGAAGTTAGATTATAGGGCTTAGTTACTTTATTCCGGATGGATCAACCTCAAAGATGAACACTACGTAACGAAGTTGGAGTATCAAGAATATATCGTAAAGATGAAAAAAGTATAGCAAAGGCTTTTGTATTATATTATACTCAGATTGCCAAGTATGTAGGCGTATGATATTATTATTGTGTGTGTGCCCTAATACAATATCTGATCAAGGTATTTATATGAGATAATCCCTAGCTATACATGGAAACATAATCCTACTAGGATTCAGAGTGACGTCCATCTCGTACTCGGCAATTAACTTGGTCGCTGGGGTGCATCACGTTAGATCGGGTAGATCAATACTTATGATCAAGCTGTAAGCTTGGGCCGATCTATTATTTTTTAGTTCTCCGAATATCATATGGGGTATAAAATAGCCCCCATCAATAGCTTTTGCTCTTTATATTCTCCATTGTTCTTATATTTAATATCATCGTTGCTACGTAATTTTTCTAGTGCTACATCATTCTGAGTAAATTAGCCAATCCTTAGAGCATCTCCCATGGTCATCACCATTTTTTTCACCAAATCCTATATTTGGTGTAATGGAGATGAGTTGATCTCCCATGGTTAGCACACCATTTCACCATTTCACCATTTTTGGTGAAAGAATGGTGTTTTTGGCCTCCCATAATTTTCATCAAAATTTACACCAAATTATAAAATAATAATATTTCACCATTTCACCATTTTTAGAGAATACGATTTGGTTTGATCTCCCATGGTCTTTCACCAAATGTGTCACCAAATAATAAATTTGATGTTTATCATAATTTTATTTCATTAAACTTTCAACACAATATTATCAATTACAAAGTGCTATTGACAATTACAAATCAAATTACAGAAAACCCCCTGTAGTTTCAAAAATTACAAGGACACCCCTTGCAGGGTGTTTTTTGTAAACCACCCTATCTCTTATCTGCAAGCGGATTTAGACAACCAATTGCAAGGCGACACGTACGTCTTATCCACTCATCTAGGATTGCGGATGATGCAAGCGCTTACATCATCACTTATCTTATCTGCAGATGGATTTGGACAACCAATTGCAAGGCGACACGTACGTCTTATCCACTCATCTAAGATTGCGGATGATGCAAGCGCTTACATCATCAATTATCTTATCTATTATATATATGATTCCATTACAACATTCTACTCCACTCAAAATCATACTACTATATTTCTTCTCATCCCATTCTAATCCAGTTAATTTTTTTAGCCATTTAGCAAAATGAGTCAAAGGGGTGCAGGGTTCAAACAACTTGAGGATGAGATTGTTTGCAATGCATACGTGCATCATTCAACTAATAGTGAGATTGGGACATATCAGAGTAAAGAAGATTTGTGGGCTAAAATTGAAAGTTACTACAACCATGAAGCTGTTGATGTAAACAAATTAGAGCGCAGGAACACGAGATCCTTATGTTCTCGCTTTGACAAATTAGCTACATCGTGCACATTATTTCGGGCGGTGTTGACTCAAGTTCAATCCCGATACCAGAGTGGTGGCAATGCTGAGAGCATGGTAAGTATATGCTTTAATGAAACTTATGAATAATTAATTGAGATTTATTGTTATCTATTCTCATTAAGTATTTTTAATGTTTCGCTAAGGAGTTTGTCGTCATGTATTTTATTTCATGTATTATTTAGGTTTAATAATAGAAATGTAGCTTATTGTCATTTTATTAACAATGTATTTCATTAAATGATTTGTTGTCGTGTATTGCATTTTAATTATTAATGATAATTAGTGTATTTATTTGATAAAAATCAATAAATTAATTGATTATTAAAGAATTAATTAACAATAATGTAAAGAATATTTATTGTTATTAATTATTAACAATAATTTTTTATTAATATTAATTAGTGTATTTATTTAATAAAAGCCAATAAATTATTTAAAATATAGTTAAATACATATAAATTAGAATAAACATGTCAATACATTGATAATCATGCAATTAGATGCTAATTAATCAAATAGGGACAATTACACCAAATCCTATTTATTTTCCTATATTTGGTGATAAATATAGGATTTGGTGTAAAAAATGGTGAAATGGTGGAATGGTGGGAGATGCAAATTCCTTCACTAAAAAATTTGGTGTAGAAATAGGATTTGGTGAAATGGTGGTTGACCACCATGGGAGGCTAAAACAAAATCTCTATATTTTTTGGTGTTATGGTGATTTAGTGATTTAGGGTGGAAGGCTTAAAACATCTAAATTAAGTGAAAAAAATAGGATTTGGTGTACCATAGGAAATGCTCTTATATATATCAATTGGATTGTAACACATACTGTTTAATTACTTATTGATATTATCGAACCACACCAAATTCGATAAAATCCATTGACCAATATTATAACGAAAGAAGAAGATGAAACATTAGGATCCGACTTGATAGCAACAGTTGGCTCAAAGTTGTCAGTGTATTAAAATGAAAGAAGAGGATCATAAGGATAAGGATAGGACATGATATCAACTATTGGCCCACAAAATATTATAACGAAAGAAGAAGATGAATCGTTAGGATACGACAAAGTGATTTCAAGTTAAATTCAATGCATCTCAGTCTCAGCTACTATAATAGACTTATACTATTTCCTATAATGCTGCCAAGGTTGACCGTGAACCAATTAATTAATTAGCTACTACAATTAGAAAAAAATCATCACTCGTGTCCTTTTTTTTTTTTTTTTAAATTAAAACTAGAAAGTTAAATAAAATTAATTCAAACTCAAAATTCAATAAAATAGGGACCTGTAACGAAAATTTTCACAACAATTTGTTATAATTTAAAACCACTTTGTGGCAGCATATATATATATATATATAGAAACAATAACAAATACAACGTTCTATATATATTTATGTAACCATGTAATTATTTATTATTTTTTGACGATTTTATTCATCTATCGATTTCAATAAATTATATAGCTGAAAAGATATTTTGCTATTGTAGCAGTATCTACGTTAATTTTATAATAAAATATATAAAGAGACAATATTTATCTTTGTTTTCCCAAATTTTCGAATAAAATCTCTATATTTTTCCAGTTTCAAGAACACCTCATCCGAATGTAGATCAAAGATGTAGTTTAAGAGTTGCATCCACATTTTCTCAAAAAAAAAAAAGTGTTAAAATTCCACATATTAGAACAGTCCATGTCTATGAAGAAAAGATTATGACCCAAAAGAACAAAATTGGTTAAGTTAAATTCAATGATGTCTGAGTCTTCGACTATTATAATAGACTAAAATTATTTCCTATAATATTTAAAACTTTGTCACTGCCGCCAAGGATGACCGTGAACCAATTAAATAGCTACTATAACTAGATAATTAAGGCCATCTTAAAGAGCATATGTATAAAATAAATTATAAAAGTTTTGCTAAAATTATCAGAAAATTGTTCTCCAAGAGCACATGTATAATTTATGTATTGTTAAATTTTATAGGTTTAGATTGCCAAATACCCATGGCCAAATACAAATTGATACATGCTATTGTTTGTAGGAAAGTACAAGCTGCAAAACAATAAATTGGAGGCATTATTAATTAAATAAATATTAAATTTAAATCCATACTGCTTGTACAATTCAATTTCATACTTATTAAATTCAAATGCATACAAATTTGAATTGAAATTGTAAATGGTTGTGTATTATAGTAAAGAGGACAAAATTGGCTATGTTAAATTCAATGATGTCTGCGTCTCCAACTACTATAATAGACTAAAATTATTTCCTATAATATTTTAAGCTTTGCCGCCAAGGATGACCGTGAACCAATTAATTAGCTACTACAACTAGATAACTAATAGTGGACCCAATGGGAAGCCACTATTAGGGATGCACATGGTACGGTTCTGCGGTATTTTTTATAATACCGTACCAATTAGTGCGGTTTTTAAAAACTCAAAACCATACTAGAGTTTTATGAACCATATCGACAAACTCGGTTTTGTGCGGTTTCGGTACTGTACGGTACGGTTTTGCGATTTTTTCGAATAAACTTTTTTCGTGCAATTTTTCTTATATAATTGATTACATAGTTGACAATTATATAAAAATTAATAATATAATATCTTACAAACTATTTTTTTCATTAAATAAAGCATCGGAAAAGAAAATGTTCACAAATTTGACGCTATAGTTCGACCTAATCGAATAAAATTAATTGGTTAATTATTTGATCATTGTTTTTATTATGTGAAGAAACTTACTATTTGGTATTTGTTGTCTAGAATTTTTGCAGTTTAAGTTTTCAACATATAACAAGTTTAATTTGTGTTAAATTAGAGCATATCTTTTTTTAATTGAACGCTAGCATTGTAGTAATTATAAACTATGATGAACTATAATATAAATTATAAATAATATAGTATTCAATAATATTTGCATTATAAATTTAAAAATATAAATTTATAAAATTTAGTTGTAAATATAAAAAAATGAATAGTTAATTCATGTTTCTTTTCAATTTCGGTACGGTACGATTTTACACGGTATGAGAAGTCTAAAATCAAAACTATACGAAAATACTCGGTACGATTTTCATCCATACCAAGACCTTCGATTTTGAGAAAAAAAACCTAAAATTCGGTACGGGACGGTCCGGCACGGTTTTAAAAACCATGTGCACCCCTAGCCACTATGTACCTGATAAAAGAGAATTTTCGTGGCTACTATTTGAGGTAGTCACCATCCGTCATGTTATGGAGATTTTAGGGACTCTTTTTATGCGAAAGTGTCCATAAAAATGATCTAAAACGACATATGGGTAGTCAATAATATTCCAATAAAAGGATAAGCACTCAAGGTACTTTTTTAATTCAAACTAAAAATTCAATAAAATGAGGACTTGTAATGGTTTTTTCACATAGTTTGCTATAAGATGAAACTATTGGGCGCAACATAATGTAAATAAATTACAAATAACCAAAAAAATATGAGTATTCAAATTGGGGAGTGAGGAAGAGTACTGATGAAGCAATCACAACGTACATTTTTTTTTTGATGAATTACCATAATAAAAATAAACGAGAAACAAATTACAAAAGATCCACCAGGGGATACCCACGGTCACAAAAAACAGAAAGAGGCAGAGAGGCCGCATCTAAAAAACCAAAAGACAAAAAAAGATCTGCCCATTTAGATAGGTTATTGACATAGAAAAATTAAAATACTCAACAGATTCTACAAAAGATATCTCGTAGAGAAGGAGATTGAAAGAAATATAATACGTCAATTAAAATTCTCTCGGTTTTCCTGTAGAAAAGAAATAACTTTCTAAAAAATTATGCCTAGACTACTTTATTAATTAGAATTTTTTTTTGGTACCATATGATAGTCGAACTTGCAACTTAAGTATAACTGAACAGGAAATTGCAAATTTGATACCACATGATAGATTTTCATTGCATCTTTCGTGTAAAGCCAAAGTTTTCTTAAAAGTTATTGGTAATTTACCCCTATTATCATAATCATAGGGAATAAAGTGCAACATATAAAAATGTTAGGGAGGCTGTGTAAAACTTTTATAAAATTAAAGGTGGTAAAGTGCTGTTATTCAAGTCACAAGGAGGTAAATTGAACATTATGCATTTCACAGCGTGGTAAATTGCTATTAATTCTGTAAAAAAAAATTCCTTGATATAAAAGTTGCAATGAAAACCTATCATGTAGTATTAAATTTGCATTTTCGTGTCCAATGGTACCAAATTTTCAAGATGGCGCAGTAGTAGTCTGATCAGTTTGTGCATCAGCAGACTTATCAACAATAGATTGATTTGTAGCAGCAGACTCTTGTACTATCTCAATAGGCCTCTTTGCTGATGGAGGACTTTACCTCACTAACTCTATCAGCTTAGTGGGCGAACGAACAAAAGTCATGCTCTTTCTCACAGTAGCTTTTGTATGGACAACTTTTGAAGCAGCAGCGTCGTTGCGCTTCTCGTTCTTGCTGCAAGATTTTCAAGGGGCAGCTCAGCAGATTCAATTCTTTCGGGAGATTCAATAGGCATATCCTCTATCTCCCAAGCTGTCTAATTTATTATGTCATCAGCACCTTTTTGTGCAGCAGAAACTTATGTTTTGGCTTTAACAGCTGGCTGGCTATTTGAACAGAAGTCTTTGGAGCAGTCACTTTGCTCTTCTCGATTTTAATAGCAAGCTGCTTTGGCTCAGCATCAGCCTTTCTCTTCGGTTGCTCCTTCTTCTTCTCAGGAGTTATGTCAGCAGTCTTTGTGCGAACTGCTTCATAAACCTTCAGCTGCTTAGGAAAATCCTGTGGAAAGTGTGCTCTCTTTCCTTATGATTAGCCAGGATGTACCAGACGAATGCAGCCCATTTGATCTTCAAACCATAATGAACAGCTATCATGGCATGAAACCTCTTCATAGGTACACAGTCCAGAGACAACATACAATTTTCAAACACTTTGGCGAAAATATCCACCATTCACTGATACTCATCCTTCAACTGGTTCTTCTTGATGTTACCAGCAAGGACTTCGTTCTTCTTGGCGATTATATTCAAGAAATCAGCTGATGAGGGGTACTTTGAATTTTCTATTTCAAGAACCATCTCTGATCAAAAACCCCGACCTTGAAAAAGTAATTCCGATCTCCATATCATGATCTCCGACCAGCCCAGGCCCTTGTGCTAGGGAATTTATCCATGTGAAGGGTGAACACGCTGTCTCATCTATAAATACCACTCACATTCATGACATCAGACACAGATTTCCAGGTGCTCCCAGATCGGTCCTACTGCTTGGAATCTCGTCCGATGTTAGATTAGATCACTATTTGTATTGGATTTGGCCTCTACCTTGTATGACATCGTGTAATGCTCGATTTGGCCCTTTGTACCCCTTCGAAACATACATATAATTGTGATTGATTAGTCTATATAGATTTGCACATTGTTCATACTTTCCTATTTTGATCACGTGCGAAATCACATAAGATCATTTGGCGCCCATCGTGGGGCCTTATTTGGGTGTTAGATCGAAAAACGCCTACTAAGATGCGATTCACATACAATCGAGGAGAACCATCTCACGCAGCAGGAGCACAAAATTCTGTCAACAATGAGCCTGATGATTTATCTCGTGCAGCTCGACAGCAAAAAGCTGCACCAGATGTTCAACAGGAGGATGCACCAATTCATACGACGGTTGCAAACTTAAGGTCGATTATTGGCACAATGTGCAACCAGTTTTTGAACACTGAAAGAGCAGATCGTGAATCTAGAACTGGTCAGCAACTCCTAGTTGACCAACCTGCAGCTCAAGCAAGACCTGAGATTCAAACTTCAAATATTCAAAGGGAAAGGAGCATTCTTCGATCTATGGCTGATGCGCCCGCGGTTAACCCTTCCTACGAAGCTCAGACAAGAACCATCAATCGATCTGGGTTGCCTTCCAAAGCCGTACACGAAGTGGAGAATTCAGTGGTCGGGGAGTGTCACCCAGTGGGTGTAGATAAAACAAAAGAATCTGCTTGCTGGAGAGTTACTAAGCTGAATTGGAAAGGATTGTGCAAGAAAGATTCGCTAAGGAATTGGATAGGGAGGAAATGGTAAGAGACACCCGATATGCTGGCAAAACAATCAGGCGTGCCGAGGTAATATAGAACAGGGACGTGATCTGTGAAAACATCTGAGATCAAGTAATCGGAAATAGCAGCATGAGATGCTCGCCGTTTTGCCAGGAAATTGGAGAAGCTTGAAATACAGAAGCCAATCTGCACACGTGATTGCTTCATCAGTACTCTTCCCCACTCCCCAATTTGTGTATTCGTATTTTTTTGGTTATTTTAAATTTTTTTGTATCATGTGGTATTAAATTTGCATTTTGTATCCAGTTATACTAAAGTTGCAAGTTCAACTATCATATGGTATAAAAAATAAATTGATTAATAAAGCCAAATTTTTTGTTATTTTAATTTGTGCATTATGTTGAGTATTTTATTTTTTTTGTATCAATTTGTACACGTGACTGCTTCATCAGTACTCTTCCCCACTCCCCAAATTGTATACTCGTATTTTTTTGGTTATTTGTAATTTATTAACATTTTGTTGCGCCGAATAGTTTCATCTTATAGCAAACTATGTGAAAAAACCATTACAAATCCTCATTTTATTGAATTTTTAGTTTGAATTAAAAAAGTACCTTGAGTGCTTATACTTTTATCAGTTATATAGTGGCTTCCCATTGGCTCCACTAATAGTTATCTAGTTGTAGAAGCTAATTAATTGGTTCACGGTCATCCTTGGCGGCAAAGGACAAAGCTTAAAATATGGGAAATAGCAATTTACATCCCTTAATTTTCACTGGTGATGCAGAATCAGGACACTTAATTTTTCAGCAAGCAATTTACATCCCTTAATTTTCACTAGTCCGCAGAATCAGAATACTTAATTTTTCAGCAAGCAATTTATGTCCCTTAACTTTCATTGGTATGCAGAATCAGGACACTTAATTTTTCAGCAAGTATTTTACATCCCTTAACTTTCACTGGTCTGCGGAATTATGACACTTAATTTTTCGAGAAGCAAAACACATCCTAACTTTTCTATACCCGCAATTTTTGTCCACTTGACAGTAATTTCAGTCCATTAAATTTTTCGGACGTCCTATAACATTACAATTTACATCCATTATGTTCGGCTTAGGTAGGTTCTTATATATAGAGCACTATGCAAAATAAGTCCAATTTGACACATTCTGGCAACAGGACATTAAATTTCACTTGACAAAACAAAATCAACTTGACAATCACTTAAGAAACCGTCTACAACTATTTAACAACATCAATATTAATTCAAAATCCCAAATTAATTGTCCAGATGGCAATTATGAAATTTTCTGTGGACTAAAATTGCGGTCAAGTGGACTAAAATTGTGGGTATATAAAAATTATAGATTTCGCGGACCAATGAAAGTTAAGGAACGTAAAATGCTTGTTGAAAATTAAGTATCCTGATTTTTCGGACCAATGAAAGTTAAGAGATGTAAAATGCTTGCTGGAAAATTGAGTGTCTTGATTTTGTGGACCAATGAAACTTAAGGAACGTAAAATGCTAGCTTGTTGCTTATCATTTAAGGCACAAGTTCTTGTACTGGTACTAAGTATTCTAGTATAACCTAAATCTTCGTGATTTAGAAGAGTGGATTAGAAGGTTTTCTACCTGTTGGACAACTACAAAAATTCATGTGTTTACTTAATTACTTATTGCATTATATATTTTCATAAGCTTAGCAAAACGTAAAAAAATCATTTCTTTTAAATTGCGGAATTTTATCTAAGGGTTAAAAACTTTAAAGTAGAAACTTGTTTAAAAAACATACTTGCATATCGGTTTCAACAACATTTTGAAACTCAAAGTTACTTGAGAAGACAAGTAAAATTAGTAAAGTTGTATATTCTCCTGACTATCTAATTAGTGCCGAAACAGTTAAGTAGTTTTATCTTGCTCATAAACTCACTTTACTTAAGCCGAGTTAGAGAAAAGAATTTAAAAGATAAAGATGTCTATTCACCCTCCCCTCTTTAGACCTCATCATGACCACTTGAGACCAACAAGTAGTGTCAATTTTTATTTACGTTGGAATCATGACCTTAGACCTTAGTGAAGACTTTTTCTACTGAATGTTTGAAGTTTAAGTGTCTCCAAGTCGTGATGGGTGTTAAAGAGACTTGAAAGCATCCAAATCAGTTTTTTGCTGTGGTGGGTTCTTGCAACATGATATTTAGGATCTTATGGCTGCTATTCTTCAATTATTAATTTAGAAACCCCCAACCACCAAACCTGAATAATGTTCAAGACAATTATTTATATATTGATTCTCAGGATCATTTATGTATGTAGAGTTTTTATTTGACTAGCAGCAGGGTAGCAGTACATGTAAATCTAGAATATATATATGCTTTCTCCAATAAATGTTTTTTACGTGTCGAATCACTATAAAAAATTTTGTGTAAAATGTAAAAGATATTTTTTTAAAACGGGGAATTTTATCAAAGGAGTTTAAAACTTTAAAGTAGAATTTTGTTTAAAAAAAATACCTGCATATCCCCTTCAACAACGTTTTGATATCTATTCACTCTCCTCTAGACCTCATCATGACAATTTGAGACCAACAAATAGTGACAATTTTTATTTACGTTGGAATCATGTCGTTACTGAAGACTATTTTTAGTGAATATTTGAAGTTTCAAGTAGTCTCCGAGTCGTGATGAGTGTTAAAAGACTTGAAAGCATCCAAATCAAAAATTTTTTTTTTGGATCAAATGTAAATGTCATATATATATCAACAGTTATATACAAAGAACTGACCAAAGCCAGAAGACAAAAAAATGGACAAGACATGCAAGCCATAATGTCCCTAAATATGAATTAAATCATACGGTTACAAAGAGTACAACACAGTGTACAAGTTTGATTTAATCTTGATGGTAGTGGCTTCAGCTCTAGGGACTTCTCCCTCAAAAATCCTCTTATTTCTTGCAGTCCATATGTGATATGTGGTGCAAGCAAATGCAATACGTTTTGCCTTACTCAACCAAGACGTCCCGGTAGCTTCTTTTCTGATCCATTTTAAAGCGTTTGCTAGTGTCGTCATAGCCCGGGTAATGCCCAATCAATTCTTGATGTGATTCCAAACAGTAGAAGAGAAGGAGCAGGCAAAGAACAGGTGATGCAATGATTCATCTAAACACTCGCACAACACACAAGTTTTGTCTATGTCCCAAAATTCCATTTTATCCTTTGTAAGTAACCTGCCCTTCACAGAGAGCCATAAGACAAAGGCATGTTTCGATGTGACATAAACGTTCCAAATTAAAGGTGCCCAGATTGCTTAGTTCCCTTTGAGCGGAAATAATCATATGCATTTGATATGCAAAAATGGTTACCTTTAACCCAAGACAGGAATCTAAGTGAAGCAGCATCCGTAGATCCTTCAAGGTGGCAAACCAAGTCCCGAATAGTAAGGAGTCTCTTAAGCAAAGGGGAGTCATCCTTGACGCATTTCCAGTCCCAAACGGATTCAACACCGTTTAGGTAAATATGATGCACCCAACGGACCCACAAAATGTCTTTTTCTGATGAATATTCCAAAAACATTTGACCAATAAAGCAGAATTCCATGCCTTGAGTTCACGAAAGCCCAATCCACCTTCTGATTTTGGAAGGCATATGTCCTTCCAAGCAACCGGTTGATGATGTTTATTCCAAAGAAAATTTCTGCATAATCTAGTAATCCGATTAATGACTTCAACCAGAATTGGAAAAATAGACAACCAAAAACACTCAACCCATTGTAGCACAGATCTAATGAGTTTAGCCCTGCCGGCATAGGAAAGGGAAGAGGCGGTCCACGCATTGATATAAGATGCAATCTTATCAATGAAAGGAGCAAAATGTATCACTTGGAGTCTATGTGCAGCCATAGGAATTCCCAAATACAGGAATGGCATTGTACCTTGAGGAATATTCGTAAGTGTCTGAATCTGCTCAAGGGTATCACCATAAACACCTGCTGAGTAGAGGCTAGACTTTAACACGTTTGCGCATAAACCTGATTTGGCACCGAAATCAACAAGGCAATCCATAAGAATTTGGATTGACAAAACATCACCTCTAGCCATGAGCATGAGATCATCAGCAAAAGCAAGGTGAGTGATTTTTGCTTGCCCGCATCTAGGATGAAAGTTGAAGTCAGCGTTGTCGGTTGCCTTACCCAGTTGTCTAGAAAGATATTCAAGACAAATGACAAACAAAAAGGGTGACAACGGATCACCTTGTCGCCGACACTTCCTCCCCTTAAACAAACCGCAAATACCCCCATTCAAAGCAATGGAGAAAGAGGCGGTCGAAACACACTGCATAATCCAATTGGTGAAACGAGTTGGAAAATGAAGACCATCCAAGACAGCTTCAAGAAACTGCCAATTTACTGAATCGTAGGCCTTACGAAGGTCAATTTTAATCAAGCATCTAGGAGAGATTCTCTTCCTATTGTATTTCCTTAGCAATTCTTGAACTAGATGGATGTTCTCGATCATACTACGTCCCTCAACAAAAGCAGATTGTGCTTGATCGATGATACTATCAAGGATTGGAGCTAATCTAGAAGCAAGAATCTTCGATATGACTTTATAGGTAACATTGCAGCATGCAATAGGCCTATAATCTCCTACGGAATTTGTGTGGCTGGACTTAGGCACTAGAGCAATAATAGTATGATTCACTTGCTTAAGTAAAATCCCTGACATGAAGAATTCCTTGATTGCATCACAAAACTGTTCGCCCACAATATGCCAAGATTTTTTGAAAAATAAAGAGGTATACCCATCAGGCCCCGGGGCTTTTTCATTTCCAATATTGAACAATGCATCTTTTATCTCTTCACTCGACACATCCTTGACAAGGCCAGTAGCTTGTTCGAGTGAAACTGATGCTCCCCTACTCAAAATCAAAGGATCAATTGGCATGCATTGGTTGGACGTACCCAAAAGGTTCTCATAGTAGCGTATGAATTCTGCAGTCACTTGGCCCGAAGAGGTAGTGGTGTGCCCATCCTCTTTTCTAACAGCTGCTATATGTCTTCTTCTAGTGTTGCGCTTAACCAAGGAATGAAAGAACTTGGTACACTTGTCAGTCTTTGTGAGATAAATGCACTTTGCTTACTGATAATAGAAGTCAAATTCAGCTTTCGATAAGAATAAAGCCCTCTTATTTAACTCAATAACTCTATCCCGAAGTACCGAGTTATTAGGCGACTCTTGTAGTTGGATTTGTGCCTGCTTAAGATTCGCACTAGCCTTTTCTGCTCTGGCAAAATATGAGAAAAGTGCTTTACATTGAGAGACTTCAGTGGCCTTTTCAAACTTTTGAGTTTTCGAGCAAGAGAGTATTGGGAGTGGCCAACCACCTCTTGGTCCCAAGTATTTTGCACAATAGGTAAGAATTCTTCATGTTCAATCCACATATTGCAAAATTTGAAAGGCCTATTATTTGAAACCTCATGTAGAATCAGGGATACGATGCAAGGGGAGTGATCAGAAAGACACCCCGGGGGCAGAAAATTAGCAAAACAGTTGAGATTTGCATGCTGCCAGAAATTATTAACCATTGCTCTATCAAGCTTGGACCAAATAGAACCATTTGTCCAAGTCAAGAATAATCCTGATGATTGGATGTATGTAAGACCAAGAACGTCACAACATTCTGCAAAATCATATGTTTGATGGTTTGTAACAGTTGCACCATTCACCCTTTCATGGCAATCAAGAACATTATTGAAATCACCAATAATAAGCCAAGGGGAAGAGATAATTGTGCCAAACTCAATCAGATTATTCCACAATAAACGCCTATCGCCAATAGAATTGAAACCGTAAACAAAACTAATGTGGAAGGCAGTGGATGTACTCTTACAAGTAGCAAAACAATGAATGACTTGGGGAGAAATATCCAACGGGAATTTTATGCTGTGGTGGGTTCTTGCAACATGATTTATAGGATCTTATGACTGCTATTGTTCAATTAATAAATTTAAAGCCTCCCACCACCACTACAACAAATATGATCTATAGTGGCACCATGAAAATGTCACAAATTATTAATACAGTCACATTTTTGAAAAATGCCACAAAGTATAAGTATTAATTTTACTGATTAGTGACATTTTTATACTATAGTGATATTTTATAATGTTACTTTTAACTTTAATTGTGACATTGATACATTTAGCCACACCGCTACAAGTGGCACTTTGTTAATGACATTTTATATATAACGACATTTTTCAAACTGCCACTTGTAGCGGTGTGACTAAAAGTTAAATGTCACTATCATAACAAGATGTAACATTATAAAATGTCATATTATATTAAAATGTCACTAAATAGTATATTTAACATTTATAATTCCTGACATTTTTAAAAAATGTAACTGTATTTATTTTTTTTCACATTTTCTTCAAAATGCCATCAAGCTTGATGCCACCAAAAGTCAATTTTGTTGTAGTGCACCAAACCTCAATAATGTTGAAGACCATTATTAGTATATTGATTTTCTGGATCATTGCGTGCAAGTACATGTAAATCTAGTAAATATTACTCCCTCCGTCCCATTATTTTCGTTCTTATTTTTATTTTGGAATGTGTCAAAATATAATTCCCTTTCTCTCTCAAAGAATAACAAAAGTTTATTTTTTAACAAATTGTCTAAAACTTTTGGACGAAAGGAGTATATGTAAATATGCTTTCTCTATCAAAAGTCGACTTTATGTTCTTCATCGTTGAAATGTGAGATATTTTTTCTAAAGATTGTTGAAATTGATAGGTTTATCATGATATCTTAATATCATTTTGCAGGACTATCTAGATAAATCTCAAGTAAACTAGATATCTATAGAAAATGTAGATTGTTTTAAATATTATGAATGTTCTAGAAACTCAAGATTGTAAGGTCATCTCCAATAGAACACTTAATTCAAGCTTCTAATCATAAATTTAAGGGATGAAAGGGGTGCATTTCAACTGTTCATATACATATTTTAAGATTTTCACTTTGTATATCTATTGGAAAGTACAAAAAATGGTGTACTTCTTTCATATCACAAATTTTCTCTTGACCATGAACTCTCACAATTTGTACTTAGTTAATGGAGAGTGAATTTTTGAAAGAAAAAGTTATTTATTCTATTGCTTTCTCTTCTCATCTCTTACACTTGAGCACACATATTTAGAACTTTAAGCGAAATATCTAACATTTTAACAATAACTAATACAATATTCATTAATGAAAAAATTAGCATCAGTTTTAATACGGAGTAAATTAATTTTTTTAGCTATCTAGCTAGTATGGGCATCTCTAATGACTAATAGGAATATGCCCTAGAGGGTATATGAAGGGAAGGGGAAAAAAATTCATCTCTAATGACTAGGGGGAGGGAGAGGGTATACGGATTAGAGGGACCTTGGAGGGACCCTGGAGGGAGGGGGAAGGTGAGCTTCTCCCATCCAAGCCCCCTCACTCACATGCTATTTTTTTTTGGATTTTGTTTTATTTTATTTGGTTCTTTTTTATCTTTATTTAAAAATAAAAAATTCCTAAAATTTTTATATTATTTGGAGATAATTATTTTTTATTATAAAATATAACTTTCATTTCATTAAATTAATAATATTATTTTGATAATTTGGGGTTGTATTTATCACCCAAAAATAAATCTTTCTAAAAATATAAAATAATATGATACAATAATGAAATCATGTTCGACTAAAACATAAACCTTAATTTTGACCTTGTGTGTCCCACACATGTTCGACTAAGTCATTTAGTAATAGTATAATAATAATAATAATAATAATAAATAATGTTAATTTTAAATTTATTTTTGGTGTAGCAGTAGTAATAATAATAATAATAATGGAGAAAGATAAAATTTATTATTAAATGAGTTTTTATTTTAAATTAATGTTAATTTTAAATTTATTTTGATTTTAAATTAATGTTAATCGAAGTTTCTTAATGTACTTTTGATTTTAAATTAATGTTAATTTTAAATCTATTTTTGGTGTAGTAGTAATAATAATAATAAGAATAATGGAGAAAGATAAAATTTATTATTAAATGAGTTTGATAGAACGAGTCATTAGAGATGACTAAAAAACTAGGGAGAGAGGAAGAGGAAGAGGGTTTTGGTTTTTCCTCTCGGAGTCATTGGAGATCTCTATAAGTGGAAGGCAACCATTTCGTGCAAGATACACGAACATTTAAATTTGGTCTCATTAATTGATAGATTGCTTTTTTATAGTTAGTTCATCTTGTGGGAAATTTATATATATATATATATAAAAAAAAAGATCAATTTATTTAATGATGGTGGCCCAGCTTGTGGAGATAATCTCTAAAGAAATGATAAAACCATCATCTCCAACTCCAGACCACCTAAGGGGGTTAAGATTTTCTTATTTAGATCAAATCACAAATTCTGTTTATACTCCCCTGATTTTCTTCTATCAAGCTGCAGATGTTGTTCATGAAAATGCTAATAAATCACTAATGTTAAAACAATCCTTATCAGAAATTTTGACAGTTTTTTATCCATTAGCAGGTCAAGTTGAAGGAAATTCCTCTATTAATTGCAACGACAACGGAGTCGAATTCGTGGAAGCTAAGGTTCATGGTCAACTCTCGGACATCATAGAAGAACCCAACTTGGAGGAACTGAAACGTTTTTTGCCAAAGGATCCTCTTAACAGCTTAAACGAAAATATCATTTTATCATTGCAAGTAAATTTCTTCGACTGTGGAGGAATCGCAGTTGGTGTTTCTTTATTGCATAAAGCAGGTGACGGGAAGTCCATGGTGGATTTCATGACGGCATGGGCCAATAAATGCCGTGGGGATACTGAACTAAATATCGTTCCCCGCAATTTCAATTTGGCTTCCCTTTTTCCGCCTGTTGATATTTTAAGGACGAATTCATTCTCCTTCGTCCTCATTTCCGATGAAAAAGTCGTCACGAAAAGGCTGATTCTCGACAGGAAAAAATTGACGGACTTGAAGGATGAAATTGTATCGGCTCCTGGATCACAACTGAAGGACCCGACTCGAGTGGAAGTTGCATCAGCTTTTATTTGGAAACATTATATAATTGACTCAGCTAAAAAAAAAATCCAATTACAATTACCTAACGATGTTGTTGAAAACCGAGAATTTATTGCCCAACATGTTGTGGATATGAGACCGAGAATGAACCCGCCTATTCTACCAGAAAACGCTTTCGGCAACTGCTTTTGTTTTACCCCGTTGGACATCAGGAGTTTTGATGATAATGATCAGCATGAAATGCACCATTTGGCCTATCAGTTGAGAAAGGCAATCAAGAAAGTCGACGGGGATTACATCAAACAATTTCAGACTGAGGGGGAACGATCTTTTGTTAATATATTTAAGCAGATAGATTCAATTTTAAAGGGTAGAGGGAGGTTGTGTAGTTTCTCAAGTTGGTTCAAATTTCCATTTTACGAGGTGGATTACGGGTGGGGGAAGCCGCTTTGGGTTTGCACTACACCATTTCCCGTAAAGGATTTGGTGATTTTTATGAGTACTCCTTCTGGGGACGGAATCGAGGCATGGATTAACATGCTTGAAGATGACATGAAGATAATAGGAATAGAATAAACAATTTTGGTTTCTTTTTAATTGAAAGTCATTGTATTTTGTTTTCTGTGTCAATGTAATTAATCTCGAATTATTTCCGAATTCATAAAGATTGTTTTGTGTTTTGTGCGTCGAGATAGTTAATCTTGAAATTTGCTTGAATGGACAGTATTTTTGTAAAAGTTTTCTTAAATATAATACTACTGCACACTTGAATAAATATATTGGTTTGTGTTAAAAGTTAGCTGAGATTAAGTTTTTGTTGGATAAAGATGAAAATAGAGTGCAAGAAGTAAAGGGAAGTTTTAATGATTTTCAAAACATCAGAATCAGCTAAGTAAGGAAAGCTTAGCAAATCTCTTAGAAGAATTTTGATCAAGTAAGAAGGCAAATCAGAAGGGTCAAAATTTCAAGGTCCAGAAAAGACTAATAATATGTTGCTGAGTTCGAAATCAGACTGGTAGCTTTTCAGCTGACTCAAATCAGATGAGTTCAACTTGAGATCAGCAGGGTATCTACTAGATGGGTCATTTCGATCAGCAGAGCAGAAGGGATCAAGGAGTCTGCCCAACGGTAATAAATGCACTTGGAGTAATAAATGTTGCAATAGAAGGGTATTAATGACAAATGATTGAAGTTATTCTCGAATCAGCAGGGTGCATTAAATGTGACTGACAAAATAGTACAGCTGAGTGTACAGTGCTATAGTTGCAGAGATCCGTTTTCAGAAAAGGGGGACCAATACTTGCAGATTTGAAGATTGTCTTTCTTCAACAACTATATTTTCAAATCTTAGTATAAATAGAGCTGAATTCAAGAGTTAGAGACAACACAACAACTGAGAATCATTCGAAGCTGAATTTTATAAGTCTCAAAAGCTCAAGAACAGCTCACTCGTCTGCTGAAGTCATTTGTTGCAAGCAGCCGAAGTTGAAGTAAAAAGCATACACATTTTCTGAGTGAAGTTGTATAAGAGAGTGTTGTGAGGAGTGTAGATCCATCTTAGTGAGTGATCCAGCTTCTGAGAGTAGAATTTCTTTGTAATTTCTTACTACAAACTTGTGGCTTATCATTCGTTTTATAGCATAAGCAAAGTATATTGTAAACTTGGTGTTTATAGTATAACACAAGATCTAAGTGACTTGGAAGAGTAGACTAAAGGATTTCAATCCATGTAACCACTATAAAAATTTTGGTGTTTACATTGTATTAATTTCTTGCATATTTTCAAATAGCATTCAAACACTTGAAATTATTGTTTAGAAGATTTTTTTTTAAAACAAAGAGTTAATAAAACTAGGGATAAAATCTTTTATGTTGGAAAAATTTACTTGTGAAAAACACTTGTAAAATTCGCTTTGCAAGTAATCTGATAGAAAATTTGAACTTACTGAAATCAGCTAAGTCATAATCAGAAGAGTGGTCAACTCTGTTGTTCAAAGCTTTGTGCGTGATCAGCTTAGTCTGCTGACAGAAGAGTTGAAAATTTTTAAGTCAAAATTTTTTCAGAGGTCTATTCACCCCACCCTCCTCTAGACCTTATCTGACCACTTGGGACCAACAATTTTATTAAATTGAAACTTAGTAGAAGATGGACAAATCGTTGTTAGTGTTTACCTAATCGGATTCGAACTATTAGACCTGATGAGTAAACATGATTGAACTAATTCTATCCAAGTGATGAATTTGGTGGTTTAATGTTCCAGTACATTTAAAAAATAACTTACATAACAAAGTAGGGTGATTCTAGGGTGCCGTCACGTCATGTGACATTAGTTTATTTTAGACCATTATATTCAAACTACATAATCACAACCATAAATATTTTTTAATTTAAAATAAATAAAAATTAAATTAACAATTGGTGACTTGTTTAACCGGTTAATTAAGTTTTAGTATCTAACACAATATCTCTCCTAATTCCACAAATCACTACTCCCTACTCTCTTCACTCTCTCCAGTCGTCCCCATCGCCTTCCACAAATCACAAATGAAATAATTTCTGAAAGCAAGAAAATATCAATATTACTCCATGGACATCGATATGTGCACATGCAAACAGGTAAAGCAAACACATCTTGAAATTGAATCGAGAGAATGAGAAGCAAGCAAGTGCAATTAAACCAACCAATAAAATATTAATATATATTGGAATGAGAAGCGAGTAGGTGCAATTAAATCAACCAATAAAATAATAATACCTATTGAAATAGGATGATCGCAAGCACACAGGTGAAACAAACTCGTTGAAACAAACAAAACTGAATTATGAAATGAAAAACAAGGAGGTGAAACTAATTCTAACTATCAACACTAAGTTTTTCTATGAAGACTTAACACAAACAGCTTATGTGCATACTATATTCATTTATTCATTGTACATAGGAATCATTGTTTGGATTCGGTAAGATAAACAGTCCTAGGCACAGCGGAATATAAAAATTTTAGGACCTCTTACGGAATCTTGCCAGGATATTCTCTAGTTGTATATATATGAATATAAATAAAACGATAGTATAAGTTTACACGTTATACCTATCTCCTTGCAAATCCAAGTTGGCAGTCAGCAAAAACGAACTCTGATTTCTGCTCCAGCAAAATCGATCCAAGCCTTTTGAGTAGCGCCCCACGTGTTGCGCCTCTACGAGTTGATACACCACAATATCACGAAAATAATATATCTTGATCGACTAGAACACAAGATATATTAAGATATAGGAATTAGGAACGATTTAGGAACAAAATCGAAAAACGAAAAATTCTTCCAAGCAGAGGAAGGGTTCGGCCGATCTGGTAAGGGAGAGTGAGAGAATTTTTGCTCTGCTCAATTTTTGCTTATGGAGTTGTGTGAAAAATAACTACAAGATAGCTACTTATCGTTATCTCCCTAACCTAGTCCTATTAGGACTAGGGTACTGTTCTCCTACATGGGCCATGACCCTCTTTAATTAGAAGACCAAGTCTTCTAATTAATACATGGCCCAGTCAATTAATTTTGACCAGACTTTATTTAATCTCCCAATTAAATAGCCCAATTAATTAACTTAATCTCCCATTTAATTAAATCAGACTCTAAGTCTATTTAATTAAAATCCTTTCTAATTAATTAAATTTAACTTAATTAATTAATCCACAAATTAAATTCCAATTTAATTTATGATCCTGATCCAATTCCAATTGGATCCCATTTTGTTCCATTTGGGTCGACCCAGTCGACCCACCCATCATAATCGACCCAGTCGATTATTCACCCAGTCGACCCAGTCGACTCGGTTGTTCTTATTTCCTTGCTTTCGCTTCATGTGTATTGTGTATGCCCCCGTAGGTTCACCACATAATTGGCCGTGGGTTATAATTAAATATTATTTAATTATTCGAGTAAGACTTACTCTAAATCAATCGAACACTCTGTCGATTGATCATTCCAAAATTAGCACCCCTGCCAATTTGGGAATTCTCCCACACTCCACGGTCGATGTCCAGCCACAAGCCCATGGAGCCCAATCACTGGTGAATTAATTCAGTGAACCCTTTTATCATTTATAATTTCCATATACGACATAATCTCTCCATCGATCAATCTCCCAGTCGAGACTTAAGAGTATGGTCTTTCATCGGATTCCCTTTTAATTCGTCTTGACCTTATGCATTCTGATCTCGAAATAAATTCTCTTTGACTTAATCTTTATGAGCTACTTATATAAAGTCGTCAGATACCTTGGCCAAGGATTTTACCAGAATTAATTTCTCACAAAAATCCATAGGAGAATTTCCCAACCTATCAAGTCGGGTCAATGGATCCTTTGTTGACGATATGAATATGCATACGAGTTCCTCTATACCCAATATGAATCCATAGAGACTTTCTGGCGAACTCCAGTCAGTCAGGACTCATATCAAAGCATAGACGTTCTCGCACCAGATAAACCCTATCGTCTCAAGTAGTTAGGGATCGTTCCTCGTATACTATTGCAAATTGGAATAACTTCAACCCCGATATGCGACTACCGCTTCCATGGTGAGTTATTTCCTAGTTGGGGTATTCAGTGCGCTTGCCATCCCAGCAAGCCACCCACTTATGTGTATCGACTATCCCAGTCACGCTCATGGACCCCAGCGTCCTCCAGTTCATCGGAGTATACACAACAGTGAGAGTCTAACCGAATCCAATGATGTCCTATCTCGATTGGATTCTACGACTCTTGAATATGTTTTAGATCACGGCCTTGGAGATCAGTCCACGGGTTGTCCCATAGCCCTGTGATCTAAGGACTTCTATCCTTATGTGTAGATAATTATTACATAAGATAAAGATGACCATTTAATAAAGTGCATTTATTAATCGAAATTGAATAGTTCCGCATTTATTACAATAAATACTAGCCATACAGCTGGCTTGCAGGACACTATTTCTATCAATCATTAGTCAGGTAAACCAAGAATTTGTGAATGAAAATTAAGAAGAATTTAAAAAAGAATGAATCACCTTAATCAATCTAATCCAGACTTTGTGTTGCCTCAATTTCTTGAAAATATTGAGCCCTAGAAATAAAATTTGATTATGGTAAGTTCGGTTAAGGGAAGAAGAGCTAATTTTTCTATGAATGGAAAGAATTGCAATTTTCTTTAAACTTAATAGTTCCAAAATGTGTAAAATCAAATTATTTCTCAAGAGAAATAAAGAAAAAAATCAAACTAATATTTTATTAACTGTTTTAATTATATAACATTTAATATTATTTTAATTATTTATAAAGTAATAATATATATATGTTTAAATTTTATAAAATAAATTTTTTACTTTATAAAATTTGATTATCTAAAATTTAATTATTATTTAAAAAAAGTAATAATAAATATATGTTTATATATGTTTAAACGTCGTTATCTTCCATTTTCGCTCCAAAATCACTTGCGTGATTTGCACGTTTGCACATGATCAATCCCTTCGCGCTAAACGGGATGCTTTACCCCTAATCCTATTAGAACAAACTAATTTACTGATAATTTGTCACATAACATGATATATATCTCACATGTAGTAGTACAGACTCACATAGCAAGTATTGACTCCACAAACTTAGTACGGTCTCATATTAGTTGTAATTAGCCACATTGTGAAGTATTATCATTAGAACTAACCCATGCATATAATTCTTCACATTACATAGTATAATGTCTCACGTGTAATAGTATTGACTCTCCATACTTAGTACGATTCATATAGTATTAGCATTAGTAGTGACCAATTTTATGATAATTATTCACAATACATGGTATATGTCTCACATGTAGTAGTATAGACTCACACAACATTGTACTGACTCCACATATTTAGTATGGTCTCATATTTGTAGTAATTAGACACATTATGGACTATTATCATTAGTACTAAATATTGTATATAACTCCTCACATTACATAGTATAATGTCTCACATGTAATAATATTGACTTCACATACATAATACGGTCTCATATTAGTATAGACTCACATAACATAGTATTGACACCACATACTTAGTACGGTCCCATATTAGTAGTAATTAGACACATTATGGAGTATTATCATTAGTACTAAATATTGTATATAATTCCTCACATTACATAGTACAATGTCTCACATGTAATAGTATTGACTTCACATACACAGTACAGTCTCATATTAGCAGTAATTAGTCACATTATATAGTATTAACATTAATACAGACCAATTTTATGATAATATTTCACATTACAGGGTATATGTCTCACATGTAATAGTATAGACTCACATAACATAGTACTGACTTCACATACTTATTACGGTGTCATATTAGTAGTAATTAATTTAGCCACATTATGGAGGATTATCATTAGTACTAATCATTGTATATAATTATTCACATTACATAGTATACTGTCTCACATGTAATAGTATTGACTCCACATACTTAGTACGGTCTCATATTATTAGTAATTAGTCATATTATATAGTATTAGCATTAGTATTGACCAATTTTCTGATAACTTTTCACATTACATGATTTATGTCTCACATGTAGTAGTATGGACTCACATAACATAGTACTGACTCCACATACATAGTACGATCCCGTACTAGTAGTAATTAACAACATTATGAAGTATTAATTAGTACTAACCATTATGTATAATTCTTCACATTACTTAGTATAATATCTCACATGTAATAGTATTGACTTTAGATACTTAATATGGTACATAGTATTAACATTAATACTGACCAATTTTCTGATAATTTTTCACATTACATGGTAAATGTCTCACATGTAGTATTATAGACTCACATAACATAGTACTGACTCCACGTACTTAGTACAGTCTCCTATTAGTAGTAATTAACCACATTATGGAGTATTATCATTAGTACTAATCATTGTATATAATTATAAACATTACATAGTATAACGTCCATATGTAATAGTATTGACTCCACATACTTAGTAGGCTTTCATATTAGTAATAATTAGTCACGTTATATTGTATTAGCATTAGTACTGACCAATTTTCTGATAATTTTTTGCATTACATGATATATGTCTCACATGTAGTAGTATGGACTCACATAACATAGTACTGACTCCACATACTTAGTACGGTCCCATATTAGTAGTAATTAGCCACATTATGGAGTATTATCAGTAGTACTAATCATTGTATATAATTATTCACATTACATAGTATAATGTCTCACATGTAATAGTATTGACTCCACATACTTAGTACGATCTCATATTAGTAGTAATTAGTCAAATTATATAGTATTAGCATTAGTATTGACCAATTTTCTGATAAATTTTCACATTACATGATATATATTTCACATGTAATAGTATGAACTCACATAACATAGTATTGACTCCACATACTTTGTACGGTCCCGTACTAGTAGTAATTAACCGCATTATGAAGTATTATCATCAGTACTAACTTTTATGTGTAATTCTTCACATTACATAGTATAATGTCTCACATATAATAGTATTGACTCCACATACTTAATATGGTCCATAGTATTAGCATTAGTACTAACCAATTTTTTGATAATTTTTCACAATACATGGTTTATGTCTCACATGTAGTAGTATAGACTCAAATAATATAGTACTGACTGCACATATTTAGTACGGACCCATATCGTTTATTATAAAATATTATTTACAAAATTATTTATTTATTTTATAATAATTTATTAATTTATAATTTACTATTGATGTGATTAAATATTAAAATGAATATGGTCAAATAATAGTATAGTACAACTATTTATAGTAATAATATTATGACATGTTAGTAATATGATAAGTAGGTAACTTATTAATGATATGTCATTATTCTATTGGTTATAATTTACGTTATGTGACGTGACGTCGCCCTAGAATTTTCCAACAAAGTAGGATCATATAATAACTATTATTTTAATAATGCAAAAAAATGGAAAAGACAACGTACCAAAATCTTTCTTGGACTGGTCTATTTTGACTTTCATTGGAGAGGGTCATGAACGACTCAACAATGTGCTGACACATGTTCAAGTATGATACTAAGAAAGAATTGTGTATGAACCTTATTTAATATGTGTAGTTACCAAAAAAACCTCATATATTTAAAAAGATCGAAACATTTTTGGTTAATATAGAAGTAGTTAGACTAATTTTGGTCTCAGTTTGGTCCGGAAAAGTGATTTTGAAGGTTTGAGTGAAACCTTTAAAACTTGATTTTGGTAATGGTTTCAATGGAATATTGAGATTGTAAATTATCATTAAATAACAGTTAATGGATTTTAAAATTTGAGATTTGATTTGGATGGTGGTTTGGTTGTTGGGGTTTGGAAAAGAAAAATAAGTAGTAGGTGTCAAATCAATAACTTTATAGGGCTGGAAATATAATATTTTATTGAGAAATGATTTAGATGATGAGTTATTATATTGTAATGATTAAAAATTGGTTTATTTAGATATGATTGTGATATTAATTTAGGTGATGATAAATAATTGAATGCTTATTTATTTAAATAAAAATAGTAATAATTTTATTATCTTGTAAATTAGAAGATATATATATATATATATATATATATATATATATATATATATATATATATATATATATATATATAACACGACAACATATTATCGAATATAATACGAAAAAATACAATAAAATAATTTGATAACAATTGTTTGAATGCAAAAATTATAAACATCATTCACATAATGCACAATATTACTAAAATAAATGATATAATTATCAACAAAAAAAATTGAGAAAAATATAAAGAAAAAAAATTGAGATAGAAATAAAATGTAATGAAACAGAAAATAAAGAGAAAAGAGTCTAGAATCCGACCTCGTGAATGTAAAACCGTATCCATATCACGATATTTACAATCCGATCACAAAGAGTATGCTCGGGGTCAGAGTTTACTGTTGGGCCGATCACAGGCCCAAGCCCTTGGGCCAAAGAAATGTAACCCTGCGAAAGGAGTAGCTAGCTCACCATTTACAACTATAAATACCATCTGCATTTATGATGCCGGACATGCTTTCCCAGGTGCACTCAACTCGAAGCTGCAGCTCGGATATATCATCTCGACCGCATTTACATGTATTTCGCCCTTTAGCTTGTACGGCATCCAATAATACTCAAATAGGACCTTCAATATTTGTAACTTGTATTTCAACGTTTGGAATATATACATACACATTGATCTTTCACTTGTTTTCCAGTGTTTATAATATCGTTTTATTAATATGGATCATACTACGAATTTGCGTAAGATCAATTGGCGCCCACCGTGGGGCCTTATTTGGGTGTTAGATCGAAAAATGCCTACTACGAGGAGAAATACATATAACCGAGGAGAACCATCCCATGCTGCGAGGGTTCAGAACTCAGTTAACAATGAGCCCGATAATCTATCAAGGGCGGCTCAACAACCAGAGGTTCCACCAATTCCCCCGCAGGATAATGCTCTGATACACACCACAATTGCTGACTTGAGATCCATCATAGGCACCATGTGCAGGGAATTTATGAACAGTGGAAGGGCTGACCAATCTCCCGTGGACCAGCCACCTGCATATGGGAGACCAGAAATCCCTTCCTCGAACATCCAGAAGGAAAATAGTATGTTACGAGCTACATCGAATGCACCCGCACCGAACTTACCACGAACTGCTCCCGTGAAATCTAATCTCCGCTCAGAAAATCCGTCACGATCAATACAAGATCTGGAGGACTCAGTGGTAGGGGAAAGCCACCCTTTGGATATGGCGAGAAAGGAAAAACCAACATACAAGAGGATCACGGAGTCCGAGCTCGAAAGAATAGTGCAAGAGCGGGTTGCAAAGAAGTTAGACCAGGAGGAGGCGGTGATTGAGGTTCGTCGTGCCACTGCTGCTGTCAGGGGCACCGAAATGAACCAGAATAGGGAAATTATACCAGGGAATATCCGAGATAGAGAGATTGTCAATAGTATCATGCGATGTTCGCCATTCTGCAAAGAAATACGTGAGGCTAGGAATACAGAAACAGTACCGACAAGGTTACCACGGTATAACGGGACTACCGACCCCGAGGAACATATCAACAGTTTTGTTAATGTGATGAATTTGTATGGACATTCGGAGGATTTCTGCTGCAAAATTATGGTCACGACCTTTGAAGGAATAGCCCCTGATTGGTTTGGAAAATTGCCGCCAAATTCTATATTCTCTTTTGATGAATTATGTGACAAGTTTAAGCATCAATTTGCGAGCCAGAGAAAACCTAAGTTGCCGGCAAATCACTTGGGAACGATCAAGCAGTGGGAAGGAGAGACTTTGAGGAAGTGGTTATCGGGATTTAGTATCGAGCTATTGAAAGTCGATACCCCTCAAATTGAATACTTATCTTCCTTGATGTTCAAACTGACTACAAGCATCCAATTCGGAAACACACTGTGTAGAAAGCAACCAAAATCTTTCAAACGAATAATGGAGATCGCTGAGAAATATATGATTCAGGAAGAGATGAATAGATTGAAAAGTGCGCATATCCCGAAACTTCCTCCTAACAAAAAGCAAGACCGAACCCCTATGCCGAAGCCAAGCGATTATGGACGATCGAATAGAGGATCGGTATGGCAGCGACTCAACGCATATAAGCCGCAAGTACCAGTACAAAGACCGAACGCTTACGGTCCACCTTATGATCAAAACCGACCGCCCCGACCCGAAAAAATTCAATTCACCGAGTTGAATATCCCGAAAGAGGAAATTTTAACCGTATTGGAAGAAGGAAACTTAATTCCCGAAGCCCAAAGGATTACCCAGGCAAGACCAGGGGCAATGGGATATGACCAATACTGCAGGTACCATAGAGCTCGGGGGCAGAGTACTGAGAATTGTTATCAACTAAAAGTTGAGATCGAGAAGTTAATTGCACAAGGAAAACTTAAGGAGTTCGTCAAAGGAAATAACTACAAAGGCCGATATAGATCTAGGAGTGCACGGAAATTTAACAATCAGCGAAAGGAGGTTCAGAATCTGGGAGAGGAACAATTGAACGGAGTGAATAAACATGATTGCAGGCGGACCAGCAGGAGGAGATAGCAGGAACGCTAGGAAAAGGACAATGAGGTCGATAAAATCATCCGTTCCAACCAAAAGGGAAATTTTTTCTTTGGAATTCCCATCAATGGAAAATCAAGTCATAAGTTTTAGCGATGCTGATCGACCTTCCGATGTAACCTGGGATACAAACGAGGATGATCCGGATTTTTCTATGGTGTTAACACTGAAAATAGCTAATTATGAAGTCAAAAGAATTCTGGTTGACAATGGAAGTTCGGCAAATATTATCTCCTCAGAGGCCCTCGCTCGAATGAATCTTAGCATCCTCGTCTCGATCGAGTAGCTACTCCCTTAGTCGGGTTCGGTGGTTCAGAAATTGTCCCATTAGGAACCATTCTATTAAGCACAACTCTGGGAACAAAACCCAAAAGCGTAACAAGAATGATAAAATTTCTGGTGGTCGAAACGCCTTTTGCCTACAATGCTATATTGGGAAAACCTGCTCTAAATACCTTCAAGGCAATAATGTCTACTTACCATCAAAAGGTGAAATTCCCGACAGACGGTGGAGTAGGGGAGGTACGAAACGATCAATACATGGCATGGGAATGTTACAACTCGTCTTTGAGCATAAAAAAGAGAATAGAGCCCGAAATCCCAGCAAAAAGAAAATTGGTTGATTTGGAATCAGGCTCGGCATCGAATTTACCAATCCTCGAAACTGAAAAGCTGCAAGGAAAAAAAGGAAAAAATGTAGACATGAGCATACAAGCACCTGATCATAAGAAGGTGATATTGGTCCCGGGATCCCCGGAGAAAGTCACCAGAATTGGTACGGAGCTAAGTGAAGGAATGGAGTCTATGCTCTTGGAGTTCTTGCAAGAAAATATAGACGTGTTTGCTTGGAGCTCAGACAATATTGTGGGAATCGATCCGCGCGTAATTACCCACACTTTAAACATCGATCCTAAGGCTAAGCCGGTAAGAAAGAAGAAGTGTAACCACGGACGTGAAAAGGATAAAATAATCAAGGCCGAGGTCGATAGGTTACTAGCTACTGGTCAAATCAAAGAAATCAAGTTCACCGAGTGGCTATGTAATGTGGTTCTTGTTGGTCCCAAGTGGTCAGATGAGGGTCTAGAGGGGGGGGGGGTGAATAGACCTCTGAAAAATTTTAACTTAAAACTTTTCACTCTTCTGTCAGCAGACTAAGCTGATGAAGAACAGTGAGGTAACTTCGCTGATCAAGAACAAGTCTAGAACAGCAGAGTGACCACTCTTCTTATAAGTACTTAGCTGTTTTTCAACAGAATTGTTTTCTTAAGAGTTAACTTGGAGCGGATGTTTAAAGTGTTTTTCACAAGTAACTTAAGCTCTTTTAAAAGATTTTATCCCCACTTTCAAGAACTCCTTTAAAACCTTTCAAATAATTCAAAGTGTTTATGCAGTTTAAAATATGCAAGGAAAAACTTAAATGCAAATTAACACAAAGAATTTTTATAGTGGTTATATGGATAAAAATCCTTTAGTCCACTCTTCCAGATCACTTAGATTCTGGGTTATACTATAATCACACAGATTACAATATGTCTCCACTTATACCTAGACAACAAATGAAAAGGCTATAAGCTCACAATAGGAATTCACAAAGAAAACCTATCCTCTAAAGTAGAATCACTCACAAAGATGGATTCTAACTTTGCACAACACTCAGCTAATACAAATTCACTCAGATTGTATTTTTCTGTTTTCTTCAAATGGGTTTCTGTCAACAGATGACTTCCACCAGACGAGTGAGCTGTTTGAGCTTCTTGAGACTTAGATGATTTCTGCTTCAAAGTGTAATCTCAGATTGTTGTTGTGTGTCTCGCTCGTTGAAATCAGCTCCTTTTATACTTGAATTTGAAAATAAGACCGTTGAAGGAGATCAAATCTTCAAATCCATAGCCTTAGCCCGAAATCAGAACGGCTACCTGCTACAGTCCTTTCTCTGCTGTACTTTCCTGTAGCAGCATTAAATGCACTCTGCTGATACGAGGTTTTCTTCAATCATTTGCCATTACTACCCTTCTCTTACAGCATTTATTACTCCAAGTGCATTTATTACCGTTGGACTAATCTCTTGATCTCTTCTACTCTGCTGATCGAAGCAACCCATCTGATAGATACTCTGCTGATCAAACTCTGAACTAATCTGATTTGAGTCAGCTGATGGTCTACCCTTCTGTTTGCTGTTTCAGCGTGAGATCACTAGTCTTCTGGGCTTCGAACTTTGAACTCTTCTGATGTCTTCTTTACTTGTTCAAAATTCTTCTAAGGGAACTAAGCTTTCCATACTTAGCTGATTATGATGTTTTGGAAATCATCAAAACCTTCCCTTAATTACTTGTCTTCTTTGCACTTCAATCTTCATCTTCATCCAACAATTTCCCCCTATTTGATGATGACAAAACCTTCAGCTAAGTACCTGTACCTAAACTAAAGTTTTTATCCTCAAAAATTTCTGAGTTAGAAATGATCTGTTGGATTCAAAACTTGCAATTTTATAGATATATGAAAAGATTACATATTACAAGTCTTCTCAGATGAGATGTGCAAAATGAAAGAAAATTACAAGGAAAATTACAAGTAAATTCAACTATCATTTGTCTTCTTCTTTTTCCTTGTCTTCTTCTCCTTTTTCTTCAGCTGGCTCAGATGTCTCAGCTATTGATTCATTTAGCCTTTTTCTTAGAAGCTCCATGTTCTTGTTTTTGACATCAGGGTCAAGCTGTTCTTCAGCTGAATCCTTAGCAGCAGCTATCTCTTTGTCAGATTTGGCCTTTGCTTCAGCTTCAGTTTCTTCAGCTTCACTGTCTTCTTCTGTGTCTGATTGATCTGCTGGTCTGCTGGTTCCTTCATTCTCATTTTCACTTGCAGACTCTTCCAGCATCTCAGTCTCTACTAGTTCAACAGTCTTCTCTTCTTCTACCTTATCTTCCCCCTTTTTGTCATCATCAGCAGGGTTGACTTGGTATTTTGGAGAGAGTGGTGTGATCTGGAGAGAATCACAGAGAAGTCTGATGTTCTCATTCATGGCATCCATTTGAGCTCCTTGCCTTAGCTGATTAGCTTGAATGACATCAACTTGAGCAGCATGAGTTATCTGATTTACTTCCATAGCATTCATTTTGTTGAGAACTGCTTCACCTTAATCACCCAGTTGAAACTGAGTGGCAAGTACCAAAACAGCAGAGGATTTGAAGGATTTGCCCATATTGATCAAAGTTTCATCTTCTGCCTTGATAGCCATCTCAACAGTTTCAGTAATGTCCCTCTAACCAGCAGCTGTGCTCTGAGTTTGAGCTTGAATAACATCCATATCCTGTCTGATCGACTTCACATTGTGAGCAGTGTCTTCAATGACATCAGCAGGGATGGAAGCAGCTTTCTGGATTAATGGTTTCAATGCATCCAAAATGTTTGCAGTTATCTTTTCTTCCATTTCCTTCAGGGATTTGGCAATCATCTGTTGGAATATGTCAGATAGGGAGTCCTGCAAAACTTTAAAAGTAGAAGCAACATCAGTAGGAATAGGAGGTAAGGCAAGAACTTCATCTTTTATGGTCTAATCAGCTGAACCAGATGCAATCTCCTGCATTTTGGCTTCATCAGCATGACTGGGAGTGCTTTGCTTCTCCTCAGTTTGATCAGCAGCCTTTTCTTCCTTTTTCTCCTCTAAATCCTTACTCTGATCAGCAGGGTCAGATGAGTCTTTTGTTTCTTTGTCTTTCTTTTCTTGCTCAGTAGACTTATCTTTTTCTTTCCCTTGATCAGCAGCAGGGTCTTTGATCTTCTTCACCTCTGTGATGGTGTGGACTTTACCAGCCTCATCTAAGGCAGTCCTATGAGTAATCCATGTCAGATCATCAATGGCAATAAATGGTGACACTGGATTCTCAGGAAGATCTTCATATGGTGTGATAGCTGGACCATATACTATCTGCTTTAGACTAGGGAGGGGAATTAGTGAGCTTGGTTGACCCTCCATCTTTCTAGTCTTCTTTGCCCATGTCTTCATAGTCTGGGAGACAGCCAATCTGATAGACCGTTCCTTCAAGTCTTCATTTTCTGCATAATCTCCTGGAACTGAGTCATATATCTTTTTGGCTTCAGCCTTGACAACTTTGCTGATCATCAGTCTAAGTTTGTCTAAGAAGAATTCTGAGTCAAGTGCTTGTGTTATTGATCCTGTTTCAAGCCACTTAAGAACCCAGGCCTCTTCATCATTGAAGGCTTTCCAGCTATTTATCTGTGCCTTGCTCTTTGTCAGACGATAGTCCCTCCATCTGTTGTAGCGGACTTTTTCCTTGTTAAACATCGTCAGACGAGTGATTTTCTCATTTTCAGTGTCCAATATTTCTATGAACTCATCAAAGGCTTCTGGATTGTCTCTTACAATCTCCAGAGCCAGTTTCACTTCTGATCTCTTCTTAGATTGGACCTTGGGAGTAGGCATCAATGGTTTGGGCTTGTTGGGGTCTCTTGATTCCCCAATCTGTATTCCACCAGTCTGCCTTGGACCATGAGCGTCCTTGGTACTGGCCTCTATTGCAGCAGCCAATTCAGCTGCCTCAATAGCATCTCTTTCTTCCTGAGTCATCCTGCTGGCTTCTTCTTCCAGCCTTTTGAGCTCAAGATTTTTCAACCTGTCTTCCTCTGCCTTTTCTGCAGCTTTTCTCTGCTTCTCAGCATCATCTTTCTTCTTTTGCTCAGCAGCAGAAATGTAAGGAAGCACAATCTTTCCAGTCCTTAGCTTCCTAGCTTCAGGACTCTCAATCACTTGAATGGGAGTGGCAGCAACATGAGTGGGGTGTATAAGAGGTATAGTCCCTTCACTTGCAGTGCCAGTCTGCTGTTCAACAACTTCCAAAGCAGACTCTCCATTCTTTTCAGCAGCAGCCTCTTCAGCAGGCTCTTGAACTTGTTCAACAACAGCTTCAACTATAGGCTCTTCAATAACAAGTGGCCTTTCTGCTGATGGTGATTCTCTGACTGTGATGGTTTGTTCTTCAGATAAAGTGACCTTTCTCTTTGCTTTTGACTTAGGAATTCTTCCAGTGAGCTTTTTAGCTTGGGGAGGTCCCCTTGCATCACTTCTGGTCCTTAGTCTTTTTAGTCTTTGAAGTAGGATCCCTTCATCAGACTCTGTTCTTTCAGGTGAGGAACCTGTATCCATCTTTTCAAGCTCAGCAGTGAAATCATCTATCACTTTCTCAGGAACTTCACTCTCACCTTCTGTTGATCTAGCTACAACAGCAAAGCTTGCTGCTTGATCAGCAGACTTGCTTGTTTGACCTTCCTTCTTGCTCTTCTTAGACTTAGTAGGAGCTTTTCTTTTAGGTGCAGCTACTACTTTCCTTACTGGCTCATATAACTTGAACTCTTTGCTACTGTGAGTAGCCTTTCCACCAGCCATAGGACAACCTAGTGCCATGAACAAGTGACTAAGCAAAATGGCGTGCGAAGTCCTCTTGTCACTCAGCAGATCATAGACATGAACTGCCCAGTTCACCTTCAGCCCATAGTAAATGCATATCATGGTGTAGTACCTCCTCCTAGGTAACCCATCTAAAGAGCTTCTTGTGCTGCAATCCAGCACCTTCGCAATGATGTCTGTGAACCTCTGATACTCATCTTTTAACTGAGTCTTCATCAGAGTCCCAGTCATCTCTTCTCCCTCTTTCGCACAAATTCTCCAAAGTTCTTCCTCCTTTTCAGACCCAAGGTCTATTACGTCCCCTCCTTCATTTTTCAGTTTGTAAATTTCACTTAAAATAGCAGCAGAAACAGCAATTTTCTTACCCCCAATAACAGCAGGCATAACAGTTTCATCATCGTTGAACTTCCTGGACTTGTAGAAGTGATCTACGTCTTCTAAGTAGACCCTGTCTTCGTGTGCTTCAAGAACTGGAACTAAAGATGCCTCTTTGATTTTCTCCATGAGTGAGCGCATCAGATCAGTACCAGAGAAGTGAAATTTGTTGTAGTTCAAGTATCTTTCATCGATAATCTTCTCCATTTCTGAGATTACTAAGTGAAAATCTGCGAAAGCAGTAAACTTTTGAAAGCAAGAGAGTTTGAGAGTTAGAGAATTTGATAGTTTATGAGTGCGTAAGACGACTGATCTGTTCATATCAGATTTTATACGTTTCCTGTAGTTTAGGTTATCGTGATTAATCTGATACGTTGGATCAATATGACAGTTTACTAATCGTGTGGATGGGAGCTGCGGATTTCAATTTCATTATTTTAATGTCAGATGGGCGGGAAACTCTATCGACACTAATCTGTTACTTATAAAGGCGCGTTTCTAAAGATACGATTTATAACCATGCTTATATAAGATATCAGATGGTAGAGTTTAACTTATCTGACAGACGAGTGATCTGTTATCTGATATTACTAGAGAAAGCCAATAGCTAGTAATCTTCCTTTGCTGTTTGTCAAACCAGCAAGATAAAATAATCTTCAGTCATCAAGAATTAAGAACAAATCTTATGATAGCATAACTTCAACTAACTGACATTAACAAATTTCATCTTTAGAGCAGAAGTACCGCTAGTCTTACACGTTCCCCCTGTCTTTAAGAATTCATAAGTTAACAGGTCTGTTGAAAGTTAATCCTTGAATAGAATAGCGGATAACTAAGCTGTTGAACTTTAGTTTTCTGATAAGTTCCCCCTCAGCTTATGCATCCAAATTAAGTAGTCCTAGCTCAGCTCTTAGAGTTGAGAACCTTACTTCACTTAAAGGTTTAGTGAAAATATCAGCAATCTGATTGTCAGTATGAACATACTCAATCATTACATTGCCTTTTTCCACATGATCTCTAATGAAGTGATGCTTGATCTCAATATGTTTAGTCCTTGAATGACCTGTAGTATTCTGGGTAAGAGAGATTGCACTTGTATTGTCACAGTAGATTGGAATTCCACTGATTTTGATATTGTAATCTTCTAGTTGATGCTTCAACCATAGTATATGTGCACAGCAAGCTCCAGCAGCTATATATTCAGCTTCAGCAGTAGATATGGATACTGAAGTCTGTTTCTTACTCATCCATGAGATCAGACGACTACCTAAGAACTGACAGGCACCAGTTGTGCTTTTTCTGTCAATCTTGCAGCCAGCAAGGTCTGAATCTGAATAACCAATAAGCTCAAATCCAGATTCTCTAGGATACCACAATCCCAATTCTTGAGTGCCTTTAACATATTTTAATATCCTCTTGGAAGCTAAGAGATGAGATTCCTTGGGATTTGATTGAAATCTTGCACAAACCCCTACTGAGTACATTATGTCAGGTCTGCTTGCTGTTAGATATAACAGTGACCCTATAATGCCTCTGTATTTGGTTATGTCTACTGATTTGCCATCTTCATCTTTATCCAAACGAAGACTTGTAGACATTGGAATATTAGCAGTAGAGCTAGTTTCCATACCAAACTTTTTAAACAGATCTCTTGTGTATTTAGCTTGATTTATAAAGATTCCATCAGGCAGCTGTTTAACTTGTAAACCAAGAAAATAATTAAGTTCTCCCATCATGCTCATTTCAAACTTATTCTGCATCAGCTTAGAGAACTTGTCACACATCTGTTGGTTAGTTGAACCAAAAATAATATCGTCTACATATATTTGCACAATTAATATATGACTCTCCCATTCAATAGTGAACAAGGTTTTATCTACCTTACCTTTATGAAATCCTTTAATCAAAAGAAAATCAGATAGGGTATCATACCATGCTCTTGGAGCCTGTTTCAGTCCATAGAGGGCTTTCTTCAGACGATATACCTTATCCTCTTCTTGATAAACTTCAAATCCAGGAGGTTGTTCAACATATACTTCTTCTTGCAGTTCTCCATTGAGAAAAGCAGACTTCACATCCATCTGATAGACAGTGAAGTTCTTGTAAGCAGCATAGGCTAGAAACAGTCTGATTGCTTCGAGTCTTGCTACTGGTGCAAAAGTTTCATCAAAGTCAATTCCTTCTTCTTGACAATATCCCTTGGCCACTAATCTTGCTTTGTTTCTGGTTACAATACCATCTTCATTCATCTTATTTCTGAATACCCATTTAGTGCCAATGACTCTTTGATGACTTGGTCTAGGAACTAAGTACCAGACTTCATTCCTTTCAAATTGATTCAACTCTTCTTGCATAGCTTCTATCCAGAAAGAATCACTGAGAGCTTCTTCAATTTGCTTAGGCTCTATTTGAGATAGGAAAGTGACAAACATGGCATCTTGTGCAGCAGCTCTTCTTGTTTTCACTCTATCTAAAGGATCACCAATCACTAACTCAGGTGGGTGATTTCTGCCATCTTAGATCAGGTTGCAGGTCTGGATGTTGTCCTCTGTTGTGATCTTGCAACACTACTGTTGGAGTTGCAGTAGTAGTCTGTTGAACATTTGCAGTCTGTTGAACAGTCTCTGGTCTGTCAGCTGGTTGTAACTCGTCTGTTAGACAATTAGTGATCTGATTTTGAACAGCACTTGAGTTGACAGTTGGGTTAAGATCAGGTAGTATGATGGGAACATATTCTTCATTCCTTCCAACATTTAACTTCTGTAAATCAGTAGATAGATCTTGATTAGTGCTTTGATTCTTTTCAGAAGATTGGTTTGGTTAATCAAATACTACATGAATGGATTCTTCTACTAGTAATGTTCTTTTGTTAAAAACTCTATAAGCCTTACTAACAGTAGAGTATCCTACAAAAACAGCTTCATCAGCCTTTTCTGCAAAAGCAGTAAGGTGATTTGTCCCATTATTCAAAACAAACATTTACAACCAAAAATTTTAAAGTAATGAATGTTTGGTTTTCTGTTATTCCAAACTTCATATGGAGTCTTGTTCTGATTTTTGTTGATCATGCATCTGTTTCGAGTAAAGCATGCTGTATTTGTTGCTTCTGCCCAAAATCTTTGTGGCAGCTTAGCTTCAGCTATCATGGTTCTGACAGCTTCCTTTAGTGTTCTATTTCTCCTTTCAACAACACCATTTTGTTGAGGGGTTCTAGCAGCTGAATACTCATGATGTATTCCTTTCATGTTACAATACTCTTCAACAGTAGAGTTTGTGAACTCTGTCCCTCTATTTGATCTGATCTTCAATATTTTTATACTTTTCTCATTCTGGATCAGTTCCATCAGATTAGTAAGATGTTCCTTGGTTTCACTTTTCTTTTTCATGAAAATCACCCAAGTATATCTGGAATAATCATCCACAACAGGTAGGCAGTATTTCTTTCCACCATTGCTGACTGGATCAATGGGTCCAAATAAGTCCATATGTAGTAGCTCCAATATTCTTTCAGAAGATTGATGCTTTTTGCTTTTGAAAGATGACTTGATTTGTTTACGCTTCTGATAGGCGTCACAAAGCTTATCTTTGCTCATGACTGTTTTAGGAATCCCTTCTACCAAATCATTCTTGATTAATCTGTTGATGGTCTTGAAGTTTAAGTGATTCATCCTTTTGTGCCACAGCCAACTAACTTCACTTGGTGTTGATGCCACCAAACAAACATTTGAATTCTTGTCAGCAGAATTCCAGTCGACTATGTAGACATTCCCTTGTCGTCTTCCAGATAAGATTACCTTCTTTGTACCAATCTGTTCAACATAGCACTTATCTGTTGAGAAGATAACTGAATATCCTTTGTCACAAAATTGACTTATGCTCAGCAGATTATATTTGAGGCCTTTAACATATGAGACGTCAGATATCTCTATGTTTCCTTTGATTATTCTTCCTTTAGCTACAATCTTGCCTTCTTTGCTGTCTCCAAATGTAACATTTGGACCATCCACAGCAACTGCATCAGTCAGCTCGTGTATGCTTCCACACATGTGCCTTGAACATCCACTGTCCAAGTACCAAATCTTCTCTACTTTACTCCTACTCCTAATCCTAACCTACAAAACAAAAGTAAAATTGTTTTAGGTACCCTTATTGAGAGGGTCCTGAAGGATTAGTTTCACCTTTGATAACCCAAGATGTTGATGTCTTAGGCTTCTTAGGCTTTTGAGCTTTGACAGGAGCATGAACAGTTTTGTCTTTACCATTATTATCAGATAAGTCATGTTGATGATCAATATGATAAGGAAAGTGTTCATAAGCAGGGTAAGGTGCATGATAAGCAGGGTATGCATGCATTGGATGAGCAGGATATGGTGCATAGTAACTAGGAAATTGAGGTGCATGATACATAGGAGGATATGCAGCAGGTTGCACATAATATGACTCATTTCCATACCAGGCATTTTGATTTTTCTTATTCTTATGCTTCTTTGGTTTACTAGATACTTGCTTATTTGATTTTGACTTAGTTTTACCAACAGTTTGATTCAGTTTAGCTTTGTCAGCAGACTTCTTAGGACTCTGCTGTTTGGTCTTACTAGTCTGATTTCCTACACTAGGCTCTTTGCTCTTTTTAGCCTTAGGAGATTTCTTCTCCTTTAATTCTTTCTCAGTTGAGGTAGGTTTAGAGGTTTGAACATACAAGATGACCTTACTGTTGTCAGCAGAAATGAATTTTTCAGTATGATTCAATTCTAATTTATCCTTTTCTAAAGGTATCTTCTGTTTACTAGACATGTGATTTGATGCAACAGATGATTTTTCATGAGACTTAATAACTTTTTCAAGTTCCATGATTTTTCCTTTATAAACCTCACATTCAGCTTTCAGAGATTCATGCTCTTGCTCAAGCTGTTTATATTCAGCTGATTCTTTTGGCTTTTCAGCTAAAAGTTTCAGTGAACTATTTTGCTCTTTTAGCAATATCATCTCTTCCTTAAGCTTTTTATATGCTTCAGCAATACCAGTATTGTTAAGCATCATTTGTTCAAATGAATTAAATAATTCATTGTCAAGAGGAGTTACCTCATCCTCAGAGTCATCAGATTCTTTGCCATCAGGCAGAAAAGAGCAGGGTTCTCTTCATCAGAAGTGTCTGAATCTGAATCAGATGAGTAGACAGAAGTTAGCTTCTCTGCTTCAGCTATCATTGCCTTGCCTTTCTGATGTTTCCTTTCTTTTCTGATTCTCTTCTCTTCCTCAGTGTACTTTTCTGCTTTTGGATATGGGCAGTCTCTAATGAAGTGTCCCAATTTCCTGCAGTTATAACACATTAGTTTTGCTTTATAATCATCTTTTTCTAGAGAAGAAGAGTTAGGTTTAGAAGTAGAGGCATTGTTGTATTTGTTCTTCATTTTTCTTTTGTAGAACTTCTTGAAATTGTTCATCAACAATGCAACATCTCCAGAAGTGTACTCCTTTTTGTTGAGTATTGTGGCTTCATCAGATGAGTCCACTTCTTTACTTCTCTGAGCTGGTCTTCTTTGATTTTCAGCAGCAACCAGGGCAGCTGTGGGTCCTGAAGTTGAGGTTTCTTCAATTCCCATTCTAGGCAGTTTATACTCGAATGCCTTGAGTACGGAAAACAGTTCTGTAAGAGAGATCTTTCCCAAATCTCTTGATTCTTCCATTGCTGTCACCTTCATGTTGAACTTAGGAGGTAGGGCCTTTAGTACTCTGACGGTGATTTCCTTGTCAGTAAAGGTTTTTCCCAACTTTAGAACTTCATTCAGTGTTCTGGTGAATCTGGTATCCATATGATTAATGGTTTCTCCAGTTTTCATCTTGAAGTTGTCAAGTTTCTCCAAAGCAACAGTTAGCTGATGCTCCTTTATGGCATCATTTCCTTCACTCATGTCTCTGACTTTGTCCCACATCTCCTTTGCAGTCTTGCAATGTTTGACTTTGTCAAACCGATCATTGTCCAGGGCTTTAGTCATGATGAATCTTCCGACTTTATCCAGATTAAATAGCTTGATTTCTTCTGGTGTCATCTCATGAAGGTCTTTTTCCACTACCGTATCGACTTCATTAATTTTTATGGTCTTTGTGAATCTGAATGGACCTTTAATGATACATGTGTACATGTTATCATTATAAGCAGCAATGAAAATCTCCATTCTGATTTTCCAATCTTCAAACGACATACCAGCAATGTGGGGAACATGGCTGATACAATCCATTTTTCAAAAAGTTTTGATTTTTCAAAAGGATGCTCTTTTGAAAAGTTTTGAAAACCTTTGAAAAACACTCGGATCAAGCTCGTTGATCAGGCAACTGATTCTAATGAACCACCTGCTCTGATACCACTTGTTGGTCCCAAGTGGTCAGATGAGGTCTAGAGGGGGGGGGGGAGTGAATAGACCTCTGAAAATTTTTAACTTAAAACTTTTCACTCTTCTGTCAGCAGACTAAGCTGATGAAGAACAGTGAGGTAACTTCGCTGATCAAGAACAAGTCTAGAACAGCAGAGTGACCACTCTTCTTATAAGTACTTAGCTGTTTTTCAACAGAATTGTTTTCTTAAGAGTTAACTTGGAGCGGATGTTTAAAGTGTTTTTCACAAGTAACTTAAGCTCTTTTAAAAGATTTTATCCCCAGTTTCAAGAACTCCTTTAAAACCTTTCAAATAATTCAAAGTGTTTATGCAGTTTAAAATATGCAAGGAAAAACTTAAATGCAAATTAACACAAAGAATTTTTATAGTGGTTATATGGATAAAAATCCTTTAGTCCACTCTTCCAGATCACTTAGATTCTGGGTTATACTATAATCACACAGATTACAATATGTCTCCACTTATACCTAGACAACAAATGAAAAGGCTATAAGCTCACAATAGGAATTCACAAAGAAAACCTATCCTCTAAAGTAGAATCACTCACAAAGATGGATTCTAACTTTGCACAACACTCAGCTAATACAAATTCACTCAGATTGTATTTTTCTGTTTTCTTCAAATGGGTTTCTGTCAACAGATGACTTCCACCAGACGAGTGAGCTGTTTGAGCTTCTTGAGACTTAGATGATTTCTGCTTCAAAGTGTAATCTCAGATTGTTGTTGTGTGTCTCGCTCGTTGAAATCAGCTCCTTTTATACTTGAATTTGAAAATAAGACCGTTGAAGGAGATCAAATCTTCAAATCCATAGCCTTAGCCCGAAATCAGAACGGCTACCTGCTACAGTCCTTTCTCTGCTGTACTTTCCTGTAGCAGCATTAAATGCACTCTGCTGATACGAGGTTTTCTTCAATCATTTGCCATTACTACCCTTCTCTTACAGCATTTATTACTCCAAGTGCATTTATTACCGTTGGACTAATCTCTTGATCTCTTCTACTCTGCTGATCGAAGCAACCCATCTGATAGATACTCTGCTGATCAAACTCTGAACTAATCTGATTTGAGTCAGCTGATGGTCTACCCTTCTGTTTGCTGTTTCAGCGTGAGATCACTAGTCTTCTGAGCTTTGAACTTTGAACTCTTCTGATGTCTTCTTTACTTGTTCAAAATTCTTCTAAGGGAACTAAGCTTTCCATACTTAGCTGATTATGATGTTTTGGAAATCATCAAAACCTTCCCTTAATTACTTGTCTTCTTTGCACTTCAATCTTCGTCTTCATCCAACAGTTCTGGTCTCAAAGGGAGACAAAGCCGAGAATAAATGGAGGATGTGCAACGATTTTACTGATTTGAACCAACTATGCCCAAGGGATCCTTACCCGCTGCCCAGGATAGATATGTTGGTAGATTCCACTGCGAGTTTTGTGTTCTTCAGCATGATGGATGCTTTTCAGGGCTTTTACCAAATTTTCATGAACGAGAAAGATCAAGACAAAACGGCATTCATTACTGAGCAAGGAGTGTATTGCTTCATAGTTATGCCATTCGGCCTGAGAAATGCGGGCGCAACTTATCAGAGGCTGGTCAATATGATGTTCAAAGAATTGATAGGTGAAATCATTGAAGTTTATGTGGACGATATGCTGGTAAAAAGCATGACAGAAGAAGATCACATTAAACATCTAGGAAGATGCTTCGAGATATTGAGAAAATATGGAATGAAATTGAACCCAGCAAAATGTACTTTCGGGGTACGATCGGGGAAGTTTCTTGGATATCTTGTCCACGAGAGAGGGATCGAAGCTAACCCAGAGAAGATCCGAGCAGTGACCGATCTTCAACCACCAAAGAAACTTTCAGATGTTCAGAGTTTGGTCAGAAAAGTCATCTCATTGAATAGATTTATCTCTCGATCCGCCGACAAGAGTTCGCCATTTTTCAAGCTATTGCGTAAGTCGAAGGATTTCAAATGGAATGCTGAATGTGATAAGGCTTTCGAAGACCTAAAAACCTACTTAACTTCACCACCGATGCTGGCCAAGCCCACGGATGGAGAGCCTTTGTACCTCTACATAGCCGTTTCGAACGAGGCTGTTAGTTCGGTATTGGTAAAGATAGAAGAATCCGTGCAAAAACCGGTCTATTACTTGAGAAAATTGTTGCAAGGAGCAGAGAAGAATTATATGGAGATTGAAAAGTTCGCACTTGCTTTGATAGTTGCTGCACGGAGACTTAGGCCCTATTTTCAAACTTATAAGGTTATCGTCTTGACAAACCAACCTTTGAAGCAGGTCTTATCTAAGCCAGAAGCGTCCGGTCGATTAATCAAATGGGCAATTGAATTGGGGCAATTCGAGATTGAGTACCTACCGCGAACTGTGGTGAAGGCACTAGTACTGGCCGACTTCCTGGTGGAATCCACTAGTATGAAAAGCATAGAGAGTGAAGAAAATTCCGAAATAAACATGCTAACAGAGGTGGAGAACCAAACATGGTTAATGCACATGGACGGCTCTTCGACCAGGGAAGGAGGCGGAGCAGGAATTCATTTTCAAGGACCCGATGGCGAAGATTTGAGTTACGCGATAACTTTGGATTTTGTCATTACAAACAATGAAGCAGAGTGCGAGGCCTTGATCGCAGGGTCAGAGATGGCCTTAAAGGCAAAGGTAAGATCAATTACTGTGCTGACAGATTCTGAACTTGTCCACAGGCACGTGAAGGGCATTTACGAAGCAAAGGAGTTCAACATGATAAAATATTTAAACAAGGCAAATAGTCTGATATCACAATTCGAAAAGTTTGACATTCAGCCTGTTCCTAGAGAAGAAAATTTGTGGGCAGACTTGTTGTCAAAATTCACCGGTATAGCGGACGGAAAGAAGGAAAGGAATATTACATGGCTATTGTCGAACACATCCGCTATCGACCTGGATGTCGTTCCTGGCATCGATGTCATGGAGATCGATGAACAAAAGATCTCCTGGATCAACCCCTTCATCGATTATCTAAAGAGAGGAGAGTTGCCAGGAGATGCAAATGAAGCCAGGAGGATTAAGTATCAATCCCCGTCATTTACCCTGATTAATGATAAACTCTACAAACGATCCTCCTGTTGGGATATTCTATCTAGGGGCTCGATTGTCAATACAACAAAATGCGGAATTTAAAATTTTCCGAGGTCCCTATATGTCCCATAAATCTTTCTCCACAGTTTATTATACGAAAAGCATGAATCAAACACTTAATTAAACATAGGGGGTTAATTGCAAATTACCTCACCACGGATTTGTGGTGGTTTCCTCCACGTGTTTGGTTAGATCCACAACTTGAGTGATCCATGTGTCTCACCTCCAAAGTTAGTCCACACCAATCGGATTGTAGTGACGCCTTGGCTCAGAACTGGATCTCGCAGGTTTGTCAGCAAAGGATTTCGGATCTAGATCTGGACTTAAGATCTTGATCGAGATTAGGAGATACAGATGGAAGAATCGAATCACAGGGCTTTTGTGATCGAGCAGGGTTCGGCCAGGGCAGATCTGGTCGAGCTTGGGTTCGGCCGAGTTTGGTTCGGGCGACTTGGGGTTGGGGCGAAAACTCTTGGGGCGATTTTGTAGTTAAAAATTCTTGTTCGAAAAATATGATTTTCTCTCTTGTAAAAGTCGATCTCTCTCAAATTTTCAGCAAAACAATTTTCTCTCAAAATTTTCTGAACTCACTTATGATGAAGAGAAGGGAAGGAATATATATATAGGAGAAGAGTCCTTCTCCAAAAAGATATCTCCTTCCTTGTCTATCAAATCTTTTATTCCTTATCAAGTTAGGAATGTGAGATTTGATAGATCATTTCTAACTTGCTTTCCAAGAAACAAAACTTCTTTTCCTTTATCAAAAAAATCGCCCCTACCTTTATTTTAGTTAATTACGAAATCAACCCCATAATTATCCAATACTAAAATTGGTTAATTATTTATTCTTCCAATTAATTAACTACTTTAATTAATTCCATAATTAATCAGATGACTCTAATTAATTAATTGAACATTAACTAATTAGTTATCTAATTAATAATCTCCAATTGAATTAATACCATAATTCAATAACTTTGATTTAACAGCTTTAAATTATTTGCTTTTCCTTTAAGACAGTCACCGTCCAATTGTATTGTGTGTGACCCTCTGGGTTCACCATCAACTGGCAGCAGGCCCACGACTTTCGTGATTTAATTAACGAGCAATTAAATGCTCCGATCAATTAAACAACTTTTAATTGACCACTCCTATAATTAATTTCCCTATTAATTTAGGAGTACCTACACTTCATGGTCGATGTCTAGCCACAAGCCCATGAAGCCCAATCAAAGGTGAATTGATTATTGTGAACCTCACCTCTTATAATTGCCATGTACATACGGTCCTTCTACGATGATTTCCCGATCGAGACCTAGGGTGTGTGAATTGATCGGCACCTCTAATTATGTCGATACTGTACTTTCTAATTCTGGATAATAATTTCAGTGTGACTGCTAAATTTGGAAATACCTTCCAAATTCGTCACCAACCATGGCCATGGATTTCTAGGAACATATTATCGAAGAACGTACAGGAAATACTCTCATCTTATCCGGATGAGTCGATAGATCCTCTCTTAGTACTAACCACTCGCGTACAGTCGTGTACGCACCCAACTTAGGCACTTTGTGTGTAACGGCCCGACTCCGTGGGTCCGTCGGATAATGGTCGAAAAGTTATTATTATTTTGAAAAAGAGTTAAAATATCGAAAACTAAAAAAAAAACGATAAAATTAAAATCGAGAATTAAAAGTTTTAAGCGGAAGCGGTTTAAAACGAAATAAAAACAATTTCGGTTACTAAGTTTAAAGCGAAAGTAATTAAAACAAATTTTAACGGATGACATGACATAGTGAAACAACGTGTGGGACTCAAAAGAATTACAAGAAGATTAAGATTAATATTTGATAAAATTTAAAATCATTTTGGATAGACATTCTCATTTTACAAAATTAGCTAAAATGCCACGATATTTAACAAGATATAATAAAAATGAACTTGAACATTATAGGAGATTTAAACCATGAGTTCAAACGAAAATCTTAAAATCAAATAAGAATTTAAACAAAAGTTTAATTACTCTCTGGAACTAGGGTGGGACCGCAACCGTGATGACCTAACCGCAACATGAACTATCATTTACCCCAAACACCTGTAGCTGAAAAGATTGAAACATGGAATGCATAAGTTGATCGTCCAACTTAGTGAGGCTATAGTGCACATGTGCGTGGATGCAACATAATATACATGAGCATATACAACAGTACAACAATGAACATATGCTATAACAATTAAAGCACGTTAAACAAGTAACCAACATTTGTTGATGCCGTCCTCCTCTTACCCTCCGATCCACAGTCAGGAAAACCACCACCGAACACTCCAAGTAAGGAGCTACCTTACTATCTGTGCGCATAGTCGTCTAATGCCAAGAGTTTGACTTCACTCCCCAAGTGTAACCTCCACACTTGGTTTGTGAAGCCGGGTCTGCGGTGGATCAAGGTAACCTTCCGGCCCTAACCTTCCGGGTTACCTTTGATTCCGCACACCAAAATAGGGCCCACACAATAATAGCAAGCAGTACATTACAGTAACAATACAGTACAATAACAATCCAATAACAAGGCAGTACATTAACAATCCAGTAACATGAAATCAGCAACCAACTCAATAACAATCATTAAAATGGTTCAATATATGATATCCTGGACTCGTAAGCACATAGGCATTATCATATAATTCAAGATGTATATTTTGTCCTAAAAGTTGAGTTTTTCATTGTATCATACATCGCATGCTCGTTCATTCAGGGACTAAGTTGCAGTTATGACTCGACCTACTAGCACATTCGGACTTACACACAAGTAACACACAGCACTCACCTGTGTAGCTTACGATTCTCGAGAAATTGCGGAAAAGTAGCGTCTTCGGCTCCTGTACACGTTTATGTGCCGATCTTAGAATCTAATCACACCACAAGGATTTTAGAGTGACTAAAGCAATGTTTTAGTCGAGCAAACAATTGAATCGTGATTGTTCAATATCGAAGCCACGATCAAAACTTGGACATTTACGTCCGATCTAAAGGTTCTATGGTTCGTTCATGAACCGAGGTAAACATAGCCACGAAAGAGATAAACTAGAACAAAACCGTTCTAATTGAGCTTTAACAATAAGGTTTAATAACTTTTTACAAACTAACAATGAGAAAAAAAAAAAGTTCTTTAATTATAAGTTTCTTCGAAAATTTTTACAAATTTTCAATCTTAAAACTAAAATGAATAAACCACTCTCAAATCAATTAATCAAGAGTTTATAAAAGAACCATGCAAAAATAGCGACAAAACAGCGCATTTTACCCCTTATTTTCAGATTTGCAAAACTAACCCCAAAAGTTTCAAAAACTCCCTTTTTGCAAACAAACTTGAAGCAACTTTAAAACAAATTTTTTTTTAAGTAAACTCATATCAAATATTGAACAAAAATAGAGATTCTCAGTCCATTATACTCCCAAAATTTTTGCATCCCTAAACCTTCAACTTTTAAAATATTTCAAAATTACCCCCTAAAGTTTCAAAAATTATGAACAATAACTTTCTTACTAAAATAAATCAAGATCCAAATATCTAATAAACATTTATTTAAACCAAGCAAAACTACACCATCCTTATAGCAAAAATCGAGTTAATCGAGATACATGCATAACATAGTATGAACTCAAATTCATGTTCAAATTAAATTTTAAAGTAAAAAAAATTAACCAAATAAACACACAATAACATTTAAGCTCAAAGAACTACCTAACGAACTCAAATCGAGAAATGAAGACCGGAAATGGAATACCCATTCCGAGACGAAGTCGCTGACCGGAGCAGGCGACGTTGACCGGCGTTGACCACCGTTGACCGGTGGTTGACCGACGCCGGAAAATGAGCCGAAACCACCATTCCACTCTCCTCTAAGCCTAGAACACCGTGGTGAAGCTCGATTGTTGAAGAAATGACCGAAAAAGGGACATGCAAGAAAACCCACTTAAAACCGCACCTTCAACCTCGAATTTCCGCTGTAAAACAACTTCTATTCCTTCAATTACCACCACCATTGTGTTCCTCTCGTCCAGTAGATGAATTTGGACTACTTATTCGCTCGATTTGGTTAAGAAATGAAAAAGTTATGAACAAATTAATGAAAGGGGTTTTGTGTGTGTTTTAGTGTGTGTAGTTGTAGAAGAAGAAGGGAAATGAGGGAAAATGGGTAGACTTTTATTCATAGTTAATGGGTGTTTTGCAATTTACACCCTCAAGCTTTGATTTTTTTTTTTTTTTCCTTTTTAGTCCTCAAAGTCTTGGGACAATTCAAGAAGTCCCCCTTTTATTTTACTTTTGCATTTAAATCCTCAAAATAACACAAGAGTGGGTATTTATAATTCATAATTTGCACAACATGAATAATAATTCAAATGAATATCAATTTAAATCACTTCAAATTTAAAAATATGCTCACTAGTTGAATTTTTCAACAACATAGATATAAATTTTAGTTTCAATTATTAAATCCACATTATTAAAATTATCAATTTCAAGTAAATAAAGTTATAGGAAAGAAAATTCATGAATGAATTTTCGGGGTTTTACATTCTTCCCTCCTTAAAAGAATTTGGTCCCCAAATTCACACTTGAGTTTCGAGAAGTTCGAGTGATGATGTCGTATCTCTTTTTGTATTTTCCAAGTCTTTTCTTGTATACTTTGACAGCACCGTGAGGCTTTAAACAATGGAGTCCACTGGTTTCTTGATCTGGACGAGTATGCGAACAAATCTTTTCTCTAACTATAGATGTTTCTGGAGTCTGATGATACGCAGTCGCGAGCATCAGGAAAAATCCTTCTGGAACTTCATACGTGGAATTTTTACGCGATAAATCAAAGTTCGACGAATAATCAAACTCACATGCCGTAGTTAGATTCTCCCAAAAAGAAAAACTTTCACGTTATAACACAAAAATTCGATTTTTGCCAATGTAATTCAAAAGATTGTGGAAGACATCTGAATTGATATTCTCAGTGGGAATAAAAATGACAGTCCCAATGAAGTGCCTTGATAAAGATTGTAAAAGATGACCGAGTCAATTTATGTAGATAATAAAGTCAAACTGAATAACGGTAATGAAAAGAAGATCGATGAAGATTGCAAACAAAACAGAATAACGGTAACAATGACAATCAAGTCAAGAGATCGGGGTAGCAAGAAGAAGGTTAAATCAAGTGTGCCAATAAGGATAATGAAAATTAATTCAAGAGTTCTGTCAATGGAAATCAAAGTTTTGAAATGTCTTTGATTATTTAAAAATTGAACTAAGATAAAATTCGCTACTCAAAGATTCATTTTAAGTAGCAACGAATGTAACAAAAGTACAATGTAGAAAGCGTATAGAGTTAAAGAACGAGATCCAAGAAAAATGAGAACACCATATACGAGAAACTAACCACGATGAAAGGACATGTTTAGAAAGAACAAGATAACAGTGTGGAGTTCAAAAGAAAGTCGATGACTGAGTGAAAATGTTTCATGGTCAATGAAGTTAACAAGTATGAATGATATGGAATCAAAGAGACGATTCAGAAATGACCATATATTAGCAAAGGGGTTCAATAAAGTATCAAGCAACACCGGAACATTAAATTTCTATAAGGATCATAAAGGACAGTTGAACCAAAAATTTTGCCCATGAAAATTGAAGCAATTGAGTTTATAGACTGAGTAAAAATAACTTTGGAATAAAGTAATGAGGACCTGAAAGGTCGATCGAGTCAAGGATTGTTCAAATAATATAACCAGAAAGTGGTCGATTAAGGATTTTCAATGAATGTGACAGGACACAGTCGAATAGAAGTCTTAAAAAGGATTATGAAAATGAATGGGAAACATAAGTTATGACATTCGAAGAAAAACTCAATTTAAACAAATGTAATCAAATAACAAGTATCACTAGGGGTATTATAAGACTATCACATCAGAAGTCTTAATAACAAGAAGGTTGAATCGGGGATGTCAAAATCGAATCAAAAGTTTTGGTATTAACAACCAGAGCGCTAAAGTGTTCTTGGACGTCTAAATATCAAGCGAGAATAAAACGAATCATTCAAAGGTTCATTTAATGAAGCAATGAGTGTAATGATGATACTAGAGACAAAGCGAATAAGGTTCAAGAACAAGGCAAGGAAAATGAAAATGTCCAATTTCGAGATTAATGATAACAAATAGGATGAAACAACTTTAGAAAGAACATGATACAAGTATGAAGTTGACCGTACATTCCTTCTAGAATAACAAGCATGAATAATATGAAATCGAAGAGACTTTTTCTGAATCTTTCGTAATTCAATAATTAGGTTCAGGGAATAAAGATAATGAAATATTCCTAACCACTTAATCAGATTAAGGTAAGCAGTATGATTCACGAATTCACTATGAAGAAGTAGCTCGTGAAATAAAAAGGGAGTACAAACTCCGAACGAATGTAAAACTCAATATCAAATTGGAAGCTTCGATCGGACAACAAGGAGTTGAATTAAAACTGTCAAAAAAAACTATGAAGGGAATGGTTTTAATTAGAATGACAATCAGTTCAAGAAGAAACTGTCAAATTCAAGAAATTGTGAGAAAAAATATTTAAAAGTATCAGATCAAGGTAAGCAAGTTCAAGAATAAAGCTCAAGAAAGGATCAAAGAAATTTTGGTCAATTCAGAAGTAAAATTGCGAGAAAGAAACTGAGTATCGACATGAAGCGAAGGAAATAGCATTAGGGCATATGGAAAATAAACAATGAACAATTCTAGAACTAATTATTCGTCTGATAGAAATGAGCAGGAGATGTTAGGAGACGAATTCGGTCACGTCATCGAAAGATTATAGAGTTAGGATTAATTCACTTTTGAGTGATTGCGGATCTTTGAAGTTATTGTGTAATAAAGAAGGTATCTTCGGCTTATTTCCTTAGTCGATAGCTGATTTACTAGATGCGAAGATGGTTGCAACGTTTTCTTCAACCAATAACATTTGTTACACTCGATTTCTCCAGGGAAACAATGGGATGAGTAGGCTTCTTCAATTGACTTGTTCATCGATACACTTAACTTTTGTGGAAACATCATTTCTCGAAATTTCAACATGCCGATAGATTCAATAGAGAGAGGAATTTCAATCATCTTGATAGACCCTTTTGTTTCATTTAGACCCTTGTCTTTCATTCTATCTGAATCCTCGATAGCAAGTCTTGATGTTAAAGACTATTTGGTTGTCGCCACACTCCATTAATTACGTTTTCCAAGAACTTCTATAATACATCATCAAGACGCGTATATAAGAAGTAGGGGTCACATATTTTGGTCACATACAAAGAGTATGCCAGAATCAGGAGTGACAATTCAAAGTAATCTAGATCAAATAACTAATACTTCGTATTTAGGAAGTACCTACAAATGTAGGTTCAGTTGAAAGTAAATTTCAACCTCGAGGAAAAGTAGAAACATGGATATTTGAAGAATGAGACACACCTGAAGTACTAGGTACAAAGTAGTCATTATCAATCAAACTAACAATGACTAAGAAAGAGTTTCCATGGAGCACGAACTAGCGAGATGAATCATAGCGAGGCATGAACATAAGTAAATCGATCTGAAGGTTCAAATGATCTATGATTTTTTTTTTTTTTTTTAAGAATTGTATAGGAGTAATGAAATTTATAGTAAATTACCAAGATTCAAGAAACGTGTATCGATTTCATAGTATCAAGAATAACCCATACACAAAACTAAAAAAAACATGATGGGTTCTGGAATGAGTTAAAACTAAGGAACGGAGCCCAAAGAGTATTCAGATTCGATGGCTCGTTATGAAAGAGTAATGTTTGAAATCAGGAGAACGAGTTTTGAATGAATTAAGCACAATTAAAGGAATCTTAAAAGCACCCATGACTACTTTAGTTAACTTACAATTGTCCCAAGAAGGAAACTTGATTCCAGGATCTAAATACGAGAGTAAGATAGAGAAAAAAAGAGCTTTCTCCGAATTAATCGTAGTCAAACGATAATGAGGGTTAAATATTTGAGGTCATTCTAGTCATTTGGTAACGAAACAGTGACACCAAGAAATCAAACCTCCATTGAGATCAAACATACGCATATAATTTGATTGCAGCCTTATTCAACAAAGTGAGTTATTCCAATTGAGTTGACCTTAAGACTTTCGTGCAAGCTTACTAAAGGTGAGAGATCAATTTGAAGAAGAAATGTCTGAAGTCAACAATATGAGTTTTGAATAAAGTAAACTCACTTGATGATGGACTTCGAAAAGGTTTATGGCTATATAGTCATTTAACATCGCTTCGAGAAAAGTTACTTGATTCAAGTAACTCAATGTGTGTATATTATGAAAAATTATGGATCATACTTATACAATCATATTCAGACAATAATTCAAATAGTTCAGTCAAAGTAACGTCAAGTATATTTCGTACACCAACAATAAAATAACAAATCAAGAAATCACATTAACAATCAAACATATCCCCTTCCCCCGAGGCCATGCACAATACGTATGTTTTGGTTGCGGTTTTGTCTTAAAAGTGAACTACCCAATGTGGGTAGACACCCTAAAGTATTGCCGGTTAGTCCCACCTACTAGCACCAGATTTGAATTCCGAGGACCTTATCCTGGCCATGAGCCGAAGCTCTGATACCATCTGTAACGGCCCGACTCCGTGGGTCCGTCGGATAATGGTCGAAAAGTTATTATTATTTTGAAAAAGAGTTAAAATATCGAAAACTAAAAAAAAATGATAAAATTAAAATCGAGAATTAAAAGTTTTAAGCGGAAGCGGTTTAAAACGAAATAAAAACAATTTCGGTTACTAAGTTTAAAGCGAAAGTAATTAAAACAAATTTTAACGGATGACATGACATAGTGAAACAACGTGTGGGACTCAAAAGAATTACAAGAAGATTAAGATTAATATTTGATAAAATTTAAAATTATTTTGGATAGACATTCTCATTTTACAAAATTAGCTAAAATGCCACGATATTTAACAAGATATAATAAAAATGAACTTGAACATTATAGGAGATTTAAACCATGAGTTCAAACGAAAATCTTAAAATCAAATAAGAATTTAAACAAAAGTTTAATTACTCTCTGGAACTAGGGTGGGACCGCAACCGTGATGACCTAACCGCAACATGAACTATCATTTACCCCAAACACCTGTAGCTGAAAAGATTGAAACATGAAATGCATAAGTTGATCGTCCAACTTAGTGAGGCTATAGTGCACATGTGCGTGGATGCAACATAATATACATGAGCATATACAACAGTACAGCAATGAACATATGCTATAACAATTAAAGCACGTTAAACAAGTAACTAACATTTGTTGATGCCGTCCTCCTCTTACCCTCCGATCCACAGTCAGGAAAACCACCACCGAACACTCCAAGTAAGGAGCTACCTTACTATCTGTGCGCATAGACGTCTAATGCCAAGAGTTTGACTTCACTCCCCAATTGTAACCTCCACACTTGGTTTGTGAAGCCGGGTCTGCGGTGGATCAAGGTAACCTTCTGGCCCTAACCTTCCAGGTTACCTTTGATTCCGCACACCAAAATAGGGCCCACACAATAATAGCAAGCAGTACAGTATAGTAACAATATAGTACAATAACAATCCAATAACAAGGCAGTACATTAACAATCCAGTAACATGAAATCAGCATCCAACTCAATAACAATCATTAAAATGGTTCAATATATGATATCCAGGACTCGTAAGCACATAGGCATTATCATATAATTCAAGATGTATATTTTGTCCTAAAAGTTGAGTTTTTCATTGTATCATACATCGCATGCTCGTTCATTCAGGGACTAAGTTGCAGTTATGACTCGACCTACTAGCACATTCGGACTTACACACAAGTAACACACAACACTCACCTGTGTAGCTTACGATTCTCGAGAAATTTCGGAAAAGTAGCGTCTTCGGCTCCTGTACACGTTTATGTAACGATCTTAGAATCTAATCACACCACAAGGATTCTAGAGTGACTAAATCAATGTTTTAGTCGAGCAAACAATTGAATCGTGGTTGTTCAATATCGAAGCCACGATCAAAACTTGGACATTTACGTCCGATCTAAAGGTTCTATGGTTCGTTCATGAACCGAGGTAAACATAGTCACGAAAGAGATAAACTAGAACAAAACCGTTCGAATTGAGCTTTAACAATAAGGTTTAATAACTTTTTACAAACTAACAATGAGAAAAAAAAAAAGTTCTTTAATTATAAGTTTCTTCGAAAATTTTTAAAAATTTTCAATCTTAAAACTAAAATGAATAAACCACTACTTCAAATCAATTAATCAAGAGTTTATAAAAGAACCATGCAAAAATAGCGACAAAACAGCGCATTTTACCCCTTATTTTCAGATTTGCAAAACTAACCCCAAAAGTTTCAAAAACTCCCTTTTTGCAAACAAACTTGAAGCAACTTTAAAACAAAAAATTTTTAAGTAAACTCATATCAAATATTGAACAAAAATAGAGATTCTCAGTCCATTATACTCCCAAAATTTTTGCATCCCTAAACCTTCAACTTTTAAAATCTTTCAAAATTACCCCCTAAAGTTTCAAAAATTATGAACAATAGCTTTCTTACTAAAATAAATCAAGATCCAAATATCTAATAAACATTTATTTAAACCAAGCAAAACTACACCATCCTTATAGCAAAAATCGAGTTAATCGAGATACATGCATAACATAGTATGAACTCAAATTCATGCTCAAATTAAATTTTAAAGTAAAAAAAATTAACCAAATAAACTCACAATAACATTTAAGCTCAAAGAACTACCTAACGAACTCAAATCGAGAAATGAAGACCGGAAATGGAATACCCATTCCGAGACGAAGTCGCTGACCGGAGCAGGCGCCGTTGACCACCGTTGACCACCGTTGACCGGCGGTTGACCGACGCCGAAAAATGAGCCGAACCCACCATTCCACTCTCCTCTAAGCCTAGAACACCGTGGTGAAGCTCGATTGTTGAAGAAATGACCGGAAAAGGGACATGCAAGAAAACTCACTTAAAACCGCACCTTCAACCTCGAATTTACGCTGTAAAACAACTTCTATTCCTTCAATTACCACCACCATTGTGTTCCTCTCGTCGAGTAGATGAATTTGGACTACTTATTCGCTCGATTTGGTTAAGAAATGAAAAAGTTATGAACAAATTAATGAAAGGGGTTTTGTGTGTGTTTTAGTGTGTGTAGTTGTAGAAGAAGAAGAGAAATGAGGGAAAATGGGTAGACTTTTATTCATAGTTAATGGGTGTTTTGCAATTTACACCCTCAAGCTTTGAGTTTTTTTTTTTTCCTTTTTAGTCCTCAAAGTCTTGGGACAATTCAAGAAGTCCCCCTTTTATTTTACTTTTGCATTTAAATCCTCAAAATAACACAAGAGTGGGTATTTATAATTCATAATTTGCACAACATGAATAATAATTCAAATGAATATCAATTTAAATCACTTCAAATTTAAAAATATGCTCACTAGTTGAATTTTTCAACAACATAGATATAAATTTTAGTTTCAATTATTAAATCCACATTATTAAAATTATCAATTTCAAGTAAATAAAGTTATAGGAAAGAAAATTCATGAATGAATTTTCGGGGTTTTACATTGTGGCCAGGCTACGTGACCAGTACCTAAATCTAAGTACGCACACTTGTGCACCGAATTCGCCCTAGCACCTCAAGTCTAAGGACTAAATCGTACACTATTATAAGCCTTGAGAAACATCCCATCACCGATATGCATCATGCTCTTCCACAATGGGTTTCTCTGTTCGGGTCGTTCGATGCATTCAATCCTCCATTGAACCACCTACTCATATGCACTGGCCTCAAATGCCTTGCTCATGAAACGCTACAAATTCACTCCATGTGAATCATGCATACTTGTACAAGTCTTGGCGATTCCTACGATACCCCGTCTCGTTCGGAATCTATGACTTGGAACGGTTTTAAGATCACGACCTTTGAGACTGTTTCATGATTGCACTCAGTGCTGAAGTGAATCGTCCCATAGTCTATTGTGACCTTAGGATTTCATCCAATCGCTTAGATAAGTTCGCGAGAGATGAAGTTGGCCATTGTTCAATTTCACGTACTATGAATGAACGGTCGTATTAATTATAAACCATAAGAGAATAGTACTTCAACAAGCTAATTAATATTGGCTTGCTGGGCACTACTCTATCAATCTCCCAATTGCCCTAAAGCTAATCACAACATTTCTAAGACCCATCTATACCAAGATGTCCCTCGAACCATTTGTGAAAGAGCTTAATTAGTGGATCTGCTAAGTTTGTCTTTGTTTGAGGTAACGTAGTACTTTTACGCGTCTCGGTCATCTATGACTTGTTCAATCATATGATATTGTGTTCAGATCATCGGTGAGATCTCGTTTCCCTTTCATTGAGCAATCGCCTTGTTAAAATCGATTAAGATTATGACATGCTTTTGCCATGCTAGGTAATTCATCCATTCATTGGACGAATGTTTCTCATCTAAACACTTTCTCTTGTGCAGCATCATAATGGTACTATTATTCTGATTGAGTTGGCAATGGTATACTATTGGAATTTCTTCCAATTTACCTTTGCTCCATCGAGACAGAATAAATTATCCACTTCAGACTGGAAATCTCAAAATTCTAAATCCTTCGAGTTTTTCAATTTTCCATTACTACCACAGACTAGCATTATATCCTTTAATTATCTTCGAGGATTGCTTTAATGGTAGTCCAGTGTCCTTTACTGGTGTTCGACTATCAGTAGCTCTTTGAATGATCAGAGCATTTTGATGTGTCAGGTCTAGTACAAGACTTTGCATGCTACATGCAATCCAAATGCTAAAGCATAAGGCTTCTTGAGACATTTACTTTTTTACTTATTAAATTTAGGGCTCATTTAAATAAGCAAGAGAGCTTTGTCTCTTTGAAACTAATCCTTTCTTGGATTCTTCCATATTGAATTTAATCAATATATAGTCTTTGTACTTCGTTTTGGTGAATTGCAACATCTACTTCGCTTTTATCTCCATAAATACGTATTGCCAGTACGTGAGATGTAGTTCCAAATCTTATCATGGAAAATTGCGTGAATAACACGCTTTCGTCTGTGCTTCTCTGATATTCTTATATCGTATGTGTAGATCAATATCTCGTAGCGTTGCGAATTTAACTATGCTCCCACTGATCCTTTTGCACATTTGGAATCCATATGCCTTTTGACAACTTCAACATTCTTGATTGACTTATCAAGTTGCACGTTCCAAGTTTGGGAAAAAGTCACAGATTGACCTTTGGATTTGAATAGAGATCTTATCATCAATTTTCAATTGTGAGATGCAGGATTCATTTCCAATAGTCATTCTTCGGCAGTCAAAACCACCTTTCTATGGCTAATAGTTTCGAAATGGATTTTGACATAGCAAACGGAGAAGGTACTTTCATCGGTCCTAGAAGGACTTTTGAGTAGTGACCTATCACCATTAGGTGAGTCAAAGTTTCCACTTTGAATCTTATGGCTTCATGCCATATCCCTTAGTTCTTTTGTAATCTTGGATTAAAATCCAGTTTCACAATTTCGTAAAATGGAATTTTGAGTTCCTTACGAATTTGATTAGATTACTAATTTGTGCATGGATCGGTTCAGTAGGTTTCGGGGTTTTCTCCCACTATTTGTGGGGATGGGTCCAGTTCTTGGACTTCATCAAGTTCTATGACATTCCTTATTTCCTTTGACAAGAGTTTTGTCAACAGAGGAACAAGCTTCTTACGAGACACTTTCGTTTCTCTTTGTCGCAGAACAGGTATCCAATGGATTTCGTCAGATACTCCACAAACTTTATATGAATTAGATCTACCATCTAATTTTTCATATAAGGGTGTGTTGCTATGTCTTAGATGACATGGCGGTGTAAGAACTTACTTCGAAAAATACTAGACCAAGTACTTTTGAAGAGTCAGGGGAGGCTATCCCCTAATGTGAATATAGGAATTTAGCAAGATCACAGTCGAGAGTCGAACTAAGTTTTATCAAAGCTCGATCTTCTTCTTTGATTTGCTTTGTTAGAATTCTATTCTCCTTTAGATAATCGAGGATTTAGTTGCTTATGTTTCAGCAAGTTTGATTAGATCAAATTGCTTTTGACATAATGCATCTAATGACTTCATTTCCAAAACGTCTATTGAATTACTTCAATAGTTTCAGAATTGTACTTTTTTGAACTAGTGCTTTTAGTTCTAATTGATTTGAAATGTTTGGAATGCCTTGCAATCCTTTATTTCGGTTATTATTCCTTTAAGACAAGATTTGAAAGTTCAGAGTTTTATCCAAGTTCCTTATTTCAAGAACAGTGGACAAAAACTTTCCTTTCGAATCATTCTTTAGGAAAAATGTCCAAAATAAACATTTCAGTGGAAACGATTATCTATGTTTTTCGATTCAGCATATAGTCTTCGAAGTTTTGATTTGTTTATCATTGTTTATTTCTATGTTTCAAAACATCAGTATTTGTACAAAGTTAAATCGCTCTAATTAAATAAATTCCATTCTCAATGGTAAAGCAATAAGGTCTTGTACAAAATTTGAAATAATACTCAAAATAAACTAAAACTAAAAACTTTTGCTAATACGAAAAAAACTTCTTCTAAAAAGGAATGTCTAGGTTGAGTACTTCCTTGACCCAGTCCCTGAATTCGATTTCCCTCAACTCTCTCTGCGCTTCACGCATCTTCCTTTCAAGGAATGTCCACCTTGCAGTTGGAGAGGGAATTGTTTCATCCGCTGTAAACTCTTTTACAGAAATGAAAGTTTATCAGATGTCTTACATCAAAAAGATTTAACAAATGTATAATTTTAAAAATCATACCGTAGTTAAGTCTATCCAGGAATTCCTTTTCAGTAAGCTTTCCTATTTTCCTTTCGTGCTTATACAGTGGGCAGTTATCTTCTTGCAGTCCAAGACCTCTTAGATGAGCTTGTTCATATTTGTCTAACAACTCATGCAATTGCTTTGTTTCAATTCCATCGAGCAGAATTTCACAGTGTTGCATGAAATGAGTGCAGATGTCAGAAAGACCCGTGTGGTAATTTCTATCTCATCTACGAGCATCAATCCGGCTCTAAGCCTTTTGAGTCGTTTGAACATCATGGTTAAGTAAGAACAATATTCTCTAACATTCTTAAACTCAGCCACGGTCTTTTCTTGAAGATAATAGCACATCATTGCCCCCAAAGTATTTTCGCGTCTAACATTCATTAATACTCGTTTGAACGAAATAGTGGATGGTAAATGGCTAACAATAAAACAGACAACTATAAGAAGACAGGTTTAATATTAATACTTATAATTAACGAAATTTGGACCTTTTATCGAAAAAGTTCTCCCACTATTTTATCGAAACAATAACCCCTTCTAGTTTCGGGAAAAATCTATTTCCTAGTAGGTCTTGACGTCCCAGCAGCAATTAGTCGCACCCACGACTCGTGGCCATACAATTAATTCCCTAGGTAGGTATACATTTTACCAATTGTGTCTGCTACACAACCTTCAAGCTATTTTGCCTCGTTTTTCGCATTTATCTAGCACTGCTATATCATAAATGTTACTACGCGTTAAGTCTAACCCATTAATCATGATAAGCAACGGGCCCGGTCATGAATTCTCCGTAACTAGTTATCGGTCGATCTTCACGTCCCGACCAGTCCCTACCCTTTTTAAGTTTTATTAAAACTAGAATCAAGGAATTTCGTGCATTGCCCCTTTCTTCGACTCGGGTGCCAGACTCTGGATCACCTCTATCGATAAGTAAACAACATGCACTAGTCCCTATTAATGGAAGGCTTGGATTTTATAAAACCACATTTTATATTTAACCCAATATGACTTAATATTTATTCGAGAGGGGAATTTTCGGTTTTGAAAGTTTAAGGAAACTCTCCTCGAGATCTCACCGCTTCAATTATGCTTTATCTTTTATTTACGATCTAGATTCTAGCGCGCAAACACACAAGCAATCATAAATCGACTAATAAATAAAAGCCATACAAGCCTAGCATGCATACTACCACAATATGTTTTCGATCGGGAGCCTCCTATGCAGGCCATCATCGAGCCAATGATGTTGGCCCAATTGGTCAATCTAAAGGGTTTGTAAATGGGCCTATGCTATTACACAATGTACCATGCATACATGGCCTTCAATTCTTCTTGGGCTCCCACCTTGCTTGTAAACGGGCCTCCATCCTAGACTAGGAAAGCAGTAAAGCCCTATTCTATTACAAAGGCTCAAAGTGGCCCAAAAATAATAACAGGCTCGCAGGCCCAATAAAAACCATGCATTAAATTAAACCAATCACATCTAACCTAAGGTCAAGGCTCGGCGCGATCGAAAACCACGTAGACAGTTCACGTAGAGCAAGAAACATGCAAACATCCTTTACGTATTTCTTTCTTAATTTTAAAACTACCTTTTAAAATTAACTTCCTATGATTCTTGCTTTTTAGTCACTACTAATTATGAGAAATAAATTTTCGGATAAATTAAAACAAGTTTTCTGCCTCAAAATAAGATTCTGATTTTTCAACTTTTGAAAATTGCAGTTCGGCCCCTATACTTTCGGAAATTGCACTTTTGACCCCAAAACTTTTGAAAAGTTACAAATTACCCCCAAAACAGTTTTCGGACAGAAGGACCAGAAAATAAAATTTTGAAATCCAGAAAATTTTCGAATTTGCAAACTGACCCCTGAACTTTCGGAAATTACAAAATAGTCCTTGAATTTTTGGAAATTGCAAAATGGTCCTAAAACCCGTGCGATCTAATTTTCAGAAACAGCCCAGATTTTTCAAAAATTTCCAGAAACAGAAAAATTAATTTTCAGCCCTAATTTTGAGATATGCGATTATTTGCACAAAGAGTCCTGATTTTTCGAAAAACTATAAATTCGCCACAGATCTTAAAAGGAAATTATACCCAATCATAGATCCAGTCATAACAAGCAAGAATCAATCGACATAACATAATTATCACGCGTTCTCATACATACAATCAAGCATATACAGTGAAAACACATTATGTTCAGGCCTTTTCGTATAAAAACGTATGGAGTTGGCTCTGATACCACTGTTGGGATATTCTATCTAGGGGCTCGATTGTCAATACAACAAAATGCGGAATTTAAAATTTTTCGAGGTCCCTATATGTCCCATAAATCTTTCTCCACAGTTTATTATACGAAAAGCATGAATCAAACACTTAATTAAACATAGGGGGTTAATTTCAAATTACCTCACCACGGATTTGTGGTGGTTTCCTCCACGTGTTTGGTTCGATCCACAGCTTGAGTTATCCATGTGTCTCACCTCCAAAGTTAGTCCACACCAATCGGATTGTAGTGACGCCTACAAGTCTTAGGCTCAGAACTGGATCTCGCAGGTTTGTCAGCAAAGGATTTCAGATCTAGATCTGGACTTAAGATCTTGATCGAGATTAGGAGATACAAATGGAAGAATCGAATCACAGGGCTTTTGTGATCGAGCAGGGTTCGGCCAGGGCAGATCTGGTCGAGCTTGGGTTTGGCCGAGTTTGGTTCGGGCGACCTGGGGTTGGGGCGAAAACTCTTGGGGCGATTTTGTAGTTAAAAATTCTTGTTCGAAAAATCTGATTTTCTCTCTTGTAAAAGTCGATCTCTCTCAAATTTTCAGCAAAACAATTTTCTCTCAAAATTTTCTAAACTCACTTATGATGAAGAGAAGGGAAGGAATATATTTATAGGAGAAGAGTCCTTCTCCAAAAAGATATCTCCTTCCTTGTCTATTAAATCTTTTATTCCTTATCAAGTTAGGAATGTGAGATTTGATAGATCTCTTCTAACTTGCTTTCCAAGAAACAAAACTTCTTTTCCTTTATCACAAAAATCGCCCCTACCTTTATTTTAGTTAATTACGAAATCAACCCCATAATTATCCAATACTAAAATTGGTTAATTATTTATTCTTCCAATTAATTAACTACTTTAATTAATTCCATAATTAATCAGATGACTCTAATTAATTAATTGAACATTAACTAATTAGTTATCTAATTAATAATCTCCAATTGAATTAATACCATAATTCAATCACTTTGATTTAACAGCTTTAAATAATTTGCTTTTCCTTTAAGACAGTCACCGTCCAATTGTATTGTGTGTGACCCTCTGGGTTCACCATCAACTGGCAGCAAGCCCACGACTTTCGTGATTTAATTAACGAGCAATTAAATGCTCCGATCAATTAAACAACTTTTAATTGACCACTCATATAATTAATTTCCCTATTAATTTAGGAGTACCTACACTTTATGGTCGATGTCTAGCCACAAGCCCATGAAGCCCAATCAAAGGTGAATTGATTATTGTGAACCTCACCTCTTATAATTGCCATGTACATACGGTCCTTCTACGATGATTTCCCGATCGAGACCTAGGGTGTGTGAATTGATCGGCACCTCTAATTATGTCGATACTGTACTTTCTAATTCTGGATAATAATTCCGGTGTGACTGCTAAATTTGGAAATACCTTCCAAATTCGTCACCAACCATGGCCATGGATTTCTAGGAACATATTATCGAAGAACGTACAAGAAATACTCTCATCTTATCAGGATGAGTCGATAGATCCTCTCTTAGTACTAACCACTCGCGTACAGTCGTGTACGCACCCAACTTAGGCACTTTGTGGCCAGGCTACGTGACCAGTACCTAAATCTAAGTACGCACACTTGTGCACCGAATTCGCCCTAGCACCTCAAGTCTAAGGACTAAATCGTACACTATTATAAACCTTGAGAAACATCCCATCACCGATATGCGTCATGCGCTTCCACAATGGGTTTCTCTGTTCGGGTCGTTCGATGCATTCAATCCTCCATTGAACCACCTACTCATATGCACTGGCCTCAAATGCCTTGCTCATGAAACGCTACAAATTCACTCCATGTGAATCATGCATACTTGTACAAGTCTTGGCGATTCCTACGATACCCCGTCTCGTTCGGAATCTATGACTTGAAACGGTTTTAAGATCACGACCTTTGAGACTGTTTCATGATTGCACTCAGTGCTGAAGTGAATCGTCCCATAGTCTATTGTGACCTTAGGATTTCATCCAATCGCTTAGATAAGTTCGCGAGAGATGAAGTTGGCCATTGTTCAATTTCACGTACTATGAATGAACGGTCGTATTAATTATAAACCATAAGAGAATAGTACTTCAACAAGCTAATTAATATTGGCTTGCTGGGCACTACTCTATCACCTCCTCTGGAATCCTATTAAAATGTATCCCCGAAAATCAGTATAATATGATTCTAAAAGAAGTTCACAAAGGAGAAGCAGGGAATCATGGCGGAGCTCGAGCACTAGCACTAAAATGTTCGAGGACTGGATATTATTGGCCAACTCTCTTTATTGATGCGGTGGAATATGTGAAGAGGTGTCATAATTGTCAAATTCATTCAAACTTAATTCATCAGCCAGCCAAGCAGATGCACTCTATCCCAATCTATTGGCCGTTCGATAAATGGGGTATCGACATTGTCGGTCTTTTCCCGACCGCTAGGTCAAGGAAGAATCATGTATTGGTCGCGGTTGAATATTTCAGTAAATGGGTCGAATGCGTAGCTCTGACCAAGATCATGCAGTTCCAAGTTATAAATTTCTTATGGAAAAATATTGTCTGTCGATTCGGAATTCCCAGAGTTCTAATCTCCGATAATGAACGCAATTCACCGACAAGAAGGTCACAGATTGGTGTGAGAAGTTCGGGATACAGCAAAATTTCGCATCAGTAGGGCACCCCCAGGCCAATGGGCAAACTGAGGTCCTAAATAGAGAGATCGTTCGATCTCTAGAGAAGCTGTTATTCGACGCAAAGGGAAAATGGCTCGACGAACTTCCAGGAGTTTTATGGGCTTATAGAACCACTGTAAAAGCGGCCACAGGGGAAACTCCTTTCAGCTTAGTGTACGGATCGAAAGCGGTTATTCCAGTAGAGAACCTGATATCTTCTCCCAGAATTGAATTCTATGATTCCGAAGAAAATAAATCGTTGAGGGAAATGGAAGTCGATCATGCAGATAGCAAAAGGGATTGAGCAAAACTGAAAATTCAGGCCATGAAATCTAACATGGAAAAAGCCTACAACCAAAAGGTTAGAATCCGTACCTTTAAAGTCAGAGATCTAGTGCTGGAAAAAGTAGAGGTCTCAAAACATGTCGAAAAGCTTCAACCCAATTGGGATGGTCCTTATGTGGTGATCGAAGTAGGAAAGAAAGGTTCTTACAAGATTGCTCATTTAAATGGAGAAGTTTTGCCTCGATCCTGGAATGCTATAAATTTGAGGAGATTTTATGGAAGATGAAGATTATTTAGCAATTTCTGGCCTATCTATTAGTTTATTATCTCGTTGTGTTCTTTATCCCTCTTGTTCTCAAAGCTTATTCAATCAATGAAAATCTTTATTCGCAGAATTATTATCTGTTCATTATGCTCGAAAAGTTATTATCGCCAATCTTTGTGCATACTACTCACATCAAATAAGGGTGAAAGCTGTTGCTATGCCCCTTGGATCAACAAAATGGGTGATGACCTTGAAAAACGACTAAGTATGAAAGCCGTTGCTATGCCCCTTAGATCGAAATAAATTAAAAGGGTGAAACCTGTTGCTAAGACCCTCAGGTGAAAGCTGTTGCTATGACCGATCAAAACGACTAAGGGTGAAAGCCGTTGCTATGCCCCTTAGATCGAAATAAATTAAAAGGGTGAAAGCTGTTGCTAAGACCCTCAGGTGAAAGCTGTTGCTATGACCGATCAAAACGACTAAGGGTGAAAGCCGTTGCTATGCCTCTTAGATCGAAATAAATTAAAAGGGTGAAAGCTGTTGCTAAGACCCTCAGGTGAAAGCTGTTGCTATGACCGATCAAAACGACTAAGGGTGAAAGCCGTTGCTATGCCCCTTAGATCGAAATAAATTAAAAGGGTGAAAGCTGTTGCTAAGACCCTCAGGTGAAAGCTGTTGCTATGACCGATCAAAGCGACTAAGGGTGAAAGCCGTTGCTATGCCCCTTAGATCGAAATAAATTAAAAAGGGTAAAAGCTGTTGCTAAGACCCTCAGGTGAAAGCTGTTGCTATGACCGATCAAAAAGACTAAGGGTGAAAGCCGTTGCTATGCCCCTTAGATCGAATTAAATTAAAAGGGTGAAAGTTGTTGCTAAGACCCTCAGGTGAAAGCTGTTGCTATTACCGATCAAAACGACTAAGGGTGAAAGCTGTTGCTATGCCCCTTAGATCGAAATAAATTAAAAGGATGAAAGCTGTTGCTAAGACCCCAAGGTCGAATTATTGAATATCCAAAATCCCAGCAATATCCTGTTCCAAACCACGAAGATCGAGAACTACTAAGGATGCAAATTTACGTTAAATCTCCAATCACTCCATCATGAACAAGATCGACAGAAAACATCAATCTTTGTTTATATTTGACTACAAAGAATGGAGGATTCAAATATTTTATTCAAGAACAATTACATAGTTGGTGTTCAATCATTAGGCTATCAGTTATTATCCTATCAGTTATTAAGGTCTGCAGAGAATAACACTTGTCAGTCGAAGCGAAGGAATTGATGATCGGTTGCTATGTACAGAACCAAGTTTAACAAGCAAATACAATAAAGGAAAATAAATGTTTCATTCATACGTCTTCAAAATAGTTACAAAAGAATTCTCGATTACAATAAGGAAAGTCGAGCTAAAATTTAAAAGGGTACACTCATTACTATCCTACTACCAATGACGTGCTCTATGCTAGGGATCTTCGTTCGATCTGCGGGGCTGAGCAAAGCTGATTCTACATCTACCCTTCATCCAAGAGTGCAGGGGTCGGATTAGAGGCACTTTTTCCAGCATTCTTGCTACCACTCCCCTGCTGGTTGGTTGGTACATTCACCCAGGTCGAAGCAGCAGGAAACAATCCCTAGAGAAATTATTCCACGCAATCTCGAAGGCAACATTCTTCAAGAAACATCTTGAAGAAGTGGAGATCGAGTGCCGAAAAACTCCTCCAGCAGTTGACCCACTATCCCGACTGGGTGGACGACAGGATACAGGAATTCGAGCCTGCCCCAAGGACTTGGAATCAGAGAGACCAGGTCGTCTACCGGTATCCTAGTCGCAATCCTTTTCGTCTACCGATATCCTAGTCGAAGTTAAGTCATATTTGGAAATAAGGAAATCGAAGAAAAGAGTTCGAATACGGATCTCGAACATAATTATTGGGGATCGAATATGGGATGTCATTATTAGATACAAACAACCGTTCATTAAAGAAGGAGGCCACTCGAGCGCAAGCTTCGAATGGATTTTTACAGAAAAGTAAAGTGCAATGGTAAAAAAACAAGAACCATTCTAGAGTATTTATAGGAGAAGGAAATATACGCCAACGGCTCAGATTTACCATAGGAAACGGCCGCGATACGAGCGATAAATGCGCCGACCATTCCGCTTCCCGAGAAATAAGGGACTGATTGGTTAGATCAGATTATTTCAAACTCATGCTAGGGGAGCTATGCTATCAAGGAATTATTGATCGGGGATAAAATATTCATACGATGATGGTAATACAATAGCATTCTAACTACAAGGATCGAACTTTGACAAAGAAGCCAAACATCACAGAAGGGCAAAACAATTATAAAAAGAAAAAAAGGGCACGAGGCCCAATATATCATCCAAATTCGAATATATCATCCAAATTCGAAAATAAAAAAGCAGAAACAGAAAAGATTATTCAGAATACAGCACAACCAAGGAAAATAAAATAGAGTTACAACAACACCGTTCCGAAAAAAGTTACACAAAGTTATGATCATGAAGAGCCTTTCGAAGCTCAGCACTACGGGCTGCATAACCACGAGCATAAGCTTCTTTTTCGCGAAGGTCGGAGTCCTTCTTCTCCTGTTCATAAAGCCCTTTAAGCATTTCAAGCTCCTTGTTCAATTGCTGAAAGAGCTTTTCTCCCTATGTCTTATCAGCCTTCTCTCTCTCTAAAGCCAATTTTTCCTCAAGAACACGACCCAACTCACCGTTCTTCTTCTCCAGCTCGAGGCTGATAACATCACACTGACTTAACTCCCGCTCAGCCAATATCTTCAATTCAAGAAAGTCTTTCCTGGCCTATACTTAAAAAGTTAGTTCCTATTAAAAAAAAAAGGGAGGGGGGGGGGGGAAGAGAGTATAGGAAGGAGAACCTGAGATAGAAAATTCGACCCAGACCGAAACAGCTCCAAGGGACTTTTTCCTTTAGACGCCTCGGCTTCAGGAATAGGAGGATCGGCTTGCGGCAGATTCTCAACAAAATCTTCGAGCTCCACTTCTCGAGCAGAATCATCTCTCAGCTCTCGAGATGGGGACCTAGAACTATAAGGGCCGGGAAAATTTTCAGTCTTTAAGGCCTCAGTCTCATTCTTCGGAGGTTCAGTTTCAAGCTTTGAAAGCTCGGTAGATGCTCCAGAAACAAAAGAGCCATCCCCAATGGGGGCTAGTTTAGGTTTCTTTCCCAAACCTCCCGTCGGGGAACCTTCATTCCCAGCAGCAAGGTCCTGCACGGTCTCGATCGGGGTGGTTATGTCAGAATAAGGCCTTTTTTCGGAAGAAAGAGATAATGCTTTCTGCCTGGCTACTGCCCGATGAGAAGTGTCAAGACTTTTCGGAGAAGAGGCCTCAAGCTCCTCATCAAGTTCCTTATCCAAAATTGATTGGTTGACAACTTTGGGATGTTTTGCTGAAGCCTGTTTTTCCTTTTTAGTCTCCCCGCCCTTGGAAGTTTTGGGCGAAGTCTCAGTTGTTGTCGGGGAAGCCTTGGAAAGCTTGTTCTCTTTGATTGATTTTTGATCTTTAGATGGACCCTTTCTCTTGCTGCCACCCAGCAGCAATTTGGGATTGATGGGCTTACCCAATATCTGATCCATAGCAAGCAAAAAAGTAAATTTGGAAGCTCGAGAAATAGATACTAAGCGCAAAGCTCCGATCTTAGCGGTTAAAAAATGATAGACGAATGATTTGAGTCAGCCCAGATATTTATAGAAGCGAAATCTTGTTTTTACAATAATTGGACAGTCGTGACTATTCACATGCTCAGAAAGGGTACAGTAAATATTCGATCGCAAAACAACAAAGTCCATTTAAAATACTAGTCTCTGCAAAACAAGAAGGATATACAGATCATAAGAAGAAATAGTTGGAAGAGGACCCTATTACATAACTATTTAAAACAATCGACCCCTAATTTTCGAACTATGGATTGGTTCTTTTCGAAGAAATGAATCCATTATCTAAATCAACACTGAAGGCCATACTCAATTACGAGAATGATCATGTGGCTCATCGTCTGACTCGCCTCTCAAAGAAGACTCGGGATCGTCATCGAACGACTCAAGATCATCAGGGTTTGGCATCGGGATGCCAAACTCCTCAACAAAGGGAGCAAAAGGATGATCCTGCCAATTCGTATCTGCCTTTGGCAAAGAAGAAGCTTTATAGTCCTTCCCCTTTGCATTCTTATAAGGATCCATATGTCGGAAATATTCGTCCATCTTGTCCGGAATTATGTCGGCTGAGACTAGCTGTTGAACCCCTTTGTAGAAGATCCTTTGAAGAATCCCACCCGTCTTTTTCTGAATTAAGGGTCCTAGCACAGGGGACTTCAAAAATTCTCGGATAGCTGGGATTATAGTTTCTTCCCGGCCTTGGGCATATGCTCGCTCGGAATCCTGCTTCGCTTGCTCAAGTTCGAGTTTCACCCTCTTGAGTTCTTCCTCGAGGGCACTCTTCTCTTTAACAACGGATAACAAGTCCTCCTCCACGGATAGGGTATGTTTTTTATTGGCAATCTCCAACTCTTCCTTCACTTTCGACAATTCTCGATGACTAGTAGATAATTTTCTTGTGACGTCGTCTAATTGGGCTCGAAGAGTTCTATTTTCGAACGAAACCTGTGCGAGCGCGTTATGAGCTTCTTGCGACTCTTGTTCCAATAAAGACAAACGATACGTCTGTAGGGCAAAATAATCTCTGTAGGGCAAAATAATCTCCGGCCTACGAATAAAAAAGCGGTATCAGCTTAACAACTAAGAAGTCAAATAGGATATTCAAGAACTATTATTACCTACTGGTATGTTCGAGAAAAGTTACTTAGGACTTCAAAATCGCTTTTAACGGTATGATCAAGAATATCCTGTTTCAAACGTCCAGCCATAAAAATCCGAGTGGCCTTGTCAAACTCATTCTCATCATCTTGTCCAAGATCGGATAAAACAGTTCCTTCTTCCGGATAACCAGCAGCTCTACATCCGCGAAAATGATCATTCATGAAGTCAGCTACATCCGGCTCCGATCTGCCTGGTCGACATGGAACTGAGTCTGAAGTCCTTCCGAATGGCTTTTCTCTTCTCGGAGGACCTGGGTCTTTGGTGTACTGTATCTGGTTCATACGTCTCTCATGTTCTTGTTTGCCCAGAATGCGGGTCCAGGAATATTGACTATAACCGGCGGAAGATGGATTAGAAGTGTCGATCGAGAATACTCTACGCATAGGGCCAGCAACTTCAGGATTTAAGGAACTCGAGCTCCCAGCCCTCTCAAAGCTGGGTATATGTCTGGGGCGTCACTTGGATTAATAATCAAATTATCCGCTCCCATCACTCGTTCTGTCTTCCTCCTCTTGGGTGGAGGAAGGAACTGGCCTCGTGTGTCTTTGGGGCGAGCGGTCCCGATCGACATAACAACAGACACTCGGAACTCCTCAACGAGCCTACCTGTAAGGAAAAGGACAATATGCTCGTAATTTCAAGCGAATATATGTAATCCACAGCGGAATTAAGCAAAAAAAAAAACTTATTAATAGCTTACTTAAGGGAGGCAAAGCATGAGATGAAGCAGCTAACTCAGTCCTGGGTTTGAAAGGTCGAATAGTCCCGCCTGGTGGTTGAATGGACAAAGAAGGAGAGAATTCGAGCACTGGTGCAGGATAGTTACATTTGCTTAGATCGGCCAATCTCAAGATCCTTTCATGTACAAGGAGCATAGTCTGAAAAGGATCAGATCGTAGCTGGCTCAGAAACTCGTCAGAAAAGTGAGGATTGACCCTTTCCTTGATTTTGCGACGACCATACACCCAAGGCCCTTCACCGTCCCATTGATATGGTCTAGTCTTCGAGCTACTTGCTAAACGAACATCGGGACCTTTAACGAAGAAGAATCTTATTTTCCAACTTTTGGTTTTATCCATAGCCACAGTCGAAAGGATAGGAGGGTTCGACCCTTGTGAAAAAAGAAACGAACCCCGCATTGGAACCCCTGGACATGCTCATTTGAAATACCTGCCAAAAATTTCGAAAAGAAGCCTCCTCTCCTTTGGCCTCCATAAGGATGCTGAACGCAACAATATAGGCTATAGAGTTCGGAAGGATCTGGGCAGGGGTAAGAGAGAGAAAAGATAGGATGCTTCTAAATAGAGGAATAAAGGGAATACGCAGGCCATGCGAAAATTATTTCTCATAAAAAGCCTGGCACCCAGGCGGGGGAGCAGTTACGCGATCACGATAAGAAGGAATGATAATCGAAAACCCCTCCGGAAGAAATTTTCCGAACTCTTTCTCCAAATAAGCACGGTCTTCCCGAACGAAGCTGCAAGAAGTTTGTTCTACGCTGAGCTCGGCCCGGTTATGACTAACTGACCCGGAAGGTACCTCAGGTCTATATATTCTGACAAAAACATTGTCACCAATGTTGCGTCTCTCTAACTCATTCTCTTCGAGATCTTCAGCTGGATTCGCATCTTCACGCTCGGGATGGAATTCCTCCTCTTCAAAATCATCAATAAGCCTAAAGTCAGGATCAGATTCGGGATCCTCTCCGACTATGCCCTTGCCCCTCGAATTTCTCGAACTAGACATTAAAAGTAAAGATAGTTGAACGAAAAGAATAACTTACGCGATTTTGACGCTCCGATCTCAAAGTAGAAATAGTTCTGGGAATAATTCTTACCAATATAACGTATATATATAAATGGTAAAAAAGGTGAATTGCGAACCGGTTCCAAAATGGTCACGACGGTTGAGCTCCCTCAAAGTGAATTCAAAACTATTTTACGGATATTTACATCTTAGACCCCTATCCCTACTATGATTGTAAGTCTCACGGTGAACAATGCGAAAATACATCACGGCGAAGATTCGTTTCAAGGACCGGGCAAGAGCTTTTTAACATCGAAATTTATATCTAAGCAAGTTCATCATATAGTTCTCAAGATATGCACTCTTTTTCCCTAATTCGGTTTTTATCCCAATGGGTTTTTCCGAATGAGGTTTTTAATGAGGCATATCCGGAGAAACATCAGAATGACTTGCTCACCACGGCACTCTAAATGAACTTCTTCGAGCTTAAGCTTCACTTGGCGCTCAAGAAGTGGGGGAGTATTGATGAGGGGTATTTCGGGAATCCGCATTGGGAAGTCTAGGCAAGATCGAAAAGTCTAGAATCCGACCTCGAGAATGTAAACCGTATCCATATCACGATATTTACAATCCGATCACAAAGAGTATGCTCGGGGTCAGAGTTTACTGTTGGGCCGATCACAGGCCCAAGCCCTTGGGCCAAAGAAATGTAACCCTGCGGAAGGAGTAGCTAGCTCACCATTTACAACTATAAATACCATCTGCATTTATGATGCCGGACACGCTTTCCCAGGTGCACTCAACTCGAAGCTGCAGCTCGGATATATCATCTCGACCGCATTTACATGTATTTCGCCCTCTAGCATGTACGGCATCCAATAATACTCAAATAGGACCTTCAATATTTGTAACTTGTATTTCAACGTTTGGAATATATACATACACATTGATCTTTCACTTGTTTTCCAGTGTTTATAATATCATTTTATTAATATCGATCATACTACAAATTTGCGTAAGATCAAAAACATAATGTTGTTTGGTGAATTGATCGATTCATAATAAATATAAAAATAGTTTTTTTGATAAATTAACAAAGAAATTTAGTATTTATGAAATAGGCAGGGGTAATTTTGAAATAAGAACTCCAAAACTATAACAGAGAGGGGTAAGTGCTACAAGTGATACTTTAGAGGGTAATTGATATCATCATCACACGTTAAGGGAGAAAACTGTATTTCACCCTAAATAAAATGATATATTTAATGAGATGATTAATACATATTTTTATGTTGTAATATATACTAATTATTAAGAAGAACATAATTTTAACTAACTAATATAATCGAATATAACATATAAAATTGCAGTTGGATATTTTAAGAACAATTATTAAATACAAAAAATGGAAATTCAGAAATCAAATAACATGACAAAAATAAATAATGAAAAAACTTGTAATGTAATTGATACTGTTACAATATAAATTATATAAAGTTGGTTTATAATAACAATAATTGTCATTATCTCACATGTTGACATATTAAAAGGATTAAAAGTTTGGCTGGTTTGTTGAGTATGGGCCTTGGCTGAAACCTTGGTTTGGACCGAAACCAACTGAAACTCATCACCAAACAAGGTTTGACCCAGTTTGGTTAAGACAAGACTGGGCTAAACTAGAACCATACAAGCACTTCATCTCCCAAACTTATCTTCCTCCCCAAAACTCAAACCCAAAGCTTTCCTCTCCCCTCCATGGTCATCGTTCTGATCGGGAAAAATAAGAATTTCGAACGGAAAAACAAGAACATCGATTGAAATTGTAAGCAGTTCAGTAGCTTTAGGCATAACGGGCATCATGTTCATGTTCCTCAACAATTGAAATACACAATATAAAGAAACTCAAATAAAATTATATATAAAATAATTTTTAGATCTGAAAAAAAATATTTATTCATAAACTTGCAGAGATATTAAATCAAATTCTACCATTAGCATATTTTATTACGTATAAAACTTAAATATATTTAAGATACATTTCACACAACGATTCGGCTTATCATGTCCTGTCCTTAAAATTCTATCAATAGCATGGAGGCTTCCTTCACGGGTGAAAATCTTCTTCACGCGAAGAAGATGAATTCCTTTTTTTTTTTTTTTTTTTGTAATATTCGATTTTGTAAACCAATATGTTAACAATTTTTAAAAATAGGAAATGACATTAAATCCGAAACGGCCTACAAGTTTGCCTAGGTTCATACTACCGACCCCGGGGAGCATGTCAACAACTTTATTAATGTGTTGAATTTATATAGGCATTCTGAGGACTTTTGTTGCAAAATAATGGTTAACACATTCGATGGAATAGCCCTTGATTGATGATGGGGGCTATTTAGCACGTACGCTTTCATCTATTATTTCGAGAAAGCCCCGGGTCTTTCCATTCTCCTCAGCTAGCAAATGCTGATCGAGGAACGGAGTCCAATCCGACCTGCAATTCATATCTTATCGATCTAGCGGAATAACCCGAATGTTATTAGGGCTATGCATGTCTCCTAATCTTGATAGGATACTTTTAGGGTTAGGATTATAAAGACTATATAAGCTAGATACTACGTTGTAATAGGGTTTACGCATTGAAATTACTCTTAAATTAATAAACTATTATAGCTTTTGCTCTCCAATTCTAAGTTCTTATTATTATTATTTTTGCGTTACTTTGCTTGGTGTTACATCATTCTGAGTAGATTATCCAATCCCTAATATAGATCGTTTAGTCTTAAAATCATTTTATCTCTTTTTATTATTAATATTACCGCACCACGCTAAATTTGATTAAATCAGTTGGTGATTTAACCGAATTTCGTCGGGCACGATTGAATCAGTGAAGAGTGTGATTAAGAGTTCAGGACTAGTAATAATTATAGGGCTCTGTTACTTTATTCTGGATGGATCAATCTCAAGGAAGAACAATTAGATGGAACAATCAGTAAATCAGACAATCAATGAATAAAATAGTATAGCCAAAGCTTTTCTATTCAATATGGTCTTCTCTTCTAGCCCAATTAAGTAGGCGTATGTTGAGTATCTTAAGCCTGTGTAATACAATGATAAACTAGGTATTTATATCACATTAAACCTAGCTTACATGGAAACATAATTCTAATAGGACTCGGCCCAATTGTCTCTCTTGAGTCCGGATTGCAGTCTGCTTGTTGAGGAGAGTCGTATGCTACTGGGTCGATAGATGATCCCGAATGGACTCGTCTGGTCGGATCAATCATATATCCCTTAGTCGATCCGGACATTATGAGGAGTGCGAAATAGCCCCCATCAGTACTCCCTCACTTCTTCGAGCGTATATGTAGTAGAAGCTCGGAGAAGTAGATGGTTAATTACGACCGTATTTTCTATGAGTAGTGCCTCGTTAAAAACCTTATCTAGGAAAAAACCCTTTGGGAAAAAAATCCTAAATAAGGAAAAGAGTGCTACTCCTCATAGATAGTTGTTTCTTGTTCCTTAGATCCCGATTCGGTACGTGGCTCTTCGGGGAAGCGTTTCGTTTTCTTCGCTGTTTTGGCGGGAATGCGACCAGTCATGAGAAGTTCGAAACGTTCTTTTATTCCTCTGTATAAATAAGTCATTGTTCCTTCAGTCAATTCTTTCTTTCTACTTCCCCTATCTCTGCAGTCGTTTTCTCACTCGATTATTTCATTCTCAAGTTGCTTTTATCGATTCATATTCTTCGAGGGTTCGGCAGAATAGCTTCGATTCCAAGAAAATCTTCCTCGTCTTCAAGGGAAAAATCACTCCTAATATCGAGGAGGCAATTACCACGAGTCCTTCGAATGAGCAGGCTGGAGCATCAGAATTTACCATTCCGACTGAGGACACTTTTAAGGTGCGAATCATATCTGATATGGATGTCGCTGCCAGAGCTAAGAAAGGCAAGGGTACTGCCCCTCAAATTTCTGAACCTATCGAGGATCTTGCTTGTTCTTACACCGAAGACACTTTTCCTGAGGTCGTGAGTAATTATGCTAAATATTTTTCAGACGGTTCGGAGATCATTCTCCCTTCTCCTTCTGATAGGGTTACATCACCGCCGGAGGGATGTCGAGCTTTCTATACACCCCATTTTAACTGCGGTCTGCGTCTCCCGTTGTCTGCCCTCTTTCTGGATATTTTGAAAAATTTTAGTGTGTCCTTGACTCAATTAGTTCCTAATTTCGTGGCCTTCGTGGTCTATTTTTCCGTTTTAATGATAGCGAAAGGATTCCAACCCTCATTTCGTAATTTTAGACAACTATTTCGTTTTAATGTTTCTAGTTCCTCCAATCGTGGATATTTCTTCGCTAGCCAAAAAACTAGTCGCGCAATCTTCGATCCTCCGGTTTCTAGCAATCCTTCCTGGAAATCTCATTTTTTCTTTGTTCGTCCTCCCTCTTAGCTACGTTTGGCGGACGGCTCGAATGTGTCCTTCACATGGGATCATGATTCCAAATGGATTTATGGTGGTCGTCTACCGACAGGAGAGCTTATCCCTGATGATCCCCAGTTCCTTGGTGAAATCCATGCTATGCGTGTCAACAAATATCAGAGTGCTCTTCTTATTGGCGAAGTTTTTCTTCGCAAGGCGGGATTAAGTACTCATGTTTTTCCAATTTCTTCTTCTTCTGATTCATTAGGTAAGTACCTCTTCTAATATTGTATTGTCATAACTCTTTTTAGTACTAAGTCTGATTCTGATTTTGCTTTCTCCTCAGCTCTTATGGTAGAAAACTCCCGACGCTCTTCAAATGGAAAAATGGTGCTGTCTAAATCCACCAAAACCATAGAGAATGTTCCTATCGAGCATAGAGCGTCTCGGAAGAGAAAACTGGAATTGAGTCATGATTTCGAGGAGAACAGAGAGGAAACTCCAGATTCTTCACAAGATTCTCCTGTTAGCCTGGGGACAGGATCGGGCTATCCTCCTTTCCAACTTAGGACATCTTTAGGTATACGTGGATGTCGCAGCTGGTCGATGCCTCATCCTAATGATAATCCGGTGGAGAGAAAAAGGAGTTATTATGGTCGTTCTGGTAACGATCTTTCTCTACTCGGTGAGAATCATCCAAAACCTACTTTGGTCGAGATGATCAAGGATCATTTAGAGGGAAAAAGAGCCGCCGGCTATCCCGAGAATGATTCTTTAGTTCATGACGAGAGCGAAAATGCAGTGGATAAGGCAACTCGCATTCTTCTGTCTGGCGTTTTTACTCGTGATATGAATAAGCTCCTTAGGAAGGATCCTTGGGAGAAATTCCAGAGAGCTGCCCTTTATGCTGAGAAGGTAATAGGCTACTATGAATGTTTCTTTCTTTAAAAAAAATTCTATGGCTCAGAAAATTCATTTATATTGTTTTTTTCTCTTAGACCCAAACTTGCTTGGCGTCGTACGCTTATGAGACCGCTCTATGGAGACAACAATGTGAATTTCTGGAGGAGAAATATAAGACCTTACTTAGCAGGACTTCTGATTCGATGGTTGGTCCCTCAATGACTTCTTCTCTTTCGATCGTAGAGACTCGGGCAACGGGGACCGATGACCAGGACATTATAGACAGGGTTCTGGAGACTTCTCGTGCTCAAGATCAAGCTAATCAATTTGCTAAAAAGTTGGAAGAGTATCAGTTTCAGAGTACTGCTTGAATTAGCGAGTTGGAATCTCAAGTACCGAGTCTTCAGGCTTCTTTAGATGAGTATGAGAGGGACATTCCTCTTAGTGGACTCAGGGATCGTTATGGCCGGAATCCTGATGAGGAAGTTATCTGTGAATTCTTTAGTTCCCCTGTTCATACGGTGTTGGTATATCAAATGGTCGGTCCGCTCCTGGAGAGTACGTTCAAGAAGGCGATTCATCAGTTAGTTTCCTTTGAACTGATAGATGATCTTCGAAAAGAATATTTTAAAGCGGCGCACATTCGGTTGAACCGTTATGGCGAAGTATATTCTTCTTCCGAGCTGCCGGACGTCATTTATAAAAAGTTTCTTTTGGCTCATCTTGTCAAAGAGTTCGGTAGGCCATTGCCGATTCCACCTTCAGATATCAATGACGAGGTCGATAACAATTTTATCGATCCAGAGGAAGAGGAGGAAAATAGTGAAGCAGCGAACGAAGGAGATGTCGCTAGCAAACAGGAAATTCCAAACGGCGACCAAGTTGTATGATATGTTGATCTGTGAAATAACCTTTGTAACTGTTGTCGTAAGTTGAATTATAATATTACTCTCTCACCCTTTTATAAAATAGACGATTCATATTCTGACAGTTACGTCTTTTCGTCTTCTTTGTAATAATTTAGACAAGCTATTAACTTTGCCGTAATCATTATGCGTACGTCTCTTCGAATTCTTGCGCCTATTCCTAGACTAGTTTCTGTGTTACGCGCCCATTCTTTGAGTTTCTCGCGTCTTTTCGTATAGTATAAATACGAAAGGTAAAAACTTTACTCGCTATTTACCGCTTTTACTCACTTCTCAACGGAATACTCTTTCATTAGCAGGTCGATAAGCTTTCTCGATAATTTAATTTTCTTTTTTGAATTCCGATCATGAGTAATCTTTTCGGTAACACTTCAAAGCGTCCTTCGCGCGAGAGTGCTAGAAATATTATACCAAAGAATTCTCGAACAGAGGGACCCTCGATAGAACCTCCTCGTTCGTCTTCCATTAGTAGCTCGACGATCGATACTCTTGTCGTTCCTTCTGAACCTTTTCCCGTAGTTAGTTCATCTTTCATACAACAAAACTTTTCCTCTTCTGGTGAAGCAGGGAGGAGGCCTTCCCCTGGTCGGGTTGCCTTTGGTGATTCGTCATTTTTGGAGCATCCTTTCGACGTACCCTTTTCTTCCGGCATTTCTTCTTTTGAACATGGCCCATATAAGCATGTTGCTGTTAATTCCCTTCCCTTTTTCTACTTCTGCTGCCCCCCCCCCCCCCCGTCAGCGAAGGCCAAGTGGGTGTTGTCTCAGAGGTGATTAATGAGGGTTCCTTTGTAAATCCCTCCGCAACACAATCTATTAATCAAGATTTCCCTGATTACTTATTTAATGATACCACAGTCGTGACTACTTCTTTTCAATCCGGCGGACCCTCTGGAGGTCGGACCGTATCAAGATCCGGTCGGCGGACTGTTATCTCTGCTTCGGGCAAGGAGACCTCGGTTAGTCCTAACGAGAGGGAATCCCCTCGTATGTTAGATGACCGTTGTATCCTCGAGCAAGTTAAGGATATTATGCAGTCGGTGACTCCACGCCCTGGCAACGTTCCTTTTGGTAGTGAACTGCCTGGCTCTGTTGAGCCTGATGCTTTGTCCTGGGACCTGGGCTTAAGCATTATTTTGCCTGGCGAGTTGAGGAAGCTTGAGGGTACCTCCAATGTTCCCTTTGTTCAGTCGCTGGTGAAGATATGCGAGTAGGTAAACATATTTTTGATTATTTTTTCCGCTTTTATTTTGTATGCCTTGTTATGTAAGGGCTTTTCTTTTTTCTTTTCTTTTCCAGGCCAAATATTTTGCACTCCAGCTGGGTGTGCAAAATGATGACCTTTGGATTGGTAAGGATGCCTATCAACGTCGTTTGGAGTCGGAGACGGCAAAGGCCGCAGGGCAGACCCTCCAGCTGCAGCTTGACAAAGATGACCTTCGAAAATTACAAGAAGAGAAATCTCTCTTGGAGAAGGAAAAAAGTGATTTGGTTCAGGCTGCTGCCCTAGCAGAGGAGTCTCGACGGCAGGCCTATGAAGAAGGTTATGATACCGGTTATCTAAAGCGTCAGGAGGAGTTGATGGCATTTGCGGGTAACTTGACTCCTCGGAGGAGTGCTTCTGCTAGTCGGCCTGGTGATAGCAACCCTTCTCAATGATTTTTTTATTTTTTTTTGTATGGGGAGAATGAACTAATGATAACGATGATCTTTTTTGAGCAGATCCATACTTTGATCAATATTAATCTGTAGATATCTTTTGTCATGCATATTTTGCTTCTGTGAATAAGTATAACTTCTCGAAATAATCAGGAGAGATCAGCTTACTTATCTGATATTAATCTTTTTTCAAATCAAGTATAAGAATAATGATCGATAAAGCGTGGTCCCTTAGGCTCGTTCCAAAGTCACGATAGACGTTTAAAATGTGGACAGCAGGCCGTCCATGTAGATAGTTGATTGAATAATTCTTAAAGAAGGCTCAGCATCGTTGTCGATGTTCGACCAGCCCCTTGTAAATTTGTCCTTTTGTTATATATATCTTATATAAGGAGGCTATGATTCCATCTGTTGAGCTCTGCTTTTCTTGTCATAGGTCTATGTTTGCAGAGAAGATATCGTTCTACGTATCTTCTTAAAATCCATGTTTCTCTGTACTGATTGTGAGTTCCATGTTCCTCAAATAAAATAACCAGTGTATCAGACATGTCAATTCTTTGATATGGGAGAATTGGAAAATGTAGACTTATTAGTTAGATCCAGTCTGTTCAGACCTCCTTTAGCAATTCTTTGGAATGTTAGGTAGTGACTATTTTGTAGTCTTGAATAATGACGACTATTCTCCTGATTTCCATGTCAGATTTCTTGGATTCCAATAGAGGTCTAAACATGGTTAGGTAATAAATATTTTATGTGACATATGAGGCAGTTACGGCCTCATGGGTCGAACTACAAAATCCTTATTCCTCTAGTCGAGATAATACCTTGGTGTAATGTCGGGGATCTCTCGCTCTTTATCAAGCGACTAGCATATGTGAGCGTGTAAACTTTTCTGGTTTGGAGCTCTTCTAGATCTGCATTTATTGTGCATTGATCGCTTCGATCTTCTTTCTCTTTTATCATTGATTCGTTGAGTCGATCAGAGAGGTGCCGTTCCAACTTACTCGCATTAATTACGGGAAGTCAAAAGGTCGCATTTTCGTCCCTTGATCAAATCTCTATCCAGCCGTAGGATCACTTTCATAAGTGCCTATAAATAAGTAGGTAGTTTCCATAATTTGTTTATGTTTTCTCAGAAAAGATGGAGATCTCAGTTTCCTTGAATTTCATTTTGCCCTCTTATCCCATAATATTCAAAAAATCACATTATCGTGATTCGTTTTGCCATAATAACTCAAATGTCATCTGCCTTGTACTGACAGGTCCCATTAACACCCTACCTAGTACTGACGGGTCCCATGTGGCCTCAGCCTTAGTCTTCATGGGGTTGGGGTCCATGGTATTTTGTTAGCACATGCATGGAGGGTTCATATGCGTCCAGCCGGTCCGATTTTTAGATGTTTCCTCCGGAGTGATTGACACATCGGGCCGTGCTGGTAAATTTTAACTTTTGCGGAGGTCCGGACGAGATGCTGCTTTTGAGTAAACGTCAACCCCATCATATAAGCAGGATTTCATCTTGTTTGAACGATCACTACTGATTTAACCGTTTTTCGTTGGGTTAAGGGTATCAGTGAATATTTGATATTGGGGAGTCAAAATAAGTTATTTTGTAGGGCTCTATTACTTTATTCAGGATGGATCGATCCCTAGGAAGAACTTATACGAAGGGAACGATTAGTAGTATAGACAATCAATCACGAAGGAAAAGACAATATCAATATGGAGAAAATAAGTTTATTCTCTGTATTATTTGGGATTATACAGTTATGTGAGCATAAACTCTGTAAAGTTGAATGTGTGTAATACAATGATTTACTAGGTATTTATATCATGCTAAACCTAATATTACAAGGAAATATAATCCTAATAGGACTCGGCCCATTAGTCCTTCTTGTGTCCGGACTGTGATCTGATCGCCGAGGTGTGTCGTCTTTAACCGGGTCGATAGAAGATCCCTGATGAGCTTATATGGTCGAATCGATCTAACCTCTCGTAGTCGATCCGAATATCATAAGGGTGCGAAATAGCCCCCATCAGTACTCCCTCACTTCTTCTAGCGTATATGTAGTAGAAGCTCGTAGAAGTAGAAGGTCAATTTCGACTGTGATTTCTATGAATTGTGCCTCGTTAAAAACCTTATTTAAGAAAAAAACCCTGTGGGAAAAAATCTTAAATAAGGAAAAGAGTACTACACCTCATAGATAGTCGTATTTGTGTTCCAATAGTGAACCGCTACGTGTCCCTTTGGGGAGTCGTTCCACTTTTTCTTGTTTGGCGGGAATGTGGTAGGCCACGAGGAGTTCAAAACATCTTTTCTTTCTCAGTTATAAATAGATGACCTTTGAGTTTCTCATTTTTCCTTTATGCTTCCTTATAGTTTGCAGTCATTTTCTTGTTTGGTCGTTACTCATTTAAGGCTTTCTTTTTATCGACCTATATCCTCCGAGATTCAAAAAATCATGGCCTCTTTAAGAAAATCTTCTTCCTCTTCTAGAGAAAATGTCACTTCCGCCAACGAGGAAGAGTTACATTTTAATCCTTCCGGCGAGCCAACTGGAGCCTTCGATTTGTGGTTCCTGTTGAAGATACCTTTAATGTACAAATTCTTTCTGATATGGATGTTGCCGCCCGAGCCAAAAAGGGCAAAGGTACTGCTCCTCAAATTTCTGAACCAATTGAGGATCTAGATTGTGCTTATACGGCGGATACTTTTTCGGAGGTGGTGAATAATTATGCCAAATATTTTCCGGAGGGTTCTGAGATAATTCTCCCTCTTCTTCTGATAGAGTTACATCCCCACCGGAAGGATGTCGAGCCTTTTATACGGCTCATTTTAATAGTGGCCTGCGTCTTCCGTTATCTCCCCTTTTTCTTGAGATTTTAAAAGTATTCAGTGTGTCCTTGACACAATTAGTTCCAAATTCTGTGGCCTTCGTGGTTTGTTTTTCTGTCTTGATGATCGCGAAAGGGTTTAAACCTTCATTTCGCAATTTCACACAATTATTTCGTTTCAATATTTCTAGTTCTTCAAATCGCGGATATTTCTTTGCTAGTCAGAAGCCTAGTCGTGCAATCTTTGATTCCCCAGTTTCCAGCAATCCTTCTTGGAAATCTCACTTCTTTTTTGTTCGTCCCCCAACTTGTATTCGTTCGGCGGATGGTTCGAGCATGCCCTTCTCATGGGATCATGGTTTCAATTGGATTCTCGGAGGTCGCTTGCCGAGTGGTGAATTTATTCCAGATGATCCTCAGTTTATTGGTGAAATCCCTGTTATGCGTGCCAACAAGTATCAGAGTGCTCTTCTGATCGGGGAAACTTTCCTTCGTAAAGCGGGATTAAGCGCTCATAATTTTCCAATCAGTTCCTCATCTGAATCTCTTGGTAAGTTTTATAGTACAACTTAATGATGTGATGACATTTTCTTTATTGAGAATCTTAATTTAATCTTGTTTCATCTTCAGTCCATATGGTGGAAAATTCCCGACATTCTTCGAAGGGAAAAATAGTGCTGTCCAAATCTTCCAAATCCGTAGAGAACATTCCTATCGAGCAGAGAGCGTCACGGAAGAGGAAGCTGGAGTTGAATAATGAGTCCGAGGAGAATGGAGAGGAATCTCCAGACTCTTCTCGAGAATCCCCTATTCGTCAGGGAACAGGATCCGGCTATCCCCCTCTTCGGCTTAGAACATCTTTGGGTATTCGTGGGTGTCGCAGCTGGTCGATGCCTCATCCTGCTACTAATCCAGTTGATAGAAAAAGGAGTTACTATGATCGCTCTGGTAACGATCTCTCTTTAATCGGAGACAATCATCCGAGACTCACTTTGGTTGAAATGATCGAGGAACATTTAGAAGGAAAGAGGGCCGCTGGTTACTCCGAGAAAGATTCACTTGTTCATGATGATAGTGAGAATGCGGTCGATAAGGCGACTCGTGTTCTTTTATCCGGTGTTTTTACTCGTGATCTGAATAAGCTTCTCCACAAGGATCCTTTGGAGAAATTTCAACGAGCTTCTCTTTATGCCGAAAAAGTAACCTTCTTTTAAGTTTGCTTTAAAGAATATTTCCTTTCACAGATCTTTTTAGTTCGCTAACTTATTTCTTGTTTTATCCTTTTACTTTTTCAGACTAAGACTTGTTTAGCTTCGTATGCCTATGAAACTGCTCTGTGGAAACAACAGTGTGAGTTCCTGGAAGAGAAAAACAATGCTTTACTTCATAAGTTTTCGGGTTCAGGGGTAGGTCCATCAACATCTGTTTCCGTTCCGGCCATAGAGACTAGGGCTACAGGAACTGAAGACCAAGAGATTGTAAACAGGATTCTAGACGATTCCCGTGCTCAAGAGCAAGCTAATCAAATGGCAAAAAGGTTGGAGGAGTTCCAATTTCAGAGTACCGCCCGGATTAGTGAGTTAGAATCTCAAGTATCGAGTCTTCAAGCTTCATTAGATGAGCACGAGGAGGATACTCCTCTTAGTGGACTCAGGGATCGCTATGGCCGAAATCGTGATGAAAGAGTGATTCAGGAATTCCTTAACTCCCCTGTTCATACGGCGTTGGTGCACCAAATGGTGGGTCCGCTTTTAGAAAATACTTTTAGGAAGGCGGTTCATCAGTTGGTAGCTTTTGAGATGATTGAGGATCGTCGAGAAGAATATTTTAGAAAGGCACATATTAGGCTAAACCGCTAAGGCGAAGTTTACTCTTCTTTCGAGCTTCCGGACGTCGAATATCAAAAATTTCCTTTGGCTCATCTTGTAAAAGAGTTCGGAAACCCATTGCCGATTCCTCCTTCCGATGTTAATGACGAGCTCGATGACAATTTTGTCGACCGAGAGGAAGAGAAAGAGGTTGTCGATCCGACCAAAGAGGGAGACGTCGTTGGCGAACAGGAGATTGCGAAGGACGATCAGGCTGCATAATACATTGCGTAAGATGTTTTTGTAATTATCTTATTGTAGGACTATGTGTAATTTTACAGTTTTATCCCTCTGTAATAAACGTTTGGTATTCTGTCAGTCACGTCCTTTCGTCTTTTCTGTAATAATTCAGACAAGTCATTAATTCAGCCGTAATCATTATGTGTATGTCGTTTCAGATTCTAGTGGTTATCCCCAAGCAACCTGTATTTCGCGCCCTTTCTTTTAGTCTATCGCCTCTTTTCGTAGAGTATAAATACGAAGGGTAAATACTTTACTTGATTTTTACCGCTATTCTTTTCGCTATAATCAGAATATTCTTTCATCAGAAGGTCGATAAGCTTTCTCAATATTTAATTTGTACTTTTCCACAATCCGACCATGAGTAATCTTTTCGGTAATACTTCGAAGCGACCTTCTCGCGAGGGCGCTAGGGACGCCAGACAAAAAAGGTCTCGAACAGAGGGGTCCTCGATGAATCCTCCTCATTCATCTTCTATTTCAAGGTCGATGATTGACCCTCCTATCATTCCTACCACACCTTTCTCCGTAATCAGTTCGTCTTTTGTACAACCAAATTTTTCTTCTTCTACCGAAGTAGGGGGTAGGCCTTCTCCTGGTCGGGTGGCTTTCGGTGATTCCTCCAATGTGGAGCAGACTTTTGATATGCTTGTTTCTTCCTTTGAGCATGTTTTTCAGGGAGGGGATTTTGTCAGTTCCCTTTCTTTTTCTACTTCTACTGCCCCGCTTGTCAGCGAAAGCCAAGTTGGTGAGGGCTTTAATCCTTCCACAACACAATCTATTTCCCAGGATTGTCCTGATTATCTGTTTCATGATACTACTGTGATGACTACCTCTTTCGAATCTGGAGGACCTTCTGGAGGTCGGATCGGATCGAGGTCTGGTCGTCGAACCGTTATTTCCGCTTCGGGAAAGGAGACTTCAGTTAGTCCCGACGAGAGGGAATCCCCTCGTCCATTAGATGATCGTTGTGTCCTTGAGCAGGTTAAGGACATTCTTTTGTCGGAGAATCCACGTTCCGACGGTGTCCCTTTGACTAGCGAACTGCCTGGTTCTGTTGAACCTGATGCTTTGTCCTGGGACTTAGGCATGAGTACTATTTTGGCTGGCGAGTTGAGGAAACTAGAGGGTACCTCCAATATTCGCCTTGTTCAATCTGTGGTGAAGATATGTGAGCAGGTAAACATATTTTGAATATTTTTCCTGCTTTTATTTTGAATGCCTTGTTGTGTGGCGGTTTTTCTTACTCTTTCTGCTTTCTAGGCCAAGTATTTTGCACTCCAACTGGGTGTGCAAAATGACGAACTGTGGAATAGTAAGGGTACTCGTCAACGCCAGTTGGAGTCGGAGAAAGCTAAAGCCGCAGGGTTGGCGTTGCAGCTGCAACTTGCCAAAGATGATCTCCAAAAATTGGAAGCTGATAAAGTTGTTCTTGAAAAGGAGAGAAATGATTTAGCTCAGGCAGCTGTCTTGGCGGAAGAGTCTCGTCGGCAGGCCTATGAAGAGGGTTATGATGCAGGCTATCTTAAGCGTCAAGAGGAGTTGATGGCGTTTGCTGGTAGCTTGACTCCTCGGAGGATTGTTTCTGCTAGTCGGTCTGTTGATAACAACCCTTCTCAATGATCTGTTCGACCTGGCAGGCCTTGGACTGTCTCTTTTTTTTTTTTTTTTTTTTTGTGTGTGCCCAACTTTTGTGTAGTCATTTGGGCTTAATTTTTTGTATTGGGAGAACGACTAAATTGGAAATTATGATCTCTTGTAGGCAGACTCTTTCCTTGATTGATTTTTATTCTGCAAATATATTTTGTTATGCAGCATGAAATAATCAGCATAGATTAGCATACTTATCTGATATTGATCCTTGCGGAGGATATTGTGAATAGAGAAAAATGTAGCTTGATCTTGCTAGGTCACTATATAAGTAACTGAATGATATAATGTTTGGGACTGCAAGTTGAATCCTTTAAGATGTAGTATAAGAACGATGATCAATCGAGCAAGGTTCCTTATGGTCTCCCGAAAATCGTGTTAATAGTGGAGCATCTACTTAGATATCTAATCGAAACAAAGAAATTCTCAATTTTGTCATCGCTGTTCGATTAGTTCCTTACAAATTTGTCTTTTAGTTGAAGACATCTTATTTAAAGACGTTGTCTTTTTGTAGAGCTCTGTTCTTCTTTCTTTTATCTGAAATTGCAAAATTGCTCTAGATAATCTCTTCAAGATTCATGTTTCTCTGTAGTGTTTGTGCTTCCATGTTTCTCAAATAAAGCAGCCAGTGTATCAATATATCATTGTTTCGATATGGGAGGAATTGGAAAACGTAGAATTATTATCCAGATCTATCTTGTTCAGACCCCCTTCAACAATTCTTTTGAATATTAGGCAGTGACTATTTTGGAATCTTGAGAAATGAGGGCTATTCTCCTGATTTCCATGTCAGGTTTCTTGTATTCCAAATGGAGTTCTTGTATGGCTAATTTAGTTGTCCCCATATGATGTATGAGGCAGTGACGACCCCTGTATGGTGGAAGGTTTTATCCTTTTATTTCTAAATGAGCAAGAATTCTTTCTCAAATGGTTTAAACTTGCATGCTGTCGTTAAGGATCTTTAATTTTTTCTTGTCGAGCGACCATTATATTGATCTTGCAGAACTTTTGTGGTCCTGAGCTTCTTTAAAATTTTATTGGTCGCTTTGATCTGCAGATTTCTTTGTTATTGACTAGTTGAGTTGATCAGTCGGGTGCCGTTCCAACTTACTTGCATTTATTTCGGGGAGTCAAAAGGTCGCATTTTCGTCCCTTGATCAAATTCCTATCAGCCGTAGGATCGTTTCACGAGTGCCTCTAAATAAGTAGGCAGTTTCCTTATCTTTTATTCAGAACAGATGGAGATCTCAGTTTCCTTAGATTTTATTTTGCCTTCAGATCCCATAATATTCAAAAAGTCACATTACCGTGATTCACATCATAATGACTTGATTTCTTCTACCATGTACTGACAGGTCCCATGGAAGCCCTTCCTTGTACTAACGGGCCCCATGAGACCTTGAACTTTGTATGCACATGTTTGAGGTCCGTGGTTTCTGTTTGCACATGGAGGGTTCATACTAGCCAGGCACCCCTGCTCCTTGGATGTTACCTCAGGAGCGATAGGCCGCTGGGGTGTGCTGGTAAATATTATTTCTTCACGACCGCTCCGAAGAGATGCTGCTTTAGAGTAAAATGTTTTAATTTTAATGTAAAAGCAGTATCTTGCCGTGGGTGAATGAGTATTGCCAGTTATCTGGCTGGTAATGCTCATTTCGTCTGGAACATTTGATCTTCAGAGCCTGGCCATCGAACCAAAGAAATCGACCATCCTGAGCAGCATGCTTCTTAGGTGGTTTATCATAATCGAAGAGGTACTAGGGAGGAGATTGGTGTTTCCGTGGACTTTGTCGTGAAGAATGCCGATCTATAGTATAGGATCGTTTTATCTAATCCAATGTAATTGTATACGAACTTTGTAATCAAGTTTTTGTAATTCTTCTACATGTAAAAAGATGAATAAAACTGTATTCCTTTCATTCTTCCTGTTTGTCGAATTAAATCTTCTTTGTGATTGTGATCGAGGAGTGTTTATTGAGCGGATCAATGTTTACTTAACTCCTTTAGTTTAGACCTAGGTTTTTAATACCAGAAGTCTTTAAATCGTTGGAAATAATCGAGGAGTGTTTATTGAGCGGATCAATGTTTAGTTAACTCCTTTTATTTTAGACTAAGGTTTTCAAACCAAAAGTCTTTTCGTTGTTAAAATTGATCGAGGAGTGTTTATTGAGCGGATCAAAGTATACTCGACTCGTCATATTTGAGACTTAGGTTTTTCATAGCAAAAGTCTTTTCGACGTTAAAATTGATCGAGGAGTGTTTATTGAGCGGATCAATGTATACTCGACTCGTCGTATTTGAGACTTAGGTTTTTCATACCAAAAGTCTTTTCGGCGTTAAAATTGATCGAGGAGTGTTTATTGAGCGGATCAATGTATACTCGACTCGTCGTATTTGAGACTTAGGTTTTTCATACCAAAAGTCTTTTCGTCGTTAAAATTTATCGAGGAGTGTTTATTGAGCGGATCAATGTATACTTGACTCGTCATATTTGAGACTTAGGTTTTTCATACCAAAAGTCTTTTCATCGTTAAAATTTATCGAGGAGTGTTTATTGAGCGAATCAATGTATACTCGACTCGTCATATTTGAGACTTAGGTTTTTCATACAAAAAGTCTTTTTGTCGTCGTAGACAGATCGAGGAGTGTTTATTGAGCGGATCAATGTATACTCGACTCGTCATATTTGAGACTTAGGTTTTTCATACCAAAAGTCTTTTTGTCGTCGTAGATAGATCGAGGAGTGTTTATTGAGCGGATCAATGTATACTCGACTCGTCTTATTTAAGACTTAGGTTTTTCATACCAAAAGTCTTTTCGTCGTTAAATTTGATCGAGGAGTGTTTATTGAGCGGATCAATGTATAGTCGACTCGTTTTGCTCTCTGAATTTGATCAATACTTATCATGGGATCGCCAGGAGTGTTTACCGAATCAATTGATTTATACTCAAATTTGATTTGATATTGCTAAAAAAAAATCTCCTTTGATAATCAAATTGTGGGCTAAAGCCATTTATTACAAGGAATAAAACTTATTGAAATAAAACAAAGTAAAAATAGTACGATCTTTTAAAATTTTATTTACCATAATATTTCCTAAGGTTGACCGCATTCCAGGTTCTTGGTAAGGCTGTTCCGTCCATGTGTGCAATTTTGTATGAACCGTTCTTTCCAACACCAACGATGATGTAAGGTCCCTCCCAATTTTGTTGTAACTTTCCCACATGCTTGGATACTTCTACCTTTTTCAAGACCAAATCCCCTTCTTTGAAGGTTCGAATGCGTACCTTTTGATTGTAAACCCTTTCCATATTTGATTTAGTAGCTTGCAGGCGTACGGCTGCTTTTTCTCTTAGAGCTTCGGTCAAATCAATATCATTTTCTCTTATTTTTTCATTTTCCTGGTCGTCGTACATTTCAATCCTTGGTGTTGGAATTAACGTCTCAACAGGAATAACAGCTTCTGAGCCATATACTAAACTGAAGGGTGTCTCCCCTGTTGAAGTTCTGACCATTGTTCGATTGGCCCAAAGTACTCCTGGGGGTTCGTCGAGCCATTTTCCTTTGGCTGCTCCTAATCGTTTTTCCAAAGACTTTATTATTTCACGATTTTCTACCTCGGTCTGTCCGTTCGCTCTAGGATGCCCGACCGAGGTAAAATTTTGCTAAATTCCTAAGTTCGAACACCATTCGATTACTTGTTTTCCCGCGAATTGGGTTCCATTGTCAGAAATCAAAATTCTCGGGATGCCAAATCGACATACTATGAATTTCCAAAGAAAGTTAATCACTTGGAACTGAGTTATTCGGGCAAGGGCAATACATTCTATCCATTTGCTGAAGTATTCAACAGCGACCAGGACGTAAGCTTTCTTGGATCTGGCTGCTGGGAACGGCCCTACAATGTCCATGCCCCATTGGTCGAAAGGCCAACATACCGGTATTGGGTGCATGTTTTCAGCCGGTTGATGACATATATTAGCATGTACTTGACAATGATGACATTTTTGGACATATTGGATGACATCGTTGTTGATGGTAGGCCAATAATAACCTGTTCGGAGGCATTTTAAAGCTAATGCCCTTGTTCCGCTGTGATTTCCTGCATCTCCTTCATGTACTTCACGAAGGATGTCGGTGGTTTGCGACTCGGAGATACAATTTAAAAGGATTCCTAATACCGATCTTCGGTAAAGTTTTCCTTCTACCAACGTATATTTTGGAGCCCGATATTTTATTTTCCGAGCTTCGTTTTGTTCAAGTGGCAGTTTTCCTTCTCGAAGATAGTTTATCATTGGAGTCATCCAATTTGCTTCCGCTTCTTCGATTTCCATTATTTCGACGGCTGGTGTCTCATCGATATCGATCGCTGGAGCGTTGAAGATCAACCAGTTGATCACCCTTTCGGTTTTTTCGTCGTGGGATCCAGTGAACCTGGAAAGTTGATCAGCCTATTTATTTTCCGATCGGGGAATGTTATGTATGCTGAAACTCTCGAACTTTTCAGCCAACCTTTTAACTTTGGCAAGGTATTTTACCATGTTAAATTCCTTAGCCTCATATAGGCCTTCTATTTGTCTTTGCACCAACTCTGAATCGGTTAAAACTTTGAGGTTTTTAATGTTGGCTTTTATAGCCATCTCCATCCCTGCGATCAGTGCTTCAAATTCCCCTTCATTGTTGGTTACAACGAAATCCAATGTTATTGCATAATTTATGTCCTCTTTATTTGGTCCAGTGAAGTTGATTCCGGCACCTCCTCCCTCTCGGCACGAAGCGCCGTCAACATGCATTAACCAAGACTGGCTTTCTATGATCAAAACATTGTCGTCAAGGCTATTTATTAGATCGGTCACTTGTGTCAGAGTTTCTAGTAAGAAGTCGGCTAATACTTCGGCTTTAATTGCAATTCTTGGTTTGTACTCAATTTCGAATTGGCCGAGTTCGATCGCCCATTTGATCAGTCTTCCAGAGGCTTCTGGTTTTGCTAAGATTTGCCTCAGTGGTTGGTTTGTCAAGACCACTATCTTGTATGTCAGAAAGTAAGGTCGGAGTTTTCGTGCCGCTACTACTAAGGCCAAAGCAAATTTTTCAATTTCCAAATAGTTCTTTTCAGCCCCTTGTAATAGTTTGCTTAAGTAATAGACAGGCTTATATTCCAAACCTTCTATTTTGACCAAGACCGAGCTTACAGCTGCGTCGGAGATCGAGATGTAGATATATAATGGTTCACCTTCTGTTGGTTTGGCCAACAAGGGGGATCTCGTCAGATATTATTTTAGCTGGTCGAAAGCTTGATTGCATTCTTCTGTCCAGACAAAGTTTTTTACCTTACGAAGGGTTTTGAAGAAAGGCAAACTTCTGTCAGCCGATTTGGATATGAATCTGTTCAATGCTACAATCTTCCCAACTAAGCTTTGTACTTGTGAGATGGTTTTGGGTGGTTTCATCTCGGTTATTGCTCGGATTTTTTCTGGGTTGGCCTCAATTCCTCGTTGATGTACCAAGTAACCCAAGAATTTTCCCGATTTAACACCGAAAGTGCACTTTGCGGGATTTAGCTTCATGCGGTATTTCCTCAATATTTGGAAGCATCGATCCAGATGCTTTATGTGATCAGCTTCGTTCATGCTTTTCACTAGCATGTCATCTACGTAAACTTCCATTATTTCTCCAATTAATTCTTTAAACATTAGGTTTACCAACCTTTGGTATGTGGCCCCGGCGTTCCTTAACCCAAACGGCATAACTATGAAACAATACACTCCTTGCTCGGTTATGAATGCAGTTTTCTCCTGATCTTGTTCATTCATGTATATTTGATAAAAACCTTGAAAAGCATCCATCATGCTGAAGATTGCAAAGCCAGCTGTTGAGTCGACTAATAAATCGATCCTTGGGAGCGGATACGGGTCTCGGGGGCACAATTTGTTGAGGTCGGTAAAGTCGTTGCACATTCTCCACTTGTTATCTCTCTTATCTCCTTTTGCTACTAGGACAACATTACATAACCATTCCGAGAAGTGTATTTCTCGGATTTTTTTTGCTTTGAGTAGTCTTTCTACTTCTGCTTTGATGAGTTTATCTTTCACAGGCCCGTGATTTCTCTTCTTTTGTCTAGCTGGTTTAGCTAAAGGGTCGATTTTCAGCGAATGGTTGATTACTCGTGGGTCAATCCCTTCGATGTCATCCGCGCTCCAAGCGAAGATGTCCACATTATTTCTGAGGAAGTTGATCAACATTATTTCCCCTTCCTTACTTAATTCTGTGCCTATCCTTGTTGTTTTTGATGAGTCCCCCTGTACCAGAATGATGTCCTTATGCTCTGGTGGTTTTAAGCCTAAATCCAGTGGCTCCTTTCCCTTTTTGTCTATTCGGTCAGTGTTAGGGATTTCAACCTCGTCTCCACCTATAGCGTCTTCGAGCTTTCTCTTGCTCGGGGTAACTACTTTAAGGGGGTTTCTCAAAGTTAACGACGTGCTGTAGCAGTCCCATGCCATACAATGATCATTTACTATCTCCCCGATACCTGCGTCGGTCGGAAATTTTATTTTTTGATGATAAGTCGAAACAACTGCTCGAAATAGGTTAAGGGCAGGTCGCCCTAAAATGGCGTTGTAGGCGAATGGAGTTTCTACTACTAGAAATTTTACTAGTTTTACTGTTCGGCATGGTTTTTTTCCGAGTGAGACACTCAAGGTTATTGTTCCGCTGGGAACAATTTCGGATCCTCCGAATCCAACCAATGGTGTAGCTACTTTTTGTAATGTTAGTTGTCCCAAGTTCATCTGGGCTAAGACCTCTCTGGAGATGATATTGGCTGAGCTTCCGTTATCGATCAGGATTCTTTTCACGTTGTAGTTCGCTATTTCTAATGACACTACCATAGGGAAATCTGGGTTATCTTCTTTTGTGTCCCAAACAATGTTTTTGGGTACTTCTCCTTCGTTGAAGCTGATCAACTGGTCGTTCGTTGATTTGTTTTCTAGAGTCCATATTTCCTTTGGATATTTTAAATTTCCGATTATGGATCTAGTGGTTCTTCGTCGGGCGTTTCTACTATCCCCGCCTGCAGGTCCTCCGGAAATTGTATGGATTGTACCATTGATCTGATCATGGTTTAACTCCTGTGTAGGACCATGCTCAGGTGACTTTCGGCGGGAATTCCTTCTTTGATTATTATTCCGAGGGCTTCGACTTCTTCCCCTCTTGCGGTTATCTCGCTCCAGATAGTCATCTAGTTTCCCTTGTTCGATTAGCTTTTCAATTTCTTTTTTAAGATGAAAACAATTTTCAGTTCGATGTCCATGTGCCCGATGGTACTTGCAGTATAACTCGTAGTTTCATGATCCCGGTCTGGGCTGAGCGATTTTCCTCGGTTCAGGGATCCAATTATTTCTTTCTAGTTCTTCCAATAATTCTTCTATTGGAACATTTAGCCTTGGGTGTTCCACTTGGTTAACCCTTCCTCTGATCGCTTGTTCAGAGCTCCTCGGTCTTTGATAGAAATTAGGCTGTCTATCTTGGTTGGTTTTATTATATTCCAACCGCTGGAAGACATTACATTTTCTAAAGGATCGTTCATACTCCATGGGTCTTTGGGCGGGAATCCTATCTTGCCGTTTGGATCCTAAGGTTGTGACTTTGTTTTTATTTTTATCTTTGAAGGAATTCATCTCTTCTTGGGTCATATATTTGGATGCAAAGCTCATGATGTCGGCGAACGTTCTTGGTTGTTTTCGGCTGAGGGCATTCCCGAACTGCCTATTCTTCGTGAGGTCGAAGAGGATCGAGATTATGTAATCGATATTGGGGGAATCGATTTTGAGTAATTCGACATTAAATCTTGCCAACCAATTCCTTAAGGATTCACCTTCTTGTTGGTATATGGTCCCTAAATAACTCATCGGCAATTTTTGTCTTTTTGACTGGCGAATTGCTGCGTTAGTTTGTTGCATAACTCTCGAAAACTGAATATGGAGTTGGCTGGTTGTTTGGCAAACCAGTTCCAAGCTAATCCCTCTAGGGTAGTTACCATCAGCTTAGCGGTGAACTCTGCCGAATGAGAATACAAATTCATAATATTGGTGAAACTAAAGATATAGTCATCTGGATCGGTGGTTCCGTCGTATCTGGGTAGTCTACCCATAACCTGTCCGGTCGACTGTGCTTCTTTTATTTCTCTGCAAAAGGGGGAGCATGCTGCTAGGCTTTCCTGAAGTTCTGTGGTTCGGGCCCACGGGTTTTGAACAGATCGTAGGCGTTGTTCAAGTCGTTCCTGAACTATCCTTTCGATTTCTCTTTCCGAGAATCGCTTTGTTTGTGGTCGATCTGGAATCGCATCGTCTATGTCATCCTCGATAGGGATTATCGTACGTTCCTTCGACCCACTGCGTCCCGACTGTGGTTTTCTCTGTCTTGAATTTCTTCGGGGATGTTTATCGGAGGGTTTTGAGTTTTCCTGCTGCGGACTGTTTAGCGATTGCCGCTCATCCACCGGGCTGTCGGCTTGTTGAGATGTTTGCTCGTTTTGCCTTGGCGCTCTTTGAGCGGGATTTGCCCTAGCGGTCCCAACGTTTCGAGGGATTTGTTCGAGTACGAGTAATTCCTCGGGTGAGAGTGATTTAAGGAGCATGGCGATCTGTCGAAATTTTTCTTGAGCATCTGGCAAGGGAACAGGGATTGTTGGAGCCACGTATTCTTCCGGTATTCCACCGGTAGGGTTCCTTCGCGGTTCCTCCTGATTTTGATGATGCTCGGTCTGTAGTTGGTCGTCGTTGGATACACGGGCGTTATTGCCGGTATTGCCTTGTAATTCCTCAGACGCGTCATGTTGATTGGTCGTGTTACTTCTTGCTCCGTTACGAGCGCTCTTCCTTGGGCGAGCCATATGTCGATCGAATAATTAACCTAGCCCCACGGTGGACGCCAACTGATTTAACCGTTTTTCGTTGGGTTAAGGGTATCAGTGAATATTTGATATTGGGGAGTCAAAATAAGTTATTTTGTAGGGCTCTGTTACTTCATACAGGATGGATCGATCCCTAGGAAGAACTTATACGAAGGGAACGATTAGTAGTATAGACAATCAATCACGAAGGAAAAGACAATATCAATATGGAGAAAATAAGTTTATTCTCTGTATTATTTGGGATTATACAGTTATGTGAGCATAAACTCTGTAAAGTTGAATGTGTGTAATACAATGATTTACTAGGTATTTATATCATGCTAAACCTAGTATTACAAGGAAATATAATCCTAATAGGACTCGGCCCATTAGTCCTTCTTGTGTCCGGACTGTGATCTGATCGCCGAGGTGTGTCGTCTTTAACCGGGTCGATAGAAGATCCCTGATGAGCTTATATGGTCGAATCGATCTAACCTCTCGTAGTCGATCCGAATATCATAAGTGTGCGAAATAGGCCCCATCAACTACAAATTATCTGGCTGGTTGTGATCATCTCGACCAGCGGAGAGTCGATCTTCAGAGCCTGACCATCGAACTAAAGAAGTCGACCATCCTGAGCAGCATGCTTCTTAGGCGGTTGAAGAAGGAGGTCGAGGCACTAGGGAGGAGCTTGATGTTTCCGTGGACATTGTCGTGGAAGAGGATGCCATTAGATAGGGTTTTTCCTTCTTTGTATCTTTAAAAAGATGTAAATCGATGACTGTTCTTTGTACTTAGAAAAATAAAACTTTTATTACTATTATTCCTTGCATACTTCTTTTTGTTGATTTCGTCTCAATCTTATTCGTTATCATCGAGGAGTGTTTATCGAGCGAATCATTTTATACTTAACTCATTTCATTTAGACTTAGGTTTTTATACCAAAAGCCTTTTTAATCGTTAAAAATTGATCGAGGAACGTTTATTGAGCGGATCAATTTATACTCAACTCATTTCATTTAGACTTAGGTTTTTATCCCAAAAGCCTTTTTAATCATTAAAAATTGATCGAGGAGCGTTTATTGAGCGGATCAATTTATACTCAACTCATTTGATTTAGATTTAGGTTTTTATACCAAAAGCCTTTTTGATCGTTAAAAATTGATCGAGGAACGTTTATTGAGCTGATCAATTTATACTCAACTCATTTCATTTAGACTTAGGTTTTTATACCAAAAGCCTTTTTAATCGTCAAAAATTGATCGAGGAGCGTTTATTGAGCGGATCGATTTATACTCAACTCATTTCATTTAGACTTAGGTTTTTATCCCAAAAGCCTTTTTAAACGTTAAAAATTGATCGAGGAGCGTTTATTGAGCGGATCAATTTATACTCAACTCTTTTTTATCTTGATCGAGGAGCTTTTATTGAGCGGATCAATTTATACTCAACTCGTCATAACTTTAGATCAACTTATTGGATCTTGCAGAAATCTGAGGAGCGTTTATCAAATCAGTCGATTTATACTCAACTCGTTGTATTTTTAGATCGAGGAGCGTTTATTGAGCGGATCAATTTATACTCGACTCGTCATATCTTTAGATCAACTTATTGGATCTTAATCAAGATGATTGTAGAATTCTGAGGAGCGTTTATCGAATCAGTCGATTTATACTTAACTCATTTTGATATTTTTCCTTAGGCGATCTTTTATTTGATATTTAAAATTGCTAAAATCTTTATAAATCGAACTGTAGGCCAAGGCCTTTATTACAAAAGAATAAAACTTACTAAAAAGAAATAATGCCGCATAATCTACTATTATTCATTTACCATAGTATTTTCTAAGGTTGACTGCGTTCCAGGTTCTTGGTAGGGCTGTTCCGTCCAAGTGTGCAATCTTGTATGAACCTTTCTTTCCTACACCGATGATAATGTATGGTCCATCCCAATTCTGTTGTAACTTTCCCACATGCTTGGATACCTCTACCTTTTTTAAGACCAGGTCTCCTTCTTTGAAGGTTTGGACGCGTACTTTTTGATTGTAGGCCTTTTCCATATTTGATTTAGTGACTTGCAAACATACGGCTGCTTTTTCTCTTAAAACCTCTGTTAACAATATCATTTTCTCTTGTCTTTCCATTTTCCTGGTCGTCATACATTTCAATTCTTGGTGTCGGAATTAGCGTTCGACTGGAATAACAACTTCCGAGCCATATACTAGACTGAATGGGGTCTCCCCTGTTGAAGTTCTGACCGTGGTTCGATTAGCCCATAGTACTCCTTGGAGTTCATCTAGCCATTTCCCTTTAGTTGCCCCTAATCTTTTCTCCAAAGATTTTATTATTTCTCGGTTCGCTACCTTAGTATGTCCATTTGTTCTAGGGTGCCCAACGGAAGTGAAATTTTGCCAAATTCCTAGCTTTGAACACCATTCCATTACCTGTTTTCCCGCAAATTGGGTTCCATTATCAGAGATCAGAATTCTCGGGATGCCAAATTGACATACTATAAATTTCCATAAGAAATTGATCACTTGGAATTGAGTTATTCGGGCAAGGGCGATACATTCTATCTATTTGCTGAAGTATTCAACAGGGACTAGAACATATGCTTTCTTGGATCTAGCCGCTGGGAAAGGTCCCACAATGTCCATTCCCCATTGATCGAACGGCCAACATACTGGTATTGGGTGCATGTTTTCGGCTGGTTGATGACATATATTAGCATGGATTTGGCAATGATGACATTTTTGGACATATTGGACGGCATCCTTGTTGACGGTAGGCCAATAATAACCTGTTCGAAGGCACTTTAAAGCCAAGGCCCTTGCTCCGCTGTGATTCCCTGCATCTCCTTCATGTACCTCCCGGAGGATGTCGTTGGTTTGAGATTCGGATACGCACTTCAGAAAAATTCCTAATACTGATCTTCGGTAAAGATTTCCTTCTATCAATGTGTACTTCGGAGCCCGATACTTTATTTTTCGAGCTTCGTTTTGGTCAAGCGGCAATTTTCCTTCTCGAAGATAGACTATCATTGGAGTCATCCAGTTTTCTTCAGCTTCTTCGATCTCCATCATTTCGGCGACTGGTGTCTCATCGATATCGATTGCCGACGCGTTGGAGATTAACCAGTTGATCACTCTTTCGGTTTTTCCGTCATGGGATCCTGTGAACCTAGACAGTTGATCGACCCATTTATTTTCCGAGCGTGGAATGTTATGTATACCGAAACTTACGAATTTTTCAGCCAATTTTTTCACTTTGGCAAGGTATCTGACCATATTGAATTCCTTAGCCTTATACAGACCTTCTATCTGTCTCTGTACTAACTCTGAATCGGTTAATACCTTAAGGCTTTTTATGTTGGCCTTGATCGCCATTTCCATTCCTGCGATCAACGCTTCGTATTCTGTTTCGTTGTTTGTTACAACGAAATCCAACGTTATCGCATAATTTATATCCTCCTTATTTGGTCCGGTAAAATTGATTCCGGCACCTTCTCCTTCTCGGCATGAAGCACCATCGACATGCATCAACCAGGATTAATTTTCTACGATCAAGATATCGTTGTTATGGCTGGTTGATTCGGTATGTTCGATTGCCTGGGTTGGAGATTCTAGCAAGAAATCGGCTAATACTTGGGCTTTAATTGCAATTCTTGGTTTATACTCAATTTCGAACTGACCGAGTTCGATAGCCCACTTGATCAATCTTCCAGAGTCTTCTAGCTTCGCTAAGACCTGTCTTAGTGGTTGGTTTGTTAAGACCACAATTTTGTAAGTTAGGAAATAAGGTCGGAGTTTTCGTGCTGCTACCACTAAGGCCAAAGCAAATTTCTCTATTTCCAAGTAGTTCTTCTCGGCCCCTTGTAGTAATTTGCTTAAGTAATAAACAGGCTTATGTTCTAAGCCATCCATTTTAACTAAAACCGAACTGATGGCCACGTCGGAGATTGATATGTAGACATATAATGGTTCTCCTTCGGTTGGTTTGGCCAATAGCGGGGCTCTCGTTAGATATTCTTTTAACCTTTCAAAGGCCTGGTCGCTTTCTTCGGTCCAAGCAAAGTTTTTTGCTTTTCGAAGGGTTTGGAAGAACGGCAAACTTCTGTCAGCCGATTTGGATATGAACCTATTTAACGCCACGATTTTGCCTACCAGGCTCTGTACTTGGGAGATCGTTTTGGGAGGCTTCATTTCAGTTATGGCTCGAATTTTCTCTGGGTTGGCCTCGATTCCTCGTTGATGTACCAAATATCCCAAAATTTTTCCTTACTTAACACTGAAAGTGCATTTTGTAGGATTTAACTTCATTCGATACTTCTCAATATTTGGAAGCATCGATCGAGATGCTTTACATGATCAACTTCATTCATGATTTTGACCAGCATATCATCCATCTACATATACTTCCATTATTTCTCCAATTAATTCTCTGAACATCATATTAACTAACCTCTGGTAGGTGGCCCCGACATTTCTCAACCCGAACGGCATGACTATGAAGCAATAGACTCCCTGCTCTGTTATAAATGCAGTTTTCTCTTGGTCTTGCTCGTCCATGTATATTTGATAGAAACCTTGGAAAGCATACATCATGCTGAAAATAGCAAAACCAGCGATCGAGTCGACTAATAAGTCGATCCTTGGGAGAGGGTATGGATCGCGCGGGCATAATTTATTGAGGTCGGTGAAATCATTGCACATCCTCCATTTGTTATCCTTTTTGTCACCCTTTGCTACTAGAACAACATTACATAGCCAATCCGAGAAGTGTATTTCTCGAATTTGTTTTGCTTTGAGTAGCATCTCTACTTCTGCCTTGATTATTTTATCTTTTATTGGCCCATGGTTCCCCATTCTTTTGTCTAGCAGGTTTTGCCATGGGGTCGATTTTTAGCGAATGACTGATTACTCGGGGGTCAATCCCTTCAATGTCGTTCGCGCTCCAGGCGAAGACATCTTCATTATTTTTGAGAAAGTTGATCAACATTACTTCCCCTTCCTCGCTTAATTCGGTGCCTATTCTTGTTATTTTTGTTGGGTCCCCTCGTACCAGTATGACATCCTTATGTTCCGGTGGTTTTAAAGCTAAATCCACTGGTTCTTTTCCCTTTTTATCTATCCGGTCAGTGCTAGGGATTTCAACTTCGTTTCTATCAACGGCGACTTCAAGTTTTCTTTTGCTCGGGGTAATCGGTTTTTGGCAATTTCCCAAGGTTAGTGACGTGTTATAGCAGTCTCATGCCATACAATGATCGTTTACTATTTCTCCGATCCCTGCGTCGGTCGGAAATTTTATTTTCTGATGGTACGTTGAAACAACAGCTCGGAATAAGTTGAGTGCAGGTCGCCCTAGAATCGCATTGTAGGCAAAGGGCGTTTCTACTACTAGAAATTTTACTAGCTTCACCGTCCGGTATGGTTTTTTCCCGAGTGAGACACTCAAAGTTATCGTGCCATTGGGGACAATCTCGGATCCCCCAAATCCTACTAAAGGTGTGGCGATTTTTTGGAATGTTATTTGTCTCAAGTTCATCTGGGTTAGGACCTCTTTAGAGATGATATTCGCTGAGCTTCCATTATCGATTAGGATTCTTTTGACGTTGTAATTCGCTATTTCTAGCGATACCACCATTGGGAAGTCGGGGCTATCCTCTTTCGTATCCCAAGCATGGTTTTTGGGTACCTCGCCCTCGTTGAAGCTAAGTAGCTGGTTGTTTATCGGTTTACTTTCTAGAGTCCATACTTCTTTCGGGTATTTTAAGCTTCCGATTATGGATCTGCCGGTCCTTCGACTAGCATTACGACTGTCCCCGCCTGCGGGCCCTCCGGAGATTGTATGGATGGTACTGTTAATCTGGTCATTGTTTAATTCTTGTGGGGGACCATCATTAGGGGACTGATTTAACCGTTTTTCGTCGGGTTAATTTAATATCAGTGAATTTGTGATATCGGGGGTTTGGATATTGAATTATTCAGTATATTGGGTTCTGTTACTTTATTTTGGATGGATCGTTTACAAAGAAAAGCAATAATCAAAGGCAAGAAGTAAAACCATTAACGAAATTAAGAACGCAATGATATGGAGGTAAAGTTCTGCAACAATAATGGATATTATTGAGTTCTATTGTTATCAATGTATTCTTGTGTAATCTCAGAATTAAGAGAATTCGTAGTTGTCTTATACAACGAATAACTAGGTATTTATATTATGCTAAACCTAGTATTACAAGGAATCATAGTCCTAGTTGGACTCGGCCCAACCTATCCTTCCTGGGTCCGGAGTGTAATCTTTACTCGGAGCGAGCGGCATCAGGCTGGGTCAGTAAGAAGATCCCGATCCTTTGTAATTGGTCGAACCGGTCTTATAATCTCTGTTCGATCTGATCAGTATGTAGGGTGCGAAATAGCCCCCATCAGTACTCCCTCACTTCTTCGAGCGTATAGATAATAGGAGCTCGTAGAAGTAGATAAATCTGATCGACTGTTTCTTTTCTATGAACGGAGCCTCGTTAAAAACCTTACTTAAGAAAAAACCCAGTGGGAAAAAATCTTAAGTAAGGAAAAGAGTGCTACGTATCATAGATAGTCGTTTCTTCTGTCTAATCGTGGATCGCCACGCGTCTATTCAGGAGGCTTTTTGTATCCTTCCGTTTTTGGCGGGAATTTGAGTAGCTGTGATAAGTTCGAAACGTCTTTTCTCATTTCCTTATAAATAGGTGACTTTCGAGTTTGCCATTTCTCTTTTATATTTGCTTTTAGATCGCAGTCATTTTCTAGTTTGGTCGTTCGTCGTATAAAATTTTCCTTTCATCGACCTTCTTCTTCCGAGAACTAGAATATAGATGGCTTCCGTTAGAAGATCTTCTTCTTCTCCTAGAGAGATCATTGCCCCCGATAACGAGGAGGAGTTACATTCTAATCCTCTGGGTGAACAGACTACGGTATCTGACCTTGTTATCCCTGTAGAAGATACTTACAAGGTACGAATCCTTTCCGATGCGGATGTAGCCGCCCGAGCCAAAAAGGGCAAAGGTACTGTTCCTCAGATTTCTGAACCAATTGAGGATGTAGCTTGCGCATATACAGAGGAAACGTTCCCTGAAGTCGTGAATAACTATACCAAATATTTTCCGGAAGGTTCTGAAATGATTCTTCCATCCCCTACTGATAGGGTCACATCTCCACCGGAGGGATGTCGAGCCTTTTACACGGCTCACTTTAATAGCGGACTGCGTCTTCCTTTATCTCCCCTTTTTCTGGAAGTTCTAAAAACTTTCAGCGTGTGCTTGACACAACTGGTTCCAAATTCTGTTGCTTTTGTGGTTTGTTTTTCCGTTCTGATGATTGCAAAGGGATTTAAACCTTCTTTCCGTAATTTTACGCAACTTTTTCGTTTTAATATTTCTAGTTCTTCAAACCGTGGATACTTCTTCGCTAGTCAGCGGCCAAGCCGAGCAATCTTTGATGCTCCGGTTTCTAGTAATCCTTCTTGGAAATCTCATTTCTTCTTTGTTCGTCCTCCGCCTAATCTCCGTTTGGCGGATGGTTCGATCACGCCTTTCTCGTGGGATCATGGTTCCAGGTGGATTCCCGGAGGTCGCTCACCGACTGGTGAACTTGTTCCTGACGATGTACAGTTTATCACTGAGATTCCCGAGATGCGTACAAACAAATATCAAAGCGCTCTTCTGATTGGGGAATCTTTTCTTCGTAAAGCGGGGTTAAGCGTCCATAATTTTCCCATCAGTTCATCATCTGAGCCTCTAGGTTAGCATTTTATTTGATCTTTAGTATTGTCACTATACTTTTTATATGGAGAAACTAACTTTATTTTGTTTCTTTCTCAGCTCATATGGTAGAAAGCTCCCGACACTCTTCGAAGGGAAAAATGGTGCTGTCGAAATCTTCCAAGTCAGTGGAGAATAATCCTATCGAGCAGAGGGCGTCTCGAAAGAGGAAATTGGAATTGGGTCACGAATCCGAGGAGAATAGAGAGGAATCTCCGGATTCTCCACGCGAGTCCCCTATTCGTCAGGGCATGGGATCCGGTTATCCTCCGCTTCATCTTAGAACATCTTTGGGTATTCGAGGATGTCGTAGCTGGTCGATGCCTCATCCCACTAATAATCCAGTTGATAGAAAGAGGAGTTACTATGGACGTTCTGGTGACGACCTTTCTTTACTCGGGGATAAACATCCAAATCCTACTCTGGTCGAAATGATCGAGGATCATTGAGAGGGAAGGAGGGCCGCTGGTTATTCCGAGAAGGATTCTCTTATTCATGATAATAACGAGAATGCGGTCGATAAGGCGACCCGTATTCTTTTATCTGGCGTTCATACTCGCGATCTTAATAAGCTTCTTCATAAGGATCCTTTGGAGAAATTCCAGCGAGCTTCTCTCTATGCTGAAAAGGTGAGATCCTTTTTCTTTCTATTATTTTGATGAAGTGATCTTTTAAGATTTTCTCAATTTGCTAACTTGTTTCTTTCTGACCCTTTCGTTATTTCAGGTCAACACCTGTCTGACATCATACGCCTATGAAAATTCTCTTTGGAAACAACAGTGCGATTTCCTTGAAGAGAAGTATAAAGCTTTACTTCACAAGTCTTCTGGTTCAGAAGTTGGTCCCTCAACATCTTCCTCTATTCCTGTCGTAGAGACTCGTGCTGCCGGGACCGAAGACCAAGAAATGCTAGATAGAGCGATAGAGGTTTCTCGCGCTCAGGAACAAACCAATCAAATGGCAAGAAAATTAGAAGAATTGCAGTTGCAGAGCACGACTCGGATTAGTGAGCTTGAATCTCAAGTGTCAAGCCTTGAAGCTTCTTTAGAGGACTATGAAAACGACGTCCCACTTAGGCAAAGAGATCGATATGTTAGGAAATCCGACGAACAAGTAGTTCGAGAATTCCTCAACTCTCCTGTTCATATGGCGTTGGTGTACCGGATGGTCGGTCCTCTTCTTGAGAATACCTTTAAAAAATCGATTCATCAACTGGTCGCTTTGGAGATGATCGAGGATCGTCGGAAGGAGTATTTTAAGGCAGCTCATATCCGGTTGAACCGTTATGGCGAGCTTTATTCTTCTTCTGAGGTTCCAGATGTCGAATATCAAGGTTTTCCTCTGGCTCATCTTGTCGAGGAATTTGGAAATCCATTGCCGATTCCTCCTTCTGATGTTAACGATGAGCTCGATAATACTTTCATCGATCCAGTAGATGAAGAAGAAGACGAAGACGATATAGGCATGACTGAGGTCGTCAATAGTGAGCAGAAGATTTCGGATAGCGACCAGGTTTCTTAAAGTAGTGATTTATTTTTGAAATAATCTTTGTAATTATCCGCTTGTAGGTTAAATTGTAGCTTAGCTTTCCCTACTTTGTACACTAAACGTTTCTTATTCAGACAGTCGTGTCCTTTCACATTCGCTGTAATGATTCAGACAAGTCATTTAATTTGCCGTAATCATTATGTATGTGTCTTTTCAAATTCTAGCGTTTGCTCCAAGGTCAGTTTTCCTGTTTCGCGCCCTTTCTTCGGGTTAGTCGCGTCTTTTCGTGCAGTATAAATACGAGAGGTAAAATTTGACTTGTCTTTTTTACTGCTATACTCCTCTCTTAACATAATACTCTTTCTTGAGCTAGTCGATAAACTTCCTCGATATTAATTTATATTTTTCCGTAATCCGATCATGAGTAACCTTTTCGGTAATACTTCGAAGCGACCTTCTCGTGAGGGCGCTAGGGATAATAGATCGAAGAAATTTCGAAGAGAAGGGCCTTCGATGGAGCCTCCTCGTTCGTCCTCAGTTAGTAGCTCGATGATCGATACTCCTATTACCACGTCCCAACCTTTATCAGAAGTTAGTTCGTCGCTCCTCCAACCAAACTTTTCTTCTACCCCCGCGGGAGGTAATAGGTCTTCCCCAGGTCGATTAGCTTTCGGAGATCCATCCAACATGGAACCGGTTTACGACATACCTGTTTCTTCAGGTTTTTCTTCTTACGAGTATGGATCTCATGGAGGGGATTTTGTTAGTTCCCTTCCTTTTTCTACTTCTACTGCCCTGCTAGTTAGTGAAGGGCAAGTCGGTGATGGTTTTTCTGTCAATCCTTCCATAACGCAGTCTATTTCGCAATATGGTCCTGAATATCTATTTCATGATACCACTGTAACGACTGCTTCTTTTGAGTCTGGGGGACCTTCTGGGGGTCGATCTGGGTCGAGGTCAGGTCGTCGGACCGTTATATCTGCTTCCGGCAAAGAGACCTCTGTTAGTCCCAACGAGCGGGATTCCCCTCGTCCGTTAGATGATCGCTGTGTGCTTATGCAGGTTAATGACATTCTTTTGTCGGAGACTCCACGTTCCGACGGTGTCCCTTTGACAAGCGAGCTGCCTGGTTCTGTTGAACCTGATGCTTTGTCTTGGGACTTAGGTATGAGTACTATTTTGCCCGGCGAATTGAGGAAGCTCGAAGGTACTTCCAATGTTCGCCTTGTTCAATCTTTGGTGAAGATATGTGAGCAGGTAGACATTTTTGTTCTTTGTTTTGAATTCTTTGTTGTACAGTGGTTTTTCTTACTCTTTCTGTTTTTAGGGCAAGTATTTTGCACTCCAGCTGGGTGTGCAAAATGATGAACTGTGGAATAGTCGGAGAGCTCTTCAAGGTCAGCTGGAGTCGGAGAAAGCTAAAACCAGGGGTTTGGAGCTGCAGCTGCAACTTGCTAAAGATGATCTCCAAAAGTTAGAGGCTGACAAAGTTATTCTTGAGAAAGAGAAAGGCGACCTAGTTCAGGCTGCCGCGTCGGCAGAGGGATCTCGTCAACAGGCATATGATGATGGTTATGATGCCGGTTATCTTAAGCGCCAGGAGGAGTTGATGGCGTTTGCTGGTAACCTAACTCCTCGGAGGCCTGTTTCTGCTGGTCGCCCCTCTGGCGATTCTTCTCAATGATCTTTATTCGATCTGGCAGACCTTGGACTGTCTCTTTTTTTTTTTTTTTTTTTTTTTTTTTTTTTTTTTTTTTTTTTTTTTTTGTCGCCCAACATTTGCGCATTCGTTTGGGCTGAAATTTTGTAATGGGAGAAGTACTAAAATGGAAATATTATGATCTCTTCTGTAGGCAGATTCTTGCCTTGATTCTAATGATATATCTTTTTCATATATGTAATTGCTACGCACAAATATACCATCATGTAGTAATTGACAAAGATTAGTTTTACTTATCTGAATTTTTATTTCTGCGGAGAGATTTGAGTATGGAGAAAGTAAGCTTGATCTTGCTTTGGTCGCTTGTAAGATAACTGAACGGTATAATATTTGCTTCGCATATTTAATCTTTGTTGATCGATCCAGCCGATCGTCGTTGTGTAAACCCTTAGCTGTCTGGTCGATGCTCGATTCATGCCTTATAAATTTGTCCTTATATGACATATATCTTATATAAGGAGGTTATTGTTCCACCTGTTTGAACTTCGCTTTTCTTCTCATCAAAGGGAAATTTCCCTCTCCGTGCTTTTCATAAATCCATGTCTTTCATCATTAACTTTTTAACTATACTTTTCTCTAGCCAGTATATCATACTCTTGATATGGGAGGAATTGGAAAATGTAATAATTCTGGCCAGATCTGACCCGTTCAGACCTCCTTCAGCAATTCTTTGGAAAATTAGGCAGTGACGGCCTTATAGTTTCGAATAGGGAGGGCTATTCTCCTGATTTCGATGTCAGATTTCTTGGATTCTAAGTGGAATTCTTGTATGGCCAACTTAGTAGTCCCCCAATGATGTATGAGGCAGTTACGACCCCCGTATGGTGGAGGCTCTGGTCGTTTTTAGGCAATTATTCTCTTTCAACGGTTCAACTTTGCATGCCTTCGTTGAGGAGTTCTTAATATTTTCTATTAGGCGACCCTCATATATGATCGTGCAGATCGTTTTGGTCTTTGAACTTCTTTAAGTTTTCTTGGATTATTTTGTTGATCGCTTCGATCTGTAGATTTGTTTCTCCCCGATCAGTTGAATCGATCAGACGGGCGCCGTTCCAACTTACTTGCATTTATTTCGGGAAGTCAAAGGGTCGCGTTCTCGTCCCTTGATTAAACTCCTATCGTCCGTAGGATCATTCTCACGGGCGCCTATAAATAAGTAGGCAGTTTCCTTATTTTCCATTCATAACAATGGATATCTCGGTTTCCTTAGATTTCATTTTGCCTTCAGATCCCATAATGTTTAAGAAGTCACATTATCGTGATTTGTTCGTTCGCAGTAAAGGAATTGTCCCCAGTCTTGTATTGACGGGTCCCATGTCAGCCCTTCCTTGTATCGACGGATCCCATGAGATCTCCGCTTTAGTCCTCATCACTTTAGAGGTCCGTGGTTTCCGTCCGCACATGGGGGGTTCATACTTGCCAGTCACCCTCACTCTTGGATGTGACTTCCGGAGTGATAGATCGCCGGGGTGGCTGGTAAACTTACCGTTTCACGACGGTCCCGAAGAGATGCTGCTCTAGAGTAAAATGTTTTATAGATAAAGTAAAGCAGTATCTTTTGTGGGTGAATTGAGTACTGCTGGTTATCTGGTTGGTAATGCTCATTTCACCTGGAGGAACATACCGATCTTCAGAGCCTGGCCATCGAACCAAAGAAGTCGACCATCCTGAGCAGCATGCTTCTTAGGTGGTTTATTATGATCGATGAGGTACTAGGGAGGAGATTGGTGTTTCCGTGGACATTGTCGTGAAGATAGTCGATCCCGTAGGATCAATTTAACTAGATCATTGTAACGATCTTTAGATAGCAAGCAGATTTTTGTAACGTAGAATATTTGTATGTAATCGATTTGATGAATAAAATATTATTTATTTCTTGCATCTTCTTTGTCGTTTGATAATTTTATTTACGAGGAGTAATTTCCGAGCAGATGAATTCATACTTGATTTACCTTTCAAAACTTTAGGAGTATCAGCGGATCTTATTTAGATCGTTAGGAGTAGATCGAGGAGTTTTTATTGAGCGTATCAATGTGTACTCAATCTTGCTATAATTTAGACTTAGGATTTCATAACAAAATCCTTCTTTGTCGTTGTAATTAATCGAGGAGTTTTTATTGAGCGGATCAATATTTACTCAACTCGTTTTGTTTAGACTTAGGTTTTTAACCCAAAAATCTCTTTGATCGTTGAACATATATCGAGGAGTTTTTATCGAGCGGATCGATGTTTACTCAACTCGTTTTGTTTAGACTTAGGTTTTTAGTACCTGAAGTCTTTTAATCATTATAGATATATCGAGGAGTTTTTATCGAGCGGATCGATGTTTACTCAACTCGTTTTGTTCAGACTTAGGTTTTTAATACCTGAAGTCTTTTAATCATTATAGATATATCGAGGAGTTTTTATCGAGCGGATCGATGTTTACTCAACTCGTTTTGTTCAGACTTAGGTTTTTAATACCTGAAGTCTTTTAATCATTATAGATATATCGAGGAGTTTTTATCGAGCGGATCGATGTTTACTCAACTCATTTTGTTTAGACTTAGGTTTTTCGCACCTGAAGTCTTTTAATCATTATAGATATATCGAGGAGTTTTTATCGAGCGGATCGATGTTTACTCAACTCGTTTTGTTCAGACTTAGGTTTTTAGTACCTGAAGTTTTTTCGTTAATAAAATTGAACGAGGAGTTTTTATTGAGCGGATCAATGTATACTTCGACTCGTTTTAATTTAGACTTAGGTTTTTCGTACCAAAAGTCTTTTTGATCATTAAATATATACGTCGAGGAGTTTTTATCGAGCGGATCGATGTTTACTCAACTCGTTTTGTTTTAGACTTAGGTTTTTCGTACCAAAAGTCTTTTTCGTTAATAAAATTGAACGAGGAGTTTTTATTGAGCGGATCAATGTATACTCGACTCGTTTTAATTTAGACTTAGGTTTTTCGTACCAAAAGTCTTTTTGATCGTTGAATATATTTGTCGAGGAGTTTTTATCGAGCGGATCGATGTTTACTCAACTCGTTTTTGTCGTCGGGATGAGGAGTGTTTATTGAGCGGATCAATGTATACTCGACTCATTTATAATTCAGACTTAGGTTTATCACCAAAAAGTCTTTGTTGCTGTTGATATAGATCGAGGAGTGTTTATTGAGCGGATCAATGTATACTCGACTCGTTTCGTTCTAATATTTATCAATATGCTAGTGTAATTCCACAGAGCGTTAATCGAAATAATCGATGTATAGAAAATGCTAAAATTTTTACTATTTGAACTCTAGGCTAGGGCCTTCGTTACAAGGATTAAAACTTGATAAAGTAAAAATAAAACAATGCAGTATAATCTGCTAAAATTTATTTACCATAGTATTTCCTAAGGTTGACTGCGTTCCAGGTTCTTGGTAAGGCTGTCCCATCCATGTGTGCAATTTTGTATGAACCTTTCTTTCCTACGCCAATGACGATGTAAGGTCCATCCCAATTTTGTTGTAACTTTCCCACATGCTTGGATACTTCTACCTTTTTCAAAACCAAGTCTCCTTCTTTGAAGGTTCGGACGCGTACTTTTTGATTGTATGCTTTCTCCATATTTGCCTTAGTGGTTTGTAGGCGTACAGCAGCTTTATCTCTTAAGGCTTCTGTTAAATCAACGTCATTTTCCCTCGCCTTTTCATTTTCTTCTTTATTGAACATCTCTATTCTTGGAGTTGGAATTAAAGTTTCCACAGGGATAACAGCTTCCGACCCATACATCAAGCTGAATGGGGTTTCCCCAGTTGAATTTCTTACCGTAGTTCGATTAGCCCACAAAACTCCTGGTAGCTCATCGAGCCATTTTCCTTTGGCGGCTCCTAACCTTTTTTCCAAAGATTTTATTATCTCTCGGTTTGCTACTTCAGTTTGTCCATTTGCTCGAGGATGTCCTACCGAGGTAAAATTTTGTTGAATTCCGAGTCTTGTACACCATTCTATTATCTGTTTTCCCGCGAATTGAGTTCCATTATCGGAGATAAGGACCCTTGGGATGCCGAATCGACATACTATGAATTTCCAGAGGAAGTTAATAACTTGGAATTGGGTTATTCGTGCGAGGGCGACGCATTCTATCCATTTGCTAAAGTATTCTACAGCGACCAGGACATAGGATTTCTTTGATCTAGCTGTTGGGAAAGGTCCCACGATGTCCATTCCCCATTGATCGAATGGCCAACAAATCGGGATAGGGTGCATATTTTCTGCTGGTCGATGGCATATGTTAGCATGAATCTGGCAGTGATGACATTCTTGGACATATTGAGCGGCATCTTTATTGATGGTTGGCCAATAGTAACCTGTTCTGAGACATTTTAAGGCCAATGCCCTCGATCCACTGTGATTTCCTGCGTCTCCTTCATGTATTTCTCGCAGTATATCCATGGTTTGTGATTCAGGGATGCATCTCAGGAGAATTCCCGATACTGATCGTCTGTAGAGTTTTCCTTCTATAAGTGTATACTTTGGGGCTCGATATTTTATTTTCCGAGCTTCATTCTGATCAGATGGTAGTTTTCCATCTTGAAGATAGTCTTTCATTGGGTTCATCCAGTTTTCTTCGGCTTCTTCGATTTCCATTATATCGATTATCGGTATTTCATCGATATCGATTGCTGGTGTATTAGATATCAACCAGTTAATCACCCGTTCGGTCTTTCCGTCATGGGATCCTGTGAATTTTGATAGCTGATCGGCCCATTTATTTTCCGAACGTGGGATGTTCTGGATACTGAAGCTTTCAAATTTCCCAGCTAGAGATTTCACTTTGGCGAGGTATTTGATCATATTGAACTCTTTAGCCTCGTATAGGCCTTCTATTTGTCTTTGTACTAATTCCGAATCAGTTAGTACCTTAAGACTCTTTATGTTGGCTTTTATCGCCATCTCCATTCCTGCGATTAACGCTTCATATTCGGCTTCATTGTTTGTTACGACGAAGTCCAATGTTATCGCGTAATTCAAATCTTCCTTATTTGGTCCAGTGAAGTTAATTCCGGCGCCTCCCCCTTCTCGGTATGAAGCACCGTCGACATGCATTAACCAAGTTTGATCCTCGATCATCAAAACATCGTTGTTGTGGCATCTCGACGATTCAGTGGCCTGCGTCGGTGTTTCTAGTATAAAATCGGCCAACACCTGGGCCTTGATGGCAATCCTCGGTTTGTAGTCTACCTCGAACTGGCTGAGTTCGATGGCCCATTTGATTAGTCGTCCGGAGGCTTCTGGTTTTGCTAGGATTTGTCTTAACGGTTGATTCGTCAAAACGATGATTTTGTAGGTTAAGAAGTAGGGTCGGAGTTTTCGTGCAGCCACTACTAAGGCCAGCGTGAATTTTTCTATTTCCACGTAATTCTTCTCCGCCCCTTGTAATAACTTGCTGAGATAATAGACAGGCTTATGCTCTGAACCCTCTATCTTAATTAGGACTGAGCTAACGGCCGTATCGGAGATGGAGATGTATAAGTACAATGGTTCCCCTTCTGTCGGTTTGGCCAACATCGGAGGGGATGTTAAATATTCTTTGAGTTGTTCGAAAGCTCGTTCACATTCTTCGGTCCAAACGAAGTTTTTCGCTTTTCGAAGTGTTTGGAAAAAGGGCAAGCTTCTATCCGCCGATTTAGATATAAATCTATTCAACGCTACGATTTTCCCAACCAAGCTTTGCACTTGAGAGATGGTCTTGGGAGGTTTCATTTCAGTTATGGCTCGAATTTTTTCTGGGTTGGCTTCTATTCCTCGCTGGTGTACCAAATATCCCAAAAATTTTCCTGACTTAACACCGAAGGTGCATTTTGCGGGGTTCAGCTTCATACGATATTTTCTTAAGATTTGGAAACATCGATCTAGATGTTTTACGTGATCTGCTTCATTCATACTTTTAACTAACATGTCGTCTACATAGACCTCCACTATTTCTCCGATTAACTCCCTGAACATTAGGTTTACCAATCTTTGGTATGTAGCCCCAGCGTTCCTTAATCCGAACGGCATTACTATAAAGCAGTATACTCCCTGTTCGGTTATGAATGCGGTCTTCTCTTGGTCGCGCTCGTCCATGTATATTTGGTAAAAGCCTTGGAAGGCGTCCATCATGCTGAACAGCGCAAAGCCAGCAGTCGAGTCGACCAATAAGTCGATTCTTGGGAGGGGGTAAGGGTCGCGTGGACATAACTTGTTAAGGTCGGTGAAATCATTACACATCCTCCATTTGTTGTCCTTTTTATCCCCCTTTGCTACTAGTACTACATTACATAGCCACTCCGAGAAATGTATTTCTCGGATTTGTTTTGCTTCCATCAGTCTTTCAACTTCGGCTTTAATGATTTTATCTTTCACTGGTCCATGATTTCTTTTCTTCTGTCTGGCGGGTTTCGCCGAAGGGTCAATTTTTAGGGTATGCTTGATTACTCGAGGATCGATCCCTTCGATGTCATTTGCACTCCAAGCGAAAACGTCCACGTTATTTCTTAGAAATTCGATTAACATTACTTCTCCTTCTTTGCTCAATTCTGTACCAATTCTTGTCCTTTTGGACGAGTCGCCTTCTACTAGAATTATATCTTTATGTTCTGGGGGTTGCAAGGATAAATCTAGTGGTTCTTTCCCCTTTTTATCTAATCGATCAGTAATAGGAATTTCGTCCTCATTTCTAATTGGATCGTCTTCGATCTTTCTCTTGCTCGGAGTAATAGGGTTAGGATGTTCTCTCAAGGTCAGCGACGTGCTGTAGCAATCCCACGCCATACAGTGGTCATTCGTTATTTCTCCAATGCCGCTATCGGTCGGAAATTTTATTTTCTGGTGATAGGTAGAGACCACAGCTCGAAAAAGGTTAAGGGCTGGTCGCCCTAATATAGCGTTATAAGCGAAGGGTGTTTCTACCACTAGGAATTTTACCAGCTTCACTGTTCGAAGTGGCTTCTTTCCGAGCGATACACTCAAAGATATTGTTCCGCTGGGGATGATCTCGGACCCTCCAAAGCCTACTAACGGTGTGGCTACCTTTTGTAGGTTTATTTGTCCGAGGTTCATTTGTGCTAAAACCTCCCTGGAGATGATATTTGCTGAGCTTCCATTATCGATTAGGATTCTTTTCACATTGTAATTCGCTATTTCTAACGACACTACCATAGGGAAATCTGGGTTATCTTCTTTCGTATCCCAAGTAATGTTTTTAGGTACTTCGCCTTCGTTAAAGCTAATCGGCTCGTGATTTGTTGGCCTATTTTCTAACGTCCATATTTCATTTGGATATTTAGAACTTGCAATTAAGGATCTGGCCATTCTTCGTCGAGCATTGCGACTATCTCCACCCGCAGGCCCCCCGGATATAGTGTGGATAGTTCCATTGATCTGGTCGTGATTCAACTCCTGAGTAGGTCGATGTTCTGGTGACCTTCGATGAGAACTTCTCCTCTGAGTTCCGTTCCGGGGGCTTCTGCTTCTTTCCCTTTTGCGATTATCTCGTTCTATGTATTCGTCTAGTTTTCCTTGCTCGATCAGTTTTTCAACTTCTCTCTTAAGGTGAAAACAATTTTCCGTTCGATGCCCATGTGCCCTATGGTACTTACAGTATTGATCATAGTTTCTAGACCCTGGTCTGGGCTGAGCGATTTTCCTCGCCTCAGGAATCCAATTATTCCTTTCTAGAACTTCCAAGATTTCTTCGATTGGAGCATTTAATCTTGGGTGTTCTACTTGATTCACTCTGCTTCTGATTGGTGGTTCAGGGTTTCTTGGTCTTTGGTAGAAATTAGGTTGCCTTTCTCGGTCGGCTCCGCTGTATTCCAGTCGCTGGAAAACGTTACCTCTCTTGGAAGATCGCTCGTAATCCAAGGATCTTTGGGCGGGAATCCTATCATGCCGCTTAGACCCTGTAGCCGTAACTTTGTTTTTGTTTTTATCCTTAAAGGAATTCATCTCTTCTTGAGTCATATACTTAGATGCTAGGCTCATGATGTCGGCGAACGTTCTTGGTTGTTTTCGGCTGAGGGCGTTTCCAAACTGCCTGTTTTTAGTGAGGTCGAAGAGGATAGAAATTATGTAATCGATATTCGGAGAGTCGATTTTGAGTAACTCTACGTTGAATCTTGCCAACCAATTTCTTAGGGATTCCCCCTCTTGTTGGTATATTGTTCCTAGGTAACTCATCGGCAGTTTTTGTCTCTTCAGACTGGCAAATTGCTGTGTTAGTTTATTGCATAATTCTCGGAAACTGAATATGGAATTGGCCGGCTGTTTGGCAAACCAATCCAACGCGAGTCCTTCGAATGTTGTCACCATTAGCTTGGCAGTGTATTCGGCGGAGTGGGCATATAGATTCATAATGTTCGTAAAGCTAAAAATATAATCATCCGGGTCAGTGGTTCCATCGTAGCGAGGTAGTCTGCCCGGGACTTGTCCGATCGATTGTGCCTCTTTTATTTCCCTGCAGAAGGGAGAACAGGCCGCAAGGCTTTCCTGGAGTTCCGTGGTTCGGGCCCACGGATTTTGAATAGTCCGTAAGCGTTGTTCAAGTCGGTCTTGCACCATCCTTTCAATTTCTCTTTCCGTCAGTCGAGCCGTTCGTGGTCGATCAGGGATTGTATCATCTATATCATCCTCAATAGGGATAATTGTTCGTTCCCTGGATCTACTACGCCTCGCCGGGGTTTTTCTGTGACCTCGTTTCCTTCGAGGATTGTTGTCGGAGGGTTTCGAATTGTCCTGTTGTGGACTGTGTAGCGAGCGGTGCTCGCTTGGTGGGCTATCAGCTTGTTGAGATACATGATCGTTTTGTCCGGGCGTTCTCCGAGCAGGAATTGTCCTGGCAGCCCTAGGGTTTTGCGGAATTTGATCAAGCACAAGTAATTCTTCCGGGGAGAGTGATTTAAAGAGCATCGCTATTTGTCGTAATTTCTCCTGAGCACCCGGGAGAGGAGCAGGGATCTCGGGGACTTCCGGCTCTTCCTGTATCGTGCCGGGAGGACCTCCTAGGGGTTCATGATCTCGGGGATGGGTATTCTGTAAATTCTCGTCGGTGTTGGGAACGTTATTATTGTCGTTCTCCTGTGGATCTTCAGATGTGTCATGACCGGTGGTTGTGTTACTTCTTGCTCCGATACGAGCGCTTTTCCTTGGGCGAGCCATATGTCGATCGAATAATTAACCTAGCCCCACGGTGGGCGCCAACTGATTTAACCGTTTTTCGTCGGGTTAATTTAATATCAGTGAATTTGTGATATCGGGGGTTTGGATATTGAATTATTCAGTATATTGGGTTCTGTTACTTTATTCTGGATGGATCGTTTACAAAGAAAAGCAATAATCAAAGGCAAGAAGTAAAACCATTAACGAAATTAAGAACGCAATGATATGGAGGTAAAGTTCTGCAACAATAATGGATATTATTGAGTTCTATTGTTATCAATGTATTCTTGTGTAATCTCAGAATTAAGAGAATTCGTAGTTGTCTTATACAACGAATAACTAGGTATTTATATTATGCTAAACCTAGTATTACAAGGAATCATAGTCCTAGTTGGACTCGGCCCAACCTATCCTTCCTGGGTCCGGAGTGTAATCTTTACTCGGAGCGAGCGGCATCAGGCTGGGTCAGTAAGAAGATCCCGATCCTTTGTAATTGGTCGAACCGGTCTTATAATCTCTGTTCGATCTGATCAGTATGTAGGGTGCGAAATAGCCCCCATCAGGGACCTTCTACGTGAACTTCTTCTTTGACTGTTAACCCGAGGACTCCTACTTCTTCCTCGCTTGCGGTTATTCCGCTCTAAATAGTCATCTAGTTTTCCTTGTTCGATTAGTTTTTCAATTTCTCTTTTAAGGTGAAAGCAATCTTCAGTGCGATGCCCATGTGCCCGGTGGTATTTGCAGTATAACTCATAGTTTCGCGCACCTGGTTTGGGCTGAGCGATTCTCTTCGCTTCCGGGATCCAATTATTCCTTTCTAGTACAGCTAAAATTTCCTCTATCGGAACAGTTAGCCTTGGGTGTTCCACTTGATTAACCCTGCTCCCGATTGTTGGCTCGACGGTTCTCGGTCTTTGATAGATGTTAGGTCGTCTGTCCTGGTCGTTTTTATTGTATTTTAATCGCTGGAAGACGTTGCCTTTTCTAAAAGACCATTCATAATCCATGGATCTTTGGGCAGAAATTATATCTTGCCGTTTGGAGCCTGAGGCCGTAATTTTGTTCTTGTCTTTAAAAGAATTCATCTCTTCTTGGGTCATATATTTAGATGCCAAGCTCATGATGTTAGCGAACGTTCTTGGTTGTTTTCGGCTTAGGGCATTTCCGAACTGCCTATTCTTCGTGAGGTCGAAGAGAATGGAGATTATGTAATCGATATTTGGGGAATCGATTTTTAGCAATTCCACATTAAATCTTGCCAACCAGTTCCTTAGGGATTCTCCCTCTTGTTGATAAATAGTTCCTAAGTAGCTCATTGGAAGTTTTTGTCTCTTCTGACTGGCGAACTGCTGTGTCAGCTTGTTGCATAATTCCCGAAAACTGAATATGGAGTTGGCTGGTTGCTTGGCAAACCAGTCCAAAGCAAGTCCTTCTAACGTGGTTACCATTAATTTAGCAGTGAATTCCACCGAGTGAGCATATAAGTTCATTATGTTTGTGAAGCTAAAAATATAGTCATCTGGATCAGTGGTTACGTCATATCTGGGTAGTCTACTTGGAACCTGTCCAGTCGATAGTGCCTCTTTTATTTCTCTGCAGAAGGGAGAGCACGCTGCTAGGCTCTCCTGGAGTTCTGTGGTTCTGGCCCATGGGATTTGAACGGATTATAAGCGTTGCTCAAGTCGTTCATGTACCATCTTTTCGATTTCTCTTTCCGAGAATCGCATAGTTTGTGGTCGATTTGTGATTGCGTGATCTACGTTATCCTCATTGGGGATTATGGTATGTTCCTTGGATTCGTTGCGTTGCTATCTCCTTCGATCCGCTTTTCTTCGGATGTTGTCATCGGAAGGTTTTGAATTGCCTTGATGTGGACTGTGTAGCGAGCGCTGCTCGCTTGCCGGGCTGTCAGCTTGTTGAGAGATTTGATCGTTCTGCCTCGGCGTCCTTTGAGCAGAATTTGCCCTAGTAGTTCTAGGGTTTCGAGGAACCTGTTCGAGTATGAGTAATTCCTCTGGGGAGAGTGATTTAAGGAGCATAGCAATCTGTCGTAACTTCTCCTGAGCGTCTGATAGGGGAACCGGGATCGCTGAAGCCGCACGTTCTTTCGGTACCGCACCAGTAGGGATCCCTTGTGGTTCCTCCTGGTTCTGGTGATGCTCGTTCTGTTGCTGATTGTCGTTGGATATAGGGGCGTTATTATCGGTATTGCCCTGCAGATCCTCAGACGTATTATGCTGGTTGGTTGTATTACTTATTGCTCCGTTACGAGCGCTCTTCCTTGGGCGAGCCATATGTCGATCGAATAATTAACCTAGCCCCACGGTGGGCGCCAACTGATTTAACCGAATTTAGTCGGGCACGATTGAATCAGTGAAGAGTGTGATTAAGAGTTCAGGACTAGTAATAATTATAGGGCTCTGTTACTTTATTCTGGATGGATCAATCTCAAGGAAGAATAATTAGATGGAACAATCAGTAAATCAGACAATCAATGAATAAAATAGTATAGCCAAAGCTTTTCTATTCAATATGGTCTTCTCTTCTAGCCCAATTAAGTAGGCGTATGTTGAGTATCTTAAGCCTGTGTAATACAATGATAAACTAGGTATTTATATCACATTAAACCTAGCTTTACATGGAAACATAATTCTAATAGGACTCGGCCCAATTGTCTCTCTTGAGTCCGGATTGCATTCTGCTTGTTGAGGAGAGTCGTATACTACTGGGTCGATAGATGATCCCGAATGGACTCGTTTGGTCGGATCGATCATATATCCCTTAGTCGATCCGGACATTATGAGGAGTGCGAAATAGCCCCCATCAGTTGGCGTCCACTGTGGGGCTAGGTTAATTACTTGATCGAAATATGGTTAACCAACGAGAAGTATGCATAACACTGGAAAAAATGCAGCTTCACAACCTCTTCGTGTGGCAGAGGATTTGAGCGAAAATTCTCAAAGGAACGGTCATGATAACTTGCTACTTACGAGAAGCTTACGTTTCTCATTGTCACAGAACAGGTATCCAATGGATTTCGTTGGATACCCCACAAATTTTGTATGAATCGGATCTACTATCCAATGTCTGTACAAGGTTATTATGCCATGTCATAAATGATACGGCGGTGTAAGGACTTACTTCAAGAGGTACTAGTCTAAGTACCTTCGAAGTGTCAGGGGAGGCTATCCCCTAATGTGAATAAGGAAGTTCAGCGAAATCACAATCGTGAAATGAACTAAGTTTTAACAAAGTTCGATTCCTTCCTTGATTTGCTGCGTGAGAAATCTATTCTCCTTTTAGATAATCGAGGAATTAATTTCTTATGTTTCGGCAAGTTTGATTAGATCAAGACGCTTTCGACATAATGCACTTAGTTACTTCATTTCCAAAACTTCTGTTGATTATTTCAACAGTTTTAGAATTGTACTTCATAAAGTACACATACACTTTGACGATTAAAATAATTGTAAGTATATATGAAGTAACGCCCTTTTGAACTAGTGTTTTTAGTTCTCCACGTTTGTCCTTATGGATTAAATCCATTCGGTTGAAATGCTTGGGATGCCTAGCAAACTTTTAATTTCGGTTATTATTCCTTTGGGACAAGTTTTGAAAGTTACGAGTTCATCCAAGTTCTATATTTCAAGAGCTTTAGATGAAAACTTCCTTTGGAATCTTTCTTTTGGAATAATGTCCAAAATTAACATTTCAAGCATGGACGATTATCTTGTTTGTTTTACTCCTTTTCGATTTAGCATGTGGCTTTCAAAGTTTTGATTGTTTATCATTGTTTTACTTCTATGCTTCACAGCATCAATTTTTGTACAAAGTTAAATAGCTTTAATTAAATAGATTCCATTCATAATGGTAAAGCAATAATGTCTTGTTTGAAATAAAAATCAAAAACAAAATAAACCTAAAACTTATGCTAATACGAAAAACTAAGTAAAACTCCTTTCGCTAAAAAGTAAGATCTAGATTGTTCTTGACCAAATCCCTGAAGCATCGGTCCCTCATTTCTCTTTGCACTTCATGCCTTTTCCTTTCAAGGATTTTCCTCCTTTTAGGAGGCGAGGGAACACCATCATCACCTGCAAACACTTTTACATATATGAGGGTTTATGAGATGTCTTACATCAAACAAATTAACAGGTGTATAACTAAGTCATACCGTTGTTAAGTCTGTTCAGGAATTTCTTTCCACCAAGCTTCCTTAATCTCTTATCATACTTACACAGGGGGCAATTCCATTCACTCAGACCCATTCCCTGTAGATGGGCTTCCTCATATTTGTCTAACAACTTATGCGAGTCTTTTGTTTTAATTCCATCACACGGAATAATACAATGTTGCATAAAATGAGTAAAGGTGTCGGACAAGCCATTGAGAGTAATTTCTATCTCATCTTCAAGAGTCAAATAAGCGTCTGACTTTGTGATTCGATTCATTATCTGATAGGATAGTGCCCTGCAAGCCAGTTCTGTTAGCTTGTAATAGATCTATCCTGTATGAAACGATCTTTGATTTTATAATAATACGCATGTTTATTTATATATGTATAAGGATAAACAATGGCCAACTTCATCTTTCGCGAATACATTTAAGCGATTGGTTGAAACCCTTAGATTACATTTGACTATGGGACGATTCACTTCAGTACTGAGTGCAATCATGAAACAGTCTCAAAGGTCGTAATCTTAAATCTGTTCCAAGTCATAGATTCCGAACGAGACGGGGTATCGTAGGAATCGCCAAGACTTGTACAAGTATGCATGATTCACATGGAGTGAATTTGTAGTGTTTCATGAGCAAGGAATTTGAGTCCAGTGCATACGAGTAGGTGGTTCAATGGAGGATTGAACGCATCGAACAACCCGAACAGAGAAACCCATTGTGGAAGCGCATGACGCATATCGCTGATGGGATGTTTCTCAAGGAATATAATAGTGTACGATTTAGTCCTTTGACTTGAGGTACTAGGGCGAATTCGGTGCATGAAAGTGCGTACTTAGATCTAGGTATAGGCCACGTAGCTTGGTCATAACATGCCTAGGTTGGGTGCGTATGGACATGTACGCGAGTGGTTAGTACCGATATGGAATCTATTGACTCACTGTAATGGGTGAGAGAATTTCCTATAAGATTCTTAGATAATATATCCAAGGATTCTGCGGCCGCAGTCGGTGACGGATTTGGAAAGGGGTTTCCAAATTTAGAAGGTCACAAAGGTATATTATCCTGAATTAGAAAGTATAGTTATCGAGACAAATTTAGAGGTGCCGATCAATTCACACACCCTAAGTCTTGATCGGGAATATTAGTCGATAGAAGGACCGTATGTACATGGCAATTATATGAGACGAGGTTCACAAATATCAATTCACCTGAAATTGGGCTTCATGGGCTTGTGGCTAGACATCGACCATGAAGTGTGGGTACTCCTGAATTAATAGAGGATTTAATTCTAGGAGTGGTTAATTAAAGGTAGTTTAATTAACCGGAACAATTTATTGTTCATAAATTAAATCACGAGGGATTCGTGGGCCTGCTGCCAGTTGATGGTGAACCCAGAGGGTCACACACAATACAATTGGACGGTGACTGTTATAAAAGGACATGAAAGGAATTAATTGATTTAAAGGTAATTAAATCAATTAAATGAATTAAAAGTATTTAATTCAAGTGGGAGATTAATTAAAAGTATTTAATTCAAGTGGGAGATTAATTAATTGGCTAACTTAATTAATAATTGAGTTGCTAAGTTAATTAAAAGAAATATTGATTTAATTGGACTGGGCATTTAATTAAAGTAGTTAATTAAATGAAGGATTGCAAGACATGGGCTTCTATTAATTAAAGCCCATAAGGAGTCTTGCAAACCCTAGGTCAGAAGGAGTCTATAAAAGGGGAACTACATGAGCTTAAAAGCTAACACCAAGAAAAGTAAACCCTAGCCTCTCTCTGCCCTAAAAGCGCCGCCCCCTCTCCAAGCAAACCCTAGCCGCCGCCGCCACCACTAGCCGCCGCCACTGTGCTGCCGTGAGCTCCTTGGTGCCGCCGCCGCCGAGATCTCCTCCTCCATTGTATTAGATCTTGATTTGTCAAGAGATCTCATACAATCCTTCAATAACAAATCTCCTGCATCGAGTTCTGAGCCTAAGATCTTGAGGTGTTGCCAGAATCCAATTGGTGTGGACTATCCCTGGAGGTGAGACAATTGGATCACTCCTGTGAACCGGATCAGAATCAGAATCGAAGACCGGAGGTTTCCACCACCTTGCCTGTGGTGAGGTATATCGCAAAAACCCCCTTTGTTAATTCATTGTGTGCGTTTTTGTTTAAGTTTTTGTATACATAATATGGAGACATCTTTTATGGGACCATTGGATACCTCGAAAAATTTTAAATTCCGCACTTTGTTGTCTGACAAATCGAGCTATATCCCAACAGTGGTATCAGAGCCAACTCCATTATTATTATACAAAAGCCTGAACATAATTGTGTTCACCGTATATGTTTAATTATATGTATGAGAACACGTGATAATTATGTTCTGTAAGTTGATTCTTGCTTGTTATGACTAGATCTATCAATGGGTAAAACTGCTTTTCAAGATCTGTGACGTTTTTATAGTTTTTGAAAACTTCAGGACTTTTGGGGTAGAAATCGCAAATCAAGGTTTTTGAGGGCTGAAAATTCGAAATTTTTGAGATCTGAAAACTTAGGGGCTGTTTTGCAATTACCGAAACTTGAGGGGTCAATTTGAAAAATCAAAAATTTTCAAAATTCAAAATTTTATTTTCCGGAATCTGCCCAGATCTGCCCAGGGGTGTTTTTGTAACTTTTTAAAAGTTTTGGGGTCAAAGTGCAATTTTCGAAAGTTGAGGGGCCGAAAATGCAATTTTCAAAAGTTGAAAAACAGATTCTGAAATTGAGCAGAAAATTAATTTTTTGTTTACCCGGATATTTATTTTGTCATAATTAGTAGTGACTAAAAAGCAAGAATCATAGGAAGTTAGTTTTAAAAGGATGTTTTAAAATTAAGTTAGAAGAAAGTAAAAGATGTTTACATGTTTCTTGCTCTACGTGAACTGTTTACGTGGTTTTTCGATCGAGACGAGCCTTGACCTTAGGGTAGATGTGATTGGTTTAATTTATTGCTTGGTTTTTATTGGGCCTGCGAGCCTATTATTATTTTTGGGCCACTTTGAGCCTTTGTAATAGATTAGGGCTTTACTGCTTTCCTAGTTTAGGATGGAGGCCCATTTACAAGCAAGGTGGGAGCCCAAGAAGATAAGAAGGCCATGTATGCATGGTACAATGTGTAATAGCATAGGGCCTGTTTGAGAACCCTTTAGATTGACCAATTGGGCCAACATCAATTGGCTCGATGATGGCCCACATAGGAGGCTCCCGATCGAAAACATATTGTGGTAGTATGCATGCTAGGCTTGTATGGCTTTCATTTATTTGTCGATTTATATTTGGCTACGCGCTAGAATCTAGATCGTAATAAAAGATAAAGCATAACTGAATCGGTGAGATCTCGAGGAGAGTTGGCATAACTTTCAAAACCAGAAACCCCCTCTCGAATTAAATATTAAGTCATATTGGATTAAAATAAAATGAAGTATTTATATAAATCCAAGCCTTCCATCAATAGGAACTAACGTATGTTGTCTACTTATCGATAGAGGTGATCCAGAGTCTGGCACCCGAGTCGAAGAAAGGGACAATACGTGAAATTCCTTGACTCCTGTTTTAACTAAACATGACAAGGGTGAGGACTGGTCGGGATGTGAGGATCGACCGATAACTAGTTACGGAGAACTCACGACCGGGCCCGTTGCTCATCACGATTGATGGGTTAGACTTAACGATTAGTAACACTTATGATGTAGCAGTGCTAGATAAGTGCGAAAGCCGAGGCAAAATAAGCTTGAAGGTTGTGGAGTAACACAATTGGTAAAATGTATACCTACCTGGAGAATTGGTTGTATGGCCACGAGTCGTGGGTGCAATTAATTGCTGCTGGGACGTCAAGACCTACTAGGAATTAGAATTCCCGAGCAATCAAAGGGGTGATTGTTTCGATAAAATAGTGGGAGAACTTTTTCGAAAATAAGTCCAAATTCGATAATTATAAGTATTAGGCATAAGATCAGTTAGCTTAATGTTGTCTTCTTTCCAATTGTAGATATTAAGTACAATGTCTAAGAATCCATTATCTGTTATCCTCGACGCAAACAAATTGAATGGCTCAAACTTTGTTGACTGGCTGAGAAATCTCAGAATCGTCCTCGACTCCGAGCGACGTAGCTATGTGCTCGATACACCCATGCCTGCTGCACCCGCAGCACGAGCTACTGAGGAACAACGAACCGCCCATGCTAAAAGGGTTGATGATGATCTTCAGGTTCGATGTCTCATGCTAGCCTCGATGTCGAATGAACTGCAGAAACAGCATGCTGCTATGCCGCTTGCTAGAGAGATACTTCTCCACCTCCAGCAGATGTTTGGAGAGAGGTCTCGTACCGAAAGGTTCGCGACCACTAAGGAGTTGTTTCATCTCAAGATGGCTGAGGGAAGCAGTGTCAAGGATCACTGTCTGCGTTTCATCAACCTGGTTGAAAAACTAGGGCGATTGGAAGTAGACTTGCACGCTGATCTTAGCACTGACCTCCTTCTCCATACGCTGCCCCGTTCTTTTGACCAGTTCGTGTTGAACTTCAACATGGAGGATAGAATCCTCGCTCTTCACGAACTGACCAATTTGTTGGTAACGGCAGAATCGACTCTCAAGAAAGAGAAGCCGGTAATGATTGCACACCAATCGAAGGCTGCAAAGCCCAAGAGAGGTAAGAAGAAGAAGAAGGTAGTTTCTTCGAAGGCAATCAAAAAGGTGGTTGAAAAGAAGCGCAAGAGCCCAGAAGACGAATGTTTCCACTGCAAGAAAGCAGGGCACTGGAAAAGGAACTGCCCAGACTACCTAAAGATGAAACTGGTAGCCAAAGGTATTTTCTTGGTTGAAGTTAATATTTCTATTAACTGTGCATCGTGGGTGTTAGACACCGCAACAGGTTCTCATATCTGCAATGATTTGCAGGTGATGGGAGCAGTAAGATACCTGAAGCCCGGGGATAGAATCCTGCGTTTTGGAAACGGTGCTAGGATCGCCGCTGAGGCTATTGGGGACGTCGAATTGGTTTTAGGAAATTTTACTTTGGTTTTAAGGGATTGTCTGTACGTACCAACAATAATTAAGAACATCATTTCTATACCAATGCTAGACATTGATGGTTTTAATTTTTCCATTCAAAATGGATCTTTATGCATATTTAAAGGTGGTTTAATGTATGCTTGTGGTACTTTGATGGATGGTCTTTATTCCCTAGAATCTGTTAAATCCGACGTCATGCACATTCAATCTAGAAAAAGAAAATATGATAATCAAACTCCACAACTTTGGCACGCTAGACTTGGACATATTTCCAAGAGTAGGATTCAAAAGTTGGTTTCCTCTAAGGCTCTTGAAATAAAGAACTTGGATGAACTCCCAACTTGCGAATCTTGTCTCAAAGGAAAGATGACCAAATCACCCTTCACAGGGAATCCCGAGCGAACCAAACAAACATTGGATTTAATCCATACTGACGTTTGTGGACCATTGAGTGTCAATGCGAGAGGAGGATTCTCTTACTTCGTAACATTCACCGACGATTTTAGTCGTTATGGATATGTGTATCTTATGAAACACAAATCCGAAACTTTTGAGAAATTCAAAGAGTTTCGAATGGAAGTTGAGAATCAACTTGGACATAGTATTAAAGCACTTCGTTCTGATAGAGGTGGAGAGTACTTAAGCCAAGAATTCCTTGATTATCTAAAAGAGAATGGAATTCTCGCCCAGCGAACTCCCCCTAGGACGCCCCAACTCAATGGAGTATCCGAGCGGAGGAACCGAACATTGTTAGACATGGTTCGTTCCATGATGAGCTTTGCTGACCTTCCCTTTTCGTTTTGGGGCTTGGCCCTATTAACTTCATCGAAGATACTAAACATAGTACCTTCGAAGTCAGTGCCGACAACACCGCACCAAGTATGGTATGGTAAGGCACCCGTGTATTCGTATCTACGAGTATGGGGATCTCCTGCGTATGTAAAGAACAAGAAGGGAGATAAGCTAGATAGTAGATCTAGTTTGTGCAAATTTGTGGGGTATCCAAAGGAATCCATTGGATACCTGTTCTTCGATCCTAAAGAACGTAATACGTTCGTATCTAGGAACGCCCACTTCCTGGAAGAGGATTTCCTCTCCAATCGAAATGGGACAATCGTAGAACTTGATAAAGTCCAGGAATCGGACCCATCCTCACAAACAGTGGGAGCTGAACCAGAATTTACTGAACCTACTAGTACACCTACTCTTCGAAGGTCTGATCGAATTCGTAAGGAGCCAGAGCGATTTGGTTTCATTCACGAAAACGAAAGAGGCGATAATGATCCAAGGACCTATCAAGAAGCGATGTCAGACATAGACTCGGGTGCGTGGCTCGAAGCCATGCAATCCGAAATGGATTCCATGCATTCCAACAAGGTTTGGACCTTGGTCGATCCACCTGAGGGAACTATCCCTGTAGGATGCAAATGGATCTTCAAGCGTAAGCTTGGAATGAATGGAGAGGTTTTAACTCACAAGGCACGCTTAGTGGCGAAGGGGTATTCTCAAAGGCCTGGAATAGACTATGAGGAAACCTTCTCTCCCGTAGCGATGTCCAAATCCATTCGGATATTGCTTGCCATTGCCGCATGGCATGATTATGAGATATGGCAAATGGACGTAAAGACCGCCTTTCTCAATGGAGACATTGACAAGGAGATCTTTATGCAACAACCTGAAGGTTTTGCGTCCAAAGGAAGTGAACACAAATTATGTAAACTTCAAAGGTCAATATATGGCCTCAAACAGGCATCCCGAACCTGGAACATACGATTTGATGAGACAGTCAAGGCATTTGGCTTCATCAAAAATGTATATGAACCTTGTGTGTACAAGAAGAATAGTGGGAGTTCGATACAATTCATTGTTTTGTACGTCGATGACATTTTGTTAATCGGAGACGATATCAAGATGTTAGCGCAGACTAAAGCGTGGTTATCCGCGCAGTTCTCTATGAAAGATATGGGAGACGCATCTTACGTATTGGGAATACGTATCTATAGGGATAGATCGAAGAAGATGATAGGACTCTCCCAATCTCAGTACATTAACACAATCTTGAAAAGATTCAAGATGGAAGAATCCAAGAGAGGATTGCTTCCAATGAGACATGGTATCTCTCTTTCTAAGTCTATGTGCCCTACAACTGACGAAGAAAAGACGAGAATGTCTCTCATACCTTATGCCTCTGCTATAGGGAGTATAATGTATGCGATGTTGTGTACTCGACCAGACATAGCACACGCTCTAAGTGTAACGAGCCGCTATCAGTCAAATCCAGGCGAAGAGCACTGGACTGCCGTAAAAGCAATCCTAAAGTACCTGCGAAGGACTAAGGATATATTTTTGGTCTACGGTGGTAGTGGAGAACTGAAACTTGAAGGATTCACTGATGCAAGTTTCCAGTCTGATGTGGATGACTTTAAATCCAACTCTGGATACATATTCCGCATCAATGGTGGAGCAGTTAGTTGGAAGAGCTGTAAACAGTCTACCACTACTGATTCAACCACAGAAGCAGAATATATTGCAGCATCAGATGCAGCAAAAGAAAGTGTATGGATGAAAAACTTCATCCAAGAACTGGATGTTGTTCCTAGCATTGCTGAACCTGTAGTCGTCTTCTGTGACAACAACGGGGCGATAGCTCAAGCGAAGGAGCCGAGATCACACCATCAATCCAAACACGTACAGAGGAAATACCACGTGATCAGGGAGATCATGGGTAGAGGTGACATGCACATGGAGTATGTCAAATCGGAAGACAACGTAGCTGACCCACTAACTAAGCCACTTTCACAAAAGGCGTTCGATAGTCATCTAGAGCAGATGGGACTTAGAACCATAGGTGAATGGCTTTAGGGCAAGTGGGAGATTGATAGGATAGTGCCCTGCAAGCCAGTTCTGTTAGCTTGTAATAGATCTATCCTGTATGAAACGATCTTTGATTTTATAATAATACGCATGTTTATTTATATATGTATAAGGATAAACAATGGCCAACTTCATCTTTCGCGAATACATTTAAGCGATTGGTTGAAACCCTTAGATTACATTTGACTATGGGACGATTCACTTCAGTACTGAGTGCAATCATGAAACAGTCTCAAAGGTCGTAATCTTAAATCTGTTCCAAGTCATAGATTCCGAACGAGACGGGGTATCGTAGGAATCGCCAAGACTTGTACAAGTATGCATGATTCACATGGAGTGAATTTGTAGTGTTTCATGAGCAAGGAATTTGAGTCCAGTGCATACGAGTAGGTGGTTCAATGGAGGATTGAACGCATCGAACAACCCGAACAGAGAAACCCATTGTGGAAGCGCATGACGCATATCGCTGATGGGATGTTTCTCAAGGAATATAATAGTGTACGATTTAGTCCTTTGACTTGAGGTACTAGGGCGAATTCGGTGCATGAAAGTGCGTACTTAGATCTAGGTATAGGCCACGTAGCTTGGTCATAACATGCCTAGGTTGGGTGCGTATGGACATGTACGCGAGTGGTTAGTACCGATATGGAATCTATTGACTCACTGTAATGGGTGAGAGAATTTCCTATACGATTCTTAGATAATATATCCAAGGATTCTGCGGCCGCAGTCGGTGACGGATTTGGAAAGGGGTTTCCAAATTTAGAAGGTCACAAAGGTATATTATCCTGAATTAGAAAGTATAGTTATCGAGACAAATTTAGAGGTGCCGATCAATTCACACACCCTAAGTCTTGATCGGGAATATTAGTCGATAGAAGGACCGTATGTACATGGCAATTATATGAGACGAGGTTCACAAATATCAATTCACCTGAAATTGGGCTTCATGGGCTTGTGGCTAGACATCGACCATGAAGTGTGGGTACTCCTGAATTAATAGAGGATTTAATTCTAGGAGTGGTTAATTAAAGGTAGTTTAATTAACCGGAACAATTTATTGTTCATAAATTAAATCACGAGGGATTCGTGGGCCTGCTGCCAGTTGATGGTGAACCCAGAGGGTCACACACAATACAATTGGACGGTGACTGTTATAAAAGGACATGAAAGGAATTAATTGATTTAAAGGTAATTAAATCAATTAAATGAATTAAAAGTATTTAATTCAAGTGGGAGATTAATTAAAAGTATTTAATTCAAGTGGGAGATTAATTAATTGGCTAACTTAATTAATAATTGAGTTGCTAAGTTAATTAAAAGAAATATTGATTTAATTGGACTGGGCATTTAATTAAAGTAGTTAATTAAATGAAGGATTGCAAGACATGGGCTTCTATTAATTAAAGCCCATAAGGAGTCTTGCAAACCCTAGGTCAGAAGGAGTCTATAAAAGGGGAACTACATGAGCTTAAAAGCTAACACCAAGAAAAGTAAACCCTAGCCTCTCTCTGCCCTAAAAGCGCCGCCCCCTCTCCAAGCAAACCCTAGCCGCCGCCGCCACCACTAGCCGCCGCCACTGTGCTGCCGTGAGCTCCTTGGTGCCGCCGCCGCCGAGATCTCCTCCTCCATTGTATTAGATCTTGATTTGTCAAGAGATCTCATACAATCCTTCAATAACAAATCTCCTGCATCGAGTTCTGAGCCTAAGATCTTGAGGTGTTGCCAGAATCCAATTGGTGTGGACTATCCCTGGAGGTGAGACAATTGGATCACTCCTGTGAACCGGATCAGAATCAGAATCGAAGACCGGAGGTTTCCACCACCTTGCCTGTGGTGAGGTATATCGCAAAAACCCCCTTTGTTAATTCATTGTGTGCGTTTTTGTTTAAGTTTTTGTATACATAATATGGAGACATCTTTTATGGGACCATTGGATACCTCGAAAAATTTTAAATTCCGCACTTTGTTGTCTGACAAATCGAGCTATATCCCAACATTATCTTGGTTAGGTAAGAACAATATTCCCTAACATTGTTAAACCTAGCCATGCTCGTCTCGTGGAGTGAGTTACATGCACTAGTCTCCAAAGTTGGTTCACTTCTGATGCGTACCAAGGTTCGTTTGAACATGATTGTGAATTTTGAATGGCTAAACAATTAATTAGACAACAGTAAGCAGACAGGTTTAAAAAATAATACTTATAATTAACGAAATTTGGACTTTTTATCGAAAAAGTTCAACCACTACTTTTATCGAAACAATAACCCCTTCTAGTTTCGGGAAATTCTATATCCTAGTAGGTCTTGATGTCCCAGCAGCTATTAATTGCACCCACGACTCGTGGCCATAAAATTAATTCCCCAGGTAGGTATACTTTTACCAATTGTGTCCCTACACAACCTTCAAGCTATTTTTTGCCTCGGTTTTCGCATTTATCTAGCACTGCTACATCATAAATGTTACTACTCGTTAAGTCTAACCCATTAATCATGATGAGCAACGGGCCCAGTCATGAAATCTCCGTAACTGGTTATCGGTCGATTTTCACGTCCCGACCAGTCCCCACCCTTGTCGAGTTTTTTAAGAAAACAAGAATCAAGGAATTTCGTGTATTGTCCCTTTCTTCGACTCGGGTGCCAGACTCTGGATCACCTCTATCGATAAGTAGACAACATACACTAGTTCCTATTAATGGTAGGCTTGAATTTATAAAACCTCATTTTTTAGTTAACCCATTATGATTTAATATTTATTGTTGGTCCCAAGTGGTCAGATGAGGTCTAGAGGGGGGGTGAATAGACCTCTGAAAATTTTTGAACTTAAAAACTTTTCAGTCTTCTGTCAGCAGACTAAGCTGATGAAGAACAGTAAGCAGACTGAGCTGATCGTGAACAAATCTTGAACAGCAGACTGACCACTCTTCTTACAAATACTTAGCTGATTTTCAGCAAAACAGTTTTCCAAAGAGTATACTTGCAGCGGATTGTTTGAAAGTGTTTTTCACAAGTAAACTAAGTTCTTAAAAGGATTTTATCCCCAGTTTTGAAACTCCTTATAAAATCTTTTGATAATTCAAAGTGTTTAAATATGCAATCTTTAAAGTATGCAAGAAAACTTAAATGCAAGATAACACAAATAATTTTTATAGCGGTTATATGGATAAAAATCCTTTAGTCCACTCTTCCAGATCACTTAGATTCTGGGTTATACTATAATCACACAGATTACAATATTTCTCCACTTATACCTAGACAACTAATGAAAAGGCTATAAGCTCACAATAGAAAATCACTAAGAAATTCTACTCTCTGAAGTTTGATCACTCACAAAGATGGATCACAACTTCTCACAACACTCAGCTTTTACAAGATCACTCAGATCGTAATTTTCTGTTTTCTTCAACTGGGTTTCTGTCAACAGATGACTTCCACCAGACGAGTGAGCTGTTTGAGCTTTTGAGACTTAGAAAAATTCAGCTTCAAGAACGAAATCTCTGATTGTTGTTGTGTGTCTCGCTCAATTGAAATCAGCTCCTTTTATACTTGAATTTGAAAATAAAACCGTTGAAGCAAATCAAATCTTCAAATCCATAGACTTAGCCCGAAATCAGAACGGCTACCTGCTACAGTACCTTTTCTGCTGTACTTTCCTGTAGCTGCATTAAATGCACTCTGCTGATACGAGGTTTTCTTCAATCATTTGCCATTACTACCCTTCTCTTACAGTATTTATTACTCCAAGTGCATTTATTACCGTTGGACTAGTCTCATGATCCCTTCTACTCTGCTGATTGAAGCAACCCATCTGATAGACACTCTGCTGATCAAACTCTGAACTAATCTGATTTGAGTCAGCTGATGGTCTACCCTTCTGTTAGCTGTTTCAGCATGAGATCACTAGTCTTCTGGGCCTTGAACTTTGAATTCTTCTGATATCTTCTTTACTTGTTCAAAATTCTTCTAAGAGAACTAAGCTTTCCATACTTAGCTGATTATGATGTTTTGGAAATCATCAAAACCTTCCCTTAATTACTTATCTTCCTTGCACTTTGATCTTCATCTTCATCCAACAATTTCCCCCTTTTTGATGATGACAAAACCTTCAGCTAAGTACCTGTACCTAAACTAAAGTTTTTATCCTAAAAAATTTCTGAGTTAGAAATGATATGTTGGATTCAAAACTTACAATTTTATATATGTATGAAAAGTTTACAGATTACAAGTCTTGTCAGATGAGATGTGCAAAATGAAAGAAAATTACAAGGAAAATTACAAGTAATATTTAACTATCATTTATCTTCTTCTTTTTCCTTGTCTTCTTCTTCTTTTTCTTCAGCTTGCTCAGATGTTGGTTCATTTAACCTTTTCTTCAGAAGCTCCATCTTTTTGTTTTTAACATCAGGATCAAGCTGTTCTTCAGCTGAATCCTTAGCAGCAGCTATCTCTTTATCAGATTTAGCCTTTGCCTCAGCTTCAGTTTCTTCAGCTTTGCTGTCTTCTTCTGTGTCTGATTGATTTGCTGTTCTGCTGGTTTCTTCATTTTCATTTTCACTTGCAGACTCTTCCAGCATCTCAGTATCTTCCAGTTCAGCAGTCTTCTCTTCTTCTACCTTTTCTTCCCCCTTTTTGTCATCATCAGCAGGGTTGACTTGGTATTTTGGAGAGAGTGGTGTGATCTGGAGAGAATCACAGAGAAGTCTGATGTTCTCAGTCATAGCATCCATTTGAGCTCCTTGCCTTAGTTGATTTGCTTGAATGACATCAACTTGAGCAGCATGAGTTATCTGGTTTGCCTCCATAGCATTCATTCTGTTGAGGACTGCTTCACCTTGATCACCCAGTTGAAATTGGGTTACGAGTACCATATCAGCAGTAGATTTGAAGGATCTGCCCATATTCATCAAGGCTTCATCTTCAGCTTGCATGGCCATCTCAACAGTTTCAGTTATGTCCCTCCAACCAGCAGCTGTGCTCTTGGTTCTAGCTTGGATAACATCCATGTCCTGTCTGATTGATTTAACATTGTGAGCAGTATCTTTGATGTCATCAGCAGGTATAGAGGCAGCTTTCTGGATTGATGGTTTCAAAGCATCCAAGATATTTGCAGTTATCTTTTCTTCCATCTCCTTCAGGGATTTGGCAATCAGCTGTTGGAACATGTTAGATAGGGAGTCCTGCAAAACCTTAAATGTGGAAGCAACATCAGTAGAAATGGGAGGTAAAGTAAGAATTTCAGCTTCTTGGGTCGGATCAGCTGAACCAGATGCAATCTCCTGCATTTTAGCTTCATCAGCAAGACTGGGAGTGCTCTCCTTCTCCTCAGTTTGATCAGATATCTTCTCCTCCTTTTTCTCCTCTGAGTCCTTACTCTGATCAGCAGGGTCAGATAAGTTCTCTGTTTCTTTGATTGTCTTGTCTTGTTCAGCAGACTTATCTTGCTCCTTCCCTTGATCAGCAGCAGGGGCTTTGATCTTCTTCACCTCAGTAATGGTGTGGACTTTACCAGCCTCATCTAAGGCAGTCCTGTGAGTAATCCAAGTCATATTATCAATAGCAACAAAGGGGGACACTGGATTCTCAGGAAGATCTTCATATGGTCTGATAGCTGGACCATATACTATCTGTTTAAGACTGGGGAGGGGGATTAATGAGCTTGGTTGTCCCTCCATCTTTCTAGTCTTCTTTGCCCAAGTCTTCATAGTCTGGGAGATAGCCAGTCTGATAGACCGTTCCTTTAAATCTTCATTTTCTGCATAGTCTTTTGGAACTGAGTCATAAATATTTTTGGCTTCAGCCTTGACAACTTTGCTGATCATCAGCCTAAGTTTATCCAAGAAGAACTCTGAGTCAAGTGCTTGAGTTATGGATCCTGTTTCAAGCCACTTGAGGACCCAGGCCTCTTCATCATTAAAGGCTTTCCAGCTAGTTATCTGTGCCTTGCTCTTTGTCAGACGATAGTCCCTCCATCTGTTGTAGCGGACTTTTTCTTTATTAAACATCTTCAGACGAGTGAGTTTGTCATTTTCAATGTCCAATCTTTCTATGAATTCATCAAAGGCTTCTGGATTGTCCCTTACAATCTCCAGAGCCAATTTCACTTCTGATCTTTTCTTAGACTTGACCTTTGGAGCAGGCATTGATGGTATGGGCTTAGTGGGGTCTCTTGGTTCCCCAATTCTTACTCCTCCAGCTTGCCTTGGACCATGAGCGTCCTTGGTGCTGGCCTCTATTGCAGCAGCTAATTCAGCTGCTTCAACAGCATCTCTTTCTTCCTGAGTCATCTTGCTGGCTTCTTCTTCCAGCCTTTTGAGCTCAAGATTCATCAACCTAGTTTCCTCAGCTCTTTCTGCAGCTTTTCTTTGCTTCTCAGCATCATCTCTCTTCTTTTGCTCAGCAGCAGAAATGTAGGGAAGCACAATCTTTCCAGTCCTTAGCTTCCTAGCTTCAGGACTCTCAATCACTTGAATGGGTGTGGCAGCAACAGGAGTAGGGTGTATAAGGGGTACAGTTCCTTCACTTCCAGTGTCAGTCTGCTGTTCAACAACTTCCATAGCAGACTCTCCATTCTTTTCAGCAGTAGCCTCATCAGCAGGCTCTTCAACCATATCAGCAGCAACCTCTTGAACAGGCTCTTTAATACCAAGTGGTCTTTCTGCTGTTGGTGATTCTCTGACTGAGATTGTTTGTTCTTCAGAGAAAGTAACCTTTCTCTTTGCTTTGGACTTAGGAATCCTCCCAGTAGTCTTCTTAGGTTGGGGAGGTCCCCTTGCTTCACTTCTAGTCCTTAGTCTTTTGAGCCTTTGAAGTGGAATTTCTTCTTCGGACTCTGTCCTTTCAGGTGATGAACCTGTTTCCATCTTTTCAAGTTCAGCAGTGAAGTCATCTATCACCTTCTCAGGGACTTCATTTTCACCTTCTGTTGATTTAGCTTCAACAGTAGAGCTTGCTGCTTGATCAGCAGACTTGCTTGTCTGACCCTCCTTCTTGCTCTTCTTAGAAGGGGCCTTTTTGGATTTTGCAGTGGCCTTTCTTTTTGGTTCTGCCACCACTTTTCTCACTTGTTCATACAGTTTGAACTCCTTGCTACTGTGAGTGGACTTTCCACCACCCATAGGACATTGCAGGGATGCAAACAGATTACTTAGTAAGATAGCATGAGAATGCCTCTTATCACTCAGCAGCTCATAGACGTGAGCAGCCCAGTTAACTTTCAGTCCATAGTATATACAAATCATGGTGTAGTACCTCCTCCTAGGTAACCCATCTAAAGAACTCGTGCTACAATCCAGCACCTTCGCAATGATGTCTGCAAACCTCTGATACTCATCTTTCAACTGAGTCTTCATCAGAGTTCCAGTCATCTCTTCTCCCTCTTTTGCACAAATTCCCCAAAATTCTTCTTCCTTTTCAGACCCTAGGTCTGCCACATCTCCTCCTTTATTCTTAAGTTTGTAAATTTCACTTAAAACAGCTGCAGAGACAGCAATTTTCTTACCACCGATAACAGCACACATGACAGTCTCATCATCGTTGAACTTCCTGGTCGTATAGAAGTGATAAACGTCTTCTAAGTAGACCCTGTCTTCGTGTGCTTCCAGAACTGGAACCACGGATGCCTCTTTGATTTTCTCCATGAGTGAGCGCATCAGATCAGTACCCGAAAAGTGAAATTTGCTGTAGTTCAAGTATCTTCCATCAATAATTTTCTCCATTTCTGATAGTGCTTAGTGAAAATCTGTGAAACCAATAAACTTTTGAAACAGGAGAGTTTGAGAGTTAGAGAATTTGAGAGTATTTGAGTGCGTAAGACGACTGTGCTGTTCAGATCGGACTTTATAGGTTTCCTTTGATTTGGTTATCGTGATTAATCTGAAACGTTGATCTAATCTGACAGTTTTAAATCGTGTGAATGGGAGTTACGGATTTCAATTTTATTATTTTAATGTCAGACAGGCGGGAAACTCAAACGTTACTTATCTGTTACTTATAAAAGCGAGTTTCTAAAAATGCGACTTTATAACCATGCTTTATATAAGACATCAGATGAGTAGAGTTTAACTTATCTGACAAACGAGTGATCTGATATCTGTTATTACTAGAGAAGGCCAATAGCTAGTAATATTCCTCTGTTGTTTGTCAATCCAGCAAGATAAAATAATCTTCAGTCTTCAAGAATTAAGAGCATATCTTCTGATAACTTAACTTCAACTAACTGTTATTAACTGATTTCATCTTTAGAGCAGAAGTACCGCTAGTCCTACACGTTCCCCCTGACTTTAAGAATCCATAAGCTAACTAGTCTGTTGAAGGTTAATCCTTGAATATAATATTGAATAACTAAGCTGTTGAACTTCAGTCTTCTGATGAGTTCCCCCTCAGCTTATGCATCCAAATTAAGTAGTCCCAGCTCAGCTCTTAGAGTTGAAAACCTTACTTCACTTAAAGGTTTTGTGAAAATATCAGCAATTTGATTATCTGTATGAACATACTCAATCATAACATTGCCTTTTTCCACATGATCTCTAATGAAGTGATGCTTGATCTCAATATGTTTAGTCCTTGAATGACTTGTAGTGTTCTGAGTAAGAGAGATTGCACTTGTGTTGTCACAGTAGATTGGAATTCCACTGATCTTGATGTTGTAGTCTTCTAGTTGATGCTTCAACCAAAGTATCTGTGCACAGCAGGCTCCATCAGCTATATATTCAGCTTCAACAGTAGATATAGAAACTGAGGTCTGTTTCTTACTCATCCATGAGATCAGACGACTACCTAAGAACTGACAGGCACCTGTTGTGCTCTTTCTGTCAATCTTGCAGCCAGCCAGGTCTGAATCTGAATAACCAATAAGCTCAAATCCAGATTCTCTAGGATACCACAATCCCAATTCTTGAGTGCCCTTAATGTATTTCAATATCCTCTTGGTAGCTAAGAGATGAGATTCCTTGGGGTTTGATTGAAATCTTGCACAGACTCCAACTGAGTACATTATATCAGGTCTACTTGCTGTTAGATACAACAATGAGCCAATATTGCCTCTATATTTGGTTATGTCCACTGATTTTCCATCTTCATCTTTATCCAAACGAAGACTTGTAGACATAGGAATGGTAGCAGTTGAGCTAGTTTCCATACCAAACTTCTTGAACAGATCTCTTGTGTATTTTGCTTGGCTGATGAATATTCCATCAGGCAACTGTCTAACTTGCAAACCAAGAAAATAATTAAGTTCACCCATCATGCTCATTTCAAACTTATTCTGCATCAGCTTGGAGAACTTATCACACATCTGTTTGTTAGTTGAACCAAAAATAATATCGTCCACATATATTTGCACAAGTAATATATGATTTTCCCATTCAATTGTAAACAAGGTTTTATCTACCTTACCTTTACGAAATCCTTTAATTAAAAGAAAATCAGATAGGGTATCATACCATGCTCTTGGAGCCTGTTTCAGTCCATAGAGGGCTTTCTTAAGACGATATACCTTGTCCTCTTCTTGATAGACTTCAAATCCAGGAGGTTGTTCAACTTATACCTCTTCTTGCAATTCTCCATTGAGAAAGGCAGACTTCACATCCATCTGATAGACAGTGAAGTTCTTGTGAGCAGCATAGGCAAGAAACAGTCTGATTGCTTCAAGTCTTACTACTGGTGCAAATGTCTCATCAAAGTCAATTCCTTGTTCTTGACAATAACCTTTGGCCACTAATCTTGCTTTGTTTCTGGTAACAATACCATCTTCATTCATCTTATTTCTGAATACCCACTTAGTGCCAATTACTCTTTGATGATTTGGTCTAGGAACTAAGTACCAGACTTCATTCCTTTCAAATTGATTCAACTCTTCTTGCATAGCTTCAATCCAGAAGGAATCATTTAGAGCTTCTTCAATTTGTTTAGGCTCTATTTGAGATAGAAATGTGACAAACATAGCATCTTGTGCAGCAGCTCTTCTTGTTTTCACTCTATCTAAAGGATCACCAATTACTAATTCAGGTGGGTGATTCTTGAGCCATCTGAGATCAGGTTGCAGATCAGGGTGTTGTCCTCTGTCTTGATCTTGCAACACTACTGTTGGAGTTCCAGTAGTAGTCTGTTGAACATTTGCAGTCTGTTGAACAGTCTCTGGTCTGTTAGCTGTTTGCAACTCGTCTGTTAGACAATCAGCACTGTGATTTTGAACATCACTTGAGTTAGCAGCTGAACTAAGATTAGGTAGTATGATGGGAACATATTCTTCATTTCTTCCAATGTCTAACTTCTGTAAATCAGTAGATAGATCCTGGTTAACACTTTGATTCTTTTCAGAAGATTGACTTGGCTCATCAAATACTACATGGATAGATTCTTCTATTAGTAATGTTCTTTTGTTAAAAACTCTGTAAGCCTTACTAACAGTTGAGTATCCTACAAAGACAGCTTCATCAGCCTTTTCTGCAAATGCAATAAGGTGATTTTTCCCATTATTCAATACAAAACATTTGCAGCCAAAAATCTTGAAGTAATGAATGTTTGGTTTTCTGTTGTTCCAAACTTCATATGGAGTCTTGTTCTGATTTTTGTTGATAATACATCTGTTTTGGGTAAAGCATGCTGTATTTGTTGCTTCTGCCCAAAATCTTTGTGGCAGCTTTGCTTCAGCTATCATGGTTCTGACAGCTTCCTTTAGTGTTCTGTTTCTCCTTTCAGCAACACCATTCTGTTGAGGGGTTCTAGCAGCTGAATACTCATGATGTATTCCTTTGATATTACAATACTCTTCAACAGTAGAGTTTGTAAACGCTGTCCCTCTATCTGATCTGATCTTCAATATTTTGGTACTCTTCTCATTCTGGATCAGTTCCATCAGATTGGTAAGATGTTCCTTGGTTTCACTTTTCTTTTTCATGAAAATCACCCAAGTATATCTTGAATAGTCATCCACAACAGCTAGGCAGTATTTCTTTCCACCATTGCTGACTGGATCAATGGGTCCAAATAAGTCCATATGTAGTAGCTCCAATATTCTTCCTGAAGATTGATGCTTCTTGCTTTTGAAGGATGACTTGATTTGTTTACCCTTCTGACATGCGTCACAGAGCTTGTCTTTGCTCACGACTGCCTTTGGAATCCCTTCTACCAGATCCTTCTTGATTAATCTGTTTATGGTCTTGAAGTTTAGATGATTCATTCTCTTGTGCCATAACCAACTAACTTCACTTGGTGCAGATGCCACCAAACAAACACTTGAGAATTCCAGTCGACTATGTAGATATTTCCCTGTCTTCTTCCAGATAAAATTACCTTCTTTGTACCAATCTGTTCAACGTAGCACTTATCTGTTGAGAAGATGACTGAATATCCTTTGTCACAAAATTGACTTATGCTCAGCAGGTTGCACTTTAGGCTTTTAACATATGAGACGTCAGCTATCTCAATGTTTCCTTTTATTATTCTTCCTTTAGCTACAATCTTGCCTTCTTTGCTGTCTCCAAATGTAACACTTGGACCATCCACAGCAACTGCATCAGTCGGCTCATGTATGTTTCCACACATGTGTCTTGAACATCCACTGTCCAAGTACCAAATCTTCTCTACTTTACTCCTACTCCTAATCCTAACCTACAAAACAAAATAAAATTATTTTAGGTACCCTTATTGAGACGGTCCTGAAGGATTAGTTTCACCTTTGACAACCCAAGATGTTGATGTCTTAGGCTTCTTAGGCTTCTGAGCTTTGACAGGAGCATGAACAGCTTCATTTTTATCATAGGTATCAGATAAGTCATGTTGATGATCAGTATGATAAGAATAATGTTCATAAGCAGGGTAAGGTGCATGATAAGCAGGATATGCATGCATTGGATGAGCAGGGTAAGGTGCATAGTAACCTGGAAATTGAGGTGCATGATACATAGGATGATATGCAGCAGGTTGCACATAATATGACTCATTTCCATACCAAGCATTTTGATTTTTCTTGCTTTTATGCTTCTTTGGTTTACTAGATGCTTGCTCAATAGATTTTGACTTAGTTTTACCAACAGATTGATTCGGTTTAGCTTTATCAGCAGACTTCTTAGGACTCTGCTGTTTGGTCTTACTAGTCTGATTTCCTACACCAGGCTCTTTGCTCTTTTTAGCCTTAGGAGATTTCTTCTCCTTTAATTCTTTCTCAGGTGAAGTAGGTCTAGCAGTTTGAACATACAGAATGACCTTACTATTATCATCAGATATAAATTTCTCAGTATGTTTCAGTTCAAGCTTATCCTGTTCTAAAGGTATTTTCTGTTTACTAGATGTGTGCGTGGATGCAACAGATGATTTCTCATGAGACTCGATAACCTTTTCAAGTTCCATGATCTTTCCTTTATAAACTTCACATTCAGCTTTCAGAGACTCATATTCTTGCTCAAGCTGTTTGTATTCAGCTGATTCCTTTGGCTTTTCAGCTAAAAGTTTCAGTGAATTATTTTGCTCTTTTAGCAATATCATCTCTTCCTTAAGCTTTTTATATGCTTCAGCAATACCAGTATTGTTAAGCATCATTTGTTCAAATGAATTAAATAATTCATTGTTAAGAGGAGTTACCTCATCCTCAGAGTCATCAGATTCCTTTGCCATCAGGCACAGGAGAGCAGGTTTTTCTTCATCAGACGATTCTTCATCAGATGTGTCTGAATCTGAATCAGATGAGTAGACAGCAGTCAGCTTTTCTGCTTCAGCCATCATTGCCTTGCCTCTCTGCTGCTTTCTTTCTTTTCTCATTTTCTTCTCCTCTTCAGTGTATTTTTCTGCTTTTGGATATGGGCAGTCTTTGATGAAGTGTCCCAATTTCCTGCAGTTGTAACACATTAGTTTTGCTTTATAATCATCTTTATCTTGAGAAGAAAAGTTAGGTTTAGAAGTAGAAGCATTGTTGTATTTGTTCTTCATTTTTCTTTTGTAGAACTTCTTGAAATTGTTCATCAACAGTGCAACATCTCCAGCAGTGTACTCCTTCTTGTTGAGTAGAATGGCTTCATCAGATGAGTCCACTTCTTTGCTTTTCTGTGCTGGTCTTCTGGTGTTTTCAGCAGCAACCAGTGCAGCTGTGGGTCCTGAAGTTGAGGTTTCTTCAATTCCCATTCTAGGCAGTTTATACTCGAATGCCTTGAGTACAGAAAACAGCTCAGTAAGAGAGATTTTTCCCAAATCCCTTGATTCTTCCATAGCTGTCACCTTCATGTTGAACTTTGGGGGTAGGGCCTTTAGCACTCTGACAGTGATCTCTTTGTCAGTGAAGGTCTTTCCCAACTTTAAAACTTCATTCAGAGTTCTGGTGAATCTGGTATCCATCTGATCAGTGGTTTCTCCAGACTTCATCTTGAAGTTGTCAAGTTTCTCCAAGGCAACAGTGAGCTGATGCTCCTTTATTGCATCATTGCCTTCGCTCATATCTCTGACTTTGTCCCACATCTCTTTTGCAGTCTTGCAATGTTTGACCTTGTCGAACCGATCATTGTCCAGGGCTTTAGTCATGATGAATCTCCCAACTTTATCTAGATTGTAAAGCTTTATTTCTTCTGGAGTCATCTCATGAAGGTCTTTTTCCACAACCGTATCAACCTCATTGATATTTATGGTCTTTGTGAACCTGAATGGACCTTTAATGATACATGTGTACATGTTATCATTATAAGCAGCTAGGAAAATCTCCATTCTGATTTTTCAGTCCTCAAAGGACATACCAGCAATGTGGGGAACATGGCTGATACAGTCCATTTTTCAAAAAGTTTTGATTTTTCAAAAAGATGCTCTTTTGAAAAGTTTTGAAAACCTTTGAAAAACACTTGGATCAAGCTCGTTGATCAGGCAACTGATTCTAATGAACCACCTGCTCTGATACCACTTGTTGGTCCCAAGTGGTCAGATGAGGTCTAGAGGGAGGGGGGTGAATAGACCTCTGAAAATTTTTGAACTTAAAAACTTTTCAGTCTTCTGTCAGCAGACTAAGCTGATGAAGAATAGTAAGCAGACTGAGCTGATCGTGAACAAATCTTGAACAGCAGACTGACCACTCTTCTTACAAATACTTAGCTGATTTTTAGCAAAACAGTTTTCCAAAGAGTATACTTGCAGCGGATTGTTTGAAAGTGTTTTTCACAAATAAACTAAGTTCTTAAAAGGATTTTATCCCCAGTTTTGAAACTCCTTATAAAATCTTTTGATAATTCAAAGTGTTTAAATATGCAATATTTAAAGTATGCAAGAAAACTTAAATGCAAGATAACACAAAGAATTTTTATAGTGGTTATATGGATAAAAATCCTTTAGTCCACTCTTCCAGATCACTTAGATTCTGGGTTATACTATAATCACACAGATTACAATATTTCTCCACTTATACCTAGACAACTAATGAAAAGGCTATAAGCTCACAATAGAAAATCACTAAGAAATTCTACTCTCTGAAGTTTGATCACTCACAAAGATGGATCACAACTTCTCACAACACTCAGCTTTTACAAGATCACTCAGATCGTAATTTTCTGTTTTCTTCAACTGGGTTTCTGTCAACAGATGAATTCCACCAGACGAGTGAGTTGTTTGAGCTTTTGAGACTTAGAAAAATTCAGCTTCAAGAACGAAATCTCTGATTGTTGTTGTGTGTCTCGCTCAATTGAAATCAGCTCCTTTTATACTTGAATTTGAAAATAAAACCGTTGAAGCAAATCAAATCTTCAAATCCATAGACTTAGCCCGAAATCAGAACGGCTACCTGCTACAGTACCTTTTCTGTTGTACTTTCCTGTAGCTGCATTAAATGCACTCTGCTGATACGAGGTTTTCTTCAATCATTTGCCATTACTACCCTTCTCTTACAGCATTTATTACTCCAAGTGCATTTATTACCGTTGGACTAGTCTCATGATCCCTTCTACTCTGCTGATTGAAGCAACCCATCTGATAGGCACTCTGCTGATCAAACTCTGAACTAATCTGATTTGAGTCAGCTGATGTTCTACCCTTCTGTTTGCTGTTTCAGCATGAGATCACTAGTCTTCTGGGCCTTGAACTTTGAATTCTTCTGATGTCTTCTTTACTTGTTCAAAATTTTTCTAAGAGAACTAAGCTTTCCATACTTAGCTGATTATGATGTTTTGGAAATCATCAAAATCTTCCCTTAATTACTTATCTTCCTTGCACTTTGATCTTCATCTTCATCCAACATTTATTCAAGAAGGGATATTCGGTTTTGAAAGTTTGAATAAACTCTCCTCGAGATCTCATCGCATTATTTATGCTTTATCTTTTATTTACGATCAAGATTCTAGCGCGCATCACACAAGACAATCATAAATCGATAAATAAATTAAAAGTATACAAGCCAAGCATACATGCTACCACAATATGTTTTCGATCAGGAGCCTCCTATGCGGGCCGTCATCGAGCCATGATGTTGGCCCAATTGGTCAATCTAAAGGGTTCTTAAAGGACCTAGCCTATTACATAAATAACCATGCATACATGGCTTTCTTCTCTTCTTGGGCTCCCACCTTGCTTGTAAATGGGCCTCCAACCTAAACTAGTAAAGCAGTAAAGCCCTAATCTATTACAAAGGCTCAAAGTGGCCCAAAAACAACTTTAGGCTCGCAGGCCTAATAAAAATCAAACGATAAATTAAACCAATCACATCTAACCTAGGGTCAAGGCTCGGCGCGATCGAAAACCACGTAAACAGTTCACGCAGAGCAAGAAACAACAAATGTCCTATTTACGTATTTCTTTCTTATTCTTAAAACTCCCTTTTGAAAATAAACTTTCTATGATTCTTACTTTTTAGTCACTACTAATTATGACAAAATAAATTCTCGGGTAAACAAAACAAGTTTTCTGCATAAAAACATATTCGGATTTTTCAACTTTTGAAAATTGCAGTTCGGCACCTCAACTTTCAGAAATTGCACTTTTAATCCCAAAGTTTTTGAAAAGTTAAAAAACAGTCCTTTAATTTTTGGAAATTGCAAAAACGACCCAAAATTACTAATCGACAGTCCAGATTTTTCCAAAATTTCCAGAAACAGAAAAATAAATTTTCAGCCCTAATTTTCATGATATGCGATTTTAGCACAAAGAGTCCTGAAGTTTCGAAAAACTATAAATTTGTCACATATCCGAAAAAGCAGTTTTACCCAATCATAGATCTAGTCATAACAAGTAAGAATCAAATCACATAACATAATAATCACACGTATTCATATACTTATTCACACGTATTCATGTACAATATTATGTTCAGGCCTTTTCACATAATAATTATGGAGTTGGCTCTGATACCACTGTTTGGATACCTCGATTGTCAGAACAACAAAAGTGCGGAATTTTAAAAATTTTCGAGGCACCCATCAGTCCCATAAATCTGTCTCCATATTATATATAAGAAAAGGTTGAATCAAACGATAATTAAAACAAAAAGGGGGTGATAAGCGATTTTACCTCACCACAGCTCGGTGGTGGTTACCGGGCTTCATGTTTGATTCACAACATAGTGATCCAATTGTCTCACATCCGAAGTTGATCCACACCAGTTGGATTGTAGGGACACCTCCAAGTTGCAGGCTACGAACTAGATCTTGAAGGCTGTCAGTAAAAGAACGTGCAGATCTTGATCAGGACTTAGATCTGGATCTGGGTGAGGAGATCGACTGGAAGAAGACTGAGCCACAAGACTTGTGCGGCTAGGGCTGGATCGGCCAAAGAGGTTCGGCCAGGTTTGGTCGAGCTTGGTTGGGCCGAGTTTGGTTTGGGGCGATTTGGGTTAGGGAATTTCTTTGTGCAATTTTCAGATTTCTATTCTTTCTTGTGTTATGCAAAATTGTTCTCTTCTCAATAATTCATTAGTCAATTTAAGAAGAGATGTGAAGAAGTATTTATAAGAGAAGAGTCCTCCTCTTATAAGATATCTCTTCCCATCTTTATCAAATCCTATTCCTAATCAACTTAGGAATATAAGATTTGATAAGTCTCTTCTTTATTCCTTGTTTTGCAAGAAACAAAACTCTTCCATTTTTACAAATGCAAAATCGCCCCCTATGCCCAATCATGTAATCCGAAAATTACAAGTCATTTATCTTCCAATTAATTAATTAACTAATTTAATTAATATCATCATAATTAATTAGATAATCTAATTAATTAACTAGACATCTAATTAATTTTCTCCTTCTTGAATTAACACTTTAATTCATGAACTTTGATTTAACATCTTTAAATCATTCATTTCCTTTTATGACTGTCACTGTCCAACTGTATTGTGTGTGACCCTCTCGGTTCACCATCAATTGGCAGCAGGCCCACGACTTTCGTGATTTAATTAACGAGCAATTAAATGCTCCGATCAATTAAACACTTTTAATTGACCACTCTAGAATTAATTTCCTTATTAATTCAGTACCCACACTTCATGGTCGATGTCTAGCCACAAGCCCATGAAGCCCTATTAAAGGTGAATTGATATTTGTGAACCTCAACTCTTATAAATGCCATGTACATACGGTCCTTCTAAAGACTAATTTCCCGACCGAGACCTAGGGAGTGTGAATTGATCGGCACCTCTAATTATCTCGATTATGTACTTTCTAATTCTGGATAATAATTTCAGTGTGAATGCTAAATTTGGAAACCCCTTTCCAAATTCGTCACTGACCATGGCCATGGATTTCTCGGAACATATTATCTAAGAACGTAAAGGAAATTCTCCCACCTTATCAGGATGAGTCGATAGATCCTTTCTTATTACTAACCACTCGCGTACCCAACTATACGCACCCAACTTAGGCACTTAGTGGTCAGGCTAGGTGACCAGTACCTAAATCTAAGAATGCACACTCGTGTACCGAATTCGCGCTAGCACCTCAAGTCTAAAGACTAAATCGTACACTATTATAAGCCTTGAGAAACATCCCATCATCGATATGCGTCATGCGCTTCCACAATGGGTTTCTCTGTTCGAGTCGTTTGATGCGTTCGATCGTCTCTATCGAACCACCTAGTCATATGCACTGGCCTCAAATGCCTTGCTCATGAAACGCTACAAATTCACTCAATTATTGGTTTTAACCAGTGAGTCCGTCGCTTTGGAGATCGAAGAGTGTTTATCGATTTTACTCAATTCTTTGACTTAGGTTGTTTACCAATTATTGGTCTTAACCAGTAAGTCTGTCGCTTTGGAGATCGAAGAGTGTTTATCGAGCGGATCAATTTTACTCAATTCTTTGACTTAGGTTGTTTACCAATTATTGGTTTTAACCAGTAAGTCCGTCGCTTTGGAGATCGAAGAGTGTTTATCGATTTGAATCGATTTTACTCAATTCTTATGTGTCTCCAGGAGGTGAGTGACGAAGAGGAATTGCACAAATCCGAAGAGAAATCAGAAATCTCTAAAACCTAATATTTTGGGGTTTTTTGAGTTTTAATCTTAATTGGCAAAAGAAACGAAGCATATGAAGAATTGAATTGAGATTCATGATCGCCGGAGAGTGACGATTAAAACAAGTATAAGCTTGCAAAGTTTTGCTAAGAATTGAGTGAGCAAGGTGAATGGATATGGCAGACTATGTGAAATTTCACATACTAGCGGTGTATTCGCACCCAGTTCGGGGAGAGAGGTGATCTTTTTCCTTGGATCGACCATATGTCGTTCGAGCAATTAACCTAGCCCCACGGTGGGCGCCAACTGATTTAACCGATTTTCGTTAGGTTCAATCAATATTATCGGATTAGATTTGAGGGCAGATTAAGTTACTCAGGATGGTGCAATACAAGAAAAAGTAAAGTAAGAATAATGATAATAACGTAGAATTAATGTAGAGCAAAAGCTATCTTATTAGAGTAAAGATATTACAATGCTCTGTACAAAGTATGTAGGCGTAAGCTCTCTTCTTGTGTGTGTAATACAATGTTGATCTAGGTATTTATAAGATATAAACCCTAAGCATACAAGGAAACATAATCCTACTAGGACTAGGCATATCTGTCCTTCTTGAGTCCGGATTGTAGTCTGGTCGTCGAGGAGAATCATCTCCGATCGGGTCGATAGATGATCCCGAATGAGCTTGTATGGTCGAACCGATATGATGTCCTCGAGTTGATCCTAGTATAATAAGGTGTAAAACAGCCCCGATCAATACTCCCCCACTTCTCGAGCATAAGTGAAGCTGAAGCTTGGAGAAGTAGATATTGCCTCAAGGTAGATGAAGGGCTTTTATTATTTTTGTGCTTCGGATATGCCTCATTAAAAACCTAACTCGAAAACTCATTGGGATAAAAACCGAGCAAGGGAAAAAGAGTGCACATCTTAGAAAACTCAAAATGATTAATTGTTACGAATAAAGAACATCGGTAATGATGAAGCTCGGAGAAGTAGATATCAATTGGAATGTCCCTCATCAATACCCTCTCCCCTTCTCGAGTGCAAGTGTAACTGAAGCTCGTAGAAGTAAACCGATCGGAGGTGCTGATCGACCTCAAAATTGGGATGCGTCGGCTATACCTTATTTAAAACCTAGCTCGGAAAAACCCTATGGGATAAAAACCAAGCAAGGGAAAAAGAGTATATATCCATGAGAGACGCTTAATAAAATCAGATGTTTTTGAACTGGAAAGCCACTTCTTCAAAGTTGAGGGGCCCCATATGCCCTTTTATATTAAATCCTTATCGAGTAAAGAATTATATCAACAGATATTACCCATACTATTATACTTTTTTGAGAACTGAGTTTATACAAAATGAATGGTTCTGCTCAAATTTTCTATTAAGTATTTTTCGAGCATAGAGTCATATCAACGGATTTCTCTCTTGCTTTTAGACATTTCCGAGCAAAGGGTTATAAAAGGAGATTTTACTCAAGCGGCTTCATTTCTCAAGCCTTTTTCGAGCCAAGAGTCGTAGCAACAGCTTTCAGTCTTGGTCGAGACAATTTGGTAATAAATTCAGTTAAAAGGTTTTCTGATCGACAATTTATGCTCATAAAATCGGAATTTTTACCAGCTTAAGGGTTTTATACCATCAGATATCGTAGATTATAGATCCTAGATCGTGCTTTATCGATAAGTATTTGCGTCGCATAAAGCGTTGATGTGTACTTCAGCTTGAATCGATTGATAATGATGAGGATTGACCAAGATTGAGACGCTCCAGATCGAGATTGAAATGCTCCAGATCGATATTGATCAGGTCGAAGAATCCGACCAGGCTAAATACAAAATAGCAGCCGTTAGTACGAAACCCGCCTCTCAAGCGGAAGTGTATATGTAGCTCGGAGAAGTAAAATTATGCCTTTGAATGGCTTCCTGATGTATATCGAACATGTCTCGTTAAAAACCTTGCTTGGAAAAATCCGTTGTGATAAAAACCGATCAAGGAAAAAAAAAAGTGCATATCCTTCGTGATATTAGGGTTTGTCAATGCATGGGTATTGTGTCGTATGGATCTCTGAGTATAGCATAATTTCTTCAATGGTTGAATTTGCAATTCTCCATAACCATAATCATCAAGGAGATCGGAGCAGTTAAAAATCCCATATAGTAATTTTTCGATCCTTTTAAACCATGGTCTGAGCTTTTAATTTTGTATTTTGATGGTAAACCAATTATCGGTTTTAACCTTTTGTACATCGTAGATCGAAGATCGAAGATTGTAGATCGAGCTTTTCCGATTGATGGTTTATGCTCGTAAAATTAGAATTTTTATCAACTCAATGGCTTTGCTCCTTTATCCATCATAGATCGTTGACCGCAGATCGAGCTTTATCAATCGATGGTTCATGCTTAACATATACTTGGGGAAGTTTTACCAAATTAATGGTTTTACTCAATATTTTTCGATCAGGAGTTTATACCAAATTATTGGCTTTACTCTATATTTTTTATTTAAGAGTTTATACCAATTTTAATGGTTTTACTCGTATTTTACATAAGAGTTTATACCAAATTAATGGTTTTACTCATATTTTCGATTTAAGAGTTTATACCAAATTAATTATTTTACACTTTATTTTCGATTTCAGAGTTTATACAAAATTAATATTTTACTCATATTTCATATAGGAGTTTATACCAAATTAATGGTTTTACTATTTATTTTTCATTTAAGAGTTTATACCAAATTAATGGTTTTACTATTTATATTTCATTTAAGATTTCATATACGAATTCCGAGGACCATATCCTGGCCATGAGCCGAAGCTCTGATACCATCTGTAACGGCCCGACTCCGTGGGTCCGTCGGATAATGGTCGAAAAGTTATTATTATTTTGAAAAAAAAATTAAAATATCGAAACCTAAAAAAAACGATAAAATTAAAATCGAGAATTAAAGGTTTTAAGCGGAAGCGGTTTAAAACGAAGTAAAAACAATTTCGGTTCCTAAGTTTAAAGCGAAAGTAATTAAAACAAATTTTAATGGATGACATGACATAGTGAAACAACGTGTGGGACTCAAAAGAATTACAAGAAGATTAAGATTAATATTTGATAAAATTTAAAATCATTTTGGATAGACATTCTCATTTTACACAATTAGCTAAAATGCCAAGATATTTAACAAGATATAATAAAAATGAACTTAAACATTATAGGAGATTTAAACCATGAGTTCAAACGAAAATCTTAAAATCAAATAAGAATTTAAACAAAAGTTTAATTACTCTCTGGAACTAGGGTGGGACCGCGACCGTGATGACCTAACCGCAACATGAACTATCATTTACCCCAAACACCTGTAGCTGAAAAGATTGAAACATGGAATGCATAAGTTGATCGTCCAACTTAGTGAGGCTATAGTGCACATGTGCGTGGATGCAACATAATATACATGAGCATATATAACAGTACAACAATGAACATATGCTATAACAATTAAAGCACGTTAAACAAGTAACCAACATTTGTTGATGCCGTCCTCCTCTTACCCTCCAATCCACAGTCAGGAAAACCACCACCGAACACTCCAAGTAAGGAGCTACCTTACTATCTGTGCGCATAGACATCTAATGCCAGGAGTTTGACATTCACTCCCCAAAGTGTAACCTCCACACTTGGCTCGTGAAGCGGGTATACGGTGGATCGAGGTAACCCTCCGGCCCTAACCTTCCGAGTTACCACGATTCCGCACACCAAAATAGGGCCCACATAATAATAACAAACAATACAGTACAGTAACAATCCAGTAACAATATCGTACATTAACAATCGAGTAACGTGAAATCAGCATCCAACTCAATAACAATAATTAAATGGTTCAATATATGATATCAATGACTAGTAAGCACATAGGCATTATCATAATATTTCAAGGTGTGTATAGTTTGTCCTAACAGTTAAGTTTTTCATTGTATCATACGTCGCATGCTCGTTCGTTAAGGGGCTAAGTTACAGTTATGACTCGACCTACTAGCACATTCGGACTGACACACAAGTAACACACAACACTCACCTGTGTAGCTTACGATTCTCGAGAAATTGCGGAAAAGTAGCATCTTCGGCTCCTGTACACGTTTATGTAACGATCTTAGAATCTAATCACACCACAAGGATTCTAGAGTGACTAAAGCAATGTTTTAGTCGAGCAAACAATTGAATCGTGGTTGTTCAATATCGAAGCCACGATCAAAACTTGGACATTTACGTCCGATCTAAAGGTTCTATGGTTCGTTCATGAACCGAGGTAAACATAGCCACGAAAGAGATAACTAGAACAAAACCGTTCTAATTGAGCTTTAACAATAAGGTTTAATAACTTTTTACAAACTAACAATGAGAAAAAAAAAATTTAATTATAAGTTTCTTCGAAAATTTTTACAAATTTTCAATCTTAAAACTAAAATGAATAAACAACTACTTCAAATCAATTAATCAAGAATTTATAAAAGAACCATGCAAAAACAGCGACAAAACAGCGCATTTCACCCCTTATTTTTAGATTTGCAAAACTAACCCCAAAAGTTTCAAAAACTCCCTTTTTGCAAATAAACTTGGAGCAACTTTAAAACAAATAATTTTTAAGTAAACTCGTATCAAATATTGAACAAAAATAGAGATTCTCAGTCCATTATACTTCCAAAATTTTTGCATCCCTAAACCTTCAACTTTTAAAATCTTTCAAAATTACCCCCTAAAGTTTCAAAAATTATGAACAATAACTTTCTTACAAAAATAAATCAAGATCCAAATATCTAATAAACATTTATTTAAACCAAGCAAAACTACACCATCCTTATAGCAAAAATCGAGTTAATCGAGATACATGCATAACATAGTATGAACTCAAATTCATGCTCAAATTAAATTTTAAAACAAAAAATTAACCAAATAAGCACACAATAACATTTAAGCTCAAAGAACTACCTAACGAACTCAAATCGAGAAATGAAGACCGAAAATGGAATACCCATTCCGAGACGAAGTCGCTGACCGGAGCAGGCACCGTTGACTGGCGTTGACCGACCGTTGACCACTGTTGACCGGCCATTGACCGACACCGGAAAATGAGCCGAACCCACCATTCCACTCTCCTCTAAGCCTAGAACACCGTGGTGAAGCTCGATTGTCGAAGAAATGACCGGAAAAGGGACATGCAAGGAGACCCATTTAAAACCGCACCTTCAACCTCGAATTTCCGCCGGAAAACAGATTCTATTCCTTCAATAACCACCACCATTGTGTTCCTCTCGTCGAGTAGATCAATTTTGACTACTCATTTACTTGATTTGGTTAAGAATTGAAGAAGTTATGAGCTAAATAAGATAGGGAATTTTTGTGTGTGCGAAAAACATTTTAGTGTGTGTGTTGGGTGGGGAAGATGAAGAATGAGAGAGTGGAGCTGAATTTTCAAGTCTTTAATGTGTGTTTTGCAATTTACACTCTCTAATCTTGAGTTTTTTTTTTTTTTTCTTTTTAGTCCTCGAAGTCTTGGGGCAATCAAGAAGTCCCCCTTTTATTTTTCTTTTGCATTTAAATCCTCAAAATAACACAAGATTGATTATTTATAATTCATAATTTGCACAACAATAATAATTCAAGTGAATATAAATTTAAATCACTTCAAATGTAAAAATATGCTTACTCGTTGAATTTTTAACAACATAGATATGAACTTTAATTTCAATTACTAAATCCACATAATTAAAATTATCAATTTCAAGTATATAAAGTTATAGGAAAGAAAATTCATAAATGAATTTTCGGGGTTTTACATTCTTCCCTCCTTAAAAGAATTTGGTCCCCAAATTCACACTTGAGTTTTGAGAAGTTCGAGTGATGATGTTGTATCTCTCTTTGTATTTCTCAAGTAGTTTATCGTATACTTTGACCACATCGTGAGGCTTTTAACGGTGGAGTTCACTGGTTTCTTGATTTGGACGAGTATGCGAACAAATCTTTTCTCTAACTCTAGATGTTTCTGGAGCCTGATGATATGTAGTCGCGAGCATGAGGAAAAATTCTTCTGGAACTTCATACGTGGAATTTTACGCGATAAATCAAAGTTCAACGAATAATCAAACCCACATGCCGTAGTTAGATTCTCCCAAAAAGGAAAACTTTCACGTTATAACACAAAAATTCGATTTTTGCCAATGAAATTCAAAAGATAGCGGAAGACATCTGAATTGATATTCTCAGCAGGAATCAGAAATGACAGTCCAATGAAGTGCCTTGATAAAGATTGTAAAAGATGACCGAGTCAATTTATGTAGATAATAAGGTCAAACTGAATAACGGTAACGAAAAGAAGATCGATGAAGATTGCAAACAAAACAGAATAACGGTAACAATGATAATCAAGTCAAGAGATCGGAGTATCAAGAAGAAAGTTAAACCAAGTGTGCCAATAAGGATAATGAAAATTAATTCAAGAGTTCTGTCAATGGAAATCAAAGTTTTGAAATGTCTTTGATTATTTAAAAATTGAACTAAGATAAAATTCGCTACTCAAAGATTCATTTTAAGTAGCAACGAATGTAACAAAAGTACAATGTAGAAAGCGTATAGAGTTAAAGAACGAGATCCAAGAAAAATGAGAACACCATATACGAGAAACTAACCACAATGAATTGACATGTTTAGAAAGAATAAGATAACAGTGTGGAGTTCAAAAGAAAGTCGATGACTGAGTGAAAATGTTGCATGGTCAATGAAGTTAACAAGTATGAATGATATGAGATCAAAGAGACGATTCAGAAATGACCATATATTAGCAAAGGGGTTCAATAAGGTATCAAGCAACACCGAAACGATAAATTTCTATAAGGATCATAAAGGACAGTTGAACCAAAACTTTTGCCCATGAAAAATGAAGCAATTAAGTTTATAGACTGAGCAAAAATAACTTCGGAATAAAGTAATGAGGACCTGAAAGGTCGATCGAGTCAAGGATTGTTCAAATAATATAACCAGAAAGTGGTCGATTAAGGATTTTCAATGAATGTGACAGAACACAGAATAAAAGTCTTAAAAAGGATTATGAAAATGAATGGGAAACATAAGTTATGTCATTCGAAGAAAAACTCAATTTGAACAAATGTAATCAAATAACAAGTATCACTAGGGGTATTATAAGACTATCACATCAGAAGTCTTAATAACAAAAAGGTTGAATCGGGGATGTCAAAATCGAATCAAAAGTTTTGGTATTAACAACCAGAGCGCTAAAGTGTCTTTGGACGTCTAAATATCAAGCGAAAATAAAACGAATCATTCAAAGGTTCATTTAAAGAAGCAATGAGTGTAGTGATGATACTAGAGACAAAGCGAATAAGGTTCAAGAACAAGGCAAGGAAAATGAAAATGTCCAGTTTCAAGATTAATGATAACAAATAGGGTGAAACAACTTTAGAAAGAACATGATACAAGTATGAAGTTGACCGTACATTCCTTCCAGAATAACAAGCATGAATAATATGAAATCGAAGAGACTTTTTCTGAACCTTTCGCAATTCAATAATTAGGTTCAGGGAATAAAGATAATGAAATATTCCTAACCACTTAATCAGATTAAGGTAAGCAGTATGATTCACGAATTCACTATGAAGAAGTAGCTCGTGAAATAAAAAGGGAGTACAAACTCCGAACAAATGTAAAACTCAAATATCAAATTGGAAGCTTCGATCGGACAACAAGAAGCTGAATTAAAAGTGTCAAAAAAAATTATGAAAGGAGGGGTTTTAATCAGAATGACAATCAGTTCAAGAAGAAACTGTCAAATTCAAGAAATTGTGAGAAACAATATTTAAAAGTATCAGATCAAGGTAAGCAAGTTCAAGAATAAAGCTCAAGAAAGGATCAAAGAAATTTTGGTCAATTCAAAAGTAAAATTGCGAGAAAGAAACTGAGTATCGCACATGGAAGCGAAGGAAATAGCATTAGCGTATATGGAAAATAAACAGTGAACAATTCTAGAGCTCAATTAGAGATATTCGTCTGATAGAAATGAGTAGGAGATGTTAGGAGACGAATTCGGTCACGTCATAGAAAGATTATAGAGTTAGGATTAATTCACTTTTGAGTGATTGCGGATCCTTGAAGTTCTTGTGTAATAAAGAAGGTATCTTCGGCTTATTTCCTTAGTCGATAGCTGATTTACTAGATGCGAAGATGGTTGCAACGTTTTCTTCAACCAATGACATTTGTTACACTCGATTTCTCCTTGGAAACAATGGGATGAGTAGGCTTCTTCAATTGACTTGTTCATCGATACACTTAACTTTTGTGGAAACATCATTTCTCGAAATTTCAACATGCCGATAGATTCAATAGAGAGAGGAATTTCGATCATCTTGATAGACCCTTTTGTTACATTTAGACCCTTGTCTTTCATTCTATCTGAATCCTCGATAGCAAGTCTTGATGTTAAAGACTATTTGGTTGTCACCACACTCCAATAATTACGTTTTCCAAGAACTTATATAATACATCATCAAGACGCGTATATAACAAGTAAGGGTCACATATTTTGATCAACATACAAAGAGTATGCCATAATCAAGAGTGGCCGTTCATAGTAATCGTGATCAAATAATTAATACATCGTATTTAGGAAGTATCTACAAATATAAGTTCAGATGAGATTATATTTCAACCTCGAGGAAAAGTCGAACCATGGATAATTGAAGAATGAGACACACCTGAAGTACTAGGTACAAAGTAGTCATTATCAATCAAACTAACAATGACTAAGAAAGAGTTTCCATGGAGCACGAACTAGCGAGATGAATCATAGCGAGGCATGAACATAAGTAAATCGATCTGAAGGTTCAAATGATCTATGATTTTTTTTTTTTTTTTTTTAAGAATTGTATAGGAGGAATGAAATTTATAGTAAATTACCAAGATTCAAAGAAACGTGTATCGATTTCATAGAATCAAGAATAACCCATACACAAAACTAAAAAAACATGATGGGTTCTGGAATGAGTTAAAACCAAGGAACGGAGCCCAAAGAATATTCAGATTCGATGGCTCGTTATGAAAGAGTAATGTTTGAAATCAGGAGAACGAGTTTTTAATGAATTAAGCACAATTAAAGGAATCTTAAAAGCACCCATGACTACTTTAGTTAACTTACAAGTGTCCCAAGAAGGAAACTTAATTCCAGGATCTAAATACGAGAGTAAGATAGAGAAAGAAAGAGCTTTCTCCGAATGAATCGTAGTCAAACGATAATGAGGGTTAAATATTTGAGGTCATTCTAGTCATTTGGTAACGAAACAGTGACACCAAGAAATCAAACCTCCATTGAGATCAAACATACGCATATAATTTGATTGCAGCCTTATTCCACAAAGTGAGTTATTCGAATTGAGTTGACCTTAAGACTTTCGCACAAGCTTACTAAAGTAGATAAATCAATTTGGAGAGGAAATGTCTGAAGTCATCAACATGAATTCTGAATAAGAAAAACTCATGTGATAATGGAATTCAAAAATGTTTAGGGATATATTAGTCATTTTATATATACTTCAAGTAAGGTCACTTGATTTAAGTAATTCACCAAACTCGAAATCAAGGAGGATATTCATCTACAATCATCATCAGACAATAATTCAAATAGTTCAGTCAAAGTAACGTCAAGTATATTCTGTACACCAACAATAAAATAACAAATCAAGAAATCTCATTAACAATCAAACATATCCCCTTCCCCCGAGGCCATGCACAATACCTATGTTTTGGTTGCGGTTTTATCTTAAAAATGAACTACCCAATGTGGGTAGACACCCTAAAGTATTGCCGGTTAGTCCCACCTTACTAGCACCACAATACGAATTCCGAGGACCATATCCTGGCCATGAGCCGAAGCTCTGATACCATCTGTAACGGCCCGACTCCGTGGGTCCGTCGGATAATGGTCGAAAAGTTATTATTATTTTGAAAAAAGAGTTAAAATATCGAAACCTAAAAAAAAACGATAAAATTAAAATCGAGAATTAAAGGTTTTAAGCGGAAGCGGTTTAAAACGAAATAAAAACAATTTCGGTTCCTAAGTTTAAAGCGAAAGTAATTAAAACAAATTTTAATGGATGACATGACATAGTGAAACAACGTGTGGGACTCAAAAGAAATACAAGAAGATTAAGATTAATATTTGATAAAATTTAAAATCATTTTGGATAGACATTCTCATTTTACACAATTAGCTAAATTGCCAAGATATTTAACAAGATATAATAAAAATGAACTTAAACATTATAGGAGATTTAAACCATGAGTTCAAACGAAAATCTTAAAATCAAATAAGAATTTAAACAAAAGTTTAATTACTCTCTGGAACTAGGGTGGGACCGCGACCGTGATGACCTAACCGCAACATGAACTATCATTTACCCCAAACACCTGTAGCTGAAAAGATTGAAACATGGAATGCATAAGTTGATCGTCCAACTTAGTGAGGCTATAGTGCACATGTGCGTGGATGCAACATAATATACATGAGCATATATAACAGTACAACAATGAACATATGCTATAACAATTAAAGCACGTTAAACAAGTAACCAACATTTGTTGATGCCGTCCTCCTCTTACCCTCCAATCCACAGTCAGGAAAACCACCACCGAACACTCCAAGTAAGGAGCTACCTTACTATCTGTGCGCATAGACGTCTAATGCCAGGAGTTTGACATTCACTCCCCAAAGTGTAACCTCCACACTTGGCTCGTGAAGCGGGTATACGGTGGATCGAGGTAACCCTCCGGCCCTAACCTTCCGAGTTACCACGATTCCGCACACCAAAATAGGGCCCACATAATAATAAAAAACAATACAGTACAGTAACAATCCAGTAACAATATCGTACATTAACAATCGAGTAACGTGAAATCAGCATCCAACTCAATAACAATAATTAAATGGTTCAATATATGATATCAATGACTAGTAAGCACATAGGCATTATCATAATATTTCAAGGTGTGTATAGTTTGTCCTAACAGTCAAGTTTTTCATTGTATCATACGTCGCATGCTCGTTCGTTTAGGGGCTAAGTTACAGTTATGACTCGACCTACTAGCACATTCGGACTGACACACAAGTAACACACAGCACTCACCTGTGTAGCTTACGATTCTCGAGAAATTGCGGAAAAGTAGCGTCTTCGGCTCCTGTACACGTTTATGTAACGATCTTAGAATCTAATCACACCACAAGGATTCTAGAGTGACTAAAGCAATGTTTTAGTCGAGCAAACAATTGAATCGTGGTTGTTCAATATCGAAGCCACGATCAAAACTTGGACATTTACGTCCGATCTAAAGGTTCTATGGTTCGTTCATGAATCGAGGTAAACATAGCCACGAAAGAGATAACTAGAACAAAACTGTTCTAATTGAGCTTTAACAATAAGGTTTAATAACTTTTTACAAACTAACAATGAGAAAAAAAATAATTTAATTATAAGTTTCTTCGAAAATTTTTACAAATTTTCAATCTTAAAACTAAAATGAATAAACAACTACTTCAAATCAATTAATCAAGAATTTATAAAAGAACCATGCAAAAACAGCGACAAAACAGCGCATTTCACCCCTTATTTTCAGATTTGCAAAACTAACCCCAAAAGTTTCAAAAACTCCCTTTTTGCAAATAAACTTGGAGCAACTTTAAAACAAATAATTTTTAAGTAAACTCATATCAAATATTGAACAAAAATAGAGATTCTCAGTCCATTATACTTCCAAAATTTTTGCATCCCTAAACCTTCAACTTTTAAAATCTTTCAAAATTACCCCCTAAAGTTTCAAAAATTATGAACAATAACTTTCTTACAAAAATAAATCAAGATCCAAATATCTAATAAACATTTATTTAAACCAAGCAAAACTACACCATCCTTATAGCAAAAATCGAGTTAATCGAGATACATGCATAACATAGTATGAACTCAAATTCATGCTCAAATTAAATTTTAAAACCAAAAATTAACCAAATAAGCACACAATAACATTTAAGCTCAAAGAACTACCTAACGAACTCAAATCGAGAAATGAAGACCGAAAATGGAATACCCATTCCGAGACGAAGTCGCTGACCGGAGCAGGCACCGTTGACCGGCGTTGACCGACCGTTGACCACCGTTGATCGGCCATTGACCGACACCGGAAAATGAGCCGAACCCACCATTCCACTCTCCTCTAAGCCTAGAACACCGTGGTGAAGCTCGATTGTCGAAGAAATGACCGGAAAAGGGACATGCAAGGAGACCCATTTAAAACCGCACCTTCAACCTCGAATTTCCGCCGGAAAACAGATTCTATTCCTTCAATAACCACCACCATTGTGTTCCTCTCGTCGAGTAGATCAATTTTGACTACTCATTTACTTGATTTGGTTAAGAATTGAAGAAGTTATGAGCTAAATAAGAAAGGGAATTTTTGTGTGTGCGAAAAACATTTTAGTGTGTGTGTTGGGTGGGGAAGATGAAGAATGAGAGAGTGGAGCTGAATTTTCAAGTCTTTAATGTGTGTTTTGCAATTTACACTCTCTAATCTTGAGTTTTTTTTTTTTCTTTTTAGTCCTCGAAGTCTTGGGGCAATCAAGAAGTCCCCCTTTTATTTTTCTTTTGCATTTAAATCCTCAAAATAACACAAGATTGATTATTTATAATTCATAATTTGCACAACAATAATAATTCAAGTGAATATAAATTTAAATCACTTCAAATGTAAAAATATGCTTACTCGTTGAATTTTTAACAACATAGATATGAACTTTAATTTCAATTACTAAATCCACATAATTAAAATTATCAATTTCAAGTATATAAAGTTATAGGAAAGAAAATTCATAAATGAATTTTCGGGGTTTTACCGTTTTACTCTTTATTTTTTATTTCATAGTTTATACCAAATTAATGGTTTTACTCATATTTCATATAAGAGTTTATACCGAATTAATTGTTTTACTCTTTATTTTTCATTTAAGAGTTTATACCAAATTATGGTTTTACTTTTTATTTTTGATTTCAGAGTTTATACCAAATTAATGGTTTTACTCTTTATTTTTTATTTCAGAGTTTATACTAAATTAATGGTTTTACTCTTTATTTTTTATTTCAGAGTTTATACAAAATTAATGGTTTTACTCATATATCATATAAGAGTTTATACCAAATTAATGGTTTTACTCTTTATTTTCTTTAAATTTGGAGATCGTTGAGTGTTTTATCGATCAGGTCGATTTTAATCGATGTAATAAGTAAGTTGTTTACCAATAATTGGCTCTAACCTTTTCTTTCATAAATTTGGAGATTGGTGAGTGTTTATCGAGCAGGTCGATTTTACTTAATTTAGGACTTAGGTTATTTACCAATAATTGGCTTTAACCTTTTTAAGACTGCTTTTTGGAGATCGGTAAGTGTTTTTTTATTTGAATCGATTTTGCTCAATTATTTGACTTAGGTTGTTTACCAATTATTGGTCTTAACCAGTAAGTCTGTCGCTTTGGAGATCGAAGAGTGTTTATCGGGCGGATCGATTTTACTCAATTCTTTGACATAGGTTGTTTACCAATTATTGGTTTTAACCAGTAAGTCCGTCGCTTTGGAGATCGAAGAGTGTTTATCGATTTGAATCGATTTTACTAAATTCTTTGACTTAGGTTGTTTACGAATTATTGGTTTTAACCAATAAGTCCGTTGCTTTGTAGATCGAAGAGTGTTTATCGAGCGGATCGATTTTACTCAATTCTTTGACTTAGGTTGTTTACCAATTATTGGTTTTAACAAGTAAGTCCGTCGCTTTGGAGATCGAAGAGTGTTTATCGATTTGAATCGATTTAATCAATTCTTTGACATAGGTTGTTTACCAATTATTGATTTTAAACAGTAAGTCCGTCGCTTTGGAGATCGAAGAGTGTTATTGATTTGAATCGATTTTACTCAATTCTTTGACTTAGGTTGTTTACCAATTATTGGTCTTAACCAGTAAGTCTATCGCTTTGGAGATCGAAGAGTGTTTTATCGAGCGAATCGATTTTACTCAATTCTTTGACTTAGGTTGTGTACCAATTATTGGTTTTAACCAGTAAGACTGTCGCTTTGGAGATCGAAGAGTGTTTATCGATTTGAATCGATTTTACTCAATTCTTTGACTTAGGTTGTTTACCAATTATTGGTCTTAACCAGTAAGTCTGTCGCTTTGGAGATCGAAGAGTGTTTATCGAGCGGATCGATTTTACTCAATTCTTTGACTTAGGTTGTTTACCAATTATTGGTTTTAACCAGTAAGTCCGTCGCTTTGGAGATCGAAGAGTGTTTATCGATTTGAATCAATTTTACTCAATTCTTATGTGTCTCCAGGAGGTGAGTGACGAAGAGGAATTGCACAAATCCGAAGAGAAATCAGAAATCTCTAAAACCTAATATTTTGGGGTTTTTTGAGTTTTAATCTTAATTGGCAAAAGAAACGAAGCGTATGAAGAATTGAATTGAGATTCATGATTGCCGGAGAGTGACGATTAAAACAAGTGGTTGATTACATGGACCTCCCCTGAGGTTTGGTCAAACTCGCGTCCATTCCCCTCCAAGAATGCTAATTACTCAGACCTCCCCTGAGGTTTGCAAAACCTTACAAAACCCTAACGGAGACTAACGGAGGTGGATGGAATGCGTGAAATTACCCTCTTGTCCTCATCAATTTTAATTACTTCGACCTCCCCTAAGGTTTACAAAACCTTACAAAAATTTATATTTGCCTATTAGTCCCCAAACTTTAATAAAATTAAATTTACACATAAAAAGAAAAGAAAAACTAACCCCACCCCGATTTATATCACATAAAAAAGAAAAAAAAATAGTTTATTAGTTATGCAATTAAGTGTAATAATAAATATGTAAATAAGATTTTACTTTTGTATTTTATAATAAAATATTATTTAATTGTATTGTATTTAAGTAAGATATAAATTTATGATTTTATTGTTGAAAATATTAAACACTTATATATATATATATATATATTAGTTTAAAACTAAAATAACCCATAAATTTAATTATTTACAAATACCTCATAGATAATTATTTTATAAAAGGGTATTTGAATTAGTATCTTTAAATTTTGTGAAAAAAATATTTATTGATTTTTTTAGTTAAATTTTTATAAAATGCATATTTCAATACTGTATAATTTATCAATAGCGTAAAAAATAATTTATTAATTATGTAAACAAGATTTATTTTAGTATTTTATAGTAAATATTATTTAATAGTATTGGGTTTAAGTAATCAATAAATAAATTAATAATTCTTATTTAATTAAATGTGTATTTGAATGAGTATTATTTAATTTGTTTTTAAAAATAATTGGTTTTCTTAATTATTAATATTTTAGCATTTTTATAATGCTTTTTCTGTTCAAATTTTTCCTTATTAATCATAATTTTTATTTATTATCCTTGTTGTTAAATTTTTTTAGATTTATGAAAAGAAATTGATATTATTGAAATTACGATTTGGATATGGATAAATCTTAATATTTTTGCATTTTCATAATGATCTTTTTATTTATCTTTAATTTTTCTTATGATTAACAATAATTTATTCACTCTTCTTTGTACTTCAATTTTAAAAACATTATGAAAAAAGATTGAAATTAATATCTACACATTATTGTTAATTTATTCAATTTACATTTTAAATTACAAATTATATAATTTTTACATGCCTTCATTGAAATAATTTGGTATATAAGAGTTATACATGCCTTCATTGAAATAATTTGTTATGTAAGAGTTACTAATGTATTTCTCTTTGCATATATTTTACAATAAGTAAGAAAATACTTTAGAAATATTTAAAATGTTATTTTAAATATGAATATACATTAATAAAGTCATTATCCATTATATATAAATTTAACAACATTTTAATCCACAAATGTCATTTGACAGTGCAATTAGACCCTTTCTCATGCAACAACATAACATTTGCTGAGAGGGGTAATATAGTCCATACAAATTTGCTACAGTAAGTCGGGGGCAAAATTGGCAATCGACCGAAAATTTTATGATGACGTAAGCAAAAATTAAGGGAACCCTAACGGTTGTAAGGTTTTGCAAACCTCAGGGGAGGTCTGAGTAATTAGCATTCTTGGAGGAAAATGGACGCGAGTTTGACCAAACCTCAGGGGAGGTCCCTGTAATTAACCCTTAAAACAAGTATAAGGTTGCAAAGTTTTGCTAAGAATTGAGTGAGCAAGGTGAATGGATATGGCAGACTATGTGAAATTTCACATACTAGCGGTGTATTCGCACACAGTTCGGGCAGAGAGGTGATCATTTTCCTTGGATCGACCATATGTCGTTCGAGCAATTAACCTAGCCCCACGGTGGGCGCCAACTGATTTAACCGGTTTTCGTTAGGTTCAATCAATATTATCGGATTAGATTTGAGGGCAGATTAAGTTACTCAAGATGGTGCAATACAAGAAAAAGTAAAGTAAGAATAGTGATATAACGTAGAATTAATGTAGAGCAAAAGCTATCTTATTAGAGTATAGATATTACAATGCTCTGTACAAAGTATGTAGGCGTAAGCACTCTTCTTGTGTGTGTAATACAATGTTGATCTATGTACTTATAAGATATAAACCCTAAGCATACAAGGAAACATAATCCTACTAGGACTCGGCATATCTGTCCTTCTTGAGTCTGGATTGTAGTCTGGTCACCGAGGAGAATCGTCTCTGATCGGGTCGATAGATGATCCCGAATGAGCTTGTATGGTCGAACCGATCTGATGTCCTCGAGTCGATCCTAGTATAATAAGGGGTGTAAAACAGCCCCGATCATGAATCATACATAATCGTACAAGTCTTAGCGATTCCTTCGATACCCCGTCTAGTTCGGAATCTATGACTTAGAACGGGTTTTAAGATCACGACCTTAGAGACTGTTTCATGATTGCACTCAATACCGAAGTGAATCGTCCCATAGTCTATTGTGACCATATAATTTCATCCAATCGCTTAGATAAGTTCGCGAGAGATGAAGTTGGTCATTGTTTAATTTACGTACTATAAATAAACAAGCGTATTAATTATAAACCATAAGAATAACAGTTCTCTAACAAGATAATTAATATTGGCTTGCTGGGCACTATCCTTTCACTTCTTATGTAAGAAACAAGAAAGGAGATAAACTAGATAGTAGATCTAGTTTGTGCAAATTTGTGGGGTATCCAAAGGAATCCATTGGATACCTGTTCTACGACCCTACAGAGTAAAAGACGTTCGTGTCTAGGAATGCCCACTTCTTGGAGGATGACTTCCTCACTAAAAGAAGCGGGGTATCCGTAGAACTTGATGAAGTCCAGGAAGTGGACCCATCCCCACAAACAATGGGAGCTGATCCTGAACCCGTTGAACCATCTAGTACACCAGTACTTCGTAGGTCCGATCAAGTTCGTAGAGAGCCTGAAAGATATGGCTTTATCTACGAAAACGATCAATTGGACAGTGATCCAAGTAATCCAAAATGGATTCCATGCATTCCAACAATGTATGGACCTTGGTTGATCCACCTGAGGTGATCTTACGTGGTTTCGTTAGTTCGATCAAGGGTGGGATGTAACGTGAAGATAACAATACAAAAAAGTAAGTAAAGATCAAATGTAATTATATTCGAGTTAATTGAGTATGAGTACAAATATTTAGGGTCCTACTCGAGCATTATTGGATGCCGTACAAGCTAGAGGGCGAAATACATATGATCCTAAGCCTATATTTCCAAGGGGGTTCCGAGCAGTAGCTTCGAGGAGGGAGCACCTGGAAAATCGTGTCCAGTATCATAAATGCATGGGGTATTTATAGCTGAAATTGGGGTTCAGGTGGTCTATCCGTAGATGTGCAATTCTTCGGCCCATAAGTTTGGGTCAGAGCTTGGCCCGACAGTAACTTTGGATCCTGGGCTGTCTTGTACTTACGGTATTCAAGCGTCGGGGTCGAACTCGATCTTTCGAGATAAATACTGCTCGAGCTCGTGTAATTGTGAAGAAAAGCAAGAACCCAAGATATCCCTCATCAATACTCCCCCACTTCTCGAGCGTAAAGTGGAGCTTAAGCTCGAAGAAGTAAGTATAGCCGAGGACAAAGGAGTAGGATGAATCAACCTTGGCTTATCGTTTCGGGTATGCCTCATTAAAAACCTGACTCGGAAAAACCCTTTTGGGATAAAAACCGGATCAGGGAAAAAGAGTGCATACCTAAGAAACTTCATAACAGCACCGTCTTAACATCATCCTTGTTGTTCGTGGTGTGGATCTTCAATTTAGGAATTGCGGAAAGTACGGGGGCTGTAAGTGCAATTTCTGAAAATATGACTTCAAATTTACCTCAAGGGAGTTCAACCGTCGCGGTTACTCGGGGACCGATTTGCAATTTCCCATTTTGTCCTCGTATATATAGTTATACGGAGGGCCGCTGTTCCTCATAGATTATGAGGAGAGAACTTTAAGTCGGAGCAGACAAGTCGATAAGAGAGTTTAACAGCCATTTTCGAGCAGTCTTCATATATTTATTATGTCGGGCACAGTAGACTTGAAGGGAAAATCTCCTTTAGAGGAGAATGAGGTCGATAGCCGGAAAGGGAAAGAAACTGTAGAGACTCGATCATCTGAGACTGAGAATCCGCAAAGCTCGAGTTCCGCCTCGGATTCCAGCGGAGAGGAGAGGAAGTCGAATTCTGAAACTGAAAATAGCGACGACGAGAATTCGGGCGAAGCAACAGTTTCTGAAAGGGAAGATATAGAGGATGGGGAGCTTCCTTTGGGGAGAAATGAGCAGCAGAAATATAGACTGAATCGTAATGTGGTGGTTACGATCTTTGATTGGGAAGAGCCCTCGACTAGCGCAGCTCTAAACATGACTGAGGAGAGGGCTGATGAGATCGTCTGTTCCTATAAGGAGACAGACTTGACGCAGTTGCAAGAAGAATTCGGTCGATATCTAGGCGCCGGTTTTTCGATCGTGCTTCCCTCTCCCGATCAACGAGTTACCGACCCTCCTGCCGGTTGTCAAGCCTTTTACTCCAAACACTTCCATTACGGCTTACGCATCCCCTTCCCTCCTCTGCTAGAAAACCTTCTGGATGCTTTTAAGTTGGCTCCTTGCCAGATCTTACCGAATTCGATCGGTCTAATTGTAGCTTTTTGCGTGTTGATGAAAGCTAAGGGAAAAAAGGCAGCCTTTCAGAATTTTTGGCGGATATTCCAGATGAGTGCTTCCACTTCTTCGAACGCAGGCTATGTATATTTTTCTCAGAGGCCTAAGATTTTGATCTTATCGGCCAATGTTAGCAGCAACTTGAAAGGGTGGAAGCAAGAGTTCTTCTTTGTCCGAGGACCAGAGTCTCCGCCTTCCGAAGATAATCCCGAGCCTACTCCCTTCGAATGGCCTGGAGCAAAGGAGTGGATATACGGTAAACGCCGTCTTGAGGGGAATATGAATAATGAGATAACAGATAAATTTCTGCAATCTCTTCGTGCTGACCCTCATCAGACCGCCCTGATGACTCAAGAAGCGGTCTTGCGATTGGCCGAGCTCAGCAGCTGCACTTTCCCTGCAGACCCGATCGAATATGGGAAAGCTCCAATCGATCCCGCTAACCCCCCTTCCTCATTGGCAGATACTGTCGATAAATTCCGTACCTCGGTAGCCGGCCCACATGTTGCTTCTTTTTCAAAGGGTAACAAAGGTCGGCCTCGTCCTCAAACATCAACAACTTCTCGGAAAGCGAAAAAATCCAAGGCCCAAGTTGGGACCATATCAACCTCAAACGCCTTAGTGATTGTTCCCCCGATCACCGAAGTAGGGACCTCTCGGTCTCGGGCCGAGGCGGAGGGGACCTCTGATTTTCAGGGTCCCGAAATCCTTCAATCTGTTTTTCCGAACGTTTCTTCCAACCCGAACAACGCGGGATATAGTAATTATACTCTCCTGGAGGATCGTGCCAGAGAGATTTTGCAGGCCAGGATGGCTCGCAAAAGGAGTAGCAATGTTCCTGAGTCCTCTAGGAGAGTCAAACCCTTTGGTCGGGGACCGAATCCTATACCATGTCGGGCTGGTCATTCCGAGCCAGATTTGGCTGATTTCATCGAAGATCACCTGCAAGGACCTAGGGCGGCTGGATATCCGGACTGTGGGACCGTTGAATCTGATTTGGGCTCCGAGGGTGAGCACACGGTGGATAAATCTCTCCGGATGTTCCTGGCCGGGCGATTCAAGAATGATACCATCCAATCTTTCGTTAAGAAGGATTTTGAGATATTAGGCGATTATGCCCATGCTCACCAAATGGTACCGTCTTATTCTGAGAGTTTCTAGCTTTTCCCTTATAATTCTTATTTTGTGCTTTTACATATCTTTTCGTTTGCAGGCCGGAGACCTATTTACTCAAACTGCTCTTCGACTGGCCGTATTGAGCGAAGAATCTCAAGCGATACAGAAGGCCCTGTACAATGTTCTGAAGGATGAAGCTGCGAAGGCCAGTCAGCTAGAGGATGCTAAAATAAAGTTGTCTGAGGTCGAAGAAGAACTCGAGAGGGCTAAGAGAGAGTTGGAGGCGAAGAAAACCTTAGAGGAGGAAGTGGAAAAATTAAAGCTGGAGCTTGAGCAAACCAAAGTGTCTGCCGAACAGTCTTATGAACGGGGTCGAGTTGAAGCCAGGCTTCCCGCCATAAGGGAGTTCCTAGAGTCTCCGATCCTTGACGCCTTGGTTCGATTACGGTCAGGAGAGGTTAATCAAGCCTTCTATTTTAAAGGAGCTCAGCACCTTCTTACAGCCGCTAAAATTGAAGGCGTCCTCGATGACTTCCTTCCTAAGATGAATCCTTACAAGAACATCCTTGGTAAAGATTATAAAGCGTCTTCCCTTCCTCCTAAGCTCGAGGAATTTGCCACTCACGAGTTTGCTCCTTTTCTTGAGGAATTTGGTGCACCGATGCCAAATCCTGATGAGCTCGAAGCCCGATCCGAAAGCGAAGACGTGGATATTGAAGGGGATTCCCGCGATCAGAGTGAACAAGGCACTCCTTCTTCTGGTTCGAGTAAATCTGCGTCTGACGCACAAAGTCACGATGGAGAAGGCAACAGCTCAAGTAAAGATGACTCTGACGGTTCGGAAAGCGGTTCTAGCGAATCGGAGAAACAAGATAGATCGGACCACGATTCGGGCGTGAAAGAGTCTAACCAATAACGATTGCTATGTAATAGGATTGACTTGGTGCATCAATGTACTTGTTTACTTATAATCTTTTGCTCTCGCCTATTTAATGGATGCTTGTATTTGAATTTCTTTCTTTTATGCTATTTTAGGTTATTGCTTGTTTGAACTTTCTGTTGAGTTTAATAACGTCAGCCTTGCGTACTTGGTCGCGTCACTGGACCTTTCTTGGGAGCAGTGCTTTACCAATCATTGCAACTTGCATCGTACCGTTTTTCTTATAAATAGCTAGGCCACTTTATGTTGTCTTTGCACTGATATTGCTCACAGTGTTCGGAGCTTCTTTAAAAATCGTCTTGGTTGGATCTTTACCCGAAAATCGAGAGATGAATAAGAATTCGAATGCTTTGGTGATTTCTTCCACGCCTTTCTCCAGGCCAGGTGTTGATAGAAAATTAGGGAAAAGAAATCGATCATCAATTTCATCCATTGGTTCTGATCATGAAAATTTCCATGGGGGGAATAAATATTCGACCGTTGCCCTTTCTTCGTGTTTGAAAACTAGGGGCTCCAATAAGAGAATAAAAAAGGTTTCTTTTGCGGAGGATGTAGTTGGGCATGTCCCTTTTCAATTCGTACCTTCGTTGGTCACCGGATCTTCGTTTAAAAGGGATGTAGCTCCCTTTGACAAAATGTCATGTGAGAAATCTGACCTGACCCTTCTTCGGGCCGATGTTTCTATTTCCGAGGCGGACTATTCGATTGGGGAATATTCCTCGTTCCTGTTTTATTCTGGGTTGGAATCCCTTGCCCAAGTAATTCTTCTCACTTCTTTATTAAGACCGTCTAATTTCTTTACTTCTGTCATAACATATTCTCTTATAAGTTCAGGCTGGGAAGGTCTTTTCTAGGCTTTATGAGTTGGCCAAACATGAGATCGAACAACGGGCTTCTATCTCGCTCGAGCTCATCGAGAAAAAGATTGAGCTGGAACGTGCTCTGGAAGCTAATAGATTTTTTAAGGAGAGATTGTCTCAGGATAAATTAGGTTCGGAATTAAAGAGACTCAAAGATATCTGCGAACGTGAGAAGAAAAATTCTGAGCTTCGTGAGAAAGAGGCTTACACCCGAGGGTATACTGACCGTAGTGCTGAAGTTCGAAAGATCCTTATCGAAAACAATTTCGTTCCGTACTAGTGTGGTTTTCCTTTGTATTTCCTTTGTAATACCATCTTTGTTGTAACGATTTTTCTTTCCTGTTGTAGTATAATCCTTGTTGTAACGATATATTTGCTGGAATGATATTCTTCGCCTGTCTCTCTCTCTCTCTCTTTTTTTTTTTTTAGTCCCTTATTTCTCGGGAAGTGAAACGGTCAGAGCTTTTAATGCTTGTATCATGGCCATTCAGCCCAAGAGATCTACACCGTTGTTGCGGCTTTCTTTCCCCTATATATAGCTTTCTATGTTACCTTCGCTTTTTAATCTTCTGTAAACGTTTCATTCGATTGATATGGTTGTGTTTTTACCTTTGTCGATCGGCTCCCTGTTCCACTCATTGTCAGTAATTGAAGCGTTCGAGATTTTTATTCGAACCTTTTTTCCAAATTTTCTTGGGATTCCCAAATGAAAATCTCTCGGCTAGGGTATCGACAGGCGAAAATAATTACGACTAGGGTACCGGCAGGCGACCTGCTCTCTCTGATTCCAAGTCTTTGAGACAGGCTCGACTTTCTGTACCCTGTCCTCCATCCAGTCGGGATAGTGGGTCTACTGCTGGAGAGGTTTTCCTATGCTCGATCTCCATGTCTTCGAGGCGGCTTCTTGAAAGGTGTGGTCTTCGAACTCACTAGGAATGTCTCCAACTGGAGTTGCTTCCCTGTCTCTCGACCTGGTTCTTCATCGACCCATTTGCAAAGAATCGTTGGATGAAGGGTAGAAGTGTACCGGCCTCACCTTCTTTCTTCGGGCATCCGTAGGAATAACCATTTGTAGTAGGGTTGAACTAGATGTAAAATATTTCGATTAGCTCAGTTTCTTGAATGTAAATAAGAGTTCATATGTAATTTATCTGGAAGTTCTTGAATGGAAATTTTCTTTTATATTGTTGTCGATCTTTGAATTCGTTCTTCGTAGTTTGCAATATTCGCGATATAGCTTTTTGAGATTCATAATTAATTTGACGTTCGATCTTTATAATTCTTGAATTTTTACCGAGATATTTCTCATAGTTCAGGTCCTTTTCGGCGCCATAGTCGTCGTAGAAATAATAATACGATAGAATTTAGATCGATCTTGAATATACTCTTGGCTTAAGGGGCAACATTTTTCATCTATTTGATAACTTCGATCTAAGGGGCATAGCAGAGGCTTTCACCCTTTTTTGATAATCTCGATCTAAGGGGCATAGCAGAGGCTTTCACCCTTAGTTGTTTTCAGAGCATTTTTAGCCCTAGGGTCGTAGCAGAGGCTTTCACCCTTTTTTGATAATTTCGATCTAAGGGGCATAGCAGAGGCTTTCACCCTTAGTCGTTTTCAGAGCATTTTTAGCTCGAGGGTCATAGCAGAGGCTTTCACCCATTTAATAATTTCGATCTAAGGGGCATAGCAGAGGCTTTCACCCTTAGTCGTTTTCAGAGCATTTTTAGCTCGAGGGTCATAGCAGAGGCTTTCACCCATTTAATAATTTCGATCTAAGGGGCATAGCAGAGGCTTTCACCCTTAGTCGTTTTCAGAGCATTTTTAGCTCGAGGGTCATAGCAGAGGCTTTCACCCATTTAATAATTTCGATCTAAGGGGCATAGCAGAGGCTTTCACCCTTAGTCGTTTTCAGAGCATTTTTAGCTCGAGGGTCATAGCAGAGGCTTTCACTCATTTAATAATTTCGATCTAAGGGGCATAGCAGAGGCTTTTACCCTTAGTTGTTTTCAGAGCATTTTTAGCTCGAGGGTCATAGCAGAGGCTTTCACCCATTTAATAATTTCGATCTAAGGGGCATAGCAGAGGCTTTCACCCTTAGTCGTTTTCAGAGCATTTTTAGCTCGAGGGTCATAGCAGAGGCTTTCACCCATTTAATAATTTCGATCTAAGGGGCATAGCAGAGGCTTTCACCCTTAGTCGTTTTCAGAGCATTTTTAGCTCGAGGGTCATAGCAGAGGCTTTCACCCATTTAATAATTTCGATCTAAGGGGCATAGCAGAGGCTTTCACCCTTAGTCGTTTTCAGAGCATTTTTAGCTCGAGGGTCATAGCAGAGGCTTTCACCCATTTAATAATTTCGATCTAAGGGGCATAGCAGAGGCTTTCACCCTTAGTCGTTTTCAGAGCATTTTTAGCTCGAGGGTCATAGCAGAGGCTTTCACCCATTTAATAATTTCGATCTAAGGGGCATAGCAGAGGCTTTCACCCTTAGTCGTTTTCAGAGCATTTTTAGCTCGAGGGTCATAGCAGAGGCTTTCACCCATTTAATAATTTTGATCTAAGGGGCATAGCAGAGGCTTTCACCCTTAGTCGTTTTCAGAGATGGAGAAAAATATAGATCGATACTAGGTGAATATAGATCGATAATATCCAGAATATGATGAATAATCAAGAATTTAGGCGAAATAAACTTTCATCGAATAAATACTCAGTCTGAATAAACATTCCTCGAATAACTCAATCGAAATAAATCTTCATTGAATACGTAATTCACTAAATCACTAGAGATAACGATAACAGAACAAGATAACTAAAAAGTAGATGCTTTAAACGTAACTATCTTCCATAATATCTTCTTAAATTGACCGCGTTCCATGCTCGAGGTAGAATCTCTCCGTTTGGGTGAGCAATCTTATAAGAACCTTTTCTTCCAACTTCTACGATCACGAAGGGGCCCTCCCAATTGGGCTGTAGTTTTCCGACGTGCTTTGATACTTCCACTTTTTTGAGCACTAGATCCCCTACTTTGAAGGATCGAATCCTCACATTCCGATTATAAGCCTTTTCCATGTTGGCCTTGGCGGCTTGAATTTTCAACTTCGCGCGGTCCCTTCGAGCATCCGCGTGATCAACTTCCACTTGCCTCAGCGATTGGTTTCCTTCAGGATCATAAAATTCGACCCTGGGAGAAGGTATAAGATTCTCGACTGGGATAACAGCCTCCGACCTATAAACCAAACTGAACGGAGTTTCTCCGGTTGCCGCTTTGACTGTTGTCCTGTTGGCCCATAATACTCCTGGTAGTTCATCCAGCCATTTTCCCTTTGCCTCCGATAAGCGTTTCTCCAGAGATCGAACAATTTCCCGGTTCACTACTTCAGTTTGTCCATTAGCCTGAGGGTGGCCAACAGACGCAAAGTTCTGTTGTATTCCGAATCTTTCACACCAATCCGTGACCCTTTTTCCTGCAAACTGCGTTCCGTTATCTGATATCAGAACCCTGGGGATTCCGAACCTGCAGACTATATTTTTCCATAAAAAATTAATAACTTGAAATTGGGTGATCTTTGTCAAGGCAACACATTCGACCCACTTGCTGAAATATTCCACAGCCACTAGTACGTAATTTTTTCTGGCTCGCGCTGTTGGGAAAGGTCCCACAATATCGATGCCCCATTTGTCGAAGGGCCAACATATAGGAATCGAATGCATATGTTCAGCCGGTTGGTGTATCAAGTTCGAATGGATTTGACAGTGATGGCATTTTTTCACATACTCAACTGAATCAGAAAAAAGTGTAGGCCAATAATATCCAGATCTTGAACATTTTAGAGCTAACGCTCGAGCGCCACAATGACTTCCCGCTTCCCCTTCATGAACTTCCCTTAATATGGCATTGTAGTGTGATTCGCGGATACATTTCAATAGAATTCCCGAAGAGGACCGCTTATAGAGTTGATTGTCCATCAAAGTAAATGATGGCGCTCTATATTTGATTCTCCGAGCCTCATTTGCATCTTCCGGCAGTTTTCCATTCTTAAGGTAGGCGACAAGAGGGTCGCTCCATGACCTACTTGGCTCTTCAATTTCCATAACATCAACAGCAGGGGCTGCATCTAACTCGATGGCAGACATATTCGATAGCAGCCAAGTGATTGTTCTCTCAGTCTTTCCGTCGGCCAGTCTTGTAAATTTCGACAATATATCGGCCCAGAGATTCTCTTCTCTTGGTATCGGTTGAATGTCAAACTTATCGAACTCCGAGATTAACTTCTTTGCTTTGTTCAGATATTTAATCATGTTGAATTCTCTGGCCTCGTAAGTGCCTTTCACCTGTCTGTGAACAAGTTCCGAATCTGTTAGTACGACAATCGATTTTACCTTTGCCTTAATGGCCATCTCTAATCCAGCTATCAACGCTTCATATTCGGCCTCATTGTTGGTGACGACAAAATCCAAAGTTATCGCATAGCTCAGGTCTTCAGCATTGGGCCCTTGGAAATGAATCCCAGCTCCACCGCCTTCTTTGGTCGAAGATCCATCCACATGCATCAGCCAAACTTGATTGTTTGCTTCTTCCACCATACCTAATTCCGAGGTTGTTCCTTCTTTCCCGTTCGATATGTTGGTTGATTCAAGCACAAAATCAGCTAGCACTTGCGCCTTAACAGCGACTCGTGGTCGGTATTCAATTTCGAATTGGCTGAGCTCGACCGCCCACTTTATTAACCTGCCTGAAGCTTCTGGTTTGGACAGAACCTGTCTTAAAGGTTGGTTAGTTAAAACAATGATTTTATACGTTTGAAAATAGGGCCTTAATCTCCGGGCGGCCACAATTAAGGCAAGTGCAAAATTTTCAATCTCCATATAGTTCATTTCGGCACCCTGCAACAATTTACTCAAATAGTAAACTGGTTTGTGCTCAGCTTTATCTAGCTTGACCAGAACCGAGCTAATGGCTTCTTCTGACACAGCTATGTACAAATATAGGGGTTCCCCTTCGGATGGTTTTGCTAGCATGGGTGTCGAGGTTAAGTATGCTTTCAGTTCTTCGAAAGCCTTATCGAATTCAGCGTTCCATTCGAAGTTCTTAGATTTACGCAATAGTTTGAAGAAAGGTAAGCTCTTGTCAGCGGATCTGGAGATGAATCTATTCAATGAGATAATTTTTCCGATCAAACTTTGAACGTCTGAAAGTTTCCTCGGTGGATGGAGATCAGTGATCGCTCGGATTTTTTCTGGATTTGCTTCGATCCCCCTCTCATGAACTAAATACCCAAGGAACTTTCCCGATCGCACCCCAAATGTGCATTTCGCTGGATTTAACTTCATCCCATACTTCCTCAAAATTTTGAAGCACCTATCAAGATGGTTAATATGATCCTCTTCAGACATGCTTTTTACGAGCATGTCGTCTACATATACTTCCATGATTTCCCCTATTAACTCTTTGAACATCATATTGACCAATCTCTGATACGTTGCGCCGGCGTTCCTTAAACCGAAAGGCATAACGATGAAGAAGTATACCCCTCGTTCAGTGATAAATGCCGTTTTGTCCTGATCTCTTTCGTTCATGAAGATCTGATAAAATCCTTGAAATGCATCCATCATGCTAAACAACACAAATCCCGCAGTGGAATCTACGAGCATGTCAATTCGAGGCAAGGGGTAAGGGTCTCTTGGACACAATTTGTTCAAGTCGGTGAAATCGTTGCACATTCTCCATTTGTTCTCGACCTTTTCCCCCTTGGAGACTAGGACCACATTACACAGCCATTCCGTGAATTTTATCTCTTTGATTTGTCCTGCTGCTAACAATCTCTCGACCTCTGCGTTAATTATCTTGTCTTTTTCTCGTCCGTGATTACGCTTCTTCTGCCTCACCGGTCTGGCCTTTGGGTCAATATTCAAGGAATGCGTTATTACACGCGGGTCGATTCCTACTATGTCGTCCGAACTCCATGCGAAGACATCCACATTTTCCTGCAAGAATCCGATGATCTTTGCTTCCATACAATTACTTAGCTCCGTTCCTATTTTTGTGAATTTTTCTGGAGATCCAGGTACCAAGTTCACCTTTTTGTGATCAGGTGCTTGCACACTCATGTCGATGATTCTTCCTTTCTTTCCATCTAGTCTTTCATAATCAGGAATCGGAGTTCCGGAGTTAGAGACTAATTCATTTATCTTCCTTTTGTTAGGGAGCTCGGGCTCCACCTTCTCCTTGATAGTCAAGGACGAACTATAACATTCCCAAGCCATGTATTGGTCGTTCCTCATTTCTCCCACTCCTCCGTCAGTTGGGAACTTTATCTTTTGATGGTAGGTGGATACGATAGCCTTAAAAGTATTCAGAGCGGGTCTTCCTAAGATGGCATTGTAAGCAAACGGCGTGTCCACCACTAGGAACTTGATCATTCTCGTGACATTCTTTGGTTTTAATCCTAGAGTGGTACTCAAAAGTATGGTTCCGAGCGGAGTGATTTCCGATCCCCCGAAACCGACTAAAGGGGTGGTTACCTTATCCAAATGCGGATGACAGAGTTTCATTCTGGTAAGAGCTTCTGATGAAATTATGTTCGCCGAGCTCCCGTTATCGACCAGCACTCTTTTGACCTCGAAATTTGCAATTCTTAGTGTTAATACCATGGAAAAGTCTGGATCATCTTCATTCGTATCCCAACTAACATCTGCGGGTCGATCCGCTTCGCTGAAGCTGATGACCTGATTCTCCAACGATGGGAATTCCAAAGATAGAACTTCCCTTTTTGTGGACACTCCTGTCCTGATTTACCTTAAAATCCTTTTTCTGGCATTCCTACTATCTCCACCCGCCGGTCCACCTGCAATCATGTTGATCACACCGTTCGATTGTTCTTCTGCCTGACTTTGAATTTGTCTCTGCCGAGCGTTAAGTTTTCTTGGGCTACGGGATCTGTAGCGATTGTTATAGTTGCCATTCTTAACGAATTCTTTGAGTTTTCCTTGGTTGATTAGTTTTTCGATCTCGACCTTCAACTGGTAACAATTTTCCGTACTGTGGCCTCTCGCTCGATGATATCGACAGTACTGGTCATATCCAGGTGCACCTGGCCTCGCCTGTGTGATCCTTTGGGCTTCCGGAATTAAATTTCCTTCTTCCAATACGGTCAACACCTCTTCTTTAGGACAGTTAAGCTCAGTAAACTGAATTTTACCCGGCCTTGGGGCTCGATTTCGATCATAAGGAGGTCCGTATGAATTCGGTCCTTGGGGTGGCATATGCGGCTTAAAAGTGTTGATTCGCTGCCAAACGGATCCTTTACTCGACCCTCCATAGTCACCTGGTTTTGGGATCGGAGCCCGATCTTGTTTTTTGTTGAGATGAGACTTATCTAGATGTGAACTTTTCAATTTGTTCATCTCTTCCTGTATCATATATTTTTCAGCAATTTCCATTATCCGTTCGAAGGATTTCGGTTGCTTTCTGCATAATGCATTCCCGAACTGGGTGCTTCTAGTCAGCTCGAACATCAACGAGGACAGATATTCAATCTGCGGGGTATCCACTTTCAAGAGCTCAATACTAAACCTTGCCAGCCATTGCCTCAACGTCTCTCCTTCCAATTGTTTCACAGTGCCCAGATGATTCGCTGGCAGTCTCGGCTTCCTTTGGCTAGCGAATTGATGCTTCAGCTTATCGCAAAATTCTTCAAAAGAAAATATGGAGTTCGGAGGTAACTTTCCGAACCAATCGAGGGCAATCCCTTCAAAGGTGGTGACCATAATCTTGCAACAGAAATTATCCGAGTGTCCGTATAAGTTCATAACATTAACAAAGCTGTTAACATGTTCGCCGGGGTCGGTAGTCCCGTTATACCGTGGGAGCCTGGTTGGCACCGTTTCTGTGTTTCGAGCTTCGCGTATTTCTCGACAAAAGGGTGAACATCGCATGATATTATTCGAGACCTCCCTCTCTCGTATGTTTCCTCTAGTCAGGGTATTCCCTGCTTGCATGGCAGCTTGCTTAGTGAAGGGAATCTCTATCATAGTATCCTGCTCTTCCAATTTTTTAGCCACCCTTTCCTGTACTATCATCTCCAACTCAGATTCGGTAATCCTCTTGTAAGGTGGTTTATTTCTTCTCGCAGCGCCGGCGGTATGACTTTCCCCCACAACTGAATCCTCTAGATCGTGCACTCGTACAGGTGGATTTTCGGATCGGGCGTTGATTTTCGAGGGTGCAGTCCTATGTGGACGCGCTGACAGGACATGCGACATATCATTTTCCTTCTGTAAGTTCGATGAAGGCATTTCAGGTCTTCCTTGAACCCCAGGTTTGTCGACAGGCGATTGATCTACTCTTCCACTGTTCATGAACTCCCTGCACATGGTGCCTATTATAGACCTTAAATCACCAATGGTCGTGTGTATTGGGATGTTATCTTGCGGAACCGCCGGCGGTGCCTCTGGTTGTTGTTAAGCAGCGCGCGATAAGTTGTCAGGTTCATTGTTGACAGAATTTTGTGCTCCCACTGCATGGGAAGGCTCTCCTCTAACATACGTATTTCTCCTCGTAGTAGGCATATTTCGATCTAATACTCGAATAGAGCCCCACGGTGGGCGCCAATTGATCTTACGTGGTTTCGTTAGTTCGATCAAGGGTGGGATGTAACGTGAAGATAACAATACAAAAAAGTAAGTAAAGATCAAATGTAATTATATTCGAGTTAATTGAGTATGAGTACAAATATTTAGGGTCCTACTCGAGCATTATTGGATGCCGTACAAGCAAGAGGGCGAAATACATATGATCCTAAGCCTATATTTCCAAGGGGGTTCCGAGCAGTAGCTTCGAGGAGGGAGCACCTGGAAAATCGTGTCCAGTATCATAAATGCATAGGGTATTTATAGCTGAAATTGGGGTTCAGGTGGTCTATCCGTAGATGTGCAATTCTTCGGCCCATAAGTTTGGGTCAGAGCTTGGCCCAACAGTAACTTTGGATCCTGGGCTGTCTTGTACTTACGGTATTCAAGCGTCGGGGTCGAACTCGATCTTTCGAGATAAATACTGCTCGAGCTCGTGTAATTGTGAAGAAAAGCAAGAACCCAAGATATCCCTCATCATGAGGGAACTATCCATGTAGGCTGTAAGTGGATCTTCAAGCACAAGCTTGGAATGAATTGAAAGGTATTGACTCATAAAGCGCGCCTTTTGGCAAAAGGTTATTCTCAAAGGCCTGGTATAGACTATGAGGAAACCTTCTCCCCGGTGGCGATGTCAAAATCCATTCGGATACTATTAGCCATAGCCGCATGGTATGACTATGAGATATGGCAAATTGTTGTAAAGACCGTCTTTCTTAATGGAGACATTGATAAGGAAATATATATGCAACAGCCAAAAGGCTTTACATCTAAAGGAAGTGAGCATAAAGTTTGCAAACTTCAAAGGTCAATCTATGGCCTAAAACAGGCGTCCCGAACCTGGAACAAACATTTTGATGAGACAGTCAAGGGGTATGACTTCATCAAGAACGTATATGAGTCATGTGTGTACAAGAAGTTCGATGGGAGTTCGGTACAATTTATTGTGTTATATGTCGATGACATTCTGTTGATCGGAGACGACATCAGAACGTTGATGCAGACAAAAGCGTGGTTATCCACGCAATTCTCCATGAAAGATATGGGAGACGCATCTTACGTACTAGGCATACGTATTTGTAGAGATAGATCGAAGAAGATGCTGGATCTCTCCCAATCTCAGTACATTAACACTATCCTGAAGAGATTCAGTATGGAAGAATACAAGAAAGGATTGCTTCTAATGAGACATGGAATCTATCTTTCTAAATCAATGTGCCCTATGACTGATGAAGAAAGAAATAGTGTAAAAAGAAGTGCTTCGAATCATTGCTATTTGACTCGGACCTGTTCTAAAAAAGTCGAGGTATTGAGAATGTCTCTCATACCTTATGCATCTGCCATTGGCAGCATAATGTATGTAATGTTATGTACTAGACTTGACGTAGCGCACGCTCTCAGTGTAACGAGCCGCTACCAGTCAAATCTAGGGGAGGAACACTGGACCGCCGTAAAGGCTATCCTCAAGTACCTGAGAAGGACTAAGGATATGTTCTTGGTCTACGGCGGTAGTGGAGAATTGAAGCTCGAAGGATTCACTGATTCGAGTTTCCAGTTTGACGTGGATGATTATAAGTCCAGTTCTATATATATATTTTGCCTTAACGGTGCAGTGGTGAGTTGGAAGAGCTCCAAACAGTCGACCATTGCACACTCAACCACTGAAGCAGAATATATCGCCGCATCAGATGCAGCAAAGGAAAATGTTTGGATGGGAAACTTCATCCAAGAGCTGGATGTGGTACCTAGCATTGCAGAACCCATAGTAGTCTAATGTGACAACAATGGGGCAATCGCTCAAGCAAAGGAACCGAGATCACACCACAAGTCCAAACACGCGATGAGGAAATACCATGTGATCAGGGAGATCATTAGTAGATGAGACATTCAAATGGAGCGTGTCGACTCAAAGGATAACGTAGCTGATCTACTAACCAAGCCATTATAGCAAAAGGTGTTCGAAGAGCATCTTGGAAAGATGGGTCTTAGAAACGTTTGTGATTGGCTTTAGGGCAAGTGGGAGATTGATAGGATAGTGCCCTCCAAGCCAACACAATTAATAACTTGTAATAGGACCATTATTTTATCTTGAACGAATCTTTGATTTATCAATTAATATGCATTGTTTATTTATTTCGTGTATAATATAAACTAATGACCAACTTTATCTTTCGCGAATTCATTTAGCGATTGGTTGAAACCCTAAGATCACTCATGACTATGGGACAATTAACTTAAGTACTGAGTGTAATCATGAAATAGTCTCTAAGGTCGTGATCTCGAAAATGTTCCAAGTCATAGATTTCTGTCGAGACAGGGTATCGAAGGAATCGTCAAGACTTGTAGGATTATGCATGTTTCACATGAAATGAATTTGTAGAGTTTCATGAACAAGACATTTTGATGTCAGTGCATATGACTAGATGGTTCGATAGGGGATCGAACGCATCGAATGACCCGAACAGAGAAACCATTGTGGAAGTGCGCAAAGCATATCGGTGATGGGATGTTTCTCAAGACTTATAACAGTGTACGATTTAGTCCTTAGACTTGAGGTGCTAGGGCGAATCCGGTATACGAGTGTACGTGCTTTGATTTAGGAGCCGGTCACGTAGCCTGACCATTGTGCACCTACGTAGGGTACGTATAGTCGTATGCGCGGATGGTTAGCAACAATATAGGATCTACCGACTCATCATAATGAATGAGAGAATTTCCTGTACATTCTTTGATAATACATTCCGAGAAATCCATGGCCATGGTCAGTGACGGATTTGGAAAGGGGTTTCCAAATTTAGCAGTCACACTGGAAGTATTATCCAGAATTAGAAAGTACATAATCGAGATGATTAGAGGTGCCGACCAATTCACACACCCTAGGTCTCGATCGGGAAATTAGTCGTTAGAGGGACCTTATGTACATGGCACTTATAAGAGGAGAGGTTCACTAAAGTCAATTCACCTGAAGTTGGGCCTCATGGGCTTGTGGCTAGACATCGACCATGAGGTGTGGGTACTCCTAAATTAATGGGATATTAATTCTGGAGTGGTCAATTAAAGAAAGATTATTGATCGGAGAAATTCATTAAATATTAATTGCTCATTAATTAAATCACGGAAACGTGAGCCTTCGGCCAATTGATGTTGAACCTAGAGGGTCACACACAATGCAGTTGGACTGTGACAGTCAGTTGTAGAAAGAATTGATTTAAAGGGTTAAATCAAAGTGACAGAATTAAAGAGTTAATTCTAGGAGAGAGAAAATTAACTAGAATTATCTAATTAATTAAATTGCTAATTAAAGGGTTAATTAAAGTATTAAATCTTTAATTAAATTGATTGGGTTATTTAATTAAAATGTTAATTAAATGAATGAGCCATTTAATTAAAATGTTAATTAAATGAATGGGCTATTTAATTAAAGTAATAATTTAATAGGTGCAAGAAATGGGCCAACTTAATTAGTGGCCCATTAGCTAAGAAGATAGGGTTTTGTGTTATCTATAAATAGGGAGTCTTGGAGACTCAAACCTAAGCAAGAGAAAGCAAAAACAAAACCCTAACCTTACTCTTCAAAGCCGCCGCCCCCTCCCCCTCCCCCCTCAACCCTAGTCGTCGCCGCAGCCCAATCTCAGCTGCACCGCCGTCGTGCATTGAGTAGATTGGACGCCCATTGTCTCTCTCTGCCTTCTCCATCTACATCTAAAGTTGGATCTTGATCCAACTCTTGAATGACGTGTTTCTATCCTAGTTCTAAGTCTAAGGGTCGAAGCAGTCACAGATCTAGCTGGTGTGGACTTTCTCTAGAGCCACAACACTTGGGGTGCTCTAGTGATCCAAAAGAAGACCGGAGAAACCACCACCTTTGCCTGTGATGAGGTAAATCGCATTTACCACCTTATTAATTTAGTAATTATTTGCTAAATTATATTCAACATTATTTGTATGTGCTAATAAGTTAATCCTGGGAATTGGAGTATGAAAAAATTTTAAATTCCGCAACGTTGTTTTGACAATCATACCTATAAAATCACAACAGTTATCTGTCGAACCAAACAGTTTGCTGAGTTTCACAAATCTCTTCTCTATTTTGGTTTGGGTGGAATTGGAAAAATGGAGGATCCATCCTTTTCTGGAAGATCCATTATATCTAAATCAGTTTTAACGGAAAGCTGGTCAATTCATTAAGAGGGCCAACACTTCCCTTCCCTGGTATTCCGTTCGATGATGGCGGTTACTTTGTAATGGATAGGTGAAGTGTTGGTACAGTTTTCTCCGTCCGACGTCGTTGCCAAACCCCTTGTTAAATATGCGGCCCTCACTTGTCAAGGGTGTTTTACTAGGGGGTAGTGTTCTTTTCTGATCAAGGAGGATACTTCATCATCAAGGAGCCTATCTCGAGAAGTACATGTAATAACTCGGAGATCGATCAACGTCGTCAATAGAATATCACTAGTCCTCTGTAATACTTGTAAATTCTAATGTAGTAGGAATGTTTTCCTGATTTGTAATATTGTCGAATGTAACTCATTATCAATAAAATCATATTGATCTTAATCTGTTGTGTCCATTTTGCATCAAATATTTAGGAACTTGTTTATCTATAATGAATTCGACGTCTTATATTGATACTCTCAATCCTTATCTATTATCGAAATTCATATCCATCGTTTAACTCTCATCGAGACACATAGCTCGACTTATATGTCCATCGTATAGACGAGATACATAAGTAGATATATTTTTGTCGAAAGCTGAACCTTGGTTATTTGCTTAAGCAATTTGTCGAAAATCTTAGTCGAGAATTATTCCTATCGTTCTTGTCGATCCTCGAGCACCGAAGGTCATAGACATGATTTTGTCTTTTCCAAAATTCTATATAAAGACCCTTATTTCTTCTTTTAAGCATTCTAAGTATGGAGTAAATTCTTCTGACACGGTAATCCTTATTCTCTCCACAAGAAATGTACCCCTGTGATGGTTGTCATTTTCATAGTCCCCAAATTAAACAACCATTTCATATATCATGTTCTTACATCAATTACTTGGTATGGGTGAAATTGAAAAATGTAGAATCATTCTTTAGATCCAGCATACCACGACCTCCTTAAGCAGTTCTTTTGATATATGAGGTAGTGACGGACTCACCTATCTGATTGAGAAAGACTGTTGTTCCTCATTTTCTGGCAGATTTCCTGGACCCCAAGAGGATGACTGGATTCTATTTTATTGATTCAATATCGATTCTTAGAACGATCAACTATTTTCAATCACAGCTCTTAGGACGATCAACTGCTTTTCTTCATTTCCTGAAGGGTTTTTTTCAATGTGACTTGAGTATCCCCTTAGGCTAATAAAATATTTTCAATCGACCAGTTTGCTTATTGAGAATCGATCTTGACATGTTACTCATTCCGATCTCGTTTAGCACTTGTTGTCGAGGGGTGATATCGACCCCAACCGCTGTCATTCCAACTTACTTGCAATAAATAGGGGAAGTTGATAAGTCAAGTTTTCCTCCGTTGATTTAATTACTTCCTGTTCGTATGATTAACTTCGTCATTCCTATATAAAGGCAACAACTCATTTACAATTTATATCCACACCGAAAAGATGGAAAATTCAGTTTCCACTAATTTCATTTTGCCAAGTGATCCCATAATCTTTAAAAAAGCACATTATCACGATCAGTCTTCTCACGATTATCCGTTCCTCATCATGCCTAGTGCTGACGAGTCCCATCAACGCCCTACCTAGTACTGACAAGACCCATGTGGACCTCTGCCTTAGTCTTCAAAGGATTGAGGTCCGTGGTATTTGATCAGCACATGGAGGGTTCAGATCTACCTAGCATCCTCGTTTTTGGATGTTACCTCCGGAGTGCCTCCTCGTCGGGGTGCTGGTAGATTTTCACTTTCACGATGGTCCGTGCGGGACCTTGCTTCGGACGAACAACTGCAACAATGTTGGTCCCAAGTGGTCAGATGAGGTCTAGAGGGGGGGGGGTGAATAGACCTCTAAACTTTTTGACAATTTATAACTTTAAAACTTTTGTTCTAACTTAAACAGTCTAAGCTGTTACCGAACAGTAAGTTACTTGACTGATCGCGAACAAATCTTTGAACAGCTTCTTTGACCACTAATCTGATAATTACTTAGCTGATTTTGTTAAAATCAGTCTCAATACTTAGAGTACTTGCAGCGGATTTGTAAAGTGTTTTTCACAAGTAAGCTCAGTAGTTTGAAAGTTTGTTCCCCAGTTTTATAAAACTCCTTTTCTTATGAACTTTTCAAACAGTTAAGTCAAAGTGTTTTTATACAATTGAAAATATGCAAGTAAAAATGCAAGCAAAAACACAAGTAATTTTTATAGTAGTTATATGGATTTGAATATTCTTTAGTCCACTCTTCCAAGTCAGACAGATCTTACGCCAAAACAACAAATGAATATGGCAGTAAGCTCGCAATAGGAAATCACAAAGAAACTCCTATCCTCTGAAGTTAGATCACTCACTAAGATGGATCTACACTTTGCACAACACTCGTGTTTACAAAATCACTCAGAAGATGTAATTTATCGTTGTTCTTCAACTCTGCTTTTGTCAACAAATGACTAAGCTGATGAGTGAGCTGTTCTTGAGACTTAAGAGATTTTGCTTCGAAAATTTTCTCAGAGATTGTGTTGTTATTTTCTTCGTCTCTCTCAGCTATTTATACTTGAGGTTTAAAAAATGTCCGTAGAAGAAAGACAGAGTTCAAATTCCTCGAGTACTGGTCCTTAATTTTCGCGAACGGCTCTCTGCAGCTGTCCGTACTGTCAACAGTACTTTTCTGCAGGCAGCATTAAATGCACCTAGCTGATGCGAAGCATTTTTTTAATCATTTGTCTTTAATAGCCTTGTACTTCAGCATTTATTACTTCCAGGGGCATTTATTACTTCCAGGGGCATTTATTACAGTTGGGAAGACTTTATGATCCTTTCCACTTGGCTGACGAGAGTGCAAGTCTGATGACGAACTAAGCTGATCCCAAACTTGAACAAATCTGATTTGAGTCGGCTGATCTTCACCAGTTTGATTTCTTTCCTTCAGCAAATCAGTAGTTTTGGACCTTGAATTTTGACTCTTCTGATATCTTCTTTACTTAGTCAAAAATTCTTCAAAAGGGATATCAGTCAAGTTGATTTATACTTAGCCAATTTTGAAGTTTTGGAATGCATCAAAACATCCCTTTACAAATTGTCTTCAGTGCCTTCATCTTCATCCTTATCCAACAATATCCCCCTTTTTGATGATGACAAAACTTCAGCTAAGTACCTGTTAATATCTAAACTAAAGAATGTAATCCTCAAAATTTTCTGAGATAGAAAAGATATGTTGGAGTAAACTTGACTTTTTATTGATAATGAAAATATTACAAGTACAAGTTTATCAGATGAGATGTCTGAATGATAGATAAAGCAAACTGATTACAAAAAGATTTGTCTTTCCTAACTATCAGCTTCTTCATCAGATCCTTCCAGCACTTCTTCATACTCATAAGATGATTCTTCATCATCTTCTTCTTCCACTTCATCTTCATCAGCATATTTGTCTGAAAGCAAATTTGATCTGGCAGCTTCCATCTTTTCCTTGAGTTGCTGCTCCTTCAGTAGCTCCATTGCTTTCCTGGCTGATTCAATATTTTTGTACTTAGTAAGTGGCTCTGTTCGATCTTCAGCAGAGTCCTTGGTTTCAGCCATTTCCTCATCAGATTTGGCTTTGGCCTTAGTCTCTTCTTCAGACTTCTCTTTACCTTCTACCTTTCCAACTTCTTCAGTAGCCTTAGTCTCTTCAGCAGCTTCATCAGTTTTCTTGGCTTCAGCAGTAGCAACAGTTTCCTTAGTTGATTCTTCCCTTTTATCTTCCCCCTTTTTGTCATCATCAGACTTGGTGACAGTTTCAGGTTCAGCAGCAGGGTTGAGGGCAACACTAGGAGTCTTCATTGCAACACACAAAGCTTTCAAGTTCTGATTGACTACGTCATGACTTGCAGTTAAATGATGAAGAGCAGTGCTGATGGTGTCAATTTTATCATTACAGCAATCAATGTTAAGTTGCATAGTAGTGAGTTCATTCTGTATAATCGTTCCAGCTTTGGATACTTCTTGCAACAATCCAACATTAACAACTTTCTCTTCTTCATTGACTCTGATGAAGTTAGCAGTGAGATCAGCTATGTTGTGTTCAGCTCTTTTTAAATCATCATGGAGGTGATTTACATCAGCCTTCACATCTTCAACGTTTCTGTTCATCTCAACAAAGCTTTGCAACAACTGCTTGGAATTGTCTTGAGGCATGGGGAAAACATCAATTGCATTTTTGAAAGTTCTGGCAGTGAGGAGTTGCATACTTTCCAGCTGTTGTCTGTTTGACTCAGCCAACTCTTCTTTCAATTTCTTCAACTGCAGGCTGTTCTTATCTTCCACTTCCTTCATTTGATTCTCTATCAGCATCTGGAAGGCTTCAATCAGTGATGAATGTAGATCACTTGATGAAGTAGAAGTATCAGCTTCCCTTTCCTCAGTCTCCTGGTGGACAGGAACATCTTCCAGTTTAGTGTCCTGATCAGCTGTAGTCGCCTTAGCATTCCACTCAAGTGCTAAGGGTTTATCAGCAGTCTTGTGCTCATCAGTGACATCATCATAAACCAGACTTGTGATAGTGCCATCATCATTGAAGGAAGTTGTTTGATGTATTTGTCTAACAATAATCCATGAATTAGAAAAGCATTGTTTTCCTTGGGCACTTCATAGTACTCCTTAACTTCTTTGCCAAATATGATTTGCTGAATGCTTGGCAGTTGAGGCAATTCACTTGAACAGCCTTGCTGATATCTTGACCTTTCTGCCCATCTCTTCAAGGCGGTCATAACAGCTATGTTAATTGCCCTTTCTTCAGCATTATCAGATCTTCTTCTCTTTTCTGGCAAAGTGTTTTGGATGATTGTGGCTTCCTCTAGGGCAAAATCCCTTGCATACTGATGCATAGCATATCTGACATAGTGAGGATCCAAAGCTTTCTGAATGGAGTCTGTCTTGAGCCAATTTAGAACCCATTGTTCCTCATCAGCTAACTCCTTCAGACTTTGAAGTTCTGCTATAGATCTGTTCAGCCTGTTATCTCTCCATTTGATGTATCTAGGCTTTTCATGGGTGAACAGAGTCTTCAACATAAGCTTCTGGTCATAATAGGCCAAGGTCTTCTCAAATCTTTTGAAGAGCTCCTTATCAGCATAGACAATGTCAAATGCTCTTCTTACTTCAAATTTGGCCTTTGGCTTGACCTCTCCAGCAGGCATCTTAGGCTTTTTAGGTTTGTCTCCATTATCAGCCTCATTAATTTTTATGCCTTCGCCATGAACAGGTCCATGAGCATCAGTCTTGCTGATCTCAATGACCATTGCTAGTTCTGCATCTTCAGCTGCTTTTCTTTCAGCCGCAGACATTTTTCTGCGTTCCTCATCTTTAGCTTCTTGAATCTTGCTGAGTTCAAGAGCTTTTTATTCTTCCAGCTCATCTCTCTTTCTCTGTTCAGCTTCCTCCCTTTTCTTTTTGTCAGCAGCTGATATTTTCTTCTTCTTGATGATGAATTTTCTTTTTCCTTTATTAGCTAGGGCAGGAGCTGGACCAGCAGATGAGATAGGTGCAGCAGCAATAGGGTGAATGATCATGACATCTGGATCATCCTGAGGTTCAGCAACCTCAACTGTTGGCTTTGCTTGAGTACTCTGTTGCGCATGAGTCTGTTCAGCAACATGAGCCTCTTCAGCTCCAACAGGTCTTTCAGCAGATTGGGGGCTTTGTCTTACTAAGTTCTCCAACTTAGTAGGCTCTTCAACAAATGTCATCTGGTTCCTTGCTGTTTTCTTTGACCTTCCTTGAACGGGTCTGGAAGCAGCAGTATCCCTTAACTGACTCCTTGTCCTGTGAAAGACAGTCTCATCAGGCACTTGAGCAGTTGGAGTTCTTGAAGATGATGCAGGGGATGTATTCCTGACATCAGCAGTGGTTAGATCGATAATCTTGGTAGCTTCAGCATCATCCACTTTCTTCACTTTCTTAGGAATTTTCTCCTTAGGCTCATCAGCAGCCTTCTTCTTTTGGGTTTCAACAGCCAACTCAGCTGTTTTGACCAATCTCCTGGGCCTTTTGGCAGGAATCTCCTTTGATTCCTCAGCTTCTTCCTCATCAGCCTCGTCGGCTTTTCTCTTCAGAACATGCAAATACTTCATCGTGGCCTTAGATTTGTGGATTTCCTTACCATTTGTCATCGCACATCCCAGTTTGAACAGCTGATAACTGAGAGTGATTTTATGGTTGGCCTGAGGTGCCTTACTCTTGTTCTTTTTGTCATGGAAGTTAGCCAGAACATACCAGATAACAACAGACCAGTTGACTTCTAGTCCGTAGTAAATGGCAGTCATGATGCTGAATCTCTTCATGGTAACAGCATCCAGAGAAAAAGTGCAGTTCTCAATCAGCTTAGAGACCATATCAGCCATCCGCTGATATTCATCCTTCAGCTGTCTCTTCTTGATGTTGCCAGACAACATCTCTCCCTCCCTTGCACAGATTGCCCAGAACTGTTGGTGCTTCTCCTCCGTCAGCACAGTGACATCATGTCGTCCTCTGTTTGGAAGCCCAAAAGTTTCGTGAAGAACAGCGGGGGTAATGACGATAGATTTACCTCCAACTGTAGTCTTGATTTCCATGGTGCTGAAATCAACAGTCGCAGTCTTGTAGTATTCCAGAACTTGGTCAGTCCAGATTACTCCTTCATTGTACTCCATGAAATTTACCAATGAAGCCGACTTGAACTTTTCCAGCAGTTCTTTCATCAGATCGGTACCGGATTGATAATATGAGTCGTAAACAAGGTACATACCTTCAGCGGCCATTGCAAATCTGTTGAGAGTTAGGGAAACAAGAAGAAATTTGCAGAAAATTGCAAGTATTTTCTCATAAGTGCTCTTTGAATGTTTTGGGTGCGTAAGGAGCTACTCAGCTGATCAGATCTGCATTTATAGAGTTAGGGTAGCTTGGTTTCCGTGATACCAGCTAACCGTTAGATCCATTTCTTGTCAGGTCTGATCGTGCGGCGTCAGTTACGACCTTTCAAATTCAAATCGCATTAAATAAGGAGCTGGAATATGTACCGCTCTTTTATCACTTGTAAAAGCGTGTTTTTAAATATAACGTTTTAAAAAGACAAGCTTTTACACAAGCGATCAGATTAGTAAAATAAATACTTATCTGATGGACTACTGTCCTGATGACAAAGCTGTTATCAGTGAAAGCCAATAACTGATAACCTTCCTCGGCTATTTGTCAATCCAGCTAGATAATAGATCTTCAATCTTCAAGACTTTAATCTTCTTTTGAACACATAACTTCAACTAACTGTCATCAACAAATTTCATCTTTTAATCAGAAGTACCGCTAGTCTTACACGTTCCCCCTGACTTTAAGAATTCATAAGTTAACTAGTATTTTGAGAGTTAACCCTTGAGGATAAATAAGATTAGTAAGTTGTTGAACTTCAGTCTTCTGATGAGTTCCCCCTCAGCTTATGCATCCAATTTTAATAAACCTAGTTCAGCTCTTAGAGTTGAAAACCTTGTCTCACTTAGAGGTTTTGTGAAGATGTCAGGAATCTGATTTTCAGTAAATACATATTCTATCATGACATTTCCTTTCTCCACATGATCTCTAATAAAATTATGTTTGATCCCAATATGCTCAGTCCTTGAATGACTTGTAGTATTCTGAGTAAGGCTGATTGCACTTGTATTGTCACAGTAGATAGGGATTCCACTGATTTTTATGTTGTAATCTTCAAGTTGATGCTTAAACCATAATATTTGTGCACAGCAAGCTCCAGCAGCAATGTATTCAGCTTCAGCAGTTGATATGGATACTGAAGTCTGTTTCTTACCCATCCATGAGATCAGACGACTACCTAAGAACTGACAGGCACCTGTTGTGCTTTTTCTGTCAATCTTGCAGCCAGCAAGGTCAGAATCTGAATATCCAATGAGTTCAAATCTAGATTCCCTAGGATACCACAATCCCAAATCTTCAGTACCTTTAAGATACTTGAGTATCCTTTTGGCAGCTAAGAGGTGAGATTCCTTAGGATTTGATTGAAATCTCGCACAAACCCCAACAGAGAACATAATATCAGGTCTGCTAGCTGTTAAGTATAATAGTGACCCAATAATTCCTCTGTACTTGGTTATGTCCACTGATTTGCCATCTTCATCTTTATCCAAACGAAGACTAGTAGACATTGGAATGTTAGCAGTAGAGCTAGTTTCCATACCAAATTTCTTGAACAGATCCTTTGTGTATTTTGCTTGGCTGATGAAAATTCCATCAGGCAACTGTCTTACTTGCAAACCAAGAAAATAGTTAAGTTCTCCCATCATGCTCATTTCAAACTTGTTCTGCATCAGTTTTGAGAACTTATCACACATCTGTTTGTTAGTTGAACTGAAAATAATATCGTCCACATAAATTTGCACAAGCAAAATATGTTCTTCCCATTCAATAGTGAACAGGGTCTTGTCTACCTTACCTTTACGAAATCCTTTAATTAAAAGGAAATCAGATAGGGTATCATACCATGCTCTTGGAGCCTGTTTCAGTCCATAGAGGGCTTTCTTCAGACGATATACCTTGTCTTCTTCTTGATAGGCTTCAAATCCAAGTGGTTGTTCAACATACACTTCTTCCTGCAATTCTCCATTGAGAAAAGCTGATTTCACATCCATCTGATAGACTGTGAAATTCTTGTGAGCAGCATAGACAAGAAATAGTCTGATAGCCTCTAATCTTGCTACTGGTGCAAAAGTTTCATCAAAGTCAATGCCTTCTTCTTGGCAATAACCTTTGGCCACTAATCTTGCTTTATTTCTGGTGACTTCACCATCTTCATTCATTTTATTCCTGAATACCCATTTAGTGCCAATGATTCTTTGATGACTTGGTCTGGGAACTAAGTACCAGACTTCATTCCTTTCAAATTGATTTAGCTCTTCTTGTATAGCTTCGATCCAGTTTGAATCACTAAGAGCTTCTTCAATCTGTTTGGACTCAATTTGAGATAGGAAGCTGACAAACATTGCTTCACTTGCAGCAGCTCTCCTTGTCTTTACTTTATCCAAAGGATCACCAATCACCAGCTCGGGTGAGTGATTTTTGAGCCATCTAAGATCAGGTTGCAATTATAATGTTGAACTTTGCTTTGATCTTGCCACACTACTGTTGGAGATCCAGTAGTAGTCTGTTGAACATTTGTTGTGTCTGTCAGCTGTTTGCAACTCGTCTGTTAGACAATCAGCATTGTGATTTTGAACAGCACTTGAGTTAGCAGCTGGATTGAGATCAGGTAGTATGATGGGAACATATTCTTCATTCTTTCTAACATTCAACTTCTGTAAATCAGTAGACAGATCTTGATTAGTATTTTGATTCTTTTCCGAAGATTGACTTGGTTCATCAAATACTACATGAATGGATTCCTCTATAAGTAAAGTTCTTTTGTTAAAGACTCTATAAGCTTTACTAACAGTAGAGTATCCTACAAATACTGCTTCATCAGCCTTTTCTGCAAATGCAGTAAGGTGATTTTTCCCATTATTTTAAACAAAGCATTTACAACCAAATATCTTAAAATAATGAATGTTTGGTTTCCTGTTGTTCCAAACTTCATATTGAGTCTTGTTTTGGTGCTTGTTGATCATGCATCAGTTTTGGGTAAAGCATGCTGTATTTGTTGCTTCTGCCCAAAATCTTTGAGGCAGTTTAGCTTCAGCTATCATTGTTCTGGTAGCTTCTTTAAGAGTTCTGTTTCTCCTTTCAGCAACTCCATTCTGTTGAGGGGTTCTGGCAGCAGAGTACTCATGATTGATTCCTCAGGTATTACAATACTCTTCAACAGTAGAGTTTGTAAATTATGTCCCTCTATCTGATCTGATCTTCAGTATTTTCATACTTTTCTCATTTTGAATCTTTTCCATCAGATTTGTAAGATGCTCCTTGAGTACACTTTTCTTCTTCATGAAAATCACTCAAGTGTATCTTGAATAATCATCCACAACAGCTAGGCAGTATTTCTTTCCACCATTGCTGACAGGATCAATGGGTCCAAATAAGTCCATGTGTAGCAGCTCCAATATTCTTCCAGAAGATTGATGCTTCTTGCTTTTGAACGATGACTTGATTTGTTTACCCTTCTGACATGCGTCACAAAGCTTATCTTTGCTCATGACTGTCTTCGGAATTCCTTCTACCAGATTGTTCTTGATAAGTCTATTGATGGTCTTGAAATTCACATGGTTCATTCTTTTGTGCCACAGCCAACTGACTTCACTTGGTGTTGATGCCACCAAACAAATACTTGAATTCTTGTCAGCAGAATTCCAGTCCACTGTGTAGACATTTCCTTGTTGCCTTCCAGATAAGATGACCTTCTTTGTACCAATCTGTTCAACGTAACACTTATCTGTTGAGAAGATGACTGAATATTCTTTGTCACAAAATTGACTTATGCTCAGCAAATTGTATTTGAGGCCTTTAACATAATAGACGTCAGATATCTCAATGTCGCCTTTGATCAGCATTCCACTTGATACAATCTTGCCTTCTTTGCTGTCCCTAAAAGTAACTGTAGGACCATCCACAGCAACAGCATCAGTCAGCTCATGTATGTTTCCACACATGTGTCTTGAACAGCCACTGTCCAAGTACCAGATTTTCTCTACTTTACTCCTACTCCTAATCCTAACCTAGAAAACGAAATAAAATTATTTTAGGTACCCTTATTGAGAGGGTCCTGAAGGATTAGTTCCACCTTTGACAACCCAAGATGATGAAGTCTTAGGCTTCTTAGGCTTTTGAGTTTCAACAGGAGCATGAATAGCTTTTCCTTTACCACGTTCATCACATTTACCATATTGTTGATGATCAGCATGATAAGGATAATGTTCATAAGCAGAATAAGATGCATGATAAGGAGGATATGCATGCATGGGATGAGCAGGATATGGTGCATAGTAAGTAGGAAATTGAGGTGCATGATACATAGGAGGATATGCAGCAGGTTGAACATAATATGACTCATTTCCATACCCAAACATTTTGATTTTTCTTGTTTTTATGCTTCTTTGGCTTACTAGATGCTTGCTCATTAACAGACAACTTAGACTTGTCACTAGTCTGATTGGTTTTGACCTTATCAGAAGACTTCCTAGGACTCTTCTGTTTGGACTTACCAGTCGGTTTTCCAACACTAGGCTCTTTGCTCTTTTTAGCCTTAGGAGTTTTCGTCTCCTTTAATACTTTCTTAGGTGAAGCAGGTTTAGTAGTCTGAACATACAACATGACCTTACTATTGTCAGCTGATATAAATTTTTCAGTATGATTCAGTTCTATCTTATCCTGATCTAAATGTGTCTTCTGTTTACTAGACATGTGAGTGGATGCAACAGTTGACTTATCATGAAACTCAATGACTTTCTCAAGCTCAGTGATTTTACTTTTATAAACTTCACATTCAGCATTCATAGATTCATTCTCTTGCTCAAGCAGTTTGTATTCAGCTGATTCTCTTGGCTTTTTAGCTTTAAGTTTCAGTGAAATGTTTTGCTCTTTTAGCAATATCATCTCTTCCTTAAGCTTTTTAAATGCATCAGCAATACTTGTATTGTTGAGCATCATTTGTTCAAATGAATTAAATAATTCATTATCAAGAGGAGTTACCTCATAATCCTCGGAGTCATCAGATTCCTTAGCCATCAGGCAGAGAAGAGTAGGACTCTTTTCATCAGAGGACTCTTCATCAGAAGTGTCTGAATCTGAATCAGATGAGTAGACAGCTGCTAGCTGTTCTGCTTCTGCTACCAGCACCTTTCCTTTCTGATGCTTTCTTTCCTTTCTGATTCTCTTTTCTTCTTCTGTATACTTCTCAGCTTTAGGATATGGGCAGTCTCTGATGAAATGACCCAGTTTCCTGCAATTATAGCACATCATTTTGGATTTATAAGAATCCTTATCCTGAGAAGGAGAAGTAGGGTTAGAAGTAGAAGCATTGTTATATTTGTTCTTCATTTTTCGTCTGTAGAACTTTTTGAAGTTGTTCATCAGCAATGCAACGTCTCCAGCAGTGTACTCCTTTTTGTTGAGTATTGTGGCTTCATCAGATGAGTCCACATCTTTGCTTTTGTGAGCTGGCCTTCTGGGATTTTCAGCAGCAACAAGTGCGGCTGTGGGACTTGAAGTAGAGGTTTCTTCAACACTCATTCTTGGCAGTTTATACTCGTACGCCTTGAGTACTGAGAACAGCTCGGTGAGTGAAATCTTTCCTAGATCTCTTGACTCTTCCATGGCTGTCACCTTCATGTTGAACTTTGGAGGTAGAGCCTTCAAAACTCTGACGGTTATCTCCTTATCAGTGAAGGTTTTTCCAAGCTTTAAAACTTCATTCAGCGTCCTTGTAAACCTTGTATCCATCTGATCAATGGTTTCCGCAGACTTTATCTTGAAGTTGTCCAGCTTTTCCAGAGCAACACTCAGCTGATGCTCTTTGATGGCGTCGTTTCCTTCGCTCATGTCACGAACCTATCCCACATCTCTTTGGCAGTCTTGCAGTGCTTGACTTTGTCAAATCGATCGTTGTCAAGGGCCTTGGTCATGATGAAACGGCCAACTTTATGCAGATTGAACAGCTTTATTTCTTCGGCTGTCATCTCTGTTAGATCTTTTTCCACCACTATTTCTGCTTCATCAACCGTGATAGTCTTGGTGAATCTGAATGGACCTTTGATGATACATGTGTACATGTTATCATTATAAGCAGCTAGGAAAATCTCCATTCTGATTTTCCAGTCTTCAAAGCTCATACCAGCTATGTGGGGAACATGGCTGATACAATCCATCTTTCAAAAATTTTAATTTTTCAAAATATGCTCTTTTGAAAAGTTTGAAAACCTTTGAAAAACACTCGGATCAAGCTCGTTGATCAGGCAGCTGATTCTAATGAACCACCTGCTCTGATACCACTTGTTGGTCCCAAGTGGTCAGATGAGGTCTAGAGGGGGGGGGGGATGAATAGACCTCTAAACTTTTTGACAATTTATAACTTTAAAACTTTTGTTCTAACTTAAACAGTCTAAGCTGTTACCTAACAGTAAGTTACTTGACTGATCGCAAACAAATCTTTGAACAGCTTCGTTGACCACTAATCTGATAATTACTTAGCTGATTTTGTTAAAATCAGTCTCAATACTTAGAGTACTTGCAGCGAATTTGTAAAGTATTTTTCACAAGTAAGCTCAGTAGTTTGAAAGTTTGTTCCCCAGTTTTATAAAACTCAATTTCTTATGAACTTTTCAAACAGTTAAGTCAAAGTGTTTTTATGCAATTGAAAATATGCAAGTAAAAATGGAAGTAAAAACACAAGTAATTTTTATAGTGGTTATATGGATTTGAATATCCTTTAGTCCACTCTTCCAAGTCACACAGATCTTGGGTTATACTATAAACACACAGTTTACAATATCTCCACTTATGCCAAAACAACAAATGAATATGGCCGTAAGCTCGCAATAGGAAATCACAAAGAAACTCCTATCCTCTGAAGGTAGATCACTCACTAAGACGGATCTACACTTCGCACAACACTCATGTTTACAAAATCACTCTGAAGATGTAATTTATCGTTGTTCTTCAACTCTGCTTTTGTCAACAAATGACTAAGCTGATGAGTGAGCTGTTCTTGAGACTTAAGAGATTTTGCTTCGAAAATTTTCTCAGAGATTGTGGTGTTATTCTCTTCGTCTCTCTCAGCTATTTATACTTGAGGTTTGAAAAATGTCCGTTGAAGAAAGACAGAGTTCAAATTCCTCGAGTACTGGTCCTTAATTTCCGCGAACGGCTCTCTGCAGCTGTCCGTACTGTCAACAGTACTTTTCTGCTGGCAGCATTAAATGCACCCAGCTGATGCGAAGCATTTTTTTAATCATTTGTCTTTAATAGCCTTGTACTTCAGCATTTATTACTTCCAAGGGCATTTATTACCGTTGGGAAGACTTTATGATCCTTTCCACTTAGCTGACGAGAGTGCAAGTCTGATGACGAACTAAGCTGATCCCAAACTTGAGCAAATCTGATTTGAGTTGGCTGATCTTCACCACTTTGATTTCTTTCCTTCAGCAGATCAGTAGTCTTGGACCTTGAATTTTGACTCTTCTGATATCTTCTTTACTTAGTCAAAACTTCTTCAAAAGGGATATCAGCCAAGTTGATTTATACTTAGCCAATTTTGAAGTTTTGGAATGCATCAAAACCTCCCTTTACAAATTGTCTTCAGTGCCTTCATCTTCATCCTTATCCAACAAACAAGCTGTCAAGCGAGGTCTCGTTTCAGTCGAATAACCGCTACAAGCTATCAGGCTTTTTAGAGGTTGTCTGATCGATAGGGGCATAGATCTTCCGAGCCTGGCCATCGAACCAAAGAAGTCGACCATCCTGAGCAGCGTGCTTCTTAGGTGGTTGAAGAAGAATGTCGAGGTACTAGGAAGAAGATTGATGTTTCGACATTGTCGTGAAAGATTCCGACCTATTGAATATGGTTTTTATTTCTGTATTGTAACAACCTGTAAAGCGAAAGATGTATTTGTATATGATGAATCCAATAAAACTTTGATTTTCTCCATATTCTTTGCATATGATTCTCTTTTATTTGTATCGAGTATCTGTATATTATGATTTGATCATCATATAAATCGATCTATTTGAGGTCATTGAGTGTTTTCCGACCTGACCGGTTTTACTCGTTTTGTACTTAGGTTTTTTACCAATAGTTGGTTTTAACCCTTTTAATTCGTAATTTGGAGATAGCTAAGTGTTTATCGACCCAATCGGTTTTACTCAGTTTGAACTTAGGTTTTTTTACCAATAGTTGGTTTTAACCCTTTTAATTTGTTATTTGGAGATCGCCGAGTGTTTGCCGACCCAATCGATTTTACTCAGTTTGTACTTAGGTTTTTTACCAATAGTTGGTTTTAACCTTTTTAATTCGTAATTTGGAGATCGCTGAGTGTTTGCCGACCCAATCGGTTTTACTCAGTTTGTACATAGGTTTTTTACCAATAGTTGGTTTTAACCTTTTTTAATTCGTAATTTGGAGATTGCTGAGTGTTTACCGACCCCATCGGTTTTACTCAGTTTGTACTTAGGTTTTTTTACCAATAATTGGTTTTAACCATTTTAATTTGTTATTTGGAGCTCGCCGAGTGTTTACCGACCCAGGTTTTACTCAGTTTGTATTTAGGTTTTTAACCAATAGATGGTTTTAACCTTTTTAATTCGTAATTTGGAGATCGTTGAGTGTTTACCGATCCAATCGGTTTTACTCAGTTTGTACTTAAGTTTTTTTACCAATAGTTGGTTTTAACCTTTTTAATTTGTTATTTGGAGATCGCTAAGTGTTTACCGACCCCATCGGTTTTACTCGGTTTGTACTTAGGTATTTTACCAATACTTGGTTTTAACCTTTTAAATTTGTTATTTAGAGATCGCTGAGTGTTTACCGACCCAATCGGTTTTACTCAGTTTGTACTTAGGTTTTTACCAATTATTGGTTTTAACCCTTTTGTAGCTCGGCTTTTGTAGATTGACGAGTGTTTACCGACCCAATCGGTTTTACTCAATCAATACTTAGATTTTTTACCAATTATTGGTTTTAACCCTTTAGCTAAGCGTTTTTCTTTCATAAAAAATTAATCGTAATATTAAAACCATCCTTTGAAGAATTAAGCAAAGACTTTTATTATCGTAAACTGTATCAAAATAGTTAACTAATGGAAACAAAAGATAATCACTACGTAAAGATGAAACTAAAATGAAAAATAACTTGTAGGAGTTGTTTCATCAACGGCCATAGTATCTTCTTAGGTTTACAGCATTCCAAGTTCTTGGTAAGGGTGTCCCATCCATGTGCGCGATTTTGTATGAACCCTTTTTTCCTACGCCAATGACGACTTAAGGTCCATCCCAATTTTGTTGTAATTTTCCCACATGTTTAGATACCTCAACCTTTTTTAGTACTAAGTCCCCTTCTTTAAAGGATCGTATCCGTACCCTTTGATTGTAAGTTTTTTCCATGTTGAATTTGGTGACTTGTAAGCGTACTGCAGCATTTTCTCTTAATGCTTCAGTCAGATCGACGTCGTCCTTTCTCATCGTTTCATTCTCATGGTTATCGTACATCTCAATCCTCGGGCTGGGGACCAGGGCTTCGACTGGGATAACAGCCTCAGAACCATAAACCAAGCTAAATGGGGTCTCGCCGGTCGAGGCTTTAATAGTTGTTCGATTGGCCCAAAGTACTCCGGGAAGTTCATCTAACCACTTTCCCTTTGCTGCCCCCAATCTCTTTTCTAGGGACTTAATTATTTCACGGTTAGCCACCTCTGTCTGGCCGTTTTCCCTTGGGTTCCCTACTGAGGTAAAGTTCTGTTGAATCTCAAATTTTGAGCACCAGTCCAATACTTGTTTTCCCGCAAACTGAGTTCCATTATTAGAGATTAAGACTCGTGGGATGCCAAATCGACATACTATAAATTTCCACAAGAAATTGATAACTTGAAATTGTGTGATTCGCGCTAGAGCAATACATTCTATCCATCTGCTAAAATATTCCACTGCGACTAAAACATAGCTTTTCTTTGATCTGGCCACTGGGAAAGGTCCCACAATGTCTATTCCCATTGATCAAATGGCCAGCAGACACGTATTGGGTGCATTTTCTCCGCTGGTTGATGGTTTATATTTGCATGGATCTGGCAGTGATGGCATTTCTTTATCTAATCGGTAGCATCATGGTTCAGGCTAGGCCAATAATATCTTGTTTGTAGACATTTTAATGCCAATGCCCTTTCTCCGCTGTGATTTCCTGCCTCTCCTTCATGAATCTCTCGGAGTACCTCCGAGACTTGCAGTCCGGCAATGCATTTCAGCATTTTGGAGACTGATCTTCTGTAAAGCTATCCCTCTAGGATTGTGTATCTGGGTGCTTGGTATTTTACCTTACGAGCTTCATTCTGATCTATTGGTAGGGTTCCTTCCGAGAGATATTCCATTATTGGGGTCATCCAGTTTTCTTCTGGTACATCGATTTCCATCACCTCCGTGATGGGCATGTTATCAATATCAATTGTTGGGATGTTTGAGATTAGCCAAGTGATTACCCTTTCTGTTCGTCCATCTCTAGACCCTGTGAATCGAGAAAGCTGGTACGCCCATTTGTTTTTCGAACGTATGACGTTCTGAATTACGAACTTGTCAAATTTTTCCGTGAGTTCTTTTACCTTAGCGAGGTATTTCACCATGTTATATTCTTTTGCCTCGTATAATCCTTCTATCTGTCGTTGGACCAGTTCCGAGTCAGTTAATACCTTCAGGCTTCTGGTGTTTGCTTTAATTGCCATCTCCATTCCTGCAATCAAGGCTTCATATTCGGCCTCATTATTGGTCACCATGAAATCTAAAGTGATTGCGTAGTTCAAATCTTTCTTTTATGCTCCTGTAAAATTGATCCCAGCTCTGCCTCCTTCCCTGTTAGAGGCCCCGTCGACATGCATCAACGAAGTGTGATTTTCTATAATCATAACGTCATTATCACCAGTTGTAGAGTCGTTGGTAGTAAACAATCTTTCTATTCTAAGTAATTCTTCTAGGCACATTGTAACAACTTGCTTAGATAGTAAACATGCTTATGTTCTGAACCTTCTATCTTTACCAACACCGAACTTATCGCTACCTCTGAGATGGATATGTAGATGTATAAAGGTTGCCCTTCGGTTGGTTTGGCTAATAATGTTGCGGAAGTCATGTATTCTTTTAATTGGTTAAAAGCCTGATCACAATCCTCAATCCACAAAAAGTTTTTCGCTTTCCGCAAGGTTTGAAAGAATGATAAATTTCTGTCTGCTGACTTGGATATGAACCTATTTAGCGCAACAATCTTTCTGACCAAACTCTTAATTGGGAGATTGTTTTAGGTGGTTTCATTTCAGTTATGGCCCGGATCTTTTCCGAATTTGCCTCAATTCCCCGTTGATGAACCATGTAACCCAGGAATTTCCCCGATTTGACTCCAAAGGTGCACTTCGCGGGGTTCAGTTTCATACGGTATTTTCTCAAAATCTTGAAGCTTCGGTCTAGATGCTTGACGTGGTCAGCTTCATTCATGCTCTTTACTAACATGTCGTCACGTAGACTTCTATTATTTCTCCAATTAATTCTCTAAACATTAAATTAACCAATCTTTGGTAAGTTGCCCCTGCATTTCTCAATCTAAAGGGCATTACAATGAAGCAGTATACTCCATGCTCAGTGGTAAAGGCGGTTTTTTTATCTCGCTCATTCATGTAGATTTGATAAAAACCTTGGAAGGCGTCCATCATGCTAAAAATAGCGAAGCCTGCAGTTGAGTCGACCAGCAGGTCAATTCTTCGGAGTCGGTAAGGATCTCGTGGACATAGATTGTTGAGCTCGGTAAAATCGTTACACATCCTTCATTTGTTGTCCTTTTTGTCCCCCTTTTGCCACTAAGACCACGTTACATAGCCATTCTGAGAAATGTATCTCCCGAATTTGTTTGGCTTTTAGCAATCTTTCAACTTCTGCTTTGATTATTTTATCTTTTGTAGGCTCATGGTTCCGCTTCTTTTGCCTTGCTGGTTTTGCCATTGGATCTATTTTCAGAGAATGAGTAATGATTTTCGGGTCTATGCCCTCTATATCATCTGCACTCCATGCGAAGACATCGACATTTTTTTTGAGGAAATCTACCAGCATAACTTCCCCTTCCGAACTGAGTTCAGTCCCTATCCTGGTCGTTTTCAGGGGATCGCCTTGCACAAGCAAAATGTCCTTGTGTTCAGGTGGCCTAATGGTTAGATCGACCGTCTCTTTCCTTTTTCGATCTATTCTATCCGTACTGGGGATGTCGATTTCAGCTCTCTCGATGTCATCCTCGAGTTTTCTTTTTGCTGGAGTAAAAGACTTAGATCTGTTTCCGAACGCCAAAGAGGTATTATAACAATCCCATGCCATGCAGTGATCGTTCACTATTTCTCCAATACTCGATACAATTGGAAACTTTATCTTCTGATGGTAGGTCGACACGACTGCTCGAAAAAGGTTGAGTGTCAGTCGTCCTAGTATTGCGCTGTATGCAATCGGTGTTTCTACGACCAGGAATTTTATCATTTTCACGGCTCGTTCAGGTCTTTTTCCCAAAGAAACACTCAAGTTGACTGTCCCAGAGGGGACTATTTCTGATCCTCCAAATCCTACTAATGGAGTTGCTACCTTTTGTAGCGTTATTTCATCCAAATTCATCTGTGTTAGGACTTCTCTTGAAATAATGTACGCAAAGCTGCCATTATCAATTAGTATTCTTTTCACATTGTAATTCGCTATGTCAAGCAATACTACCATTGGGAAGTCGGGATTGTCTTCTTTCATATCCCAAATGATGTTTCGCGGCACCTCGCTTTCATTGAAACTGATGGGGTGTTCTTTTGGAATCTTGCTTTCGAGAGTCCATACCTTCCTCGGAATTCCAAAACTACCTTCTACCGGTCTGGCGGTTCTGCAGCAGGCATTACGACTATCTCCCCCTTCTGGCCCCCGAAGATTGTTCACCTGGTCATTATTCATATCCTGAGGCGGACCATTGTTAGGGGTTCTCCTCGGTGGGGTTCTCCTCCGATTATGATTTCGAGGGCTCCTGGTTCTATTTATTTTCCTCCCATTTCGTTCGATGTAATCGTCTAACATTCCTTCTTCAATCAGCCTCTCGATTTCCTATTTCAGATGGAAACAGTCTTCAGTTTAATGTCCATGAGCCCGATGGTATCGACAGTATAAGTTGTAATTTCGAGCTCCTGGCTTAGCCTGTGTAATTCTTTTCGCTGGGGGAATCCAACTGTTTCTTTCAAGTAGCACTAGGATTTCTTCCGTAGGAATATTCAATTGGTAAATTCCACGTGATCTACTCGATTTCTTTGAGGTAGTTCAGCCGATCTGGGTCTTGCATAGACATTAGGTCTTTTATCCCGGTCGTTGCGATTATAATCCAATATCTTGAAAACATTTCCTTTTCTAAAGAATTGATCATAATTTGTTGGCCTTCAAATGGGTGTTTTATCCTGTCGTTTCAGGGCAGAGGTTGAAGCTTTACTCCTATTTTTGTCTTTAAAGGAGTTCATCTCTTCTTGAGTCATATATTTCGAAGCTAAGGTCATAATATCTGCGAATGTCCTCGGTTGTTTTTGATCTTACGTGGTTTCGTTTGTTCGATCAAGGGTGGGATGTAACGTGAAGATAACAATACAAAAAAGGAAGTAAAGATCAAATGTAATTATAATCGAGTTAATTGAGTACAAGTACAAATATTTAGGGTCCTACTCGAGCATTATTGGATGCCGTACAAGCTAGAGGGCGAAATACATATGATCCTAAGCCTATATTTCCAAGTGGTTCCGAGCAGTAGCTTCGAGGAGGGAGCACCTGGAAAATCGTGTCCGGTGTCATAAATGTATGGGTATTTATAGCCGAACAGATGGGCTTGGGCCTGCGCCCGGCCCAACAGTACCCCCCGATCTCAGTTCTCGAGTAAGCCGTGGATAGTTGATCATGAGCTCGAGCTCGGCATTTTGCCCCTGGATTGGGGAACTGATGTCATCCGATCCGTGTCGAACTGGAGAAGATTACGGGGTCTAAATTACCCCTCATCAATACTCCCCCACTTCTCGAGCGTAAAGAGGAGCTTGCGCTCGTAGAAGTTTAAGTTGCGTTGCCCGTTGGATTGAAATGAGTCGTTGGGAACGTGTTTCGGATATGCCTCATTAAAAACCTAACTTGGAAAAACCCATTGGGATAAAAACCGAGCCAGGGAAAAAGAGTGCATACACAAGAAACATCGTTTAGGAGTGCGGAGAGAATACTTTGACGTCCGTCGTTTTGGTAGAACCTCCCAATTGGAATGCCCTTAGCTGTGAATTGTCATGAGACTTTCTTCGAATGCTTCCTTTATTTCCGAGCATAGGCCTAGAGGGCCAATAATATTTCCCGGGGGCGACTTCCATGGTATATCCCACAGCCTTGGGAAACGAAGGACTGAAAGTGCAATTTTCAGAGAAATAGCTTTGAGTTTTTATCCATGGTAAGTTCAACCGTCGCGGTTACTCGGGGACCTGTTTGCAATTTACCTTTTTAACCCCATATATATATGTTGACTTGTAGAAAACTTATTTACATATTATATTCTCTCTTGAGCTCGAAGCGTTTGGGTTCGAAACAGCATCTGCATTATATATATTTGTCTCTCAATTCATTATGTCAAGCTCTAGAAGCGCTAAGGGCAAGAATAAGATCGAAGAGAATCAAGAGTCCGATCCTTTGTTTAAGCTTGTGGATGACTTCGAAGATGGGGAATTTCATCAAGATGGCGAAGACGATGACCCGAGCGAGGACCTCGAAGAAAATGAGGTTGATAAACGCAGCATCGGCGAAGGTGCTTTTGTCAGGATCTTCAAACATACGCAAGCCCCCAAAGCCGTGATTTCGAATAAGTCAGAGCTTCCTGCTAGTGAAACTTCTTGTTGTTTTTCGAAAAAGGACCGTGCTTATCTCGAGGCGGAGTTTGGGAAATATCTTCCCAAAGGTTTTTTGATTGTCGTTCCTTCTTACACCGACCGCGCTACTGAGCCCCCAGCCGGCTGTCAAGCCTTCTACGAAGGTCAATTTTCCTGTGGTTTGCGTATCCCGTTCGTTCCTCTTATCAGAAATGTTCTGAATTTCTTTTCGCTCTCCCCTGCTCAGCTTCTCCCACACTCCATCGCATATATACTAGCATTTTGCGCTCTTATGGAGGCAAAGGGGGAAGAAGCTTCCTTCAGTAACTTTTGGCAGATTTTTCGAATGGACCCATGCAAGGGTTCGAACATGGGGTTCGTGTCCGTCCGCCCGCGGTCTCAACGGCCTTTTCTAACGAAAATAACAACGAAGAAGAGTGTAGGATGGAAAAAAAGATTCTTTTTCGTGAAGGGCCCTGATGTTCCTATCTCAGAGGGTAGCTCGAAAACAAGACCTTATCGATGGGATGGCGCAAATATTTGGACATACGGTTCTCGCAGAATTCAAGAAAAACTTGGTCATCGTCTTTCCGATGAACTTTTGGAGCAATTGCAGTCCAACCCTTACCAAACTAGATTCCTGGTCCAAGAAGGCGTTTTGCGATTGGCTGGGTTGAGCCAATGTAGTTACCCAGCTTCGGCGATTAGATACCCCAGCGAGTCCTCCGAAAGATCCCTTCTGCGATCCGATATACAACCCAGGTCTAGCGATTCGACCCCCGCCCCTCTTTCTTTGGGTACGCTTCTCATCTTCTGCCTAGTTTTATGCTCATCTTAATAATTCTTGTTGCTTAAACTCGTCCCGACCCGTTTTATCCTTGCAGGTCGAGTTGTTGAAAGATTTCGAGTATCCTTTGCCGGCTCGGTTGAAAGCAATCGATTTTATTTCGATCCGTTACCCTACGCCTCCGAAAGAAAAGCGGGCATGAATAATTTGGCTGGAAGTCCAGTTGTCATACCGTGTTTGATTCCCGATTTGAGAGGGGTTGGTACCATGAGTTCATTGAATTCTGCTACAGCCGGACCTCTTCGAACTTTGTTTTCTCCCGACACTTCTGCTCTTTCATCTGTCGGCTATAGTCAACATTCCTGGAACCGGATTCAGGGTATTCAGGAGTACGAGAAGCTTCTTGGTCAGAAAAGGAATGCTGAACACGCCGGGCCTTCTAGGAGGGTAAAACCTTTTGGTGTGAATTCTGATCCGGTCCCTTGTCGAGAAGGTAGATCGGAGCCTGATGTGGCGGATTTTATGGATGAGCACCTTCGAAGTAGTAGGGCTGCTGGATACCCTGAAGATGGCACCGTTATGACCGATCTAGATGTGAATGGGGAGAACGAATTTGACAAAGCTACTAGGATCTTTATGGCTAGTCGGTTCAAGAGGGATATGCTGCTCCATTCTGTCAAAGGTGACTTCGAGGTTTTGAGCGATTTCTCTCGAACGTATCATGAGGTGAAAATCTGTCTTTTATTTATTTATCTCCTCCTAAGGTCGCTTATCTTACTGATATCCGAAAACGTATCTTAGGTCGGGGATTTATTCGCCCTCCAATCCTACCGTTTGGCGCTGTTGGAGCAGGAATCGCAGGATGCTCATGATGCATATGCGCAAATATTTTCTGACAACCAAGTTCTTCGATCTCAACTGGCAGAAACTCGTCGAGAACTATCCCAAGTAAAGAAGGAGCTCAACGAGGCAACTATAAAACGTCCCTCGTCTGTAGAGGAGGACTTGCTAGCCTCTGTTAAAGAGAGAAGTGCCCTCGAGGAAGAGCTAAAGAAGATAAAGGTTGAACTCGAGCTAGCGAAGCAAGATTCCGAGCGTGCATATGCCCAAGGCCGGGAAGAAGCCGAGATTCCTACCATACGAGAATTCTTGGAATCCCCTGTCTTGGATCATTTAGTTCAAAGGAAAATGGGAGAAATTCTTCAGACGATCTTTTATAAAGGGGTTCAACAATTGATCGCGGCCAAGAAAATTCCGGATGACATGGACGAGTACTTTAAGCACATGAACCCTTTCAAGAACGCTGAAGGGAAGGATTACAAAGCTTCCTCTCTACCCAAGATGGATACTAGTTGGCAAGATCATCGCTTTGCCCCCTTGGTCGAGGAATATGGCGTTCCGACGCCTAACCCTGATGTGCTCGAACGTTTAACTGACGATCCTCCTGTGTCGGAGGAAAAAGGCGAAGATGTCAACGTAGGTGACGTATCGGGTAAAGAAGACGATCGAACTCTTGACCGAATTGAGTAACTGCTCCACTTTTAACAAGTATCGCCTGACTTTCTATCAAGCCAGTCATCGGAGCCAAATTTGCTGGAAAGGGCGATAGTTTGTAGTTAGGAACTAATCGTATATTCCCATGTAACCCATTTTTGTAAACGGATTTGTTTCTTTTTTGATTTGACTGCTGTAACTTGTAAATTCCAACCTCGCTAATATCCAGTTACCATTTTAATATCCCAGGTTCGATAATTTTTATGCTCGGATATTGCCCTTTCGATACGGGATTTCTCTTCAAAGGTTGTGTCGATTCATTATCGTAATCATAGGGCGTAGTGTCTATAAATATTAGGGTTTCTTTTCATTATTCACATGACATTTTGCTTATAGAGATCGGAGCTTCTTGCCATATTTCCTGTCTTCTTTGAATCCCTTCCAGAGTGAGAGTCCGAATTATCGACCTCAAATCCGCTCATCATGGAAAATGTACTAGGGAAACCTATCAACCCTAAATTGCTATTCGGAGGCTCGAAGACTAAGAATCCAAGCAAAGAGCAGAAAATTACCAAGGAAGCCAAAACTTCCAAGTCTTCTTCTAAGGCCTCTGTGTCTTCCCCGAAAGCTGCTAAAGGGGAAGATAACAAGAAAGAGAAAAGTACTTCTTCGAAACAAAACAAGAGTAGCTCCAGCAAGGCTATTTTGGACGAGGAACTCGAGACTACGCTCGGAGGCTCTTCCCCGAAAGTTGTCGATTCTTCGAACAAAAATCCCGTAGGAGAAAATCCTTCTGTTCCCTCTTCAAACAAGAGGCCTTACTCTGATGGAGCCACTCCCATTGAGGCTTTGCAAAACCTTGCTATCGGTAGCAAATCATCCTCCGATGCTCCAACCGTTCCTCCCGAAGGAGGTCTCAGTAAAAAATTCAAATTAGGAATCGATGAGGGGGCTTCTGCTGAAGCTTTGAAAACTGATAATCCTCCCGAATCTCAGGTTGATCCCAATCATCCAAAAGTTACTTCTTCCGCGGCTGAAGAGTCGAAAGATGGGTCCGATCCCTTGGATAGTCTGTTGCAGGTTAAACCTCTTCGGAGACTAACATGCCCAAAGGGAGAAACGCGTCTAAGGAGCGGAATATAGAGGAGCTGTTCGAGTCTGGACAGCATTTCCTGTTTCAGGTACGAGTATAACGCTTCCTTTTTTTTTTTTTTTATATATATACGAACGGAGTGTACTTCTGGCAGGCCGGGCAAGATTTTATTGAGCTCAAAACTTTTGCTGAGCGGGAGACCAATCATCGTGCTGCTATTTCCCTCGAGCTGGAAGAGAAGAAAGCTGAATTCGACCGTGTCTCCGCGGAGAAGCTTGCTCTAGAGAGGGAGAAGTCTGTTAAAGAAAGTGGAGAGGAGATCCACAAGCAGCTGAATGAGGAGCTCGAAAAACTAAAGGGTCTTCACGAGCAAGAGAGACAAGAATTCACGCGACGAGAAAAAGAGCACGAGCTGGAAAGGCAAGAATTCATACGTCGAGAGAAGGAGGCTTTCGACCGTGGATACACAGCTGGACACGAGGCTCGTAGTGCCGAGCTTCGGAAAATTTTATCCGATAACAAGCTTCTCTAAATGTTTTATTTATTCGGATCTGCTGTATGACTATATATTTATTTTCTTTTGTGTGATCATGAACAATTTTAGACATTTTATCCCCTCTGGTTTGTAATAATTTATTTGCTTCTCGTATTGCTTGTTCTTCTGTACCTTGATGAGTTCTTTTCTATCTATGCTTCGTTTGCCTTCATCACTTGGCCTTGAGCTCGTGATTCTCGATTTGTAATCTTGGTATATTAATTTCGCTTAATTTTCAAGGAAAATCATTCGTTCTTCCCGCTGAAAATTATCGGGAAACGCAGTAGTCCTTCAATCTTGATCGTTCGCTTTGCTTTGTTTGGTAGCCATTGGATTTCGAAAGTAGTATCTATAAATGCGGCTCTTCGTTTTATTTCTTCATGGGATTGTTATTTCGTGGTCACCGAGCAATAAGGATAGATTCCTTCGATCATGCTGAGTAAAAGATTTCGTTGCATGACTCAGTGTTTTGAAATTCGAATTAGGACTTATTTCGCATACCGTAGCCAAATCTATGTTTCGAACTCGACCAGGGTATCTGCAGGCGTTCGGTATTTCGACCTTGAAGACCAAGCAGCGTTATTGCTGACCATCCACGACTCCTATAGCTCCATCGACCCTCTATGTTCGGGGGTCAGACTTGAGTATTAAAGTTTTGCGAGGATGTTCAGCAGTTTGTTCGGCTCTTCTGGAGGGAGTGAGGAGGTGATGCTTCGAGGATCAAGCTCCGCAAAAAGTATTCACATCACACCTAGAAAAAGATGCATCCGCCTCTTCTCTCTTAAAAAAAAACTTTAGAAAGGATAGAACACTGCTGGCTTGACGGGCTGTTCTCTTTCGAGTAAGGACATTATTGTCAGCCGAAAATTTCATAGGATTACCTGCTCACGAAGGTCTTCTTATGTTTAGACATATAGATTAATTCTTTGTCGATATCTCAATATCGTATCAGTTTTAAGAGATTAGTTCGAGATGTAACAGGAGTTGTTATCTTTGTAACTTGTAATATATCGAGCTTCTGAAATAATAATATTCCTTGATCGAATCTCTTTAGCCACTCTTCTATGTTTTAATAATGTATACTGCCAATCTCGATTGATTTTGGACGAGTTGAATATGCTTTCTTGATTAGTTGAAACCCGACTTCCCTTTCTTGTTTTAGTTGATGATTGGAACCAAAAAAAAAAATGATGAATACTCTAAGCGCTCTCAATCTTGACTCTCTTCTCTTTTTTTTTTTTTATATATATATATATATATATATATTCATCTATGGTATTCCCGAATATTTTGGAAGCGTAACGGTCGGCGCATTTACTGTTCATATCTTGGCCGTCCAATTTTTGTTTGAAAGACGATTCCTAATTCGTTGGGAATCTGAGCGGTCAGGGCGCTTATAATGTATGTATCGCCACCGTTTATTTAAGAAGATCTCCCCCGTTGAAATGGGATTTTTTTAGCCTATAAATACCTCTGAGTTTGCCTTCATATTTTTTTACTTTACCGTAAGTATTTTGTTCGATCGTCATGATCGTATCTCATCCTCCATTGACCATCTTTATGTTCCACTGGTTCTCAGCCATAAAAACGTTCGAGGTCCGAATTAGAACTCTCTTCATCGTCCGGAAACGGAGAATAACTTCGACTAGGGTATCGACAGGCGAAAAAGATTGCGACTGGGGTACCGACAGGCGACCAGCTCTCTTTGATTCCAACCATTTGAGACTGGTTTGAAACCCTGTATCCTGTCAATCCACCCGGTCGGATAGTGGGTCAACTGCTGGAGGAGTTTTCCTGCACTCGATCTCCACTTCTTCAAGATATTCTTTGAAGAATTTTGCGTCCGAGATTGCGTGGAATAATTTCTTTGGAGATTGCTTCCCTGTATCTCGATCCGGTCTAGCGTTGGTTAACTGTTGAGGGAGCGATGGATGAAGGGTAGAAGTGTTATCCTAGCCCCACCTTCCTCCTCCGATCATCAACAGCTTGTAAACTGGGAGTGATAAAGAGGCTTGATGCGTACATTTTTGTAGACGGTTCTTGTAATAGGTTTTAATGTAAAATCGCATCTTCGCTCGATATTCTCCATTATTGTAATCTCAAGCTCTCATGTAATTATTTGAAAGATCATAAATGAAATAATTGTCTCCTTTGCCAGTTCGATTTATTAATTCGTAGGATTGCTTTATACACTGCTATCGAGCATCAAGCTCTTCATCGCAAAAGCATAAATAAGCGCTATTTCACAGTGACTACGGTGGGTGTTTAGATAGTAAACGATAATTGACATTCTTCGATCATCGATATTCAGATAATTTGGTAATAATAAAAGATAACTAATAACTGATGTTCTCCATCGATTTCATTTTCCGCTAGAGTGATCGAAGATTGATAATACGCGAATGATAATAGGCGGGTCAACGGGTCTTGATCGCTCTATTCCAAGACAGAATATTATTGGAGACTTTCGGTGTAATCGATAACTCGCGCTTAGGGTTTAATGGTTTTCATCCATTTGATAGTTCCGACCTAAGGGGCATAGCAGAGGCTTTCTCCCTTGGTCGTTTTCAGAGCATTTTTAGCCCCAGGGTCATAGCAGAGGCTTTCACCCATTTGATAATTTCGATCTAAGGGGCATAGCAGAGGCTTTCACCCTTAGTCGTTTTCAGAGCATTTTTAGCCCCAGGGTCATAGCAGAGGCTTTCACCCATTTGATAATTTCGATCTAAGGGGCATAGCAGAGGCTTTCACCCTTAGTCGTTTTCAGAGCATTTTTAGCCCCAGGGTCATAGAAGAGGCTTTCACCCATTTGATAATTTCGATCTAAGGGGCATAGCAGAGGCTTTCACCCTTAGTCGTTTTCAGAGCATTTTTAGCCCCAGGGTCATAGCAGAGGCTTTCACCCATTTGATAATTTCGATCTAAGGGGCATAGCAGAGGCTTTCACCCTTAGTCGTTTTCAGAGCATTTTTAGCCCCAGGGTCATAGCAGAGGCTTTCACCCATTTGATAATTTCGATCTAAGGGGCATAGCAGAGGCTTTCACCCTTAGTCGTTTTCAGAGCATTTTTAGCCCCAGGGTCATAGCAGAGGCTTTCACCCATTTGATAATTTCGATCTAAGGGGCATAGCAGAGGCTTTCACCCTTAGTCGTTTTCAGAGCATTTTTAGCCCCAGGGTCATAGCAGAGGCTTTCACCCATTTGATAATTTCGATCTAAGGGGCATAGCAGAGGCTTTCACCCTTAGTCGTTTTCAGAGCATTTTTAGCCCCAGGGTCATAGCAGAGGCTTTCACCCATTTGATAATTTCGATCTAAGGGGCATAGCAGAGGCTTTCACTCTTAGTAATGAGAGATCGATAATAGGCAGATATAGATTAAGGACATCAGCGATATAGATGAGTAGGGATTGTTAATAAGTGTTGACGTGTAAATATGATTGTTGGCGAAATGAATTTTTACTGAATATATACTTCTGACTGAAGCAAAAATTTCACGAAATAATAGTCTTCTGAAATCGTTAGAATAGACGAAACATATCGAAGTATCATTTATTAAATAATTCTAGACTCCCTTTGTCTCGAAAAGAATATTCCTCGCGAGGTTCTTGTCTCATCCGACCTAATCTACCTATTGCCAATTTTGATAAGTTCCTCTTTCCCAAACGGTTCTTCACATATTGGGAATTGCAACGGTCGACAGATCTTGATCATTCGTTTTTCCAATTTATCAGCCGTTGGATTTTCCTGAACTTTCACTATAAAAAGGTAGTTATGTCGTTGAGATAGTTTCGTTGGTAAAACGGACATTCCATTCCTTCGATCATGGAGATCGGAATTGTCATTCTTTTAATCCAATTATTTGAGTTCAGACTTCGGATATTCTTTGGACTGAACATCCTTCGTTCAGGAGACCTCGCTTAGAATATCGACAGGCAAAGATCCCTTCCATCTTGAAAGCCAATATGCCAGATTCATGGAGTTCGTATGTCATTGTGCAGGTCTTCGATTAGAGACCTATTGCCACAATGCATTTAGGAAGACGTGCTGGGGAGATAGTGACGAAGAATACGGTTAGCCGACAAACCATATGCTCATCCCTTCGTCTTCGGAAGATCATAAATAAAGTTAAAAGCCTACGGGTCCTAAGGAGATTCCATGGTCGAAGCCAAATTATCCTGAATAAGCAATAGGGGAAAAGACCGAAAATTTCATAGGATTGTAGAAAGTAATAGCGCTCTGATGTAATATAGAGGCTTGAGCTATGCTCGATATGTGCTTCCCACACCTTGTATTTTCCGAGATAATATAATACAAATATATTTCCTCTTCAATTTTATCTTCCCTAACTCCGTTTGATCTTAGTATCGACAAAGAAATAATCAAATAGCACTTACTTGACCGAGTAATAGAATAATATTTCAGTGGTTCCCGAAACTAACAAGGAAAATGATGCAATAGATCTTTGGCATTGTTGAATTTCCATAGTCGCATAATTTTCAGGTTGAGAGTTCTGTTCGATCGAATCGATCATAGTTATTCTAAGTCGAATAGTATTGCTTGTCTGTAAAAGTGTCTGAACAAACTGAACTTGAATCCAAAATATCAATCTTCAACAATAATGCTATCAGCATTTTTAGAATATCGTAATTCTCCTATACGCCCTGTTGAACCATGTGTCCTCGTTACCAAACAGGACCCTACTTCTCGGGAAACGTAACCGTCAGTCCATTTAATACGGACATCCAGATCACTTGTAATCTATTATCTGGGCCGTTGATTCAAAATCCCTTACCACTATAAATAGGTCCCTTCGGATATACAGCATTCTTCACTTTCTCATTTGTGCTTCCTCCGATCAACATGGGTCGAAATCCGAATCGGACTCGTGTTTTCTCCCAAATCAAAGAATTCGAGATTAGACTTCGAACCCTGTTTTTCGACCTTAGCTCTTTTGGTAAAAAGCTTTCCGCTTAGAATATCGACAGGCAAAAGGGATTGCGCCTAGAATACCGGCAGGCAACCTGTTTTCCCAGACATATCTTATCTGGTGCAGGTTGGGATTCCGGTATTCTGGTGTAGCATCTGATCGGGCAGCTAGTTAAACTCAGAGGAGCTCTTTAAGTCTGAAGCATCAGCTTCCTCGAGGGCTTTCTTGAAGTATAGTTCCTTCGAGCTTGCTTGGAGTAACTCCGTTGCACTAAACCTTCGCTGCTCCGGTTCAGATCAAGTCGTAGACAATGATTGAGTTTATCGATCATTGTTGACCGACGAGGACCTGAAATCGTCCTGAAGAACAGAGAAGAGGCTCCTATCCGGCTTCTATCCCGTATAAAGACGGATGTGCGACACGTGGCGAGTGATTGCCAAGAAGAATCACTGCTGAGTTCTGCATCTGGGGCGATCTCAGGGAAGGAAGACCAAATTGTAATAGCATAGAATTATTTGTAGAATTTGTAATAAGGTAGGGATAGTCGTACTTTATTTCTTGAGCTCGAATTCTGTATTCGAGGCTTCCCTTTGTAATTTGTCTGAATAACATAAATAATAAAGCTTTGCCCTTGATCGAATTTGTGTAAATTCGAGAATTCGCACACCTTCATCATCGAATATTCAATTAATCCCAATTGATTCGTGAATTCTCATAAACTTTGCTTTTGAAATTAATCAATATCATGATCGGAAAGATAAATTCCGACCATTAACAACCTGTAATTCTATAGATTTCCTTAGCTCTTTCCCATTAAGTTGATGACTGAATCGACTGAGTTAATTTTAAGTTAGTTCTCTGCGGACGATATCCTTGCAATTTCTTACTTGTTTATATTAGTTGAGAATGGATCACTTGTAAGAAATAAATCCATCGAGGCAATAAATAAGCTTGATAACCACAGAAATAAACCATCGATCTTTAGTTCGGGAAATATTCCCACAGACCTTCTCTTCGAACTCAAATAGATGAATGCTCCGCTGGTCGGAGAATCAACCTGGATAGTGAACTGCGGAGTTTCTGGTTGGTAAGGCTCTCCGCTTACATACGGACTTCTCCTCGTAGTAGGCATATTTCGATCTAATACTCGAATAGGGCCCCTCGGTGGGCGCCAATTGATCTTACGTGGTTTCGTTTGTTCGATCAAGGGTGGGATGTAACGTGAAGATAACAATACAAAAAAGGAAGTAAAGATCAAATGTAATTATATTCGAGTTAATTGAGTACAAGTACAAATATTTAGGGTCCTACTCGAGCATTATTGGATGCCGTACAAGCTAGAGGGCGAAATACATATGATCCTAAGCCTATATTTCCAAGTGGTTCCGAGCAGTAGCTTCGAGGAGGGAGCACCTGGAAAATCGTGTCTGGTGTCATAAATGTATGGGTATTTATAGCCGAACAGATGGGCTTGGGCCTGCACCCGGCCCAACAGTACCCCCCGATCTCAGTTCTCGAATAAGCCGTGGATAGTTGATCATGAGCTCGAGCTCGGCATTTTGCCCCTGGATTGGGGAACTGATGTCATCCGATCCGTGTCGAACTGGAGAAGATTACGGGGTCTAAATTACCCCTCATCAGTTTTCGACTTAGGGCATTCCCAAATTGTATATTTTTGGTAAGGTCGAAAAGTATGGAGATTATGTAGTCGATATTTGGTGAATCGATCTTAAGCGATTCCACATTGAACCTTGCCAACCAACTTCTCAAGGATTCTCCGTCTTGTTGATTAATAGTTCCCACGTAACTCACGGGGAGTTTTTATCTCTTCTGGCTGGCGAATTGTTGATTCAGCTTGTTGCATAGCTCACGAAAACTGAATATGGAATTGGTTGGTTGTTTTCCAAACCAATCTAACGCCAACCCTTCGAATGTTGTAACCATTAACTTGGATGTGTATTCAGTTGAATGTGCATACAAATTCATTATGTTCGTAAAGCTGAATATATAATCGTCCGGGTCAGTTGTACCGTCGTAACGTGGTAATCGTCCCAGAACTTGTCCAGAGGACTGTCCATCCTTGATTTCCCTACAGAAAGGGGAACATGCAGCTAAGCTTTCCTGGACTTCTCTGCTCCTTGCCCATGGCTGTTGAACAGCCAGTAATCTTTATTCCAGACGTTCTTGAACTTTTTTTCGTTGTCTCTTTCTGAGATGCTCACGGTCTTCGTTTGATTAGGCGTCGGATCGATGACATCATAGTCGATAGGGATAATAGTATTCCCTTTCGACCCTTGATGTGCGAGATGAGCAGGGGGTTTTGTCCGATTCGCTCTCCTTCGAGCATGGTCATCAACTGGTTTCGCGTTGCTCCTTTGCGGAGTAGTTAGAGATTGCTGGTCGGTCCCCGGACTATCGGCCTGTTATGATACATGGTCAACCTACCTTTGAGTTCTCCTGACAGGTTGCGCCTGAGCCGCTCTTGGTTCTCTAGGCTCTTGCTCGGGAATTGCTTGGACCCCTGGACACAGGGAATTCACCAGTAGTGCTATCTATTTAAGTTTTTCTTCCCTTTCCGACAGTGGGACAGGAATGGTTTCGACCTTAGGATCTATAGGGGCTAGATCGGCAGTAGCGTTCTGCAGTCCCTGCGGGAGTTGGATGTTGGCATCAAGGCGTTCTTGTTGATCCGAAGGATGGTCGTTTCCTTGCTGATCGTTGACCGTGTTGCCGACTCGATCATTATTTGTTGTATCTTCTTGCAAACCATCCAACGGCACGTGTGGGTGTGTCGTGTTACTCCTTGCCTCGTTGCGTGCCTTCTTCCTTGGGCGAGCCATGTGTCTATCGAATAATTAACTTAGCCCACGGTGGGCGCCAACTGATTTAACCGATTTTCGTGTGGTTCAATTAAATCAATAATATTTATATGAAGTTAGATTATAGGGCTTAGTTACTTTATTCCGGATGGATCAATCTCAAAGATGAACAATACGTAACGAAGTTGGAGTATCAAGAATATATCATAAAGATGAAAAAAGTATAGCAAAGGCTTTTGTATTAGATTAAACCCAGATTGCCAAGTATGTAGGCGTATGATATTATTATTGTGTGTGTGCCCTAATACAATATCTGATCAAGGTATTTATATGTGATAATCCCTAGTTGTACGTGGAAACATAATCCTACTAGGACTCAGAGTGACGTCCATCTCGTACTCGGCAATTAACTTGGTCGTTGGGGTGCATCACGTTAGATCGGGTAGACAAGTACTTATGATCGAGCTGTAAGGTCGGGCCGATCTATTAATTTTTAGTTCTCCGAATATCATATGGGGTATAAAATAGCCCCCATCAATAGCTTTTGCTCTTTATATTCTCCATTGTTCTATATTTAATATCATCGTTGCTACGTAATTTTTCTAGTGCTACATCATTCTGAGTAAATTAGCCAATCCTTATATATATCAATTGGATTATAACACATACTGTTTAATTATTTATTGATATTATCGAACCACACCAAATTCGATAAAATCCATTGACCAATATTATAACGAAAGAAGAAGATGAAACATTAGGATCCGACTTGATAGCAACAGTTGGCTCAAAGTTGTCAAAGTATTAAAATGAAAGAAGAGGATCATAAGGATAAGTATAGGACATGATAGCAACTATTGGCCCACAAATATTATAACGAAAGAAGAAGATTAAAGAAGAAGATGAATCATTAGGATACGACAAAGTGATTTTAAGTTAAATTCAATGCATCTCAGCTCAGCTACTATAATAGACTTACACTATTTCCTATAATGCTGCAAAGGTTGACCGTGAACCAATTAATTAATTAGCTACTACAATTAGAAAAAGAATCATCAAGGGAAGTCGCTATATAATCGATAAAAAGATAATCACTCGTGTCCTTTTTTTTTTTTTTTTTTTGTTTAATTAAAACTAGAAAGTTAAATAAAATTAACTCAAACTCAAAATTCAATAAAATAGGGACTTGTAACGAAATTTTTCACAACAATTTGTTATAATTTAAAACCACTTTGTGGCAGTATATATATATATAGAAACAATAACAAATACAACGTTCTATATATATTTATGTAAACATGTAATCATTTATTATTTTTTGGCGATTTTATTCATCTATCGATTTCAATAAATTATATAGCTGAAAAGATATTTTGCTATTGTAGCAGTATCTATGTTAATTTTATAATAAAATATATAAGGAGACACAATATTTATCTTTGTTTTTCCAAATTTTTGAATAAAATCTTTATATTTTTCCAGTTTAGATGGCCAAATACAAATTGATATATACTATTGTTTGCAGGAAAGTACAAGCTACAAAACAATAAATTTGAGACATTGTTAATTAAATAAATATTAAATTTAAATCCATACTGCTTGTACAATTCAATTTTATACTTATTAAATTCAAATGCATACAAATTTGAATTGAAATTGTAAATGGTTGTGTAGTGTAGTAAAAAGGACAAAATTGGCTATGTTAAATTCAATGATGTCTGCGTCTCCAACTACTATAATAGACTAAAATTATTTCCTATAATATTTTAAGCTTTGCCGCCAAGGATGACCGTGAACCAATTAATTAGCTACTACAACTAGATAACTAATAGTGGACCCAATGGGAAGCCACTATTAGGGATGCACATGGTACGGTTTATTTTTTATAATACCGTATCAGTTAGTGCGATTTTTAAAAACTCAAAATCATATTAGAGTTTTATGAACTATATCGACAAACTCGGTTTTGTGCGATTTTGGTACTGTACGGTACGGTTTTGCGATTTTTTCGAACAAACTTTTTTCGTGCAATTTTTCTTATATAATTGATTACATAGTTGACAATTAAATAAAAATTAATAATATAATATCATACAAACTATTTTTTTTCATTAAATAAAGCATCAGAAAAGAAAATGTTCACAAATTTGACGCTATAGTTCGACCTAATTGAATAAAATTAATTGGTTAATTATTTGATCATTGTTTTTATTATGTGAAGAAACTTACTATTTGGTATTTGTTGTCTAGAATTTTTGCATTTTAAGTTTTCAACATATAACAAGTTTAATTTGTGCTAAATTAGAGCATATCTTTTTTTAATTGAAGCTAGCATTGTAGTAATTATAAACTATGATGAACTATAATATAAACTATAAATAATATAGTATTCAATAATATTTGAATTATAAATTTAAAAATATAAATTTATAAAATTTAGTTGTAAATATAAAAAAAATGAATAGTTAATTCATGTTTCTTTTCAATTTCGGTACGGTACGATTTTACACAGTATGAGAAGTCTAAAACCAAAACTATACGAAAATACTCGGTACGATTTTCATCCATACCAAGACCTTCGGTTTTGAGAAAAAAAACCTAACATTCGGTACGGGACGGGACGGTCCGGTACGGTTTTAAAAATCATGTGCACCCCTAGCCACTATGTACCTGATAAAAGGAAATTTTCGTGGCTACTATCTGAGGTAGTCACCATCCGTCATGTTATGGGGATTTTAGGGACTCTTTTTATGCAAAAGTGTCCATAAAAATGATCTAAAACGACAGATGGGTAGTCACGAATATTCCGATAAAAGGATAAGCACTCAAGGTACTTTTATAATTCAAACTAAAAATTCAATAAAATGAGGACTTGTAATGGTTTTTTCACATAGTTTGCTATAAGATGAAACTATTGGGCGCAACAGAATGTAAATAAATTACAAATAACCAAAAAATATGAGTATTCAAATTGGGGAGTGAGGAAGAGTACTGATGAAGCAATCACAGCGTACAGATTGATACAGAAAAATTAAAATACTTAACAGATTCTACAAAAGATATCTCGTAGAGAAGGAGATTGAAAGAAATATAATACGTCAATTAAAATTCTCTCGGTTTTCCTGTAGAAAAGAAATAACTTTCTAAAAAACTATGTCTAGACTACTTTATTAATCAGAATTTTTTTTTGGTACCATATGATAGTCGAACTTGCAACTTAAGTATAACTGAACAGGAAATTGCAAATTTGATACCACTTGATAGGTTTTCATTGCATCTTTCGTGTAAAGCCGAAATTTTCTTAAAAGTAATTGGTAATTTACCCCTATCAAATGCATTATATCAATTTGTCCCCATGTGATTTGATAAATAGCAATGTACCACTTTTAATTTTATAAAGTTTCACACCGCCTCCCTAATATTTTTATATGATGCACTTTATCCTCCATTTATGATAATGTGGCAGTTTACCTCTGTGTGTTATGATAAATGTGGCAATTCACCCCTTGTGTTATGATAACTGTGGCAATATACCATCTTATATTACAAAATATATTTCATGCACACTCTCAATTTACATGATAAGTTTTCATTGCATCTTTCGTATAAAGCCAAAATTTTCTTCAAAGTTAATGGTAATTTACCCCTGTCAAATGCATAATATTCAATTTACTACCATGTGATTTGAAAATACAATGTACCCCCTGTTAAAAACTTAAAGAAGTAATTAACCATTCCAGCCAGAGAGTTTAACTTACTAGCCGGAAAGCCAAAATTGTAAGTGAGCATGAAAAATATTTTGTAATATAGGGTGGTATATTTCCACAATTATCAAAACATATGGGGTGAATCGCCACATTTATCATAACACACAGAGGTAAACTGCCATATTATCATAATAATAGGGAATAAAGTGCAACATATAAAAATGTTAGGGAGGCTGTGTAAAACTTTTATAAAATTAAAGGTGGTAAAGTGTTGTTATTCAAGTCACAAGGAGGTAAATTGAACATTATGCATTTCACAGCGTGGTAAATTGCTATTAATTCTGTAAAAAAAAAATCCTTGATATAAAAGTTGCAATGAAAACCTATCATGTAGTATTAAATTTGCATTTTCGTGTCCAATGGTACCAAAATTTCAAGGTGGCACAGTAGTAGTCTGATCAGTTTGTGCATCAACAGACTTATCAACAATAGATTGATTTGTAGCAGCAGACTCTTGTACTATCTCAATAGGCCTCTTTGTTGATGGAGGACTTTACCTCACTAACTCTATCAGCTTAGTGGGCGAACGAACAAAATTCATGCTCTTTCTCACAGTAGCTTTTGTATGGACAACTTTTGAAGCAGCAGCGTCGTTCAGTGCGCTTCTCGTTCTTGTTGCAAGATTTTCAAGGGTCAGCTCAGCAGATTCAATTCTTTCGGGAGATTCAATAGGCATATCCTCTATCTCCCAAGCTGTCTAATTTATTATGTCATCAGCACCTTTTTGTGCAGCAGAAACTTATGTTCTGGCTTTAACAGCTGGCTGGCTATTTGAACAGAAGTCTTTGGAGAAGTCACTTTGCTCTTCTCGATTTTAATATCAGGCTGCTTTGGCTCAGCATCAGCCTTTCTCTTCGGTTGCTCCTTCTTCTTCTCAGGAGTTATGTCAGCAGTCATTGAGCAAACTGCTTCATAGACCTTCAGCTGCTTAGCATTATGAATAACCTTCCCATGGATCAATGAACAGCCAAGGCTCGAGAACAAGTGACTGTAAGGAAAATTCTGTGGAAAGTGTGCCTCTTTCCTTATGATTAGCCAGGATGTACCAGACGAATGCAGCCCAGTTGATCTTCAAACCATAATGAATAGCTATCATGGCATGGAACCTCTTCATAGGTACACAGTCCAGAGACAACATACAATTTTCAAACACTTTGGCGAAAATATCCACCATTCGCTGATACTCATCCTTCAACTGGTTCTTCTTGATGTTACCAGCAAGGACTTCGTTCTTCTTGGCGATTATATTCAAGAAATCAGCTGATGAGGGGTACTTTGAATTTTCTATTTCAAGAACCATCTCTGGTCAAAAACCCCGACCTTGAAAAAGTAATTCTGATCTCCATATCATGATCTCCGACCAGCCCAGGCCCTTGTGCTAGGGAATTTATCCATGTGAAGGGTGAACATGCTGTCTCATCTATAAATACCACTCACATTCATGACATCAGACACAGATTTCCAGGTGCTCCCAGATCGGTCCTACTGCTTGGAATCTCCTCCGAAGTTAGATTAGATCACTATTTGTATTGGATTTGGCCTCTACCTTGTATGACATCGTGTAATGCTCGATTTGGCCCTTTGTACCCCTTCGAAACATACATATAATTGTGATTGATTAGTCTGTATAGATTTGTACATTGTTCATACTTTCCTATTTTGATCACGTGCGAAATCACATAAGATCATTTGGCGCCCATCGTGGGGCCTTATTTGGGTGTTAGATCGAAAAACGCCTACTAAGATGCGATTCACATACAATCGAGGAGAACCATCTCACGCAGCAGGAGCACAAAATTCTGTCAACAATGAGCCTGATGATTTATCTCGTGCAGCTCGACAGCAAAAAGCTGCACCAGATGTGCCACAGGAGGATGCACCAATTCATACGACGGTTGCAAACTTAAGGTCGATTATTGGCACAATGTGCAACCAGTTTTTGAACTTTGAAAGAGCAGATCGTGAATCTAGAACTGGTCAGCAACTCTTAGTTGACCAACCTGCAGCTCAAGCAAGACCTGAGATTCAGACTTCAAATATTCAAAGGGAAAGGAGCATTCTTCGATCTATGGCTGATGCGCTCGCGGTTAACCCTCCTTATGGAGCTCAGACAAAAACCATCAATCGATCTGGGTTGCCTTCCAAAGCCGTACACGATGTGGAGAATTCAGTGGTCGGGGAGTGTCACCCAGTGGGTGTTGATAAAACAAAAGAATCTGCTTGTTGGAGAGTTACTAAGCTGAATTGGAAAGGATTGTGCAAGAAAGAGTAGCTAAGGAATTGGATAGGGAGGAAATGGTATGAGACACCCGATATGCTGGCAAAACAATCAGGCGTGCCGAGGTAATATAGAACAGGGACGTTATCTGTGAAAACATCTGAGATCAAGAAGTCGGAAATAGCAGCATTAGATGCTCGCCGTTTTGCTAGGAAGTTGGAGAAGCTTGAAATACAGAAGCCAATCTGCACACGTGATTGCTTCATCAGTACTCTTCCCCACTCCCCAATTTGTGTATTCGTATTTTTTTGGTTATTTAAAATTTTTTTGTATCATGTGGTATCAAATTTGCATTTTGTGTCCAGTTATACTAAAGTTGCAAGTTCAACTATCATATGGTATAAAAAAAAAATTGATTAATAAAGCCAAATTTTTTGTTATTTTAATTTGTGCACTGTGTTGAGTATTTTAATTTTTCTGTATCAGTTTGTACACGTGATTGCTTCATCTGTACTCTTCCCCACTCCCCAATTTGTATACTCGTACTTTTTTGGTTATTTGTAATTTATTAACATTTTGTTGTGCCGAATAGTTTCATCTTATAGCAAACTATGTGAAAAAACCATTACAAATCCTCATTTTATTGAATTTTTAATTTGAATTAAAAAAGTACCTTGAGTGCTTATACTTTTATCAGTTATATAGTGGCTTCCCATTGGCTCCACTAATAGTTATCTAGTTGTAGAAGCTAATTAATTGGTTCACGGTCATCCTTGGCGGCAAGGGACAAAGCTTAAAATATGGAAAATAGCAATTTACATCCTTAACTTTCACTGGTGATGCAGAATCAGGACACTTATGATGGGGGCTATTTCGCACCCCTTATAATACTCGAATCGACTAGGGATAACAGATCTTTTCGACCATACAAGCTCATCCGGGATCATCCATCGACCCGATCAGAGACGATCCTCCTCGGTGATCAGATTACAATCCTGACTTGAGTAGGACAGTTATGCCGAGTCCTATTAGGACTATGTTTCCTTGTAAAGCTAGGGTTAATATCATATAAATACCTAGTTGAAACGTTGTATTAGATATACAATCAGAGCTTACGCCTACATACTCTGTCAATCTAATATCACATTGAATAGAAAAGTTTTTGCTATACTATTTACTCATTTGTTGTCTTGTTTACCTTTTTGTTCTTTTACATAATTGTTCTTCCTTGAGATTGATCCATCCAGAATAAAGTAACAGAGCCCTATAATTCGTACTGAACCTGACCTCCTAATTACATCTTATTGATTTAATCTTACCCAATGAAAAACGGTTAAATCAGTTGGCGCCCACCGTGGGGCTAGGTTAATTATTCGATCGACATATGGCTCGCCCAAGGAAGAGCGCCCGTAATGGAGCAAGAAGTAACACGACCAACCTGAATAACACGTCTGAGGGTCCACAGGGCAATACTGATAATAACGCCCCTATAACCAATGACAATCAGCAAGAGAACGAGCATCTCCAGATTCAGGAGGAACCACAAGGGATCCCTGCTGGTGTGGTACCGGAAGAACATGCAGCTCCAGCGATCCCATTTCCCCTATCAGACACTTAGGAGAAGCTACGACAGACTGCTGTGCTCTTTAAATCACTCTGCCCAGAGGAATTACTCCTACCCGAGCAGGTTCCTCGAAACCCTAGAACCACTAGGGCAAATCCCACTCAAAGGATGCCGAGGCAGGTCGATCAAATCTCTCAATAAGCTGACAGCCCGGCAAGCGGGCAGCGATCGCTGCATAGTCCACAAAAGGGAATTTCGAAACCCTCCGATGAGAACGTCCGAAGAAAAGCGAATCGAAAGAGACCGCAACTAGGATGCACCGGGTCCAAGGAACATACCATAATTCCCATCGAGGATGACGTAGGCGATGCAATCCACACTCAACCTTAGATCTTGCCTCCAAAAGAAGAAAAGCTTTGGTTGGCACTTGGGAATGAAGAACTCTCACTTGGACTCCCCATTGAAGATAAAAAGGCTTGAGGGAGAAGTTGTTGAAGATCTCAACCACCTAAGCTCACTCTAACTTTCTTACTTTGTTTATTTACATTTATGGTTTTCATTAATGTAATGAATGATATATTTATTGTTATGAGTAGCTAATCTTCTTTATTCTATGTTTTTATTGATCCTATGTTTGATTCTTGATTCTTGATTAAATGATGAGTTAATGGTTGTTGCTATGCTTGTATACATGTGTTTGTTAAACTAGTTTGAGCTTTTGTCAACTTGTGGTTGATCCACCATAGGATGAAATGAATTGATGTTTAATTGCTAGGCATAGTGGATTAAAGATTAGATTGTAAAACTAGGTTGTGATTTGATTTTAGGATAGGAATATACCTAGGTCATTTCATGTTCTAATAAGGTTTGGAATCAATGCATCACTTAGGCTTAATCCTTTTAGACATAAATTGGATTAGTCTACTTTGGTAGGTTCGTACGATATCGGAAGATACGTATGATTATTTTATGAAATCTTGAACAACAAGCATGAGTGTGGTTGTCAATTGTTGAGTCGTTTGTCTTGATTTGAACTAGGTGACGTAAAATCATAGAAGCCTTTACATATTGTTAAGTCAAGTGTTAGTTTCTTAATCACCTCATTTAGTTGTAGTATCAAAACCACCACAACTTTACCGTACTCAACTTACAAATCTAAGTCGAAGTAACAAGACGTTAGTTGGTAATTAATTGAACAATTCCTCGTGGGTTCGACACTCCTTATCACTTTATTACTTGTAGACGACCGTATACTTGCGTGTTTGCGTACTAGTATTTGGAACACAACAGTAAACTAATAAACGACCAACTGATCAGTTTCAACGAGGGCGAGGTACCGAAGAACCTTGTTTGGGACGTAAAAGAGGACAACCCCGACTTCCCAATAGTGGTATCGCTTGAAATAGCGAACTACAACGTCAAAAGAATCTTGATCGATAATGGAAGCTCAGCAAACATCATTTCCAAAGAGGTCCTAGCCCAGATGAACTTGGGACAAATAACATTCCAAAAGGTAGCTACGCCTTTAGTAGGATTCGGAGGTTCCGAGATTGTCCCCAGTAGCACAATAACTTTAAGTGTCTCACTCGGAAAGAAACCACGTCGGACGGTAAAGCTAGTCAAATTTTTAGTAGTGGAAACTCCCTTTGCCTACAATGCAATCTTAGGGCGACCCGCCCTCAACCTATTCCGAGCTGTTGTTTCAACCTATCATCAGAAGATAAAATCTCCAACTGACATAGGTATCGGAGAAATAGTGAATGATCATTGTATGGCATGGGACTGCTACAACACCTCCCTGACTTTGGGGAACCGCTCTAGATCGATTACCCCGAGCAAGAGAAAGCTCGAACACGACGTCGACAGAGTCGAAATTGAAATCCCTAGTACCGACCGAATAAATAAAAAGGGAAAAGAAGATTTGGCTTTGAAACCGACGGAACATAAGGATATCCTGCTGGTACAAGGGGACCCAACAAAAACAACCAGAATATTAACCGAACTAAGCAAGGAAGGGGAAGTAATGTTGATCAACTTTCTCAGAGAAAACATAGATATCTTCGCCTGGAGCGTAAACGACATCGAAGGAATTGACCCTCGAATAATCAGTCATTCGCTAAAGATCGACCCCATGGCAAAACCTGCTAGACAAAAGAAGAGGAATCATGTGCCTATAAAGGATAAAATAATCAAGGCAGAAGTAGAAAGGCTGCTTAAGGCAAAACAAATTCGAGAAATACACTTCTCGGAATGGCTATGCAATGTTGTGCTAGTAGCAAAAGGGGATAAAAAGGATAACAAGTGGAGAATGTGCAATGATTTCACCGACCTTAATAAATTATGTCCGCGCAATCCATATCCCCTCCCAAGGATCGACTTATTAGTCGACTCAACCGCTGGTTTTGCGATTTTTAGCATGATGGACGCCTTCCAAGGTTTTTATCAAATATACATGGATGAGCGAGACCAAGAGAAAACTGCCTTCATAACCGAGCAGGGAGTGTACTGCTTCATAGTTATGCCATTTGGCCTAAGGAACGCCGGGGCCACTTACCAAAGGTTAGTAAACCTGATGTTCAAATAATTGATTGGAGAAATAATGGAAGTCTACGTAGACGATATGCTGGTCAAAAGCATGAATGAAGCTGATCATGTAAAGCATCTCGATCGATGCTTCCGAATATTGAGAAAGTACCGAATGAAGCTAAATCCTGCAAAATGCACTTTCGGTGTTATGTCGAGGAAATTTTTGGGCTATTTGGTACATCAACGAGGAATTGAGGCCAATCCAGAAAAAATTCGAGCCATAACCGAAATCACTACAAAAATCTGCTAAAACAGCGACGGAATAGAGTTTCCGTCGCTATTTTAGTGCAAATTAGCGACGGATTTCAATTCCGTCTCTAAATTCCGTCGCTAAAAACAGTTTTTCTAGTAGTGAATGAAGCCTCCCAAAATGATCTCCCAAGTACAGAGCTTGGTAGGAAAGATCGTAGCGTTAAATAGATTCATATCCAAATCGGCTGACAGAAGTTTGCCTTTCTTCCAAACTCTTCGAAAAGCAAAGAACTTTGTTTGGACCGAAGAATGCGACCAGGCCTTCGACCGGCTAAAGGAATATTTGACGATATCCCCGTTATTGGCCAAACCGACCGAAGGGAAACCATTATACGTCTACATATCAATCTTCGATGTGGCCATTAGTTCGGTTTTGGTTAAAGTGGAAGGTTTAGAACATAAGCCTGTTTATTACTTAAGCAAGTTACTACAAGGGGCCGAGAAGAACTACCTGAAAATAGAAAAATTCGCTTTGGCCTTAGTGGTAGCAGCACGAAAACTCCGACCTTATTTTCTAACTTACAAATTTGTGGTCTTAACGATCCAACCACTAAGACAGGTCTTAGCGAAGCCAGAAGTCTCTGGAAGATTGATGAAATGGGCGATCGAACTCGGTCAGTTCGAAATCGAGTACAAACCAAGAATTGCGATTAAAGCCCAAGTCTTAGCCGACTTCCTGTTAGAAACTCCAACCCAGGCAACCGAACATAGCAAATCAACTAGTCATAACAACGACATCTTGATCGTAGAAAATCAAACCTGGTTGATGCACGTCGACGGTGCTTCATACCGAAAAATCAAACCTGGTTGGCTGAAAAATTCGAAAGTTTTGGGATTCAGAACATTCTACGGTCGGAAAATAAATGGGCCGATCAACTGTCTAGGTTCACAGGATCTCACGATGGAAAAACTGAAAGGGTGATCAACTGGTTAATTTTCAATGCACCGGCAATTGATATCGATGGGACACCGGTCGCCGAAATGATGGAAATCGAAGAAGCTGAAGGAAACTGGACGACTCCGATGATAGATTATCTTCGAGAAGAAAAATTGCCGCTTGACCAAAATGAAGCTCGAAAAATAAAATATCGGGCTCCAAAATATACATTGATAGAAGAAAAACTTTACCGAAGATCAGTATCGGGTATTCTTCTAAAATGCGTCTCCGAATCTCAAACCAACGATATCCTCTGGGAGGTACATGAAGGAGAGGCAGGAAATCACAGCAGAGCAAGGGCCTTGGCTTTAAAATGCATTCGAGCAGGTTATTATTGGCCTACCATCAACAATGATGCCGTCCAATATGTCCAAAAATGTCATCATCGCCAAGTCCATGCTAATATAAGTCATCAACCAGCCGAAAACATGCACCCAATACCAGTATGTTGGCCGTTTGATCAATGGGGAATGGACATCGTGGGACCTTTCCCAGCAGCTAGGTCCAAGAAAGCATATGTTCTAGTCGCTGTCGAATACTTCAGCAAATGGATAGAATGCATCGCCCTTGCTCGAATAACTCAATTTCAAGTGATCAATTTCTTATGGAAGTTCATAGTATGTCGATTTTGTTAGAGTAGTGCCTAGCAAGCCAATCAGTTGTCTTGTAAATACTCTTGTAATCAATCTTATTCATGATCAATAAAAGTTCGCATTGGCAATTCTTCATTTATTGTGATACATCTAAGCAATTTATGAAGCCCTTAGATCGTTGAAACTATGGAACTCGGTGCATCCCTCTATGGAATATGTTCTACTATGGTTTAAGATCTTAAAAGCTTTCCAAGTCGTAGAATACAATTGAGATAGGGCATCATTGTATTCGGTAAGACTTGCACGAGTATGCATTCTCTTTTGCATGGGGATGGATAGTTCCATGGACATCGATATGGTAGATATCAATGCGTATGAGTGGGTGGCTTGATGAGATCAAGCGCATCGAAACCCCGCTAGAAAAATCTCATCTTAGGAGTTTATCGGAGATGAAGATTTCTTCTACTTACGATAGTGTACGTAAATTGGTCCTTTGACTTGAGACGTTAGAGTGAACTTCATGTGGAGCGTTTATGCTTTGATGTGTTACTCGACTACTAATTAGCGAGTCATTATAGTTTCACGTTGGGTATGGATTGCTTCGTAGTGAGGTTAATGACGTCAATAAAGGATCCATTAACTCCCACCGTGATGTGGTTGGGCGATTTCCTATGCATTCTTTTATATGGATTGATTTCGGGAATCTTCGGCCGAAGTGAGTGATGTTAGATTTGGAAAGGAGTTTCCAAATGGGTAATCACTAAAAGGAATCACCATAAAGAATAAAGACGCATAGTTATCAAGGCTAATAGGAATCCGTTAGACTCCATGTCCTAGGCCCCGATCGGGAAATAAGTTATTGGAAGGAGCGTACGTGCATGGTATGCGTAAGAGGATTGATGAGATCAATTCAAGAAAGGTTCACACTTTATTTTCATAATTAGTTAGGACTCGTCGACCGTGACTAGACGACTACCTCGAGTGTTGGGCACTCTAGATTTGATGAGATCATATCTAAGAGTGATTGATTAAAAGTAGTTTAATTAATCTTTTTAATTAAATCACAAATGGTTTGTGAGCCCACGGCTAATTGATGGTGAACCCAAGGGGCCACACACAATAGCACAAGATGCAACTTAGTTCAATCTATTAAAAGTCAAATTGGATTTGACAAGAAGTAGTAATTAATTAATGGAGTTTAATTAATTAAAGGACTCTATTAATTTAAGTGTTAAATTAATTTAGTCAAAATTAATTAGAAGGGTCTAATTAATTGAATGAAGAAATAAATGGGTTTCTAATTTTGAATTAGAGATTGGATTTATTAATTGGGAAATAAATGTCCAATTAACCCATGACCAATTTATATTAGTCTTATGAGATGATCATATATGATACGATATAAAATTAATATATATATGATATATATATATAAGAGAGGGAAATAAATATCTTATCCAGAGTTAGTGGTGGCCCCCACCACTAACTTGTATCAAAAGTAGTGTGCTTGGGAAGCTCAAGAAGTGTGCTTGGGAAGCACAATAAAGCTACAAGTCTTATTGGTGGATTTGATCCAACAATAAACTACATTGAACAATGTACACACATAAAAGATAAGATGTTGTCTTCATTGATTAGAGTTGTAGATGCAAGACAAAAACACACACTACACCTTTTAGTGTGTGTTCGAATTTCTCTTTAACCCTAGCAAGAAAAGTTGTTTTCTTCATCTCTTTCTCTTCCTTCATCAAGTTTCTAACTTGATTCAAGTACTACTTCATTCTAGCTAATAGATTGAGGGTGTATTTGCAAGATCTAGTTCATCTTCTTTACTCCTTAAGTGCTATCACTTGTGTTGGTGGGCTAGCTTTGGAGGATCTACACTTGGAGATCTTGGTGTGGATTTTCTTGAGGTTCTTGGAGAAAGAAGTTTCAAAGGAGGAGATTCTAGCTTGAAGCTTGGAGGTGTCGGATCTCGTGAGCTCGAAGCAAGGAGTTTCGAACGAGGTACAAAACCCGTGAGCTTGAAGATTTCGGGTGTTACTCTTATGTCCCGATTCTTTGCGGCTCTTCACCTCCCAACATTGGGAGAGGTATGACTTGATATCTTTCCTTCTAATATGAAATTTTATGCATGATGATCCTAGGATAGTAATGGTAGAAGGTTTCCAAAGTTTTCTTGCAAAGTAGTTGCTTTTTTGGGCCGTTTTGTCCCCGATTAAAATTTTTGTTTTCCGCTGCATTTTGGCTGACCTTAGGACCATTACCATCGAGTGGTATCAGAGCCAAATCATGCTATTTCATATTAGATTCGTGATTCATAAGTGTTATGAATGTTTCCTTACGTTTTGGTGAAAACGGTGTGTTAAAATTTGAAGTGCATCAACCAATTTGCTTTCGGATTTAGGGGCTGTTTTTGTGGTTGATTATGGTTAGATAATGTTTATGAACACTTTAATGGATATAGGGATGTATGGAGTAAGGGTGGTTTAAGTTTGAAAATTGGTTTTTGGTGAAAAGACCGTACGTGCCGGGTTGTAGTGGAACAATCGCACCCACCGGTAAAATTGCCTAAATCTTGTTAGTCCTACGGTTTCCTAAGGTAATGTAGGGCTGTGGGTAAGCCTCTTTACTTATGGATAACTTTAGGATGAGCCGGATTGCTCATAAAACCGAAATTCAAACACCTATCGAGCTCCTACATCAAGTTATCTAAATTTTTGTTCTTTGGTCTTATTAAATTGGGACAGCACAATGTACATGCCTTAATACTTTAGAAATTGGTAGATAATCTTCTTGGTAAATTTATTTTATCGATGCCCCATTGTGTGATGAATGTATGGGTGGATGATCTAGTGGCCTTGACCTTATGTGATTGGATATTAATCTTGTAATTCATTTGATGAAGGACTTGAAGGACTTGTGAAGGACTTGAAGGACTTGGAGGACTTGAAGACCTTGAAGGCCATGTATGTATGGTGATGCATATCTAATAGAATAGGATTCTATTTCCATTTGTTTACTTACCCTAGATTGACCAATTGGGACATTCCTTGGCTCGGAATGGACCGCATAGGATCGGCCCATGATCATCCACCACGCGATAGGAGCATGCTAGGACCGTTTATGATTTGTTGGTTTTTTATCCATTTGATGTATGTGATACATGTTAGGATAGATCACCTAACAAAGATAAACAACTAAAATTTGGTGAGATCTTGCAACTTCAAATAATTAAAAACCTCCACTCGACCCAATCGAGTTTAATAATTAAGTCATAATGGGCAAGCGAGTTTTCGTAGTCCATGCCTTCCATCAATAGGGCTCAATCATGAGTTGTATTCGATTCATCCGTTGTCTCACGAGTCGTGGAACGGGTGTAATTAGAGCAATATGATCGTTTCCTTGATGCACGAGTTAAAGTGCCAAGGGTAGGGCATATTCGGGTCATGGCATTGTCTCACGAGTCGTGGAACGTCCATGACTGGAGTATGTCTTATCAAGATTGATGGTGTAGACTTAACGTTTAATAATATGGATGTCGCACGAGTCGTGGGTCCATACGAAAAGCGAGGTAAATATTCTCAAAGGTCGTTTGGTAGAAACGATTGGCAATTTGTTGCCTACCTATTGAATTGACCACATGTCTCACGAGTCGTGGGTGTGGAAAATGTCTTTAGGACTTTGAGACCTACTAAGAAATTTGATTTCTCGTTTACCATGTGGGGGCATGGGATTCGATAAAATAGTGGGAGACCTTTATGGTTAGAAGTCCAAGATCATAAAGTATATTGAAAAATTGAATGAACGCTAAACATAATCGTTTTCGCCTTTGTAGATTTAAAAGTGTTTTAAATGGCAAAGAACCCACTTTATATGATACTTGACTCAAACAAACTCACCGGGCCAAATTACTCCGATTGGCTCCGCAACCTTCGCATTGTTCTCGATTCTGAGAAAAGGAGCTATGTCCTTACCGCCCCACCTCCTGTGGCTTTACCGACTGATTCATCGGATGAGGAGCGGGCCACCTTTGACAAATGGGTCGAAGATGATCTTCAAGCCCGTTGCCTCATGTTAGCCTCATTGTCAAGTGAGCTTCAAAAGCAACATGAGAACATGTCTCATGCTTCGGATATCCACCTTCACTTGTCCGAGTTGTACTCGACTCCGGGTCGGCAAGAACGTTACTTGGCGAGTAAGGAGCTTTTCCAAGCTCGCATGATTGAGGGTTCATCGGTCTGTGAGCATGGGCTTAAAATGATTGGACTCATTGAAAAGCTTGCTCATCTTAACGTGGTTATGGACAATGAACTCTATATGGATTTGATCTTTCAATCATTGCCCCCGCTCATTTGACAACTTTGTGATGAACTTTAACATGCATAACATGGAAGTTGGACTTCATGAACTTGTTAATATGCTTCACACGGCGGAAAGCTCTATAGTAAAGGAGAAACATGTGATGTTAGCTCCCACTTCTTCCAAGGGCCGAAAGGCAAAGGGAAAGAAAAAGAAGGGGAAAAGTTCCTCTAAGGACAAGAAGCCTCTTAAGGCCACTCCTAAAGTTGCGAAGGGAAAGGTGACTAAGGGTATTTGTTTCCATTGTAATAAAGAAGGGCATTGGAAGAGGAATTGTCCTCTTTACCTTAAAACCGTCCCAAATAAGAATCAAGGTATATTTCTCGTTGAAGTTAATATTTCCCTAAACAATGCTAATTGGGTGTTGCACACCGCTTGTGGTTCTCACCTTTGTAATGACAAACAGGTGATGAGAACAACAAGGCCCCTTAAACCCAAAAATTGGATTCTCCGCTTGGGCAATGGTGCAAAAGTTGCAGCCGAAGCAATAGGGGACGTAGAACTAGATGTAGGACATTGTAAGCTAGTCCTTAGAGATTGTCTCTATGTACCTACTTTAATCAAGAACCTTATTTTCATTCCTGTTTTGGATCAAGAAGGTTTTTGTTTTACCATTATGAATGGAATTTTTAGCATTACAAAGAATGGTTCTTTATATGCAAAAGGTACACTAGCTAATGGATTGTATAATCTTGAAACATCCATAATATCTAACACTATATTGCATGTTCACGATAATATTAAGAAACGAAAGGCAAATAACAATAACTCCGCATATCTATGGCATGCTAGACTTGGACATATTTCCAAGAAGAGGATTCAAAGGTTGGTGTCAAATGGGTCTCTAGAAATAGTGGACTTAGATGATTTCCCAACCTGTGAATCTTGCTTAAAGGGAAAAATGACCAAATTGCCATTTTCTAGGAAACTGGAACGTGCTTCAAGCACTTTGGATTTGATCCATACGGATATATGTGGACCACTAAGTGTTAGTGCTCGAGGAGGTTATAAGTACTTCATAACCTTTACCGATGATCATTCACGATATGGATATGTGTATCTCTTAACACATAAGTCCGAAGCTTTTGAAAGGTTCAAAGAGTTTCGAAATGAAGTAGAAAAGCAACTCGGTAAAAGTATTAAGTCACTTCGATCCGATCGAGGTGGAGAATACTTGAGTAGCGAATTCCTCGGTTATTTGAAAGAGAATGGGATTCTCTCAAAGTGGACTCCTCCGGGTACTCCTCAATTGAACGGAATATCGGAGAGGAGGAATAGAACTCTGTTGGACATGGTTCGATCCATGATGAGTTTCACAGATTTACCTAAAAGCTTTTGTGGTTTGGCTCTTCTTACAGCTTCAAATATACTAAACGTAGTACCTTCGAAAAATGTGCCTGAGTCACCTCATGAGATGTGGTTCGGCAAAGCACCTTCTTATAAATTCATGAGAATTTGGGGGTCTCCCGCTTATGTCAAGAAGCTAGTGGGAGATAAGTTGGAAGCCAAGTCCACCTTATGCAAATTTGTGGGATATCCTAGAGAGTCTATTGGATATCAATTCTATGATCCTAAGGAACAAAATGTGTTTGTTTCTAGGAACGCCATTTTCTTGGAAGAACGTCTTCTTGATAATGAAAAGGTGGAGATAGAATTGGAGGAAATTCGTGAGACGAATGAATCACCACAAGAGATGGAAACAAATCAGAGTAATGAGGAATCAACTAATACACATCAACTTCGTAGGTCCACTCGTGAACGTAAACAACCCGAATGGTTTGGATTGATACATGAAACGGGGCAATTGGATATTGATCCAATGACTTATGAAGAAGCTATGTTGGACATAGATTCGGGAAAATGGCGTGAAGCCATGAGAGCCGAATTGGACTCCATGTACTCAAACAAGGTATGGACCTTGGTAGATCCACCAAAGGGAGTAGTACCCGTTGGTTGCAAGTGGATCTATAAGCGAAAGCTTGGAGTAAATGGAGAGGTGTCGACCTACAAGGCAAGGCTAGTAGCGAAGGGATATACTCAAAGGCGGGGCATCGACTTTGAGGAAACCTTCTCACCGGTGGCCATGCCGAAGTCCATTCGGATCTTGCTTGCCATAGCTGCATGGTACGACTATGAGATATGGCAAATGTATGTGAAAACCGCTTTTCTTAATGGAGACATTGAAGAAGATATTTATATGGAGCAACCAAAAGGTTTCACACCCAAAGGTAGTGAGCAAAAGGTTTGCAAACTGCAAAGGTCCATTTATGGACTTAAACAAGCATCCCAAAATTGGAACAAGCGTTTTGATGAGACAGTCAAATCGTTTGGCTTCATCAAGAACATCTATGAACTTTGTGTGTACAAAGTGGGAGCTCGATAGAGTTTATAGTGCTTTATGTCGATGATATTCTTCTCATTGGGAATGAAGTAGGAATATTAGAGAAGACTAAAGCATGGTTATCTACAAAATTCTCCATGAAAGATTTGGGAGAAGCTTCATTTGTATTGGGAATACGGATCTATAGAGATAGATCTAAAAGGTTGCTAGGGCTATCCCAAATGTTGTACATAGAAAAGATACTAAAGAGGTTTAGTATGGATGATTCGAAGAAAGGGTTTCTTCCAATGCGACATGGAATCCATCTCTCCAAGTAAATGTCTCCCAAGACTGACGATGAAAGAGAAAGGATGTCAAAGATACCTTATGCGTCCGCTATAGGGAGCATAATGTACGCCATGCTATGTACTAGGCCGGATGTGGCACAAGCTCTTAGTGTCACAAGTCGCTTTCAATCCGATCCAGGTGAGAGTCACTGGAGTGCCGTAAAAGCAATCCTTAAGTACTTGAGAAGAACTAAGGATTTGTTCTTGGTCTACGGTAATGGAGAATTAAAAATTGAGGGTCACACTGACTCTAGTTTTCAGTGTGATGTAGATGACTCCAAGTCTATGTCAGGTTTTGTATTTTGCTTGAACGGAGGTGCAGTAAGTTGGAAGAGTTCCAAACAAGAAACTGTAGCCGATTCTTCAACCGAAGCAGAATACATAGCTGCATGTGATGCTGCTAAAGAAGGTGTTTGGATGAGAAACTTCATCCAAGAGTTGGGTGTAGTTCCTAGCATTGCCGAACCCGTTGCTATCTTCTGTGATAACAATGGGGCCATTGCGCAAGCAAAGGAGCCAAGATCTCATCAAAGATCCAAGCACGTATTGAGGCGATATCATTTGATACGAGATATCATTGATAGAGGAGACGTGAGAGTGGCGCGCGTTGACCCAAAAGAAAATGTGGCGGACCCACTGACTAAACCATTGCCAATCAAGGCTTTTGAAGGACATAGCCTTAAGATGGGCCTTAAAGTTATGAACGATTGACTTTAGTGCAAGTGGGAGATTGTTAGAGTAGTGCCCAGCAAGCCAATCAGTTGTCTTGTAAATACTCTTGTAATCAATCTTATTCATGATCAATAAAAGTTCGCATTGGCAATTCTTCATTTATTGTGATACATCTAAGCAATTTATGAAGCCCTTAGATCGTTGAAACTATGGAACATGGTGCATTCCTCTATGGAATATGTTCTACTATGGTTTAAGATCTTAAAAGCTTCCAAGTCGTAGAATACAATTGAGATAGGGCATCATTGTATTCGGTAAGACTTGCACGAGTATGCATTCTCTTTTGCATGGGGATGCATAGTTCCATGGACATCGATATGGTAGATATCAATGCGTATGAGTGGGTGGCTTGATGAGATCAAGCGCATCGAAACCCCGCTAGAAAAATCTAATCTTAGGAGTTTATCGGAGATGAATATTTCTTCTACTTACGAAAGTGTACGTAAATTGGTCCTTTGACTTGAGACGTTAGAGTGAACTTCATGCGGAGCGTTTATGCTTTGATGTGTTACTCGACTACTAATTAGCGAGTCATTATAGTTTCACGTTGGGTATGGATTGCTTCGTAGTGAGGTTAATGACGTCAATAAAGGATCCATTAACTCCCACCATGATGTGGTTGGGCGATTTCCTATGCATTCTTTTGTATGGATTGATTTCGGGAATTTTCGGCCGAAGTGAGTGATGTTAGATTTGGAAAGGAGTTTCCAAATGGGTAATCACTAAAAGGAATCACCATAAAGAATAAAGACGCATAGTTATCAAGGCTAATAGGAATCCGTTGGACTCCATGTCCTAAGCCTCGATCGGGAAATAAGTTATTGGAAGGAGCGTACGTGCATGGTATGCGTAAGAGGATTGATGAGATCAATTCAAGAAAGGTTCACACTTTATTTTCATCATTAGTTAGGACTCGTCGACCGTGACTAGACGACTACCTCGAGTGTTGGGTACTCTAGATTTGATGAGATCATATCTAAGAGTGATTGATTAAAAGTAATTTAATTAATCTTTTTAATTAAATCACAAATGGTTTGTGATCCCACGGCTAATTGATGGTGAACCCAAGGGGCCACACACAATAGCACAAGATGCAACTTAGTTCAATCTATTAAAAGTCAAATTGAATTTGACAAGAAGTAGTAATTAATTAATGGAGTTTAATTAATTAAAGGACTCTATTAATTTAAGTGTTAAATTAATTTAGTCAAAATTAATTAGAAGGGTCTAATTAATTGAAGGAAGAAATAAATGGGTTTCTAATTTTAAATTAGAGATTGGATTTATTAATTGGGAAATAAATGTCCAATTAACCCATGACCAATTTATATTAGTCTTATGAGATGATCATATATGATATGATATAATATTAATATATATATGATATATATATATATACAAAAGAGAAAAATAAATATCTTATCAAGAGTTAGTGGTGGCTCCCACCACTAACTTGTATCAAAAGTAGTGTGCTTGGGAAGCTCAAGAAGTGTGCCTGGGAAGCACAATAAAGCTACAAGTCTTATTGGTGGATTTGATCCAACAATAAACTACATTGAACAATGTACACACATAAAAGATAAGATGTTGTCTTCATTCATTAGAGTTGTAGATGCAAGACAAAAACACACACTACACCTTTTAGTGTGTGTTCGGATTTCTCTCTAACCCTAGCAAGAAAAGTTGTTTTCTTCATTTCTTTCTCTTCCTTCATCAAGTTTCTAACTTGATTCAAGTACTACTTCATTCTAGCTAATATATTGAGGGTGTATTTGCAAGATCTAGTTCATCTTCTTTACTCCTTAAGTGATATCACTTGTGTGGGTGGGCTAGCTTTGGAGGATCTACACTTGGAGATCTTGGTGTGGATTTTCTTGAGGTTCTTGGAGAAAGAAGTTTCAAAGGAGGAGATTCTAGCTTGAAGCTTGGAGGTGTCGGATCTCGTGAGCTCGAAGCAAGGAGTTTCGAACGAGGTACAAAACCCGTGAGCTTGAAGGTTTCGGGTGTTACTCTTTTGTCCCGATTCTTTGCGGCTCTTTACCTCCCAACATTGGGAGAGGTATGACTTGATATCTTTCCTTCTAATATGAACTTTTATGCATGATGATCTTAGGATAGTAATGGTAGAAGGTCTCCAAAGTCTTCTTGCAAAGTAGTTGCTTTTTTGGGCCGTTTTGTCCCCGATTAAAATTTTTGTTTTCCGCTGCGTTTTGGCTGACCATAGGACCATTACCATCAGATTTGGCATCCCAAGAACTCTGATCTCTGATAACGGAACCCAATTTGCGGGAAAATAGGTAATAGAATGGTGTGCAAGGCTAGGAATTCAGCAAAATTTCACTTCAGTTGGGCATCCAAGAGCGAATGGACAAACTGAAGTAGCGAACCGAGAAATAATAAAATCTTTGGAGAAAAGATTAGGGGCAGCCAAAGGAAGATGGCTAGATGAACTCCCAGGAGTACTTTGGGCTAATCGAACTACGGTCAGATCTTAAACCGGGGAGACCCCATTCAGTCTAGTATATGGCTCGGAAGCTGTTATTTCAGTCGAAACACTAATTCCGACACCAAGAATTGAAATGTATGACGACCAGGAAAACGGAAAGGCAAGAGAAAATGATATCGATTTAACAGAAGCCTTAATAGAAAAAGCGGTCGTACGATTGCAAATCGCTAAATCAAATATGGAGAAAGCCTACAATCAAAAAGTACGCATACGAACCTTCAAAGAAGGAGAATTGGTCTTAAAAAAGGTAGAGGTATCCAAGCACATGGGAAAATTACAACAGAATTGGGATGGACCATACATTGTCATCAATGTAGGAAAGAAAGGTTCGTACAAGATTGCACACTTGGATGGAACCCCCCTACCAAGAACTTGGAATGCAGTCAACCTCAGAAAATAATATGGAAGATAAATCATAGTATATTATGCTGGTTTATTTCTTTTGATCTAGTCCATTTTATTGTTTATTCGTTGTAATAAAGGCCTTGGCCTGAAATTCATTTTTAAAGATTTTTGCAATTTTGAATACGAAATCAAAGGTTCACTTGAAGTAAAAGGCAAAGCATCAAAACGAGTTGAGTATAAATCGATCGATTCGATAAACGCTCCTCGAATTTCTACAATCAACTTGGTTTGATCCAATAAGTTGATCTAATAGTATGACGAGTCGAGTAAAATTGATCCGCTCAATAGACGCTCCTCGATCTAATAGTATGACGAGTCGAGTAAAATTGATCCGCTCAATAGACGCTCCTCGATCTAATAGTATAACGAGTCGAGTAAAATTGATCCGCTCAATAGACGCTCCTCGATCTAATAGTATAACGAGTCGAGTAAAATTGATCCGCTCAATAAACGCTCCTCGATCCACATCTAAAGATCAAAAAGATTTTCGGTATGAAAAACCTAAGTCTTAAAACGAGTTTAGTATAAATTGATCCGCTCAATAAATGCTCCTCGATCCGCATCTAAAGATATGAAAAACCTAAGTCTTAAAACGAGTTAAGTATAAATTGATCCGCTCAATAAACGCTCCTCGATCTATATCTAGCGATAAAAAAGATTTGGAAAAATACCTAAGTCTTAAAACGAGTCGAGTAAAAATTGATCCGCTCAATAAACGCTCCTCGATCTATATCTAACGATCAAAAAGATTTGGGAAAAATATCTAAGTCTTAAAACGAGTCGAGTAAAAATTGATCTGCTCAATAAACGCTCCTCGATCTATGCCTGACGATCAAAAGGATTTGGGAAAAATACCTATGTCTTAAAATGAGTCGAGTAAAAATTGATCCGTTCAATAAACGCTCCTCGATCTATATCTGACGATCAAAAAGATTTGGGAAAAATACCTAAGTCTTAAAACGAGTCGAGTAAAAATTGATCCGCTCAATAAACGCTCCTCGATCTATGCCTGGCAATCAAAAGGATTTGGGAAAAATAAAGTCTTAAAACGAGTCGAGTAAAATTGATCCGCTCAATAAACGCTCCTCGATCAATGCCTGACGATCAAAAGGATTTGGGAAAAATACCTAAGTCTTAAAACGAGTCGAGTAAAATTGACCTCGACGTCAATAAAAGAACAGGTTGAGAAGAAATCAACAGCAACAAATACAAAAGAAATAATACAGAAAGTTTTATTCATCTGTGTTCTGAGAACTTGCATTAAATTACATACAGAAGTTTTTGATCAGAATACAAAGATCTTATTATGATCTACACATCGTTACAACTGCTTAGATAAAATAATCATATTCTATAGATCTGCGATCTTCACGACAATGTCCACGGAAACATCAATCTCCTCCCTAGTGCCTCGATGATTGTGATCGACCACCTAAGAAGCATGCTGCTCAGGATGATCAAGTCTTTAGTTCGATGGCCAGGCTCTGAAGATCAAATGTTCTTCCAGACGAAATGATCATTACCAGCCAGATGACCGGCAATACTCATTCACCCACAACAAGATACTGCTTCTACATTAGGAGTTGATATTTTTACTCTGAAGCAGCATCTCGCGAGGACCGTCGCGGTGAGAACATCTACCAGCACACTCCGATGGCCTATCACTCCGGAGGTAACATCGAAGAGCGGGAGTGACTGGTAAATATGAACCCTCCATGTGCAAACGGAAACCACGGACCTCAAACCTGTTAAGACAAAGGTTGAGGCCTCATGGGACCCGTCAGTACAAGGTAGGGCTGCCATGGGACCTATCAGTACAAGGCAGATGAAGTTTAAGTCATTATGATAATATAATTCACGATAATGTGAGTTTTTGAATATTATGGGATCAGAGGGCAAAATGAAATTCAAGGAAACTGAGATCTCCATCTTTTCTGAGAAGTTATAAACAAAGTATGGAAACTGCCTACTTATTTATAGGCACAGATGCAAGTGATCCTACGGTTGAATAGAGGTCTGATCAAGGGACGAAAGTGCGACCTTTTGACTGCCCGTAATCAATGCGAATAAGTTGGAACGGCTCCTCTATGGTCAAATTGCCTATTCGATTAGAAAAAGAGAATCCAGATCGAAGCGATCACTGCAAAAATAAAAGCGGATCTATAAGAGCTCCAGACTAGAAAAGCTTGCACACTCACATATGCTAGTCGCTTGATAAAGAGCGAGAGATCCTTGACATTGCAACAAAGTACTAGCTCGATTAGAGGAATAAAGATCTCATACTCCGGCCTACGAGGTCGTAACTGCCTCATATATCACATGGAAAAACTATTACCTAACCATATTTAGACCTCTACTGGAATCCAAGAAATCTGACATGAAAATCAGGAGAATGGTCGTCATTATTCCAGACTACAAAAAAGTCACCGCCTAACATTCCAAAGAATTGCTAAAGGAGGTCTGAATAAGCTAGATATATTGATACATTGGTTGCTTTATTTATCTAAGTAATAATTCTAAATTTTCCAATTCCTCCCATATCAAAGAATTGATATATTGATACATTGGTTGCTGTATTTGAGGAACATGGAACTCACAATCAATACAGAGAAACATGGATTTTAAGAAGATGACTAGAACGATATCTTTTCCGCGAACTTAGACCTATGATAAGAAAAGCAGAGCTCAACAGAAGAAATGACAGCGTCCTTAAATAAGATATCCATGACAAAAGGACAAATTTTCAAGGAATTGATCGATCATCGACAAGAACGCTAAGCATTCCTTCACAATTGTGCAATCAATTATTTACGTGGATGGCCTACAGTCCACATTTCAATGTCCAAAGTGACTTCGGTACAAGCCTAAGGGACCATACTTGGTCAATCATCATTCTTATACTTGATTAAAAAAGTTTGATTTGCAGAACAAACATTATGTCATTCAGTTACTTAAGACGGATCGAGCCAGACCGGGCTACTTTTTCGAACAAAGGATAATCTCCCAGAAGATCAATATCAGATAAGTAAAACTAAACTCTCCTGCTTATTTAAAGAAGTTATACTTATTCATAGCAATAAGATGTGCATAACAAAATATATCTACTGATTAAAATTGACCAAGGCATGAATCTGGTCGTAAAAGATCATCATTGTCATTAATTCATACTTCCCATACAAAAATTCAGCCCGAACAACCGCACAAAGGTTGGGGCCTGCAAAAAAAAAAGAAAAAAAAGAGAGAGAGAAATAAACAACTAAATCAGAACAGGTCATTGAGACAGGCTGCTATCGCCGGGCCGACTAGCAGAAGCAACCCTCCGAGGAGTCGCGTTACCTACAAACGCCATCAATTCCTCCTGACGCTTTTGATAACCGGCATCATAACCTTGTTCATAGGCCTGCCGTCGAGACTCCTCAGTAAGAGCGAGAGCCTGAACCAAGTAACTTTTTTCCTTTTCAAGGACAGACTTCTCCTCTTGCGATTTCTGAAGATCATCATTGGCAAGCTGCAACTGGAGGGTCTGCCCCGCGACCTTCGCCATCTCCGAATCTAAGCGACGTTGTTGGGCATCCCTACCAATCCACAGATCATCATTTTGCACACCCAGCTGGAGCGCAAAATACTTGGCCTGAAAAGAGAAAAAAGCTCATAAGTGACAAGGCAATCCAGATAAAGCAAAGAAAAATAGTCATAAATATGATTACCTGCTTGCATAACTTAACTAGCGACTGAACGAGGCGAACATTGGGAATACCTTCGTGCTTCCTCAACTCGCCGGGCAAAATTATGCTTAGGCCCAAATCCCAGGACAAAGCATCAGGCTCAACAGAGCCGGGCAGTTCACTATCAAGAGGAACACAATCAGGCCGAGGAGTAACCGAGTACATTGTATCCTTAACTTGCTCAAGAATGCAACGATCGTCTAACATACGAGGGGAAACCCTCTCATTAGGACTCATCGAAGTCTCCTTGCCCGAAGCAGAGATAACGGTCCGCCGACCGAACCTAGAGCCTGCCCGACCTCCAGAAGGCCCGCCGGCTTCGAAAGAGGTAGACACCACAGTAGTATCATTAAACAAAAACTCAGGAAAATCTTGGGAAATAGATTGTGTTATCAATGGATTCAAAAGGGCACCCCCACTAATTGCCTCCGCAGCGAAGCTCACTTGGCTTCCGCTAACAACCGGGGCAGTAGAAATAGAAGAAGGAACGGAGTTATCAGGAACATGATCATTTAAACCATGTTCAAAAGAGGAAACACCTGTAGAAACGGGTACATTAAAAGTTTGCTCTATGAAGGACAAATCGCCGAAGGCCACCCGACCGGGGGAATGCCTCCTTTCTACCTCACCAGTAGTGGGAAAATTTTGCTGAATAAAACTTGAACTAATTACAGGAAAAGCTTCAGAAGGGATAACGGGAGTCTCGATCTCCGACCTTCTATTTGAGGATGGACGAGGAGGATCTATCGAAGGCCCCTCTGTACGAGACCTTTTAGGTCTAATACTTCTACTATTTTCGCGGGAGGGACGCTTCGAAGTATTACCAAAAAGATTACTCATGTTCGGAAATAAAAAAGAAACTTTAATTATCAAGAAAGCTTATCGACCTCCTAGCAAGAGAGTATTCTATTGAAGTTGAGTAAAAGCGGTAAATAGCGAGTAAAATTTTCACCGTTTGTATTTATACTATACAAAAAGACGCAAGAGACCTAAAGAATGGGCGCGAATCACAGAGACTAGCCTGTGAACAGCCACAAGAATTTGAAAAGACATAAGCATAATGATTACGGCAAAGTTAATAACTTGTCTAAATTATTACAGAGAAGCCGAAAAGGCGTAACTGTCAGAATATGAATCGTCTATTGTACAGGAGGATAAAAAGGTAATATTACAAGCCGTGTCATGTTAACAGTCACAAAGGATTGTTCCACGGGTCGACGGATCATTCCCTCTTCACACAACCTGGTCGCCATCCGGGACTCCCTGTTCACCAGCGACCACTCCTTCATCCGCTCCATCGTCCGCTGCCTCCACATTCTCCCCCTCTTCCTCTGGTCCGATAAAATTAATATCGACCTCATCATTGATATCCGAGGAAGGAATCGGCAATGGCTTCCCGAACTCTTCGACAAGGTGAGCCAAAGGAAATTATTGATAAATGACGTCTGGCAGCTTGGAAGGAGAATATTCCTCGCTGTAACGATTCAGCCTAACATGTGCTGCTTTGAAATATTCCATTCGACGATCTTCAATCAGTTCCAGAGCCACCAACTGATGGATCGCCTTCTTAAAAGTACTTTCTAAGAGCGGACCAACCATTCGATACACCAACGCTGTATGAACTGGAGAATTGAGGAATTCACGAATGACTCTTTCATCAGGATTCCGACCGTAGCGATCCTTTAGACCACTAAGGGGAATATCCTTATCATACTCCTCCAAAGAGGCTTGAAGGCTTAACACCTGAGATTCCAGCTCGCTAATTCGAGCAGTACTCTGAAATTGATGATCTTCCAACTTTTTAGCCAATTGATTGACTTGTTCTTGAACGCGGGAAGTCTCCAGAACCTTATCTATAATCACCTGGTCATCAGTCCCCATAGCCTGAGTCTCTATGACCGGAAGAGAAGAAGACATCGAGGGACCAACCTCTGAACCGGAAGTCTTATGAAATAAAGTCTTATATTTCTCATCCAGAAACTCACATTGTTGTTTCCAGAGAGCGGCTTCATAGGCATACGATGCCAAACAAGTCCTGGTCTGAAAGAGAAAATGATAAATGAAATAAATTAGCGAGCTAAAGTACTCGTTAAGTAAAATTACCCTACGAGCACACATAAAAGGAGATCACCTTTTCAGCATAAAGAGAAGCTCGCTGAAATTTGATAGGCCCAGACGCAGCCAAAGACACCAACACCCGAATCCTAAGTACATGGATTAAATAATTGTTCCTTTAGTTATGCTATTTCACTTGTTTTAGACTTCGTAGTTAGTTAGGACTAATAAATAAGTAGGACTCTTAATGTTAGGATTGCTTTTCTTTTATTAGAGTGGTGGAACGCTTTTTTGATTAATAAGAATTATTTCAGTTTGTGGCTTACTTGCGCCCCGAGCAAGAATCTCAATATTTCAGTACCTTGCGATCGTATCAATTGGTATCTAGAGCGAGGTTGAGATCATATCAATACCCAGCTTGATCAGATGGCTACTAACAGGGAGCGATTAGATGGTTTAGAGGGTTCTATGTTGGAGGTTAAGGAGTCGATAGATCGGCTTTATGCGCTACATGCACAAAACCAAGAAAAGAAATATGGAAGACGTGATCGTCAACCTAAGTCATCTTCTTCCTCATCCAAAAAAAAAAGATCCCACAGCGAGAGCAGTGACTCGAGTTCTGCGGCTTCAGTGCACAGCAGGTGTTCATCTCGACACAATGAAACAGGGAGAAAAACATCTCGCAAGACTTCAGTCCGTATGGGTTTTCCTCGATTTTTTGGGGAAGAACCACATGTATGGTTGGATAGAGCTAAGCAATATTTCTTATTGCACAATATCCATGGATATGAGAAGGTTTCCATCGCATCATTTTATTTAGAGGGGGATGCAAATCAATGGTGGCAATGGTTCTCAAAAATTGATAGGGATCAACGACTAAAGTGGAAAAAATTTGAAAAAGGGTTGTTGTTAAGATTTGGACAGGGGAGCTATGAGAACCCTAATGAATCGATCTGCAAACTTCGATATACAGGGACATTTAAGGAATTTCTAAGTGAATTCGAGCGACTTATGAACTGTTTACCAAATTGGAGCCATCAAGCGCTGCAAGGAGCGTTCATGGCTGGATTGCGCGAAGAAATAGCTGGAGAAATAAGGCTTTTTAATCCAAAGGATCTCCAATCAGCAATAGAATTGGCAAAATGCAAGGATGAACAGTTGCAAGGCATTCGGAAATCTGTTCCAAGGACGAATCAACGGCTGACTCCATCTACGACATCACCAAGCCCTCAAAATAAAGAAAGCTCAAGCGCACCAAAATGGATGACTTGGGAGGAGATGAGGCAGCGTAGAGAAAAGAACTTATGCTTTAATTGCGATGAACGATTCACGCCGGGCCACCGTTGCAAGAATAAGGGGATAATGATGATCGAATTTGAAGGCCAATTGATGGAGAATTATGATGACGAATCAGCGTCACATATTGATGACCCCCAAATTTCCATCAACGCTTTAGCTGGGGAAACTGGTGGTCAAGCTATGCGACTCCAATGTAAGATCGAACAACATGTTGTACATATTCTCGTAGACAGCGGGTCAAGTCTTAACTTTATTAACACATCAATCGCTTGTCGTTTACGCCTGCCTTTGACGAAGTGTGAGCCATTTACAATTAAGGTGGCCAATGGGGAACGACTCAAGTGCTCAGAAAAATATGATCATGTTCGAATTGTGGTTCAAGGGTGTTCATTTAGTGTTACTCTATTTGCTTTACCACTTCCTGGACTAGACGTTGTCCTTGGTATACCGTGGTTAGAAGAATTGGGTCCAGTTGTCGTTGACTATGGGAAATTAACAATGCAATTTCAAAGGGAAGATAGGGAATGTCTGTTGCACGGCATACCACGAAAAATAGTTGAGTCTACAGGACTTAATGAGATTGTCAATGAATGGCAACATGGAGCTCAATTATTTGGCATAATGATGACAAAAATAATTCCAGAAGAGCATAAATGTGACCAAGTCGATGAGGCAGAAGTCCTAAAGCTACTAGAGGAGTTTGAAGATGTTATGAAACCACCAAAAAAACTGCCGCCAAGTAGAGAGTTCGACCACAAAATTTGACTAGTTGACGAAACTCAAGCAGTAAATGTTGCTCCATACAGATATGCCCACTTTCAAAAGAATGAAATTGAAAAACAAATCAATGAGATGTTAGAGACGGGGTTAATTCGCAAAAGCTCTAGCCCATTCTCATCGCCGATACTACTAGTAAAGAAAAAAGACGGCACATGGCGGTTTTGTAACGATTATAGGGCGCTGAACGAGGCAACTGTAAAGGACCGATTTCCTATACCGACTGTTGATGATATGCTTGATGAGTTAAATGGGTCCATGTTCTTCAGTAAACTAGATTTGAGATCCGGGTACCATCAAATTCGCATTCACCCCGAGGATATTCATAAGACAGCATTTCGTTCCCACAATGGTCACTATGAATATCTCGTGATGCCATTCGATTTGTGTAACGCACCCTCAACTTTCAAAGCAGCCATGAATTCGATCTTTCAGCCATATTTGCGTCGCTTTGTTTTGGTATTTTTTGATGATATTCTCATCTACAGTCCGACTTGGTCAGCTCATTTAAACCACTTACGCACGACAATGGGGGTATTACGCAAACACCAGTTTTATCTCAAACCATCTAAATGTTCATTTGGTTGTACCGAAGTCGAATATCTTGGACACTTTATTTCTAGAGATGGAGTGAGGGTGAACCCGAAAAAGATTGCAACAATGGTCGCATGGCCTAAGCCTAAATCAGTTATTGAACTTCGGGGATTCTTAGGATTGACAGGGTACTATCGAAAATTTGTTAAGCAATATGGAGAGATTGCTCGTCCACTTACACAGCTCCTAAAGAAGGGGCAATTCAATTGGGGACACGAGGCTGACCAAGCCTTTGAAAAGCTGAAGCAAGCCATGACAACCACCCCCGTTTTGGCACTTCCCGATTTCACTGTAGAGTTCGTTATTGAAACAGATGCATCGGGTTTTGGTGTAGGGGCAGTTTTATCTCAAAAGGGTCGACCCATAGCTTATTTAAGCAAAGGATTAAGCCCCACGAAACGAGCATGGTCGATTTATGAAAAAGAAATGCTAGCAATTTTGGAGGTTGTTCGCTTATGGCGCCCTTATTTACTTGGCAAGAGGTTTCAAATATGCACAGACCAGTGAAGTTTACGGTATTTATTGGAACAACGAATCACAACTCCGGAACAACAAAGGTGGATCGCCAAATTACTTGGTTTCGATTATGAGATAATATACAAACCAGGAAGAGAGAATAGCGCTGCAGATGCGCTCTCGCGACTCAAAAATAGTGAACAAATGATGGTTGTCACTATTCCAGAATGGGAGATTTGGACTGAGATTGCTCGCGAAACCGAGAATGACACTACTTTAGCTAACATTGTAAACACTGTGTGGTCAGATCCTCATGGTAACACTCCTTACCAATTGAGAAATGGGTGTTTTTGGAATGGTTCAAGAGCAGTAGTACCCGCAAGTGGTGAGCTTCGTAATAAAATATTGCGAGAATTTCATGATTCAGTTAGTGGAGGCCATTCTGGAATATTTCGAACATACAAACGCATTTCTCGAGTATTTACATGGCCGGGTATGAAGTCTGATGTAACAACTTATGTTCGAAGTTGCGATGTATGCCAACGTAATAAATCTGACACACAAGTACCTGCTGGGTTGCTAGAACCGCTTTCGATCCCAACTCGAGTATGGGCAGACGTCTCCATGGACTTTGTGAATGGTTTACCAAAATCATAAAGCAAAGACTCTATATTGGTCGTTGTGGATCGTTTGACAAAGTATGCCCATTTTATGGCTCTTGCTCACCCATATTCTGCAAGAGATGTAGCTGAAGTGTTTGTTCGAGGGGTTGTTCGATTGCATGGGATACCTGAATCTATAGTTTCTAATCGTGATCGGATTTTTCTAAGTAACTTTTGGTGAGAGCTATTTAAATTGCAAGGCACTCAGTTGCGCACTAGCTCTGCTTATCACCCCGAAACAGACGGCCAAACCGAGGTGGTCAATCGTTGTTTAGAACAATATTTGCGTTGTTTGACGAGTGATCAGCCCCGACAGTGGGAAAAATATCTAGCGTGGGCGGAGTTTTGGTACAACACAACATTTCATAGTTCTATTGGGATGTCACCATTTGAAGCAGTTTACGGTCGACCACCTCCAATTCTCACATTCTTTGATCCCAACTCAATTGTGGTACATGAGGTGGATAAGGCTCTGCGGTCAAGAGACGATATTCTGAAAGAATTACGGGAGAATTTGGTTGCAGCTCAGAGTCGAATGAAACAAAATGCTGACAAACGTCGACGGGAAGTGAACTTTGAAATAGGTGATTTGGTGTACCTTAAACTGCAGCCATATCGTCAGGATTTAGTCCTCAAACGAGTATATCAGAAGTTGGCCAGCAAGTTCTATGGTCCATTTCCGTTAATAGCCAAAGTTGGGCCAGTAGCTTATAAGCTTCAAATCCCTGCTACTGCCAAAATCCGACATGTTTTTCATGTGTCTTTGCTTCGTAAGAAAGTGGGGAATGTTGCAGGTCATCATCCAACCTTACCGCCTTATCATGAAGATGGTCAGCCCATGATTGTACCCTCACGAGTGTTGGCTTATCGTTGGGTGGGATCAAGAGTTGGTCGTGTGCGTGAAGCATTGGTTCAGTGGAATACCTTACCGATGAAGATGCTACTTGGGAGCCGGTGTCAATGCTAAAACAACAGTTTCCTACCTTCAGCCTTGAGGACAAGGATGATCTCGAAGGGGGGGCAATTGATAGGCCCAGGCGCAACTAAAGACACCAACACCCGAATCCTAAGTACATGGATTAAATAATTGTTCCTTTAGTTATGCTATTTCACTTGTTTTAGACTTCGTAGTTAGTTAGGACTAATAAATAAGTAGGACTCTTAATGTTAGGATTGCTTTTCTTTTATTAGAGTGGTGGAACGCTTTTTTAATTAATAAGAATTATTTCAGTTTGTGGCTTACTTGGGCCCGAGCAAGAATCTCAATATTTCAGTACCTTGCGATCGTATCAAAATTTCTCCAAAGGATCCTTCCGAAGGAGCTTATTCATATCGCGAGTAAACACGCCAGATAGAAGGACACGAGTTGCCTTGTCCACCGCATTCTCGCTCTCGTCATGAACTAAAGAATCGTTCTCATGATAACCGGCGGCTCTCCTCCCCTGTAGATGGTCCTCGATCATCTCGACAAGAGTGGGCTCCGGATGATTCTCATCTAGTAGAGACAGGTCCTCACCAGAGCGACCATAGTAACACCTTTTTCTCTCCACTGGCTTATCGTTAGGATGGGGCATCGACCAGCTACGACACCCACGAATACCTAGAGAGGTTCGAAGATGGAAGGGAGGATAGCCAGATTCGGTCCCCTTACCGATAGAAGATTCTTCGGAGGAATCCGGAGATTCCTTACTGTTTTCCTCAGAATCGTGGCCCAATTCCAATTTTCTTTTTCGGGACGCTCTCTGCTTGATTGGGAAGTTCTCAATGGTTTTTGTGGATTTAGATAAAACCATTTTTCCCTTAGAAGAACGCCGGGAATTTTCTACCATAAGAACTGAAATGAAACAAAGTCAAAGTTAGACATAATGTTAAAAAGGGATTGCAATGAGTTGATACAAAAGAAAAAATACTTACCCAACGATTGAGAAGGGGAAGAAATGGAAAAATTATGAGAACTCAGTCCCGCCTTGCGAAGAAAGGCCTCACCAATAAGAAGAGCACTTTGGTATTTGTCGGCGCGCATTCCCTGAATTTCGCCAATCAATTGAGGGTCGTCAGGGATAAGATCGCCAGTCGCCAAGCGACCACCATAAATCCGTTTGGAATCATGGTCCCACGAGAAGGCCTCAGTTGAACCGTCCGCCAAAGAATCATGAGAAGGTGGTTGTACGAAGAAAAATGAGATTTCCAGCAAGGATTGCTGGAAATCGGGGAGTCGAAAATGGAGCGACTAGTCTTCTGGCTGGCAAAGAAATATCCGCGATTGGAAGAACTAGAAACATTAAAACGGAACAATTGCGTAAAGTTACGGAAAGAAGGCTGGAATCCTTTTGCTATCATTAAAACGGAAAAGGCCACCACAAAGGCCACAGAATTTGGGACTAATTGCGTCAAATATACGCTAAATATTTTCAAAATATCAAGAAATAAAGTAGACAAAGGAAGACGTAAATCATAATTAAAATGAACAGTATAGAAGGCTCGACAACCCTCCGGCGGAGAAGTAACCCTGTCCGAAGGAGAAGGTAGAATAATCTTAGAACCTTCCGGAAAATATTTCGCGTAGTTATCCACGACCTCGTGGAAAGTCTCCTCAGTATAAGCACAAGCGAGGTCCTCAATTGGTTATGAAATTTGAGGAACCGTACCTTTACCCTTCTTGGCCCTGGCGGCAACATCCGTATCAGATATAATTTGCACATTAAAATTATCCTCGTCAGGGACAGTGAATTCAGACGCTCCGGTCTGCTCAGTAGGAGGGCTCGGGGGAACCTCCTCCTCGACATTAGGAGTAACTCTTTCTTTGATTAACGAAGAAGATTTTCTTGAGATTGAAGCCATTTTTAGGATCCTAGAAGAATACGAGTCGATAAGAGCAAGTTAGAGAAGAAATGAGCGAATAAGAAAATGATTGCGGAATATTGGAAGTTGAAAGTAAAAGATGACTGAAACAACGATCACCTATTTATAAAGAAAGATGAAAAGACGTTTCGAACTTCTCACGGCTGATCACATTCCCGCCAAGCGGCAGAAAAAATTGAAGCGTTTTCTCACAGGGTTTTTTCCTAAGAAAGGTTTTTAACGAGGCACATTTCATAAAAAATACGGTCGTAATCTACCATCTACTTCTACGAGCTTCTACCACATATACGCTTAAAGAAGTGAGGGAGCACTGATAGGGGCTATTTCGCACCCCTTATAATACTCGAATCGACTAGGGATAACAGATCGGTTCGACCATACAAGCTCATCCGGGATCATCCATCGACCCGATCAGAGACGATCCTCCTCGTCGATCAGATTACAATCCTGACTCGAGTAGGACAGTTATGCCGAGTCCTATTAGGACTATATTTCCTTGTAAAGCTAGGGTTAATATCATATAAATACCTAGTTAAAATGTTGTATTAGATATAAAATCAGAGCTTACGCCTACATACTCTGTCAATCTAATATCACATTGAATAGAAAAGCTTTTGCTATACTATTTACTCATTCGTTGTCTTGTTTACCTTTTTGTTCTTTTACATAATTGTTCTTCCTTGAGATTGATCCATCCAGAATAAAGTAACAGAGCCCTATAATTCGTACTGAACCTGACCTCCTAATTACATCTTATTGATTTAATCATACCCAACGAAAAATGGTTAAATCAACTTAATTTTTTAGCAAGCAATTTACGTCCCTTAATTTCTAGTCCGCAGAATCAGAACACTTAATTTTTCAGCAAGCAATTTACGTCCCTTAACTTTCATTGGTATGCAGAATCAGGACACTTAATTTTTCAGCAAGTATTTTACATCCCTTAACTTTCACTGGTCTGCGGAATCAGGACACTTAATTTTTCGAGAAGCAAAACACATCCTAACTTTTCTATACACGCAATTTTTGTCCACTTGACCGTAATTTCAGTCCATTAAATTTTTCGGACGTCCTTTAACATTACAATTTACATCCATTATGCTCGGGTTAGGTAGGTTCTTATATATAGAGCACTATGCAAAATAAGTCCAATTTGACACATTCTGGCAACATGACATTAAATTTCACTTGACAAAACAAACATCCACTTGACAATCACTTAAGAAACCGTCTACAACTATTTAACAACATCAATATTGATTCAAAACCCCAAATTAATTGTCCAGTTGACAATTATGAAATTTTCTGTGGACTAAAATTGTGGGTATAAAAAAATTATAGATTTCGCGGACCAATGAAAGTCAAGGAACGTAAAATGCTTGCTGAAAATTAAGTATCCTGATTTTTCGGACCAATGAAAGTTAAGAGATGTAAAATGCTTGCTGAAAAATTGAGTGTCTTGATTTTGTAGACCAATGAAACTTAAGGAACGTAAAATGCTAGCTGTTGCTTATCATTTAAAGCACAAGTTCTGGTACTGGTACTAAGTGTTCTAGTATAACCTAAATCTTCGTGATTTAGAAGAGTGGATTAGAAGGTTTTATACCTGTTGAACAACTACAAAAATTCATGTGTTTACTTAATTACTTATTGCATTATATATTTTCATAAGCTTAGCAAAATGTAAAAAAATCATTTCTTTTAAACTGCGGAATTTTATCAAAGGGTTAAAAACTTTAAAGTAGAAACTTGTTTAAAAAACATACTTGCACATCGGTTTCAACAACATTTTGAAACTCAAAGTTACTTGAGAAGACAAGTAAAATTAGTAAAGTTGTATATCCTCCTGACTAGCTTAGTGCCGAAACAGTTAAGTAGTTTTATCTTGCTCATAAACTCACTTTACTTAAGCCGAGTTAGAGAAAAGAATTTAAAAGATAAAGATGTCTATTCACCCTCCCCTCTTTAGACCTCATCATGACCACTTGAGACCAACAAGTAGTGTCAGTTTTTATTTACGTCGGAATCATGACCTTAGTGAAGACTTTTTCTACCGAATGTTTGTAGTTTAAGTGTCTCCAAGATGGGTGTTAAAGAGACTTGAAAGCATCCAAATCAGTTTTTTGCTGTGGTGGGTTCTTGCAACATGATATTTAGGATCTTATGGCTGCTATTCTTCAATTATTAATTTAGAAACCCCCAACCACCAAACCTGAATAATGTTCAAGACAATTATTTATATATTGATTTTCTGAATCATTTATGTATGTAGAGTTTTTATTTGACTAGCAGCAGGGTAGCAGTACATGTAAATCTAGAATATATATATGCTTTCTCCAATAAAGGTTTTTTACGTGTCGAATCACTATAAAAAAAATTGTGTAAAATGAAAAAGATATTTTTTTTAATGGGGAATTTTATCAAAGGAGTTAAAAACTTTAAAGTAGAAATTTGTTTAAAAAAAATGCCTGCATATCCGCTAGACCTCATCATGACAACTTGAGACCAACAAATAGTGACAATTTTTATTTACGTTGGAATCATGTCGTTACTGAAGACTATTTTTAGTGAATATTTGAAGTTTCAAGTAGTCTCCAAGTCGTGATGAGTGTTAAAAGACTTGAAAGCATCCAAATCAATTTTATGTTGTGGTGGGTTCTTGCAACATGATTTATATGATCTTATGACTGCTATTGTTCAATTAATAAATTTAAAGCCTCCCACCACGTACCAAACCTCAATAATGTTGAAGACCATTATTAGTATATTGATTTTCTGGATCATTGCGTGCAAGTACATGTAAATCTAGTAAATATTACTCCCTCCATCCCATTATTTTCTCTTATTTTTATTTTGGAATGTGTCAAAATATAATTCCCTTTCTCTTTCAAAGAATAACAAAAGTTTATTTTTTAACAAATTGTCTATAACTTTGGGACGAAGGGAGTATATGTAAATATGCTTTCTCTATCAAAAGTTGACTTTATGTTCTTCATCGTTGAAACGTGATATATTTTTTCTAAAGATTGTTGAAATTGGTAGGTTTATCATGATATCTTAATATCATTTTGCAGGACTATCTAGATAAATCTCAATTATACTAGATATCTATAGAAAATGTAGATTGTTTTAAATATTATGAATGTTCTAGAGTATATTAATCTTGACGCCGGAAGAGTAGGAGGAAGAAGAATTAGATGAGCTCACAAAATATGACATCTCAAGACCAATTGATTTCGGTTTCATCCTCTTTGTCTTTACCGCGTCATTCTACCAGCAAAATTGAAAACCTTGTAGAATACTCCACCATTCCAGATTCCGCCGTAATTGAAACCTATGTACCTCCTGTTATAAGTCCTTACAATATAAACCGGAAAAAAGGATCCCTTAGGGGAATTCGTTCACTCATATCTTCGAACAGACCCTTAACCAAAGAGTATGTTCAGACTTCAAAACTTGACAAGTGTGATATTCCTTACTCTAAAAAAGAACAGTACATCACTCTTGCTATCCCTCCAGAGTATATAAACTCCTGGCAAAGAGAAGGCTATACGCATCTACACTTTGGTGCAGTACGCCTAGTATTATCTTACCAAGAAAGAAAAGGTCTTCCTGTTACTGCCAGACTAGCTCTCCTAGATACTCGTTTCACTTGCTACGAACATGATGTTATCGGAACAATTGTCACACTCTCAACAACGGAAGTGCAGTTCTCACTTACTTCACCAACTTTGCCATGTCTCTCAACGACTCCAACCTTCCAAATGCTTTGAAGGTTCAAATACAAATCACTGGTGCAGAACAAGTTGCATCAGCCATTTCTGCAACTCTCCATCATCAATTGGTCTACTGCCTACCAGACCATGGGCTAGATCTACAAGGATCTGGATCCCCTGATGCTCTAATGATTCTGGCTGAGTCTGGATCTAACACACCTACAATAGTCCAGATCCCTAGACAAATTCCTCGCCATGAATTGGAATTGCTGATGCCTACTGAATGGATCACAAATTATGAATCTCTCCAGCAAACTCATGAACCGATCAGGTCTACCACTTATGAGTTCCAAAGGATGAAAGATGGAAAGACTAAAACCATCTTCAAACTGCCTCAGGATGAAGAACCTTCTTCATCAAAGAATATTTTCAGGCAAATGATGATCCAGCCAGTAGAAGATAAAAGAGAAAAGACAACATGGTATGGAACAAGGATACCAATACCCATAGCATTCTTTAAACCAGATGGCTCCCATGTATATACAGATAAAATCGATGGCCATTTTCTATGGGATGTTGATCCATCCATGTGTGATCCGGATTGTTCATGTGATGAACAAGAAGAATCTGATGATGATGAGAGCGAAGCAAGTAGAAGAAGAAGGAGAAGAAAGGCAAGAAAACAACGCCTTTGTTGCAGAGAAGATAGATCTGATGACCCTGATCTAGATCCACCTGTTTGTGCACAACCACTACCATGTTATGATCAAGCCCTAAAGATTCTCCAAAAAGAACAAAAGAAGAAATGCAGACCATCAGTACCCCCAAGCATTCCTTCTGCTTCTTTGATCCAGCCATATTTGATGTTTCAAAATTACAAAGCTGAGTTTCCTCCTTTGGAAAGAAACACATCTGGATCAGTCACTACAAGGCCTTATATCATAACCACCACTTTTGATTCTGATGGCAGAAGGAGGACTTCTGATCTAACTCAAACAGAAGAAGTCATGAATTGACAAACGACCAATTCTAGAGCTCAAAATAAAACCTTGGTTCAAATTGATTCCAAAGTAGACCAGGTTTTATCACAAGTTCAGGCCAATACACAAAAGGTTGATTCCATGGCATTAGAACTTGAAGGAATCTATAATCGGATAGTAAAAAGAATAGATCTCCTTGATAAAGAGCTCAGGTAACTAATTTCCCAGCACAAAACGGGTCCCGAATTTGATCAGAAAGAAGCAGAGATCAGGAAGCTTAAGAAAGATCTCTATCTTATGGAAGAAGACAGGAAAAGGAGATTTATCCCTAGCCTCCCTTTTCTCCAGACACCTCCGCCTTCCTCTTTGTTTGATATACCAACATATTCGCCTGATTATTCCAAACGATTCTTCATGGCTTCAGATATACCCTTTAAGCAACCACCACTTAAACAGAAGAAAAAATCCTTTGCACCAAAGGATGAAAACCTAAAAAAGAAAGTGGAGGATCCTCAAAACGCCCTTATGATTCAAGAATTTCCTGATATGCAAATAGATGGAAATCAATCTTCTGAGGATTCATCAAGTTCATTGGAGTCCTCCAGCCAATATTCTGAAATGGATCAGGAAATGGCAGACATTTCCCAAATACTCATGACCGATCCATCTATATCACAACAGGAGAATCAACCTAAGGACTCAAAAGAGGAAACCATGATGGAAGATCCTCTTCCAACCCGAAATGTCGAAACGTCACCATCAAAACCAACAAATGGGCCATGGTTTACTTTTGATGATATACCTGTTGAAAAAAGAAGAGAAAGGTTGTTGGTCCTAAGTGGTCAGATGAGGTCTAGAGGGGGGTGAATAGACCTCTGAAAATTTTTAGACTTAAAAACTTTTATGTCTTCTGTCAGCAGACTAAGCTTATGAAGAACAGTAAGCTGACTGTGCTGATCGTGAACAAATCTTGAACAGCAGAGTGACCACTCTTCTTATAGTAACTTAGCTGATTTCAGCAAAATCAGTTTTATCAAGAGTATACTTGCAGCGGATGTTTGAAAGTGTTTTTCACAAGTAGACTAAGTCTTTCAAAAGATTTTATCCCCAGTTTTAAAACTCCTTTAAAATCTTTTAATAATTCAAAGTGTAAACTTATGCAATTTTGAAATATGCAAGGAAACTTAAATGCAAGAATAACACAAAGAATTTTTATAGTGGTTATATGGATAAAAATCCTTTAGTCCACTCTTCCAGATCACTTAGATTCTGGGTTATAATATAAATACAAAGTTTACAATATTTCTCCACTTACACCTAGACAACAAATGAAAAGGCTATAAGCTCGCAATAGGAAATCACTCAGAAAACATATCCTCTGAAGTTAAATCACTCACAAAGACGGATTTAAACTTCGCACAACACTCAGCTAATACAAATTCACTCAGAATGTATTTTCTATTTTGCTTCAACTGGGTTTCCGTCAACAGATGACTTCTACCAGACGAGTGAGCTGTTCGAGCTTCTTGAGACTTAGAGAAATTTTTGCTTCGTAATCAAAATCTCATAATGTTGTTGTGTGTCTCTCTCTTCGAAATCAGCTCTATTTATACTTGGATTTGAAAATATGACCGTTGAAGAAAATCAAACTTCAAATCCATAGTCTTAGCCCAAATTCAAAAAGGCTTCCTGCTACAGTACTTTTTCTGCTGTACTTTCCTGTAGCTGCATTAAATGCACCATGCTTGTAACGCCCCCAAAATTTCGAACGCTTTCGGATTTTAATCCAAATTTAAGTACTACATTTTATTTTCAAAGTTAAGCATTAATTTGAACTAAAATATACAAATTAATTAAATCTTGTGATCTTATGAACTTTGAAATAATTAAAAATATAAAATTTACTTTAATATAAGATCAAAACCTTCTTGAAAATTCGGGGCTTGGATGCACAAAAAATTCTTTTTTTTGGAGACAAAAATGTATGTTTTCAAAACTTTAGGGGGGAAAAGTGCAAATTCGCCCCTGACTCTTGTAGGCTGCTAAATAGCTATAATATTATCTCCTAGGACAGCCTAAGGGCTGCTAAGGCATGCCCTTGGGTAGAGTAAACTCCACTACCCAAGAAAGACATGCATTGGTGGAGTTGGTGAGTAATTATAATCACCTATTTCCTATATTGTGTGTATATGTATCTCTACACTAAATATCTGATTTCATAGTCTAATAAATACCCTCCTCAAACCAACATTATCTTCTTTACAACATAAAATTACTTAGATACACTTAGAGAGAAAATAAGAGAGAGAAAAGAGACAAAACATTTAGAAAGAGAGTTTTCGGGTATACTCAACCCAGCCTCGGATTTTCGATCATTCCTCCTTCGTCCACCGTTGGATCATGCCCAAATTTTGTGTGAAGGTCCTACACGCATGGATCTACATATTTACCGTTCGGATCGTCGTTTGGAACTCCCGAAGTGAATCGACAGCCGTTAGAAAATAGTGAAAAGTAAGGATTTGAGGGTCTTTTTATGAACCACCACCGGTGCCGCCACCACTGCCAACGGAGCTGCCACCACCACATTCGGTGTTCTGGATATGAAGAGAGTTTCACCCCCTTTGTTGATTTGGGTAAAAAGACATCTATGCATGTGTTCTTTAGTCTTTGTGATATTACTTTCTTCTCTTTAAAATATATGTTGAAGAATTTTAGTTTGTCCTTGTGATAAGTTGTTGAGTTCATATGTTATATTTAATGTGACTTGCTTTGGTTTTGTTTAAATATTGCTTATATGTTTGGATCTTGATTTATTTTTGTAAAAAGGTTATTGTTCATAATTTTCGAAACTTTGGGGGTATTTTTGAAAGATTTAAAAAGTTAAAGGGTTAGGGATGCGAAAATTTTGGGAGAATAGTGGACTGAAAATATATATTTTTGTTTGATATTTGATTACTTGAAAAGCATTTGTTTTAAAGTTTGTTTCGATATTTTGCAAAAATGAGAGTTTTTGAAACATTTGGGGTTATTTTCGTAAATCTAAAAATAAGGGGGCAAATGTGCTGTTTTGTCACTGTTTTTACATAGTAACTTTTATTAACTTTTGATTAATTAATTTGATGTAGTGTTTTGTTCGCTTTTGTTTTAAGATTGAAAATTTGTAATTTTTTCGAAGAAAATTTATGATTAAAGGACTTTTGTTTCTCACTGTTAGTTTGGTGGAAAGTTACTAAAAACTTGTTTTTAATCCCAATTTTATAGTTAAAAATATGCTTGGTTATTTTTAAATATTGCTTAGATGCATGGATCTTGAATTATTTTTCAAGAAAGTTTATTTTATTAAGTTTTTGAAAACTATGAGGGTATTTTTGGAAAGTTTTAAACTTGTGGGAATTTCAAAGATTTGATTTTTGAAGTAACAAGATACTTAATACTTTTATTTAATTTTCGATATGAGTTTAGTTAAAAATCTTTTGATTCAAAGTTTGTTGCAATTTTTTGCAAAAATGGATATTTTTAAAAGTTTAGGGGCTGTTTTGTAAATCTGGAAAATGAAGGGAAAATTGTGCTGCTTTGGCATTATTTTATCTAATTAGTATTTTGAGTTTTGAAAATAATAACTTTTGAGTGGAGTTGATGTCGTAAATTTTAAACACTTTTGTGCGATGTGTTAGTTTGAAATCCCTGTGTAGGATTTTCATTAGTTACGTTTTAGTAAGATTGTTAGATACATTCTAAGTCGTATACGCACTTGCTCAGGTCGGATACGCATCATTTGTGGAGTTTTAGTCGCTATACTAAGCGACAAAGGTGAGCGTTGTGTGTTTAATTTGTATGTCGGTCCGATGTGCTAGTAGATCGAGTCCAAACATGCACTTATGCTCTTAATAATCAAAGCATGGATTTTATTCTAACTTTTCTTGCATGTCGTCATGAATAGGTTGACTTATTAGGTCAACATTACTCGCATAAAATCACTTAGCATTTCAACATGATTATCCAAATACATGCTACATCCGAATCAACTAGTTGCGAATATATTTTTCGAAATTATCATGATACCCAAAATTTCATTTGATAAGTTATTAAATGTTGATAATATGTTAATATGTTTGATATGTATGTTCCGTTTGTTTCCGACTATATGTTTTCGTTTGTTTTCGATTTTGTGTGGGCCCCCTTTTGATTGGTATATGGACCCGATGCCAACCTGGCCGGCAAGGGCCGACAGGATTGTCACGGTTACCCGTAGGCCAGGCCTTACAACCCAAGTGGGGAGGAACACTTGGGGAGTAAGGACGAACTCCGGCAAAGACATGTCGATGCATTTTTTATAGTAAGGTCGCTCCTTACTTGGTGAGTTTGGATGGACATCAGACTGAGGATGGAGGGTAAGTGGAGGACGACATCAGCAAATTCTTGGTTATGTGAATTCCGTGTTTCTTCCGTCTTGAATATATGTTTATTTGCTTGATGACATGCTTATGTTATATAATATGTTGCATTCACACATCACCATGCAAATTCGCACATAGCCTCACTAAGTTGGACGATCAACTTATGCGTTCTATGTTTCACTCTTTTCAATTTCAGGTGTTCTGAAAATAATAGTCGTGTTGCGATTAGGTCATCACGGTTGCGGTCCCACTCTAGTATTTGGGATAGTACTTATATTTTGCCGTCGATTTAGGCTCTTTCTCGATTTTGTTTAAAACCTTGCTTAGAATGTTTGTTTCGCTAAAGTTGATTTATACTTTCGTCAAAGATTCAAGATTTTTATAAATTACTTATTTATCTCTCTCGATTCATTTTGTTCAAATCTTTTGATATGTTATGATTAAATGCTTTCGTTTTAAACATCTACTATGGAAAACTGATTTTTCCGTTAAAACTTAATAAATTTAAATTTTTCTTATTTCGCTTCAAATCGCTTCCGCTGTTAAACTTTTAATTTATCATTTCGTTTAAAACAAAAAAAAAGAGTTTCGATATTCTAAAATATTTTAAAAATAATAATAACTTTTCGACCGTTATCCGACGGACTCGCGGAGCTGGGCCGTCACAATGCTGATCTGAGAATATTCTTCAATCATTTGTCATTACTACCCTTCTCTTGCAGCATTTATTACACCAAGTGCATTTATTACCGTTGAACTTGTCTCATGATCTCTTCTACTCTGCTGATCGAAGCAACCCTGCTGATAGATACTCTGCTGATCAAATTCTGAACTAATCTGATTTGAGTCAGCTGATGATCTACCCTTCTGTTTGTTGTTTCAGCATGAGATCAGTAGTCTTCTGGGCACTGAATTTTGAACCCTTCTGATGTCTTCTTTACTTGTTCAAAATTCTTCTAAGGGACCTAAGCTTTCCATACTTAGCTGATTTTGACGTTTTGGAAATCATCAAAACCTTCCCTTAACTTCTTATCTTCTTTGCACTTCATCTTCATCTTCATCCAACAATTTCCCCCTTTTTGATGATGACAAAACTTCAGCTAAGTACCTGTACCTAAACTAAAGTTTTGATTCTCAAAAATATTTGAGATAGAAAAAATTTATTGGATTTAAACTTGAACTTGTTATAGATTTTGAAAAGATTACATGTTACAAGTTTAATCAGATGAAATGTGCAAAAAAAAATTACAAAGATTTCAAGCCTAAGTAATCTAGACTAAACTAGTCTTCTGCTTTGTCTTTTGGCTTGTCCTCTTTTTCTTCTTCAGATTTATAAGTCTCATCTTCTAATTCCTTGAAGAATTTTTGTTTTAACAGCTCCAACTTCTTCTTCTTGACATCAGGATTGAGCTGTTCTTTAGCTGAGTCCTTAGCAGCAGCTATCTCTTTATCAGACTTAGCTTTTGCTTCAGCTTCAGTTTTAGCAGCTTCCTCTTCTTCTTCTGCATTTAACTGATCTACTGGTCTGCTTGTGCCTTCATTATCTTCATCAGCATTCTCATCTACAGCAGCAGATTCCCCCAGTACTTCAGTGTCTTCAAGATCAGCAGTCTTTTCAAAAGATGTGCCTTCAGGTCTGTCTTCTTTTTCACCATCTTCTTTTTCACCAAGTACCCTATCTTCCCCCTTTTTGTCATCATCAGAAGGGTTGATTGGATATTTTGGTAAGACTGGTGTGATCTGAAGTGAATCACAGAGAAGCTTGATGTCCATAGCATCAAGTTGAGCTTGCTGTCTTAGTTGATTGGCCTCAAAAGCTTCCATTCTGTTGAGGACAACTTATCCTTGGTCACCTAGTTGAATCTGAGTTTCCAGAATCATATCAGTAGATGCCTTGAAGTCCTTCATCATATTTCCTAATGCTTCATCCTCAGCTTGAATGGCCATTTCAACTGTTTCAGTGATGTCTCTCCAACCAGCAGCTGTACTTTGTGTTCTGGCTTGAATTACATCCGTATCCTGTCTGATAGCTTCCACATTATGGGCAGTGTCTTCAATCAAATCAGTAGGAATGGGAGCAGCTCTCTGGGTTGGTTGACTTAAGACAGCCAACAGATTTGCAATCACCTTCTCTTCTAACTCCTTCATAGATTTTGAAATCATCTGCTGAATTGAATTCAACAGAGAAGACTGCAAGTCATGAGAAGTAGAGGCAACTTCAGATGGAATTTGAGGTAAGGGAAGAGCTTATGTTATCTGATATGCTGAACCAGGAGTAATCTCTTCTTTGTCCTTGGCCTCATCAGCTTGACTAGGAGTGCTTTCCTTCTCCTTAGTTTGATCATCTTGCTCAGAAGTACCCTCCTTTTCCTTAATCCGGTCAGCTGGATTTGGAGTGCTTTCCTTCTCCTTATCAGCTGGCTCAGAGGTTTCCTCATTTTCTTTGTTTTGATCTACCAGATCAGAGGTGTCTTCCTTCTCTTTGCTTTGATCAGCAGGAGGTGCTTGGATCTTCTTAACATTTATAATGGTGCGCCTTGTGCCAGCTTCATCCAAAGCAGTCCTGTGAGTAATCCATGTTAGATCATCAATAGGAACAAAAGGAGAGATAGGATCCTCAGGTAGTTCTTCATATGGCTTAATATTAGGGCCATAGACAATCTGCTTCAGACTGGGAAGGGGAATCATGGAGCTTGGTTGTCCCTTCATCTTCCTAGTCTTCTTGGCCCATGTTTCCATTGTATGGGAAACAGCCAACTTTATTGATCGTTCCTTGAGATCTTCATCTTCAGCATACTCCTCAGGAACAGACTCATAAAGCTTCTTTGCTTCAGCCTTTACAACTTGACTGATCTTCAGTCTCAATTTATCCAAGAATAATTATGAGTCCAAAGCTTGAGTTAGTGAACCTGTCTCAAGCCACTTTAGCACCCAGGCTTCTTCATCAGCAAAGGCTTTCCAGCTTGCAATTTGATCCTTGCTCTTTGTCAGACGATAGTCCCTCCATCTGTTGTATCTAATCTTTTCTTTATTGAACATCGTCAGACGAGTGATCTTTTCATTCTCAGCATCCAACCTTGCAATGAACTCATCAAAAGCAGCAGGGTCATCTTTGATAATCTCCAGTGCCAATTTTACCTCTGCTTTTCTCTTAGGTTGTATTGCTGGAGTGGGCATAACTGGCTTGGGCTTGGTGGGATCACTCTGTTCACCAATTACAATGCCACCAGTATGCTTTGGACCATGAGAGTCCTTAGTGCTTGCTTCAATAGCAGCAGCCAACTCAGCTGCTTCAATAGCATCTCTTTGTTCTTGAGTCATTTTGCTGGCCTCTTCCTCCAGCCTTTTGAGCTTAAGAGCTTTCAACCGCTCTTCTTCAGCCTTTTCTGCAACCTTCCTTTTTCTCTCTGCTTCATCTAGTTTCTTCTTTTCAGCAGCAGTGAGGTAAGGAATCACAGTCTTTCCAGTCCTTAGCTTCTTTGCTTCAGGACTTTCCACAGTTTGAAGTGGAGTGGCAGCAATAGGAGTAGGGTGCAGAAGGAGTGCATCCCCTTTAGTTGTTGTGCCAGTTTGCTGTTCTGCTCTAACATCAGCAGACAGTGCAACAGATGAGTTTCCAGCAGACTCAGCAGCAGGTTCTTCAATGATGATCGGTCTCTCTGCTGATGCTGGTATCTCCCTCACTGTTTCAGTTGTTTCTTCAGATAATGTGACTTTTCTCTTTGCCTTTGACTTGGCAATTTTTCTTGAAGGTTTAGCTTGAGGAGGTCCTTTTGCAGAGCTCCTTGTCCTCATTCTCTTTGCAGGTTGAACAGGAACAGATTCCTCAGATTCTGTCCTTTCAGAAGATGATCCAGTTTCCATCTTCTCAAGTTCCTCAGTAAAATCATCAATTACTTTATCAGGAATGATGATTTCAGGCTGAGCTGATCCAGCTTCAACAGTAGAGCTTACTGTTTGATCAGCAGACCTACTGGTCTGACCAGCCTTCTTGCTCTTCTTTGCAGGGACCTAAGCAGCCTTGGCAGAGGCCTTTCTTTTAGAAGTTCCCACACTTCTAACTGGCTCATATAATTTGAATTCTTTGCCACCATGAATAGGCTTGCCACCTCCCAATGGACATCCCAAACTAAAAAACAGATGACTGAGCAGAATTGCATATTTAACCTTCTTATCACTCAGTAGGTCAAATACATGAACAGTCCAGATGATTTTCAAACCATAGTAAATACAAATCATTGTATAGTAGCTTCTCCTGGGTAATCCATCCAAAGAACTCTTGCTGCATTCCAACACCTTCGTATTTATGTCGGCGAACCTCTGATACTCATCTTTCAATTGAGTCTTCATCAGAGTTCCTGTCATCTCTTCTCCCTCCCTAGCACAAATCTGCCAAAATTCATCCTCTTTTTCAGACCCTAGGTCTGTCACGTCTCCTCCTTCATTCGTCAGCCCATATACTTAACTTAGTACAGCAGCAGATACACAAATTTTCTTTCCCCCAACTGTGGCGACCATAGTAGTCTCATCATCATTAAACTCCCTGGTTTTGTAGAAAGCTTCAACATCCTCCAGGAAAACATAATCATCATTGGCTTCTAATATGGGAACCAGTGATGATTCCTTAATTTTCTTCATCAAATCCCTCATCAGATCAGTTCCAGATGAGAAGAACTTTTCGTAGCTTAGGAATCTTCCTTCAACAATGGCCATTTGAGGTTAAAAGATATAAATCTGTAGAAAACAGTGAGCTAGAGAACAGAGAGCTTAGAGAGTTAGAGAATTTAGGAATTTTGTGTGCGTGAGACGACTACTCTGTTCAGATCGGATTTTATACGTTTCTTTTGATTTTGGTTACCGTGATAAATTAGAATCGTAAGATTGATCTGAAAGTTTTTAAATCATACGGGTGAGAATTGCGGACTTCAAATATATTATTTTAATGTCAGATGGGTGGGAAACTCTATCGGCACTTATCTGTTACTTATAAAAGCGTGTTTCAAAAGATGCGATTTATGACCATGCTTATATAATGTATCAGATGAGTAGAGTTTACTTATCTGACAGACGAGTGATCTGTTATCTGATATTACTAGAGAAAGCCAATAGCTAGTAATCTTCCTCTGCTGTTTGTCAATCCAGCAAGATAATTTGATCTTCAATCTTCAAGACTTTAATCTTCTGTTGAAAACGTAACTTCAACTAACTGTCATCAACAAATTTCATCTCTTAATCAGAAGTACCGCTAGTCTTACACGTTTCCCCTGACTTTAAGAATTCATAAGTTAACTAGACTGTTGAGAGTTAATCCTTGAAGATAATAACGGATGACTGTGCTGATGAACTTCAGTCTTCTGATAAGTTCCCCCTCAGCTTATGCATCCAAATTAAGTAGTCCTAGCTCAGCTCTTAGAGTTGAAAATCTTACTTCACTTAAAGGTTTAGTGAAAATATCAGCAATCTGATTGTCAGTATGAACATATTCAATCATTACATTGCCTTTTTCCACATGATCTCTAATGAAGTGATGCTTGATCTCAATATCCTTAGTCCTTGAATGACTTGTAGTATTTTGAGTAAGAGAGATTGCACTTGTATTGTCACAGTAGATTGGAATTCCACTGATTTTGATATTGTAATCTTCTAGTTGATGCTTCAACCAAAGTATCTGTGCACAGCAAGCTCCAGCAGCTATATACTCAGCTTCAGCAGTAGATATGGATACTGAAGTCTGTTTCTTACTCGTCCATGAGATCAGACGACTACCCAAAAATTGACAAGCACTTGTTGTGCTCTTTCTATCAATTTTGCAGCCAGCAAGGTCTGAATCTGAATATCTAATAAGCTCAAATCCAGATTCTCTAGGGTACCACAATCCCAATTCTTGAGTGCTCTTAATATATTTCAGTATTCTCTTGGCAGCTAAGAGATGAGATTCCTTAGGATTTTATTGAAATCTCGCACAAACCCCAACAGAGTACATGATATCAGGTCTGCTTGCTGTTAGATATAACAGTGACCCAATAATGCCTCTGTATTTGGTTATGTCCACTGATTTGCCATCTTCATCTTTATCCAAACGAAGACTAGTAGACATTGGAACAGTAGCAGTAGAGCTAGTTTCCATACCAAATTTCTTAAACAGATCTCTTGTGTATTTTGCTTGGTTAATGAATATTCCATCAGGCTACTGTCTAACTTGCAAACCAAGAAAATAATTGAGTTCACCCATCATGCTCATTTCAAACTTATTCTACATGAGCTTGGAGAACTTGTCACACATCTGTTGGTTAGTTGAACAAAAAATAATATCGTCTACATATATTTGCACAATTAATATATGATTCTCCCATTCAATTGTGAACAAAGTCTTGTCCACCTTACCTTTACGAAATCCTTTAATTAAAAGAAAATCAGATAGGGTATCATACCATGCTCTTGGAGCCTGTTTCAGTCCATAGAGGGTTTCTTTAGACGATACACCTTGTCTTCTTGTTGATAAGCTTCAAATCCAGGTGGTTGTTCAACATACACTTCTTCTTGCAATTCTCCATTGAGAAATGCTGACTTCACATCCATCTGATAGACAGTGAAGTTCTTGTAAGCAGCACAGGCAAGAAACAGTCTGATTGCTTCAAGTCTTGCTACTGGTGCAAATGTTTCATCAAAGTCAATTCCTTCTTCTTGACAATATCCCTTGGCCACTAATCTTGCTTTGTTTCTGGTGACAACACCATCCTCATTCATTTTATTCCTGAAAACCCATTTAGTGCCAATTACTCTTTGATGACTTGGTCTTGGAACTAAGTACCAGACTTCATTTCTTTCAAATTGATTTAACTCTTCTTGCATAGCTTCAATCCAGAAGGAATCACTGAGAGCTTCTTCAATTTGTTTAGGCTCTATTTGAGATAGAAAAGTGACAAACATAGCATCTTGTGCAGCAGCTCTTCTTGTTTTCACTCTATCCAAGGGATCACCAATCACTAACTCTGGTGGGTGATTCCTTAGCCATCTGAGATCAGGTTGCAAGTCTGGATGTTGTCCTCTGTTTTGATCTTGCAACACTACTGTTGGAGATTCAGTAGTAGTTTGTTGAACATTTGTAGTCTGTTGAACAGTCTCTGGTCTGTCAGCTATTTGCAACTCGTCTGTTAGACAATCAGCACTGTGATTTTGAACAGCACTTGAGTTAGCAGCTGAATTGAGATTATGTAGTATGATGGGTACATATTCTTCATTCTTTCCAACATCCAACTTCTGTAAATCAGTAGACAGATCTTGATTAGTATTTTGATTCTTTTCAAAAGATTGACTTGGCTCATCAAATACTACATGAATGGATTCTTCTATTAGCAATGTTCTTTTGTTAAAAACTCTATAAGTCTTACTAACAGTAGAGTATCCTACAAAAACAGCTTCATCAGCCTTCTCTGCAAATACAGTAAGGTGATTTTTCGCATTATTTAACACAAAGCATTTACAACCAAAATTTTTAAAGTAATGAATGTTTGGTTTCCTGTTGTTCCAAACTTCATATGGAGTCTTGTTCTGATTTTTGTTGATCATGCATCTGCTCTGGGTAAAGCAGGCTGTATTTGTTGCTTCTGCCCAAAATCTTTGTGGCAGCTTAGCTTCAGCTATCATGGTTCTGACAGCTTTCTTCAGTGTTCTGTTTCTCCTTTTAGCAACACCATTCTGTTGAGGGGTTCTAGCAGCTGAATACTCATGATGTATTCCTTTGATGTTACAATACTCTTCAACAGTAGAGTTTGTGAACTATGTCCCTCTATCTGATCTGATCTTCAATATTTTTATACTTTTCTCATTCTGGATCAGTTCCATCAGATTAGTAAGATGGTCCTTGGTTTCACTTTTCTTCTTCATGAATATCACCCAAGTATATCTTGAATAGTCATTCACAACAGCTAGGCAGTATTTCTTTCCACCATTGCTGACTGGATCTATGGGTCCAAATAAGTCCATGTGTAGCAGCTCCAAGATTCTTTCAGAAGATTGGTGTTTCTTGCTTTTGAACGATGACTTGATTTGTTTCCCTTTATGACATGCGTCACAGAGCTTATCTTTGCTCATGACTGTTTTTGGAATCCCTTCTACCAGATCATTCTTTATCAGTCTGTTTATGGTCTTGAAGTTTAAATGATTCATTATTTTGTGCCACAGCCAACTAACTTCACTTGGTGTTGATGCCACCAAACAAATGCTTGAATTCTTGTCAGCAGAATTCCAGTCGACTATGTAGACATTTCCTTGTCGTCTTCCAGATAAAATTACCTTCTTTGTACCAATCTGTTCAACATAGAACTTATCTGTTGAGAAGATGACTGAATATCCTTTGTCACAAAATTGACTTATGTTCAGCAGGTTGTACTTTAGGCCTTTAACATATGAGACGTCAGATATCTCTATATTTCCTTTGATTAATTTTCCTTTACCTACAATCTTGCCTTCTTTGCTGTCTCCAAAAATAACCTTTGGACCATCCACAGCAACAGCATCAGTCAGCTCATGTATGCTTCCACACATGTGCCGTGAACAACCACTGTCCAAGTACCAAATCTTCTCTACTTTACTCCTACTCGTAATCCTAACCTACAAAACAAAAATAAAATTGTTTTAGGTACCCTTATTGAGAGGGTCCTGAAGGATTAGTTCCACCTTTGACAACCCAAGATGTTGATGTCTAAGGCTTCTTAGGCTTCTGAGTTTTGACAGGAGCATGAACAGTTTCATTTTTATCATAATTAGCAGATAAGTCATGTTGATGATCAGTATGATAAGAATAATGTTCATAAGCAGGGTAAGGTGCATGATAAGCAGGATATGCATGAATTGGATGAGCAGGATATGGTGCATAGTAAGTTGGAAATTGAGGTGCATGATACATAGGAGGATATGCAGCAGATTGCACATAATAAGACTCATTTCCATACCAAGCATTTTGATTTTTCTTGTTCTTATGCTTCTTTGGTTTACTTGATACTTGCTCATTAACAGACGACTTAGTTTTACCACTAGTCTGATTCAATTTAGCTTTATCAGCAGACTTCTTAGGACTCTGCTGTTTGGTCTTACTAGTCTGTTTACCTACACTAGGCTCTTTGCTCTTTTTAGCCTTAGGAGTTTTTGTCTCCTTTAACACTTTCTCAGGTGAAGCAGGTTTAGTAGTTTGAACATACAGAATGACCTTACTATTGTCAGCAGATATAAATTTTTCAGTATGATTCAATTCTAGCTTATCCTGTTCTAAAGGCATCTTCTGTTTACTAGACATATGAGTGGATTCAACAGATGATTTCTCATGAGACTCAATAACTTTTTCAAGTTCCATGATTTTACCCTTTAAAACTTCACATTCAGCTTTCAGAGATTCATGTTCTTGCTCAAGCAGTTTATATTCAGCTGATTCTCTTGGCTTTCAGCTGTGAGTTTCAGTGAACTATTTTGCTCTTTTAGCAATATCATCTCTTCCTTAAGCTTTTTATATGCTTCAGCAATACCAGTATTGTTAAGCATCATTTGTTCAAATGAATTAAATAATTCATTATCAAGAGGAGTTACCTCATCCTCAGAGTCATCAGATTCCTTGGTCATCAGGCAGAGGAGAGCAGGTTTCTCTTCATCAGAAGACTCTTCGTCTGAAGTGTCTGAGTCTGAATCAGATGAGTAGACAGCAGTCAGCTTTTCTGCTTCAGCCATCATTGCCTTGCCTCTCTGATGCTTTCTTTCTTTTCTGATTCTCTTCTCTTCTTCAGTGTATTTCTCTGCTTTTGGATATGGACAGTCTTTGATAAAATGTCCCAATTTCCTGCAGTTATAATACATTAGTTTGGCTTTATAATCATCCTTATCTTGAGAAGAAAAGTTAGGTTTAGAAGTAGAAGCATCGTTGTATTTGTTCTTCATTTTTCTTTTGTAGAACTTCTTGAAATTGTTTATCAGCAATGCTACATCTCCAGCTGTGTACTCCTTTTTGTTGAGTAGTGTGGCTTCATCAGATGAGTCCACTTCTTTGCTTTTCTTGCTGGTCCTCTGGGATTTTCAGTAGCAACTAAGGCAGCTGTGGGTCCTGAAGTTGAGGTTTCTTCAATTCCCATTCTTGACAGTTTATACTCATATGCCTTGAGTACTGAGAACAGTTCTGTAAGAGAGATTTTTCCCAAATCTCTTGATTCTTCCATCGCTGTCACCTTCATGTTGAATTTTGGAGGCAAAGCCTTCAGCACTCTGATGGTTATCGCCTTATCCGTGAAGGTTTTTCCAAGCTTTCTTCATTCAATGTTCTGGTGAACCTAGTATCCATCTGATCAATGGTCTCTCCAGACTTCATTTTGAAGTTATCCAGCTTTTCCAGAGCAACACTCAGCTGATGCTCTTTAATGGCGTCGTTTCCTTCGCTCATGTCTCTGACTTTATCCCACATCTCCTTTGCAGTTTTGCAATGTTTGACTTTATCAAACCGATCATTATCCAGGACTTTAGTCATGATGAATCTTCCGACTTTATCCAGATTAAATAACTTTATTTCTTCTGGAGTCATCTCATGAAGATCTTTCTCCACCACGGTATCAACTTCATTTATCTTTATCGTCTTGGTGAATCTGAATGGACCTTTTATGATACATGTGTACATGTTATCATTATAAGCAGCCAGGAAAATCTCCATCCTGATTTTCCAGTCTTCAAAAGACATACCAGCAATGTGGGGAACATGGCTGATACAATCCATTTTTCAAAAAAAATTTATTTTTCAAAGAGATGCTCTTTTGAAAAGTTTTGAAAACCTTTGAAAGACACTTGGATCAAGCTCGTTGATCAGGCAGCTGATTCTAATGAACCACCTGCTCTGATACCACTTGTTGGTCCCAAGTGGTCATATGAGGTCTAGAGGGGGGTGAATAGACCTCTGAAAATTTTTAGACTTAAAAGCTTTTATGTCTTCTGTCAGCAGACTAAGCTTATGAAGAACAGTAAGCTGACTGTGCTGACCGTGAACAAATCTTGAACAGCAGAGTGACCACTCTTCTTATAGTAACTTAGCTGATTTCAGCAAAATCAGTTTTATCAAGAGTATACTTGCAGCGGATGTTTGAAAGTGTTTTTCACAAGTAGACTAAGTCTTTCAAAAGATTTTATCCCCAGTTTTAATACTCCTTTAAAATCTTTTAATAATTCAAAGTGTAAACTTATGCAATTTTGAAATATGCAAGGAAACTTAAATCCAAGAATAACACAAAGAATTTTTATAGTGGTTATATGGATAAAAATCATTTAGTCCACTCTTCCAGATCACTTAGATTCTGGGTTATACTATAAACACAAAGTTTACAATATTTCTCCACTTACACCTAGACAACAAATGAAAAGGCTATAAGCTCGCAATAGGAAATCACTCAGAAAACCTATCCTCTGAAGTTAAATCACTCACAAAGACGGATTTAAACTTCGCACAACACTCAGCTAATACAAATTCACTCAGAATGTATTTTCTATTTTGCTTCAACTGGGTTTCCGTCAACAAATGACTTCCACCAGACGAGTGAGCTGTTCGAGCTTCATGAGACTTAGAGAAATTTCTGCTTCGTAATCAAAATCTCAGAATGTTGTTGTGTGTCTCTCTCTTCGAAATCAGCTCTATTTATACATGGATTTGAAAATATGACCGTTGAAGAAAATCAAACTTCAAATCCATAGCCTTAGCCCAAATTCAGAACAGCTTCCTGCTACAGTACTTTTTCTGCTGTACTTTCCTGTAGCTGCATTAAATGCACCATGCTGATCCGAGAATATTCTTCAATCATTTGTCATTACTACCCTTCTCTTGCAGCATTTATTACACCAAGTGCATTTATTACCGTTGAACTTGTCTCATGATCTCTTCTACTCTGCTGATCGAAGCAACCCTGCTGATAGATACCTGCTGATCAAATTCTGAACTAATATGATTTGAGTCAGCTGATGATCTACCCTTCTGTTTGCTGTTTCAGCATGAGATTAGTAGTCTTCTGGGCACTGAATTTTGAACCCTTCTGATGTCTTCTTTACTTGTTCAAAATTCTTCTAAGGGACCTAAGCTTTTCATACTTAGCTGATTTTGACGTTTTGGAAATCATCAAAACCTTCCCTTAACTTCTTATCTTCTTTGCACTTCATCTTCATCTTCATCCAACAAAGGTTACAATCGTTCGCTGCCTAGATAGATCTACAAAAAACTAAGGAACAAAACTTTCCTGTTATCCTTAGAGAATTTGCATCTAGATTCACTGGAACTTTAAGAGAATGGTTCCTAGCCCTTGGAGCATACATACAAATACAATTCTTCCAAACCACTGCAGCTCAGGCACTAGGGGCTATACATCAAGAATTTTTGGGTGATAGTTCAATCTATGATAAGCTAGCACATATTACTTTGCAATGAAGTGTTGTTCTTTACAGAAAAAAGATTTGGATTTTCATTTCAAGAGAATGTCTGAACTATACTATACGTTGAATGGGAGTAATGATCTCAATCTTAAACATGTATATGTAACATATCTCCCCAATGAAATTCATCCAGAGCTTAATCGCCTTATCACAGCCGCCAGGAAAGAAATAAATACTCTCACTCTTGGAGAAATTCACCAGATGGCAATTGCAACAGTTGAGAAGCTCTGTGAACAACAAATCATGTTCAAGTCTCTAGTCCATAACAAAATTGCTCTGAAGCAAGCCTGCAAAAAATCACATTTGGAGATAAAATGTAACTCCAAGGAAGACTGCACGTGTCATGTTAAGAAGAAGAAATCCAAAGGCGATAAGGAGAAACCCAAAAAGAAAGGAAGTCTCAGATTCTTCAAAAGAAAGTCTTATAGAAACAAGAAAACAGATAGGTGTTACATTTGCAAAAAGAAAGGACATTTTGCAAAAAAATTGTCCTCAAAATAGAGAAAAATATCAGCTCGAATGATAACACACATCCAACAAAACACTGATGCAACTCTTGAGGATACTGATGTTGAATCCCTGTTCTCTGAACAAGATGAACAAACAGAAGAAAGTATCTTTGCTCTTGAAGACTTTGAATAATCCATTATCTCTGAAGGATCTGAACAAGAAAATGAATATCTTCCTATTCTCTAGACAGTAACAATCAGTCAAGAAGCTGTTCCATCTCCACATATCCAAATCCATGTTCTCCCTTCAAAATATGAAAGACCAATCAAAGTAATTGGATTCATGGATACTGGAGCCGCTAAGTCAATGATGAATCAAGACATTCTTCCCAAAGAAGCATGGACTACTCATTATGAATACTTTCAAGCAGCCGATGGACAAAGGTTCAAAACTTCTCTTATTGTTGTGTACTTTGGTTGTTGGCGGAGCAAGAGGCCGAGCAACGGGCTGCCCTTTCCTTCGAACTGGAGAAAAAACAAAGCTGCTCTTCAGCAATCTTTGGAAGAGAACAAATCTTTTGAGAAGAGATTGGCTTTGGAGGAAGAAAGAGCCGCGAAGGAGAAGGGGGATCAAGTTCGTGAGGAGCTGAACAAGGAGCTGGATAATCTAAAGGCCATGATCGAGCAGGAGATGAAGAATGCCAAACTTATCTGAAGCCTGATGCTTGTACTTTTAATTTTCTGTCATTTGTTGTAATCCTATGTTTTAATTCCGTTGGCCGTGTTTGTAACAATGAACAATTCTCTTTGTGTTTACTTCGTGTTTTTCATTGTGTATGAATTATGTTGTTTTCTTTGAGTAGAAATTTCCGCTGTTTGTAGAAATATATATATGATATTGATTGATCTGCCCATATTGTTGTGTACTCTATCCTCACTTTCCTATTTTGACCACGCACGAAATTAGGTAAGATCATTTGGCGCCCACCGTGGGGGTTATACCAGGTAAGATCACAAATGATGCTGGGATATGGCTATAAAGTTGACTATTTGTGTGACTTTGGATAAGTGGACTGAGAGATCAAGGTTTGATATTGGAAGCTCTAGTGATCTGCCACCTCTGCCAAGTCTTCAACACTTAGTTTTTGGGTCTACCATCAGAAAGTTTGAAGAAATGCCCAACATACTACCTCATCTTTTGTCCCTGGTGATTATATATATCATAAATATGTGGTGTCTACTGATGGGTACGATGTTATTTATATTACAGATGAAGAGCCAGACAAGACCAAAACTGCTGCCAAACCTTATCAGTGGAGCCCAATATTGAAGATTATCAAATTCCACTTGATGAGATTTCAAAAGAGAAGGAGCCTCTTGCAATAGAGTGGAAAACTCCTGAAGAAAAGCCAAGTAAAAGTCTTGACAAAGTTGTTGTTGCTGAGAATCAATCAACACTTCTGGAATCCAAGAAGGCTTTGATTGAATATTCTATGAAAGAAATGAAGGACTGAAACAAGGAGTCCACGGAGAAATTTGAAGAGATGGCCTCAACCTTGCTACAACAACCTTGCTACAAAGTACTATTGCTAATATTCCTAAGCCTGCTAATCCTACCCCTCTAGTCCCGGAATAGCTGACCAATGTCAAAGCTGAAGTTCAGATAATAAAGGAAGATGTTCAAAAATTTGGGGAAAGGGTAAACACCAACTATGCTGGCTGGAGGGATATAAATTTGGTTGTCGAGAATGCCATGGAAGCTCAAGCAGGACAATCAGTGAGCTTATGGCAAACCTTAAATCAAAGTGTTGATTTTCTACTCAAGTCTCATGATCAGCTTGGGGAGCTTATAACCCAACAAAGGGAAAGCCCCAATTTTATAAAAGGGTTGTTTCTAGTGCGATGGCCCTCACTTGATCAAAGACTAGCCGAAGAAATAATTACACAATGCTTTGTCGATGTTCTCCAACATGAGGTCTTTGTCAAAGCAATCTGAAGAATCAAGAAATGAAGAGAGTGAGTATGTGGGTGAGGAGGACAAACTTGCGGCAGTATCTCATTGGTGTAACACTATCTTCCATCTAGTGGCAGCCAAATCGAAGTCGTTGCCCAAGACTGGGAAAATTGCACTGGAGCCCAAGAATGGTTAGCTGCATAATGCTAAGGGACAAATGTATATCGACGTGAAAATCAATGGGAAGCGTAATCGAGAAATGATTGACACGGGAGCAACTCACAATTATCTAGCAATTGCGGGTGTGCAAAAATTTGGACTTGTCCTGGAGAAAGGAGTTGGAAGAGTTAAGGCGATCAACTCGGTTGCTCAGCTTATTCATGGTGTAGCCAAATGAGTACTGATAAAGGTAGGGCCTTTCGAGGAAAGGACTAACTTGTCAGTGGTTCAAATGGATGATTTCAGACTGATACTTGGTTTAGAATTCTTGAGGTGTACAAGGACTAGGGTGATGCCACATGTGGAGGCATTGATGATGATGGGGAACATACAGTGCATCATCCCTATTGTGACCTTGAAGGTGGGGGAAAAGAATCTCTCAGCAATGCAGTTTGAGAAGTGGTATATTTGTGCACGTTCCGCATTGACGAAATTCGAAAACGTGATGCCGAATCAGTTACCTAGAAAACTACCGCCCAATAGGTAGACCATGAAGTTGAGTTGGTACCTGACATGAATCCTCCTGCCACGGCACCTTAACGGATGTCACAACGTGAGCCAGCGGAGCTCATGACTCAGTTGATGGATATGTTGGAAAACGGTATCATCAAGCCCACTAAGTCACCCTACGGAGCCCCAATCTTCATTCAAAAGAAGGCCGATGGAAGATAGTGTTACACCAATGAGATACTGCCGCAAGTTTGTCGACGTGAAAATCAATGGGAAGCGCAATCGAGAAATGATTGACACGGGAGCAACTCACAATTATCTAGCAAGTGCGGGTGTGCAAAAATTTGGACTTGTCCTGGAGAAAGGAGTTGGAAGAGTTAAGGCGATCAACTCGGTTGCTCAGCTTATTCATGGTGTAGCCAAATGAGTACTGATAAAGGTAGGGCCTTTTGAGGAAAGGACTAACTTGTCAGTGGTTCAAATGGATGATTTCAGACTGATACTTGGTCTAGAATTCTTGAGGTGTACAAGGACTAGGGTGATGCCACATGTGGAGGCATTGATGATGATAGGGAACATACAGTGCATCATCCCTATTGTGACCTTGAAGGTGGGGGAAAAGAATCTCTTAGCAATGCAGTTTGAGAAGTGGTATATTTGTGCACGTTCCGCATTGACGAAATTCGAAAACGTGATGCCGAATCAGTTACCTAGAAAACTACCGCCCAATAGGTAGACCATGAAGTTGAGTTGGTACCTGGCATGAATCCTCCTGCCACGGCACCTTAACGGATGTCACAACGTGAGCCAGCGGAGCTCATGACTCAGTTGATGGATATGTTGGAAAACGGTATCATCAAGCCCACTAAGTCACCCTACGGAGCCCCAATCTTCATTCAAAAGAAGGCCGATGGCTGTTTGAGAATATGTTGCGACTATCTGACCTTGAATAAAATCACTATGAAGAACAAATATCTTATTTCTCTGGTAGCTGACTGCTTCGATCGATCGAGCGGAGCAAAGTTTCTTTTGAAGATCGATTTGAGATCGTGTTATTGACAGGTCCCTATCAAAGAGGAATTTGAGTCACGAGATATGAGGCATTTGAATTTTTTGTTATGCCATTCGGCCTAACTAATGGTCCGACTACTTTCAGCAACTTGATGAACCAAGTACTACATGGTTTTCTGGATGAATTCGTGGTGGTGCTCACTAGATTAAGATAAAATGAGCTCTATGCCAAATTATGTTTGTACTTGTCTAATTTGTCAGCAGGATAAGGCTAAAGCTGGATTATTGGAACCACTCTTGATCGAAGAGTGTATCTTTAGATTACGCCGATAACCAGTGATGTTGGAGCCATTCTTGTCATGGCAGACTGATTTTCCAAATATGAATGTTTCAGCCGAAGAGACAGCTAGCTCAACTCTTTTTGAAGCATGTCGTAAAATATTGAGGAATGCCGAACGACATTATAAGTGATCGAGATCTCCGTTTCACTAAAAAAAATTAGACCGAGCTATTCGAAAACTCGGCTCCAAACTAAATGTTATCATCCTCTTCAAAATGTTCAATATGTTGAATGCTGCAAGTCAAGTAAGAGGCCATGCAATCAAGTGAAGACCCTCATGCTCACTTGAAGCAATTTATGTTGTTTAGTGATTCATTCATCATTGTCGGCGTAAAAAAAGAGTCCTTGAGGTTGATGATATTATATTCATTGAGAGATGTCGGGATGATTGGTTGGATTCTCTACAGCCCGACTCAATCATTTTGTGGAATGATCTAACCAATAAATTCTTGAGGAACTTCTTAAGGAATGACATTCTAGCATTTCAGCAAATAGATCAAGAATCATTATATGAAGAATGGGAGAGATTCAAAGAGCTAGTGAAGAAATATCAGCACCATGCCATACTCGAATGGATTCTAATGCAAACTTTCTAGAATGGGTTGCACGGGTCCATTGGAGCTTTAGTCGATGCAACCGTGGGTGGTGATATATTGCCCAAGACTTATGATGAAACCCACAAAATTCTTGGTAAAAAGGCTTATAACAATCACTCATAGACATCCGAGAGGGCAATCCCCTCAAAGTCGACTCCGGAAAGATTAGAGTTGGAAGCAATCACGACTTTAAGTGCCCAAATGAGGGTCCTGAGCAACAAAGTAGATAAACTCGATCAAAAGCCAGATATGATCCGACAAGTGCATGCTATTCCACCTAGTTGGGTGACATGTGGAGGAACTCATACATATGAAATTTGTCCCGAAAATCCCGAGTTGGTGAACTTGAGAAGCGAAAAAGAGTATAAAGGTCCAGTCAGGCATAATGAGAATTCGATGTAGACCAAATGTCAATTAAGCTGAATCGGAAGAAGAAGTAAGAAGACATTAGTTGCAAATTAATTGAAAAATTCCTCATGGGTTTGACACTAGTTTATCACTTGTAACGACCGTAATGGTGTGAATGCATATTGATAGTATTCGAAATTTGCAAAAGATACAAATTAACTGTAAATTCATGTAACATGATCACCAACTTTTTCATATGACAATGAGGTGAATCTCAAGTTCAACCTCAATGATAATGTAGATGTAAGTAGAATTACTTGCAAAGTCAGTATGAAACATCTAATGTAGAAGGTGGGCGTATTATGTAGACGATGTATGTTGAAGAATAAAGAGATCAATCCGTGCACTTAAACTTTTATGAACTCACCAAGTACCACCAATGTGTTGCAAACTTCGAATATAGGGAAGAGCATAACACTTAGCTGGGATACCTATTCACGCTTTATGACCACTCGTTTCGGGGTAGCACGACAATATCTACGATGTGGAGCAAAAACAAAAAGTTGGCAAAAATGGTCCCATAGGCTAAAAAGTGTTGTTTAGGGGGTGAAACTTTGAAAGGCCATAACTTTGCGTAGAGTGGTCCGATTTGGACGATTTTTTTTTTGATTTGGGGTAGCTCGACGAGATCTTGCCGGCTGCAAACTGCCGAAGGCGGTTTGGGCCACGAAATCTTCGAAAAAACGCTGTTTTCTCACCTTAATTTGATTTTTAAGTGAAATTCACATGGTTTCAGAATTTTCAAACCTTCGAATTTCATCGATAGAAAAATGATAATCACGAAATCTTTTTTGGACAACCATTCTCTAAGCTTTAATTTCATAATGTGATTTAGCAATTTT